>CM038671.1:325116929-327779671 GCA_021605145.1 Aegilops bicornis | reverse complement strand
GACATGTTTGGAGTTTTGTCTGGATCCAGGTACCTCAACTATTGGCCTTACATGGCCTGACATGGGTATTCCCTCTTTCTAGTCCCACTCTTCTCCAACAAAGCTCCCTCACTGAGCAAGCATTCGGCATTCCTAAACATGCGAGAAGTTGTTAAATATTCTTCAGGCCTAACCCAGATCGTTTCATCAAACAACTACAAGAGACGTAGCAACACCTGAGGAAAACCCAGAAGACTGCACGAGGCACGAAGCAACGCACGACTACTAAGTCCGAGAACCCCTAGGGTAGGATGAGTCATGTACCCCTCCGTGTGATGGTTTGAATAGAACCATGATTGTGTGTTGCATGTTTTTATTTGTTTGTGTTTTTATATAAGTCACCCTTTTTCCATGGGCAACATGTATGCAACTATATCACCTATCATATCTTAATGAATGTGTGTGTGGCCTTTACGACACTTGTTTGTTTGCACTTGCACTATAGAACCCCCTTTAGGAACCCCCCCTCTATGCTACTTTTCCCTCTCATCTCTATCATCAACTGAAGACCAGCAAGACAAGATGCACCAAGGATTCCACCTTGGCAAGCCACCGACACTGACGACTTTTGCTACAACCTCCTCGACCAAATGCAACCCCGTATGATTACACGTCAAGACTAGAAACCTATCTCTAGACCCTTAGATACTTCACGAGATACCCCCAACTCAAATCATTAACCACGTTCTTAACCCACATAATTGCAAGAGAACCAGTTAAGCCTCCATAACCTTGCTCGGTACTGGGTTCATTATGGAACTAGTGGACGTAGTGAGCAAGCACATTGTCATCCTAATATAGCACAAGAACCGACGATGCCATAGGGAAGACCAATTTGAGGATATAGGAATAAGGACTAATAACTTGATGAGTTTATATTAGTAACCTTGAGGAATTATCTGAGACTTTGGTGGATTATGAGGCTTTCATGTTGGTAGATGAACTTGGTGGGATCATGTTAATAGAGTAGCATAGTCTTCATTACCTTGAGTAAATTGGATTTAGTAGGACAATTATGATCGCAAGCTGAAATTCTTGGAGGTATTAGGATTTGACTTAGCCGGGGATAATGATAGCAGATAGTTGACATTACGAGAATGACTTGGGAGAAACATGTAAGAATTCTCGTTGGACATGATATTTGAATTTAAATAGGTGATCCTAGTGGGGTATAGATGTTGAGTAAGTCTACATGGCTCAGAGTAAATTGGATTTAGACTGATATTCTCAATCATGATACCATGTTTCTCGATGAACGATAAACTAGGAGATTGGATTAATTGTTGGAGTTGATTTAGGGATCTATATAAGCCTGACCTTGGAGTTACTTGACCCCAATAATTGGAATTGGTGGACTGACAATGGTAAGGACAACCCTTTCAAGTATTTGGGGATTATAGGACATTAGAAGATTGTGTGGAGCACCATAGACTTTGGATTTGTAGGATTAATGGATTATGTAGTGATTGATGGAACTTAATGGGCTGTTGGAGTTGATTCATAGGAAGGAAACAATATCTTGAAATGGCTTACGACGTGTTTCCTTAGGATAGAGATGCATATCTTAGACCTTGGAAGAATAGGTTGAGCACTTGGATTGTCATGTTTAATTCAAGCTTAGCAGCCTGTATGCTCTACCCATGGATTCTTACATAGGGTTAGCCATACACATGAGTTTGGGGATAGTTGACATGTATGATTTTGTTAGACCTCGTCTCGAGAGTTCTGAGGATATGAATAACACGAGTGATGATTGGAGTTGGTCTATACGAAAGGATGCTTTTAGTGGTATAAGGTGATTTGTTTGGAGAACTAGATAGAACAATTGGCATGTCAGAAACAGTGCTCAAGGATAAGATGATAAATGTTCACTCGCACGCTAGAATCCTTGAAACCCTTAAGTCCTACCAAGACACAACATAGTCAGATCATGAGCATGGGCTTTGTCTCTAGGTCGGGAACACCTTGACCCATACTGAACCTTGACCACCACCAGAACCCTTTCCCACTTTATGTAACCCAGGAGCAGAGTCTTCATAGAATACTTGGACAAGTTGGGTGTCATCATTATTGGATGACATACTCGTCTACCCGAAGACGAAAGAGGATCAACTAGTTAAAGGACATTTGAAGACCATCATATTAACGAGGAAGAGCTATACCAACCACTGTCGTCAAGAACTGAACTTCCTTGTCAAAGTCCATGTGCCTCTACAAATCTCTTCTCTCAAAGGAACCAAGCATTTCCATGTAAAGGCGAAGCTCACACCAAGATTTATCGTCCCTGTCATGGATTTGTCATGGCAGATGTCCTAGTGTGAGGACTTAGTCGTGGAGCCATCGCACTAGGTTAGCTTAAAGGGGCTAAACGGGACAAAGGACACATGAGTTTATACTGGTTCGGCCCCTTGCGGTGAAGGTAAAGGCCTAATCTAGTTGAGGTGGTATTACTTATGTTTCGATTACCAAGGAGCGAATACGCTTGACCTAGCTTTCAATTTGTTGTCTCTCTCCCTAAACCGCCGCCGGGTCGTCCCTTTATATACACAGGTTGACGCCCCGCGGCTTACATAGTCCCGGCCGGCTCATAACAATGTGTCCGGCTCGGTGACCAAATATGCATGCCTTACAATACAAGTCATTCATACATGGCGGTTCACACTTATGGGCTTTAAGCCGCCTATGGACTCTGGGCCTTTAAACGTGTCTTCATAATGAACCACAATCTTAAACATCTTTATGGGCTTCATCTTGATAGACCGCCATGGCTTAACCCGACCCCTCCTGGGCGGGTTAACCCAATAGTTATATCCCCAACATTAGGCCCCAGGTTGATTTGAACTTGTTCATGTCAATCTTCAACACTTAAAAAAACCTTCTTCGCTTATCCTCGCAAGATGTTGTAACCCGCCATGACGTCATTTCCTGGAATTACGGAAAACCGCCATGACGTCATCTATCATTAATTTCACACAATACCGAGCGTATCTTCAACAGATCCTTATCTTTTAATAATCTCCTGAAAATCGAGGCGTCTGATTAATTGGATAACCATTCTTTGGCCTCCTCGTTTTTCGCGCCCACCTGTTACCCTTCTCCTTATAAATAGGGTCAGATAGCCCTCTTTCCATTTTCCTCTCTTTCCTTCTTGTCTTCCACCTCTCTCTGTGATGCATCTGCTCGTATGAGCACTGCTTCCACTGCGAAGCTCATCGTCGTCCTCGACCTTGGCCGCTGCATCGACCTGAACGGGATCAGAATAGCTGCGGCACCTCTCCATTGTCCAGTGGATCCAGTAAGTAATTCTCCTTTCCTTTCCTTTAGATCGTGTTTAGGTTTTCCTGCTAGTTCGTCGGAGTTCATCCCTTGTTCTTCGCTGTAACTTGTGACTAATTCCAACCTAGCACTCCTTCTATACGGCGGTAGCCGTGATAATTGTTTTTGTTAATAAACCATCTCCGTCGCGTAAGAAAGAACCAATCTGAACATATGAACTGCTCGAACTCTGTAATTTAGGTCAAAAATATTTTCCATTAGCCGAAGTGCTGCAGATCCGAAATCCTAGCATCAATCTGTGAAACCTGTTTGCTTCCACACATAGAAGAATTCTCTCTTGATAGATCTTGAATACCACTGTTGTCATGGCGGCTTAAATCACCGGCTTACATCACCGGTTTGTATTATCCATATACCATTAGGCCCCACTCAAGCCGCCAATCTGAATATATGTTGTAGTGGTTACTTCTAGCTTAATGACTCAACTTAAACCGGCAAAATTTTCTTTCTTTTAGGCTTCTTCCTTCACAATGCCACCGAAGACAGTCACCTCATGCAATTGGGTTCCCTCAATTGTCACTGAGAACACACACAAAGACTTTGTCGAGATTGGCATCTTACCAGCAAAAGATGTCATGCATTGGCGCGCCCCCAAACCAAGCGAAGAAAAACCTCACCCAAAGGATGGTGAAGTCGTCGTTTTCACCGATCATATGAACCGAGGCTTTTCTCCGCCCGTATCAAAAAATTTCCTAGACGTTCTGCACTTCTTCCAACTCCATACTCAAGACATCGGACCCAACTTCGTGTCAAACATTTGCAATTTTCAAGTTTTCTGCGAAGTATACCTTCAAGAGGAGCCCAGTGTTGAACTCTTCAGGGAATATTTTTACTTGAACCGCCAAAATGAGTTTACGAACGGACCTAACTTGGAACCCGGTGGTATCTCAATTCAATGACGAAGAGATGCTATCTTCCCTTATGCTCGCCTACCGAGTCACCCTAAAGATTGGAACCAGACATAGTTTTACTGCAAAGATACTTGTCCGGCTGATGAGAATCCACTGCCGGGTTATCGTGCTCAACGTCTCGACCCACAGCATCGTCTTCCCGAAAAGCTTACTGCTGCTGAACGTAAAAAGCTTGCCCCCACCATTGCAAAGGTCAAAGCTCTGCTGGGAAATGGGTTATCTGGCATTGACTTGGTTCGGTACTGGGTTTCTTGGCGGATCATACCCTTGAGTCGCTGATCCGGCTTAATGTGTACTTACACGGGTGGTATAAAGGATCCACTGTGCCATAGCTCCATGTGTTTAACTGAAAGCAATCAATGAAATGACAAAGACCCTTCTGAATGAAGAATTGGAAGATTGCAACAAAGTGGGTCTGAACCCTTTCTGCAAACTTAACCCGCCACCAGATGTGAGTCTCTAAATCCCTTATTTTTACCTCATTATTCGAATATTCTATTAACTCAACTCTGATAACTTCCACAGGCTGAATCTGATTTTTGGAAAAAGCAATATGATCATGAAGCTGCCAAAAAGGCCAGGGCTGCCAACAAAGCCGTCAAGAAGACTGCCAAGAAAAACAAGAAAAAACCAAGTGGTTCCAGTATGTTTGAACTGGACGACAATTCTGAGTCGAAGGTAGCCCTTGACTCCCTTGGCTCCTTTTTCAATTATCTTATTGACACTGATTATTGTCAGGATGACATGGGGGCCAGCCAAGCAGTTGAAGAAGAGGTAATGATTATTTCCTCCAACTCAGAGCCTTTGCCAAGACAGAAATTTCGACGGGTAACCCGGAAGGTAAGCTTTTCACACCCCTTAGCTCATTTGGATCCTCACTTTCTTTTGAAGCAACAGCAGCACGAAAACCGGTGACAGACTCGGACCAGCGGTGGTGAAGAATTATCCTCCGGCTGACCGAATACCCCAATTCCGTGGAAACACATAAATGAGGTCCTTCTTAAACTCCCTTTAGCCACTGGCGGGTCACATTTGCCAGCCACTTAATTCTTTTGATTCAAATGATCAGGAGGCTTCCCGCTCTTCTTCCGGCGACTCATCACAGACCCAGCTGCCGGCTTTCAAAACTGCCCCTGGGTAACAACAATTACTTTGTATCCTCAATCTTCTTATACTCTTATACTTATACTGACTTGTCATAAACCGTGCATTGGACAAGCAAAGCCTAGTAAGAAGGCAAGGGTGACCAAGCCGGTTGAAGATCCTAAAGTCCATGAATCGGAGCAGCAATTCCCAGCATTAGATGCTTCTAAAAACCAACCGGAAGAACCTGCTCATGAAGCCCCTCCAGAAATTCCTGATCTCTCCCATGATCATACAGATATCAATCCTTTGAACACCGAATCCTCGAGCCCACTTAAGCCATCATAAGAGCATGGTGAAGATGTTATGATTACTGGCACCAGCTTTAGAGAACCGGGGCAACCTACCGTCCTGGCCAAGCACTCCGCCAAAGACGAGTTCATTGAAAAGCGGAAAGTGAGATTTGACATTGCCGATTACTCTCAACTGAGCGTTAGTGAAGTATTCTCTGGTTTAATCAAGTTCATGCCAGCCGCGATCTTGAGATTGATATGGTGAAACAGATGCACCAGAAATATGAGGTATGAATTCCGGCTTAAATAAGTTATGCATATCCTGTCAGCCCCCAAGTCTACTATGTACAATATAATAGAATATGCTGTAGACTTAGAATAGCAATGAGTATAAAGCATTCGTGATAAAAAATCCTTTAAAACACCGTGTCGGTGTACTAGAGTAGGGGTACCCTAGTATCCCGAACTTGTGCACGGGTAGTTGCAGCCCTCCGCGGCAAGGCTTACCGGGTGACCGCCAAGGTCCTCCGTGGTTCCTTTGGAGCCATTCAAGAACAAAGTATTCAAGCCAAGGAGACAAGGCCCGGCACGAGGAGCTTGCCGGAAGGCCACCCAAGGCACATAGGAGACAAGGCCCGGCAAGAGGAGCTTGCCGGAAGGCCACCTGTGCACATACAAGACAAGGCCACCGCAAGAGGAACTTCTTTGGGAAGGCCCGGCGAGCGACAAGCTTCCGGCGCGACAAGACAACAACCGCGGCAAAGGCGCTTGCCGCGGCAGCCACCTCTTCAGTACCTACGCTCCAAAGACAACCACTAACGTGTCGCCTGGGACCTTTCCGGTAGCGTGGCGAGAGGTCTGTGCAGCCGGTGCTTGAGGTGTGGCAATGACAAGTTTGCCATCGTGGTAAGCGGTGGCGCCCTCGACGGTCCCTGTTTGCACCGTTAGGGCGATCGGATGGGCATTTAATGCCTTTGTCCCCGCCGCCGTGGTTAGGTATAGCACACCGTACCTTTGTACAAGTAGGTGTACCAACCACTATTTTTCCGTTTGTACCCCGTCTACGTTGCCACCGCCGAGCCCCTTGAGCATATAAAAGGAGGCCCATGCGCAACGTAGAAAGGGTTGGTCGATCAGTTCCCTCGACGCTCAGTCTCGTTAGCAGCTCGTCTGTACTGTAGCACTCGAGCGCTCCTGAGCAAGAACGCAATACACCTAGACATGCAGCAGTAGGAGTGTTATCTCTCCGGAGAGCTCCGAAGCTGGGTAAACCTCTCGCGTGCTTCGCCTCAATCTGCTCTTCATGCAACCTCCGCTCCCCGCCGAACCGAAAGGGGCTCGGTCCGCCGGCCCCATAGGTGTTCGTGGGCCAGATCAGCCTGCCCCGACATCTTTGGCGCGCCAGGTAGGGGCGTCGAGGTTGTGTGAACCTGATCCGGCGTCCACGCGAGCTAGATCTTCATCATCTTCGTCAACATGCCACCGAAGAAGAAGGCTTCGGCGGCAGAAGCCCCGTCCGCGTCGAACCCACCGCCACCGGAGCAAACAGGTGGTGGGGTAGACACCGGCGGAAGAATGGACGGCGACGGGGGAGCTCACGGTGCTGCCAAGTCCAAGGACAAGGCTGCGCAGACCTCGGCGTCCGTACATGCACCGCGCCCGTCTCAGGAGGCGCGAGACCGACAGCGTCATGGCATTCACAATTCCATACGCTCGTTGGACCGAGATCAAGCTGGAGGATCTCGGGATGCTCAAGACCAGCATGCACGCCAACATGCTGGTGCGAGCGAGGCACGGTCGCCCGGACGGGATACTGCTCCTTCTAACATAGTTAGAAGTCCGAGCATATCCCGCTCCTCGCGCCGTTCGCCATTGCCACCCACTACTCCAGCAGAAGCTCTGGCGAGAGCTCAACTGCTCTGGATTACCCTCCAACGGCCGACAAGGTCGATGAATGGAGGGCCACCATTCGTAGTCTCATCGGCTTCGCCAGCGGCGACGCTCGCGGCAACCGAAAGTGCATCGCCGCTGCGCGGCAAGACTGCCAAACACGAGCCGGTGGCGGCAGAGACCGTGGGGTGCAACCACCATGCACTCTCCGCCCCGAAGGCCAAGATCGCCGACTCGTCGGATCCACCTCGACAGCGACTCCACTGCGTCATCAGTTCCGCGAGCTCATCGCGATCAGCGCCAAGTTCTTCACGAACGACAGCAAGAGGACGCTCGAACTCGCATCGAGCGCCGAAGAGAATCGCGGCGTCAATCCGACAAGCGCGCTGGGATCTCTGTCGACATGCACACGCCAGAGGAACCAGGCGACTTGCCGTACGCGGTAGGTTGCCCTGCGTTCACTCGTGAGCTGCGGCAAGTCCAAAGGGCCCAACAAGAAAAACTTCAAGCCAGACGTACCAGAGAAGTACGACGGCAAGACGCATCCGTCGGAGTTCCTCAGCATCTACACCATCGCGGTGCAAGCTGTCGGGGGGCGAGACGACAAGATCCTTGCCAACTACTTCCCGCTGGTGCTCAAGCCCAATGTCAGGTCCTGGCTCATGCACTTGCCGGACAACTCCATATCTTCTTGGGCAGATCTATGCCATCAGTTTGTCGGCGCCTTTACAGGCGGCCACAAGCCTCATGGCCAAGAAAGCGATCTTCATCTGCTCGCCCAGAAGGAAGGAGAGCCCCTGCGCAAGTATATTCAAAGATTCAGCCGTGTACAGCACAACATCCCAGACGTCCACCCTGCCACGGTGATCAACGCGTTCCATCAGAACGTGCGAAACCGCAGGATGCGGGAGGAGATGGCGATGTGCAAGACCGGAGACGTCAGCGAGCTATATGCCATGGCCGACAAGTGTGCACGTCTTTGAGGAGGAGGAGACTCCCCGGAGAAAATACCGAAGCAGTAGGATCTGACAGTGAGGAGACCGCCCCAGCAAAGAAGGGCCGGCGGCGGGGCAACGGGAAAAAGAAAGGCAGAGATGTACTAGTTGTCGAGCAGTCCGGCAACGGAGGCGCCGCCAAGAAAGCCAAGGCTGGTAGCTCCGGCAAGGAGGTTGCCGCTGGCACCAACTGCCAGTCTGTGGCGGCCGCCGACAAGCAGGACGGCTCCGGCAAGCAATACTGCAAGATCCACCGCACCAAGGGCCATGACCTCCAGAGCTGCAAAAAGGTCGAGCAGCTTGTCGAGCAAAAGAAAGCTGAATACGAGCAACGCGACAAGGAGAAGGCCCAGGAAGGTGCTGGAGGAGCTAGCAAGAAACGTCCCGGCCGAGGAGGGCGCTGCGGCAAGGCCAAGCAGCGGCAAGGAGACAAGCCTCCCCGCGGCCGCGACAAGGATGAAGACGACGACGACGATGAAGACATGGATGATGACGAGACCGATGAGCAGGAGTTCCAGAAAGCCACAGAGGTCCTGTGCGTTGATGGCGGTGCTTCTCTGCATACTTCACACCGCCAACTCAAGCAGTGGATGCGGGAAGTCAATGCAGCAGAACCATCCATCGAGTCACGCAGGCCTCTGAAATGGTCCAGCACGCCTATCATCTTTGATATTGAAGACCACCCTGATCGTGTAACTGCAGTCGGGTGCTTGCCGATGTTGGTTTCACCAACTATCCGCAACCTCAAGGTCACCAAGATGTTAGTTGACGGCGGGCTGGCTTGAATCTGATCTCCTCAGCGGTGCTCCGTAAACTCCAGATCCCCGATGGCGAGCTCGAAGAGACCGTCACTTTTCAAGGAATCAATCCGGGAAGGAGCAAGCGAAGGAAAGATCACGTTGCCGGTGACATTTGGCGGCGAAGTTGAACTTCAGGATCGAGAGGGTCACCTTTGATGTTGCCGACTTTCCATTGCCTTACAATGGAATACTTGGTCGCCCAAAGACTCGCCAAATTCATGGCGGCCTCTCACTATGCCTACAACCTCCTGAAGATGCCGGGCCCGATAAGTGTCATCTCCGTCCTCGGCGACAAGAAGGATGCTCTTATCTGCGCCGACAAGATCTACCGGAAGCAGCAACGCTGACAGATTGCAAGCCACTTGTCACCGAAGCTCCCGGAGGGAAGAAGAAGACCAAGTCCGGCAAGAGCTCTGATGCCCACTCCGGCAAGCGCACCTCTTCGGAGTGCTGCGCTACCGTCGAGGACGCACCACCAACTCCACCGGCAAGTATAAGAAGACGATGACAGCTCCGCCAGAGACCAAGAAGGTGTCCGCCAAGGAGGACGGCACTGGTGGTACCTTCACCATCAATGCCTCTCTCGACCCTAAATAGGAAGGCACGCTCGTTGCTTTCCTGCGGGCGAACGTCGACGTGTTTGCATGGCAACCGTCTGACATCCCCAGTGTTCCCAGGAAAGTAATTGAGCACCATCTTGCCGTTTGTCCTCATGCGCGGCCCGTCAAGCGTAAAGTCGTGAAGCAAGCGGTGGAGCGCCAAGAGTTCATCGCGGAAGAAATCAAGAAACCGGAAGCAGCAGGCCTTGTCGAGGAGTGCTCCATCCCACGTGGTTGGCCAATCCTGTAGTTGTATGCATAGGCTAACGGAAATGGAGGCTTTGTATCGACTTTACCGATGTCAATAAAGCTTGTCCCAAAGATCCATTTCCCTTGCCGCGCATCGACCAGATTGTTGACTCCACGGCGGATGTGATTTGCTTTCATTTCTGGATGCATACTCAGGATATCATCGAGATCTTCATGGCGTAAGAGGATGAAGAAAACCGCATTCATCACCCCATGTGGCACATACTGTTTTGTACGGATGCCCTTCGGGTTAAAGAATGCTGGTTCAACGTTTGCAAGAGTAGTTCAGGACGCTTTTGAGCCGCAAATGCACAGAAATGTGGAAGCATACATGGATGACATAGTGGTCAAAAGCATGGACAAGGCGACCCTAGTTCAAGATTTAGATGAAACCTTTACAAATCTGCGCAAGATCAACCTCAAGCTCAACCCCGAGAAGTGCGTGTTCGGAGTCCCTTCCGGCAAGCTTCTCGGGTTCTTCGTGTCTCAGCGGGGAATTGAAGCCAATCCCGACAAGATCAAGGCCATTGAACGGATTGAAGCACCAAAGCGCGTCAAGGATGTACGAAGGCTTGCCGGTTGCATAGCTGCTCTCAGCAGGTTTATCTCTAGGTCTGCTGAGCGCGCCCTGCCATTTTTCAAAATTTTGAAAAAGGCAGGTCCGATGCAATGGACTCCGGAAGCGGAGGCTGCGCTGCAGGACTTGAAGAGATACATGTCCTCCACTCCAACATTTGTCGCACCTAAGCCACAAGAGAAGTTGCTGCTATATATAGCGGCAACTAATCAAGTGGTTAGTGCTACGTTAGTAGCGGAGAGGGAGGCGGATGATGAGCTAGCAACCATGGCGAGATGCATCCGGCGACAAGCGAGGGGGCTTCACGGCAAGCTCTGGTCCCGACAAGGATGGATCTGCTTGAGACACATGAGAAGATGCGTAAAAGGATGGTGCAGCGCCCAGTTTACTTTGTCGGTTCCCTTCTGCAGGGCTAGGTCAAGGTACTCAGTGCGTAAATTGCTTTTCGGCCTCCTCATGGCCTCGAGAAAGCTGCGCCATTACTTTCAGGCACATGAGATCACAGTTGTCACTCGCTTTCCGCTAAAGAGGATACTGCAGAATCCAGAGGCAACAGGCAGGTGTGTCGAGTGGGCACTGGAACTGTCAATCTTTGGCCTCAAGTTTGAGAGCACTTCAACTATCCAAAGCAGAGCATTGGAGGAGTTCATAGCAGAATGGACACCAACGCCAGATGAAGAAATTCCAGAAACGAGCGTCCCCGTCAAGGAAACAAGCAAAGAGTGGCTGGTGTACTTTGATGGTGCCTTCTCGCTGCAAGGCGCCGGTTCAGGCGTGCTACTTGTTGCACCCACCGGAGAGCACCTCAAGTACGTAGTCCAGATGCAGTTTCCCAAGGAGCAAGCGACAAACAATACTGCAGAGTATGAAGGTTTGCTTGCCGGTCTCAGGATCGCAGTAGACCTTGGAATCAAGAAGCTCATTGTCAGGGGTGACTCACAACTTGTTATCCGCCAAGTGAACAAGAGTTATCAGAGTCCATTGATGGAAGCTTATGTTGATGAAGTGAGGAAGCTAGAAGAGCACTTTGACGGCCTACAGATGGAATATATTCCAAGGGCTCAGAACGACATTGCCGATGGTTCGCCAAAGTGCGCCGCACTTAAGCTACCTGTGGAACCAGGGATTTTTGTGCTCAAGCTGACTCAACCGTCTGCAACACCACCAACTGGACAGAGCAAGAAGAGGAAGTTGATCTCTGGTGACTACTTTCCGGCAGAGCTTCCCGAAGCCGCCGCCAAGAAGGTCCCCAAGATCGACACCAACAGTGCTGAGGGGCAGTCTGCTCCCGACAAGCCCTGTGGTTTGTTTCGTTGAAGCAGACGCTCCCGACAAGTTTTGTTCGCAAGCTTGCCGGGAACGCCAAGCTCCTACCGAGCCACAGGTTCTCGCCATGAAGCCGATATTCCCGCAGCAAGAAATGTGCCTTTAGTCCTTGTTGTCGAGCCGAAGCTCCAAAGATGGGCGCAGCAGATTGTCCATTTCCTTCAGACAGGAGAACTTCCCGAAGAGCAAGAAGAAGCGGAAAGAGTAGCCCGGCAGTCAAGTATGTACCAGTTTGTCGACAGCACACTGTACAGAAGAAGGCTCAACGGTGTGAAATTGAAGTGTATTCACCGGGAAGACGGACAAAAGCTGTTGGCAGAGATACATGGAGGCATATGTGGTCACCACATTGGCACCAGAGCACTCGCCGGCAAAGCATTGCTCCAAAGAAGGTTTCTTTTGGCCGACAGCCCTCCAGGATGCAACTGCACAAGTAACCAAGTGTGAAGCGTGCCAATTCCATTCTAAGCAGATACACCAGCCATCTCAAGCTCTCCAGACGATCCCTTTATCCTGGCCATTTTCGGTCTGGGGGCTCGACATCCTCGGCCCCATCCCCCGAGCTGTCGGGGGCTTTGAGTACTTGTATGTTGCAATCGACAAGTTCACAAAGTGGCCGGAAGTGGAAGCAGGGAGGAAGGTGACAAGACAACAAGCAGTCAAGTTCTTCGTCGTTTTTGTTTGCCGTTTGAATCCCTAACAGATCATCACCGACAACGGCACACAGTTCACAAGCCGCACCTTCATGCAAGACGCCCAAGATCTTGGCGCCAAGGTTCCGCTTCGCTATTACTCATCCGAGAAGCAACGGTCAAGCGGAGAGGGCAAATCTTTGAAGTGTTCTGGCGGGCTCAAGACCAGAACTTTCGACAGTGCTGCACAAGTGCGGAAGAAACCGGATTGAGGAGCTGCCGGTGGTTCTTTGGTCAATCAGACGACGCCAAATCGAGCCACCGGCTAGACACCTTTCGCTCTAGTCTATGGAGCAGAGGCAGTTCTCCCCACGGAACTTCAGATACGGATCGCCTCGAGTGCTCGCTTATGATGAGCTTGAGCAAGAGCAATGCGACAAGATGACGCCGCTCCTTGAGGAAGATCGTCTTCAGTCGTCAGACGAGCTGCTCGGTACCCAAAGAAGCTTTGCGCCGCTACCATAGCCGCAAAGTCAATGCCGAAGTCTCGAGGAAGGCGACCTTGTTCTTCGCGCGTTCAGTCCGCCAAGAATTCCAACAAGTTGACGCCAAAGTGGGAAGGCCCTTATCGGGTGAAACGAGTCACTAGGCTCGGCGCTGTCCGCTTTGAGACCGAAGATGGCATTCCGGTGAGCAACTCCTCGAATATTGAGCATCTTCGTAAGTTTTACTCAGAGAGGCGCGGTTGTTTAACCTGTTAAGCAACCACCTTTTGTACAAGTCTTGCCGCTGATGCATGTAATCCTTTGTACAAAGCCGAGCGCAGACCCCATGCATCAGTAAAGCTAGCGTGCTTCACACACCTTGTCGATTTCATGCTTTTTACTTCTATTTGCATACGCTATCTGACACTTTGTGCAGCACCTACCCCTGGTAAGTGATAACGAGCCACGAGGCTCCATATCTTTATTTTCTCTTCTTTCTCTTTCTCAAAGAAAGAAGGTTCCCTCGCATACAAGTTTGCCGAGGGAAAGGAGAAGATAATGATGTGGACCAAGCGTCGCCAAGGAAGTCTAGCCTTACCGAAGCAAACGATGTAAAAGCTAAGTTGCCAAAGTTTGAGCAATCAGTTTTAAAATTTTTAAGTTATCTTCCTTGAACGACCGAACTTTGTATGGAAAACCTGTGTGCAGAGGAACCAACTCGTAGCTAGTTGCGCCCTTACTTTGTTTCGAGTCTGCTCAACAACTTAAGTGAGCTGCGACTAGTTGCGACAAGGTTTCTTGTCGGAAGCGGCACCGCCAGCAGGCTGGTGACGTTCACTCGGCCTTCATGACCAGTGCCCGCGCCGACAAGTTCCCTAAAAGTGTAAGGCAAAAACATACAAAGGAAGGAATCAAGTAAAGGAAATAACATAGCAATTGATACTCAAAATAAAGTTATATTACAAGATAGCTTGCCGCAACTCTAATGGATTGTTCCTATGACATGACCAGCAGGGGCAAGAGAAAGAGAAAACGAGCGGCCTAGTCTACGCGATCGCCCTCAACCCTCTTGATTCCGCTCACCCTGTCCACAATGGGTGCGACAAGGGTCTTGAGCGCCTCCACATCAGCATCCGGCGGCAGGGACTTGAGGACGCTGGTGAGGTTGAGGCCTGGGTTGCGGAAGGCCACCTTCATCAAGACCTTTTGAGGGCTCCGCAGATCTGGCATGACTCCTCGGCCAGCTGTTTTGGGACCTCTTCCCGAGTCGCTGGAGAGCCGCCACCACGCCTTGAAGAACAAGCTGAGCTTGGCGCTGGTTTGGAGATGCTCATCGGAGGAGTATCCAAGATCCACCATCCCCAGCTCCATCAGCTCCTCGTGGATGGCTGCAGCAGATCCACGAGACCCTCGGTCCAGGTGCTCCACATTCTCCCTCAAGTCACTCTGGGTGGCAACAAGATTTGCCAGCCAGCCTCGTCGGCCTTGATCTTCTCCTTCAAGGCCACCTCCCGCCTCCTTGGCGCCGCCCAACCCGAGTCAAAGTAGTTAGCTTCAACTCAAGATCTGCATTGGAGTCCCTGGCGGCGCTGAGCTCCTTGCTCCTCTCGGCGAGACGGCCCTGCAGCTCGCCCAGAGTGTAGGCGTCCTTCTCGGGCTCGTGCTTGAGTGCAGCAAGCTCCTCGCCGCTCTTCTTGAGGCTGGCCTCCAACTGCGCCACCTTCGTCTCCAGATCCTTCTTGGCGGCCTCGGCAGCCAGCAGCATCCTTTGCCTCCTTGAGAGCCCCGCCAAATGTTTCCTCGCATGGCGAGATCCTCCTCGTGGCTGTCCAGGTTAACCTTCCATCGCGCCAGCTCGCCTTCCTGCGCAGACAGCTTCTCGGCGGCAAGTCATGTTCCTCCTCACCGCAGCCTTCTCGAGGATGAAGGCCTTGCGCCTCGGCGAAGTTGCTCCCGCCTCCGCCAAGGACCGGAGAGCTTCCTGGTTGTGGCCTCGGAGCTCCTCACGCGCATCTCAATGTCTGCTCCGCCTTGCGACAGCGCCTCCCAAGTTGCGATTTGGCTTGTCGAGGCGGTGATAGAGTGACAACACTTCCGCAGCTGCTCCTCCTCGGGCTCGCAGCTGCTGCTGCTTGCCAGCGTCAACTAAGCGTCGGCCAATGAGGCGAGCAGCTCTTCATCGAAGGTTTCTCCTTCACCGGCGCCACAGCTCGACTCCCATGGGAGCTTGATGAAGACGCCGTCGCCGGCCTTCAAGTAGGCGCCCGGGCTGGGGCTCTTCGAACTGGCAGCTGCAGCGGCGGAGGGATCGGCGGTCGGTGTAGCGCTGGCGCTCCTGCGGCCTCGGTCGTCGTCACGATCGCTGGACCCCTCGCCCGGCTTCTGCGGCGGCAACTTGATGGCCTCTTCGCCCGGCAGGCTCGTCGGCGCCGGCTTCTTCTTCAACGGTGGCGGCTTCACAAGATAGCTGCGAGACGTCCTTCCTCGCCGCGACCTCGGTCTCCATTGGCTCTGTGGCGGACGGATGAAGAAAGTCAAGCAAATATTCAAAGACAAAATCAGAAGAAAAACACAAGGGAAGTACTCAGCGAGAAGGTTATGCGCCGGGCTGCGGTCATGGTCTCCGCCGCCAAGGGATCGCTGGTGCCGTCCCTTGCTGGAGACCTGCCCCTTGTCGGAGAAGGCTCCCTTGCCGGGAACGCCTCCTTGCCGGGAATCCACCCTTGGCGGCGTTGTCGAAGGTATGAGGCTGCTCTGCTCCTACACAAGTCAACGATCGAGATATCGGCAAAGGAAAAGCACCCATGCACGCCGAACAGCAAGAAGTAGACCATATACTTACGTTGGGGGCTGCTACTGGGGCTGCTTTGAAGGAGAGTTGCCTCATCCGGCAAGGTTGTCTCGGACGCGCCTCCCCGCCGTCAGCAGAGGTTCGCCCTCGACGACAATCACCGGAGTCTTGGCCCTCTTCGACATTCTTCCGGGCCAGCGTCACGAAAAGGAATGGATTCAGAGTAAAGCGTATCAGATACAAGACAAGGCAACAAATCAAGAATTACAAGTACAACAAGGAATCTTACTCTTCCTCTTCCTCGTCGGAGCCGAGCGCGAGAGGTCGACTGCCCGCCTCCGGTACGACGAGGCGGAGGAGTGGGCTCCCTTGGACGCTTGGCGTGAGCGGGACCGGTAGCCTGCGATGGCCCCGCCCCAGTTGCCGCAGCGGCGTGAGGAACTCCCGCGGCAAAAGTGCTAGCCGCGGTGGAAGCGCGTCATGCCAGCGCTGCGGTTGGCCCATCTGCCGCCTGCGTCTCCGGCCTTGCGAAGACGCCTTCTTGGTGGAGCCGGTGGCTCCGCCATGCAAGCTGCTTGGAGGTGGGAAGGATGCGCCCTCGGCGGGCTCGCTCGACTCGGCTTCAGGCTCGGCAAGCTCTTCCTCGCCGACGAACTCCTTTCGCTCGACAAGGCTTGCCGCCTCGACTGCCTCTGCCTCCTCCAAAGTGAAGCCAAACTCGCCCGCAGCAGCGGCTGCTGCCGCCTCTTCTAGCCTGGTGGTGATGCGTGCATCTCGTCGTCAGTAGTGTCGCGGGTGAGGCCCCTCTGCTCGTCGGGGCGGACTGGCATCTCTATCAGATTGTCGAAGAACTGCCGCACGACGTCATCTGCCGGCTCTTGCCAAGTGGGGACAATTCCATGGGAGTCACACAACGACATCATTGCACGGATGCGGTCAAGCGACGAGTTGTTGCACAATGAACGACGCCTCGGCAACCTAAACATCTCGGGATGATCAGGATCAGGCTTGAACAGCTCTAAGAGCATTGCGTCAAGCTCCAAGACAGTGAAGTTGAAGTTGAGGCCTGGGTGCAACCTCATGATGTGTGCTGCGTTCTGAAATTCCTAGGCAGGTCTCCTTCTCTCCTGCAAGGGGGCAATGCGGTGGCGAAGAAAGTCCGCTAACAAAGGTTTACAAAGTGAGTCCGCAAGTCTGAGGCGGAGGATTCGGGTAATCGCGATCTTCAGCCTAAGCGTCCTCCGGGGCCAGATTGCTCCAATCATTGCCGCGTACTATTGGGGTTTAGTATTTGGGCGGTAAAGGCTGCGGGTTCTCCTCAACAATCCAGCACCAATCTGCCCTCCACTCCTCCCATTTGCTACGGAGCTCTCCTCTAGATAGGCCTCTTTCTTGCCGACCACGGAGACCCAAGCAATCCCTCCCAAGAAGGGGCTCTCCTCTCGGCTCGGGGTAAAAAGAAGTGACGGAAAAGAGCTACATTTGGGTGGACTCCGACAAAGTTTTCGCAGAGATGTGCGAAACCGCCATGGTCGTAACGGTGTTGGGGGTGAAATCAAGGAGGCGGAACCCGTAGGTGTTCATAATGTCACAAAGAACTCAGAGAAAGGCGGGCAGAGCCCGCAGAGAAGAAGAGCGCCAAGAAGGGATACCTGTCGGGGCCAGCCTGCAGCCGGGCGGGAGTACCTTCGCGCGGATGCGCCTGCCTCCGTCGACCTGTAAGAGGTAGTAGTTCTCCTCGGCTTCCTCGCGGCGAGCTAAGGGGAAGACGGCCCGCTCCTTCCGCAGCGCCAAGAAGTCAAGCGCCTCGGCCGACTTCACGGTCTTCCCTTGTCGGATTTCGGGCCCATGGCGGAGGCGGTGGAGGAGATCGGCGGCGTTGAGGGTGCCGGTGGCGATGAAGTGAGCGCTGCTCTTTTTCAGCCTTGAGAAGAAGGGGGAGCAGCGGTGGTTTTCGATGGGACAACAAGCGGCAAGGTAGGCGACGTGCCCCTGTTTCCCCGCTTATAAAGAGGGAGGGGCGGACGCCCGATTTTCCGAATAAAGAAACCCCCACGATCTCGCCCACGATCTCTCACACGATGCCACGCCTGGCGCGTGCTGCCTGTGGGGGGCGTGGTGGGTCCGGGTGAGTTATGGTGTGACCCGGCCGCGTGTGCCTGCCTGTTTTGGGCCTGGCCCAACAAAGGTTTCGGCACTGCAGTGTGGCCCAGTCTGGGGCTCTGTCGGTGTACTAGAGTAGGGTACCCTAGTATCCCGAACTTGTGCACGGGCAGTTGCAGCCCTCCGCTGTAAGGCTTACCGGTGACCGCCAAGGTCCTCCGTGGTTCCTTTGGAGCCATTCAAGAACAAAGTATTCAAGCCAAGGAGACAAGGCCCCGGCAAGAGGAGCTTGCCGGGAAGGCCACCCCAGGTACATACAAGACAAGGCCCCGACAAGAGGAACTTGCCGGGAAGGCCTGGCGAGCGACAAGCTTCCGGGCGCGACAAGACAACAACCGCGGCAAGGCGCTTGCCGCGGCAGCCCACCTCTCTGTACCTACGCTCCAGCACAACCACTAACGTGTCGCCCTGGGACCTTTCCAGGCGCGCGTGGCGAGAGGTCAGGCAGCCAGCGGTGCTTGAGGGTGGCAAGCAATGACAAGTTTGCCATCGTGGCAAGCGGTGGTGCCCCCGACGGTCCCTATTTGCACCGTTAGGGCGACCGGATGGGCATTTAATGCCTTTGTCCCCTGCCGCCGTGGTTAGGTATAGCACATCGCATAATCGCATAAGTAGGTGTACCAACCACTATTTTTCCATTTGTACCCCGCCCACGTTGCCACCGTCGGAGCCCCTTGAGCATATAAAAGGAGGCCCATGCGCAACGTAGAAAGGGTTGGTCGATCAGGCCTCCTCGTGCTCGGTCTCGTTAGCGGCTCGTTTGTATCAGAGAACTCGAGCGCCTCTGAGCAAGAACGCAATACACCTAGACATGCAGCAGAGGGAGTATTATCTCTCCGGAGAGCTCCGAAGCTGGGTAAACCTCTCGCGTGCTTCGCCTCGATCTGCTCTTCGTGCAACCTCCGCTCCCCGCCGAACAGAAAGGGGCTCGGTCCGCCGGCCCCATAGGTGTTCGTGGGCTAGATCAGCCTGCCCCGACACACCGTCTTTCACTTTCAGAGTTAAGCCGAATTTTAATGATCAACATTGCATCCGTAGCCCCCAAGGGCCGGTTTAATCAGCATGAATAAACCGGTACTTATCATTGTTTAAAGATCAAAACTTACTTGTGTAGCCCCCATGAGCCGGCTGTGGTTGTTTGTGGCATAACCGGGTCATCATAAAGTGGTAATGAAACACGAGAAAATATGCATTAGCCGCCAAGTGCTAAGTGCTCTTGCTTGCAAAGTGCTTGGGACTTAGCCAGATAATCCGTTGTATGAAGAATTGTTTGGTATGCATTAGCCCCCAAGTGCCAAGTGTTATTGCTTGCAAAAGGCTTGGGACTTATATTCTTATACCCAGATATGAATGTGATTGCAAATCTGTGCTCGTATAGAACATCGCTGCTCAACTTCAACCTCAACTGGATGATGCCAAGACCCGACTGAAGAATCAAGAATCCGAGACCCGGAAAGCCGATTCAAAATTATTTAGCGTGGCTGAAACGGAGAAGCTGAAGAACGATTTTGAGGCTGAAAAGAACGCCTGGGCTGAAGAAAAAACTGCTTTGACACAATATGCTGAAAAGGCGGAAGCGGCTCTTCAAGAGGTGACAACAGAGCTTAACGGTTTAAAACACTGTGTATCCCAGATGGTTTATTCTATCTTAGGTAAGCCGCCTCGCCAGCCAAAATTGAATCTCTTCTGTTTATATCCTGAACCGCCACTGACCACTCCCCAATTGTTACACAGGTCCAAGGAGCAGCAATCTTAGTCAAGATATGCTGGTAAACCTTAAAGCTTTATATACGCTTGTTGAACAGCTATATACCGGAACTCAGCGCATGCTAGCCACTATTTCTCCAACAAATCAAGGACCCAATCTGTTGAGTGACGTCTTGAAAAAATTATCAATTCTACCTGTGAGGATAAAACGTTCATGTGCAAGAGCCGGTGCCGTGACGGCCTTGAGCCGTGCTAAGGCATGGTTACCAGAACTAGACCCGACTGAGATAGCCATTGGGTATCCAAGCTTGAAAGAAGATGCCACCTCTTTTGACCAGAAAGACTTTGCTGCCTGTATTAAAGAGATACGCCCTCTGGCGACTCTAATTGCTGATGAAACAACGCTCTCAAAATATCAGCCGGCTTATGATGCAGAAAACCAGAAGCTGCCCACGCTGGCTTATAAAGTGATGGATCTGATTCCCCCAATCCGTAAGCATACTTTCGCCCCTGAAGTTGATCCATCCAACCTTATAGATGATGAAGCTGAATTCCAAGCTTTGCGTGACATTGATTGGTCATCACCCAACTTCCAGACGGCGGAGGACGAAGAACTGGAGAAGGATGATCCAGAAGCTTCCAGTCATCAAGATCAGGAAGATTGATCCGCTGGGCGGCTCAAATATTTGAACTTCTAAAAACACTTGATCCTTTGGGCTCATTGAATCATATAATAGGCTAGTGAAACTTTAATCTATCATGCCATCGTGCATGTTTTTGTTTTGTGCGACAATGCTTGACCCGCCATTTGAAAAGCTGCCCTTTGATACTTATGATAACGTCGATTTATGCAGAAGATATTTATCATTATCCTGCACACAAGTGAATCCCCCAAGTGCCCCGGCGGTTTTACCGCGGGGCGGTTCATGATACCTTATATAAACTGCTGGCAACTAAAATAGGTCATAACCAGGGCCGGTTTAATCATGATTAAATATATATAAAATATATATCATACCTGTGATATGTGATTAAACCGTGCCGGATTACCATACCAAAGCAGTTAGGGTGATAACCCAAAACTTAGAAGACAATACTCCCAAGTACTTAATATCATCATATGCTGCCGGTTCACCATAGACCTATGTTTGAGTTGAGCTGTGCAACAGACTCTCTTTGGTCTTTGTAACCCGGTCAGTAATCCTCCAAGTAAGTTAGAGCTATGCTCATATGAAGTTATAATATTGGCTTGATAGCCGCAATCCCAAGGTAATCAGAGCCATGCTCTTATGAAATTATCATATTGGCTTGATAGCCGAATTATCAAGGTAATCAGAGCTATGCTCTTATGAAATTATCATATTGGCTTGATAGCTGAATTATCAAGGTAATCAGAGCTGTGCTCTTATGAAATTATCATATTGGCTTGATAGCCGAATTACCAAGATAACCAGAGCTGTGCTCTTATGAAATTATCGTATTGGCTTGATAGCCGAATTACCAAGATAACCAGAGTTGTGCTCTTATGAAATTATCATATTGGCTTGATAGCCGAATTACCAAGGTAATCAGAGCTGTGCTCTTATGACATTATCATATTGGCTTGATAGCCGGAATCAAGAGGGTAGTAACGCTATGTTCTCTTTGGTGAATATACCTATGTTTGAATAGGAAACCCCCAAGTGGTTTGTAAGAATGTCGTTGCGCCATATCAAGACGGTAGTAACGCTATGTTCTCTTTGGTGAATACACCTATGTTTGAACAGGAAGCCCCCAAGTGACCATTGGAAATGATAAAAACTCATTACTCTTAGAAATGAAACGATAGAGGCCCTGCTTTAGCAGGGATGCCGACTTTATTATAATCATCATAATATATACATTGTCAAAATATGTACATTGTAAGAGCCGGTGGCTCAAGTATAGTAAGGCCGAAGATGAGGAATATTCCACGGCCGGTGGGTCTCCTCCTCCGACTTACGTGAATCTTTGTGTTCTCGAATGTCGATAAGTTAGTACGATCCATTATTCAGATTTTTGCTGACCACAAAGGGTGCTTCCGAAGGTGGGGATAACTTGTGCATATCAATTTGACCCTGGATAAGGCGGAGCACCAGGTCACCTTCTTGAAAAGTTCTGGCTTTAACCCAACGGTTGTGATAATGGCGCAGATATTGCTAGTAAATCGCCAAACGAGCTGCCGCAAGGTCACACTCCTCATCCAATAAGTCAAGTGCATCCTGACGTGCTCTTTCATTATCAGCTTCAACATAAGCCTCCACACGAGGCGAATCATGAAGGACGTCACTGGGGAGAACCGCCTCTACTCTGTAGGCCATGAAGAAAGGCGTGTAACTCGTAGATCTGTTGGGGGTAGTGTTGATGCTCCATAATACCGAAGGTAACTCCTCCACCCAACAACCTGGCGTCCTTTGCAAGGGAACCATAGGCCGGGGCTTGATGCCTCTTAGGATCTCCTGATTGGCTCTCTCGGTTTGACCATTAGACTGGGGGTGAGCCACTGATGATACACCAAGCCGGATATGCTCATGTCGATAAAATTCTTTCATAGCACCCTTGGATAGATTAGTGCCATTATGAGTTATGATGCTGTGGGAAAGCCAAAACGGAAAATCACCTTTTTGATAAATTGAACCGCCGTCGCCGCGTCACATTTACTGACCGGCTCTGCCTCAACCCACTTTGTAAATTTGTCAACCGCCACCAAGAGGTGTGTCTTCTTATCTTTGGACCTTTTGAAAGGCCCAACCATATCAAGCCCCCAGACTGCAAACGGCCAAGTAATTGGAATCATCCTCAATTCTTGAGCCGACACATGAGCTCGTCGTCAAAATTTCTGCCAACCATCACATTTACTGACCAGATCCTCAGCATCAGCTTGAGCCGTCAGCCAATAAAACCCATGCCGAAAGGCTTTAGCCACGAGATATTTGGAGCCGGCATGATGACCATAATCTCCTTCATGAATCTCACGAATAATCTCGTGACCCTCTTTTGGAGAAACACAACATTGAAACGCCCATGTGACACTGCAATGATATAGCTCTCCATTGACAATTGTCATCGACTTAGACCGCCGGTTATCTGCCTGGCTAAAGTTTCATCTTCCGTTAACTCGCCTTGGGTCATATAAGCCAAGTATGGGACTGTCCAATCACGAATAGCATGAAGAGCCGCCACCAGTTGTGCCTCCGTGTTAGGAATAGCAAGGTCTTCCTCTGTAGGCAACTTAACTGAGGGGTTATGCAGAATATCCAAGAAAGTGTTAGGTGTCACCGGCTTACACTGAGAGCCTAACCGGCTTAAAGCATCAGCCGCCTCGTTTTTCCTGCGATCAACATGCTCAACTTTATAACCTTTGAAGTGACCCGTGATAGCATCAACCTCTCGACGATAAGCCGCCATAAGTGGATCCTTAGAATCCCAAGTACCAGAAACTTATTGAGCTACCAGATTTGAGTCGCCATCCGAAGATCGTGGAGCAAGGCCTCATATTCAGCTGCATTGTTAGTACAAGGGAACATCACCCGAAGATCATAAGAAAATTTATCACCTCGTGGGGAAGTCAATACAACTCCAGCCCCCGAGCCTTCCAACTGCCTGGACCCATCAAAGTGAATAGTCCAATATGTGTTATCCGGCTTTTCCTCAGGCATCTGCAACTCTGTCCAATCATTGATGAAATCCACAAGTGCTTGAGATTTGATTGTTGTACGAGGCACATACTTTAAACCATGAGGTCCAAGCTCAATGGCCCATTTGGCTACCCGGCATGTGGCTTCTCTGTTTTGAATGATATCCCCTAGAGGAGCAGAGCTAACCACAGTGATTGGTATAGGCTTATGGAATCCAATCGTGTTTGCAATTTAAAGGGAGACGCAAAGATCTTCCTTCGTAATTTTTACATAGGATTGGCTTTGCATCATAGACAACTCTTAGATTTTGCCGCTAAAGGGAATTTTAATGAGCTTGATGCTAATGTTGCCTATGAAATCTTAGATGGAATTTTGGGGGTTCCTCCTCCAAAAAAGAGGTTTTCTTTCACCCCAGATGGAGTTCAAATGTTGGACAAACTTGGTGATTGGCACAAACATATGGCTGGATTGCAAAAATATAACGAACCCCTCAAACATCTTAATGGTAGCATCAATCACATGAATACCTTGATTACACTCTGTAATAAGCAATTGGATATTTTAGATCTAAAAATGGTTTCTTTTCATGAGAATGAGAATTTAGGGAAGCGCAAAGAGCCTCCCGGGTTTGAGAAAGCTCTTACAAAAGTTGCCAAAACTACGGATGACAAAACTTAGATCCTTGCTTTATCCCTAGCTAGGGGCGTAAAACAATAGCGCTTGTTGGGAGGAAACCCAATGAATAAAATTTATTTTTGACTTTTGCTTTATATTCTTGAGTGCTTGCACAATTATGCTACTGTTATGATTTTTTTTGTGTGTTTTAATTAGTGTTTGTGACAAGCAAAGCCTTTAGGATCTTCTTGGGTAGTTGTTTGATCTGGCTAAAAAACAGAAACTTTTGCGCTCACGAAAATAATTCTCATTTTTAACAGAAGCGTAATAAAATAACAATTCTTTTTGCAGAAGCTTAATATACAAATTTCTCAGGTCATCCTAATTTTTCAGAATTTTTGGAGTTACAGAAGTATTCGAAATATATATTGCTGCAGACTGTTCTGTTTTTGACAGATTATGTTTTCTTTGCGTCGTGTGCTTGTTTTGATGATTCTATGGTTTTCTTCGAAGAGTTTTTTCCATAGAAAAGTTGGAATACAGTAGATATAATGCAAGAATAAAATATGAATAGGTTGCAACAATACTTATAGTAGTGATTTGTTTTGTTATACCAACGGATCTCACGAAGGTTTTGTTGAGTTTTGTGTGATTGAAGTTTTCAAGTATTGGGTGATGTTACGATGGATGAAGGAATAAGGAGTAAGAAGAGTCTAAGCTTGGGGATGCCCATGGCATCCCAATCTATTATCCAAAGAGAAGCAAGCAACTAAGCTTGGGGATGCCCCGAGTGGCATCCCCTCTTTCTTCTAACGACCATCGGTATTTTACTCAAAGCTATATTTTTATTCGTCACATACTATGAATTTTTCTTGGAGCGTCTTGTATGATATGAGTCTTTGCTTGTTTTGCTTTTTGTTTTAAGTCTTGATTCCTTGCTATACACACCTATTTGAGAGAGCCAAAATTATGCCTTGACTTGTTAGAATTGCTCTCTATGCTTCACTTAAATCTTTATGAGCTATGGAATTGCTCTAGTGCTTCACTTATATCTTTTTGAGCACGGTGTGCTTTGTTATTTTTGAAGAAATGATCTCATGCTTCACTTAGATTTATTTGAGAGTTAGTAAATATTTTAAGAAATTCTCTCTTGCTTCACTTAAATTAATTTGAGAGAAAGAAATATTATGCTCATGATCTTCACTTATATTTGTTTGAGCTTGTCAAAAGCAACACATGAAAATTAGTTCCAAAGTGATAGATATCCAAGAAGGATATAATAAAAACTTCATGAAGATCATTGGACAAAATAAACTTGATTCCTTGTAAATTTTTTGAGATATGATGATGTGATATGTGAGTCATGTTGATTAGTAATTATGCTTTAGTAAGAATATTGGTGTTAAGGTTTGTGATTCCCTATGCATGCACGAAAGTCAATAGTTATGGAATGAAATTACATCCTACTTGTGGTGCATTATTGTAGCAACCAGACCTCAAACAGTCTGATCTCTGTACATCAGTGTCATCCCTGGATCGGTAATGCTGACACGCACAGTACTTGAAGGATTTATAATAGAGTAGCAATCACACACTTATTACATCGAATGTCTCAAAAGAGAACTTATTACAATAAATATGGCTTAAGGCCATCTAATATGATAACAACGGAAGGCTTGGAAGATAAAGTGAGTCCATCAACTCCATCGGCATCACTGAGTGAAAGACCACGACCTAAGGCTCCTTACTCGTCGTCTGAAAAGTCTGCAACACGATACGTTGCAGCCCGAAAACGGGTCAGCACATGGAATATGCTGGCAACGTAACACAAGAGAGTAATGAACAGAATAAAGCTATCAGTACATGCATATATGGCTGGTGGAGGCTGTATGGTTAATATGTTTTGTGAAAAGCCAACTTTTTCCTACAACAAAGGAATATATTTTTATTTAACTATCATGGTGGTTGTTAAACATTGAGAAGGTTCACCCAACTCAATCCCAATTAAGTCATCATCATTAAAACCCAATCAAATTATATTAAGAGTGATGAGATCCATATGATAATCCAAGAACTAGATACTTAAGACGTCCATAACCGGGGACACGGCTAACCATGATTAGTTTGTACACTCTGCAGAGGTTTGTGCACTTTTCCCCACAAGACTCGATCTCCTCCGTTGGATTTCTCGCACTACATGATGTTTGAGAAACTGATGACCGAGACACAGTCTTTCCGAAAAGGCCCCCTTAACCGATAGATAGGCCTGTACACCTACAATCCCCTACATCTGCTAGCCCATCATGGAAAAGTTTCCCACAACTTACTCAACTATGCCAGAGCCCATATTGGCATGTGGCTGCACATGGAGTTTTCTAGCATGAATAATCTTATGATCCCTTTGAGCCTGGGTGGCAGTTCATAGGAGAATCACACGGTACCCCGGGATTTCCAAAAATACAGGCAATCAGTGAAATTCCGCAGGTGCCTCAATCCACCCAGATGTGTATTAAAGTTGCCACCTTAAGTTAACCATTAATTAATAGTACTCACATCTGTCATGAATACACTCAAACCCAATCCACGTCTACGAGCATAGCATAGCAATATAAGCAACGTAGAAGTAACTCCCAAGGTTTGATAATAAACAGCTGAATAGGTACTACCTCATCTACTTCCCAAACCCACAATTTAATTAGATCCTAACCATGCAATTGTTTGAGGATTGATCTAATGCAATAAAACTGGGTAGTAAAGAGTTATGATCAAAGTGTTACTTGCCTTGCCGATGATCTGCGAAACCTAGAGACTCGTAGTAGCATGCTTCACACTCCGGGTACTCTATCACAAGCAAACAAATAAGCATACAATAAGCAATCAAGCAAGGGCACGGGTAAAACTCAAATAAGAGATCTAACCAGAAAGTTAAACTTAAGAACTCTGGTTTGCAAAAAGTATCAAATCAAACGAAGCAACTAAAATGAAACGACGAAAGAAACAAGCTTCGTTTACTAATCTGGACTAAAGTCAAATTTTACAGTAGCAAAATCTTGTTCAAGTTGGTTAAACAGAAAGAGGGTTCCGAGACGAACTCTAGGCACTTGAATCGCCTAATTCCGATAAACGAGCGAAAAGTTAAACTAAAATGAAAATCAGATCAGAAATCACGATCGAAAATAATCGCGGAAAATCGGAGAAAAAGAAAAACCGACGAAACAGCTAACGAGCGAGCGTTATTTATAGCTAAACGGTGAAAACCGTTCGTTAAAACGAACATAAGAACGGGCGTTCGCTAAATAACTAAACCGAAAAAATAAACCAAACCAGATCTAAAAAACGGATCTAGGGTTTCGAAAAAAACCGTTCGGTTTCGTCACGAAAACCGAGGTGGCGGCCGCTACCTCTGGTGGATCCGGTGAGGCGGCAGCGACGGCGGTTCCGGTGCGGCGGCGGGCTGGGCGGCGTGGCGTCAGGGCGTCGGCGGGCAGGTTGGCGCGGGCGGCGGCTAGGGTTCGGCGGCGGTTGGCTGTTGGGCCGCGGGGCTCGGTACGGCCTGGAGTCGGTTTCTCTTTTTTTCTAAATAATTCCGATGTGCAGAATAATAAAGAAATTAAACGGACTCCAAAAATCCCGAAATAAATTTTCCCCGTCCTCTAAAAATAGGCCAGAAAAGGTGAACATTTGTTTGGGCCTAAAATGCAATTTTGGAAAACACACATTTTTCCTAATTCAAATAAAATAGCGATAAAACTCCGAATAAAAATCTTATTTGATTTTAATATTAAATCTCGAATATTTATTTATTTTGAGGAAATCATTTTATCCTCTCTCTTTTATTTTTGTAAAAGTAATATTCAAAGAGAAAATAATAAAAATCAAACGATCCTCTTTTCAAAATTTGAGAAAACTCAAGTATGAAAATAATGAAATCCCCAACTCTCTCTGCGGGTTCTTGAGTTGCGTAGAATTTCTAGGATCAAACAACAATGCAAATAAAATAAGATATGCAATGATGATCTAATGTATAACATTCCAAATTCAAAATTTGGGATGTTACAATTATTCGGTGTTAATTATTCTTAATGCTTGCTTATGAGATTATTCGTTTCTTGGTTGGTCGCTTCTCAATCTTTTGCTTGCCTTCATTTTGCACTAAGTATGATCACTACTTGTGCATCCAAAATCCTTTAAACCAGTTTTGCCACATGATTCCACTATATCTACCTATATGCGGTATTCTTTTGCCGTTCTAAGAAAATTTGTATGTGCCATCTCTAATTTTCAAAATAATTCTCTTGTGTGCTTGTACCGCTCATGAGGCGGTGAGGGGTGGCCGATATTTTCCGTACTAGATGTGTTATTCTCACGATGAGTGTTTATTCACTTGTCATTGCACGAGAGTAAGGCAAAGGTATTAGGGATGCCCAGTCCCGAAATGAAAAATGAATTTACTTTATGTTGTCAAATAATAAATTCCTTGGAAAGTGTTGGTATGGAAGGCACCCGTGGACACGGCTATCCATGGAAAGTGAAAGTATGGTGGAAAAAGGAATAAACTTTGTTTTCTATTTGGGAACCGCCTATGAATGGAGGTGTTCCAGGAACGTGTTGCTGGGAATAGGTTTTCGAGTGGAACCAATATTTGCCAAATCTTTTGTTGCTTGATTTTTGATTCGGGGAATGTGATGAAGCTCTAGACTCTCGAATTTCTTCTCTAACTTCCTCACCGCATTGTAGTATCCTGTCATAGCAGGGTTTCTGACGTCCCATTCCTTCATTACTTGATTGAGCACCAGATCTAAGTCGCCGTAAACCAACATGCGACAGGCGCCAAGTGAGATAGCCATACACAACCTGTAGAGGAGCGCTTCGTACTCGGCCTCGTTGTTGGAGGAATCGAAGTGAATTTGCAGTGCGTAACTGAGCCGATCACCCTTCGAGGATACCAAAACCACTCCAGCACAAGAACCATTCAGCATCTTGGAGCCGTCGAAGAACATAGTCCAGTGCTCCGAGTGGATCTGAGTCGGCCAAGAAATCTGCGAGTTCCTGGGACTTGATTGCGTTCTTTGCTTCAAACTTGATATCAAAAGGGAGAAGTTCGAGGCCCATTTTTCCACTCGACCAGTTGCATCCCGATTGTTGATGATCTCAGACAGCGGGGCATCACTAATGACTAAGACCGAGTGTTCTTGGAAATAATGTGCGACTTTCTTCGCTCTTAAGTAAATGTTGTAGACAAGTTTCTGGTAATGAGGATACCTCTGCTTGGACGGAGTCGGGACTTCAGAAATGTAATAAACTGGTCATTGAACTTTGTAGGCCTTGCCTTCTTCTTCTCGCTCCACAGTGAGGACCGTGCTGACGACTTGACCAATGGCCGCAATGTACGAAAGCAGAGGTTCTTTGCTATTCGGGGCAGCAAAGCACCGGCTGGGTGGAGAGCAGGGCTTTGAGTTCAACAAACACTGCTTCTACTTCGGGATTCCACTCAAATGTACTGGATTTCTTGATCGGTCGGTATAAAGGCAATGCCTTTTCTCCAAGACAAGAAATGAACCGACTCAAAGCTGCAAGACAATCTGTGAGCTTCTGGATATCATGCATGCTCTTAGGCCGCTATATTCGGACAATTGCATAGATTTTCTCGGGATTGGCATCAATTCCTCACTCGGAAACGAGAAAACCGAGTAACTTGCCTCTAGGCACTCCGAAGGTGCACTTGGACAGATTCAACTTGATGTCGTACCTCCATAAGTTGTCAAAGGTTTCAGCGAGGTCAGTCAGCAGGTTGGAACCTTTGCGAGACTTGACCACGATGTCATCCATGTAGGCCTCAACGTTCCAATTGATCTGAGTGAGCAAGCACTTCTAGATCATGCACCTGAAAGTAGACCAACATTTTTAGACCGAATGGCATGGTGACATAGCAGAAACAAACGAAAGGGGTGATGAAGGCAATTTTTATTTCATCAGGCCCATACAGTCGGATCTGATGGTACTCAGAGTACGCATCAAGAAAAGACAAACGCTCGTACCCTATAGTCGAGTCAACTATTTGATCAATGCGGGGGAGCGGAAAATAATCTTTCGGGTAGGCCCAATTAATATGCTTGAAATTGATAGACATACGGAGTGACTTGTCCTTCTTAGGGACCATGAAGACGTTAGCGAGCCACTCGGAGTGGTATATCTCACATATAAACTCAGCCGCCAGGAGCCGAGCTACTTCCTCACCAATCGCCTTCCTCTTCTCCGCGGCAGAACGGTGGAGATGCTCCTTAACAGGTTTAGCTTTCGAGTCAACTCTGAAGCGGTGCTCAGCCAGTCCCCTGGGTACACCTGCCATGCCACATGGCTTCCATGCGAAGATGTCCCAGTTCTCACAGAGGAACTAGATGAGCGCGACTTCCTATTTACTATCGAGTGTCGTGGAAATGTTCGTTGGAGTGGTCGTGGGATTTTTCGGGTGAACGTGAACTTGCTTTGTCTCACCCGCCGACTGGAAAGCAGATTCAGAAGCTGGCTTCTTGGATTGGAGCAAATCAGTCGGATCCGCGTTCCTCTTGTACTCTTCCAATTCCACAATGGCCATCTTCTCATCAGCGATTTTGGATCCTTGTTGAAGAATCTCCTTGGCACTTTTCCTATTCCGAGTAATCGTGATTACGCCCTTGGGTCCAGGCATCTTCAGCTTGAGGTACACATAACATGGATGGGCCATGAAACGTGCATAAGCCGGTCGACCAAGGATAGCGTGATAGGCACTGTGAAAGTCCACCACTTCAAACATCAGTTTCTCCATCCGAAAATTCTCCGAGACACCAAAAACCACATCCAGAGCAATTTGACCGAGTGATTCTGCCTTCTTCCCTGGAATGACTCCGTGGAACTGCACGTTGCTCTTGCTGAGTCGGGACATCAGAATGCCCATTCCCTTGAGGGTCTCAGCGTAGAGTATGTTTAGGCCACTCGCTCCATCCATGAGGAGTCTTCGACCACTTGAGATATGTTATAGTCACTGGAACGACCATATTCACCTCTCGGTTAATGACTGACGCGTCTTCGTCGTACCTGCTTTTCCAAACACTTTTGCCCTTGTTTTGGACTCTAACTTGCATGATTTGAATGGAACTAACCCGGACTGACGCTTTTTTCAGCAATTGCCATGGTGTTATTTATGTGCAGAAACAAAAGTTCTCGGAATGACCTGAAACTTCACGAAGATTATTTTTGGAAATATTAAAAAATACCGGCGAAAGAATCAAGGCCAGGGGGCCCACACCCTTTCCACGAGGGTGGGGGGTGCGCCAGCCCCCCTGGGCGCGCCCCTGCCTTGTTGGCCCCCTGGAGCTCCACCGACCTCAACTCCAACTCCATATATTCATGTTCGGGGAGAAAAAAATTAGGGAGAAAGATTCATTGCGTTTTACGATACAGAGCCGCCGCCAAGACCTAAACTCTCTCGGGAGGGCTGATCTGGAGTTCGTTCGGGGCTCCGGAGAGGGGAATCCGCCGCCATCGTCATTATCAACCATCCTCCATCACCAATTTCATGATGCTCACCGCCATGCGTGAGTAATTCCATCGTAGGCTTGCTGGACGGTGATGGGTTGGATGAGATTTATCATGCAATCGAGTTAGTTTTGTTAGGGTTTGATCCCTAGTATCCACTATGTTCTGAGATTGATGTTGCTATGACTTTGCTATGCTTAATGCTTGTCACTAGGGCCCGAAAGTGCCATGATTTCAGATCTGAACCTATTATGTTTTCATGAATATATGTGAGTTCTTGATCCTATCTTGCAAGTCATTAGTCACCTACTATGTGTTATGATCCGCAACCCCGAAGTGACAATAATTGGGACCACTCCCGGTGATGACCATAGTTTGAGGAGTTCATGTATTCACTATGTGTTAATGCTTTGGTCCGGTACTCTATTAAAAGGAGGCCTTAATATCCCTTATTTTCCATTAGGACCCCGCTGCCATGGGAGGGTAGGACAAAAGATGTCATGCAAGTTCTTTTCCATAAGCACGTATGACTATATTCGGAATACATGCCTACATTACATTGATGAATTGGAGCTAGTTCTGTGTCACCCTATGTTATGACTATTACATGATGAACCACATCCGACATAATTCTCCATCACCGATCCAATGCCTACGAGCTTTTCACATATTGTTCTTCGCTTATTTACTTTTCCGTTGCTACTGTTACAATCACTACAAAACCCAAAAATATTACTTTTGCTATCGTTACCTTTACTTCCATACTACTTTTCTACTAAATACTTTGCTGCAGATACTAAGTTATCCAGGTGTGGTTGAATTGACAACTCAACTGCTAATACTTGATAATATTTTTTGGCTCCCCTTGTCTCGAGTCAATAAATTTGGGTTGAATACTCTACCCTCGAAAACTGTTGCGATCCCCTATACTTGTGGGTTATCAATACTATTTTCTCAAGCGCCGTTCTTGGGAGCATAGCTCTATTCTTTGATTCATTTGGGATTTATATCTGCTGGTCACTATGAAGAACTTGAAAGACGCGAAAACAAAAATTTATCCCTCAACTACGAGGGGAGGTAAGGAACTGACATCTAGCTCTGCACTTGATTCACCTTCTGGTTTGAGTAAGCTTGCGACACCTAAACCTGCTTTTGCTATTAATTCTTATATGTCGCATGTTATTGATGATGCCACTTCTGCTATACATGATACTTATGATGAAACTACTTCCATGCTTGATACTACTGTGCCACGTGGTGAATTTCTTGATGAACAACTTGCTAGGGCTAGAGAGAATGAAATTATTGAAACTGATAATATTGATGAAAGTGATGATGAAGATTCTCCCCCTAAGTATGAATTTCCTGTTGTGCCTCAGGGCTATGTTATGGATGAGGAAACTGCTAGAGACTTTCTTGCTTGCAATGATAGAAGTGATCTTAAGAAATTATTAGCTAAGCTGAAACAAAAAACTCTGAATGCTAGAATGAAATATGACCCTGCCTATGCTACTTCACCTATCTTTGTTACTGATAAGGATTATGAATTATCTATTGATCCTGATATAATTACTTTGGTTGAGTCTGATCCTTTCTATGGCTATGAATCTGAAACGGTTGTGGCACATCTTACTAAATTAAATGATATAGCCACCCTATTCACTAATGATGAGAAAACTTGCTACTATTATATCCTTAAAATATTTCTGTTCTTATTAAAGGGTGATGCTAAGATATGGCTTAATTCTCTTGATCCTGGTTGTGTGCGTAGTCCCCAGGATATGATTTATTACTTCTCTGCTAAATATTTCCCTGCTCATAAGGAACAAGCTGCTCTAAGGGATATATATAATTTTGTGCAAATTGAAGAAGAAAGTCTCCCACAAGCTTGGGGGATGCTTATCCAATTACTTAATGCTTTGCCAGATCATCCTCTTAAGAAAAATGAAATACTTGATATCTTTTCTAATGGACTAACCGATGCTTCTAGAGACCACCTGGATAGTTGTCTTTGGTTACATTTTCGGGGAAAGAACACCGGATGAAGCTGAAATTCTATTGAATAATATGTTGACAAATGAAAATAATTGGACACTTCCTGAGCCAACTCCTGAGCCTATTCCTAAACCAACTCTGAAGAAAAGGGGTGTTCTATTTCTCAGTCCTGAAGATATGCAAGAGGCAAAGAAATCTATGAAAGAAAAGGGTATTAAAGATGAAGATGTTAAGAATTTACCACCTATTGAAGAAATACATGGTCTTAATTTACCGCCCATTGAAGAAATATATGGTCTTAATTCACCACCTATGGAAGAAACACATGGTCTTGATAACCCGACACATGTAGTAAAGGTAAATTCTCTCTATAGATATGATAAAGCTGAAATCCCTTCTACCAAGTTTGCTAGCCAATGTTTGGATGAGTTTGATAACTTTATGGTTAAGCAAGAAGATTTTAATGCTTATTTTGTATACAGTTGAAACACAATTCTTATATGATTGAACACTTGGGTGATTATATGTCTAGAGTTAAAGGTGAACTTAAACTCATTAGTAAACATGCTTCTATGGATACCACTCAAGTAGAACAAGTACTTAAAGCTCAGAATGATTTGCTCAATGAATTGAATAGTAAGAATACTGACTATGCCTTTAGAGTGGCTACTAGAACTGGTAAAATGACTCAAGAACCTTTGTATCCTGAAGGCCATCATAAGAGAATTGAGCAATATTCTCAGAGAAATAATGTAGATGCACCTAGTCCTTCTAAAAAGAGGAAAAAGAAAAATGATAGGACTTTGCATGCTTCTAGTGAACCTGTTGTTGACACACCTGACAATCCAAATGATATTTCCATTTCTGATGCTAAAACACAATCTGGTGATGAACATGAACCTAGTAATAATGTTAATGATAATGTTCATGTTGATGCTCAACCTAGCAATGATAATGATGTAGAAATTGAACCTACTGTTGATCTTGATAACACAAAATCAAAGAATCAATGTTATGATAAGAGAGATTTTGTTTCTAGGAAACACAGTAAAGAAAGGGAACCATGGGTTCAGAAACCCATGCCTTTCCTCCCAAACCATCCAAGAAAAAGGATGATGAGGATTTTGAGCGCTTTGCTGAAATGATTAGACCTATCTTTTTGCGTATGCGATTAACTGATATGCTCAAAATGAATCCTTATGCTAAGTACATGAAAGATATTGTTACAAATAAAAGAAAGATACCGGAAGCTGAAATTTCCACCATGCTTTCTAATTATACTTTTAAGGGTGGAATACCTAAGAAACTTGGAGATCCAGGAGTACCAACTATACCATGCTCTATTAAAAGAAATTATGTTAGAACTGCTTTATGTGATCTTGGAGCCGGTGTTAGTGTTATGCCTCTCTCTTTATATCGTAGACTTGATTTGAATAAATTGACACCTAATGAAATATCTTTGCAAATGGCTGATAAATCAACTACTATACCTATCGGTATTTGTGAGGATGTGCCTGTTGTAGTTGCAAACTTTACTATTTTAACGGACTCTGTTATTCTTCATATTCCCGAGGACAATAGTATGTCTATTATTCTTGGAAGACCCTTTTTGAATACTACATGGGCTGTTATTGATTGTAACAAAGGCAATATCACTTTTCATGTTAATGGTAATGAGCACACGGTACACTTCCCGAGGAAACAACCTCAAGTTCATAGTATCAACTCTATTGGAAAAATTCCATCGATTATTTTTGGAGGTTTTGAATTTCCTCTACCTACTGTCAAGAAGAAATATGATATTCTTATTATTGGGTATGTGCATATCCCCGTTGAGGTAACATAGTGTTATTCGAAATTTCTCCGGTTTCATGCGATTCGGAATGAGTTTGTTAACAAGACCTGATCAACCTTGTTAGTGGATTCCTTCTGATGAGCATGAGATGGATGAAGTTAGAAGGCACAACCTTCTGTACCCTCTTTTTGCTTTCTGTTATTTAGTTGAAATAAAGTAAAATTAGTATTTTCTGTCTGTTTTCTGAATTATCCGTGCAATATAAAAATACCCCGAAAATAAAAGTCCTCCAAATGCCCTGCCAATTTAATATGATTTTTCTGGAATATTTGAGAATATCTGGCACTGAGAACAGAGCAGGGGGAGGAAGAACCTGGGCACGAGGGTCCAGGGCGCGCCCACCCCCCTGGGCGCACCCCCTGCCTCCTGGGCCCATGGTGGCTCCTCTCCACTTATTCCTACACCCACACACTTCTTCTTCCTCCCAAAAAAAATCACCAACTAGCTCAAGAACAAGTTCTAGCTCATTTTGCTGCGATTTTCAATCTCCTTGCTCAAAGCACCTCTCACAAAACTGCTTTGGGGGATTGTTCATGGTATGTAACTCCTCCATTGGTCCAATTAGTTTTTATTCTAGTGCTTTATTCATTGCAAATTTGTGCTGCCTAGGTGACCATGTTCTTGTGCTTGCATGTCAAATTTATATGGTTCCGAGTAGTTCTAATGCATGACATAGTTTTTTTGAGGAACTGGGACAGTGGGAGAGGCTCCCACTATCATATATATTATATATTGCCCACAATTACAAGGTTGTAGTTACATCATGTACAAGTTTCATCCCAACTACCTTTGTAGTGGGGTATAAACTAACTAAAGGGTGTAACTAATCAGAGGGTAGGGAGTCTAAAAGTAAGAAGATAAACTCTTTGTTATTATCTTTAACCCTATATTGAAGGAGACTAAAATCCTCCTTGAATCTTCTCAGCCAAGAGTGATAGGATGGATTTATATCTCTAAAAACTTTATTGTTCCTTTCTTTCCAAATGCTCCAGGATGCTTGAAGGATGATCTCCATGAACAAAGGCCTGCCCCAATTGATTTTAGCTTGTTCTAGCCAGGACAGCCGAGTGACTTGATCTCCAGGGTCTAGCCCAAAGTTTGCCTACCAATTTCTGCTAAATGGGCATGTGATGATCATGTGATCAATGTCTTCTTCTTTTTGTCCACAAAGTAGGCAGTTGAGGTTAGTACCAATGTTATAATGCCTTCTCTTCAACATGTTTCTTGTGTTCAATCTTTAAGATAGCATGAGCCATCCAAAGACCTTGAGTTTAGCATTGACCTTTGATTTCCATAGCCAGTGGTAAGTCTTATGGGCCTTCATATCCCTAAAGTAAAATTTGTAGTATTTGTTGGCTTAAAATTCTCTTCCTCTCCAAGGGTAAGTCCAGATATCTTTTGCATTCTGGCTATTTTCTAGTGTAATGTGTGTCACCAAGTTTTGCGTATCTTGTAGTTCTCCCAGGGCTTGTGTAGAGAGTGGTAGAAAGAATGCTTCTTCCAGTGAGTTTATGGTCAAGAAATCTTTAACTGAGCAGTCTTCATTTCTGACATAAGAAAATGCCCTAGGATGTGTGTCAGATAGGACTTCTTCCAACCACAGGTCTTTCCACATTAGTATGTAGTCCTCACATCTCATGTCCACCTTTGAAAATCCTCTAAAAATAGGAGTTAGCTTGAGGATGTCCCTCCACCAGAATGATCCACATGGGTCAGAGGCATGTGGAATTTCATTGGTATAGTAGGTGGTCCAAAGCAGTTCCACCCAAGGAAGGTCATGGCGATTGTAAAACTTGTGTAAATATTTAAGTAGGAGAGCATCACTTTGTATCTTGAGATTTATGATTCCAAGCCCCCCCCCACTCTTCTTTGGTCTGCACACTCTATCCCACGCAGCTAGTGAGTTGCATTTTTCACCTTGTTCTATCTTCTTTGTCCAGAGGCATCTCCTTCTTAGTTTATCCAATAGCTCAAGGATTTTAGGTGGGAATCTCAGAGTGCATAGTGCAAAAATTGTAAGTGAGGTGATGACCGTGTTTAGTAAGGAAAGTTTGGAGTCATAGGACATCAAGGATAATGTAGATGTGAGCCTTCTTTCCATGTTACAGACAATAGGCATTAGATCCTGGACCGAAGGTTTTGATGTCCCAAGAGGTAGTCCAAGGTATGTGAATGGCATCTTTCCAATTGTACATCCAAAGATTTGAGCTATATCTTTACTTAATACCTCATCACAATTTATTGGTATCAATGTTGATTTATGGAAGTTGATTTTGAGACCAATTGAAGTGGCATAGTCACTGAGAATATTCTTCATTGTTTGTGCTTGATCAGGGCATGCCGGCATAATGATAATAGTGTCGTCAATGTATGGAATGACCGGGTAATCAATTTGGCTTTGTCTAGGGAAAGGTAATTGTAGCAATCCATGTCTAAAAGCATCATTAATGGCTGCTTGTAGGAGATCAGCAGCAAGAACAAAAATGAGAGGAGAGAGTGGATCACCCTGTCAAACACCACTTTTACAGATGAATTGTCCGCCTTTACACCATTCAGAGAATGTAAGATTTGCCAAGATGAAAATAAAGATTTGATCCATAGAAGCCATTTATCATTGAATCCCATGTGTTTCATTATTTCTAACAATGCATCATGTTCAATGGTGTCAAATGCTTTGGCAAAGTCTAATTTAAGGTGTACAATCTTATTCTTGGAATTCTGGCATTGGTGTATGTATTAAAAGGCCCAAGCGAGGCAGTCTTGGATTGCTCTTCCCTTAATGAAACCATATTGATTCCTGTGTATAATCTTAAGAATAATCTTTTGCAGACGTTTGGCAAGTAGTTTTGTAATCACTTTGAGACATCAGAAGGAGTGTAATAGGTCTGAAATCATTTACTGTAGCCGGGGAGGAAGTTTTAGGAAACAAGGTAATATATCATTCATTGATGCTTTCCAGGTTTAAGGTACCAGCATGGAATTGATCACATAGTTTGTAGAAATCCTCCTTAATAATGTGCCAGCAGGTCTTAAGAAATATACCTGTGAAACCGTCAGGTCCTGGAGCTCGGTCTGCAGGCATTTCTTTAATGACATTATCAATTTCCTCCCTGGAGAATGGAATGGTTAATTGGTCTAGGTCATTCCTTTTTTATTATATTTGCTAGGTTGAATTTCATTTGAAAAGCTCCTGAGGTTCCCAATCTCTGTTTGAAACTTTGGTAGATTAAAGCTTCTTTTCCAATGTGGTCTTCTACTGTAGTACCATTATCCAACTTAAGAGAGGGAATAGAATTCCTTCGATACCTCTCGGATGCCATTGCCTTGAAAAATTGTGGGTCCTCATCACCAAACTTAGCCCATCTTATGGTACATCTTTTCCTCCAGTATTGTTTTTGGTAATCTAATAGACGGAGTAAAAGATTTTTGAGAATTCTTCTGAAGTTCCTCTCTGGTGTTGTAAGAAGTCTTTTATTTTCCAATGAATCCAGTTCAGCAAGTGTGATATTAGAGTTAGCTATGGCATTAGCAAGTTTGGAAATGTGCTTACTCCATCTTTTGAGCTCATATCTGAGTGCTTTGAATTTCCTGGAGACAATTGTGGCATAGTTATCTGGCTGTACACTTTTGTTCCAAGAAGAAGCTACCAAATCCATAAAACCAGGGTGCTGGATCCAGTAAGACTCAAACCTAAAAAGATTATTTCTAGGGATGTCTGTTTCTATGGAAATCACACAAGGTATGTGATCTGAGACTGGTTTAGAGAGTGGTTTTACAATGGTGTTGGGGTATGATGTGGTCCAATTGGTTGAAGTGAAAAACCAGTCTAACTGTTCAAGTAAGGGATCATCCTGCATGTTACTCCAAGTAAAAGTTCTTCCTTTTAGAGGAAGTTCAATCAGGCCCTGTGTACGGATGAAATCATTGAAAGTGATCATATCATTAATGTTTCCACCAGGTTTATTTCTATTAGTGGGGCTGCGGATGTAGTTGAAATCTCCCACTAGAAGCCAGTCTTCATTGTTGGATATATTAAGGTTGAGTAACTAGTTTGGGTAGTCAATTCTGGCATCACCTTGGCAGGGACCATATATGTTAACCAGGGTCCATATTTGGGCAGATTGGGTGGATTTAAAATGAATTACAAGGGCAAATTCTTCCTCAATCAGCACTGTGCCAGTAAAGATAGCACTATTCCATATAGTTACAATACCACCTGATGCACCCCTTGAAGGGATGAAAGCAAACTTGTCAAAGCGTTTGGGGCAATAGGACTTAATATAAGAATTATCAAAAGCAGACTTTTTAGTTTCCTATAAACAAACGATTGAGCAGCCACAAGTAGCAATAGCATTCGATAGAGCCAAAAGTTTAGGGTCTGAGTTCATGCCCCGAATATTCCAACACAAAACATTCCCGTTCAGAATCAAGGCCATAAAAGCAAGGAAATAAATCTTAAATTAAGAGGAAGAGGAAGAAGGGCCAGCCCCCTTGTCTGTCATGAGCACTTCTTCTGTTACTTCCTCCGGTGGCACAACACATTTCTGCACAGCAATGTTCTGAATTTGATCAACTGTCATGGGAGGTAGTATTTCACCCTCTTCAATCTGATCTTCAGTAATCTCAGTAATGACCACAGCAGACACAAAATTTGGGATGATTCTGGGCTTCACCTTGGAAGTTTTGGCCCTGTTGTCAGTTATTGCAGGCACCTTGAAACCATCATACTTATTGGAGCGAGAGCTTCTACGCACACTGGCAACAGAGACTGGAGCTTTATTCTTACTATGTTTGCCTTGGGCCCCCACCCTTGAAGAGCCAGCCTGAACTTCAGTTATATCCCCTGCAACAATATCTTCAGAAGCTTCAGAGAAAGCCACAGCCTGATTATCTGTAGGGAGAATCACTGTCTGGTTATCATCAGGAAGAGCGTGCACCTCCTCTCTGTCAATAGATCAAAGCTGGACAATCGAAGTAACTGTACCATCAGCTTCACCCTGAGAAATGTAAGAAGTAACCTGAACTGAACCTTCAAATTAGAGAGGGACAGTTGAATATCCAGCCTAGTTGGCCTAATTCCATATCCATGTGCCCAAGGGCCAATAGTGGCCAGAGTTGGCATGATGGATCTTGAGAGAAAAGTAGTGATGGGCACATATGACGGAGGTTCAGCAATTAGCATCCCATTCATGAACTCATTGTCAGTAGAAAAACTAATGTTCATACCAGCATTAGTGACAGAAATACTGAGCTGAATCTGTGGGGTCTGGACCTCCTCTCTGGGAATCATCAGTTCATTGTGTTGCAGTGATGGAGCAGCAATATTATTAGCCAAGTTGAGAAAGCCATTGCTTTGCAGGGCCTGCAGAATACTAGCTGGTACAAGCACCAAATCATCAGAGTCGGAATTTTAAGTGGAGCAATTATATGAAATGGAATTATTTCAAGCTGCATAAGGGCTATCTTGCAGATTGTTGCTTGGCAAGATTCCATCCTGAACTTGCAGTCCCTCATTGGCCAACCACTCTTGGAAATTATAAAGTGCAGGTGGTGCAGGTGGGGGGGGGGGAGCTGGCCATTCACCCCATTGAGGATGTATTCCAATGTCAGCATGGCCTGCAACATTTTCCCCCACATCTTCTGCAACATTGTTGCCAGCACCTTGTTGCACCATCCAATTATTGAGTTGCATCTAGTAAAGTTGTTCAGCATTGAGGCCTTCCCCATAGAGAGGGTGAGGGATGCCATCTGCAGGTGGAGGATCTTCTCCAGTAGGAGGAACTTCAGGCAAATGGGCGTTCCAATCAGAACTTCTCAGCATTGTGACACAGACTGTCCAGCACCGACGATTTCCACCCAGCTGGCGGGTCACCAAGCTCTTTGGCACCAGCCTTAGGTGTATGACTTCGACACATATTAGAACTAGCTTTTTGTCTCCTCTAGGATTATGCCAATGTGTCAGACTACCGAAACCATCAACAGATCTATGCAGGTAATGATATGTTTGGTAATCTTGCGGAAAACCAATGTAAAGAATCCAAACATCCGGCCCAAAAGTAGTGAGCCTCATATTGAGTGCCTCATCATGCGGAACAAAAGAAACTATAGTGTTTACATCCCCTTCTTCCTCAGCATCAATCTCAAAGGTAGTACCCACCACATTGTCCCGCGTCAGTGGGCTGGGAAATCCATATATAGCAATGCCTAGTGGGTGATCATCTATTTCAGTCGGAGCAAAGTTTGATTCATGCAGCAGACTAATGATTACCTGCCTCAGAGCAGCCTTGTGGTGGAACAAGACATGGTGGTTCACCTCAGCAATGGCCAGGAAGTCGTGGTTGAGGGGAGGGACTGGATGCACCGCCATGTCGCTGCGAACAATCTGATCGGCCGACCCGAGCTCGATGGTCATCCCCGTAGGGATGTAGGGGACGGCGTTGACAGGGTAGTTCGCCATTGTTGCAAGAGGAGGAGCTCTCGAGGAAGGCTGAGGGGGGGAAGTGGAATGCGTAGCGGCAACGGTAATTGTTTTAGGCTTCCATATTAGTCTCTGCGCTTCTCTCCCCTTCCAACAGGAATGCGCCAGGTGTCCATACCGGCCACAGATACTGCATCGGATGGCTGTAAATTCCTCTGCTTTTTTATTGCTGTCAAGGTAGGTAATCAATGAGCTATGGCAAGTGGATATCTGATTTTGATGTGATGCTGAGTTGATAACACAGGAGGTGTCAGATTCTTTTTCTATATGCCCTTGCTTAGGACTACAACCCTAGCCTTTATTTTTTTTCTAAAATTGCATCAACTGGAGAGGGACGCCCCTTGGAAATCTCTTTGGGTTGCCACCACAGATAGGTACAATCCGCATTTCCACAGTCATTAGGTAAGTGACCTAAAAGGTGGCAATATTGGCAAAATAATTTGGAAGGGAAGAAATCCGAGAAATGATCCGCAGAGGAGCAAATAATGCATGAGAATCTTTGCTTTAAATTAGTTGAGCTGGTCTCAGAAGGCAAACGGTCCGGATTGGGCTTAGTGGGATTTACCTGGGCCGTCTGATTTTCAATAGCCTGGCTTGTACAGTTAGGGCCAAGGTGGCCCAATTGTTTGCACCAGGAGCAAATGTTGGCCTTTTTACAAATGAATTCTGCAGATGGGACCGAGTCCAAGACACAAATTTTTGCAATTTGCACGTCATCATATCCCGCCTATCGGAAATCCATAATGTGTAGAAGGACAAAAATTGGAATGGAATCCCAATAAGAGGACCGGTAATTATTGCCAATAAATGTAGATTCATGCTCTTGATTATCAGCATTAACTGCTGAATGGAAGTTGCCAAAACGAATAGAATTGTTGCCTTTGTTGTGCATGGAAATGTCTGATTGGAAACTACCAAAAACAACCTTGTCGGTATGAAACATGGTATGATCCTTTTGAATGTTTGAATCATGTCCAACCATAGTACTTGAATGAGGAATGGAAAAACCAAATTTTGCAAGCTCCTTGGCAGAATTACTATGTTGATGATCATCACTAGGCAGAAAGTGAAACTTTGTCTTGATAGCCAAAGGAGAACGTGAAATCACCTAAGTAAGTTGTTGGTCTAAATGCCAATTTTGATCAGAATGAGAGTTAAACCAAACATTGTGTCTATAGAGGTTTAAATGACATATACAATCTGGCAAGACCCGGTCCTTAAGACCATAGATGAAATGACCAACTTTATTTGAGGCCACAGAGAAACGAAAATGTCTACCAGCAAGATGTTTGACCTTGAAACCCAGAGATGATCCACCAATGCAACATTGTAGAGCAAGACCCACCGAATCCACCGAAAGAGGGAATGAGGCAGAGGAGAAAGCCACTACTAGGAAAAACTCCTTTGCATCTCCAATGGGGGAGAAATGAACAGTAGTACCAAATCTTTTGTGCACCTGTGTCTCCACCGCTTGGCCAGGGGAGAAATCCCAATGTAGAAGACCCTCCATTGATCTAGACTAGAGGTCGCCATTGTTGGTTGGAGAGGGGAGAGGTGGGAGAGGAGCCATTTTTTGGAAGTAGTTGCCGAGGCAGCCGTGGATCCACTTATGCATGATATAGTCTCTAGGCACTTGTAGGAGTAGTTGCTATCAATTTTGTTGAGCTTGGTTCAGTTTTATTTAAAGATACTAAAAATTTCAGAAATTTTCAGAAAATGATGAAGATTTTGTTGAGGGGCTCTTCGAGCCGAAGCTCGAAGGATAAGCAAAGTGAAGAAGCGGAGAGGCCCAAATATAATCTACCTCGCACCACGGAGGTTCGGCCATGTGAATGGACGTGCGATGATTTCTTGAGAGCAGCCGGGATTTATGATGATTTTTATGAGTTGGCTGAGAATGCAGGCCTCACTGACTTCCTCCACGACCAACACGAACATAATCTCTTACTCACCAATACCTTTGTGCAAAATTTTCATTTCCATTCTAGGAGGGCACCACCTACGGTGGATTTTTATTTATATGATGAGTATAAGGAGATGACTCTTCAAGAATTCTGTGAGGTTTGCAAGTTACCTTTTCCGGGTTTCATAGAGGAACCACATAGTAACGATGTGGAAGTGTTTATTGATACAATTGCTGTAGGGGAAACGAGGAAGGTTTCCGACGCACGAATCACTAGCATACATTTTCCAGTTCTACGTTACTTTGCTATATTTGCTAGTAGATGCTTAATTGGTCGCGGAAACTGTGGAAACCTGAGTGTCCCTGGTATTATTATTTTGTGCCATGCCTTGTTTCGTGATGACACATTTAGTATGGGCGCTATTGTGGCAAAGCGGTTAAATCTTAACCGTACTAAGGGCCCCATCTTGGGAGGCATCTTCGCCTCACGCCTCACTGCATATTATAACATACCTATTAGGCACTATGAGAAAGAAGAAAAATTGCTACCTACTGTTTATTTAGATTATAAGAGTATGGTAGCACATGATTTTATTGTTAAGAATAGGGAAAGGGCGCTTAAATACAAATTGTTATTTGAAAGAAGTCACCCTGAGACTATTACCTTGCCTGCTCCTTCCTTGTTTGATTTATCTGTAGGGCAGTATCTCGTTCCGCTAGCGACCATCCAAGCGTACCGGAACCCTACATCAGCCACAGAGCCAGAGCTGGAGCCACAATTTGATCCTCCGCGACAGTCTAATTACCAGTGGGATCCGGAGATGATTGCCAACCAGTGGCAATCAGAGGCTTCTTCTTCTCAGTACGACCCCAACTACAACTTTGGATATCCGCCAGGCCAGCCGTGGCAATAGACCAACTTAGGCCAAAAGCCTAAGCTTGGGGAATCAGATCTCTCACCGACATTACATTCATGTTTACACACTCATTGCTAGATGTCGGTGCTCATACTTTTTCACTGTAATATCCATGCTAATTTATTTTCCTTTTTATGCTTTCTTCTTCTGTGTTTGAAAAACCTTAAGAAAACTAAAAAAAATAGTTGTAGCTTTTAGCTAGTTTACTTGTCTTGCTGTAGTAGTGATAATTAAAAATAAAACCCAAAAAGATTTCATGTTCTTCTTTAGCTTGTTGGGAGCTTTCCTGTGTAAATAGTTTTATTTCTTTTCTTTCCTTTGGGGGTCGATAGGAGAAGACCATAATGAAATTGTTGAAGTGGCTCTTATATGCATTATTGTTGATTTAACCAAGAGCCCATATTGCCTTGTCTCCTCCTGTCTATTGAATGCCTGCAGATTCTAGCTTAGTCCAATGCATGTGCACTATTATTATTATTCACATCGTTCGGTCGTGCAAGTGAAAGGTAATTATGACAATATATGATGGATTGATTGAGATGGGAGAAGATGGCATGAACTCGACCTCTCTTGTTTTTGTAAATATGATTAGTTCATCATTCCTGATTCAGCCTATTATGAATAAACATGTTTGCAAGACAATTAGAGATTATAGTTACTTATGCCATGCTTAATTAGCTAGGAGCTTATAATGGTTTACTTTGCGTGCCAACATGCTATTAAAATGATTGTGATGTGGTATGATGGGGTGGTATCCTCCTTTGAATGATTCAAGTGACTTGACTTGGCACATGTTCACACATGTAGTTGAAACAAAGACAACATAGCCTTCATGATATTTATGTTCATGGTGGATTATATCCTACTCATGCTTGCACTCAATGTTTATTAATTTTAATGCATGTTCATGACTGTTGTCGCTCTCTAGTTGGTCGCTTCCCAGTCTTTTGCTAGCCTTCACTTGTACTAAGTAGGAATACTTCTTGTGCATCCAATTCCTTAAACCCCAAAGTTATGCCATATGAGTCCACTATACCTTCCTATATGCGGTATTTACCTGCCGTTCCAAGTAAATATGTATGTGCCAAACTCTAAACCTTCAAATGAAATTCTGTTTTGTATACTCGAATAGCTCATGTACCAACTAGGGTTGTCCTTATCTTCCATGTTAGGCGGGTTATTCTCAAGGGGAGTGGACTCCGCTCCTCACTCACGAGAAAATGGCTGGTCACCGGGATGCCCAGTCCCATGCTTTATGCAAATCAAATCAAAATAATTGCAAACAAAACTCCCCCGGGACTGTTGTTAGTTGGAGGCACTCATTGTTTCGAGCAAGCCATGGATTGATTCTTGTTGGTGGAGAGGGAGTATAAACTTTACCATTCTGTTTGGGAACCGCCTATAATGTGTGTAGCATGGAAGATATCGCCATCTCTCGGTTGTTATGTTGACAATGAAAGTATGCCGCTCAAAATATTATTTATCTCTGCTTTAAAATCGAGCTCTGGCACCTCTACGAAGGGCCTATCTATTTACTTTTATGTTGAGTCATCACCCTCTTATTAAAAAGCACCAGCTGCAGAGCACCGCTGTCATTTGCATCCATTACTGTTAATTTATATTGGGTATGACTATGACTGGATCTCTTTTACCATGAATTACAATGTTTAGTCAGTCCTTGAGCTTTAATGGTGCTCTCCATTTATGTTTTGAGGTATCAGAAAGGGCTAGCGAGATACCATCTTTTTATATCATATCATGATTGTTTTGAGAAAGTGTTGTCATCCGAGATTTATTATTATTGCTCGCTAGTTGATTATGCCATTGACATTAGTAAACATGAGACCTAAGTGTTATTGTGAATATGGCTAGTCATATTCTTTGCTGAAAACTTGAATGCTGGCTTTACATATTTACAACAACAAGAGCAAACAGAGTTTGTAAAAGTTTTTCTTTATCACTTTCAGTTTGTCAACTGAATTGCTTGAGGACAAGCAAAGGTTTAAGCTTGGGGGAGTTGATACGTCTCCGTCGTATCTACTTTTCCAAACACTTTTGCCCTTGTTTTGGACTCTAACTTGCATGATTTAAATGGAACTAACCCGGACTGACGCTGTTTTCAGCAGAATTGCCATGGTGTTAGTTATGTGCAGAAACAAAAGTTCTCGGAATGACCTGAAACTTCACGGTGATTATTTTTGGAAATAATATAAAATACTGGCGAAAGAATCAAGGCCAGGGGGCCCACACCCTTGCCATGAGGGTGGGGGTGCGCCCCCTGCCTTGTGGGCCCCCTGGAGCTCCACCGACCTCAACTCCAACTCCATATATTCGTGTTCGGGGAGAAAAAAATCAGGGAGAAAGATTCATCGCGTTTTACGATACGGAGCCGCCGCCAAGCCCTAAACTCTCTCGGGAGGGCTGATCTGGAGTCCTTTCGGGGCTTCGGAGAGGGGAATCCGTCGCCATCGTCATCATCAACCATCCTCCATCACCAATTTCATGATGCTCACCGTCGTGCGTGAGTAATTCCATCGTAGGCTTGCTGGACGGTGATGGGTTGGATGAGATTTATCATGTAATCGAGTTAGTTTTGTTAGGGTTTGATCCCTAGTATCCACTATGTTTTGAGATTGATGTTGCTATGACTTTGCTATGCTTAATGCTTGTCACTAGGGCCCGAGTGCCATGATTTGAGATCTGAACCTATTATGTTTTCATGAATATACGTGAGTTCATGATCCTATCTTGCAAGTCTATAGTCACCTACTATGTGTTATGATTCGGCAACCCCGAAGTGACAATAATCGGGACCACTCCCGGTGATGACCATAGTTTGAGGAGTTCATGTATTCACTATAGCAGCCACTTCTACTTGTCAAGTGGCTTCAGCTTTGCGCTTCTGTTTCCGACTGGGATTGTTGTTGTTGGGGTCATGCTCAATAGCTTTTCCTTTGCCGCTGCAGAGGCGGTCTTCTTCTTCGCCATTCGCGTACCGAGTGGCAATCTTCATCATTTGGTTCATGGTCAAGGTCCCTGACCGCCCAAATTTCAGGATGAGCTCTCTGTACCTAACACCTTCTTTGAAAGCACAGACTGCTTGATGCTCTATAACATTTTCCACCACATGGTGAAGCATTGTCCAACGTTGTATGTAATCCCTCAAAGTTTAATTCGTCTTGTGGACGCACTGCTGCAATTCCGTTAGCCCAGCAGGACACTTGCAAGTGCCTTCGAATGTTTTAATGAACACTCGGGCCAAGTCTTCCGAGCAGTAAATGCTGGCAGGAGCCAACTAGCTCAACCAGGCCCGGGCTGACCCTTCTAGCATCAAGGGAAAATGCTTCATGGTAACATCATAGTTTCCTCCACCAATCTATACAGCCACTCAGTAATCTTCTAACCATGTGTCTCGCTTTTACTCGCGAGTGAACTTGTTCACTACTGTGGCCAACCTGAAGTTGGGTGGTATCTGATGCCGCTTGACACTATGTCTGTATTTCCCAAAAAGGAACGGATGATGCTGCACAACGGCGGTAGGTATTTCCCTCAGATATGAAACCAAGGTTATCGAACCAGTAGGACAACCAAGCAACACAACGTAAATAGCCCCTGCACACAAACAACAACCACTCGCAACCCAAATTGTTAGAGGGGTTGTCGATCCCTTTCAGGTAACGGCGCCAGAGATGGCTTGTGGACGGGAGAAAGTTGTAATAGATTGAATAAATAGATCGCAAGTAAAATAAAACGCAGCAAGGTATTTTTGTATTTTTGGTTTAATAGATCTGAAAATAAATGCAAAGGAAAAGTAGGTCGCGAAGGCAAATATATGAGAAAGAGACCCGGGGGTCGTAGGCTTCACTAGTGGCTTCTCTCGAGAAAAATAGCAAATGGTGGGTGAACAAATTCCTGTTGGGAAATTGATAGAACTTCAAATAATCATGACGATATCCAGGGAATGATCATTATATAGGAACCACGTCCAAGATTAGTAGACCGACTCCTGCCTGCATCTACTACTACTGTTGGAGATATGCCCTAGAGGCAATCAGGTATGATGATATTTCCTATGTGTTTATGAATAAGGATAGTCCTTGGACATTGTCAATGATGTGTATCAGCAAGTACGTGACTTGTTTGTGGGACTATGCATTGTATGATGACTGTCCTAAAATGTCCCTAGTCGAAAGGGCTGTGTGGACGCCAAGAGCCGACTAGACTAGCATATGACACGGTCGATGGCTTGGTCTCACTAGCCATGGAGCATTGGATGCTAACCGGATAATATGGACTTGGAAAGGTCTCGTCGGATTCGACGTAGTCGGATCCGAGTCAAGATAAGGCCCGAGTCGGACAGACCCAACCATGAGACGCGGCGATATGTCATCTGTGAGTCTCTAGTACAACATACGTTCTATGTCCTAAGACCTGAGCTGGCACATGTACTCGAGATGGTGACAGACCTACTTTAGGCCGACCAGACGCTACTCCGTGACTGGGTAGTTACAAAGATAGGTTTCGGGCTTGTCCAGACCCATGCTGCGAGACATGGTCGAGCAAGATGGGATTTTCCCCTCCGATCAGGAGAGATATACTCTGGGCCCCTCGTGTGATTAGACCAGGATAAGCATGGCCATGCGACAAGGATTATGAGATAAGCCGGTTTGTGGTCGGCATCATTGGAACGAGAAAGAGGTCGGGCTAGCACAAGGATGACAGACTCGCCTTGAGGTCGACAACATATATCAGGTGGCAAAAGGAATGGAAGTGTGATGTACAGGTTCGCTAACCAGCTTCATAGTCTGCTTGGTGTTCGGCATGCCTTGCTAGAGGCCGCTACCAACCGTGCAGTTCGGAGGTGATCCGAACTGCGACTAAGCCGGCTTGAACCTAACGGGTCACGCGCTTAAGGGAAGGAACCTATGAGGTCGGATCCGAGGACACTGGTCAGATGTGATCCAAGCTATATTCAGATTGTGGCCAAGTAGACTTATGGGCTTTAGGGTCCGTGCGAGGCCCAAGTGTTGAGCCCGCGACAGACTCCTATATAAAGTGGAGGTGCGGCACACTCATGTGATTGATCGCTTCGGCGTTGTCACTAGGGTTTGCATGTGTTGCGAATAGCCACCTCCACTCATCGCCGACTCTGTGATCGGACCTAGCAATGCACCGCTCGATGTTCCTCCTGCACGCGCGGAGACCATTAGAGGCGGTGCACCTGCGCCACTCCGGAGAACTTGTACGTGGGATTGGACGACCGGCTGTTCGAGGGAGATCGGACGAGGAGGAGACAAACCACGCGGACGCGCTGCCCCAACTCTTCTTCCGCTGCACGGCACTGCATGTCTAGTGGTAAAGAACTGTGATCCATCTCCCGTAGCACGTTCTTGGTTGTTCTGCGCGTAGGAATTTTAATTTGCAGTCGACGCACGCTACCGTAGAACCCAATAGTGGTATTAGAGCCTCTGCTATATGATTTGGATTCAAATCGTATGCATATTAGATATGTGGAGGCGGCAGATGAGATCTGTTGTTGTTGATATGATCGGTTGTGTGCACAGTTGATGAGATCAACTGCACATGGGGATCGATGTGCCTATGTTTTCTGATGATTGGAGTCGATGAGGTCGTGACACAACCTACCCCTACCGGTCGGTATCCGCCATCGGGGTTAACAGTGAAACGTAAATCCAAATCGGACTCGTGATGATCGATAAGATCGGTCAGATCAAAAAATTCGGCGTGATCGGAGTTCATATGCGATCTGTGATTTCCGAAAACGTGTGCGTAGCGCCGTGTATTTTGTACCCGACACACAAACCGGTAGAATGCGATTCTATGCTTAACCTTGTTTTGCAGGTTTGACGTGAATAGTATGGCTCATGTGTGTGTGATGCATGTGTGTAAATTATGCATGGCCCGCGTGTCATGTTTGTCAGCCGGCAGTAGCCCAAGTGTTGTCATTATATTGTATAGCGACCTGCGTGTCGACTTGTGACTCTATGTAAAATTCATTACTAGTTGTAGTAGTTGGATAATAGAGATCAGGTTGGTGGCTTGGCGTCCCGGCGTGACAAACAAGATGGAGTTCCTAGATGGTCATCACAATGAGCCGACCTGGAAGAACGTCCATGAAGGAGCCATACTATTTCACAATATATGTTTATTTGTGATTGTTATGCTTCTTGTTTTCTATGCATGTTAGAATGGTAGAAAGATCCCTCATGAATATCAAGCGAATTTCCATCCCTGATGTTGCACCTTCGCACGTCAAGTATGTCTAGTAGTGGGCTCATAAAATTGGGGTGTCTTTGGGTGTCCTTGAACTGAAGGGTTCGTGTCGGACATGGACATGCACTGCATCAGTTTAACTTGACAAGGCTATCAAAACGGTTTTGGGCCTTGTGGCAAAGAAGGTTGGGGGCCGGGGTATGAGATACCTTCCCGACCAACAGGAGTCGTATAGAGATACGATCAGCAAGGAGTTGCTTACCGAATAGGCATGTTGTCTAGCAGTGATGCTAAAGCTCACTAGTCGCATGTGCTAGTCGGATCCTGAATCACTGGGAGTTTGCGGAGGGATGCCAACTTCAGTGGGAGTATTATCGTCTAAGGCTACAATTACTCTACATAAACACATTGCTTAGTGATTGCATATTTTCTGTTGTAGATCAATGGCACCACCTGCTCAGCCCAACTTTGCATTGAAATCAATTCTGGAAAAGGATAAACGGAACGGAACAAACTTTACCACCTGGTATAGAAATTTGAGAATTGTTCTCAAGCATGATAAAAAGGAATATGTTCTAGAGGATCCACTTCTAGAGGAACCTGTCAATAATTCTAGTGCCACAGCTAAGAATGACTACCAAAAACTCGTTGATGAATCAACGAAGATCAGCTGTCTGGTGCTGGCTTGTATGGAGCTCGATTTGACACAGCATTTCGAAAATGTTGAGGCTTACGATATGATCGAGAATCTCAAGAGCATGTTTCAGACACAGGCTAGGACCGAAAGGTTCAATGTCTGGCGATCCTTGATGGATTGCAAGCTGAAGGAAGGTGATCCACTAAGCCCACATGTGATCAAGATGATTGGATATGTGCAAGCTTTGGATCGGTTAGGCTTCCCGCTCTTGGATGAGCTGGCTACTGATGCAGTTCTGGGTTCTCTTCCGCCTAGCTATGGGACGTTCATCTCGAACTATCATATGCATGGCATGGATAAGAAGCTCACTGAGTTGCATGGGATGCTTAAGGTGGCAGAGTAGGATATTAACAAAGTCAAACATCGAGTGTTGATGGTGCAGAAATCGGCTAAGCTCAAGAAGAGTTGGTCTAAGAAGAAGGATAAGGCAAAGGGCACGGAGATTGTAACCTCCGCCTCTGCACCGAAGGTTGGACCGGACTCAAAGACCATTTGCTATCATTGCAAGGAAACTGGTCACTGGAAGAGGAACTGTAGCAAGTGGCTTGCAGAGCATGGCAAGAAGGCTTAGAATGCTGCTTCAGGAAAAGGTACACTTGTTGCATGTGTTATAGACATTTACCTTGCTGACATACCTAGTAGCTCTTGGGTATTTGATACCCGATTGGTTGTTCATATTTGCAACTCGATGCAGGGGCTGGCAAGAACTAGGCGTGTGGAACAAGGGGAGATTGACATCAGGGTCGGCAACAAAGCAAGAGTTGCCGCGCTGGAGGTCGGCACGATGCAGCTCCAGCTTCCTTCTGGATTTATTTTGGAATTGAATAATTGTTATTACATTCCTGCACTTAGTCGGAACATTATTTCTTCCTCATGTTTGATGAGTCAGGGTTATGAATTCAATTTAAAGGACAATAGATGTTCGTTTTATTTGAATAGTATGTTCCACGGCTATGCACCCATTGTTGATGGGCTATTCATATTGAATCTGGAACAGGAACCAGTCTATAACGTGAATGTCAAGAGGCATAAGCCAAATGAGATAAATCCGACAAACTTCTGGCATTGCCGACTTGGACACATTAGTCTGAAACGCATGAAGAAGCTCCATGATGATGGGCTCCTAACTTCGTCTCACTTCGGGTCGTTCGAGACATGTGAATCATGCTTGCTCGGCAAGATGACTAAGTCTCTTTTCGTAAAGAGTTGCGAGAGGGCGTCCGAGCTGTTGGAACTTATACATAGTGATGTGTGTGGCCAAATGAGCACAACTGCCAGAGGTGGCTATCAGTACTTCGTGACTTTTACCGACGACATGAGTAGATATGGATATATCTATTTGATGAGGCACAAGTCGGAAACTTTTGAAAAGTTCAAAGAGTTTCAGAATGAGGTTGAGAATCAGCTCTACGATCAGATCGTGGAGGTGAGTACATGAGCCAAGAGTTTGATGATCATCTAAAAAGCCGAGGTATAGTACCTTAGCTCACACCTCCGGGTACGCCACAGAGAAACAACGTGTCAGAATGGAGGAATAGGACCATGTTGGAAATGGTCCGGTCAATGATGAGCAAATCGGATTTACCCTTGTCATTCTGGGGATACGCTCTAGAAACTGCAGCTTTCACACTTAACAGGGTACCATCAAAATCCGTAGACAAGACACCACATGAGATGTGGACCTAGAAGAGTCCCAGTTTGTCTTTTCTAAAGATTTGGGGTTGTGAAGCATTTGTCAAGCGACTTATGTCAGACAAGCTTACACCCAAGTCAGATAAATGCATATTCGTGGGATATCCGAGGGAAACCTTGGGATATAGCTTCTACAACCAGGAAGAGAACAAAGTGTTTGTTGCTCGAAACGGGGTTTTCATTGAGAAAGAGTTTCTCGCTCGGGAGGCCAGTGGGAGGACGGTCCGACTCGAAGAAATTCAAGGACCACTCGGGGACGGCTCGGCTGGTGATGAGATTGTGACGTCCTCGATTCAATCGTACACTAATCATGCACGCAAATGTGTACGATCAAGATCAGGGACTCACGGGAAGATATCACAACACAACTCTAAAAATAAAATAGGTCATACAAGCATCATAATACAAGCCACGGGCCTCGAGGGCTCGAATACAAGTGCTCGATCATAGATGAGTCAGCGAAGCAACAATATCTGAGTACGCATATAAGTTAAACAAGTTGCCATAAGATGGCTAGCACAAACCGGGATACATATCGAAGAGGCGCAGGCCTCCTGCTCGATCCTCCCAACTACTCCTGAGTCGCCGCCGGGCTGCACGTAGTAGTAGGCGCCCAAAGGTAGTAGTCGTCATCGACGGTGGCGTCTGGCTCCTGGGCTCCATCGTTTGGTTGCAGCAATCGAGTAGAGATAGGGGGAAAAGGGGGAAACAATGCAACCGTGAGTACTCATCCAAAGTACTCGCAAGCAAGGAGCTACACTACATATGCATGGATATATGTGTAAAGGGCCATATCAGTGGACTGAACTACGTAATGCCGTAATAAGAGGGGATAGCTAGTCTTATCGAAGACTACGCTCGTCACCTTCGTCTTGCAATAGGTAGAAGAGGGTAGGTTGAAGTCCTCCAAGTAACATCGTATAGCATAATCCTACCCGGCGATCCCCTCCTCGTAACCCTGAGAGAGAGCGACCACCGGTTGTATCTAGCACTTGGAAGGGTGTGTTTTATTAAGTATCCGGTTCTAGTTGTCATAAGGTCAAGGTACAACTCCAAGTCGTCCTGTTACCGAAGATCACGGCTATTCGAATAGACAAACTTGCCTGCAGGGTGTACCACATAACCCAACACGCTTGATCCCATTTGGCCGTACACACTTTCCTGGGTCATGCCCGCCGCTGAAGATCAACACGCCGCAGCCCCACCTAGGCTCAACAGAGAGGTTAGCACGCCGGTCTAAACCTAAGCGCACAGGGTGCAGGCCCATCGCCTGAGCACACACACATTGCGTGACGTGGCCGAAGCAGACCTAGCCTAGCCTAGTGGCGTTCGATCCAATCCGTAGCGCCGCTCGATCGGCCGGCGTCACGAAGTGCCGACTAATACCACGACGCCGAAAGTGCCCATATCTCTCCCACGTAGTTGGTTAGTGCGTATAGGCCCGTGAGCTGCACTCGGATCAAATACCAAGATCTCGTTAAGCGTGTTAAGTATCTGCGAACGCCCGAACAGGGCCAGGCCCACATCTCTCCTAGGCCGTCTCAACCTGCCCTGTCGCTCATACAAAGATCCACTCGCGGGTGCTCCACCAGCCGACCCGACTTTAGTCTCCACATGTATCATGTATAAGTATATAGTATATACTCGTGATCACCTCCCGAGTGATCACGGCCCGATAGTATAGCACAGCAGACGGACAAGAATGTAGGGCCACAGAAGAATATACTAGCATCCTATACTAAGCATATAGGATTGCAGGTAAAGGTAACAACAGTAGTAACAAGGACATGCTATGCATCGGGATAGGTATAACAGAAAGCAGTAACATGCTACACTATTCTAATGCAAGCAGTATAGAGTAGAATAGGCGATATCTAGTGATCAGGGGGGGGGGGCTTGCCTGGTTGCTCTGGCAAGAGAGAGGGGTCGTCAACTCCATAGTCGAACTGGGCAGCACCAGCGTCGGTCTCGTAGTCTACCGGAGAGAAGAGGGGGGAAGAAACAATGAATACCATGTAAACAGATGCATATCGATGCATGAAAAGACAAGTAACGATGCTAGGCGTGCCCTAACGTGGTATGAGGTGATACCGGTTAAGGGGGGAAACATCCGGGAAAATATCCCCGGTGTTTCGTGTTTTCGGGCAGAGGAGCCGGAGGGGGAAAGTTGCGAGTTCGATAGGTTAGGGGTGTGTGGCGGATGAACGGACTGCGTATCCGGATTCGTCTCGTCGTTCTGAGCAACTTTCATGTACAAGGTTTTTTCATCTGACTTACGGTTTATTTTATATTAATTTTCAAAGTTTTCTTGATATCCTAGAATTTTCTAGAGTTATATTAATTCGAAATTAAGAGCAAAATGCTATGTGCACACACTAAAGTGTACACAGCAGGGTGCTGCAGAGGCTGACATGTGGGGCCTGTTGACTGAGTTGACCCAGTCAATATTGACTAGTCCACTGATGAACAGTACCAGTGGGGCCCGGTTGTCATTGACTTCAGATTAACTAAATACTATGTATTTAACCGGGGTGGTCCTGCATGTTATTTCTATTAGACTAAATAATCTACTAATCTTTTTTTTTTCGAGAGTACGCCAAAAGCGTACCTTAGCTTTATAGAAGAGAGAGAAGTAATTACAAGAGTGCCGGCCGATGTGCAAGCACAGAGGTCGGGGAACAACTCACCCACTCCAACACCCGACTATCCTAGGCTAATTCCTCACAAATCTTTGTAGGCCTCCTTCTCCTACGCCAGCTAGTTTCCACTCGGCGATCTCGTCTAGTATCTGGAATGGGAGCTCGCTCGCTGTTATCACCTTTCATGAACCTATTGAAGACCCTAGCATTCCTCTGCTTCCGGAGGGCCCACGCCACCGCCGTCACCAGTGATGTCAAAACCTCTGCGGTCCAACCCTCAATCTCTTCCGCCGTCACACCACCGTCTTTGAACTCATCCAACTCCCCGGTTCCTGCACCGATCGCAATGAGGTTAAAAACCTTGTACCACACCTCCCGAGCATACGTGCAGATTAGCCAAGATGTGTTCCACATTGTCAACCGCAAGCACGTGTAACGACGCCCGATCTTGTAAACCGTGTCTAGCCCTCCCGGATGTCCAAACTCTATGCTGAAGGGCGAGCCACATGAACAGCTTGCATTTGAGTGGCGCCCAGCATCTCCAAGTGCACATGGCCGTATGAACGAACTAGCTCGAGCAAAGGTACTCATAGACCGATTTAGCGTGTATGTGCCTCGGAGACCTCGCCAGTGAAACTATCAGCGTGACGGGTCTCTCTCCACCGTGCTAAGCGCTTGGCAAAGGTGCATATACTGCATGAGGGCTGTGAATGAGGTGTTATGCTCGAAATCATGCACCCAAGCGCCATCCTCAAGTGCACAGCGCCTTTGACGTCATTCGCCGTTCTCGCCGACAAGGGCGCTATCAATGGTGCAATCTCCGTCACCGCGACTCCATGGATCCACTTATCCTTCCGAGAAAAGAACCTTATTGCCCGAACCCACTTTATATCGACCAACGATCAAACACCGCTCTAGCTTCCTCATCCGGTGTCATTGGAAGGCCCTGCCATGGTCTTTGGGAGTCAGTCCGCTTTAGCCATTCCCACCGGACCCGAAGCGCTAACGCTTGCCACTTCAGGTTTTTAATCTAATTAGTACTACTACTAAACAGAATAGAGCATGCCTTAATTAATGGGCAGAGCCCAGCCGGTTGTGCACGGCGTGCTTGAACTAGCATGGCTAGTTCGCACGGGCAAGGCCACGGCCGCCATGCTCGGCTAGGAGTGGCTGCATGTGGGAGGGCGACAGGAGCGAAAGCACGGCTGGGCGTCGTGGGCGGCGCAGGGACGCCATGCGTGGCTATGGGCAGCGAAGTAACAATTGGGAGCAGCGATGGCGGACAAAGCAGCAACGGTGGCTGAGTAGTGCAGCAGCAACAAAGCGATGAACCGGGGCAGCGTGGAGGCACGGACGGGCGCGGGCAACGACGCTGGGGATACACGGCGCGCCGCCAACGCGGATGGGCGCGGCAGGCGCCACGCAGGGGCGCTGCGGCGACACGGCGAGCACGCTGCCACGGTGAGCGCCAAGCAGCCACGGCGAAACGGGCGACGGAACAGAGGGGTTCGAGGGAAATGGGAATGGCGCTCACGGGGAGGCGAAGGACGCAGCCGGGCGTGGCGTAGGAGTTCCGGTGAGGTAGATCGGCGCGGGCGGCGACGGCCGTAGATGAGGAAGACGCCGATCCCGTCGGTGTGGCGTGGTCCTTGTGGTTCCATGGTACGGATGCAACGCAATGAGGATGACGGAGCTCCTGGGCATCTTGGCGCGGCGAGGGGAGGCCGGTGGTCGCGGGATCGACGAAGGCGGCGGCGACTCTGCTCGATGAAGAAGAAAACGAGGAGGAGAACAAGAGTGAGGGGAACAGGGGATGGCTAGGGTTCCTAAGGAGAGAGAGGCTTCAAGAGAGTCCTTATCCATCTCTCGCGACTGCTGGATGGCCGACAACAAGCAGATCCGCACGCTAGGACGAGCAGCGTCCACGACACGAGAGGTTGGGGACGACCAATGACTTGGGCTGGGCCAGGTCCTGTATGTAGTTCCCATAAGGCATAGTAGGCTGGCTAGCTCTTGTTCATAGTGGGCCAAAGTGCACAGGCAATTTCAGTTTTAATCCATTTTTGTTGTTATACACTTAGCTACTGTTTATACTATTTTGCTACCAAATGAGTTTTGTTTAGTAGGAAACTTCAGACATAAATGCTAAGCAATATTATTAGGTTGCATAAAAAGTTCCAAATATTTTTGAATAGTATAAATATTTGTTCAACTGTAAATGGTTAATTTAATTGTAGTTGGCTCCCATTTTAATGAAATTAGAGGCACATAGTTATTTACAATATGTTGGTTGATGCTCTATAATTCGTTAGTGAATATCTACTACCTTTTGAACATTTCTAAATCTCAGTTTGATGAATTTGTAATTTGACTTGTTATTTAAGTTTGAAATTGAACTCGGTTCGGAACGAGTGAGGTTTAGCAAAATTCATTATGATGACTGACATTATTAGTCCGAGGATTACCGTAGCTTAATACAGGATGTCACAAATCTCCTCTACTACAAGAAATCTCGTCCCGAGATTTAAGAGGGGGAGTAAGGGGAAAGTTCTGGTTACGAAATTCTAAGAGTGTTATCGGTATTAGTTGCTCTTCTCGAAGAGGTTGATCCATTACGTTGATGTCTTGATTTTTCTGCTTCGGGTCATCAAGATGAAGTAGGCATCCTTTCTTCGGGAACTCCATCGTACTTATGAAGGATAAGGGGGTATACCGGAAGAACGGGTCGCTACAGTGTTGCTTATCTGGTAGATAACATCAGGGAAGGTGGCGGAAAGTAACTCTCGATTTGAACTTAAGACATTATCGAGAGCAAAGTATGAAGGTGCAAAATAGAAGTTCCAAGCGCATAGGCAATCGTTCGTCGTCTGAAACGAAGTGTGAAAGGGATTCAGAGTAATGGGAATAAGTATTGCGTCTGGTACCAGAATAGATCACTAGGCAGGTGGCCCGTGAACTACATACGAAGTCAAGCTCTAGGAATAACTTCGGCAACAGGGTGTACAGGAGAGTCAGGTTTCGATCTTGTAGAACTGTGGGTTATGGGCCCACCATGTGGTTTAAAGTAGAAAGGGGGTTGACATCTTGCACGATCACGATAGCAAGGCATGTCAGAGGGTAGCCTGTCAGTTATGTCGGCAGCAACATTGATACCAAGGGCGAGGGACGAAGAGAACCATTTTCCTGCTCGTTGAACGAGGCGGACCAATAGGCAAGGTTCTCGTCCATCGGTGGCTACCGGAATGCCAGCAACAACAGTAACAGGGTCTTACTGACAGAGTGGTACAACGAGGTGTTTACATAAGCAAGGAAATATTACTGCTTATATTATATAAATCACAAGAAGGTTTAAACAAACTAATGGAAAGGAAAAGGTGATCATCAGATTAAACAAAACAATGGAAAGGAAAATGTGTTTAAACACATATTTCAAGGGTATATCCTTGCCAAGGACAAGCAGGGCATGATATCCATGATAGGATATAATGTAGAAAACTCTTTAGGTAGGGGAGAGAAATTTCATGACATTGCCCATACAACCGTGTTTGGATAATTGAGCAGGAAGATTTAGCGTTGTGCTTCAAATGTTCTTATTGAAAATCGAAGTACCACGGACATGCTTCGAGATAGCATTGACATGGTGTTCGAGCAAGGTCGGACTCCGGATACTCAAAGGATTCATCAGAAATAACTTATAGAGTAAGTCTTAAAATTTCCTCATGGAAGAATGGATAGCTTTGCTGAAAAGGATTCTATAACAATAGGGCCTCCAGCCAGGGGTGCTAGGCACGACATCACCTTACCGGGTCACATAAAGACCATTATATAACTCTTGGAAATATGTTCCAACCATCATATCTGACCGAGATTCAGATCTGATTGGTGTCAGGATACCTCAAACTCATGATGCTCGAGGAGAAAAGGTGCGACACAAATTGACGAGATGACATCAAAGATTTTCAGGAAATGAACTATGAAGTGACTTCCGTTAACAAGAGTTCATCATTAACCCAAGGAGAGGACAAGGAGGTGGCTAATGGGCTCAGCGCCAATCCATCGAGGATTCCAAACGGATGGATTTCCACAATAATGTGAACAAGAAGATGACACTTGTCAATTCAAATGTTATAATGTTGTATGTTCTAGGGAAACATACACCATCAATCATTAGTTGAAAGGTGTGCCCGAAATATGACCTTAGGCAGCAAGATCAATGTTAGAGTGACGATTCAATAATCAACATTCCAAGAACGAATCGTCGATAATTAACTTCAAAGCAATAGGGTTGCTAGAAGTACGTAACTCACACATCATCTATTGGTATGCTGGTTAAACTCAACACAGGGACCAAGGAAGAATAGTGATGGTGAGAAGTATCACCATACCAAGAATTCTTAAGAGGTGGTGTAATTCTCACAACATTCTTGTCATCAAAGATGGTAATACTCCAAGGTAAAGAACAAATTCTGGATAGCTAGGAAATCAAGGTACAACACAAAATGTGAACAAGTTTGTGTTGGGGGGGGGGGGGAAGGCAAGAATGTTGCCGATGATAACACAAATCATCATGGGGCAAGGATGGTATTTCCCATCATGAATTCAATTCATATCCTGGAAGAGCTCGGAATGATGATGATGATCACGACACATTTGTCGAGAGATTTCACGAAGATGTAATCGATCGACGATGACCTCAAGTCAAACGAACGATGAAGCGGAAGGTTATTGGAACCACGGTTATGACATAAACTCGAACTCAAGCTTGTAGTTTAAGGTGAAAGGGGATGACGAGGAAAATCGAAGTAAGCTTAGCTATCGTCGCAAAGTGGTGCTCCGAGAATTAAGGACCAGGTAGCATAGTTAGAATCATCACGACAATGATATAGCCAAACAGGCTAGGAATGGCGTGATCGGATACAAACTCGTACTTATAGAAGCTTACTGAAGAGTTGTTGAACCGTAGTGCGGACTTGGTTCAGTTATCGGTGTCCTTGAGTGTTTAATAACTCAGAGCCCGTGAAAAATTTGAATCAGTGGGAAGGTAGCACTTGATGAAGAACTCATAAGAAGTTATGCAGTTCCATGATAATCTCGAGATACCAGGGGGGTAATACTCGACACAAGATCAAAGTAAAGGTTGGACTGGTGTATTGATCCATAGAAGACAACTTGTCCGAGAAATGGAATCAAGGAAGAACAATCATGGTCGGAACCACGGTTGCAAGGGATCAATTCACAGATACCATATGTTAGTTATCAAGGAAATAGTTATTATTACAAGAAGCTTCCATGATAGGATATACATCGCGTCCATGGGCATGAACACAAAGTTCAAGGTCGACTCCACTTCCTCAATGCATAATCTTCCATTCACCTCTCGTATTTCAAGATGACATTAGTTGTTGAAAGTTTTACCCGTGCCATACCGTATAAGTATGACTCGTGAAATCTTTCGGGTTCACACCGATGAGGGAAGGCGTTGGTTCAATCCCATCGGGGCTTCTACGAATCATATACCGTAATCTTTAGAAATAATTAACTCAAGCTCAAGGCGAGCATGGTAGAGAAAGCAGAGGATACAATTTACCAAAGGCATTATGTATCGAGGAAAGGCTCACAAGGTTATTGAATATGAAGGGCGTTGTCGGATAAAATCCAACAAAGGATCCGTGGTCCACAAGGGATCCGACATGAGCATCGGTACTCAACTAGAGGAAGAAGAATGCAAGGAGATCAAATTATAGAAACAATCGACTAGCTCAATTGTCAAATGCAAAGGAATTATGATTTCCAAATCAAGGGATCAAGCAATGCTCGATTAGAGATGGATAAGTTGAATAGCCTTAGGGTACAATCAATCGACAATTGGATTGGTCGAGGACCAATTCCAGCTTAAAATAATGGCAGCTCAGCCGAAAGGTAATTTATAGGGATCAATGATGATTATGGTATTCGCAAACATATTGAGTCAACAGACTCAAAATGATAATGACAAGGAATGTCAATAAGACTACGAGACTTATGGGATTAACCATGATGCAAGCAAGCAATAATTTCAAGAGCCAAAGGCTCCAGAGGATTTTCGGAAGATCGAATAGTATTTCGAAGACTTTGTGAAACACATGAACAATCGATGAGCGGATACTCGACAAGTGCGAGGATTTATTTGAAGGGTATTCATCTGGCAAAGAACTGCTAGGCAGTAGGCACAAAGTATTTTCAGAACAATAAAGAAAACTTCGGGGTATCTTGTAATAACAAGATCAATGGGGGATGATCGTATGAATGGCAAGTGTAAGTAGTTATCCATACGGATTTATCGGTGGTCAGGAATAGCAAAAGTGATGGGCACAAAGTCTCGAGGGAACATCAAAGAATATCTTCGGAATCTTCTGATGTAGCAGGTGATCATCTAAAGTGAGGGGCTCTCCGGGAGAGAGTACTTGCGAGAACCTAGAGTCAGAGTTAGTACAAAAATCGTTAACCCGAGTAGAAGAGAGTTCAGAGTCCCAGAGTAAAGATCGAGGAGTAAAAGATCCTAATACCACCCAATGGCGACGTGGGCCCGTAAGGCACACAGCCATGTTAGTAAAAGTTTTTTGCAATGTCTAGACTCGACTTCGGCCAAGGAGTGTGGAAGGGGGATTCCTACAGGCAGTCGGCTCTGATACCAACTTGTGACGCCCTCGATTCAATCGTACAATAATTATGCACGCAAATGTGTACGCTCAAGATCAGGGACTCACGGGAAGATATCACAACACAACTCTAAAAATAAAATAGGTCATACAAGCATCATAATACAAGCCAGGGGCCTCGAGGGCTCGAATACAAGTGCTCGATCATAGACGAGTCGTGGAAGCAACAATATCTGAGTACGTACATAAGTTAAAACAAGTTGCCATAAGATGGCTAGCACAAACTAGGATATAGATCGAAGAGGCGCAGGCCTCCCGCTCGATCCTCCCAACTACTCTCGGTCGCCGCCGGCCGGGCTGCACGTAGTAGTAGGCGCCTCCGGTGTAGTAGTCGCCATCGACGGTGGCGTCGCCCCTGGGCTCCATCGTCTGCTGCAGCAATCGAGTAGAGATAGGGGGAAAAGGGGAAACAATGCAACCATGAGTACTCATCCAAAGTACTGCAAGCAAGGAGCTACACTACATATGCATGGATATATGTGTAAAGGGCCATATCAAGGACCGAATCGCAGAATGCCAGAATAAGAGGGGGATAGCTAGTCTTATCGAAGACTACGCTTCTGGTCACCTTCGTCTTGCAACAGGTAGAAGAGGGTAGGTTGAAGTCCTCCAAGTAACATCGTATAGCATAATCCTACCCGGCGATCCCCTCCTCGTAACCCTGAGAGAGAGCGACCACCGGTTGTATCTGGCACTTGGAAGGGTGTGTTTTATTAAGTATCCGGTTCTAGTTGTCATAAGGTCAAGGTACAACTCCAAGTCGTCCTATTACCGAAGATCACGGCTATTCAAATAGATTAACTCCCCTGCAGGGGTGCACCACATAACCCAACACGCTTGATCCCATTTGGCCGGACACACTTTCCTGGGTCATGCCCGGCTGCGGAAGATCAACACGCCGCAGCCCCACCTAGGCCAACAAAGAGGTCAAGACGCCGGTTCTAAACCTAAGCGCAGGGTCCGGGCCCATCACCCGAGCACACCTGCACGCTATGTGACGCTGCCGAGCGCACCTAGCCTAGTGGTGTTCCACCAATCTGGCATGCGCCGCTTCGGCCGCCGACGTCACGAAGTGCTTTGATACCACGACGCCGAAAGTGCCCATATCTCTCCCACGTAGTTGGTTAGTGCGTATAGGCCCGTGAGCTGGACTCGGATCAAATACCAAGATCTCGTTAAGCGTGTTAAGTATCTCGCAACGCCGAACAGGCCAGGCCCACCTCTCTCATAGGCGGTATCAACCTGCCCTGTCGCTCCGCCAATAAGATCCTCTAATGGGTGCTCCACCATCCGACCCGACTTTAGTCTCCACATGTATCATGTATAAGTATATAGTATATACCCGTGATCACCTCCCGAGTGATCATGGCCCGATAGTATAGCACAGCAGACGGACAAGAATGTAGGGCCACAGAAGAATATACTAGCATCCTATACTAAGCATATAGGATTGCGGTGTAAAGGTAACAACAAAGAGTAACAAGGACAAAGCTATGCATCGTGATAGGTATAATGTAGCAAGAATATGCTACACTACTCTAATGCAAGCAGTATAGAGTAGAATATGCGATATCTGGTGATCAAGGGGGGGGGGGCTTGCCTGGTTGCTCTGACAAGAGAGAGGGGTCGTCAACTCCGTAGTCGAACCGGGCAGCAGCAGCGTCGGTCTCGTAGTCTACCGGAGAGAAGAGGGGGGAAGAAACAATGAATACCATGTAAACAGATGCATATCGATGCATGACAAGACAAGTAACAATGCTAGGCGTGCCCTAACGTGGAATGAGGTGATACCGGTTAAGGGGGGGAACATCCGGGAAAATATCCCCGGTGTTTCGTGTTTTCGGGCAGAGGAGCCGGAGGGGGAAAGTTGCGAGTTTGATAGGTTAGGGGTGTGTGGCGGACGAACGGACTGCGTATCCGGATTCGTCTCGTCGTTCTGAGCAACTTTCATGTACAAGGTTTTTTCATCTGACTTACGGTTTATTTTATATTAATTTTCAAAGTTTTATTGATATCCTAGAATTTTCTAGAGTTATATTAATTCGAAATTAAGAGCAAAATGCTATGTGCACACACTAAAGTGTACACAGCAGGGTGCTACAGAGGCTGACATGTGGGGCCTGTTGACTGAGTTGACCCAGTCAATATTGACTAGTCCACCGATGAACAAGCATGCAGTGGGGCCCGGTTGTCATTGACTTGATTAACTAAATACTATGTATTTAACCGGGTGGTCCTACATGTTATTTCTATTAGACTAAATAATCTACTAATCTAATTAGTACTACTACTAAATAGAATAGAGCATGCCTTAATTAATGGGCAGAGCCCACCGGTTGTGCACGGCGTGCTTGAACTAGCATGGCTAGTTCAAGACGGGCAAGGCCACGACCGCCATGCTCGGCTAGGGAGTGGCTGCATGTGGGAGGGTGCGACAGAGCGAAAGCACAACGGGCGGCGTGGGCGCGCAGGGACGCTGGCGCGTGGCTATAGGCAGCGAAGTAACAATTGGGAGCAGCAGTGGCGACAAAGCAGCAGCTGTGGTCGAGTAGTGCAGAAGCAATGCAGCCGAACCGGGGCAGCGTGGAGGCACGGACGGGCGCGGCAACGCCGGGATACACGGCGCGCCGCGAACGCGTGGATGGGCGCGGCAGCGCCAGCTAGCGTGGGCGCGGCGACACGGCGAGCACGCTGCCACGGCGAAGCGCCAGCCACGGCGAAATGGCGACGAACAGAGGGGGTTCGAGGGAAATGGGAATGGCGCTCACGGGGGGGAGGCAAAGTACGCAGCCGGCGAGGCCGAGGAGTTCCGGTGAGGTAGATCGGGCGCGGGGCGGCGACGGTCGTAGATGAGGAAGACGCTCGATCCCGTCGGTGTAGCGTGGTCCTCGTGGTTCCCTGGTACGGATGCAACGCAGTCGAGGATGACGGAGCTCCTGGGCATCTTGGCGCGGCGAGGGGAGGCCGGTGGTCGCGGGATCGACGAAGGCGAGGCGACGAATCTGCTCGGTGAAGAAGAAAATGAGGAGGAGAACGAGAGTGAGGGGAACAGGGGATGGCTAGGGTTCCTGGCGGAGAGAGAGGCTTCAAGAGAGTCCTTATCCATCTCTGCGACCGCGGGATGGCCGACAACAAGAAAGATCCGCACGCTAGACGGACGAGCAACGCCCACGACACGAGAGGTTGGGGACGACCAATGACTTGGGCTGGGCCAGGTCCCGTATGCGTGTAGTTCCCATAAGGCATAGTAGGCTGGCTAGCTCTTGTTCATAGTGGGCCAAAGTGCACAGGCAATTTCAGTTTTAATCCTTTTTTGTTGTTATACACTTAGCTACTGTTTATACTATTTTGCTACCAAATGAGTTTTGTTTAGTAGGAAACTTGCACATAAATGCTAAGCAATATTATTAGGTTGCATAAAAAGTTTCAAATACTTTTGAATAGTATAAATATTTGTTCAACTGTAAATGGTTAATTTAATTGTAGTTGGCTCCCATTTTAATGAAATTAGAGGCACATAGTTATTTACAATATGTTGGTTGATGCTCTATAATTCGTTAGTGAATATCTACTACCGTTTGAACATTTCTAAATCTCAGTTTGATGAATTTGTAATTTGACTTGTTATTTAAGTTTGAAATTGAACTCGGTTCGGAACGAGTGAGGTTTAGCAAAATTCATTATGATGACCTGACATTATTAGTCCGAGGATTACTGTAGCTTAATACAGGGATGTCATAGAGATCATATCGGAGTCAGTCAAGGAACCCGTAGTGGAAGCGGCACCAGAACCACGGAGGTCGGAAAGATTGCGCAGAGTGCGTGATGTATTGTTGCTATAAAGCGACAAGCCGGCCATGTATGCGGAAGCGATGGTGAGCCCAGATTCCGAGGCATGGCTTGAGGCCATGAGATCCGAGTTAAAGTCCATGGATGAGAATCAAGTCTGGGACTTGGTTGATCCGCCGCCTGGCGTAACGACCATTGGTTGCAAATGGGTCTTTAAGAAGAAAACCGATGTGGATGGAAATGTTCAGATCCACACAGCTCGGCTTGTCGCTAAGGGTTATGGACAAGTTCAAGGAATTGACTATGACGAGACTTACTTGCCGGTAGCAATGCTGAAGTCGGTGAGGATCGTACTAGCTATAGTTGCATATTTCGATTATGAGATATGGCAGATGGATGTCAAGACGGCTTTCGTTCACCGAAATTTAACCGAGGACGTGTATATGATACAGCCCGAGGGTTTTGTTGATCCGACTAGCGCTAGTAAGGTATGCAAGCTCAAGAGATCCATTTATGGGTCGAGGCAAGCATCTCGGAGTTGGAACATTCGTTTTGATGAGGTCGTCACTGGTCTCGGTTTCATCAAAAGTGAAGAGGACACTTGTTTATACAAGAAGTTAAGTGGGAGCTCGATAGTGTTTTTGATCTTGTATGTGGATGATACATTGTTGATCAGGAAAGATGTTTCGATGCTGAACTCGGTCAAGGAGTCATTGAATGGCAAGTTTTCGATGAAAGACCTTGGTGAGGCAGTATATATTTTAGGCATTAAGATCTATAGAGATAGATCGAGGAGGCTGCTCGGCTTAAGCCAGAGCACGTACATAGATAAAGTGTTGAAGCGGTTCAACTTGAGTGAGGCAAAGAAAGGGTTCTTTCCACTCTCACATGGTATAAGGCTAAGCGAGACTCAGAGTCCTTCAACATCTGATGAGCGAAGCAGGATGAGTAGGATCCCGTATGCCTCGGCAATCGGATCCATCATGTATGCCATGATATGTACAAGGGATGATGTTTATTTTGCAATAAGCCTAACAAGCAGGTACCAGGAAAACCCAGGTGAGAGACACTGGGCAGTGGTAAAGACCATTTTGAAGTACCTGAAAAGGACTAAAGAGATGTTCCTAGTTTATGGACGTGAGGAAGAGCTCGTCGTAAAGGTTTACGCTGATGCTAGTTTCCAAGCCGACAGAGATGATTGTCGATCATAGTCTGGATTCGTGTACGTCATGAACGGAGGAGCAGTGAGCTGGATGAGTCCCGAGCAAGATACGGTGGCCGATTCTACCACAGAAGCCGAATACATTGCGGCTTGTTAAGCTACGAAGGAAGGTGTTTGGATCCGGAATTTTCTAGATGATCTTGGTATTTTCCCAACCTCGGTAAAGCCGTTGGATCTTTATTGTGATAATTCTTGTGCCATCGCACAAGCCAAGGAGCTGAGGAATGACCACAACGTCAGACACATAGATCGGAAATACCACCTGATACGAAAGATCATAAAGAATGGTGATGTAGAGTTATGCAAAATTCACACGGATGCAAATGTTGCAGATCCGTTGACTAAGCCGCTTCCACAACCCAAGCATGAGGGGAACGTTAGAGCTATGGGCATTCGATGTCTATTTGATTGACTCTAGTGCAAGTGGGAGACTGTTGGAGGTATGCCCTAGAGGCAATCATGTATGATGTTATTTCCTATGCGTTTATGAATAAAGATAGTCCTTGGACATTGTCAATGATGTGTATCAGCCAGTACATGACTTGTTTGTGGGACTATGCATTGTATGATGACTATCCTAAAAGGTCCCTAGTCAAAAGGGCTGTGTGGACGCACAGCCGACTAGACTAGCATATGAAACGGTCGATGGCTTGGTCTCACTAGCCATGGAGCATTGGATGCTAACCGTATAATATGGACTTGGAAAGGTCTTGTCGGATTTGACGTAGTCGGATCCGAGTCGAGATAAGGTCCGAGTTGGATAGACCCAACTATGAGATGCAGCGATATATCATATGTGAGTCTCTAGTAAAACGTACGTTCTATGTCCTAAGACCTGAGCTGGCACATGTACTCGGGATGGTGACAGACCTGCTTTGGGCCGACCGAACGCTACTCCGTGACAGGGTAGTTACAAAGATAGGTTTCGGGCTTGTCCAGACCCATGCTGCGAGACATGGTCGAGCAAGATGTGATTTGCCCCTCCGATCAGGAGAGATATACTCTGGGCCCCTCGTGTGATTCGACTAGGATAAGCATGGCCATTCGACAAGGATTATGAGATAATCCGGTTGGAACGAGAAAGAGGTCGGGCTAGCACAAGGATGACAGACTCGCCTTGAGCTCGACAACATATATCGGGTGGCAAAAGGAATGGAAGTGTGATGTACAGGTTCGCTAACCAGCTTCATAGTCTGCTTGGTCTTCGGCATGCCTTGCTAGAGGCCGCTACCAACCGTGCAGTTCGGAGGTGATCTGAACTGCGACCAAGCCGGCTTGAACCTAAGGGCTCGCGCGCTTAAGGGAAGGAACCTACGAGGTCGGATCTCAGGACACTGGTCAGATGTGATCCGAGCTGTATTCGGATTGTGGCCGAGTAGACTTATAGGCTTTAGGGTCCGCGCGAGGCCCAAGTGTTGAGCCCGCGACGGACGCCTATATAAAGTGGAGGTGCGGCACACTCATGCGATTGATCGCTTCGGCGTTGTCACTAGGGTTTGCATGTGTTGCGAATAGCCACCTCCACTCACCGCCGACTGTGTGATCAGACCTAGTAGTCCGCCACACGGTGTTCCTCGTGCACGCGCGGATATCGTTAGAGGCGGTGCACCTGCGCCGCTCCGGCGAACTTGTACGTGGGATCAGACGACCGACTTTTAGAGGGAGATCGGATGAGGAGGAGACGAACCACGCGGACGCGCTGCCCCAACTCTTCTTCCGCTGCACGACACTGCGCGTCTAGTGGTAATGAACCGTGATCCATCTCCCATAGCACGCTCTTGGTTGTTATGCACGTAGGAATTTTAATTTGTAGTCGACGCACCCTACAGTAGAAGCCAACAACTATTACTCCACACATCGACCGCTATCCAGGATGCATCTAGTGTATTAAGTTCATGGAGAAATGGAGTAATGCAATAAGAACGATGACATGATGTAGACAAGATCTATCTATGTAGAGGAAGACCCCATCGTTTCATCCTTAGTAGCAACGATACATACCTGTCGGTTCCCCTTCTATCACTAGGATCAAGCACTGTAAGATCGAACCCACTACAAAGCACCTCTTCCAATTGCAAGATAAATAGATCAAGTCGACCAAACAAAACCAAAATATCGGAGAAGAAATATGAGGCTATAAGCAATCATGCATATAATAGATCAAAGAAACTCAAATAACTTTCATGGATATAAAAAGATATAACTGATCATAAACTCAGAGTTGATCAGATCCAAACAAACACATAGCAAAAGAGTTACATCATATGGATCTCCAAGAGACCATTGTATTGAGAATTCAGCGAGAGAGAGAGAGAGAGAGAGAGAGAGAGAGAGAGAGAGAGAGAGAGATAGAAAGCCATCTAGCTATGAACTACGGACCCGAAGGTCTACAAAGAACTACTCACACATCATCGGAGAGGCACCAATGGAGGTGGTGAACCCCATCTGAGATGGTGTCTAGATTGGATCTGGTGGTTCTGGACTCTGCGTCGGCTGGATCAATATTTTGTCGACTCCCCTAGGGGTTTGGCAATATTGGGGTATTTATAGAGCAAAGAGGCGGTCCGGGGGGCACCCGAGGTGGGCACAACCCACTAGGGCGCTCCTGGGCCTCTTGGCACGCCCTGGTGGGTTGTGCCCTCCTCGGGGCACCCCCAGGCGCAGTCAGGGCCCATTATGTTCCTTCTGGTCCAAAAAAAATCTCCGCAAAGTTTCGTTGCATTTGGACTCCGTCTAATACTGATTTCCTGCGATGTAAAAAACATGCAGAAAACATCAACTGGCACTTGGCACTATGTCAATAGGTTAGTACCAAAAATGATATAAATGACTATAAAATGATTATAAAACATCCAAGATTGATAATATAATAGGATGGAACAATAAAAAATTCTAGATACGTTGGAGACGTATAAGCATCCCCAAGCTTAACTCCTACTCGTCCTCGAGTAGGTAAGTGATAAAAACAGAATTTTTGATGTGGAATGCTGCTTAACATGTCATATCATATTATTTTATTTATAGCATGGACAATTCGACTTTTATGTGATTCAAAGCAATAGTCTAGTTTGGACATGATAATTTAGATACTCAAGCATATCAACAATCAACCATGTCTTTCAAAATATCAATGCTAAAAATAAGTTATCCCTAGGCCATCATGCTCAACCATTGATCCATTCATGAAACACACTCGCATATTAGCTACACCCAATACTCAAGTACGATCATATTGCTTCCTAGTTGGTGCTTTTATAAGAGAAGATGGACACTGAAATTCAAAATAAAAATTGCATAAAGTAAAAGAAAGTCCCTTCGGAGAGGGAAGTAGGGATTTGTAGAGGTGCCAGAGCTCAAAGCAAAAAATTAGAGATAATTTTTTTTGGGAGGTGTATCCATCCCACCAATGAAAATGACTTAGAGTTCCCAACACTTTCCATGCTAGATATATCATAGGCGGTTCCCAAACAGAAAATAAAGTTTATTCCTTTTTCCACCATACTTTCACTTTCCATGGCTAGCCGTATCCACGGTTGCCCTCCATACCAACACTTTCCAAGGAATTTATTATTTGAAAACATAAAGTAAATTCATTTTTTTCATTTCGGGACTGGGCATCCCTAAAACCTTTGCCTTACTCTCATGCAATGACAAGTGAATAAACACTCATCGTGAGAATAACACATCCAACATAGAAAATATTAGCCACCCTCACCGCTCCGTGAGCGAAACACACACACAAAAGAGAAGTTTATTTTGAAAAATAGAGATGGCAGATGCAAATTTGCTCAGAACGGCAAAAGAATACTGCATATAGGTAGATATAATGGGCTCATGTGGCAAAACTGGTTTAAAGGATTTTTGAAGCACAAGTAGAGATCATACTTAGTGCAAAATGAAGGCTAGCAAAAGATTGAGAAACGACCAACCAAGAAACGAGTAATCTCATAAGCGAGCATTAAGCATAATAAACACCGAATAATGCACCACAAGTAGGATATCATTTCATTGCATAACTATTGACTTTCGTGCTTGCATAGGGAATCACAAACCTTAACACCAATATTCTTACTAAAGCATAATTACTCATCAACACAACTCACATCATCATATCTCAAAATTATTACTAAGAATCAAGTTTATTTTGTCCAATGATCTTCATGGAAGTTTTTATTATATCCTTCTTGGATATTTATCACTTTGGGACTAATTTTCATGTGTTGCTTTTCATAAGCTCAAGCAAATATAAGTGAAGATCATGAGCAAATTTTTTTGTTTATCTCAAAATAATTTAAGTGAAGCAAGAGAGAATTTCTTTAAAATTTTACTAACTATCAAGTAAATCTAAGTGAAGCAAGAGAGCTTAAAAAATACTAAAGCACACCATGCTCAAAAAGATATAAGTGAAGCACTAGAGCAAGTCCATAGCCCATAAAAATTTGAGTGAACCATAGAGAGAAATTCTAACAAGTCATGACATAATTTTGGCTCTCTCAAATAGGTGTGTCAAGCAAGGGATCAAGACTTAAAACACAAGATAAAACAAGCAAAGACTCATATCATACAAGACGCTCCAAGAAAAACATATAGCATGTGACAAACAAAAATATAGCTTCGAGTAAAATACCGATGGTCGTTAGAAGAAAGAGGGGATGCCACTCGGGGGCATCCCCAAGCTTAGTTGGTTGCTCATTTTTGGATAATAGCTTGGGATGCCGGGGCATCCCCAGGCTTAGTCAATTCAATCCTTCCTTCATCCATCATAAGATAACCCAAAACTTGAAAACTTCAAGCACACAAAATACAATAAAACCTTCATGAGATCCGTTAGTATAAGAAAGCAAACCACTACTATAAGTACCGTATCAAACCAATTCATATATTTTTTGCATTATATCTACTGTATTCCAAGTTTTCTATGGCAAAAACTTATCAAAGAAAACCATAGAGCCATCAAAATAAACACACAACACAAAGAAAAGAACAGTCTGTAGCAATCTGACTATTTCGAATACTTCTATAACTCCAAAAATTCTGAAAAAATAGGACGACCTGGGTAATTTGTATACTAATCTTCTGCAAAAAGAATTGGCATTTTATGATGTCCTGGTGATTTTTAACAATTGTTTTCGTGAGCTCATAAGTTTCTATTTTTCAGCAAGATCAAACAACTATCACCCAAGAAGAACCTATAGGCTTTACTTGGCACAAACACTAATTAAAACACAAAGCACAATCATGGTAGTAGCATAATTGTGCAAACACTCAAGAACAGAAAACAAAAAGCAAAAATAAATTTTATTCATTGGGTTGCCTCCCAACAAGCGCTATAGTTTTACGCCCTTAGCAAGGCATAAAGCAAGGATCTAAGTATTGTCATCCTTGTCCAACTCTTCAATCAAACACTTAGAATCCTTCAGAGATTTAGCATAAAGATCTTCAATTACAATACTCCTAGGAATAAATTTGAAGAATTCGTTCTTGCATAAAGGATCTCTTATCACTTCAACAAAATCCGGGTGAATACTAATCATCTTAAGATCTTCTACTATTACTAGGAGTTGCACCCTAGTTCTCGTTAACTTGAGTAACTTTGCCAGTCTTTACGGGAGTTTTTTCAATAATTTTAGCGGAAGCAAAAGCCGTGCTTAGATTACTAAAGATTTCTTCTATTTTATCAATCCGAGACGGGCTTTCTTCTATTCTTTCATGGATTACGTTACCCTTTTCTTTTAGCAACTTAAAAATTTCTCCCGCTTTTGACCCAATCTTGGTGGCAAATTATGCATCTTTTTAACTATAATTTCCATATGATCTTCCGTGAGCATTTTCTTTTCAATAGCATCTAGTCTTTCCATGACATGCTCAAGAGTCAAAGTTGTTTCATTAATCATAAGAGGTGGTGAGCCCATTAAATTTCCCATAGCATTAAAAGCATCAAGAGAAGGACACAGCAAGAAATTTCCACCGGTAATCGTATCAAGGACGAATCTATACCAAGTGGTGATGCCCACATAAAAACAGCAAAGAAGAACAACGGTATATTGCTTACGGATAGATCTATTATGAGCATTGCAAATACTATACCAAGCATCTTCTAAATTTTCTCCTCCCCTTTGTTTAAAGTTGAGAACCTCGTTCTCGGGGGTGCAAGCAATAGAGGAAGAACTTTCCATAACGATAATAACGGCAAACAAGATTGCACACAAAAATAGATCCGGCAAGAAAACGGCGAACGGAAAAAGAGAGTGAATAAAACGACAAATTTTTGTGAAGTGGGGGAGAGAAAAACGAGTGGCGAATGGCAAATAATGTAAATTGTGAGGAGATGAGATTTGTGATTAGGAACCTGGTATATGTTGAAGATCCTCCCCGGCAACAGCGCCAGAAATTCCTTCGGATGTCGCTTGAAGCTACATCGGTATTTCCCCAAAGAGGAAGGGATGATGTAGCACATCGGCGGTAGGTATTTCCCTCAGATATGAAGCCAAGGTTATCGAACTAGTAGGAGAACCAAGCAACACAACATAAACATCCCCTGCACACAAACAACAACCACTCGCAACCCGACATGTTAAAGTGTTTGTCAATCCCTTTCGGGTAACAGCGCCAGAGATGGCTTGTGGACGGGAGAAAGTTGTAATAGATTGAATAAATAGATCGTAAATAAAATAAAACACAACAAGGTATTTTTGTATTTTTGGTTTAATAGATCTGAAAATAAATGCAAAGGAAAAGTAGATCGCAAAGGCAAATATATGAGAAAGATACCCGGGGGCCGTAGGTTTCACTAGTGGCTTCTCTCGAGAAAAATAGCAAACGGTGGGTGAACAAATTACTGTTGGGAAATTGATAGAACTTCAAATAACCATGACGATATCCATGCAATGATCATTATATATGCATCACGTTCAAGATTAGTAGACCAACTCCTGCCTGCATCTACTACTATTACTCCACACATCGACCGCTATCCACTATGCATCTAGTGTATTAAGTTCATGGAGAAACGGAGTAATGCAATAAGAATGATGACATGATGTAGACAAGATCTATCTATGTAGAGATAGACCCCATCGTTTGGTCCTTAGTAGCAACGATACATACGTGTCGGTTCCCCTTCTGTCATTGGGATAAAGCACCATAAGATCGAACCCACTACAAAGCACCTCTTCCCATTGCAAGAAAAATAGATCATGTTGACCAAAAAAACCCAAATATCAAAGAAGAATTACGAGGCTATAAGCAATCATACATATAAGAGATCAAAGAAACTCAAATAACTTACATGGATATAAAAAGATATAACTGATCATAAACTGAAAGTTGATCAGATCCCAACAAACACACCACAAAAGAGTTACATCATATGGATCTCCAAGAGACCATTGTATTGAGAATTCAGCGAGAGAGAGAGAAAGCCATCTAGCTACTAACTACGGCCCGAAGGTCTACAAAGAACTACTCACGCATCATCGGAGAGGCACCAATGGAGGTGGTGAACCCCATCAGAGATGGTGTCTAGATTGGATCTAGTGGTTCTGGACTCCGCGGCGGCTGGATCAATATTTCACCGACTCCCCTAGGGTTTTGGAAATATTGGGGTATTTATAGAGCAAAGAGGCAGCCCGGGGGGCACCCGAGGTGGGCACAACCCACCAAGGCGCGCCTGGGCCTCCTGGCGTGCCCGGTGGGTTGTGCCCTCCTCGAGGCACCCCCAGGCGCAGCCAGGGGCCATTATGTTCCTTCTGGTCCAAAAAATATCCGTAAAGATTCGTTTGAAAGGATGGAGAATAGGTGTCTAGAGGGGGGGGGGGGTGATTAGACCCTCAACAAAGAAAGGTAGCAGTTTTTAATTTCTTCAAGTTAAGGTGGAGTTTTAGCACAAGTTTAAACATACACAATACATTTGAACCAAGCATGACAAGAGTATATGAGCAGTGGAAAGTAAACCATGCAAGTTGCAAGAATGTAAAGGGATGGGATTGGAATATGCAAACACAATTGGAGACTCGGAGATTTTTTCCGTGGTTCCGGTAGGTGGTGCTATTGTACATCCACGTTGATGGAGACTTCAACCCACGGAGGGCAACGGTTGCGCGAGTCCACGGAGGGCTCCACCCACGAAGGGTCCACGAAGAAGCAATCTTGTCTATCCCATCATGGCCATCACTCACGAAGGACTTGCCTCACTAGGGTAGATCTTCACGAAGTAGGCGATCTCCTTGCCCGTACAAACTCCTTGGTTCAACTCCACAATCTTGACGGAGGCTCCCAAGTGACACCTAACCAATCTAGGAGACACCACTCTCCAAAAGGTAATAGATGGTGTGTTGATGATGAACTCCTTGCTCTTGTGCTTCAAATGATAGTCTCCCCAACACTCAACTCTCTCTCACGGATTTGGATTTGGTGGAAAGATGATTTGATGGAAACCAACTTAGGGAAGACTAGAGATCAAGATTCTTGTGGTTGGAATGGAATAACTTGGTCTCAACACATGAGTAGGTGGTTCTCTCTCAGAAAATGTATGTTGGAAGTGTAGGCACGTTCTGATGGCTCTCTCCATGAATGATGAGTGGGTGGAGAGGTATATATAGCCTCGACACAAAATCTAACTGTTACACACAATTCACCAAACTCGGTGGGACCGAATCATAAAACTCGGTCAAACCGATTTAGTTCAAAATGTGAACGTTAGGATTTTCGGTGGGACCGACATGTCAACTCGGTGGGACCGATGTGCTAGGGTTAGGGTAAAACCTCATCTTGGTTTGACCGATTACACAAACTCGGTGGGATCCATTTTGGTAATAACCTAACCGGAGAGTTGGTCAAGCAAACTCGGTGAGACCGATTACATATCTCGGTGGATAGAAATTTTTGGAACAGGAACCAGTGAGTTTGCAAGCCCATCTCGGTGAGACCGGGATCCCATATGGCTGACGGCAAAGGCATGCATGACTGACGGCAAAGGCCTTTGTCGTCCGCCAGCAGACGGAACAGGTCCGGCTGAATAGGCTACGGTGAAGGGCTGTTTGTCGTCTGCTGACGAACGGCAAATACGAAACGCTGTTTGCCCAGATGGCACAAGTGCTAGGTGAGGACTATTAAGGGGTTAACAGCGTGCTTTGCCATCCGCTGGTGGAGACAACCGCACATTCTCCGTCTGCCAGCGGACGGCATCGTAGCGAACTAGGCCAGTCCCCAGGTGCTGCCACGTGTCAAGCTATGTTGTCCGCTGGCAGACGACAAAGGTGCAACGCTCTTTGCTGTCCGCTAGCAGACGACAAATTAACCAAATATGCCAGCCAGTGCCCCAGGTTGCACAGAAGTCGCTGCGCAGTAGCTTTGTCGCCCCGCCACAGACAAAGCTCTGATAGGCCCTATTTTTTTCTTTCTATTTTTTGTTAATCCTTGCATTTTCAAAAGACATAAATTATATATATAGTTTCAACCTCAAACATAGCCCATGTATCCATCATCTAGCAGTCCATCAACGCAACAGAACACATAGGGTATTAAAACGTCCAATACATACATAGTTTCACGGAGTTCATCAACATACATACATAGTTTCATGGAGTTATTCAACATACATTGTTTATCAACACAAAATCAAAAGAGAAACTAAAACTAGCAGTCCATCACTCCAGCTTCCATGAAGTGAACCAAATCTGCAAAAATGTGAGTAAGCAAGTTAGAAGAAGAAGAAGAAGACTAGAATAATAATAATAATAATAATAATAATAATAATAATAATAATAATAATAATAATAATAATAAGAAAACTAGAAGAAGAAGAAGACTAGAGAAGAAGAAGAAGGTTTTTACCCTTTTCCTTATCATTCTTCTTCTTTTATTCTTTCTTTTTCTTCTCTTTCTTCTTCTATTCTTTCATTTTCTCCTCTTCCTTGTTTTTCTTCTTCTCATTCCTTATTTGTGTCATTTTAGAGCTTACATAGGTAATTATGCTATGTTTTAGCTAACTAAGCTTATTATGTAAATTTGGAGGAAATTAAGGTAAGTATAGGTCATTTTTGTGCTAACATAAGTAATTATGCCATTTTTTAGCTAACGTAGGTAAAATGGATCATTTTGGAGCTAACCTAGCTAAAATGGATCATATTGGAGCTAACGTAGGTAAAATGGATCATATAGGAGCCAACCTAGGTAAACTTGCTCATTTTGGGGCTAACCTAGGTAAAATGGATCATATTGGAGCAAACCTAGGTAAAATGGGTCATTTTTTTAGCTAACTTAACTAATTATGCCATTTTTGAGTTAACTAAGCATATTATGCCATTTTTGACATAAGTAAGCTAAGTATAGGTCTTTATTTAGCTAACCTAGGTAAGTAAGCATATTTGAGCTAATTTAGTTAAGTATAGATCATTTTGGAGCTAAGTGAGCGAATTATGTCATTTTGTAGGAAGATTGGCTAAGTCTAGGTCATTATGGTAACCATTTTGGAGGAAATAAAGCTAAGTCTAGGTCTTTATGCATTTGGTAGGCAAAACACTACAGAAATGTTACCGTCGTCATGGAGGTGAAGGTAGGTCGGGTTTACGGCAGTGTCAGGTGGAGAAGGACCGGACGGGGTCGGGGTTGCGCCAGTGCGAGACGGAGAAGGATCGGTCGATGCTTGTCGGGAGGCATGCTGCACCAAAGATCATTTGCAATGTCTCGTTAGCATGATGCAACTGAAATGTGAATGCTAGTAATTAATGACCGTTCAAATGAAACTCACCATGTCCGCTATACTAATCTAAGGCATCGACGGAGGGGTCTGACCGTTTTTCTCGCACACGGACCGCACATTTTGATTTCACGAGTCAGTCATATTAGTTAGTAATGAAACAGACATGACATGCATGATTTGGCTAATAAGCAGGATAAACTTACCACGAGGAGCTCGTATAGGGTCGGTGAGACGCGTCGTTCCGGTTCCTCTCCTCTCCAGCATCCTAGCCGTCCTCTACTCCAGCTCGGTCTCGCTCTCCTTGGCCTGCCTGTTTGCCTCCGCCAGAAGCTCCTGGGCCCTAGCCTCGATGGCAAGGTCAACTAGCCATGGTCGAGGCGGTATGTCAGGAAGAGACCTCACGTGGTGCTTCTTGATCTCCCTGAGACTTCTAGGACAACGTATCAGTCCATCCCCAATGGCTGACGAGCCATGTTTCCTCCCCTCACCAGATAGCATCACAAGCTTTGTATCAAAAGGACTGTGGCTCGGGTTGAAGTCATCCCCTTTCGTCGCCTTCCCCCAGTCCCTGTACCTCACGAGCTTGTTGTGGGAGGAGATGTTGGTGAAGCTCTTTGGATGATCGAGGTCATCCTCAGAGAATGCCTTGGCCTTCTTGAACAGGGCCATATGGGCCATGGCATAGAGGTCGTACAGCGGTGGCACTTCCTTTTTGTTGTGTTTTGCCTAAAAGAGAGGAACACCATATTAGTTAAGGGCTGAAGCTAGCATGAAGAATGAAATTGCATGAATCGTTAAGGGCTGAACCTAGCACAAAGAATGAAATTGCATGAATCGTTAAGGGCTGAAACCACATATATACACAGTGATCCCCGTACTCAAATAGGTTGGAGCTCCCTTGATGGTGTGGCACACCTCGCATTTGGGAACGCTTATCCCTGGCCTTGTTGTGTTGGGCTAGCCATTGGGGAGAGCACCACTCATCCACCAACGCCTCCCAATAGTCCATAAAATCCGCACACCATCTCGGGGGCACCTAAGTTTGGCAAAGAGAAATTTCAGCGCTACGCCTACGAATGAAATCAAGGAAACTAAGTACAAGGCCTTAAGAATATGTAATTACCTTCATGTACTTCTCCTTACTCAGATACTTGCCGCGGCACTTCTTCTTGGCCCTCCTAATGTTATTCGAGGCGTAGTAGTCTTGAACAGCCTGCACACTAGCCTCGTGTCGTAAGGTCCGAAGTAGGCGCTTGCACTCGGCTTCGAGAACCCTAGCCGCCTCCGCCTCGTGTTCCTTAGCAACCCTGTAGAAGGCCTGCAATCGAACAAGACAACACTGATTAGTACAATCACTAGGTAATGTTGATTTTTAATTCTGTAAAGTAGAAATTACCCAAAACCGCCACCTCACAATGCACTACAAAAAAAATACACTTCCGTGATGATACGTGTTTGTCACAGTAAGTCACGCTTTCTGTCATGCATGTACATCCATGAAAAATTTATGACATAATGAAGATAGTCATACCTGTGCTGTCATAGAAGTGTTTCATGACATTACCAAAATTATCATCACGGAAGTGTACACTTCCATGACGATAAATCGCGCGTCATAGAAGTGCTTTCGTCAAGGGCGACCGACACGTGGCATCCACCGTAACGGGACGCCGTTAAGCTATCGGGTCCGGTTTTGGATCCGATAACCCGCTAACAGCCACAACCAATGCTGATTTTCCATGTGTAAAATTCTCATTGGCCGACGGAACCACGCGCCAACTCTGCATTGGCATAGGTCTCACTCATCCAATGGTCGTGATGGGCCTATGATATGTTGACACGTGGATGAGCCCAAAATTGGCCCATAAAGTTTAAATGGGCCAGCCCAGCTAAAGGCCCACAAGATTTAGCGGACCATAATGGGCCTGCCCTGCTAAAGGCCACAAGATTTAGCGGACCACAATGGGCTAGCCCAGCTAAAGGCCCACAAGATTTTGCAGACCATAATGGCCTGACCTAGCTAAAGGCCCAACATTCTCAGTTAAGGCCCGTACGGCTAGTGTCAAATCGGCCCATCAACGGCCTGTCCTAAACTTGTGATCATCGCAGCCCATGGTCACTTATGGCCCGTTAACAGTCCGCTAAGTATATGGGCTGAATTACGGCCCGGTGTATTTCTGGCCTGTTAAAGGTCATGCTTCATTTGGGCCCATTTACAGGCCATTGAAACTTTCGGCCCATAAACGACCATGAAGGATTTGGGTCATATTCGGCCATGTCTGACATTCGGCTTGTTAGAGGCCCACTATAGATTTGGGCCACTTTCGGCCTGTTAACGTCGGATGAAATCCATGGGCCATATGTGGCCCAACGTCACATCGGACCCATTAACGTCCCATATAAAAATGACGATAATCTAGCCCGACCAAACTTCCGGCCTGTTAAAGGCCAGTGTATTAGGTCGGCGCATTTATGGCCCGTCCAAATTTTGGCCTGTGAAAGATCCGCATCATAAATGGGCCACCATTTCGGCCTGCTAAGACCAGTGGGTTATTTCGCACAATCAGGGCCCAATCTCACTTTCGGTCTATTAAAGGCCCATGTTTTTTATGGGCTCGAGATATTTACACCTATAAATGGCCTATTGTTACCGAGGGCCCAAATTATGTTTAGGCCTGTTAAAGGCCCACTATGGGCACATGCCTACCAGAAAAATATGAAAGCTTATGTTGATTTAGGCCCAAATATTTTTAGTGGGCTACATGCAAATTTCGGCCCATAATCGTTTTTAGCCCAATTGGAATGGGCCCGACGAATGTTGTCATGTTGGGCTCCTACGAAGCTTTCGGCCGAATACATTACTAAGGTAAACCTACACTATACAAAAATAGCGTCGTAATTACTGCAGCCCTTGGCAGCATCATAAATCTTGTATCACAACAAAATAAATTCCAACCATACAACAAAAGGCCTATTGGCATAAAGCTTACAGTCCTTGCAGATAAAAGCACCATCAGATGTATAGAAACACATATCATTTGACCTGAGTGCTAATGTTTCAGGCTGTAGAATCTGATGGAGCAGCACGATCTTCACCTTTTTTCTGCCATTGCTCTTGAACAACGAAGCAAATGTCTGATTGTCTAGTTTCAAAACCATTCATATCTTGACGACATTTGTCAACCACTATTCTTGTTTCCAAAACGACGTCCATTAGGGATTGGACTTGTGTCTGGAGCACAGATATATCACTCTGTCTAGCAGGAAGATTTTGTTCAGTAGGCGATTTGGACAAGGTTACCTTGACAACCAACCCAAAATTACGCAGGAAGGTGCTTTTTGCACTGTTAGTGGAGAGATACTGACGCACTGCAGCAAGAGGTGACATTGTTCCTGTGGTAGCCTCGTCACCTTCAGGTGGTTGTGGTTGTTCAATCATTTGTTCCATAGCTTCTTGAAAGTTTGAACTTGTAGATTAGTGTACCAGATAAGTTACTAATGAGACAAAAACAAACAAAGTAGGTTACACGTTTATACATAACTTATTTTGGTGAACTACTGTAATAAATTAGCATGTATTGTAGTGCCAACTACATAATAAAATTACTTTCGGAACATATGTCCATGTAGCATGCCTACTGTATTGTCTATTTCCTCACATTCGTTGACATCTAAGGATAAAGAGACATGGTTTAAAGTAGGATGAACATAGTATGACATCATTCATATGCCAACTACATAATAAAATTACTTTCGGAACATATGTCCATGTAGCATGCCTACTGTATTGTCTATTTCCTCACATTCGTTGACATCTAAGGATAAAGAGACATGGTTTAAAGTAGGATGAACATAGTATGACATCATTCATATCATGGGCAAACAGATATAAAACAAACATGCTATTTTATCATTCTGTGCACACATGAACATAACAACTAGATTACAAATCAAGACCAAAAGAATTTACTTCATCTCTTTTAAACCATGTAAGGTGAAATGATACGTTAGACAACTGTGTATAAAAGTGAACAGAGTAACTGACATTGGCTACAAACCAAGTAGTTAAATGAACACATCCCAATACCAATCAGTTCAAAGGCAGGATGAGTAAGGACTTACAACAACGGCTTGAACTGGTGTGGCAATCCTTGAAAGATTTGCACTGCATTCGGTTCAGGTTCCTTTTGGTCCGCACATGCTTTCCTCTGTATTTGGAACAAGTCAATATAGATACGATAATATGGCATAGAAAAAAGAAGGAAGTAACATCTATTTACAAGAGCCTCGCAGTGTGCAATATAGCTACCAGATCGTGTTGTCTGTTGGAATTTCACTTTAGAACGGTTGGTCTTGTTCTTCAAATAGTTAGCCTAGAAGAAGATACACTTGTAAGGCACATACATAAATACAAGTTCAATATGTGGTCTGATCAAATACATATAGCCTACCTGATACTTTGGATCAGACCAGTGTTTAACGAGGGTTGTCCAGTCTTCATCCGTAATATATTCCACTGGAGATGTTTGAGCGATTTCATTGTTAGCCTTGCCTTCAAAGTGAGATTTTCGAAGGTGGTACCGATACTGTCACAGAGCAGACTGAAAAACATGAGTGCATGCTTGTTTAGTTGCATCATATTTCGAATCCAACTTGACCTCATCTGTTGAAAAAAGAATGTGAGTCTTATTAGGAGGAAGCTAGAAAGTATGGGACAGTGCAAGACAATATTAATAATTGCGATGAATAACATTACTTACGGATAAATGGTCAAGGAAGGTGTTAAACTGGGTATTGTATTTCTCATTCCTGTACTGGATCCACGTTGGGAGGATACGTGCATGACACCTAACGGCAACGGCTGCCTCTGATACTAACATGGCTGACTGTAGCATCACGTGGTCTTTTTAAACCTGCCTCAAAATGGATCTCCATTCTTCCTCCTTTAGATTTTGTTAATTTGTCAAGCATTATCCCTGATGTCTGTTTCCGCTTGTGCCGTGGTGCTAGCTCAACAGCGAATATGGAAAGTGTTAGTGTACATTAAACTGTGAGAGTACATATAAAGGAGCATGCATCTGCAACTTGACTCGGTCAGGTACCGTCTTGGTGTTGATGCTCACGAGGTTCATTTGATCTTGCCAAGTCCTGTTGTGTCAACAGTTCTTCAGAAGTAGTGTTAGGTGTGCAGGCAGCTTGGGAACCGCCGATTCGAGTAAAGCGAACAAGTAACTTGTTGAGATGTCGATACGCTTGAAGCGGATGCTGCGGTGGTGGATCGAGTGATCTTGTGTTTGTAGATTTAGCTTGATTGACTTGGACCTTCTCTTGCACTATAAGTACCAGCAGAATCTGGACGGCAGATCCTTTTCCGTTTCACCCGACGAGTAACACCACTCCCTACTATATTATTTTCCTTGCTCTTTTTTGACTTTGCTATGTCAAGCCATACCCACAACACAAAAGAATAAAATCGCTCTTCAGAACTCATTGATGCATGATCTGCATAAGCAATACTTTGATGTAAGACAACCGTATGAGGATGGAATATGTAAGAAAACAGGGCGACATGACATATTCACAGCTACGATGTGTAAACTAAGCGAAGGATTTTCAAGAAAATAGAAGTAATGCAAGCTAGACACCATATGAAAGATGCAACCAATATTACTCTGCCAAGTTAAAAGTGTCTTGTCATAAGTGGCAATTCGAAAAATTAGAAGCAGTACAACATAGAAATCAATACAAGATTCAACCACTATCAAACTGCCATGTTAAAAGCGTCCAATCATGAGTGACTGATGCGGGATACACAACAGTAGTACTTCGATGTAAGAACATGGTATGATAGATAGATGCAGTGTATTCTAGACACAGAACGCCATTTCATATGCACATGTATAACGTATAAACTCAGCAGGTGCAATTTAATCAAAATAGAAGAAATACAGGCTAGACAACATATGCAACATGAAACCAATTATCCAACTGTCAACTTAGAGCAAGCACCTGCGATGGTGGAGTATGGGAGATGAACTCATCATGTAGAGTTGGGACTTCAACTTCATTAGCAGTAGCAGTGGCAAATCTAGAGAGTCTCTGTTTGCGTTGGTGCGGAGGACCACCAACAGCCCCTAACTTACTCTTTTCCTTCCTATTTTCTGATATTTCCTTATGAAGTCAAAACCACAAGAAGATGAATAAAATTAGCTCCGCATAACTGGTTGATGCATGATACATGCATTTAACACTACTTTGATGTAAGGCAAGCGCAGGATAGGAGGATGGAATATATAAAAAGATAGCGTTTCATATTCACACGCACGATAGGAGGATGCAATATGTATGAAAAAACAAGAAGCGGAAGGCATTTCAACAAAATTAGAAGAAATGAAAGCTAGGCACCATATGAACATGCAACCAATATCACTCTATCGTAAAAAGTTTCTCGTCATAAGTGCCATTTCAAGAAATTAGAAGCAGTACAAGCTAGAAGACAATGCAAGATGCAACCTACATCACAGTCCCAAGTTAAATGTGTCTTATGGGTAAGTGATCATTGCAGGTATAAGTTGTAAGCTACGCAGATGCAATTCAACATAATCAAGCAATACAAACTAGACATCATACGGAAAACGCAACCACATATAATAGTTCCAAGTTAGAGCAAGCACCGGTGATGGTGGAGTAGGGAGATGTGCTCATCATGTACACGTATGTTCTAGAAACAGGAACACGTGTCATATTCACAGGCATTATGTGTAAAGTAAGCAGATGCAATTCAACAAAGTTAGAAGCAATACTAGCTAGACATCATATGCAACATGCAACCACATATAATAATGCCAAGTTAGAGCAAGCACCTGTGCTGGTGGAGTAGGGGAGATGTGGTCATCATCTACACAGCTACGTTGACTGTCCAACCTTGTGTTGTCTTGTGAATCTTGTTGGGAGGATGGCAGAGTAGAATCTGTAGAGACCCCTTGTTTGAGTTGCTCCGAAGGACCACCATCATCCACTGCCGGACTAATTTCCTTCAGTTGTAATGATTTTCCATTGTGAAGTCAAACCGATAAGAAAAAGGAATAAAATTCGCTCTTCAGAACTCATTCATGCATGATACTGACGAACACTACTCGTATGAAAGGCAAACACATGATGCGAGGATGGAATATGTATGAAAAACAGGATGGTGTGACATATTCACACTTATGATGTGGTAACTAAGCAGAAGGCATTTCAACAAATTAGAAGCACTGCAAGCTAGACACCATATGAAAGATGCAACCAATATCACTCTGCCAAGTTGAAACTGTATGGCGTTTCAACAAATTAGAAGCAGTACATGCTAGAAATCATATGCAAGACACAACCAATATCACAGTGGCGACTTAAAGGTGCCTTATAATAAGTGAGTGATGCGGGATGTGCAAGAATAGTAGTCTGATGTAAGAACATCGTGTGATCAGATATAGTATGTTCTAGAAACAGGAACATATGTCCTATTCACAAGCATTATGTGTAAAGTAAGAAGATGCAATTCAACAAAGTTAGAAGCAATACAAGCTAGACATCATACGCAACATGCAACCACATATAATAGTGCCAAGTTAGAGCAATCACCTGTGATGGTGTAGGGGAGATGTGCTCATCATCTACACAGCTACGTTGATTGTCTAGCCTTGCGTTGTCTTGCGAATCTTGTTGGGAGGATGGCAGAGTAGAATCTGTAGAGAACCTCCGTTTCAGTTGCTTGGAAGGACCACCATCATCCAATCCCTTGCCAATTTCCTTCAGATTTATTGATTTTGCATTGTGAGGTCAAACCGACAAGAAAAAGGAATATAATTCGCTCTTCAGAACTCACTCATGCATGATACTGACGAACACTACTCTGATGAAAGGCAAAGCCATGATACGAGGATGGAATATGTATGAAAAAATGGACGGCTTGACATATTCACACCTATGATGTGGTAACTAAGCAGAAGGCATTTCAACATATTAGAAGCACTACAAACTAGACACCATATGAAAGGTGCAATCAATATCACTCTGCCAAGTTAAAACTGTCTCGTCATAGGTGGCGTTCATCAAACTAGAAGAAATACATGCTAGAAATCATATTCAAGACGCATACCAATATCACACTGCCAACTTAAAGGTTTCTCATCATAAGTGACTGATGCAAGATACACAAGAAGAGTAGTTTCATGTAAGAACATGGTGTGATAGACAGATATAGTATGTACCAAAAACAGGAAAGCGTGTCATATTCACACGTATCATGTGTAAGCTAAGCAGATGCAGTTTACACTAATTAGGAGCAATACAAGCTAGACACCATATGCAACATGCAACCAGATATCACACTGCCAAGTTAGAGCAAGCACCTTGGATGGTGGAGTAGGGGAGTGGAGACTTGGACCTTGTAATGCACTATCAGTACAAGGAGAATCGGTACAGATGCTTCGTTTATATTGCTGCAGACGACCACCATCATCACCTTCCTTAATCTTTTCCTTCCTCTTTCTTGATTTTTCCTTGTCAAGTCAAACCCACAAGAAAAAGGAATAAAATTTGCTCTTCAGAACTCATTGATGCATGATACTGACGAACACTACTTTCATGTACGGCAGCCGCATGATAGGAGGATGGAATATGATTGAAAAACAGGACGTCGTGACATATTGACATGTATGATGTATAAAGTGTAAACTAAGCACAAGGTGCTTGAACTTGTTAGAATCAATGCAAGCTAGAAATCATATGAAAGATGAAACCAATATTAGTCTGCCAAATTAAAAGGGTGCTCTAACAAATGTATTTGACCAAATTAGAAGCAATACATGGCAACATGCTAGAAATAATACGCAACGAATAAAGGTGACTCATCGTAAGTGATTGATGCAGGATACAGAAGAGAGGTAGTTTCATGTAAGAACAAGGTTAACACATAGATGTAGTGTGTACCAAAAATAGGAAGGCATGTCATATTCACATGTATAATGTGTAAACTAAGCACATGCAATTTACCCTAATTAGAAGCATTACAAGCTAGACACCGTATGCAACATGTAACCTCATATCATACTGCGAAGTTAGAGCAAGCACCTGTGATGGTGGTGTGGGGGAATTGCGGTCATCAACTAGAGAGCTATGTTGACTATCTTCATTTAGCCTTGCTGTTTCTTGAGAATCATGTGGGGAGGATGACACTGCACTCTTCAAACGAGTATGGCGTCTCACAGTAACCCACTAGGGTGACTGTCTCATCATAAGTGATTGACGAGGGATACAAAAGAGCATTAGTTTGATGTACGAACATGGTTAATATACATATGTAGTATGTATCAAAAACAGGAAGGCATGTCATTATCAAAGGTATAATGTGTAAAGTAAGCAGATGCAATTTAACCAAATTGGAGAAATACAAGCTAGACACCATATGCAACATGCAACCACATTTGACAGCCAAGTTAAAGCAAGCACACAGGATGGTTGTGTGTGGCAATTGAGATCATCAAGCTGTAGAGCTACGCCATCGTCTCCAATCGCCGACTGCACCCTTTAGGGTGCTGAAACGCTTAGTGCTTATCTTCGAATTACACTAGAGCAACTTCTGTCTTTTGTTTTTTGCATTCATCAACATGGTGTCAGTGTCTGAAATTCCCATGCATAAAAAAACTATAGTGTGAGTATGGGTGAAGTGCGTGCACAATTAGTATAGTGTAAAGGTAGCAGATAGCAGGTCAGTGAGAAATAAATGACGGGAGACATATGATTGCTCTACAACATGCATGTCACACTAAATTACTACAGGATTCTATGAAAATAACAGTCGACTGAAAAAAATAGGCTAGTCCATTTTTTCTGCACTGTCCGATGTACAAAGAACAGGCAGATCGCCTTCATCTACCTCCAGCCAGTCAGTGTTGACGATCTTCCTCGAAACGCCAGCGACCATCGGCCCAGTCACCTGCCCGCGCCCTCCCCTCGACCTCACCGCACCACTGTGCTTGGCACCGACCCCCGGCCATCCATTCAAGTCCCGCCGACCTCCAGGTCGGGCGCAAGCAGATCCTGCACCCCACACCCCTATGATGGACATCGATGCAAATCGCCTCCCTGGCGAACAGGCGGACTAGGTGCTTCGCGTGCCTAAGTGGGTGCTGCTTCTTTTAATTGCGGTTCAACTAACCTTGAAGTGAAATCCAGGCGGGCTACTGACCTCTAGCAAAGGTGAAGTAGTAAAGGGAGGAAACCTTGTGCATTTAGTATCACGAAGAAGATGCAGTAAGAAGCGCTCAACTGGTTTCTTCGTGGGATGAATACGGTGTGAGAAGAGACGTAAGGTTTGCACGAATAAGGGAAGAGGAGTACCTCTTTCTGCTGGCAGTGATGTGTCCTCCTTCTGTTTTTCCAACGATCTTCTTGTGGTTCACTAGAAACGGGAAGTTATGGAGGACGGTGGAGCCTTGGACGAACCCATGGCCAAGTTGTTGAGTGTGATGCGGTGGCCGTCTGTCGGCGGCGGGGAACCAGATCTGAGGTGGCGAACGACGGCGTAGCGTGAACAGCTCCAGTGCGGTGGACGGTTACGACAGTGGAGCGGCAGCAGTGAGGTGCATGACGGCGTGGTCAAAGTGGTTCTGGTACGGCGCACGTCGGTGTCGGCGTCGTGGAGGCAGCACTACCTCGGCTTCAGCTGCTAAGTCCTTGAGGGCGTTGCGGTTGCGGTTGTGTTGGACGACGACATCGGGGTACCGGCTCCGGAGTGTTGGAAGAGGGCGGCGGTGGATTGGGCGCTATGGGGTGGAGGACGGAGGAGGATGGGGTTTCGCGGCTAGTGGAGAGGGTGTTTTGGAACCCATGGAGTGTGAATGGGGAAACGGAGGGAGGCGGGGAACTAAGGGGGAACAATGTTTTGGTTTGGGACGCGCTTGTTTGAAATTTGGGGAAAGTTACAAACTTTGCCCCTCTCTAAAATTTCGTACATATTACGGGTTGGGGGTAGGACAGTAATCTTAGGTGTCCCAAATGTGGGTGGGATAGATTTCGGCCGAGCGCATGGGTGTTTAGGCGCGCATGGCATATGAATGCTTCTCGGAGGCGGTTGAGACTGGCGTCTTGGTGAAGATACAAACCTACCCTGGTTTAGACCTTTGGACATCGGGCCGATAGGCTACACGGGTCAGAGTCAGGACAATAATTTCCTACCACCAAACATTAGTCTCGTGCGGTTTTGGGTGACCAGAGGCCTATTTGGCGCCTCGTTCAATATTTGGGAGCAGAAGCATTAACGTTATCGGTTCTCTTGGATTGAACTTTCAAGATCTGTCAAACTTCACAAATCTTTACTCTTGAAAATCCTAAAGCTATGATTATTTTGGAATGGAGGGGCTACATTTGAATATACGTTGTACACGAGTATATATTAAAAAATATGCAACTTACCTCAGTTTATGCATGGTTCCAAATATAATCTCGTTGGTTGCAAAAAAAAAGTTAGACATACGTATGAATATATATAGCATGTTCAAACGCACAACAAAGATTGATGCCCCCTTTTACATTTGATTTACAAAGGCCATTATCTCCGGTTCAAATACATGAATGCACTTCCTATGAATTCGAATCTTCAAAACCCCCTTTATGTTGAATTTGACATGTATTCTATTTCGTAGCTAGCAATTTGGAATGTATCCATGCAAGTGACAAATGTATAAAGTGCTTCACACTAACAACATGGAGTGCACTAATTAATGTTTATATATGAATTGCAAAAGCATCCATTGCCTATATTTCAAACCGCTCTCACTCTATGGATCGATAATATGAAATAAACACATGCACATGCTAGAATTCAATAGAGTATGGGTGTGTGATAGATCGATTTTCGTCCATACGCAATTTGCAAAATTCATGATCTCATCCAAAAATATGCCATTTATATTTTAATTTAATGCGTAGAACCGGCTTTTACACGTAGATGCACTATGCCTCGGCCCGTTCTCACAAACGCACTATATATCTCTCTATCTACCGCATAAGTGCACACACTTTATGTCATGCCCGAGATGCGACCCTATCCTAAAGGAACTCGAAGGTCCCACCAAGGATAGAAGCGCATCTTGAAGACGCTTTTGCAAGGTGGATATCATACATCAACATTACATAATAGTGGGGATACAACCAAGTCATACAGTGTCACATGAATAAAACAATACATCATATACAATATCAACATCCGACTACGGATGAAACATAAGAAGGAACTCAAACGACATCCATCCTGCTAGCCCAGGCTGCCGACCAGGAACCTAACCCAAGATCGACGAAGAAGAAGAAGAACTCCAAAACAAGTAAACATCGCTCCCGCGTCATGATCATCGCAAAACCTGTACCTGCAACTGTTGGTGTAGTAATCTGTGAGCCATGAGGACTCAGCAATCCCATTACCATGGGTATCAAGACTAGCAAAGCTTAATGGGTAAGGAAGGGGCAAAATTGGGAGGTGGCAGTAGCGATTAAGCATGTATGGTGGCTAACTTACGCAAATAAGAGTGAGAAGAGAAGCAAAGCAAGCGGTCGTCAACTAGTAATGATCAAGAAGTGATCTTGAACTCCTACTTACGTCAAACATAAGCCAGAAACCGTGGTCTCCTCTCGAACAACCCCGAAAAGAGACACTCACGGTTATACACGCGGTTGGTGTATTTTAGAAGAGTTTACTTCCAGTTTCCTACAACCGGACATTAACAAATTCCCATCTGCCACATAACCGCGGGCACGGCTCTCGAAAGTTCAAACCCTGCAGGGGTGTCCCAACTTAGCCCATCACAAGCTCTCACGGTCAACGAAGGATATTCCTTCTCCCGGGAAGACCCGATCAGACTCGGAATCCCGGTCACAAGACATTTCGACAATGGTAAAACAAGACCAGCAAAGCCGCCCGGATGTGCCGACAAATCCTGATAGGAGCTGCACATATCTCGTTCTCAAGACACACCGGATGAGCCATACGTCGGGTTGGCATAGATCCTGGTTGCCCAGGGGGCGCCGGACATCGCTCGGTTTGGACCAGCACTTAGAGAAGCACTGGCCCTGGGGGGGGGGGGGTAAAATAAAGATGACCCTCAGGATGCGCGACTCCCAAGGGAAAAGGGCTTAGGTGAGGCAAATGTAAAACCAAGGTTGGTCCTTGCTGGAGGAGTTTTATTCAAAGCGAACTGTCAAGGGGGTCCCATAAATCACCCAACCGCGTTAGGGACGCAAAATCCGGGAACTTAATACCGATATGATGGAAACTATGGCGGCAAGAGTGGAACAAAATACCAGGCATAAGGCCGAGCCTTCCACCCTTTACCAAGTATATAGATGCATTAATAATATAAGAGATATTGTGATATCCCAACATAAACATAATCCAACATGGAGCAATCTTCATCTTCACCTACAACTAGCAACGCTATAAGAGGGGCTGAGCAGAAGCGGTAACATAGCCAAACAACGTTTTGCTAGGAAGGGTGACAAAGGTTAGGGGCTATCATGGCAATTTGGGGAGGCTTGATAAGCAAGTGGTAGGTAACGCGGCAAAGCGATAGAATGAAGCAACTAGCATAGCAATGATAGTAGTGAGATCCAAGGTGATGGTCATCTTGCCTGAAATCCCGCTAGGAAGAAGAACGAGTCCGTGAAGAAGATGAAGCTACGAAGACGAACCAAGCGTAAACGAACGAATCCTCACGATCGCAACGACACGGGAACTATCGAGAAGAAGCACACAACATGGTAAACACACCACACATGAACAAGGCATGATGCTCAACCAAGTATGATGCATGACAAGGCTACATGAAGCTACTCATGGCAAGAGATGATGCGTACAAGGGCAACACATCAAAGAAAGTTTAAATGAGGCCGGAAACAACATAAAACAATTCCGGTAAGTCCCCATATGCAAATTTCGAAATTGGTCCAGTCCTGAATAAACCTTATGTTCAAGTTGTTGAACAGCAAGTTAAGATGCACCACGATGATCTACACGAAATTCTAGTCAAGTTACCTATAAAGTTCATTAGATTCGGAGCTACGGCCTAAAAGATATGAGCTAAACAAGTTAAACATGGCATTGATGCAAAATGCATTCAAACAACAAGCAAACACACTCAAAACATAGATGCAATAAGGTAACATGAAACTACATGCAAAACTAAGCAAGTTTCATACAGAGCACACTCAAAACGTAGCAACGGTTCAACACTTACACACCATGCAAGTTTAAGGGCATGCTGTCCAAAACATCAACTAGACATCTCAAAAGCATCAAAACAGCATGCTACAGGATCTCAACATGAAAACATGAACACTGAGCTATCTCCAGAAACTACAAGAACATGCTCAAAAGGACATGGCAAGATTGCAAATAATAACAGGTTCACAGACTTAGTGGAATTCACAGGACATGGCAGAAATAACATCAGGTTACAAAGTTTAGAGCTATGAAAAAACATGCTACGGGAACTTATCATGGCAACCAAAGGCACGACATGAATCTACTAATTGCATAGAACAAAAGTCTCTTACTGAGCATGAGCAAAAGGGCACAAACAATATGATGGCACCCATGTAAACATAGCAAGTTTCATAAACAGATTCAAACTTGGTGAAAATAACAGTGTATGGCATAAACAGAATTATGAAGGCATCTTTGCGAGCTTGAATCACTCACTACAAAGCATTACATGACAAGACAAGCATACGTACAGCAAGATGACATGTTCATGAAGCTAATCATGACAAGAACAAGTTCATAGCATGCACGGATCACTAGCAAAAACCTTGGCAAAATTGAATAACATGTAAACAATCTGCCAGGAACATTTTATAGCAAAAGTAGAGCAAGATTAAGACATGCTAGAGTACTCTATAATTGCAACCAGGGGCATGGATGGATAGAGCATAACCATATGAACAAAACAACCTTACTGAAAATGCTCAAAAGAGGCATGTATCGCACTGTAGAAACATGAATACATGCCATGAAAATAACAGCAGAGAAATGACACTGTAAAATTCTAAGTCTCTGAAATCAGCAACATCACGGAGGCTAGTTTGCAAGCTTGTAACAATCAACAAATGGCATATCATGAATAATGGATTGCACCGCAGTAAATATGGCATGTTGTAGCTCATAACACATGTAGACCTCATGCTCAAAAGAAAATCACGCAAAAAGATGCAAAATGACAAATGAGCATGTTCTAATAAACTACATGAGACAACATTATATAGCACTTTTTCAACGATGATTAGGTCATCGAGATGAACTCTAATGAACATGGCACAATGTAACAAAATGAGGAGCACAACCAGATGAACATTTCAATATATTATACGCATGCATCGGAGCAGTAAACTAGGAGATATGGCCGGTCAAACATGGCATCAGAAGGTATAAAAAAGGACTTTGAAAAAATCGGGGGGAGGCGACCTGCGGATCTGGATCGAGGCGGGGCCGAGCTCTCGCCGGAGCTGGGCGGCGTCGGCGACGAGGAAGGAGGCCGGACAGAGGGGGGCCAGCAAGGGGGGCGCCAGATCGACCGGATCCAGCCGGCGGCGGCGGAGGGTGGCGGATCCACGCAGAGGGACGACGGGGGCGCGGCGAGCGCCGACAGGAGGCGCGGGAGTGGCTGCCGGGCAGGGCGGCGGCGGGCGACGGACGACGCAGAAAGCGACGGCGGCGAGGTCCGGCGGGCGGGCGAAGGCGGCGCGGAGGCGGCGGCGTCGGCGCAGCGCTGGGCGGCAGAGTCGGCGGCGGCGCAAGCGCTGGGCGGCAGAGTTTCGGGCGCGGGCGCGGATCGGGTTTGCGGCCTCGCTTTGGGCTCTCCGGGCAGGCGGCGGGGGCGGCGGAGCGTTGCCACATGGCATGCTCCCGTTGGCTGGGGCGCGGCGGCGGACGGGTCCGGTACGGTACGAACATGTCCGGCGCGCGGAGGAGGGGTGGATCTAGGGTTTCGTGCGGAAATGGACGGGAGGAGGCCTTTTTATAGGTAGAGGGAGCTAGGAGAGTCCAAATGAGGTGCGGTTTTCGGCCACGCGATCGTGATCGAACGACCGAGAGGATGGAGGGGGTTTGCATGGGTTATTGGGCCACTTTAGAGGGGTGTTGGGCTGCAACACACAAGAAGCCTCTCTGGTTACCCGGTTAATCGTTGGAGTATCAAACGGCCTCCAAATGGCACGAAACTTGACAGGCGGTCTACCGGTGGTGTACCAATGCCGCTTGGCAAATCACGATCCATTCCGAGAATGTTTAACACCCGCTCACAACAGGAGACAAAAGAGGAACGCCGGAGGACATAAGAGTGTCGGGTTGCAAAATGGACAACGGGGAAAATGCTCGGATGCATGAGACGAACACGTATGCAAAATGAGATGCACATGATGACATGGCAAAGTGCGACACGCAAGCACATGACATGGCAACGACAGCGAATAACTGGCGGACACCTGGCGCATCGGATCCGGGGCGTTACAACTCTCCTCTACTAACAAGAGATCTCGTCCCGAGATCTTAGGAACGAGACGGGGGAGAATGAGGATGAGGTGAAAATAAGAACAAAAGAGAGAGGATGAACAAAGTCGAGATCACTCGAGAAGAAGAGAGGACGATGACTACGACGAGAGTCAAAAGCTCCGAAACAAAAATGGATTTGAAACCACTCCGGTTAAAACAAGATAGAAGAGGAATAAGAACGAAAGAATTTAGGCAGCACTCCGGCTGAATATGGAAAGATTAGAACATGATCTTGAGAAGATGGAATGATACTTGACGAGAGGAACAACACAATGCCTCCGGAAGGATTGAAAGTGTGGAAAGAAAAGAACGAGGAAGAAGATGACAACTTCTACCACGAATGAAATCGAAAGGAACCTTAGAAGAAAGGATTGAACAGAGTTGTTGAGAAAATCACCAACGAAAAGAATAAACTTGTTGTGGGCTTATGGAAAACATCTCAAAAATTATGAGGTGATAACCGACCACAATCAGAAGAGATTGAATTATTGAGAAGAACGAAGAAATGCAAAACTCCACTTCAAAATAATACGGATAATTAATTGCACTTCGAGATGCAAGAAGAATGATACTTGAGCTCCAATAAGAATCTTGAAGAACACTTGAAGAATGAATTAGATCATGACAAGCCATCGTGATGAACTCCGGTAACAAAAGAATGACGAGATAAAATTGAAGGATGAAAGGGATAAGATTAAATCCTTGCGATGATTTAGATGGAGCTTTGCGACGAGACAAGCGAGAAGGCTTGGAACTCCGGAAAAGAAAAGATGAAAACACTTTAAACCGAGAATGTGATAAGATGAACAAACTCCGAAAAGAAGAGATTAATCCACTTGAAGAAAGAAGAATAAGAATTATGTTGCTTATCCTTCACCAATCAAATTGAGAAACCATGGATTTGCATACTACTTATTTGCATTGGAAAAGATTAAGGGGGGGGATATAGCACGAAATCTGGGAAAATCTTCATGATCCACCGGTATGATTGGGAATAATGAATTAATAGATATGATAAGAACGGAAAATGAATCTCTCAATGAACCACCGTAAGAAATCAAACTTGACTGACGAAAAGGAATGAATCACCGGGAAGAATTAGAAAAGCACGAAGATATTTGAGAGAATTTTGATACCGCGGAATGAAGAGGTCTCAAACTGATTAAAGAAAGCTTGAACGAAGCACTGGAAGAATATTGAGACGAATGAAAGGGCACGGAAATAGAATAATTGAGAGAACGAAGCTGAAAACTTCGAACAAAGAAATATTCCGAAAAGATGACCTCCGGATGATCGAGAGAGACAACAACTCCTGAAATGCTCCCGATGGATGAAAATAATTTGCACGACTGGAACTAGCACTACGAATCTCCGGGAGAACAGATAAGATTTAAGACAAATTCTTCTTCGATCTTCAAATGAAGACGAGAAACAACATCAAAATTGTTGAGATACTCCGGGATAATGAAAAGAGGGAAAGTTGAACCGAACATGAAAGAATTTGAGAGCGATCTTGCAAAGGCATCTGACTGATGCAAGTCATTCTTACGTCAAACTTCGAAAATAATTTGAGAATAACTCCGGAAAACTTAGAAGAGTCAGGTAAGATCCTGGGAAAAGACCTGTGGGTTAGGGCCCACTAAAAAGAAACACCGTTGGAAAGGATCGGTTGAATGAGAAATGATGCAGCAGAACAACTGAGGGACTGAATGAGGTGATAACCTTGAAAAGATTGAATGCAAACACTATTCTTCTGAGATGTCTTCAGCACTTCGGAAGGATTAAATGGCGAGAGGCGAATGATTAGAGGGGAAAACACTTAGGTCAAGGAAAGAATACGATCAATACCGAAAACTTGAATTGGATCCACCGGAAAGAAAACAAGACGAACATTGATGAACTAGACGAGAATTCACCGGTTGAGACAATTGAGGAAAGACTGAAGTGGCTCCGCACGAATGAAATTGAGTACTCGAATAGAGGCTCAGACTCCGGAATAAAAGGGGTGGGAGGGCGGGAAAAACAAAGGCAACTTGGAACAGGGAACCGATGAATAACTTGACGAGAAAGGCACCGGTTGAATTAAATGAGGAAAGAATGCAAAAGCTTCGCACAAGAAGAACGGTTACTCGGTTACAGACTCCGGTTCCGAAAAGAAGAAGGGTGGGTGGGTGGAAAAAAACAAGGACAACTTCGGTCAGGGAAACAATGTCATGAAGAAAGAACTGAGGATTGATCTCGCGAAAGACAAAGAGTTTTGAGTCGACTTGACAAGAAATGCACCGGACAAAAGAGGATGGACAACGAACGAAATCTAACAGCGGGATCCTCAAGAAAAATTTGAACGAGAAGAGGAGTAGTTCAAAACACCTACGTCAAGATTTCTCACCAGAGCGACGAAGGGGCTGAGTGTCGGTGTACTAGAGTAGGGGTACCCTTGTATCCCGAACTTATGCACGGGCAGTTGCAGCCCTCCGCGGAAAGGCTTACCGGGTGACCGCCAAGGTCCTCCGTGGTTCCTTTGGGGCCATTCAAGAACAAAGTATTCAAGCCAAGGAGACGAGGCCCCGGCAAGAGGAGCTTGCCGGGAAGGCCACCCAAGGCACCTACAAGACAAGGCCCCGGCAAGAGGAGCTTGCCGGGAAGGCCCGGTGAGCGATAAGCTTCCGGGCGCCACAAGACAACAACCGCGGCAAAGGCGCTTGTCATGCGCATCACCTCTCGGTACGCACGCCCAAAGACATCCACTAACGTGTCGCCTCGACCTTCCCAGCGCTGCTGCGTGGCGAGAGGTGTGCAGCCAGCCGGTGCGAGGTGGCAAGCGGCGCCGACAAGATTGCCATCGTGGCAAGCGGTGGCGCCCGACGTCCCTCGCTTGCACTTTGTTAGGGCGACGAGACGGGCATTTATTGCCTTTGTCCCCGCCGCCGTGGTTAGGTATGGTACATCGTATAATCGCATAAGTAGGTGTACCAACCACTACTTTTCCATTTGTACCTCCGTCTACGTTGCCACCTGTCGGAGCCCCTTGAGCATATAAAAGGAGGCCCATGCGCAACGTAGAAAGGGTTGGTCGGTCAGTTCCCCCACACTCAGTCTCGTTAGCAGCTCGTGTGTACTATAGCACTCGAGCACTCCCGAGCAAGAACGCAATACACCTGGACATGCAGCAGTAGGAGTATTATCTCTCCGGAGAGCTTCGAATCTGGGTAAACCTCTCGTGTGCTTCGCCTCGATCTGCTCTTCGTGCAACCTCCGCTCCCCGCCGAACCGAAAGGGGCTCGGTCCGCTGGCCCCATAGCTGTTCGTGGGCCAGATCAGCCTGCCCCGACACTGAGGAGTAAAAATAATTCCTACTCTCCGATATAACTAGACTCCAAAAAAGTTTTCTTCTAGACTCGACATCGGCCAAACTACACGATCAATCAAGGGGGCTCCTAGGGTTGGTCGAGACTCTGATACCAGCTTGTCACGCCCAAGATGAGACCCTATCCTAAAGGAACTCGAAGGTCCCACCAAGGATAGAAGCACATCTTGAAGAGGCTTTTGCAAGGTGGATATCATTACATCAACATTACATAATAGTGGGGATACAACCAAGACATACAATGTCACATGAATACAACAATACATCATATACAAGATCAACATCCGACTACAGATGAAACATAAACAGGAACTCAAACGACATCCACCCTGCTAGCCCAGGCTGCCGACCAGGAACCTAACCCAAGATCGACGAAGAAGAAGAAGAACTCCAAAACAAGTAAACATCGCTCTCGCGTCATGATCATCGCAAAACCTGTACCTGCAACTGTTGGTGTAGTAATCTGTGAGCAACGAGGACTCAGCAATCCCTGTGAGCCACGAGGACTCAGCAATCCCATTAGCATGGGTATCAAGACTAGCAAAGCTTAATGGGTAAGGAAGGGGCAAAATGGTGAGGTTGCAGCAGCGACTAAGCATGTATGGTGGCTAACTTACACAAATAAGAGCGAGAAGAGAAGCAAAACAAGCGGTCGTCAACTAGTATTGATCAAGAAGTGATCCTGAACTCCTACTTACGTCAAACATAACCCAGAAACCGTGTTCTCCTCTCGAACAACCTCGAAAAGAGACACGCACGGTTACACACACGGTTGGTGTATTTTAGAAAAGTTTACTTCAAGTTTGCTACAACCGGACATTAACAAATTCCCATCTGCCACATAACCACGGGCACGGCTCTCAAAAGTTCAAACCCTGCAGGGGTGTCTCAACTTAGCCCATCACAAGCTCTCACGGTCAACGAAGGATTACAGGTTCACAGACTTGGTGGAATTCACAGGACATGGCAGAAATAACATCAGGTTACAAAGTTTAGAGCTATCAAACAACATGCTACAGGAACTTATCATGGCAACCAAAGGCATGGCATGAATCTACTAATTGCATAGAACAAAAGTCTCTTACTGACCATGAGCCAAAAGGGCACAGAAAACATGATGGCACCCATGTAAACATAGCAAGTTTCATAAACAGATTCAGACAGTGAAAATAACAGTGCATGGCATAAACAGAATAATGAAGGCATCTTTGCGAGCTTGAATCAATCATCACAAAGCATTACATGACAAGACAAGCATACCTACAGTAAGATGACATGTTCATGAAGCTAATCATGGCAAGAACAAGTTCATAGCATGCACGGGTCACTAGCAAAAACCTTGGCAAAATTGAATAACATGTAAACAATCTGCCAGGAACATTTTATAGCAAAAGTAGAGCAAGGTCAAGACATGCTAGATCACTCTATAATTGCAACCAGGGGCATGGATTGATAGAGCATAACCATATGAACAAAACATCCTTACTGAACATGCTCAAAAGAGGCATGTATCTCACTGTAGCAACATGAATACATAGCATGAAAATAACAGCAGAGAAATGACAGTAAAATTCTGTCTCTGAAATCAGCAACATCACGGAGGCTACTTTGCAAGCTTGTAACAGTCAACACATGGCATATCTTGAAGAATGGATTGCATCGAGTAAAGATGGAATGTCGTAGCTCATAACACATGTAGACCTCATGCTCAAAAGAAAATCACACAAAAAGATGCAAAAATGACAAATGAGCATGTTCTGATAAACTACAGCAGACAACATTATATAGCACTCTTGCAACGATGATTAGGGCATCAAGATGAACTCTAATGAACATGGCACAATATAACAAAATGTGGAGCATAACCAGATGAACATTTCGATATATTATACGCATAAATCGGAGAAGTAAACTAGGAGATATGGCCGGACAAACATGGCATCAGAAGGTATAAAAAAGGACTTGGGGAAAATCGGGGGGAGGCGACCTGCGGATCTGGATCGAGGCGGGGCCGAGCTCTCGGCGGAGCTGGGCGGCGCTGGTGACGAGGAAGGAGGCCGGAGAGGGGGGCGGCGAGGGGGGCGCCGGATCGACCGGATCCAGCCCGCAGCGGTGGAGGGCGGCGGATCCGCGCAGAGGGACGGCGGGGCGAGGTGAGCATCCGGAGGCGGGCGGCGCGGGGCGGTGGCGCGCCTTGCAGGGCGGCGGCGGGCGACGGACGGCGCAGAGCAGGCGGCAGCGAGGTCCGTCGGGCGGCGGCGGCGGCGGCGGAGGCGACGGCGGCGCAGCGCAAGCGCTGGCGGAGACGGCGGGCGCGGGCGTGATCGGGCGAGCGGGCTCGCTCGGGTTCTCCGGGCAGGCGGCGGGGGCGGTGGAGCGATGCTACGTGGCGCGCTCCCGTTGGCTGGGGCACGGCGGCGGACGCGTCCGGTCTGGGACGGACGTGTCCGGCGCGCGGAGGAGGGGTGGATCTAGGGTTTCGTCTGGAAATGGACGGGAGGAGGCCTTTTTATAGGTAGAGGGAGCTAGGAGAGTCCAAATGAGGTGCGGTTTTCGGCCACGCGATCGTGATCGAACGAACGAGAGGATGGAGGATGTTTGGATGGGTTATTGGGCCACTTTAGAGGGGTGTTAGGCTGCAACACACAAGAAGCCTCTTCGATTACCCGGTTAACCGTTGGAGTATCAAACGACCTCCAAATGGCACGAAACTTGACAGACGGTCTACCGGTGGTGTACCAAGGCCTCTTGGAAAATCACGGTCCATTCCGAGAATGTTTAACACCCTCTCACAACAGGAGACAAAAGAGGAACGCCGTAGGACATAGGAGCGTCGGATTGCAAAACGAACAACGGGGAAAATGCTCGGATGCATGAGACGAACACGTATGCAAAATGAGATGCACATGATGACATGGAAAAGTGCGACATGCAAGCACATTACATGGCAACAATGGCGAATAACTGGCGGACACCTGGCGCATCGGATCCGAGGCGTTACACTTTATATGCATCGGCATTTCTCTTTCACACATGCTCACAATCTCTCTCGGGGTGTCGGGGAGTCTCCCGCACATGCTCTCTCTCAGATCTCTCTCTTCTGACTACTATGTACCACTCTTTTCACTAATCTCAGTTGGAAAACACTATTTGTCTCACATGCATATATACACACGCACGGTTTCTACTAGCCCTCTATACGCACATATATGTGCCTACGTGTCTACCACACGCACATTATCTTTAGGCCTCTCTCGCACACATTGCCCCCCCCCCCCAGACACAACTCTCTCTTGGTAGTTGGCAGATATGATTCCATCATATCATTCGGTAGGATATCCCTGACTGTTAGGCTGGATAGTAATACGAGGCAAAGTTTTACCCTAGTTCGGACCCTTGCAGTTGAGGAAAAAGCCTACTCCACAGCCTTTGTATATTAGTGATAGGGTGTGTACAAAGTACACGTGAATACCAGGCATTGTGCGTGTGTGTATACTATCGACGAACTAGCCCCCAAGCTTCTATAACATATTGGGGGCCTAGGGTTACAAATCATATATAGTCGGCTTATCACCAGTGGGGATAGAGTCCTCCGCGACTCTGGTTGCTAGCTTCGTGTTGTACGCCGAGTCCTCCACATGGGTCTTCGTATAACGCGTCTCGGTCCAACCTATGTGGCGTAGGATGGAACCGACCCATTAGTCCTCATGTTGACCCACCACAACTAGAAATGATGTGCCCACCACACCACACACGTAATCGGCCACTAAGAAAATAAGCATATACAATAGTACAATGTTCTACATGAAAGTTAATTGCATGGTGCATCCAAAAATATTTGTTCTGCATTGTGAATGTTTATATATTCTCCTAAAATATTAGTCACGGGAAAGAGAAACGAAGGGAATATCTCTCCTTGTCTCCACCGGACACCCCCTCTTTCTACACCACTTTCACGTACGCACACAAACTATCTCTCGGCCCTCTAAAAGTATGCATGCCCACGACATATTCACGCGTGATGGTCATTGTATTTCAAGCTAAAGCACTATACGGTCACTGGACTTCAGAATATGCTCATTACGGTCACCTTATACATTCTCGTGGTGATCATACGGTATCTAGCTCATGATACGTCTCCGTATTTTCTTGATGACACTGACGGACTTTGCATTTGATGCGTGCTCCGTATTTTGTTGACGACACTTACGGTCATTGTATTTGAAGCAAAAGCACGATATGGTCATTGGACTTCAGAATAAGATCATCATGGTCAACACATACATTTTGTCGTTCTAACCAACATGTGGTTGGATGGTTAGGAGGACAGTGGTTTCTTGAGCCCACCATGGTTAAATTCCCGGTGATCGCATTTATCCTGGGTTAATTTCAGTATTTTCCAGCGATATGCGTTCAGTGGGAGGAGACGTTCCACTCGACTACGAGGCACCTATGGTGACTTCTAAAATCTCAGGATCATATGCTGACTCACTTTCTCGAAGGTGCTCATAGGGGTAGGGTCTGTGTGTGTGCGCTTATAGCGGTGAGTGCTTGCGCGTATATATGAGCCCTTGCATCTGTACCGTGTTAAAAAAATACATGTCATGATTATACGGTCACTGGCTCACCCGTACAACTCCGTACTTTGTTGATGACACAATCAATTGACCAACAACGTTTCCACGTGGCGCAACTAGTGTTGCACCATCGGGGCGCGTAACCGTGGTGCCCACCTGTCAGCCCGTATATGAAAGAAAGAAATAGTAGTTTGAGTCTGTAGTGTGTTAATAAAATACATATTAGGGTGATCATACGGTCACTGGCTCACCATTAGCTCCGTAATTTGTTGATGACACGATCAATTGACCAGTCAAACGGTCGACATTCAGCAGTGCACATTACCATAGAGCCCACCCGTCAGCGCGTATATGAAGGACAAAAATGGTAATAGAATAGTGGTCGGTGGGTATTCGAAGTCGTGAGACCTCTAGTTGGCAGTCGCCGGCGGTGAGGGCACGTTGATTGGGCGGAGGGGTGGGGATCGCTAGAGAAAAAGCTCAGCACGCGGGGGGGGGGGGGCTAGAGGGATGGCCGGTGCGGTGGCGGACTGCCGGTGGGGAACGGTTTTGACGTGGGCGGGGCTACGTGGCGGCGCGGGCCGGAGGTTCGGCCGGTGGTGGCTGGCGGCTCAGGGGGGTGGAGTTTGATGATAAACTGCAGGCCCTTGATTTCGTATCCAACGGCTGGAAAATCTAATGACCAGAGATGAAAAAGTCAGTCGACTGACGTGTAGCCTCACCTCGCATGTACACATGCACGCACGCAAGACACGCACATATGCAGGCGTGCAACACTGACACGTACACATAACGAACACACGCACGCATGCATGCATGCGTGCAACACTGACACGTACACATGCACTGACGAACACACACACGTACGCACACATGCACGCAACACTGAAACGTACCCTTGCACGCACGCAACACTCGCACGCCTGCATGCACACGGCACACGACGCAAGACACACGCTCAACCTATACGTGCATGCACCCTTTGTTAAGGACATGGATTGTTACGGGTATTACTCCCTCCGTCTAGGTGTGTAAGTCACCTTACGAAAACCAAATAATCCCAAAACACTTAGGCACCGTACATTAACTCCCTCCTCGTTTCTTGTTTTGTGACATATCAACCAATAAGAGATGTGGGCCGTGCATGCTTTCAATGACTTGAGACGGCCAAACATGACATGCAGTGGTTAGTTCATTGCTTGCAATGCTATTAATTAGCAAAAAGACATTAAGTTTTCTCGTTTTCCTCTTCGCCTTGGTCACGGTGCACAACGTAAGATGACTTACACACCTAGACGGAGGGAGTAATCAATCTTATCTGTGGTAAGCAGAACATTGATGTTTGCAGCGGTCTTTATGAATCACAACATATCGAACGGGCTATCAACATAGTAGGCTTATCTACATGAAAAGGATGACATCACACTCAATGAACAATCATCGATTTATGAAATGCCCGCTTCTGACCGCCCTGGCCCACCAAAGGTTCCTCTGCTGTGCCCTGCCTGCGTTGGGTCACTGACATGCAGGCCATGTACCGAAAGAGCCCACACTTCACTAGAAGAATGGCGCGGTGTCCTATGTCAAAGTCGAGGGCACCACTCGCTGCATGCCCGGTTGAACACGCCTCCTTGCCGCATTCAAATGCCTCCATGAAACCCGCCCGTGTGGAAGCCGAGAAACCCACTCTGGACACACGTCCGTTCATGACTGGGCCAGCATTAAACGCAATGTTGGCCGAGCTCCTCCCATCCTCCATCTATTTAATCTCCTATTTAAACGAGTCCAAATGCCGGCCAAGAATCGCACACCTCCGCCGCTCCCCTATCTCCTCCTTCACCATTTTGTCCACTCTTACAATGGCTTACGAAGAGTAGTTATTCTGCACAATCCATTTGTCTAGGTTTGTATCTCTCACACACACCCACGTAGGTGGGGGACGTGCACGAAGAGAAGAGGTGCACGCATGACGCACGTACTCCCGTCTCTTTCCCAACCACACCCGCGCGGGTACACGGTGGAGCTCATTTCTGTACGAAAAGGCAGCCCACGTGGCAATTTGACCGTGTACTAGTTGTCCACTTGGTGGAGGGAGGATCGTCTACCACGGGTGAACAAAAAAATTGCGACTTGACGCGTCATGTTAAAAAAGAGGCAAACCATGTGGGGCCTACCTTAGAGGCAAGGCTCTATACACTAGAGTACTTTTGGTGTGTCCCGTCAACTCTTAGAATGAGGAGAAGCTTGCTTAGTACACCGTCTCCCCCGCCCACGGGCGCAGTGGCTCGCTAGATGAGGTGAAGCTTCCTTACTAGTAGCAGTACTGTACGCCTTACGCCCGCTCCCTCGCCCACGCGCGCGGTGGCTCACGGGACCTTTAGAGAGATTATCATATTGTTATACACCCTCCGTTTACTCCTCGTCCCTACTACCTTGGTTAGAGAGATTATCATATTGTTTGGAATATATATGTCCTTTAGTACTCCCTCCATTTACTTATAGAAGGCCACTATAAAAAAATACATTTTGCATCTATACAAGGCCACAAATAGTAATCGAGACAAAAGTTACTACTCCCTCCTTTCCAGTTTATGGCTCAATTTCAAAATCTCTCCAACCAAGGTAGACGGTGAGTGGTCGAATTAATTTCGTACTCCTAGTTTGCACAAGTAATTAGTACGCTCGTTTTTCTCAAAAATTTATGTTTACCGAGGCATTAATTAGAACAAATGCATGAATGACCACTAAATTTCCACGAACTTCTACATGCATTGGTGAATTTTCTCTTGACACTGCTTGCATTGGGTGATCTAACGCACCTCGAAATCAAACATGTGATGGTACTACTACTAGTGGTAGAGTTGAGACTTATAAAATGGAAAAACGAATGTTTTTTAGATGAACCCTATAAACCCTAGTGGGTACATACTCCGCAAAATCAGATTTTCCCAAAAGTAAGTCACTCAACCTTTATTTGCTTGTTTCCCTTCCTGCCTCCTTTCCTCGAACAGACTATGCCAAACTCCCACACTGCCTTGTGAGAAAAGACCCGCCCTCGCCTTTTTTTAGTCCGGGTTTGTATCGATGGATCACGCGAAGTAGCAAAAACCCAAGCCGTGTGTTGTACTCCTCCGCCGACGCTCGTTTTCATGAATTCTGTACTTCCTGTCGCCGACATGTGGGACATATAGCAATTGGGTCGACATGTCAAGCACCAAATAACAGTGCAGAACAGTAGGGGGGACTCACCCCAAGTGGTACTGCCCCAGTAGTAGTAGTAATGAGCAATGAAACATCAAATCACAATGCCGCACCTTCCCAGACGGACGAAGCAACCATTATTTCACACTTCGGTTCGCCATCATCTCAAACCACGTAGTATTGTTTCTGCTTCAAGAGGGACACGCGCATCGCCTTGGTACATCATGACACGTGGGACCGCATGACAGGCCCTGCTCCCCCGCCGATCGCTCGGTAAAATCACCTCATTTTTACTACTATACTTCCTCCGTATCAATTTACATGGCATGCACGTCGTTCTAGGTTGAGAATTTAACTAGCTATATATGTGATGAACAGTATATGTTTAGAAACTACATCCGCTTAATAATCTAATGATATACTTTTTGTGACATAGTAACTCATATTTTGTTAGTCAAATAGATGACCTAGAACTACGTGCACGCCCTATAAATCGAGACGCCTAAAAAACAAGACAGAGAGGGTAGTTCAGTACGTATCTTTTTAGACCAATATAGTCGGGATTCACCAAGGAGCAAAACCAAGTGGTGACGTAGCAACTCAAGCAGGGTCAGCCCACGCACGAAATGCCTACACACTTAACATGACCCCTTTGGCCGACATGTGGCTCATCCACCGTCTTGTTCCATGTGCGATGCACCAATTTACAGTTCGGAGAAGCGGTTGGAATTGGAAGCACCCTGGTCAGAAGCGCCAGTGATAGTAGAAAATGAGCGATGAGGGGTCAAATCACAAAGCCCCACCTTTCCCGCATTAAGCTGGACGGACGAAGCAACCATCATTTCACTCTAGGGCGCAAGAGCATAAACAAAAGAGAAAATCAATGATGCGTGCGGCGGCTACCTAGGGCATCCTAGGGTAGGGGTCTCCACTACTTATCATTTTTTTGAAAGCGCCTCCACTACAAATCGGCTTCTCCCTCGTCCTCTTGAAGAAAACCGATGATGCATGAGGCGGTAGGTTTCTAGGAGTACTACTACGGCATGCGGGTCCATTTCATAGTAAACGGGAGAGGGATTGAGTTCGAGTCGACGCCTTAAATATGTGTGGGCCACTTGGTTTTAGGGGAACGAGGCAGCATTTTGAGATCGGGGACCAGTGGAGATATAGTACTGCTACCTCTTGAGCACTGCATCGGATTTCCCCGAAGAGGAAAGGATGATGCAACAAAGTAGCGTAAGTATTTCCCTCAGTTTTGGAGAACCAAGGTATCAATCCAGTAGGAGGCTACGTGCGAGTCCCTCGTACCTACACAAAGCAAATAACTCCACGCAACCAACGCGAATAGGGGTTGTCAATCCCTTCACGGTCACTTACGAGAGTGAGATCTGATAGAGATGATAGATAATATTTTTGGTATTTTTGGTATAGAGATGCGAAGTAAAATAAAAGGCAAAGTAAAAAAGCAAAATAATATTAAAGTGATGGAAGATTGATATGATGAAGATAGACTCGGGGGCCATAGATTTCACTAGTGGCTTCTCTCAAGAGCATAAGTATTCTACAGTGGGTGAATAAATTACTGTTGAGCAATTGACAGAATTGAGCATAGTTATGAGAATATCTAGGTATGATCATGTATATAGGCATCACGTCCGAGACAAGTAGACCGACTCCTTCCTGCATCTACTACTATTACTCCACTCATCGACCGCTATCCAGCATGCATCTAGAGTATTAAGTTCAAGAAAACAGAGTAACGCCTTAAGCAAGATGACATGATGTAGAGGGATAAATTCATGTAATATGATAAAAAAACCCATCTTGTAATCCTTGATGGCAACAATACAATACGTGCCTTTCTGCCCATACTGTCCCTGGGAAGAGACACCGCAAGATTGAACTAAAAGCTAAGCACTTCTCCCATTGCAAGAAAAACCAATCTAGTAGGCCAAACCAAACTGATAATTCGAAGAGACTTGCAAAGATAACCAATCATACATAAAAGAATTCAGAGAAGATTCAAATATTGTTCATAGATAATCTTGATCATAAACCCACAATTCATCGGTCTCAACAAACACACCGCAAAAAGAAGGTTACATCGAATAGATCTCCATGAGAGAGGGGGAGAACATCATATTGAGATCCAAAAAGAGAGAAGAAGCCATCTAGCTACTAACTATGGACCCGAAGGTCTGAGGTAAACTACTCACACTTCATCGGAGGGGCTATGATGATGTAGAAGCCCTCCATGGTGGATGCCCTCTCCCGCGGAGCTCCGGAACAGGCCCCAAGATGGAATTTCATGGGTACAGAAGGTTGCGGTGGTGGAATTAGGTTTTTGGCTCCGTATCTGATCGTTTGGGGGTACGTAGGTATATATAGGAGGAAGAAGTACGTCGGTGGAGCAAGGTGGGGCCCACGAGGGTGGGTGTCGGCGTTCTAGGAACGGGGGTACCCAGACTTGCCTGCCTGCGGCCTGTGGCGTGGCTCAAGGAGTGGCCCAGTACGGCCCATCTTCATCAACACAAGCTCAAGACCCTCGCGAGGGGCCAAGCCTCGCGGGGCGGATGACAGAAAGCTTCCTCAGGCACGGCCTCGTTAGGCTGGCTCGCGAGGAGGCAGAGAGATCAAGGCGGGGTACCTCACGAGGTGCCCATGACGCAAGCCATGATGACCGAGGGCGCTAGGCAGGCTCCAGCCTGCGCAGAGTCCTTGTTTCCTCTTTGGTGCAAAGGGGGCAAGCGCATGCAAGAGTATCAAGCAAAGGCAACCATTTCGGTGCAACAAGACCAAGACCAGCTGAATGGCAGGAAGGAGGTCATCGTGGAGCCCAAGCCGGCGTCACCGTCAGAGTCTTTGGTAGGCGAGGACCGACTTTGGTCAGGATAAGTGTACTAGATGTTCCCCTTCAAAATGGCCAATTGTTGGCGCCCTTCCCACTCAATATTTAGGGAGAGGCCCAGGGCCTCCGCCTATAAATAGGAATAGCCACCTCCAAGGCAAGGAAATCGATCTGAATCGGCATCTAGAGAGAGAGAAAGAGAGACGACTGAACTCCCCTAGCAGTTCATCGCACCAGCTCAAGAACAGACCCTCGCGAGGCTGTTCTTCCCTTGTACTATTCATCATCAGCCCCAGAGGCAATCCACCACACCATAAACTGGAGTAGGGTATTACACCACAATGGTGGCCCGAACCAGTATAAACCTCGTGTTCCTTGTGTTGCTCTTTGTGTAGTTTAGATCCTTGCGAGGTGACGAGACGTAGGTAGGTTGGAGGTGTGATCTCCGCGTGCACCCCAGAGTTTGAACCTAGAGGGTCTGCCGGAACCCGAAATCCGACATTTGGCGTGCCAGGTAGGGGTGCACCGGAATCCGCCTTCTGCCACCTCATGCCCCGTCGCATCGTCATCATCATGTCCGGCGACCCAACGGGCAATCCCAATCCCGGGGCGGCCTGGCCCGCCACAGCAGAGCCGCCGCCTGTGGCGACCTCAACCTCAGGCCACAGGCGGCCCGTGGTCCGCAGGGCGCTGTGGGCCGCGGGCGACACGGTCAGGAGACATCAGCTCTCACGCTGCGGCAGGTGCGGTCGGCGGCGAGGGCCTCGAGCCACGCCGCGGCCACGACGCCGTACACCCAGCGGGAGCAGGCGAACTCAAGGGCCATGCTCACAGTGGCCGGAGAGCTACCGCAATGCAGGCTGCTGGAGGGCGGCCACGACGTGCTGCTAGAGCGGGTGGCAGAGCTCCTGGGCTTCGCCGCATCGGGGGCTCACCCCTCCTACACCCAGCCGCCACCTCGGGTCCAAGGCGGACCGCACGGAGGCCCCGCGCGCGTCCGCGCAGCTCCGAGCGGATTCCAAGGCCACTCCAACGCCAACCAGGCCGTCAGCACTGAGCTAACAACGACGCCGCCTCCGCCCTTAGCCAGCGAAGGATGACTCGCTACAGCCCACGGTCCCAGTGGGCCACCGCGCTACCACCCCCAAGTTGGCGCCTCAAGCAGGGCTGCATGGCACACGGGGCACTACAGCGAAGCATTCGGGGAGGCGGCCCCGGAAGAGTATGTGCCCCACATGATGGATCAAGGGCACACGCAGGAGGAAGACCATGGCTCGCTCCTCGGCCCGAGCTGGGGGGAAGAGACGCCCGAAGCTGAGCTCTTTCAGGAGCCCCGGAAAAGCCCCATCAACCGCGCTGGAGGCAGCGATTATCGGGTACCGCTAATTCCTCAGGAGCAGGCATACGCTAACCATGAATCACAGGAGGTACAGGTCGTCGTGGCGGATGGCTGCCCCAATACAGCAGCTTGCTACCCCTCAGGAGGAGGGCGCCGGGGGCTGCAGGAGAGGGGCCGATATCCGGCATCACCACCGTGGCGTTTGGAGCAAGGCGTCCTCAGGAGGTAGGCCCTCTGCCGGGGAGGTGCCTCAGGGCCTACCCCCGACAGAGGACCCGTGGTAGTTGGGGGAACCGCTGGCGACCGCTCTATCCCATCAGCGGCGTCCTTGGTCTCCGGCCGCCGTCGATGGCAATAGAGTGTGGCGCAAGGCGGGGCCCTCGCCTGGCGATATGAAGCAAGGCCGGTACCTGTGAAGAAGGCCTAGTGCTTGTGAAGCTCGCCGCCCTGATTCATCATAGAGTTAACTTCCAAAACCTCTTAATGATTCTCGGTCTGACCGATCCTTCCATTTCGGTCCTACCGAGATCATCAAGTTGATCTGAGTTTTCAATCTCGGTGCAACCGATTTGAACTTTTCGGTCTCACCGATTTGCTGTAACTGAACACAGTTATGCATCTCGGTGCCACCGAGTTGTTCCACTTGGTCACACCGATAGGGTCGGGCTATATATAGACACGGGCAAAATTTTGGAAATTTCTCCGAAACCCTTCGCCCGCGCAACAGCTCGCTCTGCCATCGTGGTCTCCGGATTGTCTCCTCGTCGCCAGCAGCCTCCTCTAGCTGGTCTTTGCCGCCGTTAACGGATTTCGTCTCCGCCGTTGCCGCCGTAGCAAGTTCACCGCCAAGTTAGGGTATGGACTTGATCTTTGTGCTATCCACGTCTGATTCCTGGCACATTGTTTTCATATTGAATCTTGCCACGATTGAAATCATCTATCCAGCCAAAGTAGTTCTAATATTAGATGTGATTCAAAATTTTAGATTTAGGTTTCCGACAAAACCATCTCGGACCCACCGAGTTGAAAAACTCGGTCTCACCGATTTGGCTTATGCCATTGCACTAGTGACTCTCGGTCTGACCAAGAATTACTAATCGGTGCAACCGATTTGAGAATTTCAGGAAACCCTAGCAGTCTCGGTACCACCAAACTGAAACTCGGTCCAACCGAGATCATCAGTTTAGGTTCCAAAAACTGCTTAGGAATCACCGAGTTTGAAAATCGGTGGATCCGAAATGCTTTCTGTGGAAAACTAAAACTGAACTTTTGAGTCGTTCTTTTGCAAAAACCTCTGCATTTTGTGATGCTCATCTTTTCTATCTCATCTATAACTCTTCACGAGGTGGTCAGCAGTCAGCTTTTGCAGTATGTGATCAAAGTGACAAATGTAATGTGTCGAAACAGCAAATGGACTTGAGTGAGGGCACTAGTCCCTCAACTTCAGATGAAGGGAGCGAAGTACTCTAGCAATTTGCCTAAGGCTGCAACTAGGCAAAGGAGGAAAAGAACTTCAGATTCAGAGGATGAAGATTATAGAGCCGAGGAAGATGAGGCTATCTCCAAGAAAGTTGTGCTCAAGAAGGAATATGGCTCAGCAAAGAATGCAAAGCCAGGCATGAAGATCAAAAGGCCTGCAGACAGACAACCAAGGTCCAAGGCCAGAACATCAACTCAACTGCCTGAAAATCCTGATCCCAAAGAGCCAGCTGCTTGGAGCAAGAAGAGGAAGGAAAGGGTCAAGATGACCATGGCCATAGTAATTGGGAAGCCTTCCATGATGGAAGAGGAAGAGCCTGCTGCACCAGCTCCAAAGGCACCAAAGCTTATGGGTGATGCAATCAGATCAGGGGCTGCCACATTTAAGCCCAAGGAAGCACCCAAAGCTGCCCCCAAGGCCAAGCCTGCACCAAAGAGGAATACTAGGAGTATTCCAGCCATCGAGAAGAACAAGGCCCCAAAGGCTCGAGGATGCCGATGAGGAAGATGAAGAAGGACAAATTATGAGAAAGCTCAAGCCCATGATACCAGACCACAATGATGCCCATCCTGTGGCTGAGGACATGAGAATCAGGAAGGATTCAGGGCTGAGGATATGGAGGATGGAAGATCCATATGCATCAAGGAGAAGAACTGATGTTGATTACAGGTTCCATACAAAGGAACAACATGACTTCTATGAGACAGTCTTGTTGGACAAGAAGCCCATTGTCTGTGACATGAGGTGGGTTGACTGGAATTTCATGAAGGAGAATGAAGAGCACTATCCTGGAGTGCAAGATACTTTGTTGGTTGTGGAGTTGCAGATTTTGTTGGGCAAAAGCTCACAAATTGGAATGATGAACTTATCATGCAGTTCTACTCCACATCACATTTTTATCCAGATGGAAGAATTGTTTGGATGTCTGAAGGTACAAGGTACCAGTCATCTGTTGAAGAATGGGCAAAGCTGATCAATGCCCCAAAGGAAAATGAGGATGACCTAGACATTTATGCCAAGAAAAAGATGGGTCACAATTCAATGGCTCACATGTACAAGGAGATTCCAGACAAGGCATTAGGAACTCACAAGTTTGGATCAGTTCACTTTCTACTGTCTGGGTTGCCAACCATAAATTGGATTCTGAGGCACACTTTGTTGCCCAAGTCAGGTGACCATAACATGATCAGAGGGCATGCCATCAACATGTTGCATGTGTTTGATGTGCCACAAAAGTTCAAAGTCATGAGCCTGATCATAGAAACAATCAAGAGGACTGCAGCAGATCAGAAGAGGAGCTGTGGATATGCACCTCAGATTCAATAATTGATAAACTCAAAGATGGGCACAGGAAAATATCAGCTGGATAAGGAACACTTTCCACTTTATCCAGACTTTGAGGACAATGAGGTTGTCATGAATTAGAATGATCCATCGTCAGTTCAAGCACAAGAGAAGAAGGAGAAGGCAAAGAGGGAGAAGGCTGCCAAGATGCCAACTCAAGAGGAGGCATCTGAGTATTTCTTGAAGAACAAGCAGGAGCAGCTTGGTTACTTGATAGCATCAACCCTGAGGATTGAGAAGGGATTGGCCACCCTCACTCAAAATCAGGAGAGCTTGGAGAGAATCATAGAACAAAAGTTCTATAACTTAGATGTGAAAGTAACTGAGGTTAAGACTACAGTGGAGGAACTACAAGATGACATGCAGGAGAGGAAGGGCAAGACTACCACCAATGTGTTTGCCAGAGTGCCTAGAGCCCAGAGGTCATCAGCTGTGCCAGTTTCTGACACAAGAGCAACTTCATCTGCACCAGCTACATCCTCAGTGCCACCAGCTCTAGCATCTACATCAGCTCCAGCTCCATTTACATCAACATAAGTCTTCGTCCAAGGAGCCATCTCTACACCACCACCAGAAGATCAAGCCTGAGAGTCGATCTAGCACTATGCATTTTCTATGAACTTTTTGGTAACTTGTTGCCAAAGGGGGAGAAAAATGTATAGATCATAGGCTTCGAGAGAGAGAGTGTTGCTTTTGTTCTCTCTTGCTTTATTTGGTGGTTTTTCAAACTTTGTTTGGTTTTGGTTGAGATACTATGCTTGTGAGACATTGATGATCATGTGTTTGATCATAAGCTACACTTATGCATGCTTGATATTATCCTATCTATCTTATGCGATCACTCACTATGCTTGTTGATGAGTGCATGTATTCATTGTTTATTATTTTGAGCGCTCCACCAAGATGTATGTGACATGGAAGAGTAACCCATGAGCCTAATTCATTGTGAATTTGCAGTCCAAAGCAAATCTCAAACTATGCACAAATTTAGGGGGAGCTCTTTCTTATCACATACTTCTCAAAGCGATGATGTTATTTAAATTTTATTATCATTTGTCGAAGCTTTGATCTATATGTTGTCATCAATTACCAAAAAGGGGGAGATCGAAAGTGCAACTATCCCCAGGTGGTTTTGGTAATTCATAACAACATATAGCTCATTGAGCTAATGCTATTCCAAGACTATTATTTCAGGAAAGCTCAATGAATGGCATGGCATGGATGATGAAAGTGGATCCCTCAAAATACTAAGGACAAAGGATTGGCTCAAGCTCAAAAGCTCAAGACTCTTCATTTTACATTTTAGTGATCCAAGATCACATTGAGTCTATAGGAAAAGCCAATACTATCAAGAAGGGATGAGGTGTTGCTTAATGAGCCTCTTGCTTCATGTGCTTAGTGATATGCTCCAAAACCCTCAACTACTTTCCCACATCCACATATGACCTAAACCTAAAGCCAAAATCGGTCACATCGATTCTTTCTATCCGGCTCCACCGATTCCAAAAGTCATAGTCACTGCCACAAACCCTAAGCAAATCGGTCTTACCGATAGGGATCTCGGTCTCACCGAGATGGGCTTGCAATCTCTCTGTTTCCCTTCGTAACGCTTCAGTCTAACCGAAGTGAGCGATTGGTCCCACAGAGATTGCAATGTAAACTCTCTGTTTCCTCTTTGTAACATTTCGGTCTCACCGAAAAGAGCAAATCGGTCCCACCGAGTTTACCTGACCAACTCTCTGGTTAGCTAATTACCAAAATTGGTCTCACCGAGTTTGTGTAATTGGTCTCACCAATATTACATTATGCCCTAACCCTAACCATATCGGTCTCACCGAGATGCATGTCAGTCCCACCGAAAATCACTAACGGTCACTAGGTTTACTAATTCGGTCCGACCGAGTTTAACTATTCGGTCCCACCGAGTTTGGTAAATTGTGTGTAACGGTTAGATTTTGTGTGGAGGCTATATATACCCCTCCACCTCCTCTTCATTCGTGGAGAGAGCCATCGAATCTAACCTACACTTCCAACTTACCATTTATGAGAGAGAACCACCTACTCATGTGTTAAGGCCAAGATATTCCATTCCTACCATATGAATCTTGATCTCTAGCCTTCCTGTTGCTTTCCACTCAAACCCTCTTTCCACCAGATCCAAATCCTATGAGAGAGAGAGTTGAGTGTTGGGGAGACTATCATTTGAAGCACAAGAGCAAGGAGTTCATCATCAACACACCATTTGTTACTTCTTGGAGAGTGGTGTCACCTAGATTGGCTAGGTGTCACTTGGGATCCTCCGACGAGATTGTGGAGTTGAACCAAGGAGTTTGTAAGGGCAAGGAGATCGCTACTTCGTGAAGATCTACCGCTAGTGAGGCAAGTCCTTCGTGGGCGACGACCATGGTGGGATAGACAAGGTTGCTTCTTCGTGGACCCTTCGTGGGTGGAGCCCTCCGTGGACTCGCGCAGTTGTTAGCCTTCGTGGGTTGAAGTATCCATCAACGTGGATGTACGATAGCACCACCTATCGGAACCACGACAAAAACATCCATGTCTCCAATTGCGTTTGAATCCTCCAAACCCTTCCCCTTACTTTCTTGCAAGTTGCATGCTTTATTTTCCACTGCCTATATACTCTTTGCATGCTTGCTTGAATTGTGTGATGATTGCTTGACTTGTCCTAAAATAGCTAAAATCTGCCAAACTATAAAATTGGGAAAACGTTAAGTTTTTATTGGTCAAGTAGTCTAATCACCCCTCTAGACATACTTCAAGGTCCTACAAGTGGTATCGTAGCTTTGGTCTCCATTTGCTTTGATTTCCATAGCTTTTGGTGGTCATAGCCTTGGTTTCACAACCTAGGAGAGTATGGCGTCTAGCGAGGAAATTATCATCGTGAGGTCCTTACTTTGATGGTACTAATTTTGCTAGTTGGAAGCATAAGATGAAAATGCATATTCTTGGACATAACCCCGCCGTTTGGGCAATTATTTGTATTGGCTTGCAAGGTGAATTCTTCGATGGGAGAGAACCGAACCGTGAAGCTAATGCGTAAGAATTGAAGATGTTGCAATACAACGCTCAAGCATGTGACATCATCTTCAACGGATTGTGCCCCGAAGAATTCAATAAAATCAGCCGTCTTGAGAATGCAAAGGAAATTTGGGATACTTTGATTGATATGCATGAAGTTACTGAGTCCATCAAGGAATCCAAGTTGGATGTGCTCCAAAGTCAGCTTGATAAGTTCAAAATGAAGGATGGTGAAGGTGTCGCTGAAATGTACTCTAGGCTTGCTCTTATCACAAATGAGATTGCCGGCTTAGGGAGTGAAGAGATGACCGACAAATTCATCATCAAGAAAATCCTAAGAGCATTGGATGGAAAGTATGATACCGTGTGCACATTGATCCAAATGGCGCCAAACTACAAAGATCTCAAGCCAACGGAAGTCATTGGAAGGATTGTTGCTCATGAGATGTCACTCAAGGATAAGGAGGAACTTCACAACAAGTCAAGTGGTGCTTACAAAGCCTCAAGTGAAGCCCCCACATCATCAAGTGAGAAACCAACCTTCAATGAAGAATTGAGCTTAATGGTGAAGAACTTCAACAAATTCTACAAAAGTAGAAGCAAAGAAAGAAGCTCCAAGTCAAGGTCTTACAATGACAAAAGATCTTCTAGTCAAGAGCGCAATTGCTACAATTGTGGGAGACCCGGACACTACTCCAATGAGTGTACGACACCCTACAAAATAAGAGAAAATTCTCCAAGAAGAAGGAGCAAAAGAGAAGAATCGCCACCAAGAGAGAGGAGGAGTAGAGATGATCGTTATGAACGAAGACCCTCACGGAGAAGCAAGGATTCGGAAAGGAAGGACAAGTCATCAAAGAGCTACACAAAACGAAGACATCAAGCTCATGTTGGTGAATGGGTTTCCGGCTCCGACTCCGACCATCACTCCGAGAGAAGCTATCACTCCAACTCCGAATATACTCAAGATGAAGGTGTTGCCGGTCTAGCACTTGTGTCAACCAAATCCTATGACATATTTGAATCACCAAATGAAGGAATTGGAAGATGCTTCATGGCCAAAGGTCCTAAGGTAACACATCCCGAGTATGTTGATTTTAATAGTGATGAAGATGACTTGCTAGGTGATGATGATTTACTTGTTGACAACTCTAGTGATGAATACTATGATGCAACGTCAATTAATCATGCTAATCAAACGAATGACAATGATAAGGAGAAAATTGAGCTTATAACTAAAGAACTAAACACTCTTAAGTTGGCTCATGAAACTATCTTCGAAGATCATCGAGAACCTTTAAGGGCTCATGAGAAGTTACGCTTTGAAAAGCTCAATCTTGAGCAAGAGCATGAGTTCTTAAAGGCAATCAATGATGATCTCCGCAAGAAAAGTTCTTCTTACATTGCCAAGCGTTTACTCTTATCTACTTACATGCCTCAAGTCAAGTCTAGTAACAAGTACAAGAAAGATACTTACTCTAGTAGTAACAATAATAATGTCAAATCCAATGTTGTTACTTCTAGTAGTTCTCTTGATTCCACTAATGATTCTCTTAGACAAGTTACACTTGAGAAAGAAAATAGTTTATTGAAGGGAATTATAGAGAAATGTGTTTACAAGAGCCTTGTCGTGAGTAAGCAATTCGAGGAAATTGTACGCAAGCAAGGAAGGCACCGGAAGAATCAAGGTGTTGGTTTTGAACGAAAGTTCAACACCAATGGAGTTGAGTGGGAAGAAGATCAATACCCCAAGACAAAGTTTGTTCCTCAACAGGAGAAGTATGATCCTACTTCCTTCAAGGGGACACAAGCTCAAGATGATCTTCCACCACAAGACCATAAGAACAAAGGCAAGGACAAGCTTCAAGAAGAGATTGATGCATTTGAAGAAGCACCTAAAGCCTCGTTCGAGTGGGTTCCCAAGACTACGTCAAGTTCTACTTCATCAAGTACAACTACAACTCCAAGAATTCCCATCAAGATGATGTGGATCCCGAAGAAGAAGAACTAGAGAGTTCTTGAGGGTGACTCCGCCAACATTCTTCACTCATATCATTTTGTCAAGAACAATTGCAGTCAACTTTCACATCTTGCACTAGTTCAAGGAGTCACAAACCCTCATGTTGGTAAGGCAAGGGACAAGGTAACCTAAAGTTTTCATGGACATCATCTTGTGTGTGCATCACTCTATGTCTATGGATATTCTTGTTTGTTCCTTGTGGGACTAACCCATGTAGGCAAATTGAAAGTGCAACTCACTCCAAAGGATTGCTCCAAATGATCTACATCAACATTGAGCATCTACCTCTTCAACACCTACATGAATTCATCATCGACAAAACCCAAGGTTAGTTTATCCCTCTAAGGGGGGATCTCACATCTAGGGGGAGCTTAACTCTAAGAATTGAGTCAAAGCAACTCTAATGGTGTGAACACATTAAGGCATTATGTAAAAGTGGTAACCCCAGTTGAGCTTAAACGATGAGTATGACCTATGATCAAATGTTCTCATTTGACTCCTAAGTAAATATACTCATATATATATATATGACCTAGTCATCGCCAATTGTTTGATAGATGCTAGAATTGGCTGTGCATGCTTTGCCACATATTTGAATTGCCATCTTATTGTGTGAGCATGTTGGAGCATATTTTACTCATTCAAGGACATCCACTTGTTGTTTTGTTTGTTTGGTTTCTTTTCTTTGTGCCAAGTGGATGCACAAGAATGCCTAAGAACCTTCTTTAGCTATCTATGCTTTTCTCGTCTCATACTCTACTCATGCTACATTACAAAATATGATCAAGTCAGATTTGAACCACTCTGTGTGAGGAGCACTCGGAGTCCCCGATTCGTCATAGACTTAACTTCCAAAACCTCTTAATGATTCTCGGTCTGACCGATCCTTCCATTTCGGTCCTACCGAGATCATCAAGTTGATCTGAAGTTTTCAATCTCGGTGCAACCGATTTGAACTTTTCGGTCTCACCGATTTTGTCAGAATCGAACATAGTTATGCATCTTGGTGCCACCGAGTTGTTCCACTTTCGGTCACACCGGCTGTGGTCGGGCTATATATAGACACGGGCAAAATTTTGAAATTTCTCCAAACCCTTCGCCCGCAAGCAATGCCTTGCTCTGCCATCATGGTCTCCAGATCGTCTCCTCGCCGCCAGCCTCCTCGTCGCTGGTCTTCGCCGCCGTCAACGGATTTCGTCTCCGCCCGTTGCCGCCGTAGCAAGTCCACCGCCAAGTTAGGGTATGGACTTGATCTTTGTGCTATCCACGTCTGATTCCTGGCACATTGTTTTCATATTGAATCTTGCCACGATTGAAACTCATCTATCCAGCCAAAGTAGTTCTAAGATTAGTTGTGATTCAAAATTTTAGGTTTAGGTTTCCGCCAAAACCATCTCAGACCCACCGAGTTGAAAAACTCGGTCTCACCGATTTGGCTTATGCCATTGCACTAGTGACTCTCGGTCTGACCGATAAATACTAATCAGTGCAACCGATTTGAGAATTCTGTGAAACCCTAGCAGTCTCGGTACCACCAAACTGAAACTCGGTCCAACCGAGATCTACAGTTTAGGTTCCAAAATCTGCTTCGGTATCACCGAGTTTGAATATTGGTGGATCCGAAATGCTTTCTGTGGAAAACTAAAACTGAACTTTTGAGTCGTTCTTTTGCAAAAACCTCTGCATTTTGTGATGCTCATCTTTTCTATCTCATCTATAACTCTTCACAGGGTCAGCAGTCAGCTTTTGCAGTATGTCTGATCAAAGTGACATCTAGAACAGGTCAGAACAGCAGATGGACTTGAGTGAGGGCACTAGTCCCTCAACTTCAGATGAAGGGAGCAGAAGTACTCAATTTGCCTAAGGCTGCAACTAGGCAAAGGAGGAAAAGAACTTCAGATTCAGAGGATGAAGATTATAGAGCCGAGGAAGATGAGGCTATCTCCAAGAAAGTTGTGCTCAAGAAGGAATATGGCTCAGCAAAGAATGCAAAGCCAGGCATGAAGATCAAAAGGCCTGCAGATAGACAACCAATGTCCAAGGCCAGAACATCAACTCAACTGCCTGAAAATCCTGACCCCAAAGAGCCAGCTGCTGAGAGCAATAAGAGGAAGGAAAGGGTCAAGATGACCATGGCCATAGTAATTGGGAAGCCTTCCATGATGGAAGAGGAAGAGCCTGCTGCACCAGCTCCAAAGGCACCAAAGCTTATGGGTGATGCAATCAGATCAGGGGCTGCCACATCTAAGCCCAAGGAAGCACCCAAAGCTGCCCCCAAGGCCAAGCCTGCACCAAGAGGAATACTAGGAGTATTCCAACTGCTGAGAAGAACAAGGCCCCAGTGCCTGAGGATGCTGATGAGGAAGACGAAGAAGGACAAATTATGAGAAAGCTCAAGACCAAGATACCAGACCACAATGATGCCCATCCTGTGGCTGAGGACATGAGAATCAGGAAGGATTCATGGCTGAGGATATGGACGATGGAAGATCCATATGCATCAAGGAGAAGAACTGATGTTGATTACAGGTTCCATACAAAGGAACAACAGGACTTCTATGAGACAATCTGGTTGGACAAGAAGCCCATTGTCTGTGACATGAGGTGGGTTGACTGGAATTTCATGAAGGAGAATGAAGAGCACTATCCTGGAGTGCAAGATAGCTTTGTTAGTTGTGGAGTTGAAGATTTTGTTGGGAAAAAGCTCACAAATTGGAATGATGAACTTATCATGCAGTTCTACTCCACATCACATTTTTATCCACATGGAAGAATTGTTTGGATGTCTGAAGGTACAAGGTACCAGTCATCTGTTGGAGAATGGGCAAAGCTGATCAATGCCCCAAAGGAAAATGAGGATGACCTAGACATTTATGCCAAGAAGAAGATGGGTCACAATTCAATGGCTCACATGTACAAGGAGATTCCAGACAAGGCATTAGGAACTCACAAGTTTGGATCAGTTCACTTTCTGTTGTTAGGGTTGCCAACCATAAATTGGATTCTGAGGCACACTTTGTTGCCCAAGTCTGGTGACCATAACATGATCAGAGGGCATGCCATCAACATGTTGCATGTGTTTGATGTGCCACAAAAGTTCAAAGTCATGAGCCTGATCTTAGAAACAATCAAGAGGACTGCAGCAGATCTAAAGAGGAGCTGTGGATATGCACCTCAGATTCAAGAATTGATAAACTCAAAGATGGGCACAGGAAAATATCAGCTGGATAAGGAACACTTTCCACTTTATCCAGACTTTGAGGACAATGAGGTTGTCATGAATTAGAATGATCCATCGCCGGGTTCAAGCACAAGAGAAGAAGGAGAAGGCAAAGAGGGAGAAGGCTGCCAAGATGCCAACTCAAGAGGAGGCATCTGAGTATTTCTTGAAGAACAAGCAGGAGCAGCTTGGTTACTTGATAGCATCAACCCTGAGGATTGAGAAGGGATTGGCCACCCTCACTCAAAATCAGGAGAGCTTGGAGAGAATCATAGAACAAAAGTTCTATAACTTAGATGTGAAAGTAACTGAGGTTAAGACTACAGTGGAGGAACTACAAGATGACATGCAGGAGAGGAAGGGCAAGACTACCACCAATGTGTTTGCCAGAGTGCCTAGAGCCCAGAGGTCATCAGTTGTGCCAGTTTCTTACACAAGAGCAACTTCATATGCACCAGCTGCAGCCTCAGTGCCACCAGCTCCAGCATCTACATTAGCTCCAGCTCTATCTACATCAACTTAAGTCTTCGTCCAAGGAGCCATCTCTACACCACCACCAGAAGATCAAGCCTGAGAGTCGATCTAGCACTATGCATTTTCTATGAACTTTTTGGTAACTTGTTGCCAAAGGGGGAGAAAAATGTATAGATCATAGGCTTCGAGAGAGAGTGTGTTTCGTTTGTTCTCTCTTTCTTTATTTGGTGGTTTGTCAAACTTTGTTTGCTTTTGGTTGAGATACTATGCTTGTTAGACATTGATGATCATGTGTTTGATCATAAGCTACACTTATGCATGCTTGATATTATCCTATCTATCTTATGTGATCACTCACTATGCTTGGTGATGAGTGCATGTATTCATTGTTTATTATTTTGAGCGCTCCACCAAGATGTATGTGACATGGAAGAGTAACCCATGAGCCTAATTCATTGTGCATTTGCATTCCAAAGCAAATCTAAAACTATGCACAAATTTAGGGGGAGCTCTTGCTTATCACATACTTCTCAAAGCGATGATGTTATTTAAATTTTATTATCATTTGTCGAAGCTTTGATCTATATGTTGTCATCAATTACCAAAAAGGGGGAGATTGAAAGTGCAACTATCCCCAGGTGGTTTTTGTAATTCATAACAACATATAGCTCATTGAGCTAATGCTATTCCAAGACTATTATTTCAGGAAAGCTCAATGAATGGCATGGCATGGATGATGAAAGTGGATCCCTCAAAATACTAAGGACAAAGGATTGGCTCAAGCTCAAAAGCTCAAGACTCTTCATTTTACATTTTATTGATCCAAGATCACATTGAGTCTATAGGAAAAGCCAATACTATCAAGAAGGGATGAGGTGTTGCTTAATGACCCTCTTGCTTCATGTGCTTAGTGATATGCTCCAAAACCCTCAACTACTTTCCCACATCCACATATGACCAAAACCTAAAGCCAAAATCGGTCACACCGATTCTTTCTATCCGGCGCCACCGATTCCAGAAGTCATAGCCAATGCCACAAACCCTAAGCAAATCGGTCTTACCGATAGGGATCTCGGTCTCACCGAGATGGGCTTGCAATCTCTCTGTTTCCCTTCATAATGCTTCGGTCTAACCGAAGTGAGCGATCGGTTCCACAGAGATTGCAATGTAAACTCTCTGTTTCCTTTTTGTAACATTTCGGTCCCACTGAAAAGAGCAAATCGGTCCCACCGAGTTTACCTGACCAACTCTCTGGTTAGCTAATTACCAAAATCGGTCTCACCGAGTTTGTGTAATCGGTCTCACCAAGATTACATTATGCCCTAACCCTAACCATATCGGTGTCACCGAGATGCATGTCAGTCCCACCGAAAATCACTAACGGTCACTAGGTTTACTAATTCGGTCCGACCGAGTTTAACTATTCGGTCCCACCGAGTTTGGTAAATTGTGTGTAACGGTTAGATTTTGTGTGGAGGCTATATATACCCCTCCACCTCCTCTTCATTCGTGGAGAGAGCCATCAGAACGAACCTACACTTCCAACTTACCATTTCTCGAGAGAGAACCAGCTACTCATGTGTTGAGGCCAAGATATTCCATTCCTACCATATGAATCTTGATCTCTAGCCTTCCTGTTGCTTTCCACTCAAACCCTCTTTCCACCAGATCCAAATCCTATGAGAGAGAGAGTTGAGTGTTGGGGAGACTATCATTTGAAGCACAAGAGCAAGGAGTTCATCATCAACACACCATTTGTTACTTCTTGGAGAGTGGTGTCTCCTAGATTGGCTAGGTGTCACTTGGGAGCCTCCGACGAGATTGTGGAGTTGAACCAATGAGTTTGTAAGGGCAAGGAGATCGCCTACTTCGTGAAGATCTACTGCTAGTGAGGCAAGTCCTTCGTGGGCGACGGCCATGGTGGGATAGACAAGGTTGCTTCTTCGTGGACCCTTCGTGGGTGGAGCCCTCCGTGGACTCACAAGGCTGTTACCCTTCGTGGGTTGAAGTCTCCATCAACGTGGATGTACGTTAGCACCACCTATCAGAACCACGACAAAAACATCCGTGTCTCCAATTGCGTTTGAATCCTCCAAACCCTTCCCCTTACTCTCTTGCAAGTTGCATGCTTTATTTTCCGCTGCCTATATACTCTTTGCATGCTTGCTTGAATTGTGTGATGATTGCTTGACTTGTCCTAAAATAGCTAAAATCTGCCAAACTATAAAATTGGGAAAAGGTTAAGTTTTTATTGGTCAAGTAGTCTAATCACCCCCCCTCTAGACATACTTCAAGGTCCTACAACACGCCCCGGAGTCTCCGGAGAGCCGCCCTCGGGCCTCGGGGGCTCCCGCCCACGCCCAGTGGCAGCACTTAGCTCCACGCTGGTGAGAAGACGTCGAAGACTAGACTAGGTGCCGGACACGGCCTTTCTGCTTCTATTTGCCTTTCCTTTGGTTGTCTTTTTCCCCCGTTTGGATTTAAGTTGGATTTGAGCTCGAGACTTGTGTGTGTTCGGGGAAGGGGTGTTTAGTCTCGTTCGAGCAATCTCTCGCGTTCTGGTTACCGCTTTGTGTCCATCCCGCCTCAGCTGCCTCCCTTCGTGAGCCCCTCGCAAGCCGGGCCATGCCTAGCATGCGTGCAGCCCGGATCGCCACCACGCCTCTCGTGGAGGTTCTCATTACAGGTTCAATGGGCTCGTTCAGGAGGCACTTAGGACACCACAACCCTCCGCAAGCTATCTCGAGGCCCACGCGGGTCGAAGGTAAACAAGCCAATCGGCTCGTCGCAAGACCAGCCACTTGGCATAGGCGTACAAGTGAAATCGTTTCTACTAATGCGCTAACTGCAAGTTTTTACACGAGGGTCTCCCCATCCCAAAATGCTCTTACAACCTTCAGGGCCAAGCCCGAACTCTCTCTGCGCAGGGTAGAAAGCAGGAACAACACGCGATCAATCAGATAAATCCCCCAATGCATCCTCAAGGGCACCTCCTAAATCGCCATCGGGCGTCACCGCCTCGCCATCACCCTCCACGTCGTCGTCGGCAGTGTCCGGGCCGTTCACCACGCCGCCTTCATCAGCAACCACGTCCACGCCGTCGTTATCAGTGGTGAAGGCCCTGACGAGGGCATCTACGTTGTTTTCCACCCAGTGCGCCAGATCGCCCCGGATGGCCAGGGGTACCGGGGCGATGGCAGCATTGAAGTCGAAGTGAGGATCCATGTTCTGTAGATGACTGAAGACGCGAGAAAAAGCACGCCCGAGCAGGGCACGACTCCTCTCCTCCACCAACCTGTTGGCTCTGCCTGACCGAGCCTCCAGCCGCTTCACCACATCAGTGAAGAACTGGAGGTTACCAGCATATTTAACCACATGAGGCTCCCCAACGGCCGCCTCGCAGATGTTTCCCAAGGCCGTGTTAGCTCTTTCCCGGAGCGTGCGGAGCATAGGGCCATGCTCGTGCTCCAGGGTCTGCCGCTGGCGTGTCTCGTCCTCGCTCCTTCGCGCGACGGCCTCAGCCGCGTCCACCCTTTGACGGAGAAGAAGCACCTCGGCGCGGGAGGAAGTCAGCTCCCCCTGTGCCGCGCTAAGGGCGGCCCGGACAGTGTCCGCCTGCCGCGTCACTTCATCCAGCTTGGCCTTCAGGGCGGCGGTCCTGCCCTCTGCTTCGACCTTAATCAACTCCAGCCTCTCCTCGAACTCGCGCTCGAGTTTCGAGCGGGCCGCCGCCACCCGACGATCAACCTCTTCCAGGAGTCGGGCCTCCCGCGCAGCGAAATCGTCCTCTGCCTGCGCCACCAAGTGCTCTGTCGTCTCCATCCGCTCAAGGTCACGGGCGCGCTCGGCGGCTTCCAGCGTCAATGCCTCCTCACGTCTCTGGAGCTCCGCCTGGTCGACCGAAGCCCCCTTCATCAACGCAAGGGCCGCCTCACGCAGCTCCACCTGCTGCTCCAGGGAGTTACTCCAGGCCTGGAGCTCCCGCGCCCGCTCCTCCGCAGCCTCGCGCTGCCGGTCAGCCTCCCGGGCCTCCCCGATGGCCCGGGAGCGGGCCTCCCGAGAAGCCGCCTGCGACACCTCGGCTTCCTCATTGTCGAGGTCACGCTGGTGGCGCGCAAGGGCGACGGCCACCTTCATCTTGCGCCTCTCCTCAGCTAGGGGCAGGCCCTCGGCCTCAAGGCGCACATCCTCGTCAGCAAGCTCTGCACCGAGATGGCTCACTGCGTCAACCGCCCTCCAGAGAAACCCTTGGCGAAGGGCGCGACGCTCCCGAGCGCGCTCAAGCACGTCTTCCGCGTCGTCCTCCACCCCAGGCGTGCGCGGGGGGCCGCGAGCCAGCACTCCCCCTCTGTGCAGGGGGCTGCGGGCTGGCGCCCTCGCGATGGCCGGACGCGCCTCGCTAGAAGCCCGACCCCGAGCCGACTCATCCACAAAGGACGAACGCAAGGCCGACCTCAGCCATTCGTCGTCCACAACCAATCGAAGAGCCCAAGGTAGGCTGGCAATGCCCCGGGAGGGCTCGCGAAGGAGGGTCGCGAGGTACGGAGAATCATGATGCATCACAGGATGGCTCACCTCTCCAACCGGCCTCACCACGAGGGCAGTGCTTGAGCTCGGGGCGCTTGGGGACGGTGGAGAGGGCGAGGCCTGGAGGGATGGCTCCTCAGCCGTCTCCGTGAACTCGGCAGGAAGGGCCCTACAGGGCAATGATCACCTGAAGCAACGGGAAAGTAATGAACTAAGAAAGGGGAAAGCTTACTCATCAATGGCGAAGTACTTCTTGCGCTTCAATAGGCGGCAAGGGTAATCATCACCCAAGGCCTCCTTTCTCTTTCGGAGAGCCTCAAAGTCCATGCGGAAGCGGCCTAGGAGCTCGGCGCAAGGGTCAGCCTGCGACGAGGAAGAAGCACCAATGTGACCGGCGTCGGGGGCGTCGCCTTGGCCCACGCCGCCAGGTGCTGCCCCGTGAAGGGTGGCCGGGGCCTCAGGAGCCTCTGCCGCGGGCCGCGGCTCAACACCTCCAGCCGCCGCAGGGCGGGCCTCAGGGGCTGCCGCCTCAGGAGTTCCGGATGGCGCCATCATCTCGACGATGGCCAGCCCCCGGCGGCCCTTGCCTCCCTGCTCCACCACTCTAGGAAGGACCGCCGCGGGCAACCGGAAGGGCAACCACCACAACTGGGTTCTCAGGAGGTCCCATGAGGCCTGCGGGGCACAGCCCCCATTCGTCGAAGTTGGGCATCTGCTTCACAAAATCAGCCCAGCTCGTGCAAAGGTACAGCAGGGCACCCTCTTGCCGGAGGCTGCCGGGGGAAGGGTCCCCAGTCAGGATCATGAGAACCTTCCTCAGCACTTCAGGTGTCAGATCTTCCTTTTGGAGCCTCATGCGGTCTTCACGCCCCCGAAGGCCCACATCCGGCGGGAATGGCGCTGGACAGGGAAATGCGGCACAGGAGGAACTCCTTCACCACCTTGGGTGCCTTCACACCGAGCGCCCTCAGGTTCGCAAAGCGACGCCAGACAAAGACGAGCCGGGGGCTCGTGAGCGTCTCCTGGCCCTAGCCCGAATTGGGGATAGTGGGCGAGGTTGGCTTCGAGAGCAGGGGGCTGGGCACTCCAACATCCATGTACATCCACCGCTCTCGGAACCCAGTCGCAGGCGAGGGAAGGCTGAAATCAATCCCCGAGGCTGCCGTTTCTGGCGCGGCAAGGAAACTCACGCACCCCGAGCATTGGGTGGGGTTGCTGAGGCGCAAAGAGAAGAAGTGGCGCAGCAAGGCAACTGAAGGAGGAATGCCAACCATCGCCTCACAAACAAAGGCGAAAACGGGAAGGAGAGTAATGGATTCAGGACCCAAATGCATCATGTGGATCTGGTAATGGGAAAGTACGGCATTGAAGAAATCAGAAAAGGGGGGAACCAGTCCCGCCCACAGGGCATCGGCGAAGTACCGGACCTCGGTGACTATTCTGTCGATGGAGAAGTGGGACACGGCCAGACCGTCGTCCTCCCACACTCGTTGAAGATGGTGGCAAGGACAGAACTGACCTTGCCCAAGCCTTCCAGGTTGAGTATGATCGACCGATCGACGGCACAGGCCGTCGGCGACGGCGAGCGGGGCGAAGGCACAGGCCTCCGCCCTTTCCCCTTCTTCGTCGGTGGCATGGCGACAGGAAGGGGGAGGATTCGAGATTGGATTGGAAGCAGAAGCTGGAGCTCGAGAGGAGGAAGAGCGGGAGACACGCGAGCGGCGAGAAGAGGGATGACTGTGTGCAACTGCGGGTCCGCCTAGCTAGGTGCAAAATAAGGAGGCGTGGGGGAGCAGGGACGCCCACGTCCAATCAACCACCATGCGGCGCCCAATGCTGCATGCTGTTGGGGCCCGCGGCGCTTCGCACTTGCCCTTTCGCTTCTCTGCTAAGCCAAGTCCAGGCGCGCCTTGGGCCCGGGGGCTACTGTCGGCATTCTGGGAACGGGGGTACCCAGACTTGCCTGCCTGCGGCGTGGCTCAAGGAGTGGCCCAGTACGGCCCATCTTCATCAACACAAGCTCAAGACCCTCGCGAGGGGCCAAGCCTCGCGGGGCGGATGACCGAAAGCTTCCTCAGGCACGGCCTCATTAGGCTGGCTCGCGAGGAGGCGGAGAGATCAAGGCAGGTGCCAGCCTGCGCAGAGTCCTTGTTTCCTCTTTGGTGCAAAGGGGGAAAGCGCAGGCAAGAGTATCAAGCAAAGGCAACCATTTCGGTGCAACAAGACCAAGACCAGCTAAACGGCAGGAAGGAGGTCATCATGGAGCCCAAGCCGGCGTCACCGTCAGAGTCTTTGGCAGGCGAGGACCGACTTTGGTCAGGATAAGTGTACTAGATGTTCCCCTTCAAAATGGCCAATTGTTGGCGCCCTTCCCGCTCAATATTTGGGGAGAGGCCCTGGGCCTCCGCCTATAAATAGGACTAGCCACCACAAAGGCAAGGAGATCGAGCTGAATTGGCATCTAGAGAGAGAGAGAGGCGACTGAACTCCCCTAGCAGTTCATCGCACCAGCTCAAGAACAGACCCTCGCGAGGCTGTTCTTCCCTTGTACTGTTCATCATCAGCCCCAGAGGCAATCCACCACACCATAAACTGGAGTAGGGTATTACACCACAATGGTGGCCCGAACCAGTATAAACCTCGTGTTCCTTGTGTTGCTCTTTGTGTAGTTTAGATCCTTGCGAGGCGACGAGACGTAGGTAGGTTGGAGGTGTGATCTCCGCGTGCACCCTGTAGTTCGAACCTAGAGGGTCCGCCGAACCCGAACTGGCTAAAGGGGCGCCTGGGGGGTAGGGCACGCCCCTACCTCGTGCCCACCTCGAAGCTTCCTTGGCGTAGGGTCCAAGTCTCCTGGGTCATATTCGGTGAGAAAATCACGTTCCCGAAGGTTTCATTCCGTTTGGACTCCGTTTGTATTCCGTTTCTTCGAAACTCTGAAATAGGCAAAAAACAACAATTCTGGGCTGGGCCTTCGGTTAATAGGTTAGTCCCAAAAATAATATAAAAGTGGAAAATAAAGCCCAATATGGTCCAAAACAGTAGATAATATAGCAGGGATAAATTAAAAATTATAGATACGTTGGAGACGTATCAAGTACGTACAAAAAATTGTGGACGTAGGTTCGACCGAAAGGCAATGATGCATGGGCCCTGCATTTTGATATACCCGGGGCCGCGTGAAATTTGCTACTCTACTCAAAACTTGTAAGGTACACATGCATTGAAAGCATTATATTTCGAAACCAAATTATGAATAAATACACACTATAGCATGTGTCGGATTTCGGGTTCCGGCAGACCCTTAAGGTTCGAACTCTGTGGTGCGCCTGGAGATCCAACCCTCCACCGTCTCGTACCTCGCCAAATCGCTGGGACCTAAACTACTAAGAAGAACAGCACAAGAGACACGATATTTATACTAGTTCGGGCCACCGTTGTGGTGTAATAACCTACTCTAGTTTGTGGTGTGGTGGATTGCCTCTGGGGCTGATGAAGAACAGTACAGGGAAGAACAGCCTCGCGAGGGTCCGTTCTTGGTCGGGTCTAGCTTGAGGATTGGGTCTCTATCTCTCTCTCTGGATTCCAAATGCCCGCCCCCCTACTATGGTGGCTAGCTCTACTTATATACACGAAGGCACTGGGCCTCTTCCCAAATATTGAGCGGGAAGGGCGCCAACAATTGGCCATTTTGAAGGGGAACAACGGGTACACTTATCCTGACTAAAGTTGGTCCTCGCCGCCAAAGGCTCGTGATGACGCATGCTTGGGCTCCACGATGACTCCCTTCCGCCGTTGGGGCTGGTCTTGGTCTTGTTGCAATCAAGCGGGTGCCTTTGCTTGATGCTCTTGCTCGCACTTGCTCCCTTTGCACCAAAGAGGAAAGGGGACGCTGCATGGCTGGCGCTCGACCGGGCGCCCTGGGTCGTCATGGCTTGCGTCATGGACACCTCGCGAGGTACCCTGCCTTGAACTCTCCGCCGCCTCATGAGCCAGCCTGACGAGGCCGTGCCTGAGGAAGCTCCTGGTCGTCCGCCCCGCGAGGCTTGGCCCCTCGCGAGGGTCTTGAGCTTGTGTTGATGAAGATGGGCTGTCCTGGGCCTCCTTTGAGCCACGCCGCAGGCAGGCAAGTCTTGGGACCCCCGTTCCCAGATCGCCGACAGTAGCCCCCGGGCCCACGGCGCGCCCGAACTTGGCCAAGCAGAGAGGCGAAAGGCCAAGTGCGAAGCGTCGCGGGCCCTAATAGCCTGCGGCCTTGGGCGCCGCGTGGTGGTTGATTGGACGCCTGCACAATGCATCCCCATGATGCCTCGATAACCGCCCGGACTAGACAAGTCCTTGCATGCATGGTCAGTCATGATTATCGGTGATCGTGGAGGCCGACGGTTGGCCTTCGTCGGCTACAAGTACGGAACGGCGTGTGCCCTTCCAGTCTATCCTTCTGCTCCTTCTCTTCCTCGTCTCGTCTGGTTGCCATGGATCCGATCCACCGGTTCTCCAGGGAAGAGAAGGGAAAAGCTCCTCAAGAGGATCCTGACCCGCTCCCCCCAAAGAAGCGGCTTGCTCTCTGGTGTCAAGGCAGGAGCGCGCGCGAGGAGGCGCCTGCGTTCTGCGCGTCTGGCCGCCTCCAGGATTTCCTCTTCCCTTGTACGCCAATTGGTGGCCCTGAAGGAGGCGACGCTGGCGCCACGAAGGGCGCGCCCGACGCCGGGCGGGTCACGAAGGTGTGCGTCTTCCCCGGAGTTCACGCCGAGGCTCCTACCGGAGTTCGTGCCAGCGTCGCCCGCGCCTCCGAAGTCTTGGATTCGCCTTCCTTCTTTCTTCGCCTCCGTCGTCCGGCAGGGGGAGCCCCTGGGACTCTGGCTGCAGCACGTCGGCTGCGGCACCCTCGCGACCGGGGCTGTAGTTGCCCCGGGCGAGGTCTTCATGACACGAGGCTGGAGCAAGGTCGCCCGGGTCTGCAGGATGAGGGGCGCCCTCACGATCCACCTGGAGTACGACGGTGCTTCGGTGATGTCCTTCAAGCTCTTCGACGCGGAGGGTCGTCGGCTAGAGTGCTACCTCGGGAGAGGCGGTCGGGGCCTTGCTGTGGTGAGACGGAGGCCGACCGACCACTCCGTTGGCGGCTTCTCAGGCAACGAAGGCGCCAGAGGATCCAGCGACTCCACCGAGCTCTTCGCAACGCCGGAGACGAGCGACGACAGCTACGAGCCCCCGAGCCCGCGCCGCTCCCGGAGCAGGGCGGGTTGCCGCCGCCGCCGCCTCGATCTAGATGGGGTTGGCTCCGGACCGGTGGCCCATCGTTGATGATGGCGTCTGCCGCGGTGGTCCCTGTAGATAGGACTCCTTAGGATTCGCGTCTTTTGTTCCTGCGAGGAGCCAAGAATGTACCCCGCGAGGGCTTGTAAGATATTTGTAGCTTCGTTTGTCAATATAACCCTTATTGTGCGGCAATGCGGGATGCTCATTCCGTTTTAGCGCAGTTTCTTCCTTTCGGACCTCGTGAGGGCTTGATGCTCTGCGCCCGACAGTCCCATCCCAAGGCGGCTTCACCGTCAGCTGGTATGCCAGGTCGCGATGCCATGGTCAAGGCCAGGAGGTGAGCGGCCCGAGGTCCGGTAAGAGCCTCTGAGTCGCGATGCTCAGGGGGTCCCCCTTGGCGCCCAAGCAGCCATCATTCGGTGAGAAAGGGGAGCGACGTTGCTAACACGGAGTTGCATTGAGTTTGGGGATGGTGTTGCGATGACTAGTGTGTCCGGAGGGTGACTTATCTCGAGGGTCAGGACAATGCATCCTGGTGCGGCGCTAGGTCCGCGCCTTTGCTGGCGAGAGATTGCGTGGCGAGGTCGTTCCGTGCTCCTTGGAGGGACCCTGCAGGTTCACCACAAAAGGAACAAGAGCTCGCCATGGCGATCGTTAGTTCTGTCGTTAGTTGCTTTGGAGTGGCGCGTGAGGCCTCGCGAGGTGTGTTGGGGCACCCGTGAGCCAGCGCGGGACTCACGAGGCCCTACCTCAAGGCGGGGTGCGCCTGGCTCTGGGCCTTAGCTTCGAGCGTGTTCCTACAAATTTGGCCAGATGCCGGTGCTCTACGTCTTCGGGTCCTCGCTCTCGGGCTGGTCTCAGCCATCGCTGGCAAGCCAGGTCGCGATGCCATGGGCAAGACCAGAGGGTGAGGGCCGGAGAGCCGGTAGGAGCCCTGAGTCGCGATGCTCAGGCACCCCCCCTTTAACGCGCAAGCTGGATTAGATGACGCAACTCTACATCCTCAGGTCCCGGCTCTCGGGCTGGTCTCAGCTGTCGCTGGCAAGCCAGGTCGCAATGCCATGGACAAGACCAAAGGGTGAGGGCCGGAGAGCCGGTACGAGCCCTGAGTCGCGATGCTCAGGCACCCCCCCTTTAACGCGCAAGCTGGGTTAGATGACGGAACTCTACGTCCGCGGGTCACGGCTCTCGGGCTGGTCTCAGCCGTCGCTGGCAAGCCAGGTCGCGATGCGATGGACAAGACCAGAGGGTGAGGGTCGGAGAGCCGGTAGGAGCCCTGAGTCGCGATGCTCAGGCACCCCCATTTAACGTGCAAGATTCCGCCACCCAGGAAAGGCACCAAATAACAAGCATGGTGGAGCGAGAGCATAATCCTAAGGAAGAAGCAGGGAGGATACATGCCGCTGGGACTGGCCCGAGCGGCTTGGGGATGATGCAGCCCGAGGGGCGCCCCCAGCAGGATAAGCTAATGACATGAAGTAACAAGGGATACATGCCGCAGGACGGACTCCACGCTGCCCGGGAATAATGCAGCCTCAAGGCGCCTCAGCCGGAAATAAAACTTAAAATGTCACCGTGATGTTGGGGATGAAGGGGTGTTGGTGTAGCAGACTCGGTGGGCTGCGGGAGCCGATCCTCACGAGCCCCTGTGCCCGGGGGCCTCGGGAGGCTCCGGAGGCGTTAAGCGGCTCCTTAGGAGCCATCTCCATCTCCGCCAGGCTGCGGCGTGCTTGACCTCTTGAGCCTCCGGGATGGTCCTCATGAGGCCTGGTGTGCAGAGCTGCTTTGGCAGGCCATAAGGCATGCGTCACGTAGGCTGGGGCGGACCGCAACGCCCCACTCGCGAGGGCCAGAGGCGCTCTTGAGATGCGGCTCGGTTGAGCCCTGGTATGTCGATGCAGACGCGCAGCCCACCATCCTCGCCTGGATGGGGGGCCACAGCGGGTAGGCGGCGGCTACCCCTCATGACCCTTGACTCCTGTAGCTCCTGAATGGCCTTGCTGACGAACTCTTGAGGTTCTGCCCTTCTGGTTTTGCTCCTGCTTGCGGGAAACGTGCTTCGAAACACGCCTCCATGTGGTGCCCAAGCGCCTCCCTCGAGACCTTGGCGAGGTCGGCGGCCCTCCAGGGGAGAGCCCCCGAGCCCTGCCTCAGGAGGGCGCCGAGCGCACTTTTCTATGTGATGGAAGGAGGCTCCCCCTGGCCCGATGTGGACCCTAAGGGGCCTGTCTCTTGAAGAGCCGGGCCGGTCGATGTCTTCTTCTTCTTGGGTGCTGCCTCGGGAGGCATCCTGCTGCTGTGGTCTGGGTCTTCCAACGATGCGGCCTGGAAGGCTCGCTCCAGGGAGCACACTGCGTCTCTTTCTTCACAGGGCACCGTGATGACCCCGCCGCTTCCTGGCATCTTGGGTTGTAGCCATGGTGGGTTACGGCCATGAATTTAGCCAACGCTAGGTACCCGAGGATGGCGTTGTATGACAGGCGAATGTGGGCGACGTCGAAGTCGATGAGCTCGGTGTGGTAGTTGTCGCGGGCTCCGAAGGTGAAAGGAAGGCGGACCTGCCCGATCGGGACCGTTGGAGCCGTCGGTGACTCCGGAGAAAGGCTTGGTTGGCTGAAGCTGATTGTAGGGCACTTGAAGATTCTTGAATGTTTCCACGGACAGGACGTTGAGCCCTGCCCCGCCGTCGATGAGGGTCTTGGTGACCAGCACGTTGCTGATGATTGGGGAGCAAAGCATCGGGAGAACTCCGGCTGTGGCTGCGCACTTGAGCTGATCCGCTGAGCTGAACGTGATGGCGCATGTCGACCACCTGAGAGGGCGCGTGGACTCGAGCTTGGGGAGGACTGCATTCACCTCGCCGGGGAACTGCTTGAAGATGCGCTGAGAGGCTGGGGCTTGAGCTCCACCTAGGATGCAGGCGACCGCACGCGCTTCCTGGAAGCCCCCAGCCCCCTCATCCTGATGACGGTCTTCGATTCTCCTTGGTGGCGGCGGCAGCGGAGGGAGGCTCATTCCCTCAGGCGATCCTCGCGAGGCTGATCCCTCCAGCCCCGTCATGAGGTGGGTCTTGCCAGCGGTCCTCGCGAGGTTGGTCGCGCCACCCTTGGCGCGGGCCGCTGGTCTTCCCAAATGACTGCATTCCTTCCTCCTCCTCGGCCAGAGCCCCGTCGCCGCGCTCAGGCGTCTGCCGACCCTTCCTTCACGTACGGCTCGGAGTTCTTGGCATTCATTGGTGTTGTGGGTGTGGAGGTCGTTGTACACGCAGTACCGGCTGCCCTTGGAGGACTCGGGCTGATCTCTGCGCTTGGTGTCTGGTTCGGCCGCAAGCACGGCAGCCCCCTTGCGCTTCACGTCCTTAGCCTTGGACTTCTTCTCTTTGGGATCCGCGGCAGGCAGCTCGAGGAGGGAGAGGCGCCCCTCCTCAGCCCTGGCGCACTTGGTCGCCAAGTTGAACAGCTCCAGGGAGGTGCACGGGTCTTCATGCATCGCCAGCTCCTCCTTCATCTTGACGTCGCGCCGCCGTCGAGAAGGCAGAAGATGATGGCCTCCTCTGTTACCACCTCGGGATCTTGAGGCGGCGTTGTTGAAGCGCCGATGTACTTTTGTGGTTTCCCGCTGCCGCTTGATTCGGCGCATGTCGCCACGGCGGGTGGCCGGTCGCGAGTACCACGGAAGTTGGCGATGAAGCGAGTACGCATCTCGCCCAGGAAGAGATCGTGCACTGGGCCAGATTCAGAGCCAAAAGGGCCCGTCCTTGAGCGCCATGGGAAACCAGTTCGCCATGACCTTTTCATCCCCGTTGGCAGCCTCGATGCCCAGCTCGTAGAGCTGGAGGAACTCCGTAGGGTCAGCCGTGCCGTCGTAGCATGGAGGCAGGTCTGGCTTGAACTTGGCGGGCCACGCGACGCTGCGCAGCTCGGAGGTGAAGGCGCGGCAGCCCGCCGTGGCCGCGGGGGGCCTCGGACGACAGAGGGCTTGGTCTTGTGGGCCTCCCTGCGCCGTGGCTGGGGGCAGCGCAGGGTCTTGACGTGCTGGAGCGGGGAGCGCTCGGGCAGCTTCTTGCGGGCGAGGAACTTCTTGGCAGCTCTGCTCTTGCCGCGCCGGCGCCTGGCGGAACGGGTTCCGCCCAGGGGCCGCTACGCGCGCTGTGGCGCCGTCTTGAGGAGGAGGCGGCCGAGGCGCCCGGAGCTTCATCACCAGCAGGCGGGTGCGGTGCGATGAGACGGACAGCTGGGTCGCCTCTGCATGGACGACGAGCTCGGCGACTCGGTTGAGTATTCTTCGTAGACGTCGTTGACGGGGCGGTAGCGCAGGAGCTCGTTGGTCGCGATGAGTGTAGCTCGGGCCTCCATGGCCGCGCGGGGCGCGCATGAGGAAGAACCAGCGGGGGTGAGCGAAGGCGTGGCGGTGCGGCCATCCTGCCTCATGGAAGGGTGCTGGGATGACGCTTGCTGCTCGTTCCCCGCCGGGCCGGTGGCGGCGTTTACGGTAGGTGACGGGGAACGACGAGGACGCCCGCCGACGGGAGCCGTCTGGGCGACGTGGGAGGCGAGGGCGGCTCGGCGCTCGGCGTGGGCCCGACGAGCGTCACACATGGTTGCGGTAGTCGGGGAAGAACGAGGCGACGAAAGGCAAATTCCGGCGCACCCCTACCTAGCGCGCCAAATGTCGGATTTCGAGTTCCGGCAGACCCTTAAGGTTCGGACTCTGGGGTGCGCGCGGAGATCCAACCCTCCACCGTCTTGTACCTCGCCGAATCGCTGGGACCTAAACTACTAAGAAGAACAGCACAAGAGACACGAGATTTATACTAGTTCGGGCCACCGTTGTGGTGTAATACCCTACTCTAGTTTGTGGTGTGGTGGATTGCCTCTGGGCTGATGAAGAACAGTACAGGGAAGAACAGCCTCGCGAGGGTCTGTTCTTGGTGGGTGTCATGAACTGCTAGGGGTGTCCCGTTGCTCTAGCTTGAGGATCAGGTCTCTATCTCTCTCTCTGGATTCCAAATGCCCGCCCCCCTACTATGGTGGCTAGCTCTACTTATATAGACGAAGGCCCTGAGCCTCTTCCCAAATATTGAGCAGGAAGGGCGCCAACAATTGGCCATTTTGAAGGGGAACAACGGGTACACTTATCCTGACTAAAGTTGGTCCTCGCCGCCAAAGGCTCTCGTGATGACGCCTGCTTGGGCTCCACGATGACTCCTTCCGCCGTTGGGGCTGGTCTTGGTCTTGTTGCAATCAAACGGGTGCCTTTGCTTGATGCTCTTGCTGCGCTTGCTCCTTTGCACCAAAGAGGAAAGGGGACGCCAGGCGTGGCTGGCGCCCGACCGGGCGCCCTTGGTCGTCATGGCTTGCGTCATGGACACCTCGCGAGGTACCCTGCCTTGAACTCTCCGCCTCCTCATGAGCCACTGACGAGGTGCAGGCCTGGGGAAGCTCCTGGTCATCCGCCCCGCGAGGCTTGGCCCCTCGCGAGGGTCTTGAGCTTGTGTTGATGAAGATGGGATGTCCTGGGCCTCCTTTGAGCCACGCCGCAGGCCGCAGGCAGGCAAGTCTGGGGACCCCCGTTCCCAGAATGCCGACAACATGTAAAGCTTTGAGTCATATATGCATGATGTAGATGTTCATCTAGTTCTTATAGTTCATCTCATTCAAAATCAATTAGTTTTATAAAAATGTTAAGATTCAGGTGATTGTGCATTGTAAAGCATAAAGTAAAAAAAAATTGGCAATTCATTTAGAAAAAAAATCAATTATGATACGGAAGATTCTAGAACAAAGGAGAAGTGCTTGTGTTTTGAGGTTTGTGCATTATGCTTCAAAGTTATTCGCACACTATACAGTTCTTGTGCCATAGTTGCATGTCTTGGAAAAAAGCTACTGGTGGGTTGTACTAGCTATTTAGGAATAGAAGATGTATACATGGAAGTTGCAGGGAAATAGATGACATGGAGTATCTCAATTCCTATGAGTAGGGATTGGAAAAGAGATGTCATTTGGTTAACATCATAGGAACTTTTCTATTGAATCTAGAGATGATATGTATCTCAATTCCTATGAGGAGGGATTAGAAAAGAGATGTAATTTGGTTCATATCATAGGAACTTTTCTATTGAATATACGCTAATGTTTATTTTCCTTTGAAATTATGGGAGTATAGGAATCCATTCATATGAACCAAGTGGCTCTAAATCTACAGAAATGATATCATGTTTATTTCCTTTTAAATGTGGAGTATATGAATCTATTCCTATGAACCAATTGGCTCTAAAGGAAAAACTTGTCACAGCCCCAGATCAGCCTTTGCTTGACTTTGCTTGCTCATCATGTCATCATGTTTAAATTTCTAAGAAACTTGAAATGGGGATTGCCTAAACCCTAGCATTAAAGGAATTCACTAGGTTCAACCAAAATATTTCCAAAGAACTAATGACTTCCAAAAATGTTCATCATTCTTGGAAAATATCGAAACAAGAACTGAGGTGATGCACATTTTTCCATGACATATTGGGCTCTGGATTTAAATCATACCTTATTTGCATTTGGGCATTTAAATTTTATATATTATATTAAATGTCCAAATATTCATGAACTGAAATTCTGGTTATTGGAAATAATCCAAATAGTGGCCACAAGCAGTCTCGTGATTTTTGAAAGTGCATAGGTATTTTTAATAAAGCCCTGAAAATTTAAAGAATAATAGAAAACTGAAATAATTAGAAAAAGCAGAGAGGAGAGAAACCTTACCTGGCACAGCCCACCTGGCAGGCCACTACTGTGCTAGGCCCAGCCAGCCACCGCACCATCTTCAACCTCCTGCCAGTAGGCAGGAGGGCGTGTGCCCACCGCTTGCCGGCACGCGCCGGCCACCGCCTGCTTACCTGCTCGCCACCTGGAGGCACCCGAGGGTGCCACACACTCCCCTCGACCCCTTGCACCTCTCCCCTCTCTCCTAGGACTCCCTCTCCCTCCTCTGCTCGCTTCCGCGGCGCCACCGAGGGCTGCCGTTGACGCCGCTCGCCACCACCGCAGCCAACGCCTCTCCCTCAACCTCCCGAGCAGCCCAGAATCTCCGCCACTTCGTCCTCGACCCCCTCAACGAGCCACGCCCCTCCAGAAGCCCCCGAACGTCCTCACCGGGCTCGTCTTCAACCTCCCAACGGCGAGATCGACTTCGCCGCCCCGCCAACTCCAATCCTTCCCCGAGCCCGTTTCGACGCCCTCTACACTCGACGTGAGCTCCTGCTCCTTCTCCCTCTCCCGCTTGTTTCATCGCACGCCAGAAGCCGCCACACCGCGCTTGCACGCGTCGCCGCCGAAGCTTCTCATTGCCGAGGCCACTTCCACTCGAGCTCGAAACCGAAGCGCATCATCAAGGCCTTCAGTAGCGTCCTGCAGAAGCGGCCATACGTTGCTCTGTTGTGCCCTACGGCGTCGAATCCGTCGACGTCCGAACTCCGGCCGCCGCGCCTCCCGCCGTCGACGTCGCTTCCGTGCACCTCAGCCACCGCCGCTTGCTGCGTTGGAAGCGCGCGAGCATGCTCTTCGCGTAGAGCCCCTCCACCGCCCGAACGGTCGCCGGAGGAGGAATTCCGACGACCTTCGCCGCGACTGGCCTCGCCGGCGGCCTTAACTCCGGCTAATCACCGGTTGGGCACTAATCAATTACCCCCCAGGGTCACTAACAAGTGGGCACCGGCCCTTGTAATTTTTGGTTAAGGTTTTAAACTAAACTTAACTAACCCGCTGACGTGGCACCGTTAGATTAGCTAATTAGGGTTAGTTAGTGACACTGACATGTGGGCCCCGTGTCCTGCTAATTTTAGTTAGTGCTAAAACTAACTCTTTTAGCCCCTGAGTCACTGACCAGTGGACCCCACTGGTCAGGTTTGACCTGGAGGCGCCCAGTTGACCTGCTGACATCAGGGTGATGTCATGCTGACGCAATAACCCATTTTCTGGATTTATTATAATTCAGGAAATTCCAGAAAATATCCCAAACTTCTAAAATTCATAGTAATTCAACCGTAGCTCAGATTGAAATAATTTATATATGAAAAATTATCAGAAAAATCCAATCTATCCATCTGTACCACTTTCATGCATGATTGAACAAGTTAACCTCACTGAATAGGATGAATCATGATTAGGGCAATTTATGAACTAGCATTTGGAGTTGGAGTTTAACCTTGTTTGAATTCCACTTCAATTAACTTGGCTTACTACTGCATTAGGTCAATTCAGTCCCTTAACATGACATGTCATTCATTTGTTTGTGCATTGCATTGATTGTGTTTCTTCTTGTTTGTCGGTGGTTGTTCCCTCTCGATAGACGTGGTTTCGACGATGAGATCGATTACACTGATGAAGAGCTATATTATCTTCGGAAGTGCCAGGCAAGAAAAACCCCCTTGTTCATTCTGATACAATCCCACTCTCTCGCTCCTGCTCTCTTTTACTGCATTAGGACAACAACGATTTATCTGTTACTTGCTGCGGTAGTTGAACCCCTTTATCCTCTGCATGACCTGTCATTCCACAGTAAATAGATGAAACCCACTAGCATGAGTAGGAGTTGTTTGAGCCCTGTTGTGCCTACTCATTCATGCTTGTTTGTCATGCCTGCTACTGCTTAGAGTAGGAGTTGTCTGATTCATCGAGAATGAATTGGAATGGTGTGTGAACATGTCCTACTGTGTGTGAGCTAAGTCTGTGAACACGATTTGGTAAAGGTAGCGGTGAGAGGCCATGTAGAAGTACATGGTGGGTTGTCTCATTGAAACCATCCTCAGGAACTGAGTTCTGTGTTTGTGATCCATGAAACAGTTACTACCACACATTGGGATCCTTAATTGACTCTCTCGGCTTCTTAACCACCCTTGTTCTCTCCCAGAGTTGCAACTAGTTTCCGTGTTTGTAGGATATGTGTTGGAGGCCGTATGAAGCGCCGACCCTAGGGGTGGGCTATGATGCGGTAGATACACCGTGTCTGCAAAATCGAATGCCCGTTTGGTATCTCGGGAACCCTGCACACATCGTTCGGGGCCGTTAGTGGAAACCTCGGCCGGACTCCCTACGGATGGAACCCGAATAGGCGATAAACCTGGACTAGGGACTTGAGTGTTTAGGTAGGCCGTGGCCGACACCCACGTTGGGCTTCCGCTTGAAGGTTGCCGAGTACATGTCGTGTAAACGGCGGTAAGTGGTGAGAGCGTGTGAAGAAGTACACCCTGCAGGTTAATGTCATCTATTCAATAGCCGTGTCCGCGGAAAAGGACTTCTGGGTTGCCTATATCAGTTCATAGACAAGTGAAAGTGGATACTCTAAAATGCGCAAGATAAGCATGAGTGCTATGGATGGCGTTCTCGTAGGAAGACGGGATCGGATCCATAGTAGTGTATTGATATGGTGAATATGTGGACTCGTAGCGCCACCTCAAAAGAGTTACTTGCGCAATGTAGTTCGGGATAGCCACCGAGTCAAAGCTGGCTTGCTGCAGTCAAACTCCACCACCCCTTTGGTTATAATGATGCATATGTAGTTAGTTCTGATGTAAGTCTTCTTTGAGTACGTTTGTACTCACGTTTGCTTATTTTATGTTTTGCGAGAGACGTCAAGATCGCTAGTAGTTCCGCTTGGGCTTCGACGTTTAGCTTGTTACCTCATTACTATCTTGTGCCCTCGGCAGGATCTGGTAGATAGTCGTGCTTCTCGGCCTCTTTTTCATTTGTAGATGTCTTTACTCGGACATGTTAAGCTTCCACCGGTGCTTTGACTTGTATGTTTCAATGTTGGGTCATGAGACCCATGTTTGTAATATCTCGCTCCTCGGAGCCTAATGAATAAATATTTGAGTCGTAGAGTTATGTTGTGATGCCATGTTGTATTTACACATATTGAGCATATTGTGTGTATGTTTGAAATGCTAGGTATGTGTGGGATCCGACAATCTAGTTGTTTATCCTTGGCAGCCTCTCATATGGGGAAATGTAGTCTAGTACTTCCTGAGCGATAGTAGTCCGCTATGCCAGTTCACCGGACTCTGCTAGCCCAACACTATTGCTCGACACTTGACTGGCCGGGCATGTGTTTCACCTCGTTCACGTGGTTCCGTCCCTTCGGGAAATGTCACGCGGTGACATCCGGAGTCCTGCCTAGCCTGCTACAGCCCGGGTTACCGGAGTCCTGTTAGCCCAGTGCTACAGCCCGGATTCACACGCTGCTAACCGACATGCTCGATGTGATTCATGTATGCCTGTCCCCATGGGTTAGTGCCGCTTTGGGTTTACGACTAGCCATGTCGGCCCGGGTTCTTCATCATATGGATGTTAGCGACACTATCATATACGTGAGCCAAAATGCGCAAACGGTCCCGGCCATGGTAAGGCGACACCCGTGGGGATACCGTCGTGAGGCCGCAAAGTGATATGAGGTGTTACCGGCTAGGTCGATGTGATTTGGAATCGGGTCCCGACAGCGTTGGTATCGAGCCCCGATCGTCAGAGGATTACCAAGCCAAACTGGTCGGGTTGTGTCTAGAAATGCTTTAGTTATGTAAGGGAATTGATTGTGGAAGGGAACGTAAGGCTCTTTTTACTCCTTATACCTCATGGCCTTCTGATCTGAGTCATCCTCTTCTCCTCTACGGGGTTTAAGAACTAGGCTTCTCATCTATCTATCAGAATGACGTATTACTAATCCATAGACCTTTAAGATTTTGGTTTTAAGCCCCAGTTCAGTTCCTACTATTTCTGTATGATAACTGTTGATCGCAGAACCTTGATATTGTGATGTTGAGTGGTTATGCCACCATTTTTGCAGGATGTCTCAAATCATTTTGAGCATTTACAACCGTTATGTCCGTCCGAGTCATCCTGTGTCTCTAAATAGTCCGATGCATTTGCAAATCCCTTCTCTCCATTTCTAATGTTCATCTGGGCCAGATTAATCACACAAATTAGTATGTTGAGGTACTCCGCTGCCTCAACATATATGTTGGAGTTGTTGTTATGACCTAGGTGTTTTAGGAAGTCACCTAGTAACTTAGCAATGCTTTTGTATTCCCAGTGTGATGATTCTGGATATTATTCTTGAAAGCATCCCGTGATGTTATTAGTTAGTAGGCATTCTATTCCTGGGTTCTTGAACCCGAGATTCACCCTACCTCATGTTGTTAGTATTTGCTAGTTCCTTTAGGATATTAGTAACCTTTGCATTAGTCCTCGAGGTCAGTGGTATTTCCTTCTTCCAAATGCTATGAACCGCTTATGGCAGAAGTTCCCCGCTGAACTAAAGGATCACAATCAGAGTACTCTTGAGGAGTTCTCCATTCATAATTGCGAATCTGCCAGTTCTACTTTCCTGCATGGGTTATCCGGAAGAAACCTGTTGAACTTGATTCGACATACTAACCTATGCATCCACAACTCAGAAAGTTATATGCTCCTCGAGTTGTTCCTCCTTAGTTGTATTCTGACCCCCGCCTGTCAATTGATAGTCAAGGGTATGCGTGCATTCGTTTATCGATGCCTATTACTCTTGTGGTCCGTCAAGCCATTCTGTCCTGAATGACTTGGAGAAACAAACCCCAGTACGTCATCCATATCTAGGATTGGGTCAAAGCAATTGTATTCCGCGGATCAAAAGGCCAATCCAGCTTCTGCTCTGCTCTACCTTGGAGTGTTACCATCTTTATATCAAGAGTGTCATGGGAATTGCACCACCTCTTATGAATTCTTGACGCAGTAATACTTCTCGCCATCATCGTTCATTCCTCGGTCCCGTGTTGTTGCAACCGGAATGCCGACAAGTGTACCGTGATGTGCGAAATCAATACTTCGAGCAACTCGTTGCTTGAGAGTAAATGGACAATATTCTCATTCTTAGTGTGTTGGTTATTAAATCATCATCCTAAGATTGATCGTGCTACCTAGTCCTTATTTCTGGTGCACTCTTTGATTAATGAGTTAGGATTTTTTCAATCCCTCACTCTATTTGATCATATCGTCTTGCCCTGAAAAGCAAGATTGCTCTCGAGCTTAGTAACATACCGGTGGTTCGTGATTTCCGAATATCCTCTCGGAAGTATTACCAGGTTGTCCCCTGACTGTTATGTTGAGCTTGTGATCAAGTTGGTTTTCCTCTAAACCAGCCATTCTCCAAGAATCTGTGTTGGATACCCCTGAGCTAGTTGGTTGAGCTAAACAATAACTTGGAGAGTTGGAAGATAAAAGCTTGTCCAACTTAGTTTGTTCCAAAGGGATATTCTTGTGTAGTGTGTGTTGAAGAAAGATGATATCTTCATCGATTGGTCCCGGTGATCAGTTGCTGGACCTATTGTCTTATCAATCCTTTGATTTGAGTGTGGGCTATCATCAAATCAAATAAGTACCAACGATGCTCGTAATGTTGTCTTACTCGTGGTTGATCCCTCGAGCATATACCATTACATCTTTTGGTCTGACCAATGCTATCACCGTGTTCACATGATGGTGGAAGTCCGGTGATATGGAAATTCCGGTGAGTTGCTGTTGAGCCCATCATTAGCATTTTGTCTCCCCATGATTCATGTTGAACATCAACCTAGTGTTGGAAACTTTGTAAGCAATGCCTTCGTGTTCCGTTCATGAAGCTTATGCTTGGATGGAAGAAGTGACTTCCTCTAATTCACGTGCATTAGGGGCAAGTTGCCGCCATGAATTTGAGAAAGGTTTGTTTTGTTTCCTTGGAATCATCCCAAGTCGATCATGCATATGTGTGAAGTATTCTGTAGTCTGGAGACTTGCAACCTTCATTCTATATGTATTCCTAGCATACCAAGCCACTGATTGACTTGTTCAAGGAAAAGAAGTCTATGCTTGGGATCTAATCCATGGACTTGCGTAAAGACTTCGATATCCTCGATGATGGTTCCCCACCTGAACTCGGTAGTGTTTTATGATAAGACTACTATGTGGTCATTCTTGTCTTGGACAACATGTTCACATGTTAGTAGCAGAACCAGCTCATGTTTTGGAGCTTGCTATCGTAGTTCATTCCCGAGAATCTCGCAACATTTTCTCGTTGATTTGTGTTGCAAACTTTCATTTTTCTTTTTAGACTCGATGAGTCTGGAATATCCTAACACCAACCAGATCTGAATCTCAGGCATATATGATGGTTGGAACCTTCCCAACATTTGCATTTTGTTCCCAGCTTGCATCCCATCGTGCCAATTTTCCATGGGCTGCCCTTCTCAGTAATTGATGTCTAGGATCATCCTCAAAAGTGGACTTACCATGGGTCCCATCCATTTATGATGATAAGCAAATCATCCATTGCGTTGTCTTCAACAAGGTAGTCCACATCATCCATTCTAGTCCGAGTATGTCATTCTTTCGAACTCCTTCAAATGATCGATTGTGATTGCCTTAGGCTGGTATAAAGAGTTCCAACGATCTATGGATCAAAAGTAATTCTTTTTGCCACTTAAGGGAATAGTTCTTTGCGTCACTTTTCCCAAGGTGCCCGTTACGGAATCCTGGCAATTATTTCCTCGCCACCTTGACACCATCCACTATCCTTCTAAGCGTAGAATTGTTGCCCGCCAATCAAACCCCGTCGTTTGTTCTTCCATCCCTCTCGATGTGTTCCGTGTCGCAGCTCGAGAGATGTTTCAATGTCTCGCTTGATGAGTGATCCTAAGTTGCTCGATCTTTAAGAAGATCGATTCCTGCAGAGTTCCTCTTTGTCGTTGTCGTGTTGGATGAAGTTCCCGAAAGCAAAGACGTCAAGATCAATATGAAGCAATGAATCAACATCTTGAGAAGGACAGTTGGATCGTGAAGATCATGTTAGCTTGTGACCCCTTTGACTTCTTACCTCACGTCTTGAATCTCGGGACGAGATTCTTGTTTAGTGGGGGTGAGCTGTCACAGCCCCAGATCAGCCCTTGCTTGACTTTGCTTGCTCATCATGTCATCATGTTTAAATTTCTAAGAAACTTGAAATGGGGATTGCCTAAACCCTAGCATTAAAGGAATTCACTAGGTTCAACCAAAATATTTCCACCAAATGACTTCCAAAATGTTCATCATTCTTGGAAAATGCCGAAACAGAACTGTGAGGTGATGCACATTTTCCATGACATATTGGGCTCTGGATTTAAATCATACCTTATTTGCATTTGGGCATTTAAATTTTATATATTATATTAAATGTCCAAATACTCATGAACTGAAATTCTGGTTATTGGAAATGATCCAAATTGTGGCCACAAGCAGTCTCATGATTTTTGAAAGTGCATAGGTATTTTTAATAAAGCCCTGAAAATTTACAGAATAATAGAAAACTGAAATAATTAGAAAAAAGCAGAGAGGAGAGAAACCTTACCTGGCGCAGCCCACCTGGCAGCCCACTACTATGCTAGGCCCATCCAGCCACTGCACCGTCTTCAAGCTCCTGCCAGTAGGCAGGAGGGCGTGTGCCCACCGCGCGCCGGCCACCTCCTGCTTACCTACTCGCCGCTGGAGGCACCCGAGGGTGCCACGCACTCCCCTCAACCCCTTGCACCTCTCCCCTCTCTCCCAGGACTCCCTCTCCCTCTTCTGCTCGCTTCCGCGGCGCGACCGAGTGCTGCCGTTGACGCCGCTCGCCACCACCGCAGCCAACGCCTCTCCCTCAACCTCCCGAGCAGCGCAGAAGCTCCGCCACTCCGTCCTCGACCCCCTCACTGAGCCACGCCCCTCCAGAAGCCCCGAACGTCCTCACTGGCTCGTCTTCAACCTCCCGACGGCGAGATCGACTTCGCCGCCCCGCCAACTCCAATCCTTCCCCGAGCCCGTTTCGACGCCCTCTGCACTTGATGTGAGCTCCTGCTCCTTCTCCCTCTCCCCGTTTGCTCAGCTGCACGCCGTAGCCGCCACACCGCGTTTGCCCGCACGCGCCGCCGCCTGAGCTTCTCGCTGCCGAGGCCACTTCCACTCGAGCTCGAAACCGAGCGCATCACCGCACTCAGCGCGTCACCACGGGGCCGTAGCGGCCATACGTTGCTCCTGTTGTGCCCTACGACGTCGAATCCATCGACGTCCGAACTCCGGTCGCCGCGCTTCCCGCCGTCGACGTCGCTTCCGTGCACCTGAGCCACTGCCGCTTGCTGCGTTGGAAGCGCGCGAGCATACTCTTCGTGTAGAGCCCCTCCACCGCCCGAACGGTCGCCGGAGGAGGAATTCTGACGACCTTCGCCACCGGCCTCGGGCCGGCCTTAACTCCGGCTAATCACCGGTTGGGCACTAATCAATTACCCCCGTGGTCACTAACAAGTGGGCCCGGGCCCTTGTAATTTTTTGTTAAGGTTTTAAACTAAACTTAACTAACCCGCTGACGTGGCACCGTTAGATTAGCTAATTAGGGTTAGTTAGTGACACTGACATGTGGGCCCCGTGTCCTGCTAATTTTAGTTAGTGCTAAAACTAACTCTTTTAGCCCCTGAGTCACTGACCAGTGGACCCCACTGGTCAGGTTTGACCTGGAGGCGCCCAGTTGACCTGCTGACATCAGGGTGATGTCATGCTGACGCAATAACCCATTTTCTGGATTTATTATAATTCAGGAAATTCCAGAAAATATCCCAAACTTCTAAAATTCATAATAATTCAACCGTAGCTCAGATTGAAATAATCTATATATGAAAAATTATCAGAAAAATCCAATCTATCCATCTGTACCACTTTCATGCATGATTGAACAAGTTAACCTCACTGAATAGGATGAATCATGATTAGGGCAATTTATTAACTAGCATTTGGAGTTGGAGTTTAACCTTGTTTGAATTCCACTTCAATTAACTTGGCTTACTGCTGCATTAGGTCAATTCAGTCCCTTAACATGACATGTCATTCATTTGTTTGTGCATTGCATTGATTGTGTTTCTTCTTGTTTGTCGGTGGTTGTTCCCTCTCGATAGACGTGGTTTCGACGATGAGATCGATGACACTGATGAAGAGCTATATTATCTTCGGAAGTGCCAGGCAAGCAAAACCCCCTTGTTCATTCTGATACAATCCCACTCTCTCGCTCCTGCTCTCTTTTACTGCATTAGGACAACAACGATTTATCTGTTACTTGCTGCGGTAGCTGAACCCCTTTATCCTCTGCATGACCTGTCATTCGACTAGCATGAGTAGGAGTTGTTTGAGCCCTGTTGTGCCTACTCATTCATGCTTGTTTGTCATGCCTGCTCTTGCTTAGAGTTGAGTCAGTCTGATTCATCGGGAATGAATTGAATGGTGTGTGAACATGTCCCTCTGTGTGTGAGCTAAGTGTGTGAACACGATTTGGTAAAGGTAGCGGTGAGAGGCCATGTTGGAGTACATGGTGGGTTGTCTCATTGAAACCGCGTCCTCGAGGCCTGAGTTCTGTGTTTGTGATCCATGAAAGCAGTTACTACCACACATTGGGATCCTTAGTTGACTCTCTCGACTTCTTAGCCACCCTTGTTCTCTGTCCAGGAGTTGCAACTAGTTTCTGGTGTTTGTAGGATATGTGTTGGAGGCCGTGCGTAGCGCTGACCCTAGGGGTGGGCTATGATGCGGTAGATACACCGTGGCCCAGTGTACCGAATGCCCGTTTGGTATCTCGGGAACCCTGCACACATCGTTCGGGGCCGTTAGTGGAAACCTCGGCCGGACTCCCTACGGATGGAACCCGAATAGGCGATAAACCTGGACTAGGGACTTGAGTGTTTAGGTAGGCCATGGCCGACACCCACGTTGGGCTTTCGCTTGAAGGTTGCCGAGTACATGTCGTGGAAACGGCGGTAAGTGGTGAGAGTGTGTGTGAAGAAGTACACCCCTGCAGGGTTAATGTCATCTATTCGAATAGCCGTGTCCGCGGAAAAGGACTTCTGGGTTGCCTATATCAGTTCATAGACAAGTGAAAGTGGATACTCTAAAATGCGCAAGATAAGCGTGAGTGCTATGGATGGCGTTCTCGTAGGAAGACGGGATCGGATCCATAGTAGTGTATTGATATGGTGAATATGTGGACTCGTGTGCGCCACCTCAAAAGAGTTACTTACAGTCGTAGTTCAGGATAGCCACCGAGTCAAAGCTGGCTTGCTGCAGTCAAACTCCACCACCCCCTTTGGTTATAATGATGCATATGTAGTTAGTTCTGATGTAAGTCTTGCTGAGTACGTTTGTACTCACATTTGCTTATTTTATGTTTTGCAGAGAGGCGTCGATGTCGCTAGTAGTTCCGCTTGGGCTTGACGTTTAGCTTGTTACCTCGGCTACGATCTTGTGCCCTCGGCGAGATCTGGTAGATAGTCAGGCTTCTCGGCCTCTTTTTCATTTGTAGATGTCTGTACTCAGACATGTTAAGCTTCCATTTGTGCTCTGACTTGTATGCTCTGAATGTTGGGTCATGAGACCCATGTTTGTAATATCTCGCTCCTCGGAGCCTAATGAATAAATATTTGAGTCGTAGAGTTATGTTGTGATGCCATGTTGTATTTACACATATTGAGCATATTGTGTGTATGTTTGAAATGCTTGGTATGTGTGGGATCCGACAATCTAGTTGTTTATCCTTGGCAGCCTCTCATATGGGGAAATGTAGTCTAGTGCTTCCTGAGCGAAAGTAGTCCGCTACAGCCCGGTTCACCGGAGTCCTGCTAGCCCAGCACTACTACTATGGACACTTGACTGGCCGGCATGTGTTTCACCTCGTTCCTGTGTCTGTCCCTTTGGGGAAATGTCACGCAGTGACATCCGGAGTCCTGCCTAGCCTGCTACAGCCCGGGTTACCGGAGTCCTGTTAGCCAAGTGCTACAGCCCGGATTCACACGCTGCTGACTGAGATGCTCGATGTGATTCATGTATGCCTGTCCCCATGGGTTAGTGCCGCTTTGGGTTCACGACTAGCCATGTCGGCCCGGGTTCTCTGTCATGTGGATGCTAGCGACACTATCATATACGTGAGCCAAAAGGCGCAAACGGTCCCGGGCCATGGTATGGCGACACCCGTGGGGATACCATGCGTGAGGCCGCAAAGTGATATGAGGTGTTACCGGCTAGGTCGATGTGACTTGGAATCGGGGTCCTGACAAAAATCCTATAAAAATCATATCATATAGAGTTCCTATGATATTCCTCCACACCAAAGGATGGTTGAAATTGCTGCAGGTGATGCGATGGTCTTTCTTTGTAGACTCCTCCCCCATCTTTATAGTTACCTCTCGAAGATGAATGAAATGATATATACAGGGTATTCTAGATGTGCAATTTGGTACACGAAAACTCGGTAAAAGTTTGCGAGGTTCAAATTTTGAATAAAGCTATATGCACTGCATTTTGGAACGGAGGGAGCATACGCAGTTGCTAACACTCACGTGGAAGATTTCTGTGTAGGTGGAGTGGCTGTTCTATTAAATGACATGGCAAAAGCCCGACAACATGGGATGCCGATCTAACGGTTCTTACGGCGTTAAATCGGGGAAAAGGCTTGTGGCGGACGTTTGTCGGATAATGATTTACGGACACATGCATTGCATTGATACGTGCCCCCCTCTCTCTCACGCACACGCACCCTCACGAGTCACGACTCTCCCGGTCCTCTCGCATCCACCGTCTATCTGCAGGTAGACGTCACACACATATGTGCTCTTCACACCCTACCCTCAGAACTTCTAAAAAACAAAATACGTCGCGCACATTTTATTTTAGCTCACACGTCACACACTTATACTATTACTCTTGTGGTGAACATTCTTTGGGCATAATATATTGTACTCTCACGAAGAGAAGCGGTGCATGCACGCACTAGTTCTCTCACACCCACTTCATGGTACACGTGGGGCGCATTTTTTGAAGCTGGTAAAACAAAATCACACCACTATATATATATATATATATATATATATATATATATATATATATATATATATATATATATATATATATATAAGCACGAGCCTTAGCACTTGAGTTACTTGGGTTCCTCTCATTCACTCTCTCATGCTCTCCAGATCTAAGCAAGACATTGGTGGCCACACTCTCTCTCAGCTCACAGCTGGTCACAAATCCGGCCGGACAACCTCGACCGGGGCAGGGGTGTAGGTGCATCGTACACGCTGTCGTCAGCGGCGAGGGAGGATACCAACGGCTTCCCGCGCGTCCCAATCGGCGGCCGTGCCGTTCTCTCCGAGAGAGCGCCGGCTCGGGAGGGCCTCTGACCCCTTCTTCCTCCCTGTGGTATTGTGGCCAAGATGCGGCCTCCTGACGCCGTCTTTGCCACATGCCGACGACCCTCAGGTGTATATTCCTTCGAAACCTGCCTTGCTCTACTGCCCGAGCTCCCCACTTGGCTTCGTGTGGATCCTTTTCTACTTCCATCCGCTGTTCCAAAGCCACCTAGACTTTTACTATTATTAGAGGTAAAGCTAGTTCATACAGTCGACTCTAAGAGTTGGTTCAAATAGGGAAGAAAGTGGGAAAGCTGTAGCATGAATATAGGACTTGGTTCTAAGAGGAAACGGGGGAAATTAGTAGATACTGGCTACCCAACCGGTCTCTTGGTTGAAAATACGAAGAAAGCATGGTGGATGGCGAAGGGTGGGGGGAAGTGGACCTATCTCTTGGTTTAAAAAGGAAAGAAAGTGACTGGTGTTGGGGGACAACGCAAATGAGAATGAGCAGGTCTAGATTTCCTGTGCTCACATAGGAAAATGTCGCCGAGGATATAGAAAATGGGAGAAATGCAGACATGCTGCCTGAGTGTTTGCCGCTCTCGACAACCACATCTGCCTCGCCACTTTATGACCCTGCTGTCCTTACGCCCATATCGCTACACATGAAGCATTAAGCAATGCCACCTAATGTCACTATAAGTAATGGTCTATTGCCGTCGATAAATTGAAGCAATGCCACCACCATTTTATGAAGTGCTTCCGTCTTGCTTTACTTCCCATGAATTGTGTTTTTGTAGTTACACTTAAATCTGACACCACTAACATTGCTTCATCCCAGTGGAACTGCACAAATTTGATTGCACATTTACTGACCATGTGCTACTCTCATGAAAGTAATACTAATGCTATTGTTCTGCATGTTAATCTAGTGGCAGTGTTGATGTGATATGATGCTACTTACTTAAGGACACTTTCATACTGTCAATCTATTGCCAATTATAACACAATAGATGTTGATGTTAATCATACGCCACTGCATATATCTGTCACTATTTAAATAACCGTATTTCGTATTTGCGCAAATAGGGATGTCTGTCTCCATATCGTTTCTGGATGTCTGTCTCTGTATCGTTTATATCCGCGCAATCAAAAGAACACACCTCAGTTTTAGTAGAACTGTGCAAAATAAGATGGCTATCCCTCGTTGTCGTCGTCTAACCACCCGTCTTCTAGGTATTCCTACATTGGTAGTTACTAGGTAGAATGACCAACGCGAAATAAAAGAAGTTGATTCGTACGTTTTACTTCCTGATTGCAGTGTAGGGATGAGCGAAAAAACTGCATCCTAGTCCGGAATGCAGTTTCTACTGTCGGCGTTCTGGGAACGGGGGTCCCCAGACTTGCCTGCCTGCGGCCTGTGGCGTGGCTCGAAGGAGGCCCAGCACGGCCCATCTTCATCAACGCAAGCTCAAGACCCTCGCGAGGGGCCAAGCCTCGCGGGGCGGACGACAAGGAGCTTCCTCAGGCACGGCCTCGTCACGCTGGCTCATGAGGAGGTGGAGAGTTCAAGGCAGGGTACATCGCGAGGTGCCCATGACGCAAGCCATGACGACCAAAGGCGCCAGTCGGGCGCCAGCCCGCGCAACGTCCTTCTTTCCTCTTTGGTGCAAAGGGAGCAAGCGCAGGCGAGAGCATCAAGCAAATGCATCCGTTTTGGTGCAACAAGACCAAGACCAGCCAACGGCTGGAAGGGAGTCATTGTGGAGCCCAAGCAGGCGTCATCACCAGAGCCTTTGGCAGGCAAGGACCAACTTTAGTCAGGATAAGTGTACCCGATGTTCCCCTTCAAAATGGCCAATTGTTGGCGCCCTTCCCGCTCAATATTTGGGAAGAGGCCCAGGGCCTTCGCCTATAAATCGGAGTAGCCACCCCCGGGGCGGGGGAGAGACGGACACACACACACACACACACACACAGAGAGAGAGAGAGAGAGAGAGAGAGAGAGAGAGAGAGAGAGAGCTAGGGGCATTTGGAAGAGGGAGAGAAGGGAGGAGACCGGAATCCTCATCGAGAAACCAGTAGCTAGAGCGACTGAGCACCACCTAGCAGTTCATCACACCCGCCAAGAACAGACCCTAACGAGGCTGTTCTTCCTTGTATTGTTCCTCATCAGCCCAAGAGGCAATCCACCACACCACACACTGGAGTAGGGTATCACACCACAATGGTGGCCTGAACCAGTATAAATCTCGTGTCCCTTGTGCTATTCCGTTTAGTAGTTTAGGTCCCAGCGATTCGGCGAGGTGCGAGACGGTGGAAGGTTGGATCTCCGCGCGCACCCCAGTGTTTGAACCTCAAGGGTCTGCCGGAACCCGAAATCCGACATTTGGCGCGCCGGGTAGGGGTGCGCCGGAATCTGCCTTTCGTCGCCTCGTTCTTCCCCGACCACCGCAACCATGTCTGACACCCGTCGGGCCCGCGCCGAGTGCCGAGCCGCCCTCGCCTCCCATGTCGCCCAGACAGCTCCCGTCGGCGGGCGCCATCGTCTTTCCCCGTCACCTGCCATCAACGCCGCCACCGGCCCGGGCGGGAACAAGCAGCAAGCATCGTCCCAGCACCCGTCCATGAGGCGGGACGGCCGCACCGCCACGCCTTCGCTCACCCCCGCTGGTTCTTCGTCACGCGTGCCCCGCACGACCATGGAGGCCCGAGCTGCACTCATCGTGGCAAACGAGCTCCTGCGCTACCGCCCCGTCGACGACGTCTACGAAGAATGGCTCGACCGAGTCGCCGAGCTCGTCCGCGCTGCAGAGCCGCCTCGACTGCCTCGTCTTGCCAGACCGCACCACGCCTTGTGGCGATGAAGCTCCTGGCCGCCTCAGCCGCCTCCTCCTCAAGAAGGCACAGCCCCGAGGCGCGGCCTGGCGGAACCCGCTCCGCCAGCGCCCGGCGCTGCAAGAGCAGTAGCTGTCAAGAAGTTCCTCGCCCACAAGAAGCTGCCCGGCGCTCCCGCTCCAAAGACGTCAAGACCTGCGCTGCCCCGGCCTTGGCGCAGGAGGCCCGCAAGACCAAGCTCTCTGTCGTCTGAGGCCCCCCGCGGCAACTGCGGGCTGTCGCGCCTTCACCTCCGAGCTGCGCAGCGTCGCATGGCCCGCCAAGTTCAAGCCAGATCTGCCTCCTCGCTACGACGGCACAGCTGACCCTACGGAGTTCCTCCAGCTCTACGAGAAGGGCATCGAGGCTGCCAAGGGGGATGAAAAGTTCATGGCGAACTGGTTTCCCATGGCACTCAAGGACGGAGCCCGCACCTGGCTCCTGAATCTGGCCCCAGGCACGATCTCTTCCTGGGCCGAGATGCGCACCCGCTTCATCGCCAACTTCCAGGGTACTCGCGACCGGCCACCGCCGTGAGCGACATGCGCCGAATCAAGCAGCAGCCAGGGAAACCCTGCAAAAGTACATCCAGCTTCAACAACGCACGCCTCAAGATCCCTGTGGTAACGGAGGAGGCCATCATCTCTGCCTTCTCCGACGGCGTGCGCGACGTCAAGATGAAGGAGGAGCTGGTGATGCATCAAGATCTGTGCACCTCCTTGGAGCTGTTCAACTTGGCGACCAAGTGCGCCAGGGCTGAGGAGGGGCGCCTCTCCCTCCTCGAGCTGCCTGCCGCGGATCCTGAAGAGAAGAAGTCCAAGGCCAAGGATGTGAAGCGCAAGGGGGCTGCCGTACTCACGGCCAAACCAGACACCAAGCGAGGCAGAGATCAGCTCGAGTCCTCCAAGGGCAGTCGGTACTGCGTGTACCACGACCTCCACACCCACAACACCAATGAATGCCAAGATCTCCGGGCCGTACGCGAAGGAAGAGTCGTGACGCCCGAGCGCAGCGACCGGGGCTACGGCCGAGGAGGAGGAAGGAATGCAGGACGCTGGGAAGACCACGGCCCGCGCCAGGGGTGGCGCGACCAACCTCGTGAGGACCGTTGGCAAGAACCACCTCGCGAGGGAGGCTGGAGGGATCAGCCTCGCGAGGATCGCCCGCAGGGGAACGTAGGCCTCCTTCCACTGCCGTCGCCGCCAAGAAGAAATGAGGACCGTCATCAGGACGAGGGGGCTGGGGGCTTCCAGGAACCGCGTGCGATCGGCTGCATCCTGGGCGGAGCTCAAGCCCCAGCCTCTCAGCGCATCTTGAAGCAGCTCGCCCGCGAAGTGAATGCAGTCCTCCCCAAGCTCGAGGCCACGCGCCCTCTCAGGTGGTCGGCATGCACCATCACGTTCAGCTCAGCGGATCAGCTCAAGTCTTGGCAGCCACAGCGGAGTTCTCCCGATGCTTTGTTCCCCAATCATCAGCAACGTGCTGGTCACCAAGACCCTCATCGACGGCGGGGCAGGACTCAACGTCTGTCCGTGGAAACATTCAACAATCTTCAAGTCCCTTACAGTCAGCTTCAGCCAACCAAGCCTTTCTCCGGAGTCACCGACGACTCCACGGTCCCGATCGGGCAGGTCCGCCTTCCTGTCACCTTCGGGGCTCGCGACAACCATCAAGCACCGAGCTCATCGACTTTGACGTCGCCCACATTACATTCGCCGTACAACGCCATCCTCGGGTACCTGGCGCTAGACAAATTCATGGCCGTAACCCACCACGGCTACAACGTCCTCAAGATGCCAGGAAGCGGCGGGGTCATCACGGTGCCCTGTGAAGAGAGAGACGCAGTGTGCTCCCTGGAGCGAGCCTTTCAGGCCGCATCGCTAGAAGACACAGACCACAGCAGCAGGAGGCCTCCAGAGGCCGCACCCAAGAAGAAGAAGACATCGACCGGCCTGGCACCTCAAGAGGCAGGCCCCTCAGGGCCCGCACCGGGCCAGGGGGAGCCTCCTTCCATCGCATAGGAAAGTGCGCCCGGCGACCTCCTCTGGCCGGGCTCGGGGGCTCTCCCCTGGAGGGCCGCCGACCTCGCCAAGGTCACGAGGGAGGCGCTTGGGCACCACGTGGAGGCGTGCTTCGAAGCATGTTTCCATAGCGATAGCAAGGCAAGGAGGGCCGAACCCTCGGGAGTTCGTCCGCCAAGGCCATTCAGGAGCTACAGGAGTCAAGGATCATGAGGGGCAGCCGCCTACCCGCTGTGGCCCCCCATCCAGGCAAGGATGGTGGGCTGCGCGTCTGCATCGACATACCAGGGCTCAACCGAGCCGCATCTCAAGAGCGCCTCTGGCCCTCGCGAGTGGGATGTTGCGAGGGCCCGCCCCACAGCTACGTGTGCATGCCTCACGGCCTGCCAAACGTGGTTGCTGCGCACCAGCATCTCATGAGGGCCATCCTGGAGGCTTGAGAGGTCAGGCACGCCGCGGCCCTGGTGGAGATGGAGATGGCCCCTGAGGAGCCGCCAGCGCCTCCAGACCCTCCCGAGGGCCCCGGGCCTGGGCTTGTGAGGATTGGCTCCGCAGCCCACCGAGTCTGCTACACCAACACCCCTTCGTCCTCAACATCACCAGTGACATCTTTAAGTTTTATTTCGATGGGAGCGCCTTGAGGCGCATTATTCCCGAGCCACGTGGGTCCGTCCTGCGGCATGTATCCCTTTTATTTCATGTCATTAGCCTATCCTGTTGGGGCGCCTTGGGCTGCATCATCCCCAAGCCGCTCGGGCATGTCCCAGCGGCATGTATCCTTCTTACGTTTTCCTTAGGATTATGCTCTCGCTCCACCATGCTTGTTATTTGGTGCCTTTTCCTGGGTGACGGAATCTTGCATGTTAAAGGAGGGGTGCCTGAGCATCGCGACTCAGGGCTCCTACGGGCTCTCCGGCCCTCACCCTCTGGTCTTGTCCATGGCATCGCGACCTGGCTTGCCCGGCCAGGCTGAGACCAGCCCGAGAGCCGGACCCGAGGATGTAGAGTTTAAATCATCTAACCCAGCTTGTGCGTTAAAGGGGGTGCCTAAGCATCGCGACTCGGGGCTCCTACCGCTCTCCAGCCCTCACCCTCTGGTCTTGTCCATGGCATCGCGACACAGCTTGCCAGCCGACGGCTGAGACCAGCCGAGAGCCGGGACCCGAGGACGTGAAACACCGCATCCGCCAAATTTGCAGGAACACACTCGAAGATAAGGCCTAGAGCCAAGCGCAACCCGCCTTGAGGTAGGGCCCCGTGAGTCCCGCGCTGGCTCACGGGTGCCCAGATACACCTCGTTTAGCCCTACCGTGCCGGCCATGTGTCAGGGTGGGGCTGTATATGCCCCGGGGGCTCCTCCCGGAGGGGAGCCCCCTCCCACGGACCAGTGGAAGCACCATGCTCCGCGCTGGCTGACGACACTGCCGAGGAGCGGCTATGCCCGTACGCATGCGGAAGCGCTATGCTCCACGCTGGTGATAAACAACTGAGGGTGGCCTCCGGGTCGCATCAACCTCAGGGAGCCCAGAGCTCAGTGTCCGGCCTCATCGCAACGCCTCCCCTCGGGAGCGCCGCGCGAGGGGGCTGGGCACGGGTTGCGCTGAGTCACGCCAGACGCCGCCACCCAGCCAGCCCCGGGCCTGGTTCGTCACCGTCACTCCCGAGCGGAACCAAGGTACGAATGCCGTTTGAGCGTCAAGGGGACTCTCGAGCATCGCGACTCAGAGCCTAATCGTCACGTAGCCCTCACCCCTTAGTTCCGAAAGGCTAACGGCGTTTGAGGTATGCGGGGCGGGCTCTGCAGACGTGAAACGGTGGATCCGCCTGCGTCTCACCTCCCTACTTGCTGTTCATGCGCCAAGGGGACTCCTGAGCATCGCGACTCAGAGCCTAACTTGTCACGTAGCCCCTCACTCCTTGGTCCCGTCCCTGGTTTCGGTCGGGCTAACGGCGGCCGAGGTATCTTGTGGGGCGGGCTCTGCTGGCGTAGAACATAAGCAAATAGGAAGAGCAAAATTGAAGGAATTCAAAAGCAAATATTATAGTCCACACTGTTATCGCAATACCAAATGCAAGTTTAAACGCCTCCCCGAGGCATGATACATGTGCAGGAATTAAAGGCAGGACAGGAGCCACAACGGAGTCACTTGTCGGCGGTGGAGCAGCGCGGAGTGGGTTCGCCTCGTGGAGCAGCAGGGTCGGCAGCGCCTCGCTTTGGTGCTGAAGGTCGGAACTTCCCCAACAGAGCCTCCGCGCGACCCTTCACAGCCTCGGCAATGCAGCTGCATGCTCGCCGCTTCGGGCTCCAAAGCCGAGTTGTCCAGGTCGACGCTGGGATCGCGAAGGTAGATGTGGGTGAGGATCCGCGTCAGTGCCGCAGAAGACAAGACACGCGCCTCGGCCTCGGCCGTGGGGCCAAGGCCAAGGGAGACATCTTCAAGAGCGCGAACCAGGAAGGGAAGCAGCTTGGCGGGACCATCCTCGGCGCCGGCCGCCAGACTCTCCGAGTCATTGTCAGAAGCGCCTTCAGCAAAGAGCGAGCCTTCACCTCCATATCCATGAAGGCCACGCGATCTTCCGGGAGAACCCGCGCCTTGTCATCCAGCTCGACCTTCCTCGCCTCCAGCTCCTGCTCCAGCGCGCCCAGGCGGTTGCGACGCTTCTTGAGCCTCGCCTCCTGGTCCTTGACGGCCGCATCGCGAGCCTTCATGCTTTCCTCCTGCTCCTGGCGGAGGCGGGCCTCCTCGGCAAGCTGGTTCTGCATGCCCTTCAGCTCGCACAACGACCTTGGATGCTAACTGCCTCCCCCAGGGCAGCATCGCGGGCAATCTTCGCCTCACGGACAGCCTGCTTCTCCTCGTCGCAAGCCGTCGAGGCCTGGACCAGCGTCGCCCGAATCGAAGCATCGGAGCGAATCCAGCCAGAAGCCAGCTCCAAAGGCCCAGCCATCAGACGGGAGTCGGCGCCCAGAAGATCCTGCCGCAGGCGGTCCAGCCCGGCAACGACGTGATCTAGAACAGCATTCGGAGGAGCAGCGGTCGGTGGAGTAGGAGGAGAAGACGGCTGTGTGACCACTGCGCCCTGAGGCGGAACCAGCGGCGCCCCGGCGACAGTGGAGGCAGCGCCAAGCAAGGGCACCTCGGGAGTCGCCTGGGTCAAGGGGGCTGAGCTCGCCCCAGCGGGCTCAGCCAGGCCTCGCGAGGACACCCGGGCAGGAGAGGCCTGGCCGTCAGGATCACCTTCTTTTTCGGGCAGAGACACCGCCACGGATGGGGCCTCGAGGCCCCCGCCCTTCTTCGCCCATGCGCCACCTAGCCAAGGACATGGACATCGAGATCTCGTCGGAGCAATAATCAAGGCAGAAGCGAGCACTTACAGTCGTCCTTTGGTGGACTCGAGCAGCCTCCAGCCATACTTGAAGCCCGAGCCGGCTGCAGGGATCAGCTTCAAGGGGACCGGGAGCAGGAGGCGCGTCTGCGGATCGCCCGGGGCCGGGGCGGACCCGGGGACCAGCCCAGTCCGGTCCTTCTTCGGGATCGGGGGCAGGCTTCTGCCTCCAGCCCATCCTCATCCTCGTCGTCGTCACTCTGGGGAGGCGGAGAGGCGGGACCTGCGCCGAAGGGAGGAGCCCTTGACTCCGCCCGAATCAACCCCTCTCCCGGCTCTCTTCCCTCCACCTCTTCATTGAGTCGGCAGAGGACACGTCCACCAGGTCCTCCGGAGCCTCCACGGGCACGGGCCCGTCCCCATTGAAGACAGGCATGGGACCCACTACCTGCTCCCAATCCTCGCGAAGGAACAAGGGCGCGGGGGCGCCCTCCAGTCTCGCCACGTCGCCCCCAACTGTCGGTGTTCTGGGAACGGGGGTCCGCACACTTGCCAGCCTGCGGCCTGCGGCGTGGCTCAAAGGAGGCCCAGGACAGCCCATCTTCATCAACACAAGCTCAAGACCCTCGCGAGGGGCCAAGCCTCGCAGGGCGGACGGCCAAGAGCTTCCTCAGGCACGGCCTCGTCAGGCTGGCTCATGAGGAGGCGGAGAGTTCAAGGCAGGGTACCTCGCGAGGTGCCCGTGACACAAGCCATGACGACAAAGGGCGCCCGGTCGAGGCGCCCAGCCCGCTGGCCCTCCTTTCCTCTTTGGTGCAAAGGGAGCAAGCGCAGCGAGAGCATCGAGCAAAGGCATCCGTTTGATTGCAACAAGACCAAGACCAGCCCCAACGGCTGGAATGCGATCATCGTGGAGGCCAAGCAGGCGTCATCACCAGAGCCTTTGGCAGGCGAGGACCAACTTTAGTCAGGATAAGTGTACCCGCTGTTCCCCTTCAAAATGGCCAATTGTTGGCGCCCTTCCCGCTCAATATTTGAGAAGAGGCCCAGGGCCTTCGCCTATATAAGTAGAGCTAGCCACCATAGTAGGGGGGACGATCGGATAGAGGGGGAAGCACCCGGAGAGAGAGAAAGACACCCGAGCCTCAAGTTAGAGCGACGGGACACCACTTAGCAGTTCATCGCTTCCACCAAGAACAGACCCTCGCGAGGATGTTCTTCCCTGTACTGTTCCTCATCAGGCCAAGAGGCAATCCACACACTGCACACTGGAGTAGGGTATTACACCATGATGGTGGCCTGAACCAGTATAAATCTTGCGTCTCTTGTGCTGTTCTTGTTAGTAGTTTAGGTCCCTGCGATTCGGCGAGGTACGAGACGGTGGAGGGTTGGATCTCCGTGTGCACCCCAGAGTTCGAACCTTAAGGGTCTGCCGGAGCCCGAAATCCGACACCAACCAAGGACTGGAGGACCGTCGCTAGATCCTCGCTGGCCAGGACCACGGGGCTCGAGTGAGGCCTCCACATCGGAAGTGAGTACTGACGAAGCGGAGCCAGTTGATGCTCCAGGAACTCCCTCGGCCGGCGACGCATCGTCAGCTTCTTTGCCCGCCCGCGTTAGCCGGCTTCAGATCTGCGTCCATCTTCTCCGGCACCAGCTTCATGGGATCCAAGCTCCACTTTCCGGGACCCGGTCGTCGGAGCTCTCGGGGTGCTCCGTGGGAAGGATCGATCGTGGGTGGATGAGCCCAAGATCCACCAAGACCCACTTGCTCCTGAAGCCCTCAATCTGCTTCCTGTGGTTTGAAATGGCGATGGCTCCAGCCAGTGTCTTAAGCTTCACAGACGCTGGAGGCGGAACCACGGGAGGTTCGGAGGGAGAAATAATGGCGCAGCAAGGCCACCGAGGGCTTCACCCCAACATGGGCCTCACAATAGTAGGCGAAGATTGCCAGAAGAAGGACGAAGTTGGGATGGAGGTGCAGAGCTTGAATGTTGTAGTGACGGAGGATGGAGAAGAAGAACTCAGAAAAGGGAGGCACCAGACCAGTAATGATGGCGCTCGCGAAGAACGGGTAGAAGGTACTCCCCCTACCCTCAGGGGCGGAGGAGCCGGCCTTGAACGCCTCCGTTCCGTTGACGCCCTGCGCCTCCGCCATCCGGCGCACCAGGGCGAGGCTCGCCCCTAACACATTTGGCGGGTCCAAAGATGGAGAGTACCAAGCTCCGGCCGGGGCTTGGCGAGGAGCCATGACTGGCTAGGGCATGCAGGCGGAGTGGATCTGAAGATCTTGGAAGCAGAGAGGAGGGGCGCAAGAAAGGGGATCTGAGCAGCAACTGGAGAAAGTAAAGGAGGCAAGGAAGATGCCGCTCTGTTATCAACTCACGCGGTTGCAGAGGCGCACGCGTTCAATCAACCGCCACGCGTTGCCCAAGGCCGCGGGCTGTTAGGGCCCGCGACGCTTCGCACTTGCCCTTTCGCCTCTCTGCCCGGCCAAGTTCGGGCGCGCCGTGGGCCCGGGGGCTACTGTCGGCATTCTGGGAACGGGGGTCCCCAGACTTGCCTGCCTGCGGCCTGCAGCGTGGCTCGAAGGAGGCCCATCATGGCCCATCTTCATCAACGCAAGCTCAAGACCCTCGCGAGGGGCCAAGCCTCGCGGGGCGGACGACAAGGAGCTTCCTCAGGCACGGCCTCGTCAGGCTGGCTCAAGAGGAGGCGGAGAGTTCAAGGCAGGGTACCTCGCGAGGTGCCCATGACGCAAGCCATGACGACCAAGGGCTCCAGTCGGGCACCAGCACGCGCAGCGTCCTCCTTTCCTCTTTGGTGCAAAGGGAGCAAGGGCAGGTGAGAGCATCAAGCAAAGGCATCCGTTTCGGTGCAACAAGACCAAGACCAGCCCAACGGCTGGAAGGGAGTCATTGTGGAGCCCAAGCAGGCGTCATCACCAGAGCCTTTGGCAGGCAAGGACCAACTTTAGTCAGGATAAGTGTACCCGCTGTCCCCCTTCAAAATGGCCAATTGTTGGCGCCCTTCCCGCTCAATATTTGGGAAGAGGCCCAGGGCCTTCGCCTATAAATAGGAGTAGCCACCCCCGGGGCGGGGGAGACACAGACACACACACAGAGAGAGAGAGAGAGAGAGAGAGAGAGAGAGAGAGAGAGTGAGCTAGGGGCATTTGGAAGAGGGAGAGAAGGGAGGAGACCGGAATCCTCATCGAGAAACCAGTAGCTAGAGCGACTGAGCACCACCTAGCAGTTCATCGCACCCGCCAAGAATAGACCCTCGCGAGGCTGTTCTTCTTTGTATTGTTCATCATCAGCCCAAGAGGCAATCCACCACACCACACACTAGAGGGTAGGGTATTACACCACAATGGTGGCCTGAACAAGTATAAATCTCGTGTCCCTTGTGCTGTTCCGTTTAGTAGTTTAGGTCCCAGCGATTCGGCCAGGTGCGAGATGGTGGAAGGTCGGATCTCCGCGTGCATCTCAGTGTTCGAACCTCAAGGGTCTGCCGGAACCCGAAATCCGACATCTACTAGTTCATCCATGGACCGAGGACTAGCTGGCATGGCTACACGATGGTTTTTTGGACAGGTGCGCGGACAAGAGGCATTGTGGTCTGCTTATTTCTGCAAATACGGTGCTTAAATTTAGTGCAATGCACAAGACTTTCAGCTGGTCAGTACACTACATAGTTCAGTTCAACATTCCAGCTGAGAACACAATTGTAATTGGTTATTCCAGAATGAGAGAACCTAACCCTGGATGGTGGCAACAAGAAAAACCCAGAGTGAACTCCAGGAAATTTAAGCCTGCCGAGAGGCCCTTGGCTTAGAGAAGCCTTGCTTGTTTTTTCCTAATTTGTAAACCTTCTCACAACTTTGTCTTTTGCTGTGAACTAGTATATGTTTGTTGTGTTTTATGAATCATTGAGACGTATAAAATTGCTTAACTTATGCTTTTCAAGTTTTTTATGAAGCCGAGATTAATGTGGGTGTTCCACATGAACGCTGGAATAGCGTGTGAACGTTTGGAATTTACATTGTGGCCTCAGTTAACTGCATGAACCACTGTCACAAGATACATAGTTTCTTATATGTCAGACAACAGATTGTTGATTGTTAGCTGGTCGATAGCCTAGTGTTGAAGCAAGCTGAGCCAACGTGCCGTGATTTGCACTACTGCTTACAAGTGGGGTAGCACTAACAGTGTTTACAAGTACTTATGTATACGTTAGCGCACATTTCTCGAACGAGTACACTATTTCATCAAAACACACACTGCTCGTATGATAAACTATGACAACTTATGTCTTACCATGCCATATTCATGAAAAAACTAGTGAGGACGCATCTGTTTCGACAACAATTATGATGGTTCTCACATGATTCACGGGCACACAAAAGTAGCAGCAGTTCCCATAGACGGATTCAAACAAAGTACTAGCCCCAGAGGGCTCGTTAACAGACAAGGTTCGGATAATTAGACACAATCCAAACTACTATTAAACACTAGGTGGGGCAACTATTTCATGCCTCGATCTAATTTGGGCTGGACACAAGACGAACCTTGCCATGAACATCATCGAGGACGTCCGGCAGCAGCTTAATCCTGTGAACCTTCATGAAGACAACCTTGTGGCCTTGCCACTCATAAACTTGTTTGTGTAGGCATGCCACATCATCTTCCTACGTAAACTTGACAAGAACAGTATGCCTCACAAACGAAGGAGTAGCTTTGAACTTCTTGTGCTTCAGTACACCTTGGACAACACGCCTGACAACAGTGAGGCTGGAATACAACTCTTCATTGGTATAAGCGCAAATGGCTTCTAGGATCCAACAGCCTAAAAACACTATTTTCCCAGTGCGTATATTCAGGTGTCACGCCCAATATGCGACCCTATCCAAAAGGAACTCGACGGTCCCACCAAGGATAGACCCGCATATTGAAACGCTTTTGCAAGGTGGATATCATTACATCAACATTACATAATACATAGGGATACATACATAAGGAACGAATGCCACAAGAATACATCAACATCATATACAAGAGATCAACATCCCACTCGGATGAAACATAAATGCAAGCTCAAACGACATCCACCACCTAGCCTGGCAAAGGCTGCCGACCGAACCTATCCCTGATCAAGAAGAAGCGTATAGAAGAACTCAATACAAGCAAACATCGCTCTCACGTCATGATCATCGTGACAACTGTGACTGCAATTGGTGGTGTAGTAATCATGAGCCACGAGGACTACGAATCCCATTACCATGGGTATCAAGACTAGCAAAGCTTAATGGGAAAGGAAGGGGATAAAGTGGTGAGGTTGCGGACGACTAAGCATATATGGTGGCTAACCAACGCAAATGAGAGCGAGAAGAGAAACAAAGGAACGGTCAACTAGTAATGATCAAGAAGTGATCCCGAACTCCTACTTCGCCGACATAACCCGAAAACCGTGTTCTCCTCTCGATCAACCCGAAAAGAGACACTCACTACACTACAGTTGGTGTATTTTAGAAGAGTTTGCTTCAAGTTAACTACAACCGGATATTAACAAATTCCCATCCGCCACATAACCGCTGGCACGGCTTTTCGAAAGTTCAAACCGCAGGGTGTCCCAACTTAGCCCATGATAAGCTCTCGCGATCAACGAAGGATATTCCTTCTCCCCGAAAACCCGATCAGCCCCTGAATCTACGGCTACAAGACATTTCGACAAGCAATAAAACAAGACCGGCAAAAGCCGCCGGATGTGCCGACAATCTGAGGAGAATTCGCACGCATTCTCGGTCTCAGGCACACCGGATAAGTCAAGCTACGAGTAAAACCAATCCCTCGAGTTGCCCCTGCAGGCCCTTGGTCTTCGGTTGGACCAACCTCGGCGAAGCACTGCCCGGGGCTAAATAAAGATGACCCTTGCTCGAAACCAAGGAAAAAAAGGAATAGAGTGAGGGCAAATGGTAAAACCAATGTTGGGCCTTAGCGAAAAGTCTATTCAAAGCGAACTATCAAGGGTCCCATAAATCACCCGACCGCGTTAGGACGCAAAATCCGGGAACATAACACCGATATGACGGAAACTAGGGCGGCAAGAGTGGAACAAAACACTGCATAAGGTCGAGCCTTCCACCCTTTACCAAATATATAGATGCATTAATGATGTAAGATATATTGTGATATCCCAACAAGTAAACATGTTCCAACAAGACAACATCTCCATGTTCCAACAAGGAACAAACTTCATCTTCACCTGCAACTAACAACGCTTATAAGAGGGCCGAGCAAAGCGGTAACATAGCCAAACAACGGTTTGCTAGGGAAGGGTGACAAAGGTTAGAGGCCGACATGGCAATTTGGGATGGCTTGAGCAAAGATAGGTATCGCATGAAGCGAAAGAACGAAGCAACCTAGCATAGCAATGATAGTAGTGAGATCCAGAAAGGCCATCTTGCCCGAAATCATAAGGAAGAAGAACGAGTCCATGAAGAAGACGAGCGGATGAAGCTTTAACCAGCGAGCGAATCCTCACGATCACTTAGCATAAGGAACTAACAAAAGAAGCACACAACATAGTAAACACACCACACATGAACAAGACATGATGCACAACAAACATGATGCATGACAAATCTAGATGAAGCTACTCATGGCAAGAGATGATGCAAACAAGAGCAACACATCAAAGCAAGTTTAAATGAGACTGAAACAACATATAACAATTCCGTAAGTCCTCATATGCAAATTTCGAAATTGCTCCAGATCTGAATAACTTTATGTTCAAGTTGTTAAACAGCAAGTTAAGATGCACCACGATGATCTACACGAAATTCTAGTCAAGTTACATATAAAGTTCATTTAATTCGAGCTCTACTAGAAGATATGAGCAAAATAGGATAAGCATGGCATTGATGCAAAATGCATACAAACATCAAGCAAACACCTCAAAACAAGGATGCAACATGATAATGAAGCTACATGCAAAATCAAGCAAGTTTCATATAGAGCACACCCAAAACGGAGCAACGGTTCAACATACATACACATGAAACAAGTCATAGCAACAAACTGTTAAAACAACAACTAGGTATATTACAAGCATCAAAACAACAAGCTACAGCATCACAATATGAAAACAAATGCATGGACATGATCTACATGTAAAGCATTACAAAACATGAACACCGAGCTATCTCCGAAATGACTAGAACATGCTCAAAATGACATGGCATTGGCAGAAATAACATCAGGTTGCAATGTTTAGAGCTATGAAACAGCATGCTACAGGAAATTATCATGGCAAAAAAAGGCATGGCATGAATCTACTAATTGCATAGAACAAAAGTCCCTTACTGACCATGGCAGGAACAACAATTAGTAGGCACGTTGGTGAGCTTGAACCACTCACCACGGAGCAATACATGGCATGGTAAGGCAACCAACAGTAAGAAGACATGGCATAGAAGCTATACATGGCAAGAACAACATCATAGCATGCAAGGATCAACCACAACAACCTTGGCAAAATTGAATAACATGTACACAATCTGCCAGGAACATTTTATAGCAAAAGTAGAGCTCGATTGACTCAAGCTAGGCACTCATAATTGCAAACAAGGGCATGGATGGATAGAGCAAGACATGTATAACAAAACATCCTTACTGAAGTAACTCAAAATATGCATGGATCTCTCTGTAGCATCAAGTTAACATGGCATAAAAATATAACAGAATCTGCCGGAAAACAGCAACAGCAAGTACCCTACTTAACAAGCTTGATGCACTCACACAACTCACAAAAATACATGGTAAGCACCCCTGGAAATATGGCATGGCATATTACAAAACACATGTAGGACTCAAGTTCATAGGATGCACACATCAATCATGGCAAAAAATGACAAAAGGGCATGTTCTATAAGAAACAGAAACTAACATCACATAGCACTTTCTAACAGCATCTCAGGTATCAAAATGAGCTCAAATGAAAATTATGCAATGAGATGAAATGATCTACTCTTCGAGGCGAACATTTTGACATATTATACGCTGGCAAAAGCAGAGCTACAATGACAGATATGATGCAATGAAAATGGAACAAAATTACTGCAGATTACGAGACTTGGCAAAATTTGGAGGGGGGAAAAAGTCAGCCGGACGACGAGGCTGTGGACTGGAGTGATCGGGGAGGCGTGGCCCGTTTGATGGGTGAACGGGTGGATCTGGTCCACCCGACCGATCCGACTCAACGAACTCCGGCCGAGGGCGGGCGCTCTCGGCTGACGGCGTGACGAGGAGCTCGGGAGGCGACGGGGCGGCCACGGTGAGGCTCGGGCCTCGCGGCCGGCGGCTGGAGCCGGCGGCCGGCCGGGACTCAGGCGGCCGGGGCAGCGGCGACAGGCGCGGCCGGGGCGAGTTTCGCCGGGCGGCGAGAAGCCGGGCGCGAAGCAAGCCGGCCGGCAGGGAGCTTAGCTGGCGGGCGGACCTCTCCGGCGAAGCGGCGGGCGAAGCAGAGGCGCTGCCAAGTTCGGGCCTGCCGAGCCCCGGGCGGTCATAGGCGGGCGGGCGCGAGGGCCACGTCATGCTGGAGAGAATGCGATACGGCGGTGGACATGTCCGCTTGAAGAAACGTCCGTGGCGCGAGGGGAAAATCTAGGGTTAGGGGAAGAATTGATCCATGAATTGAAGGAGGAGGTGTATTTATAGGTAGAGGGAGCTAGGAGAGTCCAAATGAGGTCGGTTTTCGCCACGCGATCGTGATCGAACGACCGAGAACATGGAGGGGGTTTGGTGGGTTTGGGCCAGCTTGGAGGGGAGTTGGGCTGCAACATAAAAGAGGCTTTTGCGGTTACCTTAGCTAATTGTTGGTAGTACCAAACGACCTCAAATGATCCGAAACTTGACAGCGGTTCACCCTATACCAAGGCCGCTTGACAAACCTCGGGCATTCCGAGAACGCTAATACCCGCACAACGAAAAGAGGTAAAAAGGAGGCTCGGGAGACAGGAGTCTGCCGATTGCAAAACGGACAACGGGAAAAAATGCTTGGAAGCATGGAGACGAACACGTATGCAAAATAGAAATGCACATGATGACATGATATGAAATGCAGATGATGACATGGCAAAGTGCAACCACGCGCAAATGACATGGCAACGACGGGCAATAATGGCGAGACACTCATGACGAATCCGGGCGTTACAACACTCCTCCACTAACAAGAGATCTGTCCGAGATCTTAGGACCGAGACGACGGGAAAAGGATGAGGTGAAACAAGAAATCAAGAGAAGAAGCAAAGAATCGAGAGCACTCGAGAAAAAGAGGAACGCCGAGAAAGGCGAGAAACAAAAGCTCCGAATCGGATAGACTATGAAATCACTCGAAGTTAAAATGAGAAAAGAAACGAATAAGACTGAAAGGATTTAGGCAGCACTCCGTTAAAAATGGAAGGAAAAGAACATGAACTTCACAAGATGGGATGAATCTTGTGACGAGATAAACAACACAATGCCTCCTAAGAATTGAAAGAATTTGAATGAAAAGAATTTAGAAGGATTGAATGGATTTGTTGAGAAAATCAACAACGAAAGAATAAGCTTGATGTGGACTTATGGAAAACATCTCAAAATTATGGGCTGATCACCGACCACAAAACGGAAAAGATTAAATAGCTGAGAAGAACGAAGAAATGCAAAACTCCACTTCAAAAGAATACGGAGAATTAATTGCACTTCGAGGTGCGAAGAAAAGATACTTGAACTCCACCAACAAAAATATTGATGAACTCTTGAAGAAATGAATTAAATCATGAAGAACCACCGCATGAAGAACTCGTAACAAAAAGGATGGTGAGATAGAAATGAAGGAAGAAAAGAATAAGATGAGCGTTATGCGATGATTTAGATGGATGTTCCACAAAATGGCAGAGGGCATTTGAACCTACGGAAAAGAAAAAGATGAAAACACTTGGAAGTGGAATTTATTCATTAAGAACATACTCCAAGGAAAGGGATTAATCACTTGGATGAAATAAGAATAAGATTTATTGTATGCTTATCCTTCATCAAATTAAATTGATGACAAGCAAAGGATTTGGCATGCAACTTATTCTTCTTGAGAAAGGATTGGGAAGTGACATAAGCGCCACCTTGAGAAAGTCTTCATGAACCACCGTAGGATTGGAAAGAAACGAATGAATTAATATGATAATCAAAGAAAAGAATCTTGAACTAACCAACCGTAAGAAATGAAAATTACGAAGAGAAGAGAATGAATCACCCAGGAAAGAATTAGAAAAGCACGAAGATACTTGAGGGAATTTAGAGAAAAGAGATCAAGAGAACGCGAATGATTAATGAATGCTTGAACGACCTAGGAAGAATATTGAGCGAACGAAGGCAGAATATGGAATAATTGGAGAACGAATTTGAAAAACTTGGGACGAGGAAATCTTCGAACGGAGGCCTCCTGGATAATCAGACAGAAAAGCAAACTCTGAAATACTCCTGATGGATGAAAAGAATTTGCATGACTGAAACAATTAGATAGGATAACATCGAGCTAGCACCATGAATCTCCGGGAACGGACAAGATTTAGAAGGAACTCTTCTTCGGTCTACAAAGGACGCACGATAAACACCACCAAAATTGTTGAGATACTCCGGTGGGAATGAAAAGCAAAGAGGTTGAGCCAACAATGAAATGATTTGAAATCAATCTTGAAAAGGCATCCGGTCGATGAAATTCATACTTACGTCAAACTTGAAAAAGGATTTGAGAGTAACTCCGGGAAAATTAGAAGAGTCGGGTAAGATCTCTCGAAAAGCCACATGGGTTAGGGCCCACTAAAAGAAAACACCGTTGGAAAAGATTGTCGACGAGATAGATGATGCACCGGAACAATTGAAATACTAGAATGAGGTGACAACCTCGAATTAATTCGAATACAGACGAATCTCCTGAGATGACTTCGGAACTCCGGAATGATAACCTGGCAAGAGGCGAACGAGCAAAGAGAACACTTCGAAGGAAAAGAATATGATCAACAATCAAAACTTGAATTGAATCCACCGGGAAAGAAAGGGATGAAGAATGACGAGCAGGGCGAAATCACCGGTTGAGATAATTGAGGAAGATCAAGAGGCTCCACACGGATGAAATAGCTGGTCGAGAGAGAGTCGATCAGGGAAGAAAAGGGTGGGAGGGCGGGAAAACCAAAGACAACTTGGAAGGGGAAACCGAATAACTTGAAGAGAAACACCAATTGAAATAATTGATGAAAGAAAGCAAAGACTTCAGCGAGTAGAATGGATACTGATTACGGACTCGGTTCCGAGAAGAAGAAGGGTGGGCGGTGGGAAAAAGAAAACAAGCGAGGATTGAACTTGCAAAAACGGAGAGGGTCGAATCACTTTGACGAGATATGCACCCGGATGAAAAAGAGCCGAGAAACCACTATCGGAAAAACCAACTGCGTGATCCTAAAGAAAAATTTGAACGGGAAGAGAAGTAATTCAAAACACCTACGCCAAGATTCCTCACCGTGAGCGACGAAGGCAGAGGAGTAAAAGAATTCCTACTCTCGATATAACTAGACTCGGAAAATAGTTTTTCTTCAGACTCAACAAACGGCCAAACTACACGATCAATCAAGGGGCTCCTTAAGGTCGGTCGAGAATTACCAACTTGTCACGCCTATGCTATCCTAAAAAGGAACTTCGGCGGTCCCACCAAGGATAGACCCGCATATTGAAACGCTTTTGCAAGGTGGATATCATTACATCAACATTACATAATACATAGGGATACATACATAAGGAACGTAATGCCACAGAATACATCAACATCATATACAAGAGATCAACATCCGACTACGGATGAAACATAAATGTAAGCTCAAGCGATATCCACCTGCTAGCCCAGTCAGCCGACTGAACCTATCCCCGATCAAGAAGAAGCGAAGAAGAACTCCAATACAAGCAAACATCGCTCTCACGCCATGATCATCGCGCATAACCTGTACTGCAACTGGTGGTGTAGTAATCAGTGAGCCACGAGGACTCATTAATCCCATTACCATGGGGTATCAAGACTAGCAAAGCTTAATGGGAAAGGAAGGGGATAAAGTGGGTGAGGTTGCAGCAGCGGCTAAGCATATATGGTGGCTAACCAACGCAAATGAGAGCGAGAAGAGAAACAAAGGAACGGTCGTCAACTAGTAATGATCAAGAAGTGATCCCAACTCCTACTTACGCTGACATAACCCGAAACCGTGTTCTCCTCTCGATCAACCCCGAAAAGAGACACTCACGATTCGCATACGGTTGGTGTATTTTAGAAGAGTTTGCTTCAAGTTAACTACAACCGGATATTAACAAATTCCCATCCGCCACATAACCGCGGGCACGGCTTTGAAAGTTCAAACCCCGGCAGGGGTGTCCCAACTTAGCCCATGATAAGCTCTCGCGATCAACTAAGGATATTCCTTCTCCCCGGAAAACCCGATCGTCCCCGGAATCTCGGCTACAAGACATTTCGACAAGAATAAAACAAGACCCGACAGAAGCCGCCTTGGGATGTGCCCGACAAATCTGATAAGTCGCACGTGACCTGGTCTCCAGTGGGCACACCCGGATAAGTCAAGCTACGAGTAAAACCAATCCTCGAGTTGCCCCGTGGTGGCCCCGCAGGCTGCCCGGTTCGGACCAACCCTCGAAGAACCGCCCGGGGGCTAAAATAAAGATGACCCTTGGGCTCCTAAACCCAAGGGAAAAAAAAAGGAATAGGTGAGGCAAATGGTAAAACCAATGTTGGGCCTTCGGAAAAGTCTTATTCAAAAGCGAATCGAGGGGTCCCATAAATCACCCGACCGCGTTAGGGACGCAAAATCCGGGGAACATAACACTGCGATATGACGGAAACTAGGGGCGGCTAAGAGTGGAACAAAACACGGGCATAAAGGCGGAGCCTTCCACCCTTTACCAAATATATAGATGCATTAATGATGTAAGATATATTGTGATATCCCAACAAGTAAACATGTTCCAACAAGGAACAACATCTCCATGTTCCAACAAGGAACAAACTTCATCTTCACCTGCAACTAACAACGCTATAAGAGGGGCTGAGCAAAGCGGTAACATAGCCAAACAACGGTTTGCTAGGAAGGGTGACAAAAGAACTAACAAAAGAAGCACACAACATAGTAAACACACCACACATGAACAAGACATGATGCACAACAAACATGATGCATGACAAATCTAGATGAAGCTACTCATGGCAAGAGATGATGCAAACAAGAGCAACACATCAAAGCAAGTTTAAATGAGGCCGGAAACAACATATAACAATTCGGTAAGTCCTCATATGCAAATTTCGAAATTGCTCCAGATCTGAATAACTTTATGTTCAAGTTGTTAAACAGCAAGTTAAGATGCACCACGATGATCTACACGAAATTCTAGTCAAGTTACATATAAAGTTCATTTAATTCGGAGCTACGGCTTAGAAGGTATGAGCAAATAGAGATAAACATGGCATTGATGCAAAATGCATACAAACATCAAGCAAACACCTCAAAACAAGGATGCAACATGATAATATGAAGCTACATGCAAAATCAAGCAAGTTTCATATAGAGCACTCCCAAAACGGAGCAACGGTTCAACACATACACATGAAACAAGTCATAGCAACAAACTGTCCAAAACAGCAACTAGGTATATTACAAGCATCAAAACAACAAGCTACAGCATCACAATATGAAAACAAAATGCATGGACATGATCTACATGTAAAGCATTACAAAACATGAACACTGAGCTATCTCCAGAAATGACTAGAACATGCTCAAAATGACATGGCAAGATTGCAAGTAATAACAGTTTCAGGCATTGGCAGAAATAACATCAGGTTGCAATGTTTAGAGCTATGAAACAGCATGCTACAGGAAATTATCATGGCAAAAGAAGGCATGGCTTGAATCTACTAATTGCATAGAACAAAAGTCCCTTACTGACCATAAGCCAAAATGGACCAGAAGATATGATGGCACCCATATAAACATGGCAAGTTATATTACAGATTCAAACATGGCAGGAACAACAATGAGTAGGCACGTTTGTGAGCTTGAACCACTCACCACGGAGAAATACATGGCATGGTAAGGCAAGCAACAGTAAGAAGACATGGCATAGAAGCTATACATGGAAAGAACAACATCATAGCATGCAAGGATCAACCACAACAACCTTGGCAAAATTAAATAACATGTAAACAATCTGCCAGGAACATTTTATATCAAAAGTAGAGCTCGATTGACTCAAGCTAGGGCACTCCTTAATTGCAAACAAGGGCATGGATGGATAGAGCAAGACATGTATAACAAAACATCCTTACTGAAGTAACTCAAAATATGCATGGATCTCTCTGTAGCATCAAGTTAACATGGCATAAAAATATAACAGAATCTGCCAGGAAAACAGCAACAGCAAGTACCCTACTTAACAAGCTTGATGCACTCACTACACAACTCACAAAAATACATGGCAAGCACCCCTGGAAGGATGGCATGGCATATTACAAAACACATGTAGGACTCAAGTTCATAGGATGCACACATCAATCATGGCAAAAATGACAAAAAGGCATGTTCTGTTAAGAAACAGAAACTAACATCACATAGCACTCTTCTAACAGCATCTCGGACATCAAGATGAGATCAAATGAAAATGATGCAATGAGATGAAACGATCTACTCTTCGAGGCGAACATTTTGACATATTATACGCGCAAAACGGAGCTACGATGACAGAGATATGATGCAATGAAAATGGAACAAAATTACTGCAGATTACGAGACTTGGCAAAATTTGGAGGGGGGAAAAGTCAACCGGACGACGAGGTACAGGGACGGAGTGGATCGGGGGAGGCGGGCCTGCTTGATGGGTGAACGGGTGGATCTGGTCCACCCGACCGGGATCCGGACCAACGAACTCCGGCGAGGGCGGCGCTCTCCGGCGACGGCGCAAGGGCGACGAGGAGCTCGGGAGGCGAGACGGGCGGCCGGGAGAGCGGCGCCGGCGGTGAGGGGCTGGCTCGCGCGGCGCGGAGCTGGCGGCCGGGCGGCGGGACTGGCGGCCGGGGCGCGGCGACAGGCGCTGGCTGGGCGGAGCTCTCCGCTGGCGGCGAGGGCCGGGCGGGGAGCAATGGGCGGCGGCTGGCGGGGAGCGAGGTTGGGCGCGGACCTCTCCGCGAAGCGGCGGGCGAGCAGAGGCGCTGGGATGTGGCGGGCGGGTTTGCCCTGGTTCGCGGGCCGCGCGGCGGGCGGCGTAGGGCCACGTGGCGGGAGGAGAGGGACGGCGGCGGACATGTCCGTCCGGCGGGAAGAAACGTCCCGCGCGAGGGAAAATCTAGGGTTAGGGAAGAATTGATCCGCGAATTGAAGGAGGAGGTGTATTTATAGGTAGAGGGAGCTAGGAGAGTCCAAATGAGGTGCGGTTGCCACGCGATCGTGATCGAACGATCGAGAGCATGGAGGGGGTTTGGTGGGTTTTGGGCCAGCTTGGAGGGGAGTTGGGCTGCAACAAAGAGGCTTTTTGCGGTTACCGGTTAACTGCTGAGTACCAAACGACCTCCAAATGATCCGAAACTTGACAGCGGTTCACCGGTGCTATACCAAGGCCGCTTGACAAACCTCGGGCATTCCGGGAACGTTTAATACCCGCACAACGAAAAGAGGTAAAAGGAGGCTCCGGAGACATAGGAGTGCCGGATTGCAAAACGGACAACGGGAAAATGCTCGGAAGCATGAGACGAACACGATGCAAAATGAAATGCACATGATGACATGATATGAAATGCAGATGATGACATGGCAAAGTGCAACACGCAAGCAAATGACATGGCAACGACGGCGAATAACTGGCAGACACCTGGCGCATCGAATCCGGGGCGTTACATCAGGTCATCCGCCTCATAGCGAGTGACATGTACAACCACACAATCCTTGTCTGCATCAGGTCTCCAATTGAAACATAAATAAGTTATCTAAACCACTATGTATAGCATGGCATCGAAACTAATAAAATTTTGCATTATTCATCACCACATACTTAGATGAAAAACCACAATCGAGATCGGCAAACAAGAAAATCACCTTGGGTTGCTCAGCGGGGGTGGGGGGGGCGTCGGGGGGACACATCCTGGAAGGGGAAAACTGCTACAATATCGGCAGATCTTTGCCTGGTTCTCCTTGGTCCATCATGAAACTGACGAATACTAGGAGACCACTGAAAGGAAAACACAATCTCAATGAAAATGAAACAAAAAAGAGAGTGAGGATCGGTTACTTCTTTGCAAAAGTTCTATTTTTCTCTGAACAAAAATATACCAACATCACGGATCCGCTTACCTTCCCTTCATTGGGAGAGAAGAACAGTGGCAGATGCGAGTGTTGCCTTTCTTGAAGACGGTGAGGGAGAAGGGGATTCAGCGAAAAGTGAAATGATGGTTGCTTCGTCCGTCAAACTTAGACTATGGTGAGGTGGGGTTTTGTGATACGACGGCTCGTTACTACCGCGCTACCACCGGGGGTGACTCTCCGCCTACATACTGCCTTCTAATTTGGTGGATGGCATTTGGGCCCGCGCGCTGCATGGCCCGCATGTCGGTGAACAAATGTATAATGTCATTCAGTAGAGGGAGACGTTTTGATGACCTAGGAGGAGCCAGAAGCGCTATTGTATCCACTTTACTAGTAGTAATTGTTTTTCTGGGTAGTTGTAGAGTGTCTCCACTTTACTAGTAGTAATTGTTTCTCTGGGCCCAAGACAAAACAGCCCATCCACCCTAGTAAATAGTAAAATCAATTCAAAAGTCCATATATTTACTGAATGAGAGGCGCTACCCACACCCAAAGACACCGCCCAAAAAAACTTGGGTGTTCTTCTTCCTCCTCACTCCCACCCACCTCACGTGAGCTCGCTCCACTCGTGCCCCAAATTCCTCACCTCACTCCCTACTGAAACCCCAGCTCCCTTCTTCCTCACTACTACGTAAAACCCCCAGCTCCCCTTCTTCTTCACTCTTTTCTACAACTAGGCTCGTCATTCGTTACTCTGCTCAAATCCGTGAGCGCGACGCAACGCCCTCGAGGAAAATGGAGTTGGCTGACCCCAGTGCCAAGAAGATGAGGCTCCCCCCAGCGATGACGCATGTTGTAGATCCTGCACCCGGCAACGCGGGGAGAAGCGGTGACCCCGCCCCCAACGGATCACAAGAACCCATAGAATCTCGGGTGGACCGCATTAGCGATCTCCCGGACGCTGTCCTTGGGGAGATCATCTCGCTTCTCCCCACCAAGGATTGCTGCTGCACCCAAGTCCTCTCAATTCAGTGGCGCCCTCTATGGTGCGCCGTGCTCCTTAATCTCGAATGTCGTCAGCTATCTCTCTTCAATGATTTTGAAATCCCCACAACCATCATCTCCTCCCACCAGGGCTCCATTCAAAGCCTCTGCATTCCGTCATGCTACCTGAGCAAGCATACAATGCCCTGCACGGTATATGCCTCGCTGAAATCCCATGAATTCACAGAACTACAGCTGCTTGAGTTCTACTATTCCCTTGGAAATCACCTACCAGATATCGAACACCATCTACTTGTGCCCTCAGCACCGATGTCCATCTCGCGATTTTCCACCTCTCTCCACGCCACCACCTTTGCGTTGTGCGACCTACCAGAAAATATGGTACTGAACCTTTGACTCCCATTTCTCAGTTCACTTGTGCGGGTTCGTATATCGGAGGCCTCATTGCACGGCATCATCCACTCTAGTTGCCCTGCCCTGGAGTGCTTGGTGCTTGTTTTCACAGTTAGAATCGGTTGTCTCCAAATAAAGTCGCCTAACCTTGTAAGAATTGGAATTTCTTTTGATGGAAGGTAGCTCATCATCCAAGATGCCCCTTCACTTCAAAGGTTGATCCTTGATTCTAGTTATTCACCGTTGCAAATAACCGTCCTCTCTGCGCCTAAGCTGGAGACCTTGGGTGTAATACATGATCTCTGTGCTCATTTCAATATGGTGTTTGACTCCATAGTTCTTCAGGTACTTTATATTATCATCTACACTTGTAACCCTAAGCTGCATTTTAAATTTCTGTGCATAAGTTGTATGTCATCTTGGAGTACACATTTTGTACTAATATTATGTTCTATGCTCAATGAAGAGTTTCTCCATGCATGGCCTATCAATGGTGATGGATTCTGTCAAGATCTTATATATCCAAATGAGTAGTTTTGATCTGAAGAAGATTATTGGCTTGCTGCAATGCTTTCCATGTCTCGAGAAGTTGTATATAAAGGTGATAATTTCACGCACATTGGAAGCCCGCATATAGTGTACTAGAATTAACCGTGCAGCTGTTACTCTTTCGACACTCTTTTTTTAGACCTTAACTGTTTTCAATCTTCATGTCTATTTAGGCAACAGGACAGGGTAAGAAAGTTATAACCAATCGGTGGATTCGTAAGCATCGGGATTTTCTCACTTCTCATGAGATTCGATTGAAGATAATAACGCTAGAACGATATGTAGCCAACCATGCAAACACTAGATTTGTCATATTCTTCCTGCTGAATGCGAGGTTACTATTGTCCATCAGGCTTAAGTTTATCAGCAGCATGGTTTTGACGGATGGGTATGTGGAAGAGCAAAAAAGGAGTTTCAGGTGGGCAAAAGCGCTTCTGAACATGCCGGGCTTCTATTTACAACATATTGTGGTCATAATCCATTAAATTTTACGACCCAGGATGTTCATTCTATGGACCTGACCGATCCATATGATTGTGACTGCCGAAAACAGTGCTGGAGTTAGATGTTGTTGCCCTTTTCAACCTGGGTTTTTGATAAGCCACAAGTATAGGGGATCGCAACAGTTTTCGAGGGTAGAGTATTCAACCCAAATTTATTGATTCGACACAAGGGGAGCCAAAGAATATTCTCAAGTATTAGCAGTTGAGTTGTCAATTCAACCACACCTGGATAACTTAGTATCTGCAGCAAAGTATTTAGTAGCAAATAGTATGGAAGTAACGGTGACAGTAGCAAAAGTAATATTTTTGGGTTTTGTATCGATTATAACAATAGCAACGGAAAAGTAAATAAGCGAAGAACAATATGTGAGAAGCTCGTAGGCATTGGATGGGTGATGGAGAATTATGCCGGATGCGGTTCATCATGTAACATTCATAACATAGGGTGACACAGAACTAGCTCCAATTCATCAATGTAATGTAGGCATGTATTCCGAATATAGTCATAGTGCTTATGGAAAAGAACTTGCATGACATCTTTTATCCTACCCTCCCGTGGCACCGGGGTCCTAGCGGAAACTAAGGGATATTAATGCCTCCTTTTAATAGAGTACCGGACCCAAGCATTAACACATAGTGAATACATGAACTCCTCAAACTATGGTCATCATCGGGAGTGGTCCCGATTATTGTCACTTCGGGGTTGCCGTATCATAACACATAGTAGGTGACTCTAGACTTGCAAGATAGGATCAAGAACTCAAATATATTCATGAAAACATAATAGGTTCAGATCTGAAATCATGGCACTCGGGCCCTAGTGACCAGCATTAAGCATAGCAAAGTCATAGCAACATCAATCTCAGAACATAGTGGATAGTAGGGATCAAACCCTAACAAAACTAACTCGGTTACATGATAAATCTCATCCAACCCATCACCGTCCAGCAGGCCTACGATGGAATTACTCACGCACGGCGGCGAGCATCATAAAATTGGTGATGGAGGATGGTTGATGATGACGACGGCGATGGATTCCCCTCTCCGAAGCCCCGAACAGACTCCAGATCAGCCCTCCTGAGAGAGTTTAGGGCTTGGCTGCGGCTCCGTATCGCAAAACACGATGAATCTTTCTCTCTGATTTTTTTCTCCCCGAACACGAATATATGGAGTTGGAGTTGGGGTCGGTGGAGCTCCAGGGGGACCACGAGGCAGGGGGCAGGCGCGCCCCCAACCCTCATGGAAAGGGTGTGGGGCCCCTTGCCTTGATTCTTTTGCCAGTATTTTTTATTATTTCCAAAAATAATCTCCGTGAAGTTTCAGGTCATTCCGAGAACTTTTGTTTTTGCACATAAATAACACCATGGCAATTCTGCTAAAAACAGCGTCAGTCCGGTTAAGTTCCATTCAAATCATGCAAGTTAGAGTCCAAAACAAGGGAAAAAGTGTTTGGAAAAGTAGATATGACGGAGGCGTATAAGTTTTTTTGTAAACCTGATGAACAATTAACCCTCGTGCTTTTGTACAGTTTGTAAGCTGGAGTTAGATGTTCTTGCCCTTTTCAACTCGGCTATTATTGTCATATTTTCTTTGAAGCAAGGCAAATGGCTTGCCAGTCGTTTAATTTAGAGTGAAATATTGTAACAAATACCAAATCCCAACCAAGGGAAATAACACCACTCTCGCCGGCTGCTTGAGCTCATTGTGCATTACAGAAGCCAAGTGATGAGCCCCCACCAGCACCCACAAACTTATTTTGAACTAGCTCATCAAATGGGATGTAAATTTTCATAGGAAAGGCTGCATGACTGTGACAGATTTGGATTATGACATTTGGGACCCGCGAGGAAATAGCCTATCCAAGGTGGTGTCGAATTACTAGCCAGTCAACAAACGATTCTGCCTACCAGCCGTTGGATTGACATGCAACATCTGTCGTGTATCTTCTATCTCTTGTCTTCTTCTTCCTCCAGCCACCCAAACCAAACCACCCCGTCGGCTCCACCTGCTCCCGCCTCCCATGGCTGGCTGCGCCTCCGCCGCCCTATCGTATGTAACCTCCAACGTTGGCCAGTCCCTCCCTCTATTCCCCCACACGTCCTGTTATTCTCCGGCGACGTCAGCCCCAACACGCACCTGCACCCGAACCAGTCAACCCTCGTACTCCCCTCCGCCTGTGACTGGACCGGCGCATCTTCCACGGCTCCTGTTCATTCTGTCCGAGGCCTCGCCTTCGTCCTCCACCTTGCGGCCTTGGTTCGCTCGCAGTGCGCGGTGCGCCGCCCTCTTGCGTTGTCAACGTCGTCAACAACCGAGAGGAACAAAGAGATGACTGTACGTGGAGAGGATGACAGTAGGGACCCACCAGCGTCATGGCAGTATGCAAGCAAGTGCCTCTATATTACAAGCCCAAAAATATGGTTCCTCCTAATGGTTGGACATTTGGAGCTCACGCCATTGTCAAAGTAGTCAATAAACGAGAGAATTACACTATGAGCGGCTGACACCAGGGACCCAGCAGGTCGCGCATTTTTTTGAGGAACAAGCAATTGTTATTTATACTAGTTTTAGCGACGAATCAGGGTAACAACGGGGTTGTGCGGGGGCTGTGGCCCGTCTAGCCAGGGTTTTATTTATGTTTACCACATCATGATCCCAGTTGTGTTTTTTTCTTGCTGAAAATGGCTAGCCTTGTTCTATTTTTTTAAAGAAATACCCAAACAAGGCCTACTTGCTTTATCAGCCCTGCTGGGCTGCAAATCTTTCAAGATGAGGAGAGTTACATTCGGTTTGCCTAGAAATGGGCTGTACATTTTTAAAACACATCAAACCGGGAATTAGTTTCAATTTTTTTTCATTACAAGATTTTAAAGTCCATAGATTTTTATGCGTGGACAATTATTTGGATTTTATATTTATATAAATGATTTTTCAAAATAGTTTGAATGTGAATCGATATTTCGGGATAAAAACAGTTGACCGCACCGAAATATGCAAAATTTCATATACTTTTTAGCCGTGGCCACAATATGGGGTGTAATGCTAACAAAAAGAAGATGGCTCCAAAAAATCTTAAGAATTAACAAATGGGTTGTACATTATTACAAATAATGCACACGAGAGCAGTGACTGTTGGATGTCCATCCAACGACTGTCGTGCTTCTTCAATCTCTGCTCTTCCTGCTCCAGCCGCTCAAACAAGCGCCAGCGGGACTGCCTGCTCCCTCCTCCTACGGCCGGCTATGCTGCCGCGCAGGCCTCACTGCCCCACCGTACTCCCATCGCTGGCCTAGCCATCCGTCAACTCACCCACACCTGCTGTTATTCTCCGGGGACAGCAGACGAACCAGTAAACCCACGTACTCCTCCACGTGTGAAACAACTGCCGAGTCTTCCCTAGCTCCGTGTCGTTCCCTTCCTAGGTCTCGCCGTCATCCACAGCCCTGGTGCTCTCGGCGCGGCCTGGTCCACGGCCGCACGCAAGTAAATGCCTCCTTATTATGCGCAAAATAATGATTCCTCCACCTAATAGCTAGGACCCACGGGAAGGGCTTCTGTATTTCATGAAAAAACGTTCCCCCCGCTGACAGATCGGACCCACCAGCTATATCTTCGCACGCAAGGAAGTGCCTCCTTATTACACACAAAAAAATGAATACCCCCTGCTAGCTGGGACCCACCATAGTTGGTGGCCGACTTGCGGGCCTACTAAGTTGATGGGGACGGACGGCTTTGTCAACTTAGGCAATATGAATGATTCTAGCTCCAGTGACCGTACGATGTCCATCCAATGGCCATAGTGCTTCATCAACCTCTGGTCTTCTTGCTCCAGCCACCCAAAGCAGCGCCGGTCGTGCCGCCTGCTCCTGCCTCCCGTGGCCGGCTGTCTTTGCCTTGAGGCCTCACCGCCCCCATACTACTCCCACCACTGGCCAGGCCATCCCTCCACTCACCCACACCCCCTGTTATTCTGCGGCGACGACAGCCTCACACCGCAGCCGAACCAGTGAACCCTGGTACTCCTCTTCGAGTGGGCATCCACTCCCGCGTCTTCACCGGCTCCGCGTCGTCCCCTTCCTAGGCGTCGCCGTCGTCCACCTCCTTGGTGCTCTCGGCGCGGCGTGGTCAATGTGGTCAACGACTGACTTCCATCAGAAGAGTACTCTACGTGCAGAGGCTGACAGCTGGGTCCACGGCCGCAGCTGGGTCCACGGCCACAACCCAGTTTTTTGTGATTTGCCAAGTAAGTTGCTTTGTAAGGCTAGTTGGGCTGCAAAATTTTCAAGACGAGGAGAGCTTCATTCGGCTGGCCGAGAAAATGGTCTATCAGTAATGAGAAATGGGTTGTACATTTTTAAGACACATCAAACCGGCAATTAGTTTCAAATTTCTTTTTTTCATTTCAAGATTTTAAATTGCATTGATTTTTATGCGTGAACAATTTGTTCGATTTTATATTGATATACATTTATTTTTAAAATCAGTTTGAATGTGACTCGAAATTTCGGGATTAAAAAAAGTTCGGACCGCTTTTGAAATATGCAAAATTTCGTATAATTTTTTAACCGTGGCCACAATATGGGCTGTAATGCTAACAAAAAGAATATGGGCTCCAAAAAAACCTTTAGAATTAGCAAATGGGCTGTAAATTATTAGAAATAATGGCAGATGGGCTGTATGTTGTTTTCCACAGATTTTAGGCTTTCCTAAAAAAAAGGTTGACGACAGCAAAGGATCGTTGGATGTCCATCCAACGGCCGTTGTGCTTCTTCAATCTCTGCTCTTCTGCTCCACCGCTCAAACAAGCGTCGGTGGGACTGCTGCTCCTCCCCCCCCCTTGCGGTCGGTTGTCTTTGCCTACAGCCTCACCGCCCCACCGTACTCCCATCGCTGGCCTAGCCATCCCTCTACTCACCCACACCTGCTGTTATTCTCCGGTGACGGAAGACGAACGAGTAAACCCTCGTACAGTCGTACTCCCCTCCGCGTGGGAAATAACTGCCGAGTCCTCCCTGGCTCAGTGTCGTTCCCTTCCTACGCCTCGCCGTCGTCGACCGCCCTGGTGCTCTCGACGCGGCCTGGTCAAAGTGGACTGTACGTGGAGAGGCTGACAGCTGGGTCCATGGCCGCACGCAAGGAAATGTCTCCTTATTACGCGCAAAATAATGATTCCTCCACATGACATCTGGGACCCACCGAAAGGGCCTCTGTATTTCGTGAAAAAACGTTACCCCCGCTGACAGCTCGGACCCACCAGCTATATCTTCACATGCAAGGAAGTGCCTCCTTATTACGCACAAAAAAATGAATACTCCCCCTGCTAGCTGGGGCCCAGTATATTGACATGCTGACTTGTGGGCCTACTAAGTTGACGACGGATGGCGTTGTCAAGTTAGTCAATATGCACGATTCTTGCTCCAGTGACCGTACAATGTCCATCCAACGGCCGTAGTGCTTCTTCAACCTCTGGTCTTCTTGCTCCAGCCGCCCAAACAAGCGTCGGTCGTGCCTCGTGCTCCTGCCTCCCGTGGCCGGCTGCTATGCTGCGGAGGCCTCACCGCCCCTACTACTCCCACCGCTGGTCAGACCATCCCTCTACTCACCCACACCCCCTGTTATTCTACGGCGACGTCAGCCTCACACCACAGCGAACCAGTGAACCCTGATACTCCTCTACGTGTGGGCATCCACTGCCGCGTCTTCCCCGGCTCCGCGTCGTACCCTTCCTAGGCCTCGCCATTGTCCACCGCCCTGGTGCTCTCGGCGCGGCGTGGTCAATGTGGTCAAGGAACGGCTTTCATCGGACGTGGACTGTACGTGGAGAGGCTAACAGCTGGGTCCACGGCCGCAGCAAGGAAGTGCCTCCTTATTACGCGCAAAATAATTATTCCTCCACCTGACAGCGGGGACCCACCGGACGGGCCACCGTATTTCGTGAAAAAAACGTTCCCCCTGACTGCTTGGACCCACCAGCTACATCTTCGCATCCAAGGAAGTGCGTCCGGGCAAAAAAAAAACGATTCGCCCCCCTGACTGCTGGGACCCACTAGCTACATCTTCGCACACAAGGAAGTGCCTGACAGTCGGGACCCACTTGGTCGAAGCGTACGTAGCGTTGTCATTCTAGTCGCGAACGTGTACGTACATATTGGTCGATGTAGAGGCGCGCACGTAGCATGTACACGTACGTACAGTGGCCAGTGTGCAAGAAAGAAAATACGGCCACTCGCGCATACTCGCACATATGTACGGCCAGGGCTCATGTACATGGCTGGGTTGGAACGGAGAAACTGCGTTGTCGTCGTGTTCATGGGGAGCCAACCGGCTAGGTCAGAACGGAACGCGTCGCCGTGTTCATTAAGAGGGCCTGGACAGAACAGTCGATGGAAACGAGGCCTGGCGTACCGCAGAACAGAGGAAACAACCTTGTGTTCGACCGGCCGCGTTCGAAACGGGATCCTGTTCATTGGGAGGGGCTGGCGTACCGCAAAACGGATGAAACAGACCTTCTACGTTCGTAACAGGGTCCTATTGATCGGGAGGGGTGTCGCGTACCGCAAAATGGAGGAAACGGACTTGTGTTGGAGCGCTACAGTCGATACGGGGGTCCTGTTCATCGGGAGGGGTGTGGCATACCGCAAAACAGGACTCCACTGGATACTGTTCATCTCCACCGTCGACCCCCTCCAGCCTCCACGGGCTACTGTTCATCCACCGTTGACCTCCTCCATCCTCCACCTGCGACTGCTCATCCACGGACTCGTGTTCATCCATCCTCCACCACGCACTACTCAACCGGCTAATGTTCAACCAGCCCTCTCCATGGGCTCCTGTTCAACCACCCCTCCACGGGCTACTGTTCATCCAGCCCTCCACCGTCTACTGTTCATCCAGCCTCCAAGGGGTGGTCCTCTTCATCTAGCCCTCCATGGGGTCCTGTTCATCCAGCCCCAACCGGCTCGATCGATCGGGGTCCTGTTCATCCAGAGGCAACATCATGGGGTTTTGTTCATCCACCCCCATCGGGAACTGTTCATCCAAACCCCCCAACAACACTCACTGTTCATCCAGAGGTAGCATCGATTGGCTTCAGTTAGCAGCAGTAGCGTAGGAATCGCTCGATCGGGTTCAGTTAACAGCCATCGATCGATCGCTCGGGTTCAATAACGCGTAGCCTGCAATGCAACCTCTCGGGTTCAGTAGGCGAACGCCTCGCTCGGGTTCAGTTATAAAGCAGAACGCCTCGCACCCACGCGTGTGCATGTACGTGAGAAACGCGCATCGCTCAGCCCCGACCACCCACCGTAACCGGGAACACCCCGATATTTTCCTCGCCCTCGCTTCTACCATGGTTTTTCCTGTCATGGACGGCCCAAAGAATGTCATGCAGCTGCGTCTTCGGCCCGCCCAGGACGAAAAGCCCATTTTCTGTCATGATTTTTTGTCATAGAAGTAGGAGCCCACCTCATTTGTCTTTTTTTGTTCGGCCCAAAATGTCACGGATTTGTCTTTTTTTTGTAGTGATGTCGGCCACCGTCTCGCACATGACACCGTCGACCCTCTCCTCCGGCGGGGCCAAGGCAGCCACGTACAGCTCCCAGCTCATTGCTAGTTGTGGAGCCTGACCCTCACCGGGCGACGTGACCCACCCCGGGAAGTGGTGCCGGACTAGAGTACCAAGGACTTGGTTGGGCCAACGGACACCATCGGGGTGTATCCAACCCCTGCAGTATGACAAGGCCAACACATTAGATATTAATTTGAAGCAACATGAAGGACAAAGGTTAAATAGAGTAAATGCACTTACTTCTCCCCGTTACGTTGAATCAACCACCTCTGATCGTGGGTCGCCGGCACGGCCGGGAGCTTCGTACCACCACGCTGGTAGACCTCTTGCCCTGCTCAACCAGCTCTCCATCGCTAAAACTATCATCAGACTAAGTCTCCTCGCCATCAGCATGGCCACTAGTCTCTGGAGTCACCTGGGGCGAAGACTCTAGGACCGGAGTCTTGTGGGACGAAGACTCTGGGGCCCGATTCTCCTCGGATAAAGGCTCGGCGACACAAGGCTCGTTAGCCCGAGGCTCGTGGACCAGAGTCCGAGATGGGTCCAAGTCTGATGGCTCCACCTGAGACGGAGCACTCCGGTGGTCCGAAGAATCAGCTTCGGGTGGCGGCGAGGAAGGCACAACAACCTTCCTACCACTCCCGCCGCCACGTCCACCTCTAGATCCCCTCTTCGTCTTCCCCCGACCTCTCCTAGCTGAAGAAGAAGGGCCCGCCGGTGTCGCCATGCTGTCTAGGAGCACTCTACGAAGCTTCTAGGGTGAAATATAGCCACCCCTCCCAGCACGTGCCGAGGAATAACGAGGCTCGGAGCGCTCTCGACCCACGCCCACCATCTGTCTACACCTGCAATGACAAAGAGTAAGCAAAATTAGTACAACATAAACATAATAAAAAATTTAAGTGTGTATCATCATCATGAACATAATAAATAATTGAATACCAAATCCTCGAAGGGTCGGGATGGCAAATCCTCGACCCCTTGACCCCCTCGATTCCTCGATCCTCGAGACCTAGACCCTCAACTCCTTTTCTCCTCGATCCTCAACAACTCGATCCTCGACCCCTAGACCCTCGAATACTTTTCCCCTTGACCCCTAGACCCTCGAATCCTTTTCCCCTCGATCGTCGACCCCTCGACCACTTGGCGACTTAGGGAGTCCTGGATTAGGGGGTATCCGGACAGCCGGACTATATCCTTTGGCCGGACTGTTGGACTATGAAGATACAAGATTGAAGACTTCGTCTCGTGACCGGATGGGACTCTCCTTGGCGCGGAAGGCAAGCTTGGCAATACGGATATGTAGATCTCCTCCCATTTGTAACCGACTCTGTGTAACCCTAGGCCGCTCCGGTGTCTATATAAACCGGAGGGTTTAGTCCATAGGACAACGACAATCATACCATAGGCTAGCTTCTAGGGTTTAGTCTCTACGATCTCGTGGTAGATCAACTCTTGTACTACTCATATCATCAAGATCAATCAAGCAGAAAGTAGGGTATTACCCTCATAGAGAGGGCCCGAACCTGGGTAAACATCGTGTCCCCTGCCTCCTGTTACCATCGGCCTTAGACGCACAGTTCGGGACCCCCTACCCGAGATCCGCCGGTTTTGACGCTGACATTGGTGCTTTCACTGAGAGTTCCACTGCGTCGTCACCATAAGGCCTGATGGCTCCTTCGATCATCGGTAGCGATGCGGTCCAGGGTGAGGCTTTCCTCCCCGGACATATCTTCGTATTCGGCGGCTTCGCACAGTGGGCCAACTCGCTTGGCCATCTGAAGCAGATCGAGAGCTACCCCCTGGCCACCAGGTCAGGTTCACAAACCTGAACTATACGTCTAACATCCGCGGAGACTTAATCTTCGTGTGCCGCACGATCACGACGAGCACGATTTAGCTCTGCCGTCGGACGGTGTTCATGAGATCGCACCAGCAACAACTCCAGCCTTCAAACCGGAACAGATTGCGCCATCCGAGGACGGGCGGATAGACCCTGCCATGGAGGCCGCCCTCTCAGCGGCAATAGGGCCGGATACTGACCCTACCCCTCATGATAGCCGTGATGCCGAACCTATAGGCTCGTCTCCGGCCACAGACTCTGAACCGCCTGCGCCCGTGCCTGTCGAATCCAACTGGGCGCCGGTCAACGAGTTCACCTCCGCGGATATCTTTCGGCACTCGCCCTTAGGCGATGTACTAAACTCGTTAAGGTCTCTCTCTTTGTCAGGAGAACCTTGGCCGAACTATGTCCGGCTAGAATGGGATGCGGAAGACGAAGAAATTAATGCCCCACCCACCACCCACTTAATAGCCACTGTCGATGATCTAACCGACATGCTCGACTTCGACTCCGAAGACATCGATGGTATGGACAACGATGAAGGAGACGAACAGGAACCACTGCCCACAGGGCACTGGACCGCCACCTCATCATATGATATATATGGTGGATACACCCAAAGAAGGCAATGACGACAAAACAGCGGAGGATGACCCCTCCAAGAAGCAACCCAAGCGCCGACTTCAGCGGCGCCGCTCTAAGTCTCGCCACAGTAAAAGCGGTGATACCGGCACATGAGATAACAGTACTCCGGACAGTGCCGAAGATGATGACAATCCCCTCCAGCAGGATCCAGAGCCGGAGGACGAACAAGCCAGCCCTCCGTAGCGAGCGGCAGAGGGAGAGGAGGACAATTACATGCCTCCCTCCGAAGACGAAGTGAGCCTCGAAGATGAAGAATTTGTCGTACCTGAGGATCCCGTCGAGCAGGAGCGCTTTAAGCGCCGGCTTATAGCCACAACAAATAGCCTGAAGAAAAAACAGCAACAGCTTCGAGCTGATCAAGACTTGCTAGCAGATAGATGGACTGAAGTCCTTAACCGAGGAATACGAACTCGAACGCCCCTCCAATGGTCACCCAAAGTGCAGGTTGCTACCCCAACTTGAGGAGAAAGCATTAAAACCTACATCACTAGCATATGACGTGGCTGATCAGCCACCTCGTGGCCGAGAAAGAGAGGCATTTCAGCCAGAAGTTCAGCCCGCACCCTGCCGCCACTCAAACAAAAATACCAAGGCACCGGGAAACACGTGAGACCTGTGAGACGTATTGGAAGACAGGGCAAAACACGCAAGATCGATCTACGGATCACGAGGGCACGCCCCTACACGGGACGGTGACCGTCACGTCGGATACAGTAAAAGTAAATCCGGCTGGGCCGAATACAGCAGGCAAGACTCATCTGAGCTACATCGTGATATAGCCTAGCATAGAGGCGCCGCACACCCCCTATGCTTCACTGACGAAGTAATGGATCATCAATTCCCAGAGGGTTTTAAACCCGTAAACAATAAACAACGAATCATATGATGGTACAACAGATCCCGCGGTATGGATCGAGGACTTCCTCCTCCACATCCACATGGCTCGCGGCGATGATCTACATGCCATCAAGTACCTCCTGCTAAAGCTTAAAGGACCAGCTCGGCATTGGTTGAATAGCTTGCCAGCAGCATCCGTTGGCTGTTGGGAGGATCTGGAAGACACATTCCTCGACAACTTCCAGGGCACTTATGTGCGACCACCAGATGCCGACGACTTGAGCCACATAATTCATCAGCCAGGGGAATCGGCCAGACAATTCTGGACACGGTTCCTAACCAAGAAGAATCAAATTGTCGACTGTCCGGATGCGGAGGCCTTAGCGGCATTCAAGCACAACATTCGTGATGAGTGGCTCGCCCGACACCTCGGACAGGAAAAGACGAAATCCATGGCAGCCCTCACGAGACTCATGACCCGCTCTTGTGCGGGAGAGGATAGCTGGCTGGCTCGCAGCAACAACATATCAAGGAATCTTGGCACTTTGGTTACCAACGATAGTAACGGCAGGCCACGTCGCAGCAAACATTAAGCGCCGCAATAACGGCGATAACGCCGAGGATACGGCAGTCAATGCCGGATTCAGAGGCTCTAAACCCGGTCACCTGAAAAAGCCATTCAAAAGAAGCACTCCGGGCCCGTCCAGTCTGGACCGCATACTCGATCGCTCGTGCTAAATACACGGCACCCTCGACAAACCAGCTAATCACACCAATAGAGAATGCTGGATGTTCAAGCAGGCCGGCAAGTTAAATGCCGAAAACAAGGACAAGGGGCTACACAGTGATGACGAGGAGGAGCCCCGGCCGCCGAACACGGGAGGACAGAAGAGGTTCCCCCCACAAGTAAGGAGGGTGAACATGATATACGCAACCCACATCCCCAAGAGGGAACGGAATCGTGCACTAAGGGACGTATATGCGATGGAGCCCGTCGCCCCAAAGTTCAACCCATGGTCCTCTTGTCCGATCACCTTTGATAACAGGGACCACCCCACTAGTATCAGTCATGGCGGATCTGCCGCATTGGTCTTAGACCCAATCATTGATGGATTTCACCTCACTCGAGTCCTTATGGACGGCGGCAGCAGCCTGAACCTGCTTTATCGGGATACGGTCATAAAATGGGTATAGACCCCTCGAGGATCAAACCCACCAAAACGACCTTTAAAGGCATCATCCCTGGTGTAGAGGCCCATTGTACGGGCTCAATCACACTAGAAGTGGTCTTCGGATCTCCGGACAACTTCTGAAGCGAGGAGTTAATCTTTGATATCGTCCCGTTCCGCAGCGGCTATCATGCACTGCTCGGGCGCACCGCATTTGCAAGATTCAATGCGGTACCGCATTACGCATACCTCAAGCTCAAGATGCCAGGACCTAGGGGGTCATCACAGTCAATGGAAACACAGAACGCTCGCTCCGTACGGAGGAGCACACTGCGGCCCTCGCAGCAGAAGCACAAAGCAGCCTTTTGAGGCAATCCACTAGTTCGGCGATCAAGCCCCCGGACACCGTCAAGTGCGTCCGGACTAACCTTCAATAGGATCGCCTGGCACGTTCAGAGCTCTCCTAGCAATTCGGGCCCCGCCCTAGCCTCAGTACAATTGCAAAATCCGTCCCACGCGTACATAATTATGCATTGAAAATACCATGGGTGTCGGCGGGGGCACGATCACGACACGTCCCACAATGCGGTTCAATCGCACTAGGGGCTTACTACCTTTATCATCCTCTCTCTTTCAGGACTTTACTCTCTGGAAGCCCTATCCGACAGTACGATAGCCGGACACATGATACAACACCCAAGGAGGCAGGAAGCTACATCATGCAAGGGAATCCCCAGGTGGTCTCTGATAACGAGTGAAATACCTGTTTTAAATACCAGCTCGCAGCTTGCCCTTGGACGGGACATGTCAAATATTCCCATTTTTTGCTTCTTGCATTGCTTGTATCAGTATGCATCAATGCATTTCTTATATAAACAATGCATAGCACTGGTCTCTCATTGCATTCTATATTCTTTTATATATATGTTCATCTATGACAAACAACACCCGTACACTCTGGTACGGAAAATATGCCAGGGGCTTCCGTATACCCCATAATTCGGCATGGGAAGTCTGAACAATTTCGACAGTGCGGCACCCCGAACTTATAGCATTATATGCATCAGCTCCGAATCATGTCTTGGGTCAATAGTTGGGTTTGCCCGGCTCCCATGTTTTATTACCTTACGTTCCGCTATATGGGTTAAGGTAGCACTGGGAGAACTACTGCGATTGTGCCCCGGATCTTCCGGCCGAGCACCTTAGTAGAGAAAGCTAAAACTGACTGTCATGATGAGGCGAGAGCTGGTTGTTGTTCGAGAGGTCTCAAGTCCCTAAAGACATTTTCCACTTCGGGCTAGGAGTCGGCCTTGTCCGGCTTAGGCGTGTATAGCGCCCCAACTTCGGCTTTCCGAATACTAGGGGATTCGCCAAAATTTAAAATTGTAGACTTCTATGGATAAGTGGGAGTGATAAAGCATTATAGTCTGATTGCCTGGTTCGCTGCGCTGAGCACCTCCCTCGAAGGACCCATAAATGGGAAAAAGAGTGCCCAGATTTATCCCGAACACCCCAGCACTAGTAGCATGGGGGCTGAAGCCGACGACTAGCAACTCCCAAATTTTATAAACAACCGCACAGAAGGTAATATTTTAAATTCAAAAGCTTTGCATAGTGCAAATGAACTAGTTTTCATAATACAGGATCACACGAGCAAGTTCATTCAAAAATTACATCCTTCGCACACTCGTCCGCCACAAGACGGGCACCCTTCAGGACACCCTCATAATACATCTCAGGGTGGCGATGCTCCTTGCCCTGCGGCGGCCCCTCCTTGACCAGCTTCTCGATGTCCATCTTGGCCCAGTGCACCTTCGCACGGGCAAAAGCCCTGCGGGCACCCTCGATGCACACGGACCACTTTATGACTTCCAGCCGTGGGCAGGCATCCACAAGCCACCTCACCAGGCCAAAGTAGCTGTTGGGAAGGGAATCGCCAGGCCACATCCGGACTATAAGGTCACTCATGGCCTATTCGGCCGCCTTGTGGAGCTCGACCAGTTGCTTCAGCTGGTCGCTCACGGGCATCGGGTGTTCGGTCCTAGTATACTGAGACCAGAACAAGTTCTTCGTCGAGCTTCCATCCTCGGCCCGGTAGAACTCCGCGGCATCAGACACACTGCGGGGCAGATCTGCGAACGCTCCTGGAGAGCTACGAACTCGGGTAAGTAAAAGAAAATTTTCTTTCGCATGCTTGCTTTGCATAACGAACGCCTTACCCGCTGCTATCTTCTTCACCGCCTCAATTTCCTGGAGGGCCTTTTGGGCTCCGGCCTTGGCATGCTTTGCGCTTTCGAGGGCCCTGGCAAGCTCGGTCTCTCGTGTCTTCGAGTCACATTCCAAGGACTCGTGCTTCTTCACAAGTTCTTGAAGCTCTTGCTGCACCTCGCCTGCTCGGGCCTCTTGTTTTTCTCGCTCGATACGCTCCTTGGCCGCTTTGTCTTCGGCCTCGGACAATGCCTGCTTCAGGGCCGCTACTTTGGTTGCGGACCCTGGCACGTTCATGATGATCCTATTATTTGGGAACCAACATTCTTTTCTATATACAGACAAGGTATTGCTTACCTTTGTTCTCCTCGAGCTGCTTTTTGGCAAGGCCGAGCTCTCCCTCGGACCGCTCGAGGTCCCGCTTCAGCTCGGCGACCTCCGCAGTATGTGCGGCTGCAGCCAGCAGCGAAGCCTGCATACGCGTATAGACATATTTGGATTAGACTCCGGCGGTTATTATTTGATCCTCTATTCGGCTTTTTCTTCGCGAAACGCCAAACAGAGCATCAGGGGCTACTGTCTATGTGGTAACATTTTCTTATAATTTAATTACTTACCTCAAAGCCTGTTAGGAGGCTGGCACAAGCTTCGGTTAGTCCGCTTTTGGCACACCGAACCTTCTCGATCACCGCACTCATAATAGTGCGGTGCTCTTCGTCGATGGAAGCGCCTCGAAGCACTTCCAAAAAATTGACCGACGCATCTGGATGGACAGAGGCCACTAGCGCGGGCAGCTTGTCTCCCTTAACAGGGAGTTGCCTGCCGGAATCCGAAACCACTGAAGGTTCTAGCGCGGTGTCCGGCCGACGGCCGGACTTGGAGCCTGTGGGAATCTTGCTCCCTTTGCGCCCAGGGCCCGGAAGGTCGCCTCGAGGCGCCTCTAGGACCACCTCCCCTCGGCTCGGTGCCCTCACAGACAACACTTCGGCATTGTCCGTAGGGCAGGGGGTAGAAGCAGTCGGAAGTGAATCGCTCTTCATATCCGACGAGCCCAAAGAATCACCCGACGAAAATACGTCGAAACGGGCTCTGGGCGAACTGCATAATCGTGTTCGGCATGAGTAGAAGCAGTTCAATAAAGCAGACCAATAATCGCTAGGATATCCGGATACATACGACTTCGCCAGGGGCTTGTCCCTGAGCAGCCACTCGTCGCTGCTGTCGGCGGCCGTCGTGGAGCAGTCCGGAAGGAGAGTCCTTCCCTTCTTGGACTCTTCGGCCTCCCCGGTTGGGGCGGCCTTCCTTTTCTTGTCTCTCCCGGCTAGAGGGGGAGAACCTTCATCTTCCTCCTCCTCGCTTTCACGAGAGGAGTGCATCTTGGAGTCATCGGGCGATGAGTCCGATACCACCTGACGCCGGGAACTCTTGCGGGCCCCCTTGGCCTTCTTCTCCGGCACCTCATAAGGTGTCGGAGTCAACATCTCCGTCAGGAGAGCGTCCGCTGGATCTTCAGGCAAAGGAGATGGGCAGTCGATCTGCTCTACCGTCTCCACCCAGTCATGTTAAAGGCATGGGAAGCTGAGATCCCGCACATGATTAAACTGGGGAGAATAAAAACCGTATAAGGGGTAAAGAACTTACCGGTTTCGCGAGGCGCTTCGTGCTAAGTCCACGGTCCTCGGTTAGGGAAGGGGGGACCTCGGCGCCCTTGAACAGCACCTTCCATACATCCTTGTGCGTCGTGTCGAAGAGCTCGCACAGAGTCTGGTGCCGGGCCGGGTCGAACTCCCATAGATTGAACGCCCGTTGTTGACAAGGGAGGATCCGGCGGAAGAGCATGACCTGGACCACGTTGACAAGCTTGATTTTCCTGTTCATCATGTTCTTGATGCAGGTCTAGAGTCTGGTCAGCTCTACCGGGTTACCCCAGGGCAGGCCCTTCTCTTTCCAGGAGGTGAGCCGCATAGGGATTCCGGATCGGAACTCGGGGGCCGCCACCCATTTGGGGTCGCACGGCTCGGTGATGTAGAACCACCCCGATTGCCACCCCTTTATGTTCTCCACATAGGAGCCCTCGAGCCATGGGACATTGGGCATTTTGCCCACCATGGCGCCTCCGCATTCCGCTTGCTGGCTGCTTACGACCTTCGGCTTGACATTGAAGGTCTTCAGCCACAGGCCGAAGTGGGGCCTGATGCGGAGGAAGGCCTCGCACACGACGATAAACACCGAGATGTTGAGGATGAAGTTGGGGGCCAGATCATGAATGTCCAGCCCATAGTAAAACATGAGGCCGCGGACGAATGGGTGAAGAGGAAATCCCAGTCCGCAGACGAAGTGGGTGAGGAAAACTACCCTCTCATGGGGCTCTGGAGTAGGGATGATTTGGCCCGCATTGGGAAGCCGGTGTGCGATATCCGCCTCCCCCCCCCCCCCGCAGCTTTTTATGTCCTTCTCCATGACGGAGGATTTCATCCACTTTCCTCCCGCTCCGGACATGGTTGGGGCGGTCTGAGGAGAAAGGTGCGAACTTGGGTGTTGGAGCTCGAGTGCGCGAGAATGGATAGTCAAGGAGGAAGAAGGCATGGGTGAAAAAGGCGAACTCTTATCCCTTTATAAGGGCGGATGAAACTATACGCCCCCACTAGCCTGGTTAACTCGCTTATTCCCCAAGCGCTGCGATTGATGGCGCGGTTGGGTTACCCATGCCCGTATTGATGAGAATCACGTGATAAGGGGGCATGATCTCTGCTTCGGCAAGACGTTCCAAGGAAACCGCCTCGTGATATACGCCAAGGCTGGTTGAGAAAAACGGCTCGATTATAACCGGGCCATGGTATGATGTCATGATATCAAATATATCAGCAGGTCGGATTTGTGGAAATGTTATTCTCCCTAAGGTGGTATGTGGAACTTGATTGGCAGAGTCGGACATTATCTTTGTGTTCAAGATCTTCTATGGAGTATTCGGAGGAGGAACCCGCCTTGCAATGCCGAAGACAATTTGCGCGCCGGACTCATCGTCATTGAATCCTGGTTCAGGGGCTACTGAGGGAGTCCTGGATTAGGGGGTATCCGGACAGCCGGACTATATCCTTTGGTTGTACTGTTGGACTACGAAGATACAAGATTGAAGACTTCGTCTCGTGTCTGGATGGGACTCTCCTTGGCGTGGAAGGCAAGCTTGGCAATACGGATATGTAGATCTCCTCCCATTTGTAACCGACTCTCTGTAACCCTAGCCCCCTCCGGTGTCTATATAAATCGGAGGGTTTAGTCCGTAGATCAACTCTCGTACTACTCATATCATCAAGATCAATCAAGCAGGAAGTAGGGTATTACCTCCATAGAGAGGGCCCGAACCTGGGTAAACATCATGTCCCCTGCCTCCTGTTACCATCCGCCTTAGACGCACAGTTCGGGACCCCCTACCCGAGATCCGCTAGTTTTGACACCGACAGCGACCCTCGACTGTGTTGTGTTAAAAAAATGTGGTTAGTTTTCTTGTTTGGCATGACTCTCCAAGTGATTGATGTCTAGCTAGCAAGGTGTAGCATAAATGATTACCGATGAGATGAGATTACTACTTAGCATGATGATGTGGTGATGATGCACTCATTTTGGTTTGACACTTTTAATGAAGCTTAACTTTCTTGAATCATTTCATTCTTGTTATTGTGCTACTGCTGCTGCTGTTATTTTTTTCCTTTTGTAGAGAAGTGAAGAAAGATGAATGCAATAATAGGTGTCGTGATTATTATTGGCTAGTTAGTGTCTATTGCTACTACAAGTGCTGCTGCTGCAGCTAGTTAAGATGGATGGCCACAATGCCGTATGGTCCAAGACTTGGTGCACTCAGGTTAATGGAAGAATAAAGATGTTCCATGTCAAAAATAAATAAAAGTGCTAGTAGTTTCCATAACTTTGGAGAAGAAATAATGTTACTACATTGATTCATTCATTCATGTTTATAATCAAAGACAAGCCCATTGCCTTGCATCATCTTTAAGTAGAGTACTATAGTTGTTAGTCTCGGGCTACATGCAAGTTTGATTTGATGAATCAGCAACACTAAACATTCCATACATACACCACCAATCTCAGTCTATCAAACCAAAAAATACCAAAATAAGCAAACTAGCAGAAACTCAATGGCCATCACCATTTACAACAATGAACAGTAGAAAAAAAAGCTCTCCGTTTAGGATGGTCGGAGGGAGGGTGGATGGGCCGCCGCAGGAAGGGTGGTGGCGGCGCGGCCTGGCTTCGGCTGCGGGGCGGGTGGAGGGGCCACCGTGGGAAGGGTGGCGGCAACGCGACCTGGCTCCAATGGCGGGGCGGGTGCAGGGGTCACCGCAGGGCCACCATGGACTGGCTCCGGTGATGGGGTGTGGCGGGGCGGGCTCAGCGGCCTTGTTCCAGGGGCGGGGCGGCGGCGGATGGTTGGGGCGACAGGCGGTGGGGCGGCAGGCGGCAGCGGGTGGGCGACGGGCGGTCGGGCGGCCAGGCGGACAGGTGGGGCGGCGGGGCAGTGGGGCCACGGGGGGTGGGGCGGCGGGGCAGTGGGGCCACGGTGGGTGGGGTGGCAGGGCAGTGGGGCGACGAGGCAGCGGCGGTGGTCATCGGGGAGGAAAAGGGAGAGAAAGAAAGAAAGAGGGCGACAGCGGGGCCACGACCCGTTAGTTAAATTGAACCTTTGCCATCAGCTGCACCTTTGCCATTCGCCTTCTTGCTCTTTGTCTTCTGCTAGCAGACGACAAAGAGGGGGGCCGTTAGGGTTTACCAGCCAGTGGGCCAACCCCCCTCTTTGCCGTCTGCTAGTAGATGGTAAAGCTTCATTGTCGTCTGCTAGCAGACGACAAAGAGGTGGCTGATGGCAAAGCCATCCTTTGCCATCAGCCATCTCTTTGCCGTCTGTTTTTTTGGTAGCTGACGGCAAAGCCATGCTTTGCTGTCCGCTAGCCGACGGCAAAGAAGTGGCTGTCGACAAATCTTCTAATTCCAGTAGTGGCACCGGTGAGACCGAACTGACTAGGGTTTCTGGCAGTGGCTATGTCAAATGAACTCGGTGGCCGGATAGATCAAATCGGTGGGGCCGAGTTTGACTTTTGGTTTGGGACATATGTGGAAATGAGGAAGTGGTTGAGGGCTTTGGAGTGATACGTCTCCAACGTATCTATAATTTTTGATTGTTCCATGCTATATTATATTCTGTTTTGGATGTTTAATGGGCTTTATTATACACTTATATATTATTTTTGGGACTAACCTATTAACCGGAGGCCCAGCCCAAATTGATGTTTTTTGCCTATTTCAGTGTTTCGCAGAAAAAGGATATCAAATGGAGTCCAAACGGAATGAAACCTTCGGGAACGTGATTTTCGGAACGAACGTGATCCAGATGACTTGGAGTCTACGGAAAGCAATCAACGAGGAGAGCACGAGGCAGGGAGCGCGCCTACCCCCCAGGCGTGCCCTCCACCCTCGTGGGGCCCACGTTGCTCCACCGGCGTACTTCTTCCTCCTATATATACCTACGTACCCCCAAACTATCAGGGACGGAGCCAAAAACCTATTTCCACCGCCGCAACCTTCTGTACCCATGAGATGCCATCTTGGGGCCTTTTCCGGCGCTCCGCTGGAGGGGGCATTGATCACGTAGGGCTTCTACATTAACACCATAGCCTCTCCGATGATGTGTGAGTAGTTTACCTCAGACCTTCGGGTTCATAGTTATTAGCTAGATGGCTTCTTCTCTCTCTTTGGATCTCTATACAAAGTTCTCCTCGATCTTCTTGGAGATCTATTCGATGTAATCTCCTTTTGCGGCGTGTTTGTCGAGATCCGATGAATTGTGGGTTTATGATCAAGATTATCTACGAAAAATATTTGAATCTTCTCTGAATTATTTTATGTTTGATTGGTTATCTTTGCAAGTCTCTTTGAATTATCAGTTTGGTTTGGCCTACTAGATTGATCTATCTTGGAATGGGAGAAGTGCTTAGCTTTGAGTTCAATCTTGCGGTGGTTGATCCCAGTGACAGAAAGGGAAATGACACGTATTGTATTGTTGCCATCGAGGATAAAAAGATGGGGTTTATATCATATTGCATGGGTTTATCCATCTACATCATGTCATCTTACTTAAAGCATACTCTGTTCTTATGAACTTAATACTCTAGATCCATGCTGGATAGCGGTCGATGTGTGGAGTAATAGTAGTAGATGTAGAATCATTTCGGTCTACTTGTCACAGACGTGATACCTATATACATGATTATACCTAGATATTCTCATAACTATGCTCAATTCTATCAATTGCTCGACAGTAATTCGTTTACCCACCGTAATACTTATGCTATCTTGAGAGAAGCCACTAGTGAAACCTTTGGCCCCCGGGTCTATCTTCCATCATATTTATCTTCCAATACTTAGTTATTTTTATTACCTTTTATTTTACTTTGCATCTTTATTTCTCTTTATCATAAAAATACCAAAAATATTGTCTTATCATATCTATCAAATCTCACTCTCGTAAGTGGCCATTGAGGGATTGACAACCCCTTTATCGCGTTGGTTGCGAGGTTCTTATTTGTTTGTGTAGGTGTGAGGGACTCGTGCGTGATCTCCTACTGGATTGATACCTTGGTTCTCAAAAACTGAGGGAAATACTTACGCTACTTTACTACATCACCCTTTCCTCTTCAAGGGAAAACCAACGCAGTGCTCAAGAGGTAGCATGGAGCATATCACTAAGCACTTTGAGCAAGCAAGCCATTAAGCAACACCTCATCCCCTTTTAATAGTATTGGCTTTTCCTATGGACTCAATGTGATCTTGGATCACTAAAATGAAAATACAGAGTCCTGAGCTTTAGATCTCGAGCCAATCCTTTATCCTTAGCATCTTGAAGGGGTTCCACATCCTCTTGTCCACGCCACTCCACTATTGAACTTATCTGAAATATGCTTGATAAAAGTATTAGTCCAACAAGAGATATGTTGACATTAATTTCCAAAATCACCCAGGGAGAACTTGTGCTTTCAGTCTCCCCCTTTTTGGTCATTGATGACAACATACATCAAAGCTTTAGATAAAGATATAAAGAATAACAATTAAAGCTTTGGAAGAACATGTAACATGCATGGGCTCCCCCTACATGTATGCAATCATGTCAATATGGAATATAAGAGCATGTGAATGCATAAACATGACAGAGCAATCAATGAGTTACTTGTATCTTGGCTATATGCATCAGAGCAAATGATGTGAATATATGAAGTGTACCTTCATGTTCATGAGTCCTTCTTGCAAACAATATGTACATCAGCAAGAGATCATCATGCACATGAGTGTGATGCATATACTTACCTTGTGGTCTTGACCTGGCTTAGGAAGAGATGAACCTGAGTAAACAAGGTTAGATAACACAGATACGTCTACTAGGCAGAGCAAATAAAAGTGCCACAAGAATACCATGATTGGGATGACATGTAGAGAGTGACTACTAGGTACTCCTATTTGATATAGACATGTCCCCAGAGGTAAAAGATATGCAATAAATTCGAAGATTTCCTTCCCTTAGAATTCTTTGTCCCCCTGAATCTTATGTTGGATAATGGGAGAATATAGGGAAAAGGAAATCAGAGCAAGACATATCAGAGCACAAAATAAAACATAACACAAGCTAACATGTCTTTCCCCTCTGAAAGACATGTGACTTGTCTCCTATTGAGTACCAAGCATCTGGGGTCTTTCTCCCTTTGATATGACTATCTCACTCCCCCTTTTGGTGTGATTAAGCTTTGATGTGAGATCTCTCTCCCCCTTTGACATCAATTTCCAAGAAGGGATCTTCTAGAGTGTGAGTCAATATAAGTTTGGTCCTTGAGTCACAAAGCAAAGCGGCATGTAGAATGTGATGCTGGTAGAGGACATGAATCACTGAGTGGAGCTGGATCAAGTATGCAGAATGCAAATGGAAAAATGTCTTCTCAGAGTTGAAATTGGTAACACCGAGTTGTTTTCGTCGGTGGCACCGAAATGGTTCCGTTTGACCGAAAGTGACAAGTCGGTGTGTCCGAGTTCAACACAGAGAGAGAATAATTGTCAGCTCAGCTCACTAGGCAAAATAAGATCTCACAAAGATTTGCAAGGAATTAACTAAAGGATTTGCAATGAATTGGATGCAGGGAATGTAGAGCATAACAGTGAAAAGAAAAGAGATCTAGATGAAGTTTTTTCAAAAGGAAGGGGAACACATATGCAGGAGATAAATGCAAGAACTCAGAGAAACACTAGAGAACTTCATCTAGAATTGGTGGGCGACGAAGTCACCTATGTTAGAGTATATTGACTGAGGAGTCAAGTGAGAACACTTTATCATAGGCCATACTCACTGTTTAATCTCAAAATGGGGTAACCATTTTTCGTTTAAGCATTTTGATGTATTCGCATCTTGTTCAGCTGCTTTGACCCATGGCTTCGGATAAAACTTCTCTAAGATGGAATATCATACCTTGGGTGGTGTTGTTGATCTTGGTCATGTAGTTGAACTTGTATGGGATGCTCAAGGTTGATGTAGCTCATCAAGGATTGGGAGCACCACTTGTAGTTTAAGTTCATCTACCTACATGGGTTAGTCTTGCAAGGAAGAGCACTTGTGTATCCAAAATGACAATCAAGAAATTTGATACCAAATGAAATTTGATATATATAATTTGTCAAAGGATATGTTGAAGGGTTTCAAGCTTCCTTGTCTTCAACCACCATGGTGTAGAGACTTAGTGATGTAGAGATTGCTCAAGATGTGAGTGAGTTGCAATCTCCTAGATTTAGATTCATCCAAGTACCTACAAGGGTTAGATAGCATGCTTCAGCGGTGGATAAGGATATCGAGTTTTGTTTCTTGGAGGACCAAGACACAAGAGATCTACCAAGAAATTGACAAGTACCCGAAGTGGACTTCCTATCAACCTTGTCACCGGCATAGTCCGAATCGGAGTAGCCAACAAGATCAAAAGAAGACCTCTTAGGATATCAAATGCCAAAATTTGATGTGTGAATTAAGTATCTCACTATCCTTTTCACAGCCTTAAGATGACATTCTTTGGAGGACCGCTTGATATCGTGCACACATGCACACACTTAGCATAATATCGGTACAGGAGGCACATAAATATAACAATGAACCAATCATAGAGCGGTAAACCTTTTGGTCAACCGATTTTCCATCCTTGGTCAAGTCAACATGTCCACTAGTAGGCATGGGTGTTTTCATACCTTTGCTTTCTTGCATGTTGAACTTCTTGAATAAGTCCTTGGTGTACTTTGTTTGAGAAACAAAGGTGCCTTCCTTAGTTTTCTTGATTTGCAAACCAAGAAAGAACTTGAGTTCACTCATCATAGACATCTCAAACTTCTTCGACATTAGCTTCCCAAACTTTTCACTAATGTCGGTGTACTAGAGTAGGGGTACCCTGGTATCCCGAACTTGTGCACGGGCAGTTGCAGCCATCCGCGGCAAGGCTTACCGGGTGACCGCCAAGGTCCTCCGTGGTTCCTTTGGAGCCATTCAAGAACAAAGTATTTAAGACAAGGAGACAAGGCCCCGGCAAGAGGAGCTTGCCAGGAAGGCCACCCAAGGCACCTAGAAGACAAGGCCCCGGCAAGAGGAGCTTGCCGGGAAGGCCCGACGAGTGACAAGCTTCCGGACGCGACAAGACAACAATCGCAGCAAGGCGCTTGCCGCGGCAGGCCACCACTCTGTACCTACGCTCCAGCACATCCACTAACGTGTCGCCCTGGGGCCTTTCCAGGCGCGCGTGGCGAGAGGCTGTGCAGCTAGCGGTGCGAGGTGGCAAGCGGCGCTGACAAGTTTGCCATCGTGGTGAACGGTGGCGTCCCTGATGGTCCCTGTTTGCACTGTTAGGGCGACGTAGACGGGCATTTAATGCCTTTGTCCCCTGCCGTCAGGGTTAGGTATGATACATCAGTACCTTTGTACAAGTAGGTGTACCAACCACTACTTTTCCATTTGTACCCTTGTCTACGTTGCCACCTGTCGGAGACCCCTTGAGCATATAAAAGGAGGCCCATGCGCAACGTAGAGAGGGTCGGTCAGTTCCCCCACGCTCGGTCTCGCTAGCAGCTCGTGTGTACTATAGCACTCAGCGCTCCTGAGCAAGAACGCAATACACCTAGACATGCAGCAGTAGGAGTGTTATCTCTCTAGAGAGCTCCGAAGCTGGGTAAACCTCTCGTGTGCTTCGCCTCGAGCTGCTCTTCGTGCGACCTCCGCTCCCCGCCGAACCGAAAGGGGCTCGGTCCGCCGGTCCCATAGGTGTTCGTGGGCCAGATCAGCCTGCCCCGACATCTTTGGCGCGCCAGGTAGGGGGCGTCGAGGTTGTGCGAACCTGATCCGGCGTCCACGCGAGCTAGATCTTCATCATCTTCATCAACATGCCACCGAAGAAGATGGCTTCGGCGGCAGAGGCTCCGTCCCTGTCGAACCCACCACAGCTGGAGCAGTCAGGTGGTGGAGTAGACGCCGGCGGGAGAATGGACGGCGACGGGGGAGCTCACGGTGCTGCCAAGTCCAAGGACAAGGCTGCGCAGACCTCGGCGTCCGTACATGCACCGCGCCCGTCTCAGGAGGCGCGGGACCGAAAGCGTCATGGCGTTCACAATGCCATACGCTCGTTGGACCAAGATCGAGCTGGTGGATCTCGGGATGCTCAACACCAGCATGCACGCCAACATGCTGGCGCGAGCGAAGCATGGTCACCTGGACGGGATACTGCTCCTTCTAACATAGTTAGAAGTCCGAGCATATCCCGCTCCTCGCGCCGTTTGCCACTGCCACCCACCACTCCAGCAGAAGCTTTGGCGAGAGCGCAACTACTCCTGGATTACCCTCTAACGGCCGACAAGGTCGATGAATGGAGGGCCACCATTCAGAGTCTCATCGGCTTTGCCAGCGGCGACGCTCCGCGGCAACCGAGTACATCGCTGCCGCGGCAGGACTGCCAAACACGAGCCGGTGGCAACGAGACCGGTGGGGGTGCAACCACCAACCACTCTCCACCCCGAAGGCCAAGATCGCCGACTCGCCGGATCCACCTCGACAGCGACTCCACCGCATCATCGGATCCACGAGCTCGTCACGATCACGAACGACAACAAGAGGACGCTCGAACTCGCATCAAGCACCGAAGAGAAGCACGGCATCAATCCGACAAGCGCGCTGGGCACTCTGTTGACATGCATGCGCCAGAGGAACCAGGCGACTTGCCATACGCGGTAGGTTGCCCTGCGTTCACTCGTGAGCTACGGCAAGTCCAGTGGCCCAGCAAGAAGAATTTCAAGCCAGATGTACCAGAGAAGTACGATGGCAAGACGCATCCGTCGGAGTTCCTCAACATCTACACCATCGCGGTGCAGGCTGCCTGGGGGCGAGACGACAAGATTCTTGCCAACTACTTCCCACTGGTGCTCAAGCCCATTGTCAGATCCTGGCTCATGCACTTGCCGGACAACTCCATATCCTCTTGGGCGGACCTATGCCATCAGTTTGTCGGCGCCTTTACAGGCGGCCACAAACCCCATGGCCAAGAAAGCGATCTTCATCTGATCGCCCAGAAGGAAGGATAGCCCCTACGCAAGTATATTCAAAGATTCAGCCGTGTACAGCACAACATCCCAGATGTCCACCCTGCCGCGGTGATCGGTAGCGTTCCATCAGAACATGCGAAACCGCAGGATGCGGGAGGAGATGGCGATGTGCAAGATCAGAGACGTCAGTGAGCTATATGCCCTGGCCGACAAGTGTGCACGTGCTGAGGAAGGGAGGAGACTCCTCGAAGAGAATACTGAAGCAGGAGGATCTGATAGTGAGGAAACCGCCCCGGCAAAGAAGAGCCGGCGACGGGGCAACAAGAAAAAGAAAGGCAGAGATGTTCTAGTTGTTGAGAAGTCCGGCAACGGAGGTGGCGCCAAGAAAGCCAAGGCTGGTAGCTCCGGCAAGGAGGTTGCCGCTGGCGCCAACTGCCAGGCTGTGGCGGTCGCCGACAAGCAGGACGGCTCCAACAAGCAGTACTGCAAGATCCACCGCACCAAGGGCCATGACCTCCAGAGCTGCAAGAAGGTCGAGCAGCTTGTCGAGCAGCAGAAGGCTGAATATGAACGACGCGACAAGGAGAAGGCCCAGGAGGGTGCTGGAGGAGCTAGCAAGAAACGTCCCGGCCGAGGAGGGCGCCGCGGCAAGGCCAAGCAGCGGCAAGGAGACAGACCTCCCCGCGGCCGCGACAAGGACGAAGATGACGACGATGATGAAGACATGGATGATGAAGAGGCCGATGAGCAGGAGTTCCAGAAAGCCACAGAGGTCCTGTGCGTTGACGGCGGTGCTTCTCTGCATACTTCACACCGCCAACTCAAGCAGTGGATGCGGGAAGTCAATGCGGCAGAACCATCCGTCGAGTCACGCAGGCCTCTGAAATGGTCCAGCACGCCTATCATCTTTGATATTGAGGACCACCCTGATCGAGTAACTGCGGTCGGGTGCTTGCCGATGTTGGTTTCGCCAACTATCCGCAACCTCAAGGTCACCAAGATGTTAGTTGACGGCGGGGCCAGCTTGAACCTGATCTCCTCTGCGGTGCTCCAGAAACTCCAGATCCCTGATGGCGAGCTCGAAGAGACCGGCACGTTCCAAGGAATCAATCCGGGAAGGAGCAAGCCGAAGGGAAAGATCACGTTGCCGGTGACATTTGGTAGCGAATTGAACTTCAGGACTGAGAGGGTCACCTTTGATGTTGCCGACTTTCCATTGCCTTACAATGGAATACTTGGCCGTCCAGCACTCGCCAAATTCATGGCGGCCTCTCACTATGCCTACAACCTGCTGAAGATGCCAGGCCCGATAAGTGTCATCTCTGTCCCTGGCGACAAGAAGGATGCTCTTATCTGTACCGACAAGATTTACCGGGAGGCAGCAGCTGCAAAGATTGCAAGCCACTTGCCGCTGAAGCTCCCGGGGGGAAGAAGAAGACCAAGTCCGGCAAGAGATCTGATGCCCACTCCGGCAAGCGCACCTCCACGGAGTGCTGCGCTACTGTCGAGGACGCACCATCGAGCTCCACCGGCAAGTGTAAGAAGACGATGGCAGCTCCACCAGAGACCAAGAAGGTGTCCGCCAAGGAGGGCGGCTTGGTGGTACCTTCACCATCGGTGCCTCTCTCGACCCTAAATAGGAAGAAGGCGCTCGTTGCTTTCCTGCGGGCGAAACGTCGGCGTGTTTGCGTGGCAACCGTCGACATCCCGGTGTTCCCGGAAAGTAATTGAGCACCATCTTGCCGTTTGTCCTCATCGCGGCCCGTCAAGCGAAAGTCGAGAAGCGAGCGGTGGAGCGCCAAGAGTTCATCGCAGAAGAAATCAAGAAACCGGAAGCAGCGAGGCCTTTTCAGAGTGCTCCATCCTACGTGGTTGGCCAATCCTGTAGGTATGCATAAGGCTAACGGAAATGGAGGCTTTGTATCGACTTTACTTATGTCAATAAAGCTTGTCCCAAAGACCCATTTCCCTTGCCGCGCTTCGACCTGATTGTTGTCTCCACGGCCGGGTGTGTTTTGCTTTCATTTACGGATGCATACTCGAGGATATCATCGGATCTTCATGGCAGAAGAGGATGAGGAGAAGACCGCATTCATCACCCCATGTGGCACATACTGTTTTTGTACGGATGCCCTTCGGGTTAAAGAATGCTGGTTCAACATTTGCAAGAGTAGTCCATGATGCTTTTGAACCGCAAATGCACAGAAATGTGGAAGCCTACATGGATGACATAGTGGTTAAAAGCAAGGACAAGGCGACTCTGATTCAAGATTTAGACGAAACCTTTGCAAATCTGCGCAAGATCAACCCTGAGAAGTGTGTGTTTGGAGTCCTTCCGGCAAGCTTCCGGGTTCTTCGTGTCTCGGCGGGGAATTGAAGCCAATCCCGACAAGATCAAGGCCATTGAGCAGATTGAAGCACCAAAGCGCGTCAAGGATGTCTGAAGGCTTGCCGGTTGCATAGCTGCTCTCGGCAGGTTTATCTCTAGGTCTGCTGGCGTGCCACGCCATTTTCAAAGTTTTGAAAAAGGCAGGTCCGATGCAATGGACTCGAAGCGGAGGCTGCGCTCGAGACTTGAAGAGATACTGTCCTCCACTCCAACACTTGTCGCACCTAAACCACAAGAGAAGTTGCTTCTATATATAGCGGCAACCAATCAAGTGGTTAGTGCTGCGTTAGTAGCGGAGAGGGAGGCGGATGATGAGCTAGCAACCATGGCAGATGCATCCAGCGACAAGCGGGGGGCTTCATCGGCAAGCTCTGGTCCCGACAAGGATGGATCTGCGCAGACACATGAGAAGATTCAGAAAAGAATGGTGCAGCGCCCAGTTTACTTTGTCAGTTCCCTTCTGCAGGGGGCTAGGTCAAGGTACTCTGTTGTGTAGAAATTGCTTTTCGGCCTCCTCATGGCCTCGAGAAAGCTGCGCCATTACTTCCAGGCACATGAGATCACAATCGTCACTCGCTTTCATTGAAGAGGATCTTTGCAAAATCCAGAGGCAACAGGCGGGATTGTCGAGTGGGCCTTTGGGAACTGTCAAGCTTTGGCCTCAAGTTTGAGAGCACTTCCACTATCCAAAAGCGAGCATTGGCGGAGTTCATAGCAGAATGGGCGCCAACACCGGATGAAGAAATTCCAGAAGCTTGAGCATCCCCATCAAGGAAACAAGCAAAGAGTGGCTGATGTACTTTGATGGTGCCTTCTCGCTGCAAAGCTGGTCTGCGGGCGTGCTACTTGTTGCACCCACCGGAGAGCACCTCAAGTACGTGGTCCGGATGCACGTTCCCAAGGAGCAAGCAACAAACAATACCGCAGAGTATGAAGGTTTGCTTGCGGTCTCGAGATCATGATGAACCTTGGGATCAAGAAGCTCATTGTCGTGGGTGACTCACAGCTTGTCATCCGCCAAGTGAACAAGAATTATCAGAGTCCATTGATGGAAGCTTATGTTGATGAAGTGAGAAAGCTAGAAGAGCACTTTGACGGCCTACAAATGGAATATATTCCAAGAGCTCAGAACGACATTGCTGATGGCCTGTCAAAGTGCGCCGCACTTAAGTTACCTGTGGAACCAGGGATTTTTGTGCTCAAGCTGACTCAACCGTCTGTAACACCATCGACTGGACAGAGCAAGAAGAGGAAGTTGATCTCTGGTGACTATTTTCCGTGAGCTTCACGAAAGCTGCCGCCAAGAAGGTCCCCAAGATCGACACCAGCGATCTTTGAGGGGCGATCTGCTCCGACAAGCCCGAGGTTTGTTTCGTTGAAGCGAGCGCCCCGACAAGTTTTGCTCCGGCAAGCTTGCCGGGGAACGTCAAGCTCCGGCTGAGCCGCAGGTTCTCGCCATAGAAGCGGATGTTCCCGCAGCAGCAGATGTGCCTTTAGTCCTTGTTGTCGAGCCGCAACCTCCAGCATGGGCACAGCAGATTGTCCATTTCCTTCAGACAGGAGAACTTCCCGAAGAGCAAGAAGAAGCGGAAAGAGTAGCCCGGCAGTAAAGTATGTACCAGTTTGTCGATAGCACACTATACAGAAGAAGACTCAACGGTGTGAAATTGAAGTGTATTCACCGGGAAGACGGACAAAAGCTGTTGGCAGAGATACATGGAGGCATATGTGGTCACCACATTGGCGCGGAAGCACTTGCGGAAAAGCATTCCGGCAAAGTTTCTTCCGCCGACAGCCCTCCGAGGATGCAACTGCACAAGTAACCAAGTGTGAAGCGTGCAGTTCCATTCAGCGAGATACACCAGCCAGCTCAAGCTCTCCGGGCGATCCCTTTATCCTGGCCATTTTCGGTGCAGGGGCTCGACATCCTCGGCCCCTTTCCCGAGCTATCGGGGCTTTGAAGTACTTATGCGTTGCAATCGACAAGTTCACAAAGTGGCGGAAGTGGAAGCGATGAGGAAGGTGACAGCCGCGATCGGTGATCAAGTTCTTGGTCGATTGTTTGCCGTTTGAATCCCTAACAGGATCATCATCGACAACGGCACGCAATTCATGAGCCGCACCTTCATGCAGTACGTCCAAGATCTTGGCGCCAAGGTCTGCTTCGCTTCTATTGCTCATCCGAGAAGCAACGTTCAAGCGGAGAGGGCAAATCTTTGAAGTCTTGCGCGGGCTCAAGAAACAGAACTTTCGGCGGGCTGCACAAGTCGCGGAAGAAAGCGTATTGAGGAGCTGCCGGTGGTTCTTTGGTCGATCGTAGCGACGCCAAATCAAGCCACCGCCGGACACCTTTCGCTCTAGTCTATGGAGCGAGGCAGTTCTCCCCACGAAACTTCGTATCACGGATCGCCTCGAGTGCTCGCTTATGATGAGCTTGAGCAAGAGCAGGCTGCGACAAGATGACGCTTGTTGCTCCTTGAGGAGGATCGTCTTCGAGCTCTTTGTCTGAGCTGCTCGGTACCAGCAAGCTTTGCGCCGCTAGCATAGCCGCAAAGTCAATGCCAGAAGTCTCGAGGAAGGCGGCCTTGTTCTTCGGCGAGTTTAGTCCGCCAAGAATTCCAACAAGTTGACGCCAAAGTGGGAAGGCCCTTACCGGGTGAAACGAGTCACTAGGCCTGGCGCTGTCCGCCTTGAGACTGAAGATGGCATTCCGGTGAGCAACTCCTGGAACATTGAGCATCTTCGTAAGTTTTACCCGTGAAGCGCGGTTGCGGAACCTGTTCCGGCAACCACCTAATACAAGTCTTGCCGCTGTTGCATGTAATCCTTTGTACAAAGCCGGGCGCAGACCCGTGCATGAGTAAAGCTAAGCGTGCTTCGCACATCTTGTCAATTTCATGCTTTTTTACTTCTATTTGCTTGCGTTATCTGACACTTTGTGCAGCACCTACCCCTGGTAAGTAATAACGAGCCATAAGGCTCCATATCTTTATTTTCTCTTCTTTCTCTTTCTCAAAGAAAGGAAGGTTCCCTCGCACACAAGTTTGCCGGGGGAGAAGGAGAAGATAATGATGTGGACCAAGTGTCGCTCAAGGAAGTCTAGCCTTACCGGGAAGAAAACGACAGCAAAGCTAAGTTGCCAAAGTTTGAGCAATCAGTTTTAAAAATTTTAAGTTACCTTCCTTGAGCGACCGTACTTTGTATGGAAAACCTGTGCGCAGAGGAACCAACTCGTAGCTAGTTGCGCCCTTACTTTGTTTCGAGTCCGCTCAACAACTTAAGTGAGCTGCGACTAGTTGCGACAAGGTTGCTTGTCGGAAGCGGTACCGCCAGCAGGCTGCTGACGTCCCTTTTCGGCTCATGACCAGTGCGTCTTGTGCCGACAAGTTCCCTAAAAGCGTAAGGCAAAAACATACAAAGGAAGGAATCAATTAAAGGAGATAACATAGCAATCGATACCCAAAATCAAGTTATATTACAAAGATAACTTGTCACAGCGCTAATAGATTGTTATCCTAACATGACCAGCAGCGGCAAGGAAAAGAGAAAATGGGCGGCCTAATCTACGCGATCGCCCTCAACCCTCTTGATTCCGCTCACCCTGTCCACAATGGGTGCGACTAGGGTCTTGAGCGCCTCCACATCAGCATCCGGCGGCAGGGACTTGAGGACGTTGGTGAGGTTGAGGCCTGGATTGCGGAAGGCCACCTTCATCGGCACCTTGAAGAGCTCCAGCGCAGATCTGGCGCGACTCCTCGGCCAGCTGCTTTGGGACTTCTTCCCGGAGTCGCTGGAGGGCTTTCACCATGCCCTTGAAGAACAAGCTAAGCTTGGCGCTGGGTTGGAGGTGCTCGTCGGAGGAATATCCAAGATTCACCATCCCCAGCTCCATCGGCTCCCTGTTGATGGCTGCAGCAGTATCCACGAGACCCTCGGTCCAGTGCTCCACGTTCTCCCTCAAGGCACTCTGGGCAGCGGCAGCACTCGCCAGCAGCCCCTCGTCGGCCTTGATCTTCTCCTTCAAGGCCACCTCCTGCTCCCTGGCGCCGTCCAGCGTCTGAGTCAAAGTAGTTAGCTTCAACTCAAAGATCTGCATTGGAGTCCTTGGCGGCGCTGAGTTCCTTGCTCCTCTCGGCGAGACGGCCCTGCAGCTCGCCAAGAGTGTAGGCGTCCTTCTCGCGCTCGTGCTTGAGTGCAGCAAGCTCCTCGCCGCTCTCCTTGAGACTGGCCTCCAACTGCGCCACCTTCGTCTCCAGCTCCTTCTTGGCGGCCTCGGCAGTTGCGGCAGCATCCTTTGCTTACTTGAGAGCCCCGCCAAATGTTTGCGCGCGCATGGCAAGATCCTCCTCGTGGCTGTCTAGGTTAACCTTCCGCTGCGCTCGCCTTCCTTGTGACAGCTTCTCAATGACAAGTCTGTTCCTCCTCAGCTTCAGCCTTCTCGAGGAGGAAGGCCTTGCGCTCCTCGGCGAGTTGCTCCCGCTCCTCCGCCAAGGATCGGAGAGCTTCCTGGTTGCATCCCCGGAGCTCCTCCGCGCGCTTCTCGATGTCTACTCCCGCCTTCGCGACAAGCGCCTCCCGGGATTCCAGCTTGGTTTGTCGGGCGCGGTAGAGCGACAACAGCTTCCGTAGCAGCTGCTCCTCCTCAGGCTCGCGCTGCTTCTTTGCTGGCGCGTCGACCAGCGTCGATCCAGCGAGGCGAGCAGCTCTTCATCAAAAGTCTCGCCCTCGGCGGCCACAGGCTCGACTCCCATGGGAGCTTGATGAAAACGCCATCACCGGCCTTCAAGTAAGGCGCCGGGCTGGGGCCCTTCGAACTGGCCTTCTGACAGCGGCGGAGGGATCGGCGGTCGGCGTAGCGCCTGGCGCTCCTGCGGCCTCAGGGTCGTCAGTGCGATTGCCAGACCCCTCGCCAGCTTCTACGGCGGCAGCCTTGGCGACCCCTTCGTCGGCGGGCTCGTCAGCGCCGGCTCCTTCTTCCATGGCGGCGGCTTCATCAGTGTCGCCGCGCACGTCCTCCTCGCCGGAGACCTCGGTCTCCATTGGTTCTGTGGCGGATGGATGAAGAAAGTCAAGCAAATATTTAAAAAGAAAATCAGAAGAAGAAGAACACAAGGGAAGTTCTCAGGCAAGAAGATTACCTGCGCCGGGGTCTGCGGTCATGGTCTCCGCCGCCAAGGGATCGCTGGTGCCGTCCCTTCTTGGGAGAGCTGCCCTTGCCGGAGAAGTCTCCCTTGCCGGAGAATGCTCCCTTGCCGGGGAATCCCCCCTTGGCGGCGTAGTCGAAGCAGAAGGAGGCTGCTCTGCTCCTACACAAATCAAAAGACAGATATCAGCAAAAAAAGAGCACCCATGCATGCCAAACAGCAAGAAGTAGACCATATACTTACGCTGGGGGCTGCGCTAGGGGCTGCTTTGAAGAAGAGTTGCCGCATCCGGCAAGCTGGTCTCGGGTGCGCCTCCTGCTGTCGCAGTAGGTTCGTCCTCGACGACAGTCACCGGGGTCTTGGATCTCTTCGACATTCTCTGGGCCATCGTCCTGAAAAGGAATGGGATCAGAGTGAAGCAAATCAGATACAAGACAAAGCAACAAATCAAAGAATTACAAGTACAGCAAGGAATCTTACTCTTCTTCTTCCTCGTCGGAGCTGAGCGCGGAGAGGTCAAATTCTGGCCCGCCTCGATGACGAGGCGGAGGTGGGTTCCCTTGGGCGCTTGGCGGGAGCGGAACCGGTGGTCTGCGAAGGCCCGCTCCGATTGCCGCAGCGGCGTGAGGTGATCCAGCGGCAACAGTGCTTGCCACGGAGTGGAAGCCGCGTCGCAGCGCTGCGGCTGTTGGCCCGTCTGCCGCCCCACTACGTCTCCGGCCTTGCGAAGACGCCTTCTTGGTGGAGCTGGTGGCTCCGTTCACGGCAAGCTGCTTGGAGGCGGGAAGGATGGGCCCTCGGCGGGCTCGCTCGACTCGGCTTCAGGCTTGGCAAGCTCTTCCTCGCCGGCAAACTCCTTTCGCTCGACAAGGCTCGCCGCCTCTGCTGCCTCTGCCTCCTCCACAGTGAAGCCAAACTCGCCCGCGGCAGCGGCTGCTGCCACCTCTTCCAGCCTGGTGGCGATGCGCTGCATCTCATCGTCAGTGGTGTCGCGGGTGAGGCCCCTCTTCTCATCGGGGTGGACCGGCATTTCCACCAGATTGTCAAAAAACTGCCGCACGACGTCATCTGCCGGCTCTTGCCAAGTTGGGACAATTCCATGTGAGTCGCACGACGGCTTCATTGCACGGATGCGGTCAAGCGGGGAATTGTTGCACAGCGGAACGACGCCCCTCGGGAACCTAAACATCTCTGGATGATCAGGATCGGGCTTGAACAGCTCTAAGAGCATCGCGTCAAACTCCAAGACGGTGAAGTTGAAGTTGAGGCCTGGGCGCAGCCTCATGATATCTGCTGCGTTCTGAAATTCCCAGGTAGGTCTCCTCCTCTCCTGCAAGGGGGCGATGCGGCGGCGAACAAAGTCTGCGCCAACAGTGCCTACGGTGAGTCCGGCAAGTCTGAGGCGAAGGATTCGAGTGACTGCGATCTTCAGCCTAGCGTCTTCCGGGGCCATATTGCTCCAATCGTTGCCACGCACTACTGGGGTTTGGCGCTGGGCGGTAAATGGCTGCGGGTTCTCCTCTACAATCTAGCACCAATCTGCCCTCCATTCCTCCCATTTGCTACGGAGCTCTCCCTCCAGATAGGCTTCCTTCTTTCCGACCCTCGAAATCCAAGCAATTCCTCCGGCAAGAGGCTCTCCTCTCTCAACTCGGGGTAAAAATAAGTGGCGGAAAAGGGCTACATTTGGGTGGACTCCGACAAAGTTTTCGTAGAGATGTGCGAAAACTGCCATGGTCAGAACGGCATTGGAGGTGAAATCAAGAAGGCGGAACCCGTAGGTGTTCATGATGTCACAGAAGAATTCAGAGAAAGGCGGGGCCAATTCCGAAGCAGCGGCGGGGAGTACCTTCGTGCGCGGGTGCGCTCGCGTCTCCGTCGACCAGAAGAGGTAGTAGTTCTCCCTCAGCTCCCTCGCGGCGAGCTGAGGGGGGAAGATGGCCCGCTCCTTCCGCAGCACCGCAAGCCGCTTGGCCGACTTCACGGCCTTCCCTTATCGACTTTCGGGCCCATGGCGGAGGCGGTGGAGGAGGTCGACGGCGTTGATGATCTTGATGGCGATGGGGGCGGCGCCGCTCTCTTCAGCCTTGAGGAGAAGGGGAGCAGCGGTGGTTTTCTCGAGATTGGACAGCAAGCGGCAAGGTGGCGACCTGCCCTGTTTCCCCTACTTATAAAGAGGGAGGCGGGACGTTCGTTATTCCGAATAAAGAAACCCCCACGATCTCGCCCACGATCTCTCGAACGACGCCACGTTCGATGCGTGCCGTTCTTGGAGGGCGTAGTGGGTCCGGGGTGAGTTATGGTGTGACCCAGGCCGCGTGTGCCCGTGCCCTGTTTTGGGCCTGGCCCAACAGCGCTCGGCACCGTGTGTGGCCCAGGCGGGGCTCTGTCGGTGTACTAGAGTAGGGTACCCTGGTATCCCGAACTTGTGCTGCAGGCGATTGCAGCCCTCATGACAAGGCTTACCGGGTGACCGCCAAGGTCCTCCATGGTTCCTTTGGAGCCATTCAAGAACAAAGTATTTAAGACAAGGAGACAAGGCCCCGGCAAGAGGAGCTTGCCGGCAAGGCCACCCAAGGCACCTAGAAGACAAGGCCCCGGCAAGAGGAGCTTGGCGGGAAGGCCCGGTGAGCGACAAGCTTCCGGACGCGACAAGACAACAACCGCGGCAAGGCGCTTGCATGCAGCCACCTCTGTACCTCGCTCCAGCACATCCACTAACGTGTGCCACAGGGCCTTTCTAGGCGCCGCGTGGCGAGAGGCTGTGCAGCCAGCGGTCTTGGTGTGGCAAGCGGCGTGACAAGTTTGCCATCGTGGCGACGGTGGCATCCACACGGTCCCTGTTTGCCTTTGTTAGAGGCGGCGTGAGACGGGCATTTAATGCCTTTGTCCCCTGCCATCAGGGTTAGGTATGATACACTGTACACTGTACAAGTAGGTGTACCAACCACTACTTCTCCATTTGTACCCTTGTCTACGTTGCCACCTGTCGGAGACCCCTTGAGCATATAAAAGGAGGCCCATGCGCAACGTAGAGAGGGTCGGTCAGTTCCCCCACGCTCGGTCTCGCTAGCAGCTCGTGTGTACTGTAGCACTCAGCGCTCCTGAGCAAGAACGCAATACACCTAGACATGCAGCAGTAGGAGTGTTATCTCTCCGGAGAGCTCCGAAGCTGGGTAAACCTCTCGTGTGCTTCGCCTCAATCTGCTCTTCGTGCGACCTCCGCTCCCCGCCGAACCGAAAGGGGCTCGGTCCGCCGGTCCCATAGGTGTTCGTGGGCCAGATCAGCTTGCCCCGACAACTAAAATGAGGGTTAGTCGAACAAAATATGATATCATCAACATAAATTTGGCACATAAATAGTTCACCATTAACCCTTTTAGTAAAAACAGTAGAATCTATCTTTCCAATCTCAAAGCCTTTTTCAATAAGGAACTTGGTCAAGCATTTATACCACGCTCTAGGAGCTTGTTTAAGACCCATAGCTTGTTTAAGACCATAAAGAGATTTGTGAAGTTTGTAAAGATGGTCGGGTTTCTTAGGATCATCAAATCCGGGAGGTTGCTTAACATAAACTTCCTCCTCAATTTCATCATTTAGAAAAGCACTTTTAATGTCCATTTGGTACAAAGTAATATCATGGTGATTAGCATAGGCAAGTAAGATGCAGATGGACTCAAGTCTAGCAACGGGGGCATATGTCTCACCATAGTCCATACCTTCGACTTGAGTGTATCCTTGGGCGACGAGACGTGCTTTGTTGCGAAGGACTTGTACATCTTCGTCTTGCTTGTTGCGAAACACCCATTTGGTACCGATGATGTTGTGGTTGTTGTCGGTCTTCTCGACCAATGTCCACACTTGGTTTCTCTCAAAGTTGTGTAGCTCTTCATGCATGGCATTTATCCAATCCGGATCTTCCAATTCTTCTTCAACCTTCATAGGTTAAATGCTAGAGATGAATGAATAATTTTCACAAAAATTAGCCAAACGAGTTTTCGAGCGAGTGATTCTCCCGGTTTGGATATCATTGAAGATTTTTTGACGGGATGGTCTCTTGAGACTCTTGATCGAACTCGTGAGAGCTTTTTCTTGGGTCGGGTGGAACATCTTCTTCTTCATCTTGTCCTTCTTATTGGCTTTCTTCATTGTTGACGTTGTCATTCTCTTGTCATGGTGGAGAAGGAGGTTGGTCAAGTTCATCTCGGTGTACTTCCTCATTTTCTTCATCTTGGTGTGTCCCACTCGTGGATGCTTCGGTATCAACTCTTGGTTCACCTTGTCGTGAGGTAGAAGCTTCCACTTGGACGGACGAGGTACTCTCCTTCACCTGCGTTGGATGAATCTTGCCAATAGACAAGTCTTGGATTGCTTTAGAAGGGCTTTTGTCTCCTACATCAATTGGCAATAGCTCTACTTGCGAGCCGTTAGATTCATCAAACTTCACATCTACCATCTCTTCAACCTTTCGGGTGAAATTGTTGTACACACGGTAAGTGTGAGAGTTTGAGCCATAACCAAGTAGGAAACCTTCATGAGATTTAGGAGAAAATTTAGAACGATGATGCTTATCAACAACGTAACACTTCGAGCCGAATACTAAAAAGTATCCAACTTGGGGTTTGTTACCGGTGAGTAGCTCGTACGCCGTCTTGTCGAGTAGCTTGTGAAGATACACGCGATTTGTTGCATGACAAGCCGTCTCAACCGCTTCCGTCCAAGAGTGTTTTGGAGTCTTGTACTCATCAAAGCATCATTCTCGCCATCTCAATAAGTGTCCTGTTCTTCCTCTCAACAACTCCATTTTGTTGAGGTGTGTACGTAGCCGAGAAGTCATGTGAAATCCCTTCTTCGCCAAGAAAGTTATCCCCATTTGCGTTCTTGAACTCCGTTCCGTTGTCGCTACGAACCTTCTTGATCTTCACTTCAAATTGATTTTGGGCCTTCCTAGCGAAGTTCTTGAAGATCTTTTGGACCTGCGATTTATCATCAAGAAAGAACACCCACGTAAATGTTGAAAAATCATCGACTATGACTAGACCAAATGAGTTTCCACCGAGACTCTTGTAGGCATTGGGACCAAAGAGATCCATATGAAGTAGCTCGAGCGGTCTTCTCATGGTCAAGATGTTCTTCACGGGGTGACTTCCTCCAACTTGTTTTCCTGCTTGACAAGCACTTCACAATCTATCCTTCTCAAATATAACATCTTTCACTCCAAGGATATGATTACCTTTAATAAGTTTATCAAGATTCCGCATGCCCACATGACCTAACCTTCTATGCCACAACCAACCTTTAGATGATTTAGCAATAAAGCAAGTTCTAGGTTGAGCCTTTTTAGTGAAATCAACTATGTAAAGATAACCTCTACGTATACCGATAAAGACCATATTATGATTATCTCTACGAAACACTTGGCAATCTACTTCAGTAAATAGGACAATGAAACCAAAGTCAGCAAGTCTAGATACAGAAAGTAAGTTATAGCCAAGAGATTCAACGAGCATAACATTTTGTATGGAGCTATCACGTGAGATGGCCACCTTACCAAGGCCAACCACCTTACCCTTTGAGTTATGACCAATAGTGACATACTTTCGATGATCGTCGTTTTCAGCAAGCTCACGAAACATATCATTGTCTCTGGTCATATGATCAGTACATCCACTATCATGGACCCATTCCTTTCCTCCAGCCATGTAGCCACGAAGGTTAGCCATAAGACCAAAGTGTCTCATAGACTCAGTGAGATCAAAGTCACTATCATCATCCTCATCATAATATCCATGTTCAACATCGTCTTGTGATGGATTAATTCCCAGAGAGAGTGATTCATTAGATAAATGATCATCACAATAATCATCTTTATGAATTCTAATGGCTTCGGAGATGATATTACTAATGATTCCAACATCTCCTTTGGCACGCATAAGATTAGTAAGCTCAAATAGACAATCACCAAACTTAGGATCATTGGAATTCATCTTACTCCAGGAAATAGACTTATGAAGAATTTCATCTAAGTTTTGCAAGGACTAATTTGGAAATCGTTCCTCAAGAAATCTCCATATAGTGTAGGCACAATCAACAGTAGGCAAGCAACCAAATAAGTTTCTAGGCAAACCTCTAGTGATAAGATTAACGGTTCTAAGATTGCGGATCATGTCAATAGACTCATCAAGGGTAGGATGCAAAGGATCAACATGAGGCGCACAAGGGCTAGTAATGTACTTGTTCAAATGATATTCATTGAAAATCACAAGCATCTCATTTTTCCACTCATGAAAGAACTCTCCATCAAGTATAGGCACTCTATGTCTAAGACTCCCCAATGAAGACTCATCCATCTTCCTCCAACGGTGTTTAAACCAAAGCAATGGAGACCAATGCTCTGATACCAATTGAAAGGATCGAGAAGAGGTGTTTAGAGGGGGGGGGGGTGATTAGACCCTCAACAAAGAAACATAGCACTTTTTAATTTCTTCAAGTTAAGGTGGAGTTTTAGCACAAGTTTAAACATACGCAATACATTTCAAGCAAGCATGACAAGAGTATATGAGCAGTGGAAAGTAAAGCATGCAAGTTGAAAGAATGTAAAGGGATGGGATTGGAGTATGCAAACGTAATTGGATACTTGGAGATTTTTTCCGTGGTTCCGATAGGTGGTGCTATCGTACATCCACGTTGATGGAGACTTCGACCCATGGAGGGTATCAGTTGCGCGAGTCCATGGAGGGCTCCACCCATGAAGGGTCCATGAAGAAGCAACCTTGTCTATCCCATCATGCCCATCGCCCACAAAGGACTTGCCTCACTAGGGTAGATCTTCACAAAGTAGGCGATCTCCTTGCCAATACAAACTCCTTGGTTCAACTCCACAATCTTGATGGAGGCTCCCAAGTGACACCTAACCAATCTAGGAGACACCACTCTCCAAAAGGTAATAGATGGTGTGTTGATGATGAACTCCTTGCTCTTGTGCTTCAAATGATAGTCTCCCCAACACTCAACTCTCTCTCACGGATTTGGATTTGGTGGAAAGATGATTTGAGTGGAAAGCAACTTGGGGAAGGCTAGAGACCAACATTCTTGTGGTTGGAATGGAATATCTTGGTATCAACACATGAGTAGGTGGTTCTCGCTCGTTTATCGGAATCAGGCGATTCAAGCGCCTAGAGTTTCATCTCGAAACCCTCTCTCCGAATAATCTACTTAAACGGGTTTTTGCTTCTGTAAAATTTGACTTAGATCCAGATTAGTAAAACGAAGCTGTTTTCTTCCGCCGTTTGACTTTCGTTGCTTCGTTTGATTTGGTTCTTTTTGCAAACCGGAGTTCTTAAGTTGAACTATCTGGTTAGATCTATTTGAGTTTTATCTGTGCATTAGATGAGTACTTATTGTATGCTTGTTTGTTTGTATGCGATAGAATACCCGGAGTGCGCCGCCTGTTACTTCGAGTCTCTAGGTTTCGCGGATCATCACCAAGGCAAGTAACACTTTGATCATACTTTTCTCATACCCAGTTTTTATGCATTAGATCTATCCTCAAACACTTGCATGATTAGGATCTAATTAAATTGTGGGGTTATGGGAAGTAGTTGAGGTAGTACCTATTACCTGTTTTATTATTAAACCCTTGGGAGTTACTTCTACGTTTGCTTATTATGCTATGCTATGCTAGTAGACGTGGATTGGGTGAGTGTATCCATGACAGATGTGAGATTGTTATTTAATGGTTTATTTAAGGTGGCAACTTAAACACACATCCAGGTGGATTGAGGCACCTGGTTTCCATCGGGGCGTGCTGTATTTCTTCGGACCGCCACCCGGGCTCAAAGGGATCATGAGATTATTCAAACTAGAAACTTCCATGTGCAGCCACAAGCCATTATGGGCTCGCATAGTTGATTAAGTTGTGCGAACTCTTACGGGTAGGCTAGCTGATGTAGGGGATGTAGGTTGGTACGGTCTACCCACATGTAAGGTGCTAGCGCTTCTGAAAGACTATGTCTCGGTCATCCGTCTCTCAAACACCATGTAGTGCGAGAAACCAAACGGAGGCGATCGAGTCTTGTGGGGAAAAGTGTGCAAACCTCTGCAGAGTGTATAAAGTAATCATGGTTAGCCGTGTCCCCGGTTATGGACATCTTGAGTATCTAGTACCTAGATATCATGTGAATCTCATCATGTTACTTCTAAATTAATATTGTTGGGTTTGTTAATGAGTACTTTTAATTGGGATTGAGGATGCTGTCAACCATTCTCAATGTTTCACAACCACCATGATAGTTAAATAAATTTATTTCTTTGGAGTAGGGAAAAATTGGCTTTATGCAAAACTGTAACCACAGAACTTTCCACCAGCCATATATGCATGTAGTATAGGCTTATCATTCCATTATCTCTCTATGTGTTACATTGCCAGCATATTCCATGTGCTGACCCGTTTTCGGGCTGCAACGTTTCATGTTGCAGACTTTTCAGACGACGAGTAAGGTGCATAGGTCGTGGTTCTATACTCAGTGATGCCATTGGAGTTGATGGACTCGCTTATTCTTCCAAGCCTTCCGATGTTATCGTATTAGATGGCCTTAAGCCATATTTATTTTATTAAGTTCTCTCTTGAGACATTCGATTGTAATAAGTGTGTGATTGCTACTCTGTTATAAATCCTTCGAGTCTTTGTGTGGTGTCGACATTCTTGATCCGAGGATGACACTGAGCACAGAGATCAGACTGTTTGAGGTCTGGTCGCTACAATAAAAATTTCTATGGTCATACACTCAATATAAATGGTTTATTGAATCTTGATTGTAGTGATACACATATTCATAAATATTGAAGCCAAAAGATGCAAAGTTAATAATGATAGTGCAACTTATTTGTGGCACTGCTGTTTAGGTCATATTGGTGTAAAGTGTATGAAGAAACTCCATGCTAATGGGCTTTTGGAATCACTTGATTATGAATCACTTGATTATGAATCACTTGATGCTTGCGAACCATGCCTCATGGGCAAGATGACTAAGACTCCGTTCTCCAGAACAATGGAGCAAGCAATTGACTCATTGGAAATTATACATACTGATGTATGCAGTCCGATGAGTGTTGAGGCTCGTGGCGGGTATCGTTATTTTCTAACCTTCACAGATGATTTGAGCAGATATGGGTATATCTACTTGATGAAACATAACTCTGAAACATTTGAAAAGTTCAAAGAATTTCAGAGTGAAGTGGAAAATCATTGTAACAAGAAAATAGAGTTTCTACGATCTGATCGTGGAGGTGAATATTTGAGTTATGAGTTTGGTATTCATTTGAAAGAATGTGGAATAGTTTCGCAACTCACGCCACCTGGAAAACCACAATGAAATGGTGTGTCCGAACGTCGTAACCGTACTTTATTAGATATGGTGAGACCTATGATGTTTCTTACCGATTTACCACTATCGTTTTGGGGTTATGCATTAGAGACAACTGCATTCACGTGAAGTAGGGCACCATCTAAATCCGTTGAGACGACACCATATGAACTGTGGTTTGGCAAGAAACCTAAGCTATCATTTCTTAAAAGTTTGGGGTGGCGATGCTTATGTGAAAAAGTTTCAACCTGATAAGCTCGAACCCAAATCGGAGAAATGTGTCTTCATTGGATACCCAAAGGAAACAGTTGGGTACACCTTCTATCATAGATCTGAAGTAAAGATATTTGTTGCTAAAAATGGATACTTTCTAGAGAAGGAGTTTCTCTCGAAATAAGTGAGTACGAGGAAAGTAGAACTTGAAGAGGTAATTGTACCTTCTCTCGAATTGGAAAGTAGTTAATCACAGAAATCAGTTCTGGTGATTCCTACACCAATTAGTGAGGAAGCTAATGATGATAATCATGAAACTTTAGATCAAGTTACTACCGAACCTCGTAGGTCAACCAGAATACGGTCCGCACCAGAGTGGTATGGTAATCCTGTTTTGGAAGTCATGTTACTAGACCATGATGAACCTACGAACTATGAGGAAGCGATGATGAGCCCAGATTCCGCAAAATGGCTTGAGGCCATGAAATCTGAGATAGGATCCATATATGAGAACAAAGTGTGGACATTGGTGGACTTGCCCGATGATCGGCAAGCCATTAAGAATAAATGGATCTTCAAGAGGAAGACGGACGCTGATAGTAGTGATACTATCTTCAAAGCTTGAATTGTCAAAAAAGGTTTTCGACAAGTTCAAGGTGTTGACTACGATGAGATTTTCTCACTTGTATTGATGCTTAAAAGTCTGTCCGAATCATGTTAGCAATTGCCGCATTTTATGAAATTTGGCAAATGGATCTCAAACCTACATTCCTTAATGGATTTCTTAAAGAAGAGTTGTATATGATGCAACCAGAAGGTTTTGTCGATCCTAAAGGTGCTAACAAAGTGTGCGAAGCTCCGGTGATCCATCCATGGACTGGTGCAAGCATCTCGGAGTTGGAATATACACTTTGATGAGTTCATCAAAGCATATAGTTTTATACAGACTTGCGGTGAAGCCTGTACTTACAAGAAAGTGAGTGGGAGCACTACGGCCTTTCTGATAAGTATATGTGAATGACATATTATCGATCCGAAATGATGTAGAATTTTCTGGAAAGCATAAAGGAGTGTTTGAACGGAGTTTTTCAAAGAAAGACCTCGGTGAAGCTGCTTACATATTGAGCATCAAGATCTATAGAGATAGATCAAGACGCTTGGTAAGTTTTTTCAATGAGTACATACCTTGACAAGTTTTTGAAGTAGTTCAAAATGGAACAGTCAAAGAAAGAGTTCTTACCTGTGTTGCAAGGTATGAAGTTGAGTAAGACTCAAAGCCTGACCACGACAAAGGATAGATAGAGAATGAAAGTCATTCTCTATGCCTCAACCATAGGTTCTATAAAGTATGTCATGTTGTGTACCAGACCTATTGTATAACCTGCCCTGAGTTTGGCAAGGTAGTACAATTTTGATCTAGGAGTAGATTACTGGACAGCGGTCAAAATTATCCTTAGAGGACTAAGGAAATATTCTCGGTTATGGAGGTGATAAAGAGTTTGTCGTAAAGAGTTACGTTGATGCAAGCTTTGAAACCGATCTGGATGACTCTAAGTCACAATCCAGATACATATTGAAAGTGGGAGCAATTAGCTAAAGTAGCTTCGTGCAGAGCATTGTAGACATAGAAATTTGCAAAATACATACGGATCTAAATGTGGCAGACCCATTGACTAAACTTCTCTCACAATCAAAACATGATCACACCTTAGTACTCTTTAGGTGTTAATCACATGGCGATGTGAACTAGATTATTGACTCTAGTAAACCATTTGGGTATTGGTCACATGGCGATGTGAACTATAGAGTGTTAAATCACATGACAATGTGAACTATTGCTGTTAAATCACATGGCAATGTGAACTAGATTATTGACTCTAGTGCAAGTGGGAGATCGAAGGAAATATGCCCTAGAGGCAATAATAAAGGTGTTATTTATAGTTCCTTATATCACGATAAATGTTTATTATTCATGCTAGAATTGTATTAACCGGAAACTTGACCAGTTCGTTAATCAAACAGAGTGTCCCTAGTATGCCTCGACTTGACCAACTCATTAATCAAAGATGGTTAAGTTTCCTAGCCATAGATATGAGTTGCCATTTGATGAACGGGATCACATCATTAGAGAATGATGTGATGGATAAGACTCATCATTAAGCTTAGCACTATGATCGTTTTGGTTTATTGCTATTGCTTTCTTCATGACTTATGCATGTTCCTATGACTATGAAATTATGCGACTCCCGAATACCGGAGGGACACTTAGTGTGCTATCAAATGTCACAACGTAACTGGGTGATTATAAAGATGCTCTACAGGTGTCTCCGATGGTGTTTGTTGAGTTGGCATAGATCTAGATTAGGATTTGTCACTCCGAGTATCGGAGAGGTATCTATAGGCCCTCTCGGTAATGATCATCACTTTAAGCCTTGCAAGCGATGTGACTAATGAGTTAGTTGCAGGATGATGCATTACGAACGAGTAAAGATACTTGCCGGTAATGAGATTGAACTAGGTATGATGATACCGATGATCGAATCTCGGGCAAGTAACATACCGATGACAAAGGGAACAACGTATGTTGTTATGCGGGTTGACCGATAAAGATCTTTGTAGAATATGTAGGAGCCAATATGAGCATCCAGGTTCCGATATTTTTTATTGATCGGAGATGTGTCTCGGTCATGTCTACATAGTTCTCGATCCCGTAGGGTCCGCACGCTTAACGTTCGATGACGATTTGTATTATGAGTTATTTGATTTGATGTACCGAAGTTTGTTCGGAGTCCCGGATGAGATCACGAACATGACGAGGAGTGGCGAAATGGTCGAGAGGTAAAGATTCATATATTGGAAGGTTGCATTCGGACATCGGAATGGTTCCGAGTGATTCAGGCATTTTTCCGGAGTACTAGGAGGTTACCAGAACCCCCCGGGGAAAGATATGGGCCTTATGGGTCATAGGAGGGAGGCGAACCAGCCCACAAGGGGCTGGTGGGCCCCCGACAAGGGAGGAGGCCGAATTGGACTTGAGAAGGGAGTGCCACCGCCTTTCCTTCTCCTTCCCCTTTTCCCCCTCCGGTAGAAAGGAAAAAAGGGTGGGGCTGAATCCTACTAGGACTGGAGTCCTAGTAGGACTCCCCTCGCCCTGGCGCGCCCCTTGTTGCCCGGCCTCCTCCTCCCCTCCTTTATATGGGGGCAGGGGGGAACCCCAAAGGCACGACAGACAATTTCTTAGTCGTGTGCGGTGCCCCCCTCCACAGTTCAACACCTCGATCATATCGTCGTAGTGCTTAGGCGAAGCCCTGCGTCGGTAACTTAATCGTCACCGTCACCACTCCCTCGGCCTGACTGGATCAAGAGTTCGAGGGACGTTACCGAGCTGAACGTGTGGAGATCGCGGAGGTGCCGTGCGTTCGGTACTTGGATTGGTTGGATCGCAAAGACGTTCGACTACATCAACCACGTTACTAAACGCTTCCGCTTTCGGTCTATGAGGGTATGTAGACACACTCTCCCCTCTCGTTGCTATGCTTCTCCTAGATAGATCTTGCGTGATCGTAGGCAAATGTTTTGAAATTACTGCATTCCCCAACAGGTAGTAACATAGTCTAGGGATATGTGTACGTTACTAGTGTATGTTACTCTCCATTGTGGCTAGTCTCATACTCCCTCCTTTCCGGTTTAGGCTAGTTGTAATGGTAGTATCATAAGAGGTATCATGCATGCCAACTAGACTTTCTGGATGATGTGGCACAAACCTAAATGAGGAAAGAGAGGATGTGGTATCATATCATGATACCATGTCATATTAAATGTTGTACTACTTTGTGTGATGCATGACAATTAATAAGGCAACCTAAGATACTAACTTCTGATACTATGCATTACGGAAGTAGTACCATACACCAGTATATATCATATGCATGATACTATTATATGATACTCCCCATTACAACCAGCCTTATAGGTCTCAATTCAAAAATCTCACCGACCAAGGTAGATGGTGAGTGGTGGAATACTTTTTGTAGTTTGCAAAAACACCCAATTAATGCTTTTGTTTTCCACAAAAAAATTATGTTTTCCAATGTATTAATTGCAATACATGCATGCATAAAGTACATGCATTGGTCAACTTTCTCTTAATACTTGCATGCAATGATTTAATGCACCTTGGAATCTGAACACGTGATGGGGAACAACCAAATTGAGCCTTATAAAATGGAAAAACTAAAATTTTGAGATAAGCCTATAAACCGGAAAGGAGGGAGTATATATGCATGATACTAGTATATGATCAGCAATACCTCCGTAATGCGCGCATGCGTAGTATCATAATTTAGTATCTTAGGTTGCCTTATTAATTGCCATGCATGACACAAAGTAGTACAACATTTAATATGATACGGTATCATGATATGATACCACACCCTCTCTTTCCTCATTTAACTGTGTGCCACATCATCCAAAAAGTCTAGTTGGCATGCATCATACCGCTTGATACTCCCATATTACGACCAGCCTTATTAGGGTGGCCATAGTGGGGTTATCATAGCCGGTATCATGCACTTGGGAATAGAAAATATGATGATGTGGCAATGAAGCGGTAACATAGGTAGATACCGTAATATATATCTATATATATAATAATAATAATAAATGTCATACTACTTTGTGTCATGCATGGCCATAAATACGGTCATCTATGATATATACTACTCTATGATACTATATATGCACTATGAAGGTACGTACATAGTATCATACACTAGTATCATATGCATGATACTATATATATATATATATATATATATATATATATATATATAGTATATGATACTCCACACTATATATGTCTCGCGATAGTGGTGTTATCATAGCCAAGCGATGTCATGCACTCGGAAATAGCAAGTATCTTGATGTGGCAAAGAATTAAATATATATAAAGAGGGTTAGAGTAATATATAGGTAGATACTGTATCATGTTAAATGCGATGCTAATTTGTGTCATGCATGGCAATAAATATGATCTATATATGATACTAGTATATGATACTCTCCACTATACTCGTGATTTCTTTCCGTGGAAAAAATTGGAGGCGAAACGATGAACTCATGTTTTCATTCAAACAAAAATATGATGTTAGGTAATGTAAATGTTTTCAGAGAGCACACAGTTCACTCACGAAAGCCGTGTGTCCACTAAATCGTGGCTGATGCACCCCCCTCTGCCACACGCGCGATCTGAGTCGTGCGTTCTAATTGGCCAGAACCCAAACCCCACGGATCGTACGTCTGCATCGTTGGAGTCTCCTTGATCGAACGGTGATCCTCATCCCTTTTGACAACACATGTAAATGTTTTCAAATAGCCCCTCCCAATTTTTTTCAAATAGCACACGGTTCACACACGAAAGCCGTGTGCCTACCAAACTGTGGCCGATGCGCCCCCTTTGCTGCATGCGTGATCTGAGTGGTGCGTTCTGATTGGCCAGAACCCAAACCCCATGGATCGTATGTATGCACCGTTGGATGCTCCCAGATCAAACAACAATCCTCATCCCTTTCGACAGGAAATGCAGTCCGGCTAGGTATTGATTTATATGCCAACATGCATGGTAAAGCCAAAAAATATCTTACATATAGCACACGAGACCTGATATGCACCAGGAAATAAAACCCGTGGTAAAATTGTGATTGGTTTACGTGGGAAAAATTTAGAGGCGAAACGATGAACTCACGTCTTCATTTAAACATTAGTACGTCTTCATTTCAAATGAAATTATTCTGTTTGTGCACACGAGCGCTTAGAGGCAACCATTTGCATAGGCCTTTCCGCGCACGCGGCGACCGGGGATATTTTTCACCCTTTTCACCTAAGCCGCCAACACCCGGAGTCCCCAACACCACCACCGTCTGCCCGCATTTCACTCAACTAGTGCACCCAATCTCCTTCGCCAGCTCCCCCTGAGGGAGTCCTGGATTAGGGGGTCCTCGGACAGCCGAATTATATATATTAGCCGGACTGTTGGACTATGAAGATACGAGATTGAAGACTTCGTACCGTGTCCGGATGGGACTCTCCTTGGCGTGGAAGGAAAGCTTGGCAATACGGATATGTAGATCTCCTCCCTTGTAACCGACTCTGTGTAACCCTAGGCCCCTCCGGTGTCTATATAAACAGGAGGGTTTAGTCCGTAGGACAACAACAATCATACCATAGGCTAGCTTTTAGGGTTTAGCCTCTACGATCTCGTGGTAGATCAACTCTTGTAATACTCATATCATCAAGATCAATCAAGCAGGAAGTAGGGTATTACCTCCATCGAGAGGGCCCGAACCTGGGTAAACATCGTGTCCCCCGCCTCCTGTTACTATCTGCCTTAGACGCACAGTTCGGGACCCCCTACCCGAGATCCGCCGGTTTTGGCACCGACATTGGTGCTTTCATTGAGAGTTCCACTATGCTGTCAACGTAAGGCTTGATGGCTCCTTCGATCATCGGCAACGATCCGATCCAGGGTGAGGTTTTCCTCCCTGGACAGATCTTCGTATTCGGCGCCTTCGTACTGCGGGCCAACTCGCTTGGCCATCTGGAGCAGATCGAGAGCTACGCCCCTGGCCATCAGGTCAGGTTTGGAAACTTGAACTATACTACCTACATCGGTGGAGACTTGATCTTCGACGGATTCAAGCCCTTGACAGGTGCGCTGCACAATCACGACGAGCATGACTTAACTCTGCCGTCGGACAGTGTTCGGGAGATCACACCTGCAACTACTCCGGCTCTCAATCTGGAACAAATTGCGCCATCTGAGGGCGGGTGGATAGACCCCGCCACGGAGGCTGCACTCTCAGTGGCGATAGAACCGAATACTAACTTCACTTCCTATGAGAGCCGTGTTGCCGAACCGTTGGATTCGTCCCCGGCCACGGGCGCCGAGCCGCTTGCGTCCCTGCCTATCAAATCCGATTGGGCACCGATCATGGAGTTTATCTCCACGGATATCTTTCAGCACTCACCTTTGGGCGATGTGATAAATTGATTAAGCTCTCTCTCCTTGTCAGGATAACCTTGGCCGAACTATGTCCGGCTAGAATGGGATGCGGACGACGAAGAAATTCACTCCCCACCCACCACCCACTTAGTAGCCACTGTCGATGATTTAACCGACATGCTCGACTTCGACTCCGAAGACATCAACGGTATGGACGACGATGCAGGAGACGAACAGGAACTACCGCCCACAGGGCGCTGGACAGCCACCTCATCACACGTTATATATATGGTGGATACACCCAAAGAAAACAATGACGAGGAACGAAAGGATGCAGCGAAGAATAACTCCCTCGAGAAGCAACCAAAGCGACGGCGTAGGCGCCGCTCCCAATCCCGCCTCGGCAAAAACAGCGATAACAGTGCAAGAAAAAATAACACCCCGATCGACTCTAGAGGAAACGACGACCACATTGACCCAGCGATAGAGCAGGTCAAGCCAGCGGAGGGCGAACATAGTACTGAGCCGCTGTCCGATAACAGCGACGCCGAATGTCAGGCTAATCAACCTGTCTCCGGAGAGGAGAAAAGTCCAGACGACGATGCACACATCATCCCGGAAAGGCACTTGTAACAAGAGAACCTCCGTAGAAGGCTTATTGCCACCGCGAGGAGTCTGAAGAAGCAGAAGCAAAGGCTTAAGACCGCGCAGAATACGCTCAACAGTAGATGTAACAAAGAGCTCGACGCTGAAGAAAAGTACGGTGGCAGTCACCACACAAAGAGCTATCCAAAGCGCAAGTTGTTGCCTGAGTTCGATGATGAGGCCATATAGCCTACACAGCCGAAGAATAAAATGGCCGATCAGCCGGATCGACCACCTCGTGGCCGCGATGGGGCGACTAACGAGGCTGCACATAAGTCAACCCAAGATTTACGTGAGGACTTGCGCCAAAAATCCAGTATGACCAGGTCCATGTATGGATCTAGGAAGCGCGCTCCGGCACAAACTCAAAACCGAGCACTACAACCGTCCGAACGCCACGATACATCACTACAAAAAAAGACACATCCGTGACATTTTGGGCCGAACGAAATTTTTTTCTGTCATACATATGACACTTCTATGACGATAATTGTGACAAAACCCGGTATCATCATAGATGTAGTGGGCTCCTACTTCTATGACAAAAACTCATGAAAGAAAATGGGCTTTTCGTCCTGGGCGGGCCGGAGACGTAGCTGCATGACATTCTTTGGGCCGTCCATGACGGAAAAAATCATGGTAGAAACGAGGGGGAGGAAAATTTCGGGGAGTTCCCGATTACGGTGGGAGGTCGGGGGCCGAACGATGCGCGTTTCTCTCGTACACGTACGCGCATGTGTGCGAGGCGTTGGCTCTAACTGAACCCGTGCGAGGCGTTTGGCTCTAACTAAACCCGAGCGATTCCACTGCAGGCTACGCGTTACTGAACCCGAGCGATCGATCGATGGCTGTTAACTGAACCCGATCGAGCGATTCGCCCATCTTCGCTGCTAATCAAGCCGATCGATGCTGCCTCTGGGATGAGCGATGGCGTAGCGGGGGTTGGATGAAAAGTGGCGGTGGCGTTGCCTCTGGATGAACAGGACCCAGCGGTGTGTAGGGCTGGATGAGCGATGAGCGATGGAGGGGTGCCCATGGAGGGGTGGTTGAACAGGACCCGTGGTGTGGAGGGCTGGATGAACAGTGAAGCGGTGGAGGGGTGGTTGAGCGATGGCGGTGGAGTAGCACGAGGTGGAGGCTGGATGAACAGGAGCCCGTGGAGGCTGGAGGAGGTCGACGGTAGCCCTTGGAGACTGGAGGAGGTCGACGATGGAGATGAACAGTATCCCGTGGAGTCCCATTTTGCGGTATGCCACACCCTTCCAGATGAACAGGACCCCCGTTTCGACCGTAGGAGGTCCGTTTCGTCCATTTTGCGGTACGCCACACCCCTCCCGATCAACAGGACCCCCGTTTCGACCGTAGGAGGTCTGTTTCGTCACTTTTGCGGTACGCCACACCCCTCCTGATCAACAAGACGCCTGTTTCGACCGTAGGAGGTCCGTTTTGTCCGTTTTGCGGTACGCCACACCCCTCCCGATCAACAGGACCCCCGTTTCGACCGTAGGAGGTCCGTTTCCTCCGTTTTGTGGTACACCACACCCATCCCGATCAACATGACCCCCGTTTCGACTGTAGGAGGTCCGTTTCCTCCGTTCTGCGGTACGCCAGGCCTCGTTTCCATCGCTTGTTCCATCCAAGCCCTCCCGATGAACACGACCACGCATTCCGTTCCGACCCAGCCGGTTGGCTCCCACGCGTTCCATTGCCTCCCGATGAACACGACGCATTACGTTGCCTCCCGATGAACACGACACATTCCGTTGCCTCCCCATGAACATGACACATTCCGTTGCCTCCCCATGAACACGACAAATTCCGTTGCCTCCCCATGAACACGACGATGACGCTATTTCTCCGTTCCGACCCAGCCATGTACACGAGCCCTGGCCGTACGTCTGCGTGAGTAGGCGTTCGAGACCCTGCCCGTATGTACACATACGTGGCCTTATTTTCTTTCTTGCACCCTGGCCGTTGTACGTACGTGTACATGCTACGTGCACGCCTCTACTACGACACGTGCGCGCCTCTACTACGACACGTGCGCACCTCTACATCGACCAGTATGTACGTACACATTCGCGACCAGAATGACAACGTTACGTACGCTTCGACCAGGTGGGTCCCGACTGTCAGGCACTTCCTTGCCTGTGAAGATGTAGCTGGTGGGTCCCTGTAGTCAGGGGGCGAATCATTTTGATTTTTTTTTGCCCGGACGCACTTCCTTGCGTGAGAAGGTGTAGCTGCTGGGTCCCAGCAGTCAGGGGGGCGAATCATTTTTTTTCGGACGCACTTCCTTGCGTGCGAAGGTGTAGCTGGTGGGTCCCAAAGCAATGGGGCTTAATCGTTTTTTTTTGGACGCACTTCCTTGCGTGCGAAGATGTAGCTGGTGGGTCCCAGCAGTCAGGGGGGCGAATCGTTTTTTCCTGATGCACTTCCTTGCATGCGAAGATGTAGCTGGTGGGTCCCAGCAGTCAGGGGGCGAATCATTTTTTTCTTGAAATACGGTGGCCCGTACGGTGGGTCCCCGCTGTCAGGTGGAGGAATAATTATTTTGCGCATAATAAGGAGGCACTTCCTTGTGGATGCCGTGGACCCAGCTGTCAGCCTCTCCACGTGCAGTCCATGTCCGATTGAATTCGTTCCTTGACCACGTTGACCACGCCACGCCGGGAGCACCTGGGCGGTGGACGACGGCGAGGCCTAGGAAGGGGACGACGCGGAGCCGGGGAAGACGCGGCAGTGGATGCACACGCAGAGAGGAGTACGAGGGTTCACTGGTTCGGCTGCGCTGCCGTCACCACAGAATAACAGGGGGTGTGCGGGAGTGGAGGGATGGCACGCCAGCGGTGGGAGTAGTAGGGGCGGTGAGGCCTCAGCGGCGGCAACCGACCACGAGAGGCAGGAGCAGGCGGCACGACCGGCGCTGCTTTGGGCGGCTGGAGCAAGAAGACCAGAGGTTGAAGAAGCACGGCGGCCGTTGGATGGACATCGTATGGTCACTGCAGCTAGAATTGTTTATATTGACTAAGTTGACAAAGCCCTTGGTATGACAACTTAGTAGGCCCACAGGTCAGCTTACGAAATGGTGCGCCCCAGATGTCAGGGGAGGAATCATTTTTTGGGCGGGTGAAGCTAGAATATCTGAGACTGAAGAAGAAGCACGGCATCCGTTGGATGGACATCCAACGGCCACTGCTGCTAGAACCGTGTGTTGACTATAAGATGACAAAGCCTTGCATACGCGTCAACTCTGTTTTTTTAGGGCACGCGTCAACTTAGTAAGGCATGAAGTGTGTGGCAGAGAACTTATAGCCCATTTGAGATTTGTAAGAATGTGTAGCCCATTTTTGAATTCTAATGGAATTTACTACAACCCATTTACAGTTTGTTAAAAGTACAGCCCATTTCAATCAACCGTTCAAAACAGAATTCAATAAAATTTCCCACATTTTGATGGGATCCGAAATATTTTTGTCCCGAAATTTCTAGTCAGATTAAATACAATTTCAATATAAATTAATATTACGTAAAAATCCAACGAAACATTACGCTCGCAACAATTAATGAAATTAAAATTTTCAATATCCAAAAATAATATTTTATAAAGTAATCACGTGTTTGGTGCATTTTTATAGTTACTACCCAGTTTTTGTAATTAAATCCCATTTATTATTTCTTAAAGCCCATTTTCTTGTTAAGCCTAATGCATCCCTCCTAGGAAAGATTTGCAGCCCAGCGGGGCGGAGAATAACAACTTGACCTTGCCTAGGTATTCCTAAAAAAAGTATAGCTGGGCTAGCCATTTTTCAGCTTGAAAAAAACTAATATTTGGGATGGATATCTGGCCTGGGCTAGATGGGCCACAACCCGCCCAGTTAATACCTGCAGTGATGTTTTCGTTGTTGTTCAGAGGAGAAAAATTAATATCTGGGCTAAACATCGAAAAACTCTGCAGTGCTCACACCTCGAAAACACAAATACTGCTCGAGCTACTTAGTCCCAACTGTCGGCCGCTTCTTGTGCAATTCTCTCGTTTATTGACTACTACATAGGTTGAAAATGGTGTGGGACCGTGATGTCAGGAAACCAGGAGGAAGCAAAATAAATAATAAGGAGGCTCTTGTGTACGTGAGGCTATGGACCTGGTGGGTCCCCATTGTCATCCTCTCCAAGTAAAGTCATCTCCTCGCCTGCACGCGCTTTCCATCCGAAACAGTCACCGCCGCCCGCCTCGCTTCCCGGTGCAGGCGATTGCTCCGCCTTCAAACGACACAAGTGTCGTCCGTCCGTCCATCTGCTGCCCACATTAATGATACGCGGTTGCCGAGGCGGCTACTCCGGCACCACACGTACGTCCCTCCGCCCGCCCACCATTGCTATATAAACTGCTGCGCCGGCCATAGCCATAGTCATCCGCATCCGTTCCCTTTCTCCTGTCCACACCACTACTGCCCACCATGGCTTCCTCGTGCTCCAGCGCTCTTCGGGACGGGGGACGACGGACCACAAGGAGATGGCAGCCATTGCTACCGACCGACTGGCCGGCAGGCAGCCGGAGGACGACGACGTCCAAATGGAGAACATGGTAGTCGATGATCCGGCGCCAACCCCCTCCTCTGCGCCATTCTCGCTGGTGCATTGCACCATGACCATCGGCGAGGCCCGTGCCCAATATATGGACAGGGTGAGTCAGATGCGTGAGGAGCAGTTCCGGGAGGCGCAGGCCGACACCGCCTACAACCACCATCTCCTCCAGGAGCACCTGCAGGCGGAGGAGCAGATCGCCGCGGAGCGGGTGGAGCAGGAGGCGCTGCTCGACTCGTACCGCTCCGCCCGCAAGGGCCGCCTCGAGCGCTGGCGGTACCGCATGCGGGTGGCGGAGGCTGCGGCCGCCTACAAAGAGGCTAGCAAAGAGGGCGATGAAGCGGGCGAGGCGCTGTTTGGCGAGACCGAGGACGAGGCAGAGGACAATGCCAGCTCCGACGAGTGCCTGCTCCGCTGGCGTCGACGAGGCCCTGCTCCGCCGAGGCCCCGCCGTGCCAACAACGAGGCAGAGGACACCGCTGGCTGCACCGAGGCCCCGCCCCGCCAACAACGAGGCAGGGGACATCGCCGGCTCAGCCGAGGCCCCACCCTGCCGGCAATGTGGGGGAGGATTTCCACTGCTCCGATGAGGCGCCGCCTGCCGGCAACGAGACAGAGGACATCGCCGGCTCCACCGAGTCCCCGCCCCGCTACCAACGAGGCCGCGCCACACAGAAAACGAGAAAGAGTAGAACACGGTAGGTCGCTGCCGCTCGGGTCCAAGTAAGGCCACCGCTGCTACCCTCCGGTTGAAGCCAAGCTAGGTGGGTTGACCATTGACGGCCGGTTAGCTTCTTGGTGGCGATGTGGAGTCGGAGAGCTGCGCTGGAGAAGAACGCTGCTTCTACTTAACTGCTGGTGCAGTTTGCTGTTTAACCGTGGGCCCAACAGGCCACATGTCAGTTACGCAACTACACCTGTAGTTAAGTCACTGAAGCTTCTGTTCAGCTCAGCGGGACACATGTGGGTAGCTTCGGTTAATTAATTATACCTCTAGCGCACCCCTTTTTAGTTGAAGAATGTATGAAATGTAATGAAATCCGGCATGTTTATATGAAATCCGACCGTGTATGAATGAATTTATTTCGATTAGTTTGAATTCTTGTATCACTGGCATTGGGTGAACATGCAAAACAGTACGTACTAGCATTATTCCCAGGGTGATCACCTCGTTTGCAATAGTTTCACATGTACTCCCTCCGGTCCTTTCTAGTCTGCATACAAGTTTTATGCTGCGGTCAAAGTATCTCTACTTTGACCAATCTTATACAAAAAGTATGCACTTTCACAATATGCTAAGTAAAAAGGAGCGAAGGAGTACAAAGAGATTGAGCAGCTTTTTAGCGTTAATGTACATTGCAATCAAACACACAGGCCTGGCAATTCATAGAGAACATTCAAAACAATCGATGATTATGCATCTCAGCGACTCACATTTCAGAGGCAATATTTACTTCACAACTAAAGAATAAAGAAAAACTTGATCAACGCTACTGACAGCAAAGGGCGTCCCGTTCGAAAATATCAAACGCATGTCTTGCTAAAATCAATGAGCAAAATTTGACAAGGTTGTCCCATTCCAAAATATCAAATGCCTACGATTGTGGAATGGTCAGGGTTTGCCATCAGTTCGGACATTGACATGGCACCTCGTGCTAAATAAACCAGCTGTTCTTTTTGTGCAGTTCCACCAAAATCAACCAAATTCGCGCGTAGCTTGTATGATTCCACCCTTATATGTTGCAACGCCTTGAACTTATCGGCACCTCCTTTCTTGTGGTGGAAATGAATGATTCGATGTATTGATGAACATTTTGTGCAGTTCCCATTGAAATCAAGCTGAGCACCCCTGTTTGCACAAATACAAAAAAGTGATTAGTATAAAGCAAACTGTACTATGAATTGATAGTTTCAACAGGCACATACATGGTCCATGTAGAGCACACTTTTAGAAAAATGGAACTCACCAGAAAGAATCCTAGAACAACATTGTAATCGTGCATCACAGCAAAAAATGGAGATTTGTCGGTCCTTAAGCTGAAGATAGTTTGGTCTTGTGGGGAGTAATGTAACCATCCTTCAACTGCTCCTTCTGATGAGAAGATATACATGGCTTCTTCATCCTGGCATAATCGGAACTAGTCACTTCACGTACTCCATATTCTTCTTCAGAGGAAGATGATCCTGTTGTGCAAAGACAAGAGGATTACTAAATGCTAGCATCCTTGTTTGCTCGAAAAAAAGGAAAGGAAATATTTAAAACAACACAGATGAAGCACTTCTTAAGGACAATACCACTTTTTCATGACAGTATCTAAACAGTAGCACAACACCAATAGAGATGACAAAGCTCAATCTTATGGATCAAATCAATGGGCGAGTACCAACCTTTGTCAGGAGGCTTATTGTGTAGAGCATACAGATGAAGCACTTCCCCGGAACCATCTGTTGCTATCTACGCTGGTGGCATTGCTTACTATATACTCCTCGATTAGTTTAATGTTTCCAATATCTTCTTGTGCAGTTCCACTAAAATATATGGTATCTTCAAAGAAGATCCCTGTTTGCACAAGTAGAGATAATTACATATTACATTAAGAGTGGCATCAAATCAGTGGCAAAACAATTGCTCATTCCAGGCATAGCAATAAATTAAGATGCAAAACTATATCATTACTTGTGTCATCACAGTTCCAGTGCTTCATTATAGCATCGGGAGTTGATTTTTATTTTTCTTCCACTTGTTCTTCCCCTCCATCACTTGGTTCAATAACAAACAAGCTTCGCCTTCAATGTAAGATTTGGCATGTCAATTAGGGAGCACAAGTATAGTACTAAACTTAATTTTCTGATGAAAGTGGCAAAATACAGGCCAGCAGTTGTGAAATATCCTTATCTTACCTCAATGGGATATTACGGTGCACATACAGATTGGAAGTCTTGTCTCCATTTGGGCAGTTCACTAAAATCAAGCAACATTATCCTACAAGTAGCACAACATATGAAAGCACACTGCAGAATCATGTGAAAGAAGGCTAGTACTGACCTCTCATGATGCAGAATTCAAACAAATCACAAGAAGAAGATCTGAGCCAAATTCGCCTTAACGAATAGGAAGTAAGATCTCCTCTTGTGCAGTTCCACTAAGATCAAGCAATCAAGCAACATTGTCGGTGTGAAATTTTGGTTGAACTGCACAAACACTCTTAAAACAAAAGTGTTTTGTGCAGTGCAAAAAAAGGTCACAATGGCAACGAGGTGAAGTAGATAACCATGTTTACACAGAGGTGCAAAGGAAACAATTAGTGGTCAATAACGGTGGATGACACAGAAGCCAACAAAAAGAAGCATCTACCTTATCTAAAAGGGAAAGAAAGCAAGACAGTAGCATTTCCCAAACGGTGGCATTGATTAATATTAACATAGAGATTATATTAACAATAAAATTAGATTAAACATGTAATTTGCTTTTAAGCGTGGCATTGCATCAATTTTCCAAATGGCATTATTAGAGGGTGTTTGTTTACAGGACATTTTGGTGTAGGGACTAAAAAACTCCGTTTCAGTCCCATATAAACCTATTATGAGGGACTTTTAGGGACTAAAAGTGGGAATTTGGGACTAAAGAAAGAAGACCCCGAGGGAGTCTTTTTGGGACTTTTTCCAACAGTTTCCCCTGCCACGCATCGCACCTTGTCTCTATTAGTTCATTACTAGGGGTAACATGGTCTTTTAGAATGTCATTTAATAACCTCTAGTCCATGTTTAGTCCCTGGAACCAAGCAGGTAGGGACTAGGGAGTTTTTAACCAAACAGGGCCTTAGATTAACAAAAGCTAATGAGTTGCAGGACGGTGGGCCTTTAGCACCATGTGCATCTACCGATGTACTGTGGTCATGCACAGTCTGTTGCAACAAAGAACAAACAACCAAGGAGCATATTTGTGTTGGTCCCACTTTTGTTATCTTTAGACACCTTTCCCTATGTGAGAACCTTTCCCTATGTGAGCGCAGCAAATCTAGTCCTGCTCAAACTCTACAGCCTTGTCCCTTCCTTTCCTTTTTGAACTAGTACTTTCGTCCCTTCCTTTCCTCTTTGAACCACGTCCTAGATTTATGTGATACAACTTTCTCCACTACTTTCCCCCATTCATTTCCTCTTTGAACCACGTCCTAGATTCATTCTATACAACTTTCCCCCTTCATTTCCTCTTTGAACCACGTCCTAGATTCATGCTATATACAACTTTTCCCACTACTATCCCCCGCTCCTTTCCTCTTTGAACCACGTCCTAGATTCATGGTATACATGCAGCTAGAGCAATGCATGTGGTGTAAGTAAATTGTACCTTAAGGTTCTTGGGGCGTGGTTCGGTGGGCGACGGGACGGCGGCGAAGAAGAAGGGTCGGAGGCCCTCCAGCGCCGCCGCTAGGTGGAAAGTGAAACAGCTGGCGGTAGTCCCTCGGCCGACGGCAGTTAAAGCCTCCTTCCCTTCCCGTGAGACGGATCCTACCGGCTCTTTGAGCAGCAGTGAGGGGAGAGAGAGGCAAACGAAGTCTCGTTTAGATCTGGAGAGGGCGAGAGAGTGTGAAGAGAGCAACTACAAGCGCTGAGGCTCCAGCAGGAGAGGGCGAGAGATTGTGAAGAGAGCAACTACAAGCGCTGAGGCTCCAGCGTGTATATATATACTGGAGAGAGAGTGTGAAACGTTCAAACCCTAGAAAACATTTTGACCAGTCAAAGAATCCTCACGGCACAAATTATGCTCAAGTTTAGTTATCGAACCCGAGACCTCAAGTTTGATGAGCAAACAGGCTAACCAGCTACACAACCCTACCGTAATGTTCAACGAGAGGGAAATAACCTTTTATACATTCCTGCATTCGTGTGACAAGCATGCCGTGTTTTTTGTGTGTGTGGGAGTCATTGGGATTTTAATCATAATCGTGTCATGTGGCTTTGATGGTAAGACTATCCACAATGGTGCAAAAATAATGCAGCCTTAGTCACCTTACCACACATATATATATAATAATAAAGCACGGATTGACTCCATAGGTTCACCGTCACAATACGCTTTCTTCCTGTGAATTTACGTTTTCATGTTGAATTTAAAACATATGCGCGAGGTGGTACTAAAGCGTTGATCGATTTCGCTCAGATCGTTCGGCACCAAGAAAGCGAACGAAACAACCCATCTAGAAAAGGCCAAGCGAAGAAACAACCCATATCAACCGGGGAGCCTCTCCACCGTCATGTTCCACATGCGCACTTGATTGAACTGGTACTTGACGCCGATGGACAGCGAAGCGAAGTAGACCCGCTTGCCGAGGACCACCGGCGAGAAGTCCAGCGGCGCGTCGAAAGCACGCCACGCTGGCCTGCTCCGTTCTTGGCCACGTCGCCCGCGCGTGCCGCGGCAACCGCCATCGTAGTTGACCCAGACCATGTAGAAGCCGTCGTTGACCGTGGTGTCGATGGGGCGAGCTGGATGCCGAAGGCGTGGCGGCGGCATGGGTGGAGCGGACGCCGTTCACGTCGAGGCCGGCGTGGTTGTCGTCGAGGTCGTGAAGCTGCTTCACGAATCCAGCTCCATGGCCGCGAACCCGTTGGCGGGGTCGCCGTCCATGGACGCGTTGGTGAGGCCCAGGTACCCGCCGTGGCTGCCGGGGGGCAGGCCGCCACCGCCGTTGCTGGACGCGATGACGAACACGAGGCCTTCGCCCTTGCTTGTCGCGTTGGCGCGGTAGAGGTTGATCCGGAACACAATGGAGAAGGAGGCGACGTACCTGCCGCCGTCGGGTTCAGAGGCCCACAAGACGAACGGGGCGGAGAGGAAGACGCGCCCGGTCTTGTTGACGAGGAAGTTGTTGGGCCCGCTGGCTCTGTTGCTGTCCGGGGTGATCTGGATCGTGTTCTGGGTGACGCTGGAGTTGCCGGCGAAGGTCAGGTCGGCGGGAAGCAGCACCAACACCATGATCACCAGGGGTCACCGCGGTTAAACGCCGCCAGACATCCCGCTAGACGCCGGGAGGAGGACTCGGAAAGGCTCCCACAGCTTCCTCTCGGCTGGAGGCAAAGCCGAACAGCCGGCCTTCGTTTCACTCTGCTGCATCGTTTCGGCTGGCGGTGGTCGTCATCGGTGTGACCATGCTCACCGTGTACCTCATCTACCGCCCGCAGCCACCGAAGCTCCGGTGGACGGATCGTCCTGAAGCTGAACGCCCGAATGCGTGGACGAGCTGACCATCCCGGCCCGGCCCATGGCCTCGCGCTCAACGCCGACCCTCACCGCTCTGGTCGCCATCACACAGCCAGTATCGATCAACGATTCGTTGGTTTATCCTGGTTGTGAAAGTTTGATCAGCCCTTCCACTATCGTGCATCCATAGAATAGTCCCACCTTGCTTCATTAGATTGAATAAGTCCAGTTTATATACATGTTGCTTAGCAATTCAACAAGCAAGCTTGGAAATCAAAGTATCAAACAAGTAGAGGGCAAAAGGAGGGATTGGTATCCAGATGGCGAGCTCCGGCGGATGTTGTGCTGCTTGGCAGCCTTGTGGCGAAAAGCGAGCGAGCAGGGGCACTGTGTCAGCGGAGGCCCGAGGAGGCGGATGTGTCTTTGCCGCTGACAGCGAAAGCGAGGGCAAAGGTCAACGGAGGCCTTAAGGGAGAGAGAGACAAGTTTGATCAGCGGGGTCAGCTCGACGGACGGAGCAAGATGGAGAGGGGGAGGCGTGCGGGGGAGAGAGAAGTCGAGCAGCCGGGGGGCTTGACGGACGGCAGTGCTAACCGGCCACATGAAGCAGAGCAAAGTGGCCGTCGGATGGATTTTTGCGGCCTCTGGCTAGCTGAGCTAGACATGCTACTGACTCGTGGGATTTTTTCTGTTAATTAAACCTCGACGCACGCATGGCCTATGGCCGATCCAAACATCACATACTCCCTCCGTCCACGAATAAGTTTACATCTAACTTTTGTCTTAAGTAAAAGTTTTAATATTTTGACCATCTTTCTAGAAAAGAGTAAAAGCATTTATGGCACCAAATTAGTACCACTAAATTCGTTTTGAAATGTACTTTGATAATATATCAATTTGATGTCATATATGTTACTACTATTTTCTATAAAGTTGGTCAAAATCTTAAAATTTTGACTTAGAACAAAAGCTAGATGTACAGTTATTCACGGACGGAAAGAGTACATTTATGTCATGGCTGATCTGAAACAAAAAAAACCTGGTAGTCATTCCAATAATCAATCATGCATAAGCACGCATCAAATTAGCCTCATCAAGTCTCACACGTTGGTAGCTCACCTGAAACGGTGCCCGAAAAAAGGTTTATCAGAGACGAACCCTGAATTGCATTGGAATTATTTCTTAAATATTGGTTTGTTCTTATCATTTTGTTCCAAACTGTGATTTCATTTTTTTGACTTATCATTTTGTGTTATTTGACTGTCTTGAATCGGCTTGCTTCTAACCGATACCTTAATAAACACACCAGCTACAACGCTTTCAGATACAGTATGTGAGACCAATTGATTTTACTTTTTTCATTTGTTGGAGACATACTTTAAGGCAAGAGGGACATCAAGCTTGAAGACAACGACTCTGATGCTTGAAGTGTATGTAGGCTGACTTTATAGGACCAAAACTATCATGGATGCTTTTATTAAATTAGGCCATGTTGACATCGTAGCCCTTTTAGTTTCAATTGCATTTTAAAAATCTTCATCTCATTTTAGTATATAATTCCAAAGTTTTTTTACCTCTAGCACATCTCTATAGCTATTCTTGAGTCTTGAAAACGTGTTCATTTAATAGGAGGGTGAGGCCATGCGGGGATAATAGTTTTTCACTCTTTGCAACACACGGGCATATTTTAATTGTACAATTTTGAACAAAAGATTGTAACTTCCACAATTTTCTTCCTCGGTTCCTGATTTTAGCTCATTGTTCATGCTTTTCCCTTTTAGTGAAACTCTGGTAGACACGACGACAATTACATTATGTTTACACAATCACAAGAACAATCATTAGAGAAGAAAATAGCCTTTTTTCCGGGATGAGTAACCATATTTGTGACTTTTTAAGATATGGAGTGCACTAGATTTTTTTTAATATTACCTTCCTTTATCCATATTTATATAGAATTTGCCAAAGTTGAACAGAAGAACGGGTGCTTTGTCAAAGTTGACTAGAAGAAGGTGCACACGCTGCAAGTTGGTGAAATGAACAAGATTTGACAATTCTCACTAAATTTGAATCCACGTCAAAAAATCTCCCGTTGCAACGCACGGGCATCTGTGCTAGTCAATAAGAAAAATTAAAAGCGCCAGCGGTGTATCTTACCTCACACATCTCGCTACTGCTTGGGAACACTGTCCAATTGATCCCTTTGTTCGCTCACGTACTATCTTAAGTGAATCCTTATTATAACATGCACACAAATTTTGGGCACTTGTATTCGACTTAAGTCAGTGAGCCACCGTATCTCGTATACTTACTATTCCCTCCGTCTAGGTGTAATAAGTCACGTTAGAAGGTGCAACGGGACCAGGGCGCGTGCGTGTGCGTGTGTGTGTGTGTGTGTGTGTGTTTAACATCATGCGTGTGTTAGATAGAGCGACAGATCGACCTACTCCTACAGAGAGATGTTGTGTAGTGTACGATTTTAGCCGCGAGAGTCGGTGCATCCTCTTGTTTCCGGGCGTGTCCGGTAGGGACATGCGGACAGCTGCCACGCCCGCTCCTGACCAGCCTGGACAAGACCAAAATAACTATTCAGCCTTGATCCCTCCGGCCAAAGATGATCCACGACAGACCTCATGGCAAGCCCGGACAACATATGGAGCACGGCCCACTCGGCCATTTGCTCATTTAACAGCAGCGGACGCGCTGGAGCATGGAACTGCGACCAGAATAACTTTTCCACTTCGTGATCTTTTTTATCTCTGAAAAACTTGGTCGCATCAGCAGCACTCGCTGCCAAATCCAGGAACGCGTCCTCAGAACTGCATAATTGATCCAGAAGGGCATACTTAGGATCTCCGAACTTCGTCGACAACAAAAAAGGCTTCACAGCTGTTATATTTCTGGCTTGCCGTAGCTCCTCCTTCGCCACCCTGATCTTAGGGCGGGCTTCCTTGGCTGCTACCATGGCTTTCTCCAGGTCCGCCATCTTCATTTGGCTTTCCTTTTCAAGAAGCTCATAACGGTCGGCGGCATCTTTCAGCACAACATCCATCTTGGCTATTTTCTCTTTGCTCTCACAATGTGCAGCCTGTTCGGCTTTTAACTCTTCGTCCGCCTTTAGGGCGGCCGCATCACTGTTTCTGGCTTGCTCCTTGGCTCGGGCAAGTTCCGCCCGAAGGGTCTCCACGGCGGCAGCTCCATCTGCAGTCACAACATATTACAGATACTCGCATCATGCTCCTCTTAATATGTATTGATCATTGGAGAATACATACCCTGTGCCTCGTCAAGCCGCTTGTTTACAAGCACGATGTCGGCATCTGCCACATCAAGTTGCCGGACCCGCAGGCGCCTGCACATGAAAGCAGCACGGTTATTACCTGGGACTATGATCCTCTATTTGCCGTCTTTTTCGACAGGAACCCGAGTCTCAGGGGCTACTATCTACATAGGACACACCTAGCGTGTGCGGTACCGTTAAAAATATATATTACTTTGCGTACCTCAAAGCCTCCTAGCAACCTCACAAAAGCTTCATGCAACTCGCTTTCGGCGGATGAAATCCTCTCAGCCACCGTACCCATTAGCGTACGATGCGTTCCTGAGATAGTCGCTTGCTATAGAAGATTCATCGGTCGTCACAAGACCCGGACGATCCGAGATTCTTCTGTGCTCTCCTTAGGAGCCGAGTACTCCGGACTTCGGCTGGCCGAAGGGTTGCCCTCTAGCCTTGGCGGATCAGGAGAAATCCTCCATGACAACACCTCAGGGTCGCCCGCCTCATGAGGAGGGAAGGCACGGGGAGGCGTTTCGCTGTCCATCATCTCCGGAAGAAGATCCCCCGAAGACAAACTCTGTCGAGAAGGGCTATGATCCGGACTACAAGACATACGTCTCGGTCATTGATCTCAGAAGTGAGGCAGGTTATATTTACTATAAAGTACTTTTGTTTACTTACAGCTCGGTGGAGGGCTGGTCCCCTTGTGCGTACTGTGCGGTAAGGATGCCCTCCGGGGTAGGGCCCCCTGACAAAGGTTTCTTCCCTCATTTGGAAACCATTGTTTCCAAGTCTTCAGAGGCGGCCCTCTTTCTTCCTTGGGGAGAAGGAATTTTAGGTTCTTCTCCCCGGTTATCCTCCTTCACGGAGGCACTAAATCCCCCAGTTTGGATGAACAATGAGTGAGGCCCGCTTTCGGCTTCTTTATCCCGCCTTTTATCTTTCCCTGATGGCGCTTGATAAGGTGCGAGCTCAAGTATTCTGGCCAGTACAGGATCCATTGAGCCTTTGGGAAGGGGGGCCGAACACCTGATCATCTTCGCCTTTTTTATCCAGTCCTGGTCAAAGAGCGGCTTTTCAGTATGATGTTGTGATAAATAAAGAGACATCATGTTCGGTCGAGGAACTACTTACTTGGGTATCTGGATGATTGCAGCTCAGACGCGCATCCTCGGTGGTGTCCGGACACTTTATTTGTGATCCGAAGAACAATTTGTACATCTCTTCGAGCATCATGCCGAAGAAGTGCTGAATAGCTCGCGGTCCTTCCGGGTTGAACTCCCACATACGGAGAGGTCGACACTTGTAAGGAAGGAGTCGATGAACTAGCATGACTTGCATTACCTTGACAAGGCTGACATCTCTCTCGATGAGATCTCGGATGCGACTCTGCAAGATCGGCACATCATTTACTGGCCCCCAGTCCAGCCCCTCGTTGATCCATGACGCCAGTTGTCGCGGGGAACCCGAGCGGAACGTAGGGGCTGCTACCCACTTAGTACCGCGGGGAGCTGTGATGTAAAACCACTCCCGTTGCCATAAGCTGGACACCTCCGGGAAGGAACCCTTTGGCCATGGAACATCGGCGCCTTTGCTTATTACGGCACCTCCGCATTCTGCATGTCGCCCATTAATCATCTTTGGCTCCACATTAAAAGTCTTGAGCCATAAGCCGAAGTATGGGGTGACGTTGAGGAAGGCCTCACACACGATGATGAACGACGAGATGTGAAGGATGGAATCCGGGGCCAGGTCATGGAAATCCATCCCGTAATAAAACATGAGCCCCCTAACAAAGGGATCTAAACTAAGGCCTAGCCCTCGGAGGAAGTGGGAGACGAATACGACACTCTCGCCGGGTTCGGGAGTGGGAATGACCTGCCCTCGAGCAGGTAGCCTGTGCGAGATTTCGGTGATCGGATACAGCTTCTCTTAGCTTCTTGATGTCCTCCTCTGATGAGGAGGGCATCCACCGACCGTGAAGGTTGAATCCGGACATGATTGGAGGTCCGAAGCGCCTAGCCTGAGCCTTGGGTGTTGGAACTCAAGGTGGGGGAAGGGTTCGATTGAGTGCGAGAAGAAAAGGACAGGCCTTGGGCTCTTTATAAAGAGGGTGAATATCAAGCGTCCTCCCCGTGGCCGATTGGAACTTGCCTAAAATCGAGGAGTCATACCAATGGGCACGATTGGGTTACCCACACCCCTATTGATGAGAATCCCGTAATAAGGGGGACACGATCTCTGCTTCGACAAGACGTGCCAATAAAACTGCCTCGCGAAACATGCAGTGGCAGGCTAGGAGAAATGGTTCGAATAATTACCAGGCTGTGGTGTGATGTCGCGTTATGAAAAGTTGTCAGCAGATTAGATTTGTGGAAATATTATTCTCTCTACGGTGGTATGTGGAATTTGTTTTGCAGAGCCGGACACTATCCTTGTGTTCAAAATCTTCTATGGAGTATTCGGAGGAAGAACCCGCCTTGCAATGCCGAAGACAATCTGCACACCGGACTCATCGTCATTGAAGCCTGGTTCAGGGGCTACTGAGGGAGTCCTGCATAAGGGGGTCCTCAGATAGCCGGACTATATACATTAGCCGGACTGTTGGACTATGAAGATATGAGATTGAAGACTTCGTCCCGTGTCCGGATGGGACTCTCCTTGGCGTGGAAGGCAAGCTTGGCAATACGGATATGTAGATCTCGTCCCTTGTAACCGACTCTGTGTAACCCTAGCCCGCTCCGGTGTCTATATAAACCGGTGGGTTTAGTCCGTAGGACAACAACAATCATACCATAGGCTAGCTTTTAGGGTTTAGCCTCTATGATCTCGTGGTAGATCAACTCTTGTAATACTCATATCATCAATACCAATCAAGCAGGAAGTAGGGTATTATCTCCATCGAGAGGGCCCGAACCTGGGTAAACATCGTGGCCCCCGCCTCCTGTTACCATCCGCCTTAGACGCACAGTTCGTGACCCCCTACCCGAGATCCGCCGGTTTTGACACCGACACCCCCTCCCCCAGATCCACAACAGAACCATCTTCGGTGCCGCCGTGCTTACCCCGGCCGTGTTCCCGCTCTACGCCATCAAGCCTACCTCCAGTGTCGTTCCCAACACGCGGCGGCCCGTGCCTCGCCGTCTTCGTTTGCTCGCCATCCACCCTCGAGCATATCGATGCAGTAACCCTCGCCTCTCCTGTGGTCCGGCCGGGTTTGGATTAAGAAGCCTGTTAGTTACTTCTCTCCATCACGGTGAGGCAAATTTCCTTGCAATCCCTCTTCCAATTTCGTTCTGTATGTTCCCAACTTGGCTATAAAATAACGGAGAGCGTATATATGTTCATTATCTACCTTCCTTACTACATATAAGCTGTATTTGTTCCATAAGTTACCGCCTATTTACAGATCGCGGGCGCCCAAGTCACACAAACTTAACAAATTAGATGTACGTTTTCTAATTATTGCGTGGCATGTTTAGAAAGCTTGATACCAAGTTGTTAGTTTTATGCTTATCCTCCTTTCATGATTTTCGCATGTGTTCTCTGTAGATGCCGAGTAGCAGCGACATCACTCATGCTTCAGGCCATGTATCTTCATCTGATTCGGACAACCCTAGGTCTTTAGCATATTGTGAGGGGTAAAGTAGTCTTGAACGGGATAGATCTACAGCAATTACCCTTCTAGACAGGACACGGAGGAACGCTCCAAGGAAGCCCACACACAAGCCTAAAGGTGTATATGAAGTAATCGAGATTGCTTTAAAGTCTTGGGCTCCAACTAAACCAGATAAAGCACGCATGAGGTTCAGGAGTGTGTGTGGATTTGTTGGGAGGGCAAGGCTCAACATTAATCTGCCGGGGTTTCGGAAGGCTGACACAGAAACACGGCGAAGGATAGTCCAGGAGATCATGGATCACTTCAACATTCCAGAGCAGTGGAGAATGCAGGTGGAACACCCTGCACTGAAGAAGGCTAGGGATGCTTGGAGAAACTGGAAGCACATGTTGTACAAGAAGTACTTGAGTGAAGGCAAGGACCCAATCCCCGCATACCCGCAAATTACAAAGGCGGACTTGGCAGAATTCAAAAGGGTCAGGGCAACTAAAGATTTTGCTGAGAAGAGCCTCAAGCAGTCGGAACTTCAGAAGAAGAACATACACCCCCACTGTCGGTGTAAAAACCGGCGGATCTCGGGTAGGGGGTCCCGAACTGTGCGTCTAAGGTCGATGGTAATAGGAGACGGGGGACACAATGTTTACCCAGGTTCGGGCCCTCTCTATGGAGGTAATACCCTACTTCCTGCTTGATTGATCTTGATGAATATGAGTATTACAAGAGTTGATCTACCACGAGATTGTAATGGCTAAACCTAGAAGTCTAGCCTGTATGACTATGATTATGAGTCTATCTATCCGGACTCAGCCCTTCAGTTTATATAGACACCAAGGGGGACTAGGGTTACACAAAGTCGGTTACAGAGAAAGGAATCTTCATATTTGGTAGCCAAGCTTGCCTTCCAGGCCAAGGAGAGTCCTATCCGGACACGGGAGAGTGTTCGGTCTTGTATCTTCACAGCCCATCAGTCCGGCCCATGTCCAACAGGCCGGACGCCCGAGGACCCCTTAGTCCAGGACTCCCTTAGTAGCCCCTGAACCAGGCTTCAATGACGGGGTGTCCGACGCGGATATTGTCTTCGGCATTCCAAGGCGGGTTCCTCTTCTACCAATTCTCCAGGATAGTCTTCGGACGCAACAAACGTGTTCGGATCTGCAACACAAGTACCACACACATAGCCGTAGAGAGTATAATATTTCACGAGTCCCATCCGCTGACAACTTTTTGCAAGATGACATCACGTCTGGCCGGTCATTATTTCGAACAGTTTTTGTCTGCCGTTCGGCGCTTCGAGATGCGGTTTCCGTTGGCACGTCTTGTGAAAGTGGAGATCGTGTCCCCTTATTACAATATTCTCATCAATACGGGCACAGGTAACCCAACCGTGTCGTTTACACAACCCTTGGGAATAGGCGAGTTTTAAGGCGACTGGGGAGGCGTTCAATATTCACTGCCTTTATAAGGGGATAAGGATTCCCCTTCTTCACCCACGCCTTCTCTCTTCCTCTGCCCTTCCATTCTCGAGCTCCGGTGCCCAAGTTTTTGTCCTTTCCACTTCGAGCAAGATCTCAACCATGTCCAGATCCGGAGGTCAAGGCAAGTGGATGGCCTCTTCCATCATGGCGAAGGACATCGCTGAGCTTCGGGAGGCCGGGTACCTGGCGAAGGACATCGCCCACCGGCTTCTGGCCAAGGGACAAGTCGTCCCTACACCAAAACCCAATGAGAGGGTGGTGTTCCTCCCTCATTTCGTTCGCGGGCTAGGGATTCCACTCCACCCTTTCGCCGCGGGCTGATGTTCTATTACGGGCTAGATTTCCATGATCTAGCCCCGAACTCCTTCCTCAACATCTCGGCATTCATTGTCGTGTGTGAGGCTTTCCTCCGCATCCAGTCCCACTTTGGACTATGGCTGAAAATCTTCAACGTGAAGCCGAAGGTGGTGGATGGCCAACACGGGGAGTGCGGGGGAGCCATGGTGAGCAAGATGCCCAATGTCACATGGCCCAAAGGCACATTTGTGGAGACTGTCAAGGAGTGGCAGAAGTTGTGGTTTTATATCGTAGAGCCACGCAGTGCCACTTGGGCTGCCGCTCCCGAATTTATGTCCGTGGCTCCAATGCGGCTGACCTCCTGGATGGAGAAAGGCCCAAATTGGTCTTCGTCGGATGAGCTGATGGCGCTATGACGCGCATCCAAAGCATGGTGAACAAGAACATCAAGCTCGTCGATGTGATCCAGGTTATGCTAGTTTGCCAGATCCTCCCTTGCCAAAGCCGAACTTCCCATTTATGGGAATTTGATCCGGAGAAGCACCAGACCTTGGTGAGGCTCTTCGGCACCACTCACGAAGACCCCTGGAAGCTGCTCCTCAAAGGCGATGAGAAGCCGCCGACCATTGACTCGGATCGTGGGCACGATCTTACCCACCCCGCCAGCGCGGTAAGTCCTTCACATCTCAAGGCGTGCCATCTACCTGTTTGTCCAAGGAGGGTAACTGAACTTTGCTAATTTATCGTTTCAGGAATGGACGGAGAAATCGGAGCAAATTCACAGTTCGGCTCCGCAGCCCGAAGAGCCATTCATCCCGCTCCTGGCAAAGATGCTGGTCCCGGCGCCCTATCAGCCGCCGGAGAAGAAGGCCAAGAAGAAGGCCAAGGGGGGTCGGGGTGGCCTCCACCGCAAGGGCACTTCGGACGTGATGTCCGAAGACAAGATTCACTCCTCTGCCACCGAAGATGACGATGAGGAGGAGGAAAACAACCCTCCCCCTAATGGGGGGAGGAAGAAGAGGGCGACCTCCACAAATCTGGAGGCGGAGGCGCCCAAGAAGGGGAAAGACTTCCTCGCGGATAAAACCGCGTGGGATGTCGACAGCAGTCCGGAGCGTCCCTCGCGGAGCAATCCCCTGACTGCATCGTAAGTACTGACAGACTCGTACTCGCCCGTGTATCCGCCCTTTCCTCTTTATTGTATTAACATGGTTAGTAATGCTATTGCAGTCCGGCCCACGATAGCTCCCTCCGAACCTCGTCGGGAGGTTCGCTGGATTCAAAGGCGATGGCCAGCGAGTCACCGCTGGCCGCTCACTCTCCCCTGGCCAAGTGCGACGTCGAGGTGTCGTCCTGAAGGACCCTTCTTGGCCGGGTGGAGGTTTCGGAGGTCGTCAAGGCAGCGCCAGAGGGCGAGACCTCGACCGCCGGACACATGGGGAAACAGATCCCCATGGGGATTGATGATGGGGGCCAGGTTCAATTCGGCCCCCAACCAAATACGGTACCGGAGACCCACAAGGCTCCGGAATCCGGCAAGCAGTCTCCCTCGAAAGAAGGAGGCGCGCCCATCCCGCGGGAGACCTCTGTCCAACCAAAGGCACCCGACAATCTGCTGGAAGCGCTACGAGGTGCTTCCATTGTGGATGAACACCGTATCCTTATGGGCACGGTGATTCGGAAGGTTCAGTCTGCCAAAAGCGGACTGACCGAAGCCTACAGCGGCCTGCTGACAGGCTTTGAGGTAAGCGACGCAAAAAGAGAAAAGTCCCAATATAGACAGTAGCCCCCGAGACACTGTCCGGTGTTCGGAAAGAAAAGCCGGACAGAGGATCAATTAATGTTCGCAGGGAACAAACTAAATGTGTCTTTATACGAATAAGCAGGCGTCGTTGTTGGACGCGACCTCACACGCTGCCAAAGTCTCCGGACTAAAGCAGAAGCTGGAGCAGGCCGAGGGAGAGCTCGGCCAAGCAAGGAAACAGCTGGAAGAGCAGCAAGGTATGCAATGACTCGCTATATATTTGGAAAGAATAAGTGATGTGTATTGACTGTAATGTCATGATTTGTGTAGGACCGACGACCGAGGTCGAGGCCCTAAAAAAGGACCTGGCCGAAGCCGAGGAGAAAGCTGCCAAGGAGCAAGCCGCCGCAAAAAGCTCAAGGCGAGGCTCAACAAGGTCCAGCAAGAGCTCCAGGATGCGGTGAAAAAGTGTGATGCCTTGGAGGGTGATGTTTTGGCTCGAGAGACCGAACTCGCCAAGGCTCGCCAAAGTGCAGAATAGGCCCGGGTTGAAGCCCATGGTGCCCTCCAAGAGATCCAGGAGGCCAGGAAGATCACGGCAGGTAAGGCGTTTAGTATGCAAAGAAAGTATGTGAAGAAGAAGTATTTCTTACTAACTCGAATTCGGAGTTCCCTAGGGGCGTTTACGGACCTGCCGCGCAGTGTGTCAGACGTTGTGGAGTTCTTCAGGGCCGAAGAAGGGAGCTTGACGGAGAAGCTGTTCTGGTCGCAATACCTTGCACCAGAACATCCAGTGCCCTTCACTGATCAGCTGAAACAGCTGGTCAAGCTGCATAGGGTGGCCGAACTGGCCATGAAGGATTTGAGAATCCGGTTGTGGCCTGCCGAAGCTATACCCAGCAGCTGGTGAATGTCTGTCCTCGGCTGGACGTCATGAAGCAGTCGGTCTGCATCGAGGGCACGCGCCTGGCCTTCGCCTATGTCAAGGTGTGGTGGGTGAAGATGGACGTCGTCAAGTTAGCGACCGAGGGGCCGCCTGAGGGCAAGGAGCACAACACACCCGAGTGATATTTTGGAGACGTCTTGGAGGGTTCCTGCATTGTTGCGGAGCAGTGTGCGAAAGACGTGATCTTTGAATGAATACATTCATATTTTGTCTCGCCCTGTATTATGAAACAAAGACAATTTATGTAATATAATGCTTTGTGTTAGATTTTTACCTCCTCTGCGGCCGTTTTTATTAAATCTGAGAGTTGGCCATTCATCGGCTTCAACCCTCACTTAGGTAATACGGGGGTGTTCGGGATGGAATCTAAACACTCTTGATCCAATTATTTGGTCCTTGAAGGAGGTGTTTAGCGCAACGAACCAGGCAATCAGACTATAATGGTTTATCACCCTCAGTCAGGCATAGGAGTTCGACAATAAAATTTTAGGCGCAGCCCCTGGTATTCGAAAGTCCGCACTGGGGGATTCCTGATCGGATAAAAAACCGATTCATCGCGTAATGCGGAAAAAATCTCTAACGATTTGAGACCTCCGAAGAGCTGACCGGCTCTCGCCGCATCGTGACAGTCAGTTTTTGGCTTTCTCTACTAAGGTGCTCATCCGGATAAACTAGGGCACAGTCGCAGTAGTTCTCCCTTTAGTAACTTAGCCGATATAGCGGAACGTAAGGTAGCAAGCACAGGAGCTGGGCAACCCAACTATTGACCAAAGACATGATTCAGAGCCAATGCATATAATGCTAAATTCGGGGTGCCAAACTGTATTGTAAAAAAGTGTTCGAACTTTGTTGCCGTAGTGTGGGGCGCTATGAAGCCCCTGGCAAATGTGAAACGTACCAGAGTGCACGGGTGCTAACTGATAAGGTTATCAATGGGAAAGGAAAATGAACAAGGAGCAAAAGTAATGAGCTAGGGCCGCAAAATTTGGGCCGCGAACTGTTTTCATTGCAATTTTATTAATACATCAAAGCGCATTGATACAAATAGTGCGATAAGCAATAGGCTATTTGACATGCCATGACCAAGGGAGAGCTGCGTGTGGGTCCTGAAAACAGGTAGAGTGATCATTAAAGAAAACACCTAGAAATTCCCCGGTACGCTTGTGCTTCTTGCCAGCTTGGTGTGTTTATCCTTTGACAGGACCGGTGATCAAGCCATCAGGAAAAGCCTGTGGAAAAGAGACCTGAAAAGGGGAAAGATAAACAGTGAAAGTATATGTGTCCAGGAGCGGTCGAGCCGTACTATGGATCACTAGGTAGGTATGCCTCTATCTATGCCCATGGTATTTTGAGTGCGTAGTTATGTATGCGCGGTACGAATGCCGTCACTTGATTGGGGCTGGGACGGAGGCCGAATTGCTAGTCAAGCTCTTGACGAGCCGAGCTGTCCTGCTGCAGAATGGCCCGGACCCTCTTAACGGTGTCCGGGGGCTCGGCAGCCGAATTAAGGTTCGGCTTGAGAAGGCCGCTCTGTACTTCTGCTGCTAAGGCAGCGGTGTGCTCTTCTGTACGGAGGGAGCATTTCGTGTTTCCATTAACTGTTATGACGCCGCGTGGACCGGGCATCTTGAGCTTGAGATAAGCTTAGTGTGGCACCGCGTTGAACCGAGCAAATGCAGTTCGTCCAAGTAGTGCGTGGTAGCTGCTGCGAAAAGGGACGATATCGAAGATCAACTCTATACTTCAGAAGTTTTCCAGAGATTCGAAGTCAACCTCTAGCATGATTGAGCTCGTGCAACGGGCCTCTACACCTGGTATGACTCCTTTGAAGGTAGTCTTTGTGGGCTTGATCCGTGATGGGTTAATGCCCATTTTGCGCACTGTATCCTGATAGAGCAGGTTCAGGCTGCTGATGCCGTTCATAAGGACTCGCGTCAGGCGAAATCCTTCAATTATTGGGTCAAGGACTAATGCGGCAGAACCACCATGACGGATACTCGTCGGATGATCCCGTTGATCAAAAGTGATCGGGCATGACGACCATGGATTAAATTTTGGGGCGACTGGCTCTATCGCATAGATGTCCCTGAGCGCGCGCTTGTGCTCCCTCTTGGGGATGTGTGTAGCATATATCATGTTCACCGTTTTGACCTGGGGGGAAAACTTCTTTTGTCCCCCTATGTTCGGTTGCCGGGGCTCCTCGTCATCGTCCTCGCTTTGCGATACCTTTTCTTTGTTCTCGGCATTTGACTTGCCGGCCTATTTAAAAACCTAACAATCTCTGTTGGTACGATTGGATGGTTTATCAGGGGTGCCATGGATTTGGCACGGACGATCGAGTATGCGGTCCAAGCTGGATGGTTCCTGATTGTTTCTTTTATATGGCTTATTCCGCTAACCGGACTTGGAACCACTAAATCCGGCAATGACTGTCGTGTCATCGGTGTTGTCACCATTACTTCGGCGTTTGTGTCTGCTGCATCGGAGCTTGCGTTGCTATTTTTGACCTCGGAGGTGCCCGTGTCACTTGCTGTATTTTTGCTATGGGCCAGCCAACTTTCCTCTCCCGCGCAGAAGCGGGTCATGAGTGCCGTTAGGGCTGTCATGGATTTTTGCTTTTCCTGGCCGAGGTGGCGGGCAAGCCATTCGTCACGGATGCTATGTTTAAAGGCCGCTAGGGCTTCGGCATCCGGACAGTCGATGATCTGGTTCTTTTTAGTTAGGAACCTATTCCAGAATTTCCTGGCTGACTCTCCAGGCTGTTGAACTATGTGACTTAAGTCATCAGCGACTGGTGGCCGGACATAAGTACCTTGGAACTTGTCAAGGAAAGCTTCTTCCAAGTCCTCCCACCAGCCAATGGAATTTTCAGGCAGACTGTTTAGCCAGTGCTGAGCTGGCCCTTTGAGTTTTATTGGGAGGTATTTGATGGCGTGAAGATCATCACACGGGCCATATGGATGTGGAGAATAAAATCATCGATCCATACGGCGGGATCGGTTATTCCATTGTATGATTTGATGTTTACGGGTTTGAACCCTTCTGGGAATTCATGATCCATTACTTCGTCAGTGAAGCAAAGAGGGTGTGCGGCGCCTCTATATCAGGCCACATCGCGACGTAGCTCCGTCTGCGGTCGGCCCGGGCATGACTAGGTTTGTCACGTCCGAATAGATAGTCGTCCTCACGTGTCAAGGCACGTCCTCGCGATCCGTAGATCGATCTTGTATGTCCTGCTCTACTGTCCAGGTCCTGACGAAGGTCATATGTATAACCCCGAGCTGTCTTATCCTTGCCTTTACGGCGAGGTGGGACAGTCTGGTTTTCGGCTCAAGTTGCCGTTTTATCCGGACCGCGTGGTGGTCGGTAAACCGCATTGTGTGATGCTGGTGCGGGCTCTGGCGCCTCGTCATCGAACTGAGGTAGCAATTTGTGCTTCGGGTAACTTTTGGTTGGGCGTTTAAGGCCGTATTCCTCGGCTCCCAGGACATTGGTCCATCTGTCATTGAGCAGGTCTTGATCAGCTTGAAGTTGCTGCTGCTTCTTTTTCAGGCTCCTCGTAGTGGCTATTAGCTGAAGCTTAAAGCGGTCCTGCTCGAGAGGTTCCACATGCACGATGAAATCTTCATTGTCGAGGCTCACCTCCTCCTCGGAGAGCGGATGATAACTACCGTCCTCCGAGTCTTCTTCTATGGCCTGTTCATCAGGGCTGACTTGCCCATCTTCCCAATTGTCTTGTTTGGCAGTTTGTTCGTCGGGGTCTTCTGCATCTTCAGCACCATCTGGAGTGTTATCATCTCCTGTGCTGGTGTTTTTGTCCTTGCTGCGGCGCGACTTAGAGCGGCGCCACTGACAACGGTGCTTTGGTTGTGTCTTAGGAGGGTCATCCTTTGCTGGGTTCTCCTTGTCGTCACCGCTATTATCTTTTGGTGCATCCACCATGTATACGTCGTATGAAGAAGTGGTCGTCCATCATCCAGTGAACGACGGGTTTTTGGCCTCCTCTTCTCTGGCATCGTCGTCCATACCGTCGATGTCTTCGGAGTCATAGTCAAGCATGTCAGTTAGGTCTTCGATAGTGGCTATGAAGTGGGCGGTGGGTGGGAGACAAAATTCTCCATCATCAGCCTCCAGTTCAAACCGGATATAATTCGGCTGAGAGTACCCCGCTAAGGATAGATTCTTTAACGAGTTCAGCACATCGCCTAAAGGTGAGTGCCGGAAGATGTCTGCGGCATTGAATTCGGCGATTGATGACCGATCCAGCTCGACGTGCGCAGTCACACATAGTTCGGAACTTAAGGCCGGAAACGAGTCCGAAGCTCCGGAGACACGGATATCATCCAGGGTTAGATCTGTGTGCGGCTCCAACACCGCGGGGTCAGCGGCTTCCATGGCGGGGTTGAGCTTGCCGTCCTCAGATGTCACGATCTACTTTGGATCTAAGGCCAGAGTAGTTACAGGTGCAATTTCCGGAGTACAGACCGGTGACAGATTTACGTCATGTTCACCATAGGGACAGGGAGCGGCTGCCATGGTCTCGAAACCGTCGAAGATCAAGTCTCCATGGATATCTGCGGCGTATTTCAAGCTCCCAAATCTGACCTGATGGCCAGGGGCGTAGCTATTGATCTGCTCTAGATGGCCAAGCGAGTTGGCCCGCAGTGCGAAGCCGCCGAACACGAAGATCTGCCTAGGGAGGAAGGTTTCCCTTTGGACATCATCGTGGCTAACGATTGAAGGAGCCATCAGACCTTTTGAGGACGGCACAGTGGAACTCTCAATGAAAGATCCAATGTCGGTGTAAAAACCGGCGGATCTCGGGTAGGGGGTCCCGAACGATGCGTCTAAGGTCGATGGTAACAGGAGACAGGGGACACAATGTTTACCCAGGTTCGGGCCCTCTCTATGGACGTAATACCCTACTTCCTGCTTGATTGATCTTGATGAATATGAGTATTACAAGAGTTGATCTACCACAAGATCGTAATGGCTAAACCCTAGAAGTCTAGCTTGTATGACTATGATTATGAGTCTATCTGTTCGGACTCAGCCCTCCGGTTTATATAGACACCGGGGGGACTAGGGTTACACAAAGTCGGTTACAGAGAAAGGAATCTTCATATTTGGTTGCCAAGCTTGCCTTCCACGCCAAGGAGAGTCCTATCCGGACACGGGAGAGAGTCTACGGTCTTGTATCTTCATAGCCCATCAGTCCGGCCCATGTCCAACAGGCCGGACGCCCGAGGACCCCTTAGTCCAGGACTCCCTCACCCACTGCATGGGTGTAGCAGGATAATACGGCATGAAACTTATATGGGAACAAGAGGACAAAGAAGCAGTAGCGGCGGGTGGGAATCCAGCCTTTAGTGAAATCAGGGGTGAACGTGCCAGAGACTACTTGCGGGCATGTGCAAAGAGGCGTGATGACGGAACTTATTACATTGAAAATGCACGTGACGCCAATCTGTATGAAGTGATGTCAGAGGCTTCCAAGATCCCTGGAAGGTTCTATAGGAACTCAGCGCCATGTGACATTCTGTCCATTTCTCTGGAAACAAAAGAGCCTCCTGGCCGTGCAAGGGGTATAGGTGTTAATGTCCCACACAAGAGGGCTTTCACACTCAGCAAAGAAGAGAGGCCCAACATGAAAAAAGCGAGGAGTGAAATGAAGCAGAATGCATTGTATGAAAGGTTGAGGAAGGGGATTTATCCGGCTGTTCGAAAGGATGTCGAGGAGTCAATGATGATGCAGAAGACTCTAACACTGACAGATAGCCAGCAGATGGGAGGGGAGGCAGGCATGGAGGATGCTGCTTATTGCGTGACAACACTGCACAAGAGTAGTTGTGCATCAGCTGACCCCAGCGACACTGAGACTGCAGCTGCTCGTGATGATGCTACATCTGATCTATCTAGAATGAAAGACAGACTGAAGGGCATGCTTACACATTATGAAGGTAAACTAAAATGTGCAACAGCCTGGGTTTGCCTACCCTTCTTGGAAGATGACCTCTTCTTGGACAATGTGCCATTGAAGCTGGGCTGTGTGAAGTGCTACGTGATTGAAGTAAAGCCTGGATTCTATGAATTTGCCCTGAAGAATGTCCTAGGAGACTTCGATGAGCAAAGGACCTTGGGAGAAACACTGTTACATCACATCCAGTGGCCACGAAAGGAAATAGAGTTCATCGATGAGATCCCGGAAGCCCTGCCAAGAGCAAGCACTATCGCCCCTCAACCGGTGACACTCTCCTTGCCACAACAGCTCTCACGGGCTGATGCATCAACCTCTGATCAGCTGGCCCGACTTTGTGGCATAAATTCCATGTCATCCTCCGCCCCAAAGCAGCCAGTGGCAAGGCCTACAACTGCTGAAGACGCACCACCGGTTCAGATGTCGGCCGCTGAAGCAATAGGGAGAGACCCAGCTGCAGCACATGCTCAGCAGACCAACCTGGTGGAACAGACTGCCGCAGCCGGCCGCACATGCTCAGCCGGCCGCTAAAGCAGTCTGATGCTTCGAAACCGCCTGGTAAGCAGTCTGTAGGTCCAGAACCAACTGCTCATCAGTCCATCGGTCCGCAGTCGCGTGATCAGCATACCAATGTGTCAGCACTTCCTGCTCAGCAAACCAACGCGTTGGCACGGCCTCCTCAGCACACCGACAAGTTGGCACCACCTGCGCAGAAACCCGACATAGCTTCAACGCATGGTCAGCAGTCCGATGCCTCTGCTCCTACAACCCAGCAGTCCATCACAGCAGCACCGCCAGCTCAGCGGTCCGGCATAGATAAACCGTCTGCTAAGCAATCCGTCCAAGCTTCATCGTCTTCTCGGCAGTCTACCTTGCAGGCAACCAGACGTTCTGCCAGAAATGCTTCAAGTACCAAAAAGGAAGGGGCCAAAAAGGCTACACCCACGACCACGAGGAAGCGCGGCGGGAGAGTGAAGACGAAAGAGAACGATTGCCTCTTACTTAAAGCACTCATCACCCAGAACCAAATTAACAACATCTTGTTTGAATTAGGGAGTAATATTATTTATAACGCCATGGATGATGAAGAAGTACGTTTGTTGCTTGCTAAAAGTAAAGTAGACGTACTTGAAGCACACAATTACGTCGATGGCCAGCCATTTCTTGTCGGCGAATACTTTGATGAGTGCAGCTCCAGTTGCTGCGAGTTACATGAATATAACATGGATCAAATGTCACCAGGTCTTCATGGTTTGCTAGTCCACTACAATAGAGATCATTTCTGACATGATGCTGGTTCCATCAATGTGAGTTTTGGGGACTTACATCTAGTCTTCAACTTCAACGTGCTCGAAGCCACTCCTGTTAGATGCCTGATTTTGTAAAACTGAACAAACTCTGATCAACTTCTCCATCCAAGGCTGTAAATGATAAAGAGCTAACTGCATTTTATTCCTCTCAGGGGATTGAACGCGCAGATAAGAAAAAGGGAGGGTGTGTATTTCATAGATCATGAATTAGCAAATGGCACAACAACACATGGTAAGGATCTACGGGACTGGGCGGTTAACACGGTCGTCCCTCTCTTCAAAAACACGTCCCATGCAGAATCATTTCTCTGGCCATATCATGAACGGTAAGTCAAGTAAACAACCATGCATACACTTATTGTCTTTCAGATTTCGACATAATTCGTAAGTTCATGGCTTTCTTAATATGTAGTGATCACTAGATATTGGTATTCATTGTTCCAAACAAGAACACAGTTTACTACATCGATTCTCTTAGAGAGTCAACAAATGCTTAGGATCTGACGCATCTTCAGCAATTCATGGATAGGTATTGAATTCTATGATGTTGAAATTAATTTGCATTCATATCTAGTCCAATAATTCATGTTGTCAAAATTCATCATCATTTGCAGTGTGCTCGCATTGTGGAAAACTAAACCAGAGAACCTGTTCAAGAGGGAACTACCTCTGTAGCACGAGATCATTTCTCTGGTAACATATCGAAATTCGTTATTTTTGGAAAATTTATCCAATAGTCTGCAAATACCTTTCCTTACGCTACTCAAATGTTCAAGCTTCTAAATAAAGCTCTTTCTATTTTGTCCAAAAAAATAATACATCTAACATCGGTTAGGTTGTTCCTAATAGGACAAATACATGACTAATTTTTTACAAAAAATTTCAGTGTCCTCAGCAAGAAGCAGGGACCAACCTTTGGGGATACTATGTTTGCAGACACATGACCTCCATCTGCAAATCTGCTGATAGTTGTGACGATCCTCGCGAATTGCACCAGTAAGTCTATCTTAATTAATATCTTCTACTCCACTCATATGGCACATTCTGATCTTAAAATTACTGCATCTCATCATAAAACCGAGGACCCCTGAACCGCTCACGGCTAGTTAATTGCTGATGGTTCGGAGATTTATCAGCGACTTCTTCCTGGATCAATACATCAATCCCACTGGTGATAATGAAGATTGCAGCATGCCTTCTCCTGAAACATTGAGTAAAAGTTAGCCGCTAAAAATATAACGCATGGTTCCATTGTTTTCCATCTGATGAGGTCTTCATAATTCGTACACTATGATTAATTATGTAATGCATATATGTGTGGACAAATCATTGGAATTTAGCTACCATATGTTCAATTGCAATTGTTGCAAAACCTGATGAATGTTCTTCCTGTGGACACTATTTGTTCAATTGAATATTGTTGCGAATTTGCTTTTTGCGTGCCGATTCAAAATGGGATATTTTTGTTTATTTGTTCAATTGAATATTGTGGCGAATTTTCTTTTTTGTGCCGATTCAAAATGGGATATTTTTGTTTTAACCTGGGAGTTGCTCCGCACATGGTTCAACTAAATGAGTGCGTGTGATCCACATCGGAAAGCAAACGTCAATCGTAGCGGAACCGTCGGTGATACACAACAGATCACAAAAGATTTGCAGCACTACTACATGCGCGTAGGGTCTCCGAAATAGTTTGTGATATCGCGTTATCGCACACGAGAACTGGGAGTAAACCGTGCCCAATGCAAAATACAATCCCAGTCGTAATTTTTTCAAGAAACGTGTGGGATCCCAAACGAAAAGCACACGTCACTCTTGCGAAAACCCACAAAATCACAAACGGTCTCCAGCACTTGTATGTGTGCGAAGGGGCTCCTGAACCGTTTGTGATAGAACATTATCACAGATGGTAATTGTTGGCAAACGTGTGTGATGGAGTCTAGCATGGCAGACGGGTTACGCAGAAAACTCGTGTGCGGTGGGGCACAAATCGCACATAGTTCATATGTTGGCCCGTGTGCCTTACATACTGTTTCCCAAACGGTTCATTACGACAGACCATATGGTTTCACTGTGTCATTAGAAACGCTTAATCACCGATACCACACGTGCGAAAGAATTTAGTGTGTGCTGCATCGCACACTATTACATTTTGGAAGGCCTCTGGATCACTGCTCCATATCCCCGACGGTTTCTGGGTCGTGTGGGAAGGACACCCTATCGCACACACTCACTTGGTGATGGTCCCAAATGCCATCGCGAAAAGGGGTTAAAAACCATTTGTATAGCACCGACGTGTACCAATGAATAGAAGCAAGACCAATAATTTCATCTTTACCAGGCAATTCTTTGTCATGGGGTTGTCTACGAAATTTGGAGAAATTAAACTCATGAGACACATCCCCAAAACTTACAATAACTGTTTCTTTCTCACAGTCTATCTTAGCATTAACAGTGTTCAAGAAAGGTCTACCAAATATAATGGGACAAAAATCATCTTGTGGGGAACCTAGAACTAGAAAATTAGTAGGGTATTTTATTTTGCCGCACAAGACTTCAACATCTCTACCAATCCCAATTGGTAATATAGTATCTCTATTAGCAAGCTTAGTAGTAACATCAATATCTTCTATTTTAGCAGGTGCAATATCATTCATAATTTCTTGATATAAACTAAAGGGAATTGCACTCACACTAGTACCCACATCACATAAGCCATGATAACAATGATCTCCTATTTTAACAAAAACAACAGGCATGCGAACAACATGTCTATGTTTAGCTCTATCATCAGGTCTAGCAATTCTAGCAGCCTCATCACAGAAGTAAATAACATGCCCATCAATATTATCGACCAAGAGATCTTTAACCATAGCAATACTAGGTTCAACTTTAATTTTTTCAGGGGGTGTAGGTGTTCTAGTATAACTCGTACAAACCATAGTTGAAACCTTAGCATGTTACTTTATTCTAACAGGGAAAGGTGGTTTATCAATATAAGAAGTAGGAACAATAGGATCAACGTTATAAGTAATAGTTTCTTCTCCAGCTCTAATTGGTTCTAATACTTTCAATTTAATGGGAGGATGATATTTAAACCACTTCTCCTTAGGGAGATCCACATGAGTAGCAAATGATTCACAGAAAGAAGCTACTATCTCAAAGTCAAGTCCATATTTAGTGCTAAATTCATGAAAAGCATCGGTATCCATAAAAGATTTAACACAATCAAACTTGAGGTTTATACCTCACTCCTTACCTTCGTCGAGTTCCCAATCTTCAGAGTTGTGTTAATTTTTGCCAATAAATCCCATTTGAATTCAATAGTCTTCTTCATAAAAGAACTAGTGCAAGAAGTATTGAGCATGGATTGATCATTAAGAGAAAGTCGAGCATAAAAATTCTGAATAATATTTTCACTTGAGAGCTCATGGTTGGGGCATGAATATAACATTGAATTTAGCCTCCCCAATCTTGAGATATACTTTCTCCTTCATGAGACCAAAAATTATAAATATAATTCTGATCACGATGAACTAGTTGCATAGGATAAAACTTCTAATGAAATTCCAGTTTCAATCGGTTGTAATTCCAAGTCCCAATATGATCGCATAGCCTATACCATGTCAATGCATTTCCCTTCAAAGATAAAGGGAAAACCTTCTTCCTGACTTCATTCTCGGGCATACCTTCAAGCTTAAATAATCCACAAACTTCATCCACATAGATTAGATGCATATCAGGATGTAATGTTTCATCTCCTACATAAGGATTAGCTAGCAGTTTCTCTATCATACCCGAAGGAATTTCATAATAAATATTTTCAGTAGGTTTAGTAGGTTGAGGGGCAACTCTTTTCTCTTTCGGTCAGGGTGAAGATACCCCGAACAGGGCCCTCAAAGGATTATTTTCCATAGCAACAAGTGACAGTAAATTTCAGCACACTATATAAATGTTTCCATACCGAAGGCGCTTCACTCCCCGGAAATGGCGCCAGAAAAGAGTCTTGATGACCCACAAGTAGAGGGAATATATCTTAGTCCTTTCGATAAGTAAGAGTGTCTAACCTAACGAGGAGCAGAAGGAAATGACAAGCGGTTTTTAGCAAGGTATTCTCTGCAAGCACTGGAATTATCAGTAACAGATAGTTTTGCGATAAGGTAATTCGTAACGGGTAACAAGTAACAAGTGTAAATAAGGTGCAGAAAGGTGTCCTAATCCTTTTTGTAGCAAAGGACAAGCCTGGACGAACTCTTATATAAAGCAAAGAGCTCCCGAGGACACATGAGAATTATTGTCAGGTTAGTTTTCATCATGCTCATATGATTCGCGTTCGTTACATTGATAGTTTGATATGTGGGTGGACCGGTGCTTGGGTTATGTACTTACTTGGACAAGCCTTCCACTTATGATTAACCACTCTCGCAAGCATCCGCAACTATGAAAGAAGAATTAAAATAAATCTAACCATCACATGAAAAAATTGGATCCAAATCAGCCCCTTACGAAGCAACACATAAACTGGGGTTTAAGCTTCTGTCACTCTGGCAACCCATCATCTACTTCTTACTTCCCAATGCCTTCCCCGAGGCCCAAACATTGGTGAAGTGTCATGTAATCGATGTTCACATAACACCACTAGAGGAAAGACAACATACATCTCATCAAAATATCGAACGAATACCAAATTCACATGATTAGTTATAACAAGACTTCTCCCATGTCCTCAGGAACAAACGTAACTACTCACAAAGCATATTCATGTTCATAATCAGTGGGGTAATAAATATCATTAAGGATCTGAACATATGATCTTCCACCATATAAACCAACTAGTATTCACTACAAGGAGTAATCAACACTACTAGCAACCCACAGGTACCAATCTGAGGTTTTGAGAACTTCCCTTTGGTATTTTCTTGGCCCAATATTTTTAATATATTCCAAAATAATTCTCCGTAAATTTTCGGTACTTTTGAAGTTGTGCAGAATAGGTCTCTCAGATTTGCTCCTTTCCGGTCAAGAATTCCAGCTGTCGGCATTCTCCCTCATTGTGTAAACCTTGTTAAATAAGAGAGAAAAGGCATAAGTATTGTACCATAATGTGTAATAACAGCCCATAATGCAATAAATATCATTATAAAAACATGATACAAAATGGACATATCAGGAAGCTGGAGGAGCATTTTGACGCATTGCAAACTGAGCATGTGCCGCATCCGGAAAACAGTATTGCTGATTATCTATCAAAGTGCGCTGCACAAAAGCTCCCTGTGGAACCAGGAACTTTTGTTCTCCACCTAACTCAACCCTCAGTATCCCCTACAACAATGGCCAAAAAAAGGAGGAAGTTGGACTCCGTCAAGCATCTCCCGACAGGACTTCCCAAAGTCCCCGGTAGAGAGGTTGCCGGGAGTGAATCTACTTCGCTTGGTGAGCAGCACTCTCCCGCTGAACTACAAGTTCTCGTGGTCGAGATAAGCACTCCCGCGAGTGAGGAGGTGCCATTTGTCCTTGTTATTGAGCCCCAGGCTCCAACATGGGCACAACACATAGTCGACCACCTTCAAATAGGAGAACTTCCCAAAGATCAAGAAGAAGCCGAAAGAGTAGCCCAGAGAACCAGTATGTATAAATTTGTCAATGATACAGTTTACAGAAGAAGGCCCAACGGTGTGAAGTTGAACTGCATTTGCCAGGAAGAGGGATAGGAACTATTGGCAGAAATACACAAGGGCGTGTGTGGCTCCCATATTGGATCAAGAGACTTGGTTGGAAAAGCTCACCGGCAAGGTTTCTACTGGCCCACGACCCTCCAAGATGCCATTGAGCTAGTCACCAGATGTGGAGCCTGCCCGTTCCACTCCAAGAACATCCATTAACCAGCTCGAGCTCTCCAAACAATTCCTTTATCCTGTCCATTTTTGGTCTGGGGGGCTCGACACCTTGGGCCCCTTCCCCCGGGCTACCGGGGGCTTTGAATTCTTGTACGTCACAATCGACAAGTTTACAAAGTGGCCGGAAGTGGAGCCTATGAGGAAGGTAACTGCATAGTCATCTATCAAGTTCTTGAAAGGATTGGTGTGCCGCTTTGGAGTGCCCTCCAGAGAGATCACCCACAACGACACCTAATTTACAAGTCGCACCTTCATGCAATATGTTCAAACCCTCGGAAGCAAGGTCTAATTCGCCTCTATTGCAAATCCCCAGAGCAATGGACAAGCTGAGAGGATGAACGTTGAAGTGTTGGTGGACTCAAGACAAGAACTTTTGATAAGTTGCAACGATGCAGCAGACGCTGGATCAACGAGCTACCGGTGGTTCTTTGGTCCCTCCTTTATGACACCAAATTGAGCCACCGGCCAGACTCCCTCTCCCTAGTGTATGGGGCAGAAGCAGTGCTCCCCACGGAACTCATATATGGGTCACCTCGAATATTTGCCTACGATGAAGTAGAGCAAGAGCAGCACCAACATGACGATGCCGTGCCTCCTTGAGGAAGATAGTCCCCGGGCCGCTATGTGTGCTGCGCGCTACCAGCAAGTCTTGCACCTCTATCATAGTCGCAGGGTCCATGCCCGGAGCCTTGAGGAAGGTGACCTTGTCCTTAGGCGTGTTCAGTCCGCCAAGGGTTCCAACAAGTTGACGCTGAAGTGGGAAAGCCCTTACCGGGTAGTACGAGTCGCCAGACCTGGCGCAGTCCGTCTGGAGACCGAAGATGGCATTATGGTGCAAAACTCATGGAATATTGAGCATATTTGCACATTCTACACATAAGGCACGACTGCTAGGCCCAGCCCCAGTAGCCACCCTTTTGTACAAGCCTTGCTGATGTGCATGTAACCCTTTGTACAAAGCAAGGCACAGACCCTATGCGAAGATAATAAAACAAAGCGATGGCGCCTAAAAACTTGCATGCATGTTAGTTTAGCATGAATTTTCCATGATTATTTAGAGAGGATCATATGCTGCTATGTGAAAGTGCAACTAATCCCTGGGTGGTTTTGGTAATTCTTAACAATATATAGCTCATTGAACTAATACACTTTCAAGATGATCATTTCAGAAAGTTCATTGATTGGCATGGCATGGACTAGAGATGTGGACCCCTCAAAATGCTAAGGACACGTATTGGCAAAAGCTCAAGACTCTACATTTTCCTTTTAGTGATCCAAGATCACATTGAGTCCATAGGAAAAGCCAATACTATTAAAAGGGGATGAGGTGTTGCTTAATGGCTTGCTTGCTCAAAATGCTTAGTGATATGCTCCAAAAGCCCTCAACCACTTTCTCAATTCCACATATGTCCCAAACCTAAAGTCAAACTCAGCCCCACTGATTTGATCTATCCAGCGCCACCGAGTTCTTTTGACATAGCCATAGCCAGAAACCCTAATCAGTTCGGTCTCACTGATAGGGATCTCGATCTCACTGATATGGGATTGCAAACTCTTTGTTTCCCTTCGTAACGTTTTGGTCTAACCGAAATGAGCGATCAGTCCCACGAAGTTCACAATGCAAACTCTCTATTTCCTTTTCGTAATGTTTCGGTCTCACTGAAATGAGCGATCGGTCCCACCGAGTCTACCTGACCAACTCTCTGTTTGCCTATTACTGAAATAGGTCTCACCGAGTTCATGTGATCGGTCTCACTGTCGGTGTCAAAACCGGCAGAGCTCGGGTAGGGGGTCCCGAAGTGTGCATCTAAGGATCGAAGGTAATAGGAGGCAGGGGACACATTGTTTACCCAGGTTCGGGCCCTCTTGATGGAGGTAATACCCTATTTCCTGCTTGGTTGACTTTGGTGAGTATAGGGGTTACAAGAGTTGATCTATCTCGAGATCGTAATGGCTAAACCCTAGATGTTTAGCATGTATGATTATGATTGCCTCTACAGACTAAACCCTCCGGTTTATAGACACCGGAGGGGGCTAGGTTTGTACAGAGTCGGTTTACAGAGAAAGGAATCTTCATATCCGCATGCCAAGCTTGCCGTCCACGCCAAGGAGAGTTCCATCGGGACACGGGGGAAAGCCTTCCATCTTGTATCTTCACGGCCCATGAGTCCGGCTTATGTCTCACAGCCCGTACGCCCGAGGACCCCGTAGTCCAGGACTCCCTCAGTAGCCCCTGAGCCTGGCTTCAATGACGACGTATCCAGCGCGCAGACTGTCTTCGGCATTGCAAGGCGGGTTCCTCCTTCGAACACCACAAAGCAGTCCTCTGAACAAGAGATCTATACCCGGCTCGGTACAATAGGTTAACCTTCCAACCATAAGAGCATAATACTTAAAATATATCCATCGACAACCTTTTCGAGTGGAATGTCACGTTCGGCTCTGCTATCATCTCGAGCCGCTTTTTGGGCCTCCCGCCTTGCGTTTCAATATGCTGCTCCCACTGACACGTCTTTTCAAGGCAAAGATCATGCCCCCTCATTGCGGGATCTTCATCAATACAGATATGGGTAATCCAACCGTACCATTCGCTTGACCCCTCGGGAACAGGCGAATTTTAAGGCTTGAGGGATGGGGACGCTTGATATTCACAGCCCATATAAGTGGATAGAATCCAACTCTCCCACCCTATGCCTCATTCTCTCTCTACCTTTCCATCCTCGAGCTCCAGCGCCCAAGTTCCAAGCTTTTCTCCCCTCTGCAACTCCCCCAACTATGGCCGGCTCTCAAGGCAAGTGGATGGCCTCCTCCGTCACGGAGAAGATGATCAAGGAGCTGCGGGAGGCACGGTATCTAACCGCGGAGATCAAGCACATGCTTCCCAATCCGACGCAGGTCATCCCTACTCCAGAGCTCGGCGAGAGGGTGGTGTGAAGGAAATATGCCCTAGAGGCAATAATAAAGTTATTATTTATTTCCTTATTTCATGATAAATGTTTATTATTCATGCTAGAATTGTATTAACCGGAAACATAATACATGTGTGAATACATAGACAAACAGAGTGTCACTAGTATGCCTCTACTTGACTAGCTCGTTAATCAAGATGGTTATGTTTCCTAACCATAGACATGAGTTGTCATTTGATTAACGGGATCACATCATTAGGAGAATGATCTGATTGACATGACCCATTCCGTTAGCCTAGCACTTGATCGTTTAGTATGTTGCTATTGCTTTCTTCATGACTTATACATGTTCCTATAAACTATGAGATTATGCAACTCCGTTTACGGAGGAACACTTTGGTACTACCAAACGTCACAACGTAATCGGGTGATTATAAAGGAGTACTACAGGTGTCTCCAAAGGTACATGTTGGGTTGGCGTATTTCGAGATTAGGTTTTGTCACTCCGATTGTCGGAGAGGTATCTCTGGGCCTTCTCGGTAATACACATCATATAAGCCTTGCAAGCATTGCAACTAATAAGTTAGTTGCGAGATGATGTATTACGGAACGAGTAAAGAGACTTGCCAAGAACGAGATTGAACTAGGTATTGGATACCGACGATCGAATCTCGGGCAAGTAACATACCGATGACAAAAGGAACAACGTATGTTGTTATGCGGTCGACCGATAAAGATCTTAAAGAAAATGTAGGAACCAATATGGGCATCCAGGTCCCGCTATTGGTTATTGACCGGAGATGTGTCTCGGTCATGTCTACATTGTTCTCGAACCGTAGAGTCCGTGACGCTTAAGGTTTTGATGACGGTTATATTATGAGTTTGTGTATTTTGATGTACCGAAGGATGTTCGGAGTCCCGGATATGATCACGGACATGATGAGGAGTCTCGAAATGGTCGAGACATAAAGATTAATATATTGGACGGATATATTTGGACACCGGAAAGGTTCCGGAGAAGTTTGGAGCTCGGGAGGTTACCGAACCCCCGGGAGGTATATGGGCCTTATTGGGCCCATATAGGAGGAAGGAGAAGGAACAAGGGAGGGGGCGCCCAAGCCCAATCCAATTGGGGAGGGGGCCGCCCCTTCCTTTCTCCTTCCCCTCTTCCTATTCCTACTACTAGTACTACTTCCTAATACTAGTACTCCTTCCTTCCCTCCAAATAAGATAAGGAAAGGAGAGGGAAACCTCCTTGGAGTAGGTTTCCTCCCTATCATGGCGCGCCCCTTGTGGCCGGCCACCTCCTCCCTCCCTCCTTTATATACGGGGTGGGGGGGCACCTAGGACACACAAGTTGATCCTTGAGATCGCTTCCTTAGCCGTGTGCGGTGCCCCCTCCACCATATTCCACCTCGGTCATATCGTAGCGGTGCTTAGGCGAAGCCCTGCGTCGGTGAAACATCAAGATCGTCCTGCACGCCGTCGTCTTGTGGAACTCCCTCTCCCGGAGCTTTGCTGGATCGGAGCTCGAGGAGCGTCATCGAGCTGAGCGTGTGCCAAGAACTCGGAGGCGCCGGAGTACCGGCGCTGGGATCGGCTGGATCGCGAGAAGAACGTACGACTACTTCCTCTCGTCATCATCGACTCGGAGGTGCCGGAGTAACGGCAGGATCGGCAGGATCACGAGGAGAACGTCGACTACTTCCTCCACGCGTTGTGATCGCTTCCGCTTTGGTCTACGAGGGTGCGTAGACAACACTCTCCCTTCTCGTTGCTATGCCATCACCATGGTCCCGTGTGTGCGTGGGAAAATTTTGAAATTACTACGTTCCCCAACAAAGTGGCATCCGAGCCTGGTTTTATGCGTTGATGTCATATGCACGAGTAGAACACAAGTGAGTTGTGGGCGATACAAGTCATACTGCCTACCGACATGTCATACTTTGGTTCAGCGGTATTGTGAGATGAAGCGGCCGGACCGACATTACGCCAGACGCTTACGCGAGACTGGTTTCACCGTTCACGAGCACTCTTGCTTAAAGGTGGCTGTCGGGTGTCTTTCTCTCTCACTTTAGTTGAACCGAGAGTGGCTACTCCCGGTCCGAGAGAAGGTTAAAAGCGGAGTCTATTTGACGAAATATCGTTGTGGTTTTAATGCGTAGGTAAGAACGGTTCTTGCTCAGCCCGTAGCAGCCACGTAAAACTTGCAACAACAAAGTAGAGGACGTCTAACTTGTTTTTGCAGGGCATGTTGTGATGTGATATGGTCAAGACGTGATGCTATATTTTATTGTATGAGATGATCATGTTTTGTAACCGAGTTATCGGCAACCGGCAGGAGCCATATGGTTGTCGCTTTATTGTATGAAATGCAACGCATACATAATTGCTTTACTTTATCACTAAGCGGTAGCGATAGTCGTAGAAGCAATAGATGGCGTAAACGACAACGATGCTACGATGGAGATCAAGGTGTCGCGCCCGGTGACGATGGTGATCATGACGGTGCCGGAGATGGAGATCACAAGCACAAGATGATGATGGCCATATCATATCACTTATATTGATTGCATGTGATGTTTATCCTTTATGCATCTTATTTTGCTTTGATTGACGGTAGCATTTTAAGATGATCTCTCATTAAAATTATCAAGTAGTGTTCTCCCTAAGTATGCACCGTTGCCAAAGTTCGTCGTGCCGAGACACCACGTGATGATCGGGTGTGATAAGCTCTCGTCCATCTACAACGGGTGCAAGCCGGTTTGCACACGCAGAATACTCAGGTTATACTTGACGAGCCTAGCATATGCAGATATGGCCTCGGAACACGGAGACCGAAAGGTCGAGCGTGAATCATATAGTAGATATGATCAACATAAGATGTTCACCATTGAGAACTACTCCATCTCACGTGATGATCGGTTATGGTTTAGTTGATTTGGATCACGTGATCACTTAGATGACTAGAGAGATGTCTGTCTAAGTGGGAGTTCTTAAGTAATATGATTAATTGAACTTAAATTTATCATGAACTTAGTCCTGGTAGTATTTTGCAAATTATGTTGTAGATCAATTGCTCGCGTTGTTGCTTTCATATGTTTATTTTCATATGTTCCTAGAGAAAATTGTGTTGAAAAATGTTAGTATCAATGATGCGGATTGTATCCGCGATCTGAGGTTTATCCTCATTGCTGCCGCATGTAAGAATTATGTCCTTAATGCACCGCTAGGTGACAGACCTATTGCAGGAGCGGATGCGCACGTTATGAACGTTTGGCTAGCTCAATATGATGACTACTTGATAGTTTAGTGCACCATACTTAACGGCTTAGAATCGGGACTTCAAAGGCGTTTTGAACGTCATGGACCATATGAGATGTTCCAGGAATTGAAGTTAATATTTCAAGCAAATACCCGAGTTGAGAGATATGAAGTCTCCAACAAGTTCTATAGCTAAAAGATGGAGGAGAATCGCTCAACTAGTGAGCATGTGCTCAGATTGTCCGAATACTTCAATCGCTTGAATCAAGTGGGAGTTAATCTTCCGTATAAGATAGTGATTGACAGAATTCTCTAGTCACCATCACTAAGTTACTAGAACTTCGTGATGAACTATAGTATGCAGGGGATGACGAAAACGATTCCCGAGCTCTTCGTGATGTTGAAATCAACGAAGGTAGAAATCAAGAAAGAGCATCAAGTGTTGATGATTGACAAGACCACTAGTCTCAAGGAAAAGGGCAAAGGGAAGAAGGAACTTCAAAGGAACGGCAAGCAAGTTGCTGCTCGAGTGAAGAAGCCCAAGTCTGGACCTAAGCCCGAGACTAAGTACTTTTGCTGCAATGGAACTGGTCACCGAAGCGGAACTACCCCTGAATATTTGGTGGATAAGAAGGATGGCAAAGTGAACAAAGGTATATTTGATATACAGATTATTGATGTGTATTTTACTAGTGTTCATAGCAACCCCTCGGTATTTGATACTGGTATAGTTGCTAAGAGTAGTAACTTGAAACGGGAGTTACAGAATGAAGAGAAACTAGTTGAAGGGGAAGTGACGATGAGTGTTGGAAGTAGTTCCAAGATTGATATGATCATCATCGCACACTCCCTATACTTTCGGGATTAGTGTGGAACCTAAATAAGTGTTATTTGGTGTTGAGCATAAATATGATTTGATCATGTTTATTGCAATACGGTTATTCATTTAAGTAAGAGAATAAATTGTTGTTCTGCTTACATGAATAAAACCTTATATGGTTACACACCCAATGAAAATGGTTCATTGGATCTCGATCATAGTGATACACATATTCATAATATTGAAACCAAAAGATGCAAAGTTAATAATGATAGTGCAACTTATTTGTGGCACTGCCGTTTAGGTCATATTGGTGTAAAGCGCTTGAAGAAAACTCCATGCTGATGGACTTTTGGAATCACTTGACTATGAATCATTTGATGCATGCGAACCGTGCCTTTTGGGCAAGATGACTAAAACTCCGTTCTCCGGAACAATGGAACAAGCTCTTGACTTATTGGAAATAATACATACCGATGTATGCGATTCAATGAGTGTTGATGCTCGTGGCAAGTATCGTTATTTTCGACCTTCACAAAATGATTTGAGCAGATATGGGTATATCTACTTGATGAAACATAAGTCTGAAATAATTGAAAAGTTCAAAGAATTTCAGAGTGAAGTGGAAAATCATCGTAACAAGAAAATAAAGTTTCTGCGATCTGATCATGGAGATAAATATTTGAGTTACTGAGTTTGGTCTTCATTTGAAACAATGTGAAATAGTTTCGCAACTCACGCCATATGGAACACCACAACATAATGGTGTGTCCGAAAGTCGTAACCGCACCTTATTGGATATGGTGCGATCTATGATGTCTGTTATCAATTTACCACTATCGTTTTGGGGTTATGCATTAGAGACAGCTGCATTCACGTTTAATAGGGCACCGTCTAAATCCGTTGAGGCGACACCATATGAACTATGGTTTAACAGTAAACCTAAGCTGTCGTTTCTTAAAGTTTGGAAGTTGTGATGCTTTTGTGAAAAAGTTTCATCCTGATAAGCTCAAACCCAAATCGGAGAAGTGCGTCTTCATAGAATACCCAAAGGAAATTGTTGGGTATACCTTCTATCACAGATCCGAAGGCAAAAACATTCGTTGCTTATAAATGGATCCTTTCTAGAGAAGGAGTTTCTCTCGAAAGAAGTGAGTGGGAGGAAAGTGGAGCTTGATAAGGTAATTTGTACCTTCTCCCGAATTGGAAAGTATTTCATCACGTAAATCAGTTCCGATGATTCTTACACCAATTAGTGAGGAAGCTAATGATGATGATCATGTAACTTCAGATCAAGTCACTACCGAATCCCGTAGGTAAACCAGAGTGAGATCCGCACCAAAGTGGTACAAAGCAATCCTGTTCGGAAGTCATGCTACTAGATCATGACGAACCTACAAACTATGAAGAAGCGATGGTGAGCCCAGATTCCGCTAAATGGCTAGAAGCCATGAAATCTGAGATGGGATCCATGTATGAAAACAAAGTGTGGACTTTGGTTGACTTGCCCGAGGGTCGGCAAGCAATAGAAAATAAATGGATCTTCAAGAGGAAGACGGACGTTGATAGTAGTGTTACTATCTACAAAGCTCGACTTGTCGCAAAAAGGTTTTTGACAAGTTCAAGGTGTTAACTACAATGAGATTTTCTCAATCAGTAGCGATGCTTAAGTCTGTCCGAATCATGTTAGCAATTGCCACAATTTATGAAATTTGGCAAATGGATGTAAAACTGCATTCCTGAATGGGTTTACGGAGGAAGAGTTGTATATGATGCAACCAGAAGGTTTTATCGATCCAAAGGGAGCTAACAAAGTGTGCAAGCTCCAATGATCCATCTATGGACTGGTGCAAGCATCTCGGAGTTGGAATATACGCTTTGATAAGTTGATCAAAGCATGTAGTTTATACTGGACTTACAAGTGAAGCCTGTATTTACTAGAAAGTGAGTGGGAGCACTACAAAGATTTCGATAAGTATATGTGAATGACATATTGTAGATCGGAAATAATGTAGAATTATTCTGCAAGCATAAAGGAGTATTTGAAAGGAGTTTTTCAAAGAAGGACCTCGGTGAAGCTGCGTACAAATTGAGCATCAATATCTATTGAGATAGATCAAAAACGCTTGATTAGTTTTTTCAATAAGAACATACCTTGTCAAGATTTTGAAATAGAACAGTCAAAGAAAAGTTCTTGCCTGTGTTGCAAAGGTGTGAAATTGAGTAAGACTCAAATCCCGACCACAGCAGAAAATAGAAAAGAGAATGAAAGTCATTCCCTATGCCTTAGTCATAGGTTCTATAAAGTATGCTATGCTATGTACCAGACCTATTGTATACCTTGCTCTGTTTTTTGCAAGGGAGTACAATAGTGATCTAGGAGTAGATCACTGGACATTGGTCAAGAACATCCTTAGTGAGGACTAAGGAAATATTTCTCGATTATGGAGGTGATAAAAGAGCCCGTCGTAAAGAGTTACATCGATGCAAGCTTTTACACTGATCCGGATGACTCTAAGTCTCAATCTGGATACATATTGTAAGTGGGAGCAATTAGCTAGAGTAGCCCCGCAGAGCATTGTAGACATAGAATATTTGCAAAATACATACGGCTCTGAATATGACAGACCCGTTGACTAAGCTTCTCTCACGAGCAAAACATGATCATCCCTTAGTACTCTTTGGGTGTTAATCACATAGCGATGTGAACTAGATTATTGACTCTAGTAAACCCTTTGGGTGTTGGTCACATGACGATGTGAACTATGGGTGTTAATCACATACGAGATGTGAATATTAGTGTTGAATCACATGATGATGTGAACTAGATTATTGACTCTAGTGCAAGTGGGAGGCAAGGAAATATGCCCTAGAGGCAATAATAAAGTTATTATTTATTTCCTTATTTCATGATAAATGTTTATTATTCATGCTAGAATTGTATTAACCGGAAACATAATACATGTGTGAATACATAGACAAAGCAGTGTCACTAGTATGCCTCTACTTGACTAGCTCGTTAATCGAAGATGGTTATGTTTCCTAACCATAGACATGAGTTGTCATTTGATTAACGGGATCACATCATTAGGAGAATGATCTGATTGACATGACCCATTCCGTTAGCCTAGCACTTGATCGTTTAGTATGTTGCTATTGCTTTCTTCATGACTTATACATGTTCCTATAAACTATGAGATTATGCAACTCCCGTTTACCGGAGGAACACTTTGGGTACTACCAAACGTCACAACGTAACTGGGTGATTATAAAGGAGTACTACATGTGTCTCCAAAGGTACATGTTGGGTTGGCGTATTTCGAGATTAGGTTTTGTCACTCCGATTGTCGGAGAGGTATCTCTGGGCCTTCTCGGTAATACACATCATATAAGCCTTGCAAGCATTGCAACTAATAAGTTAGTTCTTGAGATGATGTATTACAGAGCGAGTAAAGAGACTTGCCGATAGCGAGATTGAACTAGGTATTGGATACCGACGATCGAATCTCGGGCAAGTAACATACCGATGACAAAAGGAACAACGTATGTTGTTATGCGGTCTCGACCGATAAAGATCTTCGTGAAAATGTAGGAACCAATATGGGCATCCAGGTCCCGCTATTGGTTATTGACCGGAGATGTGTCTCGGTCATGTCTACATTGTTCTCGAACCGTAGGGTCCGCACGCTTAAGGTTTTGATGACGGTTATATTATGAGTTTGTGTATTTTGATGTACCGAAGGATGTTCGGAGTCCCGGATATGATCACGGACATGACGAGGAGTCTCGAAATGGTCGAGACATAAAGATTAATATATTGGACGGATATATTTGTTCTCCGGAAAGGTTCCGGAGAAGTTTGGAGCTCCGGGAGGTTACCGGAACCCCCCGGGAGGTATATGGGCCTTATTGGGCCCATATAGGAGGAAGGGAGAAGGAACAAGGGAGGGGGGCGCGCCCAAGCCCAATCCAATTGGGGAGGGGGCCCCCCTTTCCTTTCTCCTTCCCCTCTTCCTATTCCTACTACTAGTACTACTTCCTAATACTAGTACTCCTTCCTTCCCCTCCAAATAAGATAAGGAAAGGAGAGGGAAACCTACTTGGAGTAGGTTTCCCTCCCCTATGGCGCCCCCTTGTGGCCGGCCACCTCCTCCCTCCCTCCTTTATATACGGGGTGGGGGCACCCTAGGACACACAAGTTGATCCTTGAGATCGTTCCTTAGCTGTGCGGTGCCCCCTCCACCATATTCCACCTCGGTCATATCGTGGCGGTGCTTAGGCGAAGCCCTGCGTCGGTGAAACATCAAGATCGTCCACCACGCCGTCGTCCGACGGAACTCCCTCTCCCGGAGCTTTGCTGGATCGGAGCTCGAGGAGCGCCATCGAGCTGAGCGTGTGCCAAGAACTCGGAGGCGCCGGAGTAACGGCGCTGGGATCGGCCGGATCGCGAGAAGAACGTCTGACTACTTCCTCTACGTCATCATCGACTCGGAGGTGCCGGAGTAACGCTTTGGGATCGGCAGGATCGCGAGGAGAACGTCGACTACTTCCTCTACGTTGTGATCGCTTCCGCTTTGGTCTACGAGGGTACGTAGACAACACTCTCCCTTCTCGTTGCTATGCCATCACCATGGTCCTGTGTGTGCGTAGGAAAATTTTGAAATTACTACGTTCCCCAACATGGTGTTCATCCCCCTCTTCCTCCGCGTACTGGGATTCGCCCTTCACCCCTTTGTGAGGGGACTCATGTTCTACTATGAGCTGGATTTAACGATCTTGCCCCAATTCCATTCCTCCACATCTCGGCGTTCATCGTCGTGTGTGAGGCCTTCCTCCGTGTCCCTCCACATTTCGGCTTATGGCTCAAGATTTTTAACGTGAAGCCGAAGGTGGTTGACGGGCAACACGCGGAGTGTGGAGGTGCCATGGTGAGCAAGATCCCCAAGGTTAATTGGCCAAAGGGAGCCTTTGTGGACACCGTCAAAATATGGCAACAGGAATGGTTCTATATCACAGAACCCCGCGGCTCCAAGTGGGCAGCCGCTCCAGCTTTTAGATCCGGACCCCTGCTGAGGCTCACATCCTGGACCAACAAGGGTCCGGACAGGGTGTTGGCCCCTGAGGTGCTGCTGTTGAAGAAACGCGTCCAGAACATGATAGCGAAGGACATTACCCTCGTCGACGTAATCCAAGGGATGGTGATTCACCGAGCACTTCCGTGCCAGCGGCTTTCGGATTTCGGGTTCCGGCAAAACCCTTGAGGTTCGAACACTAGGGTGCGCACGAAGATCTCTCCTCCCCCTAGATCACGCCCTCACTGCGATCTCAAAGCTCAGCGTGTTAAACTAACAGAACAAAGGGACACAAGATTTATACTGGTTCAGGCCACCGATGTGGTGTAATACCCTACTCCAGTGTGGTGTGGTGGATTGCCTCTTGGGCTAAGGAAGAACTAGTACAGGGGAAGATCAGCCTCCTGAGGAGAGGTGTTCTTGTGTTCGGTGAGCTTGTGGATGTGAGGATGGAATGGATCCAATCCAAGATGAGTCCCCTCCTATGGTGGTGGCTAGTCCTATTTATAGAGGCCCTGGTCCTCTTCCCAAATGCTGGCGGGAAGGGATGCCACAACGGCCAAATTTGAAGGGAGAAAACTAGTACAAGTTATCCTGACTAAAGGTGGTCTTCGCCTGCCAAAGGCTCTGGTGGTGACGCCGTCTTGGGCTCCACAGTGACCTCCTTCATGTCGTCCTGCTAGTCTTGGTCTCGTTGCACTGGTATGGAAACCTTTGCCAGCTGCCTCGGGACTCCTCGCCTGCACTTGCCTCTTTAGCACCAACGAGGAAATGAGGACACTGCGGCTGGCGCCCCGCCTGACCCTGGTCGTCGTGGCTTACGTCACCGGAACCTCGCAAGGTGCCCCTTGCCTTGATCTCTCCGTCCCTCGCGAGCCAGCCTGGTGAGGCCGCCCCCGAGGAGGTCCTGCGTCGTCTGCCTAGTGAGGATCTTGGGTGTTTGCTGGTGAAGATGGCCCTTATAGGGCCGCTGGTGGAGCCACACCGTGGGCCGCAGGCAGGCAAGCCTGGGGACCCCCGTTCCCAGGATGCCGACAGTAGCCCCTGGGCCCAAGGCGCGCTCGGACTTGGCTTCGAGGTGAAGCCAAGGGCAAGTGCGGAGCGCCGCGGGCCCCAACAGCCTGCGGCCTCACTTGACGCATGACAATTGATTGGACGTGAGCGTCTCCGCTTCCCCACGCTGCCTCGGCAACTGCCCGACTTGACGAGTCCATGCTGCATGCAGAGAAAAATCATCATTACCTGTGATCGTGGGGATCGCCGGTTGGCCTTCTCCCACTATAAATGAGGAGGGGGGCGGAGCCCCCGTCGCTCATCTCTTTTTGCTCCGCTCATTTCTTCTCCCTTGCTTCACTGCCGGCAGCGATACCCATGGCGCCTGCGAAGAGGTTCTCGGCCGCAGAGAAGGCGAAGGCCCGCTAGGAGGGGCCTGGCTCACCGCCGCCCAAGAGGGGGCGTGGCCGCCCCCGCAAGCACACCGCGACCCCCGCTGTGGCCCCTCGCGGTTGCGGTGGCGCCTCTTCGCGTGGTGGGAGTCGCCCAAGTCGTGGCAGCCTCGTCGATGAAGGGAGGCGCCCCATGGTCGCGCGGCCTCCCCGGCCGTGCTTCCACTCGGCGGAGGTGCTGCCGGAGTTCGTCGTGTGGTCGGGGAACCCGGCCGACACCTAGCTTCAGCTCCCATGCTTCTTCATCGGCGAGCTGCCGGCCACACGTGAAGGCGGGCTTTCACTACAGGCTGACGGCTGCTGCAGCAAGGCTTCATGGGTCGCAGTCGAGGTCTCTGTAGCGGGCAATGCAGCCCTGGCCTATGGCTGGCAGACGTTTGCCCGCGCGCGCGGCCTGGGCCGGTGGTGCACCCTCTACTTCAAGTACGACGGCAACGCGACCCTCTACAAGAGGGTGTTCGGGGAAATGGTCGTTGCATCGGGTGCTGCCCTGAGGACAACAATGGTGGTGAGGTGCTCAGCCTTGGCGATGGCCGCGACGAGGGTGAAGGCAAGCTTTTCCTCGGCGCCGGACATGGCTCGTCCAGCTACAGCGACTCTTCTTCCGGCGACAGCTCCAGCAGCGGCGGCTACAACCAGCCGCCACGCCGCCGTGCCCACTTCGAGGGTGGCAGCGGGTCGCCTCGTCGCCGCTCCCCAGTGAAGCGTGAGGAGGGGTCTGGCTGAGCCCTGGAGAGTGCCATGGGTCCATCCTCGCGAACTGCTGTAGGGGCACGCGCCACTTTTGTTTCGTTCTTCCTTTTCTTCTTGCACTAAGAGAGAGACAAGTATGGGGACCCGCAGGGGCATGCAACGAACCATGATTTCCAAGTTGCTATGCTATATTTATCGTTCCTGTGTCGTGTTGCAGCATCGGCGTTTTATGTAGGTGTGTAGAAATAACTTAGCTTGACGCACTCGAAGTAGTTTCCACCTCGTGAGGCGTGCATTTCCGAGTACCTGGCAAGGCCTCCTTGGCTTGGGGGCGTCTAGGAACTGCAAAAATTCGTTAGGAAACTCTTATTCTTCTGAGCCCTGGTCGCAGGCGCAGCCGACCACGACCCAGCGCTTTGCATCGCGGTACTCGAGGGGCACGGATTGAGAGAAGTGCGCCAGCTTGCGAGCTCGAGCGAGGGTGCCTCGCAAAGAACAGGAAAAACGCTCACGAGGGCACCTGTCCAGCCCCCTCGCGAGGCATGCGAGGGAGAATACGGGTCAAAACAAGGAACCAAGGGCAGAAAAGGAGGCAAAAGGCGATGGAACCAAGCCAGCAAGGAACACCAGAAAGCAAATTTTCATTAAAGAGGGGCAAGCCAACTACGGGAAGCAAATGAAAAGCCGCGTCCGACACCTAGTCTAGTCTTCTCACCAGCGCGGAGCTAAGTGCTGCCACTAGGACGTGGGAGGGAGCCCCCGAAGCCCGAGGGAGGCACTCCTGAGACTCCGGGACCTATACAGCCCCACTCATTATTACCTGAGAGTGTCACGAGTAGAGACCTTCACAGGCACTGGGCCTTGCTTCACAGGCGCCGGGCCTTGCTTCATGGGTAGAACTTCCGGAGGTGCTGGATGTTCCAGGCGTTCTCGATGGGGACCACGTCCTGCATCTCGAGGCGCGTGGCGCCAGGCCTGGAGACGTGGGCGACCCTAAACAGGCCCTCCCACATGGGTGAAAGCTTATGCAACCCTTCCCTGGAGAGCACCCGCCTTAGGACGAGGTCAGCCACCTCGAGCATCCTAGAGGGGAAGCTGTGGCAGTGATACCACAGCAGCGCCTGCTGGTATCTTGCCGCTCGAAGCATGGCTTCACGGCGGCGTTCCTCCCCCAACACAACGTCCATCCTCCACATGGCGTCCTACTGCGTTTCATCAAACACCAGGACCCGCGCGGAACGATGCTTGACCTCGTGAGGGAGAACCACTTCTGCTCCGTAGACGAGGAAGAATGGGGTCTCACCCGTTGGCTTGGTGGCGGTGGTGCGGATGGACCACAGCACAGACTGGAGCTCGTCGTGCCAGCCCCTGCTGTAGGCCTCGAGCTTCTTCTCGAAGGTCCTGGTCTTGAGGCCTCTCAGGACCGCCGCGTTGGCGTGTTTGGCTTGACCATTGCTCCTGGGGTGTGCCATCGAAGCGTAGCAGATCCGCGTTCCAAGGTTAGCACAATATGCATTGAAGAGATAGGTAGTGAACTGTGAGCCGTTGTCAGTGATGATGCGATTGGGGACCTCGAACTAGCTCACGAGACCCTTGATGAACTTGACCGCGGATCCGGCCGGGATGGTGCGGACAACTTCTACCTCCGCCCACTTGGTGAACTTGTCGATGGCGATGTAGAGGTAGCGGTAGCCCCCAGGCGCTCGGGGGGAACGGCCTAAGATATCCAGCCCCCAAACTGCGAATGGCCACAAGAGCGGGATGATCTGGAGGCCCTGAGCCGGCTGATGGATCTGCTTGGCGTGGAACAGGCCTCGCAGAACTTCACCAGCTCAGTCGCGTCGTTGAGCGTCGTAGGCCAGTAGAACCCGCTGCGGAACGCCTTGCCGACGAGGGTTCGTGGAGCCGAGTGGTGCCCACAGTCTCTGCCGTGTATGTCAGCTAGCAACTTTTTCCCCTGTTCCCTGGAGATACAACGCAGGGAAACGCCATTCGGCCGCTTCCTATATAACTCACCGTCATGGACACAATACGCCGTGGCCTGTCAGGCCACGCGCTCCGCGTCCTCCTCTTTCTTCGGCAGGTTCCCTCGCGTCAGGTACTCCTTGAACTCCTTGGTCCAGCACCCCTCCTAAGGTTTGAGCGCCAAGAGTAGGCGCGCTCCCGGGGTCGGGCCGCAGGCCGGGGCTCCTGAAGCAGGTGGTTGGGGGAGCTCCTCCAGAGGCGATGCCGGCCTCGAAAGCGGAGGTGCTGCCGACGGCTTGAAGAGCCGCTCCTCGAAGACGCCAAGCTCTTGGGGTACTCGCTTGGATGCTCTCTTGGCGATGTCGTCGGCCTCCTTATTGGTGCCACGGGGCACATGCTGCAATTCTAGGCCCAAGAACTGCTTTTCTATTTTGCATACCTCCGCGAGGTATGCCTCCATGTGCTCGTCCCTCGGCTCATATACCTTGTTGGAGAAGTTGACAAGAAGTTGTGAGTCGCCCCTGATAGTGATGCGCTTCACCCCAAGGGCCACCGCAGCCCTAAGGCCAGCTATGAGGCCTTCGTACTCCGCTATGTTATTGGAGACCTTCTCGCCCTGCTGGAAGCAGAGCTGCACGGCGTAGTAGAGCTTGTCCTGAGTGGGCGAGATGAGCACTGTTCCAGCCCCCGCGCCCTGGCGCGCAAATGTGCCATCGAAATACATGACCCAGCCATCTGGTGCTTCACTTCCTGGCGAGAGGGATCATTACTTGCCTGCTTCAAACCCCGGGGCGTCAGTCCATTCTGCTACGAAGTCGGCGAGCGCGGCTCCCTTGATGACCCTGGTTGTGCTGAGTACCCTCTCAACTGGGTAGGCTGAGACAACCTTGATTAGGTGACCTTGAAAGTAGTGTCGTACCTTACGCGAGGCCACCAAGAGCGCGGGCAAGAGCTTCTGAGGCATGGCGTACCGTGCCCTTACATCCCGCAGTACCGTGCTGCCGAAATACACTGGGTGCTCGACGAGGGCGGGCATGTCGACAGGGCCTACGTCTCTCAGAGGTTGAGGCGCCTCCTAAGGCGATGGAACCCCTGGAGCCTGGTCGCTCATTGGGGCCTCTACAAACCCAAGGGCGTCGTCTTGTTGAGCCTGGTCATCTGTTGGCATGGCTGCAGCCCTTGTGGTGACCAAGGGTCTTGTATCGCCCCGGCTGGGGGCATGGCTCGGCGCGACGCATCCTTTGCCTGGCGCTCTTCTCGGACCGCCACCAGAGCTGCGCTGGCGGAGTAAGGAGTGGCGGCAAGGTAAAGCACCAGGGGCTCGAGAGGGCGGGGCGCCACCATCACCGGAGGGCTGGTCAGGTATCTCTTGAGGTCTTGAAATGCTTGGTCAGCCTCCGGGGTCCACCCAAACAGGCCCTTCTTCTTCATCAGCTTGAAGAACGGTAGGGCGCGCTCTCCCAGCTTGGAGATGAAGCGCCCTAGCGAAGTCATGCAGCCGGCAAGCTTCTGCATCTCCTTGCGGGTTTGTGGTGGGCTGATGTCTTCGATCGCCTTGACCTTCTCCGGGTTGGCCTCGATCCCCTTGTGTTGAGCCGCAAGTCCACCTGGGCAGGGTCGTGAAGCTCTCCTCAAGGTCCTGAATCAGCGTCCTCGCCTCCTGAGAATTTACCACAATGTCGTCGACGTAGGCTTCAGAGTTCCTCCCGAGCTGCTGACCCAGGGCGATGTGCATCAGCCGCTGGAAGGTCGCGCCTGCGTTGCGCAGCCCGAACGGCATGCAAGTGTAGCAGTACACCCCGCACGGGGTTAGGAAGGCCGTCTTCTCCACATCCTCTACCGCCATCTTGATCTGTTGATAGCCTGAGAACGCATCCAGGAAGCATGGCAGGTCGCACTCGGCGGTGGAGTCAATGATCTGATCGATGCGTGGAAGTGGGAACGGATCTTGGGGACAGGCCTTGTTGAGGTTGGTGAAGTGAACACACATGCGCTCCTTCCCGCCTTTCTTAGGCACAACGACGGGGTTCGCCAGCCACTTGAGGTACCGAACCTAGAGAATGAAACATGCTGCCTACAGCTTGCGGGTTTCCTGGACGATGAAGGACTACTTCTCCGTGGACTATCGCCGCGCCTTCTAATTCACAGGGCGCACATTGGGGCACACCCTCAAGTGATGCTTGATCACCCCTCTTGGTACCCCTACCAGCTGTTTGGGCTCCCAGGCGAATACTTCCTTGTTTGCGTGCAAGAACTTCACCAATGCCTCCTCTTGATCCCGGTCGAGGTTGGCACCTATGGTGATGGTGGCTCCATAGGACCCATCTTCCTCGAATGCACCTACTTGGTTTCTGCCCGATCTTGACTGAACAACTGCTTCTTCTTAGCTGGTGCGGCCTCCTTGACTCCAGCGGTGACCTCGTCAGCTGGTCGCGCTGCCGCGGCGGTTTTGAGGGCAATATTGAGCGCTACCAGAGCTTCCTTGGTATCTCCAACTACGGTGAGGACGTCCTTGCTCCCGGGCATCTTCTTGAGGTTGTAGGCCGGATGGGTTGCCGCCATAAACTGAGACAGAGCCGGGTACCCAAGGATGGCGTTGTACAGGAGGCCAATGCGGGTGATGTCGAAGTCGATCAGCTCAGTGCGATAGTTGTCGCGGGTTCCGAAGGTCACGGGAAGAAGTATCTGACCTAGGGAGCTGGAGGAGCCGCCGCCGATTCCGGAGAAGGGCTTGCTAGGGCGGAGCCGCTCGAGCAGTACGTGAAGGAGGCGAAAATCCTCCACAGAGAGCACGTTGAGGCCGGCGCCGCCATCGATGAGGGTCTTGGTGATGGCTATGCTACATATGGTGGGCGTGCAAAGCATCGGGAGCATGCCCGAGAGGACGGTGGTGACGGGGTAATCCCCCGAGTCAAAGGTCAGGTCGGCCTTGGGCGCCATCCAACCCGGGGGAGCCCCCTGCGCCGCGGAGGCGGCGCCGATCTGGCGAAAGAACGGCCGTGTGTGACGGTCCGAGGGCGGCGCTTGTGAGCTGCCGAGGATGGCCGCGACGGCGAGAGGCGCCGGTGCCGCAAAGCGCGCAGCAAAGAGGCTGCCCAGCTCCTCCCAAGACACCACCGTAGATCCTGGGAGGTTGAGTAGCCAGGCGCGTGGTGCACCAGTGAGGTCCATGGGAAGCCAGTTGGCCATGACCTTGTCATTGCCCCCAGCCTTCAGGACGACCTCTTCATACGCCAGCAGGAAGGCCGACGGGTCCGCCGCGCCGTCGTAACGCGGTGGCATCTCTGGCTTGATCTTGGGTGGCCACTGCACCCGCCGCAAGGCGGGGGCTAAGGCTCGGAGCCCCCTGGCCCTGCCACGGGAATCTGCCATCACAGTCAGAAGAGCAATGCCGGCCATGGGGGCAAGGCGTGGTGATGGCGGAGCGTGGATCGACGGAAGGAAGGCTTCGGCGCACCCCTACCTGGCGCGCCAAATGTTAGATTTCGGGTTCCGGCAAAACCCTTGAGGTTCGAACACTGGGGTGCGCATGAAGATCTCTCCTCCCCTTAGCTCACGCCCTCACCGCTATCTCAAAGCTCAGCGCGTCGAAATCACAGAACAAAGGGACACAAGATTTATACTGGTTCGGGCCACCGATGTGGTGTAATACCCTACTCTAGTGTGGTGTGGTGGATTGCCTATTGGGCTAAGGAAGAACTAGTACAAGGGAAGAACAACCTCCTGAGGAGAGGTGTTCTTTTGTTCGGTGAGCTTGTGGATGTGAGGATGGAATGGATCCAATCCAAGATGAGTCCCCTCCTATGGTGGTGGCTAGTCCTATTTATAGAGGCCCTGGTCCTCTTCCCAAATGCTGGCGGGAAGGGATGCCACAAGGGCTAAATTTGAAGGGAGACAAATAGTACAAGTTATCCTGACTAAAGGAGGTCTTTGAGGGAGTCCTGGACTAAGGGGTCCTCGGGCGTCCGACCTATTAGACATGGGCCGAACTGATGGGCTATGAAGATACGAAGTCTGAAGACTCTCTCTCGTGTCCGGATGGGACTCTCCTTGGCGTGGAAGGCAAGCTTGGCGCCGGAATATGAAGATTCATTTCTCTGTAACCGACTTTGTATAACCCTAGTCCCCTCCGGTGTCTATATAAACCGGAGGGCTTAGTCCATAGGCAGAACAATAATTGTAATCATACAGGCTAGACTTCTAGGGTTTTAGCCATTACGATCTCGTGGTAGATTAACTCTTGTAATACTCATATTCATCAAGATCAATCAAGCAGGAAGTAGGGTATTACCTCCATAGAGAGGGCCCGAACCTGGGTAAGCATTGTGTCCCCTGTCTCCTGTTACCATCGGCCTTAGATGCATAGTTCGGGACCCCCTACCTAAGATCCGCCGGTTTTGACACCGACAGTCTTCGCCTACCAAAGGCTCTGATGGTGACGCTGTCTTGGGCTCCACGGTGACCTTTGTCCTGTTGTCCTGCTAGTCTTGGTCTCATTGCACCAATATGGAAACCTTTGCCTGCTGCCGCGGGACTCCTCGCCTGCGCTTGCCTCTTTAGCATCAAAGAGGAAACGAGGACACTGCGTGCGCTGGCGCCCGCCTGGCCCCGGTCGTCATGGCTTACATCACTGGAACCTCGCAAGGTGCCCCTTGCCTTGATCTCTCCGCCCCTGACGAGCCAGCCTTGTGAGGCTGCCCCCGAGGAGGTCTTGCGTCGTCCACCTCATGAGGCTTAGTCCCTCACGAGGGTCTTGGGTGTTTGCTGGTGAAGATGGGCCATACAGGGCCGCTGGTGGAGCCACGTCGTGGGCCGTAGGCAGGCAAGTCTAGGGACCCCCGTTCCTAGGACGCCGACAGCGGCGGCCCCTCAAGATGTGGGAGTTCAATCCAGAAGGGCCACGGACCCTACAACGGTTCTATGGCACAACACATAAGGGGATTTGGAAGCTGCTTTGTAAGATGCAGAAAAGATGGCCAAAGTCATCAGATGACACCGGCCTCGTTTGCAACCATCCGGCTTCTGAGGTAAATTCTAAAACCTCCGAACATTAGTGGGTTCATTGCTCCAAAGGATAAGTATTTCAGTAGTCCATCCCCACCAAACAGGTGTGGATCAAGAAGGTGGAGCAGATCCGGTGTCTGGCTCCGCTCCCCGAAGACCCAGCCAATCCTGTACTAATGAGGATGTTGGTCCCGGCACCATACCAGGCGTCAGTAAAGAAGGACAAGAAGAAGAAGAAGAAGAAGAAAGAGGAGGGCACTTCGGATGCAGTGTCTGGAGAAGCTGATGCCCAGTCCTCTCACGAGGGCGACGATGAGAAGGAGGAAGAAGATCCTCCCCGCAAGGGCAAGAAGAGGGCGGCCTCTGAAGTCCTGGAGGCCGAAGCCTCTAAGAGGGACAAAATCACCCTCCCCGATACTCGGAGTCATACGCCGAGGCCATCCCAAAGCATCATCGCCCGACTAAACCCCATGCCGACTCGTAAGTAGCCCGGGATTCTTCACAGTCACCCAATCTTTATAAATTGTGATGATAACTCTAAGTTCCATCCTTTTAGTCCGGCCTATAGTATCCCCCAGCTATCCCCGCAGAGATGATGGAGAGCGAGTTGCCCTCCCCGGCTTCCCCGCCGCCTAGGGAGGATGACCCCGAGGTGTCATACCATAGGCCCTCTCCGGGCCTTGAAGAGACACGGGGGGTCGACTTAAGGGCGCATGAGGGTAACACGTCGGATACCGAAGGACTGAGGGGTGCGGCCCCCACGAAGACCGGTGACGGGGGCCCCGATCAATCCGACACCCAGCCGCATACTACTGCAGAGACCAATAAGGCTCCGGAGTCTAATGAGCGACCCCCCACGGGAGTGGGGGTGTGGTGACCTCCGCTAATCCGGAGGCGCCGAATACCATGTTGAACGCACTACAAAGTACATCCATCCTGGATGAGCACCATAGCCTGATGGGTACGGTGGCTGAGAAGATTCAGTCCGCCAAGAGCGGTCTGAACGAAGCCTTTTCCAACCTGGTGGCAGGCTTCGAGGTACGTAATGTAATAATTTCGTTTTATGTTTTTATGAAAAATATGCCAGTATATAGATAGTAGCCCCTGAGACTTTGTTCGGTTCTTTGAAGAAAAAAACGAGCAGAGGATCAATAACCAATTGTCAGGTGGTCACATACTTTTATCTGGATGAACATAGGCTTCTCTGCTAGCGGCGACTGCCCAATCGGTGGAAGTTTCCAAACTCAAACAAAAACTGGAACGGGCCGATGAGGACTTAGTCCTTGCTAACACGCGGCTCGACAAGGCGCAAGGTGTCGGTGTCAAAACCGGCAGATCTCGGGTAGGGGGTACTGAACTGTGCATCTGAGGATCAAAGGTAACAGGAGACAGGGACACGGTGTTCTACCCAGGTTCGGGCCTTCTTGATGGAGGTAATGCCCTACTTCCTGCTTGATTATCTTGGATGAATAAGAGGTTTACATGAGTTGATCTACCTCAAGATCCTAATGGCTAAACCCTAGATGTCTAGGCTGTATCTTTATGATTGCCTCTACGGACTAAACCATCCGGTTTATATAGACACCAGAGGGACCTAGGGTTGTACAGAGTCAGTTTATAGAGGAAGGAATCTTCATATCCGAAAGCCAAGCTTGCCTTCCACGCAAAGGAGGGTCCCATACGGACACGGGAGGAAGTCTTCTGTCTCATATCTTCATGGCCCATTAGTCCGGCCCATGTCACATAGCCCGGACGCCCGAGGACCCCTTAATCCAGGACTCCCTCAGTAGCCCCTGAACCAGGCTTCAATGTCGACGTGTCCTGCGCGCTTATTGTCTTCGGCATTACAAGGCGGGTTCCTCCTCCGAATACTTCAAAATAGTCCTTGAACAGAGAAAACGTGTCCGGCTCTGTGAAACAGATACCATACACAACCACAACAGGGTATAATATTTACAAGTCCCATCTACTTACAACTTTTGTGGCGAGATGTTGCGTCCTTGCCCGATTATTATTTCGAACCGTCGTCCAGCCTCCCGCTCCATGTTACAAGACATGGTCTTTATTGGCACATCTTGTCAAAGCAGAGATCGTGCCCCCTTATCACAGGATTCTTATCAATATGGGCGTGGGTAATCCAACTGTGTCCTTTGCACGATCCCTTGGGAACAGGCGAGCTTTAAGGCCCATGAGGAGGCGTTCAATATTCATCGCCTTTATAAAGGGGTATAGACCCGTCTTTCTCCCCCATGCCTACCTCTTCCTCGGCTTTTCCAGCCTCAAGCTCCAACGCCGAGGTGTCGATTTCTTTCATTGCTACCAAGCCTCCTAGTTATGTTCGGATCCAGCTCCCAAGGCAGGTGGGCAGCCTCCTCGGTCACCGAGGAAGATATCACAAAGCTACGGGAGGCGAGGTACCTGATTGCGGAAATCCACCACAGGCTCCCGCAAAGGGGAAGCTTATCCCTACACCAAAATCCGGCAAGAGGGTTGTATTCATCTCTCACTTCCTCCGCGGGCTAGGGTTCGCTCTCCACCCCTTCGTTCGTGGCCTTATGTTCTATTACGGGCTAGATTTTCACGATCAAGCTCCAGACTCCTTTCTTGACATATCGGCGTTTATCGTCATGTGTGAAGCTTTTCTCCACATCCCCCCGCACTTCGGCCTATGGCTAAAGACCTTCAACGTGAAGCCGAAGGTAGTCGACGGGGAGCAGGCGGTGCTATGGTGAGCAAGCTCGCCAATACTATCTAGCCAAAGGCACCTTCACGGAAACCTCCAACTTATGGCAGCGGGAGTGGTACTATATCACCGAACCCTGCGGTACCAAATGGGCGGCCACGCCTGCATTCTGATCTGGCCCCCCATCGCGGCTCGCATCGTGGATTAATAAGGGGATAGACATGGGATCAACTTATGAAGTGCAGATGCTGCAAAGTCGTATCCAGAGCATCCTTGAAATGGACACCGGCCTCATTAACGTGATCCAGGTGATGCGAGTTTGCCGGATCCTCCCGTGCCAGCGGTGGCCTCTCCACATGTGGGAGTTCAATCTGTAAGGACCGCGGACCCTTTAGAAATTCATTGGCACAAAACACAGAGGGATGTGGAAACTATTCTTCAAGACTCGAAAGCAGTGGCCGGACACATCCGAGGACATCGGCCTCGACCACAACCATCTAGATACCTCGTTAAGCACCCAACTTCTGAACGCAACTTGGTTGATTATCCCACAGTGATGTACTGAGAAACCTTACTTCGACCAGGGCTAGATAAAGAAGGCAGAACGAATTAGGTGTTCAGCTCCACTCCCCGAAGACTCAACTGATCCTGAGTTGATAAGGATGCTAGCCACGGCGCCGTATCAAGTGCCGTTGAAGGAGAACCAGAAGAAGAGCAAAAAGGCTGAAGGTGGCCTCCACTCTAAAGGTATACTGGACGCTACGTCCGGGGAGACTGAAACCCCCCCTTCTGAAGATGAATACGAAGGGGAAGAAGAAGGTAAAATCCCTTCTCCCCACGGGAAGAAAAGGACTGCCTCCGAAGACTTGAAGGTGGAGGCATCCAAGAGAGGGAAGATATCCCTTTCAGATGGTTCGGGTTCGGAAGCCGATGTTCTCGGGAAGCACCTTCTCGGTGTCAAAACCGGCGGATCTCGTGTAGGGGGTCCCGAACTGTGCGTCTAGGCGGATGGTAATAGGAGACAAGGGACACGATGTTTTTACCCAGGTTCGGGCCCTCTCGATGGAGGTAAAACCCTACTCCTGCTTGATTAATATTGATGATATGGGTAGTATAAGAGTAGATCTACCACGAGATCGAAGAGGCTAAACCCTAGAAGCTAGCCTATGGTATGATGGTTGTTCGTCCCCACGGACTAAAACCCTCCGGTTTATATAGACACCGGAGAGGGCTAGGGTTACACAGTCGGTTACAATGGGAGGAGATCTACATATCAGATCGCCAAGCTTGCCTTCCAAGCCAAGGAAAGTCCCATCCGGACACGGGACGAAGTCTTCAATATTGTATCTTCATAGTCCGTGAGTCCGCCAAAGGTTATAGTCCGCTATCCGGACACCCCTAATCCAGGACTCCTTAGTAGCCCCTGAACCAGGCTTCAATGACGAAGAGTCCGGCGCGCAGATTGTCTTCGGCATTGCAAGGCGGGTTCCTCCTCCGAATACTTCATAGAAGATTTTGAACACAAGATAGTGTCCGGCTCTGCAAAATAAGTTCCATATACCACCATAGAGAGAATAATATTTACATAAATCCAACTTTCTTGGCGTATTCCATGGCGTGACATCACACCACGGCCAAGCCTTTATTCAATCGTTTTCTTGTCCCACCTCGGTAGCACTTAGCGAGGTGGTTTCCTTGGCACGCCTTGTCGGGCAGAGATCGTGTCCCCTTATTCCGGGATTCTCATCAATACGGGCGTGGGTAACCCAACCGTGCCATTAATTACGACGTTTGGGAGATAAGCGAGTTTTACCAGGCTGGTGGGGGCACATAGTTTCGTCCGCCCATATAAGGGGATAAGGATCCACTTTTTTCATCTACGCCTTCTTCCTCCTTTGCTTATCCATTTTCGCGCACTCGGGCTCCAGCGCCCAAGTCTGCACACCCCACGTCAACCCTCTCTAGCCATGTCCGGAGCAGGAGGCAAGTGGATGGTCTCCTCCGTCACGGAAGGACACATCAAGAAGCTGAGGAAAGCCGAATACTTGTCCAATGACATCGCGCACCGGCTCCCAGACGAGGTGCAGATTATCTCCACCCCCAGGCCCCATGAGAGGGTGGTGTTCCTCACCCATTTCCTCTGTGGACTAGGCTTCCCACTCCACCCATTTGTTCGGGGGCTCATGTTCTACTACGGCCTGGATTTCCACGATCTGGCCCAGAACTTCATCCTCAACATCTCGGCGTTTATAAATGGGTAATGCGAACTTTCCTGCATCAAGCCCCACTTTGGCTTATGGCTGAAGACCTTCAACGTCAAACCAAAGGTGGTGCGCAGCTAGCAAGCAGAGTGCGGAGGCGCCATGGTGGGCAAGATGCCCAATGTTATATGGCTCGAGGGCTCCTTCGTGGAAACCATCAAGGGGTGGCAATCGGGGTGGTTCTACATCACCGAGCCGCGTGACCCTGAATGGGCAGCGGCCCCCAAATTCAGATCTAGCATCCCCACACGGTTCACCTCCTGGCAAGAGAAGGGCTTGTCGTGGGGTATTTGGGAGAGCTGACCAGACTCCAAACCTACGTCCAAAACCTGGTGGACAAGAAGGTTAAACTTGTCAACATAGTCCAGGTCATGCTCATCCGCCGGATCCTCCCGTGTCAACGACGGGCTTTTAACTTGTGGGAGTTCGACCCGTCCCAGCACCAAACTCTGACCAGGCTCTTTGACACAACACACGAGGATGCCTGGAAGGTGCTATTCAAGGGCGTCGAGGTTCCCCCTCGCAATACCGAGGATCGCGGATTCTGCGCGAAGCACCAAGCCAGCGTAGTAAGCTTGTTTTACCCTTTACGGGATACTTGTTTTTCATAGTTTGACTCCATGCGGGATTTAAGCTCCCGTTCCTTTGACAGGACTGACAGAAGAAGACCGGACAGATCGACTGTCTGGCTCCTTTACCCGAAGGCCCAATGAGATGCCCGCTTACGGTTGCTGGTCCGGCACCTTACGCTGTGATCTTTGGAGAAGAAGGCCAAGAAGAAGGCGCGGGAACCCGGAAGAGCTCCGGTGCCGGTGGAGCCGGACTCGTCGTCTGATGACTCCGAGGCGCACTACCATACGAAAATGAGGAGGAGGAGAGAGGTTTCTTCTCCAAGCAGGGAAGAAAAGAAAAGGAAATCCGCCGCAACTGGGGAGGCCGGAGGGTCCAAGAAGGGAAGAACCCTTCCCCCGGATTACTCCACCAACGTCGCCGACAGCGAGGAGGAGTTGCCACCCAGGGCCAAGCCCCTGGGAAGTCGTACGTGTTCGGACACCAGAGTGATTCATAGTGTTCTTTTATTGCACAGCTTTCCTTGACGCCGGATATAATCATGCAGTCCGCCCAAGGCCCGGCTCGACGCTTCGTCGAGCGGCTCCCTGGATTCATTGGATGTGAATTCGCTTCCGACCGCTACCTCCCCTCGCCCTTCGGACGATGCCGAGGTGGGGTCCCAAAAGGGTCCAAGCCAGGAGGAGGTGGTCCTGGAGGAGCCGCAAGGCGACCTCCGGACTCCAGGTGCAAAGGGGACAAAAACCCCAAGGGCTCCAAGTCCGGCCCCGGGCCGGACACCGCACCGGAACCTTCAATGGTTCCGGAGTCCGGCAGGCGGCCCCCTAGTAAGAAGGGCAAGCCTGCGACGCCGGTGACCTCCATCCAACCGGAGGCACCGGATAATTCTTGGAGGTGCTTAACGGCGCCTCCATCATCGAGGAGCACCGCACTATTATGAGTGCGGTGATCCGTAAGGTTCGATCCGCCAAGAGCGGGCTGGGCTTTAATGCCGACCTTCTAACGAGGCTTTGAGGTATGTATTTGAGATATGTAAAAATATTACCGCATAGACAGTAGCCCCTGATGCTCAGTTTTGTGTTCGGAAAGAAAAGCCGAACTGAGGATCTAAAAGATATACGCAGGAGTCTAATAGAAGTATGTCAATATGGGAATGCAGGCTGCACTGGTGACCTCTGCTGCACTGACTGCGGAGGTCGATGAATTGAAGCAGAGCCTCGAGCGGTCCGAGAACGAGCTCGGCCTTGCCAAGAAGCAGCTCGAGGACAAGGAAGGTAATTAATACCTTATGTAAGTATATAAAAAAGATGCGGTTGCAAAAAATGACCGGACCAACGTGAGTATTACAGGGGCCACAACCCAGGTGGCAACCTTGAAGAAAGCGTTGTCCAAGGCCGAAGACAGTGCGGCCGTGGAGCGCATCGAGCGAGAAAAGCAGGAGGCGCGGGTGGCGGAGGTGCAGCAAGAGCTCCAGGCTCTCGTGAAAAAACACGAGATTTTGGAGCTTGACTCAAAGACTCGAGAGTCTGAGCTTGCCTTGGCCCTTGAGAGCGCCAAATCTGCCAAGGCCGAAGCCCAAAAAGCCCTCCAGGATATTGAGGCGATGAAGAAGATAGCGGCGGGTAAGGCATTCTTTATGCAAAGCAAGCATGTTAAAGTGAATTACTTGTTACTTACCTGAGTCCGGAGCTCCCCAGGAGCATTCTTAGATCTGTCCCGCAGTGTGTCCGACGCTGCCGCATACTACCGGGCCGAGGAGGGGAGCTCGACGGAGAAGGTGTTCTGGTCTCAGTATGCTGAGGCCGGACACCCGGTGCCCTTGAGCGACCAGCTGAAGCAGCTGGTCGAGCTCCATAAGGTGGCCGAACAGGCCATGAAGGGCCTTATAGTCCGGCTATGGCCTGGGGAGGTCATGCCTGGGAGCTGCTTTGGGCTGGTGAGGCGGCTGGCGGATGCCTGTCAACGCCTTGAAGTCATCAAGCACTCTGTATGCATCGAAGGCACCCGTAGGGCCCTTGCCCGTGTTAAAGTACACTAGGGCAAGATGGATGTTGAGAAGCTGGTGACAGATGGGCCATCGGAGGGCAAGGCGCATTGCAAGCCCGAGATGTGTTATGAGGGCGTCCTGAAGGGTGCCCGCCTTATGGCGGATGAATGTTCCAAGGATGTAATTTTTTGAGTAAACTCGCTCGTGTTATCCTGTGCGCTGAAAACTTGTTCATATGCGCTAAGCAGCCCTTTTTGAATTTAAAATATTAACTTTTGTGCGGCCGTTTATTAAATCTGAGAGATGGCGAGTCGTAAACTTCGCCCCCATGCCACGAGTGCTCGGGTGTTGGGATAAACCTGAGTGCTCTTGTTCCCATTCTTGGGTCCTTCGAGGAGGTGCTCAAAGACAACTGTGAACAAGGCAATCGGACTATAATGCTTTATCACTCTCACTTAGCCATAGAATTCTATAATTTTAAATTTCGTGAAGCCCCTAGTATTCGGAAGACCGAGTTCGGGGCGCTATCCACGCCTAGGCCGGACAAAGCCGACTCCTCGCTCTAAGCGGCATAAGTCTTTAGGGACTCGAAACCTCTCGAACAGCGAGCATCTCTCGCCATGACGGTCAGTTTTAGCTTTCTCTGCTGAGGTGTTGAACCCAGCTCAACCGGGGCACAATCGCAGTAGTTCTCCTAGCGCTACCTTAGCCGATATAACGGAACATAAGGTACCAAAACATAGGAGCCGGGCAAACCCAACTATTGACCCCAGACATGATTCGGAGCTGATGCATATAATGCTATAAGTTCGGGGTGCCGCACTTGTTAAAGTGTTCGGACTTCTCACGCCGTATTATGGGGTACTTGAGCCACTGGCGTATTTGGCCGTACCAAAGTGTACGGGTGCTAAATGTCATAACTGAACATATGTATTGAAAAAAGAAATAAATAGAAAATGCAATAATAAGCTGAAGCTGAGCATTGTTTATTAAAAGGCTGATGTGAAAGCAGAACGATACAAATAGTGCGATAAGCAAGAGATGGGACTATTTAACATGTCCCCCTCCAGGGGCAAGCTGCGAGACGGTATGTAAGACAGGTATTTAGCTCGTTATAGAGACCACCTGGACATTCAACGTAGCTTTCTGCCTCCCTGGTTGTTGCATCGTGTGTTCGACGATTGTACTACCGGACAGGCCTTCCGGAGAGTGGAGTCCTGAAAGTAAGAAAAAAGAATGACAAAATCGGGAGCCCCTAGTGCGGTTGAACCGCATTTTGGGCATGCCGTGGTCGTGCCCCTCCCCTATGCCCATGGTATTTCTAGAGCGTAATTATGTACGCGTAGTGCTGGTTTCGCAATTTCGCGAGGGCTGGGGTTGGGGCCGCATTGCTACGCTTGCTCGGAACGTGCCAGGAGGTCTTGTTGTAGGTTACTCCGGGCGCGCTTGACGATGTCCAGACGGGTAATAGCCGGACTGGAGAATTGCCTTGAGAGGCTACTTTGTACTTCCGCCGCGAGGGCCGCCGTATGCTCCTCCGTTCGGAGAGAGCGTTCGGTGTTTCCATTGACCGTAATGACTCCTCGAGGGCCTGGCATCTTGAGCTTGAGGTATGCGTGATGCGGCACCGCATTGAACTTTGCAAATGCGGTTCGTCCAAAGCAGTCCGTGATAGCCATCGCGAACGGGACTATGTCGAAGATTAACTCCTCGCCGGAAATTATCCGGGATCCGAAGACCACCTCAAGTGTAACGAGCCTGTCTGATTGGCCTCTACACCTGGTATGACGCCTTTAAAGGTCGTCTTTGCGGGTTTAATCCTTGAGGGATCTATGCCCATTTTTCGCACTGTATCCTGATAAAGCAGGTTCAGGCTGCCGCCGTCCATAAGGACTCTAGTGAGGTGAAATCCATCAATGATTGGGTCTAAAACCAATGCGGCGAATCCGCCATGGCGGATGCTAGTGGGGTGGTCCCTTCGATCAAAAGTGATCAGCAGAGGACCACGGGTTGAACTTTGGGGCGATGGCTCCAACGCATATACGCCCCTCGAGTGCATGCTTCCGCTCCTTTTGGGTATGTGGGTTGCGTATATCATGTTCACCATCCGCACTTGTGGGGGAAGCCCTTCGTCCCCTATTGTTCGTGGCGTGGGCTCCTCCTCGTCATCGCTATGCAGCCCCTTGTCTCTGTTTTCGGCATTTAACTTGCTCTGCTGCTTGAACACCCAACAATCCCTGTTGGTGTGATTGGCTGGTTTTGAAGTGCCGTGTATCCGCACGAATGATCGAGTATTCGGTCCAAACTGGACGGGCCCGGAGTATTTCTTTTAAATGGCTTTTTCCGCTGGCCGGGTTTAGAGCCTCTGAATCCGACATTAACTATCGTATCCTCAGCATTGTCGCCGTTAATGCGGCACTTGTGCTTGTTGCGACGCGACCTGCCATTGTTGTCCTTGGTATCCGAATTACTAGGGCTCTTGGTCATCGAGAAATAGTATAACAGGGCTAGCTACAAGCCACCACAGCGTTTTGAGACTCCCAGCCGTCAGATCCTGCTAAGGTGCGCTGTAGATCTGCTTGGCCATTCTCAGATTGCTCGAGTGCTGGAGACGCCGTTTCATGGGCCGCTGCTCCGTAGAGCGAGCGTCCGTTTCTGTCCTCAATTGGGCCGGAACGGCCCAAGTCCATTGTGTTCGCAGTATTCCCCCTGTCACCCCACCCCGAATTGCTCTTTTCCTATTCCTTCGTCCGCTATGCGCTACCTTTCTCCGTCCGCTATGCGCCGTCGCAGTCCTCCGCCCAGCCGACGATGAAGATTGCCCGCCCTTACCCTCGCACGGGCCAGGTCATCCAGTGTGTTTCCAGCGCTAGCTATCCACTCAACTGCTAGTGTTTTGTTCCTTCGTCTGCGACGCCCCCGTTCCTTCATCGGCGATGTCGCTGTCCTCCGTCCCGCCGGCAAGCTTCTGTTGCCCGTCTACCTCCACATCGGTGACCTCCACTTGCCATGTACTCTTCATATGCAAGCCCCTTATTTGTTGATTTTTAATGCCAGCGTCCTTGATGGCGGCTGTGGTGGCCGCCCACTATGTCGGTGGCCATCACCGGTTGTACTCCGCCTACATCGGCATCCATGCCAGCGCGTCCCTCTCCATTCCATGACTAAAGCTGGAACTGCCATGTAATTATCGTGATAAAGATCCATTGTCTAGCTACCTCAGGTACGCCTCTATCTCTCTTTTGTGAATCCCTCTAAAACTGAATATCTTTAGGTTGTAAGATAATTATTTGTTCAAATCTCTTCCTACGAAAATAATAGATGTATGTATGACATTGTTCACACAAAGGAGCAGCAAGCCAACTACTCCAGTAGAGGTTTTTGTGATTGATTGTGCCATTTATCTTATCAAACTATTGTTGGTATGGAAAAATAATTTACTATGTTTCAGTTTCCAAGGAGGCTCTAATCGGCTGTTAAAGTGAGGAAGAAATTTTGGTACCAGGAAGAGAAGCATGTTTAACAAAAGGAGAAGATCTGCTAATATGGTAATAATACACCTCATTGAAATAGATTGCTTTTTTCTCAGATACGACTACATGTCTCAATAGCTGCAAGTACTTTAAATGCGGCATGGTTATTTTTCATCAGCTCAAGATAGTCTCAAGAATTAGTAGTTCAAGATTATCTCGGTTTATATATCTTCAATTACTTTTCATCTTTTCAATAGAAATACCTTTTTACATTCTCATATGTATGATGTTTGGCATCTAAATTCTCAACTGGCAGTTCTTCCCCTCTTTGCAAGAAGTATGAAATGCATCAAACGTGTACACAACAGAACCTGTATTGCATAGGGTTCAGGATAGTCTAACAAGGTAGATTATTTTCTAAAAGATTCATGCTAAAGTTGTAGGATTATGGATGCACATTGTTTTCTTTCATTAACAATAAAACATGATTTAACTTTATTTTCTCTCCTAAGCATGAGTCTTTGAGCTCCTGGGAAGCGATTTCTATTGTGAGAAAGGTGAGAAGCCAGCCCTTTGACACACGGAGCACACTATATTGTTCGAAGATCGTATTATTTTGGGAGACCAATAATATTATGTCAATTTGCATCGATTATTATGTGAGAAACCCTTACTTGCCCTCAATCCCTCAAATTTAGGAATCCTGCTACACAATGTGATCTCTTTACGGTTGGTGGAGCTTTATCACAATCATTGTGAGATGAATTTGTGACTTCCAGTTCCAAAGATCACCTTTCTATATATCATGAGTTAATAGGGAAGTGCTATAGAAAGTTTTATATGGCATCCATGTTATTTCCAATTCTTTCTTCATTTCTTTAAATTATTATGTTTTTCCAATGTCATCTTTAAAATCATTTCTTTAATCATATACTTTTAGGAGTTGTTGCTTGAAATATTGCTTCTAATTTTGTGATTGTTGATTTCATAATGTCTGCTCGCTATGGATACACAAGAATGTTGTTTGTCCTTTTTAGAAATACTTTGGTATTATGACTTACGGTTGTACCGCACTCTTTTATCCAAAATGAGATCCATGGAGTTTATGAACATAAAATAATCTAGCTGAATATAGAACCAAGTTATATTATTCCAAGTGGTACAAATAACTACATCCCCCCCCCCCCATCAATATTAATATAGTTTCCTTGTTAGGACGTCCTATTGTTTTCTTGATGCTTCCTCTGTTCCTTTATATAAGGTATATTTGTTTTTTCAAAAGTCAAACAAGTGCATGTTTGAACGAGTTTTTAGAAAATATATCAATAGTCACAATACAAAATTCATATCATTTGATCCATCATGAAAAGTAGTTTCATATTTTATCTACTCCCTCCGTCCCGAAATACTTGTCGGAGAAATGGATAAAATTAGATCTATCTATAACTAAAATATGTCTAGATTCATCCATTTCTCCGACAAGTATTTCCGGACGGAGGGAGTATTAGTTATTGCACATGTTGTTATTTTATTCTAGAATCTTGATCAAACATTCAAATGGTTCAGTTAGACGGAAATCAATACACTTATTTTATGGAATGGAGTATATATTCTTAAGATGGCGGGCGCAGCAACGCGCGCTTTTATGATCTAGTGTTATTACTACGAGCTAGCCAGCTGTCTTCTCCCGCGCAAAAGCGGGTCATGAGTGTTGTGAGGGCTGCCATGGATTTCGGCTTTTCCTGTCCTACTTGCCGGACAAGCCAATCGTCGCGGATGTTATGTTTGAAGGCTGCGAGGGCCTCTGCGTCCGGACAGTCGACTATTTGATTTTTCTTGGTTAGGAACCGTGTCCGTAATTGTCCGCCGATTCCTATGGCTGCTGGATTATGTGGCTTATGACATCGGCGACAGGTGGTCGCACATAGGTCCAAAGGAAGTTGTCTAGGAATGCGGCTTCCAGGTCCTCCTAACAACCAATTGATTCTGCTGGCAAGCTGTTAAGCCAATGCCGAGCTGGTCCTTTAAGCTTGAGTGGGAGGTATTTGATGGCGTGTAGAGCATCACCGCGGGCCATGTGGATATGAAGGAGATAATCCTCGATCCATACCGCAGGATCTGTTGTGTCATCGTATGATTCGATGTTTACGGGTTTGAAACCCTCGGGGATTTGATGATCCATTACTTCATCATGAAGCATAGTGGGTGTCTTGGCGCCTCTGTCTTTGGGCTATATCACGACGTAGCTCAAATGAGCTTTGTCTACTGTGTTTGGCCCGGCATATCTGGCCTGACGGTTATCGTCACGTGTTGTGGGGCGCCCACGCGATCCGTAGATCGATCTTGTTTGCCTTGCCTTGTCCTCCAATATATCTCCTAGGTCTGGCGCATTTTCCCGTGCCTTGGTATTTTTTGAGCGACGCCGGGGTGCGGCTTGAGTGGAGGGCCGAGAGGCCTCTCTGTCGCGGCCACGAGGTGTCCGGTCGGCCGCGTCGTGCGCTGGTGATGTAGGTTTAGGTGCTTCCTCCTCTAATCGGGGTAGCAGCCTGCACTTTGGGTAGCTCTTGGAGGGCGTTCGATGCGTACTCTTGACGCAAGGACTTCAGTCCATCTGTCGGCTAGCAAGTCTTGGTCAGCTCTAAGATGTTGCTGTTTTTCCTTGAGGATGCTCGCAGTGGCCATAAACCTGTGTTTGAAACGCTCTTGTTTGACGGGATCCTCAAGCACGATAAATTCGTCGTCGTCGAGGCTTGCCTCGTCTTCGGAGGGAGGCATGTAATTATCATCCTCTACCTCTCTGTCTGCCGCTCTCTCATGAGGGCTGGCTTCTCCATCCTCCTGTGATGAATCCTGCTGGAGGGGGTTGTCTTCGGCACTGTCCGGGGTGTTATTATCTGCCGTGCCGGAATCGCCGTTTTTCCTTTGGCGGGATTTAGAGTGGCGCCGCTGACGCCGGTGCTTAGGCTGCTTCTTGGAGGGGTTGTTCCATCGCCCTTCCCTTCTTTTGGGGTGTCCACCATGTATATGTCATACGACGAGGTGGCCTTCCATTGCCCTATAGGCGCTGGTTCTTGGTCGTCTCCTGCACCGGCGTCCATACCATCGATGTCTTCGGAGTCGAAGTCGAGCATGTCGGTTAAATCATCGGCGGTGCTCTGAAGTGGGTGGTGGGTGGGCTTTGATTTTCTTCGTCGTCCGCATCCCAACCTTGTTGACCATAGTCCGTCCAGGGCTCTCCTGATAAAGAGAGAGACTTTAGTGAATTCAGAATGTCGCCGAAGGGCGAGTGCTAAAAGATGTCCACGGCGGCGAACTCCATGATTGGCGCCCAATCGGATTCGATCGGCAGGGGCGCGGAAGGTTCAGAGTCCGTAGAGGAGTCCGGCACCTTGGAGTCACGAGCTTCGCAGAGGACAAGGTTGGTGTTCGGCTTTATCGCCATAGATATTGCAGCCCCCGAGGCGGTGTCCAGCCACCCGTCCTCGATTGGCACGGTCGGCTCCGAGTAAGGGTCGGAGCGGACACGGGTGCGGCCTCCAGGGTACTGTTCAGCGGCAGAGCTAGATCGTGCCCATCGTGACAGTGTCGCGTGCTCGGCTGTGGCTCGAACCCGTCGAAGATCAAGTCTCCGCGGACGTCAGCCGTGTAGTTCAAACTTCCAAATCTGACCTGATGGCCAGGGGCGTAGCTTTCGATCTGCTCTAGATGGCCAAGCGAATTGGCCCGCAGTGCAAAGCCGCCGGATACGAAGATCTGTCCGGGGAGAAAAGTCTCACCCTGGACTACATCGTTGTTGATGATCGGAGGAGCCATCGGGCCTAAACATGACGACACAGAGGAACTCTCAATGAAAGCACCAATGTCGGTGTCAAAACCGGCGGATCTTGGGTGGGGGGTCCCGAATCGCAAGGCGTCTAGGCGGATGGTAACAGGAGACAAGGGACACGATGTTTTTACCCAGGTTCGGGCCCTCTCGATGGAGGTAAAACCCTACTCCGCTTGATTAATGTTGATGATATGGGTAGTACAAGAGTAGATCTACCACGAGATCAGAGAGGCTAAACCCTAGAAGCTAGCCTATGGTATGATTGTTGTTCGTCCTACGGACTAAAACCCTCCGGTTTATATAGACATCGGAGAGGGCTAGGGTTACACACAGTCGGTTACAATGGGAGGAGATCTACATATCCGTATCGCCAAGCTTGCCTTCCACGCCAAGAAAAGTCCCATCCGGACACGGGACGAAGTCTTCAATCTTGTATCTTCATAGTCCAGGAGTCCGCCCAAAGGTTATAGTCCGGCTATCCAGACACCCCCTAATCCAGGACTCCCTCACACCTCTCTAGGGAAAAGCCCCTTGCCAAATCGTAAGTGAACAAGGATGCTCTAGACATATCCCGTTCTTTTCGGTTTGCAAGGGTAACATTTAAACTATATGTTTGCAGTCCGGCCCGCTTGTCGGTGTCAAAACCGGAGGATCTCAGGTAGGGGGTCCCGATCTGTGCGTCAAGGCTGATGGTAACAGGAAGCAAGGGACACAGATGTTTACCCAGGTTCGGGCTCTCTCGATGGAGGTAAAGCCCTATTTCCTGCTTGATTAGTATTGATAATATGGGAAGTACAAGAGTAGATCTACCACGAGATCGTAGAGGCTAAACCCTAAGAGCTAGCCTATGATGGTACGATTGTAATTGTGATCGGCCTTCTAAGGACCAACCTCTCCGGTTTATATAGGCACTAGAGAGGGCTAGGGTTTACATGGAGTCGGTTACAATGAAGGAAATATAATATCCGGATCGCCAAGCTTGCCTTCCACGCCAAGGAAAGTCCCATCCGGACACGGTCCGAAGTCTTGAGTCTTGTATCTTCACGCTTCAATAGTCCGGACAATGTATACAGTCCAGCTGTCCGGATACCCCTTAATCCAGGACTCCCTCACCGCTGTCTACCTCAACAGCCCTCCTTATCGGGGGACTTGCCTCTGGAGATGATGGAAAGCGAGACGCCTCCACCAGCCTCCTCGCCCCTTAGGGCGGACGACTTCGAGGTGTCGTCCTGGAGGATCTCCCCTGACCATCAAGCGGAACGGGGGACAATGAAGACAGCGCCCGTAGGTGATACTTTGATCGTCAAGGGTCCAAGGGGCACAACCCCCACGGGGACCAACAATGAGGGCCCCGAAATATTCGGTTTACAACCGAAGACGACTCTAGGGTCGAGTAAGCGTACCCCTTTTAAGGGAGTCCATACTCTCACAGCAGCCTCCAGGAATCACGAGGTGCCGGAAACTCTGATGGGCACATTGAGAATTGTGTCCATTGCAGATGAACATCATACCTTAATGGGTACGATAGTTGAGAAGATTATATCCGCGAGAAGTGGATTGAATGAAGCTTTCACGGGCCTGCTAAGGGGCTTCGAGGTATGCAATGTAATATCTTTAACCGCTCTTTACATGCAAAATGCACCTGTGTATAGATAGTAGTCCCTGAGACTCTGATCAATTTCCACAAGGAGGCGATCAGAGGATCAAAAAGATATGCTCAGGAAGTAACATAATTAATTTGAAAACAGGCTGTTATGTCAATGGCGACCGCCCAAGCTGCGGAAGTTGCAGATCTAAAGCATAAACTTGAGTTAGCTAATGAGGACATTACTCTTATTAACGGGCGGCTCAACGAGGCACAAGGTATGTTTTGGGACAGCCCGCTTATGCATGTATACTAGTATGAGCACGAAGCTGAAAATTATACACTATAACCTGCATAACTGTAGATGGTTCTGCCGCGGTTGAGACCCTTCAGGCTGAGCTTGCCCGGGCCAAGGAGCAGGCCAGAGTGAGCAATGCGGCTGCCAAGAAGGCGGCTTCTAATTTAAAGGCCTAACAGGCCGCTCGGCGCCAATGGAGGAGAGAATATCTACCATAGAGCGAGAGCTAAAGGATGCCACCGGCAAATGCAAATCACTCAAGGAGGATAACAAAGCCAAGGAAGCCGAACTCGACAAGGCCTTACAAGAGGCGTGAGAAGCACGATCTGAGTCTAGAGCGGCTCAGGAGGAGATCCGTCAAGCTGGGGAGATAGTGGCTAGTAAGCCCTTTGTTTTACAGACTAAGTTCGGCGACCCGAAGTAGGCTTTGCTTAATCAAATGTGGAGTTCTCTAGATGCGTTCTTGGACCTGCTGAAGATTGTCTCTGACGCGGTGCAGTTCTTCCAAGCACAGGAAGGACGTGCTACAGAGAGGCTTTTCTGGTCACAATTCAAGGTGCCACGGCGCACGGCATTGCTGAACGAACAGATGGCCCAGTGGGCCGAGCTCCACAAGATGTCTGGAGCTGGCATGCAGGACATTGTGGTCCGGCTATGGCCGGCTGAACCCATTCCGAACAGCTATTTCGGTTTGGTGCAGCGACTTGTTGATGCAGTGCCGCGTATCGATGCCGTCAAGCGGTCGACGTGCATAGAAGGTGCCCGGATGGCCTTCGCCCGCGTCAAGATGTACTGGGAAAAAATGAAGGCTACCAATGTTGCAACTAAGGGCCAACCCGAAGGCAAGCACCATTGCATACCGGAGCATTATTTGGAAGACGTCCTAGAGGGCGCTCGCATGTTCGAATAAATGTACCAGAATTTTGAGAACAATATTATGATACATTAAGGTTGTGTTATATTTATACCTTTGCCTGAAAGTTATTTCCTCCTATGCGGCCGTTTTTTATAATATGAAAGTTTGCCAGTCATCGGCTTCGGCCCCCTCGCATATAATATGGGGGTGTTCGGAATAGCACCTGATCACTCTCGACCCAACGTCTTGGTCCGGAACGGAGGTGTCAGTGCGGCGAACTAGGCAATCAGACTATAGGGCTTTAACACTTTTACTTAGCCATAGGAGTTTGACAGTGGGTCTACGATGTAGCCTTTGGTATGTACGCGGTTATCTAAATACGGTTGTGTTACATAGGTGAGCAAAAACGGCCCTTCATGTAATAAGGAAAAAATAGCAAAACATTCTAATAAGTCGCCGAGTGGTTGACCAGATCTCGCCGCATCATGACAGTCAGTTTTCGGCTTTCTCTACTGAGGTGTTTAACCAGGTGAACCGGAAACACAATCGCAGTAGTTCTCCCTTTACTACCCTAGCCGATAAGACAGAACGTAATGTAGTAAACACAGGAGCCGGGCAAACCCACTGTTGACCAAAGACATGATTCGAAGCTGATGCATATAATGCCAAACTCGTGACAAGGAAGTATGATGTAGAGCTGTTCGGACTTTTCGGCAACCCAAATGTTGTCGTATCGAGACCCTGGTGATTTGTGCCGAGGTGTGTGTGTGAAACAACCGAAGAAGCAAAATATAGTTCTATGAGGAAGAGCAACTACTGAAGACGGATTATGTTCACTGGAATCTGATTGATACGTCGAACGTGATCTTACAGATTATAACACCCCAGGCTATTTTACATGCCAAGGGTCGAAGGTTGAGGAAAAAGGCTCTATACAGGTGTTAAATAGAGTGTTTGGTCTACAAAAATCTTTTGGACCTCCTGTCGAACGTCTGCGTTGCCTTTGCCTCAGCAAAAAGGATTCCTTAAAAGGAGGAATCTTTGGTTATTTGTACGAAATAGTGCTCAGAAAGGGTCCTTGTAGGTCCGTGGGATGAACAGGTTTTGATTCACCTGTGGAAAAAGATAAGATATAGTTATAAAAGAGAAGAAGGATGTAGGAGGGCGAACCGTATTGTAGGCTTGTCTGTATTGCGCCTCCGCCGATGACCAAGGTATTTTAAGTGCATAATTATGCATGTGCGATACAAACTTTGCGGGTATAAGAGGCTAACAACGGAGGAGGAACTGCTAATCTAGCTCTAAAATTGACCGGTCCTGTGCAGTAGAGGCCGGCGGCTTAATGGCCGATGAGATATGCGGCTTGAACGGGCCACTTTGCACCTCGGCTGCGATGGCCGTGGTATGCTCCTCGGTACGGGGCAGCGTTCCGTGTTTCCGTTGACCGTGATGATGTCGCATGGACCGCGCATCATAAGCTTTAGATAGGCGTAGTGTAGGACCGCATTGAAACAAGCAAAAGCGGTCCGCCCGAGCAGTGCATGGTAGCCACTGCGGAATGGAACAATATCGAAGATCAATTCTTAGCTTCGATAGTTGTCCGGTGAACCGAAGACGACTTCCAATGTGATTGAGCCCGTGCAGTGAGCTTCTATGCTGGGTGTTACTCCCTTAAAAGTAGTTGTGGTGGGCTTGATCCTTGAGGAATCAATGCCCATCTCGCGGACAGTGTCTTGATAGAGTAAATTAAGGCTACTGTCGATGTCCATAAGGACTCGCATGAGATGGAATCCATCGATAATTGGATCGAGAACCAGATCTGCCGAACTTTCGTGACGGATACCGGTTGGGTGGTCCTGGCGATCAAATGTGATCGAGCAGGCCGCCCATGGGTTAAATTTTGCGGCGACCGGCTTTATGGCGTGGACGTCTTGTAGTTCGTGCTTGCGCTCCATTGTAGGGATATGCGTCACATATATCATGTTTACCGTTTTTACTTCGGGAGGAAATTGCTTCTGTCCCCCGGTGTTCGGTTGGCGAGTCTCTTCATCTTCGCTGTCACTGGGTGATACGACCATTTTGCATCATGCTTTTATATCGATATTTAGTGCATTATGGGCTGTTATTACATATTATGTCACAATACTCATGCCTATTCTCTCTTATTTTACAAGGTTTACACGAAGAGGGAGAATGCCGGCAGCTGGAATTCTGGGCTGGAAAAGGAGCAAATATTAGAGACCTATTCTGCACAGCTCCAAAAGTCCTGATACTTCACGGAGGCACATTTTGGAATTAATAAAAAATACTGGCGAAATAATTAACCAGAGGGGCCCACACCCTGGCCACGAGGGTGGGGGGTGCGCCCCTGCCTCGTGGGCCCCCTGGTAGGCCTCCGGTGCCCATCTTCTGCTATGTGAAGTCTTTCACCCTGGAAAAAATAAGAAGGAAGCTTTTGGGACGAAACACCGCCGCCACTAGGCGGAACCTTGGCGGAACCAATCTAGGGCTCCGGTGGAGCTGTTCTGCCGGGGAAACATCCCTCCGGGAGGGGGAAATCATCACCATCATCATCACCCTCGATCCTCTCATCGGGAGGGGGCAATCTCCATCAACATCTTCACCAGCCCCATCTCCTCTCAAACCCTAGTTCATCTCTTGTATCCAGTCTTTGTACGAAAACCTCAGATTGGTACATGTGGGTTGCTAGTAGTGTTGATTACTCCTTGTAGTTGACGCTAGTTGGTTTATTTGGTGGAAGATCATATGTTAAGATCCTTTATTCATATTAATACCCCTCCAATTATGAACATGAATATGATTTGTGATTAGTTACATTTATTCCTGAGGACATGGGAGAAGTCTTGCTATAAGTAGTCATGTGAATTTGGTATTCGTTCAATATTTTGATGAGATGTATGTTGCCTTTCCTCTAGTGGTGTTATGTGAACGTCGACTACATGACACTTCACCCTTGTTTGGGCGTAGAGGAAGGCATTCAGAATTAATAAGTAGATGATGGCTTGCTAGAGTGACAGAAGCTTAAACCCTAGTTTATACGTTGCTTCGTAAGGGGTTGATTTGGATCCATATGTTTCATGCTATGTTTAGGTTTACCTTAATACTTCTTTTGTAGTTGCGGATGCTTGCAATAGGGTTTAATCATAAGTGGGATTCTTGTCCAAGGAAGGGAAGCACCCAAGCACCGGTCCACCCACATATCAAATTATCAAAGTAACGAACGCGAATCATATGAGCGTGATGAAAACTAGCTTGACGATAATTAGCATGTGTGCTCGGGAGCGTTTGCCTTCATATAAGAGTTTGTCCAGGCTTGTCCTTTGCTACAAAAAGGATTGGGCCATCTTGCTGCACCTTATTTACTTTCATTACTTGTTACCCGTTACAAATTTCCTTATCACAAACCTATCTGTTACCGATAATTTCAGTGCTTGCAGAGAATACCTTACTGAAAACCGCTTGTCATTTCCTTCTGCTCCTCATTGGGTTTGACACTCTTACTTATCGAAAGGACTACGATAGATCCCCTACACTTGTGGGTCATCAAGACTCTTTTCTGGCGCCTTGCTGGGGAGTGAAGCGCCTTTGGTAAGTGTAATTTGGTAAGGAAAAAATTTATATAGTGTGCTGAAATTCACTGTCACTTGTTACTATGGAAAGTAATCCTTTGAGGGGCTTGTTCGGGGTATCTTCACCCCGACCAGTAGAGCAAAGAGTTGCTCCTCAACCTACTGAACCTACTGAAAATGTTTACTTTGAAATTCCTTCAGGTATGATAGAGAAACTGCTATCTAATCCTTTTACAGGAGATGGAACATTGCATCCCGATTTGCACCTAATCCATGTGGATGAAGTTTGTGGATTATTTAATCTTGCAGGTATGCCCGAGGATGTTATCAAGAAGAAGGTATTCCCTTTATCTTTGAAGGTAAAGGCATTGACATGGTTTAGGCTATGTGATGATATGGATCATGGAACTACAATCGATTGAAATTGGAATTTCATGAGAAGTTTTATTCTGTGGTAGTAACTGTCTTGGATCACAAACACACAACTCAATTCCTGGGGAAGGTTTCAATAAGATAACCCACCATGTACTCCTACATGGCCTCTCACCGCTACCTTTACCAAATCGTGTTCACACACTTACTCTCAACAGTAGGACACATGTTCATAACATTCCAATTCATCCATGATGAATCAGACCTGATACCACTCTAAGCAATAGCAGGCATGACAAACACGCATGAATGAGTAGGCATATCATGGCTCAAGCAACTCCTACTCACGCTAGTGGGTTTCAACTATTTACTGTGGCAAAGACAGGTCATGCAAAGGAAAGGGGTTTAACTACCCCAGCATGTAACAGTTGAATCATTGTTGTCCTAATGCAGTAAAAGGGAGCAGGAGCTAGAGAGTGGGATTGTATCAGAGTGATCAAGGGGGTTTTTCTTGCGTGGAATATCAACACGGTTGCACTGCTCCTCTGACAGGTACTCTGGAATGGTCTCCGGAGCAGGACCTATCAAGAAGGACGGTGTCGGCAATGAATACACAAGCATATGCAACAATATGATGCATGATCATGGCATGTAAATGTGATGTGGTTTGTTAGAATGCATCTAGCATTCAAGTTGGAAGAAGTCTTTTTGAACCACTTAAGTCTCTTTAAAAGCCATTGATGTGTTTTCAGATATACAGCGGGTATAACTTTGTTTGTCACATATGAAAATGGTACATATGGATAGATTGGATTTTCCTGATAATTTTTCATATATAAATTATTCCATTATAAGCTATGTTTTATTTTCTATGATTTTTTGAAGTTTAAACACTTTTCTCGAATTTCCTGAATATATAAAACGCCAGAAAAGCTTAATTGTGTTAGCATGACAGTGGCACGCCATCGAGTCAACCGAGGTTGACAAGGTCAAACCTGACCAGCAGGGTCCACTGGTCAGTGACTCACTAGACAACCCGGTCAAATCTAGCGCTGACTGGGTTTGACCGGTGGTGGGGCCCGCTGTCAGTGGTAGTGAGGTGGCTAATTAGGGGGGGTTGTGCTAATGACGCGCCACGTCGGCTATCACCGGGGTTCGGCTGGCGGCGACCAAAACAATGACGGAGTCTTGCCGGACTTGAGTTACAGGCGGCGGCTGGATGCGCGGAGACCACTAGGGCGTAGCATGTGCTCTCCCGTGTCCAGAGGAGCAGGTGGGTGGCCGCGGAGGCACCGGAGCTCGTTGGAATGGAGCTCGCGGCGGCGGCCTGAGCTCGGCTTTGAGCGGTGCAGGCACAGATCAAGCATGTAACACATCATATCACTTTGCGGCCTCACACACGGTATCCCCTCAGGTGCCACCTTACCTAGCCATGGACCGTTTGCGCCTTTTGGCTCACGTCTATGATAGTGTCGCTAGCATCCATATGACAGAGAACCCGGGCCTACATGACTATTCGTAAACCCAAGGTGGCAGTAACTAACAGGGACAGGCATGCATGACCTAGCAATGCACATGTCGGTCATCAACGTATGAACCCAAGTCGTAGCAAGCTACAAGGACTTAAAGGAACAACGCGTGACATTTCCCCGAAGGAACAGATATAGGAGGAAAGAAGGACACATTGTTGGAAATATGCCCTAGAGGCAATAATAAATTAGTTATTATTATATTTCCTTGTTCATGATAATCGTTTATTATCCATGCTATAATTGTATTGATAGGAAACTCAGGTACATGTGTGGGTACATAGACAACACCATTTCCCTAGTAAGCCTCTAGTTGACTAGCTCGTTGATCAATAGATGGTTACGGTTTCCTGACCATGGACATTGGATGTTGTCGATAACGGGATCACATCATTAGGAGAATGATGTGATGGACAAGACCCAATCCTAAGCCTAGCACAAAGATCGTAGTTCGTATGCTAAAGCTTTTCTAATGTCAAGTATCTTTTCCTTAGACCATGAGATTGTGCAACTCCGAATACCGTAGGAATGCTTTTGGTGTACCAAACGTCACAACGTAATCGGGTGACTATAAAGGTGCACTACAGGTATCTCCGAAAGTGTCCGGGTTGGCACAAATCGAGACTGATTTGTCACTCCGTAAACGGAGAGGTATCTCTGGGCCCACTCGGTAGGACATCATCATAATGTGCACAATGTGACCAAGGGGTTGATCACGGGATGATGTGTTATGGAACGAGTAAAGAGACTTGCCGGAAACGAGACTGAACAATGTATCGGGATACCAACGATCGAATCTCAGGCAAGTACAATACCGCTAGACAAAGGGAATTGAATACGGGATTGATTGAGTCCTTGACATCGTGGTTCATCCGATGAGATCATTGTGGAACATGTGGGAGCCAACATGGTTATCCAGGTCCCGCTGTTGGTTATTGACCGGAGAACGTCTCGGTCATGTCTACATGTCTCCTGAACCCGTAGGGTCTACACACTTAAGGTTCGGCGACGCTTAGTGTTATAAAGGAAGTTTGTATGTGGTTACCGAATATTGTTCGGAGTCCCGGATGAGATCCCGGATGCCACGAGGAGTTCTGGAATGATCCGGAGGTAAAGATTTATATATGGGAAGTCCTGTTTTGGTCACCGGAAAAGTTTCGGGTTTTATCGATAACGTACCGGGACCACCGGAGGGTCCCGGGGTCCACCAAGTGGGGCCACCATCCCCGGAGGGCTGCATGGGCTAAGTGTGGGAGGGACCAGCCCAGATGGGCTGGTGCGCCCCACATGGCCCAAGGCGGCTAGGTGGGGAGAGGGGAAACCCGAGGCGCAGATGGGCCTAAATGCCCACCCTAGGGGGCGCCCCCTCTCTCCCCCTCTTGGCCGCCCCCCAAGACCCATCTAGGGCTGCCGCACCCCTTGGGTGGGAACCCTAGATGGGGGCGCAGCCACCTCCCCTCCTCCTATAAATAGTGGGGGTTTTGGGGCTGCCCAACACATGAGAACTTCTCCTCTTGGCGCAGCCCTACCTCTCTCCCTTCTCCTCTCCCGCGGTGCTTGGTGAAGCCCCGCAGATTGCCACGCCTCCACCACCACCACGCCTGCTGTTGCTGCTGGATGGAGTCTTCCTCAACCTCTCCCTCTCTCCTTGCTGGATCAAGGCATGGGAGACGCCACCGGCTGCATGTGTGTTGAACGCGGAGGTGCCGTCTGCTCGGCACTAGGATCTCCGGTGATTTGGATCACGACGAGTACGACTCCTTCAACCCCGTTCTCTTGAACGCTTCCGCTTAGCGATCTACAAGGGTATGTAGATGCACTCTCCTTCCCTCGTTGCTAGTCTCTCCATAGATAGATCTTGGTGACTCGTAGGAAAATTTTGAATTTCTGCTACGTGCCCCAACAGTGGCATCATGAGCTAGGTCTATTGCGTAGATTCTTTACACGAGTAGAACACAAAGTAGTTGTGGGCGTTGATGATGTTCAATATGCTTACCATTACTAGTCCAATCTTGTTTCGACGGTATTGTGGGATGAAGCGGCCCGGACCGACCTTACACGCATTTCACGTGAGACAGGTTCCACCGATCGACATGCACTTGGTGCATAAGGTGGCTAGCGGGTGCCGATCTCCCACTTTAGTCGGAACGGATTCGATGAAAAGGGTCCTTATGAAGGGTAAATAGCAATTGGCATATCACGTTGTGGTTTTGCGTAGGTAAGAAACGTTCTTGCTAGAAACCCATAGCAGCCACGTAAAACGTGCAAACAACAATTAGAGGACGCCTAACTTGTTTTTGCAGGGTATGCTATGTGATGTGATATGGCCAAGAAGAATGTGATGAATGATATGTGATGTATGAGATTGATCATGTTCTTGTAATAGGATTCACGACTTGCATGTCGATGAGTATGACAACCGGCAGGAGCCATAGGAGTTGTCTTTATTTATTGTATGACCTGCGTGTCATTAAACAACGCCATGTAATTACTTTACTTTATTGCTAACCGTAGCCATAGTAGTAGAAGTAATAGTTGGCGAGAAAACTTCATGAAGACACGATGATGGAGATCATGATGATGGAGATCATGGTGTCATGCCGGTGACGATGATGATCATCGAGCCCCGAAGATGGAGATCAATGGAGCTATATGATATTGGCCATATCATGTCACTACTATATAATTGCATGTGATGTTTATTATGTGTATGCATCTTGTTTACTTAGAACGACGATAGTAAATAAGATGATCCCTTACAACAATTTCAAGAAGTGTTCTCCCCTAACTGTGCACCGTTGCTAAAGTTCGTTGCTTCTAAGCACCACGTGATGATCGGGTGTGATGGATTCTTACGTTCACATACAACGGGTGTAAGACAGATTTACACACGCGAAACACTTAGGGTTAACTTGACGAGCCTAGCATGTATAGACATGGACTCAGAACACGGAGACCGAAAGGTCGAGCATGAGTCGTATAGTAGATACGATCAACATGAAGATGTTCACCGATGATGACTAGTCCGTCTCACGTGATGATCGGACACGGCCTAGTTGACTCAGATCATGTAATCACTTAGATGAACAGAGGGATGTCTATCTGAGTGGGAGTTCATAAGATGAACTTAATTATCTTGAACATAGTCAAAAGACCTTTTGCAAATTATGTCGTAAGCTCGCGCTTTAGTTCCACTGTTTAGATATGTTCCTAGAGAAAATATAGTTGAAAGTTGAAAGTAGCGATTATGCGGACAAAAGAAAGCTTATGTCCTTAATGCACCGCTCAGTGTGCTGAACCCCAAACGTCGTTTGTGGATGTTACGAACATCGGACATACACGCTTTTGATAACTACGTGATAATTCGCTTAAACGGTTTAGAGTTGAGGCACCAAAGACGTTTTTCAAACATCGCGGAACATATGAGATGTTTCGAGGGCTGAAATTGGGATTTCAGGCTCGTGCCCACGCCAAGAGGTATAAGACCTCCGACGATTTTCTTAGCCTGCAAACTAAGGGAGAAAAGCTCAATCGTTGAGCTTGTGCTCAGATTGTCCGAGTGCAACAATCACTTGAATCGAGTGGGAGTTGATCTTCCGTATGAGATAGTGATGTTTCTCCAAAGTCATTGCCACCAAGCTGCTAGAGCTTCATGATGAACTATAACATATTAGGGATAGATATGATGATCCTTGAGGTATTCACGATGTTTGACAATCGCGAAAGTAGAAATCAAGAAGGAGCATCAATTGTTGATGGTTGGTGAAACCACTAGTTTCAAGAAGGGCAAGGGCAAGAAGGGATACTTCATGAAACGGCAAATCAGCTGCTGCTCTAGTGAAGAAACCCAAGGTTGAACCCAAACCCGAGACTATGTGCTTCTGTAATAAGGGGAACAGCCACTGGAGCAGAATTACCCTAGATACTTGGTAGATGAGAAGACTGGCAAGGTCGATAGAAGTATATTGGATATACATTATGTTAATGTGTACTTTACTAGTACTCCTAGTAGCACCAGGGTATTAAGATACCGGTTCAGTTGCTAAGTGTTAGTAACTCGAAATAAAAGAGCTACGAAATAAACGAAGACTAGCTAAAGGTGAGCTGACGATATGTATAGGAAGTGTTTCCAAGTTTTATTTGATCAAACATCGCACGCTCCCTCTACCATCAAGATTAGTATTAAACCTGAATAATTGTCATTTGGTGATTGCGTTGAGCATAGACATGATTGGATTATGTCTATCGCAATACTGATTATTCATGTAAGGAGAATAATGGTTACTCTATTTATTTGAATAATACCTTCAATGGTCTTGCACCTAAAGGAATGGTTTATTGAATCTCGATCGTAGTGATACACATTTTCATGCCAAAAGATATAAGATAGTAATGATAGTACCACCTACTTGTGGCACTGCCATTTGAGTCATATTGGTATTGAACGCATGAAGAAGCTCCATGTTGATGGATCTTGGGACTCACTCGTTTTTGAAAAGTTTGAGACATGCGAACCATGTCTATTGGTGTATATGCATGAAGAAACTCCATGCAAATGGACCGTTTAGACTCACTTGATTTTGAATCACTTGAGATATGCAAATCATACCACATGGACAAGATGACCAAAAGCCTCGGTTTCAAAGAAGATAGAACTAGACTGAGCAACTTGTTGGAAGTAACACATTTTGATGTGTGCAGTCCAATGAGTCTTTGAGGCATGCAGTGAATATCGTTATGTTCTTACTTCACAGATGATTCGAGTAGATGTTGAGTATATTTAATTGATGAAACACAAGTCTGAATTATTGAATGGTTCAAGTAATTTCAGAGTGACGTTTAAGATCTTCGTGACAAGAGGATAGAATGTCTATGATATGATCATAGAGATGAATAGCTGAGTTACGAGTTTTGGCACACAATTAAGACACCGTGGAAATTGTTTCACAATTAATACCGCCTGGAACACCATAGTGTGATGGTGTGTCCGAACATCATAGTTGCACCCTATTGGATATGGTGCGTACCATGATGTCTCTTATCGAATTACCACTATCGTTCATGGGTTAGAGATTAGAGACAACCGCACTCACTTTAATAGGGCACCACGTAATTCCGTTGAGATGACACCGTATGAACTATGGTTTAGCGAAACCTAAGTTGTCGTTTCATAAAAGTTTGGGGCTGCGACGCTTATGTGAAAAAGTTTCAGGTTGATAAGCTCAAACCCAAAGCGGATAAAATGCATCTTCATAGGACACCCAAAACAGTTGGGTATACCTCCTAATTCAGATCCGAAAGCAATAGGGATTGTTTCTTGAATCGGGTCCTTTCTCGAGGAAAAGTTCGTCTCGGAAATTTGAGTGGGAGGATGGTGGAGACTTGATGAGGTTATTGAACCGTCACTTCAACAAGTGTGTAGCAGGGCACGTGAAGTTGTTCTGTGGCACCTACACCAATTGAAGTCGAATCTTATGATAGTGATCATGAAGTTTTGGATCAAGTCACTACCGTGCACTCGTAGGGGTGACAAGGATGCGTCTTGCTTGAGTGGTACGGTGATCCTGTTTTGAAGGTCATGTTGCTAGACAACAATGAACCTACGAGCTATGGAGAAGCGATGGTGGGCCCAAAATTCCGACAAATTGTTAGAAGCCATGAAATCCGAGATAGGATCCATGTATCATAACAAAGCATGGACTTTGGTGGACTTGCCCGATGATCGGCAAGCCATTGAGATAAATGGATCTTTAAGAAGAAGACGGACAAGGACGATGATGTCACCGTCTATGAAGCTAGACTTGTGGCGAAGAGTATTTCACAAGTTCAAGGAGTTGACTACTATGAGATATTCTCATCCGTAGTGATGCTTAAGTCCGTTGGAATCATGTTAGCATTAGCTACATTTATGAAATCTGGCAGATGGATGTCAAAACGAGTTTCCTTACCAGTCTTCGTAAGGAAAGGTTGTATGTGATACAATCAGAAAGTTTTTGTCGATCCTAAGGATGCTAAAAGGTATGCTGGCTCCAAAGTGATCCTTCTAAGGACCGAGTAAGCATCTCGGAGTTGGAATGTGAGCTTTGATGAGATGATCAAAGATTTTGGGTTTATACAAAGTTTATGAGAAACTTGTATTTCCAAAGAAGTGAGTGGGAGCACCATAGAATTTCTGATGAGTATGTATCGTTAACATATTGATGATCAGAAATGATGTAGAATTTTCTGTAAAAGCATATAGGGTTATTTGAAAAGTGTTTTTCAAATGAAAACCTGGATTAAGCTACTTGAACATTGAGCATCAAGATCTATGAGGATAGATCAAGACCGCTTAATGGTACTTTCAAATGAGCATATACCTTGACATGATCTTGAAGGTGTTCAAGATGGATCACCAAAGAAGGAGTTCTTGCACGAGATGTAAGGTATGAAGTTAAGACTTAAAGCTCGACCACGGCAGAAGAGAGAAAGGACGAAGGTCGCCCCTATGCTTTAAACGTAGGCTCTATAGTATGCTATGCTGTACCACACCGAAGTGTGCCTTGCCATGAGTCAGTCGAGGTACAAGAATGATCCAGAATGGATCATTGGACAATGATCGAAATTGTCCTTGGAGTAAATAAGGACATGTTTCTCGATTATGGAGGTGATAAAGAGTTCGGCGTAAAGGGTTACATCAATGCAAGCTTTAACACCTATCCGAGTGACTCTGAGTAGCAAACCGGATACGTATAGTGGAGCAACCATTTGGAATAGCTTCAAGTAGAGCGTAGAAGCAGCATTTACAATATGACTTAAAGATTTGCAAAGCACACACGGATCTGAAAGGTTCAGACCACTTGACTAAAACCTCTCTCACAAGCAAAACATGATCAAACCTCAGAATTCATTGAGTCTTAATCACATAATGATGTGAACTAGTTTACAGACACTAGTAAACTCTTTGGATGTTGGTCACATGGCGATGTGACCTATCAGTGTTAATCACATGACGATGTGAACTAGATTATTGACTCTAGTGCAAGTGGGAGACTGTTGGAAATATGCCCTAGAGGCAATAATAAATTAGTTATTATTATATTTCCTTGTTCATGATAATCGCTATTATCCATGCTATAATTGTATTGATAGGAAACTCAGATACATGTGTGGGTACATAGACAACACCATGTCCCTATTAATCATCTAGTTAACTAGCTCGTTTATCAATAGATGGTTATTGTTCCTGACCATTGACATTGGATGTCGTTGATAACGGGATCACATCATTAGGAGAATGATGTGATGGACAAGACCCAATCCTAAGCCTAGCACAAAGATCGTAGTTTGTATGCTAAAGCTTTTCTAATGTCAAGTATCTTTTCCTTAGACCATGAGATTGTGCAACTCCCGGATACCGTAGGAATGCTTTGGGTGTAACAAACGTCACTGGCAATCGGGTGACTATAAAGGTGCACTCTGGTATCTCCGAAAGTGTCATTGGGTTGGCACGAATCGAGACCGGAATTTGTCACTCCGTGTAAACGGAGAGGTATCTCTGGGCCCACTCGGTAGGACATCATCATAATGTGCACAATGTGACCAAGGGGTTGATCACGGGATGATGTGTTACGGAACGAGTAAAGAGACTTGCCGGAAACGAGACTGAACAAGGTATCGGGATACCGACGATCAAATCTCGGGCAAGTACAATACCGCTAGACAAAGGGAATTGAATACGGGATTGATTGAGTCCTTGACATCGTGGTTCATCCGATGAGATCATCGTGGAACATGTGGGAGCCAACATGGGTATCCAGGTCCTGCTGTTGGCTATTGACCGGAGAACGTCTCGGTCATGTCTACATGTCTCCCGAACCCGTAGGGTCTACACACTTAAGGTTCGATGACGCTAGGGTTATAAAGGAAGTTTGTATGTGGTTACCGAATATTGTTCGGAGTCCCAGATGAGATCCCGGATGTCACGAGGAGTTCCGGAATGGTCTGGAGGTAAAGAATTATATATGGGAAGTCCTGTTTTGGTCACCGGAAAAGTTTTAGGTTTTGTCGGTAACGTACCGGGACCACCGGGAGGGTCCCGGGGGTCCACCAAGTGGGGCCACCATCCCCGGAGGGCTGCATGGGCTAAGTGTGGGAGGGGACCAGCCCCAGGTGGGCTGGTGCGCCCCCACATGGCCCAAGGCGCAGCTAGGTGGGGAGAGGGGAAACCCTAGGCGCAGATGGGGAGAGGGGAAACACATGAGAACTTCTCCTCTTGGCGCAGCCCTACCTCTCTGCCTTCTCCTCTCCCGCGGTGCTTGGTGAAGCCCTGCAGGATTGCCACGCTCCTCCACCACCACCACGCCGTTGTGCTGCTGCTGGATGGAGTCTTCCTCAACCTCTCCCTCTCTCCTTGCTGGATCAAGGCATGGGAGACGTCACCGGGCTGCATGTGTGTTGAACGCGGAGGTGCCGTCCTGCTCGCACTAGGATCTCCGGTGATTTGGATCACGCATTTAGCACGACTCCTTCAACCCCGTTCTCTTGAACGGCTTCCGCTTAGCGATCTACAAGGGTATGTAGATGCACTCTCCTTCCCTCGTTGCTAGTCTCTCCATAGATAGATCTTGGTGACTCGTAGGAAAATTTTGAATTTCTGCTACGTTCCCCAACACACATGCCGATCATCCCATGTGTTACGGAGCAGTAGTAAGCCACCATGGCTCAGTGGAAGCACTAGGAGACATTTCCCCTAAGAGAGGCCACCAAGAATAAATAACTAGATTGTCGGATCCCACACATACCAAGCATTTCAAAATCATACACACAATATGCTCGATATGTGAAAATACAACATGGCCTCACAACAAAACTCTACGACTCAAAGTATTTATTCAGAAGGCTTCGGAGAGTCATACATAGTAAGAATTGCAATCATGGGCCACATGACCCAACATACAGAGCATACAGGCAACGGAAACATAACATGTGTGAGTACAGACAACTACAAATTTAAAAGGCTGATAAGCATCACTATCTACATGATCCCTCCCAAGGGTACAAGATCGTAGCTGAGGTAACAAACTAAATGTCGAAGTCCACGCAAAACTACTAGTGAGACTGAAGTCTCTCTGCAATACATAAATTAAGCAAACGTGAGTACAAATGTACCCAGCAAGACTTACATCAGAACTAGTTACATATGCATCAGTATCAACAAAGGGGTGGTGGAGTTTAACTGCAGCAAGCAAGCTTTGACTTAGTGGCTATCCTGTACTATGAGCACTTCCTTTGAGGTAGCGCACATGAGTCCACATATTCACCATATCAATACACCACTATAGATCCACTCCTGTCTCCCTACGAGAAGGCCATCCATAGCACTCATGCTTATCTTGCGCATTTTAGAGTATCCACTTTCACTTGTCTATGAACAATGTAAGCGTTCCAAGTGGTCCATATCCGCGGACGCTTCTATTCGAATAGATCATATTACCCTGGAGGGGTGTACTTCTTCACACACGCTCTCACCACTTATCGTCGTTTATACGACATGTACACGGCAACCTTCAAGCGGAAGCCTAGAGAGGGTGTCGGCCACGACCTGACTAACCACACAAGTCCCTAGTCCAGGTTTATCACCTATACGGGTTCCATCCGCAAGGAAGTCCGGCCGAAGTTTCACTCACGGCCCCAAACAATGAGAGTAGGGTTCCCAAGAGCACCGTTCGGGTCTCATCCCGGTACACTATGCCTCGTGTCTCTACTGCATCATAGCCCACCCCTAGGGTCAGCACTACGCATGGCCCCCAACACATATCCTACAAACACCAGAAACTAGTTGCAACTCCTGGACAGAGATCAAGGCGATTAATAAGTTAAGTGGGGCATTTAAGCATTCCAATGCGTGGTAGTAACTGTCTTGGATCACAAACACATAACTCAGTTCCTGGGACGGTTTCAATGAGAGAAACCACCATGTACTCCTACATGGCCTCTCACCGCTACCTTTACCAAATCGTGTTCACACACTTAGCTCTCAACAATAGGACATGTTCACAACATTCCAATTCATCCCCGATGAATCAGGCCTGACATGACTCTAGGAAATAGCAGGCATGACAAACAAGCATGAATGAGTAGGCACATCATGGCTCTAGCAACTCCTACTCATGCTAGTGGGTTTCAACTATTTACTGTGGCAAAGACAGGTCATGCAAAGGAAAGGGGTTTAACTACCGCAGCATGTAACAGTTGAATCGTTGTTGTTCTAATGCAGTAAAAGAGAGTAGGAGCGAGAGAGTGGGATTGTATCGGAGTGATCAATGGGGTTTTGTTTGCCTGGAATATCAACACGGTAGCACTGCTCCTCTGACAGGTACTCTGGAACGGCCTCCAGAGCAGGACCTATCGAGAAGGATGGTGCCGGCAATCAATACACAAGCATATGCAACAATATGATGCATGATCATGGCATGTAAATTGATGTGGTTTGTGCTAATGCATCTAGCATTCAACTTGGAAGAAGTCCATTTGAACCACTTAAGTTTCTTTAAAAGCCATTAATGTGTTTTCACATATACAAAGGCTATAACTTAGTTTGTCATGCACGAAAATGGTACAGATGGATATATTGGATTTTTCTGATAATTTTTCATATATATATTGTTCCATTCTCTGCTATGGTTTATTTTCTATGATTTTTTGAAGTTTAAACACTTTTCTGGAATTTCGTGGATTAATAAATGCCAGAAAACCTTAATTGCGTCAACATGACAGTGGCATGATGTCATCGAGTCAACCGAGGTTGACCAGGTCAAACCTGACCAGCGGGGTCCACTAGTTAGTGACTCAATGGACAAATCCGGTCAAATCCAGCGCTGACTGGGTTTGACCCGCGATGGGGCCCGCTGTCAGTAGTAGTGAGGTGGATAATAAGGGGGAGTTAGTCCTAATGACACGCCACGTCGGCTGTCGTCTGGGTTCGGCCGGCGGTGACCAAAACAACGGTGGAGGCTCGCCGGACTTGAGCTACAGGCGGCGGCTGGACGCGCGGAGACCACCAGGGCGTAGCCCATGCTCTCCCTCATCCAGAGGAGCAGGTGGGTGGCCGCGGGGCGCCAAACCTCGTCAGAGCAGAGCTCGCGGCAGCAGCCGGAGCTCGGCTTCGAGCGGTGTGGGGCTGCGCGGTATGGCGAGGCCAGCTGAGGGGATCTGCGGACTCCTTGGACAACTAGCAGCTCGCTAGGCTCGTCGGTCTGAGCGCAGCAGCAAGACAGCGCCATGCCCGGTGTCCAAGGCGGACGGCAGCGCTCGGTACGGTGGCTAGCATGGCTACAGCACGGAAAAGACCACGGGGAGAGAGGGGAAACGTAGGAGAGCTCACAGTGGTCTCATAGGCTGTCTCAGTCGGCTCGGGGAGGCACGGACGATGACGTGGTGTTGCCGGCAATCTCGGACGACCGGGGAGGAAGACGGCGGTGTTGGGAATGAAGCAGAGCTCCTGGCGCCACTTTACTCGGTGGAGAGGATGACGACGTCATAGCAGAGCTGACGGACAGCTTAGGGAGGCGAGGCAGTGCCTGTCGCCACGGCAACAGCGAGCGGCGGCGATGGTGGTGTTCGGTCGCAGGAGAGAGAAGGCGGCAGAGGAGGGGTTGAGGACGGGAGAGAGTGAGAGGGGCCAGGGGTGTGCGTGGCATCTCCAGGGATGTCCAGGCGGTTGAGGAGGCATGCAGGCGGGGTGGAGGTGGCCCGCGTGTGCACGCGCGCGGTGACCACAGTCCCCTATCCTTCTGTCCACGGAGGAAGACGACAGGGGGGCTACGGTGGTGGGTTGGGCCAGAACAGGATCCGGGCCGGCTCTGCTGCAGACAAGTGCCAGGTAAGTCTTCTGCCTTTTTTTGTTTTCTGTTTTCTATTTTTCAAATTTGTTTTAATTTGTTTTTTAAACCAAATCACTTTTTTAAATTTCTGAAAATATTTATGGGCACTAAATGAGTTATTCCAAAGGCCCACAACTAATTTCAGAATATTTGGACCATTTAAAATATATATAGCATTTAAATGGCTCCAATTCAAATACGTTTGTGTTAATTCAAAAATCCAGAATGGCCTAAAAATATTTGCATCATTTTTGGCAAAGATTTTCACCTTTATCAAAAATCATGAACATTTTCAAAGGGCATTTTGGGTTCATTGAAGATTATTTTAGGTTGAACCTATTTGATTTTATCTGGTGCTAGGGTTTGAACAATCCCCATTTCAACTTTCAAAGAAATTTAGACATGATGCATGGATTCTTGTGCAACTATTTGCAATCAAATTCTAGGGCTATGACAACTCACCTCCACTAAACAAGAATCTCGTCCTGAGATTCAAGACGTGAGGTAAAAGGAAAAGGGGGCGGTCACAAAACTATCACAATCACAATCTTTATGATCCAACTGCGCTCATCGAAGATATTGATTCATTGCATCATATTGATACGTCTTTTCTTTCAAGATCTTCATCCAAAGATGATGACAGCAGAAAGAAACTCTACAAGAATCAATCTTCTCGAGGATCGAGCAACTCAAGATCAACTCATGGAGTGAGACGTAAGAACACCTCTTGAGTTGAGACACAAAACACACGTCAGGAGCAATGGGAAGAAATAGATGACAAGGGTTCAATTTGGTAGGCAAAAATTACACGCTTAGATAAGGTGGTGAACGGTTCTAAAGCAGTGGGGAGTTAATTGCCCTTTACAGCATAACGGGAGCCCTTAGAGAAGGTGACTCGTAGAATTATCCCCTTAAGTGGCAAAAAGAATTACTTTTGATACATAGATCATTTGAACTCTTCAAACCAGCCTAAGGCAATTTACAAATGTTCGTTTGAAGGAGTTCGGAGAAATGGCATACTCGTAATCGAAATGGAAGCTATGGTTATAGAACAATCAGCAAATGGAAGGCACATTCCAATTGATACCGAGGATATAACCTAGTGTCTGAGCGTGCTCTCAAGAACTTGGGCATTTCCTTACTCATCAAGGTCTTACCAGCATCCGTAGCGAGGATCCTGGCAACACATCATACTACCATGATGAATAGTGATGGACGATGTAGATGCAAAGGAAGACAACACTTTCTCATATTTGTCCTTAGCAATGCCAACGAACAAAACCTGGATGATCGACCGAGAGACATTTAGCACTCTAATTCTAATGTTCTCCTTGATGTACTAGATATCACGATCATGCTTAAAAGCATTAACATGGCCATCAAGTATAGGTCGGACTTCGGAAGCACAAAATCCATAAGGAACAACTTCTAGAATAAGGTGCATGGAATCCTCATGGAGAAGATGGTCAAATTGCTCAATCAAGATACTACAATGATAGATCTTCCGACTAGGTATGTCGGCCAGAACATCAACCTTATCGGTCCCTACATCATAGATCTTGGAATATCTCCAACCATCATATCTGCCTGAGATTTAGATCTGGTTGGTAACGGAACATTTTAGACAGCATGTCTGGAAAAGAAAATTTGCAACACAAACCGACGAGATGATGTCGCGAGATTCTCGAGAAATGAACTACGGTAGTAAGCTCCAACACATAGTGGGTTCTGCTACGCACATGTGAACATGTTGTCCAGACAAGCATGACCACATAGTAGTCTTACAATGAAACACTACCAAGTTCAGGTGGGGAACCATCATCGAGGATATCAAAGTCCTTACATAATTCCGGATTAGCTCTTAAGAAGGAACTTCTTCTCCTTGAACAAATCAATCAGTGGCTTGATGTGCTAGGAAATACATATGGAATGGAGGTAGCGAGCCTATTAGACCATAGAATACTTCGCACATGCATGTCTGACTTGGAACGATTCCAAAGGAAGCAAAACAAGCTTTCTCGAATCCATGGCGGCAACTTTCACCAAATGCACGTGAATGAGAGGAAGTAACTTTTTACACCAAACATATACTTCATGAGCTAGCACAAAGAAAATGCTTACACAAGTTTCCAACACTAGCTTAATGTCCAACAAAATCATGGACGAGATAAAGATGTTGTCGATGGGCTCAACAACAATTCATCCAGGTTTCTATATAAATGGAATTCCACAACTATGTGAAAAAAGCGACAGCATTGGTCAGACCCAAAAGATATAATGGTGTATGCTCGAGGAAACAACAACGAGTAAGGCAACATTACAAACATCGTTGGTTCTAATTTGATTTGACGATAGCCCATACTCAAATCAAAGGTTGGATGAGGCATTAGCTCCAACAATTTATCACAAGGAACATCGGTGAAGATATCATATTTCTTCAACACACACACACACCAAAGATATCCCCTTGGAAGGAAGTAAGTTAGGCAACGCATTTATCCGCAAACTCTCTAAGTTGTTGTTTAGCTTAACAAACTAGCTTAGGGGTATCCAACACAGATACTTGGAGAAGGGGTGGCTCATGGGAAACCAACTTGATAACGAACTCAACATAACGGTTAGGGGACAACGTGGTGATACTTCTCAGAAGATATCCGAAATAACACGAACCACCGATATGTTATAAGCTCGAGAACAATCTTGCTTCTCAGGGAAGATGATATGATCAAAAGAGTGAGGATTTGAAAAAAAAAATCCTAACTCATCGATCGAAGAGTGCACCAGGAAAAATGGACTAGGCAACACGATCAATCTTAGAATGATGATTCCATAACCAACACACTAAGAATGAGATTATCATCCATTAATCACCAAGCAACAGAGTTGCTAGGAGTATTGATTTCACGCCTCACAATTCACTTGTCGGTATTCCGGTTACAATAACACGGAGACCGAGAAATGAACAATGATGGCGAAGAGTATCACTAAATAAAGAATTCATAAGAGGTGGTGCAATTCTCGTGACATTCCTGACATAAAGAGGGTAATACTCTAGGGTAGAATAGAACAAAAGCTGGATTGCATATTGATCTACGGAACACAACTGCTTTGAACTAATCCTAGATATGGATGAGGTACTGGAGTTTGTTTCTCCTAGTCATTCCAGAATAGAATGGCTTGACGGACCACGAGAGTTAAAGGCATTGATAACACGAATGCACAATTACTCCTGACTATCAACTGGTAGATGAAGGCTAGAATATAACTGAAGAGGGACAACTCATAGGAACATATGATTTTCTGGGTTGTGGATGCATAGCTTAGTATGTCGAACAAGTTCAACATATTTCTTCCGGATAACCCATGCAGAAAGGTAGGATTGGAAGAGTCACAATTTGAATGGAGAACTCATCAAGAGCATTCCGGTTGTGATCTTTTGGTTCAAAGAACTTTCTGCCACATTGGTTCATGGTATTGGAAGAATGATATGCCACGTACCGCAAAGACTACTACAAAAGGTTACTAATACCTTAAAGGAACGAGCAAACACAATCAACGGGAAGTAAGTAGAGTGAATCTTGGGTTAAGAAACTAGAAATGGAATACCTACTAACTAAATAACATCACGAGATGCATTCAAGGATGACGGCCAGAATCATCACACTGGGAGTATAAAGCATTGCTAGATTACTGGGTGGTTCTCTAGGATACCCTGGTGTCATAATAATAGCTTCAACATATATGTCGAGGCAATGGAGTACCCCAGCACATTGATTAGTGTGGTTAAACTGGCCCAAAGGGACATCGGCAACGGAAAGAAGGGATTTGCAAATGCATCAGACTATTTAGAAACCTGGGATGACTCGGATAGCATAATGATTGTAAATGCTCAAAAAGATTTGAGGCATCCTGCAAAATGGTGGTAAAACCACTCAACATCATAATATCAAGGTTCCGAGACCAACTGTCAACACACGGAAGTAGTAAGAACTGAACTAAGGCTTGAATCTAAAAATCCTATAAGTCTACAGATAAGTAACACGTGATCCTGATAGAAAGATGAGGAGCCTAGTTCTTAATCCCCGTAGAAGAGAAGAGGTTGGCTCAGATCAGAAGGACATAAGGTAAAGGAGTAAAAAGAACCTTATGTTCCCTTCCACAATCGATTCCCATATATAACTAAAGTATTTCTATAATCGACTTCGACCAGTTTGCCTTGATAATCGTACAGGCAGTCAAGCTATGATACCAAAGTTGTCAGGACCCCGATCCAAAGTCACACTAATCTAGCATGTAACACATCATATCACTTTGCGGCCTCAGGCACGGTATCCCCACGGGTGCTACCTTACCTGGCCCGGGACCGTTTGCGCCTTTTGGCTCACGTATATGATAGTGTCGCTAGCATCCATATGACAGAGAACCCAGGCCGACATGACTAGTCATAAACCGAAGGTGGCATTAACTTACACGGATATGCATACATGACAAGCAATGCACGTATCGGTCATCAACATATGAACCCAAGTCACTGTCGGCGTTCTGGTAACGGGGGTCCCCAGACTTGCCTGCCTGCGGCGTGGCTCAAGTGGGGGCCCAGTGCGGCCCAGCTTCATCAGCTCAAGCTAAAGACCCCCGCGAAGGGCCAAGCCTCGCGGGGCGGACGAAAGGAAGCTTCCTCAGGAGCAGCCTCATCAGGCAGGCTCACGAGGAGGCGAAGAGATCAAGGCAAGGGCACCTCGCGAGGAGCCCATGATGAAAGCCATGACGATCGAGATCAGGCGGGCGCCAGGCGGGCGCCGGCCTGCGCAGTGTCCTTGTTTCCTCTTCGGTGCAAAGGGGGCAAGCACAGGCCAAGGCATCAGGCGAAGGTTACCACTCCGGTGCAACGATACCAAGACCAGCAGACCGGCGGTTCGGAGGTCACCATGGAGCCCAAGACGGCGTCATCGCCAGTGCTTTTGGCATCCGAAGACCACCTTTAGTCAGGATAACTTGTACTGGATGTTCCCCTTCAAAATGGCCAATTGTTGGCGCCCTTCCCGCTCATTATTTGGGAAGAGGACCAGGGCCTCTATAAATAGGACTAGCCACCACAGTAGAGAAAAGGATCGAGAGACAGAGGAGGGACAGAGAGAGATCCAAAGAGGGAGAGAGAGATCCGGGCCAAATAGAACACCCCGCACCAGCTCAAGAACACCTCTCGCGAGGCTGTTCTTCCCCTGTATTGTTCATCATCAGCCCCTGAGGCAATCCACCACACCACACACTTGAGTAGGGTATTACACCACAACGGTGGCCTGAACCAGTATAAATCTCGTGTCCCTTGTGTGTTCTTCTTTCCGGCCTAGATTCCTTGCGAGCCATCGAAACATGAGTCGATAGGGGAAAGATCTTCGTGTGCACCCCAGAGTTCGAACCTTAAGGGTCTGCCAGAACCCGAAATCCGACATTTGGCGCGCCAGGTAGGGGTGCGCCGGAGTTCTCCCTCCCGACGGCCTGCTCTCCAACAACATTGCGTTTCGCCCTCATGGCAGACAACTCACCGCCCGCTCCGGCAGCCGATGCCGGCACTGGGGCCAGGGGCTCCGAGCCTTGGCCTCCACCTTGCGACAGGTGCAGTGGCCACACAAGTTCAAGCCTGAGGCACCGCCGCACTACAACAGCGTGGCGGATCCGCTGGTGATGGCCGTCCTCAAGGCCGGGGGCGACAACCGGGTGATGGCCAATTGGTTTCCCGTGGCCCTCGCCGACGTCCCGTGCATGTGGCTGCTCCACCTGCCAACGGCCTCTGTGACCTCCTGGGGGGAGCTGCGCGACTTCTTCCTCGCCCATTATGCCGCACCAGTGCCCCCCGGTCGTCGCAACTCTCCTGGGTGGCTCACAAGCACCACCCTCGAGCCTCCACGTCAAGCCGTTCACCCGCCAGATCGGCACCGCCTCCAAGCGCCGAGAAGCCCCCCCGGGCTGGGTGGCGCCCGAGGCCGATCAAACCTTCGACTCGGATGATCACCCCTTCAACCCCATCGGTTCGGGCGCGCTCCCAATGCTGTGCAACCCCACCATCTGCCAAGTGGCCGTCACTAGGACCCTCATCGATGGCGGTGCCGGCCTCAACGTGCTCTCGGTGGAGGCCTTCAGCCTCCTCCACGTGCCACTAGAGCGGCTTCAGCCCAGCAGGCCTTTCTCGGGCGTCGGAGTCGGTTCCACCGCCTCCTTGGGACAGATCCGCCTCCCAGTGACCTTCGGCACTCACGACAACTTCCGCACAGAGCTGATCGACTTCGACATTGCCCCCATCGGCCTCCCCTACAACGCCATCCTCGGCTATCGGCCTTGGCCCGGTTCATGGCAGCAACTCAGCCGGCGTACAACCTCATGAAGATGCCCGGGAGCAGCGGCGTCCTTACCGTGTTAGGAGACACAAGGGATGCGATCCAGGCGCTCAAGCTTGCTTTCAGGGCGGCCGCGGTGGCGCAGCCCGCCAGCACCGACGCCTTTGAGCCCAAGGGGGCTGCACTGGCTAAGAAGAAGCAGCTATTCACCCAAGACAAGGCAGAAACCAAGCAGGTACTGGTTGACGAGGACGGGTCCACTTACGCCACCTTCACCATAGGTGCCAACCTCGAGCCAGAGCAGGAGGAGGCCTTGGTGAGGTTCCTGCGCGCGAACAAGAAGGTGTTCGCATGGGAACCTGATCAGTTAGCAGGGGTCCCGAGGGGTGTGATTGAGCATCACCTCGACGTGTGCCCCAACGTGCGCCCGTGAAGCGTATATGAAGCGACAAATTCACCGAGAAACAAGCTTTCATCGTTCAAGAGACCCGGAAGCTAGAGGCAGCAGGGGTTATCCGCGAGGTCCGCTACCCAGATTGGCTGGCTAATCCGGTCGTCGTGCCGAAAAAGGGAGGAAAGGAACGCATGTGTGTCGACTTCACCAACCTCAACAAAGCCTGCCCGCAGGATCCATTTCCGCTCCCCCGCATTGACCAGATAGTCGACTCCATCGCAGAGTGTGACCTATTGTGCTTCCTAGATGCCTTCTCGGGCTATCACCAGATCAAGATGGCGGTAGAAGACGTGGAAAAAACGGCTTTCCTGACCCCGTGTGGAGTGTACTGCTATACATGCATGCCATTTGGGTTGCGCAACGCAGGCGCGACCTTTCAGCGGCTGATGCACATCGCCTTGGGCCGGCAGCTCGGGAGGAACGCTGAAGCTTACGTCGACGACATTGTGGTGAAGTCTCGGGAGGCAAAAACCCTGATACAGGACCTGGAAGAAACCTTTGCGAGCCTCAATGAAGTGGACCTGCGGCTCAACCCGGAGAAGTGCGTGTTTGGAGTCCCCTCGGGCAAGCTCCTGGGTTTCCTCGTGTCCCACAGGGGCATCGAGGCCAACCCGGAGAAGGTCAAAGCAGTCGAAGACATGAGCCCGCCGAGCACCCTCAGAGAGATGCAGAAGCTCACCGGGCGTGTAACCGCGCTAGGGCCCTTCATTTCCAAGCTGGGGGAACAAGCACTACCCTTCTTCAAGCTGATGAAGAAGAAGGGCCCCTTCGAATGGACTGAAGAGGCCGACAAGGCATTCCAAGATCTCAAGAGGTACCTTACCAGCCCTCCAGTGATGGTAGCTCCGCGTCCTCGGGAGCCCCTGGTGCTCTACCTTGCGGCCACCCCCTACTCCGCCAGCGCAGCCCTGGTGGCGGTCAGGGAGGAGCGCCGGACCAAGGCCGCAGCGACCGTCCGGGCTGAAGCAATGAGAAGCCAAGAGGGCCTCGCGAAGACCACGACCGCAGCCGAAAAGGAATAGCCGCAGCAGGAGAGCACACCCGGAGCAGGAGAGGCCTCTCCGAGCGACCAAGCGCTGGGGGCTCCGTCATCTCAGGAGACGCCTCAACCTCGTCGAGCACCCCGTGTACTTCGTCAGCACGGTGCTACGGGACGCAAGGGCGTGGTCCCCCATGCCTCAAAAACTCCTCCTCGCGCTATTAGTGGCCTCACGCAAGCTGCAGCACTACTTCCAAGGCCATCCCATCAAGGTCGTCTCAGCATACCCCTTGGAAAGAGTAGTCAGGAGCCCCAACTCAGCTGGAAGAGTCGCTGAATGGAACATCGAACTGCAAGCATTTCAGCTAGAATTCAGTACGACCAGAGTCATCAAGGGAGCCGCACTTGCAGATTTCATGGCAGAATGGGCAGAAGCACCGGGCCTCGAGGCAGGCGAGGACCGATCACTTTCCGCGGGAAGCGAGGCACCGGACAGCTGGGTCATGTACTTCAACAGGGCATTCTCCCGACATGGCGCGGGGGCTGGCGCAGTGCTCGTGTCCCCTACTCAGGACAAACTCTACTACGCCGTACAACTCTATTTCCAGCACGGCGAAAAGGTCTCCAACAACATAGCAGAGTACAAAGGCCTGATAGCAGGCTTGAAAGCCTCAGTCGCCTTAGGGGTAAAGCGCCTCATCATCAAGGGTGATTCGCAGCTCCTCATCAACTTCTCCAACAAAATATACAAACCGAAGGACGAGCACATGGAAGCCTACCTCGCTGAGGTTCGAAAGATGGAGAAACAGTTCTGGGGGCTGGAGTTGCAGCATGTGCCTCGCGGCAGCAATCAAGAGGCTGATGACATTGCCAAGAGGGCATCCAAGCTGCTGCCTCAGGAGCCTGGTGTCTTCGAGGAGTGGCTCTTCAAACCCTTGGCGGCACCATCACTATCGAGCACGGCGCAACCAAGGGAGGAGCTCCCTCAGCCGCCTGCCTCGGGAGCTTCGGTCTGCGGCCCGGCCTCAGTGGCACGCCTGCTCCTGGCGTTGGAGCCTCAGGAAGGATGCTGGATCGCAGAGCTCAAGAACTACTTGATGCAAGGGACCCTGCCGGAGAACGAGGAGGAGGCGGAGCGTGTAGCGCGGTAGGCCATGACCTACTGCATTAAGGATGGAGAGCTCTACCAGAAGCGACCAAATGACATGTCCCTACGTTGCATCTCCACAGAGCAAGGGAAGGAGCTGCTGGTAGACATACACGGTGGAGACTTTGCGCACCACTCATCATCACGAACCCTCGTCGGCAAGGCGTTCCGCAGCGGATTCTACTGGCCCACAGCACTCAGCGACGCTGTTGAGCTGGTGAAGGCTTGTGAGGCCTGCCAATTCCATGCTAGGCAGATCCATCAGCCGGCAGGGGGTCTACATACTATACCCCTCTCATGGCCGTTCGCAGTTTGGGGGCTGGACATTCTGGGCCCGTTTCCTCGGGCACCAGGGGCTATCGCTACCTCTACGTCGTCGTGCACAAGTTCACCAAGTGGGCTGAGGTGGAAGCTGTCCGCACCATCCCAGCAGGCTCCGCAGTCAAGTTCATCAAGGGTCTCGTGAGCCAATTTGGGGTGCCTAACCGCATCATCACCGACAACAGTTCGCAATTCACCAGTAATCTCTTCAAAACGTACTGTGCTAACCTTGGAACGCAGATATCCTACGATTCGGTAGCACACCCCCGGAGCAACGGCCAGGCCGAGCGAGCCAACGCGGAGGTCCTGAGGGGCCACAAAGCCAGGACCTTCAAGAAGAAGCTGGAGGCTTGTGGCAGGGGCTGGTACGACGAGATCCAGTCCGTGATGTGGTCTATCCGCACGACCGTGGCCAAGCCGACTGGCGAGACCCCGTTCTTCCTCGTCTACAGAGCAGAGGCCATCCTCCCTCACGAGGTCAGGCATCGCTCCGCACAGGTCCTGGCGTTTGAGGAGACGCAGCAGGACGCCATGCGGGGGACGGATCTCATGCTGGGGGAGGAACGCCATCGAGAAGCCGCGCTGCGAGCAGCAAGGTATCAATAGGCGCTGCGATGATACCACTGCCGCAACATCCGCCCCAGAACTCTTGAGGTAGGGGACCTCGTGCTCAGACGGGTTCTCTCCAGGGAGGGGTTGCACAAGCTCTCTCCCATACGGGAGGGCCCATTCAAGGTTGTTCATGTTTCCAGGCCTGGCTCTGCGCGCTTGGAGACCCGGGAGGGGATACCCATCCAGAACGCATGGAACATTCAACATCTCCGAAGGTTCTACCCCTGAGCGAGGCCTAGTGCCTATGGAAAGGCCCGGTGCCTGTGAAGAAGGCCAATGCCTGTGAAGCTGCCGCATTTGGGGAAAGGCCCGGTGCCTGTGAAGAAGGCCAATGCCTTTGAAGCTGCCGACATTTTGGGAAAGGCCCGGTGCCTGTGAAGAAGGCCAATGCCTGTGAAGCTTCCGCATTTTGGGAAAGGCCCGGTGCCTGTGAAGAAGGCCAATGCCTGTGAAGCTGCCGCATTTTGGGAAAGGCCCGGTGCCTGTGAAGAAGGCCAATGCCTGTGAAGCTGCCGCATTTTGGGAAAGGCCCGGTGCCTGTGAAGAAGACCAATGCCTGTGAAGCTCGCTGCCCGTGACACTCTCACGTAATAATGAGTGGGGCTGTACACGCCCCGGAGTCTCCGGAGTGCCGCCCTCGGGCCACGGGGGCTCCCGCCCACGCCCAGTGGCAACACTTAGCTCCGCGCTGGTGAGAAGACGTCGAAGACTAGAATAGGTGCCGGACGCGGCTTTTTCATTTGCTTTCTGCAGTTGTCTTGTTCATTCCTATTTGAAGTTTTACTGGAGCTATTGACGTCGCTGGCTTGTGACTCTTTATCTTTTTCACTCACTTGCCTCGTTTTCTCTCGCACAAGTCTCGCGAGGGAGGTTCGCGGGCGCCCTCGCGAGTGTTTTCTGCCCCGATCGTTTGAAGTTTTCCTGTCCGAGTCCGCTGCGGGAGCACCCCACCCAGTCCATGCCCCACGGGCATCGCGACACGAGCGCATGACCTGGGCCGATCGCCCCCACAACCGAGACCGAAAGCTACTCCTCCTGCTAATCCCTGCCGGACATGAAGCGCACGGCGAGGCCTCGGCCTCGGGAGGCGAGGACCGCGACAAGCCCCACCGAGCTAAGTAATTCCCGCACATGGGCACACGACACGGAAACATAGCGCACAAATAGCGGAAGCAGCGCGATAATTAATAAAGAAGAAGCCAAACACGCCAAGGCCCTATACTACCTTCTTTTTTGCGCAGGGAAAGAAGAAAAACAAAATAGGCACGACTTGTTCGGCACCAACTTGCGGTGAAAGCTCGAGCTGCCTCCAAGGCTCAGGCGGATCCCTCCTCTCGCTTCACCGGGGCGTGACGGCGGACTGACCCGCTAACTTCACCCAGGCGGGCGCGACAGCGCGGGGGTTGGTTGTGGCCACCGCTGGAGGAGCTGTTGTCTGAAAGATAGTCGCCAAAGCTTGGCGAGCCCCAAGCGCCGCTGCCCACACGCCTGCCGCCATCTTCATCCTGATCGTGGCCGGGCTGGGCGGTGACGCGATCATCGTCTTGAGGCAGCACCCGCCAGCGACCGTCTTCCCCAAACACCCTCACGTAGAGGGTGGCGTCGCCGTCGAACTTGAAGTGCAAGGTGCACCTCTGGCTCAGGCCACGCAGCTGGCAAACGCTTGCCACCGCTGGTCGTGGTCAGATTCCCGGCAACAGAGACCTCCAGCGAAGCCCAGGAAGTCCTGCTGCAGCAACCGTCTGCGTGAAGCCAGAGGCCGCCCTGAGCGCCGGCCGGATGTTCACCTACGAAGAAACGGGGGAGCTGGAGCCAGGTGCTGGTCGGGTCCGCCGACCACACGACGAACTCCGGCAGCACCTCCGCCTAGCGGAAGCGCGGACTGGGGGCCGCGCAGCCACGGCGTGCCTCCCATCAGCAACCGGGCGCTCATCACCGCGCAGGGAACCGCCTCCACGACCACGGGAAGCCACTACGGGGACCGCAAGATGCTTGTGAGGGCGGCCCCGGCCGCGCTTGGTCGGTTGGGAGTCAGGCCCTTCCTGACGAGCCTTTCCTTTCTCCATGGCCGAGAACCTCTTCGGCGGAGCCATGGGAATGGCGAGTAGCCGGGATGGAGGGAAAGGAGTAGCAGGAAGGGATGGACTGAAGGGGCTCACGCAGTCCCGTACTTATAGCCGGAGAAGGCCAACCGCCGGCCACCACGATCGCAGGTAATCATGACCCATTTTTTGCATGCAGGGACTTGTCAAGTCGTGCGGTTGCCGAGGCGTCGTGGGGAGCGGAGGCGCCCACGTCCAATCAATCACCACGCGGCACCCAAGGCCGCAGGCTATTGGGGCTCGCGGCGCTTCGCACTTGCCCCTTCCCTTCTCTGCTAAGCCAAGCCCGGGCGCGCCTTGGGCTCGGGGGCTACTGTCGGTGTTCTGGTAATGGGGGTCCCCAGACTTGCCTGCCTGCGGGCTGCGGCGTGGCTCAAGTGGGGGCCGAGTGCGGCCCAGCTTCATCAGCTCAAGCTAAAGACCCCCACGAGGGGCCAAGCCTCACGGGGCGGACGACAGGAAGCTTCCTCAGGAGCAGCCTCATCAGGCAGGCTCGTGAGGAGGCGGAGAGATCATGGCAAGGGCACCTCACGAGGAGCCCATGACGCAAGCCATGAAGATCGAGATCAGGCAGGCGCCAGGCGGGCGCCGGCCTGTGCAGTGTCCTTGTTTCCCCTTCGGTGCAAAGGGGGCAAGCACAGGCCAAGGCATCAGGTAAAGGTTACCACTCCGGTGCAACGAGACCAAGACCAGCAGAGCGGCAGGACGGAGGTCACCGTGTAGCCCAATACGGCGTCATAGTCAGTGCTTTTGGCAGCCGAAGACCACCTTTAGTCAGGATAACTTGTATTGTATGTTCCCCTTCAAAATGGCCAATTGTTGGCGCCCTTCCCGGTCATTATTTGGGAAGAGGACCAGGGCCTCTATAAATAGGACTAGCCACCACAGTAGAGAAAAGGATCGAGAGACACAGGAGGGACAGAGAGAGATTCAAAGAGGGAGAGAGAGATCTGGGCCAAGTAGAACACACCGCACCAGCTCAAGAACACCTCTCACGAGGCCGTTCTTCCCCTGTATTGTTCATCATAAGCCCCTGAGGCAATCCACCACACAACACACTGGAGTAGGGTATTACACCGCAACGGTGGCCTGAACAAGTATAAATCTCGTGTCCCTTGTGTGTTCTTCTTTTCGGCCTAGATTCCTTGTGAGCCATCGAAACGCGAGTCCGTAGGGGAAATATCTTCGTGCGCACCCTAGAGTTCGAACCTTAAGGGTCTGCCGGAACCCGAAATCCGACAGTCGCAGCAAGCTACAAGGACTTAAAGGAACAATGCATGACATTTCCCCGAAGGGACAGACACAGGAGCAAAGAAGGACACATGCCGATCATCCCATGTGTTCCGGAGCAGTAGCAAGCTACCATGGCTCAATGGAAGCACTAGGAGACAGTTCCCCATAGGAGAGGCTACCAAGAATAAACAACTAGATTGTCGGATCCCACACATACCAATCATTTCAAAATCATACACACAATATGCTCGATATGTGCAAATACAACATGGCATTACAACAAAACTCTATGACTCAAAGTATTTATTCAGAAGTCTCCGAAGAGTCATGCATAGTAAGAAGTACAATCATGGGTCACATGACCCAACATACATAGCATATAGGCAACGGAAGCATAAACATGTTTGGGTACAGACATCTGAAAAGGAAGAAATCTTTAGAGCCTGACTATCTACTAGACCCTCCCAAGGGTACAAGGTTGTAGCTTAAGTAACAAGCTAAATGTCGATGTCCACGCGAAACTACAAGTGAGAGTGAAGTCTCCTCTGCAAAACATTAAATTAAGAAAACGTGAGTACAAATGTACCCAACAAGACATACATCAGAACTAGCTACATATGCATCAGTATCAACAAAGGGGTGGTGGTTTTTAGCTGCAGCAAGCCAGCTTTGACTCGGTGGCTATCCTGTAATACCACTGCTGGTAACTCTTTTGAGGTGGCGCACATGAGTCCACATATTCACCCTATCAATACACCACTATAGATCCCCTCCCGTCTCCCTACGAGAAGGCCATCCATAGCACACACGCTTATCTTGCACATTTTAGAGTATCCGGTTTCACTTGTCTATGAACTATGTAAGCAACCCAGTAGTCCATTACCGTAGACGCGGCTATTCGAATAGATCATGTTAACCGTGTAGGGGTGTACTTCTTCACACACGCTCTCACCACTTACCGCCATGTACACGTAATGTATCTCGGCAACCTTCAAGCAGAAGCCTGGCGAGGGTGTCGGCCACGACCTGACTAACCACGCAAGTCTCTAGTACATGTTTATCGCCTAGTCAGGTTCCATTTGTAGGGAGTTACGCCGAGGTTTCCACTACGACCCCCAACGATGTGTGCACTACAAGAAACCTGTTAATCCATGACGGATTTCTGGTGACGGCTCTTTGATCTGTCACGGAAATCATCACCGATTAAAAAAGGGTAGCCCCTATATGACGGACATCGAGGGACCGTCACGTGAACCGTCATGGATCGATCAGATAGGCCTAGCAGGGCCTAGCTTTTTTTCTTTGTCCACCATCCGGACCATCATGGACAGCTCCTGTTGATGTGTCAATGTGTGCCTCCTTGTTTGGCCCACATGTTAGTCAAATGCTGTAGAGAAAATAAAAAAGAGGAGGGCGCGCGTGGGGTGATGAAGTTGATCAGCCAGCAAAAAAAAAGGCAAAGTCCAAGAGCGCGCGGAGGTGCAATTTTTTTGAGCCAGCCCATTTAACTCCATAGTCCACTCCCACCTACCCTAATTCCTATTCTCTCCCATTCCCTCAGCCGCCGCCACTCCTATCCTTCTCTGCCGCTCCACACCAGCACCGGAGACAGCACAGAACCACCCTTACCTCTCACGATCCACCGCTCCGTGCCCGCCTCCATCCATCATTTGTCCTCTTCCTCCTCCGTGTCCGATGAACAAGCACGGCGAGCTCCGAAGCTCACCTCCTACGACGCGGAGGCGCACGTGGGTGGGGCTCCTGAGATCCGTGGTAGTGTCGACCAGACGGCAACGACGGCGGTGTCCGTGAAGATGCGAGATCCGTCGTCACGACGGCGTCCGCGAAGATGCGAGATCCATGGTGGTGGCGTGCCGAGGTGAGTTACATGATGTGGCGACACCGCCACAGATCCAAAGTACAACCCTTGTCGCTGGGTCCAGTTATCCGTCAGCCACGCCACCGTCGGTCCCCTCGTTGTTGCGGCCATCTTCTCCATCCATGGTGAGTAGCCTCCACTCACCGCTTTTCACTTTCTCTGGCCGGAAAGACCAAGTACGTTCATCCGCATCGTCCCTTACCCTCCCGCCCCCCTCTGTTCATCTCCATGGATGGATGTAGCCGTTCTTGGTAGAGGACGGATGCAGGCCTCGTTGGCCAGGCTGAATCGGTACAAGCAAGAAATTTTGGCAGCTGCCATGTCCGTCTTTAAAACGAATAGCAGAAGGCACGAGAACCACTTCCTGGGCTGCTTGTTCATTACTGATTATTTGTGCTTTGTAGATGTAGGTTGTTCTGCTTCCTTCCTAATTACATTGTGCCGCACATTAATCTTTTGTACTGGAAACAAAAAGTATTAGGTTTAATTTCTGTTCTTGTTGCTGTTCAGGCATTGTAGTTGTACACCGCTAATTCGTAAGTCCGATGTATGTTGTCTCGATTTTTTGAATAGTAATTCCATACAGCATTTATCTTCCAGCTTTTACAATTGAGAAACTCATACCATTATCTAAATGAAGAAAAACTGATATCTGCAGATTCTGTAGGTACATGCTATTTCTTATCTGTAGTTTTATTGAATGTATTTTGTTGAGAAAAAAGTGCCATGCCTGCCACCTTCCACGTCCTCCGTCCGCCTCATCATCCCCGGTGAGCTCGCCAAGAACGCATTCTTGAATATCTATGAAGTTTGGATAGTGCACTGAATATTCAGGTTTTTCGATTGCCGTGTTCATTTTATTGCATAGTGTCCAATCTTCTGCATGCACATAATGGTGATGGATCCCATACGAGTCAGGGCATCTAATGGTCTTTGTACAACTAAAAACATTTTTTACTTAGTGATGTCTGCACTGCCCTTGCCTACATAATTTGCACATTTCACATGGACCAGAAACATGTTTTACTTGGTGATTGTATCTACACTACCCTTTCCTGCACACGCTCTTTATGTTATGCATACACTTTACTCAAACATCTATTTGCCCTTATGTTCTGCTATGGCACTCGCTCAATTTACATTTGTGAATTATGATTGCTGGAAGTAAACTTGACTGAAAATACACGTAATTCATGCTTGTTCTACTAACATAAAATTCAGTCCATGCTTATGTCCCCTGTCACCAAGAAGATAATTTGGAATCCAGCTCTTGAACTTTTTTTGGTTGAGTTACTTCATGAGCACAACACTTCTTAATGTTGGCTATGTTCTTTTCTCACTGTGTGAGCACTAGTAGTGTCGAATTTGTGAGATCGGCTAATTAGCTAAGCAACTACTAGTTTAATAATTAAATGCCCATGAGATGCTCCTATTGGTTCCTTCGATTTTTCTTCTTTATGGAGAGAAAGTAATTCATTAATCTCACTGAATCCATCTACCAAGAGTAGATTGTTTGTTAACTAGGCCTGCTATTACACTATTTCTCTGTTATATATTATGTGCAAACTTTCTCTGTGTTATGTGGTGAAAATTGCCATCATATCGATTTCAACACAATAAGTTGATGAAATTCATGCCACGTGATCTTTGCTCAGTTTAATATATATCACAATTTGATGATGAATTTCTTGTTCTCAAGACATGCCACCATGTTCGTGGATGTTATGTACTAAATACCTCCATCTAAACAAGTTGTAAAAATATATTTTTTCCTGCCATTTACTCTGTTTTATTTATTTATATTAGAAATCGTGCAGAGTTAGATAAGTGTACAGCCTGAAGATTTGTACTCTTAATTACAGATGGTGCCCAACATTTGGTAATCTTATAAACCTGACTAAAGCAAACTCTTAACTATACCAGGTATATGGTGTTCTTCGTAGCTTTTATCCTTCAATGAGTGTTGGTGCATTCACTGTAAGATAAAATTGGGCATTGACTGAATGAGCATAAGAAATTGAATGTCTTGGGTGTAGACATCATTAGTAGTGGTTAGGTTTGCACTTATGGTACGAAATGATTCTACAAAGTTTAGTTGATGTGTTTGTATGGCCTCAACTACTACTGCTATAGTACTTAGTTCTGTGATGTGTGTTTTGTTATTTTATCATTTGAATTTCAGTTGACACATTTTTGTTGTGTGTTTTGTTACTTTGTCATTTGACTTTCATTACTGCCTTGATGTCTAATTCAATGATTACCTAACTTCTTAATATGGTTGTATAAATAATCTTGCTGTTTTCCCTTCCTTCTTTTGGTTTGCAAGCTAATAGTTTAATTGATGTTGAGTTTCTTCGCTTATTACAGCAGAGGTGATGGATTTTGTACAACTGTATTTCTGGAAATGTGTGTACACAGAATTACAATCTGAAGGAGCGATGAAAGTGAATATTGCGCGCTTTTATTTAAGATTACTAATAGTAAATGGTATATTGTTTTTGCTTCAGACTTAGGAGTGTTAGATTGGCTACGTCGTGCATTTGTACAGTCTCAAATTTCTAGTGTTATTACTAGCATATTCTCTAATTCTTGGTATTATTCGACATCTGCCCTGTCTCAATTCTTTATCACATCTCATATTGAAGTGTGGATCATCATTTTGCTTAAAATGGTCTTGCCTTTGAGTGTTTTGATTTTATGTAGGTTTGGCAGTTATTTCGTGTTCCTGGATATTGAAGTTTTTCAGCGGGAGTTATTTGGGTTCGGAAGCTGCCCTGAAGCGGTGGTGAAGTGTTGGAGACTTAAAAATCTGCTAGTAGTGTATTTTCTTTGAAGTCATGTTACTCTTTTCTTTAACAAAAATGTTTAAAGCACTTTCTAGATATACTTGTGATGTTTTGAAGTCATGTTGGAACTTTGTATTGTCATGTGAACAATTGCTATTTTTTAATGAATATAATTTGGTTGTTCTATTGTAAATTTTGTTGCATCATAAAAACAGGCATGACAAACAAGGGCTATTAAGTAGGACTAAAAAATAGGTACGCTAATGGAGGTGAAAGATAAACATTATTTGGTTGGACTGTCCATGAAATTGGGCCAAATCTCTAAATGGGCTCGTTACAACATGGGCCATGTTATCCTCCACGTCAGATCCAGGTAGACGCCATGTCGCAGCCACGTCATGTAAATCGGCGACGGTCTGTTCGTCACAGCCTAGTTTGGGCTTGGCGGTCCTGGGGCAGATCCATGACAACCAAGGACCGTCATGGAAGGTACGATATCAAATTATGACGCGATATACATGACGGATTTCGGATCCTTCATGGGTGGGCACGCATGACAGTTTTTGGCTGATCTGTGACGGACTAGGACTGTCATGTATTAACAAGTTTCTTGTAGTGGTGTAGGGTTCCCGAGGAACCCAACGGTGTCTCGGTACACCATGCCACTTGCCTACCACATCATAACCCACCACTAGGTTCGGCGCTACGCACAGCCTCCAGCATACAACAAACACCAAAAACTACTTGCAACTCCTGGACAGAGGACATGGAGATTAATAAGTCGAGAGAGTCAATTAAGGATCCCAATGTGTGGTAGTAACTGTCTTGGATAACAAAAACGGAACTCAGTTTCTAAGGACGGTTTCAATGAGACAACCCACCATGTACTCCTACATAGCCTCTCACCGCTACCTTTCCCAAATCGTGTTCACACACTTAGCTCTCAACGGTGGGACATGATGACCACATTCCAATTCATCCCCGATGAATCAGACCTGACACAACTCTAAGCATTAGAAGGCATAAAAAGCAACCATAAATGAGTAGGCTCATCATGGCTCAAACAACTCCTACTCATGCTACTGGGTTTTTACTAATTACTGTGGCAAAGACAGGTCATGCAGAGGAATGGGGTTCAGCTACCGCAGCATGTAGCAGTTGAAACATTGTCGTCCTAATGCAGTAAAACAAAGCAGGAGCGAGAGAGTGGGATTGTATCAAAATGCTCAATGGGGGTTTTGCTTGCTTGGCACTTCTGAAGATAGTATAGCTCTTCATCGGTGTCAACAATCGCAACGTCGGAACAACGTCACTGTGAGGGGACAACACCAGCAAATAGAGAAGGAATACAATCAATGCAATGCAACAATATGATGCATGATCATGAGATGTAGATATGATGTGGTTTGAGCTAGTGCATCTAGCATTTTATTTGGATGAAGTTCATTTGAACCAAGGGTTCAAATGTAACTCCAAATTAAGCATTTAAAAATGCCATTTATGTTTTTTAACATATTCAGTAGGTATAACTTGATTATTCATGCATGAAAATGGTATACATGGATAGATTGGATTTTTCTGATAATTTTTCATATATAAATTATTTCATTTGGAGTTACGGTTGAATTTCTAGAAATTTTAAACATTTTCTGAAATTTCCTTGTTATACTAATTTAAACTAAATCCAGAAAATGACTTATTGCGCCAGCATGACGTCAGTGTGATGTCAGTGAGTTAACAGGCGTGGTCCAGGTCATACCTGACCAGTGGGACCCGCGTGTCTGTGACTAACCTAACTAACAGAGTTAATTAGCATTAATCTAATCATAACCTAGATTAGTTAAGGGTCTGGGCCCACATGTCAGTGAAATAGAGGCTAATTAAGTTTAGTTAAAACTTAACCAAAATTAGCAGGAGCCTGGGCCCACATGTCAATGACCCAGGGGAGTCAAACCCCTAGTCAAACGATTCAAACTCGCCGGCGTTTAACCGCCGGCGGGGTTAGACGCGGCGACGAGCGTTGGAAACGCTGCTCCGGCCACGGTTCGATGCGCGGTAGGCGCTACGGGAAGCTGACGGTGTGGCGCGTCCAACGATGGCCTTGGACGGAGCTGGGGTGGCTGGAAACGGCGGCGGCCGGAGCTCGGGCGCCAATGAAACGACGACACGGTGCACGGGAGGATTAAGGGTTATTTCCTATGGGTGCTACATGCATTCACGAAGATGACAGGCATATGCACGGGACCATTTGGTCACCGGAGCCTCATCGGCGACAAGCTTGTGCGGCGGCTTGCTTCAGACGTCATGGAAACGGCCGCTACGGCGAGCAATAGGCCACGGGGTTAGGGGAAACGATGGCGGGGCTCACTGTGCGTTGGATGGAGGGCTCAGCAGCACGGGGGAGGCATCAGAGTTGATGGAGCGACGATGGTGATCTCCGGCCTCCGGGCTTGAAGTTGAGGGTGGTGAGGGCATTCTAGGGGCTCCCGGCGTCGGATGGCTCAACGAAGGGCTTCATCGCGAGGAGACGGAGCTCGAGGCACGAAGACAAGGCGAGGTAGTAGCTCTGGGCGCGGTGGCAGCAAAAGGCGGCGACGGCGTGCTCGGTTGCGTGGGAGGGAGAGAGCCAAGGGAGGAGAATGGGACGAGGGAGAGTGAGAGAGGGTCTAGGGAGCTGCATGGCGTTTTGGGAGGCAACTAGCGCGAGCAGGTGGGCTCGAGGTGGCCGGGGCATGTGGTCGCGTGCGCCGGGCACGCGCCAGTCCTCTTGGCAGAGGAGGAAGACGACAGGAAGGAGGAGGTGGGCTGGGTCGGCTTCTCTCCTGGGCCAGGTGGGTGGGCTGCTCAGGTGAGCTCTCTCTCTCTCTCTCTTTTTATTTTCTATTTTCTATTTTGTTTTTGTTTCTTTTTTATTTATTCCTTTGGCCACTTTTTTAAATTTAAACAAAATTCAAATAAGTGCCAAACACCTCTGAGTATAATTTATGTTGCTCATTGGACATTTCCAGTTGCACATAAATTATCTCAGAGCATTTGAAAACATATCCATATATATTTGAATATATTTCCAAATTCAAATAAGATATTGTTTTAAATTAGGAGACCAAATAATTCCTTTAAAATGTTCCAAAATTTCCGTCTGCTATATAACCCTTGGCAAAATTCTCAAAACTATTCTTAGGGCATTTTGGAATCACTGAATGCAATTTAAAGGGTTATTGCCCTTCTTTTAAAATAATTTCTGAGGCTTGAATAATCCCCATTTCAATTTTCTAGTAATTAACAGGATGCATGATGCTCGCTGATGCAACTATCTGCAAACAAATTCTAGGTATGTGACAACCAACGACCGGCCAAGAGCGGGCTCAAAGCCCGGAGGGGATTTAGCGGGCGCGCGAGTTCTTCCCCTCTTCTTCGACCTCGGGGCCATGGCGGCGGAGGTGGATCAACACTGGCGCGAAATCTGGAAGGGGGAAGCGAGCTCACAAGAAAGGGAGAGACAGAGGACAAGCACGGCGGGCAATGGTGGCTGAGCCGTGCTCGCAATAGGCAGCCGTCAAATCGAGCGGTTGCTGAGGCTGCGTGGGGAAGTGGAGACGCCCACGTCCCGTCAAGCGCCACGTGTCGACCGAGGGCGCAGGCGGTTGGGGCCCGCGGCGCTCCACCCTTGCCCTTTGGCTTCGCCTCGAAGCCAAGTCCGGGCGCGCCGCGGGCCCGGGGGCTACTGTCAGCTTATGGGAACTAGGGTACCTAGACTTGCCTACCTGCGGCCCGTGGCGTGGCTCCATCGACAGCCTGGTACGGCCCATCTTCAGCATCAACAACACAACACCCTCACGACGGGCCAAGCCTCGCGAGGCGGACAACGCCAAGACCTCCAGAAGGAGCGGCCTCCTCAGTCTGGCTCCTGAGGAGCAGAGATTTCTATGCAAGCCCCCACCTCGTGAGGTTTGGATGACACGAGTCATGACAACCGATGCCAGGCAGGTGCCAGCGGGTGCAATACAGCAGGTTTCCTTTTTGGTGCTAAAGAGGCAAGCGCAGGCGCGGAGTCCTGAGGTATCAACCAAAGGTTTCCTTTTTCGTGCTACAAGACCAAGACCGCCAGGACAGAGGTCATCGCCGAGCCCACCATGGCGTCACGACCGGAGACTTTGCAGGTGAAGACCACCTTTCGTCGGGATAAGATGTACTAGTTATCTCCCTTCGAATTTGGCCATTGTGGGATCCCTTCCCGCCTTCATTTGGGGGAAGAGGACCAAGGCCACTATAAATAGAGCCTAGCCACCACCGTAGAAGGCCCAACTCTTCATATCCATTTCCGCAATCTGGGCAGCGAGGCGCTCAGCAATATCAATCAAGTTCTTGATCCAGAGGGCACACTACTGGATTTGATTGTCAAGCTTCTCTTCGGCGTCCTCCTAGAGAGTCCTAGCCTTGTTTAGATCCTTCACCAGCAGTTTCTCACGGGCACCGCCAGGTTCAATGTCCTTCTCCAGAGTGTCGAGCCTGGCCTTCATGTCAGAGATGGCGTTGTTGGCAGTATCAAGATCCTGGCTCTTGGAGGAAAGTTGCGATTGCACCTCCTTTAGGAGGGTCTCTGCTTTCTGCGCTTCCTCTTTGAGATCCACGATCTCCTTGGTGCTCCCGGCAAGGTCATCCGTTAGCTTGCTCACTTGATGATCAATATCAGTCTTGGCGGCAGAAGCGACACCTAGCTAATCCAGAACTTTCTTCAGCTAGGTAGAGGATTCAAGGCTGAGCACGTTCAGCGTGGCCTTGTGCCTGTTCTCCAAATCCTTGGTACGCTGCTGGACAAGAGCCTCCAGTTCCTCATCCTTGCCGCGGAGGGTGGCTTTGAGATTCCCTTCCCGGGCAAAAATGTCCTTCTCCTTGGCATTTAGAAGCGCTTCGCGCTCCGCAAAATGGACAGCACCTCCTCTTGCCATAGGAGGGATTGTAACTACTTGTTGTACCTCTGGAACAGCTCATTACCTTTATCCCTTAGCTTCTGATGCATGAGGCCGACAGACTCACATTGCGCCTTAATGGCCTACCACTTGAGACTGTACCTGCCCTGTACATCCTTGATTCCTGTTGCCATGGACTCCAGAAAGGCTAAATCCTTGGAGTTGTCAATAGAGTTGTCAGCTTCTTTGACTCTCTGGGACAACAGCGTCAGAATGAGCCTGATCTCTTCATCAAAATCCATGCCCGTTGCAACAGTTGAACCGGAGGCTGCAAGCCCAGGTTGGGCAAGGATCAGCGCCAGCTTGCTTGAGGATGGTTGTGGGACTGCGGCCGGTGTGCCATATAGGGGAAGAGGACCCATAGTTTGTAGTGGGGTTTTCCCCTCAACAATTGCCTCTGAACCTGATATGCTTCCGGGAGTTTTCTATGCTTCCTTTGGGGATTGTTGGATATTACCCGCAGCGTGCACATGGCCTTCCGCGGCAGCAATCCTGGCGGCCTCTTCAGCAACATCCTTCCCAATACTGGCCACTTCCTCCAGCAGCTAAGGTTCATCAGTTGTCGGGGATACGAATAAAATCAACAGACAATGATAAATAAGATACCAGAAATCGTTGAGTGAGAGACCAGGAAGCGAAGAAATTCAAGTAAAAGGAGACAAGGGAAAGTGGATTACCCGGTGGTGTTTGTTGTAGAGGAGCGTCGGCCTCCCCGGCAACGTTAGTTGGGGATGATCGGTCCGTGTCCACTCCCTCGGTAGCCGTGACCTCAGCATGAGTAGAACCCTTGGTGGAGGCCCTTGCCGGTGATTTCTCTACTTGGACGGGCTCGTCAGGTCGTCGCCGCCCCTGATCTGGATGGGGTTGGCGCCGGACCGGGTGGCCCACTGTTGATGATGGCGTCTGCCGCGGTGGTCCCTGTAGGTAGGACTCCTTAGGATTCGCGTCTTTTGTTCCTGCGAGGAGCCAAGAATGTACCCCACGGGGGCTTGTAAGATGTTTGTAGCTTCGTTTGTCAATATGATCCTTATTGTGAGGCAGTGCGAGATGCTCATTCCGTTCTAGCTCAGTTTCCTCCTTTCAGTCCTCACGAGGGCCTGATGCTCTGCGCCGACAGGTCCCAGTCCCAAGGCGGCTTCAGCCGTCGCTGGTATGCCAGGTCGCGATGCCGTGGTCAAGGCCAGGAGGTGAGCGGCCCGAGGTCCGGTAAGAGCCTCTGAGTCGCGATGCTCAGGGGGTCTCCCTTGGCGCTCAAGCAGCCATCACTCGGTGAGAAAGGAGAGCGAGGTTGCTAACACGGGGTTGCATTGAGTGTGGGGATGGTGTTGCGATAACTAGTGTGTCCGGAGGGTGACTTATCTCGAGGGTCAGGACAATGCCTCCTGGTGCGGCGCCAGGTCCGTGCCTTGGCCAGCGAGAGATTGCGTGGCGAGGTTGTTTCGTGCTCCTTGGAGGGACCCTGCAGGTTCACCACAAAAGGAACAAGAGCTCGCCGTGGCGATCGTTTGTCCTGCCATTAGTTGCTTTGGAGAGGCGCGAGAGGCCTCGCGAGGTGTGTTGGGGCACCCATGAGCCAGCGCAAGGCTCACGGGGCCCTACCTCAAGGCGGGTTGCGCCTGGCTCTGGGCCTTATCCTCGAGTGTGTTCTCGCAAATTTTGCGGATGTCGGTGTTTCACGTCTTGGTCCCGGCTCGTGATGGTCTCGGCCGTCGCTGGCAAGCCAGGTCGCGATGCCATGGACAAGACCAGAGGGTGAGGGCCGAGAGCCGGTAGGAGCCTGAGTCGCGATGCTCGTGCACCCCCTTCAACGCAGCTAAGCTGGGTTAGATGATTGAAACTCTCGTCCTCGGGTCCCGGCTCTCGGGCTGGTCTCGGCCGTCGGCAAGCCAGTCAGCGATGCCATGGACACGACCAGTGGGTGTGGGCCGGATAGCCGGTCGGAGCCCTGAGTCGCGTTGCTCCGGCACCCCCCTTTAACGCGCAAGCTGGGTTAGATGACGCGACTCTACGTCCTCGGGTCCCGGCTCTCGGGCTGGTCTCGGCCGTCATTTGGCAAGCCAGGTCGCAATGCCATGGACAAGACCAGAGGGTGAGGGCCGAGAGCCGGTAGGAGCCTGAGTCGCGATGCTCGTGCACCCCCTTTAACGTGCAAGATTCCGTCACCCAGAAAAGGCACCAAATAACAAGCATGGTGGAGCGAGAGCATAATCCTAAGGAAAGCGTAAGAAGGATACATGTCACTGGGACAGGCCCGAGCGGCTTGGGGATGATGCAGCCGAGGCGCCCCCAACGAGATAGGCTAATGACATGAAATAAAAGGGATACATGCCGCAGGACGGACCCACGCGGCCTGGGAATAATGCGGCCTCAAGGCGCTCCCAGCCGGAAATAAAACTTAAAGATGTCACCTGGTGATGTTGAGGACGAAGGGGTGTTGGTGTAGCAGACTCGGTGGGCTGCGGGAGCCGATCCTCATGAGCCCCCAGGCCCGGGGGCCTCGGGAGGGTCCAGAGGCGCTGGCGGCTCCTCAGGGGCCATCTCCATCTCCGCCAGGCGGGGCATGGCGTGGTGACCTCTCGAGCCTCGGGATGGCCCTCATGAGATGCTGGTGCGCAGCAACCGCGTTTGGCAGGCCGTGAGGCATGCGCACGTAGTTGTGGGGCGGGCCCTCGCAATGTCCCACTCACGAGGGCCAGAGGCGCTCTTGAGATGCGGCTCGGTTGAGCCCTGGTATGTCGATGCAGACGCGCAGCCCACCATCCTCGCCTGGATGGGGGGCCACAGTGAGTGGCGGCGGCTGCCCTCATGATCCCGGACTCCTGTAGCTCTGAATGGCCTTGCCGACGAACTCCCGAGGGTTCGGCCCTCCTTGCCTTGCTCCTGCTTGCGGGAAAGCGTGCTTGAAGCACGCCTCACGTGGTGCCCAAGCGCCTCCTCGTGACCTTGGCGAGGTCGGCGGCCCTCCGTGGAGAGCCCCGAGCTCGGCCAGAGGAGGGCGCCGGGCGCGCTTTCCTATGCAATGGAAGGAGGCTCCCTCTGGCCCGGTGCGGGCCCTGAGGGGCCTGCCTCTTGAGGAGTCGGGCCGGTCAATGTCTTCTTCTTCTTGGGTGCGGCCTCTGGAGGCCTCCTGCTGCTGTGGTCTGGGTCTTCTAGCGATGCGGCCTGAAAGGCTCGCTCCAGGGAGCACACTGCGTCTCTCTCTTCACAGGGCACCGTGATGACCCCGCCGCTTCCTGGCATCTTGAGGACGTTGTAGCCGTGGTGGGTTCTGACCATGAATTTGGCCAGCGCCGGTACCCGAGGATGGCATTGTCTGGCAGGCGAATGTGGGCGACGTCGAAGTTGATGAGCTCGGTCTGGTAGTTGTCGCGAGCCCCGAAGGTGACAGGAAGGCGGACCTGCCCGATCGGGACCGTGGAGCCGCTCGGTGACTCCGGAGAAAGGCTTGGTTGGCTGAAGGCGATCAAGGCACTTGAAGATTGTTGAATGTTTCCACGGACAGGGCGTTGAGTCCCGCCCGCCCGTCGATAAGGGTCTTGGTGACCAGCATGGTGCTGATGATGGGGGAACAAAGCATCGGGAGACCGCCGGCTGTGGCCGCGCACCTGAGCTAATCCGCTGAGCTGCACGTGATGGCGCACGCCGACCCCCTGAGAGGGCGCGTGGCCTCGAGCTTGGGGAGGACTGCATTCACTTCGGGCGAACTGCTTGAAGATGCGCCGAGAGGCTAGGGCTTGAGCTCCGCCCAGATGCAGCGATCGCATCGCGGTTCTGGAAGCCCCAGCCCCTCGCCCCGATGACGGTCCTCATTTCTTCTTGGCGGCGGTGGCGGTGGAGGAGGCTCTGCGTTCCTCAAGGCGATCTCGCGAGGCTGATCCCTCCAGCCTCCCTCGCGAGGCGGGTCTTGCCAACGGTCCTCACGAGGTTGGTCGCGCCACCCCTGGCGCGGGCCGTGGTCTTCCCAGCGTCCTGCATTCCTTCCTCCTCCTCGGCCGTAGCCCCGGTCGCTGCGCTCGGGGCGTCTGCCGACTCTTCCTTCGCGTACGGCCCGGAGCTCTTGGCATTCATTGGTGCTGTGGGTGTGGAGGTCGTGGTACACGCAGTACCGACTGCCCTTGGAGGACTCGGGCTGATCTCTGCCTCGCTTGGTGTCTGGTTCGGCCGCGAGTACGGCAGCCCCCTTGCGCTTCACGTCCTTGGCCTTGGACTTCTTCTCTTCAGGATCCACGGCAGGCAGCTCGAGGAGGGAGAGGCACCCCTCCTCAGCCCTGGCGCACTTGGTCGCCAAGTTGAACAGCTCCAAGGAGGTGCACAGATCTTCATGCATCGCCAGTCCTCCTTCATCTTGACGTCACAGACGCCCGTCGGAGAAGGCGAGATGATGGCCTCCTCCGTTACCACAGGGATCTTGAGGCGGCGTTGTTGAAGCACCGGATGTACTTTTCCGTGGTTTCCGGCTGCTGCTTGATTCGGCGCATGTCGCCACGGCGGTGGCTGGTCGCGAGTACCACGGAAGTTGGCGATGAAGCGGGTGCGCATCTCGGCCCAGAAGAGATCGTGCACAGGGCCAGATTCAGGAGCCAAAGCGGGCTCCGTCCTTGAGCGCCATGGGAAACCAGTTCTCCATGACCTTTTCATCCCGTTGGCGGGCTCTATGCCCAGCTCGTAGAGCTGGAGGAACTCCGTAAGGGTCATTTGTCTTGCGTCGTAGCGAGGAGGCAGGTCTGGCTTGAACTTGGCGGGCCACGCGACGCTGCGCAGCTCGGAGGTGAAGGCGCGACAGCCCGCCGTGGCCGCGGGGGGCCTCGGACGACAGAGAGCTTGGTCTTGCGGGCCTCCCTGCGCCGCGGCTGGGGGCAGCGCAGGGTCTTGACGTGCTGGAGCGGGGAGCGCTCGGGCAGCTTCTTGTGGGCGAGGAACTTCTTGACAGCTCTGCTCTTGCCGCCGGCGCGCCTCGCGGGAGCGGGTTCCGCCAGGGGCAGCGCCTCGGGGCTGAAGCGCCTTCTTGAGGAGGAGGCAGCCGAGGCGCCCGGGAGCTTCATCGCTGCGGCGAAGCGGTGCGGTGCAGCGGGACGGACGGTGCGGGGGCGCCTCCTGTAGAGCGGACGAGTTCGCGACTCGGTCGAGCCATTCTTCACAGACGTCGTCGACGGGGCGGTAGCGCAGGAGCTCGTTTGCTACGATGAGTGCAGCTCGGGCCTCCATGGCCGCGCGGGGCGCGCGTGACGAAGAACCAGCGGGGGTGAGCGAAGGCGTGGCGGTGCGGCCGTCCCGCCTCATGGATGGGTGTTGGGACGATGCTTGCTGCTCGTTCCCCACCGGGCCGGTGGCGGCGTTGACGGCAGTGACGAGAACGACAAGGCGCCCGCCACGACGGAGCTGTCACGGCGACATGGGAGGCGAGGGCGGCTCGGCGCTTCGGCGCCCGATGGGCGTCGGAACATGGTTGCGGTGGTCGGGAAGAACGAGGCGACGAAGGCAGATTCCGCGCACTGCTGGCGCACCAAATGTCGGATTTCGGGTTCCAGCAGACCCTTGAGGTTCGAACACTGGGGTGCGCGCGGAGATCCAACCTTCCACCGTCTCGCACCTCGCCTAATCGCTGGGACCTAAACTACTAAACGGAACAGCACAAGGGACACGAGATTTATACTGGTTCAGGCCACCATTGTGGTGTAATACCCTACTCTAGTGTGTGGTGTGGTGGATTGCCTCTTGGGCTGATGAGGAACAATACAAGGAAGAACAACCTCGCGAGGGTCTGTTCTTGGCGGGTGCGATGAACTGCTAGGTGGTGCTCAGTCGCTCTAGCTACTGGTTTCTCGATGAGGATTCCGGTCTCCTCCCTTCTCTCCCTCTTCCAAATGCCCCTAGCTCACTCTCTCTCTCTCTCTCTCTCTCTCTCTCTCTGTGTCCGTCTCTCTCCCGCCCCGGGGGTGGCTACTCCTATTTATAGGCGAAGGCCCTGGGCTTCTTCCCAAATATTGAGCGGGAAGGGCGCCAACAATTGGCCATTTTGAAGGGGAACAGCGGGTACACTTATCCTGACTAAAGTTGGTCCTCTGTAACGCCCCGGATGCAACTTTCCATATTCGTAACTACAACTCTTGCCTTTTCCGGAGATGCCATCTGTTATTTCCTCCGTGGTTGGGTTTTTGTCTTTTGTTTTGCATTTTGTTCATGTCATGCTTTTCATCATCGCATCATCCGGATTGCATCGGCACTCGTTGTCGTCATTGTTTTTAAAACTTGCATCCGCTCGTAGTTGCCGCGTCCCTCCTTGCTTTCGTTGACCGTTCCGAGACCAACATTGTTCTTCGTTTGCCCTCTTGCCTAAACCGGAGTCTCTCTGTACAGTGCATCGACCCTCGCCCGTGTCCGAAACTGCCCCGAACCCGAATTGCTCAGTCATCATCGTTGCATTCAGATCATCTCCTAACATCTATAAAACATCTCCGTTTTCGTATTTGGACTCCCTACCTATTATTTTCTCGACCGTCTGATTATGATCGGAGGTTCCGATTAGCCCCTAAACCTAACCCCTTCCTATAAATTGCCCCTAACCCTAAATTTTAGGCCTCCTGTCCCATCCACCCATCGCCGCCGCCGCCACTCCACAAAATCCTCCTCGGGATCCCCTTCTCCTTGATTTCAGCCACCAGCCAACCATCACTCTCCAGCTCCTCCCTGTTCGATTCCCAGCCTCCTCGACCACGCCTCAGACCAGCAGCTCCACCACCAAGCCGCTCCCTCGCCTGCGCCCGGTCCCTCAGACTACCTCACGGAGCTCCTCACCAGATGTCACGGCAAGCAGCAGCAACAACCAGGCCGAACCCACGACCTCTTCTCCTCCTGTTTTTCCCTCTATCTCTCTCTCACGGTGGCCCCTCTCTCTCCTTCACAGGAACGACCGGAGCACCCCAGCGCCAAGTCCCGCTTGCCGGAGCTCGTTGACTCCGTCGTTCCCGTGCGGAACCCTCCTCGCCAAGCCCCTCCTCACGCTGCTCCCCGTCTTCCTCGTCTTCGCGCAACCTTGCCTCCAACGACCAACAAGAAGTCGACCGGCCGCGCCGCCTCACCTTGCTTCCTTCTCCTTCTCTGCTCTCTCTCTATCTCTGAATGCTCCTTGTCTCCCTGTCTTTCTTACACGGAATCGACGCCGCTTGAGCTCCGCTGCGCCCGTCGTTGCGGATCGGATCCCGGCCGCCAGCCGGATCCGCCTGTCTCCACCTCGCCGCCTTCCTCGCATCCTGCTGCCGCTCGAGACCGTCGTCGCCAAGTCCCCTTCACGCCGTCGTGCCCTGCTTCTACCTCGCCGCTTCGTCTCAGACGCGAGAAGCAGCGCCTCGCCGCGTTGACCCGTCCTCCACCACACGCTGGCGATTCGTGGGCTGCCAGGCGCGCTAGGCCCAGCTCCCACGCCGGCCCAGCCGCTCCTTTGACTGGCCTACCTCTTCCACCGACCGGGCCTTGGCCCATGGTGAGCGCCCAGCCGCCCCCTGTTTCGGCCCAGTTCCTATTTTTTTCAGTTCTCGTCATTTGTCTATTATTCCAGAGGCTGCAGTTTTACAGAAAAACCCTCATGTTCATGCATGTAGTAACTAAATAACCATGCATCATATGTAAATAATTTATATATGAAAAATGCTTAGAATTTTATCTAATTTCATAATATGCCACTTTCATCCATGTTTAAAATGTTTAAATGTTGTTTGTTTAAATTTGTTCAAATGCCATGTTAAAATGATTTATTTCATAACTAAATAACCGTAGCTCGGTTTTAAATAAACTTCATATGTAAATGGGGTGGAAAATGCCTAGTTTAACGTGGTGCACTTTATTTTGCTGTTTAACAACATTAAAATTGTGTTTTAGGGCAGAACAGTACCAAATTCAAAATATGCATATGAGGATTTTCCGGAATTTGTTGTTTGTTGTTTCCGGCCTCATTTAAACTTGCCTAAATAGTTAATTTACTTATGCCTCACGTCTTGTCATGTTTAACAACATTTAATATTGTTGAGCAGCTTATAACGAGATCAAACTAAATAATTGCATGTGGTGTTTCGTTGATATGCAACTCGTTGCATATTGAGCCCCACTTAACTTGAAGTATTGTTTGTTGCACTTTGCCATGCCATGCCTCATTAAACCGGACATGCATCACACTTGGTTGTGCAACATGCCATGATTATGTGATGGTTGTTTACTATGTTGTTTGCTTCTTTCCGGTTTGCTCGTTAGCTTCGGTTTCGTTCCGAAGTTGTGACGATTCGTTCGACTACTCCCGGTTGTCTTCTTCATGGACTCGTTCTTCTTCCTTGCGGGATTTCAGGCAAGATGACCGTCACCTTGGATCTCATTACTATCATTGCTATGCTAGTTGCTTCATTCTATCGCTATGCTGCGTTACCTACCACTTGCTTATCAAGCCTCCCAAATTGCCATGAACCTCTAACCTTTGTCACCCTTCCTAGCAAACCGTTGTTTGGCTATGTTACCGCTTTTGCTCAGCCCCTCTTATAGCGTTGCTAGTTGCGTATGAAGATGAAGATTGCTCCATGTTGGATTATGTTTATGTTGGGATATCACAATATCTCTTATATTATTAATGCATCTATATACTTGGTAAAGGGTGGAAGGCTCGGCCTTATGCCCGTGTTTTGGTCCACTCCCGCCCTAGTTTCCGTCATATCGGTATTATGTTCCCGGATTTTGCGTCCCTAACGCGGTTGGGTGGTTTATGGGACCCCCTTGACAGTTCGCTTTGAATAAGACTCCTCCAAAGAAGGCCCAACCTTGGTTTTACCATTTGCCTCACCTAGCCTTTTTTCCCTTGGGAGTCGCGCTTCCCGAGGGTCATCTTTATTTACCCCGGGCGGTTGCTTGTCTAAGCGTTGGTCCAAACTAGAGCACCGTGCGGGACCATCCCTTGGCAACTTGGGTTATGTCGGTACCTGTACGCTTAGCTTATCCGGTGTGTCCTGAGAACGAGGTACGTGCGACTCCTATCGGGATTGTCGACAGATCGGGCAGTCTTGCTGGTCTTGTTTTACCATTGTCGAGATGTCTTGTAGCCGGGATTCCGAGACTGATCGGGTCTTCCCGGGGAGAAGGAATATCCTTCGTTGATCGCGAGAGCTTATCATGGGCTAAGTTGGGACACCTGCAGGGTTTGAACTTTCGAAAGACGTGCCAGCGGTTATGTGGCAGATGGGAATTTGTTAAGGTCCGGTTGTAGATAACTTGACACCAGATCCGAATTAAAACGCATCAATCGCGTGTGTAGCCGTGATGGTCTCTTTTCGGAAGAGTCCGGAAGTGAACACGGTTTCGGGTTATGTCGGCGTAAGTAGGAGTTCGTGATCACTTCTTGATCATTACTAGTTGACGACCGTTCCTTTGTTTCTCTTCTCGCTCTCATTTGCGTATGTTAGCCACCATATATGCTTAGCCGCTCTTGCAACCTCACCACTTCACCCCTTCATTTCCCATTAAGCTTTGCTAGTATTGATACCCATGGTAATGGGATTGCTGAGTCCTCGTGGCTCATAGATTACTACAACAACAGTTGCAGGTACAGGTTATGCGATGATCATGACGCGAGAGCGATGTTTGCTTGTTTTGGAGTTCTTCTTCTGCTTCTTCGATCAGGGGATAGGTTCCAGATCGGCAGCTTGGGCTAGCAGGGTGGATATTGTTTGAGTTTCTGTTTATGTTTCATCCGTAGTCGGATGTTGATCTTGTATTGATGTATTGTTGTATTCATGTGACATTGTATGTCTTGGATGTATCCCCACTATTATGTAATGTTGATGTAATGATATCCACCTTGCAAAAGCGTCTTCAAGATGCGCTTCTATCCTTGGTGGGACCTTTGAGTTCCTTTAGGATAGGGTCGCATCTTGGGCGTGACATCCTCGCCTGCCAAAGGCTCTGGTGATGACACCTGCTTGGGCTCCACAATGACTCCCTTCCAGCCGTTGGGCTGGTCTTGGTCTTGTTGCACCGAAACGGATGCCTTTGCTTAATGCTCTCGCCTGCGCTTGCTCCCTTTGCACCAAAGAGGAAAGGAGGACATCATGCGGGTTGGCGCCCGACTGGCGCCCTCGGTCGTCATGGCTTACGTCATGGGCACCTCGCGAGGTACCCTACCTTGAACTCTCCGCCTCCTCATGAGCCAGCCTGACGAGGCCGTGCCTGAGGAAGCTCATTGTCGTCCGCCCCGGGAGGCTTGGCCCCTCGCGAGGGTCTTGAGCTTGCGTTGATGAAGATGGGCCGCGCTGGGCCTCCTTCGAGCCACGCCGCAGGCCGCAGGCAGGCAAGTCTGGGGACCCCCGTTCCCGGAACACCGACAGCAGCCGGCAGGCTTGCCGGGCTTCACCCTCCACATGACAAATAGCAGTGCATTTAATGCACTTTGTCCTAACTATCAGAGTTAGGTATGATAGTACTCTTAGCTATCTAATCACTAGATAAAGATTTTTTTGCCACTGTGGTTACCCCTTAAGCTATAAAAGGAGGTCCAAGGCCACCTAGAAAAGGATTCGGACCCCTCGCACTTGTGCGCGTGCAACTGCTCTTCCAGAGGCCACCTTGCCAGGCTCGAGCGCTACGTGTTCATCGTGTTCCTCCATCCAATCGACTAAAGCAGGAGTAGGGTTTTACGCCTCACGGCGGCCCAAACCTGGGTAAAAACCACAAGTGTCATTGCTGTCGCACTGTCTCATGGCCTCCGCTCTTTGTGCAACATGATATCCCCTTTGCCGAACCACGAAGGGGCTCATGGCCCCATAGGTGATCGTGTCCACCCATGACTACCAGGGCACTCATGGCGCACGGCCAGCTCTCTTGCGAGCGTTGTGGTTTTTATTAGGAATAATTTAGCATCGTAAGGTGATCCCATTACACTACAAAAAAAAGACACATCCGTGACATTTTGGGCCGAACAAAAAAATTTCTGTCATGCTTATGACACTTCTATGACGATAATTGTGACAAAACCCGGTATCATCATAGATGTGGTGGGCTCCTACTTCTATGACAAAAATTCATGATAGAAAATGGTATTTTCATCCTAGGCGGTCCGGAGATGCAGCTGCATGACATTCTTTGGGTCGTCCATGACGGAAAAAACCGTGGTAGAAGCGAGGGCAAGGAAAATATCAGGGAGTTCCCGGCTATGGTGGGTGGTCGGGGGGCCAGCAATGCGTGTTTCTCTCGTACACGTATGCACGTGGGTGCGAGGCGTTGGGCTCTAACTGAACACGAGCGATTGCACTGTAGGCTACGCATTACTGAACCCGAGCGATGGATCGATGGCTGTTAACTGAAACCAATCGAGCGATTCCTTTGCTACTGCTGCTAATTGAAGTCGATCGATGCTGCCTCTTGATGAACAGTGAGCATTGTTGGGGGTTTGGATGAACAGTTCCCGGTGGGGGTTGGATGAACAGGACCCCATGGTAGTAGAGGCCGCTACTGCTGGATGAACAGGTCCCCGATCGATCAAGCCGGTTGGAGGTGGATGAACAGGACCCCTTGGAGGGTTGGATGAACAGTACCCCGTGGAGGGCTAGATGAACAGTAGTCGGTGGAGGGTTGGAAGAATAGTAGCCCCTGGAGGGGTGGTTGAACAGGACCCCATGGAGAGGGCTGATTGAACAGTAGCCGGTGGAGGAGCGGTGGAGGCTGGATGAACAAGAGCCCGTGGATGAAGAGTCGTAGGTGGAGGCTAGAGGAGGTCGATGGTGGATGAACAGTAGCCCGTGGAGGCTGGAGGAGGTCGACAGTGGAGATGAACAGTATCCCGTGGAGTCCTGTTTTGCGGTACGCCACACCCCCCATGATGAACAGGACCCCCGTTTTGACCGTAGCGCTCCAACACAAGTCTGTTTCCCCCGCTTTGCGGTACGCCACACCCCTCCCGAACAACAGGACCCCGTTTCGGCCGTAGGAGGTCCAAGAGAAGTCTTTCTCCTCCGTTTTGCGTTACGCCAGTGTCGGGGGAAACGACACCTATGGGATCACGAGGATCCCTTCTGCGGTTGGCGGGTGCGAGGTTGTGCAAAGAGTAGGTCTAGTAGTTAGCATGAGGAGATTTTACCCAGTTTCGGGCCGCGAAGATGCGTAATACCCTAGTCTCGCTTTGGTGTGTATTTGAGCGTTCTTAAGCTCTTGAACTAGCTACCGTGCATGCGTCGTCCAAAAGGTCCGAATCCTTCCTCAATATGCCTCGGGCCTCCTTTTATAGGTAAAAGGGGTCGCCATGGTGGCGCACAGGAGGTGGAAAGTATGTACAGTTTTTAAGCTTATCGCCTGACATCACAGGACAAAACGCATTAAATGCGCTACTTAGGTGTCCTCTTGCTTTATCGGGGACGGCAACGAAGCCCGTCCCGTCCGTCGCCGCTTCGCCTTGCTCTGCCACGCGTCCAGGCCAACGAGGCATGGAGCGCCATGTAGGCTGGCTGGCTGCTGAGCTGGTGTGGTGGTAGGGTCTTCACGAAGATATGCATGCCACCACGCAGGTGCTTGACTAGTTGGCTTAGGAGCCACGTACTGCCACGTGGGTACTTGCTTAGTTGGTGGGTCGACCGCTGAGCTGGGGCGGCGACGGGGCGGCAAGTCTTGCCGCGGTCTTGCTGATATTCCTAGCAAGGGTCTTGCCGGGGCCTTGCGAGCGCCCTCGGCAAGAGTCTTGCCGGGGCTTCATGGGTATCTTCGGCAGGAGCCTTGCCGGGGCCTCGCGGGCATCCTCGGCAAGGGGCCTCGCTGTTGTCTTGTTCTCTGGTTCCTATCTAGGCCTTGCAAGCCCTTTGTCTTCACAAAGATCTGCATGTCACTACGCAGGCCCCTCCTGAGCCTTGGTTCCAATGTTTGTCGATGGTGTCGGAACTCTCAGGCTCAAGGGTGGTGGCCTTGCTGGCGTTGGGTAAGTTGCCCCGGCAAGGCTCTTGCCGAGGCTGCGTAGGCCGCCACGGCAATGGTCTTGCGGGGGAAGTCTATCTTGTTGCCTCGTCCTCTGCGCCCCTGGTTGGAGCACTGCTCTGGTGGTCTTGTACTTTCGCTTCCTTCCTCTGCCCCGCTGAGTGTGGCCGCAAGCGCGGCTCCGACTGCCCGTGCACAAGTAAAGGGGTACAAAGAAGGGCCCCTACTTTTGTACACCGACAGGAGCCCCCGAGCCTGGGCCACACATAAGCATGACGCGTTGTTGTGCTAGGCCCAGAACGGTGTGCGGGCATGCGGGGTTGAGTTTTACCGCAGTAACTTTCCTCACCAGTTACACTTCCCCACGACCCGTGTTGAATGCATGACGTGGGGATCGTTCGTGGAGTGACCGCAGCATGCTTGCGTCACCCCGCGGTTTTAGTAGTAAAGAGGCAGCCCGCATCCCCCCCCCCCCCATAAAAATAGAGGAAGCCGCAGGGGCGCGGCTCATTTACTAGGTGGATTCGGGTTGTGGCCATCATGGCATCCGTGCCACACGATTGCGGGGCGCGAAACAGCCGTTCCACTTGCCATCTGAATCCTGGCTCGCCCGGCACGTGTCCCCCATGCCTCGGGGAGGGCAGGCGGTGGACACAAAGGGCCCGGGTTTTCACGCCGGGGCGGGGGGGCGGGCGGCATTGATTGGAGTAGCAGGTCGGTCCTGTTTCCTCGCGCCCCCGGCGGCTAGATTGGCTGATTGGGGCAGCCGCCCGTAGGCTTGTCTGGCCCCGTCCCCCTATAAAAGGGGGAGAGGGACAGCGCCTTCCTGCATCCATCCTCTTCCAGTTTGATCCCTTTCCTTCCCTTGTCATGGCGAGAGGGCGCGGTCGTGGCCGTTCTTCCATGGAGGCGACCAGGTCTTTCTCCCGCAAGAGAGCTGCGGCGGTGAAGGAAGAGCCGGATGCCGAAGATGAAGGCCACGCTCAAGGCAGAGGCGCCGGACGGGGCCGCGGTCGGCGAGTCGGTTGAGGCAGAGGTGGGCGCGGAAGGGGGACACCCGCATCGTCATCGTCTCCGTCACCATCTCCTCCACCATCCCCTCCTGCTTCGTCAAGTGGCCATGTCGGGGACACGGTGCTGGAGTTCATCCTGCAGTTGAGTGAGCCGCCGCGCAGCCGCCTTCGTCTTCCCGAGGCATTTGCGAGGGTGCTGGAGATTGACCAGCCACTGAGGTTGAGACTTCACATGAAGGGGTGTTGAAATGGCGACATGTGGGCGAACACAAGGTTCCCCGCCCCTCATGTAATGCTCCTCCGTTGGGGTTGGAAAAAATTCGCACGCGTCCACTTCTTGATGAAGGGGCACGTTCTCCACTTTAAATTAGTGGAGAGCGACATGCTCTCCGACAAGGTCTTCGAGCGCTCGGGAATCAGGTTAGGGTGATGCACGGAGAGCTTGACAGATGACGAGAGCTCCTCCTCAAGAGACGGCGGCGAGGAGGGGACCAGTGGGGAGGACGACGAGGACGGGTCCGACTAGGCGTTGGACACCCCATCCCTAGGCGACGCCGGCAGCAGCACCATCTGCACCTGGCCTTCTCCTCAAAAGAACGGCCTGCCGGGGCGGGGTGGTTCTTGGCGGCGGCTCCTCGAGCCAGCTCCTTGAACTTCTCGGGGCTGCTGCTTCTGGTGGCTGGTGCTAGAAGGCCGGAGAAGACGAAGAAGGCGGGTGGCGGGCCGTCAACTCGGAGTACGATGGCACCAACGCCTTCGTCGCGTATTGCCGGCCCGCTGCCTCATCTTTCGGCTTCTTCCCCGGCACCGTCATCACCAACCTCCTCTTGGTGTGTTCTGCTGCTCGTACCTCACCTAGGCACTCCTTTTGCCCTCCTACTTATCCTGATCTGCTACCTGAGGAGAGGGACAAGAAAGGGATCACGGGTATCTTATCTTTTTTAGTTTTTAAGCCTGCGGGCACTTGTCAGATTTAAACCTTGTAATCCCCTTGCTCGAGCTCTCATTTCCTATGAATTGTACTTGTTAACAACGTATTAATGAAGAAAAGGGGTGTTTGTCGGGTTTTTTTTTCTACGCGAGCGAGGCCCACACCAAGGAGCGAATCCTTGTTATCTTAAAAGAAACATCGTCACCCGGCAACAGACCTTGTCGTCCTCCCGTTCTATAGCTCAACTACACTCACGCCCTTGGCGGAGGTAGGGGCAAAGTAGGATTAGGCCCTTCGTTTGTTCCCTTTCCATCGCACTGCAACCAAGTTCCGGCCCAAAGAAAGGTTCTTGGACACAGGAAAGAGGGAGCATGGTGGTATAAGAGTGAGCGAAGATCTGTGTGATATGGGAACACGCGCCCAAAGAAAGGTTCTTGGACACGCGCCCACTGCTTGATGAAGGGGCACGTTCTCCACTTTAAAGAAGGACACGGGAAAGAGGGAGCACAGTTAACTCGGACGAACTGTTTTCGATTAGGGAACACAACAAAAACGGTTCAACTTAACAAGATGTGTGTGATATGCAGCATACAGTTCACATGGACGAACCTTTTGCGATGAACCAAAAGAACACAAACGAGTCGTGCAAACAAGATGTGTGTGATACGTGGCAAACAGCCGACTTGGATGAACTGTTTGCGATGAGAAATTACAACACAGACGGTCAATATAGTTACTTCGTGTGACTCTGTGTGTACAAAAAACTTTGAAAATGCAAACTATTTGCTTGCGGTGGCAGTACCGCACACGATGCGTCTGCGAGTACTCGTGTGCGATGATTAGTATGTTACGCATACGTTTCTTATGTGAACATGTGTGTGAATTTGCAATATGGACAGTTAATATGCAAATGCCTTCCGGACATCGGCCACATGCTTAAACTCAATGAACTGTGTACGATACTAATACTTTCCATGAAAATTTATGAACTTGGGTAACAACATTTGAGTAACATATATATATAGTGGTTACACTATTCGACAAAAGGAGGATCTTCGTAACACGGTTTTGACAACCATATGGTCCATATCTACATACTTAACATAGTAACAACTATCACATTTTAAGAGGCTAAGGGCCAACAGCCATATGGTCCATATCTACATACTTAACATATATAGTAACAACTAGCACATTTTAAGAGGCTGAGGGCCAACAACCACAACTATCCACTGGAAGCAGCTTGATCACGGCGACTCAGCATCTCGTCAATGAAAAGGAAGAGCCCTCCTGTGCCTTGGTAGAGCAGGAGTAGAACAGTGTCTCCAATTTTCCAATATGGCTGCATTGCCACGAGAAGCAAGAACTCGTTAAGTCGAATGGTTCCATTTTTGCGGGAAATGCAGTACCTTGCAATCACTTTGGCGTTATTAGCAGGCACAAGTGTAATTCGACCACGACGGGAAATCGATCCAGGAACAGCTACAGGGGGCAATTTCTGTTGACACGTAGAATAAAAAACAATTGTAACATATCGTTGAAGATATATATAGTTTATGAGCATCAACATTAAAATAAGACTTTTTACCAACGCTTTATGCACACAATTGGTCTTGTTCAGTGTGTGCACCATATGCTCCAGTGCATATAAATTGGTTGAAAAAGCAAATATGTTTCCTTAGGTGCATGCTTAGGTCCCATGCAAGAAATGGGCATGAATTTCAAACACCGGGGCACCATTGATTGCCGGCAAAACATTGAGATGCCTGGTTTTTAAATTCTAGTAAATCCAAAACTCGTCTGAAATTCATGAAACTTGGCATGCTATCATGGAGCGGCATCAACATGTCGTGGTACAAATTTTCTCCCATTTGGGGCAGGTTTGGGTATATGCTTCTCACAACAAGCATGATGGTTTTCGGTAGGGAACGTCCCACCTTTGGGGACGAAACGATACCCGTTGCCTCTTATTGCTTTCAAATTTTTTCCTCGTGGCAACATAGAACAACAGGAGTGTTGTGTGAATTTTTGTGATTTTTTGGGGTTCGTTTGGACATTTTTATGCATTAACTGAGTTTTCAATGCATTTTATGTGCATAATTCAAATTTGAACTACATGCACATGCTCCAGTGCATATAAATTGGTTGAAAAATCAAACATGTGTACTTTGGTGCATGCTTAGGTCTCATGCAAGAAATGGGCATGAATTTCAAACACCGGGGCACCGTTGATTGCCGACAAAACATTGAGATGCCTGGTTTTTAAATTCTAGTAAATCCAAAATTTTGTTAACCATTCATGTGACGTCACGTGTCTTGGTTTTAAGGGCTATAAAAGGTGTCGTGCGGACAGCTGCTTGACCTTGACTGAACGAGAGGCATGCGAGCATTGTTCGGTGCGCAGGCTCACCGAGAGGCGTCCAAACTGTCCTCGAGTGCATGGGCTCACCGGGAAGCGTGCAAGTTGTACGCTGCGTAGGCTCACTGAGAAGCGAGCCCTTTGATTTCCATGGCTGCCCGCCTTGCTCGCGTCCTCTCCACTAATGGCGCCCAAGTCGCAGTTTAATTCTCTTTTTAAATATAAAACATTCATCGCAAACATTTTAGTTAGAACACCGTATGCAAACCGACAGCTTCCCCAGGAAGCCAAGAGAAAATGTGCCGAGCAGGATTTCTGCAGCTCTTGATCGCAAACGATTTAGATAGAAGACATGTATGCAAAGTGAGAGCAGCGCAGGATTTGTGCATCCCTTCAACGCAAACGGTTGTTCTGGATGACCCGTGTGCAACCACATACAAACAATTTGGTAAGATTTGCATCTGTCATATTGGGTATGTTGCCATTTGTCAAACTAGAAAGATTTACATTTGTTAATCTAGTAACGTTGCCATTTGTCAATCCTTGTAACACTATGATTTGTCAAAATATGCAGCTAGAAATCATTAGCACTATGTAATTTCTGCAACTAAAATTCAGTAATTAAGCATTGATTTCATTCATAGATTAAGCAGTCATTCTTAATTTATACAAATAGTTCAACTCGACAGCTGAACCCACCAAACTTCTCCCCAATTGTTACCAACCACGTACTGAGCTAGTTCAACTATATGTACTAGCTAATTTTAAGTATGTTGTACAGTTCGACCACACATCTATAGTCAGATGAACTGAACAAAATAGCCCCTAAATACTACTACTACCACGAAGGGGCTTTGTGCTACTTCCGGCAGCCTCTCCTCTGCCGAGCATGCTCAGTAAGAGGCGGAGGAGGAGGAGCCTACCGACGAGCCGGAAAAATGCAATACGGTGCCTGCCGCTGCTGCATGTTCAGTGACGCTCGCCAGATCGAACGCCCACTGCCGCTCCAGATGATCCCTCTCGAAGCGGCCGGACTGCTCATAGATATCTTGATTCCTCGACTCTGCGTCGGTGTGTGCTGCGGCCACAGCTGCGGTAAGGCTCTTTGCATGCTCGAAGAGGCGCTCCTCCTCTTCCTGTAGGAACTCGATGTAGCGCGCAAGGTCGCTGACGCACGTGCGGGCCTCCACCTCCGTCCCCCTCCTTCGGGCGGCGATGGCAGAGCGGGTGATGATCCCGACGGTCGATGGTGGGCTGGCGGCCACGGTGGCCAACGATGGGGTGGCGACCACGACCACCACCTCCCGCCTTCGGGCCGCGGTGGCGGAGCGGGTGATGGCCACGGTAGCCGGCAGTGGGGTGGCGGCCACGACGACCACCTTCCGCCTTCGGGCCGCGGCGGCGGAGCGGGAGATGGCCCTGGCTATCTATGGTGGTGTAGCGGCAAGGGCGGCCTAATAACCCACAAGTTTAGGGGATCGCAATAGTTTTCGAGGGTAGAGTATTCAACCCAAATTTATTGATTCGACACAAGGAGAGCCAAAGAATATTCTCAAGTATTAGCAGCTGAGTTGTCAATTCAACCACACCTGGAAACTTAGTATCTGCAGCAAAGTGTTTAGTAGCAAAGTAATATGATAGTGGTGGTAACTGTAACAAAAGAGTAATGAAAGCATAGTAATATTTTGGTATTTTGTAGTGATCGTAACAGTAGCAATGGGAAAGTAAATAAGTGAGAACCAGTATATGGAAAGCTCGTAGGCACCAGATTAGTGATGGATAATTATGCCGGATGCGGTTCATCATGTAACAGTCATAACATAGGGTGGCACAGAACTAGCTCCAATTCATCAATGTAATGTAGGCATGTATTCTGTATATAGTCATGCGTGCTTATGGAAAAGAACTTGCATGACATCTTTTGTCCTACCCTCCCGTGGCAGCGGGGTCCTATTGGAAACTAAGGGATATTAAGGCCTCCTTTTAATAGAGAACAGGAACAAAGCATTAACACATAGTGAATACATGAACTCCTCAAACTATGGTCATCACCGAGAAGTATCCCGATTATTGTCACTTCGGGGTTGTCGGATCATAACACATAATAGGTGACTATAGACTTGCAAGATAGGATCAAGAACTCACATATATTCATGAAAACATAATTGGTTCAGATCTGAAATCATGGCACTCGGGCCCTAGTGACAAGCATTAAGCATACCAAAGTCATAGCAACATCAATCTCGTAACATAGTGGATACTAGGGATCAAACCCTAACAAAACTAACTCGATTACATGATAAATCTCATCAAATCCATCACCGTCCAGCAAGCCTACGATGGAATTACTCACGCATGGCGGTGAGCATCATGAAATTGGTGATGGAGGATGGTTGATGATGATGACGGCGACGAATCCCCTCTCCCGGAGCCCCGAGCGGACTCCAGATCAGCCCTCCCGAGAGAGATTAGGGCTTGGCGGCGGCTCCGTATCGTAAAACGCGATGATTTCTTCTCTCTGATTTTTTTCTCCCCGAAAGCCAATAAATAGAGTTGGAGTTGGCGTTGGAGGGTGTCCAGGGGGCCCACGAGGTAGGGGGCGCGCCCAGGAGGGGGGGCGCGCCCCCCACCCTCGTGGACAGGGTGTGGGCCCCCTGGTCTTCATCTTTGGCGAGGATTTTTTATTATTTTTTATAAGACATCCCGTGGAGTTTCAGGTCATTCCGAGAACTTTTGTTTTCTGCACATAAAACAACATCATGGCAATTCTGCTGAAAACAGCGTCTTTCTGGGTTAGTTCCATTCAAATCATACAAGTTAGAGTCCAAAACAAGGGCAAAAGTGTTTGGAAAAGTAGATACAACGGAGACGTATCAACTCCCCCAAGCCTAAACCCTTGCTTGTCCTCAGGCAATTCAGTTGACAAGTTAGTTGTCATCTTTCTTTGATGACATACTTGTCTACCCGAAGACGAAAGAAGAATCGTTGAGCTGGTCAAGGAACATCTGAAGATCGTCATGTCTAGGAGGAAGAACTACACCAACCACCATATTCAAGAAGTATACTTCCGTGTCAAAGACCATGTGTATCTGGAAGCCACTCCTCTCTAAGTAACCAAGCATTTCCATGACAAGGAGACCCACACCAAGATTCATCGGCCCCCTTCGAGATCACTCCAAGATTTAACAACCCCCTCTGAGATCACTACGAGACGAAGAGAAGACAGTTACCAGCTGGAGTTGCCACCTGAGTTACCCGATGTGCACAATGCTTTCCATGCATCACAACCCCAGTGTTTCCAACTTCCTAACTTGCCCGATCTCTACGAGGGCATTAACCACCGAGCCATCGACCCCTAGCCCAATCTAACCTATCGCGAGCTACCCATTAGCAACCTGGATCAAGAGGAGTGTCATACACGAAGCCACACCATCAAGTACTTCAAGCTCAATGGAGCATTACACGGAAGAAGAAGCAACATGAGGACTTGAAGACTACCCCAGATCCAAGTTTCTGTATCCCTTTCCGCGCCTAGTTTGGGAATCTCGGGACGAGATTCTTGTAAGGGGGTAGGTCTGTCACACCCTGATTTTCATGCCACTACACTTAAGCTAACAATCATGATAAAATGTGGTTTGACAAAAACTTTTGAGTGTTTTGGACCTTGCCTTGATTGGTTTTTGTCTTTTGTTTGCAAGTGCTCTAAAAATCAAATAAATCCTCCAACTCCTATACTTCATCTCCTTGCTCCAAACTCTTGAACCAATGATCATGCCATGTGTATAGGACATAAAAATAATTTCTTACAAAAATAATTTGGCCAAATAGTATTTTTAAAAATTAGTTTTCCAAAAACCCCTGAATTGAGGTTTGCACTGCAAGACTTAATTAAGGGCAGTAAAAATCTTTCCAAAAATATATTTGACTCCTATTAGATATAGGATACCCAGAAACCACAAAAATATAATTTTAAAAGTTATTTACCTATTTTATTTAAAGGATTTTTCTTTAGGATAGAAATGGTCTTTAATAGGTTAAAATTATTTTTATGCTTTAAAAATATTTGGTAAAACCTAGGGAAACTCAGTGGACATATATTGTCAATATATAAGAGTTTCAACACATGGTCATGTTCAAAATATTGGTTAAATCCCTCAAAAACCCTTTCTGGATATTTCAAGCTTTTGAAATATTTACAAAGGAAATATTATCCAAAAATTCCAAGAAAATTCTAGCATGTCACATATGACATGTTTGATGATCTTGACAAGTATAATGTCATGGAGAATAGTATAACCCCATGAAATCCCCTCAAAACCATTTCTGTCCATTTTGAAATTTGAGCAACTTTACATTGCCAAACATGTCCAAATGTTCTCCAACCTTGTGAACATGCTAAAATGGTCTAATCATTCATCTAGACCAAATGGCACAAATTGGAGAAAATGTTATATTGATCAAAGTGCCCCAAAACCCTTCCTGTCCAGAACCAAATTTGAACAACTCTACATTGCCAAGTGTGTCCTTTTGATCTGAATTTTTGTGGACATGTTCAAATCCCCAAATGATGACACTACACCAAGTGGTGCATCAAGGAGAATGGTTTTGCATGACTAGATCTTGGAAAACCCACTTCTGTTGATTTCTAGGGTTTACAAAAGTTGCACTGTCAACTTTGCCCAAATGAGCTTAAATTTGGTAGAACACACTATTTCTAAGTGCCATTCCATTCTGTTAATTCTCATGGCAAGTGGAATTAAGTTTCTTTCCCAAACCAACAACAAACACCTTCTGCCATTTTTCCAAAATCATCATTTTGATCTCTTCCACTAATCTCCATGAGCCCAAGTTTTTATCACAGCTGAACCTGATCACCAGCAACCTCCAGTGGCTCCCCCTCTTCCAAAGCTCCATGATTGGTGGGGTAAAACCCCATTTTCCCCCTCTAGACAACCACTGTTCACCTCTCTCTCCACATCCCCTCTCATCTAGTGGCTCTCTAGGGCATCCAATGCCACTCCTACCTTGTTTACTCTCCCCCAAAACCCCCAGACACTATAATGGCACTACTAAAATGCCATGGCATGCCATGGACGTGCTCTGGAGCATGCTACAGTGCACTCCCGCACTGTAGCTTGCCCATTCTGAGGCACTCGACGACCTTGGGTGTCGGGTCCGTGTCTCCCGAGGTAGCCTCGACGTCCATGGCACGCTAGCTAGTCGGCCCCCTCCTTCCCCTCTCTCCTTCTCACCCTGCTGAGCTCGCCCGACGCCGCCCAGCTCGTCCAGTGGGCGCACGAGCTCGGGGCCCTCCTGAAGCTCGCCCTGCTCCCTCTCTCGTCTCCTCTCGGCCTGGACCACGACCACGAGCACCCCAGGCATGCACCAGAACACCCTTTTGGCCTCTGGCAACGCCAAGGGCCGTGGCCGTGCGTCCCGCCTACGGCACCTCCCGGCTGCGCCCGTATAAGGCCACCCCCGAGCCTTCTCTTGTCTCCAACTGCTCTCTCTCCGTCCCGTGCACCCCCGGACCAACCCACTCCTCCCGTGCCTTCTCCCTCCTCCTCTGCCGCCGTTGCCGCCTCGGACCCCCGCTCAAATTCGAGCCCGGCCTCCCTTCCTCCTCGAACCGGTCCGTGGCACCCCAAGCCTCCACGAACCTCCCCAACACCCTAGGACCCCACCTCCGCAGCCAAAGTGGGCGCCACCACCAAGCCCGCCGCCGCCATCCGCTGGACCCGAAGCCCTGCTCAACTCCGAGCATCGGCGCGTGCGTGCAGCACATGGACAGGTGTGCCTCGTCGCGCTGAGTTCGTCGGTGTGGCGGGCGCCGCCGGATGTGGCCCGTGCTGCCCGGGAGAGCGCCGGCGCCCACTCGGCCTCCCCTCCCCTGTGCCTGCTCTGTTCGAGCGGGAGGTAGGCGATGGCCTGAGCACTGGGCCCCGCGCGTCAGCGACTTAGCGGCTGGGGGCCGCCGTTTAAGTGGAGACGGGCCGGGAGAAATGTGCCTCCAACGTCACCCCCCCTCCTCACCCGCGCGGCTGAGCCACTGGGCCGGCCCACTGCTAAACTACGCCCAGTGCGCTGGATGAGGGTAAAGCCCTTTTTCCTTTCCTTTTTCTTTTCCAGATAGCTTCAAAACTCTCTAGAGAATTCAAATAGTGTCCAAATTTGATGAATCAAATTTCTGCTGACTCCATAAATCAAGTCCTAATTAATGGGCCACAGTGGACATTTTTGTTGTTCTTGGTTTTCACTGGACACTTAAAAAAAGGTCATTTATCCACATAAGTCCACTTCAAAAATCTGTATTATATTCATTTCAACTCCAAATCCAGTGAAACCAATTTCTAAATGTTTCTAAAATCATGCCTGATTTAATGGGTAATTTCACTCATTTGTATAAAAAGGCATTCTGTAGACAACTTGCAGATCCATTAAATCCCTTGTTCCATCATATCGAAATGTTTAGAAATATCCATTGATCCACTTCCAATGAAATCACCTTGGTCATTCCTCATATGACCAGAGGCATCCTAGAAAAGTCCAACTCACATTTTTAGAGCACTTTTATTTTTGCACAGTCGTTTTGCTTATTATGGTTGTTTTCAACGATAGTTGACGGAGTAGACGAAATGCTCGGAGTTGGACCAGAGATATTTGAAGACCTCGAAGACTTTGTTAAAACAGGCAAGCAACCCTTTGACCATGTCTAAGAAACCCTTTTTATGCATGTCATGTCGCACTTTTATTGCTTGCATCAAAGTCATGATAAAATGGTGACCACTTGAGGTGGTTTGCCTCCGTTGCTTTTCTCGTTGACACTTGCATGATGCATGACCCTACCTTTCTATGAGGGTTATGTCGGTGGGAGTAGATAGGATGCTAAAGTAGTGCTACGCAAAAGGGACGGAATATGCATGGTGATGGAGACAAAGTATTTTCAAAAGACTTTTCGAAAACCCCATCGGGTGCCACTTATGCCCGGGGGAGATGATGAGTTGGGTAACCACTTGATGACGAAGTGGTTTACCGAGGCAAGTGTGTGTGTTGTTTCCAAAACGGATTGGTTTAAGTTGCGACCATTATTCCAACCTTACATGCGCAAGCACTCTACCCTTATATGGGAAAGGGAATTGTTGATTACCTAGGCCGATACTAGCTTGAAGCCCGCATTACTAGTGACGGGGGAGAGTTGGTGCTCTCTCTCGGGACGGGGTCGTGCCAGGTAGGGCGGCCATGACTGTTTTCACAGGGCACCAGATACACCGCTGTGTCCCCTCTCGGATGTTACGATCTCGAGTGAGTCTCGTATGATGTACATCATGAGGATACGGAACAACGAGTGGGCTCCTTGTTAGTGTCATCTAGGGAAAGATAGTGATCGGGTGCTTACCACGGGTACTTGAGGTACCGCGGGTCGTGGATGACACAGAAGTTCCCCGGATCTTGTGGGTAAAGTGTGCAACCTTTGCAGAGTGTAAAACTATTCGAATAGTCGTGTCCACGGTCAAGGGCAGTTGGGTAACCGCTCTTGGGCTACATCCACATGTTTACAAACCAATGTGTGTGTGTTTGGATAAGTGGGAAGATCTACTTGGGTCAAGTCAAGGGACTTGACATGATTGAGTTGGGTTGATGCCCACTCTATTTATGTTGATATCTGTAACATGTCCTCATGGTTACTTGAATTCTTCTAATGCATGTCTTACAAGTTGTTGAACATGTCATTGCACTCAAAACTAGCTTTCTGCAAAAATTTACCTATATCATGCATTGTTGCATCTTGGACCAAAACATGGGTTCCTTGCGAGTACATTCAAAGTACTCATTGGCTTGCCACTGGTTATTTTATTGGCCAGGCATGAAAGAACAGGATATAATGAAGAGTACCTTGGTGACGAACATGCGAGCTAGGACGCTTCCCAGTCAGAATGCCTGTAGGGTTAAGGCAGATGGCATGGTTTCTACTTACCAACGAAGAATTTCCGCTGCTTAAGTTTATTTGGTGTTCAGCCCTTGCGGCTTTATCTATGTAAGACTTGACCATAATGGTCATAATTTGTGTAAGACAGTATGTATGGTTGTAAGACTCTTGTTATTCAGCTTCTGTGTGTTCGGTGAGCATTGATCTCTGGGATCACTGTACATGTGCATTCGGTGATCTCGACTTATGAGTCGGGGTCCCCACAGAGCTGGTATCAGAGCCATCCTGACTGTAGGAAGCCTTAGTTAGCATGGTCGTTAGTTAGGGTAAAACTATTTCCAAAACTACTACTAGTTTTCAAAACTATATGTACTTCTCTTCCCTTCTTAGTTTTTCAAAAACTAAGGTAGACTTTCCTTATTGGTCGCTTCCCCTTCAAAACTTTTGGTCGCTAGAACCCTTATGCCCCTGACCACCGGATTCCTTGAAATCCTTGTGGATAGTCTAGAAGGAGGATGGGCTGTGGAGATATCCACCCACATCTTCTGAAGACAAGATTGGCGACACCACAACAAGACGATACCAACAGAAGATACATCTTCGAGGAATGAGGACATGAAGACCCAGAGGATGGAGATACCTTTGAATTTTCCCCAGGATGATGCAACCTTGTCCTATGATGATCAGGGTGTAAGATATGCAAGATCATGATATACATCTCTAATAGAGCACCCATGTCCTTACCATTGTTGTAACGGCAACCACTGGTGGATGAGAACCTCGCCATTTGGTCCGCCTCACTACAGTGAGCAGGAAAACGGTTCTCTTCATCCCCCGCTCTTGGTGTCGATGTTGTCATCAACGTAACCGACATGTTGGACCTCTACTATGCCTTGTTAATGTCCTTGCATAAAGGATTACAAACCTGGTACCATCGACGCCTTAGAAAGCAAAAGCGATCATCATTATTAAGAAGACAAGAGAAGACCAAGTCAAAGACAGCCACGAGGAGCCACCATCACCCCATCACCTCATCAGGCGAGAAGTTGTCGAAGATTCTTCAGGCTCAACCCAGATCGTTTCATCAAACAAGAGACGTAGCAACACCTGAGGAAAACTCAGGAGACTGCACGAGGCACAAGGCACGACTACTGAGTCCGAGAACCCCTAGGGTAGGATGAGTCATGTAACCCCTATGCGCAGTCGAGTCCGTATGATGGTTCGAATAGAACCATGATTGTGTGTTTCTTGTTTTTATTTGTTTGTGTTTTGATATAGGTCACACTTTTGCCCTAGGCAACAAGTACGCGACTATATCACCTTCCTTACCCTGTTTCTTTTGTTTGGCCCTTTTTGCACTTGTTTGTTTGCACTTGCACTATAGAACCCCCTTTAGGCATTCCCCTCCTCTATGCTACCTCTCCCTCTCATCTCTCTCCTCCACTGAAGGCTAGCAAGACAAGATACACCAAGGATTCTAAAATCATGCCTGATTTAATGGGTAATTTTACTCATTTGTATAAAAAGGCATTCTGTAGACAACTTGCAGATCCATTAAATCCCTTGTTCCATCATATCGAAATGTTTAGAAATATCCATTGATCCACTTCCAATGAAATCACCTTGGTCATTCCTCATATGACCAGAGGCATCCTAGAAAAGTCCAACTCACATTTTTTAGAGCACTTTTATTTTTGTCTGGTCGTTTTGCTTATTATGGTTGTTTTCGACAATAGTTGACGGAGTAGACGAAATGCTCGGAGTTGGACCAGAGATATTTGAAGACCTCGAAGACTTTGTTAAAACAGGCAAGTAGCCCTTTGACCATGTCTAAGAAACCCTTTTTATGCATGTCATATGGCAATTTTATTGCTTGCATCGAAGTCATGATAAAATGGTGACCACTTGAGGTGGTTTGCCTCCGTTGCTTTTCTCGTTGACACTTGCATGATGCATGACCCTACCTTTCTATGAGGGTTATGCCGGTGGGCATAGATAGGATGCTAAAGTAGTGCTACGCAAAAAGGGACGGGAATATGCATGGTGATGGAGACAAAGTATTTTCAAAAGGCTTTTCGAAAACTCCATCGGGTGCCACTTATGCCCGGGGGAGATGATGAGTTGGGTAACCACTTGATGATGAAGTAGTGTACTGAGGCAAGTGTGTGTGTTGTTTCCAAAATGGATTGGTTTAAGTTGCGGCCGTTATTCCAACCTTACATGCGCAACCACTCTACCCTTATATGGGAAAGGGCATTATTGATTACCTAGGCCGATACTAGCTTGAAGCCCGCATTACTAGTGACGGGGGAGAGTTGGTGCTCTCTCTCGGGGCGGGTCGTGCCGGTAGGCGGCCATGACTATTTTCACAGGGCACCGGATACACCGTTGTGTCCCCTCTCGGAAGTTACGATCTCGAGTGAGTCTTGTATGATGTACATCGTGAGGATACGGAACAACGAGTGGACTCCTTGTTAGTGTCGTCTAGGGAAAGATAGTGATCGATTGCTTACCCAGGTACTTGATTTGAGGTATCGCGGGTCGTGGATGACACGGAAGTTCCCGGATCTTGTGTTTAAAGTGTGCAACCTCTGCGGAGTGTAAAACTATTCGAATAGCTGTGTCCATGGTCAAGGACAGTTGGGTAACCGCTCTTGGGCTACACCCACATGTTTACAAACCAGTGTGTGTGTTTGGATAAGTGGGAGGATCTACTTGGGTCAAGTCAAGGGACTTGACATGATTGAGTTGGGTTGATGCCCACTCTATTTATGTTGATATATGTAACATGTCCTCATGGTTACTTGAATTCTCCCGATGCATGTCTTACAAGTTGTTGAACATGTCATTGCACTCAAAACTAGCTTTCTGCAAAAATTTACCTATATCATGCATTGTTGCATCTTGGACCAAAACATGTGTCGGTGTTCTTGGAACGGGGGTACCCAGACTTGCCTGCGTGCGGCCTGCGGCGTGGCTCAAAGAGTGGCCCAGCACGGCCCATCTTCACCAGCACAAGCTCAAGACCCTCGCGAGGGGCCAAGCCTCGCGGGGCGGACGACAGGAAGCTTCCTCAGGCACGGTCTCGTCAGGTTGGCTCGCCAGGAGGCGGAGAGATCAAGGCGGGGTACCTCACGAGGTGCCCATGACGCAAGCCATGACGACCAAGGGCGCCAGGCCGAGGCGCCAGCCAGCAGTTGTCCTCATTTCCTCTTTCGTGCAAAGGAGGCAAGCGCAGGCGAGAGTATCAAGCAAAGGCACCCATTTCGGTGCAACAAGACCAAGACCGACGCAACGGCAGGAAGGAAGTCATCGTGGAGCCCAAGCCGGCGTCACCGCCAGAACCTTTGATAGGCGAGGACCAACTTTAGTCAGGATAAGTGTACTAGATGTTCCCCTTCAAAATGGCCGATTGTAGGCGCCCTTCCCACTCAATATTTAGGAAGTGGCCCAGGGCCCTTGCCTATAAATAGGACTAGCCACCCACAGGGTAGGGGCATCTGGGAGGCATCTTAGAGAGACATCTCGCCTCATCTTAGCTTGATCCAATCCGATCGAGAGCCTAGCCACAAGAACACCTCACCCTCGCGAGGCTGTTCTTCCTTGTACTGTTCATCATCAGCCCAAGAGGCAATCCACCACACCACACACCTTGGAGTAGGGTGTTACACCACAATGGTGGCCCGAACCAGTATAAACCTTGTGTCTCTTGTGTTGTTCCTTTGGTAGTTTTAGATCCTAGCGAGGCGACGAGGTGCAGGTAGGTAGGAGGCGAGATCTCCGCGCGCACCCCAGAGTTCGAACCTAGAGGGTCTGCCGGAACCCGAAATCCGACATTTGGCGCGCCAGGTAGGGGTGCACCGGAATTCGTCTTCCGCCGCCCTGTTCTTCGCCGCCCGTCGCATCCATGTCAGACGCTCGACGGGCCCGTGTCGAGCGCCGAGCCACTCTCGCTGCCCGCGTCGCCCAGACGGCCCCCGTTGGCGGCCGCCCCCGCCGTTCCCCGTCGCCTGCGGGTCAACGCCGCCACCAGCCCAGCAGGGACGAGCAGCAAGCATCGTCCCAGCATCCGTCCGTGAGGCGAGACGGTCATAGTGCTACCCCTTCGCTAGCCCCAGCTGGTTCTTCGTCTCGCACGCTCCGCGTGCCCATGGAGGCACGAGCTACGCTCATCGCGGCAAACGAGCTCCTGCGCTACCGCCCTGTCGACGACGTCTACGAAGAGTGGCTCGACCGCGTCGCCGAGCTCGTCCGCGCCGCAGGGGGCTCCCCCGCGTCATCCTTCTCGCTGCACCGCGCCCCGCCCTGCGCGGGCGGTGAAGCTCCAGGGGCGCCTCAGCCGCCTCCCCCTCAAGAAGGCGCCTTGGCCTGAAGGCGCGTGGCCCCTGGGTGGAACCCACTCCGTCCGGCACTAGCGCAGCAAGAGCAGAGCCGTCAAGAGGTCCCTCGCCCCCAAGAAGCTGCCCGAGTGCTCCCTGCACCGCCTCGTCACGATCGCGCTCCTGCTCCAGCACGCCAAGACCCCGCGCTGCTCCCAGCGGCAGCGCATGGGGACTCGCAAGACCAGGCTCTTCGTCACCAAAGGCCTCCGTAGCCACAAAGAAGCTGCCGCGCCTTCACCACCGAGCTGCGTGGCGTCACGTGGCGGCAAGTTCAAACCAGACCTGCCTCCTCGCTTCTGACGGCATGGCCGACCCTGCGGAGTTCCTTCAGCTCTCTGAGCTGGGCATCGGCCGCCAAGCGGGGCGAGAGAAGGTCATGGCGAACTGGTTTCCCATGGCACTCAAGGCGGAGCCCGCACTTTGGCTCCCCGAACTCGCTCTGGCATGATCTCCTCCACGGGGCGAGATGCGCACCCGCTTCATCGCTAACTTCCAAGGTACTCGTGACCGGCCTCCTGCCGTGGCGACATGCGCCGCATCAAGCGGCAGCCGGGGAGACCCTGCGAAGTACATCCAGCCTTCAACAACGCATGCGCCTCAAGATTCCCAAGGTGACCGAGGAGGCCATCATCTCAGCCTTCTCCGACGGTGTGCGTGACGTCAAGATGAAGGAGGAGTTGGCGATGCATGAAGATCTGTGCACATCCTTGGAGCTGTTCAACTTGGCGACCAAGTGCGCCAGGGTTGAGGAAGGACGCCTTTCCCTCCTCGAGCTGCCAGCCGCAGACCCAGAAGAGAAGAAGCCCAAGGCCAAGGACGTGAAGCGCAAGGGGGATGTCGTGCTCGCGGCAGAACCAGACACCAAGCGAGGCAGAGATAAGCCCGAGTCTGCCAAGGGCAGCCGGTACTGTGTGTACCACGACCTCCACACCCACAACACCAACGAATGTCAAGATCTCTGAGCCGTGCGAGAAGGGAGAATCGGTCGACGCCCCGACCGCAATGATCGAGGCTACGACCGAGGAGGAGGAAGAAACGCAGGACGCTGGGAAGACCGTGGCCCTCGCCAAGGGTGGCGTGACCGACCTCGCGCGAGGATCGCTGGCGAGATCAGCCTCGCGAGGAGGCTAGAGGATCAGCCTCGCGAGGATCGCCTGCAAGGAAACGCATGAGCCTCCCTCCTCTGCCGCCGCAGCCAAGGAGAAATGAGGACCATCATCGGGGCGAGGGACTGGGGCTTCGAGAGCAGCGCGATCGCTTGCATCCTGGGCGGAGCTCAAGCCCCAGCCTCTCAACGCATCTTCAAGCAATTCACCCGCGAAGTGAATGCAGTCCTCCCCAAGCTCGAGGCCACACGCCCTCTCAGGTGGTCAACATGCGCCATCATGTTCAGCTCAGCGGATCAGCTCAAGTGCGCGGCCACAACCGAGTCCTCCTGATGCTTTGTTCCCCAATCATCAGCAACGTGCAAGTCACCAGGACCCTCATCGATGGTGGAGCAGGGCTCAATGTCCTGTCCGTAGAGACATTCAACAATCTCCAAGCGCCTTACAATCAGCTTCAGCCAACCAAGCCTTTCTCTAGAACGAACGAGCTGAACGTGGCGGCGCAGGAGGTCCGTCGCCGGCTTCAGACCCAGGCCGCCTCGCTGCAACAGTACACCCAGGAGTTTCTCACGACGCGCGCGGTCATCCGGGTGATGCTTCTAACTTTGGTCGATTTCTTTCTTGATTTCTTCCGTGGGGGCGCGTCAGCGCACCCACTAGGTGTAGTCCCCGAGTTCAAATACGGAGGCAGACCAGGCGGCTTGGAAATTCCGGTAGGCCTTGGCTGCTATTTTATTCTTATCCGCACTCCGTCTGATTTTCAGGAGTATCATAACCTCCGCGCAGCTGCCTTCAACTCCCAGGCCCAGGAGCTGAGCCAGAAGGCCGCCGACCTGACTAATAGTCGGAGTGAGTGCCTTGTTTATTTTATCTCACGTGGGGGCGCGTCAGCGCACCCACTGGGTGTAGTCCCCGAGATTCGGGCCGACTGCTGAGCAGTCGGGTCGGATCTTCCCTGACGACTTCTTCCTTATTGCTTTTTCCTTTTTCTCCACGCTTGCAGAGGCCAACGCCGACTTGAGGGAGCAGCTAGGCGGGGCCCAGACCGCCCTTCGTGCCAAGGAGGCTGAGTGCAGCGCCTTGGCCCAGGAACGTGACCGCCTGGCCAAGAGACTAGCCGACCAGGAGGAGAGCCATAAGGCGGCCCTGAAGAAGGTGCAGGACAGCGAGGCCGCCCTCAAAGCCGAGTTCGAGACCGAGGCGGCGGGCTGGGCCGAGGCGAAGCAAGCGCTGAGCGAGGCTATGGCGGGTTGAGGATCGATCGACGGTAAGCCGCCTTCCTTCTCGCCCCTTTGCTTCTTATTTATCTTCTGACTCTGTGCTGCTTCTTTGTTCTTCGCGCAGATTACTTCCCCGGCCCATCGTGAGGCGTGCCGGCAGGCAGGGGTCGAGATCGCGCCAGATGCCAGCCGGACGCTTGAGGAGCAGCTTCTGGCGATCCAGGCCCGACTGCAACCGGCTCACCGCATGCTTCGCCGCCTTGACGTCTTGCCGGGCGCAAGTCTTGGCCGACCGCCCTCGGCCCGGCCGAGGCTATTCCCCGTACCCCCAATCGGACTGCCGACTGGCTGGAGGTTGTGGTTGGCCACTTCGAGGCCTGGAAGGCTTCCGCTGCTCGGTCCGGTGCCAGGCGGGCGCTAGAGTTCGTCCGAGCCTGGTATCCTGGGCTGAGCTTAGGCCAGCTAAGCACCTGGCGGCAGGAGGCCGACGAGGAGCTGGTGGCGGTGTGGCCGGCTATCATCCAGCGCGCCTCGGCTATCGCCGAATATACCGACACCAGCATTTTTGCTCCTGAGGTGAATGACAACGGCGTCGCCCAGCCGGAGGAGTGGTTCGGGCTGAACCCGGCGGAAGGTGAGGACTCAGCGGAGGAGATCGCTTCCAGCGACGAAGGCGAAGACGAAGAAGGGGAGGGCGGCGAAGACGAAGAAGGGAAGGGCGGCGAAGACGTCGTGCCCGACGGTGAAGCGACCAGCCAGCTTCAGCCTAATCGTGCCTCCGACAGCGAAGCGCCAGCCGCCGTCTGCCAGAGGTGATGATCAGGCCGAGACCCGCCAGCCGGCCAGCACTGCCGCCTCCGCCGGCCTGCCCGACTCGCCCATCTCTCCCTTGGCCTGATCTGCCATTCTTGCTTTCCTGCTATTACTCTTTGGACAACTTTTTATTAAATTCGCGCAGTTCCACCCACTGGGGGTGTATTCAAACTATGTTGAATGCCGGCCTTTCGAAGGCTTTTGTGTAAATATAATCATGCATGTGTTTGGCTTCCATTCGTATTTGCTTTTTATCCTTAGGCTGTTTCCTTTGTCGCCTTTCCTTGGTACGCCTTCCCGGCCGAGCAATGACTCTGCGATCTGTGGCGAGGGAGGAACTTGGCCATTTTTGGAAAGACAAGTACTTGAGCTTTCTTAGATTGTGGCAAGGTGAATGGGAAGCCGGCTGGCCGGCTACTCTGGTAGCCGGTCGGCGATGGTATAAAGCCGGCTTTTGTTATACAAGTTCGTTAGTCCTTAGCCGTTTTTCATGTGGGCATCCTTTCCTGCCTTTGACTCTTGCCAGCCGGACAGTCGGTTCTTCGAGCTGTGACTTTCGACAAGAGAGGGCTTGGGTGCCGGCACACTACTTGTCTGACTACAGGTGGAACTTGAATATAACTTAAGGCGGCAAGTCCCCGGGCCGACTGGTCGAACCCGGTGCCGGACGAGAATAAAGAATGTAGTGACATAATTATAAGCATGATACTCCTCATTCATAGATAAAAGATGGCAGTCCCCGAGTACTCCTCGGGGGGCCTATTGTCTCATACTTAGTACAAAAGGTAGCGTGATACATACTGCATTTTAACTATAAAATCTTCGGAGGAGGTTGGCGTTCCATGGTCGCTCCGACTCCTTGCCGGAATCATCTCTCTTTCGTGCCTTCGGCTTCTGTGCATCGATCAGGTAGTAGGAGTCGTTTCCCAATGCTCTGCTGATAATGAAGGGGCATTCCCAAGGGGCCGAGAGCTTGTGCTGGCCGGCTGTTCGCTGGATCAGCCGGAGCACAAGGTCACCTTCTTGGAAGGATTTAGGCTTGACCTTCCGGCTGTGGTAGCGGCGCAAACCCTGCTGGTAGATGGTGGACCGGCTAAGGGCTAACAACCGGCTTTCTTCCAGAAGGTCGACGCCGTCTTCTCGTGCTTCTTTGGCCTCTGCTTCCGTGTACATGGTCACCCGAGGCGAGTCGAACTCGATGTCAGTTGGGATGACAGCCTCAGCACCATATACAAGGAAGAAAGGGGTGAAGCCGGTTGACTTGTTCGGGGTAGTGCGCAGACTCCAGAGGACGGTCGACAACTCGTCAAGCCAACAGCCGGCTGAACGCTCCAGTGGCACGACCAGTCGGGGCTTGATGCCGGAAAGGATGAGGCCGTTGGCTCGCTCGACTTGGCCGTTTAACTGCGGGTGGGCAACGGACTCTAGGTCCAGTCGGATGCCCTACGTCGCGCAGAAACGTGCCAATGCTCCCTTGGCAAAATTCGTGCCGTTGTCGGTGATGATGCTGTGTGGCACGCCATACCGAGTTGTAATATCTGCGATGAATGTCACGGCAGTCAGCCCATTCAGCTTCTTAATCGGCTTCGCTTCAATCCACTTGGTAAATTTATCCACGGCGACGAGCAGATGTGTCATGCCGCCACATTGCCGTCTTGAACGGGCCCACCATGTCCGGTCCCAGGCGGAAAAAGGTCGGTGAGGAATGGTCACGAGTGCGAAGCGGCGAGTGTTGCTTGGAGCTGAAGCCTTGGCACCCTTGGCAATATTTGACCAACTCCTTGGCGTCGTCCAAAGCAGTCGGCCAAAAGAATCCAGGGCGGAAAGCTTTGGCAAGGAGTGATCTTGAGGCCGCGTGGTGGCCGCGTGCATATGGTGAATGTCTTTGAGGATTGCTATACCCTTCTTCGGTTCGGCCTTGCTGGAAGACTCCAGTGACACTGCGCCTGACGAGCTCTCTGTTAACAATTGTGTATGCTCCGGCTCGGCGTTGGACTTGTCTTGCCGCGATCTCGTCAGCCGACAGTTCTCTGTTTACCAGGAAGTTGAGGATGGGCTGAGCCCATGATGGAGCTGTGACTTCTTCTATAGCCAACACGGCTACTGCAACCAGGGGTGGGCTGGGTGGTGAAGAGCTGGAGTCAGCCACCGCCTGTGGTGATGATGCAGTCCCCGGGCCGACTACCATAGTCCCCGGGCTGGGCTCTGAAATCCCTGGGCCGGGTGCGACTATGGCAGTCCCCGAGCTGCCTATCGAAGTACCCGGGCCGCCTGCTTGGCTCCCCAAGCCGGATCCGGCTGCGGGGTTAAGTGGCATGAAGATGGAATCGGATTCTGGAGATGGCTTGATAGACGGCTTGAGGAGGCGTTGGAGAGAGACGCCGGTTGGTATAGCTTGTCGAGTGGAGCCTATTCGTGCGAGGGCATCTGCTTGCTCGTTGTCGGCCCGTGGTACGTGGAGGAACTCGCATCCTTCAAAATACCCTCGGATTTGCTGAATGAGGAAGCGGTAGCTTGCCATGTTTGCGTCCTTGGCATCCCAGTCGCCAGATGATTGCTGGACTACCAAATCCGAGTCGCCATAGCACAGGATCCGGCGGATGCCGAGCTCTTTAGCTGGCGAACCCGTGTATGAGCGCCTCGTGCTACTCGGCCACATTGTTGGAGGCGGCAAAATGAATTTGCAATATGTATCTGAGTTTGTCGCCTTTGGGAGAGGTGAGGATGATGCCGGCTCCCAAGCCGGTGCGCATCTTGGACCCATCAAAGTGCATCCGCCAATGAGTGGAGTCGGGAGCCGGGGGCAGGTACTGGGTCTCGGCCCAGCAACGAGGAAGTCGGCTAATGCTTGGGACTTGATGGCGGTGCGAGGCTGGTAGAAGATCGTGTAAGGGGCCAGCTCAATGGCCCATTTTGCCACCCGGCCGGATGCATCCCGACTGCCTATGATCTCGGCGGGCGGTGCATCTGACGTGATGGGGTGCTCTTGAAAGTAGGGCTTGAGCTTCTTGGCGGCGAAGTACACACCACAGCACATCTTCTGGTAGTGCGGGTAGTTCTGCTTCGAGGTGGACAGTACTTCACTTACATAATACACCGGCCTCTAGACTGGCTGAGCTCGGCCTTCTTCTGGGCGCTGGACCACAATGACGGTGCTGACCACCCAGCTGGTGGCGGCAATGTAAAGGAGCATGGGCTCTTTCTCAGTCGGCGCCGCCAAGACAGGCGGCGTGGCCAGCATCTTCTTTAGCTCATGGGAAGCTTGGTCGGCTTGGTCGTTCCACTCGAAGTGAGTGGTTTTCTTCATGAGTCGGTAGAGGGGGAGAGCCTTTTCTCCAAGCCGGATGATAAAGCGGTTCAGGGAGGCCAGGCACCCGGTAAACTTCTGGACGTCTTGCAGCTTGGTGGGAATCTCCATTCTCTCAATGGCTTTGATCTTTACTGGGTTGCATTCAATGCCGCGTTCGGAGACCAAGAAGCCTTGAAGCTGGTCGGCTGGTACTCCGAACACGCATTTCCCGGGGTTGAGCTTGATCTGAAATCGGCGCAGGTTCTCAAACGTTTCCTTGAGGTCTTCTAGCAAAGTGCCGCGCTTCTCCGTCTTCACCACGATATCGTCTACATAGACGTGGGCATTTCTGCCGAGTTGCTTGAGGAGGCATTTACGCATGCAACGCTGAAAAGTGGCACCGGCATTTCTCAAGCCGAATGTCATAGTCGGTGTGAAAGCTCCGAATGGGCGTGATGAAGGCGGTCTTGAGCGGTCATTTGGGTCCAACTTTATCTGGTGGTAGCCCGAGTAGGCATCCAAGAAACTCAGCAGCTCGCATCCGGCTGTGGAGTCTATCACTTGATCAATCCTTGGCAGGGCAAAAGGATCTTTGGGGCAGGCTTTGTTGAGGCTTGTGTAGTCTATACACATGCGCCACTTGTTATTCTTCTTCAGCACGAGGACCGAGTTGGCAAGCCATTCCGGAAAGAACACCTCCATTATGAAGCCGGCTGCTAGGAGCCGGGCTATCTCTTCTCCTACAATCCTTCTCTTCTCTTCCGACAGTCGGTGGAGGGGCTGCTTGACTGGTTTTGCATCTGCTCGGATGTGTAGCTTGTGCTCAGCGAATTCCTTCGGAACACCTGGCATGTCCTTGGGGGACCATGCAAAGATGTCCCGATTCTCACGGAGGAAATCGACGAGCTCGCCTTCCTATTTGTTGTCCAGGTTTGCCCCAATGACGGCAAACCTTTCTGGGTGCTCCGGGTCCAGAGGTATCTTCTTCGTTTCCTTGGCCGGCTGGAAAGAACCTTGGGCATCACATTCCTTGGGGTGAGGGCGGGGTTGGCTGCTTGCGGCCATTGCCACGACTTCGGTCCAACATCTTCTTTTCTTGGCGATCACCGGGGACTCGGCCCGGTAGACTGGCGCATGGCCTTTTCGGAGGATTTCTTGTAATCGCCGGCTATGGTGATGATGCCCTTGGTACTCGGCATCTTCATCTTGAGGTAGGCGTGGTAAGTACAGCCATGAACTTGGCTAGAGCAGGTCGGCCAAGCGATTGCATGATAGGGGCTCTCAAGGTCCACCACTTCAAACCAGATTGCTTCTTGGCGGAAATGATCCTTGTCCCCAAAGAGAACATCTATCTTGATCTTGCCGATTGGTGAGCGGAGACGGTAGATGCAGTGCCATGGAACACGATCCGGCTAGGCATGAGCTATTTCGTCTTGATGTTTAGCTTCTCCATGGTGTCACGATGCAGGATGTTGATGCTGCTCCGCCGTCTATCGGCCGCAGCGGGAGAATCGGGCAGCACGCCTGTCTGGTGCGAGGGTGGCGTCCAAAACCAATGCATAAGAGCCGGGGGACGGCATCACCTCTGGGTGGTTGGCCCGGCTCCAGCTGATAGGCCTTTCTGACCAGTTCATGTACTCGGGGGTGTTGGAAGCGACCGCGTTGACCTCTTGGTGCTGTCGGCGCCTGCTACGCTGGTCTTCGGGCTGGCTTGTAAAGATGACGTAGGCGTCATGCTCGTCAGGGAACTCGTCTTGAATGGTTCCGACCGCTGGTCGAGCGGCCGGCTGTTGAGGAGCCGGAGGCGGCTGACCAGCAGGCGGAAACGGCGCTAGCCCTTCGCCCTTGGAGATTCGCGTGAGCCAGTGGCACTTCTGAGTCCTGTGGTTGGACGGCTTCGCGCCGCTGTGGAACTTTCATGGGGCGTCAAGGTCCTGCTCGTAGGAGAAGGCCGGCTGCCAAGCCGGCCTGCCGCCCTTCTGCTTCTTGGGTGCGAGCCGCCCCTCGGGCGGTTCGTCTTTGACTGTGGCCACCTGCCGACTGGTTGAAGGCTGCATGGGACCCTTGTGCTTGTTGTCGTTCTGTTATGGGCGTCGGTTGGAGTCGCCAGCCGGCGTCTTGGGAGCCGGGTTGAGTACCTTCCCGGAGGCGTCTACCCGGAGCTCGGTTTTCATCGAGGAGTCGGCGGTGGCGTACTTGTCCGCTATGACTAGCAGCTAGTCGAGGGTAGTCGGCTCGTCGCAGAGAAGCTTGTGCTTGAGGAGGTGCCTTCTCGGCACCGGCGGTGAAATACTCTATGGCTTGAACCTCGTGCACCCCCTCGCGGGGAGTTCTGGCTTCGGCCCGGCGTGAGGTAGTCGCGAGTTGATTTGGTGGGTCCTTGTACGCACAAGGAGAGTTGTCTGGGCTTGGGAGCCCGCTAGTAGGTGCTGGTGAAGTTGCGGATAAAGGCTTCTATGAAGTCTAGCCAGTTGTTGATGCTATACGGCTTAAGGCTGTTGAGCCAGGTTCGTGCCGTGCCTTGAAGCATGAGGGGCACATATTTCACGGCAACGCGCCTGTTGCCGTTCGCTATGCTGACTACTGATGGAGTAGTCGATCAGCCAATCCTCCGGCTTCACAGAGCCGTTGTACTTGGGCGTGTCTCTTGGGAGCGAGAACCCTTTGGGGAAGGGCTCGTCGCGGATGCGGGGGCCGAAACAAGGCGGGCCGACATTGTCTTCCTCTTCGATCACCAGGGATCGCACTAGGCGGTCGATCCGATGGTGAGCATCGTTCTTGCCGACTCCTTCGCGGCGACCTAGTCGGCCGCTGAGAGTCGGATGCGTGACAGGCGGCGGGCTGGGATATCTCTCCCCACGAGGCGGAGGAGGAGGCGGGTTGCCTCGCCGCTCCACGGCTCGAGGGCGGCCTTCTGCGTCACGCTCGATGGAGATCCGGCTTCGGCTGTGGCTGACAGCCGGCTCTTTTTCTTGCCGCGCGCGGGTTTTGCCCGCAGTCGGCGTCCGTGACATTGCGTCGTGCTCTCGACGCGGGGGAGGACTTTTCGCGCGGACGCCGGCTTCGTGCCGCTGCGCAGCAGCACCGAGCAGCTGCTGGATGCGTCTGGTCATGTGGGGGAACTCTTCGGCCCCCAGTCCATTCAGCTCGTCCACGGCCGCCTGGGCGGCGTGCAGATTCTCGAGGGGCGTGGCGTAGACTGGGCGGTCAGCTCCTAGCATGTCGGCGACGGCTGCGCCATGCTGCTTGATGGCGCCGATTCGGCTGGGCCTGTCAGGAGGCGGCGTGCCGAAGGCGACGCGGTCGACTTCGCGCTGGTGAGCCTCAGTGAGGCGCCTCACGGAGGCTAACCTCCGGTCTTCCGCCATGAGGGTGAGGCGGCGTGCCTCCAGTGTTTCGGCGTCGGCGTCGGCCGGGAGGGGGACGGACAAGTCATGGACCGCCGTTTGCAGGGTGTCCTGGGCGTTCTTGCCAGAGGCGCCGCCGTGACTGATGACCAGCACCTCGGTGATGGCACTGCCACAGCTGTCGGCTCGGGGGAGCGGGTCGTTGTAGATCACAACATTGGTGGGGAAAGCGTCGAGTGATGCCGTGTCGGAGTCGACAAGCATCGGGTCGGTGGAGCCAACCGACTCCAAATCCACAGCGGGCTCGCTGGAGACGTGGAGTTGGTCGAGGAGGCTGACGAGGTGGCTCTTGAGGCAGCCTGTGCCGGCGTCGGAGGCGGGATCATCGGAAATGCGGGCCTCACCAAGAAGATCGGCGAGGCAGCTCGCCGCGCAAGCGTCAGCGACACCTTGCAGCGCGTCGGGGCAAGCGCCATCGAGGCGTCTTAGGCTGGCTACGCTTCTGGGGAGGAAGAGGTTCTCGTCGAGCAGGTCTCCGGACGACGGTGCACCTGGCCCCATGGTGGGCGCCAAATGTCGGGTGGTAGGTGCGACATATGCCAACGGGTGGCTTATCATTGTGGGAGCCAATAAGACGTCGTCGGTGCCTAGAAACGGGATGAGGCGAAGACATGCATGCCGGCGAATCTTACCCAGCTTCGGGGCTCTCCGTGGAGATAACACCCCTACTGCTGCTCTGCGGGGTCTCCGCATGATCACTAAACAAACAAGTGGCTACAAGGGGCTCCTTGAGCTGTTCGATGAGAAGAAGAAGAAAGGCTAGGTTAGCTCTCCTCTTCTCTCTATGTGGTGTCTAAAACTCTCTGGGATCAACCCTTTGCATGGGTGCCTTGGGGGGTTTATATAGCCCTACCCCCCAGGGGTACAATGGTAATTCGGCTGGGCGCGGGCCCTAGCCGTCATTGTCTACACTCGCCGGCTTCTCCGTCGGCCGCTGGGGCCCGCCGGCTGGTGGGTCCCGCCGGCTGCCGGCTTCTTGGTCGACAAAGTGGCCCCCACCGAGGAGGCACAGTCGAGGCTGGTTCTTGTTGCCTCAATCCACGATGTGAGGGCTTTGTCGGGGTAAGCATGGCTACAGTGCCGCCGTCTTGGCGGCGATCGATGTACCCTCACCTTGTCTTGTCTCCTTAATGAGGCGCCTCCTTCGAGGGAGGGAGTAAGCCGGCTATGGGAAGCCGGCCATATCTCAGGCCGACTGGGGGAGGCCTGAGCCGCCTTCGGGCATCTCTCTGACCGGAGGGGCCCACCGCCTGTGGGTCGTACTGACAACCCGTCGTGGGTGATGTCATGGTCAGCATGGCAACAATGCCGCGCCAGACGGGTGATGGCCGCCCCGTATGGCGCACTGTGGCCATGCGCGCTCCGGGATGCGGGGGTGGCAGGCTTCACTGTAGCCACGCCCCGTCTCATCACTGTTATGTGGTGCGCAGATTCTGAGGGTGCGGTCTTGGCCGCTTGCCGGGGGCGGCTTCTTGGAGTCGGCCTTCTCGTGGCCGGCTCCGCGGAGTCGGCCCTCTGGTAGTCGGCTCCTTGGGAGCCGGCCCTCTTGTGGCCTTCTCCCTGTAGGTTTTAGGGCCGGGCCGCCTCCTGACAGCCGGCCTGAGAGTCAGCCGGCCGGGGGAAGGCGGCCCCGCGTCTTGGATGTTGGAGGGCTTGATTGGCAAATAATTTTTTCAGAGGTTCCAGGGGGAACCGGCTAGGCTACCCGTGGTCATTTACTCCGACAATGAGCCCCTCAAAAGTCTCTTCATTATTTTTCTGAATTAATCTAAAAATTTTAGTAACTTCAAACAAAAGTGAACCAACTTCAATAAAACTGATAGCAACTATTCCTACAAGTGCCTAGAGCCTATATCAAGCATTAGAACTACTTGGAACCATATAAATTTGACATGCAAGCTCAAGAACATGGTCGCCTATGCAGCACAAATTTGCAATGAATAAAGCACTAGAAGAAAAACTAATTGGACCAATGGAGGAGTTACATACCAAGGAATAATCTTCCCAAGCAGTTTTGCGAGAGGTGCTTTGAGCAAGGAGATCGAAAATCACAGCAAAAGTGGCTGGAACTCGTGCTTGAGTTGGATTTTCGGGTTTGTGTGAGGCAGAGGAAGAAGATGGGTGCTGGGATAAGTGGAGGAGGGCCACCGTGGGCCCCCACGAGGCAGGCGCGCCCGGGGAGTAGGCGTGCCCTCCACCCTCGTGACCAGGTGGCAGCTCCCCCCGCGGTAATTTTTGCACAGTAATTCCTCAAATATTCCCGAAAAAATCATATTAAATTGGCATGTCATTCTGAGGACTTTTATTTTCGGGATGTTTTTATATTGCACGGATAAGACAGCAAACAGATAGAAAAATACTATTTTTACTTTATTTCTACTAAATTACAGAAAATATAGAGAGGGTACAGAAGGTTGTGCTTCTAGTTTCATCCATCTCATGCTCATCAAAAGGAATCCACTAACAAGGTTGATCAAGTCTTGTTAACAAACTCATTCTGATAATCATGAAACCGGAGAAATTTCGAATAACACTATGTTACCTCAACGGGGATATGCAAATGCCCAATAATAAGTATATCATATTTCTTTTTGACAGTAGGAAGGGGAAGTTCAAAACCTCCAAATATAATCGATGGAATTTTTCCAATAGAGTTGATACTATGGACTTGAGGTTGTTTCCTCGGAAAGTGTACCGTATGCTCATTACCATTAACATGAAAAGTAACATTGCCTTTGTTGCAATCAATAACAGCCCTAGTTGTTAAGGAAAGGTCTTCCAAGAATAATATACATACTATCATCCTTGGGAATATCAAGAATAACAAAAGTCCGTTAAAATAGTAACGTTTGCAACTACAACAGGCACATCCTCACAAATACCGACAGGTATAGTAGTTGATTTATCAGCCATTTGCAAAGATATTTCAGTAGGTGTCAACTTATTCAAGTCAAGTCTACGATATAAATAAAGAGGCATAACACTAACACCGGCTCCAAGATCACATAAAGCAGTTTTAATATAATTTCTTTTAATGGAGCAAGGTATAGTAGGTACTCCGGGATCTCCAAGTTTCTTTGGTATTCCACCTTTAAAAGTATAATTAGCAAGCATGGTGGAAATATCAGCTTCCGGTATCTTTCTTTTTAATGATATCTTTCATATATTTAGCATAAGGATTTGTTTTGAGCACATCAGTCAATCGCATACATAAAAGATAGGTCTAATCATTTCAGCAAAGCGCTCAAAATCCTCATCATCCTTTTTCTTGGATGGTTTGGGAGGAAAAGTCATGGGTTTCTGAACCCAAGGTTCTCTTTCTTTACCATGTTTTCTAGCAACAAAGTCTCTCTTATCATAACATTGATTCTTTGATTGTGGGTTATCAAGATCAACAGCAGGTTCTATTCTACATCATTATCATTACTAGGTTGAGCATCATCATGAACATCATCATTAATATTCTCTCTAGGTTCATGTTCATTACCAGATTGTGTTTCAGCATCAGACATAGATATATCATTTGGATTATCAGGTGGTTCAGCAATAGGTTCACTAGAAGTTTGCACGGTTCTATCATTTTTCTTTTTCTTCTTTTTAGAAGAACTAGGAGCATCAATATTATTTCTCTGAGAATCTTGCTCGATTCTCTTAGGGTGGCCTTCAGGATACAAAGGTTCCTGAGTCATTCTACCAGTTCTAGTAGCCACTCTAACAGCATAATCATTTTTCTTACTATTCATTTCATCAAGCACTTCTTTTTGAGCTTTAAGTACTTGTTCTACTTGAGTGGTAACCATAGAAGCATGTTTGCTAACAAGTTTAAGTTCACCTTTAATATTAGCCATATAATCACCCAAGCTTTTAATCATATCGGAATCATATTTCAATTGTCCACCAAAATAAGCATTGAAATTTTCTTGTTTGACAATAAAATTATCGAACTCTTCTAAGCATTGTCTAGCAGACTTATAGTGAGGGATATCACCTTCATCAAATCTATAGAGAGAATTTACCTTTGCTACCTGTGTCGGGATATCAAGATCAGGAGGTTCTTCAATAAATAAGGGATTCAGATCATATGTTTCTTCAACAGGCGGTAAATTTAGACCATGTATTTCTTCAATAGGAGGTAAATTCTTAACATCTTCAGCTTTAATACCTTTCTCTTTTATAGATTTATTTGCCTCTTGCATATCTTCGGGACTGAGGAATAGAACACCTCTCTTCTTCGGAGTTGCTTTAGGAATAGGCTCAGTAATTGGAGCGGGAGCTGGCTTAGGAGCTGGATCAGGAGGTGCCCAATTATTTTCATTTGTCAACATATTATTCAATAGAATTTCAGCTTCATCCGGTGTTCTTTCCCTGAAAAGAGAACCAGCACGACTATCCAAGTAATCTCTGGACGCATCGGTTAGTCCATTATAAAAGATATCAAGTATTTCAGGTTTCTTAAGAGGATGATCAGGCAAAGCATTAAGTAACTTGAGAAGCCTCCCCCAAGCTTGTGGGAGACTCTCTTCTTCAATTTGCACAAAGTTGCATATTTCCTTTAAAGCAGCTTGTTTCTTATGAGCAGGGAAATATTTAGCAGAGAAGTAATAAATCATATCCTGGGGACTACGCACACAACCAGGATCAAGAGAATTAAACCATATCTTAGCCTCACCCTTTAATGAGAAGGGAAATATTTTGAGCATATAAAAGTAACGCGGTCTCTCATCATTAGTAAACAGGGTGGCTATATCATTTAATTTAGTAAGATGTGCCACAACAGTTTCAGATTCATAGCCATGGAAAGGATCAGATTTGACCAAAGTAATTATATCAGGATCAACGGAGAATTCATAATCCTTATCAGGAACACAGATAGGTGAAGTAGCAAAAGCAGGGTCGGTTTTCATTTTATCTCTAAGTGATTCTTTGTTCCATTTAGCTAATAACCTCTTGAGCTTGTATCTATCTTTGCAAGCTAAAATAGCGGCAGAAGATTCCATATCAAAAACATAACCCTCGGGAATAACAGGCATATCTTCATCATCACTTTCATCATGGTATTCAGATTCAATAATTTCTTTCTCTCTAGCCCTAGCAATTTGTTCATCAAGAAATTCACTAAGAGGCACAGTAGTATCAGGCATAGAAGCAGTTTCATCATAAGTATCATGCATAGCGAAGTGGCATCATCAATAACATGCGACATATCGTAATGAATAGCGTAAGCAGGTTTAGGTGTCGCAAGCTTACTCATAATGAAGGTGAATCAAGTGCAGAGCTATATGGCAATTCCTTACCTCCCCTCTTAGTTGAGGGATAAATTGTTGTCTTAGCGTCTTTCAAGTTCTTCATAGTGTCCAGCAGATATAAATCCCAAGTGACTCAAAGAATAGAGCTATGCTCCCGGCAGCGGCCTTGAGAAAAAGGTCTTGATAACCCACAAGTATAGGGGATCATAGCAGTTTTCGAGGGTAGAGTATTCAACCCAAATTTATTGATTTGACACAAGGGGAGCCAAAGAATATTCTCAAGTATTAGCAGCTGAGTTGTCAATTCAACCACACCTAGAAACTTAGTATCTGCAGCAAAGTGTTTAGTAGCAAAGTACTATGATAGTGGTGGTAACGGTAACAAAAGAGTAATGAAAGCAAAGTAATATTTTTGGTATTTTGTAGTGATTGTAACAGTAGCAACGGGAAAGTAAATAAGCAAGAACTAGTATATGGAAAGCTCGTAGGCACCGGATCAGTGATGGATAATTATGCCGGATGCGGTTCATCATGTAACAGTCATAACATAGGGTGACACAGAACTAGCTCCAATTCATCAATATAATGTACGCATGTATTCCATATATAGTCATGCGTGCTTATGGAAAAGAACTTGCATGACATCTTTTGTCCTACCCTCCCGTGGCAGCGGGGTCCTATTGGAAACTAAGGGATATTAAGGCCTCCTTTTAATAGAGAACCGGAACAAAGCATTAACACATAGTGAATACATGAATTCCTCAAACTATGGTCATCACCGAGAAGTATCCCAGTTATTGTCACTTCAGGGTTGTCGGATCATAACACATAATAGGTGACTATACACTTGCAAGATAGGATCAACAACTCACATATATTCATGAAAACATAATAGGTTCTGATCTGAAATCATGGCACTCGGGCCCTAGTGACAAGCATTAAGCATAGCAAAGTCATAGCAACATCAATCTCAGAACATAATGGATACTAGGGATCAAACCCTAACAAAACTAACTCGATTACATGATAAATCTCATCCAACCCATCACCGTCCAGCAAGCCTATGATGGAATTACTCACGCACGGCGGTGAGCATCATGAAATTGGTGATGGAGGATGGTTGATGATGACGACGGCGATGAATCCCCCTCTCTAGAGCCCCTAACGGACTCCAGATCAGCCCTCCCGAGAGGTTTTAGGGCTTGGCGGCGGCTCCGTATCGTAAAACGCGATGATTCTTCTCTTTGATTTTTTTCTCCCCGAAAGCCAATATATAGAGTTGGAGTTGGCGTCGGAGGGTGTCCAGGGGGCCCATGAGGTAGGGGGCATGCCCCCCACCCTTGTGGACAGGGTGTGGACCCCCTGGTCTTCATCTTTGGTGAGGATTTTTTATTATGTTTTATAAGACATCCCGTGGAGTTTCAGGTCATTCCGAGAACTTTTGTTTTCTGCACATAAAACAACATCATGGCAATTCTGCTGAAAACAGCGTCGATCCGGTTAGTTCCATTCAGATCATACAAGTTAGAGTCCAAAACAAGGGCAAAAGTGTTTGGAAAAGTAGATACGACGGAGACGTATCACGGCCGGCAACAGTTGTCGACGAGCAGCGGCGGCGGAGCGTGTGGTGGGTGTTCTGCGCACACCCAACAGGACGCCACACGCACTACACTACGCCGGGGACTACGCCGCCGCCGCAGTGTAGCCTCCCAGCTAGAGTTGTCCTCTGAAGACGGCGGAGTGGCTGAGCAACGACGACGGACCTGTGCCATTGGTGATTGTGGGACAAGCAGACGAGATAAGCTACAGGGAGGGAGGGGAAATGCGACGCAGGACTCGCCGGCCATGAGAGTTTTTTAGCAGGCCGGTAAGCATTCGGATTTTGGGGGATTTCACCGAGTTGGGCGGGAAGCTTGCGCGGGAACCTGTGAGGTTGCGCGGGAACAGGGTCACCGACGATTCATTGGTGCCACCGTTTGGCCAAAAGAACGCCCCCGCACGCTGCGCAAGCTTGCGCTGTAAGTCGTCTGCGGCAGCAGGGTGACAAGACATGCGAGAGGAGGACGAGAGGACACGTACACATACAGTTAACAAAAAACATTTGCGATTTAATTACCTACTATACCCTCGTCCTGGTTTATAAGTAGGATTTAACTAATAAAATACGAATGCATGTCGCCATAGATTATATCGTTGGAGTCGTATTTGAACATAGTTTCCAGCTATACAATTTTTGTAACATGCATTAACACTTTTTGGTTAAATTTAAGGTTACACACCAGTAAGCGTTTGCCCGCAACACACACGGCTTATTCCATCACAAACAGCTCTGATGGATCAACTATCTGCCACGTATCGCACACGCAACTCCAATCTGATTCGTGCTTGATGCATGTCTCCGACATCGCTCGCACAGTTCGTCTTATTTGCCACGTATAACTGTGTCGTCCTCTTCTCGCGTCCCTCGACAAGCTCTGCTCGCCGTTAGGTGCCGCAGCGCACTGTGCTCGCCGTTAGGCGCCACGGTGCGCTCTGTCGCGTCCGTTGGCACGTCTGCTCGTGTTCGTCGGCGCGGTCGGCTTGTGGACAACTTTTCCTTGAGGCGACCACGGAGCGCTCTGCTCGCGTCCCTCCGTGCGCGCTCTGCCAGCTGTTGGGCGTGCGCACGATCATGTCAGGGGCCCCATATGCATGCGTTTGCGCCGCGCGTGTTGCCATGCGATGCAGTTATGTGCGGCACGATGGAGTTACGCACAGCATATTAGAACTGCCATCAAGGCATGCCGATATTCCTGGCCATCCGGCTTCCTCTTTAATTCCCGCAGCCATTATAACCTTAGTCTCTCAACCTTTCGATCACGCCCCACAACACAACAAGCACACCCACGATGACACATAGAGAGGGGATGCCCGGCGGCGCTCCAATGGAGTTCGGCGAGCATAGAGTGGAGACCCACGCGAGGGAGATGGATCTCTCGGTGGTGTACACCATCAACACGGCCGTGGTGGACGACTACATCAACAGCGTTGAGCAGTTGCTTGCTGGACACAAGTACAAGGTGGTCGGCATTGACCTCCAGTACACCGCCGGTCGTCCCGGCATAGATCAGAAGGTTGCCGTTGCCCAGTTGTGCGTGCGCCATCATGTCCTCATCTACCACTATTGCATGGCCACAGAGCCTTGCGGCCATTTCAACAGGTTTGTCAACGGCACCGACTACAAGTTCGCCATGGTGGATACCAAAGACGATGTAAAAGCACTCAGTGTTAGGGGCTTGGCCTGCAAGAACCTTGTTGAAATTCGTGACCACTACAAGGTCTGGGGCAGCACGAAGCAGGACTCCCTGGTCGAACTCGCCTCAGCCATCATCGACCCCTACTACGAAAAGATGAAGCAGGATGCCCAGAGAACAAGTCTCGTATCCTGGCACAAGGCCTGAATGTGGCAACTGGATGAACCTCACCTCAGGTTCGCGGCCAAGAGCGTGTACACATGCTATGAGATGCACAGGCGGATTGTTGACATGAGGAAGTGCCTCGTTACCCAAATCGACGAGCTCGGATCAAGCCACAAGAAGAGCAAGCGTCACAAGAAGTAGATGATGATCAGATGATCGTTTATGCTAGTTAATCACACATGTCATATATAGTTTATTTTATTGGTGTGGGCGGAAATGTCATGTGTGTAGTATCCACCTATGTAATTATGCATGTTATAGTTTACTTTGGTGTGTGCAAATGCCATGGTTGTAGTAGCCACCTATGTAAGTGGATGTTTAATTTGGTTATGCAAGCATGTCCTTATAACTGTGTGTGTGTATATATATATATATATATATATATATATATATATATATATGTTGTTCTGTATGCAGTCCCACCGCACAACACACACGTCTTATTAGCGACAAGCTATACGTGTTCTTATCGGTCTTCAGACACATTTCTGATTACAGACCTGTTTGCCGCGTATCACACACATCTTGTTAACTTGAACCGTTTTTGTTCTCATGTCTCAACGCAAACAGTTCATCCGAGTGAACCGCGTATCACACACACCTTTGATCTGGCTGACCATTTCTTTTGTGTTGCCTAATCACAAATAGTTTATCCGAGTGAACCGTATGTTGTGTATCGCACACGCCTCCATCTGGCTGCCCGTTTCTTTTGTTCCTCCTCATCGCAAACAGTTCATTCAATTGAACCGTATGCCCTTCATCGCACGCACAACTAAAACCTGAACCGTGTTTAATGCATCCGTCATCGTAAATGTTTTACACATTTCTGACGGTTTTCATATAGCACCGTTTGTGATTATGGCATCGCACACAGTTTCTCGAAGGGTCTCTGGTCGTAGTGTCGCGTTAGCAGCATCCTGCAGTAGTGTAGAATGGCAAATTGTTGACAGCGAGCCAGAGGAGATCAGTGGTGGGGCCATGGATGAGATCGACGGTGGTTGAACCGAGGGGTTGGGGGTGGGCCACTTAACCTGTGACACAGCCCGCCTCAGGGCATCGCTGTTGATGACCACGATGTCGTAGCTGGCGGACAAGACATGCCCGCATACTCTAGCCCGCTGCTTGAGTGCCTGCCGCCAGTAATGGTCGTCAGCTTCCTCGGCGATGTCGGGCGAAGAGACCGCTATACACCTCTTTTGGGCCAGTCGCTCCTCGAGATCCACGGGAAGTGTAGCTGGGCTTAGGCTGTGACGCTCTGGAGTGGGGGATGGAGATGGGGATGGGGATATGTGGGAAAGGGGGCGTTTGGCAGGCGTCGTCTAAGAAACTCAAGGCGGCCTGGGTATTGAGATCGGTGGGTAAGCTGCACGGGCAAACCGGCAGATGTTGACAACGGAGGCCTTGCGGCGACGGCGGCTGCAGCGGCGGCGGGGACTCATCTAGGGTTTCGAGCGAGGGAGGGTGTGTGTGTGTGTGCGCGCGCGCACGCCCAAGGAGGTTTTGGTGTGTGTGTGTGTGTGTGTGTGTGTGTGTGTGTGTGTGTGTGTGTGTCTGTGTGCGTGTGTGTTTGTGTGGAGGGGGTGCGGGGTGTTTGAGGAAATGCCGCAGGTACTAAAAATTTTACTATGCGGGAGACAAACGCTGGAGTGAAATGCCGGGCTATTGAAAATTTTGATGATAGTGCATCGCACACGGTCCGGAGATAACAACCGTGTGTTATGAAAAAGAAAAACTCTCGAGGCGGGCAGATATTTTTGATGCAGGCGGGATTGGGAACAAGAAACATCGCACATGGTCCGGAGATAACAACCGTGTGCTATGAAACAGAAAAACCCTCAAGGCGGGCAGATATTTTTGAGAGGGGGAGCCTCATGGAGCCCAATGTACTGTGCGGATGTGTGCGTGACAGGTGCACCGGCGTGGCACACGGTTAGTTTGAGTGAATCGTGTTTGTTGCGTCATCCGAATTTTGTCTAATGTTCATAAATTTGGCGAAAAATGACGAGGGAGAGGGTTAGAACACGAACACACTTGCATGTGGACCAAATTTATGTATCAAAAGGGTGGTTTGATTTTCAAATACCAAATGCAACTTCGATGTGGCACCTCCACCTACAATCGCACGGTATTGCTTGCCCCCCCCCCCTCGTGTCGGCACGAAGGGAATCCTAAGCTATGAATGCATGCCCCCTCCCCCTCAACCGAGCTTCACTTAGCAAAGTGAGAAGTAGCTAGTAGCCCCCTGTCGGTGTCAAAACCGGCGGATCTCGGGTAGGGGGTCCCGAACTGTGCGTCTAAGGCAGATGGTAACAGGAGGCAAGGGACACGATGTTTACCTAGGTTCGGGCCCTCTCTATGGAGGTAATACCATACTTCCTGCTTGATTGATCTTGATGAATATGAGTATAACAAGAGTTGATCTACCACGAGATCGTAGAGGCTAAACCGTAGAAGTTAGCCTATGGTATGATTGTTGTATATATCTATCTACTAGCCTGGCCTCGGTTTATATAATGCACCAGAGGCCCAGGATAACAAGAGTCCTAGCCGAATACGCCGGTTGGGAGGAGTCCTTGTCTTGATCGCCAAGTCTTGTGGAATCTTCCTCGTATGCGGCAGCGGTCCGGACTAGCCCATGAGTATACGGCCATGGGGGTCCTCGGCCCAATCTAACAGACCGGGAGATGACGTGGCGAGTACCCCCTAGTCCAGGACACCATCAGTAGCCCCCTGAACCGGTCTTCAAGTTAGGAATGCTCCTCGATTCTTCTGAACTGTTCTTCATCTTCCGTCGTCGGTCTTGAAAACTGGTTCAACAGATCTTCTCATCTTCGATCTTGAGGATCGCCGAAGTGCATCCGAAGAGTTTACACAGTGGGTATCCGAGGATCCCCTTTAAGTTTCTGGCCTTTATCAATGCCTTGTTATTTTTATGCCACGCCTCGGATTTGAAGTTGTTCTCGGGAGGCAGTGTCCTCTTGCGTCCGAGCTCCAACGCCGGACTGCATTCGAGGTATCCTTTGCAGCCGAGCACCAATGCCGGACTGCTTCCGAGCTCCAACGCCGAAATGTATCCGAGCTCCAACGTCGGACTGTGTCCAAGCTCTAGCGTCGGACTGTATCCGAGCTCCAACGCCGGACTATATCCAAGATGCCATAGATCATCTTGGTACAAAAAGTTGAAGGATTTTAGCCGAGCTTAATGCCGGAAATGCCCTCTATGGAGCAAGCCACTGGCGCCCGAACTTAATGTCGGACTACTTCCGTGGTGTCTATTGTAGTCGAGCACCATCCCTGACTGCGGGATGATTTTTTGATTGGTGCAATTTATTCTCTGTCGAGATATATAGCCAGTAGCGCTCAAGGTGTGTGCGTCAGTCTAAAACCCGAGATGCACCTGAAGGAAAACATGAAACCGCTGATCATAGTTGCCCCGGAGATTCAGGTCGATGCGCGAAATTGGCCTGAGGATCAACTCCTAGCTCGGCAGCATGCATAGGAATAGGAACGCGGTGTGCAAAGTCATTGAGACTCAGGTTGGGTGCGGCCGACCAACCTGAGGATAATAATCTCCTCGAAAACTATATTGCATTTTAAATTTTCTGCATTGGACAAGCAATGCAGTAGCCCCCGAGACACTGGTCGGGGGCGACACCGAATCGAGGATCGATGTACCCCTTTAATATTTGTAAATAATAAGCACGAAGCCCAGTAGCCCCCGAGCCCTAATGTGGGCACGGGTGGCCGAATTAAGGATCGATGTCCAAAGTAAAATCACAAATTATGTGTAATGATTCTATGTATCCAAGTACTCTACATCATTAATGCTCGGATCCGCATTGTATAGAACTTTGTTGACCGGCCATCGACTTCAACCTCCTCGGCCAGTAGCCGGGGAGTGTTTGTCCCACTTTATAAAGCCTTGAGGGCAAAGATTTACGGCAAACAAGGCAATCCGGCCATACGGTTTTATAAACAAAGGTACGCAGAGAGACATGGTATATTATTGTTTCAATGTAAGAAACATCGTCCAAAGAAATCCCGCTATCGGTTCCTTTCTTTGGGTTGTCATGCTAGGCATGATCATGAAACCTCAGCTCCGATCAATATGGGAGGAAAATACTGAGGATTTAGTTCGGGAAAAGCTTCCAAACACTGTGGTCTAGATGAACCCAAATTTTCACTTCCGTTCGATCGTTTATAATCTGAAAGTGGCCCATCATCGGCTTCTACCCCCTTGTAGATGCTATGCAGGGTATTTCCGAAATAACAAAACAACCCTTAGCCGACGTCTCGGTGCCCGAAGGCGGTTGTGTTGGCAGAAACGAGGCAATCAGATATACGAGCTTTATAACTTTCACTTAGGAGGCCAGCAAGTAGCCCCCGCTTAGTGTTCGGCGACAATCGAGGTCAAGCCGTAAACACTTCGGCCAATGTTATGAACGGCCTGTCATTTAATATAGTCATCGGATCGCTGACCGGTTTATGCTTTATTGTGACAGTCAGTTTTCGGCTTTCTCCACCGAGCTGCTTAACCATGTGAGCTGGAAGCACAATCGCAGTGGTTCTCCTTTTGCACACCTAACCGAACAGAGCAGAATGTAGGAGGCAATCACAGGAGCCGGGCAACCCAACTATCGACCGAAGACACAATTTGAAACCGATGCATATATAGCAATATCCGAGAATTTTTGCCGAATCTCTAAAGGTGTCCGGCGTTCCACTGCGAGACTTATGCGGAAAACACACAAATAGTTGAAAAGTGCCAGAGGATTGGAAAACCAAAAAACGTCAGTAAAAACTCAACGTCCGAACTAGATCAAGTGTTCGGTGCCAATCCGAAAATTGAAAAAAAAAATGTGCTTCTGACGTGCTTTAACATGACACATCCTATCTCAAGACTTCAAGCGGGTTAGCCTACGGCTTCAACCTCCTATCCCGAAGGTGGATGAGAGGGAAATCGGGCTATTGACCACACACTTGCGTCGAAAAATGGAGTGATAGAAAAAAGACTTTGCAACGACTAGGAAGAAGAACACTTATTATAAAACAGCTCACATAAATTTAAGAGCCCCCAAGTTACTTGGGTAAAAGAATTTTATGTATAATGATTGTATGTACCGAAGTACTTATATCATATCTGTGTCCACCCGAACTTTATACGCGTCTTAACCGGCCGTCTGCTTCTCCCTCTTCGGTCAAGGACCAAAAAGTGTTATGTACTCCCCCTGTCGAGAATATCGACGGTGTTTCCGATAACCAGGAAATCAGGCCATAATGTTGTAACAGACAAGGCGCGCTCAGGGAACTTATGCTATATTACTAACGAAGTGTAAAAGGCATCTTCAAATAAAATAGTACCCCCACCGATACCTTTCTTCGGTGCTCATTGTTAATATGAGACTTGTGCAATAGATTTTTTGTACTCGTGAGTTCCGTTGTGTGCCGACCATAATTGAATAACAATAAGAGCGCTAGCTTTCGGCTTCACCCAGTCTGAGGTCAGAGCTCAGAAGAACCGGTCGTGACAATCGCAGAGGTGCTCCCTTTACTCCCTAGCCGAATAATCAGGAACGTAGGGGTAAGCACAGGAGCCAGGCAACCCAGCTTGCAAGTCGCTTAAGTAAACATGGTGCATATTATGGCATAATACACGAACAAGGAACGAAGCCGTACAAGTATAATCATATGCGAGAGGAAAAGCTCCATCAAGGGAGCCCCCAAATAAACCGGGTATTTGAATATGTGTGTCACAAACAAAGTTTGGACAGGGAAGTTTTTCACAAGCAACTTTTTTCCAAAAAAGTATAATGCTTGTTCGAACCGAACAAAATTTAAGACTGAAAGTTTTTGAGCATGAAAGCAACTTAGATGGTTGATATGTTCGGCATTGATGACGCGGTCCGAGCTTGATGTGGTACAGGGTTCCAGCCCCCAGGTTGGTCCCAAGGTGGCCGAGCAGAGAGTCCGGCACTCCGAGAAGATGAAGCCCCCAGTCCAGCCACGGTAATGGAGCAGGTCCGCGCGCCAAGGCGACAACACGGCTCAGTCTGAGTCGATTGGCTGCACAGATAAAATAGTGCAAACCAAAAGTAATGACAAATAAAGATAATAATGTAAAAAAAATCTACTTATTTAATTTCAGTGAAGTAAATAATGAAAGAGATATGGCCTGAGCGTCGAGGTCAATGTCGATGCAGGGTGTCGGCGTGACGCAGTGAAGGCATGACAAAGCCCGAATTCACAGGTCGGCCCGAGTTCCGGATACGGTGTTCGCCGAACTATGTGCGGAAACTGGCCGAACCACCATGCGACCGTCGTTAATGCGGCCACCATTTGATAGGCCTGTTTATAGATGATAGAACAAAGCAGAGTAATTTGGGAAAAATAAACCCAAACAAGCAAAAATTACTGGGATTAATAGCACCTGGTTTATTTGTTGTAGCAGTCCGAAGAAAGGTTACTCCCAAAATTGGGACTCGATCCGCACACCTATTGCCTGACGGGTGATGAAGCGATGGCATGGCGATCCTGGCAAAGGTTGGCTCGCCACGGTGAAGCCCGTGGTCCAGCTAATGTGATGAAGTTGGTCGGCTGGTGACGCTGAAGTCTCCGAGGTAAGATGATGAAGAAATAGCCAAGTCCCCGGTCTAGCGGAGGTGACGGAGCAGGCCGGTGGGGAGTTGTTGCAGCTGCCATGTCAGCCGAGGTGTTGAAGTAGTTCGGCGTGACAGACATTGGCTCAAAGAGGCAACAGTGCGGCCATGCAGGTGTGCCCACTCCGTGTAATCCGTGTAGCGGCGATGTTGGTGAAGATTTATCCTTCGCGATGCCGAACTATTGTTCGGCTGGCCGAGATGATGATCCAAAGAAGTTGAGCTCGGCTTAACAAAGCGGCGACGCGTCTAGCGCAGGTCGGCCGTCCTGGAGTGATGTTGTCGAGTCGGTTTGACACCGGCGCGATGGTGAACATCGTATTGTAAAAATACTTTTAGTATTAATGGGATGTGTTTGAGAATAAAACACAATACCCCATACAAAAACTTCCTTCAAAAAGGATGTCCGAAATCCCGTTCATAAAGAAGATGAACTCGGGTCGGATTCGTTCTCGCACAGAAAACAAATCCGAAAAGTGATGCACTAATCGGAAGTTTCCTGGAGTTTGGACGGTCGGATCGAGCTGAATTTTTGGGAAGTGGTAGATATGGGAATTCCGCAGCCGATCAACGGTTGGATCTTCCAAAGGACGTCCGAGCTAGATGATGGACACCCCGCTCCAAACTCGTCCGGATTCTCGTCCAGATTCAACAGGACTCCGGTATATCGGAGATTGCCGGAGATTCCTCCATCGGAACTCGACGAAATTTTCGCAGGGTTGCTGTAGACTTTATTCCGCATAATTCCACCGAAGCAATCGTTTAGGCGGCACTCGAGAAGGCAGTGGCGGCGGATACGAGTTTGATGTCCAGAAAAACAGCAGGATCGCCCGAGGGCAATGTTGACGTTCAGCCCCCGAGCTCCATGGATGACTCCTCCATGATCTTAATAGAGATCGGAGTTGATGTTGATGAAGGCCCTCATCCGAACATGACGATCAGAGGTAGGGCGCAGTCCTTGGTCGAACCAAGGTGACCAGTCGGGCTGGTGACGAAGATGCCGAAGTCGCAGTTGATTTGCAGGCGAGCCATCGACCTTTTGCCGAACACACAATGGAACTCTCAATGAAAGCACCAATGTTGGTGTCAAAACCGGCGGATCTCGGGTAGGGGGTCCCGAATCGGCGTCTAAGGCGGATGGTAACAGGAGGCAAGGGACACGATGTTTACCCGAGTTCGGGCCCTCTCTATGGAGGTAATACCCTACTTCCTGCTTGATTGATCTTGATGAATATGAGTATTACAAGAGTTGATCTACCACGAGATCGTAGAGGCTAAACCCTAGAAGTTAGCCTATGGTATGATTGTTGTATATATCTATCGACTAGCCTGGCCTCGGTTTATATAATGCACCAGAGGCCTAGGATAACAAGAGTCCTAGCCGAATACACGGTGGGGAGGAGTCCTTGTCTTGATCGCCAAGTCTTGTGGAATCTTCCTCGTATGCGGCAACTGTCCGGACTGGCCCATGAGTATACGGCCATGGGGGTCCTCGGCCCAATCTAACAGACCGGGAGATGACATGGTGAGTACCCCCTAGTCCAGGACACCGTCACCCCTCTCCTCCCTCGTGTCGGCACAAAGGGAATCCTAAGCTATATATGAATGCATGCCCCCCCAACCAAAGTTCACCGTAGCAAAGTGCGAAGTAGCTAGCAGCCCCCTCTCCCTCGTGTCAGCACGAAGGGAATCCTAAGCTATGAATGCATGCCCCCCAACCGAGGTTCACCTAGCAAAGTGTGAAGTAGAGCTAGCAGCCCCCCCTCCCTCGTGTCGGCACGAAGGGAATCCTAAGCTATGAATGCATGCCCTCCCTCCACCCCAACCGGGGTTCACCCTAGCAAAGCGTGAAGTAGCTAGCAGACACCCCTCCCTCATGTCCGCGTGAAGGGAATCCTAAGCTATGAATGCTGATGCCCCCCCCCCAACCGAGGTTCACCTAGCAAAGTGTGAAGTAGCTAGCAGCCCCCTCGTGCCGCACGAAGGGAATCCTAAGCTATTAGCATGCCCCCTCCCCCCCCCCCCCCCCCCACAACCGAGGTTCACCTAGCAAAGTGTGAAGTAGCTAGCAGCCCCATTCCCCTCGTGTGGCCACGAAGGGAATCCTAGTTAAGCTATGAATGCATGCCCCCCCCCAACCGAGGTTCACCTAGCAAAGTGCGATGTAGCAACCCCCCCACACACACACACACACTTTCACCGGGCGGGCCAGAGAGGCATATATCTCACCAAGATGGATCGTAAAACGAACCAAGAATAATCCACCTTGGTCGTACAACCTCTCTCTTGTTGTTGGTCAAAGTGATGGTCGTCCATGCGACCCCGGAGATGGGCTAGCTCGGCGCAAGTAGCTAGTCCCCGAAGACAACCACTGCATGCGTGTGGCCCAAACATATGTATGGAGAGGTGTGTTTTTGAGTAGCAATGAACAACTTTGATGTGGCACCATGATTTCGAACTAGAAATCCCCACACTGAGTGAGGGTTAGGTTGACGATGCATATGTATGTTACACCAAACTTCAAGCCAACGACGGGGATCCATATATGCATGCGTGCGTGCATAGTATATGCGCTCAAACTTAATTAGGTCTGAATCTCACCATGACCTATACTACGATAACACGAACCAAATGAAGAATCCGCCATGGTAACCTATCTTGTTGTTTTTCTGTCAAAAAACATATCTTGTTGTTGCTCAAGGTGATCATGCATGTCCACGCGGGCCCACGAATATATAGGCTTGTCACGGTTAACCACGCGAGGGAGTGTATCGTTCGAACGCAACCACTACATGCATATGTATGGAGGTGATGCGTGCATGGATGTTTGAATACACAACATTGATCTGGCGCGTGTGTCAAAAATCGTACACTAGCTCCCCACACAAAGCGAGATTGGTTCATGATGGTGTCGTTGTACTAGCCACTTCGACTCGATGAGGGATTCATGCGTACACATGCATGTGTGTGTGCTCAAAGTGTATCATGCATGTCATCCCAGAGGAAAAATAATAATCCCCTCCTAAGTCAAATTAACCTCTCCTGTTGTCACGCAAAAAGAAGTGATGGACCAAGCGGGCCCATAGATGGAAAGCATCGATATCGCTGATAACCGCTTAAGTGGGTGCGAGAGGACAACCACCACCGCTTTGCATGTGGGCCAAACATATATATGTTGAATACCCAAAATGCACAACTTTGATGTGCCACATGCCTCAAAAACCGTAAACCATGCACCCACAGGCGAGGTTCATATCAAGCGTACTACATATGATGGTCCCCTTCTCCCCTCTTCACCGCATACTATATGCTCCTGCCGTAATATATGTACAGCCCAAAAGAATCCTCATCGATGGTGAAATTAAATAACCTCTCCCAATGTAGGTCAAAGTGATGCATGCATGCATGCATGCATCGACGATGGCCTCATGGGCCCACAGATGGAAGCGTCACACGTGAGTGTCCTAGCTAGGATATATATGCATGTGGCTCAAAAAGGTGTTGTGTGATGTTTGAATAACCAATTTCACAATTTTGATGTGGCACGTGCCTCGGTAACCAAAAAGTCCCGACACTGAGTGAGGTGTACTTGTTCACAGACGCATATGTATAGTATTATATGCTAGTCCCCTCCCACCTATTCAACACGTACTATATACCACCATAACACAAACAAAAAAGATTCTACCTTGCTGGTCAAATTAATCTCACTGTCGGTTGTTCATCAAAGTGATGGACGACGACCTCATGAGCCTGAGAAGCGTCACACGCGAGTATTGAGTGTCGTGTAGGACAACCATCGACTGCATGTGGCCAAAACATTTATGTATGAAAGGGTTGTGTAATGTTTTAAATAACGATTTTACGACTCTGATGTGGCACCAGCCTGCCTAACAAAACGGCCAACCCATACGGTGGCTCACAACTCGTAGTGTACTGCGAGCCACCCGCCACCCCCAGACGCACACACCCACACACACACACCGCGAATCCACCGCAACTATGATGCATGTTAAATTAATTATCCCGCGGTGAACATATATGTTACCAAAGGAGGGACGTTTTAATTTCAAAAAAATCACAGAGATTATTAAGAAATTTTAGTACATTGATTGATTGATTTTCTATGGGTATAATGTGCAAAAATAAAATTTGAGCTACATGCACACGTGATAGTGCACCTAAATGGATTGCAAAAACACATGTGTCTCACTGGGTGCATGTTTACTCCCCGTGCAACAAATTTCAAACATTGAGAATCTTGATTTTTAAATTCTAGTACATCCAAAACTTATTTGAAGTTCATGAAACTTATCATGTTGTCATATGGACACCAATACAAAGTGGCATTGTACTTTTTTTGTCAAATTTGAGACCAGTTTTGATGTAATCTTTATCTAATTACAGACGGCAGATAATTAATAATTGGGAATCAATATCCCAAATGAATTATTTATTCGAACCGTGAGCGTTAGACCAACAATGGATACCTGACATGCTTCGGTTAAGCAATAAAGGGGCAGCATTAATCATCCAAATAGAAAAACAATATACGTGCCGCCCTTGCTTCCGTATGGCGTCGAGCAGTGTGAGTTGACGGGGCGCGTCGGCGATCTGCAGTGAAGCGAGCGGGGAGGCATGCGTGCAGGTGTGTGAATTAATGGAGGCATGCTCGTTGCGCAGTGTCATCGGGAGGAGTGCGAGTAGCTGGGTGATACTTTGGTAGGCATGCCAGCAGTCCGGTGCGCAGGCTCACCGGGAGGCGAGCCATCGGTTTGACCGCCACCCGCCTCTCTCCCACAACTCCCACTACTCCATATTAATGGTGCGCTCGAGCGGCCGCACCCCCCATCCTCGCTACGCACACACAATCCTCTCTCTCCGCTTGCATGCTCGACGCCGCTCTCAGTCCTCAAGGCCGTCAGCGTATGAGGATGCCGCCGAAGCGCCCCATCAGAGGGAGTGACGACGCCGGGGCTGCTAAAGCACCGGAGCACGCGTGGAGATGGAAACAGAGGTTGCAGTCACCGCCCGCGAGTTATCACTGCACCCTGACATCATCGACGGCGTCGAGCTTCCACAGCCGGAGGCAGAGTTCCACACCGACTCCGACGACCACTCCGGCGACGACTCCGATGACCACTCCGGCGATAACTCCGACGACGACGGACAACTGGTTAGTCATCTATACCCATTTATGTGTCAAATAGATCATAGGGTTTCTCTGGTTACTCCTGCCTCCCCCTTTTTGGAATAGAAATCATGTGGTTATGTTCTCCCAATCCATGAAATCTGAGTAAGTTTCGTTAGATCCGTGTAGTGTATTGATTGTTTGAATGGTACAGGTGATAAGTGATTAGTTGTTTCATCTGTGCAAATGATTTCTGCTAGTAATCCGACTAGGTTTAGTGTTCGTGCTAATAATTCCTAGCTTGGACTTGACAATTGATTTTGAATGACCTACATATGTTTGTGCCATTATTTTCTTCAAGATTGGTATGTACATAGACGACTGTGCTTAAAAATCAAACCATAATCTCTGCATATGTATAAATAAATAACCATAAATTCCTAATCCTACTTCACGGCATGTAATCAGTGATTTGATACCAAATTTGTTTTACTATATGTGTAGGTGTTGTCTGACGATGTGGACATCGAGGATGAAGATGCCCAGAGGAGGTACAAGAGGCGAATCCTGAGGGAGCTTTATGCGGGAATGCATAACAGGCATATTAGGACCTGGAACGACGGTATGGATGCCCATTTTGCAACAACTAGATTCATGACGCATATCTAAGTGTTCTGGCGCATGCAAGAGGACGGGCCGTTGGCTCCTTCAAGCAAAAGTATTCTCGTAGGGTGGCGCACGGCGCGTACGCCGAGTACCTGGAGAAGCTTCAGGATCGTGCCGGCCGCATGTGAGATGAGATGTGGGATGGATCGAACTATGTACGCTTGAGTATGCTTAATGATGGTTGAACTATGTACTTATGGTTGAACTATGCTTATATGCGTATGCGCTTATTATCTATGTCTGAGTATGTTAAATATTATGCCAAATTTTGGTAAAAATTACAACGGGGGACCAATAAACCAGGACGGAGGTAGTACGTCAATCACACACGGTTCCCAAAACTGGAACCATGTGCAATGACTATCATTTTGCCTACTGCGCCAATCACACACGGTTCGCTCTAGCAAACCGTCGCCCCCAAAATTCTTTGTGGGACAGAAAACCCTCACCACCCAATTCAAAAAAGAAAAAAGAAAACCCTCACCATCCCCACGTCACAAAAACCCTCACCCCGCCCGCCACCCCCTCGGCCCCTCCGGTACGTTCCCCATTCACACATGCACAAGCTCCTCTGCGTCTATGCCATGGCAGCGCCTATCGTGGCGGTAAACACTTGGCTCGACACCTGCCGCCGCCGCCAGGCTGCCGGCAAAGGCCACCGCATTTCGCCACTTCCGCTTGTCGCCGCCTATCGCCATTGACTTTCTTGACGCTGCTCGCGGTCGACCCAGCTCCGCTCGGTTGGGGAATCTGCCGTATTGAGGGTTCTTTCTCATGGACGACAAGGTAACTAATTTAACGAGATATTATCCCATCTCTTATCCTAGTTCTTCTGCCTCCTTTAATCACCCGGCGGAAATCGCCGTGAATTCATTTTTATTCGAGCTGATTTGAGGGTTTTATTTCTGCTACCTCTTGAGCATGCGTTGGTTTTCCCTTGAAGAGGAAAGGGTGATGCAGCAAAGTAGCATAAGTATTTCCATTAGTTTTTGAGAACCAAGGTATCAATCCAGTAGGAGGCCACATGCAAGTCCCTCGTACCTACACAAACAAATAAGAACCTTGCAATCAACGCGATAAAGGGATTGTCAATCCCTTCACGGCCAGTTGCAAAAGTGAGATCTGATAGAGATGATAAGATAATATTTTTGGTATTTTTATGATAAAGACGAAAAGTAAAGATTGCAAAATAAACGGCGCCAGAAATCCTAGTTGTTGGGAGATTAATATGATGGATAATAGACCCGGGGGCCATAGGTTTGACTAGTGGCTTCTCCCAAGATAGCATAAGTATTACGGTGGGTGAACAAATTACTGTCGACCAATTGATAGAATAGTGCATAGTTATGAGAATATCTAGGCATGATCATGTATATAGGCATCACGTACATCGACTCCTGCCTGCTTCTACTACTATTACTCCACACATCGACTGCTATCCAACATGCATCTAGAGTATTAAGTTCATAAGAACAGAGTAACACATTAGGCAAGATGACATGATGTAGAGGGATAAACTCAAGCAATATGATATAAACACCATCTTTTTATCCTCGATGGCAACAATACAATATGTGTCGTTTCCCCTTCTGTCACTGCGATCGAGCACCGCATGATTGAACCCAAAGCTAAGCACTTCTCCCATTGCAAGAAAGATCAATCTAGTACACCAAACCAAACTGATAATTCGAAGAGACTTGCAAAGATAACCAATCATACATAAAAAGAATTCAGAGCAGATTCAATTATTGTTCATAGATAATCTTGATCATAAACCCATGCTACCTCTTGAGCACTGCGTTGGATTTCCTTGAAGAGGAAAGGATGATGCAGCAAAGTAGCGTAAGTATTTCCCTCAGTTTTTTAGAACCAAGGTATCAATCCAGTAGGAGGCTACGCCATGAGTCCCCGCACTGCACAAAACAAATAACTCCTCGCAACCAACGCGATAAGGGGTTGTCAATCCCTTCACGGTCACTTACAAGAGTGAGATCTGATAGATATGATAGGATAATATTTTTGTTATTTTTGTGATAAAGATGCAAAGTAAAATAAAAGCAAAGTAAAAGCAAAGGAAATAAATAAAGTGTTCGAAGATTAATATGATGAAGATAGACCCGGGGGGCCATAGGTTTCACTAGTGGCTTCTCTCAAGAGCATAAGTATTTTACGGTGGGTGAACGAATTACTGTTGAGCAAATGACGGAATTGAGCATAGATATGATAAAATCTAGGTATGATCATCTATATAGGCATCACGACCCACAAAAGTAGACCGACTCACCTGCATCTACTATCATTACTCCACTCACCGACCGCTATCCAGCATGCATCTAGAGTATTAAGTTCAAGAAAACATAGTAACGCCCTAAGCAAGATGACATGATGTAGAGGGATAAATTCATGCAATATGATAAAAAACCCATCTTGTTATCCTCGATGGCAACAATACAATACGTGCCTTCCTGCCCCTCATCATCCGAAAGGACACCGCAAGATTGAACCCAAAGCTAAACACTTCTCCCATTGCAAGAAAAACCAATCTAGTAGGCCAAACCAAACTGATAATTCGAAGAGACTTGCAAAGATAACCAATCATACATAAAAGAATTCAGAGAACATTCAAATATTGTTCATAGATAATCTTGATCATAAACCCACAATTCATCGGTCTCAACAAACACACCGCAAAAAGAAGATTACGTCGAATAGATCTCCACAAGAGAGGGGGAGAACTTTGTATTGAGATCCAAAAGAGAGAAGAAGCCATCTAGCTACTAACTATGGACCCGAAGGTCCTGAGGTAAACTACTCACACTTCATCGGAGGGGCTATGGTGTTGATGTAGAAGCCCTCCGTGGTGGATGCCCCCTCCGGTGAGCTCGAACAGGCCCCAAGATGGGATCGGCGTGGAGTACGTAAGGTTGCGGCTGGAATTAGGTTTTTGGCTCTGTTACGATCGTTTGAGGGTGCGTGAGGTATATATAGGAGGAAGAAGTACGTCGGTGGAGCAACAGGGGGGCCACGAGGATGGAGGGCGCGCCCTGGAGGGTGGGCGCGCCCCCCTACCTCGTGGCCTCCTCTTTTGTTTCTTGACGTAGGGTCCAAGTCTCCTGGATCATGTTCGGTGAGAAAATCACGTTCCCAAAGGTTTCATTCCGTTTGGACTCCGTTTGATATTCCTTTTCTTCGAAACTCTGAAATAGGCAAAAAAAACAGCAATTACAGGTTGGGCCTCCGGTTAATAGGTTAGTCCCAAAAATAATATAAAAGTGGATAATAAAGCCCAGTAATGTCCAAAACAGTAGATAATATAGCATGGAGCAATCAAAAATTATAGATACGTTGGGAGACGTATCAGGCATCCCCAAGCTTAATTCACCTTTCGTCCTCGAGTAGGTAAATGATAAAAATAGAATTTTTTATGCGGAGTGCTACTTGGCATAATTTCAATGTAATTCTTCTTAATTGTGGTATGAATATTCAGATCCGAAAGATTCACGATAAAAGTTCATATTGACATAAAAATAATAATACTTCAATTATACTAACTAAGCAATTATGTCCTCTCAAAATAACATGGCCAAAGAAAGTTCATCCCTACAAAATCATATAGTTTGGTCATGCTCCATTTTCGTCACACAAGAATGCTCTCATCATGCACAACCCCGATGACAAGCCAAGCAATTGTTTCATACTTTAGTAATCTCAAACTTATAAACTTTCACGCAATATATGAGCGCGAGCCATGGACATAGCACTATGGGTGGAATAGAATATGATGATGGGGGTTATATGGAGAAGACAAAAAAAGGAGAAGGTCTCACATCAACGAGGCTAATCAATGGGCTATGGAGATGCCCATCGATTTGCAAGGAGTAGGGATTGCCATGCAACGGATGCACTAGAGCTATAAATGTATGAAAGCTCAACAAAAGAAACTAAGTGGGTGTGCATCCAACTTGCTTGCTCACGAAGACCTAGGGCACTTGAGGAGGCCCATTGTTGGAATATACAAGCCAAGTTCTATAATGAAAAATTCCCACTAGTATATGAAAGTGACAAAACAAGAGACTCTCTATCATGAAGATTACGGTGCTACTTTGAAGCACAAGTGTGGCAAAGGATAGTAGCACTGTCGCGTGTCTCTTTTTGTCTCATTGTTTTGGGGCGTCTGTTTTTTTGGGCTTTCTCTTTTTTTTATTCCTCACTTGGGACAATGCTCTAGAAAATGATGACCATCACACTTCTATTTATTTACAACTCAATTATTACAACTCGATACTAGAACAAGGTATGACTCTATATGAATGCCTCCGGCGGTGTACCGGGATATGCAGTGAACCAAGATTGACATGTATGAAAGAATTATGAATGGTGGCTTTGCCACAAATACTATGTTAACTACATGATCATGCTAAGCAATATGACAATGAATAATGTGTCATGATAAACGGAATGGTGGAAACTTGCATGGCAATATATCTCGGAATGGCTATGGAAATGCCATAATAGGTAGGTATGGTGGCCGTTTTGAGGAAGATATAAGGAGGTCTATGTGTGAAAGAGCGTATCATATCACGGGGTTTGGATGCACCGGCGAAGTTTGCACCAACTCTCGAGGTGAGAAAGGGCAATGCACGGTACCGAAGAGGCTAGCAATGATGGAAGGGTGAGAGTGCGTATAATCCATGGACTCAACATTAGTCATAAAGAACTCACATACTTATTGCAAAAATCTACAAGTCATCAAACCCAAAGCACTACGCGCATGCTCCTAGGGGGATAGATTGGTAGGAAAGGACCATCGCTCGTCCCCGACCGCCACTCATAAGGAGGACAATCAAAGAACACCTCATGTTTCAAATTTGTTACATAACGTTTACCATATGTGCATGCTACAGGACTTGCAAACTTCAACACAAGCATTTCTCAAATTCACAACTACTAAACTAGCAAGACTTTAATATTATTACCTCCATATCTCAAAACAATCATCAAGCATCAAACTTCTCTTAGTATTCAACACACTCATAAGAAAGTTTTTACTATTTTTGAATACCTAGCATATTAGGATTATTTAAGCAAATTACCATGCTATTTAAGACTCTCAAAATAATCTAAGTGAAGCATGAGAGATCAATAGTTTCTATAAAACAAATCCACCACCGTGCTCTAAAAGATATAAGTGAAGCACTAGAGCAAAACTATATAACTCAAAGGATATAAGTGAAGCACAAAGAGTATTCTAATAATTTACAAATCATGTATGGCTCTCTCAAAAGGTGTGTACAGCAAGTATGATTGTGGTAAACTAAAAAGCAAAAACTCAAATCATACAAGACGCTCCAAGCAAAACACATATCATGTGGTGAATAAAATATAGCTCCAAGTAAAGTTACCGATGGAAGTAGAAGAAAGAGGGATGCCTTCCGGCATCCCCAAGCTTTCAACTTTTGGTGTCCTTATATTATCTTGGGGGTGCCATGGTCATCCCCAAGCTTAGGGTCTTGCCACTCCTTTTTCCATAATCCATCAAAAGATTTCACCCAAAACTTGAAAACTTCACAACACAAAACTCAACAGAAATCTCGTGAGCTCCGTTAGCGAAAGAAAACAAAAGACCACTTCAAGGTACTGTAATGAACTCATTCTTTATTTATATTGGTGTTAAACCTACTGTATTCCAACTTCTCTATGGTTTATAAACTATTTTACTAACCATAGATTCATCAAAATAAGCAAACAACACACGAAAAACAGAATCTGTCAAAAACAGAACAGTCTGTAGTAATCTGTAACTAACGCAAACTTCTGGAACAGAAAAAATCAGCCAAAATAGGAAGACCTAGGCAATTTGTTTATTGATCAGCAGAAACTGGAATCACTATTTTATCACGTTCTGGTGATTTTTAACAATTGTTTTCGTGAACAGAATGTTTCTGGAAATTACAGCAAGATCAAATAACTATCATCCAAGAAGATCCTATAGGTTTAACTTGGCACAAACACTATTTGAAACATAAAAACACATCTAACCAGAGGCTAGATCAAAGATCTATTCCTAAACAGAAGCAAAATCAAAAAAACTGGAAATAAAATTGGGTTGCCTCCCAACAAGCGCTATCGTTTAACGCCCCTAGCTAGGCATAAAAGCAAGGATAGATCTAGGCATTGCCATCTTTGGTAGGCAATCCATAAGTGGATCTCATGATAGATTCATATGGAAATTTTATTTTCTTCCTAGGGAATTGTTCCATGCCTTTCTTTAATGGAAATTGAAATCTAATATTCCCTTCCTTCATATCAATAATTGCACCAATCGTTCTAAGGAAAGGTCTACCAAGAATAATAGGACATGAAGGATTGCAATCTATATCAAGAACGATAAAATCTACGGGCACATAATTCCTATTTGCAACAATAAGAACATCATTAATTCTTCCCATAGGTTTCTTAATAGTGGAATCCATGAGGTGCAAGTTTAGAGAGCAATCATCAAAATCGCGGAAATCTAGCAAATCGCACAAAGTTTTGGGAATAGTGGAAACACTAGCACCCAAATCACATAAAGCATAGAATTGATGATCCTTAATCTTAATTTTAATAGTTGGTTCCCACTTATCATAAAGTTTTCTAGGGATAGAAACTTCCAACTCAAGTTTTTCTTCATAAGATTGCATCAAGGCATCAATGATATGTTTAGCAAACGATTTATTTTGACTATAAGCATGAGGAGAATTTAGCACGGATTGCAACAAGGAAATACAATCTATCAAAGAGCAATTTTCATAATTAAATTCCTTGAAATCCAAAATAGTGGTTTTATTAGCATCTAGGGTTTTGATTCCTTCAATCCCACTTTTATAAATTTTAGCATCAAGATCTAAAAACTCTGAATTTTTGGAACGCCTTCTAGGTAAGGGTGGATCATATTCAGTCCCATCATTATCAAGATTCATATTGCAAAACAAAGATTTCATAGGGGACACATCAATAACTTTTAGATCTTCATCTTTATTTTCATAGGGACTAGAAGAAAATGCTTTAATAAAGGCATCTTTCGTAGCACGCATCCTAGCAGTTCTTTCTTTGCACTCATCAATGGAAATTCTCATGGCTTTGAGAGAATCATTAATATCATGCTTAGGAGGAATAGATCTAAGCTTTAAAGAATCAACATCAAGAGAAATTCTATCAACGTTCCTAGCCAATTCATCAACTTTAAGTAATTTCTCTTCAAGCAAAGCATTGAAATTCTTTTGCGAATTCATAAAATCTTTAACGCTAGTCTCAAATTCAGAGGGCATCTTATTAAAATTTCAATAAGAGTTGTTGTAGGAATTTCCATAATTATTAGAGGAATTACTAGGATAAGGCCTAGGATTAAAGTTCCCTCTATACGCGTTGTTACCAAAGTTATTCCTACCAACAAAATTCACATCCATAGATTCATTATTATTCTCAATCAAAGTAGACAAAGGCATATCATTAGGATCAGAAGAAACACTCTTAGTAGCAAATAATTTCATAAGTTCATCCATCTTTCCACTCAAAACATTAATTTTTTCTATCGCATGCACTTTTTATTAGTAGATCTTTGGTGTGCCATTGAGAATAATTAACCATAATATTATCTAGGAGTTTTGTAGCTTCTCCTAAAGTGATTTCCATAAAAGTGCCTCCGCGGCCGAATCTAAAAGATTTCTAGAAGCAAAATTCAATCCGGCATAAATTTTTTGTATAATCATCCACAAATTCAAGCCATGAGTAGGGCAATTATGTATCATTAATTTCATCCTCTCCCAAGCTTGTGCAACCTGTTCATGACCAAGTTGCTTCAAATTCATAATATCGTTTCTAAGAGAGATGATCTTAGCGGGAGGAAAATACTTAGAGATAAAAGCATCTTTGCACTTGTTCCAAGAATCAATACTATTTTTAGGCAAAGAAGAAAACCAAGCTTTAGCACGATCTCTAAGCGAAAAAGGAAATAGCTTCAATTTAACAATATCATTATCAACATCTTTCTTCTTTTGCATATCACACAAATCAACGAAGCTATTTAGATGAGTAGCGGCATCTTCACTAGGAAGGCCGACAAATTGATCTTTCATGACAAGATTCAACAAAGCAGTATTGATTTCACAAGATTCGGTATTGGTAAGAGGAGCAATCGGAGTTCTAAGGAAATCATTATTGTTGGTATTGGTAAAGTCACATAATTTGGTATTATCTTGAGCCATCGTGACAAACAAGGCATCCAACACCCGAGCAAACAAAAAGCAAGCGAAAGAGGCAAACGGAAAAGAGAGGGCGAATAAAACGGCAAGGGTGAAGTGGGGGAGAGGAAAACGAGAGGCAAATGGCAAATAATGTAATGCGGGAGATAAGGGGTTGTGATGGGTACTTGGTATGTTGACTTTTGCGTAGACCTCCTCGGCAACGGCGCCAGAAATTCTTCTTGCTACCTCTTGAGCACTGCGTTGGATTTCCTTGAAGAGGAAAGGATGATGCAGCAAAGTAGCGTAAGTATTTCCCTCAGTTTTTGAGAACCAAGGTATCAATCCAGTAGGAGGCTACGCGCGAGTCCCTCGTACCTACACAAAACAAATAACTCCTCGCAACCGACGCGATAAGGGGTTGTCAATCCCTTCACGGTCACTTACGAGAGTGAGATCTGATAGATATGATAGGATAATATTTTTGGTATTTTTGTGATAAAGATACAAAGTAAAATAAAAGCAAAGTAAAAGCAAAGGAAATAAATAAAGTGTTGGAATATTAATATGATGAACATAGACCCGGGGGCCATAGGTTTCACTAGTGGCTTCTCTCAAGAGCATAAGTATTTTATGGTGGGTGAACGAATTACTGTTGAGCAATTGACAGAATTGAGCATAGTTATGAGAGTATCTAGGTATGATCATGTATATAGGCATCACATCCGAGACAAGTAGACCAACTCATGCCTGCATCTACTACTATTACTCCACTCATCGACCGCTATCCAGCATGCATCTAGAGTATTAAGTTCAAGAAAATAGAGTAATGCCTTAAGCAAGATGACATGATGTAGAGGGATAAATTCATGCAATATGATAAAAACCCCATCTTGTTATCCTCGATGGAAACAATACAATACGTGCCTTGCTTCCCCTACTGTCACTAGGAAAGGACACCGCAAGATTGAACCCAAAGCTAAACCCTTCTCCCATTGCAAGAAAACCCAATCTAGTAGGCCAAACCAAACTGATAATTCGAAGAGACTTGCAAAGATAACCAATCATACATAAAATAATTCAGAGAACATTCAAATATTGTTCATAGATAATCTTGATCATAAATCCACAATTCATCGGTCTCAACAAACACACAGCAAAAAGAAGATTACATCGAATAGATCTCCACAAGAGAGGGGGAGAACTTTGTATTGAGATCCAAAAAGAGAGAAGAAGCCATCTAGCTACTAACTATGGACCCGAAGGTCTGAGGTAAACTACTCACACTTCATCGGAGGGGCTATGGTGTTGATGTAGAAGCCCTCCGTGGTGGATGCCCCCTCCGGCGGAGCTCCGGAACAGGCCCCAAGATGGGATCTCGTGGGTACAGAAGGTTGCGGCGGTGGAATTAGGTTTTTGGCTCCTGTTCTGATCGTTTGGGGGTACGTAGGTATATAAAGGAGGAAGAAGTACGTCGGTGGAGCAACAGGGGGCCCACGAGGGTGGAAGGCGCACCCCCCTACCTCGTGGCCTCCTCTTTTGTTTCTTGACGTAGGGTCCAAGTCTCCTGGATCATGTTCAGTGAGAAAATCACGTTCCCGAAGGTTTCATTCCGTTTGGACTCCGTTTGATATTCCTTTTCTTCGAAACTCTAAAATAGGCAAAAAAACAGCAATTACAGGTTGGGCCTCCGGTTAATAGGTTAGTCCCAAAAATAATATAGAAGTGGATAATAAAGCCCAATAATGTCCAAAACAGTAGATAATATAGCATGGAGCAATCAAAAATTATAGATATGTTGGAGACGTATCAGCCCACAATTCATCGGATCTTAGCAAACACACCGCAAAAAGAGTTACATCGAATAGATCTCCAAGAAGATCGAGGAGAACTTTGTATTGAGATCCAAACAGAGAGAAGAAGCCATCTAGCTAATAACTATGGACCCGAATGTGTGAGGTAAACTACTCACACATCATCGGAGAGGCTATGGTGTTGATGTAGAAGCACTCCATGATCGATGCCCCTCCGGGAGCGCCGGAAAAGGCCCCAAGATGGGATCTCACGGGTACAGAATGGGTTTCGTGGTGCTCCTAGATGTTTTCGGGGTACATGTGTATATATAGGAGGAAGAAGTAGGTCGGTGGAGCTACGAGGGGCCCACGAGGGTGGGGGGCGCGCCCAGGGGGCAGGCGCGCCTCCCTGCCTCGTGGCCTCCTCGGTTGTTTCTTGACGTCCACTCTAAGTCCTCTGGATCACATTTGTTCCAAAAATAACTCTCCTGAAGGTTTCATTCTATTTGGACTCTGTTTGATATTCCTTTTCTGCGGAACACTGAAATAGGCAAAAAAACAGCAATTTGCACTGGGCCTTGGGTTAGTAGGTTAGTCCCAAAAATAATATAAAAGTGCTTAGTAAAGCAAATTAAACATCCAAAACAGATAATATAATAGCATGGAACAATCAGAAATTATAGATACGTTGGAGACGTGTCAAGCATCCCCAAGCTTAATTCCTTCTCGTCCTCGAGTAGGTAAATGATAAAAACAGAATTTTGATGTGGAATGCTACCTAGCATATTTCTCAATGTAATTTTCTTTATTTTGTCATGAATGTTCGGATCCGGAAGATTCAAGACAAAAGTTTAATATTGACATAAAAATAATAATACTTCAAGCATACTAACAAAGCAATTATGTCTTCTCAAAATAACATGGCCAAAGAAAGTTATCCCTACAAAATCATATAGTCTAGCTATGCTCTATCTTCACCACACAAAATATTTAAATCATGCACAACCCGATGACAAGCCAAGCAATTGTTTCATACTTTTGGTGTTCTCAAACCTTTTCAATCTTCACGCAATACATGAGCGTGAGCCATGGACATAGCACTATATGTGGAATAGAATGGTGGTTGTGGAGAAGACAAAAAAGGGGAAGATAGTCTCACATCAACTAGGCGTATCAACGGGCTATGGAGATGGCCATCAATAGATATTAATGTGAGTGAGTAGGGATTTCCATGCAACGGATGCACTAGAGCTATAAGTGTATGAAAGCTCAAGAAAAGAAACTAAATGGGTATGCATCCAACTTGCTTGCTCACGACGACCTAGGGCATTTTTGAGGAAGCCCATCATTGGAATATACAAGCCAAGTTCTATAATGTAAAATTCCCACTAGCATATGAAAGTGACAACATAGGAGACTCTCTATCATGAAGATCATGGTGCTACTTTGAAGCACAAGTGTGGTAAAAGGATAGTAACATTGTCCCTTCTCTCTTTTTTCTCTTATTTTTTTATTTGGGCCTTTTCGTCCAGAGTCTCATCCCGACTTGTGGGGGAATCATAGTCTCCATCATCCTTTCCTCACTTGGGACAATGCTCTAATAATGATGGCCATCACACTTTTATTTACTTACAACTCAATACTTAGAACAAAATATGACTCTATGTGAATGCCTCCGGTGGGGTACCGGGATATGCAATGAATCAAGAGTGACATGTATGAAAGAATTATGAATGGTGACTTTGCCACAAATAGATGTCAACTACATGATCATGCAAAGCAATATGACAATGATGGAGCGTGTCATAATAAACGGAACGGTGGTGAGTTGCATGGCAATATATCTCGAAATGGCTATGGAAATGCCATAATAGGTAGGTATGGTGACTGTTTTGAGGAAGTTATATGGTGGGTGTATGATACCGGCGAAAGGTGCGCGGTATTAGAGAGGCTAGCAATGTTGGAAGGGTGAGAGTGCGTATAATCCATGGACACAACATTTTTCATAAAGAACTCACATACTTATTGCAAAAATCTATTAGTTATCAAAACAAAGTATTACGCGCATGCTCCTAGGGGGATAGATTGGTAGGAAAAGACCATCGCTAGTCCCCGACCGCGCCTCATAAGGAAGACAATCAATAAATAAATCATGCTCCGACTTCATCACATAACGGTTCACCATACGTGCATGCTATGGGAATCACAAACTTTAACACAAGTATTTCTCAAATTCACAACTACTCAACTAGCATGACTCTAATATCACCATCTTCATATCTCAAAACAATTATCAAGTATCAAACTTCTCATAATATTCAATGCACTTTATATGATAGTTTTTATTATACCCATCTTGGATGTTCATCACTTTAAGACTAAAATTTTAACCAAAGCAAATTACCATGTTGTTCTAAAATACTCTCAAAATAATATAAGTGAATCATGAGAGATCAATAATTTCTATAAAATAGAACCACCACCGTGCTCTAAAAGATATAAGTGAAGCACTAGAGCAAAATTATTCAGCTCAAAAGATATAAGTGAAGCACATAGAGTATTCTAATAAATTCCTATTAATGTGTGTCTCTCCAAAAAGGTGTGTACAGCAAGGATGATTGTGATGAACTAAAAAGCAAAGACTCAAATCATACAAGACACTCCAAGCAAAACACATATCATGTGGTGAATAAAAATATAGCTCCAAGTAAAGTTACCGATGGACGAAGACAAAAGAGGGGATGCCTTCCGGGGCATCCTTAAGCTTAGGCTTTTGGTTGTCCTTGGATTTTACCTTGGGGTGCCTTGGGCGTCCCCAAGCTTAGGCTCTTGCCACTCCTTGTTCCATAATCCATCAAATCTTTACCCAAAACTTGAAAACTTCACAACACAAAACTCAACAGAAAATCTCATGAGCTCTGTTAGCGAAATAAAACAAAAAACCACTTCAAGGTACTGTAATGAAATCATTCTTTATTTATATTGGTGTTAAACCTACTGTATTTCAACTTCTCTATGGTTCATAACCTCCGATACTAGCCATAGATTCATCACAATAAGCAAACAACACACGAAAAACAGAATCTGTCAAAAACAGAACAGTCTGTAGTAATCTGGATCAAACGCAAACTTATGTAACTCAGAAAAATCTACCAAAATAGGAAGACCTATATAATTTGTTTTTTGATCTTAGGAAATTGGAATCAGTATATTATCACGTTCTGGTGATTTTTAACAATTGTTTTGGTGAGCAGAAAGTTTCTGACTTTTTCAGTAAGATCAAATAACTATCATCCAAGAAGATCCTATAGGTTTTACTTGGCACAAACACTAATTAAAATGTAAAACCATATCTAACCAGAGGCTAGATCAATTATTTATTACTAAACAGAACCAAAAATCAAGAAACAAAAATAAAATTGGGTTGCCTCCCAACAAGCGCTATCGTTTAACGCCCCTAGCTAGGCATAAAGGCAAGGATAGATCTAGGTATTATCATCTTTGGTATTGGGAAAGAAAAGAGAAAACTTATTATCTATAGCATTTATCTTTCTATTTTCATAAAGTACATGGCCATTAATGGTAGAAGAAAGATTAAGCATGCTACGGAAATTTGCATCTAAGCTAGCCTTCATTTCTTTGATAGTTTCGTTTTGATAAAAGCACAAAAGAGAGGTCGATTCTACCTTCTCATTCATGGGATGCCCAAATATGGTTTTCATCTTTTCATAGGTATCTACGGCATCCCCCTCAAGAAAACCTTCCTCAAAAATAGAATCTAAGACGTGCTTAAACGAAGAGGGTAAGGCAACATAAAAACTTTTTAAGTATATCTCAATTTGATATTGGGGTACATAGCTAGCCTGGATTCTTAATAGCCTATCCCACGCATCTTTCAAAGATTCATCAAGCAAATAACAAAAAATTCCGGAATCATCTTCATCAAAATTATTCAGACTCTCATTGATGACCCCGGTAGGTATTTTTATAGCATCATTATTTATGAGCTTAGAGAGGAGAGAGGGACTATCCAAGGTACTAAAACCCGGGAGAGAACCCTTGACCCTTTTTCATTCGGCCATGGCGAAAGAAAGGCAAACAGAAAAGAGAGGGCGAATAAAACGGCAAGGGTGAAGTGGGGGAGAGGAAAACAAGAGGCAAATGACAAATAATGTAATGCGAGGGATAAGAGTTTGTGATGGATACTTGGTATGTCTTGACTTGGCGTAAGCCTCCCCGGCAACGGCGCCAGAAATCCTTCTTGCTACCTCTTGAGCATGCATTAGTTTTCCCTTGAAGAGGAAAGGATGATGCAGCAAACTAGCATAAGTATTTCCCTCATTTTTTAAGAACCAAGGTATCAATCTAGTAGGAGGCCACACGCAAGTCCCTCGTACCTACACAAACAAATAAGAACCTTGCAACCAACGCGATAAAGGGGTTGTCAATCCCTTCACGACCACTTGCAAAAGTGAGATCTGATAGAGATGATAAATAAGATAATATTTTTGGTATTTTTATGATAAAGACTAAAAGTAAAGATTGCAAAATAAACGGCGCAAGAAATCGCTAGTTGTTGGGAGATTAATATGATGGAGAATAGACCCGGGGGCCATAGGTTTCACTAGTGGCTTCTCTCAAGATAGCATAAGTATTACGGTGGGTGAACAAACTACTGTCACGACAAGTATATAGGCATCACGTCCGCGACAAGTAGACTGACTCCTGCCTGCATCTACTACTATTACTCCACACATCGACCGCTATCCAGCATGCATCTAGAGTATTAAGTTCATAAGAACAGAGTAACACATTAGGCAAGATGACTTGATGTAGAGGGATAAACTCAAGCAATATGATATAAACCCCATATTTTTATCGTCGATGGCAACTATACAATATGTGTCGCTTCCCCTTCATCCTTTGGGATCGAGCACCGCATGATTGAACCCAAAGCTAAGCACTTCTCCCATTGCAAGAAAGATCAATCTAGTAGGCCAAACCAAACTGATAATTCGAAGAGACTTGCAAAGATAACCAATCATACATAGAAGAATTCAGAGGAGATTCAAATATTGTTCGTAGATAATCTTGATCATAAATCCACAATTCATTGGATCTTGACAAACACACCGCAAAAAGAGTTGCATCGAATAGATCTCCAAGAAGATCGAGGAGAACTTTGTATTGAGATCCAAAGGGAGAGAAGAAGCCATCTAGTTAATAACTATGGACCCGAAGGTCTGAGATAAACTACTCACACATCATCGGAGAGGCTATGGTGTTGATGTAGAAGCCCTCCGTGATCGATGCCCCCTCTGGCGGAGCGCCGGAAAAAGCCCCAAGATGGGATCTCATGGGTACAGAAGGTTGCGGCGGTGAAAATAGGGTTTTGTGGTGCTCCGGGATGTTTTCGGGGTACATGTGTATATATAGGAGGAAGAAGTAGGTCGGTGGAGCTACGAGGGGCCCACGAGGGTGGGGGCGCCCAGGGGGCAGGCGCGCCTCCCTGCCTCGTGGCCTCCTCGGTTGTTTCTTGACGTCCACTCTAAGTCCTCTGGATCACGTTTGTTCCAAAAATAACTCTCCCGAAGGTTTCATTCCGTTTGATATTCCTTTTCTGCGGAACACTGAAATAGGCAAAAAACACCAATTTGCACTGGGCCTTGGGTTAGTAGGTTAGTCCCAAAAATAATATAAAAGTGCTTAGTAAAGCCCATTAAACATCCAAAACAGATAATATAATAGCATGGAACAATAAAAATTATAGATACGTTGGAGACGTATCACTTTCATTCATAGAATGTACAGTGCGCCGACACTTCAGGACTCGGCGACCGCCGCCAGAGATTCCGTCTCATCGTACCAGATAACTTGAGGACACGCGCGGTATGTTCAATCTCACCCTAAATCGGTTGGCATGGCCTACTTTCCTGGACATATTCTAAATATTGCTAGATTTGGATAAAAGGTGCCACATGCACCATATACGTCAAAGGGGATTTTTTTCCCTCTTCTTTCTATATTAGGCAAATTAATGATGTATTGTTCTTTCGATTACTCTCATGTTTCCATGACATCATGTTTATCCTATCTGTTTAATTATAGACTTTTTTCCTTCGATTTCAACTGTTGTTCAGTTCTTTCAATTTGGGCCCATATTTGCATGTTACCATATTTTCTTTAACAATCCTACCATTTTCTGCAGGACATCCCGCGCTATGCAACAGATTATGTAGTGCACAATTTTTCCCTTTACATACATCAAGGCTCCACGAATTTCATACTCCACACAAACCATGGATTTACAATCGTTACTACTGTAAGACTTGATGAACGTGGTGACTCCTATTTTGGCAGTGGCTTTTGGAATGAAATTGCAAAGTTTTATGTACTAAAAGCTGGCACTAAAATTACCTTGCACATAGAAGGGCCTGGTCATGAGATATATGCTAACTTCCCGACAATATCATTCATCCGCACTTTGTTCAAAGTAAGTTTTCTTTTCAACTATCTCGCATATGTTGACTTACCCAAAGCAATGTCAAATGAATTACGTAGTATTTAAGCAACCAATTGTTATTCCCTTATCTTACTATATTCCTACCTAATAACTTCTAGTTACCAATACACTTTTCTATTGCCCTGTTTTAACTAAATATTCCCTGTACTCCCATTTCTATCAAAAAGCGTTGCTGACAAGGAGACTCCGGAGGTGGAGAACGGGGCTTCCAACAAGCGGAGGCGGGGCGAGCTAGAACATAGCGACTCAAAGAGGCCTAGACTTAATCAGCAGCCTCCCCGATGATATGTTGAGAGTCATCATCTCCCTCCTCCCAATCAAATATGGGGCGCGGACAACCCTCCTTTCCCAGCGGTGGAGCCCCCTATGGAACTCCAACCCTCTCGACCTCATCGACACCCACGAGCTCTGCCATGGCTATAGCAAAAGCTTGGATGTGTTCTCCAAGATCCTTGGCAGTCACCTTGGCCCAACCAAAGGCCTTAGAATGGGCAAGTTCCGTTCCAACGGCAAGGACCGAGCTAAGATTGACGACTGGTTCCTATAACCCACCCTAGATCAGCTCGAGGAGCTCACTTTTGATGATGGGCATATGCGGTCGCTGCCAACGTCCGCACTCCGCCTCGCGCCCATGCTGCACGTCGCCAAGTTCAGGAACTGCCATTTCCCGCCCCTTAATGACGCGCCCACTCTTATTCTACCACAACTGAAGCACCTCGAGCTCGTCGCCGTCTACCTCTCAAAGGGTGACATGGAGCGCCTGATCCGTGGCTGTACTGCACTCGAATACCTTCGTCTTCAGGCGATCAATGGGTTGAGTACCTTCCACATCACCTCCATGACTCTTCGGACTATTATGTGTGTTGCTAGTGCGGCAGGAAGACATCACAAAAGGTGGACCACGGTATGGTCATCCAGGACACACCTGCACTTGAGAGATTACTTGTAGTTGGTCAAGAAGGTCCAACAAGAATCAATGTCATTTCGTGCGAAATTGACGGTGGTGGGCTACTCTTCTGACAAATACTCCGAACTTGTTATTGGATCCACACCCGTTCAGGTACAACAGCCGCCTTCTACCTCTCCTTCTACAAATTAACATTATTTCTAATTTTGAAGATGTTTGTTCGTCTGTCATTCAGAAAATGATTCCGACAAGCTTGACCTCAAATCAAGCATACAGTGAAGGTCTTGGCTCTAGAATCTAGCGGGCCCTACCTGGAGCAAGTTGTCAGTTTCCTGAGATGCTTTCCGTGCCTGGAGAAGCTATATATCGAGGTGATGTTCCTTTCCTGTTAAATGTTAACCATAATGTAGTTCAATTTGTGACACCTTTTTCCAAGTTTACAATGACAATGTACTACGATTTCTGAAGGTTCTCTTGGAGGATTTCAGTACATACATGCCTGCGCCCCCCCCCCCCCCATATTGGTTGCTTGATCCATATGGTTATAATGAAGAAGCATTTCTCCTTTGGATTCATATGTACTAGTTTTCTTAGGGAACTTTTCATCCACTCCAACCTCTTGTGAAGAACAGTACATTTTTCTAGAATGTAATCAAATGCCCATGTTAATCATGTCAGATCGAAGATGGCATGTTAGTGCATTTTACAAATCCTGCAAACCAAATAGCTAGGCCTGTAGTAATGTTCAAAACTGCATGTAGGCACTAGCACGTTTTCTTCTTTTGCAGATGATATTAGGCCCAGTGGTGGATAATGTGATACAATATAACAATCACGTCGAATGCCTAGATCTGCATCTCTCATAAATTACTTTGAACTCCTACCGAGGGACCTTACCGGAGATTATATTCGCCTGGTTCTTTGTTCTCAGAGCAAGGGTGCTAAAGGAAATGATGTTTTCCCTACATTTATTTCGCAAAAATGAATGGTATGTTGATCAGCGCCGGCGCCTGCGGCAGAATGGAGTAGGTTCCAAAAATGTTGAATCTCATTTTGGAGCTTCAGATGACAGAGTAATCGGAAGTCATCGGGTCAACCCCATACATGACTTCTCAGTGGCTGACCCCTTTGCAAAAATTGTGAGGTTTCGAAGCCAGACTTAGAAGCGGTGATATTAGTTTGAACCTCTCGATATCCATGTTATCAACATGTCGGTATGACGTTCTGGTGATGAGCTGAATTTCATTTCTAATATCAGTTTGAACCTTGTAATGTTTGAATTTGAGCCATATAACTCTAGAATTTGAACCTTGTAACATTTCGAGCTTTTGTGGTACAATCGTTGAAATGGCATCATATGAGACTTGTATATTGCTAGCACTATTTTGACCTTAATATGCAATGGTCTTAGATTTTATTAACCATTCTCGAATCAGTTTACCTTGTCATCTCACAGCAGACGATCTGTATAGCTAACTCGACTGCGATCTTTGACATTATTGCACACAGTTGGTTTCTTCCACCGTGTGCGCTGTAGAGTGCAAAATTAATTATCGCACTCGAGTGTCCATCATCACCCTTCTGTGTAACATTGACCTCATCACCCAAGGGTAAACTTATGACCGAAGTCATTCCACACACTTTGTTTTTACAAAGATTTTTGCCAATAAACGCCCATGATTTGTCCCTCTTCTAGCGGACGCGTGGCCAAACTAGCCGGGCGGGAAGCTTGCCTGTGATAAACAGCCATGCGAAGGCAGAAACAGGCTCTTCGAGCCCACGCTGAGGTGCGGTCTTTGTCAGCGTGCCTTTGGATTCTGGAATCCTCCGCTATGAACGCAGTGACAAGACGTGACGATTACAGGCCAGTCGGTCCCCATTTATTACAGCGGCCATTTAATCTATCCTTGTGTCTCTTCAACCTTTCGGTCGCGTGCCACCATTGCAAGAAGCACACCCACCATGAGAAATTATTAGAGGGTATCCTGCGTGGCTCCAATGGCGCTCCGAGTGGCTGCCGACGACGAGCAGCAGTTCACCATGCGTGCCGTGGTGGACACCCACAGAAGGTTCATGGACCTCTCGGTGGTGTACACCAACGACCCGATCTGGGCGGAGCACTCCATCCACATCATGGAGCTGTTGCTTGCCGAGGAGAAGTACAAGGTGGTCGGGTTCGACCTCGAGTACACCCGCGCTCGTGCCGGGTCTCGTCCCAAGGTCGTCGTCGCCCAGATGTGCGTGTGCCACCACGTCCTCGTCTACCACTACTGCCCGGCCACAAGGCCTTGCGAGCGTTTCGCCAGATTTGTCAACAGCCCCCACTACATGTTCGCTACGGTGGACATCACCAATGATGTAAAGGCGCTCGAGAATTTGGGCATCGCCTGCCAGAATCTTGTCGACATCCAGGGCCAATACAAGATCAAGGGCAGCAAGGAGCATGAGAAGGACTCACTGGTTCACCTCGCTGAGGCCATCATCGACCCCTACTACAGAGACATGAAGGATTCGTGCAACAAGGACAAGTGGGCCTGGCACTCGGCCTGGATGGAGAAACTCGACAAAGCTCATGCCGTGTACACGGCCAAGGAGGCGTACACGAGCTACGACATGTACAGGCGGATCGTTGACATGAGGAAGTCCCTCCTTCCCCAAAACGGCCAGGATCCAAATGGAAGCAGAGCAATGGCAAGCGTCGTCGCAACAATAAGTAGATGATTAGATCCTCGTTTATCCTACCTTAGTATGCATGTAATTGCTTTCTTTGGTGTGTGGAAATGTTATGTGTGTAGTCACTTGTGTAATTGTATGCTTAATTTGGTTATGCAATGTTGTCTTTTTAAGTATATATGTTGATGTTGTAGACAAAGCGTAGATGTTGTGCGGACAAAGAAAATCACATCGCACACGGACTAAACAATGGAACCCGTCGGTGATGTTTTCATCAATCACTCACAATCGTATACCAGCAATCGTTTGCTCACAACACACACGGCTTGTTAGCAGTAATCGTATGTTTTGTTATCGGTCTTCGCACACGTCTCCAATTACAGACCTGTTTGCCACGTATCACACACATCTTGTTCATTTGAACCGTTTCTGTTCTCATGTCTCAACGCAAACAGTTCATCCGAGTGAACCACATGCCGTATATCGCACACACCTTTGATCTGGCTCACCGTTTCTTTTGTGTTGCCTAATCGCAAACAGTTCATCCGAGTGAACCGTATGCTGTGTATCGCACACGCCTTCATTTGGCTGCCCGTTTCTTTTGTTCCTCCTCATCGCAAACAGTTCATTGAACTGAACCGTATGCCCTTCATCGCACACGCAAATAAAACCTGAACCGTGTTTGATGCATCCCTCATCGCAAACGTTTTATACATTTCTGATGGTTTTCATACAACACCGTTTGCGATTATTGCATCGCCCACAGTTTCTCGAAGGGTCTCTGATTGTAGTGTCGCGTTAGCAGCATCCTGCAGTAGTGCAAGGATATGATCCATGTTACCCTACTGAACCTTACTGTCACCGGTGTTCGGTATAACACTTCACGGTCTCCTTGCTCCTAGCCTCAACGGTGCTCGATCTCCATGATCCTGGGTACCTGCAAGGATGAAGATCACGGACAAGACAAGAGACATCTACAGAACAATTTTATTTCACATATACGGAACGTTATTCAAAGCCCTTCCATTGATCCCCAAAATAAATACATAGGGTTGCAAGGCTCATGCCTCAACCCATTCCTTACCGAACTACTCACACATGGAGATCAAATCCCGAGAAGAAAACATTGAAGAACACATCTTGAAGATTGATTGCAAATATGTCTTGCAATGATTGCCTTGTGCGATGCACGATTACAAGTATGAACTAGATGAGGAAGCACTATGGGGGTGATGGTGGCTATGGCGATGGCGGCGGCTAGGGTTTGTGGATGAAGATGATGATGTTCTGGCTATTGTCGACACTCTCCCCTGGCCTCCTCTGTTGACATTTCGATAGGGTCCCATTATAAATGTTGTTCAGGTGGACGATCTGCTTCGGTTTCCATGCCATACGGGCGCACACGCCCATATGGAACGTTGTCTTTTGTGTTGTTTCCGCGGAAACGCTTCCTGTTGATTCCTTCTCTTCCTTTCCATTTTCACACGTAATTTCTTCCCTTTTTAGCCCATTTCATGTGGAAACACATCAAGAGAGGATTTGTGGAATCCTTTGCATTTATTAGTTATTAGTAGCAATATTAGAGCGAATATCTCATTTTCAGTGAAATACCTCGGTTTAAACAAGGTTGAATGAATGTAAAAATATCACTCATCATCTATTAAGTAGTATTAAGAAATTATGACTTTTGTAGTACTGAGAGCACGCACGGAAAAGTAATCAATGGATTTCGATACGAGCATCTCAAGCTTAAACCCTAAAAATTTGATTCTAATATGGTATAAACTCTGCAATGGTAGAATTTACAAGGTACTATGTTCTAAACACCAACAACCATTTTGTTATCCATTTTTTTAGGCCACCTAACATTGTTTGTGACACCAAACATTTTCTATGACACTACAAATTGTCCCGGAAAATGGGCATGCCTAGTGACGCCCAAAAGCATCACCGAGTTTCACGCCAGAACGTTCCCAAAGTTGCCGAGGACGTTGCCAAACCGTCACAGAAAATGATTTTATGCGACATTTCCTGTTTTGTCGGCACCGGGGTTTTTGTCACTGAATGGGGCAAATTTTGTAGTGGCCCTACTTCAAGTAATTTTGACCTTCTTTGTTTGTAAATATGTCATGCTGGGTAGTTTTTCTGAAACATACACACTTAATCATAAATATGCCTTTCTTTTACCACATCGTAAAACTATGGTCAGGGAGTCATCTAGTTCATGGCAACTATCGTTTGCTTCGTAGTGAAGCGTCGTTGTTTGCTCCGTAGTGAAGCACAAGCACTAGGCGACAACATTGTCGAAATCAATTAGGAGGAGGCAGGAGCTAACAACATACCTTGAATTAAGATGGTATTAGTCGAGAAATTCGTTAATCTCAGCCTCTTCTTATGGGCACATGAGAACTTTAATTTTTCACCAATTAAAATTTGTTTTTGTGACTGTTTGGATTAGATTGATTTATTGTGGCTTTATCAACGGCTATAGTATATTAAGATGTGGGCATTATGTGCATTGCTTAACATGGATGGACATTTTCTTAACAAATTTCTATTGAACTTGTAGATATATCATGGTTGAAGACTGCAAAGTAGAATTAATCATTTTAAACCAAATACCATTTAATCATTGATTAATATTTATTCCCGTTGTAACGCACGGGCATGTTTCCTAGTGAATAAATAACAAAGAAATCCCACTGAAAAAATGAAAACAAAAATCCCAGTGGTAAATCGACTTATTGTGCCTCAAGTAGACCGCGCCCTTCTACTACATCCTGAACTTGACCCCTTCTCAGTTAGCTCCTTGCATTCGAGCACTATAGCCACGGCAGAACCCACATGCTTGCCTCTTGAACTGCCATCACTGCAAAACTGCTATCAGATTCTATCATCAACTTGTTACACCATTTTTGTACTGCTGTATTTTCAACTTCTCTCTACAAGTGCTCCGTGGAAAAGAATGAGTTGATTTGCATCGCACAAATTGTCACTGCACTGACTCAGGTCATAGAAAACATAACGCTCACAGGCAGGATGCAAACAATGAACTTACATCGTGCTAAAATTATACTCCCTCCGTCCCATAATATAAGAGCGGTTTTTACAGCGGTTTTGACACTACAAAAAATGCTTTTATATTATGGGACGGAGGGAGTAGCATACTGCTCAAAGTCTGTAACCAGTCATTAAATAGGCATGCACATTAAATGAGTTACAACCATACCCCCTTTCAACTCTCAGTGACTCTGCAGTATAACAGACGGACACAACACGACGATTGCAAGTTTGCAACACCCTTTCCGTTAGCTAATGGCTTTCTGCGCCAAGAACATCCATTGTGGCAGCCAATTCACCTGCAAACTATTCTTAAGGCTTGATCCTTGCAGGATGACTGGTTTGAACCCCTGGGCTTCGGAAATCCTTGCATTTGGTACTCCAGGGAAGACATAGCTGCGTTCTATTAAGTACATACACTTGCCTCCAGTTTGCACATTCCTTTTGTTTATACCTATGATGGGCCTCTTCATTATCCAGCCCTCAAATTCAATATTTCCTTGGCAGTCCTCTGACGAAAATAAGGCATGTGTTTCTACAAAACACAACCCATTCAAAACAACATTTTAGTTTATTTAGCATATATTTAAAAGGTTATTCAGATCATGCTGAATACATATTAAAAAGGTTAACAAGTAGTACCTGCCCAAAAGTAAGGCCCATATCTCTGCTGTGGAAGTCAATGTATTTGAGCATGAACATGCCACAATCCCATCTAAAATCACAAACAACTCAGTACGAGGTACATTATGTGGATTTTAGAATATTGGTAGAGTAATGCTGTGAGAAATTAAAATTTTGTCTAACACCAAAGAATATTGGTAGAGTAATGCTGCGAGAAATTAAAATTTTGTCTGACACCAAAGAAGTGTCATGAAGCCGTTTTTAAGAGGCTTCAATATTTACACCACCTTAGTGTAAAAAAGTCAAGCAGAACAACAATGATAGCACTTCTATGACTAAAGATAAGAAATACCCATTCTCCTGCAGAGGAAGGTTTTGGACTCCTTCATGCTTCCATGAAAGAACATCAATCTGTTTGCCATTCTTGTCTTTTACCTCATCTACAAGATATCTGGCCTGGTTGAGGAGGAAAATGCTAAAATTAGACCCTCACGTCCTTCACAGACAAAGAAAAGGTCAGAGGGAGGATGGGAGATATCACTTACTATGATTTTCAGGGCCTTCATGTCCATGCTGCCAAGTGAATCCAGATACTGAAACTTTTTGTCCCTTATGTTGATGATAGCTAAACACCAATGCACTTCCTTGTGAATAGGAACGAAAATCTGGACACAGTAAGGTAGTTCCAATTAGAAGGATAGAAAATCACATGAGGATTAAAGCTTGGAAATAGCATTTACCTCATCACAGTCAATTAGGTTGTACCCTAACTTCCTTTTCATTGTCCATCTCCTTACGGCTTTATAGTCATACCCACCATTAATCAGCTGACAACAGAAACATAAGAAAATTATGAGGTCGACTACTTTGTTCTGGTGGCATAAACTACCTATTATGTGTTATGGTTAATGAGAAAGTGAACTAGGTGTGATGTATCAATATGGCAAGCTACTCTGCCAGAAAATGCAATGAGGGGACAAGGAATGGTTATAATAATTAAACAGTACGGCACCATCACCAAACCATACCACTTAAATAGCATGCAGAAGTGCAAAATGTTCATGTAATGACAGAAACATGATGATCAAACAAGCTAGTGGAAATCTGGAGAGAAAATTAGGATCCGGCATGCATGCACTAAACAGTCACGCAAAAAATCCCGGATGTAACTCTACAGGGATTCAAGTAAAGACGACTGCAAGCAAAAGCAAAGCGATGCCACAATGGTGTAATAAAACATTCAATATAGTAGTGGACCTTCTTGTAGAAAAAGGTGTTGAAGAAGTGGCATTTTATAAATTTGCTAGGCTCTCTCAGTTCCCGCTCCTTCAGAAGCTCAAGATACAAATTTATGATCTGAAAATAACAAGGAAAAGTCATATAGTAATGTCTAATTCTATATGCTTACAATGGAGTCTGGAAAAAGAGAACATAGGAGCATATATAGCAGAGGGAATAGAATACCTCATCATTTAGCCAGTGTTTATCATTCAAGCACTGCAAGATCTCTCTTGTTATGACAATGTTTGAAGCTTTATGCTCCGATAGAATCTCACGTCTGGAGACAAAGTAAGGACTTTAGACAGTGCTACGTACCAGAAGTGTGCATACAGCCTACTATGTCTTAACTCTTAACAAGAGCAGAGAAGAGGAAAACCTATTCTTGCCACCAAGAGCACGACGAACACTGTCCTCATCCTTGTCCGTTAGAGGAACAAAAGGTTCCGGCACCACCTGAGACACATGTTGGCACAGATATTTAACATTAAACAGAGCAATAATATTTCGTCAGAAGGAAGATTCCACTAGTTTGATTATAACACTTTATTCTTGCTTTCTGTCACAATAACTGCAGTGCAGTTTTTGTATTCAGAAACAAACACATGAAGCTGGGGTTTTTTTCCCAGTTTCCACTTTCCAGTGTTAATGACGTTGCAAAATCTGAAGATACTATCCAAAAATATTTCAAAAAAAATGGCTACCCCTTTAGCATGATGTAATACTTATGGGTGGTAGCAGTAAAAATAACGCAAATTGACTAAGACCAATTAGTATACAAAGATGAGAAATATTGATCTCAGCAGACTTGCAAAAACACAAAACAGTTAACGCTCATATTATACTCCAATGGTTGTTTATTCTTCATCACACTAAGAGTTCACCAGTATGGTCGACTATGCCCTTGCATTTTTCTATTGCCAGGTTAGGCAATATATCAGCTGCATGCCAATGCCCTTAGGCACGACCATGCATAACAAAGAAACCAAGGAGTGGACAATTAACAGCAGGTGCTGTAGAGAAACTCACTGCAGAAGAGGATAAATCATTAATTTAATTTGGGGAGGTCCATTTAGTATCCCGAAATTGCACAAATGATATGTCACGTCCCCATAAAGTTTGGTATCCCATTGCGCACTAACAATGTCATGTCAAGTGTGCTAGCATTGCATACAAGTTGGTCATGTAATTATTTTTTATATCGAACAACAACAACAACAACAACAAAGCCTTTAGTCCCAAACAAGTTGGGGTAGGCTAGAGGTGAAACCCATAAGATCTCGCAACCAACTCATGGCTCTGGCACATGGATAGCAAGCTTCCACGCACCCCTGTCCACAGCTAGCTCTTTGGTGATACTCCAATCCTTCAGTTCTCTCTTAACAGACTCCTCCCATGTCAAATTCAGTCTACCCCGCCCTCTCTTGACATTCTCCGCACGCTTTAGCCGTCCGCTATGCACTGGAGCTTCTGGAGGCCTGCGCTGAATATGCCCAAACCATCTCAGACGATCTTGGACAAGCTTCTCTTCAATTGGTGCTACCCCAACTCTATCGCGTATATCATCATTCCGGACTCGATCCTTCCTCGTGTGGCCACACATCCATCTCAACATACGGATCTCCGCCACACCTAACTGTTGAACATGTCACCTTTTAGTCGGCCAACACTCAGTGCCATACAACATTGCAGGTCGAACCACCGTCCTGTAGAACTCGCCTTTTAGCTTTTGTGGCACTCTCTTGTCACAGAAACCAACCAGATTTTAGTTTATCTTTGTTTCTTAGAAATGCCTCTCAGTTACACCTTTTTATTATTATCTAATAATCATTTCGCAAAATAAACACTGCTTTCCAGGAGAGCTGAAAAAATCAGTGCATACAGATAGTATAAAAAACGAAGAGCAACCTCCTCCATTGCTTCACAAGGCCCTAATCCTTTCCAGGAACTCAAACCAATTGTAAGCCGCCCGTGTTTAGTTAAGAAATAACTTTGAAGTGAACATAATTAGTTGCTTCCACAATCATATTCTAAAAAAAGCTTTGTTCACAACAGCTATCTTGTTTCATGAGCATATGAAGGTTTACAGCTATGGTCTGAGCTCTAGCACTTGGGACAAGAATCCACAAATTTGGTAAAGTGTCAGCCCCTTTACCTAATGCAAGTAAGTTTGAACAAATATATAGCAACAACTCTGTGCAAACTTTGCATTGTATTAAGTCATTATACAATTCATTTATGATAAACAGATAAAGCATGATCAAGAGTGCACCTTTTTGTTGGGCGTGATTTGCGGCCGGGCCTCATTGAGCCCCTCAAGTCCAAGTCGGCCCTTCTCGGCAAGACGCACCTCAAACTCAAGTATCCCAAGCCTATGGTTCCGCTGCCGGCTGGACGCCTCATACAGATCCTTGTACAGAGGCACCTTCCTCACTACCACCTCACCCTTCACCTCGTCCTCCTCATCTCGCTCCTCTTCGTCCTGCTTTATATCTCCAAGGTCATCGACGGCGACCACCTCGACGGTAGCTTTCGCCCCTCTCGGCACATACGCGGGGGGAGTAAGCGGCGGGGGGTGGGTGACACTATTGACGAGGTCGACGTACTGGTCGAGGCCGAGAGATTGTGGTGGCGGGGACGGAGAATACGACAATGGATCGGAGTTGGAGCGGGTATTTCCGAGGCGGAAGGCACGGATGCGTCGCAGGGGGGCATGGATGGAGCGCTGGACCGGCGGTGGCGGGGGAAGGCGGCGGTGGCGGCTATGGGGCAACGAGGAAAATGCGGAGGAGGAGGAGGAGGTGGAGGCGAAGGCGGTTGAGGAATTGGGCCCCGGTGCAGCCGAGGAAGTCGACGAGGGGATGTGAGAAGACGAGGGAGAGGCGGGGAGGGGCGGGGGGGAGAAGGGGTGCGAGCTTGGGTTTCTTGGAGGGAGATGGAGCGGAGGAAGGGAAGGAGGGAAGGAGGCGGTGGTCGGCGGAGACGCGCTTGCGGCTGTCGGTGAGAGCACCCATCGCCGCCGGCGGAAACCCTAGCCAGGCGAATTGGGGGGAGAGCTCCCTTCCTTCCCCCAGGCTGTCTCCGCTCGGGTGCACAGCAGCGTGGCCCCCTTCGGCCTTGTTTGGCAGGAGGGGATAATTTGGAATTACAAGGGATTATTTTAATATTTTTTTTGAATGTTGGTAGCATTTGCTACCAAATTCATCTATATCTATATCTTTTATATTTATACTACTATTAAAAGAGCAAACATAAACTCCCTTAAAACCACACAGTAAATTGTACACGGAGTAACCAGGACCCTCAGATTAAGTCAACTTAAATGCATCCTACTGCTCATATTACATCAATGGGGTAACAATCCGATTAACGTCTGAGATTAATTGTTCTGCCTGGCAGACGACGTGGTCTGCGAACAGCCCTCGCGCTCCGCGTCCCCTAATCCCCGCGGCCCCGCCCGCAATATGTGGATCAGTTCCATCCGACTTGGTGCCTAGCCGTCACGAAAGGAAAAATCAGTGCCTCCCGACCCTTTTCTCGCTGGGCACAGCAACCATGGCGATGGATCTGCAGCGTCCGCAGCCGCTCCACCTCAGGTTCCCTGACCCTTCTTCTCTAGGCTGGGCAGAGCAACCATGGCGGCGGATCCGCAGTGTCCATGGCCGCTCCACGTCGGGCAGCGTGGATCACGGCCAGCGGTCTGATGGAGGCGGGTACCGGCGCGGATGTTGTTCTGCCCTGCGCTCCCTCCATGTCTCCTCCTGCGCCTTCGGTGGCCAGACGCTTCTTCTACTCCGTCCTAGGTAAGCCCCTGCGTTCTGCTCTCCCTCATGCGTGCGCCCATACCTGCGGCCGTGTGCTATAGCCATCGAGCTGCGGTGAATCATATGCTGCCCATGTCAAGTTCTAGGATTTTCGTCTCTGCATAGGAATCAATTTTGCAGGCGTGGTTCCTTGCTTTTCTAGGCTGATTCAGATTTTGTTTTCTTTTCGATTCACAAATGTCGGAAGAAGAGGTTAGAGACAAACTGTCGACTTCATATTCACATCAAGAGTAAAATGCATCATAAGTCCTACAACTATGCGAGGTGTGTCAATCTAGTCCTAAAACTTCAAAAGTGCAGAATTGGATCCCAAATGTTTTCAAGGCGTACAACCCAGGTCCCAAACTCGCTGCAATGCTGATCGGGCAGACGTGGCGCTTGGACCATTGCCACACTGGACCTGTAGGCGTGTGGCGGAGATTTCCACTACCGCAGCTGAGATCTTTTGCAATTGACCCCATTTATGTAGTTGCCTTCTCCACCATAGTCCTTTCCCCACTCGAGATCTCTCTCTCTCTCTCTCATCAGTTCATCTTATTCATTGCTGCCACCGCCGTGCCATGTCTGGAAACTTCAGTCGCGAGCTCGTCGGCGATGAGGCGCGAGAACCGATTGGCGCAAGCTCGCCTCTAGTCCTTCCGCCTCCGCCATGAACAGCCTATCCGATTAGCTCCCATTGGTGCAAAGGTGCCCGCCGCAAGTGGAGGACCACCATTTGCCTTGTCTCCAAATCAGAGGCGAACCCAGGTCGAATTTTCTACAAGTGTCCAAATCATCGGGTAAGAAAATCTCTCACTTGTTCTATCTAATTTGGTTTCCATCTATTTTCCTAATTTTTTCTTCTATGAGCAGAAAGGGCCTCAGGGATGCGAGTTTTACCACGGGCGAGGATGGTCCAGATAATTATGTTGAGTATTTGGCATCTATTGGAATTTTTGTTGATGCTTCCTGCGATCATAGGAGGAGTACAAGCAGGGAGGTGCAGCACTGTAGGGTCAAGACAAATGCAAGCAGAGGCGCAAGTCAATGGTGTCTTGAACTTGTGAAAAGGATGGACGAGCTCTTTGTCGTGTAAAATCATAGTGTTTGTGTTAGTGCCGATGTTAGTAGTGATGGTTGTATGTGCAATGAAATGATATCGCACACTTGGTCGATGAGTGTTTCAAATCAAGTATGTAATGAAATGATGTAGCAAAGATGGTGTAGCACATTGCCATGTTTGTATTTCAATTTCAGTTCAGTTACTAGGCAATGATCTTGCTACTTAACAGAGACATATATATATAGATGATAACTACCAGAATTCCAAGAAGTAGCACATCATAGTGTCATTACATAAATAGTGGAGTACTCTTACTTTCAGAAGGCCCTAACTAACTCTGTCCAAAATGAAACCAACTTCTGTCCAAAATGAAACCAAGTTATGTCCAGCATGTTCACTTCTACTTCTTTTTCCTGGGAAGAACATTCTCCTTCTCCTTGATCTTCTCCTTACGTTTCTTCTTCTTTGGTGCTACATGGACTATTGTTGTGGTTTGTTTTGTCAACGCGGATCATCTATTTGGCTTGCAAGAAAATGATTTTCGTGAAGAGGTCTTGGTGCTTGGGAAGATTGGGATGGTTGTGTTGAATGTGCAAACATATAGTAGATCAGTTTTGGATTGAGTTTGCATGAGTTGTTCAAAAGTTCAAAAGGACTTACAGATTGCATTAGTATGTCCAATACACACATGTTCTGATCATAGACTTGTGTCACACCAGATCCACCAGCACTTGCAGAAGATGTGGTCTACAATTCAAGAACGATAACATTAATTCTGGAGAGTGAGTTAGCAAGATGACTAGGAATTGAGGTTTCTTGCAGAAGATGTTACCTTAGCAGTTGAAATAATCTTTCTTTTCACTGGTAACTTGGTCTTTTTTGCAATATGACTAGGAATTGAGGTTTGTCCCTGTACTGCCTCCTCTTGTTGCATTTGCTCCCCTTGCCCTGCCTCATCTCGATGACCTTGCCCTACCTCGGGTTGCTCCCCTTACCTTTGCCTCGGTCTGTTGTCCTTGTACTCCTTTCTTAGGGCAAGTTCTTTTATTATGGTCAATCGACCGCAAATACTGCAATGAGAAATTGCACCATGCCTGCTCAACTTGCCTTCATCAGTCTCTACAGGATTCTTCTTTCTTTTGTTGCTAGGCCTCCCAACATGTTTTTCATACAGTGGTGGCAAAACCGAAGCAACATTAATCTTTTCCCACTCTCTTGGGTCTCTGCAAGGCATAGTAATTTCACCATATACTTGCTTGAAAGCTGCAATACTATAGCATGGTGAGACAACACTCTCAGGTTTGATTCTTTCACCTCTGAGACAAGATATGCCATGTCTACATGGTATGCACATTAACTGCCAAGCTTTGCATGAACATGTGTAATTGTTTATGTCGACCTTGTACTCACCAATCAGTCCCAACACAGTAAAGACGCCTTTACCAGCAGGCAAGGCCTGACAATTATTAGCCATCTCTGCATTCTTATCAAGTATCTTTTTGATCTTAGGACATATGGTTCCACACCACTCTTCACTTTCCTTGTTCTTGCTATAAAACCTTGTCGACAATTGATTTTTGATTTTTTTGAACATGCTCATGACAGAAGCTCCCTAGCATCAAGTATCCACCTTCATTGATACAAAACAATTTTAGTTCACAATATAAATTCAACCAACCTAATTCTAAAAGTAGAATGAAAACAATATTCCAAAGAGATCTCAATGGGAAACTTACTTATTAAAGACCTCACAATTATTGTTTAGTAGCAGGTCACACTTTGGTAATTCTTGGAAAAATGCCTGCACTGTGAACTTGGTTCAATTCCTTGTAGACACTCATAAGCTTCCAGATCTAAGTCCTTCATCTCCTCCATATTTTTCTTCCAGTCAAGTTCATTGTAGGACCTTGCAATTGCCCATAACTTGTTCTTCAAGTTCTCACCCTTCCACTTCTTTGCAAAATTTTGATATAGGTGCCTTACACAAAACCTGTGTTGTGCTTCAGGGAATAGAGCAGCTACAACATTAATTAGTCCTTTTTGTCTATCACTCATCACTGTCCAAGGTGATGTGTTCACTATGTGGAGATCTTCTTTTAAAGTCTGTAGAAACCACTTCCATGTTGGTGTGTCCTCGACTTCAACTACAGCCATAGCAATAGGAAAATACAGTTGTTTGGATCAATACCTACAAGCAACAACAATTGTCCACCATATTTTGTTTTCAGATGGCAACCATCAACACAGATGACAGTCTACATCCAGCTAAAAAGCCTCTTTTACAAGCATCTAATGACATGTAACACCGGTAGAATCTGCCTCTTTGAGTTTCATAAACATGTCTTTGCCAGGTTGGAGCTTCTGATCTCTTGTGCAAAGTCCCACATCATTGAGTATTGTTTGACCTCATCTCCATGAATTTGCTTTATTGTTATTCTTCTAGCTCTTGCTAGCTTGCTCCTTGAAGGTTCCATGTTGTAGTCCTTTTGCACCAACCTTGCAAAATTCATCAATGTCATCTTTTCATCTGCCCTAAAGTTCTCCAAATACTTGCCTGCTAAGTATCTTGATGTGAATGCATTAACCTCCCACTCTTTCTGCAGGTGTGATCTCCCACATAAGTTTTCACCACAAAACTTGTGGTTCTCTGTCAGTCTTTGCAAATAGATACCGAGGGCAGTCATCGAGCAGTGTGCCCTAATTCTTTGTCTATCATTCTTTGCATATTTTATTTCTACCCTATTTTGCACATCGTACTCTTGAATTGCCCTTCTAAGATCAGCTGCCGTAGGGAATTTCATACCCAATTTGAAAATTTGGAGCTTTCAATTCCTCCAACTTGAAGGACCTAAGCTTCACTTTCTTCTTTTTCTGCCCTTTCTCTATAACAATTTCATGTTCTGATTCATTCCCCTCATTCTCTGAAGCTGGCAGTTCTAGCTCGTCAGTGTCATAGTCACTATCCCTTTCATATTGTGTTCTAGCTCGTCAGTGTCATAATCAATCTGAATGTAATGTAGACAAACTTCAGTGGCATATTGAAAATGGTTACCCTTTTCTTCTTGAAACAGATAAATGTTGGATTAGTTGACCCTGTTATTATCTCATTCCACCCCAACACATGGTATAGCTTTTCTTCTTTGATCATCGTTGATCTTACAAACCCAGGGCACCCTCATCGTTGGCGGATTTATATTTCTCAGTCGGCGATTGTGCAGCCACACATGGTCAACATCCAGTTTTAGAAGAATGTACTGCTGCAGGTAACCACGACGAGTAAACGATCTTCCCCTGCCTTCCTCTCAATTTTGTTTGGATGATGCGTGATTCCTTTCATTGAGTTTTTGATAAACCAAATAGTTACTAGAGTAGTTAATTAGGAGCCTAATCATGTGTAACTATTTTGTATCGAGTCTTCAATAAACTAGAGCAGTTTCTACATGCAAGAAGTATCGAATGGTATTTGTTCTTGTTCCATGGAGTAGCGAGCGAGAGAGAGAAAGTGAAAAATGTTTGCAGGTTATTATATACCGTGCTTGTTTCTCATAGCGCGCTTTTACCTGTGATTATATATCGTCCATTGATTAGTTTGGTTGAATCTGGGCATGCTTTTAGACTTAAAATCGATCTTGATTTCCTCGTGCCACCTGTATCTGTATATGTGCAGCGCAGGTGAAGTCGAATGGCAAGAACCAGCTAGATGAGGGCATCCATTCGAAACACTTATCTAATCTTCTATGTGTGGGATCCTTTTTCTGATCTGAATTTGTTGTTGGGGCGAGCTTGTTACTCTCTACATGGATTTCAAGTTGGATGAGAGCTACACCGAGCAAGATCTCCATCCGGACTGGCGACGACTTCCACAATCTCAAGGCAATTCCTCTTTTCTGAAGATAGCAGCGAGGTGCCCAGTAAGACCACACACGTATCTCCGAATTATAAGTTATGACCTGTGCTCTATGGTGAGAGCACATATCAATTGTTTTTGAACAATACTCAGGTTAGATTGGTATAGTTCTTACATGTATTGCCATCTCAGCTTACCAGGAGCCTAATTTTTGTAGTTGTATACTTATTGTATGTCTGCATATATGTTTGAATTGAACACGTGCTGCTGTTTTTGTGATTCGCGCACTTGCTTGAAATATAATCAACTTAGTTGGTTGTGATCTTGTTCTTCAAGTGAACTGTGGTTTAATCAAATGCATTTGGTATTATCTCATGTCGTCTTCTTAGTACTATAAAGTGCAAAATGATCATGTCATATGTCTCTACTAATTGCTGAACGCTAACTAAGTTGAATATAATGCATTGTTCTGTGGGTAAGGAACCTTATAAGTTGATGCATTGAAATTAATTGTAAGAAAACTTCTTGACAGGAAAACGAGGACTACCAGCATCTTATGGATATTCATCAAATAACAGTACATCAGCCAATGTGTATGTGGTGGTCTAAACCAAATGTTAGGCACAAAATGAGGATTATGTGCACAGTTGGTCCCTCAACTAACACAAGGGAGATTATCTAGGATTTTGCTGAGGATGACACCAATGTGGCTCGGCTAATATGTCACATGGAGACCATGCATCGCACCAAAAAATTATTGAATTGGTGAAAGAGTTGAGACCATGCTTGTAGACTCTTATGGACGAGTCAATTATAAGTCTGGCATGCGCATGCAAGCACATGATTTTGCTCTATCAATAAATAGTGTAATCAAACCTTTTTATGCCGACCCTTCTTTCACCATATTCCAGCTTATTTGCTCTGATATAAGCTAGATTTAACATATTCAGGGCCCAGAAATTAGTATTCAAGATTTGCCTCATTGAAAACTGGTCAGGAGTTCACGTTCACAATAAGCAGTGATCCTTTCTACTACTTGAGGGATTCAGAAGGTACTAATACTTTTCTGTCCTAACAAGAAATTATTGAAAAAAGATACCTCTCATTCACGTATTTTCTATAAATGCACATTTATTTATAACAGTAGCACCAGGATGAATGTTTGTTACTCATGATATTTTTAATTCATTTGACCTCTTGAATAAAGATTCTTGAAATTTGACTTCAAGTTGTGCCACCTGCTTGTGTTGAACCAGATTATCAACAGTACAGTCAAAGAAGCAACGTTGAACATGAAAATAAGGCACTCTTCCAGTGTGCATGCATGATCCAATAGCATGTGTTTAATAGTAGCCACTATTATGTGGAATAGTAGAAGCTTCCTCCATTTATGCCAGAATTTGATATACTTACCAAAGTTTTAAGGGGGCCTATCTTAAAAGGGCATCCCAGTTTGTGTGAGAATTTCATATGCATATTAGACAAAAGATGTATCAGGTTTTCCTTAGGTTGCATTGCAACACTTCAGTGTCTACTCTTGGTTCTTTTACCATAAAATTTGTAAGGTCCCTTATGTTTGATTTATTGTATAAATCATTTGAGACATGCCCTGCATGCATGATTACTCACTATATTTATGTTCATCTGATATTATGTTCCTGAATCATTTACGAGTTGATGTTAAAAATGCATATTGTTGTGCATCGATTTAATCTTTGTCATGCCTTGTTCTATTGTTCAGAATTTATAGAATACAAATTTAAACTTTATACTCAAACGAATTTTATGTGTTTATTGATGGAGACGTGCGTTGCACGTGAACTCTTACTAGTACTATTAAAAGAGCAAACATAAACTCCCCTAAAACCACACAGTAAACTGTACACGGAGTAACCAGGACCCTCGGATTAAGTCAACTTAAACGCATCCTACTGCTCATATTACATCAATGGGGTAACAATCTGATTAACGTCTGAGATTAATTGTTCTGCCTGGCAGACGCCGTGGTCTGCGAACAGCCCTCGCGCTCCGCGTCCCCTAATCCCCGTGGCCCCACCCGCAATATGTGGATTAGTTCCATCCGACTCGGTGCCTAGCCGCCCGTCAGAAAGGAAAAATCAGTGCCTCCCGACCCTTCTCTCGCTGGGCACAGCAACCATGGCGATGGATCTGCAGCGTCCGCAGCCGCTCCACCTCGGGTTCCCTGACCCTTCTTCTCTAGGCTGGGCAGAGCAACCATGGCGGCAGATCCGCAGCGTCCATTGCCGCTCCACCTCGGGCAGCGCGGATCATGGCCAGTGGCCCGATGGAGGCGGGTACCGGCGCGGTTGCTGTTCTGCCCTGCTGAAAGTGCTAGTTATCGACTAGAGGGGGGTGAATAGGCGATTTTTATGAAAGTCTTCAAAATGTGGAAGTTTCGAAGACAACCAATAGAAATGACCTAATTGATATGCAGCGGAAGATAAACTACAACAAGCAAACCATAGTCAAGTAGGCAGTAAAGTGAAGGTACAAAGACTAATAGCGACTTGGTAGTAAGGATAGGGATGGAAGATAATATGAAGCCAATCAACTATAGTAGTCAAGCAATGAAGTCAAACAGGTACAACAAATAGGCAATGACTTCACGAAGACAAACACTAGGTAAGGGAAGGAAGAGGATAGAACCAGTCACTTGTTGAAGACACAGGATTTGTTGGACCAGTTCCAGTTGCTGTGACAACTGTACGTCTGGTTAGGGAGGCTGAGATTCAACTCAGAAGACCGTGTCTTCACCTTATTCCTCTTGAGCCAAGGACACACAGTCCTCGCCCAATCACTCTGGTAAGTCTTCAAGGTAGACTTCCAAACCTTCACAGACTTCGTTCAGCGACGATCCACAATGACTCTTGGATGCTCAGAACGCGACGCCTAACCGGCTGGAGGATTCACAGTCCTCAAGTGTAATAAGTCTTGGTCACTCAGACGGAAAGACTTCAATGATGCCTAACACTCTTTGGCTCAGGTGTTTGGGCTTTGTCCTCGCAAGGATTTCTCTCTCAAAGGCTTGAGGTGGGTTGCTCTCAAACGACAAAAGCCGGGCACTAACTCTGAGCAGCCACCAATTTATGGTGTAGGGGTGGGCTATTTATAGCCACTAGGCAACCCGACTGATATGTCCGAAATGACCACTGGTCACTAAGGAACCGACACGTGTTCCAACGGTCGATTTCAAACACACACGACAACTTTACTTGGGCTACAAGCAAAGCTGACTCATCCAGCTCTGGATAAGATTTGCTCTCATTGTCTTCGTCGAAGACATAGGATTTGGGTTGAGCATCACTTGATCATTACGACTTTGTTCACTTGGACCCCACTTAACAAAGACGGTGGTTCCTATGACTCAACAACGAAGAGAAATGAAACAACGAAGCGACCACGATCTTCAAGGCTCCATAGTCTTCACTCAATGTCTTCTCATGTCATAGTCTTCAATATGAATATCTTCACATACCACCATTGTCGTCAATGTCTTCATACATTTTTAGGGGTCATCTCCGGTAGGTAAACCGAATCAATGAGGGACACTACCTGTGTTGTCCTGCAATTCTCACGAACACATTAGTCCCTCAACCAAATTTGTCGTCAATACTCCAAAACCAACTAGGGGTGGCACTAGATGCACTTACAATCTCCCCCTTTTTGGTGATTGATGACAAACTGGTTGAAGTTTTCAACGGGATAAAGTATGTGAAATTGTAAAGGATAGGGTATTATCTTCATAAGTGGCAAGGGCTCCCCCTGAAGATGTGCATATAAGTAATTTGCTTTTGGAATGCAAATGCACATGGCAGGTTGTACTTGCGGAGATCCTCTTCAACTTGTGAAGACAATTCATCATGCATGAAACGATATAACTAAGAGAATGACATGCATAATGAAAAATGGACGTCTGCAGAATGATCTAAGTGCGGAAGTTATCATCACACATGCGGAATTTATCATCGCATCACAGAAAAGCAAATAAGTAGCAGACGACCATCAAGTTTAAGTTTTACAACTCAAAGAACCAAATGTATCAAAAGCGAGAGTTGTAAACACTAGGCAAAATATAAAGCAACCGCCCATATGAACCCGCTTGAAGACTATCAAACTCATATGCTTCTCCCCCTTTTGTCAGTAAGAACCAAAAAGGTTTGAAGACATAGAGCATCTATTCGCTTTCATCAGGAGAAGGTGAAGCAGCAGGGTTGTCGTTGTTGTTTGGCGGTGCAGAGCAGACTTGGTGCCTTTGTTGATGCGTGCGTAAGTAGGGGCGGTGAAGTAGCATCGGCTTCATCATCGATCACTCTGGCATTCCACGATTGCAGCGGAGGAAGAATAGTCGAGTCTTCAAGGAAGGGAGTTCGACGTGGGACCGCGTTACGTGGCGGAGTGGAGTCAAACTTGAATCTTTCCGTGAAGCCATCGTCTTGAAGATCTGCTTGACCTTGAAAGCAGCGTCAAACTCTTCCATGATCGACGACAGTCTCGTGAGTGACAAAAGCATTCTTGGTGGCAAGATTTGAATGCGATTGGCGTCCACCAAGAGGCTTTGCATCTGTCGCTTGAGCCAAAAGTGATGCTTGTCTTGTTTACGATGCGATTGCCACAAGAAGTTCTCGGTCATTCAGGACACGAGAGCGCTTCTTAGGCCTTTGGGCAATTTTGCTCTCAGTAGCTTCAGTTTGCGCACGGTGAGGCATACGAGTGTTCCCAGCCATTGGATAGACACGCGTTACTACTTGGACGCCTTCCATGGGTTGAGAGAAGCTATGGTGATCTGCATTTTGAAGACAAAGAGGCGTTTTGGCAGGCTCAGGGTATATGGCTTCAACTGACATATCAACCTCGGGTAGAAAGATCGGATGACTTGAGCAAAGGGTCGATAGTTGATAGCGAGTGTAGCTTGATGAGGCGCATGACCCATGGAGCATAGAATTTCAGGCCAAAAAGGTCAGAACCAGACGCAGCCAATTGCCGAATGAAGAATTCTTGTGTATTGAAGCTGATGCCATTGAGGATGTAAAAGACCAATGTCTTCATGGCTCCTTCAAGTTTTGCAGATGACGAATGCCCTTTGGGTATTCAGCGTCAGGTGGCAAAGGCTTCATCATGCTCAACATCTCGCTCATGTTGGGCTCTGGCTTATGGAAGATGCTCTCCAGGGCATTGCGGTGGAGTTGACAATTAGGTTCGAACAGCTCTCCGGGAGTGGGTAGGCCTGTAAGCTCAATGACGTCAAGAGCTTTGGCTTCATGATGAACATTTCTTGTCATCCACTCGAGAACCCATGTCTTTGTATCTCTGTAGTAGTCGCGAATGTGGAGGGTAGCATAGAATTGAAGCAAAAGTTCCTCATTCCAATGTTCTTTATGCTGTCACAAAGTGAGCGGACTGCATCACGAAGGGCCAAGTGCTTCTTCTAAGCATGGCAGTCCAGCAATGGCTTCAAAGGTGTCGAGGCGCATATGAGGAAAATCGCCCTTGATCATACGTAACGCAGGAGTAATAGCTCATTTGTTGATAGCTCTAGAATCGATCTGATGATATTCTTGGCCTTGAGTAGGGGTTCTTTGCTCTGTCAAAGAAAGTGTTGTGGGCTTTGAAGCCATTTGCATTGAAGGACCCTGGAGAGGTGGCGATTACACAGGAACCTTGGCGGTCTTGGCTTTGGTTTACGGACCAAAGGCCTATGCTCAACATGATATTCAAACCGAGGACTAGAGGCATGAGGCGGAGGGACCAGAGCAGGCCATCCGGCGGTGACTAACTGACCATAGTTGTAAGCTTGCTCAATTGTATAGGGCCTTGGTGGCGGAATAGGAGTAGTGGCAACAACAGAGGCTTCAGGTTGTACATCAGGGGCTTCAGGAGCAGTTGCATCATTGGCTTCAGGCACATTGGTTGGTGCAGGCTCCACATTTGCTTCAGCCATGAGTACGTCATTGGCTTCATTTGTGTTGGTGGTGGCAGCCTAAAGATTTTCAACCTCCACTTGATGAGCTGGAGGGTCGGACACTGTCACGTTCACTTCAGGAACAGCTTCTTCAGTAATGGGGGGTGTAGGGGCACGTTCTTGTACTGGGTGGTCATCGGTCGATGGTAGGATTGTCTTCAGCAGCTTTGGCTTCAGACTCGGAGACATTCACAGCTGGAGTGGCTTCTGGAAACACTTGACGTGCAACAGATTGGTGGTGCACTTCTCCTTCTGGAACGCTCGAAAGAGGAACTTGTGGACTTGGTCCTTTGCAAAGCCTGCGAAATGCGGGCGACGCCTTTGGAGATGGAGTTGGCTGGGCCTCAAGATCATCCTCTTCTTCTTGCACAGGTGGTGTGACTTGCTGTTGTTGGGGAGTACTTGGGGAGTCTTGTTGTTGTGGGTGATCAGCCCATGATGCATCCTGAGCAATTGGCGTCAGAGGGCGACCAATGCTGATAAGTTCGCTGTTCGTGGGAACAGGCGATGATACCAGGTTGTGTTCGATCTGAGGAAGAACGTCATCATCTTCAACATTGTCATGGTGACCAATGTCTTCAGCAGTGATGGGATCAACTACTGGAATGTCTTCAGCTTCAGGAGCCTCTATGGAAGCAGGCTCATGAACTATCATTCGCCGTTCTTGGAGTTCAGATGCAGGTCGAACCATTGAGATAGGTTCAACAAGTAAGGGCTCTGTGGAAGCAGCTCGATTCTTCCTGGTTTTGCGCATCTTCTTGGAGGGAGCAGCATCAGAGGCTTCAGGATTTTTCCTTTTTCTGGCTTCAGCCTCGACAGCCCTCGTCTTCTTACATTACGAAGCGGTTGACCTGACCTTTGGCTTCGAGTCATCATGCTGCTTGGGAAGACTATGCAAGGTTGTTCTTGCCTTGAAGGTGCAGATTGGTCACCGATTGCTTCTTCTTCTTTGCAGCCATCCACAGGGTCAATGCTAGGGCGACCAAGAGCCTTGCGCTTCTCAAATTTCATTGTAGGGTAGTACACACTTGTCACCAGACTCTTCATGCGCTCACGAGAGCCTTTAGCTTCACACGCTTCTTGTGAAAGGCTTCTTTGAGCTCGTGCAAAGATGGCCTTAAAGTTTTTGACATCTTGAACGCTGAGCTTTGCCACATGCTTCTTGAACTGAGCTTTCTCATAGTCGATCTTGTGCTTGATTCAACGAGACGCTGAGCGAGAGCTAGCTCAGAAGCAATTGCGCCATTGAAGGAGACGCTGAGGCCAATGGGAAGTTGCAGATCTTCAAAGCTAAGATTTGGGTTGTCAAACCACTCATCAATGAAGTGATGGATGATTGCCACATCAAAGAGAGGCAAATCATTGAAGATCTCTGCTTCTTCCTTGCTCTTAATCGGTTGCTCAAGAGCATCATCTGCAAGATCTTCATCGCTGGACAGATCAATGTGCTCTGCTCGCAGAATGGCGGAAGGAGTCAATGTCTCGATCGTAATGTCCGACGATTTTCTTTTCTTCTCCGTCTTCTTGGAGATTCGTGATTGATCTTCGTGAGGCACACCGCCTTCGTGGAGGTGCAAGGCTGCTGGCTTCGCACGTGAAGCTTTTGGAGGAGCGGTGATCTTGAAGCCTTAGCCTTCTTTGGCTTCTTTGGCTTTGGAGTAGGGGCTGGGGCTTCATCAGTGGCAGTGTCATCTTCAGAATGATCCACTTGGGCACCTTGGACCACGATGTGAGTGATGAGGCCATCAAGGTTGTAGAAAGGACCGATGACATTGGGTTACGCATCACGGAGCCACAAGACGAGGAGCAGAGGGACCTGGGTTGAAGTCTAATCCCAATGACTTCTTGTTTTCCTTGGCCGATGCCTTTGCATGCTGGAAGTTTTGCTTGAAGAGATTATCGTCACGACACCAGAGCAATGACGATGGGTCGGCATTTTTAGGCTGAGGTCCACGAACCATACAAGGATAGAAACCCTGTGCAATAGCTTCAGCTCTGTTCTTGGGTGGAAGGCCTCGAAAGAGAATATCACCCCAAGGACTTTTAATAGCATTCTTCTTAGCGTATTCCTGGGTCACGAACTTGTATTTGAACCATTGTTCAACCCAATATCGTCGAATGCATTGGATTCGTGTCTTGCGCTGATTGTAAGTCTCTTCAGGATCTGTCTTGTAAAGCTCTGCGAGGTCATCAGGTAAATCTTTTGATGTTCCCTCACGACGCTGCCTCGCCACCCTTCCTTCATTGATTTCTCTGCAGCCATGAACTTCAAACTGAATGGCTTCAACATGTTCAAAGGCTTGAAGCTTTAAACGCTTTGGTCAAACAGAGGCTGGCGTCGAGAGAGTTAATGTGATCTTTGTAAGAATTCTGCAAACGAATGCAGACTATGAGAACCAAGGGATTCTCCCACGGACATGTACCTGTGACAGCATTAGAGATGCAAGGGAAGGGGAAGATGTCATATGCATTCTTAGAAGATTTTGAAGATAAATCAGTTTGAAGACATTGACCTCATAATGCGAAGACATTCACTTATACGTTGAGAGTTGATTCCAGATTTGTACGAATCCGTGAATAGGTACAAGTGAGGAATCTAACTAGATATGAAGCTTAAGTGAATATACTAGGCGATATGAGATGCGCATGTAATAGATCTAATATTGTATAGGCAGAAACCATCTATGGTAAATAGGATGAATCTTTGAGGATCAAAAAGATGGTAAAAATAGAGATATATTTACCACACGAAGAACTGCTAGATGGGATGAGTAGGAGACCGAGCAGTTCAATCCACCGTGCCCTAACTTGGCGACGGAGGACAGCTATGGCGGCAGCGGAGAGGACGATGTTCACGGCCGGCGTGAGGATGGCGTCGGAGAAGTCGTGGCAGCTAAGAGCTTCGTCGCCGGCGTCGTCGCGAGCTAACGGTGGCGCTAGGGTTTTGACGAGGTGGAGAGGTGGAAGAAGGTTTTATTTACCGCAGGGGACAAGTATTTATAAGGAGGTGTGCGGCACAGCACAATTACTCAGTGCCTGGCGGTTCACATCTGAGGGTACGTGGCAAGCATGCAACATACTCAGAGTTGTCCCACGTTCCCACGCCCTCCAGGTTTGTCGGATGGTCGTTCCGGCTTCTCCGGATTTCAACAATAAGGATGAATCATTTAAAACAGACTTAATGTTTGTCTCTGTGTCGTCTGTTGACAAGGACGCAGAGAAGACATTCGACAGTTTCAATAGAATGCATATGATTTGGACAGATAGAGTTTGAGATAGATAGCATAGAGAGATTAGGGTCCGATCACATTCACTTAGTTCAAAAGATTCAATTAGAAAGACGTAGCTATAAGTGAATGCTGTAGAGGATAGAACACTAGTGTGTGTGTGTATATATATATATATATATATATATATATATATATATTAGAAAGCAATCAATTTAACGTAGTGGAGATAATCATGAAGATAAGTTGAACTTTGAAGACAAACCAAATGTAAAGACATAGCTAAAATAACGCCATGAGTGAAGCACTTCAAACAGAGAATTTTGGTGGTGGCGTTACCCACCATATAGGAAGTATTAGACCCAGACACGGCGCACAATTATCGTGGCGCTCCAAAGTCAAATTCCATGTTAATGTATTCACACTCAGAATGTAAGTCTTCATTGATTGAAGATATACTTTACTTTGTGTGTTGCACATCTAAGTCATCAACATGCATAAGTGTTAGGATGTGTGCACGATCACAGGACATTTGAGGATTCCAAGATATTTAGCTCACACCGTAACTTGCAAAACCTTTTCTCATCCAAGGGCTTTGTGAAGATATCACCAGCTTGCTCTTGACGTTGACGTGAATGATATCGATATCCTTTTTCATGACATGATCTCTGAGAAAGTGATGACGAATTTCAATGTGCTTTGTCTTCGAGTGCTGGACTGGATTGTTGGCAATCTTGATGGCGCTTTCGTTGTCGCAGAAAAGAGGTACTTGTTTCAGATTGATGCCATAGTCCTTGAGAGTTTGCTTCATCCATAGAAGCCGAGCGCAGAAGATCCAAAGAAGAATGTATTCAGATTCAGCAATGAGAGTGATACGCTACGCTTCTTTGAAGACCAATAGACAAGTGATCGTGCTAGAAAGTGACATGTGCCTGATGTAGACTTGCGATCCACCTTGTCACCAAAGATAATCAAGATCCGAGAATCCAACCAAATCAAATTCGAGCCCTTTGGATACCATAATCCGAGCATTGGGGTGTGAGCCAAATATCGAAGAATTCGCTTCACGCCTAAGTGATGCGATTCCTTTGGTGCCGCTTGGAATCGAGCACACATGCAAACACTAAGCATAATATCGGCCTAGATGCACATAGGTAAAGTAAGGAACCAATCATGGAGCGGTATACCTTTTGATCAAATTCTTTACCAATGTCGTCGGGACCCAGATGGTGTTTGGCTGGCATTGGCGTCGTGTAACCTTTGCAATCTTGCATTCCAAACTTCTTCAAACAATCTTTGAGGTATTTTTCTTGCGATATGAAGATGACATTCCTTTCTTGTGAATTTGAAGACCAAGGAAGAACTTCAGCTCACCCATCATGGACATCTGATGCTGCTCTTGCATCATGTATCCAAACTCATCATTGTACTTCTGGTTGGTGCAACCGAAGATAATGTCATCCACATATATTTGGCACACAAACAGTTCACCATCATATGTCTTCATGAAGAGTGTGGGATCGAGGGATCCAGGTTTGAAGCCTTTGCTCTTCAGGAAGTCTTTGATCGTATAATACCAAGCGCCGAGGAGCTTGTTTGAGGCCATACAGTGCTTTGTTTAGCTTGTACACCATATCATGATGTTTTGGATCTTCAAATCCAGGTGGTTGAGCGACGTATACTTCTTCTTCAATCTTGCCGTTGAGAAATGCACTCTTCACATCCATTTGATATAGCAAGATGTTGTGGTGGTTAGCGTAGGCTAGCAATATGCGAATAGCTTCAAGCCTAGCCACGAGCAAATGTTTCATCGAAGTCAATTCCTTCAACTTGAGTATATCCTTGAGCCACAAGTCGTGCTTTGTTTCGGACGACTTGACCATGCTCATCTTGCTTGTTTCGATATATCCATTTTGTGCCAATAATGTTATGCTTGCGAGGGTCAGGACGCTTGACAAGTTCCCAAACATTGTTCAGCTTGAACTACTGAAGTTCTTCTTGCATAGCTTGTATCCATTCAGGTTCCATAAAGGCTTGACTACTTTCTTGGGTTACGATATTGACACAAAAGAAAAGTGTCCACAAATTTGCTAAGCTGTGTTGCTCTTGAGCGAGTAAGTGGACCAGTGCATTGATGCTAACAATTATCTTCTCAATTTGTACTTCATTTGCGACTCGAGGATGAATCGGGCGAAGACCTTGCTCTTGCCGATCATTGTCATCATTGGGAGGATTGTCTTCGACCGAGCATTGTCTTCGTGTTGGTTAGGTGTAGAAATGATAAGTTCCTCTTGATTTGTGCTTGAAGGCGATTTCACCAGTTCCCATCGACGATAGATTCCTTTGGGCGGAGCTTTGTCTAGTGTACTTGGCAGGAGCTCTCTTTGTGAACCATTGGTTTCATCAAATCGCACGTCCACAGTTTCGACGATTTTGTAGAGATAGAGGTTGAAGACTCTGTAGGAGTGCGAGTCCTTTCCGTAACCGAGCATGAAGCCTTCATGAGCTTTAGGTGCAAATTTTGACTTGTGATGGGGATCCTTGATCCGACACTTAGCTCAAATACTCAAGTAGGCGACATTTGGCTTCTTGACAAGAAGGAGCTCATAGGATGTTTTGTTCGAGAAGCTTATGGATGTAAACACGGTTGATGACGTGACATGTTGTATCAATAGCTTGAGCCGTAACTTTTTGGTGTCTTGTACTCATCGAGTATTGTTCGAGCCATCTCAATGAGGGTTCTGTTCTTGCGCTCTCGATGCCATTTTCTTTGAGGTGTGTATGGAGCAGAAAACTCATGAGTGATTCCCATTGTATCCAGATAAAGATCAAGTTCGGTGTTCTTAAACTTAGTGCCGTTGTCACTTCTGATATGCTTGATCTTGACGCCATAATTGTTCATGGCTCGATTGGCGAAGCGTCTGAAGACATCTTGTACTTCAGTCTTGTAGAGAATTATGTGCACCCATGTATATCTTGAGTAGTCATCAACAATGACGAAGCCATAGAGACAAGCAGTTGTTGTGAGGGTAGAGTAGTGAGTAGGGCCAAATAAGTCCATGTGTAACAGATCGAAGGGTTGAGATGTCGTCATGATTGTCTTCGAGGGGTGCTTTGCCCTAGTCATCTTTCCAGCTTCGCAGGCACCCCATAGATGGTCCTTCTTGAACTTGACACCTTCGATGCCTATGACATGCTTCTTCTTGGCGAGTGTGTGTAAGTTCCTCATGCCAGCATGCCCCAGCCTCCGATGCGAGCCAAGATTCAAGCTTTTGCCGAAGACATACGGCAAGTCGTGGACCTGCTGAGATATCTAACTTGTATAGTTCATATTTCCGATACCCTTCAAAGTCTAGAGACTTGTCAGATTCCTTTAGTACAAGGCAACGATATTTTCCGAATAGCACAATCATGTTTAAGTCACAAAGCATTGAGGCAGACATTAAGTTGAAACCAAGGGATTCAACAAGCATCACTTTATCCATGTGTTGATCCTTTGAGATTGCAACTCTACCTAGACCCAATACCTTGCTTTTACGAGTGTCAGCAAATGTGATGTGACTCTTGTCTGATGGACGTAACGTTGAGTCCATGAGAAGACTTCGATCACCAGTCATATGATTAGTGCATCCGTTGTCCATAATCCATTACGAAGCATGAGGTGTCATACCCTCTGATGCAGTTAGGGGATAGGCTTCACCAAGAGCATTGTGAAGCATAAACATTTTGACGGCAAGTGGATTATTGAAGCTCAAATCAAGATTAGGACTGATAGGATGAATGGCAAACAATTCAGAACAAAATACATAGTGAGACCATTTGGGAATTTGATCTTGTGCCCTACAAGATGTTTTAGGTCCCCAACAATATCATCGACACCTTTGATTTTCGGTGGAGACCCTTTCCTGCAAAGAAAGTTAATTCTTCTTAACCACCCACATCTTGAGGGTGGCTTAGAAGCAATGAGTCTAAGTGCAGCATCTGAGAACTTCAGCTTTGGAGCCCTAGCAAATAGCCTTGCAGGAGATGAATGATACTCATATGAATAAGCAGAAAAATTCTTAGTTCTATGAACATAGCGGTTTGAAGACACACGCTCATATTCATAGGTTTGAGTACGGTTTCCCTGCAAAACATTGGCGTTAGGGTGACTCAGGTGAGTCCTTTGTCTGTTTGAAGCTTTTGGACCATATGACGCCTTAGGTCTGGGTTTTGTCTTCATCCCAGGTGGTGTCATGATCACATTCACTGGAAGATTCTCAAGACAACTTTTGGGAACCCAGATCTTCTTCATAGGTGGTCCATTCCTGCGATTAGTACCAATATACAGCAAACACTTCATGATTCTGATTTTTAACGGTTTATAGTTTGCATCAAAGGATTCATCAATGATAATAGGATTAGCACAGGTAAAGCCGGATAAGGTGGATGGATCCACTGAAGGTTCCTTCCTTTGCAAAGAACCCATGTGGTTTTGGGATACCGCCGGGCTTCCAGAGGGAACCATCAACATTCATTTTCCTCTCAGACCCAACACCCTCTTTCCTAGGGTTTCCGTTCGAGAATCTGCTTTTTGAGGACATCGCAAAGTGTCGATGCCCTTTCGCACTTTTATACATCCTGTTTCAAGCAATGTCTTCAACCTAGCATTTTCATCGACAATAGCGAGTGGTATCCTCCGCAGAGGGGTTAGTTACCACATCGGTAGTTGAAGACAATGCAACGATATGTGATTAAACATTCAAAGAATGAGGTAGCGATATCATGCTCAAGGCATTTTAGACATGGTGGTTCAAATCTATCACGGCCGGAACTGATGCATTGGCCTTGAAGTGACTCATTCTCTTTTGAAGATCTTCATGAGCCGCCTCAATTTCTCAAGCTCTTGCTTCCTTCAAGATAATCATAGGAGAGCTTTTCATGAGTGGTTGAGAGCGATTCATGACGACTTTCAAGTTCTTGGTACTTAGCATGAAGATTTTTATGTCTTCAACTAAGGACTGTGAACGTGTCATTTCCGCGTCCAACAGGTCATCGCTTTTGTCTAACAATTTTTGAGTATGTTCCATAGCTTTTTGTTGTTCAGTTGCAATTTTAGCAAGTGTTTTGTAGTGGGCTTGGATTCACAATCGAGTCATCTTCACTTGATGTTTGAAAGTAAGCATCACGTGATTTTACCTTGGCACCACGTGCCATGAAGCGAGAGGGTGGGGAGCAGGTCGTCCATGTCATCGGCTTGACGTTGGTGTGGAAGTCATTGTCTTCAGTGTTGAAGATGGACTTGGCAACATAGGCTGTGGCTAGAGCCAGACTTGCAACACTAGGGTCGGACTCCTCTCCAGACTCCACCTCCACCTCCTCTCTGAATCCATTTCCTTGCCAACAAACGCACGAGCCTTGCCAGATGAGCTCTTCTTATGTGATGAAGACTTTGATGAGGACTTGGAAGAAGACTTTGAAGATTTCTTCTTCTTCTTGTCATCAGAATCACATTCCTTGCTCTTCTTCTTCTTCTCATTGTCCCACTGTGGGCACTCAGATATATAGTGTCCAGGTTTCTTGCACTTGTGACATGTTCTCTTCTTGTGGTCATGAGTGGAAGCTTCATCATTTCTTGAGCTAGATCGTGAAGACTTTCTCAATCCCTTCTTCTTAGTGAACTTGGAACTTCTTCACAAGCAAAGCAAGTTCCTTTCCAATGTCTTCGGGATCATCAGGCTGCAATGATTCTTCTTCGGATGAGGAAACAACTTTTGCCTTCAAAGCGCGAGTTCGTCCATAGTTGGGACCATAGATATCTCTTTTCTCGAGAAAATTTGGAACTCATGTGTGTTGAGCCTCTCAAGTATATCAGACGGATCGAGTGTCTTGAAGTCGTATGCGTTCTTGTATCATGAGGGCAAGGGTGTCAAAGGAGCTGTCAAGTGATCTCGGTAGTGTCTTGACGATTTCATGCTTGGTAATCAGCGCCCTCGATGCGGCTATATCTCCCACGTGTCGAAGCACGACTTAGAGGCATAACCGCATGGAAAGCAATGTCGCAAGTGAGGTAATCTTCACACAACCCATGTAATACATAAGGGAAAGAGATACATAGTTGGCTTACAGTCGCCACTTCACACAATACATAAATAAACATCCATCATCCAGATTACACTCAAGGTCCGACTACGGAACCAAAATAAAAGAAGACTACCCCAAATGCTACACGGATCCCCGATCGTCCCAACTGGGCTCCACTCGATCATCGTGAAAAGACACATAGTAACGACCACGTTCCTCGTCGAACTCCCACTTGAGCTCGGTTGCGTCATCTCTGCCCGCATCGTCGGCACTGCAACTGTTTTGGTAGAATCATGAGTCACGGGGACTCAGCAATCTCACACCCGCGAGATCAAGACTATTTAAGCTTATAGCAAGGACAGAGTTGTGAGGTGGAGCTGCAGCAAGCGACTAGCATATAAGGTGGCTACATTCGCAAAAGAGAGCGAGAAGAGAAGCAAGGCACGGTCGTGAAGCTAGTAACGATCAAGAAGTGATCCTGAAACTACTTACGTCAAACATAACTCCAACACCGTGTTCACTTCCCGGACTCCGCCGAGAAGAGACCATCACGGTTACACCTTGATTGATGTATTTTAATTAAGGTCAACTTCGGGTTTTCTACAACCGGACATTAACAAACTCCCATCGCCTCATAACGCGGGCACGGCTTTTGAAAGATAATACCTGCAGGGTGTCCCAACTTAGCCCATTATAAGCTCTCACGGTCAACAAAGGATATTCCTTCTACTGAAGACCCGATCGATCTCGGAATCCGGACTACAAGACATTTCGACAGAATAAAACAAGACCCGGCAAAGCCGCCCGAATGTGCCGACAAATCCCGATAGGAGCTGCACATATCTCGTTCTCGAGGCACACCGGATGAGCGATACGTCTGACAACCGAGGATACCCCAAGTTACCTCGGCGGCACCGCAAGTGGCTCTAGTTTGGAGCAACGCCGAGGAGCGATGGCCCGGGGTTAAATAAAGATGACCCTCGGGCTCGCGAAAACCCGGGGAAAAAAGGCTTAGGTGGCAAATGGTAAAACCAAAGTTGGGCCTTCTTTGGAAGAGTCTTATTCAAAGCGAACTGTCAAGGGGTCCCATAAATCACCCAACCGTGTAAGGAACGCGAAATCAAGGAACATAACACCGGTATGACGGAAACTAGGGTGGCAGGAGTGGAACAAAACACCAGGCATAAGGCCGAGCCTTCCACCCTTTACCAAGTATATAGATGCATTAATTAAACAATAGATATTGTGATATCCCAACAATTAAACCTGTTCCAACAAGGAACAACATCTCCATGTTCCAACAAGGAACAAACTTCATCTTCACCTGCAACTAGCAACGCTATAAGAGAAATTTGAGCAAAGCGGTAACATAGCCAATCAACGGTTTGCTAGGAAAGGATGGTTAGGGGCTCGACATGGCAATATGGGAGGCATGATAAGCAAGTGATAGGAATCGTAGCATAGGCATAGCAAAAGAGCGAGCATCTAGCAAGCAAAGATAGAAGTGATTTCGAGGGTATGGTCATCTTGCACGCAAGGTTCTCGTGAGTTGTCGAAAGCTTGATCCTCGTAAGCGTTCTCAACAGGTTCCTCGTCCACGTACTCGTCTCCCGGCTCTACCCAAAGCAAGAACACAAACAATGGAACCACAATAAATCACGGTGCAATGCACAAGCAACATGATGCAATACATGGATGATATGCGAGATGTGATATGCAATGCATATGCGTGCTCCGGAAGAAAAATGATGAACCAGGCATCAACTTGGCAAACCAAGTATGCCGCTGGAAAGGTGAGATGATTTCGGTTGAAACCGATATAAAGATCACCGGAATCGGATGCACGGTTTGCAAATGACAAGCAAAACAAGAATGGCACAAATCTGTCATTAACAGCATGATGCCACATATCAAGCAACAAGAAATTAAGCTACTGCACCCAAACGTACCAAACAATCATATGACAGTGATCTACTCAAGATGCTTGACAAAAGATGAACACTGAGCTACGGCTAAAACACATCATAACAGGTCCAAACAAGCATGGCAAAAGTGCAAAATATATCAGCTTCACAGACTTAGTGAAAATACTGAACATGGCAGAATCAGCATCAGGAAGCAATGTTCAGAGCAAGCAAAAACATGCTACAGGAATTTATAATAGCAAAACAAGGCACGGAATGAATCTACTCAAAGCATAGAACAAAAGTCCCTTATTGACCATGAGCCAAAAAGGATCAGAAGATGCAATAGCACCCATGTCAATATAGCAAGTTTCGTTAACAGATTCAGCACACAGGGCATGACATTGACAAAATTATGTAGGCACCTTCGCGAGCTCGATGCACTCACTACAGAGCACTACATGATAATCTAAGCATACGTCCATCAAGAATACATAGCATAGAAGCTATACATGGCAAGAAGAACATCATAGCATACACGGATCAACTACAACAACCTTGGCAAAATTGAATAACATGTAAACAATCTGCCAGGAAACATTTTATAGCAAAAGTAGAGCTCGATTGACTAAAGCTATGGCACTCCATAATTGCAAACAAGGGCATGGATGGATAGAGCATAACCATATGTTCAAAACATCCTTACTGAAGTATCTCAAAATATTCATGGATCTCTCGGTAGCATCAAGTTAATATGGCATAAAAATATCAGCAAAACAGGGGCTGAAATCAGCAACATCATGAAGCCTAGTTTGCATGTTTGTGCTAGTCACCACAGAGATTAAAAAAATACATGGAATACACCCCTGTAAAGATGACATGGCATATTACAAAACACATGTAGGACTCAAGTTCATAGGGTGCTCACATCAATCATGGCAAAAATGACAAAAGTGAAAGTTCTGATAAGAATCTGAAACTAACATCACATAGCCCTCTTCTAACAGCATTTCGGGCACCAAGAATAGCTCAAATGAAAATGATGCAATGAGACGAAATGATGTACTCATCGGGTCGAACATTTCGGTATGCTACACGCCCAAAATGGAGCAACGGGTGCAAAGTTATGGCATGATAAAAATGCAACAAAATTAACACAGTAAAATGACTTAAGAGGAAATCGGGGGAGAAGGAAAGTCAACCCTTCGGTGGATCTGGATCCAGAGCGCCTCGAGAGTTCGCCGCGGCTCACGGAGAAGGAGGGAGGAGAGGCCGGGACGAGGCCGGCGCGCGGCGAGGCGGCGGCGGAGGCGGCCGGGCCGACGGGCCGAGGCCTCCATGGGAGGCGGCCGACGTGGCGCATGACGGCCGATGGCACGGCCCGGGCGCGGTCGGGAGGGCTCACTGGTTGGGCTCACTGGAGCCGGGCGGCGATGTGGGCGCTGGTCGCCCACGTGGCGGCCGCGGATTGGCCGGGCGCATGGCGTGACGCGTCTCTCCGCCCGGACGTGTCCACAAGGAGAGGGATTTTTCTAGGGTTTGCCTGAGAATTTCGGAGGGGGAGGCATATATATAGGTAGAGGGAGCTAGGAGTGTCCAAATGGGGTGCGCGCCCACATGATCGTGATCCGACGACGGAGAGCATGGAAGTGACTTAGATGGTTTATTGGGCTGTTTTGGAGGGGTGTTGGGCTGCAACCCAAAAGAGGCCTTTGCGAGAGTGTGGTTAACCGTTGGAGTACCAAACGAGCTCCAAATGACCCGAAACTTGACAGGTGGTCTACGGTGGTGTACCAAGGCCACTTGACAAACCTCGGTCCATTCCGAGAAAGTTTAGTGCCGCTCACGGAGAATGTAAAAGGGGGCCGGGGACATAGGAGTGCTTGGGATTGCAAAAGCGGACAACGGGAAAATGCTCGGAATCATGAGAGGCGAACACGTATGCAAGTGAGATGCACATGATGACATGATATGAGGTGCATGACAAAGACAAAATGCAAAACGAAGACAAAAACCCAACCACGGAGGGAATATCATATCACAATGCCGAAAATGGCAAGAGTTGGAGTTACAAAAATGGAAAGTTACATCCGGGGTGTTACATAATCTCAGTGGCACCGAGAGCACGAAGCTCATTTGTGATGTCGGTGAGACGATCAAACGTGAGCTGGACATTTTCATTGTCGTTTCTCTTGAAGCGGTTGAAGAGGTTGCGAAGAACACTGATCCTTTGATCTCTGCAGGTTGAGACGCCTGCCGTTGACCTTGGATAGCCAGTCCCGCACTAGCTTCGACGTTTCCAGAGCACTCACACGGCCATCTTGTCATTTGGTCGATGACCACATATAATGTTCTTGGCGATTCAGTCGATTGAATGAACTTCTTGACATCGCGAGGTGACACCTTCACCCGATTTGAACGCCCGTTCTTGACGACATACCGTAGGTCGACATCAATGGCTTCAATATGCATGCGCATCTTATTCTTCCAAAGAGGGATATTAAGTTCCATCGAACACGGGCAAGCAGCGGAGACTTTGATTATCCTCTGCGATGACATAGCTAAAACTCCAGGTGGTTAAACCGAATCACACAGAACAAGGGAGTACCTTGCTCTGATACCAATTGAAAGTGCTAGTTATCGACTAGAGGGGGAGGGTGAATAGGCGATTTTTATGAAAGTCTTCAAAACGTGGAAGTTTCAAAGACAACCAATAGAAATGACCTAATTGATATGCAGTGGAAGATAAACTACAACAAGCAAACCATAGTAAGGTAGGCAGTAAAGTGAAGGTACAAAGACTAATAGCAGCTTTTAGTAAGGATCAAGATGGAAGATAGTATGAAGCCAATCAACTATACTAGTCAAGCAATGAAGTCAAACAGGTACAACAAATAGGCAATGACTTCACGAAGACAAACACTAGGTAAGGGAAGGAAGAGGATAGAACCAGTCACTTGTTGAAGACACAGATTTCTTGGACCGGTTCGATTCTTTGTGACAAGCTATGACGTCTGGTTAGGGAGGCTGAGATTCAACTCAGAAGACCGCGTCTTCACCTTATTCCCCTTGAGCTAAGGACACACAGTCCTCGCCCAATCACTCTGGTAAGTCTTCAAGGTAGACTTCCAAACCTTCACAGACTTCGCTCACCGGCGATCCACAATGACTCTTGGATGCTCGAACGCGACGCCTAACCGGCCGGAGGATTCACAGTCCTCAAGTGTAATAAGTCTTCGTGTCACTCCCATGTAAAGATTTCAGTGATGCCTAACACTCTTTGGCTCTGGGTGTTTGGGCTTTGTCTTCGCAAGGATTTCTCTCTCAAAGGCTTCGAGGTGGGTTGCTCTCAAACGACAAAAGTCGTGCACTAACTTGAGCAGCCACCAATTTATGGTGTAGGGGGTGGGCTATTTATAGCCACTAGGCAACCCGGCCTGATATGTCCGAAATGACCCTGGGTCACTAAGGAACTGACATGTGTTCCAACGGTCAGATTTCAAACACACACGGCAACTTTACTTGGGCTACAAGAAAAGCTGACTCATCCAGCTCTGGATAAGATTTGCTCTCATTTTCTTTGCTCGAAGACATAGGATTGGGGTTGAGCATCACTTGATCATTCGACTTTGTTCACTTGGACCCCACTTAACGATGCGGTGGTTCCTATGACTCAACAACGAAGAGAAATGAAACAACGAAGCGACCACGATCTTGGCCTCCATAGTATTCACTCAATGTCTTCTCATGTCATAGTCTTCAATATGAATATCTTCACATACCACCATTGTCGTCAATGTCTTCATACATTTTTAGGGGTCATCTCCGGTAGGTAAACCGAATCAATGAGGGACACTACCTGTGTTGTCCTACAATTCTCACGAACACACTAGTCCCTCAACCAAATTTGTCGTCAATACTCCAAAACCAACTAGGGGTGGCACTAGATGCACTTACACCTGCGCTCCCTCCATGTCTCCTCCTGCGCCTTCGGTGGCCAGACGCTTCTTCTACTCCGTCCTAGGTAAGCCCCTGCGTTCTGCTCTCCCTCATGCGTGCGCCCATACCTGCGGCCGTGTGCTATAGCCATCGAGCTGCGGTGAATCATATGTTGGCCATGTCAAGTTCTAGGATTTTCGTCTCTGCATAGGAATCAATTTTGCAGGCGTGGTTCCTTGCTTTTCTAGGCTGATTCAGATTTTGTTTTCTTTTCGATTCACAAATGTCGGAAGAAGAGGTTAGAGACAAACTGTCGACTTCATATTCACATCAGTCTGAATGTAATGTAGACAAACTTCAGTGGCATATTGAAAATGGTTACCCTTTTCTTCTTGAAACAGATAAATGTTGGATTAGTTGACCCTGTTATTATCTCATTCCACCCCAACACATGGTATAGCTTTTCTTCTTTGATCATCGTTGATCTTACAAACTGCAGGGGCACCCTCATCGTTGGCGGATTTATATTTCTCAGGTCAGACAGTGTGCAGCCACACATGGTCAACATCCAGTTTCAGAAGAATGTACTGCTGCAGGTAACCACGACGAGTATACGATCTTTCGCTGCCTTCCTCTCAATTTTGTTTGGATGATGCGTGATTCCTTTCATTGAGTTTTCGATAAACCAAATAGTTACTAGAGTAGTTAATTAGGAGCCTAATCATGTGTAACTATTATGTATCGAGTCTTCAATAAACTAGAGCAGTTTCTACATGCAAGAAGTATCGAATAGTATTTGTTCTTGTTCCATGGAGTAGCGAGCAAGAGAGAGAAAGTGAAAAATGTTTGCAGGTTATTATATACCGTGCTTGTTTCTCATAAGCGCTTTTACCGTGATAATATATCGTCCATTGATTAGTTTGGTTGAATCTGGGCATGCTTTTAGACTTAAAATCGATCTTTTATTTCCTCGTACACCTGTATTCAGATATGTGCAGCAGCGAAGTCGAATGACAAGAACCAGCTAGATGAGGGCATCCATTCAAACACTTATCTAATCTTCTATGTGTGGGATCCTTTTTACGATCTGAATTTGTTGTTGGGGCGAGCTTGTTACTCTCTACATGGATTTCAAGTTGGATGAGAGCTACACACCGAGCAAGATCTCCATCTGGATCAAGCGACGGCTTCCACAATCTCAAGGCAATTCCTCTTTTACGAAGATAGCAATGAGGTGCCCAAGAAGACCACACACGTATCTCCTAATTATAAGTTATGACCATGCTCTATGGTGAGAGCACATATCAATTGTTTTTGAACAATACTCGAAGTTAGTTTGGTATAGTTCTTACATGTATTGCCATCTCACTTACTAGGAGCCTAATTTTTGTAGTTGTATACTTATTGTATGTCCGCATATATGTTTGAATTGAACACTGCTTTGTTTTTGTGATCCGCGCACTTGCTTGAAATATAATCAACTTAGTTGGTTGTGATCTTGTTCTTCAAGTGAACTGTGGTTTAAGCAAATGCATTTGGTATTATCTCATGTCGTCTTCTTAGTACTGTAAAGTGCAAAATGATCATGTCATATGTCTCTACTAATTGCTGAACGCTAACTAAGTTGAATATAATGCAATGTTCTATGGGTAAGGAACCTTATAAATTGATGCATTGAAATTAATTGTAAGAAAACTTCTTGACAGGAAAACGAGGACTACCAGCATCTTATGGATATTCATCAAATAACAGTACATCAGCCAATGTGTATGTGGTGGTCTAAAATAAATGTTAGGCACAAAATGAGGATTTTTTTTGGTGAATACGCTTAGCAGCGTATCATTTCAATTATAGGGGGGGGGGAGTTGGTACAGGTAGCATCCATGCAGGCGTACACTAGAAGGCGTCTGGAGGGATGCAATGAAAGGTGGGAAGGAGGATGCTCAGCCTCGCTACAAGTGATCAGGTTACAGGGATAATAGCGGCTAGTCCCTTGGCGCCGACCTTAGCCCATAGGCGAGCATCATCCTGGATGGAGAGCACTAGATCGTCGGTGGAGGGGTGCAGGCCGTCGAACATGACGGCGTTGCGATGCTTCCAGATGGCCCAAGCGGTCAGAGTGACGATGGAGTTGAGCCCTTTGCGTAGGCCGCTCGGCGAGGTGGCAGACGCAAGCGCCCACCAAGCGAAGAAGGTCGTCGTGCCATCCATGGGTGGAGTGGTGAGCCGGCACCGGGCGAGGATTTCATGCCAGTGACCCGGGCGAACGCATCCTGCTAAGAGGTGGTCGATGGATTACATCTCCTGGTGACATAGGATGCAAGCGGTGTCGAGTGTGAGGTCGTGGCGTGCACGGGCGCCACCGCCCAAAGACTGTCCAGAGAGGCAAGCCAGAGGAAAAACTTGGTGTTGAGAGGGGCCCAGCTCCTCCAAAGAAGCTTCCAGGAGGGCGATGTAGTGGATCCGTGGAAGAGAGCATGATAGCAAGATTTGGCTGAGTAAATGTCGTTTGTCGTCCAACGCCAGGATATCTTGTCGGGTGTGGTGGTAAGGGTCACGCCTTGGAGTTTGCGCCAAAGGTCGATGTACTCAAGGGCCTCCGGGATCCCGAAGCGCCGCCGTGGATATCGTGGAATCCATGCATGCCGCCGAGGCCCTCGCTTACCAAGGTGCGCCGCTTATGCCGGTTCGGCATTTAGAGAGAAAAGGCCGGGCGAGCTCGGAGACGGCACCGCCATCAAGCCGATGGTCGGTCCAAAAGAGGCAGGTTTTCCCATCTCCAAGATGCCGTGATGTGGAGGCGCGGAAGAAACGAGATGTCACCTCGTCCATAGGGAGTCAAGATGATGCCAAGGCCGCGAGGGGTCGGTGGCTTTGAGCCAAAGCCGGCAGCGGCAGGAGATCCCGGTGAGGTGCAAGTCACGCACGCCAAGTCCGCCGAACTCAATAGGTCGACAAACACGCGGCCAGCTTACAAGGCAGCTGCCTGATCTGGCATCGCGCCGGCCATGCGAGAGGAAGTCACGGATAATCCGCGTGATCTTCTTGAGGATAGACGGGTTGATGGCGATGGCCATGAGGATGTGCACGGGCATGGCGGAGAGCACATGGCGCACGAGCGCAAGGCGCTCGCCACGGGTCAGGAGCGCGGCTTTTCAAGTGGCCAGTTTCCGCGTAATCTTGTCCACGAGCGGCAGCAAGGACAAGGAGGGTGTCTTGCGCACGGACAATGGCAGGCCCAGGTATACCATGGGGAAGCTGGAGACTGCGCACGCGAGCGTGGACTCGATGATCGAAGGAACCTCCTCGTCGCACCGAATGGGTGTGGCCGGGCACTTGAGGAAGTTCGTGCGGAGACCCGAGGCCTCCCCGAAGAACCGGGCGTACCGCGGATGGTGGCGAAGCTCCGTGGTGGTCGGTGGGCGAAGACGACCACGTCGCCGCGTCTGAAGAGATGCTGGAAGCGGCATGGCGGGTGGTTAGCCGTTGTAGCATTCCCGCGCCGACCGCGTGCTGGAGGAGGGAGTTCAGGGTGTCGATCACAATCGCGAAGAGCAGCGGGGATATCGGATCGCCTTGGCGGAGCCCGCAGGCATGATCCACCGGAGGCTGTGGTTGCTGCTGACGAGAACCCGCGTGGATGCGGTGGAAACCAGGATGCACACCCATTCGCACCAGCGATGCCCGAAGCCAAGGTGGCAGAGAGCTTGAAGAAGGAAGGGCCAGGATACGGTGTCAAACGCCTTCGCAATGTCGAGCTTGAGAAGAATGCGCGGGGTCTTGAGGTTGTGAAGTAAGCGTGCCGTTTGCTGGACAAGGAGGAAGTTGTCATGCACACTTCGGCCGCCGATGAAAGCGCTCTGGTTGGTCGAGACGATCTGGCTCATCCTGGGCGCCAGACAAAGGGAGAGGACCTTGGCGAAAATATTTGCGACGATGTGGATCAGGCTGATCGGCCTGTAGTCAGAAAGCGCGGCCGCGTCCGGCTTCTTGGGAAGAAGAACAAGCAAAGCTTCATTGAGCTTCTGGAATCCAATGCCATTCATGGCGTAGAGCTTGTCAAAGGCCTCACAGATGTCGGTCTTGATCGTGGACCAGCATGCGCGCAGAAATTCCGCCGTGAACCCATCCGGACCGGGCGCTTTGCCCGTGGGCAGATTCTTAACGGCGTTCCAAATCTCATCCTCCGTGAAAGGGTGCTCGAGGTCGAGTACATCGAAGTGGCGAGGATCGATGCCATCGAGGTCAAGGGAGTGCTCCCTGTGGGAAGAGGAGCCCAGAATGGACGTGAAGTGCTCGAAAGCAGCTTTCGCCATTCCCACCTCGTCGGTGAGAACTTGCGAGCCCACCCGAATGCCAACCATGTAGTTCTTCTGCACGCGGTGGGCAGCCTAGATCTTAAGGAACGCGATGTTGGTGTCGCCATCACAGAGCCAGCGGAGGCGAACCCGCTGCCGGAGGATGGAGCGCTCAAGGGAGGCGAGGCCGAGGTAAGCACGCTTGAGTCAAGGCTGCAGCCCTCGGCCGGCGTGAGGGGGCGTTGATCTTGGGCCATGTCCAGGCGGAGGATGAGCTCACGCGCGATCTGCAACTGCAGGGATATGTTGCCAGTAGTACGCGCCCCCCAGCTATGGAGTCTATGGGTCGTGGCCTTGAGCCTGGCATAGATGCGCCGGAACGGATCGGGGTTCGGTGGCACGGCGTTCCAAGCCTCGTGCACCGTGTCGTGGAAACCATTAAGCTTGGGCCAGAATCGTTCGAAGTGGAAACGGCGCTTGCTCGCATAACGGGAGCGCAATGATGAGCAAGCGGGCAATGGTCCGAGGTGGCCGTGAGACAAGCATCGTAGAAGGTGCTGCGGGTTGATGGTCTCCCAAGAAGGTGTGCATAGCACGCGGTCGTTGCGCACCAGGGTTGGGTTGTTTTGCTCGTTAGACCACGTATATCGCCTCCCGTGAAGATATATGTCGCGAAGGGCATGGTCGGCAATGAACCGACGGAAGCGGCTCATGGTGCGATGGTTGAGGTTGCCGTTGTTCTTATCCGCGCAAGAGGTGATCATGTTAAAGTCGCCACGAGGAGCCGGGGCGGTAATGATGTCGCCAAGTCGTGGAGCTCGACCATGAAGGCAATCTTGCCGCCAATGTCTTGCGGTCCGTGAACGCCTTGAGCCACCAGTGGGCGCGGTTTGCCGCCTTAAGGGAAACCGAGGCGTAGACGTGGTGCGTGCCCATGATGGGATTGGCGAGGCGACGCCATTACCACGCCAAAGCCAGAGGATTCCGCCACGCGCGCCTAAGGCGGGCAAAAAGCAGAAGTCCGAGAAGGAGAGGTCCAGTATCTCATACACAGTCGACAATGAGATCAAACTCAGCTTAGTTTCCGAGAGGCACACCATACAAGGATCAAATTGGGGCGATGACAGAGTGGATTTGCGGCGCTTGGCCCGCTTATTGAGGCCGCGCACGTTCCAGAACACAATCTTGAGGCTATGATCCACGGAGAGGATGGGGGGCGAGGAGGGTGATGCAAGGAACGCATCAGACCTCGACCAAGCGAGGAGCAGAAGGGACGACGCCGTCGAGCAGCCGGGGGAGGGGGGGGGACGGTACATCCGAAGAAATCTGCAAAAGCCAGAACTATGTCTCCTGCAAGTGGTCGGGCGAAGAGCTTGTTGTAGCGAGCAAGCGCTTCCTCCGAGATGGGCTCGTCATCGCCAAGAAGCCCGAGGTGCCGCAGGAGAACTCGCTTGGCCTTGGTCTCCGAATCCAGGCCTCTGTCGCTCTTGGCCAGGCGGCAGCTGCGCCGTGACGTGAAGTTGGGTGGCACGACGCCACGCTTGTGACGCGCGGAAGGGGTCTCGAGAATGGAGGAAGGGCACGTTCTGATTGAGTTGATGTAGCCAAGGACATCCGCAGGAACCGGGCAGGATGCCAAGCCGTTAGAGGCAAAAATCGGGGCCTGGGCATGCGCCTGCATAGCCTCGGGAGGTGGTGCGCAATCGGCTACGGCGCGTGGGCCCGCAGCATGTGGAGGAGCCATGCAGGACGTGGGCGGGGCGCTGGAGCCAGCTACGTGCAGCGGGAGTGGGGTAGAGGCGCGCGTGGGCATGGAAGCGGGGCCGACTGGGGAGGGGGGGACAAGCGACCGCTCGCCAAACGGGGACGCGGGATCTGAGGCAGCCTGCCCCACAAGCGTGGGATCAGGGCGCGAATCGGGGGTGGGGTCCGCCGAATTATCCGCGGCAGGAGCGGTTGTGTCGCTCAGCAGAGATTGGCGCGGCGCGCGGGTGGGATCACGCGCTGGCGACGCGGGTGGGGCCTTGATCCGGAGCAGAGATTGGCGGTTGGGGGATCCGAGGCGGGCCGAGGCGGGGAGAGGGGATTGGGGCCCAGAAGATTGCCGGTGGCCAGGCAGGGGGGACAGGTGGCACATGAAGAATGGCCAACGTTTGAACCGGGGGCGCGCCAGGGGTTTGTCCTGGAGCGGCGGTCGCGCGCGACAGCCTTTGACGAACAGGGGGCCCGCGGTTGACGCATCCCACGGCTGGATGGGGCCCCGGGACGCCCTGCCACCCGCGGTACGGAGGGGGCCCGCTGTGGCGACGACGCCGATGCCGGCCAGAGCCGCGGCCAGGGGCGCCGGAGGGCCGGCGGTCGGATGTAGGCGGCGGGAAGTCATGCCGGCGAGGCCACACTTCTGGAAGGGGAGGGGAGGGCGCAGGGCCGCCATCGCCGTCCGGGCTGGCAGGCGGAGGCGGAGGTGGTGGGGCGGGGAAGCGGAAGTCAGCAGCGTGGCGAACGTGGATTGACACTGGAAAACGCAGCATCTGCACCGCGAACCGGTCGACGAGGTCCGGGTTAGCGCCGGCGAGGTCGTCCGGCTCGGCCAGGAGGAGCTCCGAGGAGCGTGGAATGGCATCGGGGTTTGTGGTCCAGGCCGACAGCCGGAAGACCGACATGTCACTGCCATCCAATGTCTCGGGGGCGAGCCGGTCGACCAGGCAAAAAGGGGCGAGGAGCTGCACAACGGAGGAAATGTCCCAGCCATGCTCCGGGATGCCGGTGATCTCAATGTCGACGGAGACGCGGAGGAAGACGGGCTCGGCCCCCGCGAGGCAACTCCAGGGGTGGATAAGCAACCGGAACCTGGCGGCGCGGACGGGTCTCGCGGCCACGAGAGCACGGGAAGCAGCGTCGCGAAAACGGAGTAGGAACTCGTCGTCGCGGCGACGGTGAACGGAGAAGTCGGACGACGCGAAATGGAAGCGCTCCCGCAGCAGGCACGCCACGTCGGCGGCAGAAACCCCAGTGCGGTTCCCAGCGACGATGGCGGTCAGGGCAAGATCCAAAGCACGCTCGGCCTCCTCCAGCCGGGCGGAGCAGGGTGTGTAGCAGATGGCGCCGGCCGGCCGCAGGGCGGGGTGGCCCGACATGGAGACGGGCGCGGACGGCGAGCTGGGGCGAGCAGAGCTGCGGGGGGAAGGGGCGGACGAGGGAGGTGGCGAGGGAGTGACCGCGGCAGAGGAAGTGGTGGTGGTGGCGATGGAGGCTGAGGACGAACCCACCCCAAGCCCGGAGAACACGGGTGGGGATGGGCCCGCGACACTCGAAGCCGAAGAACCAACTGAGCGGGCGAATGACGGGCGCGGGCGCTCGGCCGTCGGCACGCCCACCGGAGAGGACGAGCACGGGGTCGTGCAGAACCTAGCGATGTGGCCGAAGTAATGGCAGCGGCGGCAGCACACATCCTTCCGGCACTCAGAGCGCGGGTGGTCGCCGAGGCAACGCGGGCACTCCCCCGGGCGCTGGGGGGAGGAAGGGGGGCGGGCATGCGCGCCGCGGTCATCGCGTCGGCGTCGTCGCGGGCCCGGAGGGCGAGGACGACGACGGCTGTGCGCGACCTCCCAGCCGCTACCCTCGGCAACGGCGTCGCCAGCCTCGTGCGCAACCCGGTGCACCTCGGAGCGGGGTCCGGGGCGTACAGCGGGCGGCGAGGGCTGGGGAGCGGGGCGGGCAGGGGAGGCTGGAGGCGAGCAAAGGGCGAGGCGATAGGAACGGGGGCAGTGGTCAGACTCCGACGAGGACGGACTGGACTCCATCCAGCGGCGCTCGCGGGGCCAGCCGCCCTCGGGAGGGGGGGGGGAGGGAGGGGAGGAAGGCGAGGCCATGGGGGTGGGCGACGGCGCCGGAGTGGCGGCCGCCGCGGCGGGAAGGTGGCCGACGATGGCCGGAGTGGCTGCCGGCGGATGTGAGGCTAGGTGCGGAGGCTAGGTGCAGAGGCTAGGTGCAGAGGCTAGGTGCGGAGGCTAGACGCTGTCCTGTCTGTCTTTTTCGCCGTTGTGCATAGTTGGTCCCTCAACTAACACAAGGGAGATTATCTAGGATTTTGCTGAGGATGACATCAATGTGGCTCGGCTAATATGTCACATGGAGACCATGCATCACATCAGAAAATTATTGAATTGGTGAAAGAGTTGAGACCATGCTTGTAGAATCTTATGGACGAGTCAATTATAAGTCTGGCATGCGCATGCAAGCACATGATTTTGCTCTATCAATAAATAGTGTAATCAAACCTTTTTATGCCGACCCTTCTTTCACCATATTCCAGCTTATTTGCTTTGATATAAGCTAGATTTAACATATTCAGGGCCCAGAAATTAGTATTCAAGATTTGCCTCATTGAAAACTGGTCAGGAGTTCACGTTCACAATAAGAAGCGATCCTTTCTACTACTTGAGGGATTCAGCAAAGGTACTAATACTTTTCTGTCCTAACAAGAAATTATTGAAAAAAGATACCTCTCATTTACGTATTTTCTATAAATGCACATTTATTTATAACAGTAGCACCAGGATGAATGTTTGTTACTCATGATATTTTTAATTCATTTGACCTCTTGAATAAAGATTCTTGAAATTTGACTTCTGAAGTTGTGCCACTGCTTGTGTTGAACCAGATTATCAACAGTACAGTCAAAGAAGCAACGTTGAACATGAAAATAAGGCACTTTGCCAGTGTGCATGCATGATCCAATAGCATGTGTTTAATAGTAGCCTCTATTATGTGGAACAGTAGCAGCTTCCTCCATTTATGCCAGAATTTGATATACTTACCAAAGTTTTAAGGGGGCCAATCTTAAGAAGGCATCCCAGTTTGTGCGAGAATTTCATACGCATATTAGACAAAAGATGTATCAGGTTTTCCTTAGGTTGCATTGCAACACTTCAGTGTCTACTCTTGGTTCTTTTTCCATAAAATTTGTAAGGTCCCTTATGTTTGATTTATTGTATAAATCATTTGAGACATGCCCTGCATGCATGATTACTCACTATATTTATGTTCATCTGATATTATGCTCCTGAATCATTTACGAGTTGATGTTAAAAATGCATATCGTTGTGCATCGATTTAATCTTTGTCATGCCTTGTTCTATTGTTCAGAATTTATAGAATACAAATTTAAACTTTATACTCAAACGAATTTTATGTGTTTATTGATGGAGGCGTGCGTTCTTGCGTGAACTCTTACTAGTACTATTAAAAGAGCAAACATAAAATCCCCTAAAACCACACAGTAAACTGTACACGGAGTAACCAGGACCCTCGGATTAAGTCAACTTAAACGCATCCTACTGCTCATATTACATCAATGGGGTAACAATCCGATTAACGTCTGAGATTAATTGTTCTGCCTGGCAGACGCCATGGTCTGCGAACAGCCCTCGCGCTCCGCGTCCCCTAATCCCCGCGGCCCCGCCCGCAATATGTGGATCAGTTCCATCCGACTCGGTGCCTAGCCGCCCGTCAGAAAGGAAAAATCAGTGCCTCCCGACCCTTCTCTCGCTGGGCACAACAACCATGGCGATGGATCTGCAGCGTCTGCAGCCGCTCCACCTCGGGTTCCCTGACCCTTCTTCTCTATGCTGGGCAGAGCAACCATGGCGGCGGATTCGCAGCGTCCATGGCCGCTCCACCTCGGGCAGCACGGATCACGTCCAGCGGCCCGATGGAGGCGGGTACCGGCGCGGTTGCTGTTCTGCCCTGCGCTCCCTCCATGTCTCCTCATGCGCCTCCGGTGGCCAGACGCTTCTTCTACTCCGGCCTAGGTAAGCCCCTGCGTTCTGCTCTCCCTCATGCGTGCGCCCATACCTGCGGCCGTGTGCTATAGCCATCGAGCTGCGGTGAATCATATGTTGGCCATGTCAAGTTCTAGGATTTTCGTCTCTGCATAGGAATCAATTTTGCAGGCGTGGTTCCTTGCTTTTCTAGGCTGATTCAGATTTTTTTTCTTTTCGATTCACAAATGTCGGAAGAAGAGGTTAGAGACAAACTGTCCAATCTATTGTGACTTCATATTCACATCAATCTGAATGTAATCTAGACAAACTTCAGTGGCATATTGAAAATGGTTACCCTTTTCTTCTTGAAACAGATAAATGTTGGATTAGTTGACCCTGTTATTATCTCATTCCACCCCAACACATGGTATAGCTTTTCTTCTTTGATCATTGTTGATCTTACAAACTGCAGGGGCACCCTTGTTGGCGCCGAACCAGCTCGAGCACTCGACAAGGATCACCGGAGATACGATCTGCGAGGAGAAAGATGGACAGAGAGTTTTTCCGGGTGCTCGAACACCCCCGCCGCACGAACGGCCTCACTGTTTATCACCTCGAGCACGAACTCGAAATCCTCAGCGACTTACACAGGGGGAGAGGGGGCTTTATACTCGTGCGCATGGACATGCCCGAGCTGCTCCACGACCTGCCCACCTCCCACTCGCCAAGCCCCGCACGCTTCGGCTCAAGGCTACCATCGCGCTCGACGCGATCGCCATGGCCACTTCGCTACGCTTCCCCACGCGCCCACGCCTGGTCCTACACTAACAGACTACAAGACACACGCGCTTAACTCACGACGCACACACACCTACACTTTGGCGCGCACACAAGCCCGCTCGGCTCGAGCCCGACACGGCCACCACGCCGACGCGACGCCTTGCTGTGCCCGAGCCCTAGCCGAGGCTTATTCGCCTACATTTCACCCCCTAAGCCGAGGCTCGAGGAGTCCGTCGTCCTCGACTCGGCGTCGCCAGCAGCGCCGCTCATTGCCGCCTTCCGCAGCCCGGCAGCCCCGCTTGAAGTGGCCTCATTCGCGCATTTGTAGCACCGCCACGCTTTGTTGCCGCCATCGCTCGATGCCACACTGCGCATGCCGCTGCTGCCGCCCCGAAGCTCCACCTTGGCGCCGCTCGCGCCCACCATCAAGGCCGCCGCAGGAGAGTTGGCCCGGCGCTTCCGCTTTCTCGCCATGGGCGCCGCACACGCTCGTCGAATGCACGCAGCCGCCCGAGCACCTCGTCGTAGGTGAGCTCCTCCAGCACGCAGAATTGCTCGATTCCGGCGACGACCGGGAAGAGACGGTCCGGCACCGTATCCATGAGCTTCTTCACCAGGTGTCGCCAGCGTCTCCCCTGTGCTCGCAAACCTCGCCGTCATCCCCGCCAACTCGCCAACAGACGCCTGTGGACTCGCCGTCCTCCATCTTCACCGGTCCAGCTGCCGCGGCAGCTGCCGCCTCCTCGCCACAAGATTCGGGCGCCGACGAGCGCACTTTGAGGGAGTCCCATACCTCCCTCGCTAGGGCTTCGCCGCCACCGCAAAGAAGACGTCCTCCGGCAGCCCGGCGAAGCGGCCGCCGCCGTCTTGCACTTCTTTGCGTTGGACCGCCACGCGTCGTTCGGGCGCCACCGCCTCCCACGGTGCAGGGCATCAAGGATCGCTGCGCCTTGATCGCCCACACGGTGTAGTTCTCCGGCGAGAGCATCGGCATGTTCATCGACACCGATCCGCCCGCGCCGCCGCCGCCGTGTGGAACCAACGCCATGAACTCCGGCGAGCTCCTTCACCGCTCCGTCACCTTGCTCTGATACCAAATGTTGGCACCGAACCAACTCGAGCACTCGACAAGGATCACCGGAGACACGATCGGCGAGGAGAAAGATGGACAGAGAGTTTTTCCGGGTGCTCGAACACCCCCGCCGCACGAACGGCCTCACTGTTTATCACCTCGATCACGAACTCGAAATCTTCAGCGACTTACACAAGGGGGGAGAGTGCTTTATACTAGTGTGCACGGACATGCCCGAGCTGCTCCACGACCTGCCCATCTCCCACTCGCCACGCCCCGCACGCCCTGGCTCGTGCGCGCCCATCGCGCTCTGAGGCGATCGCCGCGGCCACTTTGCGCGTCCTACACGACCCACACCCTAGTCCTACGCTAACAGACTCGCGCACACACGCGCCAACTCATGCACGCACACACACCTACACTTGGGCGCGCACCCAAGCCCGCTCCGGCTCGAGCCCGACACGGCCACCACGCGCATGCACGCGCGCGCTGTGCCCGAGCCCTAGCCGAGGCTTATTCGCCCTACAACCCTCATCGTTGGCGGATTTATATTTCTCAGGTCAGACAGTGTGCAGCCACACATGGTCAACATCCAGTTTCAGAAGAATGTACTGCTGCAGGTAACCACGACGAGTAAACGATCTTCCGCTGCCTTCCGGTCAATTTTGTTTGGTGTGACTCCTTTCATTGAGTCTTCGATAAATCAAATAGTTACTAGAGTAGTTAATTAGGAGCCTAATCATGTGTAACTATTGTGCATCGAGTCTTCAATAAACTAGAGCAGTTTCTACATGCAAGAAGTATCGAATAGTATTTGTTCTTGTTCCATGGAGTAGCGAGCGAGAGAGAGAAAGTGAAAAATGTTTGCAGGTTATTATATACCATGCTTGTTTCTCATAGCGCGCTTTTACCTGTGATTATATATCGTCCATTGATTAGTTTGGTTGAATCTGGGCATGCTTTTAGACTTAAAATCGATCTTGATTTCCTCGTGCCACCTGTATCTGTATATGTGCAGCGCAGGCGAAGTCGAATGACAAGAACCAGCTAGATGAGGGCATCCATTCGAAACACTTATCTAATCTTCTATGTGTGGGATCCTTTTTCTGATCTGAATTTGTTGTTGGGGCGAGCTTGTTACTCTCTACATGGATTTCAAGTTGGATGAGAGCTACACACTGAGCAAGATCTCCATCTGGACTGGCGACGGCTTCCACAATCTCAAGGCAATTCCTCTTTTCTGAAGATAGCAGCGAGGTGCCCAGTAAGACCACACACGTATCTCCGAATTATAAGTTATGACCTGTGCTCTATGGTGAGAGCACATATCAATTGTTTTTGAACAATACTCAGGTTAGTTTGGTATAGTTCTTACATGTATTGCCATCTCAGCTTACCAGGAGCCTAATTTTTGTAGTTGTATACTTATTGTATGTCTGCATATATGTTTGAATTGAACACCTGCTGCTGTTTTTGTGATCCGCGCACTTGCTTGAAATATAATCAACTTAGTTGGTTGTGATCTTGTTCTTCAAGTGAATTGTGGTTTAATCAAATGCATTTGGTATTATCTCATGTCGTCTTCTTAGTACTGTAATGTGCAAAATGATCATGTCATATGTCTCTACTAATTGCTGAACGCTAATTGAAGAAGTGGATGTACTGCAGCAGCGTGTCGTCATTGAAGTCCTCCACCCGCCGGATGGACCCGAGCTTGACACTGATCGCCGCCTGCGAGCGCCTTGAGGAGGAGAAGTTGGAACACTGCCGAGACAAGCGGACGCTTTGTCTAGGGCTCTTCACGACTCCGAGCAAGCGCTGCCTGAGCGGTCGTGGCGTCTTCTTTGGTGCCCCCAGGAGAGAGTCAGATAGCAGCAAGGCGATCTTGCTGATGAAGGCCCGTTGTTCATCGATATGCAGCTCGGAAACTTTGCTCGTGATGGTAGTGATGAGCCCTGGACCGGATAGATTGGCCGCCGCCAACGCCCTCCTGGCTCTAGTTTCTTCCACTGAAGGAACATGTTCACATGCCTGGATGCCCACCGGATGCATGTTGGTCGTCGAGGCGCCGGGTCGAAAGATCACCTCCGGGCCGGTGGCCCAGCTGGGCTCCCATCTCAGGCTATTGAGCTGGGCCGAGCCCCAGGCAGGTAACCAACAGGGGGCGCCTTGTAGAGTCATGGTGTCCCAGCCGCCTTGCAGATTGGTGGTCTCCCAGCCTCCTTGAATCATCATGGAAGATGGGACAGGAAGACCCCCACCCCCCAAGCTCTCTTGTCCCAAGGATGGTGGCAGTGGAGGCAAGTCATGGTTGCTCTGCGTGGTCGGGCAGAAGTAGGAAGCAACTTTTTTCCACTGCACAATCCCCTTGCTGTCACCCTGAGGGGATAATTCCTTGTGTTGGGGCAACTCCTGCAGCAAACCCGTGCTGTCACCCAATCCCCGTTTTTCCACCTCAAACCTCCTGCGACTGGGGGGCGTGCGAGCCGCGAGGAGTACCTCGATGCTCAGAAACCCCGTGGAACCGAGGGGAACGTGAGGGGATTGTAGGGGCTGGCCCGTTCAAGCCCTCTGTACAAAACGCCACTCTAGGGATCTTTTGGGCTTGTTAGCCCAACAGGAAATATCCTCTGAAAGCCCTCAAAGCCATGTCTACCAAACAAGGCCTTCATGGGCCGGCCCACTCTGGCTTCCCTCCCCCGCTCCCGCTTCCTTGTTCGCTCGCTATAGCATGTTGTGAGGGGCTTTGTTTGGTGGAAGATTTACATTTGCAGAAGTTGCGAGTGGCGTCGGATGCTTAGGGGTGGTACGTGATATTACTGGAGGCAGCCGCTGCAGCTACAACTCAGTGCTACATGAAATAGCAAGGCGCATGAGCATGTTTGAGGAGGTGACCTTTGTTTATCAAGGGCGTGTATCAAATGGAGAGGCTCACCTGCTAGCTAGATACTCGGTAAATTTAGATTCTGGTCGGCATGTATGGCTCATGGAGCCCTCAGACCCCTTTATTATACCGAAAAATGTTGTTATTGAATAAAGGCCGGCCATATTTTCCTTCAAAAAAAACTAGCGTTGCTTGCTCCTTAAAAAAAACTAGCGTTGCTTTCTTTTCCTTTTTTTCGGCTGAGCTGTTGTTTCAAGGCTCATAAATAAGGAAAAAAATAACACACAAAAATCATGAATTATGAAAAAAGTTCATCGATTTCGAAAAAAGTTCGTCAATTTTGAAGAAAGTTCATCGAACACGGAAAAGTTCATTGATTTTGGAAAAAGTTCATCGAATTTAAAAAAGTTCATCGAATTATGAAAAAATTTCATCGAATTCGGAAAAAGTTCATTGATTTCAAAAAAAAAGTTCATCAAATTTGAAAAAACACATCAATTTTGAAAAAAGTTCATCGAATCTGAAACAAGTTCATTGAATTTGAAAAAGTTCATCTAATTTGAAAAAAGTTCATTGAATTTGAAAAAAAAAACTTCAACACTCCTGGAAAAAATTCAGTGAATTGATGAAAGTTTGTGAATTTAAAATCATGAATTTGAACGAGTTCGCGCATTTAAGAAAAAGAGAAAAGGTAAAAGGAACAGGAGAAAAATGAATAAGAACCGCGACCTGGAAAAAGAATAAAAGGGGGTAAGATGGAGAGCGGCGTAACTGAGAGCGAGACCATCTAGACACGTAATCCTGGTCGTAGGTCCTCCCCTGGGGATCTGAGCTAGTGGACCCGTCAGGACAGATACGCGTCTAAGGAAAAGGGTTCGACCGCCCAAATACAACGAGGAACAGTGATGTACGATCGTCCCCGGGTCACGTTTTTGAAAATAAACTGACGGCACGAGCCGAGCCGTGGCTCGCGTCCGTTTGCGGAAACTGTGCGTGGATCAGATAGGTGTACGCACCGTTTGGCTAAAAAATAACGCCGTTGTTGCCACTTCGACCTTTCTCCGTCATGGGTCGGCCGTGGCCGACCCTCCTACCAGCACGCCAGCGGAAGGCGAAAAAATGGCGGAGACAAGCAATATGGGAGAAGGAGCCTCCCCGCCCGACAGCAAACTCGAGTTTCTACTGGATCCGGCTGACAGATAATTACTCTGTCCTACTCCTCTGTTCTTTCGCCCCGCAGCCGCGCGAGCGGATTATGGCGACAACGGTCCTTTGATTTCTGGATCATGCTGTAGGTTTCCGCTGAGAGAGGCGATTGCATAAGTGTGACAACCAGATCTGTTGGTGTCAAGGGGCGTCGTGCCGTCGGCCACGGCTGGTGCCGAATTCTCCTGCACGGTTGTGGTTGGACACCTCGGCGGCGCTGCTGAGTGCGGTGGCAAGAAGAAAGAGTCGCCAACCCAGTCCATGAAATCGACCGGGAAGGTGAACCCAGAGGCGCCGGGGTGGACCAGAAGGTAAAAATGAAATTAGTGTTCTTTCTGACGGTATGGTTTTGATTTTTTCAAGTAATGTCACATATTTTCTGTGTATGTCAATGGATGCATGAGGCTATGATTATTTGTGTCAGCTGGTTGTACTCCTAATTATTTTTGTGATAATCCATGTGTACAATTAGCATAGATTGCGATCATGACCGACTGATATACCATTGTATATGAAAGACAAATGCAGCATCTAAAACATCTGAATATGATTTCAGGTTGAGAGTTGGCCGTGCACCTCCGCATAGGGCACCCTGCCCTGGTAGAGTCACTCTACTGGAAGAAGCAATCCGGAGGTATGCTGATAAACCATCGGACAATGTTGTGAAACCAGAGATTGGGATGAGTTTTGACTCCCTGGGGAAGCCTACGAATTTCTCTAACCTGTATTCCTGGAGCTTGGATTTGGTATGAGATATGGCAAGAGACGCCTGAACATCGAGAGCGGACAAAGTGTCTGGATACTCGGTTAGCATTTGAAACTAAAAAATCACGAAACCAAAGTTTTTTTATTGCTTGCACTGAATTTCACTTCTAAGCTGAACAAAAGATAAATTTCATTTGCAGGGAAAGCCTGAGCAGCAGAATAGCTGGTCTTGCTGGTGCGAGTGCCCTCCAATGATCAGACTTCTTTAGAGCTGCTCACAATTGATGGTTCATCACTGAGCACCGGTGAAGCCACAACTATTCATGTCCCTTACTTGCGGTGAAAAAGGCACAAAAGATTTGGTGAAGAGTCTTAGGGGAAATAATGTGAAGCTCAACAAGGTGTACAACATAGTTGGCAGCTTCTTCGGTTCATCTTAGAGACTCAGAATGTGCCTTTCACAAAGCGGTCTTCTCCGGAATCTGTGTGGCCGGATAAGTCGAGACCAGGCTGATCACGCTGATGTGAACAAGACCCTTGCTGTGTTTAAAGAGATACAGCATAGCGACCCAGAGTTCACCTACTGAGTATCAGGGGATGAGGACAGCAGAATCAAGAACCTTATGTGGACAAATGGAAACAACAAGCTGCAGCACAAATTCTTTGGTGATGTCATCACATTCCACACAATGTATCGGACTAATCTGTATGACACGTCCTTTGGGTTGTTCGTTGGTGTGAACAATCACTTCCAGAGCGTAATCCTAGCTAGCGTCTTGATGTGTTATGAGCAAGTCGAGAGCTTCCAGTGGGTGTTCTCTGAACTTCTGAAGTGTGAATTGCCTATGTAGTGTCAGTTTTCAGAAAACAACCTTGTTTATGTGATGGTTCAGTGGTTGAATGATATTATTCTTGACTAACTTGTTTTATAGAAGCAAACAATGCTGCAGTCACAAGTCTTAGAAAAATCAGCAAGGCAGTACTGGTGGTTTGTGAGAACTGAACCTTTGAATCCAGTGAGAACCAGGGTGCTGGTATCTTGAGTCCAGTGAGAAGTGAGAACTGAACCTTTGAATCATTTTTGGGGCACTGTTAAGATTCTTTTGATAGGGCCTAGTTAGTGCTAAAAGCATACAGTCATGTTGGCGTACTTGTCATAAAGTTCCTCTCATTTCACTCCATTCAAAAAACAATTGCAGATTTATACAGCTGATCAGACCGTATACTTTGCTGATTGTTTGCGGAGGGACAACGTGATAGCTTGCTCTTTCCTTGATCATTTCATTGCAATTGTTCGGGAAATTGCACAACGTACAGCAGATTTCTCTCTTGTAGCTTGCTCTAGTTTTCTCTATGCCTTCTTAAAGCTGCTGTGAATTTTTCAAACTGATAGCTAACTTAGAAAATAGTAAGATTGGAATAATTACTTGCTAATGCCCGACACTTGAGGTGGAGACCGGTGTTCTGAACTTAATTTCTTGTCACACCTAACAGGAAAATATGTGAGAAGTTTTTTTTTAGAATGAAGACGCCGGAGGCGTCCAGCTTTAAATTAATAAAGCTCACATAAGGCAGCATCCAACAAGTTCAAGTACAACGCAGAACAGGAAAAAGAAAAGGCCACAGCCAAAGTGCGATACATGCAACCGGCCGAAGCTTGCGAGATAATGAGAATGAAAGCAGCGTGCAAGTAGCCGGTCCAAAAGATCAGACCCCACGACAGGCTAATGGCGGGCGCCAATCTGAATCAACCGAATCCGCTCCATAGCCTCCGTCATCCGATCCGCATCACGCCGTTTCCCCAACGGCATCCATGTCTGAAGGAACAAGTGACATTTAAAGATAATGTCAGCCGGGTGTGAAGGAAATTTGTGTTCAATAGTCATCTTATTGCGCATAGACCAAATGGCCCAGAACAAAGCTCCCACACATCGCCATAAAACACGTCCGAAACCACCCCTATGAGCGGCCAGGATAGCGCGCAAGTCCAAAGCTGATCGGGGGTTCCAGTTCTGGTCGAAAGCCTCCCTAACTACACTCCAGGCAAATCGAGCGAGATAGCAGTTAAAAAAGATGTGGTTGGCATCTTCATGTTGGCCACAGAGAACGCAAGAGCCATCGGAAGGCCCGTTCCTACGCGCGATATTATTGGAGGAGGGGAGGCGGTCCCGGAACATCTGCCACAAAATTTTTTTAATCTTCAAGGGAATAGATGCTTTCCATAGCCCCCTAGCTATATCCAGGGTCGGCCCCTCGGTCAGTTTGTTGTACAGGGAGTGAACGGAAAACTTCCCCGAGCGCGAAAGAGCCCAGGAGACCGAGTCGGCCTCAGGACGAAGAACCACTCCCGCAAGATCAGCAACGAGCCCGTCCCAACAGGCACGTTCGTTGTCAAGGAGAGGTCTTTTGAAGGAAATCGCTGGCGGGGAGGTGCGCAGCGCCTCGGCCACAAGGATATCAACATTAGTGGCTAACCGATAGGCGCTGGAGTGGCTTTTCCACAAGGGTTCCGTGCCAAACCAATGATCTAGCCAAAATCGCGTTGAGGCCCCATTGTTGACGCAAAACTTGGCTCCTAAAGTGAAGGCAGGCATAACTTTCTGGATCCCATTCCAAAAAGTGGAGCCCTTAGCTTTGGAAGTGAGGAAATTCCCATCCGGGAAGTATTTGGCACGCAGAATATCCGCCCAGAGCCCCTGCTCGTTTTGGGACAGTTTCCAAATCCACTTGGTAAGGAGGGCGACATTCATGAGTTTGGAATTAAGAATCCCGAGACCACCGAATTTCTTAGGCCGGCAAAGCGCTGCCCATTTGATCAGGTGGTACTTCTTTTTGATCCCAGTTCCTTCCCAAAAGAACTTGGATCGAGGCGTATCAAGCTTGGCATGGACCCCATCCGCCAGCAAGAACATGCCCATCGTGAACAAAGGGAGGGAAGAAAGGCTGGAGTTAGTCAGGATCAGTCTGGCCGCCGAGGAAAGGAAACGACCGCGCCAAGGGCTAACCCTGTTTGCCACCTTACCATACAAGGGCTCCCATTCCATAATAGAGATGTGTTTATCGGAAATAGGCAGGCCCAAGTACTTAATTGGAAAGCTCCCTAGCTTGCAATTAAGCAGGTTGGCAACTCGAGAAGCAAGCAGAGGGTCCATCCCAATGGCAATTATCTCGCTCTTTAGGAAGTTGATCTTAAGGCCGGAGATGATTTTGAAGGCAAGAAGGATGAGTTTGATCGAGGCAATGCTATGATCGTCAGGCTCGAAGAGCAACAAGGTGTCGTCCGCATATTGAAGGTGCGTGAGTCCACCCGGAATAAGGTGGGGGACCACCCCGCGGATGTGACCGGCGTCCTTCGCCTTATGCACCATGGCTGAAAGGGCGTCCGCAACAAAGTTAAAGATCAAAGGCGAGGAGGGATCCCCTTGCCTGAGACCTCGCTTGTTGCGGAAGAAGTTCCCAACCTCTCCGTTGATCGACACAGCCCCGGCCTCCGAGACCCAGTGCATGATGCGGTGTACAAAGCTGACTCGAATCCCTTCCGAAGTCGGCACCTCGCGAATGAACTCCAGTTCACGCGGTCGTATGCTTTCTCAAAGTCGAGCTTGAGGAGCACGGCCGATTGCCCAGTGCGTTTAAGCTCGTGAACGGTCTCCTGCAACACTATCGGCCCTTCAAGAATGTTACGACCCTTGAGGAAGCTAGACTGGCTACGGTTGATAATGCGTTGCGCTACCGGGGCAAGTCTGGTAGCATAAGCCTTAGAGCAAATCTTGAAAGGCACGTTAATAAGAGTGATAGGACGGTATTGCTTGATAGTGTCGGCGCCTTTGACTTTGGGAATGAGGCTGATGACACCATAGTTAAGGCGCGAAATGTCTATCCTACCTAACGCAAAACCATTAATAATCCTGTAGAAGAGGTCCTTAAACACATGCCAGAAACGGCGGAAGAACGCAACCTTCCAGCCGTCAGGGCCAGGCGCAGTGTCAATCTTCATTGCACCCACGGCTTCGTCGATCTCCATCGAGGAGAAAGTCAAAGCCAAGAGGTCGTTTTCGGCTTGAGACACGCGCTCATCTTCCCCCCAGAAGTCTGCCCGAAGCTGTAGGGTCTTCTCCTCGGCTGTTCCCAACAATTTAAGGAAGAAGTCGTAGATGTGAGCCACAATATCAGCCTGACACACCAACAGCCCTTGATCGGCCTGAAGTCTCAAAATCTAGCACTTCCTTTTACGGCCGTTGGCAATGGCGTGGAAATACCCCGTGTTTGCATCGCCCTTGGTAATCCATCCACTTGACGCCTTCGACGACGCCAGATTCCTCCTCCTCCCTAAGAATGGCAAGCACACGGTTCTCAAGTGCGTAACGATTGGCCCATTCAGCTTCCAGGAAGGTGCGGAATCAGCTTAGCGTCTAGGGCTTTAATTTCGGCAATAATAGCTTCCCTAGCGCATTTAACCCGCTCCGTGGTTTGCACCCCACCCACGGAGGAAACCGAAGGGCACCACCACGAGATCCAAGTGTCCAGGGGACCCCTGCAGCAACCGATCACAGCTTTTGCACGCTCCCAGCGCGCAATGAGGAGGGGACAGAAACCCTCGACCTCAAACCACCCTGTTTCAAAGAAGAAACGAGGGTTGCGCTTGACCCGGTCCTCCCAAGAGGCTAGGATCAGCGGCACGTGGTCCGACCCAATACGCGTCTCCGCAACCAGCGTACACAAGGGGAATAGAACCTCCCAGTCGGAAGTCACAAAAACACGATCTAAGACACTGCGTATAGGCGCAAGTTGCTTGTTGGTCCAAGTATATCTAGCACATGTCCTAGCTATCTCCCTAAGAGCACAAGCCGCAATCGCATTATTGAACAGATTCACTCGAGGCCAGTCAATGTTAGAATTGTTCTTATCAGCGTCCGAGCGAATAAGGTTAAAATCGCCCCCAAGGACGATGGGGACGTTGGCGGCTTGCTTGGCCCCAACCAAGCTTTGGATTTCACCCAGGAAATCAGCCGCCCTAGAATGATCTGCCGGGTCATAAACGCATACTATCGCCCAGGAAGCAAGCGAAACTCTGTGCTTAATCGTAGCTGCAATGAAAAAAGAACCCACATCCGAATTTACAACATCGCATACATCACTATTACAACCCAGAAGAAGACCGTCAGAGTGACCCAGAGAGGGCACCCAGCCCCAAATAAAACGATGAAGGGGTCGTAGGCAGCTAAATCGCGAGACGTAAAATCGGTTTTAATCGTTTCCTGAAGCGCCACCACGTCAATGTGCTCCCGCGCAATGTATTCTTTGAGCTGGGTCCGGCGACCAGAGTGGCCGCAGCCTCGAATGTTCCAAAAGAGGTAGCGCATCTAAATGATTCGATTGCGGAGGCGCACCCCTCTGGATGTCACCGGTTTTGCCACACGTTTTTTAGCCGGGGCACGACTAGTCGAGGGGGTAGCCTCCACCTCCCTGGTTTCAGCAAACCCACTCGTCACCACCACAGACCCAATAGGGTCAGAAGCGACCAGCGACGTGGCGGAGGCCTCCCCGGCCTTTGCCACCACGGCAGCGGCTGCCAGAGCCGCTTGGGCATCTTCACGGGCGCGAATCAACGACACTAACTCACCGCCCTCCGCACCTACTTTGAAGCCGCTATCATCTAGAATCGAAGCAAGTTCCGGATCCGAAAAGGCGTTCAGAATCTTAAAGGAGGGAGGGGATTACCTGAGGTCTCGAGGTTCTTCTCCGCCAGGCGCAATCACACTCTCCAAGGACGAGCTTCGCCCCGGGCCTTGCCCGGACACTTGGCGCTGTTGGGATCTTTGGAGACGCCATGAGACCGCCGAGCCTTGGTCGCAGCGCCCGCGGAGCCCAGAGCCGCCTGCAGGTCGACACACGCCGGCACAGTAGGCGAAGGGAGAGAGAGCACATCACCGGTGGCCGCAGGCTTGCGACCCGCCGTCTTCTTGGGGGCACGACCGGAACCCCCAGCGTTGCGACGGCTGGACAACAGGGTTTGCATGGAAGGATCGATGAGCACCACGCCCGTGTCAGAGCCCAGTAGGTTGGGGGAGGCCGGGGCACCCGAGAGCACGGAGACCGCACCGGACAGCTCCTTAGACCTGTGACCGATCAAAATCCCCAACAAGACGCCTGGGCGGACTGCTCCCAGCCGTGTCCGCAATCGCAAGAGCGCCCGGCGGCACCGCTTCTTTGTCCTCCTCGAGCGTGAGAGAGGTGAGACCCAGCTTTTCCCAAGTATCTGTGTCGATCGACGTGTCAGGCATGCTGTCCTCGTTCTCCTCCTCACGACAGGTCATCTCCACATCATGCTGGTGGCTGCCATTGACGGGACCCGGCCCTCCCTGAGCCACAGACGGGCCCTGTAGAAGATTAGGCGCACCCCGTGTCCCCGAGCCCGGCTGGACCTGATTGTCACTAGGACGGGGAGGGGCCTTGTCAGATCCATGAGCCACCGGGCCCTCGCCCGTGCGCTTTGGGAGTCTTTCCACCTCCACCTTGATGTCAAAGTCCTCATGATTGAACCAAACTTACACAAAACCATTCATCTTATCCGGAGCTTTGCATCCAAACTTCATCCTCACTGGTCCCATCCGTATGAGAGAGAGCTCGTCCACCACTAAGGGTCTGCCCAGCATCTTCATTCCTTCCATCAGGCGATCGACACGCCGGTGCTTCTTGGGGATACCGTAGAGGCGGAGCCACACCTCCGGCATGACTAGGGGGACAATGGTCTCCTGAATAGAGTCACGGACCCGAACCGTAATATCATTGATAGAGAGAAACAGTTTACCACTCGTCTTAGCCATGTGCAACAGATCCGCAGAGGGAAAGATAACCGCAAAGTCGTCGTCCCCCACCTGAGAGATCTGCCAATCCCAGTCCCCCGCAAACATGTGCTTCAGCTCCTGCTTGAGAATGCGCAGCGAGAGCCTCCCAGGCTCCGCCGATAGAATAGCACCATTGGCAGCCTGGATATCATTGCCCTCCACCTCCTCTTCTTCCTCGAAGTCCAAGCAGGAGAAACCTTCCCCAGGGATCGCGCTACCCATGATCTGAAGGTGGAGATGCTTGCCCCGCGACGGGCAGAAGGCCGAGGCGTGCCCTTCCTGTTTACAGATCACACAGAGGGGAGGGAAGGTGCACTTGGCCTGGAAGTGCCCGGTCCTGCCGCACTTGAAACATTCGCCCCCTCTTCTTCGACAGGGATGGGCGCATCCGCTGACCCCCGCCGCGCCTCCGGCAACACCACCGCAAGCGAGGTCGCCGACGACCGCGACTTCTTGGCCAACGGGTCCCCGTGGCCCCCACTGTTGGGGGGGAGCTCCTGCGTCTTGCGCTCCAGTTCACGCCGCTTCGAGCCAGTCTTGCGCTTCTTCTTACGCTCCTGCTGGCCCCACCAAGGGGGAGGAGGACCCCAATCCCCCTCGCGCCCGTGAGCGCCAGATCCAGATCCTTGGCCATAGCTACCCCCATAGCCATGTCCGAATCCACCACCTTGACCTCGATCGAAACCAGCACCACCATCTTCACGCCCCGCCGCCCTTGCCCGCAGACCACGCTTCGCCTGCTCCCGCAGCGCCTTCTCCCGCCTCCGCTCGTCGTCGGGGATCGGGGGATCCATCGGCCTCTTCTCCGCTCGCCGGTCACCCATGGCAGCGACCGCGGCAAAGGAACGAGTGAGAGGTGGAGGAGGAGAGAGGGGGAAGAGAGATCTAGCAAATCGCCGAAATCGCCGCACCACACTGGGACGGGCAGGAAACCCTAGCGAGGGGTCGCACACGCCCCTGCGCAGCCATATAAAGCGCCGCGACCCGGGCTCACGGGCACCCACTTGGGTAGGCCTAGGGGCAGCCCAGCCCAAGCTGTGCCTGTAAACAGAGCGCCTGGCCCCTCAACATCACAGGCCGGCGCCCCAGAGGGCAGCCCGAGGCCGGCCCAGGCCCACCAAGATCGGGCGGGCCCAAGACAGGCACCACACCCGACAGCGGTAACCCTAGCGCGTCGGCCGTCTCCGACACCTGCGCGGCCGCCGCCGACTGCAGCGCCGACGCAGGTATGAGAGGGAGCGGCGGCCACTCCTCGGGCTCCGCCGAGGCCGCCACGAAGCCCGAGGGCCGCGGGGAGGCGCTCGCCACCCGAGGGCATGACGCAGGGGGCGACGCCGGGCACCAGCACCGCACCGCTGTAGCGCGAGATCCACTGCCCCCCAGAGCGAAACGACGACGCCGACCGCCCCGACCGCCGTCAGCCGCCGCCGCCACCTGCACAAAGTCACCGAGGGTCACGCCCGTCGACGGCGGAGCCAGTCGCGGCGAAGAGGTCCCATCCTCCTCGTCGGACTCGTCCGCCGCCAGAGCCCAGAAGCGGCCCCCGCACGCCCCCCGCCCCGCCCCCGCGGAGCTCACCGGAGCCGGGCAAACCAGAGCACCACTCGGGCCGCGCCGCACCTGCACCCACGTGTCGTTCCCGGCGAGACCACCGGAAGGAACGGAGGCGCCGCCCGCGTCACCTGAAGCCGCCACCAACGGCTCGCCCGAGTTTGAAAACATACCCGCTCACCAACGGACAGTCACAGAAGGTTCTGTGTAGAAATAGCCACTCCCATCGGCTGGATCGCTCGGAGCATGTGGTGGTGAGAAGTTTAACTGTCCATATCAATCTTAGTCAGACTGGTAAAAGTCTTTTTCAGGTTAAAGTAGCCATATTAAGCCACACATCCTTTTCTCTTCAACAACGAGTGCAAACCTTTCAAATTATACAGCAGACGGTGTAGAAAAAAGATATACACGAGTTAAAATATAAGATCCTAAACTCCTAGTACACTTCATTCAAAACTCTTGTGCTGATTAAACTGCCGTTTGTGAAGACATAGTATAGTCGAGCATTCATATGATGATTTCCAAGTACAAAATTATCTCTTAATTCACATCCCGGAAGAGAAACGTTCTCCAAGCCTCATGCTCGAATTAAATTTGGTATGCACAAGTATTACTCCCTCCGTTTCACAATATATTATTATTTTTCAAGCTATGTTAGCTTGAAAAATGATCTTACATTTGGGACAGAGGGAGTATTTACAAACTGGATTAAAAAATGTGAGCATGACCATCTGTCTACAATATTTTTGATTATGCCAATGACCATCTGCCAATGCATCAGTTCTTATTCATCTCACTCACAATCAACCTATTTCTGATTTGTGCCAGGCCAAGTCTTCCAAGCAAAACAGCAGACCAAGTCTTCCAAGCAAACTAGCAGGAAGCAAGAAACCAGGCAGTAGTTTGTAATCCTGTTGAGTTTACTGAAATTGGCATCATGTTTACTGAAGGCGCATCATGTTTCAGAATTTTGAGTGTTCTCTCGCTGTACACTAAATCTTGTGTCTTGTGTCTTTCTGTACACTTTCTGAATGAGCAAGAAACCAATCAAAACGTTGAGTTTACTAAATCTTTGTCTTTTTGTACACTGGCTAGTAATCATCGACTATAAATACACTGCTGTAGTTTGTGTTTCTGTTACTGAAAAGTACTCCGTAGACAAGTATCATCGGCTGCACTAATTCTAGTGGTGTGTGGGTTATGCGGGCTGCACTAGTTCCTGTCAAATTCTGCTGCACTAGTTTGATTGATGCACAGTTCCCTGTCAAATTGGCTTACGCGGGTGTATGCGGGCTGTTTGCACGATGAAGGAGAACCAGAGGCAGACATGGCTCCCGATCTGGTAGCGGCTGGTACGCGGCCGTTCGCTGCGTCCGTCAACACGCAGTGGAACAGGGAGGCCCAGGAAAAATCCTGATCCATCCACGAGTATCCTGTACAGGTCCGACAGAGTGATTGAGCAGCAAATTAATGCATGGGCCCCGCCCTGGAATACTTGGGTAATACGGTTGTCAGAAAACGCATGCATCCCGATGACAGCCAACGAACGTGATTTCGGTATCAACTGGCGCCAGGATCAGATGCGAATATTCGGGTAAGACGTAGAGGGAATTCTTTATTTGGCCCTTTTTTAAAATTTACTTCCCTATTTGGCCTAAAATAAAATATCTTCCCTATTTGACATCTAAAATAAATTTTGTTTCTTATACAACATTTTCGTCCATTTTAGACAGTAGCAGGGTTAAGTGCAAGGTGAAAAGATCATTTTGCCCCTATGATTAGTTATCACATTCTAAACTACAGTGCTACACATAGTATGCCAATTAGCACATCGTTCTGAATTTAATTACACGTTTCAAAGTACAGTATTATACATAGTCACATCTCAATCACATACTACTAAATCCTCCAATTAAACACGGTCTCCTACGCGGCTCGGCACCAGGAGCAAGTATATATGTATATGTTACCTATACCGTGATAAAAAAGGAAATGAAGGGACTAACGAGCGACACGCTTCCGTGGCAATCAGTCGGTGTCCCCTGTTCTTGCGTGCGTGTGTCTTGAGTTGTGACATCGATCTACTAGCAGGCGACTTATACATAGTATGTGCAAGTGCATCTAGTGAAAATTGATCCAGTTGCTTACGTACTGCTTGTACGCGAGTATCCTATCGGCGGCCGGAAAGTAATCACCCGCGGCTAGCTTATACATGCATCTCGCCGACATCGACATGTACTCGGACTCGGACGTATTACAAACTATGTCTCGACGGAAAGTACACGACGAGTCACAACCTGTGCCAACATCCTCTTCCACCAATTACTTTTCGTTACCAGTTGCATGTGTCTCAGATTGCCGGATCGTGTCTAGCCTAGAAAGCATCGGGGCCGTAGATGTCGACGCCATGGCCGCTCCACCGTTCTGTCCATGGCCTCACTGGTGGGCTTGGGCGTTGCTGTGCTATCCGCAAAAATAATATTGTACTGGCCATCGACATGCTAGTACAAGTTGGATGTTTTGTACAGCTTTTACATGCACAGACCAATTTACCTTAGGAACAAAATACTGGACCTTACATATACATGGGCATCACCTGTTGAACATCCCTAATATGTGTGAACTGATTACTTTTTAGCTACACCCAGGGTAGTTGCACACTGTACTAGGGGCAAAATGGTCTTTTCACTTTGCACATAACCCCATTACTGCTTAAAATGGACGAAAGTGTCTTATAAGGAACAAAATAAACTTTAGGAGTCAAATAGGGGGAAATGTTTTATTTTGGACCAAATAGGGAAGCAAATTCTAAAAAAGGGCCAAAATAAGGAATTCTCTCTAAGATGTATATGAATAGACGTGAGGTTGTGTCGTAGTGGTAAGGGCGTTGCACTCTCCTGAAGGAGCTCTTGAGTTCGAACCTCACCCGCGCACTCCTTTTTTGCTTCCGTTTGGACAGAAAAAGGGTGAAAACAGAACGGGCGCATAAGGCGACATTTAGGATTTACCCTTTTTCCCTTCTCATTTTTTATCTCCTAGCACAACACTTGTGTTCTGCTATGGAGCCGACCGATCAAATGGTCGGCCCGCCACGCCTGTAAACAGGCCTGGCCTCCCCTAAAAAGACAGGCATGTGCCGGCATGGCCCGCGACGGTCAGTTTATAAGTGAGCTGTGATGTGCCAGCACCTGTGCCTCACCTCGGTGGGCCAGCACGGCACACGGTCGGCCAGCCCGCATGCTTTTTAGCCTGTTGGGTCATTTTTGGCCTTCTAGGCCAATAATTAATAACGGGTCATGTCGGCCGTCGGGCCTTACCTCGACGGATGATCACGCACACAAGGTGTCATGAACCAAGCATGACTTGTTTAGTCGTGTGACGGGTTGGGCACGCATGCTCGTGAGTCGCCCGTTTGGGCAGCTATAATGTGGACTGAGCTACGATGAATGTAACTGCATGAGATCGTTGTCGGAGTCAACGGGAGCAGGGAGGACGAACCTTGCACCGGCGTCCATGAGTGTGTCGATGTATCCCTTAAAACTCTAAGCTCCCTTGACGGGAGAGCTCCTGGTTGATCATGGGTTGTGGGCAGCATGGGTGGGCCCCGCCTATATGTCTCTGCACCATTGAGTTTGACTCTTGAGTCTGCTCGCGTGTACTCGTGGCCCTTTAGGACGCCGCCTTTGTACTCGTGGTACTCCGATAAATATCTGAATCACTCTGAAACCATTCCGATGTCTGAATTCTATCGTCCAATATATCAATCTTTACCTCTCGTCCATTTCGAGACTCCTCGTCATGTCCGTGATCTCATCCGGGACTCCGAACAATTTCGGTCACCAAAACACATAACTCATAATACAAATCGTCATTGAACGTTAAGCGTGCGGACCCTACGGGTTTGAAAACTATGTAGACATGACCAAGGCACATCTCTGATCAATAACCAATAGCGGAACCTGGATGATCATATTGGTTCCTACACATTCTTCGAAGATCTTTATCGGTCCAACCGCAATAACAACATACATCATTCCCTTTCTCATCGGTATGTTACTTGCCCTAAATTCGATCGTCGATACCATCATACCTAGTTCAATCTCGTTACCGGCAAGTCTCTTTACTCGTTCTGTAATGCATCATCCCGCAACTAACTCATTAGTCACATTGCTTGCAAGGCTTATCGTGATGTGCATTACCGAGAGGGCTCAGAGATACCTCTCCGATACTCGGAGTGACAAATCCTAATCTCGATCTATGCTAACCCAACAAAGACCTTCGGAGACACACAGCAGAGCATCTTTATAATCACCTAGTTACGTTGTGACATTTGATAGAACACAAGGTGTTCCTCCGGTATTCGGGAGTTGCATAATCTCATAGTCAAAGGAATACGTATAAGTCATGAAGAAAGCAATGGCAATAAAACTTGACGATCATTATGCTAAGCTAACTGATGGGTCTTGTCCATCACTTCATTATCCTAATGATGTGATCCCGTTCATCAAATGACAACACATGTCTATGGTCAGGAAACTTAACCATCTTTGATTAACGAGCTAGTCAAGTAAAGGCATACTAGGGACACTTTGTTTTGTCTATGTATTCACACATGTATCAAGTTTCCGGTTAATACAATTCTAGCATGAATAATAAACATTTATCATGATATAAGGAAATATAAATAATAACTTTATTATTGCCTCTAGGGCATATTTGTAATGCCCCGAGACCGATGCGCCAGGTGTCCTTCATTTATTCGCCGTCGTTGCCATGTATTTTGCTTGCGTGTTGCACTTTGCCATGTCATCATGTGCATTGCATCCTCATGTTTTCAAAACTTGCATCCGTCCCAGTCTCCCAGTTCTTTTCGTTGTCCGTTCTGAGACCAGACACTCTCACACGCACCCGCCGCACCTTTCAGATCTCATTTCGTGAGCAGGAGAAAAACGTTCTCGGAATGGGCCGAGATTTGTCGAGTGATCTTAGTATATCACCGGTAGACCGCCTGTCAAATTTAGTTCCATTTGGAGGTCGTTTGATGCCCCAACGGTTAACCATGCAACCGCGAAACCCCTATCTCTTTGCAGCCCAGCACCCCTCCACAATAGCCCACTAGCCCATCTAAACCCCCTCCATGCTCTTCGCCGTTGGATCACGATAGTGTGGGCGAAAACTGCACCTCAATAGCCCTCTCCTAGCTCCCTCTACCTATATAAACACCCCCTCCGAAATTTGTGGGAAAACCCTAGTCCTCTTCCTCCTCGTGCCGCCGGACATGTCCGCTCACGTCGGATGCGTCCGCTCCGCCGGCCCCGAGCCAATCCGCGCCTGCCACGTCGCCCCACGCCGCCTCCCACCACCACCGGCCGCGAGCCAGGCAGGCCCGCCTGAGCCCAGCGCCTTATCCGCCCGAGCGCTGAGCCGCCCGCCGCCTCGCCTCGCGCCGCCGCCTCTCCAGCGCCATCGCCGCGCTTCGCCCGCGCTCCGCCATGACCCGCCCAGCGCCCGCCTCGTGGCGCCCGCCACCGCTGCCACCGCCGCGCCCTCCCGCCGCCCGCGCCGCGTCGCGCCGCCCGGTGCTCCGCCGCGCCCGTCATCGCCGGCCGCCACCTCGTCATCATCTCGGCGAGATCCGGCCGGATCGAGACCAGATCCACTGGTCCCGCGATCCAAACGCGTGCCCCGTCCCGGATCTGCTCGTCCCGCACCTCCCCATTCACTTTTTCCCCGAGGTCGAATTTCTCCTAAGTCCCAGTTTTTCAATGTTATGTGTGCAACTTCATCATGGCATAACATTGTGCATATTGCTCCGTTTTGAGTGTATGATATGTCAAATTGTTCATCTCTGAATGGTCTACACGATGGTTTCTATTGCATGCACGTTTGTTTTCATATCAATGCCTTAATCCTCGTTGCAAAAGTGTCATGTGCTGTTAACTGCTGAAAACGGCTATAACTTGCTGATTTGTCTTTTTCATAGCATTTTGTGTGATTATCTTTTGAGCATCATGTCAGCATGTTTTAGGAGCATAATCATGCCATCTTTATAGTGGTGCCATAAATGCATTTTTATGTGCCCTATGGTGACTAGCACAAGCATGCAACGTAGGGTACTTGCTGTTGCTAATTTCTGTGACTTGATGATTTCTGCTAAGTCTGAATCTTCTACATTATGTTGTCATGTTAACTTGATTCTAAGAGTGAATCCGTGCACAATCTGGAGATTCTCAGGAAGGATGTTTTGTAGATCTTCCTATTCTATATCCATCCATGCCATTGTTTGCATTTATGGGGTGCTGTAACTTGTTGTTATCATGATCTTAAGTTGCTAAATAATGTTACTGTCAGTCTGTTATCAGTAAGTTCATTTTTGTCATGTGAATAGCTAGTGTTCTATGCGTCCTATGACCATTTTCTTGCCATGAGTAGCTGCACAAATATGCCTTATTACGGTTGATTACATTCACTTGCCATGATATGCTTTATGTTGAATTAACCAAGCTTGCAAACATGTCTACTTGTCTCTGTTTCTGTCATGTCCAGTAAATTCCACCAAGTCTGTGAATCTGTTATCATTTGCAATCTTGCCATGATATTTTCAGTATGTTCTAGTGTTTTCTAGCAGTATCTTAGTGTTCATGTTTTGTAGTGCTTTACATGTTCATGCTTTCCGTGCTCTTTGATGCCATGAATAGTTCCTTTAGCATGTACTTTTGTTGTCTCAAATTATGCATCATGAACCTGTTTTCAGCCTTACTCTGTTTTTCAAAGTCTGAGAATCTGTTATGACTTGCTTACTTGCCTTGATGAATTCCATTGATCTAGAGGTTATATGGAGATGCTTAGTAATCATGTTTTCCCATGTTTAACATGTACTTTAGTGCCATGCTTTTTATTGTTATGTTCTTGCACTGTAGCATCATTGTTTCATGCCTCCAACATGTCAACATGTTATTTATGCTTACATGTATGCCTTGTTTTTCACTGTCATAATCTGTGTTATAATGTTGCCTTTTGATTTGATCATGTTGGATTAATCCTGATGCCTATGAACATGAATCTTGTTGTTATTTGAAGCATGCAATCTGTAATTTGAGTGAATATCAAGTTTGTGTCTATATGTTTCCTGTAGCATGTTGTTTCCTTGATTGCGAAGTGTTTGGTTGCTGTCTTGGGCAGATTGTGTTTGAAACTTGTCTTGAGTATATGTGTTGAACCGTGGCTCCATTTGGAGCATGATCTACATGAAACTTGCTTGGTTTTGCATGTAGTTTCATCTTGCCTTGTTGCCTCCTTGGTTTGAGTATGTGTGCTTGGTGTTTGAATGCATTTTTGCATCAATGCCATGTTTAACTTGCTATGCTCATATCTTCTAGGTCGCAGCTCCAATTATGCCCTAGAGGCAATAATAAAGTTATTATTTATATGTCCTTATATCATGCTAAATGGTTATTATTCATGCTAGAATTGTATTAACCGGAAACTTAGTACATGTGTGAATACATAGACAAACAGAGTGTCACTAGTATGCCTCTGCTTGACTAGCTCGTTGAATCAAAGATGGTTAAGTTTCCTAGCCATAGACATGAGTTGTCATTTGATTAACGGGATCACATCATTAGAGAATGATGTGATTGACTTGACCCATTCCGTTAGCTTAGCACTTGATCGTTTAGTATGTTGCTATTGCTTTCTTCATGACTTATACATGTTCCTATGACTATGAGATTATGCAACTCCAAAATACCGGAGGAACACTTTGTGTGCTAGCAAACGTCACAACGTAACTGGGTGATTATAAAGGTGCTCTACAGGTGTCTCCGATGGTACTTGTTGAGTTGGCATAGATCGAGATTAGGATTTGTCACTCCAATTGTCGGAGAGGTATCTCTAGGCCCGCTCGGTAATGCACATCACTATAAGCCTAGAAAGCAATGTGACTAATGAGTTAGTTGCGTGATGATGCATTACGGAACGAGTAAAGAGACTTGCCGGTAACGATATTGAACTAGGTATGGTGATACCGACGATCGAATCTCGGGCAAGTAACATACCGATGACAAAGGGAACAACGTATATTGTTATGCGGTTTGACCGATAAAGATCTTCATAGAATATGTGGGAGCCAATATGAACATCTAGGTTTCGCTATTGGTTATTGACCGGAGATGTGTCTCGGTCATGTCTACATAGTTCTCGAACCCGCAGGGTCCGCACGCTTAACGTTCGGTGACGATCGGTATTATGAGTTTATGTGTTATGATGTACCGAAGATAGTTCAGAGTCCCGGATGTGATCATGGACATGACGAGTAGTATCAAAATGGTCGAGACATAAAGATTGATATATTGGACGGCTATATTCGGACACCGAAAGTGTTCCGGGTGATTTCGGAGAAAACCAGAGTGCCGGAGGGTTACGGATCCCCCCGGGAGAATTAATGGGCCACATGGGCCTTAGTGGAGAGGGAGAGGGCTGTCTAGGGCAGCCCGCGCGCCCCCTCCCCCTCTGGTATGAATTGGACTAGGGAAGGGGGGCGGCGCCCCCCTTTCCTTCTCCCTCTCCTCCTTCCTTTCCCCCTCCTAGTAGGAGTAGGCAAGGGGAGTCCTACTCCTACTAGGAGGAGGACTCCTCTCCTGGTGCGCCCCAAGGGCCGGCCGGCCTCCCCCTTGCTCCTTTATATACAGGGGCAGGGGGGCACCCTAGAACACACAAGTTGATTGTTTCCAGCCGTGTGCGGTGCCGCCCTCCACCATAATCCACCTCGGTCATATCGTTGTAGTGCTTAGGCGAATCCCTGCGCTGGTAACTTCATCATCTCCGTCATCACGTCGTCGTGCTGATGGAGCTCTCCCTCGACACTCTGCTGGGTCGTAAGTTCATGGGACGTCACTGAGATGAATGTGTGCAGATCGCGGAGGTGCCGTACTTTCGGTACTAGGATCGGTCGATCGTGAAGACGTACGACTACATCAACCGCGTTGTCATAACCCTTTCGCTTACGGTCTATGAGGGTGCATGGACAACACTCTCCCCTCTCATTGCTATGCATAACCATGATCTTGTGTGTGCGTAGGATTTTTCTTGAAATTACTACGTTCGCCAACAGTTGTTCCATGTTGGGACATGGATATCATGGATATCTTGGGATATCAAAATATCTCTTATTTAATTAATGCATCTATATACTTGGTAAAGGGTGGAAGGCTCGACCTTATGCCTGGTATTTTGTTCCACTCCTGCCACCTTAGTTTTCGTCATACCGGTGTTATGTTCCTTGATTTTGCGCCCCTAACACGGTGAGGGTTTATGGGCCCCTCTTCACAGTTCGCTTTGAATAAAACTCTTCCAGCAAGGCCCAACATTGGTTTTAACATTTGCCAACACAATAATATTGAACTAAATAATTAATTGGCATAGGGCATCATGAACCCGAGGACTCTTTGCACATAAACAGGGGGGCCAGTGCTGATGGTGTTGGTCCCAAACGGGTAGACTGCGGGGCCACCACGAGGAAACTTGAGGATCTGGTTTTACTCGCAGGATGTCCCATCCGGACGTGGCCTGAGACGAGATACGCGTGGCTACTATCAGGGTGCCAGCACGCCGAGAGGTCTTGTTGGACTTGTTTTACCATTGTCGAAATGTCTTGTGCACTGGGATTCCGAGTCTGATCGGAGGGTCCCGTGATGGAGGATTGTCTCCGCGGATCGTGAGCTTGTCACGGGCTAAGTTGGGACACCCCTGCACGGTTTAAACTTTCCAGAGCCGTGCCCGCGGTTATGTGGCAGATGGGAATTTGTTAATATCCGGTTGTAGTGAACTTGAAGTAAACTCAATTAGAATACACCAACCGCATGCATAACCGTGACTGTCTCTTTTCGGGGAAGTTCGAGAGGAGAACACGGTTGGGTTATGCTTGAACGCAAGTAGTTCAGGATCACTTATTGATCATTACTAGTTTGCAACCTTTGCGTAGTTTCTCATCTTACTCTTGTACTCGTAAGTTAGCCACCATACAATGCTTAGTCGCTTGCTGCAACCTCACCACTTATCCTTTCCATACCCATTAAGCTTTGCTAGTCTTGATACCCATGGTAATGGGATTGCTGAGTCCTCGTGGCTCACAGATTACTACAACAACAGTTGCAGGTACATGTAATGCAATGATCTGACGCGAGAGTGATGCTTACTTGTTTTCGAGTTCCTCTACTTCTTCTTCGTTCAGGGGATAGGTTCCTGGTCGGTAGCCTGGGCTAGCAGGGTGGATTTCGTTTGAGTTTCTGTTTGTGATTCATCCATAGTCGGATGTTGTTCTCATGTATGCTATTTGATGTATTCATGCGGCATTTGGATGCCTTGTATGTATCCCCAACTATTATGTAATGGTACGATGTAATGATATCCACCTTGCAAAAGTGTCTCCAATATGCGCTTCTATCCTTGGTGGGATCTTCGAGTTCCTTTAGGATAGGGTCGCATATTGGGCTTTACAATATTTCAGTCTCCCACTTGCACTAGAGTCAATAATCTAGATTACATTGTAATGATTCTAACACCCATGGAGTTTTGGTGCTGATCATGTTTTGCTCGTGGAAGAGGCTTAGTCAACGGGTCTGCAACATTCAGATCCGTATGTATTTTGCAAATCTCTAAGTCTCCCTCCTTGACTTAATCGTGGATGGAGTTGAAGCATCTCTTGATGTGTTTGGTTCTCTTGTGAAACCTGAATTCCTTCACTAAGGCAATCGCTCTACTATTGTCACAAAAGATTTTCATTGGACCCAATTGATACGTCTCCAACGTATCTATAATTTTTGATTGCCCCATGCTATATTATCTTCTGTTTTGGACATTATTGGGCTTTATTATTCACTTTTATATTATTTTTGGGACTAACCTATTAACCGGAGGCCCAGGCCAGAATTGCTGTTTTTTGCCTAATTCAGAGTTTCGCAGAAAAAGAATATCAAACGGAGTCTAAACGGAATGAAACCTTCGGGAACGTGATTTTCAGAACGAACATGATCCAGGAGACTTGGACCCTACGTAAAGAAATAAAGGAGGAAGCCACGAGGTAGGGTGCGCGCCTACCCCCCAGGCGCGCCCTCCACCCTCGTGGGCCCCCTGTTGCTCCACCGACGTAGTCCTTCCTCCTATATATACCTACGTACCCCCAAACGATCAGATACGGAGCCAAAAACCTAATTCCACCGCCAAGAACCTTACATCTCCACGAGATCCCATCTTGGGGCTCGTGGGAGCTCACTTGAGGGGGCATCGATCACGGAGGGCTTCTACATCAACAACATAGCCCCTCCGATGAAGTGTGAGTAGTTTACCTCAGACCTTTGGGTCCATAGTTATTAGGTAGATGGCTTCTTCTCTCTTTTTGGATCTCAATACAATGTTCTCCCCCTCTCTCGTGGAGATCTATTCGATGTAATCTTGTTTTGCGGTGTGTTTGTTGAGATCAATGAATTGTGGGTTTATGATCAAGATTATCTATGAACAATATTTGAATCTTCTGAATTCTTTTATGTATGCTTGGTTATCTTTGCAAGTCTCTTCGAATTATCAGTTTGGTTTGGCGTACTAGATTGATCTTTCTTGCAATGGGAGAAGTGCTTAGCTTTGGGTTCAATCTTGCGGTGTCCTTTCCCAAAGGATGAGGGGCAGCAAGGCACGTATTGTATTGTTGCCATCGAGGATAACAAGATGTTTTTTTATCATATTGCATGAATTTATGCCTCTACATCATGTCATCTTGCTTAAAGGCGTTACTCTGTTCTTATGAACTTAATACTCTAGATGCATGCCGGATAGCGGTCGATGTGTGGAGTAATAGTAGTAGATGCAGCAGAGTCGGTCTACTTGTCTCGGACATGATGCCTATATACATGATCATACCTAGATATTCTCATAACTATGCTCAATTCTCACAATTGCTCAACAATAATTGCTCACCCACCGTAAAATACTTATGCTCTTGAGAGAAGCCACTAGTGAAACCTATGGCCCCCGGGTCTATCTTCATCATATTAATCTTCCAACTCTTAGTTATTTCCTTTGCTTTTTTACTTTGCTTTTATTTTACTTTGCATCTTTATCATAAAAATACCACAAATATTATCCTATCATATCTATCAGATCTCACTCTCGTAAGTGACCGTGTAGGGATGTAGAACCCCTTATCGCGTTGGTTGCGAGGATTTATTTGTTTTGTGTAGGTGCGTGGGACTCGCGCGTAGCCTCCTACTGGATTGATACCTTGGTTATCAAAAACTGAGGGAAATACTTACGCTACTTTGCTGCATCATCCTTTCCTCTTCAAGGGAAAACCAACGCAGTGCTCAAGAGGTAGCAAGAAGGATTTCTGGCGCCGTTGCCGGGGAGGCTTACACAAGGTCAAGTCAATATTTGGACTCCCGACAATGAGCCATTTCTGGCGCCGTTGCCGGGGAGGTCTACGCAAAAGTCAACATACCAAGTACCCATCACAAACCCTTATCTCCCGCATTATATTATTTGCCATTTGCCTCTCGTTTTCCTCTCCCCCATTTCACCCTTGCCATTTTATTCGCCCTCTCTTTTTTGTTCGCCTCTTTTTCGCTTGTTTCTCGTTTGCTCGTGTGTTGGATTGCTTGTTTGTCACGATGGCTCAAGATAATACCAAATTTTGTGACTTTACCAATACCAACAATAATGATTTCCTTAGCACTCTGATTGCTCCTCTTACCGATACTGAATCTTGTGAAATCAATGCTGCTTTGTTGAATCTTGTCATGAAAGATCAATTCGCCGACCTTCCTAGTGAAGATGCCGCTACTCATCTGAAAAGCTTCATTGATTTGTGTGATATGCAAAAGAAGAAAGATGTGGACAATGATATTGTTAAATGGAAGCTATTTCCCTTTTCGCTTAGAGATCGTGCTAAAGCTTGGTTTTCGTCTTTGCCTAAAAATAGTATGATTCTTGGAATAAGTGGAAAGATGCTTTTATCTCTAAGTATTTTCCTCCCGCTAAGATCATCTCTCTTAGAAATGATATTATGAATTTTAAGCAACTTGATCATGAACATGTTGCACAAGCTTGGGAGAGGATGAAATGAATGATACGTAATTGCCCTACTCATGGTTTGAATTTGTGGATGATTATACAATTTTTTTATGCCGGATTGAATTTTGCTTCTAGAAGTCTTTTAGATTCGGTCGCGGGAGGCACTTTTATGGAAATCACTTTAGAAGAAGCTACTAAACTCCTAGATAATATTATGGTTAATTATTCTCAATGGCACACCGAAAGATCTACTAATAAAAAAGTGCATGCGATAGAAGAAATTAATATTTTGAGTGGAAAGATGGATGAACTTATTGTTTGCACATGAACAAGTCACCGTGTACCTCCAACGCTGAGGGTGATGCACCGCAGCTCACGTCGAAGGAGACCCGTCCGGAAGCGCGGTACGCAGGCAATCCGGCGGGCGCTTTTGAAGACCCGAAACCCCACACGCCAGGGAGGGACCCCGTCAGGGCGCGCAGCGGCTATGGGCTGCCCTAGGTCGACCTGATCGCCCCTAGGGCCTCGAGGTTCGCCGCCCTGCAACAAGAAGAACAGACGAAGAACGAGGAAGAAGAAGAACTAGGGTTAAGGAGAAAAGATAAAAGATAAAAAGTGGTAGATGAGTTGATCGATTGTGTGTTGTTCAATCGGCCGTTAACCCTTAGGTATATAATAGGCGGCTGGACTTCCCGTGCAAGGAAAAGGCTTGGATTCACGTCCAAAACCCTAGTCAAATTCGGATTGGTTTTGTCCGAACTTTCCAAAACTGTTCGGTTTAAACTGGCTGCACCTTGCGGGTAATTTTTGAGGTTGTAAACAACCTCGGATGGAAACAAGCCCAAAAGAAATCTTGAAAGTTTTGACGAGACGAACAACTTTCATGTTGAACACTTTTAGATCTGAGATAGTCTTCAATGGCTAATTGCTCACGCATTGTATCAGACATCCATCAACATGTGTCTGATGTCCAGCGTAATATATTGATCTCTAGCTGGTCCGCACCATATTGACTGTAACTTTTGCATACGAACTCGGATTGAGATGATTTATATATAAAAATCGATCGCCTCGACGATACGAAGACAATTCCTTTAGAGTTCTCCTTCATCCGAGGCCATATTGAGGGTGTAATCAACCGAATAGTGTTCTAGATACAAAATCTCAGTACTTCGAACACAACTTCGGCCTTAGAGATGAGACCGGATGGCTATGACCCAAATATCAAAGTTTCTCCTTTTGACGATACGGAACTTCCTCACTTTGAGCACTTTTCCATTTAAGGCCTTCTTAATTATATTTTCGATCATGCCAAAATCTTGTGTCAACACATGCCCCCCTGTTTTTTTGGCAAAACTTGTGTGCCGAAAAATAGCTTGCACGAAGTTTGTTCTAAGCGCGATGTCAACACTTCATCGGCCATTTGTCCGTGCTTAGGACGATAGGTATATATCGGCCATTTAGATTAGCAACAAAATGAAGCTAATTGAACATATGATGATTTGGTAATACCCTTTCATGATGTAAAAAACTTATATTGCATGCATGGATTAAAATAATACCATTGAGGGTAACCAATCATACCTGATGAAGAATTCCATGGCATATGCATCAATGACATAGTTGAAGAATATGGATAATGTGTGGACCGAAGATGTTGAAACCTTCGGCTTGGTCCTTCATAGTTTTCACTCTTTTTCTTCTTCATCTTTGCCGCACTTCGTGTAATGGATGATTTCACATAATTCTTATTTTGAGTACTTCCTTTAGGAACCCATGCCATGTTCCTTTCTTCAAGTTCTTGTGCATTAAGTTTTTGTAATTTCTTCTTTTGCCAATATGATAAGCCGAGTGAGCGCTTGGCTGTGATTTTGTTTGAACTAATGACAATTCTTGTTTTACCTTGTGCACTTTCAACTTGTTTTCTTCAGATTTGGCACTTTGATTCTCGACAATTGATTGCTTCATCTCATTGCCTTTAGTAGCCAATGTTAACACTTTAATTGGCTCTTTATCCTTTAAGATCAAATCTGAACTGGCACTCTTGCGACCATCTTTTTTAACTCGATATACTTGTTTGATCACCTCTTCCTTCTTTCTTGAGCTCCGGACCGATTCTTTCTTATTGAAATGGTCTTGAACATATGACAGCTCACTGAATGTTGATCTTCTTGGAGCTGCATAACAATGGTAAGATGGTCTAAAATATGATGGAGAATGTGCCATTATATCATACCTGTCCCATGATGAATACCGATCTACATGACCATAGGGAGGCATCCACGACATTGGCATTGGCGGCCCAAAATAAGGATATGAACATGTTGCATTAAAATTCTCTTCTTGCCAATACCGATCCTTGGATTTGCGCCTAGGGGGTGAGCTTGATGCTTTTGCATTAGTTGATCGATAAGCATAGTTCTCCTCACTTATCTTGTGATATTTTTCCAATGGTTGCGTGAAAGTGACTTTCGGCTTCTTACCTTTGTGCTTACGTCGGCCTTTGTTTTCTTTGGTTGTGCTTGCACCGGTCTTTGGATTTTCTTGTTTCCCCACCAGTCCTTGGCGTCTCCATTGTAGCTTCGATGGAATTCTCGCCCTCAAGATTATGTTGATTATGCTCTTTAACAACTTCTTTACTTGAAAGCTTGATCCCATCACCTGCAGTTTTTACCTTCTCTTTAAATGGATCACCTTGAATCAGCCGATGCAAAAACCTTTTACCATCGGGACCAATTGGAATAGACTTGTTATCTCTTGGTGTCTCAACAAATTTCAATCGTTCTTTATCAATGGCCGATTTAACTATTTGACGAAACATATTGCAATCCTCAATACTATGCTTGAATGAATCATGCAACTTACAATAAATTCGTTCTTGGATAGATGGCTTGACATGGTGATCAAGAATTCCAATGTAATTATTTTTCAACAACAAATCAAAGATTTGATCGCACATGTTTGAATCGAAGGTATACATTTTGTTTTTTAGCTGATCTTGGTGTGTGAACGGCTTTGGAAGTAAGCAAACGAATGGTTCAGATTTAGAATCTCCCCATTCGTCTATGCATTGTGTTTTACACCCTATCTCCGATATATTTGGATAAGTTATTATATTAGCATCGGATTTCTCAAAAGAATTTGACCTTGGCTTTAAATTTCTGAAACGGAAAATAGTTAGAATACACATGTCTCAATTGAGACCAAGTGCAAGCCAAGTAAGAAACAAGCAAAGATACCCAATTAGATATGAAATTTTGATAAAGCATTGGGGAAAACTTTGACTACAATAATAGGTCACTATCGGTCTTTATAAATGGCACAATATATTGACCGATATGTTCTATAACAGTTTTATTGCTAACAAGTAAATTTCCCTTCGTCATTGGTCTTTCAAAATTATTTATGAGAATTTCTCTTATAGAAGCATCAACAATAAAGTTGCGACAAAATCGGAAGATAGGTAAATCACTTGCTAGACATACCTTTTCAAACACGTTGGGAGAGCATGATGGTTGCGTTACTTGAACGATAGGTTGTTCCTCTTCGAATAGCTCCCCAACACCTTGTCATCCTGTTTTTCTAGAATAGATTCGCATACGTAATATTTGATTCGGTCTTTTCAATAGCCGAATTAACTTTGTTATCCGAATCACCATCTTTTTTGATATTTCTATCAACACCCAATGCTTTCTCTTTTTGACATAATCTAGCTTGAATTGCAACAGAATTAATAGGATTTCCCTCTTTTTTTAATTCATGTAGAACAACATTGCATTTGTCCCAAAAAGACGTAAGATTTTTCTTAATGACTCAATCTAGATAGAATTGCCCCCCGAAACTTTTAGACTCTTTTGGTAACGAGATGTCACCAAAATTCTGTAATTTTGCAGGGGAAACATTGTATGCTACGATACTAGGTGAAGACACATGTGATCCTATAGAATTTTCACTTATTCGGCTATTAGCGTGAAGGTGCTAAGCCGAATTATGAATACCCATAGTTGCATATGGTGCCAAACAATTAGTAGCATGAGGTGTAGCATAGGATGATTGAGGGTAATTGGCCGGATAACTAGTAGTAGCATGGCCAATTCCCGTATCCACCGGCATGTTTTGATTAACATACTACAAGCTAGTTGCCGATGAATAACAAGGTGAAACACTTTGTTGCATACTATCAGAAGTTCCTATGTGAAGTGTTTCAACTTGATTAACGGAACTCATCATGTTGTTCATCGGCATATGGATTTGTGGGGCTGCCGATGCATGGGAGTTCGTATAAATATGTTCCATGTTGCTAAAATTATATGAGGTAGAAGCATGGAGATTTTGTTGCATCGGCTCTTGCACATAATTAGATGCATGATTGATAAAGCTAGGGCTAGCCGATACATTATGATCATTAAACGATCTAGCAACAACATATGCATTATTTGCATCTACATAAGTGAATTGGGTATTCATGTTACCTTTGTAGATTGCAAACCCTAGATGACGATCTCTTCGTAACAAGAATGGGACGGAGACCATTCAAAGCTTCATCCCCAGTGGAGTCGCCAAAAAGTGTGTTCGCACACGAACACGTCACCGTGTACCTCCAACGCCAAGGAAAATGCTTGGATTCACGTCCAAAACCCTAGTCAAATTCGGATTGGTTTTGTCCGAACTTTTCAAAACTGTTCGGTTTAAACTGGCTGCACCTTGCGGGTAATTTTTGAGGTCGTAAAAAACCTCGGATGGAAACAATCCCAAAAGCAATCTTGAAAGTTTCAACGAGGCGAACAACTTTCATGTTGAACACTTTTAGATCTGAGATAGTCTTCAATGGCTAATTTCTCACGCATTGTATCAGACATCCATCAACATGTGTCTGATGTCCAGCGTAATATATTGATCTCTAGCTAGTCCGCACCATATTAACTGTAACGTTTTGCATAAGAACTCGGATTGAGATGATTTATATATGAAAATTGATCGCCTCGACGATACGAAGACAATTCCTTTAGAGTGCTCCTTCATCCGAGGCCATCTTGAGGGTGTAATCAACCGAATAGTGTTCTAGATACAAAATCTCAAGATTGAACACAACTTCGGCCTTAGAGATGAGACCGGATGGCTATGACCCAAATATCAAAGTTTTTCCTTTTGAAGATACGGAACTTCCTCACTTTAAGCACTTTTCCATTTAAGGCCTTCTTAATTATATTTTCGATCATGCCAAAATCTGGTGTCAACACTTATGAAATTATTTGCTAGTAAGAGTGTTTCTTCTTATCCTAATGATATGCCTTTGTCTACTTTGATTGAGAATAATAATGAATCTATGGATGTGAATTTTGTTGGTAGGAATAATTTTGGTAGCAACGCGTATAGAGGAAACTTTAATCCTAGGCCTTATCCTAGCAATTCCTTTAATAATTATGGTAATTCATACAACAATTCTTATGGAAATTTTAATAAGATGCCCTCTGAATTTGAGACTACTGTTAAAGAGTTTATGAATTCGCAAAAGAATTTCAATGCTTTGATTGAAGAGAAATTGCTTAAAGTTGATGAATTGGCTAGGAAACGTTGATAGAATTTCTCTTGATGTTGATTCTTTAAAGCTTAAATCTATTCCTCCTAAGCATGATATCAATGAGTCTCTCAAAGCCATGAGAATTTCCATTGATGAGTGCAAAGAAAGAACCGCTAGGATAAGTGCCAAGAAAGATTGCTTTATGAAAGCGTGTTCTTCTAGTTCTTATGAAAATAAAGATGAAGATCTAAAAGTTATTGATGTGTCCCCTATTAAATCTTTGTTTTGCAATATGAATCTAGATAATGATGAGACTGAGTATGATCCACCTTTACCTAGAAGGCGTTCCAAAAATTCGGAGTTTTAGATCTTGATGCTATAATTGATAAAAGTGGGATTGAAGAAATCAAAACGTTAGATGTTAATAAACCCACTATTTTGGATTTCAAGGAATTTAATTATGATAATTGCTCTTTGATAGATTGTATTTCCTTGTTGCAATCCGTGCTAAATTCTCCTCATGCTTATAGTCAAAATAAAGCTTTTACCAAACATACCGTTGATGCTTTGATGCAATCTTATGAAGAAAAGCTTGAGTTGGAAGTTTCTATCCCTAGAAAACTTTATGATGAGTGGGAACCTACTATTAAAATTAAGATTAAGGATCATGAGTTCTATGCTTTATGTGATTTGGGTGCTAGTGTTTTCACTATTCCCAAAACTTTGTGCGATTTGCCAGGTTTCCGTGATTTTGATGATTGCTCCCTAAACTTGCACCTTGCGGATTCCACTATTAAGAAACCTATGGGAAGAATTAATGACGTTCTTATTGTTGTAAATAGAAACTATGTGCCCGTAGATTTTATCGTTCTTGATATAGATTGTAATCCTTCATGTCCTATTATTCTTCGTAGACCTTTCCTTAGAACGATTGGTGCAATTATTGATATGAAGGAAGGGAATATTAGATTCCAATTTCCATTAAAGAAAGGCATGGAACACTTCCCTAGGAAGAAAATAAAATTACCATATCAATCTATCATGAGAGCCACTTATGGATTGCCTACCTAAGATGGCAATACCTAGGTTTATCCTTGCTTTTATGCCTAGCTAGGGGCGTTAAACGATATCGCTTGTTGGGAGGCAACCCAATTTTATTTTTAGTTTTTTTCTTTTTTGCTTCTGTTTAGTAATAAATATTTTTTCTAGCCTCTGGTTAGATGTGTTTTTATGTTTTAATTAGTGTTTGTGCCAAGTTAAACCTATAGGATCTTCTTGGATGATAGTTATTTGATCTTGCAGAAATTTCCAGAAACTTTCTGTTCACGAAAATAATTGTTAAAATTCATCAGAATGTGATAAAATATTGATTCCAATTGTTTCTGATCACTAAACAAATTTTCTAGGTCTTCCTGTTTTGGCTGATTTTTTGGAGTTCCATAAGTTTGCGTTAGTTACAGATTACTACAGACTGTTCTGTTTTGACAGATTCTGTTTTTCGTGTGTAGTTTGCTTATTTTGATGAATCTATGGTAGTAAAAGAGTTTATAAACCATAGATAAGTTGGAATACAGTAGGTTTAACACCAATATAAATAAATAATGAGTTCATTACAGTACCTTGAAGTGGTCTTTTGTTTTCTTTTGCTAACAGAGCTCACGAGATTTTTTGTTAAGTTTTGTGTTGTGAAGTTTTCAAGTTTTGGGTAAAAGATTTGATGGATGATGGAACAAGGAGTGGCAAGAGCCTAAGCTTGGGGATGCCCATGGCACCCCCAAGATAATCTAAGGACACCATAAAGCCAAAGCTTGGGGATGCCCCGGAAGGCATCCCCTCTTTCGTCTACTTCCATCGGTAACTTTACTTGGAGCTATATTTTTATTCACCACATGATATGTGTTTTGCTTGGAGCGTCTTCTATGATTTGAGTCTTTGCTTTTTAGTTTACCACAATCATCTTTGCTGTACATACCTTTTGAGAGAGTGTAACATCCCAAATTTTCAATTTGGAATGTTATACATAGGTCATTCTTGCACATCATATTTTACTGAATTTTCGTTCCGCAATCCTCGAAATCCTAAGCAACTCAAGGACCCTCGGAGAGAGTTCGGGATTTCCCGGTTTTCATAATTGATTCCTATCAAATAATGAAACAAGGATTTTGATTTTAATTATTTTTCTCTCCGAAAAAATATTTCATATTGGAAATATATGAGAGGAGATAATATGACTTCTCCAAAACAATTGAAATATTGGAGGAAAAATGTTAAAATCATTTATTTGATTTTATTTGAGTTTATTTGGATTTTATTTGCATTAGAAAAATTGCACGTTTTCAAAATTGCATTTTAGGGCCAAGAAAATGTTCACCTCGTTCTAAATATTTCATTTAGACGAGGAGTCCGAGCCGGACTCCACCGCCGCCGCCTTGGCCCCTCCTCCAAGCCGCCCCCTTATATACTCCTCCCCGAGCCCCCACCACCACCAACCACCGCCGCCGCCTCGAAACAGCCGCCTCCGCCCGCCACTTGCCATTGTCGCCGCCGCCGCCGCCACGCCGCCGAGCCTCACGAGCCCCGCCGCCGCTGCTGCCCCGCCTAACCTCGCCGAGCCCCTCACCGAGGTATGCGCGGAACCGAGCCGCCGTTTTTTTTAAAAACCCGTTCAGTTTTTTTAGAAACGCTAGGTCGGTTTTTTTAGATCGGTTCACCAGTTTTTCTCGGTTCTTCTCATTAGCGGACGTTCGTCCGTATGTTCGTTTTAACGAACGGTTTTCTTCCGTTAGTTACAGATAACGAGCGCTCGTTCGTTAGTCTGTTCGTCAGTTTTCTTTTATCGGATTTATCTGCGATTATTTTCGATTGCGATTTCTGATCTAATCTTAGTTTCTATTTATCTTTTCGGTCGTTAGTCAGAATCAGGCGATTCAAACGCCTAGAGTTTCGTCTCGAGACCCTCTTTCTGTTTAATCAACTTAAACAAGATTTTGGTATTGTAAAATTTGACCTTAGTTCAGATTAGTAAACGGATCTTGTTTCTTTCGCCGTTTGAGTTTCGTTGCTCTGTTTGATTTGATTCTTTTTGCGAACCGGAGTTCTTAAGTTGAACTTTCTGGTCAACCTCTTTTATTTGAAGTTTTGCTTGTGCATCTTTGCTTGTTTCTTATGTATGTTATTGTTTGTTTGCGATAGAATTCCCGGAGTGTGAAGCGTGTTACTACGAGTCTCTAGGATTCGCGGATTGTCAGCAAGGAAAATAACACATTGATCATACCCTTTTCATACCCAGTTTTTATGCATTAGTTTAATCCTCAAACATTGCATGATTAGGATGTCATTAACTTGTGGGCTGGGAAGTAGTTTTTGAGGTAGAACCTATTGCCCTGTTACTATCAAACCCTTGGGAGTTACTTCTACGCGTTGCTTATATTGATATGCTATGCTCAGAGACGTGGTTTGGGTTTGAGTGAATCCATGACAGATGTGAGATTGTTAATTAATGGTTCAACTTAAGGTGGCAACTTAAATTAACATCCGGTGGATTGAGGCACTGGGGAACCCAAAGTGTTGTCTCAGATTTTTTTGGAAATCCCGGGGTACCTGTGTGATCTTCCTATGGACCGCCACCCAGGCTTAAACGGAACTGAGGTGATTCATGCTAGAAACTTCCGTGTGCAGCCACAAGCTATTATGGGCTCTAGCATAGTTGAGTAAGTTACGTGAAGCTCTTGAAGAGGTAGATCAGCAGGTAGTGGGTTTTGTAGGTTTGGTATGGTCTACCCGGAGTAGGGAGTTAATGTTTCTAAAAGACTATGTCTCGGTCATCCATTTCTCAAACACCGTGCTGTGCGAGAAATCCAACGGAAGCGATCGAGTCTTGTGGGGAAAAGTGCGCAAACCTCTACAGAGTGTGCAATATAATCATGGTTAGCCGTGTCCCCGGTTATGGACAATCTTGAGTATCTAGTACTTGGGTTATCACATGTATCTCATCACTCTTAATTAATATTGTTGGATTGTTAATTACTTTAATTGGGATTGAGTTGGGGTTATACCTTCTCAATGTTGTTTCAACCACCATAATAGTTAAATTTAAATCTATTCCTGTGTTGTAGGAAAAAATTGGCTTTTCGCAAAATTATAACCATAGAGCTTTCCATCAGCCAAATATGCATGTAGTGATAGCATTATCCTGTTATTGCTCTACTGTGTTATATTGCCAGCATATTCCATGTGCTGACCCATTTTCGGGCTGCAACGTATTATGTTGTAGACTTTTCAGATGAGGAGTAAGGTTCGTTAGGCCGTTGCCGTACAGCTCAGCTATGCCGTTGGAGTTGATGGACTCACTTTATCTTCCAAGCCTTCCGCTGTTATCGCATTAGATGGCCTTAAGCCATATTATTGTAATAAGTTCTATTTTGAGACATTCGATGTAGTAAGTGTGTGATTTCTACTCTGTTTTAAATCCTTCGAGTACTGTGTGTGTCAGCATTACTGATCCAAGGATGACATTGAAGCACAGAGACTTGACCATCTGAGGTGGGTCGCTACAAGATGGTATCAGAGCACACGCTGAGTGTAGGAAACGACCACTAAGATAAACCATAGGTCACTCTTCTCTACTCATTTCTCACTCCTCTCCAATTTTCCACTCTTTAGGATGACGGAGATGAAGAACAAGTTTGCACAACCGGATGAAGACACACCTTTTGGACGCCACTTGAAGGAAGTCACTAGATACTTGAACATTGGAATACCAAGTTTCACTGGGACGTACAACGCCACCTTACCAGAAGAGGAGCGCTGGATGATTCAAGTACAAGTTCCAGGAAGGATGTTCTCGCCAACTTCTAAACCCATAGAATTTTCCTTCGAAGCACCCACCTGGAGTCTAGGCAAGAGCATGGCAGCCCACATTACCATGGGACGCATTGGATAAGTCTACAACAGGGAACTTAAGGACACTATCTATCAAATATGTGGGCGCCGAGACGAGCAATGGGAAGTAATCAACACCAGGAAGGATAGATCCATTGCAGCTTTCATCCAGGAGCTAAACCAGCACATTCAACGTCAGGAGAACCAGATGTGCGCAGACATGATGGAATTGAAGAAGGCGAAGACTAGGATCATCGAGCTGGAGGAAGAACTCAAGTTTACACGCGATGGATATGAGGAGGAAATCAATACACTACTAGAGAAGAATGACGACCTGGTTAGAAGTATTCATGGGAGGACCAGCACCGGGAGAAGAAGACGACGACCCCACTTGCCCGGACAACTACATCATCATTGACGACACCGATTCTGATCCTAGTGATGATGACTTTGAATACGAAGCTGGAGCAGACATCATGGAGTCTTCCACCGATCAAAATTTCTAGATGACCACCAGATATTAGTAGTATTTCCCCATGTATTTAGTAGTAGTTGAGCACTTTTGCGATAGTTCTAGACCGTTTGTATGCCCTTGCTTGATTGATTGAGTGAAATGATTGTGTTTGTCTCATGTGCATATGGGTAGTTCTTTCTTGTTAGACATTTTTTCTATTCTAATCTCTTCCATCCAAACCCATCAGATGCCTCCGAGACGTGACACCGGTTTTGCTTTCCTACCGGAGCTCACCCAGTTGATCCAGCAGCAGAATGCTTTGATGCAATTGCTAGTTCAGAACCAGGGCAACAACAACAACAACAATAACAACAATAACCCGCCGCCAGTGGACAACCAAGCCCGTTTTCTAAGGTTACAGCCGCCGGTGTTTTCCAGTAGCACCGAGCCTATAGTTGTCAATGATTGGCTACGCCGTATTGGAAGGAGTTGACCACCGCAGGTTGCACAGATCTTTGAGAAGGTGCGCTTTGCCGCACACCAATTGGATGGATCAGCAGCCTCATGGTGGGAGAATTACACGGCTACTTTTCCTATAGCCAATGTCACTTGGGACCAGTTTCAGCAAGCTTTCCACACAGCCCATGTCTCAACTAGAGCTATGCAGATGAAGAAGCGGGAGTTCCGCAACTTACGCCAGGGGAACCGTACTGTGGCTCAATACGTGGATGATTTTAGCGCGCTATCACGCTATGCCCCTGATGATGTGGCCACAGATGCCGTGAAGCAGGAGAAGTTTATGGAAGGGTTGAATGATGAGATGAGCATGCAGTTGATGGTAGCAACCTTCAACAACTACCAGGAGTTGGTGGATAAAGCTCTTATGATTGAAGGGAAGCAGCAGCAGCAGATTGAAAGCCGTAAGAGGAAGTATGGACAAGGGAAGTATAACCCAGGAGCTCAGCAGAAGCCTCGCTTAACCCCGAATTCGGGAGGACTTGTTCATAACCATGGAGGTCACACCCACACTGGAGGAGGATCGCATAACCACAATGGTGCTAAGAATGGAAATGGGAACGGAGCTAACAACAATCAGAATCGCTCCAATCCAGCCACACTCGCCAAAAGAGACCTAAGTCAAGTTACTTGCTTTAAGTGCGGGAAGACAGGGCACTATGCCAATGATTGCCCTGAAGGAAGGAATGGAAACGGAAATGGGAGCGATGGGAAGAAGCCTAATCCATTCAACAAAGGACAAGTGAACCATGTTAACATGGAGGAGGTTGAAGAGCAGCCGGACGCGGTAATAGGTAAGTTTTTGGTTAAGTCATTTACCGCTCTTGTTCTTTTAAATCGGTGCATCGCATTCATACATATCAAGGGATTCGTGGATAAGTTTAAACTACCAACCCAAACCCTTAGGACCCCTCTTCTAGTGAGCTCGCCACGGCGTAGTATATGGCTAGCCGATGGTGCAACCAGACACCCCTAACCATTGGTACCCATGTTTTTCCGTCCGACCTAATTATCTTGGAGTCACAAGGATTGGATGTGATATTAGGTATGGACTGGATGTCAAAGTATGGAGGAAGCATTGACTGTGCTAGTAAGTCGATTTATCTCACCACCCCGGAGGGAAAAAGGATTAAGTATGTATCTAGGCATGTGCCTAGGAGGAGCCAAGTGAATACCCTCACAGGAGTTGTGCAGGAGGAAGTGCCTGTAGTAAAGGATTACCCGGATGTTTTCCCAGAAGAGTTACCAGGCATGCCACCGGATCGAGACATCGAGTTTTTGATAGAGCTATTGCCAGGTACAGGGCCAATATCCAAGAGACCCTATCGGATGCCCGCAAATGATCTGGAGGAAATTAAGAAACAGGTCAAGGAGTTATTGGAGAAAGGTTACATTCGAAGGAGTTCATCACCTTGGGGAGCTCTAGTACTTTTGGTCGAGAAGAAGGATAAATCACTAAGGATGGTTGTTGATTATCGAGCCATGAATGAGGTAACGATTAAGAACAAGTACCCACTGCCGATGATCAATGATCTGTTCGATCAGTTGCAAGGAGCTAACGTGTTTTCCAAGATCGATCTGCAATCAGGATACCATCAGTTGAAGATCCGAGAGAAGGATATACCGAAGACATATTTCACCACGCGATATGGATTATATGAGTATACGGTCATGTCGTTTGGACTGACTAACGCCCCTGCCTATTTCATGAGCATGATGGACAAGGTGTTCATTGAGTATTTGGACAAGTTTGTTGTGGTGTTTATCGATGATATTATGGTATACTCGAGGAATGAAGAGGAGCACAAGGAGCATTTGCGTTTAGTTCTCGAGAAACTCAGGGAACACCAGTTATATGCCAAGTTCAGCAAGTGCGAGTTTTGGTTGAAGGAAGTTGGATTTCTTGGGCATGTTATATCAGGAGAAGGTATAGCAAGAGACCCCAAAGAAGGTTCATTCGATCCTTTGAATGGTTGGCACCCACTTCAGTTAGCGAGATCCGCAGTTTCCTTGGAATCGCAGGATACTATCGGAGATTCATTGAGAAATTTTCCAAGATTGCAAAGCCAATGACTGAATTATTGAAGAAGGATACTAAGTTTAAATGGACAGAAGATTGCGAGGCAAGTTTTCAGGAGTTGAAGAAACGTTGACTACAACCCCAGTGCTAACACTGCCAGATATACATAAGGAATTTCAAGTGTATTATGCACGCCTCGCTTAGGACTTGGATGTGTGCTTATGCAGAGACGGAAGAGTTGTTTTGTATGCCTCACGAAAACTAAAACCCCATGAGTTGAACTATGCCACACATGATTTGGAGCTAGCAAGTAGTGCATGCTTTGAAGACTTTGAGACATTATCTTATTTGAAATCAAGCTAGACGCGTGTACACGGATCATAAGAGAGTTTGAAGTACATTTTCACACAAAAGGAGCTGAACCTTAGGCAGAGGAGATGGTTGGAACTTATAAAGGATTACGATATGAAGCTACACTATCATCCCGGAAAGGCCAATGTCGTAGCAGACGCTTTGAGCCGGAAGAGTTATGCCAATATCCTTGAAAGTAAGGGATTGCCGAAGGAGTTAGCTGAGGATATCATGGAACTTCGATTGGAGATTGTTCCAAGAGGTTTCGTTGCAACAATGGAAGTTCAGTCTACATTGTTGGACAAGATTCGAGAAGCTCAGAAGGAGGACAAAGAGATTGCCGAGATAAAGGAGAAGATGAGCAAAGGAAAGGCCAAAGGTTTTCGCGAGGATGAGCACGATGCCTTATGGTTTGAGGACTGAGTTTATGTGCCCAATAACCCAGAGATCAGGAAGTTAATACTTCAGGAGGCTCAGGACTCACCATACTCGATACACCACGGAAACACCAAGATGTATTTGGATTTGAAGGAACGTTTCTGGTGGATTGGTATGAAGAAGGATATTGCCGAGTATGTAGCCGTATGTGATGTATGTCAGAGAGTGAAGGCAGAGCATGAGAAGCCAGCATGATTGTTACAACCTATGCCTATACCCGAATGGAAGTGGGATAAACTTGGCATGAACTTTATCAGCGGACTACCTAGGACCAAAGCAGGATATGATTCAATATGGGTAGTAGTTGATCGCTTGACCAAAGTGGCTCACTTTATCCCAGTGAAAACCACCTATACAAGTGCAAAGTTGGCCAAGATATATATGTCCAGGATTGTATGTCTGCATGGAGTTCCGAGGACCATCGTATCAGATAGGGGAACACAGTTTACTTCAAAGTTTTGGCATCAGTTACACCAGACCTTGGGTACGAGATTGGAGTTCAGTACAACATTCCACCCGCAGCATGATGGATGGGCCGAGAGAGTCAACCAGATCTTTGGAAGATATGTTAAGAGCCTGTGCGCTAGATTATGGATCTAGTTGGGATGACAATTTTCCTTACGCAGAGTTCTCGTACAACAATAGCTACCAGGCCAGTTTGAATATGGCACCGTTCAAAGCCCTGTATGGACGCAGATGCAGAACGCCTTTGATGTGGGATGAGGTAGGAGACCGACAGTTGTTTGGACCAGACCTGATCAAGGAGTCTGAATAGAAGGTTAAGTTGATTCGAGATAGACTGAAGATTGCTCAGTCCAGCGGAAAAAGTTATCTGGACTTCGAACGCAAGGAGGTAACTTATGAAATTGGAGATAGAGCATATCTGCAAGTATCACCCTTGCGAGGAGTGAAACGTTTTGGAGTTAAGGGAAAGTTAGCTCCGAGATTTGTAGGACCTATCGTGTTTTGGAACGGATGGGAGAAGTTGCCTACAAGCTGGAATTACCAGAGGGATTGTCAGGAGTTCACGATGTATTCCACGTTTCACAGTTGAAGAAGTTTCATGCTGAGATGGCCGATATACCGTTAAGAGATACAGTACCCTTGGAGGCAATTCAGTTGGACAGTGATTTGACTTATGAGGAGAAGCCAGTGAAGATTCTTGAGTTTGCCAGCCGAGTCACCCGCAACAAGGTTATTAAGTTTTGCAAAGTTCAGTGGAGCCACCATACCGAGGATGAAGCCACCTGGGAACGAGAGGATGATCTTCACAAAGACCACCCTCACCTATTTTCTAACCAACCCGAATATCGAGGGCGAGATTCATCTTAAGGGGGGTAGGTTTGTAAATCCCAAATTTTCAATTTGGAATGTTATACATAGGTCATTCTTGCACATCATATTTTATTGCATTTTCGTTCCGCAATCCTCGAAATCCTAAGCAACTCAAGGACCCTCGGAGAGAGTTGGAGATTTCCCGGTTTTCATATTTGATTCCTATCAAATAATGAAACGAGGATTTTGATTTTAATTATTTTTCTCTCCGAAAACAATATTTCATATTGAAAATATATGAGAGGAGATAATATGACTTCTCCAAAACGATTGAAATATTCGAGGAAAAATGTTAAACTCATTTATTTGATTTTATTTGCATTAGAAAAATTGCAGTTTTCAAAATTGCATTTTAGGGCCAAGAAAATGTTCACCTCGTTCTAAATATTTCATTTAGATGGTGAAAATTTGTTTTGGCATTTTTAGGTTTTTATTTTATTTTCTAGGATTTTATTTTCTGTTCGGTGAAATTATTTAAAAAAACTCTCTGGCATGCGTGGGCGAAGCTCAGCCGAGCCAGCCGGCCAACCGCTGTGCCGCCCGCCCTCCTCGCGCCGCGCCGCCGCCAACTCGGACGAGAAGTATGAGCCGGACTCCACCGCCGCCGCCTTGGCCCCTCCTCCTAGCCGCCCCTTATATACTCCTCCTCGAGCCCCCACCACCACCAACCACTGCCGCCATCATTGCCGCCTCGAGCCGCTGCCTCCCGCCACTCAAGGCCGCCGCTGGCCGCTTGCCGCCCACGCCAAGCCCTGCCGCCTCGCCCAACCCCGCCATTGGAGGTACTGCTACGATCCGAGCCGCCAGTTTTTTTAAAAAACCGTTCGGTTTTTTTACAAACCCTAATTTGGCTTTTTTAGATCGGTTCGCCAGTTTTTCTCGGTTCTTATCATTAGCGGACGTTCGTCCGTACGTTCATTTTAACAAACGGTTTTCTTCCGTTAATTCTGAGATATGACGCTTCGTTCGTTAGTCTGTTCGTCAGTTTTCTTTTATCGGATTTATCTGCGTTTATTTTCGATCGCGATTTCTGATCCAATCGTAGTTTCTGTTTATCTTTTCGCTCGTTAGTCGGAATCAGGCGATTCAAACGCCTAGAGTTTCGTCTCGAGATCCTCTTTCTGTTTAATCAACTTAAACAAGATTTTGGTATTGTAAAATTTGACCTTAGTTCAGATTAGTAAACGGATCTTGTTTCTTTCACCGTTTGAGTTTCGTTGCTCCGTTTGATTTGATTCTTTTTGCGAACTGGAGTTCTTAAGTTGAACTTTCTGGTCAACCTCTTTTATTTGAAGTTTTGCTTGTGCATATTTGCTTGTTGCTTATGTATGTTATTGTTTGTTTGCGATAGAATTCCCGTAGTGCGAAGCGTGTTACTACGAGTCTCTAGGATTCGCGGATCGTCAGCAAGGCAAGTAACACATTGGTCATACCCTTTTCATACCCAATTTTTATGCATTAGTTCAATCCTCAAACATTGCATGATTAGGATGTCATTAATTTGTGGGTTGGGAAGTAGTTTCTGAGGTAGAACCTATTGCCCTGTTACTATCAAACCCTTGGGAGTTACTTCTACGCGTTGCTTATATTGCTATGCTATGCTCGTAGACGTGGTTTGGGTTTGAGAGAATCCATGACAGATGTGATATTGTTAATTAATGGTTCAACTTAAGGTGGAAACTTAAATTAACATCTGGGTGGATTGAGGCACCTGGGGAACCCAGTGTTGTCTGTATTTTTTTTGGAAATCCCGAGGTACCCGTGTGATCTTCCTATGGACCGCCACCCAGGCTTAAAGGGAACTGAGATGATTCATGCTAGAAACTTTCGTGTGCAGCCACAAGCTATTATGGGATCTAGCATAGTTGAGTAAGTTATGTGAAGCTCTTGAAGAGGTAGATCAGCAGGTAGTGGGTTTTGTAGGTTTGGTATGGTCTACCCGGAGTAGGGAGTTAATGTTTCTGAAAGACTATGTCTTGGTCATCCGTTTCTCAAACACCGTGCAGTGCGAGAAATCCAACGGAAGTGATCGAGTCTTGTGGGGAAAAGTGCGCAAAACTCTGCAGAGTGTACAGTCTAATCATGGTTAGCCGTGTCCCCGGTTATGGACAATCTTGAGTATCTAGTACTTGGGTTATCACATGTATCTCATCACTCTTAATTAATATTGTTGGGTTGTTAATTACTTTAATTGGGATTGAGTTGGGGTTATACCTTCTCAATGTTGTTTCAACCACCATGATAGTTAAATTAAAATATATTCCTTTGCTGTAGGAAAAAATTGGCTTTTCGCAAAATTATAACCATAGAGCTTTCCATCAGCCAAATATGCATGTAGTGATAGCATTATCCTGCTATTGCTCTACTGTGTTATATTGCCAGCATATTCCACGTCTTGACCGTTTTCGGCTGCAACGTATTATATTACTGACTTTTCGGGAGGAGTAAGGTTCGTTAGGCCGTTGCCGTCTGACTCAACTATGCCGTTGGATTTGATGGACTCACTTTATCTTCCAAGCCTTCCCATTTGTTATCGCATTAGATGGCCTTAAGCCATATTATTGTAATAAGTTCTCTTTTGAGACATTCGATGTAGTAAGTGTGTGATTGCTACTCTGTTTTAAATCCTTCGAGTACTGTGTGTGTCAGCATTACTGATCCAGGGATGACACTGAAGCAACGAGACTTGACCATCTGAGGTCGGGTCGCTACAGAGAGACACACATGATTCGGACATTATTAGAATACTCTATGTGCTTCACTTATATCTTTTGAGTTATATAGTTTTGCTCTAGTACTTCACTTATATCTTTTAGAGCACGGTGGTGGATTTGTTTTATAGAAACTATTGTCTCCCATGCTTCACATAGATTATTTTGAGAGTATTAAATAGCATGGTAATTTGCTTAAATAATCCTAATATGCAAGGTATAGAAGATTAGTAAAAACTTTCTTATGAGTGTGTTGAATACTAAGAAAAGTTTGATGCTTGATAATTGTTTTGAGATATAAAGATGGTGATATTAGAGTCATGCTAGTTGAGTAGTTGGGAATTTGAGAAATACTCGTGTTAAAGTTTGTGAATCCAGTAGCATGCACGTATGGTGAACCGTTATGTGATGAAGTCGGAGCATAATTTATTTATTGATTGTCTTCCTTATGAGTGGCGGTCGGGGATGAGCGATGGTCTTTTCCTACCAATCTACCCCCCTAGGAGCATGAGCGTAATACTTTGCTTTGATAACTTGTAGATTTTTGCAATAAGTATATGAGTTCTTTATGACTAATGTTGAGTACAAGGATTATACGCACTTTTCTTCCCTCCACCATTGCTAGCCTCTCTAGCACTTTCCGCCGGTATCATACAACCACCATATACCTTCCTCAAAACAGCCACCATACCTACCTATCACGGCATTTCCATAGCCATTCCAAGATATATTGCCATGCAACTTACCACCATTCCGTTGGTCATATTGCTTTGCAAGATCATGTAGTTGACATTATATTTGTGGCTAAGCCACCGTTCATAATTCTTCCATACATGTCACTCTTGATTCATTGCATATCCCGGTACACCGCCGGAGGCATTCACATAGAGTCATATTTTGTTCTAAGTATTGAGTTGTAATTTTTGAGTTGTAAGTAAATAAAAGTGTGATGATCATCATTTTTTAGAGCATTGTCCCAAGTGAGGAAAGGATGATGGAGACTATGATTCCCCCACAAGTCGGGATGAGACTCCGGACTAAATAAAAAAAAGAGGCCGTAAAAAAGGCTTAAAAAATGATGAGAAAAAAAAGAGAAGAGACAATGTTACTATCCTTTTACCACACTTGTTCTTCAGCACCATGATCTTCATGATATAGAGTCTCTCATTTTGTTACTTTCATATACTAGTGGGAATTTTTCATTATAGAACTTGGCTTGTATATTCTAATGATGGGCTTCCTCAAAATGCCCTAGGTCTTCGTGAGCAAGCGAGTTGGATGAACACCCACTTAGTTTCTTTTGTTGAGCTTTCATATACTTATAGCTCTAATGCATCCGTTGCATGGCAATCCCTACTCACTCACATTGATATCTATTAGTGGGCATCTCCATAGCCCGTTGATATGCCTAGTTGATGTGAGACTATCTTCTCCCTTTTTGTCTTCTCCACAACCACCATTCTATTCCACATATAGTGCTATGTCCATGGCTCACGCTCATGTATTGCGTGAAGATTGAAAAAGTTTGAGAACGTCAAAAGTATGAAACAGTTGATTGGCTTGTCATCGGGGTTGTGGATGATTTAAATATTTTGTGTGGTGAACTAGAGCATAGCCAGACTATATGATTTTGTAGGGATAACTTTCTTTGGCCATGTTATTTTGGGAAGACATAATTGCTTAGTTAGTATGCTTGAAGTATTATTATTTTTTATGTCGATATTAAACTTTTGTCTTGAATCTTTCGGATCTGAATATTCATACCACAATTAAGAATAATTACATTGAAATTATGCATAGTAGCACTCCACATCAAAAATTCTGTTTTTATCATTTACCTACTCGAGGATGAGCAGGAATTAAGCTTAGGGATGCTTAATACGTCTCCAACGTATCTGTAATTTTGGATTGCTCCATGCTATATTATCTTCTGTTTTGGACATTATTGGGCTTTATTATTCACTTTTATATTATTTTTGGGACTAACCTATTAACCGGAGGCCTAGCCTGTAATTGCTGTTTTTTGCCTATTTGAGTTTCAGAGAAAAGAATATCAAACGGAGACCAAACGGAATGAAACCTTCGGGAACGTGATTTTCAGAACGAACATGATCCAGGAGACTTGGACCCTACGTCAAGAAATAAAGGAGGAAGCCACGAGGTAGGGGGGCGCTCCTACCCCCGCTAGGCGCGCCCTCCACCCTCGTGGGCCCCATGTTGCTCCACCGACGTACTCCTTCCTCCTATATATACCTACGTACCCCCAAACGATCAGATACGGAGCCAAAAACCTAATTCCACCGCCGCAACCTTCTGTACTCACGAGATCCCATCTCGGGGCCTGTTCCGGAGCTCCGCCGGAGGGGGCATCGATCACGGAGGGCTTCTAGATAAACACCATAGCCCCTCCGATGAAGTGTGAGTAGTTTACCTCAGACCTTCGGGTCCATAGTTATTAGCTAGATGGCTTCTTCTCTCTTTTTGGATCTCAATACAATGTTCTCCCCCTCTCTCGTGGAGATCTATTCGATGTAATCTTCTTTTGCGGTGTGTTTGTTGAGACCGATGAATTGTGGGTTTATGATTAAGATTATTTATGAACAATATTTGAATCTTCTGAATTCTTTTATGTATGATTGGTTATCTTTGCAAGTCTCTTCGAATTATCAGTTTGGTTTGGCCTACTAGATTGATCTTTCTTGCAATGGGAGAAGTGCTTAGCTTTGGGTTCAATCTTGCGGTGTCCTTTCCCAAAGTGATGAGGGGCAGCAAGGCACGTATTGTATTGTTGCCATCGAGGATAACAAGATGGGGTTTTATCATATTGCATGAATTTATCCCTCTACATCATGTCATCTTGCTTAAGGCATTACTCTGTTCTTATGAACTTAATACTCTAGATGCATCTTTGGATAGCGGTCGATGTGTGGAGTAATAGTAGTAGATGCGGCAGAGTCGGTCTACTTGTCTCGGATGTGATGCCTATATACATGATCATACCTAGATATTCTCATAACTATGCTCAATTACACAATTGCTCAACAGTAATTCGTTCACCCACCGTAAAATACTTATGCTCTTGAGAGAAGCCACTAGTGAAACCTATGACCCCCGGGTCTATCTTCATCATATTAATCTTCCAACACTTAGTTATTTCCTTTGCTTTTATTTTACTTTGCATCTTTATCATAAAAATACCAAAAATATTATCCTATCATATATATCAGATCTCACTCTCGTAAGTGACCATGTAGGGATTGACAACCCCTTATTGCGTTGGTTGCGATGATTTATTTGTTTTGTGTAGGTGCGAGGGACTCACGCGTAGCCTCCTACTGGATTGATACCTTGGTTCTCAAAAACTGAGGGAAATACTTACGCTACTTTGCTGCATCACCCTTTCCTCTTCAAGGGAAAACCATCGCAGTGCTCAAGAGGTAGCACCGATGCACTAGGTATTACACCTAGATCGAATATGAACTCCTTCATTTGCTGCTTCTGAAGCAGCTATGTACTCCACCTCACATGTAGATCCCGCCACGACGCTTTGCTTGGAACTGCACCAATTGATAGCTCCACTATTCAATATAAATACGTGTCCGGTTTGCGACTTAGAGTCATATGGATCAGTGTCAAAGCTAGCATCGACGTAACCATTTACAACAAGCTCTTTGTCACCTCCATAAACGAGAAACATATCCTAGTCCTTTTCCGGTATTTCAGGATGTTCTTGACTGCTGTCTAGTGATCCACTCCTGGATTACTTTGGTACCTCCTTGCTAAACTTATAGAAAGGCACACATCAGGTCTGGTACACAACATTGCATACATGATAGAACCTGTGGTTGAGTCATAGGGAATGACTTTCATTTTCTCTCTATCATCTGCATTGGTCGGGCGTTGAGTCCGGCTCAACTTCACACCTTGTAACACAGGCAATAACCCTTTCTTTGACTGATCCATTTTAAACTTCTTCAAAACTTTATCAAGGTATGTGCTTTGTGAAAGTCCAATTAAGCGTCTTGATATATCTCTATAGATCTTGATGCCCAATATATAAGCAGCTTCACCGAGGTCTTTCATTGAAAAATTCTTATTCAAGTATCCTTTTATGCTATCCAGAAATTCTACATCATTTCCAATCAACAATATGTCATCCACATATAATATTAGAAATGCTACAGAGCTCCCACTCACTTTCTTGTAAATACAGGCTTCTCCAAAAGTCAGTATAAAACCATATGCTTTGATCACACTATCAAAGCGTATATTCCAACTCCGAGAGGCTTGCACCAGTCCATAAATGGATCGCTGGAGCTTGCACACTTTGTTAGCACCTTTAGGATCGACAAAACCTTCTAATTGCATCATATACAACTCTTCATTAAGAATCCATTACGGAATGCAGTTTTGACATCCATTTGCCAAATTTCATAATCATAAAATGTGGCAATTGCTAACATCATTCAGACAGACTTAAGCATCGCTACGGGTGAGATGGTCTCATCGTGGTAAACTCCTTGAACTTGTCAAAAACCTTTCACAACAAGTCGAGCTTTGTAGACAGTAACATTACCATCAGCGTTGGTCTTCTTCTTGAAGATCCATTTATTTTCTATGGCTTGCCGATCATCGGGCAAGTCAACCAAAGTCCATACTTTGTTCTCATACATGGATCCCATCTTGGATTTCATGGCCTCAAGCCATTTCGCGGAATCTAGGCTCATCATCGCTTCCTCATAGTTCGTATGTTCGTCATGGTCTAGTAACATGACTTCCAGAACAGGATTACCGTACCACTCTGGTGCGGAATGTACTCTGGTTGACCGACGAGGTTCGGTAGTAACTTGATCATAAGTTTCATGATCATCATCATTAGCTTCCTCACTAATTGGTGTAGGCATCACTAGAACTAATTTCCGTGATGAACTACTTTCCAGTTCGAGAGAAGGTACAATTACCTCATCAAGTTCTACTTTCCTCCCACTCATTTCTTTCGAGAGAAACTCCTTCTCTAGAAAGGATCCATTCTTAGCAACAAATGTCTTGCCTTCAGATCTGTGATAGAAGGTGTACCCAACAGTTTCTTTTGGGTATCCTATGAAGACACACTTCTCCGATTTGGGTTCGAGCTTATCAGGCTGATGCTTTTTCACATAAGCATCGCAACCCCAAATTTTAAGAAACGACAACTTAGGTTTCTTGCCAAACCACAGTTCATATGGTGACATCTCAACGGATTTAGATGGTGTCTCTAATGCATAACCCCAAAACAATAGTGGTAAATCGGTAAGAGACATCATAGATCGCACCATATCTAATAAAGTACGGTTACGACACTTGGACACACCATTACACTGTGGTGGTCTAGGTGGCATGAGTTGCGAAACTATTCCACATTGTTTCAAATGAAGACCAAAATCGTAACTCAAATATTCGTCTCCGTGATCAGATCGTAGAAACTTTATTTCCTTGTTACGATGATTTTCCACTTCACTCTGAAATTCTTTAAACTTTTCAAATGTTTCAGACCTATGTTTAATTAAGTAGATATACCATTATCTTCTCAAATCATCTGTGAAGGTCAGAAAATAACGATACCCGTCGCGAGCCTCAACACTCATCGGACCACATACATCAATATGTATTCTTTCCAATAAATAGTTCAGTGGCTCGCTCCATTGTTCCGGAGAACGGAGTCTTAGTCATCTTGCCCATGATGCATGGTTCGCAAGCATCAAGTGATTCCAAAAGCCCATCTACATGGAGTTTCTTCATGCGCTTTACACCAATATGACCTAAACGGCAGTGACACAAATACGTTTAACTATCATTATTAATTTTGCATAATTTGGCATCAATATTATGAATATGTGTATCACCACAATCGAGATTCAACAAGAATAAACCACTCATCAAGGGTGCATGAACATAAAAGATATTACTCATACAAATAGAACAACCATTATTCTCTGATTTAAATGAATAGCCGTCTCGCATCAAACAAGATCCAGATATAATGTTCATGCTCAACGCTGGCACCAAATAACAATTATTCAGGTCTAAAACTAAGCCTGAAGGTAGATGTAGAGGTAGCGTGCCGACAGTGATCACATCGACCTTGGAACCAGTTCCGACGCACATCGTCACCTCATCCATAGCCAATCTTCCTTTAATCCGTAGCCCCTGTTTCGAGTTGCAAATATGAGCAACAGAACCAGTATCAAATACCCAGGCGCTACTACGAGCATTAGTAAGGTACACATCAATAACATGTATATCAAATATACCTTTCACTTTGCCATCCTTCTTATCTGCCAAATACTTGGGTAGTTCCGCTTCTAGTGACCAGTCCCTTTGCAGTAGAAACACTCTGTTTCAGGCTTAGGTCCAGACTTGGGATTCTTCCCGGGAGCAGCAACTTGCTTGCTATTCTTCTTGAAGTTCCCCTTCTTACCTTTGCCCTTTTTCTTAAACTAGTGGTCTTGTTAACAATCAACATTTGATGCTCCTTCTTGATTTCTACCTCAGTAGCCTTAAGCATTGCGAAGAGCTCAGGAATTGTCTTTTCCATCCCTTGCATATTATAGTTCATCACAAAGACTTTATAGCTTGGTGGAAGTGATTGAAGAACTCTGTCAATAACACTATCATCCGGAAGATTAACTCCAGCTGAGTCAAGTGGTTATGGTACCCAGACATTTTGAGTATGTGTTCACTGTCAGAACTGTTCTCCTCCATCTTGTAGCTATAGAACTTGTTGGAGACTTCATATCTCTCAACTCGGGCATTTTGTTGAAATATTAACTCCTGGAACATCTCATATGCTCCATGACGTTCAAAAACGTCTTTGAAGTCCCGATTCTAAGCCGTAAAGCCTGGCACACTGAACTATTGAGTAGTCATCAGATTTAGCTTGCCAGACGTTCATAACGTCCGAGTTCCTCCTGTAGCAGGCCTTGCACCTAGCGGTGCTTCAAGGACATAATTCTTCTCTGCAGCAATGAGGATAATCCTCAAGTTACGGACCCAGTCCGTGTAGTTTCTACCATCATCTTTCAACTTAGCTTTCTCTAGGAACACATTAAAATTCAAGGGAACGGTAGCACGGGCCATTGATCTACAACATAGATATGCAAAAACTATGAGGACTAAGTTCATGATAAATTAAGTTCAATTAATCATACTACTAAAGAACTCCCACTTAGATAGACATCCCTCGAGTCATCTAAATGATCACGTGATCCATATCAACTAAACCATGTCCGATCATCACGTGAGATGGAGTAGTTTTCAATGGTGAACATCTCTATTTTGATCATATCTACTATATGATTCACGTTCGACCTTTCGGCCTCAGTGTTCCGAGGCCATGTCTATACATGCTAGGCTCGTGAAGTTTAACCCGAGTATTCTGCACGTGCAAAACTGTCTTACACCCGTTGTATGTGAACGTAGAGCTTATCACACCCGATCATCACGTGGTGTCTCGGCACGACTAACTGTGGCAACGGTGCATACTCAGGGAGAACACTTATACCTTGAAATTTAGTGAGGGATCATCTTATAATGCTACCGTCGTACTAAACAAAATAAGATGCATAAAAGATAAACATCACATGCAACCAAATATGTGACATGATATGGCCATCATCATCTTGTGCCTTTGATCTCCATCTCCAAAGCACCGTCATGATCTCCATCGTCACCGGCTTGATACCTTGATCTCCATCGTAGCGTCATTGTCGTCTCGCCAACTATTGCTTCTACAACTATCGCTAACGCATAGTTATAAAGTAAAGCAATTACATGGCGATTGCATTTCATACAATAAAGCGACAACCATAAGGCTCCTGCCAGTTGCCGATAACTTTTACAAAACATGATCATCTCATACAATAACGTATATCACATCATATCTTGACCATATCACATCACATCATGCCCTGCAAAAACAAGTTAGACGTCCTCTACTTTGTTGTTGCAAGTTTTGCGTGGCTGCTACGGGCTTCTAGTAAGAACCATTCTTACCAACGCATCAAAACCACAACGATTTTTTGTCAAGTGTGCTATTTTAACCTTCAACAAGGACCGGCCGTAGTCAAATTCGATTCAACTAAAGTTGGAGAAACAGACACCCGCCAACCAGCTTTATGCAAAACAAGTTGCATGTCTACCGGTGGAACCGGTCTCATGAATGTGGTCATGTAAGGTTGGTCCGGGCTGCTTCATCCAACAATACCGCCGAATCAAAATAAGACATTGGTGGTAAGCAGTATGACTATGATCGCCCCACAACTCTTTGTGTTCTACTTGTGCATATCATCTACACATAGACCTGGCTTGGATGCCACTGTTGGAAACCATAGCATGCAATTTCAAAAAAAATCCTACACTCACGCAATATATATCTAGGAGATGCATAGCAACGAGGGGGGAGAGTGTGTCCCTGTACCCTCGTAGATAGAAAGCGGAAGCGTTAGCTTAACGCAGTTGATGTAGTCTAACGTCTTCGTGATCCAACCGATCAAGCACGGAACATACGACACCTCCGAGTTCTGCACATGTTTAGCTAGATGACGTCCCTCGAACTCTTGATCCAGCAAAGTGTCGAGGGAGAGTTTTGTCAGCACCATGGCGTGGCGACGGTGATGGTGATGTGATCCGCGCAGGGCTTCGCGTAAGCACTACGGCAATATGACCGGAGGAGTAAACTGTGGAGGGGGGCAGCGCACATGGCTAAGAGAACAATTGATGTGCCTTGGGGTGCCCCCTGCCCCCGAATATAAAGCAGGAGAGGGAGGAGGCCGGCCACAGGGGGCACGCCATGGGGGGAAACCGACTAGGACTCCTAGTCCAAGTCGGCCCCCCTTCCTTCTCTTGGAGGTGGAAAGGGGGAAGGAGAGGGAGAGGGGGAAAGGAAAGGGGGGCCGCACCCCCTTCCCCTTGTCCAATTCAGACTGCCCATGGGGGCAGGGGGCGCCACCCCTTGTGGTTTTCCCTCCCTCTCCTGTATGGCCCATAGTGTCCCATTACTTTCCCTAGGGGGTTCCGGTAACCCCTCGGTACTCCGATAAATATCCGAATCACTCTGAAACCATTCCAGTGTCCGAGTACTATCGTCCAATATATCAATCTTTACCTCTCGTCCAGCAACCAACTAAGCTTGGAGATGCCCCGAGTGGCATCCCCGCTTTCTTCTAACGACCATCGGTATTTTACTCGAAGCTATATTTTTATTCTTTACATAATATGTGTTTTGCTTGGAGTGTCTTGTACGATATGAGTCTTTTCTTGTTTTATTTTGCGTTTTAAGTCTTGATCGCTTGCTGGACACACCTATTTGAGAGAGCCAAATTTATGTCATGACTTGTTAGAATTGCTCTCTATGCTTCACTTAAATTTTTATGAGATATGGACTTGCTCTAGTGCTTCACTTATATCTTTTTGAGCACGGTGTGCTTTAGTATTTTTTTAAGAAATACTCTCTTGCTTCACTTAGATTTATTTGAGAATTAGTAAAATTTTCAAGAAATTCTCTCTTTGATCGGACCCACGAACACCTATGGGGCCGGCGGACCGGGCCCCTTGTGGTTCGGAGGGGGGCGGAGATCGCGCGAAGAGCGGATCGAGGCGAAGCACGCGAGCAGTTTACCCAGCTTCGGAGCTCTCCGGAGAGATAAAACTCCTACTGCTGCTTGTCTGGTTTGTATTGAGTTCTTGCTAGGGAGCGATGAGAGATACAAAACCTAGCGTGAGTGTCTCTGGTCTCGAATGAGTCGAACTGGTCGAACCCCCCACGTTGCATGGGCCTCCTTTTATACGCTAAAGGGGTCTCCGACAGGTGGCAACGTAGATGAGGGTACAAATGTAAAAACAGTAGTTGGTACACCTACTTGTACAGTGCACAGTGTTTTCTACCTAACCCTGACGGCAAGGGACAAAAGCATTAATTGCCCGTTAAATTATCGCCTAAACAGATTACAGAGACCGTCAGTGCGCCACCGCTTCGCCACGATGGCAAGCTTGTCGGCGCCGCTTATCGCTGCTCCCGCTGGCTGCAGCCTCTTGACACGCGCGCATGGAATGGTCCCATGGCGACACGTTGATAGATGAGCTGGAGCAGAGATGAAGAGAGGTGGCTTGCCGCGGCAAGTGCCTTGCCGCGGCTGAATCCTTGTCGCGCCCGGGGGGCTTGTCGCGCCCCGAGCCTTCCCGGCAAGCTCCTCTTGCCGGGGTCTTGTCTTCTGCGTGCCTTGAGTGGCCTTCCGGCAAGCTCCTCTTGCCGGGCCTTGTCTTCTTAGTCAAATACTTTGTTCTTGAATGGCTCCAAAGGAACCACAGAGGATCTTAGCGGTGACCGAGGCAAGCCCTGCCGCTGGAGTCTTTGCAATCTGCCGTCTGCAGTTCGGGATACTAGGGTACCCCTACTCTAGTACACCGACAGGAGCCCCCGGGCCTGGGCCGCACACGGTGCCGAGCGCTATCGGGCCAGGCCCAAAACAGTGCATGGTCACACGTGGCCTCGATCACGCCGTAACTCACCCCGGACCCACCACGTCCCCCACTAATGGCACGCACCGAACGTGGCGTCGTGCGAGAGATCGTGGGCGTGGTCGTGGGGGTTTCTTTATTAGGAAAAGCAGAACGTCCGCCCCATCCCCCTCCTTATAAACAGGGGAGACAGGGGCAGGCCGTCCACCTCGCCATTGTTGTCTTGTCAAGTAAACCACCGCTGCTCCCCCCTTCTTCTCCAGTGCGAAGAGAGCAGCGCTCACTTCTTCGCCACAAGCACACTCAACGCCGTCGACCTCCCCACCGCCTCAACCATGGCTCCGAAGGCCGACAAGGGAAGGGGGTGAAATCGGCCGGCCTTGGCGGCTCATGGCGCGCGCATGAGCGGGCCATCTTTCCCCTCAGCTCGACGCAAAGGAGCTGAGGGAGCTCTTCTACATCTTACGGTCGACGGAGGCGGCGTGCGCATCCGCGCCTGAAGGTACTCCCCGCCGCTTGGCGTCGGATTTAGCCCCAAGCGGGTATCCTTTCTTTGCCCTTTTCTTCTATTGCGGGCTCTGCCACGCCTTTTCCGAATTCTTTTGCAATATTATGAACACATACGGGTTCCGCCTCCTTGATTTCACCCCCAACGCCATTCTGACCATGGCAGTTTTCGCACACCTTTGCGAAAACTTTTGTCGGGATCCGCCCCAACGTTGCCCTCTACCGCCACTTCTTCATGCCCCGCGTAGAGAGAGGGGAGCCGCTTGCCGGAGGGATTGCTTGGGTCTCTGTGGTCGGCAAGAAAGAGGCCTACACGGAAGGGGAGTTCGCGACAAGTGGGAGGAGGTGGAGAGCCAACTGTTGTTGGATCGTGAGAGGAGAACCCGCAGTTCCTTCACTGCCGTCGCCAAACCCCAATAGTGCGCGGCAACGATTGGAGTAGCTTGGCGCCGGAGGATGCTAGGTTGAAGATAGTTGTGACCCGGATTTTGCGCCTCAGGCTTGCCGGACTCACCGTAGGCGCAGTTGGCGCAGACTTCCTTCGCCGCCGCATCGCTCCCTTGTAGGAGAGGAGGAGACCTGCTTGGGAGTTCCAAAATGCGGCAGACATCATGAGGCTGCGCCCGGGTCTCAATTGGAATTTCACCATCTTGGAGCTGGATGCGATGCTGCTAGAGCTGTTCAAGAACGACCCCGATCACCCCGAGTGGTTCAGGTTGTCGAGGGGGGTCGTCCCATTGTGCAACAACTCTGCACTCGACCGCATCCGCGCCATGATGCCATTGTGCGATTCCCATGGGATCGTTCCAACCTGGCAGGAGCCTTCCGACGAGATCGTGCAGCAGTTCTTCGACAGCCTGGAAGAAGTGCCGATCCGCTCCGACGAGCAGAAGAGGCTCTCCCGCGACACCACCGACGAAGAGATGGCGCGCATCGCCACAAGGTTGGAGGAGGCGGCAGCAGCTGCCGCCGCTGGCGTCTTCGGGTACACCGTGGAGGAGGCGGACGCAGCCGAGGCGGCAAGCCTTGCCGAGCGAAGGGAGTTCACCGACGAGGAAGAGCTTGCCGCACCCGAGGCTGAGTCGAGCGAACCAGCCGAGGGCGCTTCTTCTCCACCACCCAGCGACTTGCTGCCAACGGAGCCCCCGGCTCCGCCGAAGAGGCGTCTCCGCAAGGCCGGAGACGAGACGGGGCGGCAGACGGGCCCACAGCCGCAGCGCCGCGCGACGCGCTCTACCGCGGCAAGCGATGTTGCCGCGGGAGCACCCCACACTGCTGCGACAACTGGGGCGGGATCCTCCCAGGCCACCGCCGACGCCTCCGCCAAGCGGCCAAGAGAGCCCACCCCTCCGCCTCGTCGCACTGGAGGCGAGCCGGAGTTTGACTTCTCCGCACTCAGCTCAGAGGAGGAGGAAGAAGAGTAAGCTTCACTATTGTGCTTGTATTTCTTCAATTTTGTTGATTTATCTTGAATCTGACTTGCTTCGTTCCGAACTTTTTCCTTTTCAGGACGCTAGCCCAGAGAGCGTCGAAGAGGGCCAAGACCCCGGTGGTCGTCGTTGAGGATGATCCACCCGTGGCAACAGGAGACGCGTCTGAGGCCCCCTTGCCGGACCCGGCAACCCTTCCTCAGAGCAGCCCCCAGCACAGCCCACAGAGTAAGTATGCGGTTTTCTCCTTACTATTATGTGTGCGTGGGTGCTCCTTCTTCGTTGATATCTGACCATTGGTTTGTGTAGGAGCAGAGCAGCCTCATCAGGAGGGCCCGGAAGCCGCCCCCGAAATTCTGTCTGCTTCGACTACGCCGCCAAGGGAGGATTCTCCGGCAAGGGAGGCTACTCCGACAAGGGAAGCTACCCCGGCAAGGGATAGCACCAGTGATCCTCCAGTGATCGAGACCACGGCTGCAGATCCCATTGCAGGTAATCCCTTTGCGCGAAAATTTCCCTTGGGCTTGTTTTCTTCTGTTCTTCTTTGAATATTTGCTTATCTTTCTTTCTTTGTCCGCCATGTAGCCGATGGAGGTCGAGGTCGTCGGTGAGGACGGCGCTGCTGCAACACCGACGGTTGGCCATGGACGATCGCTGACGAGCCTGTCGGCGAGGAGGCAACCGAGGCTGCCGACGCAGAAGCCGGCGAGGGGTCGGGCGATCGCACTGACGGCCCTGAGGCCGCAGGAGCGCCAGGCGCTACACCGACCGCCGATTCCCCCGCCGTTGCTGCAGCGTCAGGCTCCGAGGAGCCCCAGCCTGGCGCCTACTTGAAGGCCGGCGACGGCGTCTTCATCAAACTCCCCCGAGTCGAGCTCAGGCGCCCGGTCGAAGGAGAGACCTTCGATGGCGAGCTACTCGCCTCATTGGCCGACGCTGGTGGACGCCAGCAGCAAAGCAGCGGCGAAGTCTGAGGAGGAGCAATGCTGAAGAAGCTGTTGTCGCTCTACCGCGCCCGGCAAGCCAAGTTGGAGTCCCGGGAAGCACTTGTCGCGAGGGCGGGAGCAGACATGGAGAAGCGCGCAGAAGAGCTCCGGAGCGCCAACCAAGAAACTCTCCGGAACGTAGCAGAAGCGCGGGAGCAAGTTGCAGAAGAGCGCACGGCCTTCATCCTCGAGAAGGCCACAGCTGAGGAGGAGCAGCGGCTAGCCGCCGAGAAGCTCTCCGTGCAGAAGAGCGAGCTGGCACAGCGGAAGGTCAACCTGGACAGCCATGAGGAAGATCTTGTCGCGCGCGAGGAGTCACTTGGCGGGGCGCTTAAGGAAGCGAAGGATGCTGCCGCTGCCGCCGAGGCCGCCAAGGAGGAGTTGAAAGGCGAAGGTGGCGCCCGGAGGCCGATCTCGGAAGAGCGGCGAAGAGCTTGCAGCGCTCAAGCACGAGCGCGAGAAGGACGCTTACACCCTTGGTGAGCTGCGGGCCGTCGCCGATAGGGGCAAGGAGCTCGGCGCCGCCAAGGATTCCAAGGTGGATCTTGAGCTGAAGCCGACCACTCACGCAGACGCCTGGATGGCGCCCGAGAGCAGGAGGTGGGCCTGTTGGAGACAATCAAGGCCAAGGAGGAGCTCTGGCGAATCTGTTGATACCAGGCGCCTTGAGGGAGAGTGTGGAGCACTGGACCGAAGGTCTTGTGGATACTGCTGCCGACGTCCACAACGAGCTGATGGAGCTGGGGATGGTGGATCTTGCATACTCCTCCGACGAGAATCTCCAACCCAGTGCCAAGCTCAGCTTATTCTTCAAGGGCGTGGTGACGGGCCTCCGGCGACTCCGGGAAGAGGTCCCAAACCAGCTGGCCGAGGAGTCACGCCAGATCTGTGCAGGAGCCCTCGAGAAGGTGTTGATAAAGGTGGCCTTCCGCAACCCAGGCCTCAACCTCAACGGCGTCCTCAGATCCTTGCCGCCAGATGCCGACATGGAGGCGCTCAAAGCCCTTGTCGCACCCATTGTGGACAAGGTGAACAAGATCAAGCGAATTGATGGCGACCGCGTGGACTAGGCCACCAATTTTATCTTTCCCTTGTCGCTGCTGATCATGTTTAGAACACTTTGTTAGATCAGCGACAAGTTATTTTGTAATATACTCTATCTTAGGCGATCAATGCAATGTTATTTCCTCTACTTGACTCCTTCCTTTATGCGTTTACGCCCCTCGCATTTAGGGAACTTGTCGGCGCGAGCACCTTTGCATGGCCGAGTGTGGAACGTCGGCTGACTTCTTGGCGGTGCCGCCTCCGACAAGCAACCTTGTCGCGACTAGCTGCAGCTCACTTAAGTTGTTGAGCGGACTCGAAACAAAGTAAGGGCGCGACTAGCCGCGAGTTGGTTCCTCTGCGCACAGGTTTTCCATACAAAGTACTATCGTTCGAGGAAGATAACTTAAAAATTTAAGAGCTGATTGCTCAAACTTTGGCAACTTAGCTTTTCTGTCGTTTGCTTCCCGATAAGGTGAAACTTCCTCGAGCAACGCTTGGTCCATAGTATTATCTTCTTCTTCCCCCACTGGTTAACTTGTGCGCGAGGGAGTCTTCCTTTCTTTGAGAAAAGAGAAAGAAGAGAAAATAAAGTTATGGAGCCTAGTGGCTCGATATTGCTTACCGGGTGTGGGTGCTGCACAAAGTGTTAGCAAAAACATGCAATAAAATGATGAAAGCATGAATTTGACAAGTTGTGCGCAACACATGAGCTTTTCTTGATGCAGGGTCTGCGCCCGGCTTTGTACAAAGGATTACATGCAACAGCGGCAAGACTTGTACAAAAGGTGGTTGCTTAACAGGTTCCGAATCACGCCTCTATGGGTAAAACTAACGAAGAAGCTCAATGTTACAGGAGTTGCTCACCGCAATGCCAACTTCTCTCACCAGGCGGACAGAGCCAGGCCTAGTGACTCGTTTCACCCGATAAGGGCCTTCCCACTTTGGCGTCAACTTGTTTGAATTCTTGGTGGACTGAACGCGCCGAAGAACAAGGTCGCCTTCCTCGAGGCTTCTGGCACTAACTTTGCGACTATGGTAGCGACGCAAAGCTTGCTGGTAGCGTGCAGCTCGTACAGAGGCCTGAAGATGATCCTCCTCAAGGAGCAGCGCGTCATCTTGTCGCAGCTGCTCTTGCTCAAACTCATCATAAGCGAGCACTCGAGGTGATCCGTATACGAGTTCCGTGGGGAGAACTGCCTCTGCTCCATAGACTAGAGCAAAGGGTGTCTGGCCAGTGGCTCGATTTGGCGTCGTCCTGATCGACCAAAGAACCACCGGCAGCTCCTCAATCCAGTTTCTTCCGCACTTGTGCAGCCTGTCGAAAGTTCTGGTCTTGAGACCGCAGCACTTCAAAGCATTGCCCTTTCGCTTGACCGTTGCTTCTCGGGTGAGCAAGCGAAGCAAAGCAGACCTTGGCGCCAAGATCTTGGACGTCTTGCATGAAGGTGCGACTCAGAATTGAGTGCCGTTGTCGGTGATGATCCTGTTAGGGATTCCAAACGGCAAACAATCGACCAAGAACTTGATTGGTTGTCTTTGTCACCTTCCTCACTGCTTCCACTTCCGGCCACTTTGTGAACTTGTCGATAGCAACGTACAAGTACTCAAAGCCCCCGACAGCTCGGGGGAAGGGGCCGAGGATGTCGAGCCCCCAGACCGAAAATGGCCAGGATAAAGGGATCGTCTGGAGAGCTTGAGCTGGCTGGTGTATCTGTTTGGAATGGAACTGCACGCTTCACACTTGGTTACTTGTGCAGTTGCATCACGGAGGCTGTCGGCCGGAAGAAACCTTGCTTGGAAAGCTTTGCGGCAAGGGCTCTTCTTGCCAATGTGGTGACCACATATGCCTCCGTGTATCTCGCCAACAGCTTTTGTCCATCTTCCGGCAAATACACTTCAATTTCACACCTTTGAGTCTTCTTACATGCAGTATCTTTGTCGACAAACCGGTACATACTTGACTGCCGGGCTACTCTCTCGGCTTCTTCTTGCTCTTGGGAAGTTCTCCTGCTGAAGGAAATGGACAATCTGCTGCGCCCATGCTGGAGCTTGTGGCTCGACAACAAGGACTAAAGGCACATCTGCTGCTGCGGGAACACCAGCTTCCACGGCAAGGAGCTGCGGTCCTGCCGGAGCTTGATGTTCCCCGGCAAGCTTGCCGGAGCAAAACTTGTTGGGAGCGTCTGCTTCAACGAAACAAACCCTGGGGCTTGTCGGAGCAGACCGCCTCACTCTGATGGCGTCGATCTTGGGGACCTTCGTGGCGGCGGCTTCGGGAGCTCTGCCGGAAGTAGTCACCAGAGATCAACTTCCTCTTCTTGTTACATCCGATTGATGGTGTTACGGTTGGTTGAGTCGACTTGAGCACGAAAATCCCTGGTTCCACAGCAACTTAAGTGCAGCGCACTTTGACGAGCCATCAGCAATATCATTCTGAGCTCTTGGAACATGTTCCATTTGTAGGCCGTCAAAGTGTTCTTCTAGCTTCCTCACTTCATCAACGTAGGCTTCCATCAATGGACTCTGATAATCTTTGTACACTTGGCGGACGACAAGCTGCGAGTCACCCCTGACAATAAGCTTCTTGATCCCAAGGTCCACTGCGATCCTGAGACCGGCAAGCAAACCTTCATACTCTGCAGTATTGTTTGTTGCTTGCTCCTTGGGAAAGTGCATCTGGACTACATACTTGAGGTGCTCTCCGGTGGGTGCTATAAGCACGCCAAAGACCGGGCGCCTTGCAGCCGAGAAGGCACCATCAAAGTACATCAGCCACTCTTTGCTTGCTTCCTTGACGGGAATGCTCGTCTCTGGAATTTCTTAAATGCAGTGTTGGCGTCCATTCTGCTATGAATTCTGCCAATGCTCGCTTTGGATAGTTGAAGTGCTTTCAAACTTTAGGCCAAAGCTTGACAGTTCCAGTGCCCACTCGACAATCCTGCCTGTTGCCTCTGGATTCTGCAGTATCCTCTTCAGCGGAAAGCGAGTGACAACTGTGATCTCATGTGCTTGGAAGTAACGGCGCATCTTTCTCGAGGCCATGAGGAGGCCGAAAAGCAATTTCTGCACACCAGAGTACCTTGACCTAGCCCCCTGCAGGAGGGAACTGACAAAGTAAATTGGGCGCTGCACCATCCTTTTCTGCATCTGCTCTTGCGTCTGCGCAGATCCGTCCTTGTCGGGACCAGAGCTTGCCGGCGAAGCCCCCTGCTTGTCGCTGGATGTGTCTGCCGTGGTTGCTAGCTCGTCATCCGCCTCCCTCTCCGCTACTAACGCAGCACTAACCACTTGATTGGTTGCTGCTATGTATAGCAGCAACTTCTCTTGTGGCTTAGGTGCGACAAGTGTTGGAGTGGAGGACAGGTACCACTTCAAGTCCTGCAGCGCGGCCTCCGCTTCGGGAGTCCATTTCATTGGACCTGCCTTCTTCAAAATTTTGAAAAATGGCAGGGCGCATTCAGCAGACCTAGAGATAAACCTGCTGAGAGCAGCTACGCAACCGGCAAGTCTTCGTACATTCTTGACGCGCTTTGGTGCTTCAATCTGCTCAATGGCCTTGATCTTGTCGGGATTGGCTTCAATCCCGTGAGACACGAAGAACCCGAGAAGCTTGCGGAAGGGACTCCAAACACGCACTTCTCGGGGTTGAGCTTGAGGTTGATCTTGCGCAGATTTGCAAAGGTCTCGTCCAAATCTTGAACCAGAGTTGCTTTGTCCTTGCTCTTGACCATTATGTCATCCATGTAGGCTTCTACATTTCTGTGCATTTGCGGCTCAAAAGCGTCATGAACTACCCTTGCAAACGTTGAACCGGCATTCTTCAAACCGAAAGGCATCCGTATGAAACAGTATGTGCCACATGGAGTAATGAATGCGGTCTTCTCCTCATCCTCTTCAGCCATGAAGATCTGATGGTATCCTGAGTATGCATCAAGAAATGAAAGCAAATCACATCCAGCCGTGGCATCAATAATCTGGTCGATGCGCGGCAAGGGAAACGGGTCTTTGGGACAAGCTTTATTAACATCCGTGAAGTCAATACAAAGTCTCCATTTCCCATTTGCCTTGCGCACAACTACAGGATTGGCCAACCACGTAGGATGGAGCACTCCTCGACAAGGCCTCGCTGCTTCCAATTTCTTGATCTCTTACGCTATGAACTCTTGGCGCTCCACCGCCTTCCTTCGACTTTTTGCTTGACGGGCGCATGAGGAAAACGGCCAGCGGTGCTCAATTACTTTCACAGGAACACCGGGATGTCGACGGTTGCCATGCAAACACGTCGACATTCGCCCTTGAGAAAGCAACGAGCGCGCCTTCCTATTTAGGGTCGAGAGAGGCACTGATGGTGAAGGTACCACCATTGCCGTCCTCCTTGGCGGACACCTTCTTGGTCTTTGGCGGAGCTGCCATCTTCTTCTTTCACTTGCCGGTGGAGCTCGATGGTGCGTCCTCGGCCAGTAGCGCGGCACTCCGAAGAGGTGCGCTTGCCTGAGTGGGCATCAGAGCTCTTGCCGGACTTGGACTTGGTCATCTTCCCCGGCTGATCGGACCCACGAACACCTATGGGGTCGGCGGACCGGGCCCCTTGTGGTTCGGAGGGGGGCGGAGATCGCACGAAGAGCGGATCAAGGCAAAGCACACGAGCAGTTTACCCAGCTTCGGAGCTCTCCGGAGAGATAAAACTCCTACTGCTGCTTGTCTGGTTTGTATTGAGTGCTTGCTAGGGAGCGATGAGAGCTACAAAACCTAGCGTGAGTGTCTCTGGTCTCGAATGAGTCGAACTGGTCGAACCCCCTCTACGTTGCGCATGGGCCTCCTTTTATACGCTAAAGGGGTCTCCGACAGGTGGCAACGTAGATGAGGGTACAAATGTAAAAACAATAGTTGGTACACCTACTTGTACAGTGCATAGTGTTTTCTACCTAACCCTGACGGCAAGGGACAAAAGCATTAATTGCCCGTCCGTGTCGCCTAAACAGTGCAACAGAGACCGTCAGGTGTGCCACCGCTCGCCATGATGGCAAGCTTGTCAGCGCCGCTTATCGCTGCTCCCCGCTGGCTGCATAGCCTCTTGACACGCGCGCATGGAATGGTCCCATGGCGACACGTTGATAGATGAGCTGGAGCGGAGATGAAGAGAGGTGGCTTGCCGCGGCAAGTGCCTTGCCACGGCTGAATCCTTGTCACGCCCGGGGGGCTTGTCGCGCCCCGAGCCTTCCTGGCAAGCTCCTCTTGCCGGGGTCTTGTCTTCTGCGTGCCTTGAGTGGCCTTCCTGGCAAGCTCCTCTAGCCGGGGCCTTGTCTTCTTAGTCAAATACTTTGTTCTTGAATGGCTCCAAAGGAACCACGGAGGATCTTGGCAAAGTGACTGTGCAAGCCACGCCATGGGTGTCAGAATCGCCCAGGCACGAAGTTTGGGATACTAGGGTACCCCTACTCTAGTACACCGACACTCTTGATTCACTTAAATTATTTTGAGAGAAAGAAAAAGAATTATGCTCATGATCTTCACTTATATTTGTTTGAGCTTATGAAAAGGAACACATGAAAATTAGTCCCAAAGTGATAGATATCCAAGAAGGATGTAATAAAAAACTTTCATGAAGATCATTGGACAAAATAAACTTGATTCTTAGTAATAGTTTTGAGATATGATGATGTGATATGTGAGTTGTGTTGATGAGTAATTATGCTTTAGTAAGAATATTGGTGTTAAGGTTTGTGATTCACTATGCAAGCACGAAAGTCAATAGTCATGCAATGAAATTATATCCTACTTGTGGTGCATTATTCAGTGTTGATTATGCTTAATGCTTGCTTATGAGATTATTTGTTTCTTGGTTGGTCGCTTCTCAATCTTTTGCTAGCCTTCATTTTGCACCAAGTATGATCTCTACTTGTGCATCCAAAATCCTTCAAACCAGTTTTGCCACATGAGTCCACTATATCTACCTATATGCTGTATTCTTTTGCCATTCTAAGCAAATTTGCATGTGCCATCTCTAATTTTCAAAATAAACTTCTCTTTTGTGTGTTCGTTTAAGCATGAGCGTGTGAGGGGTGGCTAATATTTTTCATGTTGGATGTGTTATTCTCACGATGAGTGTTTATTCACTTGTCATTGCACGAGAGTAAGGCAAAGGTTTTAGGGATGCCCAGTCCCGAAATGAAAAAAATGAATTTAATTTATGTTGTCAAATAATAAATTCCTTGGAAAGTGTTGGTATGGAGGGCAACTGTGGATACGGCTAGCCATGGAAAGTGAAAGTACGGTGGAAAAAGGAATAAACTTTATTTTCCGTTTGGGAACCGCCTATGATATATCTAGCACGAAAAGTGTTGGGAACTCTAAGTCGTTTTCGTTGATGGGTTGGATACACCTCCCAAAATGTTTTTATCTCTAACTTTTTTGCTTTGATCTCTCGCACCTCTACAAATCCCTACTTCCCTCTGCGAAGGGCCTTTCTTTTTTACTTTATGCAATTTTTATTTTGAATTTGAGTCTCCATCTTCTCTTATAAAAGCACCAACTAGGAGGTAATATGATCATACTTGAGTATTGGGTGTAGCTAATATGTGGGTGTGTTTCATGAATGGATCAATGGTTGAGCATGATGGGCTAGGGATAACTTATTTTAGCGTTAATATTTTGAAAGACATGGTTGCTTGTTGATATGCTTGAGTATCTAAATTATCATGTCAAAACTAGACTATTGCTTTGAATCACTAAAAGTCCAATTGTCCATGCTATAAAGAAAAGAATATGATATGACATGATAGACAGCATTCCACATCTAAAATTCTGTTTTTATCACTTACCTACTCGAGGACGAGTAGGAGTTAAGCTTGGGGATGCTGATATGTCTCCAACGTTTCTATAATTTTTGTTTGTTCCATGCTGTTATATTATCAATCTTGGATGTTTCATAATCATTTTATAGTCATTTTATATCGGTTTTTGGTACTAACCTATTGACATATTGCCAAGTGCTAGTTGCTGCTTGCTGCATGTTTTTTACATAGCAGGAAATCAATATCAGATGGAGTCCAAATGCAACGAAACTTCACGGAGATTATTTTGGACCAGAAGGAATATAATGGTTCCTGGCTACGCCTCGGTGTGCCCCGAGGAGGGCACAACCCACTAGGGCGCGCCAGGAGGCCCAGGCGTGCCCTGGTGGGTTGTGCCCACCTCGGGTGCACCCTGGACCGCCTCTTTGCTCTGTAAATACCCCAATATTCCCAAAACCCTAGGGGAGTCGACGAAATATTCATCCAGCTGTCGCAGAGTCCAGAACCACCAGATCCAATCTAGACACCATCTCGGATGGGGTTCACCACCTCCATTGGTTCCTCTTCGATGATGCGTGAGTAGTTCTTTGTAGACCTTCGGGTCTGTAGTTAGTAGCTAGATGGCTTTCCCTCTCTCGCTGAATTCTCAATATAATGGTCTCTTGGAGATCCATATGATGTAACTCTTTGTGCGGTGTGTTTGTTGGGATCTGATGAACTTTGAGTTTATGACCAGTTATATCTTTTTATATCCCTGAAAGTTATTTGAGTTTCTTTGATCTCTTATATGCATGATTTCTTATAGCCTCGTATTTCTTCTCCGATATTTGGGTTTTGTTTGGCCAACTTGATCTATTTATCTTGCAATGGGAAGAGGTGCTTTGTATTGGGTTCGATCTTACGGTGCTTGATCCCAGTGATAGAAGGGGAACCGACATGTATGTATCGTAAGGATAAAACAATGAGGTCTATATCTACATAGATAGATCTTGTCTACATCATGTCATCATTCTTATTTCATTACTTCATTTCTCCAAGAACTTAATACACTAGATGCATGTTGGATAGCGGTCGATGTGTGGAGTAATCGTAGTAGATGCAGGCAGGAGTCGGTTTACTAATCTTGGACATGATGCCTATATAATGATCATTTCCTGGATATCGTCATGATTATTTGAAGTTCTATCAATTGCCCAACAATACTTTGTTCACCCACCGTTTGCTATTCTCTCGAGAGAAGCCACTAGTGAAACCTACGGCCCCGGGTCTCTTTCTCATATATTTGCCTTTGCGATCTACTTTTCCTTTGCATTTATTTTCAGATCTATTAAACTAAAAATACAAATATACCTTGCTGCATTTTATTTTATTTGCGATCTATTTATTCAATCTATTACAACTTTCTCCCATCCACAAGCCATCTCTGGCGCTGTTACCCGAAAGGGATTGACAACCCCTTTAACGTATCGGGTTGCGAGTGGTTGTTATTTGTGTGCAGGGGTTGTTTACGTTGTGTTGCTTGGTTCTCCTACTGGTTCGATAACCTTGGTTTCATATCTGAGGGAAATACCTACCGCCGCTATGCTGCATCATCCCTTCCTCTCTAGGGAAATACCGACGTAGCTTCAAGCGACATCAATATTCTACAAAGGACTTTATCGGTCAAACCGCAGTAACAACATACGTCATTCCCTTTGTCATCGGTATGTTACTTGCCCGAGATTCAATCGTCGGTATCATTATACCTAGTTCAATCTCGTTACCGGCAAGTCTCTTTACTCGTTCCGTAATGCATCATCCCGCAACTAACTCATTAGTCACATAGCTTGCAAGGCTTATAGTGATGTGCATTACCGAGAGGGCCCAGAGATACCTCTCCGATACTCAGAGTGAAAAATCCTAATCTCGATCTATGCCAACCCAACAAACACCTTCGGAGACACCTGTAAAGCATCTTTATAATCACCCAGTGACGTTGTGACGTTTGACAACACACAAGGTGTTCCTCCGATATTCGGATGTTGCATAATCTCATAGTCAAATGAATATGTATAAGTCATGAAGAAAGCAATAGCAATAAAACTTAACGATCATTATGCTAAGCTAACGGATGGGTCTTGTCCATCACATCATTCTCCTAATGATGTGATCCCGTTCACCAAATGACAATATATGTCTATGGTCAGGAAACTTAACCATCTTTGATTAACGAGCTAGTCAAGTAGAGGCATACTAGGGACACTTTTTTTTGTCTATGTATTCACACATGTATCAAGTTTCTATTAATACAATTCTAGCATGAATAATAAACATTTATCATGATATAAGGAAATATAAATAACAAGTTTATTATTGCCTTTAGGGCATATTTCCTTCAAACGTGTGGTAGTATCTAGTCTTGGATAACATACACATAACTCAGTTTCTTAAGGACGGTCTCAATGAGACAACCCACCATGTACTCCTACATGGTCTCTCATCGCTACCTTTACCAAATCGTGTTCACACACTTAGCTCTCAACATCAGAACATGATCACAACACTCCAATTCATCCCCGATGAATCAGACCCGACACAACTCTAAGTAATAGCAGACATAACAACCAATCATGGATGAGTAGGCACCTCATGGCTCAAATAACTCCTACTCATGGTAGTGGGTTTCAACTATTTACTGTGGCAAAGACGGGTCATGCAGATGAATGGGTTCAACTACCGCAACATGTAACAGTTGAATCGTTGTTGTCCTAATGCAGTAAAAGACAGTAGGAGCAAGAGAGTGGGATTGTATCGGAGTGATCAAGGGGGTTTGCTTCCGTGGCACCTCTGAAGATAGTATTGCTCTTCATCAGTGACAACGATCACAACGCCAGAAACATCGGCTACCAAGAAGGAACAACATCGACTAGCAAAGAAGGAACACAATCAATGCAATGCACATTCACATGAATGACATGTCATGTTAAGGTACTGAATTCACCTGATGTGATATTTAGCCAAGTTAAATAAAGTGGAATTCAAACATATAGTAAATTCCAACTCAAAAACTAATTACCATATATTCCATAATCATGAATTGTCCTAGTTGGTGATGTTAACTTGCTCAAACATGCATGAACATGGCATAAACAGATTCTTCATATTTTTCTGATCTTTTTTCATATATAAATTATTTTCATGTGAGTTACAGTTTAATTTCTATGATTTTTAGAAGTTTGCATCATTTTCTGAAATTCATAAATCATTTTCTGATTTACTTTAATTCCAGAAATATTTATGACGTTAGCCTGGTCAAAAGTGATGTCAGCAAGTCAATTCGGTTGACCACAGAGGCTGACCGATTAGAGGCGATCAGCTAGCGGCGGGCCAAGTCAAACACCGAAAGTGGGATCGGGTCAGCGGTGATGTCGACAAGTCAATACTAACGTGTGGGGTCCACTGGTATTAATACTAATCTAAACAGAAATAAAGTTGGGTTAATTTGCGGAGTGGGCCTACTGTCAATGACTCATACGCTAATTAACTACATCATTAGGCGGCTAATGATGATGCCACGTCATCATCACCGGAGTTAAACTGGCGAGGACCGGATGACCACCGTTCGCTCGATACAGGGCACCAAAACACATGAGGTTTGCGGTGTTGGGCTGCTGGCATTGCGTGTTATCGAATGGTGGTGGAGTTGCACCAAATGGTCATTAGAATCGAGGCTAGCGACAAGGTTTGGCGACGGCAGAGCTAGTGGCTCAGGCGGCGGCTGCGGTGCACCAGACGGCGATCTGAGGGCCGGGTTAGGCTCCTGGGAGCATGGTGAGTACGAGGATCTGCTCGGAAGCGAGTGACATCAACTATGGCCGCGACAGTGACATGGCCGGTGGTAGCGAGCTCTCAGGCTCAGTGTCTAGCGTGGTTAGGGGTCAAAATCGACAAAGGGGACAGAGGGGTTGGGAGCAGGAGCTCACGACGAGTCTGACGGTGGTCTCAGCGGGCTCGAGGAGGCATCAGAGAGGAGGAACAACAGCGGCAATCTCTGGCGGCCAAGGAGGAGGAAGACGGTGATGGTGGCGCTATAGGGCATCCATGGTCTCGGGCTTCAGCTCAGAGGTGAAGTGCTCGACGGCGGATCTTCCGGATATGGTGGGTGGGCACGGGTACAACGATGGGCGCGACATCGGCAAGGGGCGGCGACAGCGGCTCTTGGGGACAATCGGGGGAGAGAGCTAGCATAGGGGTGAGGTCCAGGGAGAGAGGGGAAAGGCAGAGAGGGTCGAGGGTGTTTGAACGGCGCACTAGAAGGGTCAGGGCGGCTGGGACACGTCGAAGCAGGAGGTGGCGGCCAGCGACGCGCGCTCTGCCACGACTTGTCCTCCTGGAGAGGGGTTGAAGACAATCCTGCCCCTCGCTAGGATGGGCTGGGCCGGCTGGCTACAGTAGCAGGCTGGCTACAGGTAAGTTTCTTTTCTATCTCTCTTTTCTGTTTCCTGCTTTCTATTTTGCAACTTTGTTTGAATTTGGTTTTCAAACCAAACTATTTTATATGTTTCTGAAAATTAATATGTGGTTTGTTAGGATATATACAGAGCCACTCACAGGTTTTCAGAGCCACTGGAGCTATAAACTCATTTTATATCATTTATTAGCCCCAATTCAAATACAATATGAGTTAATTCAAAGACCAAAAATGTCTTGGAAAAATATGCATCATCTCTGGATAAGGTTTCCACCTTTTTCCCTAAATCATGAACATTTTTGAAGGGCATTTTGGGTTCATTGAAAAGATTTAAATTTGAACCCATTTCAAAATCATTTGAATTTAAACAGGATGACATGATGCTAACTGATGCAACTATTTACAAACAAAATTCTAAGGATGTGACAACTCTCCCCCACTAAACAAGAATCTCATCCCGAGATTCAAGACGTGGAGTAAGAGGAAGGGGAACACTGAACTAACACATTCTTCATGATCCAATTGCACTTCTTGAGGATGTTGATCCATTGTATTGTCTTGAACTTAACACCTTTGCTTCCGAGATCTTTTTACAATACGACAACAAAATGAATAGAAAACTCCACAAGAATCGATCCCCATGAAGATCGTACAACTCCTGATCAACTCAGAGAATGAGACGTAACAACATCTCTCGAGATGAGACACAAACACACATCAGGAACGAGGTAAGGAAGTAGATGACAAAGGTTCAACTTGGTAGGCAACAATTCCACGCTTAATAAGATGGTGGATGGGTTTGAAAATAGCGAGGAGATATATTGCCCTTAACACCATAACGGGGCACCTTAGGGAAGGTGACTCGTATAATTATTCCCTTAAGTGGAAAAAGAATTACTTTATAGAGATAATTGAAACTCTTCGTACCAGGCGAAGGCAAATTTACAAATGATCATTTGAACGAAGTCGAAAGAATGGTATACTCATGTTGGAGAGGAAACTATGGTTATAGAACAACTCGGCAAACGGAAGGCACATTCCAATTGATACCGATGATATAACCTAGTGTTTGAGCATGCTTTCGAGAACTTGAGAATTCTCATATTCATCGGGGTTTTACCAACATCTATGCCAAAGATCCTGGCAACACTTCATACTACCATGATGAACATCGATGGAGGATGCAGATGCAAAGAAAGACAACACTTTCTCAGATTTTACCCTAGCGCAAAGGAAACAAAATCTGGATGATTGACCGAGAGACATTTAGCAATCCGCTTCTAATGTTTTCCTTGATGTTTAAGATACCACGATCATGCTTCAAAGTGGCATCAACATGGTCATCAAGTAGAGGTCGGACTTCGGGAGCTCAAGAATCCATAAGGATCAACTTCAGAATAAGTCATGTGAAATCCTCATGGGGAGTGACCAAATGGCTTAATCAAGATACTACAATAATAGTGCTTCCAGCTAGGTGCGTCCACTTCACCGGAACCTATATCATAGTTCTTGGAAGAAGTTCCAACTCTCATAATCAAGATACTACAATAATAGTGCTTCCAGCTAGGTGCGTCCACTTCACCGGAACCTATATCATAGTTCTTGGAAGAAGTTCCAACTCTCATATCTGCTTGAGATTCAGATCTCATTGGTGACAGGATGCTTCAGACTCAGCATGTCTGAAAAGGAAAGTTTGCAACACAAATCAACGAGATGACATTGCAAGATTCTCAAGAAATGAACTAGTTTGCATGACAACATGACCACATAGAAGTCTTACAACAAAACACTACCGGTTTTTGGTTGGGAACCATCGTCGAGGTTAACGAAGTCCTTACATAAGGCATGCTCTTAAGAAGGAACTTCCTTTCCTTGAACAGATCAATCAGTGGCTTAGTGTGCTAGGGAATACATATGGAATGAAGATGATCAGTCTATCAGACCATAGAATACTTCGCACATGCATGACTGGCTTGGTATGATTTCATAGGAAACAAAAACAAGCTTTTTTGAATTCACGACGGCAACTTGCACCAAATGCACGTGAATAAGATTGATCAAACATATACTTCATGCGCTAGCACGAAGGAAATGCTTTCAAAAGTTTCCAACACTATTTTGATGTTCAACATGAACCATGGAGAAGATAAAATGCTGCCGATGGGCTCAATAAAAAGTCATCAGAATTTCCATGTAAATGGAAATCCATGATTATGTGAACATGGTGATAGCATTGGTCAGACCAAAAGAATATAATGATGCATGATCGAGGAAAAAACCCACGAGTAAGATAACATTATGAAAATCATTGGTTCTGATTTGATTTGACGATAGCCCATACTCAAATCAAAGATTGGATAAGATAATAGCTCCAACAATTGATCACAAGGATCAATCGATGAAGATATTACCTTTCTTCAACACACACACACACACACAAAAAAATATCCCTTTAAATGAACTAAGTTAGGCAAAGCTTTTATCTTCCAACTCTCCAAGTTGTTGTTTAGCTTAACCTACTAGTTCAGGGTATCCAACACAGATTCTTAGAGAAGGGATGGTGTAAAGGAAAACCAACTTGATCATGAAGTTTACATAGCAGTCAAGGGACAACCTGGCAATACTTCCGAGAAGACATTCGGAAAATCATGAACCACCTATATGTTACAAGATCGAGAACAATCTTGCTTTTCAGGGCAAAACGATATGATCAAAAGAGCAAGAGATTCACACAATCCTAACTCATTGATCGAAAAATTGCACCAAGAAAAGTGGACTAGGTAGCACCGTCAATCTTACGATGACAATACAATTACCAACACGCTAAGAATGAGAATATTTTCCGTGAACTACCAAGCAATAGAGTTACTAGGAGTATTGATTTCACACATTATGATTCACTTGTCAGCATTCTGGTTACAATAACACCGGAACTGAGGAATGAATAATGATGGTAAGAAGTATCACCGTGTCAAGAATTCATAATAGGCGGTGCAATTCTCATGACAATCTTGACATAAATGGGTAATACTCCAGGTTAGAACATAACAAAAGCTGGATTGGCATTTTGATTTGCGGAATACAACTGCTTTGACCTAATCCTAGAAAATGGATGAGGTACTAGAGTTTGTTTCTCCTAGTCATTCTGGAATATAATGGCTTGACATACCACAAGAGTAAAATGCATCGATGAACACGAATGCACAAATACTCCTGACTATCACTACAAAAAAATACACTTCCGTGATGATACGTGCTTGTCATAGTAGGTCACGTTTTCTGTCATGCATGTACATCCATGACGATTTTATGACAGAATCAAGATAGTCATACCTGTGCTATCATAAAAGTGTTCCATGACATTACCAAAATTATCATCACAGAAGTGTCCACTTCCATGACGATAAATCGCGCGTCATGGAAGTGCTTTCGTCAAGGGTGACCGACACGTGGCATCGACCGGAACGAGTCGCCCTTAAGCTATCAAGTCCGGTTTTGGATCCGATAACCCGTTAACAGCCCGCACCAATGGGGATTTTCCACGTGTAAAATTCTCATTGGTCGGAGGAAAGACGTGTTTGCTCACCGTTGGGACATATGTCATCCACTCATTTGACAGGAGGCGCCTATGATACGTCGACACGTGTCTCGGCCCAACAGTGGCCCATTCCGTGAAAAGGCTGGGCCTGTCAAAATAAGCGGGCCAGCCCATTAGCGGCCTACTTGAGTCAGGCCCATTTACAAGCACGACCCATACAAGTTACACAGAATCGGCCCATCAAAGGCCCATTCTAGATTTGAAAATTTCCAGCCCATCGTCAATTTTATCCCGTTGACGGTCCGCTACATCTTTGAGCCCAATTGCGGCCCAAGCTTCTTTCAGCCTATTAGCAGCCCATCGTCAGTTCCAGCCCGTTAACGGCCTGGAGCGTCTTTCGGCCTTTTCTCGGCCCATTCATGATTGGGCCAATTCTAGCCATTGTGACCTTAGGGCACATCCTCAGCCCATTTGGTAAATGGGCCAACTCCTAGCCCATTTTGTCTCTCGGCTTGTTAATGGACGGCACAACAGTTGGGCCTTTGACTTTAGGTCCATTAGGGGCCCACATTCCGCAGGGCATCATTTCAGCCCAACGCGACTTTCGGCCTGTTAAAAGCCTAGTTTGCAAATTGGGCCTCCTCTGGCCCATAACACTTTCGGCCTCTTACTGGCCCATAAAGTAAAAGGGTCGAGACAAAATTGACATGAATTTCGGCCTGCTAGAGGCCCGCGGGCCATTTCCATTTATACGGCCCTATAGAGCTTTTGGCCTGTTAACGGCCTACTAAGAGTCGTTGTTACGGTGAGCCACATCATTTGGGGTCCACTTAATATTATTTTGACCAGCCCATTAAGGCCCGCTTTGACTACACATGTTTGTTCATTTGTACGGCATCCAGGAAATGTTTGGGCGTGTTGGCCCCCGTTTCAACGATATAGCATATTCAAGAATTATCCTACTCTATGCCATCGCCTCTAAAAACATACACTATACAATAAAAAGACTAAGGCATAGAAACGTAGAATAATCCTACACTATATAATAAAAAATTACAGCCGAATATACCCACTGGGCATTATTGTTCGGCACCAGTGATAATAAAGAGTACAAAAACAGCAAATTACATACACTGGACAAATAAAGCTCATAAATCATGGACACGCGTCAACATAACTTACCATTTGAACTATAATCTATTCAGAAAATAGGATTGGCCGGATTCAGATAGCACAAATTTCAGTCTGCAAAATCTCCAATTCCTTCGTGGTTACGTCAGTGCCTTGTTTCATTTTTTTATTCCTGCATCTAATACCTGCATGTCCAGTCTCAACTTGTTGATTGTACATTGAGAATCATGTACATGTTGTCTTGCCTCCTCTAGTTGATGCTCGAGAACATCAGCACATTCTAGTTCCAATCCATAATCATTCCGTAACAGCCATGCCGCACTGCTCGCAGATCTTTGTGTTGATGTCACTTCATCCTGAAATGTTTCTGTAAGTACACATGACTAGGGCAAAAATATAGTTACAACAGTGAAGCGAGCAAGACAGACTATTTTGTACATGGCAAAACATGACTAATAATAATGTTACACGTCATGAAGCATAAGCAGGTGATAATTTAAAAATTACAAAAATGGTAGTCTATGTAGCATGCATACAAAAATCTCTCTTAGCTCACCAGAGGAGCATGATGTTGGGGCCAAATCCAAAACACAGACAATTTACAAATTTAGACATCATGTTGCGTATAAGTAAGCAAGCAGTTGGCCATTCTGTAGCTTAATTAAAGTCTTAGGGAGCCAGCAGAGGGATTCATACAAACCTACTACAACAAGCAAAACTATGCAATCATTAGCCTAGTATAAACTAGATTGTGAGCCTCATGCAGTAATAGTTGGTTAATAGACTTCAAAGCTTCAGCACACTTTGCCGAGTAATTAAATGGTAAGGCCTTTAATTATGTCAACTAATAGTTATACAAGTACCCAGCATCAGGCATCATTGTTTGGGCATCTCATTAACTAAGGACAAATAAAGCAATTGAAAAGAGTAAATTAACTATGCTTGAAACAAACAAGGAATTGAACTGTTGAGTTGGATACATTTGACTTACCTTAACTGGTTGAACATGCTCCTTCCTAACATATTATACTTGGAAATCCTCAATCTTATCTTCATTGCACCCCCTCTGCAAGGTGACACAGACTAGTTACTCGTCTCCTTGGAAGATAAATATGCATACTTTCCAGTCTGTGAACAACACAAAAGGATGAGATTATAACAAAGCAACACCACATAATGAAACATGCCACATTTCTTGCACTTGCACACAATCAAATGAGCATTTACTATGTGTGCACTATGTAAAAACTAGGCATACCTTCGAACTGGATCTCCAGGTACTCTTGGAGAGCCTACTTTAGATGTCTGACCAAACCTTTATGTCACCTATGAGTTAGACAAGCCCCCACTACAGCAGCCCTTAGTGTTTAAATCGTTGACAAGTTCTGTTAGAGTGTTAGGTCAAGAACAACAAGTAATCAAAGCAAACAGTCCTGGTATGGCTGGCTGATGCAAACAAGCAATTGAACAGATGTGTGAGAAAATCTTACATATCAATAAAAGAAGCAAAGAAGGAGGCTTAAAGACCATCACTTGACTGACCGGATTTAAGGGGCATTTAAACATCATGTGCAACGTATGAACTAACATAAACATTGCATATTCCAGCTTCTACAATGGAATGCACATGTATTAGCTTATGCCATGTATGATGATGCCTAAATGTACACTATAGCAGGCAGGAGTGATTCATCATTGCAGGCACAATTGAATTGCAGGTCAAGGGCCAGTTCTATTCCGCCTTCTCAGAGCTTATTGTCAAAATAAGCCATAAAAGATGTAAAGAAGTCATTTTTGAGTTATGGGCTTGGGCTTAACTTATTTCGCTTTGGAGGGGGGTGTTTCGGGTAGAAGCTCACTAAAAATTGAAGGGAAGGGGAATAGTGAAATGACTCTGTTGTCTGCCTATATTACACTCAAAATGCAACTGCTCACACCCGTGTCACACCTGACCCTCAAGTAAAAACAAACACGCAAGCGTTCATTGCCCTACCCATTTGCATCTCCTCTCTCCTTTCCCTCTACCTCGATCCCCTGCCTCCAGTGCTAGGGTTCCTCCAGCGAGCCATCGCCGCTGGTCCCATCTGACCTAGTCCTCTTCGATGCTCTGTCCAGCTAGGCTACATGGCCGGTGGGTAGGGCCAAATCGCCCCGGATGCCCCTCCCTCTGGCGCCGCCCCTCATTCTCATGGTCTCCACCAGCTGCTCCACTGTGGTCCATCCAACGCACAACTCTGGCGGGCGCCGCACAACTATGGCTGATGCCACACTATGGCAGAAGGCACCTTATTCCCCCTCCCCTCCTCCCAGGCCATGGCCTTGAGGTGCTGTTGAAGGATGAGCTCATCCAACAAGGTGAGGATCTCCTCGGATTTTTTGCCAAATTTTCATTCTGATCCACTATACGATGAATTGCTATGAGCTGCTTCTGCTGCTGCTGTCGTGGTTCTAAGTCTGACAGTAGAATGGGGGGTAGGTATGGAGAGGCAAGGTACTAGCTATGGAGTAGTTGGTACACACGAGTTTACGAGTTCAGGCCCTTCTCGGAGGAAGTAACAGCCCTACGTCTCGGAGCCCGAAGGCGGTCATTTGGATTATATGCGTATGAATTACAAAAGCGAACCCTTCTACTGTGGAGGGGTAGCTTATATAGAGTGCGCCAGACCCTAGCCAGCCCACGTGGCGGAGGGTTTAAGGTACATTAAGGCTAGGCGTTCTTGGTAACGCCTTACATAAAGTGTCATCATGACCATAAAGACTACTTAATCTACGTACCATTTGGACACCGAGTGGCTCTTGGACTCGTGGTGGTCGAGTGGGTCTTCATGGTCGAGTGTCTTTGAATCTGTCGAGTGGAAACCTACCAGGTCGACTGGTAGGCAGTTTACTCTAAGGATGACCTTGGGGAGGGTATCTTGGACAGGTCCATGACCCTACCCTAGGTATATGACTTCATCATTAGCCCCCAAATGGATCGAGGTTTGAGTGAGGAAGGAGTTGATAATCTTTCCGACTTGCTTTTCGCGCTGCGAGTGTGCTTTATTCTGGATCAGTGACCTTTCAAAGGACGGTGTCAACTTCTCTTTCACCGCCTTGATCCATTCTCTACATCTGTCGAGTGAACTTTATGAACTTGGAGATTTCGGCGACGGATCGGAGGAAATCTACCGTCGACAAGTTGCTTTCTGCTGTTAGCGGATTTAGTGGGATCCGAATTTTGGGAAGCGCTTGGCGGAGAAGGCCGCGGCACTCGGATGGATAAGGCAAGGAAGCCTCGATCTCCGCGCCACCTTTTTCGCCACGTATCGCGCGCGCGACTGTTACGTGATTTGACAGGATTGCCCGGGCCTACCAGTCAGCCACTCGGAAGCGACTTCATATAAGGCGCCGGGCGGGGGTATTTTGAACAGTGCATCCTCATTCCCCCCCCCTCCGCTCTCAGATTCATCCGCCGCGCCCGTGACCTGCTCAGCACCGCTGCCCCGCTCCTGCCCCGCCGGCGACAATGGTGAAGGAGAAGACGACGGCCTTGGAGCGGGCGAAGAATGCGACGGCGAAGGCGAAGGGGAGAGCGCCCGGTCGAGGCGGATCCTCGTCGCGGTCCAAATGCCGCAAGGTTGGGTCCAGGAGATTGGATCCGCTCGACCATCACCGGAAAGACTTCAACGACCTGGCCAACGAGGATTGATCCCCACGGGTCAGCAAGGCTTCCGGGACAGAGTGGCAGCCGCAACCTCAAGAGGGTGAGTCGTCCTCCTAGCCACCCATGTGGATCATGGATTTTCTCTTCCGCCCGACTCTTTTCTGTCGGGGTTTTCTGAACTTCTTTGGAGCACAACTCCATCACTTTACACCCAACTCCATTGCCCATCTCGCCGCTTTCGTGTCTTTGTGTGAAAACTTCTTGGGTTGTCGACCACACTGGGGTCTCTTCAAACACATATTCACTTGTCGCTCTCAGACGGTGAAAAAGGCTAGTCCGAATGACGAAAGAACCCAAGTAATCCAGATGTGTGGGGGTCTTGGAGTCCAGATGAGGGGTAAAAGTGCTTTTCCAGCCATGATTCTTCCCGATTCAGTCAGAGGGTGGCAGTCGACCTGGTTCTACTGCCAAGACCCGATCGGCCTTGAGGCGATCATTGGACTCCCTTCTTTCTCCATGGATCGAGTGAGCAAGCCGTCCTCTCTGAAGGTGCTTCCGGAGGAGAAGGCCCATGTTAAGTTGTTGATGGAGCGTGTAGTCCAGCTCATTCGCGACGGAGTGACCGGCATGGATATTCTAGAGGTTTTCCTTCGACGGCGCATTCAGCCGCTCCAATACCGAGGTCACCCGATGTGGATGTACTCTGGTACCGAGGACACCACCCGGGTCCACCCAGAGGAGGTTGATGACGCCACATTGGAGAGGTGGATGACTGCCATCACAGGGAACAAGGATAACCCTCGCGGGGCTAGGAGGATCCCACCACTCGACCAATCTTACGAACCAGACCAGGTATGACCACTTATCTCCGACTGTGATCCTGTTGCATTTGCTCTGTTCCGATGCGAATCAATCGAATGACTTTCGTCTTGTTTTGTTGTCTTCTAGGTCACCACTGAGATGTACTCAATGCCCAACGGGGCGCAAGAACCAGTCGAAGAAGAAGAAGGAAGCGGAGGCAAAAGCCAGGAGGAATGGGAGTCTGAGGAAAACGACAGCTCTGATGAAGAGGAGGAGGAGGAGGAGGAAGAGGAGGGAGACGTGGATCCACCCCACTCGGAAAGGCGATCCAAGCTGACGCATGATCCGGTGGTCGAGCGAGGTAAGGCTATTGTGCCCATCGGGCGTTCAACGAAGCGCACTCGGACGACTTCTCCAGTGCCAACTGAGAAACCGCCAAAGCAACCCTGAGCAACATCATCAAAGCCGGCGAAGGCCTTGCCCAAGATGAGGATGGTCATTCCCACCATTTCCGAGTAATCAGCAGAACTTGTGTTTTCCTGTCTACCATGAGTGCACTTTTGGTCGACCCGTTTTGACTGATCAATTGACTTCTAAAATCTGCAGTGCTGCCACCTCCGAGACCTCAGCTAAGCACGAGGATCAGGAAATGGAAGATGCCGCCACCTCCAACCTTGGTATGATCTCTGCAGTTTTGCTTTACGGTCGATTGGATTTCTGTTTTTACCTTTGAATCTTGCTTGTAGTTCCACCTCATGTCATTGATCTCCACGATGACGATGATGAAACACCACCGATGAAGAGGAAGGACAAAAGGTGCCTGCCGCAAGGCTACTCCAGGTTGTATCACCACGAGACGCTAGCTCACGAGGGAGGCGACACCACTCGGACTTCTGTGTCCTTTGCTGTGCCGACGAAAGTGTCCGGCCTTCGTCGATCACGCTGACCCGCCATCCCTTTTTGCCACACACCACGTCCGGAAGACCAAGTGAGTGCTGCTAAGGAGGCCATACGCCAGGCAGGAATCATGATGGAGCAAGTGAAGGTGGTCCGGGAGGCCAGCCAGGCGGCTTATGATGCAAGCTCGGCTCTTCAGAGCAATGTCCAAGTAAGTTGCTTGTTCTGTTAGGATATGCTACCTGAAATTTCTTTTCTGAAGATTTCCATATCTGCATCTGTACACCCACTGGGTGTTGGTGTGTCGATTGAATTTTTGAACTGGTGGGGGCACGCTGAGTGCACCCACTGGGTGTAGTCCCCGAGACTATGGTGGACTCAGGCGATCGACTATAGTCTTTACACTTTGAATTTCTTCACTCGGTCTGGTCCGCCATGTCGAATGGATCTTTGGAACCGGTGGGGCACGCTGAGTGCACCCAGGTGTAGTCCCCGAGACTATGGTGGATCAGGCGATCGACTATAGTCTAAGAACTTCTTTTTTACACAGGTGACCGCGACGATTAGCTATGTTTTTAGGATCATAACCTTTTTGCCTCTTTCGGTCGACTGGTCGAACCGAATTGGTAAAACCAGTGGGGGCACGCTGAGTGCACCCACTGGGTGTAGTCCCCGAGACTACTGTCGAATGTTTTGATTCGACTGTAGTCTTAGAAATGCTACGATTTTTCTTTAGTCACTCGGAAGTGACATGTCTTTGATGTTTTGTCGATTGACTCTTCGCAGAAATCTTGCGAGCTCGTGGCCCGCTATACCGAATTGGAGAACAAGAAGATCCAGCTCAACCTTGACTTGAAGCTTGCTCAGGAGAACTTGCAAAAGGCGAGAGACGAAGCAAAAGGTATGGCTGGTGAGAACTTGACGGCTGTCTTTGTCTTTCTACCCATTCTCAACTCTGGATTTATTGTTATTTTGCATAAACCGGAGGAGGCTCAAGAAGAAAGACCCACGACCTTGCAGAGGCACGTATATGCGTCTTTGGAGAAAACAAAGCTCATGGAAGAGAAACTGGCCTCAGTCAGAAAACTCGAAGAGGAGAATACCAACCTGAAGGCTGCTCTTGACGCGGCCAACAAGGAGGCTAGTCGACTGAAGAATGACAAAGTTGCTCTGGCGGACAAGGTTGGCGAACTGGCGGGGAGGAGGAACGATCTAGAGGTTTATCTAGGAGGGCTCGCCAAGAAGCTATTCCTCATGCTTGAAGGTAAATCCTCTTATCCGACTGACTTGTCATCATCGACTCACCATAGAACCATAAGCTTGAACTTGAGTCGTATTTGCAGAATTCTGTCAGAACTTCGAAGAGGAGACCAGTCGAGTGGAGACAAGCCTGGACCCCATCAACTCTCCCATGAAGGATGAAGCCGCTATGAACGTGCTCCGACTGGAGTCTCACATCGCTGGTGTGGTGGACTATCTCACTCGACTGAAAGCTCCGGTGTCACGGATCGACTCAACCCTCTGGCCGGACCAGACGCTTCAGAACGACCTTGAGTCCTTAATGACTCGACTGAATGAGGTTCCAAGTCGAGTGCAAGAATGGAAAAAGTCTTCTGCCGGTCTTGCGGTCTTGATGTTGCTCTGTCTCTGGTTCGTGTCCACTGCAAGGAAGCGCAGGAGGACAAGTTGGCGGCCCTCAGAGTTGCGAACACCAAGAAGTATGATTTCCAATCTTTCATGGAAACTTTCACCGCTGCTGCCACCCGGATCGCCGATGGGATCGACCTTGACCAGTTTGTGGATCCTTCCAGTCCTCCACCTGAGGAGTAAAAAACTTTTATGCTCTACCTTAAATTTGCCTTAGAATGCCGAGTGAATTTTGTAACCGATAAACCTTAGCAGGCTTGAGGCCTGGGTACTTCTGCATCCTTAGGATGCTATCCGAACTTTACTTACCGTCAGAATATGCTTTTGTTTGCCTTCGAGTGAACTTTGCTCTTCACTCGGATTATGCTTCAATGTTTGAGATGGAGCTCTGAGGTGGATCCAGTCGACCTACACTTTGTGGCTCTTGCAAGTGCAGGAGAAGGAAGCAGTCGACCTGCACCTCGTCGTCCTTGCGGATCGGGATGGAGCGCACATTGTACTTGTGGCGCAGCTCCGAAGGAGAAGGTAGCAGTCGACCTGCACCTCGTCGTCCTTGCGGATCGGGATGGAGCGCATGTTGTACTTGTGGCGCAACTCCGAAGGAGAAGGTAGCAGTCGACCTGCACCTCGTCGTCCTGGCGGATCGGTATGTTTTCAAACTTAGGCGAGTCCCGGACTGCAGCTAAGCCCCCGAGTGGGAGGTTTGCTCTCCACTCGGTAGGATTTTCAAAACTTAGGCGTAGTCTTGGATCTGCAGCTAAGCCCCCGAGTGGGAGGTTTGCTCTCCACTCGGTAGGGTTTTTCAAACTTAGGCGAGTACTGGACTGCAGCTAAGCCCCTGAGTGGGAGGTTTGCTCTCCACTCGGTAGGATTTTTCAAACTTAGGCGAGTACTGGACTGCAGCTAAGCCGCCGAGTGGGAGGTTTGCTCTCCACTCGGTAGGATTTTTCAAACTTAGGCGAGTAGTGGACTGCAGCTAAGCCTCCGAGCGGGAGGTTTGCTCTCCACTCGGTAGGATTTTTCAAACTTAGGCGAGTACTGGACTGCAGCTAAGCTCCCGAGTGGGAGGTTTGCTCTCCACTCGGTAGGATTTTTCAAACTTAGGCTAGTCTTTGGTGAAGCTAAGCCTCCAAGGGGATTTTTGTGTCATAGCTTTGAAGGGGAAGGCAACAGTCGACCTGTACCTCATCGTCCTTGCAAAGTGCACATTGTATTAAATACTTAGGCGAGTACTTGGACTGCAGCTAAGCCCCCGAGTGGGAGTCTGGCTCACCACTCGGTAGGATTTTAAACACTTAGGCGAGTACTTGGACTGCAGCTAAGCCTCCAAGTAGGAGGCTGGCTCACCACTCGGTAGGATTTTAAACACTTAGGCGAGTACTTGGACTGCAGCTAAGCCTCCGAGTGGGAGGCTGGCTCACCACTCGGTAGGATTTTAAACACTTAGGCAAAACAGATTCGCAGCTAAACCCCCCAGTGAGAGGTGGCTCGACACTCGGTGAGGATTTTTTACAAACTTGGGCGAAAGCGGATTCGCAGCTAAGTCACCCACTAGGGGAATTTTAACAAAAAGTAATAACAATCACTTTGGGAAAATTTTAATCTTCTTGATTTAGATAGACAAACTACAAAGGTACTTTTATTACATCTCACCCGAGTGAGCTCTTAAGTGTAAAAGGGGCGGAGCAGCTCCGCATTCCATGCCCGAGGCTCATCGATCTGGCGTTCGACATTGTAAAGATGGTAAGCCCCATTGTGAAGAACTCGTGACGATGGAGGACCTTCCCAAGTGGGAGCGAGCTTGTGTGGTTTCTGTTGATCCACTCGGAGGACCAGATCTCCTTCTGAAAAGGCTCGGCTCTTCACATTTACGGCATGGAATCGACGCAAGTCCCGATGATAGATGGTCGAGCGGATCAGGCCATCTCTCTCTCCTCTTCAAGGAGGTCGATGCATCTTGACGGGCTTGCTCGCTTCAGCTTGAGTAGAGTTCGACTCGGGGGGCATTGTGAAGCAGGTCACTCGGCAGAACTGCTTCAGCTCCATAGACCATAAAGAATGGAGTTCTCCCAGTCGAACGATTAGGAGTGGTCCTCAATCCCCAAAGAACCTACGGAAGTTCTTCAACCCACGCTCCTGCTGCATGCTTGAGATCACGCATCAGTCGAGGTTTCAGTCCTTTAAGAATTAGACCATTTGCTCGTTCAGCTTGTCCATTCGACTGGGGGTGAGCGACTGAAGCATAGTTGACTCGCGTGCCCTGAGAGGCTCAAAAGGCTTTGAACTTGTCGGAATCGAAATTTGACCCATTGTCCGTGATGATGTTGTGCGGAACTCCATATCTGAATATCAATTCTCGTGGCCCGGCAATGATTACGCATCAAGGTTCTTGATAGGTTTAGCTTCGATCCACTTCGTGAACTTGCCGACTGCCACAAGCAAATGAATGAAACCACTCCTGCCAGTTCTCAGCGGTCCAATCATATCCAACCCCCAAACAGCAAAAGGCCAGACGAGTGGAATGGTCTTCAACGCTGAGGCGGGCTTGTGTGACATATTGGAGTAGAACTGACATCCTTCACATTTATCGACTATTTCCTTTGCCATTTCATTTTCCTTTGGCGGTAAAATCCCGCTCGGTATGCTTTAGCCACGATGGTCCGAGAGGGCGCATGGTGACCACAGGTCCCAGTGGATATCATCAAGTATTATCGACCTTCTTACGGCGTTATGCACTTACGGGCGACTCGATCCGCTTTCTCTGAATAGCTGTCCCTTGATCACAGTAAAGGCCTTGGATCGACGGACGATCTCTCTAGCCTCTTCTTCATTCTTCGGGAGCTCTTTCCTCAGGACGTATGCGATGTACGGTACTGTCCAGTCGGGAATAATGACCACGACTTCCATGAGTAGGCCGACCACCGCTGGGACCTCAACTTCAGTCGGATCAGTGGCACTTTTTGGCTGTGGAGCTTCTTCAGTGAAAGGATCCTCTTGAATCGACGGTGTGCGGATGTGCTCCAAAAACACATCACTTGGAATGGCTTCCCTCTTGGACCCTATTTTCGCCAAATCATCAGCAGCTTGATTTTTCGATTCGGGGTATGTGATGGAGCTCTAACCCCTCAAACTTCTTTTCTAGCTTCCTCATCAGCATTACAAGAGCTAGTCATGGCTGGACTTGACGTCCACTCCTTCATCACCGATTAACCACCAGATCTGAGTCGCCATAGACCATGAGGCGACGGACACCGAGTGAAATGGCCATACGCAACCCATACAACAGTGCTTCGTATTCTGCTTCATTGTTGGAAGAATCAAAGTGAATCTGGAGCACATATCTGAGCTTATCTCCTCGGGAAACCAATACTACCCCAAAGACCGGAACCATTCAAAGCATCTTGGAACCATCAAAGAACATAGTCCGATTGCTCGAGTGAACTTGAGTCGGTATCGTTGTTCAATCCACTCGGCGATGAAATCTGCTATTGCTTGGGACTTGATGGCTTTCTTTGCCTCGAACTTGATATCAAGGGAAGAAGTTCAATCGCCCATTTCGCCACTCGACCCGATTCGCGTATCTGTTGTGCGAGAATCTCTCGATAACGGGCATCGGCGGCATATGTAATCGAATGATCAGAGAAGTAATGGGCAACCTTCTTTGCGGTCATATAAATCCCATACACAAGCTTCTGATAATTAGGGTATCTTTGCTTCGACGGGGTTAACACTTCAGAAAGATAATATACTGGGCGCTGAACTTTGAAGGCTTTTCCTTCCTCTTCCCGCTCGACCGTAAGTACTATACTGACGACTTGTCCTGTGGCTGCAATGTAAAGCAGCAACGACTCTTTGCTGATTGGGGCAGCAAGCACCGGTTGGGTGGAGAGCAGAGCTTTGAGCTCTGCAAACACTGCATCAGCTTCAGGAGTCCACTCGAACTTGTCTAACTTCTTCATCAGTCGGTAAAGAGGCAACACCTTTTCACCGAGGCAAGAGATGAATCGACTTAAAGCGACCAAGCATCCAGTAACCTTCTGGACATCGTGCACACGCACAGGGCGTTTCATTCGGAGAATAGTGCCAACTTTTTCTGGGTTAGCATCGATTCCTCGTTCAGAAACGAGAAAACCGAGTAACTTTCCACCAGGAACTCCGAATGTGCACTTTGATGGATTAAGCTTGATATCATACCTCCCGAGATTGGCAAATGTTTCAGCAAGGTCAGTCAACAGGTCGGAACCTTTCCGTGACTTGACCACAATGTCATCCATGTATGCTTCCACATTCCGACTGATTTGAGTGAGTAACCACTTTTGAATCATCCTCATGAACGTGGCTCCAGCATTCTTGAGGCCGAATGGCATGGTGACATAACAGAAGCACCCAAATGGAGTGATGAAAGCTGTTTTGATCTCGTCGGGTCCATACAGACGGATCTGATGGTACCCAGAATATCCGTCTAAAAAAGACAACCGCTCACATCCCGCAGTCGAGCCGACTATTTGGTCGATGCGGGGGAGCGGAAAATGATCTTTCAGGCAGGCCCGATTGATATGTTTGAAATCGATGCACATGCGCATTGATTTGTCCTTCTTAGGGACCATGACCACATTGGCAAGCCACTCGGAGTGGTAAATTTCTCGGATAAACTCTGCTGCTAAGAGCCGAGCCACCTCCTCGCCTATGGCCTTTCTCTTCTGGACGGCGGACCGTCAAAGATGTTCTTTGACAGGTTTGACTTTTGAGTCAACTCGCAGATGGTGCTCAGCCAGCTCCCTGGGAACACCCGGCATGTCAGCAGGCTTCCATGCAAAGATGTCCCAGTTCTCACGGAGGAACTGGATGGGCGCTTCTTCCTATTTGGAGTCGAGTGTTGTTGAGATGTTGGTCGGAGCAGCATTGGGGTCGGTCGGGTGAATATGAACCTGCTTCGTCTCACCGGACGGTGAAATGCCGACTCCGTGGCGGGCTTCTTGGCTCGCAACAAATCACCAGATCTGCGGTCTTCGATATTCTTGCAATTCTACCACTGCCATCTGAGCATCAGCAATCTTAGAGCCTTTCTGGAAACACTCTTCCGCTTTCTTCCGATTTCCAGTAATAGTGATCACACCCTTGGGGCCGGGCATCTTCAGCTTGAGGTACACATAACATGGTCGGGCCATGAAACGGGCATACGCCGGCCTTCCTAGAATAGCGTGATAAGCGCTCTAGAAATCCACAACCTCAAAGGTCAACTTTTCTTTGCGGAAATGCTTCGAATCACCAAACACCACATCAAGAGCAATTTGACCGAGTGACTCAGCCTTCTTTCTAGGAATGACTCCGTGGAAACTCATGTTACTGGTGCTGAGTCTGGACATCGGAATGCCCATCCCTTTCAACGTCTCTGCATACAAGATGTTCAGGCCATTGCCGCCATCCATCAAAACTTTGGTCAGTCGAGTGCCTTCGACGACTGGGTCGACCACCAACGCTTGCCTCCCAGGGGTGGCAATGTGTGCCGGATGATCAGACTGGTCGAATGTGATGGCGGTCTGGGACCATTTCAGATAATTGGGCGTCACGGGCGACCATGTTCACTTCTCGGTTGATAACTTTCAATCGACTTTTGCTTTCAACGTCAGCAAAAATCATCAGGGTGGAATTGAACTGGGGGTATCCACCATCACTATCTTCTTTGTCGTCAACTTTATCCGACCCTTTTTTCCTTATCCTTGGGTTGCTTCCCTTGGAACTGCTGAATCAAGAGCCGACATTGTCGAGTGGTATGCTTTGGGTAAATGAGTTTACCCTCTTCATATTTCTTCGTGTGAATGTGACATGGCAAGTCCAACACATCATTCCCATCTTGGTCTTTCACCTTCTTGGGGTTCCACAGACCCTTGGGTTTCCCCTTGAACTTTCACAGGGTCACGACCAAGGCTTCTCCGGGAGCGGTGGCTCGACTTTAGCTCGCTTCCATTGGAATTTCCTCCGCCGACTTCATTAGCGGCTGACTTGTACTTACCACTCGGGCCGATCCTCTTCTTCACCATTAGCATACTTGGTGGCAATCTCCATCATCCGACTCGAGGTCATATCTCTGTCCGACCGAATTTCAAACTCAACTCTCTGTTCTTGACACCTTCCTTGAAAGCACAGACTGCTTGGTGATCAGACACATTCTCAACTGTGTGATGCAAGGTTATCCATCTCTGGATGTAATCTCTCAAAGTTTCATTCGACTTCTGCACACACGACTACAGCTCTGTCAATCCTGCTGGTCGCTTGCAAGTCTCTTCAAATGTCCTGACAAACACTCGGGCCAGATCTTCCCAAGTGTAAATACTGCAAGGTGCTAACTAATTCAACCACGCTCTGGCCGAACCCTCCAATATAAGGGGCAAATGCTTCATAGCTACCTCATCGTTGCCGCCGCCAATCTGAACTACCACTCGGTAGTCCTCAAGCCAAGTGTCAGGCTTGGACTCACCGGTGAACTTACTGACTCCAGTCGCCAACCTGAAGTTGGGAGGAATCACTGCAGCTCTGATGGCCCTGCTAAAACACTCTGGCCCTGAGACATGAACTCTGCTGCTGGAGGGAACATCTCTGTCATGACCTTCTCGGTGAGCTCTGTTCCTGTCGACCAAGCCTTGAACGATGATGGATCTTGCATCAAAGCCTGGCTCTCTGGGGTCGACTAGAACCCTTCGCCCAACACTGTGCTGGCGTCTGTCATCTTGTTGCCGAGGAGTGTATGATCCACCCCTTGGAGGAGGGGTGGGCACTCGATGTCGATCATTGCGATCGAATCGGTGCTCATACGGCTCGCGATTCCTGTACTGATCATCATGCCGGCCCCCACGTTCCTCACGCCTCGGGGGTGATCTTGGACTATGGGCCGACTGGACTGAATTCGCAGCGACGGATCTACTGTGAATCCTGTTCCGTGACCGTGATACGACTGAGTTTTGATCTCCTGCTGCCCGGAGTAAATCTCTGATCTGTTGCAAACCTCGACCCGCCTCCGACTGGGAAGGCTGAATTGATTCTGCAATACGGGCTGCAGCTGCTAAATTCTGAATCGGAGTTCAATATACCTGAGTTGGTTGCGGAAAGAGCTGACGTCGATTGGATTTTGGAACCCGTGGTCGCGTGCGCTCGTCGAGAACTCGCTGGAGGTTCTCCAGTCGAGTGCGCTCAGCCAAGTTGGCCAGGCGCGCATCCTCCAAGGCACGAGCCTCGGGGGTTTCTCCAACGATTGGAGTGTGAAGCGCATCCATGTTTCGGCGGCGAAGTTCCTCCCTCTGCAGCGAAGTGAGGGGCTCGGGTTGGTACTCTTCGTGATCTTGCGCCGGATCACCTCCACTGTCGCCTCCATCGATGCGGGGGTATCCAGGAGGACTGCATGGTCCGTCGACCATCAGAACCTCTGCCGCCGGATCGCTGCTATCGCATTCGGACGCAGTCTCTGCGGAGCTAGTCGACAGATTCGTCGGGCTCGATTGCCGCGACTTGGGAAGTGGCCGACTGGCGAGCCACCGCATGCCTCACCCACCGCTGAAGCCTCGACCGACCTGAGCGCTTATGCCGGCGGGATACTGGAGTGAGGACGGCACAAGAACCGACCCATACAGGGTCGACGGTTGCCGCAGGAGGACGCCTTGCAGACGCCTTGAAGCCGTTGCCCAGCGGACGGGAGCGCGTCGGCGTCGAGAGGAGCCTCCACGAAGCCAAGCGGAGTCGTCGGCGATGAGCGTGGCGCACCGAGGCGGACCTCGCGGCCCTCGACCAAAACTCCACTGAAACCATGATGTAGGATATCGAAAGAATCCCAACTTCTCCAACAAATTGCTAGAACACACCTTACGGTGGGCGCCAAGCTGTCGTGGTTCTAAGTCGGCGGTAGAATGGGGGTAGGTATGGAGAGGCAAGGTACTAGCTATGGAGTAGTTAGTACGCCATGCAGTTCTGAGTTCAGGCCCTTCTCGGAGGAAGTAACAGCCCTACGTCTCGGAGCCCGGAGGCGGTCCTGGATTATATGCGTATGAATTACAGGGGTGCGAACCCTTCTACCTGTGGAGGGGGTGACTTATATAGAGTGCGCTAGGACCCCAGCCAACCCACGTAGCGGAGGGTTTAAGGTACATTAAGGCTAGGCGTTACTGGTAACGCCTTACATAAAGTGTCATCATGACCATAAAGACTACTTAATCTACAGACCATTTGGACACCGAGTGGCTCTTGGACTCCTGGTGGTCGAGTGGGTCTTCATGGTTGAGTGTCTTTGAATCTGTCGAGTGGAAACCTACCAGGTCGACTGGTAGGCAGTTTACACTAAGGATGACCTTGGGGAGGGTATCTTGGACAGGTCCATGACCCTACCCTAGGTATATGACTTCATCAGCTGCTATATGATGCATTGCTATGAGCTGCTCCTGCTGCTGTTATATGATGAATTGCTATGAGCTGCTGCTGCTATATGATGAATTGCTATGAGCTGCTGCTATTGCCATATGATGAGTTGCTATAAGCTGCTCCTGCTGCTGCTATATGACGAATTGCTATGAGCTGCTCCTGCTGCGGCTATATGATGAATTGCTATGAGTTGCTCCTGCTACTGCTATATGATGAATTGCTAGGAACTATTGTTGGTATATGATGAATTGCACACTGCTGCTGCTGTATGATGACTTGCTATGAGCTGCTACTGCTATATGATGCTTTCGGGTGCTACTGCTATATGATCCTTTCAGGTGGTGCTGCTATATGATAATAACCAGACACTTGGACCATCGAATTTCAATAAATAATTGTTCTTCATTTAAATGTGGGTCATGCGTTCTTCATTTAAATTAGGCAATGGGATCTCTATGGAAGACATTGACCAAAGTAGATTGTGCCAAGTAGATGGTATCTTTGTGTTTGCATTTTGAACAAATAGTGATGGTCTGTTTTCCTATCATATTAATTACTGCGCTGGGTTAAATTTGTGATGTTTGCAAGTCAAATTAATTTTCACATGGGCAGCAAAGTGACAAAATATAATGCAATCTAGACTTTTCACAGATCATATCAAAGATAAGCTGAAAAGGAAGGCAATGAAAAGAACTAGTTGGCTTATTACCTGGAGCTAATATTCACATGTGCTTATTTTCTTAGGAAAACTCGTAATAACTGTCCCTAAGAAACTTGGCCAATAGAACTGACATATAGATAACATGTCATGATGATTGCAATGGAGGAGTGACCTACCATAGCACACTGTATAGGCTCACCGCTGCCTCTTCTTTTTTTGCGATGTTCCATGAAATTGCCACATACATCTTGTACTTTTTCATTGTGTAACCCTATCTGCAAGTTGACACAGCTAATTTCAGACATCTCTACATGATAATGCATTGCATATACCTTGCGCATATTTAAACCACCAATTAACGATTGTGTGCGTAGCATAAACTAGCCATGACTCTGTGTGCTAGACTAGCAGGCACTCTAAGGGAGCCTAATGTAGTGCATTGGAATTCCTACATGCCACCTACGATTTTGTGTAATGTACTACCTCTGTTCCTAAATATATGTTTTTGTAGAGATTCTAGTATGGACCACATACAGATGTATATAGATGTATTTTCAAGTGTAGATTCACTCATTTGCTCCATATGTAGACTATAGTTAGGAACGGAGGTACGAGGTAGTATCATGTATGACATCTACATATCTAATTTAGCAGCGAGTAGTAGAAATCATTGTCTGCACAAAGGGATTACTGGTCGAAAATCCTGGCAAAGCACGCTAGCAGACACACAAAAATACAAGAGAGAGAAACGCACTTACAAGATCATAGCAATGCCTCAGTCCAGGATCTTGGTTGTCCAAGCTGTTAGATCCAGAAGAAACATCATCCTTGTAGTTTTTGCCAGCTGCATAACAGGTAACAGCGACCTGCTAGTATATTTGAAGTACATCGGGCAGGTGATGCTGGACGTGTTTAAAGGTGACAAGTACCTAGGCCGTGGCAGGTGCTTGGCATCTTGCCAGACACTGGGAATCAGGTTAGAAACGTTAAGGGTGATGGCTGGTATTTGTCGAAGTCGATAAGGAGATCTAGAACCGTCGAGTAGGGTGTTTGTGGAGCGGCTCCGGTAGGGTGGACTACGGTGTGGGTGAAGTGGATCTGTGGTCGTGGACGAGGGCATCAGTGAAGCTGCTCAGGCGGTTGGGTTAAGGATGGTGTCGACGATGTGGATCTGCGGCCATGGACGGGGCGTTAGAAGCTGCTCTGGTAGGTTGGATGAGGGTGCGACGAAGCGGATCCGAGGCCGTGGACTTATGAGTTGGCAAAGCGGCCCTGGTAGGGTTGAGAATGGTATATGTGAAGCTACTTCGGTAGGATTGACGATGGTGTCGGTGAAGCGGCTCCGGTAGGGTTGGGGAAGGTGTCGGCGAAGAGGATCAGAGGCCGTCCACGGGGGCATCGGTGGGGCAGCTCGGGGGGGTGTGGACGAAGCGTCTCCGATGGAGAGTACGAATGAGCCGCTACAGATGCGCTGTGGTTGATGAGAGTACCGGTGAAACAGATCTGACGCTGTGGACAAGGCCGACACTGAATGGGCTGTGGTACAGTGGTGGATGAGCAGTCTACTTGTTTCGAGGGGAGGTGGGAGGGGTAGATGCGGCCGCAGAAGCAGATCCGGCGAGGTGGGCCTTGTTGGCGATGAATGGGCTCTGCACGCCCGGTGGATGAGTAGTCTAGGGTTTCGAGAGGGGAGGGGTAGAAAGGCCGATGAACTGCGGACGACGTGATGTAAGATGCTCTGGTGTTGTGGAGTTAGTCGTTTTTGCGGGAGGGGGAGAGGAAATGGGGGTGCCGTGTGGTGGGGGGAACCGGAAGTTACCAAAGCATCCCCGACCTATTATGTAGATGAGGGCGGTAGTATTGTAATTGTTTTTCTCCATGCAGCAAGGAAAAAAGGGGAATTTTGCATGCTAAAGACTAGGTGGCGGAAATTTTAGAAGGAGGTGGGAGATTTTGCTGCCCGCGGGATCGTTCGTATCCAGTTTCAACTAATTTTTGGTCGTGCTAGCGGGAAGGTCATGTGAGACTGTGTACACGGGGCATGTGTCAGCAGTTAATAACTGGTGTGAACTCCACCCCAGAAAAAAGAGACAATAACTTGGGATGATGCGCCGATAACTTGGACGTTCACACGGGCGCGGCCAATTGTACGGGTTTAGAGGCGCGTTCACAAAAAAGGGATCAAACGCTCAGCCAATGTATTTCTCGTGTAAATAGATAATTTAGTGCCATTGGTTATTTACTTTAAACATAATGCGTTGACGTGTTAGTGTAGAGGCGCACAAAAATAAATGGATATTGTAGTCCCAGAAAAGAAATGGATATTGTAGTCCGCTACTTAAAAGTGTTACCTCATATGATTATATAGCCTCCATTTCATAAATTGCGTACCCGTTGAATTCATGTATGAATAGTACATATATTACTTCATAATAGAACCTTAAATCATCCAAGACCAATGAATTTGAATGCAAGACTAACAACGGTGCATGTACATGATAGCTACATTGGTTGTTTGAAGAAACATCACTGTAACTTTGGCATGCAAAATTGAAAAGGTTTGTTTAGATAGAGAAAATGTGATATGTGAGTGTCCAATCTTGATAGCGTTGAATTGATATTGTACCTTTGGCCACAATACAAAGTATATATTGATTTATGTTCAAGCGATGCACATCCACGATCGCTAGATAGTGATACGTGAATGAATTGTGCAATATCTCTCACGCATACATATCTCATTTCCCCGTGGGCATCGAAATCACACACGTGCACTTCGTGTATTTCTCTCCCTCCGTCAAGGTTAGAATTCGTCTTTCTACCCCGTCCTACAAGTCTCTCACACAGAAACACACACGCTCTCTTTGTTGAACACGCCCACCCCTTTAATTCTGCCCACCCACAGCCACTTATGTCTCAAAGTATAATTATGTCTCTCACACATATGCCTAAGGTTAACTCGAGTTCCGGAACCATACGAATACATACAATGGGATTCCAGCAGAGCACCTTTTGTTTTGAGATTTCTCTCTCTCTCTCTCTCTATCTATATATATATATATATCTCACACACACACAAACACACACAGACGCACGCGCACGCATAGACATTGTTTCTCGCTTCATTTTTTCTGGCAGTTGCATGCACACCGTTTGTTTATCTCCGTGATGCGTTAAGTATGCCTCGCACACATGCTATCCACCTTTCCCTTAATATAGATATGTGTCACAAAAACTCCTTCTCCCTACTAGCAAGATGCCCATGCGTTGCACAGAACATCAAGATGCATTTGTATGAGTAGTTTATCTTGTGGGAGAAAGGGATGAACGAGGGAATGCCTTATTTGCAAATGTGGAGAGGGGTGTGGGTATCTTTTAGTAAAATTGCCATAGTTTCCTTCCTATCCTTTGGATATAAATCGGATGACCTATATTGTAGGATGGCAGGCACACCATCATCACCAACTCTGTTTTTTATAAGAGTAGAGATATGTAAGTGTCAATGCCCCCCCCCCCAACCCACACACACACACTTCCCGACACCGAAGGAGTAGGGTGACACCTCAATCTTGATACTAATCTATCGACTGGCTTGTCTCTCAAACACACACACACTACTCGACACCGAAGGAGTAGGGTGGCACCTCGATCTTGATAGTAATCTATCTACTCCTCTTTCAAACACACACACACACACACACACACACACACACTAGTTGTGCCTTTGTGCCTACAGTGCACACTCTCGATATGTCTATCTCTCCCTCCCCCCTCCCCACCCCACCCCAACAATGACAGCAGAAGGGTGACAACTCGATCTAATCTTAATCTGTCAATTGGTTTCTCTCTCAAACATTGTGTCTCTGTGCCTTGCTCAGACACACTCGATACGTCTTTTTCTCCATAACCTCCTCAATATGTAGGCATCTCGTGCACGCACAACTGTAGTGACGATGACGCTGAACCCAGTGTGCCTTGCTTTTACCGGCCTCATGTGATAGTTTTCACCCTGTTTTCTGTTAATTAACAAGGCAACCTTGTCTTTGTTACTACTAGTGACTCTGAAATCATTCGGGCGGACATAAAATATATCACTTCAACCCAATGATCGCAGTAACTATTTTAAAAGAAACTAGCTAGATGCCCGTGCGTTGCACAGAACATCAAGATGCATTTGTATGAGTAGTTTATCTTATGAGAGAAAATGATGAACGAGGGAAGGCCTTATTTTCAATGTTGAGAGGGGTGTGGGTATCTTTTTGCAAAATTGCCATAGTTTCCTTCCTATCCATTAGATATAAATCCGATGGCCTATATTGCAGGACGGCATGCACACATCGTCACCAACTCTGTTTTCTACTCCCTCTGTACCTAAATATTTATCTTTTTAGAGATTTGAACAAGTGACTACATACGGAGCAAAATGAGTGAATCTACACTCTAAAATATGTCTACATACACATCTGTATGTGGTAGTCTGATACGTCTCCAACATATCTATAATTTTTGATTGCTCCATGCTACTTTATCTACTGTTTAGGACTATATTGGGCTTTATTTTCCACTTCTATATTATTTTTGGGACTAACCTATTAACCAGAGGCCCAGCCCAGAATTACTGTTTTTTGCCTATTCCAGTGTTTCGAAGAAACGAAATACCAAACGGAGTCCAAACGGAATAAAACCTTCGGGAACGTGATTTTCTCACCGAACGTGATCCAGGAGACTTGGACCCTGCTCCAAGGAACAAAAGAGGAGGTCACGAGGGTGGGGCGCGCGCCCCCCCCTTGGGCGCGCCCCCTACCTCGTGGGCCCCCTGTTGCTCCACCGACGTACTCCTTCCTCCTATATATACCTACGTACCCCCGACAGATCGAATACAGAGCCAAAAACCTAATTCCATCGCTGCAACTTTCTGTATCCACGAGATCCCATCTTGGGGCCTGTTCCGGAGCTCCGCCGGAGAGGGCCGTCATCACGGAGGGCTTCTACATCATCATAGCCCCTCCGATGAAGTGTGAGTAGTTTACCTCGGACCTTCGGGTCCATAGTTAGTAGCTAGATGGCTTCTTCTCTCTTTTTGGATCTCAATACAATGTTCTCCCCCTCTCTTGTGGAGATCTATTCGATGTAATCTTCTTTTTGCGGTGTGTTTGTTGAGACCGATGAATTGTGGGTTTATGACCCAGCTTATCTGTGAATAATATTTGAATCTTCTCTGAATTCTTTTATGTATGATTGAGTTATCTTTGCAAGTCTCTTCGTATTATCTGTTTGGTCTGGCCAACTAGATTGGTAGTTCTTGCAATGGGAGAAGTGCTTAGCTTTGGGTTCAATCTTGCGATGTCCTTTCCCAGTGAGAGAAGGGGCAGCAAGGCACGTATTGTATTGTTGCCATCGAGGATAACAAGATGGGGTTTTATCATATTGCATGAATTTATCCCTCTACATCATGTCATCTTGCTTAAGGCGTTACTCTATTTTTAACTTAATACTCTAGATGCATGATGGATAGTGGTCGATGTGTGGAGTAATAGTAGTAAATGCAGAATCGTTTCGGTTTACTTGTCTCCGATGTGATGCCTATATACATGATCATACCTAGATATCCTCATAACTATGCTCAGTTCTGTCAATTGCTCAACAATAATTTGTTCACCCACCGTAGAATACTTATGCTCTTGAGAGAAGCCACTAGTGAAACCTATGGCCCCCGGGTCTATTTTCATCATATCAATCTACATCACTTTAATACTTGCTTTGTTTTTACTTTGCCTTTTACTTTTCACTTTGCATCTCTATAACAAAAATACCAAAAATATTATTCATCATCTCTATCAGATCTCACCCTCGTAAGTGACCTGAAGGGATTGACAACCCCTCGCGTTGGTTGCGAGTAGCTATCGTTTTGTGCAGGTACGAGGGACTTGAGCGTGGCCTCCTACTGGATTGATACCTTGGTTCTCAAAAACAGAGGGAAATACTTACGCTACTTTGCTGCATCATCCTCTCATCTTGAAATCCAATGCAGTGCTCAAGAGGTAGCAAGAAGAATTTACGGTATTTGTTCTTGAGTCTGTAGCGAAGTCAACATACCAATTACCCATTACAATCCCTATCTCTCGCATTACATTATTTTCCATTTGCCTCTCGTTTTCCTCTCTCCCACTTCACCCTTGCCGTTTTATTCGCCCTCTCTTTCCCAATCTCTTCCTCTCTTTTTCGTTTGCCTTTTTCTCGCTTGCCTTTTGTTTGCTCGTGTGTTGGATCGCTTGTTTGTCGCGATGGCTCTACCTAGATTTGGTGATCTTCATCTTAAAAGGTTGGAGGAGATCGAAACCAATTTCAGGAAATTTATGGTTCTACAATTTGAGCATAATAATTTCTTTAGAAACGAGCTTAAGGAACAAATAGGTTTTATGAGTTATATGAATAAAGAGCTTGATGATATGTCTAAAGAATTTGATGGTATAAGATCTCAAATTGCTCGCCTTGAGAAGTTGACCGCTGAAATTTCAGATATGCAAGCTACCTTAGTCAATAAGATGGCCGCTAAACCAAATTCCTATGAAAATCAAGATGAAGATCTAAAAGTTATTGATGTGTCCCCCATTAAATCTTTGTTTTGCAATATGAATCTTGATAAAACTGAATATGATCTTCCTTTACCTAGAAGGCGTTCTAAGAATTCGGAGTTTTAGATCTTGATGATGAAATTGATAAATGTGGGATTGAAAGAAATAAAAACCTAGATGATGTTAAACCCACTATTTTGGATCTCAAGGAATTTAATTATGAAAATTGCTCTTTAATTTATTTTATTTCCTTGTTGCAATCTGTGCTAAATTCTCCTCATGCTTATAGTCAAAACAAAGCCTTTACCGAACACATTGTTGATGCCTTGATGCAATCTTATGAAGAAAAACTTGAGTTGAAAGTTTCTATCCTAGAAAACTCTATGATGAGTGGGAACCTACTATTAAGATTAAAATTAAAGGTTATGAGTTTCATGCCTTGTGTGATTTGGGTGCTAGTGTCTCTACTATCCCCAAAACTTTGTGCGATTTGCTAGATTTTCGTGACTTTGATGATTGCTCTCTAAATTTGCATCTTGCGGATTCCACTATTAAAAATCCTATGGGAAGAATTAATGATGTTCTTATTGTTGCAAATAGGAATTATGTGCCCGTAGATTTTATCGTTCTTGATATAGATTGCAATCCTTCTTGCCCTATTATTCTTGGTAGACCTTTCCTTAGAACGATTGGTGCGATTATTGATATGAAGGAAGGGAATATTAGATTTCAATTTCCATTAAAATGGGCATGGAACACTTTCCTAGAAAGAAAATAAAATTACCATATGTATCTATCATGAGAGCCGCTTATGGATTGCCTACCAAAGATGGCAACACTTAGATCTATCCTTGCTTTTATGCCTAGCTAGGGGCGTTAAACGATAGCGTTTGTTGGGAGGCAACCCAATTTTATTTTTAGTTTTTTTGCTTTTGCTTCTGTTTAGGAATAAATAATCAATCTAGCCTCTAGTTAGATGTGGTTTTATGTTTTAATTAGTGTTTGTGCCAAGTGAGACCTATTGGATCTTCTTGGATGATAGTTATTTGATCTTGCTGTAAGTTCCAGAAACTTTGCGTTCAGTGCCCGAATTATTAAAATTCACCAGAACGTGATCAAATACTGATTCCGATTGCTGCTGATCAATAAACAAATTGCCTAGGTCTTCCTATTTTGGCTGAATTTTTGGAGTTCCAGAAGTTTGCGCTAGTTACAGATTACAACAGACTGTTCTGTTTTTGACACCTTTTGAGAGAGCCATACATGAATTAAAATTTGATAGAATACTCTATGTGCTTCACTTATATCATTTGAGCTATGTAGTTTTGCTCTATGTGCTTCACTTATATATTTTGAGCGTGATAATTTTTGCTCTAGTGCTTCACTTAGATCTTTTAGAGCATGGTGGTGGATTTGTTTTAAAGAAACTATTGATCTCTCATGATTCACTTAAATTATTTTGAGAGTCGTTAATAGCATGGTAATTTGCTTAATGTCAATATACTTGGTATTCAAGATATGTGAAACTTTCTTTTGTGTGCGTTGAATACTAAGAAAAGTTCGATGCTTGATAATTGTTTTGAGATATGAAGATGGTGATATTAGAGTCAAGCTAGTTGAGTAGTTGTGAATTTAAAGAATACTTGTGTTGAAGTTCGTGATTCCCGTATCATGCACGTATGGTGAACCGTTATGTGATGAACTCGGAGCATGATTTATTTATTGATTGTCTTCCTTATGAGTGGCGGTCGGGGATGAGCGATGGTCTTTTCCTACCAATCTATCCCCCTAGGAGCATGCGCGTAAGACTTTGCTTTGATAACTTCTAGATTTTTGCAATAAGTATATGAGTTCTTTATGACTAATGTTGAGTCCATGGATTATACACACTTTTTCCCATCCTTCCACTATTGCTAGCCTCCCTAATACCGCACACTTCTCGCCCGTATCATACAGCCACCATATACCTTCCTCAAAACAGCCACCATACCTACCTATCATGGCATTTCCATAGCCATTCCGAGATATATTGCCATGCAACTTTCCACCGTTCCGTTTATTAGGACACGCTCCATCATTGTCATATTGCTAGCACGATCATGTAGTAGACATCATATTTGTGGCAAAGCCACCGTTCATAATTCTTTCATACATGTCACTCTTGATTCATTGCATATCCCGGTACACCGCCGGAGGCATTCATATAGTCATATTTTGTTCTAAGAATCGAGTTGTAATTGTTGAGTTGTAAGAAAAATAAAAGTGTGATGATCATCATTTTTAGAGAATTGTCCCAAGTGAGGAAAGGATGATGGAGACTATGATTCCCCCATAAGTCGGGATGAGACTCCGGACGAAAAATTTAAAAAAAGAGAGAAGAAAAAAAAAGAGGCCATAAAAAAAGAGAAAGGCCCAAATAAAAAAAACGAGAGAAAAAGAGAGAAGGGACAATGCTACTATCCTTTTACCACACTTGTGCTTCAAAGTAACACCATGATCTTCATGATAGAGAGTCTCTCAATTTTGTCACTTTCATATACTAGTGGGAATTTTTCATTATAGAACTTGGCTTGTATATTCCAATGATGGGCTTCCTCAAATGCCCTAGGTCTTCGTGAGGAAGCGAGTTGGATGCACACCCACTTAGTTTCTTTTGTTGATCTTCCATATACTTATAGCTCTAGTGCATCCGTTGCATGGCAATCCCTACTCACTCACATTGATATATATTGATGGGCATCTCCATAGCCCGTTGATACGCCTAGTTGATGTGAGACTATCTTCCCATCTTTTTGTCTTCTCCACAACCACCATTCTATTCCACATATAGTGCTATATCCATGGCTCACGCTCATGTATTGCGTGAAGATTGAAAAAGTTTTGAAAATGTTAAAGTATGAAACAATTGCTTGGCTTGTCATCGGGGTTGTGCATGATTTAAATACTTTGTGTGGTGAAGATGGAGCATAGCCAGAGTATATGATTTTGTAGGGATAACTTTCTTTGGCCATGTTATTTTGAGAAGACATAATTGCTTAGTTAGTATGCTTGAAGTATTATTATTTTTCATGTCAATATGAACTTTTGTCTTGAATCTTTCGGATCTGAATATTCATACCACAATTAAGAGGATTTACATTGAAATTAGGCCAAAGTATCACTCCGCGTCAAAATTTCTTTTTTATCATTTACCTACTCGAGGACGAGCAGGAATTAAGCTTGGGGATGCCTGATACGTCTCCAACGTATCTATAATTTTTTATTGCTCCATGCTACTTTATCTACTATTTAGTACAATATTGGGCTTTATTTTCCACTTTCATATTATTTTTGGGACTAACCTACAAACCGGAGGCCCAGCCCAGAATTGCTGTTTTTTGCCTATTTCAGTGTTTCGAAGAAACGGAACATCAAACGGAGTCCAACTGGAATAAAACCTTCAGGAACGTGATTTTCTCACCGAACGTGATCCAGGAGACTTGGACCCTGCTCCAAGGAACAAAAGAGGAGGTCACGAGGGTGGGGGGCGCGCCCCCCTACCTCGTGGGCCCCCTGTTGCTCCACCGACGTACTCCTTCCTCCTATATATACCTACGTACCCCCGACAGATCGAATACGGAGCCAAAAACCTAATTCCACCATTGCAACTTTCTGTATCAACGAGATCCCATCTTGGGGCCTGTTCCGGAGCTCCGTCGGAGAGGGCCGTCATCACGGAGGGCTTGTACATCATCATAGCCCCTCCGATGAAGTGTGAGTAGTTTACCTCAGACCTTCGGGTCCATAGTTAGTAGCTAGATGGCTTCTTCTCTCTTTTTGGATCTCAACACAATGTTCTCCCCCTCTCTTGTGGAGATCTATTCGGTGTAATCTTCTTTTTGCGGTGTGTTTGTTGAGACCGATGAATTGTGGGTTTATGACCCAGCTTATCTGTGAATAATATTTGAATCTTCTCTGAATTCTTTTATGTATGAGCGAGTTATCTTTGCAAGTCTCTTCGAATTATCCATTTGGTTTGGCCAACTAGATTGGTAGTTCTTGCAATGGGAGAAGTGCTTAGCTTTGGGTTCAATCTTGCGGTGTCCTTTCCCAGTGACAGAAGGTGCAGCAAGGCACGTATTGTATTGTTTCCATCGAGGATAACAAGATGGGGTTTTTATCATATTTTATGAATTTATCCCTCTACATCATGTCATCTTGCTTAAGGCGTTACTCTATTTTTAACTTAATACTCTAGATGCATGCTGGATAGCGGTCGATGAGTGGAGTAATAGTAGTAAATGCAGAATCGTTTCGGTTTACTAGTCTCGGACGTGATGCCTATATACATGATCATACCTATATATCCTCATAACTATGCTCAGTTCTATAAATTGCTCAACAGTAATTTGTTCACCAACCGAAGAATACTTATGCTCTTGGGAGAAGCCACTAGTGAAACCTATGGCCCCCGGGTCTATTTTCATCATATCAATCTCCATCACTTTAATACTTGCTTTGTTTTTACTTTGCCTTTTACTTTTCACTTTGCATCTCTATAACAAAAATACCAAAAATATTATTTATCATCTCTATCAGATCTCACCCTCGTAAATGACCGTGAAGGGATTGACAACCCCTAATCGCGTTGGTTGCGAGTAGCTATCATTTTGTGTAGGTACGAGGGACTTGAGCGTGGCCTCCTACTGGATTGATACCTTGGTTCTCAAAAACTGAGGGAAATACTTACGCCACTTTGCTGCATCATCCTCTCCTCTTCAGGGAAATCCAACGCAGTGCTCAAGAGGTAGCATAATCCATTTGAAATCTAAAAAATACAAATATTTAGGAACGAAGGGAGTATAAGAGTAGACATGGAGATGTATCTCCAGCATGGTCCACAACAAAAATGTGTTGGACTGGTTAGCACCGGATGCTAGCAACGTGATGACCTGAGTTCGAATTTTGTCTTTAACTTTAGATTTTTATATTATATATATTACTTATTTAATATATATTTCTTTACATCTTGTCTTGTGATGGAACCCTGAGTACTTAGAATACAAGATTAAGGATGGACTTGTCTCTACTCTTATAAAAAAACCGAGTTGGTGATGATGTTGTGTCTGCCATCTTGTAATATAGACCATCCGATCTATATCTGACGGATAGAAAGCAAACTATGACAATTTAACAAAAGATACCCGCACCTCTCTCCACATTTAGAGATAAGGCCTTGCCTCGTTCATCCTTATCTCCCACAAACCTCATTGCTGAGCAATTAAAAAAGGAAGTCTCTGGAACAATCCAGCACGCTGCCACCTGCCGGCGCCGTCCATCCCCATGCCTCCGCCCAGTCCAACCATCAGTCACCACCACGCTCCACTCCTCCTCACCTTATCTCTCATCTTTCCTCTTTTCATGAGATTCTCGTGATACCATTTTTCCTATAAAATTCTTGAGATATCATTAGTTTTTACACATGGGATTACTCCTGCATGGGTCAATCACAACAGGTGTTTTGTAAAAAAATGCATCTTGATGTTCCGTGCAATGCACAGGCATCTTGCTAGTTTCTTTTTAACTTTTCTATGAAGTTGTAGCCACCCTGCAAGTCACGTGTACACTGTACATGCAATTAACTTTTTATAGAGGGAGAATCATACACGCAATTAACTCAAATGGATTGGATGTGGCTCTATTATTTCCAGCATAAGAGCATCTCCAATGGCAGCCGGCAAATTTCCTCCCGCTTCCTTCCGCGGAGGACAACATCAAACACCAACAGCATACATTTTCACAACTCTAACCAACCAGATGAAATTCGTGTCAAACACGGACTGATTTCATATAAGCATGAAGGATTTCATATAAAAAAGCCGGATCTTCATATAAACCTGATGGATTTCATAACGTTTACATGAACTAAGTGGTGCTAATCCATCTCTCTTGGTATAATTAATACTCCCTCCATCCGGAAATACTTGTCCTAGAAATGGATGTATCTAGACTTATTTTAGTTATAGATACATCCAATTTATCCTTTCTTAGAACAAATATTTCTCGCTAGCCGGAGAGGGAGTACCTAATCTAAATGGCCGCCCGCGGATCCCTTTGTCTTCCTCATGTCCGGCAGACACTTGTGGGGTTGACAAAGGTCCTCGGAAGAGACGAAGCAGCAAAGAAACCACCTGAATGCGCAGTCGTTGCCTCGGCGGTGGCCTTCATGGGACCGAAGTGGCGGCGGCCTCCCATGTTCTACTTCTCCTCGATGATGGCGGCGGACATGGAGAAGCTGGCCACCGACTCATCACTCTCCACGCACCTGACTTCTGTCTTTGCCTGCATGGCGCTGCCGCAGGCACAGGAGGCGCGACCGCAGGCACGGGAGGCGCGCCCACAGACAAGGGAGGCACGGCCACTGCAGACACTGGTGGCGCAGTATGACGCGGTAGCGATGATGCCCGTACCGGCGTGCTCGCCACCGCACCGGCGTGGAGCAACTCGCCACTCCTCATCAAGCTGAACTAGAGTGGCGACTTGTTAAACCACGCACCGGCTTGGGGCGGCAACTGGCTCCGTCGGGCCAAGAGAGGTTGGTGAAGCACCGAGCAGCCTCGTCCGTATCCGGAGGGCTCGGCGGGCCACCCAGCCGGGTAGTATTTCGGAGAACGGCTCCTCGGAAGCCATCGGAAGAGTGGAGAAAATGGTGAAGGAGGAGATGGGGGAGCGGTGGAGGGGTGCGATTTTTGCCCGTTGTTTGTGTGGCCTCGTTTAAATAGAGGGCGGACGGTAGGAGCTTGGCCGATGTTTAGCCTCATTTAAACTGAGGGCGGACGGGAGGAGCTCGGCCGGTGTTGCGTTTAATTCTGGCCCACTCATGAATGGACGTGTGGCCGGAGTAGGTTTCTCTATTTGTATGCGGGTTTAAGGGTTTGATGGAGGCGAGGAGGCGTGTTCAGCCGGGTGTGCAGCGGGCGGCGCAGTACTATTCGATTTGACAGTGGGCGGTGCAGTTCCCGATACGGCTTTAATGCAGACGAGGGAGGGGGTAGCGGTTCCTGAAATGTTGAACGACCAATGATGCATCCTCCTTCAATTAGCATCGTGAATGCATGAGGGAAGTAATGGGAGGAGGACCGGGAAAAGAGGCTGCACAATGTGAATGCAACGCAGTTTGCACTCATATAAAGGCGCCCCTCCATTCCAATGCACCTACATCGTACGCACCTAAGCATTTGCCTAAGCACCTACACTAAGTGCAAAAGTGCTCACTCCAGACCCATGGCAGCGATGCACGCGAGCGGCCAACGGCTGTGCCAGATGGTCCACGACGCCGGCCTGCGGCATGGCGCCGAGGATCGTCTCCAAACGGTGTTGGCGACCGGCTGGTGGATGGCCTCCGTCAACGCCAACTACGACTCTCAGTTGGACCAGATGATCGTTGCCACCACCCAACAAGTTCACCATCCTCAAGAAGCTCGCGGATGACATCGCCGTATGACACGTCTCCAACGTATCTATAATTTTTGATTGCTCCATGCTATATTATCTACTGTTTTGGACTATTGGGCTTTATTTTCCACTCTTATATTATTTTTTGGACTAACTTATTAACCGGAGGCCCAGCCCAAAATTGCTGTTTTTTTTGCCTATTTCAGTGTTTCGAAGAAACGGAATATCAAACGGAATAAAACCTTCGGGAACGTGATTTTCTCATCGAACGTGATCCATGAGACTTGGACCCTACTCCAAGAAGTAACAGAGGCGGTCACGAGGGTGAGGGCGCCCCCCTGCCTCGTGGGCCCCCCTGTTGCTCCACCGACGTACTCCTTCCTCCTATATATACCTACGTACCCCCAAACGATCAGATATGGAGCCACAAACCTAATTCCAGTGCCACAACTTTCTGTATCCATGAGATCCCATCTTGGGGCCTGTTCCGGAGCTCCGCCGGAGAGGGCCGTCATCACAGAGGGCTTCTACATCATCATAGCCTCTCCGATGAAGTGTGAGTAGGTTACCTCAGACCTTCGGGTCCATAGTTATTAGCTAGATGGCTTCTTCTCTCTTTTTGGATCTCAATGCAATGTTCTCCCCCTCTCTCGTGGAGATCTATTCGATGTAATCTTCTTTTTCGGTGTGTTTGTTGAGACCGATGAATTGTGGGTTTATGATCAAGTCTATCTATGAATAATATTTGAATCTTCTCTGAATTCTTTTATGTATGATTGGTTATCTTTGTAAGTATCTTCGAACTATCAGTTTGGTTTGGCCTACTAGATTGGTTTTTCTTGCCATGGGAGAAGTGCTTAGCTTTGCGTTCAATCTTGCGGTGTCCTTTCCGAGTGACAGAATGGGCAGCAAGGCACGTATTGTATTGTTTCCATCGAGGATAACAAGATGGGGTTTTTATCATATTGCATGAAACTATCCCTCTACATCATTTCATATTGCTTAAGGTGTTACTCTGTTTTTAACTTAATACTCTAGATGCATGCTAGATAGCGGTCGATGAGTGGTGTAATAGTAGTGGATGCAGGCAGTAGTTGGTCTACTTGTCTCGGACGTGATGCCTATATACATGATCATACCTAGATATTCTCATAACTATGCTCAATTCTGTCAATTGCTCAATAGTAATTTGTTCACCCACCGTAGAATACTTATGCTCTTGAGAGAAGCCACTAGTGAAACCTATGGCCCCCGGGTCTATTCTCATCATATCAATCTCCATCACTTTAATCTTGCTTTGCTTTTTACTTTGCCTTTTACTTTTCACTTTGCATCTCTATACCAAAAATACCAAAAATATTATCTCTATCAGATCTCACTCTCGTAAGTGACCGTGAAGGGATTGACAACCCCTAATCGCGTTGGTTGCGAGGAGCTATCGTTTTGTGCAGGTACGAGGGACTTGAGCGTAGAGTCCTACTGGATTGATACCTTGGTTCTAAAAAACCGAGGGAAATACTTACGCTACTTTGCTGCATCATCCTCTCCTCTTCGGGGTAAACCAATGCAAGCTCAAGAGGTAGCAAGAAGAATTTCTGGCGCCATTGCCGGGGAGTCTACGCAAAAAGTCAACATACCAAGTACCCATCACAATCCCTATCTCCCACATTAAATTAGTTGACATTGCCTCTCGTTTTCCTCTCCCCCACTTCACCCTTGCCGTTTTATTTGCCCTCTCTTTCCCAATCTCCTCCTCTCTTTTTCCGTTTGCCTTTTTCTCGCTTGCCTTTTGTTTGCTCGTGTGTTGGATCGCTTGCTTGTCGCTATGTCTGAAATTGGGGAAGTTATCGCCGATATGGGCGATAACAATGTCATAAAAAATTCTGATGCTCCTGTGATGTCTACTAAGCAACCTTCTTCTTGTAGACGTTGTTGGGCCTGCAAGTGCACATGTTTGTAGGACAGTAGCAAATTTCCCTCAAATGGATGACCTAAGGTTTATCAATCCGTAGGAGGCGTAGGATGAAGATGGTATCTCTCAAACAACCCTGCAACCAAATAACAAAGAGTCTCTTGTGTCCCCAACACACCCAATACAATGGTAAATTGTATAGGTGCACAAGTTCGGCCGAAGAGATGGTGATACAAGTGCAATATGGATGGTAGATAAAGGTTTTTGTAATCTGAAAATATAAAAACAGCAAGGTAACGAACGATAAAAGTGAGTGTAAACGGTATTGCAATGCTAGGAAACAAGGCCTAGGGTTCATACTTTCACTAGTGCAAGTCCTCTCAACAATAACAACATAGTTGGATCATATAACTATCCCTCAACATGCAACAAAGAGTCACTCCAAAGTCACTAATAGCAGAGAACAAACGAAGAGATTATGGTAGGGTACGAAACCACCTCAAAGTATTCTTTCCAATCAATCCATTGGGCTATTCCTATAAGTGTCACAAACAGCCCTAGAGTTCGTACTAGAATAACACCTTAAGATACAAATCAACCAAGACCCTAATGTCACCTAGATACTCCAATGTCACCTCAAGTATCCGTGGGTATGATTATACGATATGCATCACACAATCTCAATTCATCTATTCAAACCAACACATAGAACCTCAAAGAGTGCCCCAAAGTTTCTACCGGAGAATCACGACGAAAACGTGTGCCAATCCCTATGCATAGGTTCATGGGCGGAACCCGCAAGTTGGTCACCAAAACATACATCAAGTGGCACGTGATATCCCATTGTCACCATAGATAAACACGGCAATACATACATCAAGTGTTCTCAAATCTTTAAAGACTCAATCCGATAAGATTACTTCAAGGGGAAAACTCAATTCATTACAAGAGAGTAGAGGGGGAGAAGAAATATAAGATCCAACTATAATAGCAAAGCTCGCGATACATCAAGATCGTGCCAAATCAAGAACGCGAGAGAGAGAGATCAAACATATAGCTACTGGTACATACCCTCAGCCCCAAGGGTGAACTACTCCCTCCTCGTCATGGAGAGCGCCGAGATGATGAAGATGGCCACAGGTGAGGGTTCCCCCCTCCGGCAGGTTGCCGGAACAGGGTCCCGATTGGTTTTTGGTGGCTCTGGAAGTTTTGCAAAGCGGAACTCCCGATCTATTCTCTGCTCGAAGTTTTTCGATACGTAGGTATATATGGGTGCAAGGTGCGTTAGTGGAGCTTGAGGGCCCACAAGGCAGGGCGCGCCTAGGGGGTGGGCGCGCCCCCACCCTCGTGGCCAGCTCCCGTATCTTCTGACGTAGAGTCCAAGTCTATCCGGTGGCTTTCCTTCCAAAAATAACTTCTCCGGTTGATTTCGTTCCGTTTCGACTCCGTTTGATATTCCTTTTCTTCGAAACACTGAAATGGGCATAAAACAACAAATCTGGGCTGGGCCTCCGGTTAATAGGTTAGTCCCAAAAATAATATAGAAGTGGAAAATAAAGCCCAATATTGCCTAAAATAGTAGATAATATAGCATGGAGCAATCAAAAATTATAGATATGTTGGAGATGTATCATCCTGCTGAAGAACCCCCTACCTATCATACAAAAAGATTTCGAATCGGTAGTGGTAATATTATTGGAAAAAGAGTTATTCAAGATTTCTTTACTTGTGCTGGTGCTTTGCCCTCTATGGGCGGTTCTATTCTCCATAGAACTAGTAGTCTTGCGGACGCTATTGCCATGCTTATCGTTGAACTTGAAAGGCAATTTATGCATATGCACCCATCTATACAAAGAATTTTCCTAGAATTTTCTAATATCGAGCATTCTTCTGTTAAGCGTGCCGCTACTATATTTTTGGCTCACGAATTCAGATTTATAATAAAAGAAGCCAAAGAAATCTTTGCACGTTATAGGGTAGACGTTGGTCGTCCTCCCATAGAATCTATCCTCTTTGATCAAGAAGAAATTATGCGCTTTCAATCTCTTGACTATGTTGCTTTCACTGAAAACCTTAGAAAAAAGGTGCCTACCAATATTTTAACTGATAGAATCTCTGAACTTAATGATGATTTGGCTATTTGAAATAACGAGCTAGGATGCTCTCTCAAGTTTAGGCTCACAAGGTTTTGTCAAAAGAATGCTTATAATGATGAATTCGTTGTGCAATACGAAGGGCCGAAAGAGGAACCTATACCTCCTAAAATTGATCTTGGGGACTTTTGTCCTATTAAATTTAGCCCTTTTGATTACTTTTGTTTGCCTCAAAGGAAACTTGCTGCCGAACGTAGAGAATTTGAAATGAGTTTCACTGATCTATCTTATTACTACGACACAACCTAGATCTATCCTCGCTTTTATGCCTAGCTAGGGGCGTTAAACGATAGCGCTTGTTGGGAGGCAACCCAATTATATTTTTTTGTTTTTGCTTCTGTTTAGGAATAAATAATCCATCTACCTTTTGTTTAGATGTGGTTTTGTGTTTTAATTAGTGTTTGTGCCAAGTTAAACCTATAGGAACTTCTTGGATTATAGTTATTTGATCTTGCTGTAATTTCCAGAAACTTTGCGTTCAGTGCCCGAATTATTAAAATTCACCAGAATGTGATAAAATACTGATTCGAATTGATTCTGATCAATAAACAAATTTCCTAGGTCTTCCTATTTTGGCTGAATGTTTGGAGTTCCAGAAGTTCGCGTTAGTTACAGATTACTACAGACTGTTCTGTTTTTGACAGATTCTGTTTTTCGTGTGTTGTTTGCTTATTTTGATGAATTTATGGCTAGTAAAATAGTTTATAATCCATAGAGAAGTTGGAATACAGTAGGTTTAACACCAATATAAATAAATAATGAGTTCATTACAGTACCTTGAAGTGGTCTTTTGTTTTCTTTCTCTAACGGAGCTCACGAGATTTCTGTTGAGTTTTGTGTTGTGAAGTTTTCAAGTTTTGGGTAAATTCTTTTGATGGATTATGGAACAAGGAGTGGCAAGAGCCTAAGCTTGGAGATGCCCATGGCACCCCCAAGATAATCCAAGGACACCAAAAAGTCAAAGCTTGGGGATGCCCTGAAGGCATCCCCTCTTTCGCCTACTTCCATCGGTAATTTTACTTGGAGCTATATTTTTATTCACCACATGATATGTGTTTTGCTTGGAGCGTCTTGTATTATTTGTGTCTTTGTTTGTTAGTGTGCCACAATCATCCTTGCTGTACACACCTTTTGAGAGAGCCATACATGAATTAAAATTTGATAGAATACTCTATGTGCTTCACTTATATCTTTTGAGCTATGTAGTTTTGCTCTATGTGCTTCACTTATATATTTTGAGCGTTATAATTTTGCTCTATGTGCTTCACTTAGATCTTTTAGAGCACGATGGTGGATTTGTTTTAAAGAAACTATTGATCTCTCATGCTTCACTTAGATCATTTTGAGAGTCTTTAATAGCATGGTAAATTGCTTAATAATAAAATGCTTGGTATTCAAGATTTGTGAAATTTCTTTTGAGTGCGTTGAATAGTAAGAAAAGATTTAAGCTTGATAATTGTTTTGAGGTATGAAGATGGTGATATTAGAGTCATGCTGGTTGAGTAGTTGTGAATTTAAAGAATACTTGCGTTGAAGTTTGTGATTCCCGTAGCATGCACGTATGGTGAACCGTTATGTGATGAAGTCGGAGCATGATTTATTTATTGATTGTCTTCCTTATGAGTGGCGGTCGGGGACGAGCGATGGTCTTTTCCTACCAATCTATCCCCCTAGGAGCATGCGCATAATGCTTTGCTTTGATAACTTCAAAATTTTTGCAATAAGTATGTGAGTTCTTTATGACTAATGTTGAGTCCATGTATTATATGCACTTTTTCCCATCCTTCCACCATTGCTAGCCTCTCTAATACCGCACACTTTTCGCCGGTATCATACACCCACCATATACCTTCCTCAAAACAGCCACCATACCTACATATCATGGCATTTCCATAGCCATTCCGAGATATATTGCCATGCAACTTTCCACCGTTCCATTTATTATGATACGCTACATCATTGTCATATTGCTAGCATGATCATGTAGTTGACATTGTATTTGTGGCAAAGCCACCGTTCATAATTCTTTCATACATGTCACTCATGAGTCATTGCATATTCCGGTACACAGCCGGATTCATATAGAGTCATATTTTTTTCTAAGTATCGAGTTGTAATTGTTGAGTTGTAAGAAAAATAAAAGTGTGATGATCATAATTTTTTAGAGCATTGTCCCAAGTGAGGAAAGGATGATGGAGACTATGATTCCCCCACAAGTCGGGATGAGACTCCGGACAAAAAATAAAAAGAAATAAAAAAAAGAGGCCATAAAAAGAAAAGAAAAGAAAAGCCCAAAATAAAAAAATGAGAGAAAAAGAGAGAAGGGACAATGTTACTATCCTTTTACCACACTTGTGCTTCAAAGTAGCACCATGATCTTCATTATAGAGAGTCTTCTATGATATCACTTTCATTTACTAGTGGGAATTTTTCATTATAGAAATTGGCTTGTATATTCCAATGATAGGCTTCCTCAAATTGCCCTAGGTCTTCGTGAGCAAGCAAGTTGGATGCACACCCACTTAGTTTCTTTTGTTGAGCTTTCATATACTTATAGCTCTAGTGCATCCATTGCATGGCAATCCCTACTCACTCACATTGATATCTATTGATGGGCATCTCCATAGCCCGTTGATACGCCTAGTTGATGTGAGACTATCTTCCCTCTTTTTGTCTTCTCCACAACCACCATTCTATTCCACCTATAGTGCTATGTCCATGGCTCACGCTCATGTATTGCGTGAAGATTGAAAAGTTTTGAAAATGTTAAAAGTATGAAACAATTGCTTGGCTTGTCATCGGGGTTGTGCATGATTTAAATACTTTGTGTGGTGAATATAGAGCATAGCCAGACTATATGATTTTGTAGGGATAACTTTATTTGGCCATGTTATTTTGAGAAGACATAATTGCTGTATTAGTATGCTTGAAGTATTATTGTTTTTATGTCAATATGAACTTTTGTCTTGAATCTTTCGAATCTGAATATTCATACCACAATTAAGAAGATTTGCATTGAAATTATGCCAAGTAGCACTCCGCATAAAAAATTCTCTTTTTATCATTTACCTACTCGAGGACGAAAGGTGAATTAAGCTTGGGGATGCATAATACTTCTCCAACGTATCTATAATTTTTGATTGCTCCATGATATATTATCTACTGTTTTGGACTATATTGGTCTTTATTTTCCACTTTTATATTATTTTTGGGACTAACCTATTAACCGGAGGCCCATCCCGTAATTGCTGTTTTTTTGCCTATTTCAAGTTGTTTCAAGAAATGGAATATCAAACGGAGTCCAAACGGAATAAAACCTTCGAACGTGATTTTCTCACCGAACGTGATCCAGAGACTTGGACCCTACTCCAAGAAGTAACACAGGCGGTCACGAGGGTGGGGGCGCCCCCTAGGCGCGCCCCCCTGCCTCGTGGGCCCCCTGTTCCTCCACTGACGTACTCCTTCCTCCTATATATACCTATATACCCCCAAACGATCAGATACGAAGCCAAAAACCTAATTCCACTGCCGCAACTTTCTGTATCCACGAGATCCATCTTGGGGCCTGTTCCGGAGCTCCACCGGAGAGGGCCGTCATCACGGAGGGCTTCTACATAATCATAGCCTCTCCGATGAAGTGTGAGTAGTTTACCTCAGACCTTCGGGTCCATAGTTATTAGCTAGATGGCTTCTTCTCTCTTTTGGATCTCAATACAATGTTCTCCCCTTTCTCGTGGAGATCTATTCGATGTAATCTTCTTTTTGCGGTGTGTTTGTTGAGACCGATGAATTGTGGGTTTATGATCAAGTCTATCTATGAATAATATTTGAATCTTCTCTGAATTCTTTTATGTATGATTGGTTATCTTTGCAAGTCTCTTCGAACTATCAGTTTGGTTTGGCCTTCTAGATTGGTTTTTCTTGCCATGGGAGAAGTGCTTAGCTTTGGGTTCAATCTTGCGGTGTCCTTTCCGAGTGACAGAAGGGGCAGCAAGGCTCGTATTGTATTATTGCCATTGAGGATAACAAGATGGGGTTTTTATCATATTGCATGAAACTATCCCTCTACATCATGTCATCTTGCTTAAGGCGTTACTCTGTTTTTAACTTAATACTCTAGATGCATGCTGGATAGCGGTCGGTGAGTGGAGTAATAGTAGTAGATCTTTGGCGCAGGAGTCGGTCTACTTGTCTCGGACGTGATGCCTATATACATGATCATACCTAGATATTCTTATAACTATGCTCAATTCTGTCAATTGCTCAACAGTAATTTGTCCACCCACCGTAAAATACTTATGCTCTTGAGAGAAGCCACTAGTGAAACCTATGGCCCCCGGGTCTATTCTCATCTTATCAGTCTCCATCACTTTAATCTTGCTTTGCTTTTTTTACTTTGCCGTTTACTTTTCACTTTGCATCTCTATACCAAAAATATTATCTCTATCAGATCTCACTCTCGTAAGTGACCGTGAAGGGATTGACAACCCCTAATCGCGTTGGTTGCGAGGAGCTATTATTTTGTGCAGGTATGAGGGACTTGAGCGTAGCCTCCTTCTGGATTGATACCTTGGTTCTCAAAAACCGAGGGAAATACTTACGCTACTTTGCTGCATCATCCTCTCCTCTTAGGGGAAAACCAACGCAAGCTCAAGAGGTAGCACCGTATTCCTCCAGCCCGCGCGCCTGGGCTCCTCATTACCTGCCACCCTAATCGGCCTCCATGTCCGGAACCTCTTTCAAGCACTGGTGGCCCTGCAACTGCCCGCCGACGCCACAAAGAATGTCCACCAGGAGGTTGCGCTCGCCGTGAGGCGCCTCGCCCTGCAAGAATTCGTCGACCTACACATCCACGTGTAAGAGAAAATCATGTACATAGGTATCTACAAGGCCAGTGAGGACGCTATGACGTTGGCCTTCCTCAACCGGCTGGAAGCCTTGGATGCCTTTGCTGAGAAGCACCTTGACCTCGCCACAAAAGCCGCCGCTCCTTAGCCGCCGGTCGGTGGCCCGACGCACTAAGTGTAGGAGGAGGAGGTCGTACATTGATGGATGCATCTTTCTTCTCGCCTCAGAATTCACCATCGCGATCTCATCATCGTGGCCTTAATTCTTATTGTGCTATTGCATTCTCGTTCCAGTCAGTACCGACATGTGCGATCTGTTTGCTTAATTATATGCATCACTATAACTAGTACTCCATCCGTCAATTTATAAGTTGTGCTTACCTTTTCCATCTACTTTGTGCAACGCACAGGCATCTTGCTAGAAACACTAGAACATGTCGGACCGCATGTGACCAAACCGACGATGCACCAACCTATCTAGTACGTACCCTGCTTATCTGTCGGAAATAGCCCCGCCCTAGCGTTTCCAATCGTTATTTCTATCTATCGATCATGCCAAGGATCAGAACCAAATGTTACAATTTATACATGTTTCTCTACACCTACTCCTATAAAAGACTCAGTTGGTGATAGTGGTATGTCTGCCATCCATCGTTTCTGACCATTAGATCTGCATCTAACGACTGTGAGGTAAGTTGTGGCATTTTTGTAACAATAGCCCACCTCTCTGCTCCAATTTGCAAAAAAAACCCTTATTATCTTGAAAGCAACCACATTCCTCCCTCACCTCATCAAAACAGCCTGAGAAATATATTTTGAGTGAAAAGTAATATATTAGGAGTATATCAAAACAAGAGTGATTTCTTTCAAGTTTGTGAACAAGTACTACTATTCTACTAATTTGGATCTATCGCAACGCACGGGCACATTGCTAGTAAAAGGAAAAGGCCTACCGCATTCGCGTCGCACCCCCACACGCCCGGGAATTGTGAGTACTCCACGGCCCGTCCGGCATGCCACATAGCTAGGGAAGGCATGTTTCCTAGCATTTTCACTTTCATGTGGGACCTCCGTTGAGGAAACCGACTATTGGCGAACCGCACCCCTCCCGCTGCCGAGTTGGGAAACAGAAACGAGGGGAAGATCTAGCTGTAGCACGGAAGCCAAGAAATTTGGTGTCAGATGGGGCTCGTTGATAGAGTAGGAGCATTCCGTACTACTACTCCTACTAGTACGAAGTTTGTACTACAAGTACAACTAGGTACATGCACGACACATCATCGTAGGAACAAAAAACGGGAAGATCTTGTTTTGGGTGATTTATCTTTTTTTAGTCAAGGTAGTATGAATAATATGATGTGGGGGGCACCCATGAAGCTTATGTGGCTTGGTTGCATGGCTACGAAAGGTTAGAGAAAAATAAATAGATAATGTGTTTAGAGTGCACTCCACTAAATAGATATACTTTGGATCCATTGGAACGCACGGGCTGGCACATCTATACCCCTATATAGTGTGTGAATAACTTTGAAAGTTGGTCGTTGGATGAAGCCAATCCGACAGTACAAAGATGGCAAATCCGAGCACTACTGGCCGTTGGATATCATCTACATTCCACCAAATTCTGCCACATGTAGAATCTGGAAGACTCCATGGTTGAACTTAAGCATAGTGCACAAACCTCAAAACATAAGCAATTCTCCTTTGTTCTAGAATCTTCCATATCTTGATTGCCCAAACTTTTTTTTTCAAAATGAGTTGTCACTATTTGTTTTTACTTTATGCTTTACAATGCACAATTCCATGAATCTTAAAATAGATTTTTTTATAAAACTAATTGATTTTGAACTAGATGAACTATAAGAATTAAGCGAACATCTATATCATGCATATATGACTCAAAGCTTACATGCTATAGTGTGTTATTTATTCATAATTTGGTTACCAAATCTCATGCGTGCAATGCACGTGTACCTTACTAGTTGGTAGTAGTAAGAAACAAATTCCGGATTTGGCATGAGCTCGTACCGCGGGAGCACCACAAGGCCTGCTGCAGGAGTTACATTTCCCTCTTGGGCCCATGGGACTGAGCTTCAGTGGCTTAGTGCACCGGCCTATGAGTTAATGACATGCGGACCTTAAATGCAGCTGGCCCACATGTCATTCTCATGGTGGTGGCATGGTTTGCGACTCACTTGTTAGAGATGAACCGGACGGTGGTGGCATGGTCATGGCGAGGGTGCCACAGCTGGGCATCGGGGCGTTATGAGGCGTAGATGGCCACACCGGCGGGTACTACCTGTAGTACAGAAGTACTCCAGCTGAGAATTGATCCCCGAGATGAAATGTGTCACAGCCGCTGGATGAAAATTCGATGGTGCTGGAGTACGGATCGGAGCACCGGAGCGGAGCAGGCAAACCGCGTCCAATCGGGTGTGGCTGTGGTGGAAAGTTGATGGTCGCCGCAGTTCAGCTGGCCCGCGTGTCATGCACACAAAGCCAGAGGAGCGGTGGGGCCGAGAGGGATGAGGCACATGTCGGGGGACGTCGTGCCGTGGGTTGGAGCGGCGTCGTGGGAATCACGTGTGGGTGTGGCAGCGGTAGAAACAAGAAACGTGATGGTCGCTCTGGTTCAACTTCCATGGACAAGCTGTCATGTCTGCTGACACATGCATTGCATACCGCTCACTGCAAGGAGCAGTAGTAGAGAAAACTTGTTCCAAACATACCATTTTTCGGATAAAATTCTCGAGATATCATTAGTTTTTACACATGGGATTACTCCTGCAAGGGTCAATCACAACAGGTGTTCTGTAAAAAATGCATCTTGATGTTCCCTGCAATGCACGGGCATCTTGCTAGTTATAGAAGAAGCCCACACAGGCATCTTGCCGCAGGGTGTGCCACCGACCCAAACTCAAATGTTCCCTGCAACACACGGGCAACACATTGGTAGTAGTAGTCTCTATCTCTACTCTACTCTTATAAAAAGCAGAGTTGTTGATGATGGTGTGCATGCCATCCGATTTATATCTGATGGATAGGAAGGAAACTATGGCAATTTTGCAAAAAAATACCCACACCCCTCTCCACATTTGCAAATAAGGCCTTTCCTCGTTCATCCTTTTCTCCCACAAGATAAACTAGTCATACAAATGCATCTTGATGTTCCGTGCAACGGACGGGCATCTTGCTAGTCTGCTACTCTCTTATATCTATCTATCTAGTCTTATAAAAATCTTATAGAAAGCAGAGTTGGTAATGATGATGTGCCTGCCATCCTGCAATATAGGCCGTCCGATCTATATCTAACGGATAGGAAGGAAACTATGACAATTTACCCGCACTCCTCTCCACATTTGCAGATAAGGCCTTCCCTCGTTCATCCTTTTCTCCCACAAGATCTTGATGTTTCGTGCAACGCATAGGCATCTTGCTAGTCTACACTCTTATAAAAAATAGAGTTGGTGATGATGGTGTGCCTGCCATCCTGCAATATAGGCCGTCCGATTTATATCTGACGGATAGGAAGGGAACTATGGCAATTTTGCAAAAAGGTACCCACACACCTCTCCACATTTGCAAATAAGGCCTTCCCTCGTTCATCCTTTTCTCTCACAAGATAAACTAGTCTTATAAAAAACAGAGTTGGTGATGATGATGTGCCTGCCATCCTGCAATATAGGCCGTCCAGTTTATATCTGACGGATAGGAAGAAAAATATGCAATTTTGCAAAAACATACCTACACCCCTCTCCACATTTGCAAATATTCTCTCACAAGATAAACTACTCATACAAATGCATCTTGATGTTCCGTGCAACGCATGAGGATGTTTCCTTGGGGGTCTCTCCAGTGCGGCATTGCCGTAGTTGCAAGTTGACGCCCCTTGAGATGCCGACGTTGAGGGGCACTCGGATTTTGTCCGATGAGCAGGTAAGATGAGTTTGATCACGTAGTAAATGCATTCTAAAGACTACTTCTGTGTCCATTTCCGAATTCTCTCCCTACCCCACTGTTTCATAGGTTAGGCTCAGTGCGAGTGGAGATTGGCTTGCATATGTATGGGAGGGTACCAACATCAATTTGCATAACATTTATAACGGTGACACCGTTCCCATAGAACCTTTGTCCAACATTGGAATCAGCCATGTAACGGGCCACCGCCTAAATTGGTATGATGGAACCACGGTGAGATTGAAGAAGATAGCACGAACTTTGCACATGGCAGTCAAAGGTGGACCATGCTGTCTGCGGCCGATTTGTTGCCGTATGAGTACGAAGACGTTGTGCTCCTTTCTAACCGCATCTTCACGGTGACAAACCAGGGGACTTGTTTCGTATGGGACACATCCTACGGTATACTCCCTCTCTCCCAGTTTATTTGTTTTCAATTTTTTCGTTTTATAAGTTTCAAATTCAAATTTAGAGCTCCCCATCACATGTTGAGATTACAATGTCCATTAAATCGTTGCGTGCATGTATAGTAAAGAAACAAACCTCGAGTTTGGCACGAGTTCGTGCAGCGGTAGCACCACAATGCCCGGCGCAGGAGTTACATTTCCCTCTCGGGGCCCTCGGGACTGAGCTTCAACACCTTACTACATCTTCCTTTGAGTCAATAACATGTGGACCCGATAGGTGGCTGGTCCACATGTAATGCTCCCGAAGGCAGAGGGGCAGTGGGGCCGAGAGGGGTGAGGCGCAGGTCTGGGGGCATGTGGTGTCATGGGTTCGAGCGGCGTCGTGGGAATCGCGTGTGGCTTTGGTAGAAACTTGATGCTCGCCGCATTTCAGGTGGCCCACATGTCAAGCACACAAAGGCAGAGCGCCGGTGCAGCCGAGAGGGGTGAGGCGCACGTCGGGGGACGTGGTGCCGTGGGTTGGAGCAGCGTCATGGGAATCCTGAGTGGCAGTGGATGAAACGTGATGGTCGTCGTAGTTGAACTTCCATGGACAAGCTGTCATGTCTATGGACACATGCATTGCATACCGATCATTGGAAGGAGTAGTAGTAGAGAAAGCTAGGGGGATAAATAGTTCCTTATAGTCAAGCGGACCCACGCTACTACTTGTTTCAAAGACATGCACACCATCGAAATAGTCCATCTATATCAATATACACAGAGAGGGAATAATTTTTTTACAAGAGAGTAAATAGTTCATCCATCCATAATGCCGTGCTACTAGTGCAGCTTCTTCTCAATTTCTGTGGGAGACGGCTTCGCAACAAGCTCTCTAGACCTTGCAGCTATCTCAAAACTCACACGGGCATCAGGGCAGCATATTTTATCCGCTCGTACGTCAAGGGATAATTCTCCCATCCAAACGACCTTAATGCCAGCGTCTCATCACCCTTCTGAAGATTTGTTCCGAGCACAAAATTTGCTACGTCGAATAGGGATGGTGTCGGTTTATCACAATCTTCTACAGGAATTTTTATGTTGGTTTGTAAGTCAGCGATGCTTTTCAAATCAAGGTTGTACGGCTCCAACTTCTGTTTGTCCCCTGTGATGGCTGCCCCACAGAAGTGTATGTCCTCCCGAGACAAGAAATCGTGAAGCTCACCTGGTATGGAGGGCGTGTGTATGATGTGGTACACAACAACATCATCTTCGAGGCACAGCTGAAGGACGGCGGCGTGTTGGATCTTCCCAGTGGCACGCTCCGTGTACTCTGCGTCGGGACCTATGACCTTCATCTCCACCTTTTGGAGGGAGTTGGATACATTGTTGATTCACTTCCGAACAACCCTTGGGTGGTCAGTGACTATGGCAACTATGCTCAACGAGCCTTCGACGAGGAAATGTTGGATGCTAAAAACCTGCATCTGGATCTCTTTCGCCATTTGGAACCGCTGGACCGGAGGGCTATGGTTTGGAGAATTAGGATTATATGGCTAGTCTAACTAAAGAAGATGATTATTTAAAGGGGCTTCGGAATTACTCCCTCCTTTCCGGTTTATAGAGCTTATCTCAAAATCTTAGTTTTTCCATTTTATAAGGCTCAATTTGGTTGTTCCCCATCACAATTTCAGATTCCAAGGTGCATTAAATAATTGCATGCAAGTATTAAGAGAAAATTGACCAATGCATGTACTTTATGCATGCATGCATTGCAATTAATACATTGGTAAACATAAATTTTGATGAAAACAAGAGCATTAATTGGGTGCTTTTGCAAATTAGAAAAATTATTCCACCACTCACCATCTACATTGGTTGGTGAGATTTTTGAATTGAGCCCTATAAACCAGAACGCAGGGAGTACTCCAGGAGGATGTGAAGAGGTTAAAACAATGTGAATGCAGTGTGGTTTGGATGCAAATGAAGATGAAGGTGTAGTGAAGAAGCCGAGGAAAATCGGTTCCCGATGGAGAAGTAAATGTGAGAAGTGGCCTGTAGGCAGTTGATTAGATGGCTAGGTAGACTAAACAAAAAGGCTATGCGGGTAGACTGAGGAGTGGTACCTGTCCCTGTACGTGCCCATCCTTCTAGCGCTACATGTGCCACTGGCTAGTTGAGGTCACTCTTTTGAATCACCGTGGCGAGACATTTTATGATTCCTTTTTATTTCTGCACCCCTCCTGATAGGTGGGACCTATGCAACCGGATAAAAAATGTGTCGTAGCTGGTTCAGATGGATATTGGCGCATGCGTGGGAGACACAACATTCTCTAGTTAAGGAATATGCGGTTATCCTCAAAAAAGAAAAGTCCTTCTTCGCACTTTCGCATGCACAAGAATTTGGTTCTGCTCGCAATATGGATGATACCTGGAGGATGAAGTGAACCCAGAGGCATGCTAGCACGGGAGTACTACTCATGTTCCTACTACCGCTACTACTAGTAGTAATACAACTATGGTACACTTGATGGTCAAAATTGAAGGAAATATGCCCTAGAGGCAATAATAAAGTTATTATTTATTTCCTTATATCATGATAAATGTTTATTATTCATGCTAGAATTGTATTAACCGGAAACATAATACATGTGTGAATATATAGACAAACAAGATGTCACTAGTATGCCTCTACTTGACTAGCTTGTTAATCAAAGATGGTTATGTTTCCTAACCATGAACAAGGAGTTGTTATTTGATTAACAAGGTCACATCATTAGTTGAATGATCTGATTGACATGACCCATTCCGTTAGCTTAACACTTGATCGCTTAGTATGTTAATGCTTTCTTCATGACCCATACATGTTCCTATAACTATGAGATTATGCAACTCCTGCTTACGGAGGAACACTTTGGTACTACCAAACGTCACAACGTAATCGGGTGATTATAAAGGAGTACTACAGGTGTCTCCAAAGGTACTTGTTGGGTTGGCGTATTTCGAGATTAGGTTTTGTCACTCCGATTGTCGGAGAGGTATCTCTAGGCCTTCTCGGTAATACACATCACTTAAGCCTTGCAAGCATTACAACTAATGAGTTAGTTGTGAGATGATGTATTACGGAACGAGTAAAGAGACTTACCAAGAATCTAGATTGAACTAGGTATTGGATACCGACGATCGAATCTCGTAAGTAACATACCGATGACAAAGGGAACAACGATGTCGTTATGCGGTTTGACCGATAAAGATCTTCGTAGAATATGTAGGAACCAATATGGGCATCCAGGTTCCGCTATTGGTTATTGACCGAGAATGGTTCTAGGTCATGTCTACATAGTTCTCGAACCCGTAGGGTCCGCACGCTTAACGTTTCGATGACAGTTCATAATGAGTTTATAAGTATTGATGTACCGAAGTTTGTTCGGAGTCCCGGATGTGATCACGGACATGACGAGGAGTCTCGAAATGGTCGAGACATAAAGATTGATATATTGGAAGCCTATGTTTGGACTTGGAAGGGTTCCGAGTGAAATCGAATTTACCGAGTACCGGAGGTTACCGGAACCCCCGAACTACATGGGCCATAGTGGGCCTTAGTGGAAAGGAGAGGGCCAGCCCTAGGTGGTCGCGTGCCCCCCCTTCCCTAGTCCTATTAGGACTAGGAAAGGTGGGCCGCCCCTCTCTCTCTTTCCTCCTCGAATCCTAATCCAACTAGGATTGAGGGGGAGTCCTACTCCCGGAGGGAGTAGGACTCTTTGGTCTTGCCTCCCCTTGGGCGGCCACCTCCCCTTGGCTCCTTTATATCTGACGGGGCAAGGGGCACCCCAGAGACACACAAGTTGATCTACGGATCTTTCCTTAGCCGTGTGCGGTGCCCCTTCCACCATATTCCACTTCGTCATATCGTCAGAGAGCTTAGGCGAAGCCCCGCGGAGAAGTCATATCGTCAGCGAGCTTAGGCGAAGCCCTGCGTCGGTGGAGCATCAACATCGCCACCACGCCGTCGTCTGACGGAACTCATCCCCGACACTTTGCTGGATCGGAGTCCGGGATCGCCATCGAGCTGAGCGTGTGCGTAACTCGGAGGTGCCGTCGTTCGGTGCTTGGATCGGTCGGATCGTGAAGACGCACGACTACATCAACCGCGTTGTTATAACGCTTCCGCTTTCGGGTCACGAGGGTACGTGGACGGACACTCTCCCCTCTCGCTGCTATGCCATCACCATGGTCTTGGCGTGATCGTAGGGAAAATTTTGAAATTACTACGTTCCCCAACAAAGGGCATCCGAGCCTGGTTTTATGCGTTGATGTCATATGCACGAGTAGAACACAAGTGAGTTGTGGACGATACAAGTCATACCGCCTACCAAAGATGTCATACTTTGGTTCAGCGGTATTGTTGGACGAGACGATCCGGACCAACCTTACGCCAGACGCTTACGCCGAGACCGGTTCCCTCGACGCGTGCTTTGCACATAGATGGCTTGCGGAAGACCTGTCTCTCCAACTTTAGTTGAACCGAGTGTGGCTACGCCCGGTCCTTGAGAAGGTTAAAACGGAGTCTATTTGACAAACTATCGCTGTGGTTTTGATGCGTAGGTAAGAACGGTTCTTGCTCAGCCCGTAGCAGCCACGTAAAACTTGCAACAACAAAGTAGAGGACGTCTAACTTGTTTTTGCAGGGCATGTTGTGATGTGATATGGTCAAGACGTGATGCTATATTTTATTGTATGAGATGATCATGTTTTGTAAACCGAAGTTATCGGCAATCGGCGAGAGCCATATGGTTGTCGCTTATTGTATGCAATGAAATCGCGATGTAATGCTTTACTTTATTACTAAGCGGTAGTGATAGTCGTGGAAGCATAAGATTGGCGAGACGACAACGATGCTACGATGGAGATCAAGGTGTCGCGCGGTGATTTATGGTGATCATGACGGTGCTTGGCGATGGAGATCACAAGCACAAGATGATGATGACCATATCATATCACTTATATTGATTGCATGTGATGTTTATCCTTTATGCATCTTATCTTGCTTTGATTGACGGTAGCATTATAAGATGATCTCTCACTAAAAATTATCAAGAAGTGTTCTCCTGAGTATGCACCGTTGCCAAAGTTCGTAGTACCCGGACACCACGTGATGATCGGGTGTGATAAGTTCTACGTCCATCTACAACGGTGCAAAACAGTTGCACACGCGAATACTCGGGTTAAACTTGACGAGCCTAGCATATAACAGATATGGCCTCGGAACACGGAGACCGAAAGGTCGAACGTGAATCATATAGTAGATATGATCAACATAGTGATGTTCACCATTGAAACTACTCCGCCTCACGTGATGATCGGACACGGTTTAGTTGATACGGATCACGTGATCACTTAGATGACTAGAGAGATGTCTGCCTAAGTGGGAGTTTTTAATATGATTAATTGAACTTAAATTTATCATGAACTTAGTCCTGGTAGTATTTTGCAAATTATGTTGTAGATCAATAGCTCGCGTTGTTGCTTCCCTATGTTTTTTATATGTGTTCCTAGAGAAAATTGTATTGAAAGATGTTAGTAGCAATGTTATGGATTGGATCCGTGATCCGAGGTTTATCCTCATTGCTGCACGTAAGAATTATGTCCTTGATGCACCGCTAGGTGACAGACCTATTGCGAGGAGCGTATGCGCACGTTATGAACGTTTGGCTAGCTCAATATGATGACTACTTGATAGTTTAGTGCACCATACTTAACGGCTTAGAATCGGGACTTCAAAGACGTTTTGAACGTCATGGACCATATGAGATGTTCCAGAGTTGAAGTTAATATTTCAAGCAAGTACCGAGTTGAGAGATATGAAATCTCCAACAAAGTTCTATAGCTAAAAGATGGAGGAGAATCGCTCAACTAGTGAGCATGTTCTCAGATTGTCCGGGTACTTCAATCGCTTGAATCAAGTGGGAGTTAATCTTCCGGATAAGATAGTGATTGACAGAATTCTCTAGTCACCATCACTAAGTTACTAGAACTTCGTGATGAACTATAGTATGCAAGGGATGACGAAAACGATTCCCGAGCTCTTCGTGATGTTGAAATCGACGAAGGTAGAAATCGAGAAAGAGCATCAAGTGTTGATGATTGAAAAGACCACTAGTTTCAAAAAGCAAAGGGAAAGAAAGGGGAACTTCAAGTAGAATGACAAGCAAGTTGTCACTCCCATGAAGAAACCCAAAGCTGAACCAAAGCCTGAAACCGAGTGCTTACATCGCATAGGAAATGGTCACTGGAAACGGAAATACCCCAATTATTTGGTGGATAAGAAGGATGGCAAAGTGAACAAGGGTATATTTGATATACAGGTTATTGATGTGTGCTTTACTAGTGTTTATAGTAGCCCCTGAGTATTTGATACTTGTTCGGTTGCTAAGATTAGTAACTCGAAACAGGAGTTACAGAATAAATAGAGACTAGTTGAAGGGGAAGTGACGATGAGTGTTGGAAGTAGTTCCAAGATTGATATGATCATCATCGCACACTCCCTACACTTTCGGGATTAGTGTGGAACCTAAATAAGTGTTATTTGGTGTTGAGCATAAATATGATTTGATCATGTTTATTGCAATACGGTTATTCATTTAAGTAAGAGAATAAATTGTTGTTCTGCTTACATGAATAAAACCTTATATGGTTACACACCCAATGAAAACGGTTCATTGGATCTCGATCGTAGTGATACACATATTCATAATATTGAAACCAAAAGATGTAAAGTTAATAATGATAGTGCAATTCATTTGTGGCAATCGCCGCTTGGGGTCATATCGGTGTAAAGCGCATGAAGAAACTCCATAAAGATGGATTTTCGAAATCACTTGGTTATGAATCGCTTGATGCTTGCTAACCGTGCCTTTTGGACAAGATGATCAAACTCCATTGTTCGAACAATGGAACGAGCAACAAACTTGTTGGAAATAATACATACCGATGTATGCGATCCAATGAGTGTTGATGCTCGTGGCAAGTATCGTTATTTTCGACCTTCACAAGATGATTTGAGCAGATATGGGTATATCTACTTGATGAAACATAAGTCCGAAATAATTGAAAGGTTCAAAGAATTTCAGAGTGAAGTGGAAAAATCATCGTAACATGAAAATAAAGTTTCTGCGATCTGATCACGTAGACGAATATTTGAGTTACGAAGTTTGGTCTTCAATTAAAATAAAGTGGAATAGTTTCACAGCTCACGCCACCGAACACCACAATGTTATGGTGTGTCCGAACGTCAGAATCGCACTTTATTGGATATGATGCGATCTATGATGTCTCTTATCGGTTTACCACTATCATTTTGGGGTTATGCATTAGAGACAATACATTCACGCTTAAAAGGGCACCATCTAAATCCGTTGAGACGACACCATATGAACTATGGTTTAACAAAGAAACCTAAGTCGCTGCTTCTTAAAAGTTTGGAGTTTTGATACTTATGTGAAAAAGTTTTCACCGATAAGCTCGAACCCAAATCGGAGAAGTGCGTCTTCATAGAATACCCAAAGGTAACTATTGGGCACACCTTCTATCACAGATCCAAAGGCAAGTTTTTCGTTGCTAAGATGGATCCTTTCTAGAGAAGAAAGTTTCTCTCGAAAGAAGTGAGTGGGAGGAAAGTAGAACTTGATGAGGTAATTGTACCTTCTCCCTTATTGGAAAGTAGTTCATCACGTAAATCAGTTCCAAAGTGATTCCTACACCAATTAGTGAGGAAGTTAATGATGATGATCATGAAACTTCAGATCAAGTTGCTACCAAACCTCGTAGGTCTTCCAGAGCAAAATCCGCACTGCAGTGGTATGGTAATCGTGTTCGGAAGTCATGTTACTAGACCATGATGAACCTACGGACTATGAGGAAGCGATGATGAGCCCAGATTCCGCGAAATGGCTTGAGGCCATGAAATCTGAGATAGGATCCATGTATGAGAACAAAATATGGACTTTGATTGACTTGCTCGATGATCAGCAAGCCATGTTAAATAAATGGATCTTCAAGAGGAAGACGGACATTGATAGTAGTGTTACTATCTACAAAGCTCGACTTGTCACAAAAAGGTTTTCGACAAGTTCAAGGTGTTGACTACAATGAGATTTTCTCAAAGCTGTAGCGATTCTTAAGTCCGTCCGAATCATGTTAGCAATTGCCACATTTTATGAAATCGGCAAATGGATGTCAAAACTACATTCTTTAATGGATTTATTAAAGAAGAGTTGTATATGATGCAACCGTAAGGTTTTTTCAATCCTAAAGGAGCTAACAAAATATGCAAGCTCCAAATGATCCATCTATGGACTGGTGCAAGCATCTCGAGTTGGAATAAACGCTTTGATAGTGTGATCAAAGCATATGGTTTTATACAGACTTTTGGAGAAGCCTCATATTTACAAGAAAGTGAGTGGGAGCATTACAACATTTCGATAAGTATATGTGAATGACATATTGTTAATCGGAAATAATGTAGAATTATTCTCGCAAAGCATAAAGGAGTATTTGAAAGGAGTTTTTCAAAGAAGGACCTCAAAGTGAAGCTGCTTACATATTGAGCATCAAGATCTATAGAGATAGATCAAGACGCTTGATAAGTTTTTCAATAAGTACATACCTTGTCAAGATTTTGAAGTAGTTCAAAATGGAACAGTCAAAGAAAAGTTCTTGCTGTGTTGCAAAACGTATGAAATTGAGTAAGACTCAAATCCCGACCACGGCGTAAAATAGAAAAGAGAATGAAAGTCATTCCCTATGCCTCACCATAGGTTCTATGAAGTATGCTATGCTATGTACCGGACCTATTGTATACCTTGCTCGAATTTGGCAAGGAAGTACAATAGTGATCTAGGAGTAGATCCATCGGACATTGGTCAAGAACATCCTTAGTGAGGGCTAAGGAAATATTTCTCGATTATGGAGGTGATAAAAGAGCCCGTCAGTAAAGAGTTACATCGATGCAAGCTTTTTACAGATCCGGATGACTCTAAGACTCAATCTGGATACATATTGAAAGTGGGAGCAATTAGCTAGAGTAGCTCCGTGCGAGCATTGTAGACATAGAGTATTTGCAAAATACATACGGCTCTGAATGTGACAGACCCGTTGACTAAGCTTCTCTCACGAGCAAAACATGATCATACCTTAGTACTCTTTGGGTGTTAATCACATAGCGATGTGAACTAGATTATTGACTCTAGTAAACCCTTTGGGTGTTGGTCACATGACGATGTGAACTATGTGTGCTAATCACATACGTATGTGAATATTAGTGTTGAATCACATGATGATGTGAACTAGATTATTGACTCTAGTGCAAGTGGGAGATCAAGGAAATATGCCCTAGAGGCAATAATAAAGTTATTATTTATTTCCTTATATCATGATAAATGTTTATTATTCATGCTAGAATTGTATTAACGGAAACATAATACATGTGTGAATATATAGACAAACAAGATGTCACTAGTATGCCTCTACTTGACTAGCTTGTTAATCAAAGATGGTTATGTTTCCTAACCATGAACAAGGAGTTGTTATTTGATTAACAAGGTCACATCATTAGTTGAATGATCGATTGACATGACCCATTCCGTTAGCTTAACACTTGATCGCTTAGTATGTTAATGCTTTCTTCATGACCCATACATGTTCCTATAACTATGAGATTATGCAACTCCCGTTTACCGGAGGAACACTTTGGTACTACCAAACGTCACAACGTGAATCGGGTGATTATAAAGGAGTACTACAGGTGTCTCCAAAGGTACTTGTTGGGTTGGCGTATTTCGAGATTAGGTTTTGTCACTCCGATTGTGGGAGAGGTATCTCTAGGCCTTCTCGGTAATACACATCACTTAAGCCTTGCAAGCATTACAACTAATGAGTTAGTTGTGAGATGATGTATTACGGAACGAGTAAAGAGACTTACCGAATCTAGATTGAACTAGGTATTGGATACCGACGATCGAATCTCGGGTAAGTAACATACCGATGACAAAGGGAACAACGTATGTCGTTATGCGGTTTGACCGATAAAGATCTTCGTAGAATATGTAGGAACCAATATGGGCATCCAGGTTCCGCTATTGGTTATTGACCGAGAATGGTTCTAGGTCATGTCTACATAGTTCTCGAACCCGTAGGGTCCGCACGCTTAACGCTTCGATGACAGTTCATAATGAGTTTATAAGTATTGATGTACGAAGTTTGTTCGAGTCCCGGATGTGATCACGGACATGACGAGGAGTCTCGAAATGGTCGAGACATAAAGATTGATATATTGGAAGCCTATGTTTGGACTTGGAAGGGTTCCGAGTGAAATCGGAATTTCTGAGTACCGGGAGGTTACCGGAACCCCCCGGGAACTACATGGGCCATAGTGGGCCTTAGTGGAAAGGAGAGAGGGCCAGCCCTAGGTGGCCGCGCGCCCCCCCCTTCCCCTAGTCCTATTAGGACTAGGAAAGGTGGGCCGGCCCCCCTCTCTCTCTTTCCCCCTCCGGGAATCCTAATCCAACTAGGATTGGAGGGGGAGTCCTACTCCCTCCGGGAGTAGGACTCCCTTGGTGCGCCTCCTCCCTTGGGCCGGCCACCTCCCCTTGGCTCCTTTATATACGGGGCAAGGGGCACCCCAGACACACAAGTTGATCTACGGATCTTTCCTTAGCCGCAGTGCGGTGCCCCCTTCCACCATATTCCACTTCGTCATATCGTCAGAGAGCTTAGGCGAAGCTCGCTACCGGAGAAGTCATATCGTCATGAGCTTAGGGCGAAGCCCTGCGTCGGTGGAGCATCAACATCATCACCACGCCGTCAGGTTGACAGAACTCATCCCGACACTTTGCTTTGGATCGGAGTCCGGGGATCGCCATCGAGCTGAACGTGTGCGTAACTCGGAGGTGCCGTGACGTTCGGTGCTTGGATCGGTCGGATCGTGAAGACGCACGACTACATCAACCGCGTTGTTATAACGCTTCGCTTTCGGTCTCACGAGGGTACGTGGACGGACACTCTCCTCTCGCTGCTATGCCATCACCATGGTCTTGGCGTGATCGTAGGAAAATTTTGAAATTACTACGTTCCCCAACAAAGTGGCATCCGAGCCTGGTTTTATGCGTTGATGTCATATGCACGAGTAGAACAGAAGTGAGTTGTGGACGATACAAGTCATACCGCCTACCAAAGATGTCATACTTTGGTTCAGCGGTATTGTTGGACGAGACGATCCGGACCAACCTTACGCCAGACGCTTACGCTGAGACCGGTTCCTCGACGTGCTTTGCACATAGATGGCTTGCGGAAGACCTGTCTCTCCAACTTTAGTTGAACCGAGTGTGGCTACGCCCGGTCCTTGAGAAGGTTAAAACGGAGTCTATTTGACAAACTATCGCTGTGGTTTTGATGCGTAGGTAAGAACGGTTCTTGCTCAGCCCGTAGCAGCCACGTAAAACTTGCAACAACAAAGTAGAGGACGCCTAACTTGTTTTTGCAGGGCATGTTGTGATGTGATATGGTCAAGACGTGATGCTATATTTTATTGTATGAGATGATCATGTTTTGTAACCGAGTTATCGCAATCGGCAGGAGCCATATGGTTGTCGCTTATTGTATGCAATGAAATCGCGATGTAATGCTTTACTTTATTACTAAGCGGTAGTTATAGTCGTGGAAGCATAAGATTGGCGAGACGAAAACGATGCTACGATGGAGATCAAGGTGTCGCGCCGGTGACTATGTTGATCATGACGGTGCTTCGGCGATGGAGATCACAAGCACAAGATGATGATGACCATATCATATCACTTATATTGATTGCATGTGATGTTTATCCTTTATGCATCTTATCTTGCTTTGATTGACGGTAGCATTATAAGATGATCTCTCACTAAAAATTATCAAGAAGTGTTCTCCTCGAGTATGCACTGCTGCCAAAGTTCGTAGTACCCGGACACCACGTGATGATCGGGTGTGATAAGTTCTACGTCCATCTACAACGGGTGCAAAACAGTTGCACACGCGAATACTCGAGTTAAACTTGACGAGCCTAGCATATAACAGATATGGCCTCGAACACGGAGACCGAAAGGTCGAACGTGAATCATATAGTAGATATGATCAACATAGTGATGTTCACCATTGAAACTACTCCGTCTCACGTGATGATCGGACACGGTTTAGTTGATACGGATCACGTGATCACTTAGATGACTAGAGAGATGTCTGTCTAAGTGGGAGTTTTTAATATGATTAATTGAACTTAAATTTATCATGAACTTAGTCCTGGTAGTATTTTGCAAATTATGTTGTAGATCAATAGCTCGCGTTGTTGCTTCCCTATGTTTTTTATATGTGTTCCTAGAGAAAATTGTATTGAAAGATGTTAGTAGCAATGTTGCGGATTGGATCCGTGATCTGAGGTTTATCCTCATTGCTGCACAGAAGAATTATGTCCTTGATGCACCGCTAGGTGATGCACCTATTGCAGGAGCAGTATGCGACGTTATGAACGCGTTTGGCTAGCTCAATATGATGACTACTTGATAGTTTAGTGCACCATACTTAACGGCTTAGAATCGGGACTTCAAAGACGTTTTGAACGTCATGGACCATATGAGATGTTCCAGAGTTGAAGTTAATATTTCAAGCAAGTACCCGAGTTGAGAGATATGAAATCTCCAACAAAGTTCTATAGCTAAAAGATGGAGGAGAATCGCTCAACTAGTGAGCATGTTCTCGCATTGTCCGGTACTTCAATCGCTTGAATCAAGTGGGAGTTAATCTTCCGGATAAGATAGTGATTGACAGAATTCTCTAGTCACCATCACTAAGTTACTAGAACTTCGTGATGAACTATAGTATGCAAGGGATGACGAAAACGATTCCCGAGCTCTTCGTGATGTTGAAATCGTGAAGGTAGAAATCGAGAAAGAGCATCAAGTGTTGATGATTGAAAAGACCACTAGTTTCAAAAAGCAAAGGGAAAGAAAGGGAACTTCAAGTAGAATGACAAGAAAGTTGTCACTCCCATGAAGAAACCCAAAGCTGAACCAAAGCCTGAAATCGAGTGCTTACAATCGCATAGGAAATGGTCACTTTGAAACGGAAATACCCCAATTATTTGGTGGATAAGAAGGATGGCAAAGTGAACAAGGGTATATTTGATATACAGGTTATTGATGTGTGCTTTACTAGTGTTTATAGTAGCCCCGAGTATTTGATACTTGTTCGGTTGCTAAGATTAGTAACTCAAACAGAGTTACAGTAATAAAATGTAAACTAGTTGAAGGGAAGTGACGATGAGTGTTGGAAGTAGTTCCAAGATTGATATGATCATCATCGCACACTCCCTACACTTTCGGGATTAGTGTGGAACCTAAATAAGTGTTATTTGGTGTTGAGCATAAATATGATTTGATCATGTTTATTGCAATACGGTTATTCATTTAAGTAAGAGAATAAATTGTTGTTCTGCTTACATGAATAAAACCTTATATGGTTACACACCCAATGAAAACGGTTCATTGGATCTCGATCGTAGTGATACACATATTCATAATATTGAAACCAAAAGATGTAAAGTTAATAATGATAGTGCAATTCATTTGTGGCACCGCCGTTTGGGGTCATATCGGTGTAAAGCGCATGAAGAAACTCCATAAAGATGGATTTTCGAAATCACTTGGTTATGAATCGCTTGATGCTTGCGAACCGTGCCTTTTGGACAAGATGATCAAACTCCATTGTTCGGAACAATGGAACGAGCAACAAACTTGTTGGAAATAATACATACCGATGTATGCGATCCAATGAGTGTTGATGCTCGTGGCAAGTATCGTTATTTTCCGACCTTCACAAGATGATTTGAGCAGATATGGGTATATCTACTTGATGAAACATAAGTCTGAAATAATTGAAAGGTTCAAAGAATTTCAGAGTGAAGTGGAAAAATCATCGTAACATGAAAATAAAGTTTCTGCGATCTGATCACGAGACGAATATTTGAGTTACTGAGTTTGGTCTTCAATTAAAATAAAGTGGAATAGTTTCACAGCTCACGCCACCGAACACCACAATGTTATGGTGTGTCCGAACGTCGTAATCAAGCACTTTATTGGATATGATGCGATCTATGATGTCTCTTATCGGTTTACCACTATCATTTTGGGGTTATGCATTAGAGACAGCTACATTCACGCTTAAAAGGGCACCATCTAAATCCGTTGAGACGACACCATATGAACTATGGTTTAACAAGAAACCTAAGTCATGCGTTTCTTAAAAGTTTGGAGTTTTGATACTTATGTGAAAAAGTTTTCACCGATAAGCTCGAACCCAAATCGAGAAGTGCGTCTTCATAGAATACCCAAAGGTAACTATTGGGCACACCTTCTATCACAGATCCAAAGGCAAGTTTTTCGTTGCTAAGATGGATCCTTTCTAGAGAAGAAAGTTTCTCTCGAAAGAAGTGAGTGGGAGGAAAGTAGAACTTGATGAGGTAATTGTACCTTCTCCCTTATTGGAAAGTAGTTCATCACGTAAATCAGTTCCAAAGTGATTCCTACACCAATTAGTGAGGAAGTTAATGATGATGATCATGAAACTTCAGATCAAGTTGCTACCAAACCTCGTAGGTCTTCCAGAGCAAAATCCGCACTGCAGTGGTATGGTAATCGTGTTCGGAAGTCATGTTACTAGACCATGATGAACCTACGGACTATGAGGAAGCGATGATGAGCCCAGATTCCGCGAAATGGCTTGAGGCCATGAAATCTGAGATAGGATCCATGTATGAGAACAAAATATGGACTTTGATTGACTTGCTCGATGATCGCAAGCCATGTTAAATAAATGGATCTTCAAGAGGAAGACGGACATTGATAGTAGTGTTACTATCTACAAAGCTCGACTTGTCACAAAAAGGTTTTCGACAAGTTCAAGGTGTTGACTACAATGAGATTTTCTCAAACTGTAGCGATTCTTAAGTCTGTCCGAATCATGTTAGCAATTGCCACATTTTATGAAATCTGGCAAATGGATGTCAAAACTACATTCTTTAATGGATTTATTAAAGAAGAGTTGTATATGATGCAACCGTAAGGTTTTTCAATCCTAAAGGAGCTAACAAAATATGCAAGCTCCAAATGATCCATCTATGGACCGGTGCAAGCATCTCGGAGTTGGAATAAACGCTTTGATAGTGTGATCAAAGCATATGGTTTTATACAGACTTTTGGAGAAGCCTCATATTTACAAGAAAGTGAGTGGGAGCATTACAACATTTCCGATAAGTATATGTGAATGACATATTGTTAATCGGAAATAATGTAGAATTATTCTCGCAAAGCATAAAGGAGTATTTGAAAGGAGTTTTTCAAAGAAGGACCTCAGTGAAGCTACTTACATATTGAGCATCAAGATCTATAGAGATAGATCAAGACGCTTGATAAGTTTTTCAATAAGTACATACCTTGATAAGTCATTACAGCTAATTTGTACCCCTGAATAATCAAACGGTTAGGAAGATATGGATATTCTCCTTATTTTATAGTAATCTATATACTACTAAATATGAGTGCGTATCAATGGCCATGTTAGTTTCTGATTTTCATGATGTAGAAACATGCATCACACTATTGGTTTCATCTAACCATACATTAGGGGAGTAAATGTGCATATGGAGAACTCTATATTTGGAGGTAGTGAAATCCTGTAATGCTTACCATGTGTACATACCTATACTCGCCCTTCAGCAATCAATGGCTAGAATAATATGCTCACAAAATTTTTGCCCACAGAACATGAGTATATAATAATGCATGGTCTGTTAGTTTCCTTGAAGAATTTGTTTGTGTGGACAAAACATGATCACATAACATGGTAGATTCCTGTGAAGAATCGATTGTGAGATAACATGAGTATAACCATGCATGGCACTTCTATATTTTCGAACCCAGTATACATTTCCCTGTATTTTCCTCCTAGTTCCAACAGGGACATATCAATGCTGTTTCTTGCATTATCTTACTCATACTCTGAACAATGCTGATCTTACATTAACAATGCCTATCCTTTTTAATATGATGAAGTGTCCCTACAGTTACTGCCCTTTGTAATCACACCACCTTTGCCAAAAACAGGGAAGCACAACTGGTTCCTCGCTCGATCAGACGATGGCAAAAGACTGATGATCATTCAGACACATGAGCCGTAAAAGTTATATTGCAAAAACCCCACTGTATACAAGCACTGTGAAATACGTGAGTATCCGGACAGTGGATGTTATGTCTATGAGCAGGATACCAGCTTGTTGTGGCCTTCAGGATTTTCAAGTTGGAGGCGGGTAAACAGCCTTGGTTCACACTCTGTTTCTCGGACTCAATTATCTGATTAACCAGGAGATCACCGATGGCAAGGACCTTGATGGCAGAGAGGCTCTGTTTGCTATGGAAAACTGTGTCTACACGACGAGGACTAGGAGTTCGGGAGCAAACTCCCCTGATTGTCAACGATACAGCCTACAGCCAAAAGAAGCTGAGAATGACAAAGGCATCTGGATTAACTTTGATCCTTGGATGTGTCGAGTCCGACAGGCAGTGATGTGGTTCAAGTCTTCAAGTTGATAGGTAATTGGGATGTTGCGTCAAAAGGGTGGAGTACTGGTGTCTCCGGATCACTGGTGGCTGAAGCGGGGCTGCAAATTATGATGGTGTTGGATCATCCCTCTTCGAATGACTTGTTGTCTTTGCTGCTTGTTCTGGATGGGTAGTTCTCTCTTTTGTTATGCATATCCTTGTCATTTGGTCATCCTCGTCTATGTCACTCTTACTATGTAATAGTTGCCTCTATTTAGTATGTCATTCTCGTCTAGATCACGAGAGTCTGAGCGCTTCAGATGGGTGCATTTTGGTGGTGTAGCAAGACTTCTTATGAACTATCGTGTCTTGTTGTTTATGTCAGTAGTAGTCACTAGTTAGTGTTTGAATGTTGTATATATTGTTGTTTTGAACTGTTTATTGTCGCGAACTGCTGGTTGGCTAAATGAGGGCATCACCATTCTCTAGTGTTCAGAGTATATCTCCTATTTTCAAGTTACTAGCAAGATGCCTATGCGTTGCACGGAACATCAAGATCCTGTGGGAGAAAAGGATGAACGAGGGAAGGCCTTATCTGCAAATGTGGAGAGGAGTGCGGGTAGATTGTCATAGTTTCCTTCCTATCCATTAGATATGGATCGGCCTATATTGCAGGATGGTAGGCACACCATCACCAACTCTGCTTTTTATAAAAGTAGATAGATAATTTGAGCTCGGTGCCTTTTCGATGATGTCACTTGTTTGGGCCAGTGAGGTGTCGTTGAATATGGGCCGAGTAGTAACGCAATGCCAAACATGTCAATTATGACTCTCAGGATGGGCTCTCAAAAGATCCTAAAAAAAGGACAGGCTCTCAAAAAAGAAAGAATTGGGACTCTTGCGCGCTGACATGTGGGCGCCACTGGTGTTTTCGTGCGCTTGCGCGCTGGTACGTCTCCAAAGTACCTATAATTTTTTATTGTTCCATGCTATTATATTATCTGTTTTGGATTTTTATGGGCTTTATTAAACACTTTTATATTTTTTTGGGGACTAGCCTATTGACCCAGAGCCCAGTGCCAGTTCTTGTTTTTTCCCTTGTTTCAGTGTTTCGAAGAAAAGGAATATCAAACGAAGTCCAAATGGAATGAAACCTTCGGAAAAGTTATTTTTGGAAAGAAAGCAATAGGGGAGACTTGGAGTGCACGTCAGGGGATCAACGAGGAGAGCACAAGGTAGGGGGGCGCGCCCACCCCCTGGGCGCGCCCTCCACCCTTGTGGGCCCCTCGTGGCTCCCCTTACCGACTTCTTTCGCCTATATATGTCCATATACCCTAAAACCATCGGGGAACAGAATAGATCGGGAGTTCCGCCGCCGCAAGCCTCTGTAGCCACTAAAAACCAATCAGGACCCTGTTCTGGCACCCTGCTGGAGGGGGGATCCCTCATCGGTGGCCATCTTCATCATCCCGGCGCTCTCCATGACGAGGAGGGAGTAGTTCACCCTTAGGGCCAAGGGTATGTACCCGTAGCTATGTGTTTGATCTCTCTCTCTCTCTCTCGTGTACTTGAGGTGATACAATCTTGATGTATCGCGGGTTTTGCTATTATAGTTGGATCTTATGATGTTTCTCCCCCTCTACTCTCTTGTAATGGATTGAGTTTTCCTTTGAAGTTATCTTATCGGATTGAGGCTTTAAGGATTTGAGAACACTTTATGTATGTCTTGCCGTGCTTATCTGTGGTGACAATGGGATATCACGTGATCCACTTGATGTATGTTTTGGTGATCAACTTGCGGGTTCCGCCCATGAACCTATGCATAGGGGTTGGCACACGTTTTCGTCTTGACTCTCCGGTAGAAATTTGGGGCACTCTTTGAAGTACTTTGTGTTGGTTGAATAGATGAATCTGAGATTGTGTGATGCATATCGTATAATCATACCCACGCATACTTGAGGTGACATTGGAGTATCTAGGTGACATTAGGGTTTTCGTTGATTTGTGTCTTAAGGTGTTATTCTAGTACGAACTCTATGATAGATCGAACGGAAAGAATAGCTTCGTGTTATTTTACTACGAACTCTTGAATAGATCGATCCAAAAGAATAACTTTGAGGTGGTTTCGTACCCTACAATAATCTCTTCATTTGTTCTCCGCTATTAGTGACTTTGGACTGACTCTTTGTTGCATATTGAGGGATAGTTATATGATCCAATTATGTTATTATTGTTGAGAGAACTTGCTCTAGTGAAAGTATGAACCCTAGGCCTTGTTTCCTAGCATTGCAATACCGTTTGTGCTCACTTTTACCATTAGTTACCTTGCTGTTTTTATATTTTCAGATTACAAATACTCATATATATCATCGATATTGCACTTGTATCACCATCTCTTCACCGAATTAGTGCACCTATACAATTTACCATTGTATTGGGTGTGTTGGGGACACAAGAGACTCTTTGTTATTTGGTTGCAGGGTTGTTTGAGAGAGACCATCTTCAACCTATGCCTCCCACGGAATGATAAAACATTAGGTCATCCACTTGAGGGAAATTTGCTACTGTCCTACAAACCTCTGCACTTGGAGGCCCAACAACGTCTACAAGGAGAAGGCTGCGTAGTAGACATCACGCGCCGTGAGCATATTGGCGCGTGTTCGAAATTCATGCTACCTTTTCATCCCCAATCTCCCCCACCTCTGGAATCTCGATTCCTACTCTAGTTCCCCCAAATCCCCTCCCGTACTCCTTGCACTCAAGCACACTATCATGTCATCGGTTAACACGGATCTCCGAGCCAGAGATCCTGAGGTCCGTCCTGCCTCCGGGCGCTGCGTACTGTCGCTCAACAGTGGCATGGCGGCGCTTGACGACCAGTTTAACAGCAAAGTGTTGATGGTAACCATCAACGGCGACCGGCCTCCCATCACGCCGGACGACCTTGTCAAAGCTCTTGGCATTGTGCACAACATCCAAATAAGTGACTTGCTCGTCAAAGTCTGTCCGCCACTGGCTGATTTCTTAGTCAGGTTCCGGACAACTTTCGACTATAGTCATGTGTTCAAATCTTCCCGGCGTTTGTTCTGCGATGGTGCACTGGTGAGCTTTGATTGGTGGCACCCAGGATGGGGCTCGGTGCCCTCTGAGCTTGAGTTTTTAACAAAGCTTACCTTCCACGGCATGCCTCAACGTGCTTGGAACAACAAGTCCATGAATGAGCTTATCAACGACCTTGAAGGTGAGCTCGTATGTTTGTTCCTCCAGACAGCTGGGCTCTGACGGTTATGGCATGGATGAAGAAGCCGTCCACCATACCGAAGGTGATTGGTGTTGAGATACCGGTGCAGGAACGGGGGTTGTACTATTCGTCGCCACCAATGCCGCCACGGACCACGTTAGGAATGTACCTATATCGAGTGTTCGTGCATGTCGAACAAGTGGTCAATCCATCAATCAAAGTCCTGCCACTGCCGCTGGTGCCCGGGTCCGTCGACGACGTCCATTACAGGAGTCAACGTCAGACTTTCCTCGTGTTGCTCGGAACGATGGATGGCACAGGGCCTACTCCATCGCGTGGCGGATGCCACTACTTCTTTGGGAGAAGAGGCAGGGCTGGCTGCCTGGATGTGCTCTAATTTGAGGTAACAACTGAATCTTGTCAGATGCTAGTTAAAATCTGAGCTATGGGCGTGAAGCACTGATGTGCCAGTACATTTGATTGTGACCTGTTCTATTTTTTAACCTGAACTTTTTTTTAGAAAGGGTTGTACGTCAACTTAATGTTCTAGCAAAACTTATATATTGTGTTGTCTGTCTGTTTTCTTTGCACAACATTCAAGATATTTCCCCGTCATTGATAAAGATGATGAACCGTTATGTACGAGTTCGTTGGTTTCAACATAGCCCTACCTGTAGCGATCCACTGCTTCCACCCTGATTGTGCCGCCTGCGTGAAATTTTTGTGTGCAAGTTCAGTGTGCTATGATGTTCTATATGATTGTGTCAACTATATAAGATTTTACTGAGCATCATCAATGCATATTTTACAAGCATCAACCGATGGGTCTCTCTCTCTCTCTATCTCCCTCACACACACACACACACACACACACACACACAAGTGGCACCCCTTGAATTATTTCTTCGCTCGTGACAGCTTTTAATTAGGTTCCACTGTACTCTAACTTTTTTCTTAAGTTACTAATTGAGCTCAGTGACTTCAAAAAGTTGTACAGAAGCCTTGTTTGGGCCTCTCCGGTGTCGCTGAATGTGGGCTGAGTAGCCATGTAAAGTTGTACTGTACTACACATGCCTTTTTTTTCAACATCAGCAATGCAACTAGGCCGACAGTTGTACACAATCTGGGTCAACTTGTTATTCTCCGCCCCGCTGGGCTGCAAATCTTTCCTAGGAGGGATGCATTAGGCTTAACAATAAAATGGGCTTTAAGAAATAATAAATGGGATGTAACTATAAAAACTGGGCAGTAACTATAAAGAAATGCACCAAACACGTAATTAGTTTTAAAAATATATTATTATTGGAATTTGAAAATTTTAATTTCATTACTTGTTGCACGCACAATATTTCGTTGGATTTTTACGTAATACAAATTTATTTTTAAATTATATTTAACCTAACTAGAAATTTAGGGATAAAAATATTTCAGATCCCATCAAAATGTGGGAGATTTTATTGAATTCTGTTTTGAGCGGTTGGTTGAAATTATTAATCATTGTCCTAGCTAGAAAATAGATGTACTTTTAACAAACTGTAAACGAGCTGTAGTAAATTCCATTAGAATTCAAAAATAGGTTGTACATTCTTACAAATTGCAAATGGGCTATATGTTCTCTGCCACACACTTGTCGGACTACTAACTTGACGCGTTCCCTAAAAAAACAAAACTAAGTTGACGCATATGCAAGGCGTTGTCAACTTATAGTCAACACACGGTTCTAGCAGTAGTGGCCGTTGGATGTCCATCCAACGGATGTCGTGCTTCTTCTTCAATCTCGGATATTCTTGCTTCAGCCGCCCAAAAAATGATTCCTCCCCCTGACATCTGGGGCGCACCGTTTCGGAGGCTGACCTGTGGGCCTACTAAGTTGACGTGTACCAAGGGCTTTGTCAACTTAGTCAATATAAACGATTCTAGCTGCAGTGACCGTACGATGTCCATCCAACGGCTGTCGTGCTTCTTCAACCTCTGGTCTTCTTGCTCCAGCCGCCCAAACCAGCGTCAGTCGTGCCACGTGCTCCTGCCTCCCGTGGCCGGCTGTGATGCCGCGGAGGCCTCACCGGCCCCTACTACACCCACCACTGGCCAGGCCTTGCGGCGATGGAAGCCTCACACCGAAGTCGAACTAGTGAACCCTCGTACTCCTCTCCGCGTGGGCATCCACTGTCGCGTCTTCCCCGGCTCTGCGTCGTCCCCTTCCAAGGCCTCACCATCATCCACCGCCCTGGTGCTCTCGGCGCGGCATGGTCAACGTGGTCAAGGAACGACTTCCATCGGAAGAGTATTGTACATGGAGAGCCTGACAGATGGGTCCACGTCCGTAGCAAGGAAGTGCCTCCTTATTACGCGGAAAATAATGATTCCTCCACCTGACAGCAGGGACCCACTGGACGGGCCACCGTATTTCGCAAAAAAAGTTTCCCCCCTGACTGCTAGGACCCACTAGCTACATCTTCGCATGCAAGGAAGTGCCTAACAGTCGGGACCCACCTGGTCGAAGCGTACATAGCGGTGTCATTCTAGTTGCGAACGTGTACGTACATATGATCGGTCTGTCTGCAGGCTACAACGATGAACCGTGGCCGTGTAAGGAAGGGCACATGTCGTAATAGAGGCGCACACGTAGCATTTACACATACGTACAATGGCCAGGGTGCAAGAAAGTAAATACGACCACGTATGTGCATACGGTCGGGGTCTCGAACGCCTACTCATGCATACGTACGGCCAGGGCTCGTGTACATGGCTAGGTCGGAACGGAGAAACTACATCGTCGTGTTCATGGGGAGGCAACAGAATGCGTCGTGTTCATCAGGAGGCAACGGAATATGTCATGTTCATCGAGAGCCAACCGTCTTGGACGGAACAACCGATCGAAACGAGGCCTGGCGTACCGCAGAACGGAGGAAAAACCCTTGTGTTCGACCGTCCATGGTCGAAACGGGATCCTGTTCGTCGAGAGGGATTTGGCATACCGCAAAACGGACGAAACGGACTACCCTTGGACCTCCTACGGTTGAAACGGGGTCCTGTTGATCGGGAGGGGTGTGGCGTACCGCAAAACGGAGGAAATGGACTTCTGTTGGAGCGCTACGGTCGAAACATGGGACCTGTTCATCAGGAGGGGTTTGGCGTACCGCAAAATGGGACTCCACGGGATACTGTTCATCTCCACCGTCGACTGCCTCCACGGGCTACTGTTCATCCATCGTCAACCTCCTCCAGCATCCACCTGCGACTGTTCATCCACGAGCTCCTGTTCATCCAGCCTCCACCACTCCTCCACCGGCTACTGTTCAACAAGCCCTCTCCACGGGGTCATGTTCAACCACCCCTCCACGGGCTACTATTCATCCAGCCCTCCACTGGCTACTGTTCAACCAGCCCTCCACGGGGTCCTGCTCATCCAGCCCTCCACGGGGTCCTGTTCATCCACCCCCAACCAGCTCGATCGATCGGGTTGCTGTTCATCCAACGGCAACAACCTCTACTACCACGGGGTCCTGTTCATCCACCCCCCACCGGGAACTATTCATCCAACCCCCCCCCCCCCAACAATGCTCACTGTTCATCAACATGCAGCAGGCTCGATCGGCTTCAGTGAGCAGCAGTAGCGAAGGAATCGCTCGATCAGGTTCAGTTAACAGCCATCGATCGATCGCTCGGGTTCAGTAACACGTAGCCTGCAGTGCAATCGGTCGGGTTCAGTTAGAGACCAACGCCTCGCACCCACGCGTGTACATGTATGAGAGAAACACGCATTGCTCAGCCCCGACCACCAACCATAACTGGGAACTCCCCAATATTTTCCTCGCCCTCGCTTCTACCACGGTTTTTTCTGTCATGGACGGCCCAAGAATGTCATGCAGCTGCATCTCCGGCCCGCCCAGGGCGAAAAGCCCATTTTCTGTCATGATTTTTTGTCATAGAAGTAGGAGCCCACCACATCTATGATGATACCGGGTTTTGTCACAATTATCATCATAGAAGTGTCATAAGCATGACAGATTTTTTTTTCGTTCGGCCCAAAATGTTATGAATGTGTCTTTTTTTGTAGTGTATCAACTGATACACGAGGGTCGGAATACAACTGAAGAGGGACAACTGAAAGGAACATATCACTTCCTGAGTTGTGGATGCATGGATTGGCATGTCGAACAAGTTCAACATATTTCTTCTGAATAACCCATGCAGAAGAGGAAGGACTGGCAGATTCACAATGTAGAATGGAGAACTCATCTAGAGCACTCTGGTTGTGATCTTTTGGTTCAAAAGAACTTCTGTCATATTGGTTCATGGTATTGGAAGAACGATACACCACGGACCTCAAATATTATCACAAAGGTTACTAATATCCTAAAGGAACAAGCAAACACTATCAACAAGAAGTAAGTAGAGTGAATCTTGGGTTCAAGAACCCAGAAATGGAATACCTACTAACGAAATAACATCACAAGATGCTTTTGAGAATGATGGCCAAAATCATCACACTGAGAACACAACACAAGGTTGGGTTACTAGGTGGTTCTCTAAGATACCCTAGTGTCATACTAATTGCTTCAACATATATGTCGTGGCAATGGAGTACCTCAACACACCGATTAGTGTGCTAAATCTGGCCCAAAAGGACACTGTGAACAGGGAGGAAAGATTTGCAAATGCATCATATAATTTAGAAACCTGGAACAACTCGGACAGCATAACGGTTGTAAATGCTCAAAAAAATGGGGACATGCTGCCAAATGGTGGCATAACCACTCAACATCCCAATATCAAGGTTCCGAGACGAAAACTGTTGACACACAGAAGTACTAGGAACTAAACTGAGACTTGAATCCAACATTCCTATAAGTCTACAGACTAGTAACATGTGATCCTGATAGAAAAATGAGAAGCCTAGTTCTTAATCCCCATAGGAAAGAAGAGGGTAACTCAGATCATAAGGACATAAGGTAAAGGAATAAAAGAGCCTTACGTTCCCTTCCACAATCAATTCCCTTATATAACTAAAGCATTTCTAGACACAACTTTGACCAGTTTGGCTGCATAATCCTACAGGCAGTCAGGCTCTGATACCAAAGTTGTCGGGACCCCGATCCTAAGTCACACCGGTCTAGCAAGTAACACATCATATCACTTTGCGGCCTCACGCATGGTATTCCCGTAGCTACAGCCTCACCTTGGTCGAGACTGTTTGCGCCTTTTGGCTCACGTATATGATAGTGTTGCAAGCATCCATATGACAGAGAACCTGGGCCGGCATGACTAGTTATAAACCCAAGGTGGCACAAACTTACAAGGATAGGCATACATGTCGGTCAGCAGCGAGTGTAACCGGGCTGTAGCAAGCTATCAGGACTCTGGTAAACACCGTGTGACATTCCCCATAGGGACAGACACAGGAGCAAAGAAGGACACATGCCGGTCAATCCATGTGTTCCAGTGGAAGCACTAGGAGAAATTTCCCCACAAGGAAAGCTACCAATAATAAATAACTAGGTGTTGGATCCCACCCATACCAAAGCATTTTAATAGCATGCACACAATATGCTCGATAAGTGCAGATACAACATGGCATCACAACATAACTCTATGACTCAAAGTATTTAATTAGAAGGCTTTGAGGAGCCATCCATAGCATGATATTACAAACATGGGTTTCATGACCCAACATACAAATCCATACAAGCAACAAGCACATGCAAAAGCTAATCCTGTCTGAATACAGACAGCTAAAAAGAAGGCTAGGAAGCCTGTCTATGTATAAGACCCTCCATAGGAACCAGTCCTCTGTCTGGGATTCCCAAGCTAATCATCGAAGCCCATGTGGAACTACTAGCGAGAGTGAAGTCTCCTCTGCAAAAACATAAATTAAGCAAATGTGAGTACAAATGTACTCTACAAGACTTATCTACTTATGCATCATTATCAACAAAGGGGATGTGGAGTTTAACTGCAGCAAGCCAGCTTTGACTTAGTGTCTATCCTGAACTACGACTACCAATATTTTATTTGAGGTGAAGAAGTGCACACGAGTCCACATATTCACCATATCAATACACTACTATGGACCTGCTCCCTGATACGTCTCTGTCCTATCTATAATTTTTGATTGTTTCATGCCAATATTATACAACTTTCACATACTTTTGGCAACATTTATATGATTTATTGGACTAACCTATTGATCCAGTGCCCAGTGCCAGTTCCTGTTTTTTGCATGGTTTTTATTTCACGGAATATCCATATCAAACGAGTCCAAATGCGATAAAAATTTACGGATAATTATTTTGGATTTTTTGTGATTTTTGGGAGGTGGAATCAACATAAACGGAGGCCCGCGGCCTCCACAACCCACCAGGGCGTGCCGGGCACCCCCTGGCGCGCCCAGGTGTCTTGTGCCCTCCCCGTAAGTCAGTTGGGGCCATTCTTTGGGCGCAAGAAAGACGATTTATGAAAAAAAATCATGTAAAAATTTCATTGCAATCAGAGTTACGAATCTCCAGGAATTTAGGAAACGGTGAAGGGTCAGAAAACATGAACACGAAGCAGAAGAGAACAGAGGGATAGATCCAATCTCGGATGGGCTCCCGCCCCTCCACCGCCATGGAGGCCATGGACCAGAGGGGGGAATCTCCTCCCATCTAGGGGGAGGCCAATAAAGAAGAAGAAGGAGGGGGCTCCTCCCCCTCTCTCCCGGTGGCGCCGAAACGCCGCCGGGGCAAGGATCATGACGGCGATCTACATCAACAATCTTGCTACCATCAACACCAAATTTCTCCTCCTCTATGCAGCGGTGTAACACCTCTTCTCCCCGCAATAATCTCTACTTAAACATGGTGCTCAACTCCATATATTATTCCCCAATGATCTATGGTTATCCTATGATGTTTGAGTAGATCCGTTTTGTCCTATGGGTTGATAGATGATCATGATTAGTTTGAGTTGTATATTTTATTTTGCTATTGTCCTACGGTGCCCTCCGTGTTGCACAAACGGAGGGATCCCCGTTGTAGGTTGTTGCAATACGTTAATGGTTCTCTTATGGTGGGTGGTGTGAGTGACAGAATACACATACCCGATTTTGGGGGTCATTGCGTATGGGATAAAGAGGACTTGATACTTAATGCTATTGTTGGGTTTCACGACCTTAATGATCTTTAGTAGTTGCGGATGCTTGCTAGAGTTCCAATCATAAGTGCATATGGTCCAAGTAGAGAAAGTATGTTAGCTCATGCCTCTCCCTCATATAAAATTGCAACAATTATCACCGGTTTAGTTATCGATCACCTAGGGACAAATGACTTTCTTGTTGACAAAAGTTATCCACTTTTATTACCTTGCAATTTATTCGTAGTTTTATTCTCGCAAAGTACTCGTAGTTTTATTCTTGCAAAAGAGTTTCATACTTGTTCTAGGTAAGGCAAACATCAAGTGTGCGAGAGTTGTATCGATTGGTCGATAGAACTTGAGGGAATATTTGTTCTACCTTTAGCTCCTCGTTGGGTTCGACACTCTTATTTATCAAAGAAGGCTACAAACGATCACCTATACTTGTGGGTTATCAAGACCTTTTTCTGGCACCGTTGCTAGGGAGCAATAACGTAGGGTGAATATTCTCGTGTGTGCTTGTTTGCTTTATCACTAAGTAGTTTTTATTCCGCTCTCTTGTTTTCTATCTTTAGTTATGGGTAGGAAACGCAAAATACCAAAAAATTAGTTGTACCTGCTAAACCAATGGTTGAAGAATCACCCAAAATCTATCTTACTACTGACGCTTTCTACTTGGATCATCTTCGACCCCTATGTGCTCATGCTGAAACCCCAACTAGCTTAGTTGAGGGCAAACCATTAGATGAGCATGCTCATTTTGTGCGACACCACTTATCTCAAAAAGGGAAACTTTCGCAGCATCAAATTAATACTATGCAATGCTATGCTTGGAATTTATGTGAATTATATGATTTTACTTGTTGTTCTAAAGACCCTAAGAAACACCTTCCCTACCAATGTGAGTTTAGTGATAATGGAATCTTATCTTCTTATGCCAGAGGTGTTTATAATTACTATGATGTTGAACAAATTGAAAAATTTGTTGCTTTTAAGGGTGCTTATGAAATTGCTTATTTGATTGAAAATTATGATGCTACTCTTTACGAATCTGAAATTTTTTCCATACTTAAATATTGATATGAAAACTATGCTTCTAATGATTATATTAATGAGTTTATTGAGAAAGTCTCCGCTGTCCAAGAAGAGAGTGATATTTTGCAGGAGTCTATGGAAGAAGATATTGATGAAACTGTGAGCTCATTGGATGAAAAAGATGAGGAGGAGAGTGAAGAACAAAAGGAGGAAGAGCAGATTGATCACCCGTACCCACCTTCTAGTGAGAGTAACTCTTCAACTCATACATTTTTAATGTCCCTTTGTTCTTACTAAAGGATGAATGCTATGATGATTGCTATGATCCCATTGATTCGTTTGAAATATCCTTTTTGATGAACTTGATGCTTGCTATGCTTGTGGCCATGATGCCAATATGTATTATGCTTATGGAGATGAACTTGCTATAGTTCCTTATGTTAAGAATGAAATTATTGCTATTGCACCCACACATGATAGTCCAATTATCTTTTTGAATTCTCCAAACTACACTATATCGGAGAAGCTTGCACCTATTAAGGATTACATTGATGGGTTGCCTTTTACCGTTGCACATGATAATTTTGATGAATATAATATGCATGTGATTGCTGCTCCTACTTGCATTTATTATGAGAGAGGAACTATATCTCCACCTCTCCATGTTTCCAACACGAAAAAATTGCAAGAAACTGCTTATGCTATGTATTGGCCTTTACTTGATGTGCATGAATTGTCTTTTATAACATGCCGTTGCATAGAAAGAGAGTTAGACTTCGTCATTGCATGATATATGTTGCTTTGTGCTCATTACTAAATGCCAAATCATTGTTAATTAAAATTGTCTTTGATATACCTTGGATCCGGGTGGATTCATTACTTTAGCACTTTATGCCTAACTTAATGGCTTTAAAGAAAGCGCTGCCAGGGAGTCAACCCGGAAGTTTCGGAGAGTCATTTATTTCTTTTGAGTGCTTTTATAAAGATTAAAAACAAAAAAACATAGAGGGGAACCTAAAAACTTTTTCAAAAAGAGAAGCGATTGAAAGGTGATGCATTGGAGAAGCGAGGGTCAACCTTGAACTCTTGTGTTTATGCTCATGGAAAAAATGTAAATTTTTTCTCACAAAAATAAACATCCCCTTGTACAAATCCATTGTATTATCTCTACTCCTAATGTCTGAGTTGGTGAATAATATCCATGGTTTATTTTCTATAGTTTTTTTACGTCCCCCTTCGACCATCTCTCCAATTTTAATTTTTTTCTCCTTCGCAACTAAAACTGAACCGCGTCTGATTCTCTTTCCATTTATTCGTGCTTGCTTTGGCAGGTGTCGATTGAATTCAATCATGTAAATATTTGGTAACTAAGAATTTAGAAATAATACCATATACATGGGATCAGCTTCCAAACAAATCCTATCTCTCCAATTTATTTTTCCCACCGATCCCCTTCCATACTTAGCTCCTTTGAACCCGCACTAGACGTGATTATCATCTCTACTCCTAATGGAGGAGTCCGTACGTCATTTCGTTCGTTTGCTCCATCTAATCTTCTCTACTCCTAATGGAGGAGTCCGTACATCGTTTCGTTCGTTTGCTCGCTATTTTTTTTAAATAATATATTTTTTTATTAATTTTCATAAATATTATGCTGGGTAATTTTTTTCAAAAATAATACACCGTCGGCCCGCTGCAGCCGATCGGCCTAATCGGCCCACAGAGGCCGATTGATTCGATCGGCCTCTACTGGCCGAGTGGCCCTGTCGCCCAATGTGGGCTGATTGATCTGTCACCTTGTGGGCGGGAGCTAATTGGCCCGCTGTGGGCTAATTGTTTTTGCAAAAAAATAGGCATAAAAATATATGTTTAAAAAAGTGTTAATCATGTAATTAAAAAATGTTAAACGTGTATAAAAAAATGTTCCTGACGTATACAAAAAATGTACAATATATATGCAAAAATGTTGACATATAAAGTATGTTTTAAAAAGTGTTAATCATGTATTTTAAAATTGTTAAATGTGTGTATAAAAAATGATCCTTATTTATACAAAAAATATAGAATGTGTATGAAAAAATTGACACCAAAAAATTATGTTGGTGAGTTGGTGACAAAAGATAAAATAAATCAAGGTTGTGAAAAAAATATGATTCGTTTGCTCCATCTAACGAAGCCTCACCCTCGCTAATATTTTCTGCCGCTAATTCCGTCGTATCCCATCCAACTCAAATATTGCGATTTGTTTCCATATGTAGCAATCCTAACTTTCCTAAAGCTCACCCTTCCTGTTTCCTTTTTTTGAAACTCTAGCCACGATGCTCCATCTCAATCTCTCTCGCATCAGCGGAGATTCCCTCGTATCCCATCTGGCTCAACAATTACCATTTGTTTCCGGGTGTAGCGATCCCAATTTTTCTAAAGCCCACCCCTTCACGTTTCTTTTTTTTCTGAAACTCTAGCCATGATGATGCTCCATCTCTATCTCCCTCGCATAGGAGTAGACTGGTTGGATGCCCGTCGATGGCCGAGGATGGTAGCTATGGTGGCGAGGAGGTGACAGCGATGTGACAAGGCAGAGTGGCCGTGTAGCATGCAGTGAGGGCAAGTCATCAAGGGCAGGCTCGTCGGCATCCACCTCGACTTTGGCGGCGACAAGAGAGGCTCACTACTTAAATTTCATGGTGCTGGTTGCCTTGCCAAGCTAGGCACGCGCCCACGTTCGTGTTGCAGATCCTAGGGTGGAGCGTGCAGTAGGCCTCGCCCCGACGCTGCTCCTTCGGGTGGTTGGGCTAGTAGCGGCGCAATGCGGCCTTGAACATTACATGATCGCATCAGCCCGGTTGCTTCGAATAGAAGCTTGGTGCACCTCATCGAGGCACGTGGTTCCGCCGCGGTCTCCACGGCGTCGGGACAGCGGCCATGGAGCACCTCGTCAAGGCATGTGTTCTGCCATGGTGGTGGTGCAAAGTCGGTGTGGTCAAGTTAACGTAGGCCGTGTTGGACCTGGCATACGGCGGTGTTCCATCAATGGCAAGGTCAGCACTCTGCCTAATGTATCCTGTTGTACACTGCTTTTTCTGCAGTTCTATGACGTCGATGCGCTCTAGGGCACTAAGGCGCTCGACGTGACCCAACAGAGATCCGAGGTTTGTGGTTGGCTCCCTCACGCGATCACCCGACGCCGCCGGCAAGCCCACCTTCCGCGGAAGGGACGATGGTCTAACGTGTCTGGCACTCTGGTTAAGTCCGATGCACAGAAATCTCAGCGCATGCCAGTACGCTGCTGCTGCTGCCCATGTCTCAGATCTGTCCCCTCTGAGGTTGCCATCTCAATCTATTTACCTGGTGATGCTAGGGTTCAGTTCTTAGGGGGAATTCGTTAACCATAACAAGTCAATTGAAGCCTGTTAATTCTAGGACCTTTTAGATTGCTCAATGAGTTGGAATCAGGGGTACTTAGTGAATATTTTCTTTTAATCCGAATTACTCAAATACACAATTGAGTTAATTCGGCCATTGCTTAGGGTTTCATAAGGACTGATGCAATTCGGGATTGTATAGTTTGTGTCGTGAAGCTGGTTTATGTTGTAGAGCACCTTTGCGATCTGCTGTTTTCTGCAATTCATTTGACAGAGGAGTTTATAAATCTTACTCACTTATTGAATGTTCAATTCTGAAATCTAGACAACCAGTTGTCTTGTGTAGTTCTGCAAGAACTATAGGTGCTAACTATGGACATGGTGTGAAGTTCTGAAACTCGGTTTTACTGTGATAACTTCATGTGAGGGTTATCAATTGCTTGCATGAAATAGTTTCGTAATTGTACAGTTACAAGCTTAGGCTCCTACTATACTATTCACTAGATCATGATGGCGCGCGTTGCTGCGCCCGCCAATTTTATGATAGAATGATGAAATATCATGTAATTTTTTTAAATTTAAAATATAGAAATTAAACTTGCATGAACTAACCCGTATATTAGACAATGGTAAAAAATGTAATGTTGCAATTGTCTCCGGAAATAGAATTAGTCAAGTGATTGCTCTAGCTTTTAAATGAATAGTGTCTATGAAGATATCTTGGAAACAAAAACATGAATAAGTAACATAGGATTAGAGAACATACATGATAGTCAATAGCACAATTGGTAAGATAAATTAACCGGGCAATCTTTTCTGTTTAATTAATCGATGAGACAAATCTTTTATCGTTGTTAAAAAATAGTGTCACTTCCCCTAAAAAACGAATTAGCGATGCTTGATTGCCATATTGGTAGACCTTCTCATTGTTGCCACGCGCACGTGAGGGAGTTAGGCAGTGGGGCGTCAATGTTGTGTGGCGCTGCGACGCCAACACAAGCAACAATTTTTTTCAAAAACCACCGTCTATTGCAAAATGTTTTGGGGAATACATATAATAGATGGTGGAGATGTTAGCCAGCCAAGATGGCCCGCCCACAAAGAAGACACGACTTTCACAAGATTGTGAGCCTCAACATTACTATCAAAGGCAGAAGATAATGCCCCGCTCACACGCAACTACCTAATTTTTTATTTGAGAAACAACTTTTTTTAGCAAAATTTAGGAAACAGCTACTTACGTTTGTGTTTCATATACACTTTGTATGCTTAAGCTAGTCCACCGGCCCAAGAAACAATCCAAGCCCAATCAACCACAGGTGAAGTAGATAGTTCCGTGGAGCAGCAGCCCAAGAGATATCCAGGCAGGCGATCGTACGGCTAGCAACACGAAAGCTTTGTGGAGGCTCCTAGCTCGCCCTGTTATACTGTTTAGTAATATGGCGCTATGTGTTTTGCTTTTTATGCAACACGGTTATACATTTCCTACCTCTATGTCTTATGCTAGAGATGTCTTAGTTGCAAATGTAAACACTGATAGTACTAATTTATATTTATATAAATGTAATTCTATTATTATAATACCTCAAGCAGATCACATCAGAAAAATTATCCTAGCTAGATTTGGTGACAAATGATTAGTCAAACAGATTTGGTGTTCATCCAGACCGCATATATCTGACCTCTACTTCTAATGGAGCACTTGGTAGCCTGGTGTCTGGTTTTTCTTCATCCCACATCCTACTGGTTTTCTAATCCACCGGTTTATTTTTATCTCCCCTTTTTTATTTCAAAAAACAAACACTTTCCTAATGTACAAAAGAGCATGGATCTAACGTTCCTAATTTATCAAAATCAACTGATCTCTCTCATTAATGCAATTTGTTTTGGGAAACAAATAACACATTTCCAAGAAACAAAAATGGTTTTAAGGAAGTTAGCAAGTAAAACATGACAAACAAATCTTATTGTGAGAGTATTATCTCTACTCCTAAAGTTGGTTTCATTCATTTCCCCATCGATTGATCCCCTCCCCTTCAATGGAGAGACATCCGCATTGATATTTTTCCAAATAAAGCACCTGCCTCCACCTCTCTCTCGCATGGAAGAAAATCAAGAAAGAAACACATGCACATACCCCTCTCTTCCATAGATATTGGGGGAAGATCCTGTAAATTAGGAAAGAACCATCCTGAGTGGCTCTGCCTTTTCTCGATTCGTTCAAACTAGGAAAAAATTAGTCGCCGATAAAAACAAAAGACCAACTCACGAACGCCCCCATTCCTCCTCCTCCCGATCCAATCCCCCATACGTTGCGCCTCCCCTACTGCCTGTCGCGCTGCTGCATCGACCCCAACTATGACGCCCGAATTTTCCGCCGACGGTGAGGCCTTCCTCAATCCCTCCAAGCTCTATGTCCTCCGTATTGTTCTGCTGCACCCCCACTCTTGTCGTCGGCGGTCACCAGAGACGTGCCGGATAACATGTTCATGGTCATTGGTTTGCCAAGATTGCGACACTGAGTGCGAGGTGGTGTCGCATATGTTGTTTGTCAATGGGTACTGCTGTCGTGGTTCTAAGTCTGACAGTAGAATAGGGGGGTAGGAATGGAGAGGCAAGATCCTAGCTATGGAGTAGTTGTATACGCAAGATGTTTACGAGTTCAGGCCCTTCTCGGAGGAAGTAACAGCTCTACGTCTCGGAGCCCGGAGGTAGTCGACTGTATTATGTGCGTATAAGTTACAGGGGTGCGAACCCTTTACACTGAGGAGGGGGGTGGCTTATATAGAGTTCGCCAGACCCCTCCAGCCCTCAGGTATGCAGGGTTTAAAGAACATTAAGATCGGGGTTACCGTAACGCCCACATAAAGTGCTATGATGACCATAAAAGCTACTTAATGACCGACCGTTTGCATGCGGTGACTTTAGATCTTCCGTGGTCGAGTGGTTGGCTTCATAGTCGAGTGTCTTCAAGTCGGTCAGTGGAATACTTCTAGGTCGACTGACAGGTGGTTTCTTTTAGAGATGTCCTTGGGGAGGGTATCTTGGACAGGTCCATGACCCTACCCTAGGTACATGGCTTCATCATTAGCCCCCGAATGGATCGAGGTTTGAGTGGGGAAGGAGTTGAGAACTCATCCGACCCACTTTTCGTGCGATGAGCATGTCTTGTTCTGGATCAATGAACTTATGTGACGGCATCAACTTCTTTTTCAGTCGCCTTGAACCATTCTTTGTATCCGTCGAGTGAGTATTCTGTACTTTGAGATCTCCGAACGACAGAGCGGAGAAAATCTCCCGTCTGACAAGTTACTCTGCAGTTCGCGGATTTAGCGGGATCCGAATTTCGGGAAGCGCGCGAGGCGGAGGAGGCCGCGGTACTCGGATGGGATAAGGCAGGAACGCCTCGATCTCTGCGCCACCTTTTTCGCCACGTATCGCGCGCGCGACTGTTGCGGGATTTGACAGGATCGCCCGGACCTACAAGTTAGTCACTCGGGAGCAACCTCATATACGGTGCCGGACGGGGGTTTTTGAACAGTGCGCTCTCATTTCTCCTCCCTCTTCCTCTGACTTATCCGCCGCGTTCGCCTCCATCTCAGCGCTGCTGCTCCGTGCGCGCTTCGCCGGCGACGATGGTGAAGGAGAAGACGGCGGCTTTGGAGCGGGCGAAGAAGGCGACGGCGAAGGCGAAGGGAAGGGCGACCAGTCGGGGCGGATCTTCGTCAAGGGCCGGCCTGCCGCAGGGCTGGATCCAGGGCGACTAGATCTGCTCGACGATCCGTCAGAAAGATCTTGACCACCTGACCAATCAAGGACTGATCCCCCATGGATCAGCGCGGCTCCCGTGGAAGTAGTCGGAGCCGCAGCCTCAGGAGGGTGAGTGTGTCCTCTTGTCCACCCATGTTGACCGCGGGTTTTCTTTGCCGCCTCACCCTTTCTATCAGGGATTTTTGAACTTCTTTGGGGCACAACTTCACCACTTCACACCCAACTCCATCGTGTATCTCGCTGCTTTCGTGTCTTTGTGCGAGAATTTCTTGGGTTGTCGGCCTCATTGGGGTCTTTTCAAGCACATTTTCACCTGTCGCTCCCAGACGGTGAAAAAGGCCAATCCGAGTGACGAGAGAACCCAAGTGATTCAGATGAGTGGGGGTCTTGGGGTTCAAATGAGGGGAAAAAGTTCTTTTCCGGCCATGATCCTACCCGAGTAAGTCTGTGGATGGCAGTCGACTTGGTTCTACTGCAAGGACCAGCCGACGCCAGGGCAGTCGACTGGACTCCCTCCTTTTTCCATGGACCGAGTGAGCAAACCGTCCTCTTTGAAGGTGATCCCGGAAGAGAAGGCGCAGGTTAAGGTGTTGGTCGAACGCGTTGTCCAGCTCATCCGAGACGGAGTGACCGGCATGGATCTCTTGGAGGTCTTCCTCCGACGACGCATCCAGCCGCTTCAAGCTCGAGACCATCCAATGTGGTCGTACTCTGGCACTGAGGACACCACTCGGATCCACCCGGAGGAGGTCGAGGATGCCATGCTGGAAAGGTGGCTGGCGAGCATCACAGGAAACAAGGACAACCCTCGAGGGGCCAGGAGGATTCCTCCAGTCGACCAGTCATACGAAGTAGACAAGGTCCAATCCTACATCTTTGACTGCGATCCTGCTTTCTCCATCCTGTTTGCTTAAAATCAGTCGACTGACTTTTGTCTTGTTCGTTGTCTTCCAGGCGACCACTGAGATGTACTCGATGCACAACGGGGCACAAGAACAGGTCGAGGAGGAGGAGGGGAGCGGAGGTGAAAGTCAGGAGGAATGGCAATCTGATGGTGAGGAGGACGAAGATGACGACGGCTCCGTCGAAGAGGAGGAGGAGGAAGAGGAGGAAGAAGTCGACCCTCCTCGCCCGGAAAGGCGATCCAAGCTCACCCATGACCCCGCGGTCGAGCGTGGCAAGGATACTACACCTGTCGAACAGTCGACGAAACGCCCTCGGACGACCTCTCCGGCGCCGACTGAAAAAGCGCTGAAGCAACCCCGAGCGACGTCATCAAAGCCGACAAAGGCCCTGCCCAAGATGAGGATGGCCATTCCCACCATTTCCGGGTAACATCAGAACTTGTGTTTTCTCGTTTAGCATGGACATACTTTTGGTTGACTCGTTGGCTAATCGAATGATATCTGAAATCTGCAGTGCTGCTACCTTCGAGACCTCAGCCAGGAACGAAGACCAGGAAATGGAAGACGCTGCCACCTCTAACCTTGGTATGATCTCTGTAGTTTCGCTTTTGGTCGATTGGATTTCCGTTTTTAACTTTGGATTTTTCCTGTAGCTCCTCCTCATGTCATTGATCTTCCTGATGATGACGACGAGGTGCCGCTGAGGCCGAGGAGGAACAGAAAGGCGCCGGCTGGCAAGACAACTCAGATTGCATCAGTGCCTGAGACACCAGTTCAGGAGGGTGGCAATACCACTCGGACTTCCTTATCCTTCGCTGTGCCGCTGACGAGTGTTCGGCCTTCATCGTCGACTGTTGACCCGCCTTCCCTTTTCCCCACACACCACGTCCCAGAGGACCAAGTGGGTGCTGCTAAGGAGGCTATACGCCAGGCGGGGATCATGATGGAGCAGGTGAAGGTGGTCCGGGAAGCCAGCCAGGTGACTTACGACGCAAGCTCAGCTCTTCAGAGCAACGTCCAGGTTAGTTAGTCACTGCTTGTTCTATTAGGATATGGTATATGAAAACTCTTCTTTCTGAAGATCTTCGTATCTGTACACCCACTGGGTGTGTCGATTGAATTTTTGGATTGGTGGGGCATCGCCGAGTGCACCCACCGGGTGTAGTCTCCGAGACTATGGTGGATCACGGCGATCATCGTAGTCTTTATACTTTGAATTTCTTTTCTAACTTCTTCACTCGGTCTGGTCGAACCATGTCGAATGGAATCTTGGGACCAGTGGGGGCACGCTGAGTGCACCCACTGGGTGTAGTCCCCAAGACCATAGTCGATTGCTGGCAGTCGATTAAGATCTGAAGACACTCCCCTTTTTTTCATGATGATACCGTGGCTGACTGCTGGCAGTTAGCTATGGTTTAGGATCATAACCTTTTTGCCTCTTTCGGTCGACTGATCGAACCGAGTCGGTAGAACCAGTGGGGGCACGCTGAGTGCACCCACTGGGTGTAGTCCCCGAGACTACTGTTGAATATTTTGATTCGGCTGTAGTCTTAGAAATGTTACGATTTTTCTCTTAGTCACTCGGAAGCAACCTATCTTTGATGTCTGTCGACTGACCCTTCGCAGAAATCCTGCGAGCTTGTGGCTCGCTATACTGAATTGGAAAACAAACAGATCCAGCTCAACCTTGACTTGAAGCTTGCTCAAGAGAACTTGCAGAAGGCGAGAGACGAAGCAAAAGGTATGGCTGGTGAGAACTTGATGACTGTCTTTATCTTTCTGCCCATTCCTAATTCAGATCTCATTGTCATTTTGCAGATAAAATGGAGGAGGCTCTGAAGAAGAAGGACCATGACCTTGTCGAGGCACAGAAGGCGGCTTTGGACAAAACAAAGATCGCGGAAGAAAAACTGGCCTCAGTCGGCAAACTTGAAGAGGAGAACGCCAATCTGAAAGCTGCTCTCGACGCGGCCAACAAGGAGGTCAGCCGACTGAAGAACGACAAGATAGCTCTGAGTGACAAGGCTAGCGTACTGGCGGGGAAGAAGAACGATCTGGAGGCTTATCTGGGAGGGCTCGCCAAGAAGTTATTCCTCATGCTTGAAGGTTATCCCTTCTATCCGACTGACTTGTTATTATCGACTCATCATAAAACTGTTGGCTTAACTTCGAATTGTGTTTACAGAATTCTGGCAGAACTTCGAGGAGGAAACCAGCCGAGTGGAGACAAGCCTGGACCCCATTAACTCTCCTGTGAAGGATGAAGCCGCTATGAACATGCTCCGACTGGAGTCTCGTGTGGCTGGTGTGGTCGATTATCTCGCTCGACTGAAGGTTGCGGTGTCGCGAATTGACACGGCACTCTGGCTAGGAGCGACGCTTCAAAATGATCTCGAGTCTCTAATGACTCGACTGAATGAAGTTCCAAGTCGAGTGCAGGAATGGAAGAAGTCTTCTGCCAGGTGCGGCGCTGACGTTGCTCTGTCCCTGGTCCGTGTTCACTGCAAGGAGGCGCAAGAGGAAAAGTTGCCATCCATCAAAGTTGTCAATACCAAGAAGCACGACTTCCAATCTTTCATGGAGACCTTCATTGCTGCAGCCACTCGGATTGCTGACGGAATTGACTAGGACCAGTTTGTCGCGCCCTCCGGTCCTCCACCTGAGGAGTAGGAAAAACTTCTATGCTTCGCCCTAAATTTGCCTCGGAATGCCGAGTGGTTTTGTAACCGATAAACTTTTCCAGGCTTGACGCCTGACCACTTCTGAATCCGTAGGATGTTATCTGAACTTGGCTTATCATTGAATATGCTTTCATTTGCCTTCGAGCGAACTTTGTTCTTCACTCGGAATATACTTCAGTGCTTGAGACGCAGCTCTGAGGTGAAAAATCCAGTCTACCTGCACTTCATCGTTCTTGCAGGTAGGGATGCAGCAGAGATTGCAGTCGACCTGCGTCCTTGCAGATCGGGATGGAGCGCATGTTGTACTCGTGGCGCAGCTCCGAAGGAGAAGGTAGCAGTCGACTTGCACCTCATCGTCCTTGCGGATCGGAATGGATTTCATACTTAGGCGAGTACTCGGACTGCAGCTAAGCCTCCGAGTGGGAGGGTTGCTCTCCACTCGGTAGGATTTTTAAATACTTAGGCGAGTACTGGACTGCAGCTAAGCCTCCGAGTGGGAGGTTTGCTCTCCACTCGGTAGGATTTTTAAATACTTAGGCGAGTACTGGACTGCAGCTAAGCCCCCGAGTGGGAGGGTTGCTCTCCACTCGGTAGGATTTTTAAATACTTAGGCGAGCACTGGACTGCAGCTAAGCCCCCGAGTGGGAGGTTTGCTCTCCACTCGGTAGGTTTTTCAAATACTTAGGCGAGTACTGGACTGCAGGTAAGCCCCCGAGTGGGAGGGTTGCTCTCCACTCGGTAGGATTTTTAAATACTTAGGCAAGCACTGGACTGCAGCTAAGTCCCCGAGTGGGAGGTTTGCTCTTCGGTAGGTTTTTCAAATACTTAGGCGAGTACTGGACTGCAGCTAAGACCCCGAGTGGGAGGGTTGCTCTCCACTCGTTAAGATTTTTAAATACTTAGGCGAGCACTGGACTGCAGCTAAGCCCCCGAGTGGGAGGTTTGCTCTCCACTCGGTAGGTTTTTCAAATACTTAGGCGAGTACTGGACTGCAGCTAAGCCCCCGAGTGGGAGGTTTGCTCTCCACTCGGTAGGATTTTTTGTGGCGTAGCTCCGAAGGAGAAGGCGGCAGTCGACCTGCACCTCGTCATCCTTGCAAAGCGCACATTGTATTTGTGGTGTAGCTGGGAAGGAGAAGGTAGCAGACGACCTGCACCTCGTCATCCTTGCAAAGCGCACATTGTATTAAATACTTAGGTGAGTACTGGACTGCAGCTAAGCCTCCGAGTGGGAGGCTGGCTCACCACTCGGTAGGATTTTAAACACTTAGGCGAGTACTTGGACTGCAGCTAAGCCTCCGAGTGGGAGGCTGGCTTACCACTCGGTAGGATTTTAAACACTTAGGCGAGTACTTGGACTGCAGCTAAGCCTCCGAGTGGGAGGCTGGCTTACCACTCGGTAGGATTTTAAACACTTAGGCGAGTACTTGGACTGCAGCTAAGCCCCCGAGTGGGAGGCTGGCTCACCACTCAGTAAGATTTTAAACACTTAGGCGAGTACTTGGACTGCAGCTAAGCCTCCAAGTGGGAGGCTGGCTCACCACTCGGTAGGATTTTCAAATACTTAGGCGAAACAGATTCACAGCTAAACCCCCGAGTGGGAGGCTGGCTCACCACTCGGTAGGGATTTTTTTTACAAACTTAGGCGAAACGGATTCGCGGCTAAGCCACCCACTGGGGGGTTTCTCATGTAAACAAAAATTAATAACAATCACTGGGAAAATTATAACATTCTTGTCTTCGATAAACAAACTACAGAGGTACTTTTATTACATCTCATCTGAGTGAGTATTTAAGTGTAAAAGGGGCGGAGCAGCTCCGCGTTCCAAGCTCGTGGCTCGTCAATCTGGCGATGGACATTGTAAAGACGGTACGCTCCGTTGTGGAGAACTTTGGTGACGATGAAGGGGCCTTCCCAAGTAGGAGCAAGTTTGTGTGGCTTCTGCTGATCCACTCGGAGAACCAAATCTCCTTCTTGGAAGGCTCGACTCTTCACGTTTCTGGCATGGAATCGACGCAAGTCCCGCTGATAGATAGTAGATCGAATCATGGCCATCTCTCTTTCTTCTTCTAGAAGGTCGACTGCGTCCTGCCGGGCCTGTTCTGCTTCATCTTCAGTGTAGAGCTCGACTCGAGGTGCATTGTGAAGAAGGTCACTCGGCAGAACTGCTTCAGCTCCATAAACTAGAAAGAATGGAGTTCGCCTAGTTGACCGATTAGGAGTGGTCCTCAATCCCCAAAGAACTGATGGAAGTTCGTCGACCCACGCTCCTGCTGCATGCTTGAGATCACGCATCAGCCGGGTTTCGATCCTTTAGAATGAGACCATTTGCTCGTTCCGCTTGTCCATTCGACTGGGGGTGAGCGACTGAAGCGTAGTCGACTCGTGTGCCTTGAGAGGCGCAAAAGGCTCTGAATTCATCGGAATCAAAGTTTGACCCATTATCAGTGATGATGTTGTGCGGAACTCCATATCTGAATACTAACTCTCTGATGAAACTGATAGCAGTTCCGGCATCAAGGTTCTTGATAGGCTTAGCTTCAATCCACTTAGTGAACTTGTCGACTGTCACCAGTACATGGGTGAAGCCGCTCCTGCCAGTTCTTAGTGGTCCAACCATATCCAATCCCCAAACAGCGAAGGGCCAGACGAGTGGAATGGTCTTCAAGGCTGAGGCGGGTTTGTGTGACATATTGGAATAGAACTGACATCCTTCACACTTGTCGACTATTTCCTTCGCCATTTCATTTGCTCTTGGCGATAAAATCCCGCCGGTATGCTTTAGCCACAATGGTCCGAGAGGACGCATGATGACCACAGTCCCCGAGTGGATATCGTGAAGAATCATCGACCTTCTTCCGGTGTTATACATTTACGGGCTGACTCGATGCGCTTTCTCTGTACAACTATCCCTTGATCACAAGAAGGCCTTGGATCGGCGGACGATCTGTCGAGCCTCTTCTTCGCTCTGCGGAGTTCTTTCCTTAGGATATACGCGATGTACAAAGACCTTTGTCCGGTTGGGAGTGATGACCAAAACTTCCATGATCAGGTCGACCACAATTTGGGACCTCAACTTCACCGGTTCAGTGACACTTTTTGGCTGTGGGGCTTCTTCGGTGAAAGGATCCTCTTGAACTGATGGTGTGTGGATGTGCTCCAAAAACACATTACTGGGGATGGCTTCTCTCTTGGACCCTATTTTTGCCAAATCATCAGCAACTTGATATTTCAGTCGGGGTATATGATGAAGCTTTAACCCCTCAAATTTCTTCTCTAGCTTTCTCACTGCATTGCAGTAACCAGTCATGGCTGGACTTGACGTCCCTCCTTCATCACTTGATTAACCACCAGATCTGGGTCGCCATAGACCATGAGCCGACGGACGCCGAGTGAAATGGCCATACGCAACCCATACAAAAGTGCTTCGTATTCTGCTTCATTGTTGGAGGAATCAAAGTGGATCTGGAGCACATATCCGAGCTTATCTCCTCGGGGAAACGAACACTACCCCAAAGACCGGAACCATTCAGCATCTTAGAACCATCAAAGAACATGGTCCAAAGGCTTGAGTGAACTTGAGTCGGTAGTTGCTGTTCAATCCACTCGGCGATGAAATCTGCTACCTGCTTGGGACTTGATGGCTTTCTTTGCCTCAAACTTGATGTCAAGGGAAGGAGTTCAATCGCCCATTTCGCCACTCGACCAGATTGCATCTCTGTTGTGCGTAATCTCTGACAATGGGGCGTCACTGACGACTGTAATGGAATGGTCAGAGAAGTAATGAGCAACCTTCTTCGTGGTCATATAAATCCCATATACAAGCTCCTGATAATGAGGGTATCTTTGCTTTGATGGGGTCAACACTTCAGAAAGATAATATACTGGGTGCTGAACTTTGAAGGCTTGTCCTTCTTCTTCCCGCTCGACCGTAAGTACTGTACTGACGAATTGTCCTGTGGCTGCAATGTAAAGCAGCAAAGGCTCTTTGCTGATTTGGGCAGCAAGCACTAGCTGGGTGGAGAGCAGAGCTTTTTGCTCTGCAAACGCTGCATCAGCTTCGGGAGTCCACTCGAACTTGTCTGACTTCTTCATCAGTCGGTAAAGAGGCAATGCCTTTTCATCGAGACGAGAGATGAATCAACTTAAAGCAGCCAAGCATCCAGTAAGCTTCTGGACATCGTGCACACGCACAGGGTGTTTCATTCCGAGTATAGTACCAACTTTTTCTGGGTTGGCGTCGATTCCTCGTTTGGAAACGAGAAAACCGAGTAACTTTCCGCCAGGAACTCCGAGTGTGCACTTTGATGGGTTAAGCTTGATATCGTACCTCCTGAGATTGGCAAATGTTTCATCAAGGTCAGTCAACAGGTCAGAACCCTTCCTGATTTGACCATAATATCATCCATGTATGCTTCCACATTTCGACTGATTTGAGTGAGCAAACACTTCTGAATCATCCTCATGAACGTGGCTCCGGCATTCTTGAGGCCGAATGGCATGGTGACATAGCAGAAGCACCCAAATGGAGTGATGAAAGCTGTTTTGATCTCGTCGGGTCCATACAGAAGGATCTGATGGTAACCGGAATAGGCGTCTAAAAAAGACAACCGCTCACATCCCGCAATGAGTCGACTATTTGGTCGATGCGGGAGAGGAAAATGATCTTTCGGGCAGGCTCGATTGATATGTTTGAAGTCGATGCACATGCGAAGTGACTTGTCCTTCTTGGGGACCATGACAACATTGGCGAGCCACTCGGAGTGGTAAATCTCTCGGATAAACTCTGTTGCTAAGAGCCGAGCCACCTCCTCGCCAATGGGTTTTATCTTCTGGATGGCGGACCATCGAAGATGTTCCTTGACAGGTTTCACCTTTGGGTCGACTCGTAGACAATGCTCAGCCAGCCCCCTGGGAACACCCGGCATGTCAGCAGGCTTCCATGCGAAGATGTCCCAGTTCTCACGGAGGAACTGGATGATCGCTTCTTCCTATTTGGAGTCGAGTGTCGTTGATATATGAGTCGGAGCAGCACTGGGGTCTGTCGGGTGAATGTGAATCGGCTTTGTTTCACCGAACGACTAAAATGTTGATTCTATAGCAGGCTTCTTGGCTCGCAACAAATCACTCAGATCTGCAGTTTTCTGGTATTCCTGAAGCTCTACCACTGCCATCTGAGCATCGGCGATCTTTGAGCCCTTCTGAAAGCACTCTTCTTCCTTCTTCCGATTGCCAGTAATGGTGATGACTCCTTTGGGACCAGGCATCTTCAATTTGAGGTACACATAACATGGTCGAGCCATAAAACGTGCATAAGCTGGCCTACCCAAAATAGCGTGATAAGCACTCTGGAAATCCACAACTTCAAACGTCAACTTTTCTTTGCGGTAATTCTTGGAATCACCAAAAACCACATCAAGAGCAATTTGGCCGAGTGACTCAGCCTTCTTTCCAGGAATGACTCCATGGAAACTCATGTTGCTGGTACTGTGCCTAGACATCGGAATACCCATCCCTTTCAGCATCTCTGCATACAATATATTCAGGTCACTGCCAGCATCCATCAAGACTTTAGTCAGTCGAGTGCCTTCGACGACTGGGTCGACCACCAAAGCTTGGCTCCCAGGGGTGGCTATGTGCGTTGGATGATCGGACTGGTCGAATGTGATGGCAGTCTGAGACCATTTCAGATAATCAAGCGTCACGAGCAACCATATTTACCTCTCGGATTATAACTTTCAATCGACTTTTGCTTTCTACATCAGCAAAAATCATCAGGGTGGAATTGACCTGAGGGTATCCATTGTCACTATCTTCTTTGTCTTCAACTTTGTCCGACTCCTTCTCCTTATCTTTGGACTGTTTCCACAGGCTGCTGGATCGAGCCGACCTTTGTCGAGTGGTATGTTTCGGGTAAATGAATTTACCCTCTTCATCTTTCTTCGTGTGGATGTGGCATGGCAAATCCATAACGTCATTCCCTTCCATGTCCTTCACCTTCTTAGGGTTCCAAGACCCTTTGGGTTTTCCTTTAAACTTTCCTTGGGTCACGGCCAAGGCTTCTCCAGGAGTAGCTGGCTCGGCTTTCCGCTTCTGCTTCCGACTAGAGTTCCCTCCTCCTGTTTCATGAGCGGATGACTTGTACTTGCCACTCCAGAGCCGATCCTCTTCTTCACCATTGGCATACTTGGTGGCAATCTCCATCATTCGACTCAGGGTCATGTCTCCGGTCCGACCGAATTTCAAACTTAACTCTCTGTTCTTAACACCTTCCTTGAAGGCACAGACTGCTTGGTGATCAGATACATTTTCTACCGTGTGATGTAAAGTGATCCACCTCTGGGTGTAATCCCTCAGAGTCTCATTCGACTTTTGCACAAAAGATTGAAGCTCTGTCAACCCTGCTGGTCGCTTGCAAGTTCCTTCAAATGTTCTGACAAACACTCGGGCAAGATCTTCCCAAGTGTAAATGCTGCTGGGCGCCAACTGATTCAGCCATTCTCTGGCCGAGCCCTCCAACATAAGAGGTAGGTGTTTCATGGCCACCTCATCATTGCCGCTACCAATCTGAACAGCCACTCGGTAGTCCTCAAGCCAAGTATCAGGCTTGGACTCACCAGTGAACTTACTGACTCCAGTCGCCAACTTGAAGTTGGGAGGAATCAACGCGGCCCTGATGGCTCTGCTAAAACACTCTGGTCCTGAGACGTGAACTCTGCTGCTGGTGGGCACATCTCTGTCATGGCCTTCTCGGTGAGCTCTGTTCCTGTCGCCCAAACCTTGAACGATAATGGATCTCGCATCAAAGCATGGTTCTCTGGGGTCGACTGGAATCCTTCACCCAACACTGTGCTGGCGTCTGTCATCCTGCTGTCGAGGAGCGTATGATCCACCCCTTGGGGAAGGAGTGGGAACTCGACGTCGATCGTTGCGATCGAATCGGTGATCATACTGCTCACAGTTCTTGTACTGGTCATCACGCCGGCCTCCTCGTTCCTCATGCCTCGGGGGCGATCTTGGACTATGGCCTGACTGGACTGAATTTGCAGCGACGGATCTGCTGTGAATCCTATTCCGTGACTGCGATACAGCTGAATTTTGATCTCCTGCTGCCCGGAGTAAATCTCTGATCTGTAGCAAACCTCTACCAGCCTCTGACTGGGAAGGCTGAATCGATTCTGCTATACGGGCTGCAGCTGCTAGATTCTGAATCGGAGTTCGATATACCTGAGTCGGTGGTGGAAAGAGTTGACGTCGACTGGAGTCTGGAACCCGTTGCCGCGCGCACTCGTCGAGTGCTCGCTGGAGGTTCTCCAGTCGAGTGCACTCAACCAAGTTGTCCAAGAGCGCGTCCTCTAAGGCACGAGCCTCGGGGGTTTCTCCAACGATAGGAGTGTGTAACGCATTCATGTTCCGGCGGCGAAGTTCTTCCCTCTGCAGCGAAGTGAGGGGCTTGGGTTGATACTCTTCGTGAACCTAAGACAGATCGCCTCCGCCGTCGCCTCCGTCGACGCGGGGAAAGCCAGGAGGACTGCATGGTCCATTGACCATCAGAACCTCCGCCGCTGGATCACTGTTGTCGCACTCGGATGCAGTCTCTGTGGAGCCAGTCGACAGATCGAACAGGCCGTAGAGAGATTCGTTGGGCTCGATTGCCGCGACTTGGGGAGTGGCTGACTGGCGGGCCACCGCGTGTCTCACCCACCGCTGAAGCCTTGACCGACTGGTACGCTTGCGCCGGCCGGAAACAGGGAGGGAGGACGACACAGGGGTCGACCGATACTGGGTCGACGGTTGCCGTAGGAGGATGCCACGGACGCACGCATGAAAGTGCATCGCCCCGCGGACGGGAAGCGCGTCGGCGTCGAGTGGAGCACTCCTGAAGCCAAGCGGAGTCGTCGGCGATGAACGTGAGCGCGCCGAGACGGATCTCGCGGCCCTCAACCAAAACTCCGCCTGAAACCATGATGTAGGAGATCGGAAAAATCCCAACTTCTCCAATAAATCTCTAAGACACTGGCCCCACGGTGGGCGCCAACTGTCGTGGTTCTAAGTCTGACAGTAGAATAGGGGGGTAGGAATGGAGAGGCAAGATCCTAGCTATGGAGTAGTTGTATACACAAGATGTTTACGAAGTTCAGCCCTTCTCGGAGGAAGTAACAGCCCTACGTCTCGGAGCCCGGAGGTGGTCGATCGTATTATGTGCGTATAAGTTACAGGTAGCGAATCCTTTACCTTTGAGGAGGGTGGCTTATATAGAGTTCGCTGCACCCTCCAAATTTCGCTATGCAGGGTTTAAAGAACATTAAGATCGGGGGTTACTGGTAACGCCCCACATAAAGTGCTATGATGACCATAAAAGCTACTTAATGACCGACCATTCGCGTGCAGACTGACTTTAGATCTTCTGGTGGTCGAGTGGTTGGCTTCATAGTCTAGTGTCTTCAAGTCCGTCGAGTGGAATACTTCTAGGTCGACTGACAGGTGGTTTCTTTTAGAGATGTCCTTGGGGAGGGTATCTTGGACAGGTCCATGACCCTACCCTAGGTACATGGCTTCATCAACTGCCGGATGTACTGGGAGTCTGGGACCATAACAATGATTTAATCTCCTTTTCTCTGTTTGAGAAATAATTGTAATCTTAGGTATCTTGATATAATGGTTTCTGAAGGCATACAAATCACACAACTTCCCTTGGACGCTGATCTATTAGCACATATTCATCACCAGATCACAATGTAGAACATTGTAATCCTAGGTGTTGGTTTATTTCTAATACTCATATCTCAGAGTATGAGTTATTTTCCAAATGAATTAATTCTTGGAACATAAATATTTTTTATTATTCTGTAAGAAAGTATAAGACAATCCTTCCAAGCATTAAATGTTCTAATGATAGTAGAGGGCCTCCATGCATGGGGTAATGATTAAAGCTTTGGGGGGAGATCCCGTAAATCAGGAAAGAACCATCCTGAGTGACTCTACCTTCTCTTGATTCGTTCAAACTAGGAAAAAAATAGTCGCCGATAAAAACAAAAGACATACTCACGAACGTCCTCATCCCTCCTTCTCCCGATACAATCCCCTAGACGATGCGCCTCCCCTTTCGCATGCGTGCTGTTGCATTGACCCTAGCCGCGACACCCCACTTTTCCACCGACGGTGAGGCCTTCCTCCATCCCTCCAAGCTCTGTGTCCTCTGCATTGTGCTTCCGCACCCCCCACTCTCGTTGCCGGCAGTCACCAGAGCCATGCCGGATAATATGCATCTCATGTTCATGATCGTTGGTTTGCCAAGGTTGCGACACAGTAGTGGCATGAGGGCTTGTTGCGCTGGAGGTGGTGTCGCATATGTTGTTTGTCAATGGGTACTGCCGGATGTACTGGGAATCTGGGACCATAACAATGGTTTAATTTTCTTTTCTCTGTTTGAGAAATAATTGTAATCCTAGGTATCCTGATATAATGGTTTCTGAAGGCATACAAATCACACAACTTCCCTTGGACGTTGATCTATCAACACATATTCATCACTAGATCACAATCTACAACACTGTAATCCTAGGTGCTGGTTTATTTCTAATACTCATATCTCAGAGTATGAGTTATTTTCCAAATGAATTATTACTGTGCAATATAAATATTTTTTATTATTCTATAGGAAAGTATAGGACAATCCTTCCAAGCATTAATTGTTCTGATGATAGTAGAGGGCCTCCATGCACAGGGTAACGATTAAAGCTTTGGCCTTACACGGTAATTTTGGGAACTATGCTAAGTTGCTAACTTATACTTTGCCATTATAGTTTGTTTTGTAGGCCTCATTTTATTTACCATATTGGCATAGGTTAATTCACAATTACATTGTGGTCATATTATTTGAAATCCTTTTTGTTCGATAGAATTGTTTCAACCTTGCGACCATTCAAAGAAAATTATACTGGTAATCTCAGTAAATCTTGTGCAAATTCTGCTTATTCAATTCCAATGAACTGGCTTGATTGACTATAGTACTATAAACTTTCATTGTAAAGGTGGTTGAGGGTATCTCTTCGGACTACTAGGAAGGTTTACTTGTAGCCCGAGAAGAAGACCGATAAAGATATTTTTATTGGCATCAGGCTATGTTTTGGAAAGATGCTGATTTACTGGATGTTTACATGTAGTTTACCCTGAATCTACACATCATCTAATTTGGACTCAATCTTGGTAGAAATAAAAAGTATCCAACCAAAGGGAACATCATATATTTTTTTTATTTTTTGCGAGAGAACATCATATATTGTTACTTGCAAATGTACACATAAGGCCGATACCGAAGTCTAAACACCAACCTAAGGTTCTTATTTCTCCTTAGCTTCTTTTAAGAGGAATCATGCATGTTTGTTTCAGTCTTTCTTCATTGGTACACCGGCGTTGTTTTCTTGGTATGACTAACAAGAAAATTTTCTCACTTTCGTAAAAAAGTTAATATAGCAAGATTGGTCTAGAATCTGATATATATTTGTATCTTGAACTTCCTCAATGTGTACCTGGATTCTCTTTGTGCACCTAATTTCCAGGCAGGTGTTAATTTTGCTTAAGATGGTTGTTTTATTATTCTAGCAGCACACTTCATTTGGTCTTCAGATTAAGCAATTCTCTGCATTCAAGGGCGTCGTTAATTATGATGCTGGCACCGGTGTCCTTGAGGAGGGAAAGAGGGGCGTTGGTGGAAGAGGCCATGCAAAAGTACGCGTCACCCTGCTCGCCGTGGTACCATGGCATCATGAGGTGGGCAAGCTAGGAAAGTCGTTGTTACTATTCAAAGCTAGGGCCGGTTTTCCTTGTGTCTTGTTGACTCGATACTTGTGTTCATAGATAGGTCTGGTTTTCCTTGCTGCTCCCTAATTCTCAAGTGGAATGGCAAGTAGGAAGCGCACCTCTGGGACAACACAAAGACAGGTCGAGAGGCCCAAGCGCAATGGCAAACAAGCATGGTGTGTGATTTTACTATTAACGCTCTATCCTGTTAAGCGTTTCTCTTTTTCTTGTAGGGTTTGTGCATTTAAATTTTACAACATTTTCATATAAAATGAAACATTTAATTTTGCACAGAGGGCACATGACCTTGCAGCCCTTAAATATTTGGACGTTCAACAACACACCAAACTAAGAAGTGTTTGTTGATTTGTGGAGATTTCTAATTTTTTAGGTGTTCCTACTTATACAAAGAAAGAGAGAGATTGAGAGACATGCAGATTGTTTACTATATGACCACAACAGGAGACCATGTATTTGACTGTAGACTGTAGCAACTTTAACGGGCTATCAATATATTTGTGGAAAGCAACAATTCAATGAACTTATTATTTAGTGCTTTATTATTTTTCTAACCATACAAGGAGTTGTATGTTCTTTCATTAAGGAAGATACGAAGCCAAAGAAAGACACAAACCATACAAGAGACACATGACAAGAGCACCACACAACACATGACAGCGAGAACAATCTGTTGCAAGAGCCAAAAAACACAGTCCCAGGAAACAACTATCATCAGAACGAAAAAAGACTAAAGCACGACACCGTGGAGAAGAGACAACCACCAACCTTGATACAACAACACTTGCATGGGCCTGGGCACAATGTCACCAAACATTGAGGCCACCAGCCCAATACCATCGGACCGGCCGTGACCCAAGCCAAAGGGGAAGGGCCATATGGGGAACATGCCACCGACCCAACACCACCGGGCCGGCCGTCACCCAGGCCAAAGAGGAGGGGCCATATGGGGAACTCACATCAACCACTAGGGATGAAAGCCATCACGGCTGACGACCAGACAACCAGCCAGAATGTGACCAACTACCAATGCGGCAATGCCTCTCACCGGTCGGAGACGAGCGAACGGGAGTTGATGTGTAAGATCCAACAGAACACCACCAGATTTGGTAAGGAACATAAAAAACCAAGATAATGAGGAGCGGTATTTTAATGGTTGGAGAGGCGGGGATCGCTAATATACTAATGTTTGTATTCTTGTTGCGTCGGTGTTGAAGAACGAGAGATTTACAAACGACAAATAGTGTACCTATGTATCTTACTTTTCTTATCGACAATACAATGAAATGTTTGCATAATTTGAAGTTTTAACCCATGGCAACGCATGAGCATAAGCTAATAAACTAATGCCTACTTGAAAAACAATAATGTAAGCATTTAATCTATTGCAAGAAATTTGTGTGAACCTGTCTGCTGGAGTGGAGGCCCAGCCAGACTCTCTCAATGTTGGTGCCTACTGCTCGGAGCGGCGAGCGACAGTTAGTGGATGGCGGAAGAGCCCTGTCGCCGTGTAGCTTGGACGGGGAACGCGACGCCCTCGGCACCAGAAATCGGCCTAGGATGGCAGATCGATGGTGTGGCTCGCCTGAGGTACAAATCATCCTGGAAGTCGTTGTTGGCACCAGAAATCTGCCTGCGATGGCCAGATCGACGGCACAGCTTGACGGCGGTCGTATCCGGCTGCTCACCCGAACATGTGGCGGGGAGTGGAAAAGGAGGGCGAGATCTCAATGGAGAGGTTGGGAGGCGCCGGTGAGCATGGATGGGAGGGGATGGTGAGAATGGAGGGGAGGAGGCAGGGACATGCCAGGGGGGAGATGTGGCGACCACGACATCATGACGGAGAGGGATGGCGGGGGCGATGTCGTGGCGGAGAGAAGGAGTGGGAGGGTGAGAGAGGGAGGGGTGCGTGCTGTGAGAGAGTGGCTGAGGTGATAGGCTAAGAAACTAGGTATGTGAAAAATAATTTATTTTTTCTCATGTTTATTAATATAAAATATAATTTATATATGTTTATATATTTGTATGTAATTTCGGATACCCATTTTTTTGCAAATAAAATCAGTTGTGTTAGTTTCAAATTTGTTTTTATATACTATACAATATATACTTATATAATGTAGTATAAATTTTATTCCACTTTTGTTCGTCGGAGATAAGAAGTGATGGATTTGGATGATGTTTTAAAAATATCAACTAGCATTAGTATGTAAAATTTAACAGCGTTATGGCAAAATATTTTAGATTCCCGTGGCAACGCACGGGCGTTCTACTAGTAAAAATAATGTGCCAAGATTTGCCTTTAGGATGATTAGATTGCTTGTTGGTATGAGTGGTGCAAAAACAAAAACTTTGGCTGTAGTGCATGATTTTACATTTTTTACTGGAACGTCAAAAGTTTCTAAAACTTTTTGGACAGTATTTCTATACAAATGTTTTATTTTGTCCTAAGTTTTAAGAATTTTTGGAATTACATAAGTATGGTGAATGTTCAGATTACTACAGACTGTCCTGTTTAAGACAAATTCTGTTTTTGATGCATTGTTTTGCTTGTTTTGATGAAACTATCGATTTCAATCAGTGGTATGAGCCATGGAAAAGTTATATTACAGTAACTACAATGCTAAAACAAAATAGGTTTGCAACAATACTTAAAGTAGTGATTTGCAACAGATCACACGAGGTTTCTGTTGAGTTTTGTGTGGATGAAGTGATCAAAGATCGAGGAGGTCTCGATATGAGGAGAAGGAGGAGAGGCAAGAGATCAAACTTGGGGATGCCCAAGGCACCCCAAGTAAATATCCAAGGATACTCAAGTGTCTAAGCTTGGGGATGCCCCGGAAGGCATCCCATCTTTCTTCAACAAGTATTAGTATGTTTTCGTCTTCGTTTCGTTCATGTGATATGCGTAAATCTTGGAGCGTCTTTTGTGTTTAGTTTTCATTTTTCTTTTATGCATCATGCTGGTATGAGATAGCCCATGGTTGATTTATAGAATGCTCATTGCACTTCACCTATATCTTTTGAGTATGGCTTTATAGAATGCTTCATGTGCTTCGCTTATATCATTTGAAGTTTGGATCGCCTGTTTCTCTTCACATGGAAATCCGTTATTTGTAGAAAGCTCTCTTGCTTAACTTTTATTTATTATAGCAGAGTCTTTTGTAGAAAGAATTAGACTCTCATGCTTCACTTATATCTATTTAGAGATTCAACAGAAATTGGCCATCTGCATGGTTAGTCACGAAATCCTACATAAAACTTATGGATCACTGAATATGATATATTTGATTCCTTGCAATAGTTTTGCGATATAGACATGGAATATGTGGGAGGTACTAGTAAACGGTTGTGGTTAGTAAGAATATTTCTGTTAAGGTTTGTGATTCCCGAAGCATGCACGTATAGTCTCTCGTTATGCCATTGTAACAGCCTGGTTTTTGGCCCTTTTCTTTTTCTTTTAATTTAATTGGTTTTTGCTCTGTTTTTCGCTTTGGAGCGGTTCTGTGGCCTTGCCACCTGGGAAATCATCTTCAGTTCCTCTCCCAAGTGGATCATCATTCTCAAAACCTTGCCAAGATCATGTCAGTTCACTGCTTGAGCAAACCCTAAAGTCTTTTTCTAGGGAATATTCCTTTTTTTCTATTAAAGGAATAACCCTATCTGCATGATACGTCTCCAACGTATCTATAATTTTTGATTGCTCCGTGCTATATTATCTTCTGTTTTGGACATTATTGGGCTTTATTATTAACTTTAATATTATTTTTGGGACTAACCTATTAGCCGGAGGACCAACCCAGAATTGCTAGTTTTTTTCCTATTTCAGAGTTTCGTAGAAAAAGAATATCAAACGGAGTCCAAACGGAATGAAACCTTCAGGAACGTGATTTTCAGAATGAACATGATCCAGGAGACTTGGACCCTACGTCAAGAAATAAAGGAGGAAGCCATGAGGTAGGGGGCGCGCCTACCCCCCCCCCCCCCCAGGCACACCCTCTACCCTCGTGGGCCCCCTGTTGCTCCACCGATGTACTCCTTCCTCCTATATATACCTCGCACTTCAAACGATCGACACGGAGCCAAAAACCTAATTCCACCGCCGCAACCTTCTGTACCCACGAGATCCCATCTTGGGGTCTGTTCTGGAGCTCCGCCGGAGGGGGCATCGATCACGGAGGGCTTCTACATCAACACCATAACCCCTCCGATGAAGTGTGAGTAGTTTACCCCAGACCTTCGGGTCCATAGTTATTAGCTAGATCCTAATGATATGCCTTTGTCTACTTTGATTGAGAATAATAATGAAACTATGGATGTGAATTTTGTTGGTAGGAATAACTTTAGTAACAACGCGTATAGAGGAAACTTTAATCCTAGGCCTTATCCTAGCAATTCCTCTAATAATTATGGTAATTCCTACAACAATTCTTATGGAAATTTTAATTAGATGCCCTCTGAATTTGATACTAGTGTTAAAGAGTTTATGAATTCGCAAAAGAATTTCAATGCTTTGATTGAAGAGAAATTGCTTAAAGTTGATGAATTGGCTAGGAACGTTGATAGAATTTCTCTTGATGTTGATTCTTTAAAGCTTAGATCTATTCCTCCTAAGCATGATATCAATGAATCTCTCAAAGCCATGAGAATTTCCATTGATGAGTGCAAAAAAAGAACCGCTAGGATATGTGCTTAGAAAGATTGCTTTATGAAAGCGTGTTCTTCTAGTTCTTATGAAAATAAAGATGAAGATCTAAAAGTTATTGATGTGTCCCGTATTAAATCTATGTTTTGCATTATGAATCTTTATAATGATGGGACTGAATATGATCCACCTTTACCTAGAAGGCGTTCCAAAAATTCAGAGTTTTTAGATCTTGATGCTAAAATTGATAAAAGTGGGATTGAAGAAATCAAAAGTTAGATGTTAATAAACCCACTATTTTGGATTTCAAGGAATTTAATTATGATAATTGCTCTTTGATAGATTGTATTTCCTTGTTGCAATCCGTGCTAAATTCTCCTCATGCTTATAGTCAAAATAAAGCTTTTACCAAACATATCATTGATGCTTTGATGCAATCTTATGAAGAAAAGCTTGAGTTGGAAGTTTCTATCCCTAGAAAACTTTATGATGAGTGGGAACCTACTATTAAAATTAAGATTAAGGATCATGAGTTCTACGCTTTATGTGATTTGGGTGCTAGTGTTTCCACTATTCCCAAAACTTTGTGCGATTTGCTAGGTTTCCGTGATTTTGATGATTGCTCTCTAAACTTGCACCTTGCGGATTCCACTATTAAGAAACCTATGGAAAGAATTAATGATGTTCTTATTGTTTCAAATAGGAACTATGTGCCCGTAGATTTTATAGTTCTTGATATAGATTGCAATCCTTGATGTCCTATTATTCTTGGTAGACCTTTCCTTAGAATGATTGGTGCAATTATTGATATGAAGGAAGGGAATATTAGATTCCAATTTACATTAAAGAAAGGCATGGAACACTTACCTAGGAAGAAAATAAAATTACCATATTAATCTATCATGAGAGCCACTTATGGATTGCCAACCAAAGATGACAATACCTAGATCTATCCTTGCTTTTATGGCTAGCTAGGGGTGTTAAACGATAGCGCTTGTTGGGGGCAACCCAATTTTATTTTTAGTTTTTTTGCTTTTTGCTTCTGTTTAGGAATAATATTTTTCTAGCCTCTGGTTAGATGTGTTTTTATGTTTTAATTAGTGTTTGTGCCAAGTTAAACCTATAGGATCTTCTTGGATGATAGTTATTTGATCTTGCAGAAATTTCCAGAAACTTTCTGTTCACGAAAATAATTGTTAAAAATCACCAGAACGTGATAAAATACTGATTCCAATTGCTGCTGATCAATAAAAAAATTGTCTAGGTCTTCCTATTTTTTCTTATTTTTTGGAGTTCCAGAAGTTTGCGTTTGTTACAGATTACTACAGACTGTTCTGTTTTTGACAGATTCTGTTTTTCGTGTGTTGTTTGCTTATTTTGATGAATCTATGGCTAGTAAAAGAGTTTATAAACCATAGAGAAGTTGGAATACAGTAGGTTTAACACCAATATAAATAAATAACGAGTTCATTACATTACCTTGAAGTGGTCTTTTGTTTTCTTTCGCTAACGGAGCTCACGAGATTTTCTGTTATGTTTTGTGTTGTGAAGTTTTCAAGTTTTGGGTAAAAGATTTGATGGATTATGGAACAAGGAGTTGCAAGAGCCTAAGATTTGGGATGCCCATGGCACCCCCAAGATAATCTAAGGACACCATAAATCCAAAGCTTGGGGATGCCCCGGAAGGCATCCCCTCTTTCGTCTACTTCCATCAGTAACTTTACTTGGAGCTATATTTTTATTCACCACATGATATGTGTTTTGCTTGGAGCATCTTGTATGATTTGAGTCTTTTCTTTTTAGTTTACCAAAATCATCTTTGCTGTACACAACTTTTGAGAGAGACACACATGATTCAGAAATTAGTAGAATACTCTATGTGCTTCACTTATATCTTTTGAGTTATATAGTTTTGCTCTAGTACTTCACTTATATCTTTTAGAGCAAGGTGGTGGATTTGTTTTATAGAAACTATTGATCTCTCATGCTTCACTTAGATTATTTTGAGAGTCTTAAATAGCATGGTAATTTGCTTAAATAATCCTAATATGCTAGGTATACAAGATTAGTAAAACTTTCTTGTGAGTGTGTTGAATACTAAGAAAAGTTTGATGCTTGATAATTGTTTTGAGATATAAAGATGGTGATATTAGAGTCATGCTAGTTGAGTATTTGTGAATTTGAGAAATACTTGTGTTAAAGTTTGTGATTCCCGTAGCATGCACGTATGGTGAACCGTTATGTGATGAAGTCGGAGCATAATTTATTTATTGATTGTCTTCCTTATGAGTGGCAGTCGGGGACGAGCGATGGTCTTTTCCTACCAATCTATCCCCCTAGGAGCATGCGCGTAATACTTTGCTTTGATAACTTGTACATTTTTGCAATAAGTATATGAGTTCTTTATGGCTGATGTTGAGTCCATGGATTATATGAACTTTTCTTCCCTCCACCATTGCTAGCCTCTCTAATACCGCGCACTTTTCACCGGTATCATACACCCACCATGTACCTTCCTCAAAACAGCCACCATACCTACCTATCATGGCATTTCCATAGCCATTCCGAGATATATTGCCATGCAACTTACCACCGTTCCGTTTATTATGACATGCTCCATCATTGTCATATTGCTTTGCATGATCATGTAGTTGACATTGTATTTGTGGCAAAGCCACTGTTCATAATTCTTTCATACATGTCACTCTTGATTCATTGCATATCCTGGTACACCGCCGGAGGCAATCACATAGAGTCATATTTTGTTCTAATTATTGAGTTGTAATTTTTGAGTTGTAAGTAAATAAAAGTGTGATGATCATCATTTTTTAGAGCATTGTCCCAAGTGAGGAAAGGATGATGGAGACTATGATTCCCCCACAAGTCGGGATGAGACTCCGGACTAAACAAAAAAGAGGCCATAAAAAAATAAAAGGCCCAAAACATGAGAGAAAAAGAGAGAAGGGACAATGTTACTATCCTTTTACCACACTTGTGGTTCAAAGTAGCACCATGATCTTCATGATAGAGAGTCTCTCATTTTGTTACTTTCATATACTAGTGGGAATTTTTCATTATAGAACTTGGCTTTTATATTCCAATGATGGGCTTCCTCAAAATGCCCTAGGTCTTCGTGAGCAAGCGAGTTGGATGTACACCCACTTAGTTTCTTTTGTTGAGCTTTCATATACTTATAGCTCTAGTGCATCCGTTGCATCGCAATCCCTACTCACTCACATTGATATCTATTAATGGGCATCTCCATAGCCCGTTGATACGCCTAGTTGACGTGAGAATATCTTCTCCCTTTTTGTCTTCTCCACAACCACCATTCTATTACACATATAGTGCTATGTCCATGGCTCACGCTCATGTATTGCGTGAAGATTGAAAAAGTTTGAGAATGTCAAAAGTATGAAACAATTGCTTGGCTTGTCATCGGGTTGTGCATGATTTAAATATTTTGTTTGGTGAAGATAGAGCATAGCCAGACTATATGATTTTGTAGGGATAACTTTCTTTGGCCTTGTTATTTTGAGAAGACATAATTGCTTAGTTAGTATGCTTGAAGTATTATTATTTTTATGTCAATATTAAAATTTTGCCTTGAATCTTTCGGATATGAATATTCATACCACAATTAACAAGAATTACATTGAAATTATTCCTAGTAGCACTCCGCATCAAAATTTTTGTTTTTATCATTTACCTACTCGAGGATGAGCAGGAATTAAGCTTGGGGATGCTTGATACGTCTCCAACGTATCTATAATTTTGATTGCTCCATGCTATATTATCTTCTGTTTTGGACATTATTGGGATTTATTATTCGCTTTTATATTATTTTTGGGACTAACCTATTAACCGGAGGCCTAACCCAGAATTGCTGTTTTTTTGCCTATTTCAGAGTTTCGCAGAAAAAGAATATCAAACAGAGTCCAAACGGAATGAAACCTTCAGGAACATGATTTTCAGAACGAACATGATCCAGGAGACTTGGACCCTACGTCAAGAAATAAAGGAGGAAGCCACGATGATGTAGGGCAGAACCCTAGGTGGATGATCTTTCACGTTTGGAGTGGATCCTACGGGGAATCACGAAGAACACGTGGAAGCATAAAGGGAAAACACGGGGAAAACAAGAGAGAATCACGACACCGACAAGGAATCAATCACACGAGTGCTAGATCACCGAAAGGAAAGAGTAACACATGATCCACAATCAACAAAGGTAAGGATACAAAGGAACCGATCTTCTCCGTGAGGAGGTCTTGAGGGTCTTCCCTAGAAAGGGGTCTTTGAATCCGCTTGGGGGATCTTCTCCGAAGAGGTCGTGAGCTTCGAGGAGAAGTAACCAAGTGGATGAACAAGGCTCTCACACAAATATGAGCTAAACCAATGCTAACCCTAAAACATACGGGAGGAGGGAGTATATATAGTCAAAGGGGCGAAGGGATACATGGGTCACGGCCCAAAGGAGCTGCGCACAGGCAAAAGGCGCCGGATGTCCGGCCGTCGGGCCGTATGTCCGGTGGCTCGCGAGGGGCCGGATGTCCGGGATGTCGGGGTGGCCTTCTGAGCCTTCGGGACGCCTGGGCCGGATATCCGGGTGGAAGGCCGGATTTCCGGTGGATGGCCGGATGTCCGGGCGGGACGCCGGATGTCCGGTCGCTGTAGGTTCTTCTACAGAGGGGTGGCCGTGTAGATCTCCAGGGGCCGGATGTCCGGGGTCCTGGCCGGATGTCCGGTGCCTGGAGGCTGCTTTTGCCTTCTTCCATTGGTTCTCTTCTTCCGTGGACTTGGGGTCTTGTCCATCTTCATGTGCATCCTTGGGAGGGTCCTCTTGGTACCTAATCATGCACAACATTCCGGATTGAGGTAGTAGCCATGTCTCGAGGGGGTCCTATGATATATCACTAATGAGAGAAGTCACCTCGATCTCGAGAGCTCGAGCTCGTGCTCTAGTCATGGGTCCTCTTGGTGCTTGGTGAGGCGACGGAAGGTCCATGGGGATGACCGAAGGATGCTCTGCATCATCTCTCCCCCCCTTGCGGAAGATCCGACCTCGGATCGAAATCCTCATCACCATGGTACGGGGAGAGATCAGAGACGTTGAAGATGTCGCTCACGTTGTACTTGTCGCGTGGGAGATCGATCTTGTAAGCATTGTTGTTGTAGCGTCCTAGCACCTTGAATGGTCCGTCGGCTCGAGGGAGAAGCTTGGACTTGCGTTCGTTGGGGAAGTGGTCCTTGCGAAGGTGTAGCCACACGAGGTCTCCAATGTTGAATATCATGGGGTGCTTGTTGATGTTGAGCTTGGTCGCGAGTCGTTGTATTTGGCGCTCGATGGTGTGCCTTGTATCCTCATGCATCTTCTTGATGTAGCTTGTACGGGCACTTGCGTCGAGGTTGGTGCGCTCTTGTAGAGGAAGAGGTAGAATGTCCAATGGCGACAACGGGTTGAAGCCGTAGACGAACTCAAAGGGGGACTTGCCGGTCGTCGAATGTCTTGCACGGTTGTAGGCGTACTCGGCGATGGGTAGACACTCCTCCCACTCCTTGATGTTCTTCTTGATCAACACGCGAAGTAGAGTGGAGAGTGTACGGTTCGTCACCTCCGTTTGGCCGTCGGTTTGAGGATGGTATGCCGAAGAGAACAATAGCTTGATTCTGAGCTTGGCGTATAGGGTCTTCCAAAAGTAACTCAAGAACTTGACGTCGCGGTCGGATATTATTGTCTTTGTGACTCCATGGAGACGCAAGATTTCCCTACAAAAGAGATTTGCAACGTGTGAAGCATCGTCTATCTTGTTGCAAGGAATGAAATGTGCCATCTTACAAAATCTATCCACGACAACAAACACAGAATCCTTTCCATTTTGAGTTCTAGGCAAACCAAGTATAAAATCCATGCTAATGTCTTCCCAAGGTTGATAAGGAATAGGAAGACGTATGTAAATACCATGGGATTGAGCTTTAGACTTAGCTTTGCGACATGTTGAGCAACGGTTGGTGAAGCGTGAGACGTCGCGGAACATCTTGGGCCAAAAGTAGTTCTTGGAGAGCGTGGCGAAAGTCTTGTCGCGTCCAAAGTGTCCCATGAGTCCTCCTCCATGAGCCTCTTGCAAAAGGAGCAAACGAAGAGAAGACTCGGGAATGCATAGTTTGTTAGCTCTCATAAGATATGCATCCTTGATATAATATTGTTCCCAAGAAGTATGCATCAAACACTTAGCATATGGAATAGCGAAAGATGGATCATTAGCATACAAGTCTTTGATGTGCTCAAAACCAATAACATTCAGCTCAAGTTTAGTGACAAGCGTGCATATGCGTGAAAGTGCATCCGCAACTACATTTTCTTACCCTTTATATACATGATCACATATGGGAAAGATTCAATAAATTCACTCCATTTGGCATGACGCTTGTTCAACTTAGTTTGTCCTTTTAAGTAATTAAGCATTTCATGATCGGTATGGATGACAAACTCATGAGGTCTAAGGTAATGTTCCCAAACATGTAGCACACGCACTAAAGCATATAATTCTTTGTCATAGATGGGATAGTTAAGTTGAGCACCGAAGAGTTTTTCACTAAAATAAGCAATGGCTCGTTTTTCTTGCATCAAAACTCCGCCAATTCCGGTACCACTAGCATCACAATGAACCTCAAAAGTTTTCTCAAAGTTGGGCAAAGCAAGAATTAGAGCATGAGTAAGCAAAGACTTGAGGTCATCAAAAGCGGTGGATTGCAAAGATCCCCAAACAAAAGGAGCATTCTTCTTACTCAAAGCATGAAAAGGAGTGGCAATTGTGCTAAAGTATTTCACAAAGCGTCGATAAAATACTGCAAGACCAAGAAAACTACGCACTTGTTGCAAATTGGTGTGTTGGGGCCAAGTTTTAATTGCTTCAATTTTAGATTCATCAACATGGACACCCTTGGAAGAGACAACAAAACCCAAGAAAACCACTTTATGAACACCAAACGTGCATTTTTTTCAAGTTTGCATAAAGACGTTCCTTGCGAAGGGTTTGCAAAACAGCCGTAACATGATTAAGATGCTCTTTCATGGTTTTGCTAAACACAAGAATATCATCGAAGTAAACCACAACAAAGACTCCAATATAAGGGCAAAGCACATAATGCATAAGACGCACGAAAGTACCGGGAGCTTCCGATAAACCCATAGGCATAACTAACCACTCATATAAGCCAAATTTGGTTTTGAAAGCAGTTTCCATTCATCACCCTCTTGTATGCGGATTTGATAATAGCCACTTTTAAGATCAATTTTTGAGAAAAAGTTGGCTCCACTAAGTTCATCAAGCATATCATCTAAGCGAGGAATGGGATGCCTATAGCGAACGGTAATAACATTGATAGGTCTACAATCGGAACACAAGCGGAAACTCCCATCTGGCTTAGGCATAAGTATAACGGGAACGGCACAAGGGCTTAAGATTTCACGTACATGACCATTGTCGATGAGTTGTTGTACTTGTCGTTGGATCTCCTTTGTTTCTTCGGGGTTGACACGGTATGGAGCTTTGTTTGGGAGAGGCGCTCCGGGGATGAGGTCGATTCGATGCTCAATGCCTCGAAGAGGAGGTGACCCGGAGGTAGCTCATCGGGGAAAACATCTTGGAATTCCTGCAGAAGAGATTGAAACACTAAAGGTAGCTCGTGAGAGGTGTTAGTTGTTGGCTCTCCATCCTTGCACACAAGGACAAAGTGCATCACACTCGATGGGTTCTCACACACTTCTCTCATCTAACTTTTGGTGGCAAATAGGATGAGGTTTTTCTCTCTAGGCGAAGAGGCGCTCAAGTTTGGCATGTGGCTCCCACTCACTTTTAGGTGGGTCACTTTCTCACTCTTCTCTCCATGATGGGTGGCTTGCTTGTCGGCTATCACTTGACTAGGAGACATAGGTCGTAGCACATATTCCTTCCCATTCATTTTGAAGCTATAGTGATTGGTGCGCCCATTGTGGATGACACCACGGTCGAATTGCCATGGTAGACCAAGAAGGAGGCGGCAAACGGTCATTGGGACCACATCACACTCCAAAGTGTCCTCATAAGCACCAATTTTGAAGGAGACTTGGACCGTATCCTCGACTCGTATAGTGCCGGAGTCACTTAGCCATTGAACCTTGTAGGGGTGCGGGTGCTTGCTCTTAACCAATTGGAGCTTGGAGCATAATTCTTCACTTGCCAAGTTGTGGCAACTACCTCCATCGATGATGACCTCGACGGACCTTCCATTGATGCCGGCTTTAGTGTGGAAAATGTGGCATCGTTGGTCTTCGTCTTGTTGATGTTGAAGAGTCAAGACCTTGGAGACAACGAGAGCGGGGCTCGAATCCTCATCACAAAAGACTTAATCATCTTCATCCTCGTTCACGCGCCGGTGCACGACCACGTGCTCAAGAGCTTCCATCTCCTCATCACTCATGGAGTCATATGTTCCATCGTCATTGAGGATCATGGTGCGCTTGTTTGTGCATTCATAGGACTTGTGGCCTCGGCCGCCGCAAGTGAAACACTTGAAGGAGCTTGTCTTGATGGTCTCATCGGTTGGAGTAGATGATGAAGCACGCGGCTTGAAGTTGCTTGTAGTAGGAGGAAGACGACTTGAACTTGCCGAAGTTTTCTTGTAACTTGACTTATCGTCGTTGCTGGTAGAAGGCTTGGTTGATGCAGTAGTCGTTGAAGAATGGTTGTTGGAGAAGCCGTAAGTCTTGGATGAGTACTTGGCGTACTTGAAGTCATCTTGCACTTGACGTTCCGCCTTTGTAGCATGATGCACGAGCTCAATGAGGTTGGAGTATGGTTAGAAGTCGGCGATCTTCTTGATGGGATGATTGAGTCCATTCAAGAATCTTGCCATTGTTTGCTCATCATCTTCCGTGACATTGGCTCGAATCATGTCAATCTCCATTTCCTTGTAGTATTCTTCAACACTCTTTGTTCCTTGCTTGAAGAGTTGTAGCTTCTTGAAGAGATCGCGGTTGTATTAGGTTGGCACAAAACGTGCTCGCATGACATCCTTCATTTGAGCCCAAGTGGTGATAGGTGGTTCACCTCTTGCTTGTCAGCGCTCAAGGACTTGTTCCCACCATATGAGCACATAGTCTTGGAACTCAAGTGATGCCATAGCGATCTTCTTCTCTTCCTCATAGTTGTGCAAACGGAAAATTTTGTTGACCTTCAATGCCCATGAGAGGTAATCTTCGGGATCATTGCTTCCATTGAACTTGGGCATTGTGAATTTGAGCTTTCCATAGCGTTGCTCTTCATTGTGTTGTTGGAGATGTTGATGATGACGCCCTTGACGTGGAGGGTAATCGTCCTCATGTTGCTCTTGGCGTGGAGGAAGTCCATGATCAACTTGCTCTTGTTGAACTTGAGGTTGAAGTGGAGCTTGACGAGCTTGTGGAGGAACTTGTGGAGCTTGACGTTGCACACGCGGTTGATAGTTCCTCTCTTGGATTTCTTCTCGAAGGGCTTTCTCTTGATTGCGCCGTTCGCGATTGCGGTTGGCGATGGCTCGACTTGATTCTTGAAGGGCACGTTGCGCCTCAAGAGCTTGTGCTTCTCGTTGTTGTTGTTGTTGAAAACGTTGAGCCTCGGCGTCTTGTTCCTCTTGGTGTAGACGCACTCGTTCTTCCTCTTGGCGCCGTATTCGTTGCCGTTCTTGAGCTTGAGAAAAAGCGACTTGGTTTGATTGAGGACGAGGGACTTTCTCATCAACTTGCTTTTGTGAATGCTTGTCATGTAGCGGGTTGCGAGATGCATGACGATCTTGACGCGCGGCTCGTCGAAGAGTGTTCGATGACGGTGTACTTGAGTCGTAGAAGGTGTCGTCGGAGTGTCGACTCGAGCGGCTCCGTCTTGAGGATGAAGAAGTGGAAGGATGCCGGTTCCGCATCAAGGCACGAATCTCGTCCATTCTTGCATCATTCTCTTGCTTGTTAGAGTCGAATTTGTTGTCGAAGTAGTCTCTTGTACGTTGCTCGGAGAGTCGCAAGTCGGTGGCGAGGTTGTCGATGCGGTTGCTCATTGCTTGTTGCTCTTGGTGTAATTCTCTTTGAGCACCAAAGAGGTGGCTCTTTGTGATGAATGAGGACATGTCGTCGCCGTTCTCCATGAGAGGTGGATTGGTAGAAGAACTTGGCCTATCCATCATTCCAAGCAAAATGTAAGTGGTAGAAGGAAAAGAACGTGTGCCAAATGTACCTTGACCGAAGTTGAAGATGAATCAAGTTCACTCTAATGCGGACAATGAAATAGCACTGTTGGTACCAATTCTTGTCGGTTCTCACACCTACACACGTAAAAGCTTATGGTGGAGCTTGGTTAGGATGGTGGCACACAATTTGATGCAATAGTAAGTGAGCTTCAATAATGTTGGAAAAGGTTCACAAATTTTCAAATGCAACAAGTAGACCAAGCGAGTTATGGTACACGGAAACACACAGGAAAATAGATAAGTGGGATGTGCAAACCAAAAGTGAGCCAAAATTTGGAAACCACGAAAATGCTCTTGTTGCACAATACTAGAGAGACGCTAGAACGATTGCACAATAGGCGGATACGGAACTTGTGCACAACCTACTAGGCAAAAATGCAACTATCTCTATCCCACGTATGCTATATGTATGGTATTTTGGTGCGATGATCCAAGATGACAATCTTAATGTAGTATGATGCTACGGTTCTTCTTCATAAGCTCATTGCTTATCTTTTCTCTTTGCTTAAAAGCTTGGGTGGCTCGTTCACTTTTGAGCTCTTTTCTCATGCAAAACTTCATGAACCAAGATAGCAATTGTGTATGCTATGACAACTTTGTGACACAAATGTGGATCCCAAGATATGCACCATGGTGGTATGGTATGTATTCTATGGAGTATGATCACTAATGTGCACAAGTCACATTGCCGGCAATACTCAATGGTTAGTCTCAATGGGTAAGCTACGCAAAAGTAGGAACATGTGGGGTATCAATGCAATTGCAAGGTATGACAAAGATGTCGTCGAGGTTACCGTCCTTAGCGATGATGAGTAGTCGATGGAGATGAGCGGTGGTGATGGTTACGTCAAACCGTACCTATATAGCCGAAAGATAATAGGACACGGGAACCACAACCCAAAATCTCAAAGACCCAAAACGTGTCAAAATCGACATAGGAGGTAGCGGTGAGCGGTGGTGGTGTTTGTGGAAAGTGGTGTGGGTATGCGGAAGGAGGCGTGGACACCGGGGAAAAAATTGGGCGAAAGTATGCGGAAATGGCTCGGGAGGTTGGAGTTGCTGTTGCCAGGGGCCGGATGTCCGGGCCAACTGCCGGATGTCCGGTGGCTTCTGGCGGATGTCCGGGCTCCTGGATTGGGGACGAACGCGATGAACTCCACGGGGAAAATCGCAACTCCGGGGCAAAATTCGGACGAATAGGTGGATGGAAAAGGGTGGGGAGGGTGGGAAAGCTAGATCCACACGTAGCAACACAAATCCATGGACCAATTCCAACAAAATCTCAACTCACCAGCAAATCACAATGGGGCTATTTTTGGTGGGGATTTTCGGATTTAGGACGAAAACAACAAAATCAAGCTACAAGAAGAGGGGTAGGGGCTCAAAAAACGTGATCAACGTGGCTCATGATACCAAGAATGATGTAGGGCGGAACCCTAGGTGGATGATCTTTCATGTTTGGAGTGGATCCTACGGGGAATCACGAAGAACACGCGGAAGCATAAAGGGAAAACACGGGGAAAACAAGAGAGAATCACGACACCGACAAGGAATCAATCACACGAACCGGGGCATCTCCGCAAGGCTGGAGACGAACCGGGGCGACAGACCGGCCCACAGCAGCAGCGCCGCGCGACGCGCTCCACCGCGGCAAGCGAGGTTGCCGCGGGAGCGCCCCACGCTGCAGCGACAACCGGGCGGAATCTTCTCGTGCCACCGCCGACGCCTCCGCCAGCGGCCAAGAGAGCCACGCCTCCGCCTCGTCGCACCGGAGGCGAGCCGAGTTTGACTTCTCCGCCAGCTCCGAGGAAGAAGGCGAAGAGTAAGCTTCTCGAGATTGTGCTTGTATTTCTTCAATTTTATTGCTTCATCTTGAATCTGATTTGCTTCGTTCTGGACTCTTTCCTTTTCAGGACGCTGGCCCAGAGAGCGGCGAAGAGGGCCAAGATCCCGACGGTCGTCGTTGAGGACGATTCTCCCGTGGCGACGGGGGCCGTCAAGACTCCTTGCCGGACCGGCAACCCTTCCTCCGAGCAGCCCCCCAGACAACCCCGCAGTAAGTGTGCAGTTTTCTTCTTACTATTAGGTGTGCAGGGGTGCTCCTTCTTTGTTGATATCTCGATGTGTGCTTGTGTAGGAGCAGAGCAGCCTCATCGGAGGGCTCGAATCCGCCTCCGAGATCCTGCCCGCTGCCACTCGCCGCCAAGGGAGAACTCCCGACAAGGGAGCTCCCTCCGACAAGGGAGACCACCCGGCAAGGGAGGCCACTCCGGCAAGGGAGGCTACCCGGCAAGGGGCGGCGCCAAGTGACCCTCCAAAGGGTCGAGGCCATGGCTGCGGATCCCGTTGCAGGTAATTCCCTTACGCAAAAATCTTCCTTGGGCTTGCTTTCTTTTGTTTCTCTTTTTGAACATCTGCTTGACTGCACTTTCTTCGTCTGACGCAGAGCCAATGGAGGTCGAGGCCGCCGGCGAGGAGGAAGCGCCAAGGCAACACCGACGAGGCCGTGCCGAGGAAGAAGTAGTCGTCGTCGTGGAAGAAGAGGCCGTCGCCGACGAGTCTGTTGGCGAGTAGGCCACCGAGGCTGTCGATGCGGAGGCCGGCGAGGGGTCGGGCGATCGTACTGACGGCCCTGAGGCCGCAGGAGCGGCAAGCGCTACACCAACAGCCGACTTCCCCGTTACAAGGCCAGTTCGAGGAGCTCAGCCCAGCCCGTGCCTACCAAGGCCGGCACGTCTTCATCAAGCTCCCCTGGAACCGAAGCTCAGGCGCCGGTCGACGGCGAGACCTTCGACGGCGAGCTACTCGCCTCCGCTGGGCTGACGCTGGTGGATGCGCCAAGCAGCAGCAGCGGCGAGTCCGAGGAGGAGCAGCTGCTGAAGAAGCTGCTGTCGCTCTACCGCACCCGGCAGGCCAAGTTAGAGACCCGGGAAGCCCTTGTCGCGAGGGCGGGAGCGGACATGGAGAAGCGCGCCGAGGAGCTCCGAGGCGCCAACAAAGAAGCCCTCCGCGACGTGGCGGAAGCGCTGGGCAACTTCGCAGAGCGCACGACCTTCATCCTTGAGAAGGCCGCGGTGATGAGGAGCAGCGGCTGGCTGCCGAGAAGCTCGCCAGCAGAAAGCGAGTTGGTGCAGCGGAAGGTCAACTGGACAGCCACGAAGAAGACCTTGCCGCGAGGAGTCGCTTGGCGAGGCGCCAGAAGCGGGCGACGCCGCCGCAGCCGCCGAGGCCGCCAAGGAAGAGCTGAAGGCGAAGGTGGCACAGCTGGAGGCCACCCTCAAGAAGAGCGGCGAAGAGCTTGCCGTGCTCAAGCGTGAGCGCGAGAAGGATGCCTACACTCTGGGTGAGCTGCTGAGTCGTCTCGCTGATAGAGGCAAGGAGCTCGACGCCGCCAAGGATTCGAAGGCGGATCTGGAGCTGAAGCTGACCACCCTGACGCAAACGTTGGACAGCGCCAGAGAGCGGGAGGTGGGCTTGTTGGAGGCGATCAAGGCCAAGGAGGAGCTGTCACAATGCTGTCTCCATCCGTAACACCTTGAGGGAGAGCGTGGAGCACTGGACCGAAGGTCTTGTGGACACCGCCCCCGACATCCACCACGAGCTGATGGAGCTCGGGATGGCGGACCTTGCGTACTCCTCCGACGAGCATCTCCAACCCAGCGCCAAGCTCAGCTTGTTCTTCAAAGGCGTGGCGACGGGCCTCCAGCCGACTCGGGAGGAGGTCCCAAAGCAGCTGGCCGAGGAATCATGCCAGTGTCTGCAGGAGCCCTCGAGAAGGTGTTGATCAAGGTGGCCTTCCGCAATCCGGGCCTCAACCTTAACGGCGTCCTCGGATCCACCGCCCGATGCCAACGTGGAGGAGCTCAAAGCCCTTGTCGCACCCATTGTGGACAAGGTGAACAAGATCAAGCGGATTGAGGGCGACACCGTAGACTAGGCCGCCAACTTTATCTTTCCCTTGTCGCCGATCATGTTTAGAACATTTTGTTAGATCAGCGACAAGTTATTCTCAGAATATACTCTATCTTAGGTGAACGCTCAATGCAACGTTATTTCCTCTACTTGATTCCTTCCTTTGTATGCGTTTACGCCTTACGCATTTAGGGGACTTGTCGGTGCGGGCACTTTTGTCATGAAGCGCCGAGTCTTGAACGCCGAGCCTCGGCAAGTGCCGCCCGACAAGCAACCTTGTCGCGACTAGCCGCAGCTCACTTAAGTTGTTGAGCGGACTCGAAACAAAGTAAGGGCGCGCGACTAGCCGCAAGTTGGTTCCTCTGCGCATGTGTTTTCCATACAAAGTACTATCGTTCGAGGAAGATAACTTAAAAATTTAAAAATTGATTGCTCAAACTTTGGCAACTTAGCTTTTCTGTCTGTTGCTTCCCGATGAGGTGAAACTTCCTCGAGCGGTGCCTGGTCCATAGTATTACCTCCTCCTTCCCCCCTGGTTAACTTGTGCGCGAGGGAGCCTCCCTTTCTTTGAGAAAAGAAAAAGAAGAGGAAATAACGTTAAGGAGCCCAGCGGCTCGATTTTGCTTACCGGGCGTGGTTGCTGCACAAAGTGTTAGCCAAAACATGCAATAAAATGATGACAGCATGAATTTGACAAGTTGTGCGCAACACATGAGCTTTACTGATGCACGGGGTCTGCGCCCGGCTTTGTACAAAGGATTACATGCAACAACAGCAAGACTTGTACAAAAGGTGGTTGCCGGAACGGGTTCCGACAACCGCGCCCTATGGGTAAAACTTACGAAGATGCTCAATGTTCCAGGAGTTGCTCACCGGAATGCCATCTTCGGTCTCAAGGCGGACATCGCCAGGCCTAGTGACTCGTCTCACCCGATAAGGGCCTTCCCACTTCGGCTTCAACTTGTTTGAATTCTTGGCGGACTGAACGCGCCGAAGAACAAGGTCGCCTTCCTCGAGACTTCTGGCACTAACTTTGCGGCTATGGTAGCGACGCAAAGCTTGCTGGTAGCGAGCGGCTCGCACATCGGCTGAAAGACGATCCTCCTCAAGGAGCAGCGTCATCTTGTCGCAGCTGCTCTTGCTCAAGCTCATCATAAGCGAGCACTCGAGGCGATCCGTATCTGAAGTTCTGTGGGGAGAACTGCCTCTGCTCCATAAACTAGAGCAAAGGGTGTCTGGCCGGTGGCTCGATTTGGCGTCGTCCTGATCGACCAAAGAACCACCGGCAGCTCCTCGATCCAGTTTCTTCCGCACTTGTGCAGCCTGTCGAAAGTTCTAGTCTTGAGCCCGCGCAACACTTCAACATTTGCCCTCTCTGCTTGACCGTTGCTTCTCGGGTGAGCAACAGAAGCAAAGCAGACCTTGGCGCCAAGGTCTTGGACGTACTGCATGAAGGTGCGACTCGTGAATTGTGTGCTGTTGTCGGTGATGATCCTGTTAGGGATTCCGAAACGGCAAACAATCGACCTGAAGAACTTGACTGCTGACTGTGCCGTCACCTTCCTCACTGCTTCCACTTCCGGCCACTTTGTGAACTTGTCGATGGCGACGTACAAGTACTCAAAACCCCGACAGCTCGGGGAAGGGGCCGAGATGTCGAGCCCCGCACTGAAAATGGCCAGGATAAAGGGATCGTCTGGAGAGCTTGAGCTGGCTGGTGTATCTGTTTGGAATGGAACTGCACGCTTCACACTTGGTTACTTGTGCAGTTGCATCCGGAGGGCTGTCGGCCGAAGAAACCTTGCCGGAGAGCTTTGCGGCAAGTGCTCTTCTTGCGCCAATGTGGTGACCACATATGCCTCCATGTATCTTCGCCAACAGCTTCTCATCCATCTTCCCGGAATACACTTCAATTTCACACCGTTGAGTCTTCTTCATGCATGATGTCAGTCGACAAACTGGTACATACTTGACCGCCGGGCTACTCTTTCCGCTTCTTCTTGCTCTTCGTGAAGTTCTCCTCGTCTCAAGGAAATGGACAATCTGCGCCCATGCTTTGGAGCTTGCGGCTCGACAACAAGGACTAAAGGCACATCTCGCTGCGGGAACATCAGCTTCCACGGCAAGAGCATGCGGCCCTGCCGGAGCTAGATGCTCCCCGACAAGCTTGCCGGAGCAAGACTTGTCGGGAGCGTCTGCTTCAACGAAACAAACCTCAGGGTCCGCTTGAGCAGATCGCTCCTCAGCATTTTTGGTGTTGATCTTGGGGACCTTTTGCAACGACGGCTTCGAAGCTCTGCCGGAAAGTAGTCACCAGAGGCCAACTTCCTCTTCTTGCTTTGTCCTGTTGATGGTGTTACGGTTGGGTGAGTCGCCTTGAGCACGAAAATCCCCTGGTTCCACAGTGCAACTTAAGCGCAGCGCACTTTGACAAAGCCGTCAGCAATATCATTCTGAGCTCTTGGAACATGTTCCATTTGCAGGCCGTCAAAGTGCTCATCCAGCTTCCTCACTTCATCGACGTAGGCTTCCATCAACGGACTCTGGTAATCTTTGTTCACTTGACGGACGACGAGTTGTGAGTCACCCCTGACAATAAGCTTCTTGATCCCAAGGTCCACGGCGATCCTAAGACCGGCAAGCAAACCTTCATACTCTGCAGTATTGTTTGTCGCTTGCTCCTTGGGAAAGTGCATCTGGACTACGTACTTGAGGTGCTCTCCGGTGGGTGCGATAAGCAAGACGGCACCGGCGCCTTGCAACGAGAAGGCACCATCAAAGTACATCAGCCACTCTTTGCTTGCTTCCTTGACGGGAATGCTCGTCTCCGGAATCTCTTCATCTGGTGTTGGCGTCCATTCTGCTATGAATTCTGCCAACGCTCTGCTTTGGATAGTTGATGTGCTTTCAAACTTGAGACCAAAGCTTGATAGCTCCAGTGCCCACTCGACAATCCTGCATGTCGCTTCTGGATTTTGCAAGATCCTCTTCAAAGGGAAAGCGAGTGACAATCGTAATCTCATGTGCTTGGAAGTAATGGCGCAGCTTTCTCGAGGCCATGAGGAGGCCGAAAAGCAATTTCTGCACACCAGAGTACCTTGACCTAGCCCCCTGCAGGAGGGAACTGACAAAGTAGACTGGGCGCTGCACCATCCTTTTCTGTATCTGTTCATGTGTCTGCGCGGATTCATCCTTGTCGGGACCAGAGCTTGTCGGCGAAGCCCCCTGCTCGTCGCTGGATGTGCTTGCCGTGGTTGCTGGCTCGTCATGCGCCTCCCTCTCCGCTACTAACGCAGCACTAACCACTTGATTGGTTGCTGCTATATACAGCAGCAACTTCTCTTGTGGCCTAGGTGCGACAAGTGTTGGAGTGGAGGACAGGTATCTCTTCAAGTCCTGCAGCGCAGCCTCCGCTTCGAGTCCATTTCATTGGACCTGCCTTTTTCAAAATCTTGAAAAGCGGCAGGCACGCCAACAGAACCTAGAAATAAACCTCGCCGAGAGCAGCCATGCAACCGCAAGTCTTCGTGACATCCTTGACGCGCTTCGGTGCTTCAATCTGCTCAATGGCCTTGATCTTGTCGGGATTAGCTTCAATCCCTCGTTGAGACCACGAAGAACCGAGAAGCTTGCGGAAGGGACTCCAAACACGCACTTCTCGGGGTTGAGCTTGAGGTTGATCTTGCACAGATTTGCAAATGTCTCATCCAAATCTTGAACCAGAAGTTGCTTTGTCCTTGCTTTTGACCACTATGTCATCCATGTAGGCTTCTACATTTCTGTGCATTTATGCTCAAAAGCGCCATGGACTACCCTTGCAAATGTTGAACCAGCATTCTTCAAACCGAAAGGCATCCGTATGAAACAAGTATGTGCCACATGGTGTGATGAACGCGGTCTTCTCCTCATATTCTTCAGCCATGAAGATCTGATGGTATCCTGAGTATGCATCAAGAAAGCGAAAGCAAATCACATCCAGCCGTGGAGTCAACAATCTGGTCAATGCGCGGCAAGGGAAATGGATCTTTGGGACAAGCTTTATTAACATCCGTGAAGTCAATACAAAGTCTCCATTCCCCATTTGCTTTGCGCACGACTACAGGATTGGCCAACCACGTAGGATGGAGCACTCCTCTGACAAGGCCTGCTGGTTCCAGTTTCTTGATCTCTTCTGCTATGAATTCTTGGCGCTCCACTGCTTGCTTCCTGACTTTTTGCTTGACGGGTCGCGCGATGAGGACAAACGGCCAGGCGGTGCTCAATCACTTCCACAGGAACACGGGGATGTCGGACGGTTGCCATGCAAACACGCCGACATTCGCCCAGGAAAGCAACGAGCGCGCCTTCCTATTTAGGGTCGAGAGAGGCACCGATGGTGAAGGTACCACCAAAGTGCCGTCCTCCTTGGCGGGCACCTTCTTGGTCTTGGCGCAACCACCATCTTCTTGCACTTGCGGTGGAGCTCGATGGTGCGTCCTCGACGGTGGCGCGCAGCACCAAGAGGTGCGCTTGACGGAGTGAGCATCGAGCCCTTGCCGGACTTGGACTTGGTCTTCTTCCCCGGAGCTTCAGCGGCAAGTGTCGGCAATCCGTCGCGTCTGCTGCATCCCGGTAGATCTTGTCGGCACAGATAAGGGCATCCTTCTTGTCGCCGTGGACAGAGATGACGCTTATCGGGCCTGGCATCTTGAGTAGGTTGTAGGCGTAGTGAGAGGCTGCCATGAACTTGGCGAGTGCTGGATGGCCAAGTATCCCATTGTAAGGCAATGGGAAATCGGCAACGTCGAATGTAACCCTCTCAGTCCTAAAGTTTAGCTTGCTGCCAAATGTTACCGGCAACGTAATCTTCCCCTTCGGCTTGCTCCTTCCCGGATTGATTCCTTGGAAAGTGCCAGTCTCTTCGAGCTCGCTGTCAGGGATTTGAAGCTTCTGGAGCACCGCGGAGGAGATCAGATTCAAGCCAGCCCCGCCGTCAACTAACATTTTGTGACCTTGAGGTTGCGGATGGTTGGAGAGACCAACATCGGTAAGCACCGACCCGCAGCTTATGCGATCAGGGTGGTCCTCAATATAAAAAATGATAGGCGTCTTTGGACCACTTGAGAGGCTTGCGTGACTCTCACGGATGGTTCCGCTGCATTGACCTCGCGCATCCATTGCTTGAGTTGGCGGTGGGAGGTATGCGAGAAGCACCTCCGTCAATGCAGAGAACCTCTGTGGCTTCTCAAACTCCTGCTCATCGGGCGCCGTCGTCCTCCATATCTTCGCCATCGCCATCATCTTCATCCTTGTCGCGCCGCTGGGAGGTCGATCTCCTTGCCGCTGCTTGGCCTTGCCATGGCGTCCTCCCGGCCGGGACGTTTCTTGCTTGCTCCCCAAAGACCTTCCTGGGCCTTCTCCTTGTCGCGCCGCCGTACTCAGCTCTCTGCTGTTCGACAAGCTGCTCGACTTTCTTGCAGCTCTGGAGGTCGTGGCCCTTGGTGCGGTGGATCTTGCAAGATCGCTGTCGGAGCTGTCACGCTTGTCAGCGGCTGCCACCGACTGGTGGTTGGAGTCAGTGGCAACCTCCTTGCCGGAGCCACCAGCCTTGGCGTTCTTGTCGCCGCCTCCGTTGTCGGACTGCTCGACAGCTAGCACTTCTCTGCTTTTCTTCTTCCTGTTGCCTCGCCGCCGACCCTTCTTTGCGGGCGGCGTCATCATGTCGAGACCGCTTCGCGTTCTCTCCCGAGTCTCCTCCCTTCCTCGGTAGCGTGCACACTTGTCGGCCAAGGCGCATAGCTCATCGACGTCCTTGACTTTGCACATCGCCATCTCCTCCCTCATCCTGCGGTTCCGCACATTCTCGATGAAATGCGCCGATCACCGCGGCAGGGTGGACGTCTCGATGTTTTAGTGCACACGGCTGAATCTCTGAATGAACTTGCGCAGGGACTCTCCTTCCTTCGGGCGAGCAAGTGAAGGTCACTCTCTTGGCCATGAGGTTTGTGGCCACCGTGAAGGCGCCAACAAACCGATGGCACAGATCTGCCCAAGAGGATATGGAGCTGTCCGGCAAGTGCATGAGCCAAGATCTGACGTTGGGCTTGAGCACGAGCGGAAGTAGTTGGCGAGGATCTTGTCGTCCGTCCCCCGCAGCCTGCACCGCGATGGTGTAGATGCCGAGGAACTCCGACGGATGCGCCCTGCCATCATACTTCTCTGGCATGTCTGGTTTGAAGTTTTTCGGCTGGGCCCTTTGGACTTGCCGCAGCTCACGAGTGAACGCAGGGCAACCTACCGCGTACGGCAAGTCGCCTGGCTCCTCCGGCGCGCGCATGTCAACAGAAGGCCCAGCGTGCTTGTCGGACTGACGTCGTGCTTCTCTTCAGCGCTTGATGCGAGTTTGAGCATCCTCTTGTTGTCGCTCATGAAGAACTTGGCGCTGATCGCGGCGAACTCGCGGATCCGACGACGCAGTGGAGTCGCTGTCGAGGTGGATCCGGTGAGTCGGCGATCTTGGCCTTCTTGGCGGAGAGTGCACGGTGGTTGCACCTCCGACAGTCTCGTCGCCACCGGCTCGTGCTTCGTCGTCTCGCCGCGGCAATGATGGCGTTGGTTGCCGCGGAGCGTCGCCGTTGGCAAAGCCGATGAGGCTCTGGATAGTGGCCGTCCACTCGTCGACCTTGTCGGCCGTTGGAGGGTAGTCGAGGAGCAGCCGAGCTCTCGCCAGAGCTTCGCTGGAGTAGCGGGTGGCATTGGAGAACGGTGCGAAGAGCGGGACACGCCGACTTCTAACCACGTTAGAAGGAGCAGCACCCCGTCCGGGCGACCGTATCTCACTCGTGCCAGCATGTTGGCGCGCATGCTGGTCTTGAGGGTCTCGATCCAACGAACGTATGGCGTTGTGAACGCCATGACGTTGTTGGTCCCGTCTCCTGAGATGGGCGCGGGGATGCGCGACGCCGAGGTTTGCGGTGCCTTGTCCTTGGACTTGGCAACGTCGCGAGCACCTTCGTCGGCGCCCGTTCCTCCGCCAGTCTGCCCCACCACCCGCTTGCTGCGGTGAGGGTGGGTACGACGCGACGGCTCTGCCGCCGAAGCCTTCTTCTTCGGTGGCATGTTGAGGAAGATGTTGATGACGCTGCTCGTGTGAACGCCGGATCAGATTCACACGGCCTCGACGCCCCCTACCTCGCGCGCCAAAGATGTCGGGGAGGCTGATCATACCCACAGACACCTATGGGGCCGGCGGAGCAGGCCCCTTATGGTTCGGAGGGGGGCGGAGATCGCACGAAGAGCAGATCGAGGCGAGGCACACGAGCAGTTTACCCAGCTTCGGAGTTCTCCGGAGAGATAAAACTCCTACTGCTGCTTGTCTGATGTATTGCGTTCTTGCTAGGGAGCAATGCGGGCTACAAAACCTAGCGCTAGTGTCTCTGGTCTCTGGTGAGTCGAATGAACCGAACCAGCCGAACCCCCTCTACGTTGCGCATGGGCCTCCTTTTATATGCTCAAGGGGTCTCCGACAGGTGGCAACATAGGCGGGGGTACAAATGTAAAAACAGGAGTTGGTACACCTACTCGAGCGATTGTACGATGTCAAATACCTAACTCGACGGCAAGGGACAAAAGCAATAAATGCCCGTCGGTGTCGCCTCAACAAGGCAACAGAGGCCGTCAGTGCGCCTCCGCCGCCACGATGGCAAGCTTGCCCGGCGCTGCTTATCGCTGCTCTCCGCTGGCTGCACAGCCTCTCGACACGCGCCCATGGAATGGTCCCATGGCGACACGTCGCTGGATGAGCTGGAGCGGAAAGAGAGAGAGGTTGCATGCCGCGGCAAGCGCCTTGCCGCGGCCGAATCCTTGTCGCGCTCCGAGCCTTCCCGGCAAGCTCCTCTTGCCGGGGCCTTGTCTTCCGTATGCCTAGAGTGGCCTTCCCGACGAGCTCCTCTTGTCGGGGACTTGTCTTCTCAATCAAATACTTTGTTCTTGAATGGCTCCAAAGGAGCCACGGAGGATCTTGGCGGTGACGAGGCAAGCCTTGCCGCTGGTGTCAAGAATCGTCTGCAGTGCACGGGATACTATGGTACCCCTACTCTAGTACACCGACAGGGCCTCATGGGCCATAGTGGAGAGAGGGAGGCAGACCACAAGAGGTGGCGCATGCCTCACCCTGCCCAATCTGAATTGGACAAGGGGTGGGGGCGCGCCCCCCCTCTCCTTCTCCTATCCCCTCTTTCCCCTTTCCCCCTCTCCGTTGGAAGGAGGGGGCACTACAAAAAAAAGACACATCCGTGACATTTTGGGCCAACCGATTTTTTTTCTGTCATACATATGACACTTCTATGACGATAATTGTGAAAAAACCCGGTATCATCATAGATGTGGTGGGCTCCTACTTCTATGACAAAAAATCATGACAGAAAATGGGCTTTTCGTACTTGGGAGGGCCGGAGACGCAGCTGCAAGACATTCTTTGGGCCATCCCTGACGGAAAAACCGTGGTAGAAGCGAGGGCGAGGAAAATTTCGGGAGTTCCCTACGGTGGGAGGTCGGGGCCGAGCGATGCGCTGCTTTCTCGTACACATACGCGCATGTGTGCAGGGCGTTAGCTCTAATCAACCCGAAGCGAGGCGTTGGGCTCTAATCGAACCCGGCGACAGACCGCAGTTACGCGTTCATCGAACCCGAGCGATCGATCGATGGTCGTTAATCGAACCCGATCGAGCGATTCTTCGCCATCGCCGCTAATCAAGCCGATCGATGCTGCCTCTGGGATGAACAGTGAGCGTTGCGGGGGGTTGGATGAACAGTGAGTGGTGGCGTTGCCTCTGGATGAACAGGACCCCGTGGTGTGGTGGTGGGCTGGATGAACAGTAGATGGTGGAGGGGTGCCCGTGGAGGGGTGGATGAACAGGACCCCGTGGTGTGGAGGGCTGGATGAACAGTAGACGGTTGTTGGTGTATGAAAAGAAGGGTACACCTTTTAACCGTGCACGCGCAGTCTGAGCCGCGGGCGCCGCCACACTCAAGCAAGGCAAGGAAGGAGAGCCAAGGTAAGGCCGAAGCTCGAAAGAAGCAGAACGACGCCAAGACCAAGACCACAAAGAGCAAAGGGGACGAAGCAGACTCCCAGGCAAGATCCTTGCCGGGGGGAGGTTTAAAAAAAACCCGGCAAGGCCCTTGCCGGGGCGGCTCGCCCCACTCCCACGGAGCGGATTACCTTTGAGTCCACTGCCCCCCCCCCCCATGGGGCAAAGGATTCGGGAGACATCCCCGTGGTGGCATGCAGATCTTTGTGAAGACATCCAAAGATCGGATACATACTACAGAGGATGACGACCCTTGGTGGGATCCCGGCCAAGGGGGACCACAAGGCCCCCGGCAAGAGCCTTGCCGGGGATGGCGGCAGGCGCCACGGCAAGACCCTTGCCGGGGCTGCGGCAAGGCCCCTGCCAAGGACACCCATAGGGCCACCATCGTGCCAGCTAATCGAGCCTCCACCATGCGGCTACCGACCCAACCAGTTGGGTAGGCACCTGCGTGGCGGCAAGCGAACCTTCGTGGAGACCCACCACTGCGCCACCTCAGCTTCCTGCCTACTTACATGGCACCACAGGCACCGCTGGCCAGGGCGCGTGTCAACACGAAAGGGGGTGGCGACGGACGAGACTGGACCCTCCCTCGTCCCCGATAAAGCAAGGACACCTAAGCAAGACGCATTTATGGCGCCTTGTCATGTAATGCGAAGGATAAACTCATATGATCAGCCCTTTCCACCTCCTGTGTGCCGCTGTGGCAACCCCTTTCCCTATAAAAGGAGGCCCAAGGCGACCAGGAGGGGGATTCGGCTTTTTGGACTCTGGATGCCCCATAGCTAGCTCAGGAACACAGATAAACGAACCACCAAAGCATGAGTAGGGTTTTACGCACTTCGCGGCCCGAACCTGGATAAAGAACCCGTGTGCTATCTGTTTGATCTGCTCTCCTCACGACCCCCCGCCCTGCAACCGTAGTAGGGATTCTTGTGATCCCATAGGTGTCGTCCCTGCACCGACATCTTTGGCGCGCCGTAGGGGGGCGATTGTGAGAATCAGCTCTAGCAGTTAGTTCGACGCTTCTTCATCGTCATGGCGCCCAAGAAGAAGACGACGGTGGCGGTTGGCCCGTCGGAGGCCGGGCACCCTGTCCCGACACGGGCGAGCAGCGGACCGGTCGCAGAAAGGACCCGGGGCGCTGTTCGCGAACACTAACACCGTCCCAGCAGCCGAAATTTGGGAGGCGGCGATGTTCGTGCGCCTGGTAGCGGGCTGCAAGCCGCCAAATCCAAGGACGGACTCAGGCCCTCCGCGGGTGGCGCGGGGCCTTCTAAGACCGCTGCCACCCCCCTTGCAGGCCATGCGAGGGCTTCCAAGACTCCCACACCGGCGGCGACAGCATGCTCTTCTCGAGCAACGCGCGACGAACAGCGTAATCACGCCGAGGACCCCGGGCGTCGCCGAGGAAAGAGCCCCAAGCGCTACCTCCAGGATTTAGAAGACCTGCCCGCTCGCCGAGGCGCTGGTGAAGATGGCGTGCGACTGCAGGGTCGTGATAGAGCTCTTTCTGACATGGTCAGAAGTCGAAGCGCGTTGCGATCCGTGCAGGTTTCACTGCCACCGACGCCACAGGCTCGTCAAGACGCTGCTCCTCGATTTTCCTCCCATCGCTGGGAAACTCGACGAATGGAGAGCCACCATCCGAAGCCTTGTTGCGGTGGCCAACAAAGACGAACCGGGTCCGGTGGAGCCCCCGGGTCGACGTTCCGACGGAGTCCCGCGCACCGGTTGCAGGAGAGCCGACGGCGCTGCAACCACGGTGCACTCCCCTCCTACTCGCCCGGCCCCGCGACGAGATCTCCGTAGCATCGTCCGACCCGCGGGCCCACTGTGACCAGCGCCAAGTTCTTCGGGAACGAGAACATGAAGAAGCTCGAACCACTATCGAGCGCCGGAGCGGAGCGCGCCACCAATCAGACAGGCGAGCAGGGCCTGCTGTGAGCCACCCGGCACCGGGGAGCCCTTGAGGCCTACCTTACGAGGTAGGCTGTCCGGCTTTTACCCGTGAGCTGCGGCAGTTCCAGTGGCCCACTCACCGCACCTTCAAACCCGACGGGCGAAAAGTACGATGGCAAGACCCACCTCCGAAGTTCCTTAGCGTCTACACCATCGCGATGCAGGCTGCCGGAGCCCGCCACGATAAGGTGCTTGCGAACTACTTTCCGTTGGCTCTTAAACCCAACGCCATGTCGTGGTTGATGCACTTGCCGGTAGACTCTATTTCTTCCTGGTCGGATTTGTGCCATGAGTTCGTAGGCGCCTTTTACCGAGGCCACCAAGCCCATGACCAAGCAAGCGACCTGCACGTCATTCCTCAGAAAGGAGGCGAGAGTCTCCGCAAGTATATCCAGAGGTTCAGCCGGGTACAGTACAATATCCCCGATGTTCACCCCGCCGCCATCATCAGCGCGTTTCATCAGAACGTGCGTAACCGCAAGATGTGTGAAGAGTCATGATGAACAAGGTAAGAGATGTAGCGTAACTCTATGTTCTTGCCGACAAATGTGCTCGAGCTGAAGAAGGAAGGAAGTACCCGGCGAAGATGTCGGGCGTGGAAACCGATTCTTCAGATGAGGATATTGCCGCCTGGCGAAGAAAGGCCGCCCGCAAGAACAGAAGCGCAAGGGGAAAACTGTGCTTGCCGTTGAGGGATCTGATGACACCGGCTCCACCAAGAAAACCAAGGCGCATTTACCCCTGCAAGGAGGTTGCCGGTGCGTCACCGCCTGGCCTTTGGCGGCTGCCGAGAAGCCGTGAAACCCCGACAAGCGATACTGCAAGATCCATCGCACCAAAGGCCATGCTCTCCAGGATTGCCGTCAGGTTGAGCTCCTCGCTGAGAAGCAGAGGGCTGAATATGAGAGGCGGGACAAGGAGAAGGGTCCGGACGGTGCTGAGGGGTCTGGCAAGAAGCGTGACGGCCAGACAGGCTGTCACAACAAGGATAAGCAACAGGAGAGGCCTGCCCGGGGCCGTGACAGAAAGCCAGAGGACGACGATCACGAAGAGGACGACGAATTCGGCGACCAAGAGTTTCGTAGCTACAGAGGTTATGGCCGACGGCGGTGCCTCGCTGCATACTTCTCACCGCCGACTTAAACAGTGGGCGTGAGAGGTTACAGCGGCAGAGCCGTCGTTTGGTGCCCAAAGGCCGCTAAAGTGGTCCAGCACATCTATCATCTTTGACACCGAGGATCACCCTGATCGCACCACTGCGGTCCGGTGCTTGCCGTTGTTGGTTTCACCAACAATACGCAACCTCAAGGTGATGAAGATGCTAGTCGATGGCGGGGCCGGTCTGAATTGATTTCGCCTGCCGTGATCGAGAAACTGCAGATTCCTGATGGAGACCTCGAAGAGACGGGCACGTTTCAGGGGGTCAACCCGGGAAGGAGCCAACCCGAGGGAAAGGTCATGCTACCCGTGACCTTCGGAAGCGACTTGAACTTCAGGACGGAGAGGATCGTGTTCGATGTTGCCAAGATCCCCTTGCCTTACAACGGAATCCTTGGCCGCCAAATACCGCCAAGTTCATGGCGGCGCCACACTATGCCTACAACACTCGAAGATGCCAGGCCTGTGATGATCATCACCGTTCCCTCCGACAAGAAAGATGTGCTGATTTATACCGACCAACTATACCAAAGAAGCGATGCGGCGCCCGCTGCCAGGCGCCGCTTCCTGCCCCCCGACCCCGGGAGGGAAGAAGAAGAAGAAGACCGGTGCGACCTCGGACACCCACTCCGGCAAGCGCCCCTCTTCGGAGTATAGCGCTGCCGTCAAGGAAGTGCCATAGAGCTCCACCGGCGGAAACAAGAAGCCCAGGGCCACACCACCGGGAACCAAGAAGGTTTCCGTCAATGAGGATGGCACGGGAGGAGCTTTCACCATAAGCTCCACCCTTGACGACAAATAGGAAGACGCACTCGTCACCTTCCTGCCGGCGAATGTCGATGTGTTTGCATGGCAAGCCTACGACATCCCCGGGGTTCCCAGGAAGGTGATTGAGCACCATTTGCTGCTTCGCCCTCATGCCCGACCCGTCAAGCGTAAGGTCGTAGCAAGCTCGAACGACAAGAGTTCATCACAGAAGAGATCCGAAACCGGAAGCGCCGAGTTTGGTAAGAGGAGTGCTCCATCCAACGTGGTTGGCCAATCCGGTCGTGGTGCGCCAAGGCAAATGGGAAGTGGAGGCTGTGTATTGATTACACGTATATCAATAAGGCTTGCCCTAAAGATCCCTTCCGCTGCCGCGACGATCAGATTGTTGTCTCCACGGCCGGGTGTGATCTGTTGTCATTCCTCGATGCCTACTCCGGCTACCACCAGATCTTCATGACAAGAGACGCCGAAGAGAAGACGACATTCATCACCCCATGTGGTACGTATTGTTTCATATGGATGCCTTTCGGGTTGAATAGTGCAGGTTCGACGTTGCGAGGGCGGTCCAGATTGGTTTTGAACCCCAGCTCCATGGAAATATGGAGGCTTATATGGATGACATAGTGGTCAAAACCAAGGACAGGGCAACCCTCATACCGGATTTGCAAGAAACATTTGCGAACCTGCGCAAGATCAATCTCAAGCTGAACCCCGATAAGTGCGTCCTTGGCGTCCCATCCAGCAAGCTCCTTGGGTTCTTGGTGTCACAGCGTGGGATAGACACCAATCCGGACAAAATCAAAGCTATAGAGCAGATTGAAGCACCCAAGCGGATCAAGGATGTGCATCGGCTTGTTGGTTGCGTTGCCGCCATGGGCAGGTTCATTTCCAAGTCTGCCGAACGTGCCCTCCCCTTTTTGAAGATCCTGAAAAAGGCGGGCCCAATGGAGTGGACGCCAGAAGCCGAAGCGGTATTGCAAGAGTTGAAGAAATACCTCTCTTCCACGCAAATACTAGTTGCGCCCAGGCCGCAAGAACCGTTGCTGCTATACTTGGCGGCAACGGACCAAGTGGTCAGCGCCGCACTGGTGGCACAGAGAGAGGTCGACGACGAGGAAATGGCAGCGGCAGAGCTCCGCACCACCAATGCAGAGACGACACGGCCAGTTGAGGTGCCGCCGAAGAAGAAAATGATGCAGCGCCCCGGTCTAATTTGTTAGTTCCCTCCTGCGGGGGGCTAGATCAAGGTACTCCGGTGTGCAGAAACTGCTCTTCGGCCTCCTTATGGCCTCGAGGAAGCTGCATCACTACTTCCAGGCACACGAGGTCACTTTCGTCACTCGCTTCCCTCTGCAATAGATATTGCACAATCCGGACGCAACGGGGAGAATTGTGGAGTGGGCACTGGAGCTGTCCTGCTTTGGCCTCAAGTTTGAAAGTACCTCGACGATTCAGAGCCGAGTCCTAGCAGAGTTCATTGCAGAATGGACCGCCACACCCGACGAAGAAATTCAAGAGACTGCTCTCCCCGGCAAAGAGGCAAGTTGTGATTGGATCATGTACTTTGATGGAGCTTTATCCTTACAGGCGCCGGGCTGGCGATCGCTTGTCGCGCCTAATCGGAGAGCACCTCAAGTACGTGATCCAGATGCACTTCCCCAGGGAGGTGTCAACAAACAATACGGTAGAGTACGAGGGGCTGCTTGCCGGTCTTAGGATCGCGGCGGACCTCGGAATCAAGAAACTCATCGTCAAGGGAGACTCGCAGCTCGTCGTCAAGCAAGTCAACAAGGATTACCAGAGCCCATTGATGAAGGCCTACGTCGATGAAGTGAGAAAGCTGGAAGAGCATTTCGACGGTATACAGGCTGAACACATTCCCCGAGCGGTGAACGACGTCGCCGATTACCTGTCAAAACGCGCTGCCCTCAAGCTACCTGTGGAACCAGGTACCTTTGTGCTTCAGCTAACTCAGCCATCCGTTGATCCATCAACAGAGCAGAATAAGAGCAGGAAATCAGGGCCCGGCAAGTACTTTCCCGCCGAGCTCCCTGGGGCCACCGGCAAGGAGATTGCCGGGAATACTGAGCCCGCCACGGGACAACTGGCTCCGGCAGAGCATCAAGCTCTTGCCGTCGAGACAGCCTTTCCTGTAGCGGAGGAAATGCCTTTAATCCTCGCCGTCGAGTCCCAGGCTCCGGCGTGGGCACAACATACCATCCAATTCCTCCAGACAGGGGAACTTCCTGAGGAGCAGGAAGAAGCGGAAAAAGTATCCCGTCGCTCTACCATGTACCATTTCGTCGATGACGTCTTGTACAGAAAGAGGCCGAACGGAGTGAAATTGAAGTGTATCCCCCGAGAGGAAGGACTGGAGCTGTTGGCAGAGATACACGGAGGCATATGTGGATCCCACATTGGGTCAAGGGCCCTTGTCGGCAAGGCATTCCGGCAAGGCTTCTTCTGGCCCACCGCCTCCAGATGCGACGACACTAGTCACCGTGTGTGAAGCGTGTCGGGCCCATTCAAAGAAGCTTCATCAGCCAGCTCAAGCCCTTCAAACCATTCCTCTCTCTGGCCCTTCTCGTCCGGGGCTCGACATATCGGGCCCTTTCCCCGTGACCGTCGGGGCTTTGAGTACTTGTACGTAGCAATCGACAAGTTCACGAAGTGGCCGGAAGTGGAGGCAGTGAGGAAGGTCACAGCTCAGTCAGCCGTCAAGTTCTTCAAGGGACTGGTGTGCCGTTTTCGCATGCCCAACAGGGTTATCACCGACAATGGTACACAGTTCACAAGCCACACCTTCATGCAGTATACCCGAGACCTCGGCAAAGAAAGTCTGCTTCGCCTGCTGCTCATCCACGGAGCAATGGTCAAGCAGAGAGGGCAAATGCTGAAGTCCTGCAAGGCTTAAGGACCAAGACCTTTGACAGACTGCACAAGAGTGGAAGGCACTGGATTGATGAGTTGCCGGCGGTTCTTTGGTCGATCCAGACGACGCCAAATCGAGCCACCGACCAGACACCTTTTGCCCTGATATACGGGCGTAAGCAGTTCTCCCATTGAACTCATATACGGGTCACCTCGAGTGCTCGCTATGACGAGCTCGAGCAAGAGCAATTATGCGGCAAGATGACGCAGTGCTCCTTGAGGAAGATCGTCTTCGGGCGGCTGTGAGAGCTGCACGCTACCAGCAAGCCTTGCGCCGCTACCATAGCCACATGGTTCATGCCCGAAGCCTTGAGGAGGGCGACCTTGTCCTTCAGCGCGTTCAATCAGCCAAGAATTCCAACAAGTTGATGCCAAAGTGGGAAGGCCCTTACCGGGTAACACGAAGTCACTGTGCCCGGCGAAGTCCGCTGGAGATCGAAGATGCCGCCCAAAGTGAGTAATTCTGGAACATTAAGCATCTTCGCAAGTTTTACCTCAGAGGGTGCGGCTTGTCGCCCCCCGGCAAGCCACCTTTTGTACAAGCATTGCCAATGATGCATGTAACCCTTTGTACAAAGCTAGGCGCAGACCCTGAGCATAAATAAATGAAGCACGCGGGCGCCCTAAGTTATAGTATGCATGCTAGGTCAAGTCTCGCCCTTGGTTAGGTTGATAGTGCTTGATGGCGACTAACCCCTAGCTTAGAGGTCGAGTGTGCGTCTCCTTGCCATTCTTTTGTCTCCTTTGGCTCGCAGGGCTCACAGGTATCCTTGCCGGATCACTTGAGGACGAAGGAAGAAAAAGAGGGACAGATCGGCATCTAGACCCCGGCAAACCAGTGTTGCCGGGGGCTGCGAGTACGAGAATTCACCCACGGCAATCCAGAATTGCCAGGGGCGGCAGCTTCAGATAAGTTCTTCATTCCCTATCATGCATTCTCTTATGGACTGAGGTATGTGAAACTTCGTTGTTTCCCAAGCTACCGTGCTCCCCAAAAAAACTCTAGGCTCTAGGAATCGTCCTGGGGCCAGGTTTGGTCGTAGTCGCGGCAGCAAAAGGATGGAACGAGGAGCCCGAACCCGCCTCATCCCTGCCTCCACCGAAAGCGTGAGGAAGATCAAGTGAAGTAGGGAGACGGCAGGGCCTGTTGCCGGGCAAGGAAGTGTTTATCTTAGAGATATCAAGGATTTGTTCCTTGTCGTGGGTTCTACCCGCAAACAAACGACCCGGCAAGCATCCCTTTTCACTAAAAACATTCCACTCAGGTACATTCCATAGAGAATGAAAAACATGAATGATGGGATTACAAGTTTTTAAGTTCAGCCTAGGCCCGAAGGCTTAGAAACTAAAAAAAGATAAGGTGCCCGTGACCCCTCTCTTGCCCCTATCTTCAGGAGGATGGTCAAGGAGGCGAAAAGGGCAAAAGGGGCGCCTAGACGAGCTACGGGTGACAGAAGACACCAAGAGAACATCTCAGTGGCCGTCCGAAGGCTGGATGGTGATGGCAGCGCCGGAAGCAGAGCTCGAAGAAGAGGCGGCAGGACGTTAGCATCGCTGCCGAAGGCGCCAGCGTTCACAGATTCGATTTGACGGCCTTGCCGCCTCGCCTCTTCCTCTTCTCGCAGCCTCCCAACGCCAGCCGCCCAAGGAGACGACCCGAGAAGTTCAGAAGCCGGGCGACACGGATAATGGGATCGCTGATGTCAAGACGGAGTGACGCCTCGACACCTAGTCGGACCTGGCCATCCCGCTGCCTGCTACCTCGCTGCCGCTGCCGCTTTCCTCCTCACCACTCCCGCCGAGGAGGAGCCTTCGCTATCGTAAGAGCTCTCCACGCAGCACCTTGCCCGAGTCCCGGCACCAAGACCTTGACGGAAAGGGAGGCCGCCTCCATCAGCTTGAAATGGAGAGTGAGCCCCGCCGTCAAGCGGTGGATGTGGGCGAACGTCTTCCAACCTCGACCAAGGTACATCACGTGAGGGGCTGGAAAGTCGACGCGAACTCGCGTGCCACTAATCCAACAGCCCCTCATGTGCAACCGCAATGATTCCGGCGGATCCAGCTCCATCTCGCTCGCGAATGGAGTCGGGAGACGGAGACGACGACGAGGTGGCCGGGGCAGCCTAACGAAAAACTCGCAAGGATCATCGCCAACATGGCCCTCCGCGGGAGGAGGAACTACTGGCGGAGGCGGGACCGGCGCGCCACCCCGTTCTCCTCTTCCCTGAGCGCCTCGGCCTCGTCCACGACCTCGCCCCTCCCCTTCCCTCGCGGTGGCTCGCCACCGCAGGTGAAGGAGAAGGAAGGACGCGTTGTCGAGCGGTGACCCTTGCCGCCACCGTTGAAGGGCCAGGATTCCCTCTCTCAATGACGTATGGAGGGAGGGGGAGCGGAAGCTAAAGGAAGGAGAAGATGGAAGAGTGCTGGACGCTGTCCCCCCCCCCCGCTCCTTATAAAAGGACGGGGTGGGGGCACGGCCGCCCTGCTCAGCCAATCAAGACGCAGAAGGCGCAGGGAACTGGGACCGGCCCGCGACGGCCCGGTTTCCCGCCTCCACCACTCGCCACCCCGAGCGCATGAGAGCCACGTGGCAGGCATGCGGGACCAAGACGACGGGTGAGGCGACCTCTCCCACCCCGTGATCGTGGGGAGTAGACGCTGAAGACCATGCCCCGCCCCTGCTCAAGAATGGGCCGCGCCTCCACGCCTCCCTCCGTTTATGGGGAAGGCGCGAACCGCCCCCTTTTACTACGACGGGACGCATGCGTGCAGAGCTCAGCCCCACACATGCCACCCACGTCACGCACACCTCCCCACGTCGGGCCACGCGCGGGAGGCGTGGGAAACGCAGCGCGCGAAAAGACTTACCGCGGTAAAAACCAGCCTGCCTGCCCGCGCATCGTTTTTGGGCCTAGCCCAACGACGCGATTGCGCTTACGTGTGGCCCAGGCCCGGGGGCTCCTGTCGGTGTACGAAAAGAAGGGTACACCTTTTAACCGTGCACGGGCAGTCTGAGCCGCGGGCGCCGCCACACTCAAGCAAGGCAAGGAAGGAGAGCCAAGGTAAGGCCGAAGCTCGAAAGAAGCAGAACGACGCCAAGACCAAGACCACAAAGAGCAAAGGGGACGAAGCAGACTCCCCCGGCAAGATCCTTGACGGGGGCGGTTTTAGCAAAACCCGGCAAGGCCCTTGCCGGGCGGTTTCGCCCCACTCCCACGGAGCGGATCACGCTTGAGTCCACCGCCCCATGGGGCAAAGGATTCGGGAGACATCCCGTGGTGGCATGCAGATCTTTGTGAAGACATCCAAAGATCGGATACATACTACGAGAGGATGACGACCTTGGCGGGAACCCAGCCAAGGGGACCACAAGGCCCATGGGCGAGAGCCTTGCCGGGATGGCGGTAGCGCCACGGCAAGACCCTTGCCGGGGCTCCCGGCAAGACCCTTGCCGGGCTGCGGCAAGGCCCCCGCCAAGGACACCCATAGGGCCACCATCGTGCCCGCTGGTCGAGCTCTCCACCATGCGGCTGCCGACCCAACCAGTTGGGCAGGCACCTGCATGGCGACAAGCGAACCTTCGTGGAGACCCACCACTGCGCAACCTTAGCTGCCTGCCTACTTACATGGCACCACCGGCACCGCTGGCCAGGGCGCGTGTCAACATGAAAGGGGGCGGCGGCGGACGAGACGGGACCCTCCCTCGTCCCCGATAAAGCAAGGACACCTAAGCAAGACGCATTTATGGCGCTTTGTCATGTAATGTGAAGGATAAACTCGTATGACTGTACCCTTTCCACCTCCTGTGTGCCGCTGTCGCAACCCCTTTCCCTATAAAAGGAGGCCCAAGGCGACGAGGTGGGGGATTCGGCTTTTTGGAGCTCTGGACGCCCCATAGCTAGCTCAGGAACGCAGATAAACGAACCACCAAAGCAGGAGTAGGGTTTTACGCACTTCGCGTCTTAACCTGGATAAAGAACCCGTGTGCTATCTGTTTGATCTGCTCTCCTCACGACCCCGCGCCCCGCAACCGTAGTAGCGATTCTTGTGATCCCATAGGTGTCGTCCCCGCACCGACAACGGTGGAGGGGTGCCCGTGGAGGGGTGGTTGAACATGACCCCGTGGTGTGGAGGGCTGGATGAACAGTAGACAGTGGAGGGGTGGTTGAACAGTAGCCGGTGGAGTAACGCGCGGTGGAGGCTGGATGAACGGGAGCTCGTGGAGGCTGGAGGAGGTCGACGATGGAGATGAACAGTATCCCGTGGAGTCCCGTTTTGCGGTACGCCACACCCCTCCCGATGAACAGGACCCCCGTTTCGACCGTAGCGCTCCAACACAAGTCCATTTCATCCGTTTTGCGGTACGCCACACCCCTCCCGATCAACAGGACCCCCGTTTCGACCGTAGGAGATCCGTTTCCTCCGTTTTGTGGTACGGCAGACGCCTCCCGATGAACAGGATCCCGTTTCGAATGTGGCCGGTCGAACACAAGGCCGTTTCCTCCGTTCTGCGCTACACTAGGCCTCGTTTCCATCAACTGCTCCATCCAAGCCCTCCCAATGAACACGACGCATTCCGTTGCCTCCCAATGAACACGACGCATTCCTTTGCCTCCCCATGAACACGAGGACAACACTGTTTCTCCATTACGACCCAGCCATGTACAAGAGCCCTCGCCGTACGTATGCGCAAGTAGGCGTTCGAGACCCCGCCCGTATGTACACATACGTGGCCGTATTTTCTTTCTTGCACCCTGGCCGCTGTACGTACGTGTACATGCTACGGCGCCTCTACTACGACGTATGCGGCGCCTCTACTAAGACACGCGGCGCCTCTACATCGACCAGTATGTACGCATGTGTTTGGCGACTAGAATGACAACGCCACGCACGCTCGACCAGGTGGGTCCCGACCGCCGTGCACTTCCTTGCTCACAAGATGTAGCTGGTGGGTCCCAGCAATGTCGGGGCGAATCTTTTTTTGCCCGGACGCACTTCCTTGCGTATGCGAAGATGTAGCCAGGGTCCCAAAGCAGCTGTGGGGAAACATTTTTTCACGAAATATAGTGGCCCGTCTGGTGGGTCCCAGCCTGTCGTGGAGGAATCATTATTTTCCGCCAGAATAAGGAGGCACTTCCTTGTTGCGTCAGTGGACCCACTGTCGGCCTCTCCACGTATAGTCCACGTCCGATGGAAGTCGCCTTGACCACGCTGACCACGCCACGCCGAGAGCACTGTGGCGGTGGATGACGGCGAGGCCTAGGAAGGGGACGACAGGAGCCGGGAAGACGCGGTAGTGGAAGCCCGCGGAGAGGAGTACGAGGGTTCACTGTTCAGCTACGGTGTGAGGCTGCCGTCGTTCTGGGTGGCCTGGCCAGCCGTGGGAATAGTAGGGGTGGTGAGGCCTCAAGGCAAAGACATCCAGCCACAGGAGGCAGGAGCATGCGGCACGACCGGGCGCCGCTTTGGGTGGCTGGAGCAAGAAGACCAGAGGTTGAAGAAGCACCACGGCCGTTGGATGGACATCGCACGCCACCGAGCTAGAATCGTTCATATTGACTAAAGTTGACAAAGGCCCCCATCCCAGTCAACTTAGTAGGCCCACAAGTGAGCCTCCCACCATGGTGGGTCCCAGCTAGCAGGGGGAGTATTCATTTTTTTGTGCGTAATAAGGAGGCACTTCCGGTGGGTCCGAGCTAACAACGGGGGGAACGTTTTTTCGCAAAATACGCTGGCCCGTCCGGTGGGTCCCAGCAGTCAGGGGGAACATTTTTTTTCACGAAATAAGGTGGCCCGTCCGGTGGGTCCCTGCTGTCAGGTGGAGGAATAATTATTTTGTGCGTAATAAGGAGGCACTTCCTTGCGGCCGCCTGGACCCAGCTGTCAGCCTCTCCATGTATAGTACTCTTCCGATGGAAGTCGGTCATTGACCACGTTGACCACGCCGCGCCGAGAGCACCAGGGTGGTGGTCTAGATGACGGCGAGGCCTAGGAAGGGGACGACGCGGAGCCGGGGAAGACGCAGCAGTGGAAGCCCGCGCGGAGAGGAGTACAAGGGTTCACTAGTTCGGCTGCGGTGTGAGGCCGCCGTCGCCGCAAAATAACAAGAGGTGTGGGTGAGTAGAGGGATGGCCTGGCCAGCGGTGGGAGTAGTACGGGGCGGTGAGGCCTCTGCGGCATCACAACCGGCCACGGGAGGCAGGGGCACGCGACACGACCGGCGCTGCTTTGGGCGGCTGGAGCAACAAGACTAGAGGTTGAAGAAGCACTATGGCCGTTGTATGGACATCGTACCTTCACTGCAGCTAGAATCGTTTATATTGACTAAGTTGATAAAGCCCTTGGTACGCGTCAACTTAGTAGGCCCACAACTCGGATTTGGCAGAGAACATATAGCCCATTTGCGATTTGTAAGAATGTACAGCCCATTTTTTAATTCTAATGGAATTTACTACAGCCCATTTACAGTTTGTTAAAAGTACAGCCCAACTTCTAGCTAGGACAATGATTAATAATTTCAAACAACCGCTCAAAACAGAATTCAAAAAAAATCCCACATTTTGATGGGATCCAAAATATTTTCATCCGAAATTTCTAGTCAGGTTAAATATAATTTCAAAATAAAGTTGTATTACGTTAAAATCCAACGAAATATTGCACGCGCAACAAGTAATGAAATCAAAATTTTCAAATTCCAAAAATAATATATTTTCAAACTAATTACGTGTTTAGTGCATAGTAACTGTCCAGTTATTATTATTACATCCCATTTATTATTTCTTAAAGTCCATTTTCTTGTTAAGCCTAATGCATACCTCCTAGGAATGTTTGCAGCCCAGTGGGGCGGAGAATAATAAGTTGACCCAGATATTGTGTACAACTGTCGGCCCAGTTGCATTGCTGATGTTGAAAAAAAGGCACGTGTAGTACATTACAACCTAACATGGCTACTCAGCCCACATTCAGCGACGCCGGAAAGGCCCAAACAAGGCTTATGTACAACTTTTTGAAGTCACTGAGCTCAATTAATAACTTAAGAAAAAGTTAGATTACAGTGGAACCTAATTAAAAGCTGTCACGAGCAAATAAATAATTCAACGGGTCCCACTTGTGCGTAAAGCGTGTGTGCGTGTGTGTGTGTGTGAGAGAGACCCATCGGTCGATGCTCAGAATACATCTTTTCAGCCATATGCATTGTCGATGCTTAGTAAATACTTATATAGTTGACACAATCATATAGAACATCATAGCACACTGAACTTGCATACAAAAATTTCACGTAGGCGGCACAATCATGATGGAAGCAGTGGATCGCTACGGGAAGGGCTATGTTGAAACCAACGAAGTCGTACATAACGGTTCATCGTCTTTACCAACGACGGGGAAATATCTTGAATGTTGTGCAAAGAAAATGCATGTGACAACACAATAAGTTCTGCTAGCACATTAAGTTGACGTACAACCCTTTCTAAAAAAAAGTTCAGGTACAAAATTAGAACAGGTCACAATCAAATGTACTGGCATATCAGTGCTTCACACCCATAGCTCGGATTTAACTAGTATCTGACAAGATTCAGTTGTTACCTCAAATTAGAGCACATCCAGGCAGCCAGCTCTGCGTCTTCTCCCAAAGAAGAAGTGGCCTCCGCCGCGCGATGGAGTAGGCCCTGTGCCATACATCATTCCGAGCAACACGGGGAAAGTCTGACGTTGACTCCTGTAATGGACGTCGTCGATGGACCCTGGCACCAGCGGCGGCGGCAGGACTTCGATTGATGGATTGACCACTGCTTCGACATGCACGAACACTCGATACAGGTACATCCCTAACATGGTTCGCGGCGGCCTTGGTGGTGATGAATAGTACAACCCCGGTTCCTGCACCGGTATCTCAACACCAATCACCTTCGGTATGGTGGACGACTTCTTCATCCATGCCATAACCGCCGTGAGCCCAGCTGTGCGGAGGAACAAACATACTTACGAGCTCACCTCCAAGGTCGTTGATAAGCTCGTTCATGGACTCGTTGTTCCAAGCACGCCGAGGCATGCGGTGGAAGGTAAGCTTTGTTAAAAACTCAAGCTCGAGGGCACCGAGCCCCATCCCGGTGCCACCGATAAAAGATCACCAGCGCCATCGCAGAACAAACGCCGAAGATTCAACACACGATCGCAGCCAAAGTTGTCCGAACTTGACGAAGAAATCAGCCGGTGGCGGATGACTTCGGCGAGCAAGTCACTTATTTGGATGCCGCGCAATGCCAAGAGCTTTGACAAGGTCGTCTGGGAGACGGGAGGCTAGTCGCCGCTGATGGTTACCATCAAGACTTTGCCGCAAACCGGTCGCCAAGAGCCGCCATGCCATCGCTGGAGCGACAAAGACGCACGATCAAGGTAGGACGGACCTCGTGATCTCCGCTCGGAGATCCGTGTTGACCGCGACATGATAGTGCGCTTTGAGTACATGGAGTATAGGAGGGGATTTGGGGAACTGAGTAGGAATCGAGATTCCTGAGGTGGGGGAGGGGCAGGAGACTGGGGATGAAAAGGTAGCATGAATTTCGAGCACGCGCCAATATGCCCTCGGTGCGCAAGTGCAGGAAAACACCTGTGGCACCCACATGTCGGCCTAAGAGTCCTTATTATTTCTTTTTTGTAGAGCCCGGCCTTTTGTTTTCAGGATCTTTTGAGAGCCCTACCTGAGAGTCATAATTGACCTGTTTGGCATTGCGTTACTACTCGGCCCATATTCAACGACACCTCACTGGCCCAAACAAGTGTATATCATCGAAAAGTCACTGAGCTCAAACTATATAACTTGAGAAAAGGAGATATACTCTGAACACTGGAGAATGGTTTATGCCCTCATTTAGCCCACCAGTAGTTCGAGACAATAAACAGTTCGAAACAACGATATATACAACATTCAAACACTGACTAGTGACTACTACTGACATAAACAACAAGACATGATAGTTCATAAGAAGTCTTGCTAGACCACCAAAACGCACCCATATGCAGCGCTCAGACTCTCGTGATCCGCATTTAGAATGACATTCTAAATGTAAGCAACTATTACATAGTAAGAGTGACATAGATGAGGATGACCAAATGACAAGGAATATGCATAACAAAAGAAAGAACAACCCATTCCAGAACCAGCAACAAAGACAACAAAGTCATTCAAAGAGATGATCCAACACCATCATAATTTGCAGCCCCGCTTCAATGACTCAAAGGATCCGGAGACACCAAGATTCCACCCTTTCGATGCAACAACCCAATTACCTATCAACCTCAAGGCTTGAACCACATCATCGCTTATCGTAATTGAGACATCCAAGGATCAAAGTTAATCCGGATGCCTTTGTCATTCTCACCTTCTTTTGGCTGCAGTTGTATCATTGACAATCGGGGAGTTTTCTCCCAAACTCCTAGGGCTCGCCGTAGACACAATTTTCCATAGCAAATGAGCCTCTCTCGCCATCAAGGTCCTTGCCAACGGTGATCTCCTGGTTAATCGGATAATTGAGTCCGAGAAACAGAGAGTGTGAACCAAGGCTGTTTACCCACCTCCAACTAAAAAAATCCTAAAGGCCCCAACAAGATGGTATCCTGCTCATAGACGTAACAACCACTGTCCGGATACTCACGTATTACATGGTGCTTGTATACAGTGGGGTTTTTGCAATATAACTTTTCCGCTCATGTGTCCGAATGATCATCGCCTTTTTGTCATTGCTGTTCGATCGAGCGAGGAACCGTTGTGCTTCCCTATTTTTGGCAAAGGTGGTGTGATTACAAAGGGCAAGAATCGTAGGGACACCGCATCATATAAAAAGGACATGCATTGTTAATGTAAGATCATCATTGTTCAGAATATGAGTAGGATAATGCAAGAAACAACATTGATATGTCCTCGTTGAACTGGAGGAAAATACAGGTAAATTTATACTGGGTTCGAAAATATAGAAGTGCCATGCATGGTTATACTCATGTTATCTCGCAATCGACTCTTCACAGGAAACTACCATGTCATGCATGTTATGTAATCATGTTCTGTCCTCACAAACAAATTCTTCAAGGTAACTAACATACCATGCATTGTTATATACTCGTGTTCTGTGGGCAAACGTTTTGTGAGGATATTATTCTAGCCATTGATTGCTGAAGGGCAAATATAGGTATGTACACATGGTAAGCATTGCAGGATTTCACTACTTCCAAATATAGAGTTCTCCATATGCACATTTACTTCCCTAATGTATGGTTAGATGAAACCAACAATGTGGTGCATGTTTCTACATCATGAAAATGAGGAAACTAACATGGCCATTGATACACACTCATATTTAGGAGTAGTATATAGGTTACTGTAAAATAAGGATAATATCCATATATTCCTAACCGTTTGATTATTCAGGGTACAAATTGGCTGTAATGACATGGTAACAATCACATGAATTAACTCATTCCAAATATAGTTGATTTACGGCGTCTCTAATACATTGCCATAGTTCTACTCAAATTCTGCTCAAACAGGGATATGCCCATTATCACAAAAAGTTCAAACAGTGTCATGGCGTCATCATTAACATGAGACGGAAACAACTTACACGCGTCGTCAAAGCAATACGTGGTGCCATCTGCTTTGTCGATCGCGTAGATGATGCCATTGTGTTCCATAGCATCACAGAAGTGTGTATCAGCTTTGAAGATGATCCACCGCGAAATGAAGTTGTTCCGCTAAAGAAGGCACCGGCGTAAAGATAGGCGAGTCCGCGGTTGAACAAGGCAATTCGCATGTCGTGTGGGCACTTGGCAGATTACAATCTTCTGCAAAACAAGGTCCGTCCAACTGACATAGTAATCTAGATGACTTGGACCGCGATGGTAATACTCTATATAATCCAACGGATGAAGGATAATCTCATGGGAGGTCTGGAAGTTCACGAGCACCAACTTTTTTACCGCCTACTCTGAAGGCAGCCATCCAGTGGGAGTTCATGCCGACCCAGTACATACCTGCCAAGAAGTTTCGGTCGATGGTGATCGGATCGATGTCGAGGGAAATGATGTACGACGACCCACTACATACCTGCAAAGAAGTTTCGGCTAATGGAGATCGGATTGAAGTCGAGGGGCATCATGCACGCCTCAGATCATGGTGAGCCAATCTCGCAAGAACAGATAGCAGCAAGGTGGTGTCTTGAAAAGCTTAGGCCTCGCTTCGATGATGGCCGTGTGCATGTCCCTCGAGCATGCAGCCAGCCGCAGGGCGCTCAACATATCCATACACGAACAACAGAGGTCGGGGATGTCACTGGGGAGATTGCTCCAATCGTGGCTGATATGGATGTTGCACGGTTCGCGTTTGGCCATGGTGGAGTTTGGAAGGGGGCTTGATTTACGGGGGAGAAGGATGTCGGTGCTGGAGTGGCTAGCGAGGGAATAGTGGTACTGGGGGAGGCGAGTGAGGCAACGGTACACGGGGGCACAGTGAGATTGAGACGGAGACGGAGACGGAGAAGGAGATGGAGATGGAGTGGTGCTATGGGAGCGGAGAGGGAGACAAGGCGAGGCGCCAATGTGTTGTACAGCGGCGGTGACAGACTGCACAGTGCACAGGGCGAGGCTGACTTTGGTAACCCGAACACGCCGCCTGGACTAGTGTCAGGCGCAGGGTGTTGTCACTTCACTGTGAGGACCGAGTGAATAGTATTTTGACCATCAAGTGTACAATAGTACTACTACTACTACTAGTAGGTACATGAGTACTCCAGTATTGTATAGCGGAAATAGGTCTCCCGTGCTAACACGCCTGTTCACTTCATCGTGCAGGTATCATCCATATTGTGAGCAGAACCAAATTCTCGTGCATGCCCAATCAACGCTCTGTCGCGATGCATGAAGTGGTCGTTCTGGTGCATCAAGGACGGCATGCAGATCGTTCCACACTTGAGAAGAGGAAAAATGGAAAGGTAGAACGCGGCAGCAGAGGAAGATAACGCTGGCTAACAAGGCTGGGAGGGGATCGAGCATGCAGTTAATGCTCCACGCCTAAAGGTTTCGGGAAAACCTGATTTTCATAAGGTGACTTATACTCACCTAAAAGGAGGGAGTATTCCTTAACCAGAGAATGTTGTGTCTCCCACTCACGCGCTCAAAAAAAACTATGACACATTTTTTTATCTGCTTGCATAGGTCCCACCTATCGTGAAGGATGGGCACATACACTAACAGTACGACTCATCGTCTACCCGCATAGCCTTTTCGCTTAGTCTACCTAGCCGCCTAATCAATCGCTGCACGCCACTTCTCCCATTTACTTCTCCATCGGGAACCGATTATCCTCGGCTTCTTCAGCTCCCCTTCGTCTTCATTTGCATCCAAACCCCACTGCGTTCACATTGTTTTAACCTCTTTAAATAATCATCTACTACTTCAGTTAGACTAGCCATCTAATCCTAATTCTCCAAACCATAGCCCTCTGTTCTAGTGGTTCCAAATGGCGATAGAGATCGAGATGCAGGTTTTTAGCATCCAACATGTCCTCGTCGAAGGCTCGATGCGCATAGTTGCCACCGTCACCGTCCACCCAAGGGTTGTTCGGCAGTGGATCAACAATGTATCCAACTCCCTCGAAAAAGGTAGAGACGAGGGTCATCGGTCTCGATGCGTAGTACACGGAGCGTGCCCCTCGAAGATCCAGCGTCATTGCCGCCCTTCGCTTGTGCCTCGAAGATGATGTTTTGGTGTACCACATTATACACTCGCCCTCCATACCAGGTGAGCTTCATGATTTCTTGTCTCGGGAGGACGTATACTTCTGTGGGGCAGCCATTGAATGGGACAAATAGAAGCTGGAGCCGTACAACCTTGATTTGAAAAGCATCGCTGACCTACAAACCAGAATCAAAATTCCTGTAGAAGTTTTTGATAAACAGACACCATCCCTATTCGACGTAGCAAATTTTGTGCTCGGTACAAATCTTCAGAAGGGTGACGAGACGGTGGCATTAAGGTCGTCTGGATGGGAGAATTATCCCTTGATGTACGAGCAGATAAAATATGCTGCCCTCGATGCCCGTGTGAGTTTTGAGATAGCTGCAAGGTCCAAAGAGCTTGTTGCGAAGCCGTCTCCCACAGAGAATGAGAAGAAGAAGAATTAGAAGAAGAAGAAGAAGAAGAAGAAGAAGAAGAAGAAGAAGAAGAAGAAGAAGAAGAAGAAGAAGAAGAAGAAGAAGAAGAAGAAGAAGAAGAAGAAGAAGAAGAAGAAGAAGAAGAAGACTAGCTAGAAAAATAAGAAGAAGAAGAAGAAGAAGACTAGCTAGAAAAAGAAGAAGAAGAAGAAGACTAGCTAGAAGAAGAAGAAGAAGAAGAAGAAGAAGAAGAAGAAGAAGAAGAAGAAGAAGAAGAAGAAGATGATGATGATGATGAAGAAGAAAAGGCTGCACCAGCAGGAGGGCATTATGGAAGTTCAACTACGGCGACCATCACGTTTCATCTCGCGATTCCCACGACGCCTCTCCAACCCACAGCACCACGCCCCCCGACGTGCGCCTCACCCCTCTCGGCTGTACCGCCCCTCTGCCTTTGTGTGCATGACATGTGGGCCACCTAAAATGCGGCGAGCATCAAGTTTCTACCACAGCCACCCATGATTCCCACGACGCCGCCGAACCCATGAAACCACACGCCTCCCGACCTGCAGCTCACCCCTCTTGGCCCCATCGCCTCTACCTACGGAGCATTACATGTGGACCAGTCACCTATCGGGTCCACATGTTATTGACTCAAAGGTAGGTGTAGTAAAACCAAGCTCAGTCCCGACGGCCCTGAGAGGGAAATGTAACTCCTGCGCCAGGGCTTGTGGTGCTCCCGCAGCACGAACTGATGCCAAACTCGAGATTTGTTTCTTTATTGTACATGCACGCAACGATTTAATGGACATTGTAATCTCAACATGTGATGGGGAGCTCTAAATTTGAATTTGAAACTTATAAAATGAAAAGATTCAAAACAAATAAACTGGGAGAGAGGGAGTATATCGTAGGATGTGTCCCATACAAAATAAGTCCCCTGGTTTGTCGCCGCGAAGATGCGGTTAGAAAGGAGCACAGCGTCTTCCTACTCGTACGGCAATAAATCGGCCGTAGACAGCATGGTCCGCCTTTGGCCGCCATGTGCAAGGTTCGTGCTATCTTATTCAATCTCACCGTGGTTCCATCGTACCAATTCACGCGGTGGCCTGTTGCATGGCTGATCCCAATGTTGGACAAAGGTTCTACGGGAACGGACCGTTGTAAATGTTGTGCAAATTGATGTTGGTACCCTCCCGTACATATGCAAGCCAATCTCCACTCGCACCAAGCCTAACCTGTGAAACAGTGGGCAGGGGTAGAATTAGGAAATGGACACGGAAGTAGTCTGTATAATGCAAATACTACGTGATCTAACTCATCTTACCTGCTCATCGGAGGAAACCGAAAGTGCCCCTCAACGCCGATATCTTAAGGGCGCCAACTTGCAATTCACGGCCACGCCGCTACCGGAGAGACCCCAAGGAAACATCCTCGTGCATTCCACGGAACATCAAGATGCATTTGTATGAGTAGTTTATCTTGTGAGAGAAAAGGATGAACGAGGGAAGGCCTATAGAGATAGAGATGGACACTACTACTACCAATGTGTTGGCTGCATGCTGCAATGGATCCAAAGTAGTAGAATAATACTTGTTCACGTGCTTGAAATATAAACACTCTAGTTTTGATATACATGTGTCGCCAGACATGACAGCTTGTCCATGGAAGTTGAACCACGGCGACCATCACGCTTCTTGTTTCTACCATCGCCACACCCACACGCCGATTCCCACGACGCCGCCGAACCCACGGCACGACGCCCCCGACGTGGACATGGATCCTCCGACGTGGCTATCACCGCCTTGCCCTCGCTTTTCCTTCGTTGATGTGGGACCCACGCTTATGGGTCCCACATGTCGCTGATGTAATGGTAGGATTGTTCGCGTTAGGGGATCCTCATCCCCGACGTGCCCTCATCCCTCTCGCCCCACCGCCTTCCGCTTTTGTGTGCATGACATGCGGGCCAACCGAATCGCGGCGACCATCAACTTTCTACCACAGACACACCCGATTGGGACGCGGTTTGCTCGCTCCGCCAGGTTCGATCCGCATTCTCGCACCATCGAATTTTCATCCAGCGGCTCTGACACATTTTGTCCCGGCATCAATCCTCAGCTGGAGTACTTATGTACTACAGGTAGTACCCATGGGTGTGGCCATCTACGCCAACGCCTCGACGCCTGGGCCAGGCACCTCGCCACGGCCACGCCACCACCGGCCGGTTCATCTCGAACGAGTGAGTCGCGAACCACACCACCACCATGAGAATGACATGTGGGCTAGCCACATTTAAGGTCCGCATGTCATTGACTCATAGGTTGGGCACTAAGCCACTGAAGTTCGGTCCCGTGGGCCCCGAGAGGGAAATGCAACTCCCAAGGGCAGCCTTGTGGTGCTCCCGCAGATCTGAGCTCGTGCCAAAACTGGAATTTGTTTCTTACTACTACTACCAACTAGTACTAGTAAGGTACACGTGCATTGCACGCATGAGATTCTGGTGGTTTGCATTATGCTTCTACATGTGGAGCTTTCTAGATTCTAACATGTGGAAAAATCTGGTGGAATGTAAGGTTAGGCAAGTTTGATTAACTTAGGTGAGTGTTTGGTTCAAGCCACACCTTAGGCAAGCCACACTAAGGCCCCACATGACATACACAAAAAAATGTGGCAAGATTCCCTTAGGCTTGCCAACTTGTGGCTCTCATTTTGAAGAACTAATAACTTTGCCTAAACTTAGTTGTGGCAAAGTTAGTCATGATTGTTTCAACCATGGAGTCTTCTAGATTATACATGTGGCAGAATCTGGTGGATGATATCCAACGGCCAATAGTGCTCGGATTTGCCATCTTTGTACCGTCGGATTGGCTTCATTCGACGACCAACTTTCAAAGTTTTTCACACACTATATAGGGGGTATAGATATAGATGTGCCGGTCCTTTGCAATGGATCCAAAGTATATCTATACCCCTATATAGTGTGCGAATAACTTTGAAAGATGGTCGTTGGATGAACCCAATCCGACGGTGCAGAGATGGAAAATCCGAGCACTACTGGCCGTTGGATATCATCTACATTCCACCAGATTTTGCTACATGTGCAATCTAGAAGACTCCATGGTTGAACTTAATCATAATGCACAATCCTCAAAACACAAGCACTTCTCCTTTTTTCTAGAATCTTCCGTATCATAATTTCCCAAAAAAATTTCTACATGAATTGCCATTAGTTGTTTTTACTTTATGCTTTACAACGCACAATTCCATGAATCTTAAAATAGATTAGCTTTTTTATGAAAACTAAATGATTTTGAATGATATGAACTATAAGCATTAAATGAACATCTACATCATGCATATATGACTCAAAGCTTACATGCTATAATGTTGTATTTATTCATAATTTGGTTGCCAAATCTCATGTGTGCAATGCACGTGTACCTTACTAGTATCTATTTAGTGGAGTGCACTCTAAACACATTATCTATTTACTTTTCTCTAACCTTCCGTAGCCATGCAACCAAGCCACATAAGCTTCATGGGTGCCCCCCCCCCACATCATATTATTCATACTACGTTGATTGAAAAAAGATAAATCACCTAAAACAAGATCTTCCCGTTTTTTGTTCCTACGATGTTGTGCCATGCACGTACCTACTAGTTGTATAGTGGTAGTACTAGTAATATAGTATTAGGAGTACAAACTTGGTACTAGTAGGAGTAGTACTAGTACGGAATGCTCCTACTCTATCAACGAGCCCCGTCTGACACCAAATTTCTTGGCTTCCGTGCTACAGCTCGAACTTCCCCTCGTTTCTGTTTTCCAACCCGGCGGCAGGAGGGGTGTCGGTTTGCTCAACGGCGGTCCCACATGAAAGTGAAAATGCCAGGCAACACGCCTTCCCTAAGCTATGTGTCGTGCCGGACGGGCCGTGTTGTACTCCTGATTCCCGGGCGTGTGGGGGTGCGACGCGAACACGGCAGGCCTTTTCCTTTTACCAAGAATGTGCCCGTATGCTATGCACGGATCCAAAGTAGTAGAATAGTAGTATTTGTTCACAAACTTGAAAGAAATCACTATTGTTTTGATATAATCCTAATATATTACTCCTCCATACCTAAATATTTGTCTTTTTGAGATTTCAAATGGACTATCACATATGGATTATATAGACATATTCTAGTGTTTCTAGCAAGATGCCCAGCGTTACCTAAGTTGATGGAAAAGGTAGGCACAACTTATAAAATTGACGGATGGAGTACTAGTTACGCTTATACATATAATTAAGCAAAGGGATCGCACATGTCGGTATTGATCGGAACGAGAATGCAACAAAGACAATAAGAATTAAGGCCACGATGATGCGATCGTAGTGGTGGTTCTGAAGGCAAGAAGAAAGATGGATCCATGAACGCATTTACCTCCTCCTCCTCAACTTAGTGCGCCGGGCACCGACCGGCGGCTAAGGAGCGGCGGCTTTTGTGGCGAGGTCGAGGTGCTTCTCAGCAAAGGCATCCAAGGCTTCCAGCCGGTTGAGGAAGGCCAACCTCGTAGCGTCCTCACTAGCCTCGTAGATACCTATGTACACGATTTTCTCATACATGTTGATGTGTAGGTTTCGGCCAATTCTTGCGAGGGCAAGGCGCCTCATGGCGAAACACGACCTCGTGTGGACATTCTTCATGGCATCGGCGGGCAGTCGCAGGGCCACCAGTGCTTGAAAGAGGTTCCGGCCATGGAGGCCGATTAGGGTGGCAGGCAATGAGGAGCCCGGGTGCACGGGCTGGAGGAGTATGGCGATGTCGTCCGCGAGCTTCTTGATGACGGTGAACTTGTTGCTGGTGGCAACGATCATCTGGTCCAACTGAGCGTCGTAGTTGGCGTCGACGGCGGCCATCCACCAGCCGGTCTCCAACACCATCTGGAGACGATCCTCGGCGCCATGCCGCAGGCCGGCGTCGTGGACCATCTAGCGCAGCCGCTGGCTGTTCACGCTCATCGCCGCCATGGGTCTGGAGTGAGCTCTTTTGTGCTTAGTGTAGGTGCTTAGGCAAATGCCTAGGTGCGTACAATGTGGTAGATGCATTGGAATGGAGGGGCGCCTTTATATGAGGGCAATGAGGGCAAACTGCGTTGCATTCACATCGTGCAACCTCTTTTCCCGGACCTCCTCCCATTACTTCCTCGCATTAATTGAAGGAGGATGAATTGGCCGTTCAACATATCAGAACTGCTACTCCCTCCCTCGCTCGCATTAAAGCCGTATCGGGAATCAAGGCGCCATTGTCAAATCGAATACTCCCTTCGTCTAGGTGAGTATTAAGTCATCTTACGAAAACCAAATAGTAAACACATAGGCGTGGTGCATTAACTCTCACGTAGTTTCTTATTTTTTGACATAAACAGAGGAATCAACCAAGAAGAGATGTGGGGCTTGTATGCTTTTAATGACTTGAGACTAACAAACATGACATGCAGTGGTCAGTTCATTGCACAAGAACAAATACAACCCACGTCAGCACACACACATCTTATATAGCATCACATCCAATGGCTATAAAAGATGAATGAGACCAAATTATATCTCATCTAGATGAGTTCTAGCAAAACTGTATTAATAATACTTAGTACTCCTGTGCCATGTATCATATATTAGTATCATGTACTCCCTCCATTCCCTTATACAAGGTCACTATGAAAAATACATTTTGCATCTATATAAGGCCACTAACAGTAACCGAGGCAAAATTTAATGATGTTTTCTCGTACTAACAACTCATTTAATACTTGCATGCATGTACTCATAATGACATTGTACTACTTCCCTCTTATTCCATCCTTGCATGCATGGGGGTGTATTAATGATCCTAGTTAACAAGAAAAAAAGTTGGCTTGCAAAGTAGTCATTAAATTTTACCTAGGTACCTGTAATTTGAGTGTGTGGCCTTGTATAAGGGAATGGAGGGAGTAGTACTCAATTCTCTATCTTTCTTCATTTAATTCTATGACACCTCATCAAAATTGCTAGGGCTAGTACCATTACAACCAGCCTTAGCAAATACTAAACATTAAGTTATCTCGTTTTCCTCTCCACCTTGGTCACCTAGACGGAGGGAGTATATCTGCTGGCTTTTCCTCACATGTAGGCGGGCAGTTCTGCCTTAGTCGCCTGACAGAGACGCGAGAAGAGCTGCTGCAAAAGTAGGGCTGTGTGATTTGACAATGAAGTTATCACTGGATGTGTGGCGCCCGTGATTTGACTTGCCATTATCATTTTAATCATGCGCCACGACCGGGCGTGAGTCTCCCAGATTCTGACCACCTCCATACATGTGCCTCTCCCAATGCTCCACCATGTAGTAGAGGCTGGCTCTTGCATTAGAGCCCACTTCTCCACTTTTTCCTTGCCTCTCTTTCCTCCACATATGCAAAATGCCATGTAAAGCGCACTATTGTACTTACTTTTACTTGTTCTCTGGTGCTTAAGCTTGCCACATAGGCATAAAGTCTGATGTGGCAAGTTAATCAAGAAGAGAGAGAATAGTTTGGTGACCCAAGGAAGAAACGGTGCTAAGCACGTGTACCTAGGTGAAAAGACAATTTTGATTCTATAGCTAATTAAATGAAGCAAACTTAGCAACACCATTTCATTGGAAGAGGTCACTCCTTGGCAAATGCAATAAATACTAGTACTCCCTGTGTCCCATAATATAAGAACGTTTTTGGCACTACACTAGTGTAAAAAATGTTCTTATATTATGGGACAGAGGGAGTACGACGAAAGAGATAGAGAGAAGTAAAAATAAATAAATACACTTATAGCCAACCTTATAGCCAAAACCTTGTTGTAGTATGAGTGACTAAGTGATGACTATGTATGACATGCCAACATCAGATAGCCTAATGCACCGTGTTAAATCTCCAAGGGCGCGACCGCATGAGCGACGCGACGGTCGTGGTAGGCGCGACCACAATACGGGCTGGCCGCAGCCCTTGGATCTGAGATCAAACGGTCGTGATGCTAACTTGCTTTGAAAATTTGCGTAATAACCCTCCGTGATAGGATATTCACCCATAGGTCTAGAATCACGCCATGCAACCGCTTGATCTCAAATCCAAGGGCTCTCGGAAGCCCGTATCATGGGAGAATGGAAAGCCACTACCCTGCTGCTCGCGACGCCGGCAATTCGCTCCTACTCGCCCCTCGCACGCCCTTCAATACTACGGCGGTTCGCCCTAGTCGCCCCGGCCCATTCACATTACGACAGTTCCACTAATCCTAACCTCCTCCCAAATCCATGGCGCCCCAAATCTCCACGATCGGGCGGTGAGTACAAGGTTAGAACCATCACGGTGATGAGTTCGACATCATCTACACCCGCTTCTTCCGCGACGGTGAAAGGATGCCTTTCTCGCTTCGCACGCATGTTCGAAAAACTCGATGATGAGTGGGTCGCTGGGCTAGATGTTGAGTACACCACAATCTCGGGACGAGAGAAGGATCTAAAGGACGAAGAGAGGAAGAAGCCCGCCGTGATCCAGGTTTGCGTATAACGCTTGCTAGGTCTACCACAAATGCCATGCCGACGTTGAGTGCCAGGATTTTAAGAACTTCCTCAAGGACAAAACAGTGAAATTCGCTATCAGAGACTTTAAGAACGACGAAGAAGTCCTGGATCGGATCGGCCTCATTGTAGGCAACCCCTTCGACCTCCAGAAGAATCGGCTGGTGCCCTCTCGTCAGCCTTCAATGCTGACCTTGGCAAGAGCCATGGTTCATCCTTCGTATGGTAAACTGGAGAAACCTCCATACACGTTTCATCGTCATGCATGGCAGCGGAATGTAATAGATATAGACCACATCCACTATGCTGCAATGGATGGCTACCTTTGCTTCAATATCTACAAGGGTTGGATGAAGAGCAACAGCCAAGTATGCGGTTCAAGCAAAGAAGTATCAGCCAAGAGGAAGAGGGACAAGGACGAAGTCGAGGACGTGGACGAGGACTCCGAGTAAGGTGGCAGTGTCATTGCTCTTGGTGGTTCTAATGCAGTGTCTACCGGAATAGTTGCAAAGTTTAATTTCAGGTGTGCTTAATTTAATTTGAGGGGTGTTGTGTAGCCCCCAAGCAGTAACTATGTTATGTTTCTTCTTGTTACTTTAACTCTTCAAGACGTACATACTAGTATTTCTTACATTTCATCTTTTAGTTGGTATAGTACTACCACTGCTTTCTTCACATTATATATGTACAATATATATGGCCAACATCATATAGCCAGCAGCTTAGTTGTCAAAGAATTTCATGGAGCTTAGTTATGTCAAAGAATTCAAGGCTAATTAGATTTATTTGAGGGTGGGTTGTGCACTTGTGCTGGACACCATTATTGTGACAAGCCTTTTAAATAGTACTATATGCATAACTTGGCGACGAGCGCTCTCTATATGTACCACCTTTTTTTTAATTTCAAGTTTTGCTCCATGGTGCAATCCATCGATACTACTACTGTACAAAAGTGGAGTATATACATTTTTTAAAAGGCTAGAGGGCGGGGCAGTCTAGCTCGGTCGGTTTCACGAGAGGCGAGTGCCTTTGTGATTTGACAGCTCACTACTGCTGTCAAATCGAATAGTATTGCATCGCCCGCTGCACGCCCGGCGCCTCCATTAAACCCCTTCGTTAAACCCGCATGCAAACCGAGAATCCTACTCCGGCCACACGTTCGTTCATGAGCGGGTCGGAATTAAACGCAACACCGGCCGAGCTCCTCCCGTCCGCCCTCAGTTTAAATGAGGCCAGACGCCGACCAAGCTCCTACCGTCCGCCCTCTATTTACACAAGGCCGCATGCATAAAGCAAGAATCGCACCCCTCCGCCACTCCCCATCTCCTCCTTCACCATTTTCTCCACCGATGGCTTCGAGGAGCCATTCTCCGACATATTACCCGGCTGGGTGGCCCGCCGAGCCCTCCGGATACGGGCGAGGCCGCTCGGTGCTTCACCAACCTCGCTTGGCCCGACGGAGCCAGTTGCCACCCCAAGCAGGCGCGTGGTTCAGCAACTCGCCACTCCAGTTCAGCTTGATGAGGAGTAGCGAGTTGCTCCACGCCGGTACGGGCGCCGTCGCTGGCGCGTCGTACCGCACCTCCCGTGTCTGTGGGCGCGCCTCCCGTGCCTGCGGCAGCGCCATGCAGTCAGAGACAGAAGCCGGGTGCGTGGAGAGCGACGAGTCGGTGGCCAGCTTCTCCGTGTCCGTCGCCATCATCGAGGAGAAGTAGAACACGGGAGGCCGCGCCACTTGGGACCCATGAAGGCCACCGCCGAGGCGACGACCGCGGATTCAGGTGGTTTCTTTACTCCTTCGTCTCTTCCGAGGACCTTCGTCGACCTCGCAAGTGTCTGACGGACATGAGGAAGACAAAGGGATCCGCGGGCGGCCATTTTGAACTAAAATAAGTCTAGATACATCCATTTCCGGACGGAGGGAGTATTAATTATACAAGAGAGCCGGATTGGCACCTCTTAGTTCATGTAAATGTAATGAAATCCATGATGTTTATATGAAGATGCGGCTTTTTTATACGAAATCCTTCATGCTTATATGAAATCAGTCCTTGTTTGCATGAATTTCATCTGGTTGGTTATGTCGGATTTCGGGTTCCGGCAGACCCTTAAGGTTCGAACTCTGGGGTGCGCGCGGAGATCCAACCCTCCACCGTCTCGTACCTCGCCGAATCGCAGGGACCTAAACTACTAAATGTAACAAAGCACATGAGACACGAGATTTATACTAGTTCGGGCCACCGTTGAGGTGTAATACCCTACTCTAGTTTGTGGTGTGGTGGATTGGCTCTTGGGCTGATGAGGAATAGTACAGGGAAGAACAGCCTCGCGAGGGTCTGTTCTTGGTGGGTGTGATGAACTGCTAGGTGGTGTTCCGTCGCTCTAGCTTGAGGATCGGGTCTCTATCTCTCTCTGGATTCCAAATGCCCACCTTCCCTACTATGGTAGCTAGCTCTACTTATATATACGAAGGCCCTGGGCCTCTTCCCAAATATTGAGCGGGAAGGGCGCCAACAATTCGCCATTTTGAAGGGGAAGAGCGTGTACACTTATCCTGACTAAAGTTGGTCCTCGCCTGCCAAAGGCTCTGGTGATGACGCCTGCTTGGGCTCCACGATGACTCCCTTCCAGCCGTTGGGGCTGGTCTTGGTCTTGTTGGACCGAAACGGATGCCTTTGCTTGATGCTCTTGCTCGCGCTTGCTCCCTTTGCACCAAAGAGGAAAGGAGGACGCCAGCTGGCCGGGCGCCCAACCGGGCGCCCTTGGTTGTCATGGCTTATGCCATGGGCACCTCGCGAGGTACCCTGCCTTGAACTCTCCGCCTCCTCATGAGCCAACCCGACGAGGCCGTGCTCGAGGAAGCTCCTGGTCGTCCGCCTCATGTAGGCTTGGCCCTCGCGAGGGTCTTGAGCTTGTGTTGATGAAGATGGGCTGTCCTGGGCCTCCTTTGAGCCACGCCGCAGCCGCAGGCAGGAAAGTCTGGGGACCCCGTTCCTGCAACACCGGCAAGAGCCCCCGGGCCCACGGCGCGCCCAAACTTGGCCGAGCAGAAAGGCGAAAGGGCAAGTGCGAACCGTTGCGGGCCCTAACAGCCTGTGGCCTTGGGTGCCGCGTGGCGGTTGATTGGATGCGTGCGCACTGCATCCCCACGATGCCTCGGTAACCACCCGGACTCGACAAGTCCCTGCATGCATGGCCAGTCATGATTACTGGTGATCGCGGAGGCCGGCGGTTGGCCTTCGCTGGCTATAAGTACGGAACGGCGTGCGCCCTTCCAGTCTATCCTTCTACTTCTCCTCTTCCTCGTCTCTTCTGGTTGCCATGGCTCCGATCCGCCGGTTCTCCAGGGAAGAGAAGGGAAAGGCTCCTCAAGAGGATCCTGACCCGCTCCCCCCAAAGAAGCGGCTTGCTCTCTGGGTGTCAGGGCAGGAGCGCGCGCGAGGAGGCACCCATGCCCTGGTGCGTGCGGCCGCCACCAGGGTTTCCTCTTCCCTTGTATGCGCGAATTGGTGGCCCTGAAGGAGGCGACGCCGGGCGCCATGAGCGGCGCCGCCGACGACGCCGGCGGGTCACGAAGGTGTGCGTCTTCCCCCCTAGAGTCCACGCCGAGGGCTCCTGCCGGGAGTTCGTGCTCCGTGTCACCGCGCCTCCCAAGTCTTGGATTCGTCTTCCTTCTTTCTTCGCCTCCGTCGTCCCGTGGGGAGCCCTCGACTCGGGCTGCAAAGACGCCGGCCAGCACCCTCGCGACCGGGGCAGAGGTCGCAGAGTTGCCCCGGCGAGGTCTTCATGACACGAGGCCGGAGCCAGTCGCCCGGGTTCTGCAGGACGAGGGGTGCCCTCACGATCCACCTGGAGTACGACGGTGCTTCGGTGATGTCCTTCAAGCTCTTCGACGCGGAGGGTCGTCGGCTGGAGTGCTGCCCCGGGAGAGGCGGTCGGGGCCCTGCTGCGGTGAGACGGAGGCTGACCGACCACTCCCTTGGCAGCTTCTCAGGCGACGAAGGCGCCAGAGGATCCAGCGACTCCTCCGAGCTCTTCATGACGCCGGAGACGAGCGACGACAGCTACAAGCCCCCAAGCCTGCGCCACTCCCAGAGCAGGGTGGGCTCGTCAGGCCGTCGCCGCCCCTGATCTAGATGGGGTTGGCTCCGGACCGGGTGGCCCACTGTTGATGATGGCGTCTGCCGTGGTGGTCCCTGTAGATAGGACTCCTTACGATTCGCGTCTTTTGTTCCTGTGAGGAGCCAAGAGTGTACCCCGCGGGGGCTTGTAAGATGTTTGTAGCTTCGTTTGTCAATATAATCCTTTTCATGAGGTAGTGCGAGATGCACATTCCGTTCTAGCTCAGTTTCTTCCTTTCAGACCTCGTGAGGGCTTGGTGCTCGCGCCATGTCCCGATCCCAAAGGCGGCTTCAGCTGTCGCTGGTATGCCAGGTCGCGATGCCGTGGTCAAGGCCAGGAGGTGAGCGGCCCGAGGTCCGGTATGAGCCTCTGAGTCGCGATGCTCAGGGGGTCCCCCTTGGCGCTCAAGTGGCCATCATTCGGTGAGAAAGGATAGCGACGTTGCTAACACGGGGTTGCATTGAGTGTGGGGGTGGTGTTGTGATAACTAGTGTGTCCAGAGGGTGACTTATCTCGAGGGTTAGGACAATGCTTCCTGGTGCGGTGCCAGGTCCGTGCCTTGGCCGACGAGAGATTGCGTGGCGAGGTCGTTTCGTGCTCCTTGGAGAGACCCTACAGGTTCACCACAAAAGGAACAAGAGCTCGCCGTGGCGATCGTTAGTCCTGCCGTTAGTTGTTTGGGAGGGGCACGAGAGGCCTCGCGAGGTGTGTTGGGGCACCCGTGAGCCAGCGCGGGACTCACGAGGCCCTACCTCAAGGCGGGTTGCGCCTGGCTCTGGGCCTTGTCTTTGAGTGTGTTCCTGCAAATTTGGCAAGATACCGGTGCACTACGTCTTCGGGTCCCGGCTCTCGGGCTGGTCTCAGCCGTCGCTGGCAAGCCAGGTCGCGATGCCATGGACAAGACCAGAGGGTGAGGGCCGGAGAGCCGGTAGGAGCCCTGAGCCGCGATGCTCAGGCACCCCCCCTTTAACGCGCAAGCTGGATTAGATGACGCAACTCTACGTCCTCGGGTCCCGGCTCTCGGGCCGGTCTCAACCGTCAGCCGGCAAGCCAGTCGCGATGCCATGGACAAGACCAGAGGGTGAGGGCCGGAGAGCTGGTAGGAGCCCCGAGTCGCGATGCTCGTGCACCCCCTTTAACGCTGGCTAAGTCGGATCAGGCGACAACTCTCGCCCTCGGGTCCCGGCTCTCGGGCTGGTCTCAGCCGTCATTTGGCAAGCTGTGTCGCGATGCCATGGACAAGACCAGAGGGTGAGGGCCGAGAGCCGGTAGGAGTCCCGAGTCGCGATGCTCGTGCACCCCCTTTAACGCAGCAAGCCGGGTTGGATGGTGAAACTCTACGTCCTCGGGTCCCGGCTCTCGGGCTGGTCTCACCGTGGCCGGCAAGCCTGTGTCGCGATGCCATGGACAAGACCAGAGGGTGAGGGCCGGAGAGCGGTAGGAGCCCCGAGCCGCGATGCTCGTGCACCCCTTTAACGCGCAAGCTGGATTAGATGACGCAACTCACGCCCTCGGGTCCCGGCTCGGGCCGGTCTCAACCGTCAGCCGGCAAGCCGTGTCGCGATGCCATGGACAAGACCAGAGGGTGAGGGCCGGAGAGCCGGTAGGAGCCCTGAGCCGCGATGCTCAGGCACCCCCCCTTTAACGCGCAAGCTGGATTAGATGACGCAACTCTACGTCCTCGGGTCCCGGCTCTAGGGCCGGTCTCAACCATCGCTGGCAAGCCAGGTCGCGATGCCATGGACAAGACCAGAGGGTGAGGGCCGGAGAGCCGGTAGGAGCCCTGAGTCGCGATGCTCAGGCACCCCCCTTTAACGCGCAAGCTGGATCAGATGCAGCAACTCCCACGCCCCTGTCCCGGCTCTCGGGCTGGTCCCAGCCGTCGCTGGCAAGCCAGGTCGCGATGCCATGGACAAGACCAGAGGGTGAGGGCCGGAGAGCCGGTAGGAGTCCTGAGTCGCGATGCTCAGGCACCCCCCCTTTAATGCGCAAGCTGGGTTGGATGGTGAAACTCTACGTCCTCGGGTCCCGGCTCTCGGGCTGGCCTCAACCGTCGCTGGCAAGCCAGGTCGCGATGCCATGGACAAGACCAGAGGGTGAGGGCCGGAGAGCCGGTAGGAGCCATGAAGTAAAAAGGGATACATGCCGCAGGGACGGACCCAGGCGGCCTGGGAATAATGCAGCCCTGAAGGCGCTCCCAGCCGGAAATAAAACTTAAAGATGTCACCTAGTGATGTTGGGGATGAAGGGGTGTTGGTGTAGCAGACTCGGTGGGCTGCGGGAGCCGATCCTCACGAGCCCCTAGGCCCAGGGGCCTCGGGAGGCTCCGGAGGCGTTGGCGGCTCCTCAGGGGCCATCTCCATCTCCGCCAGGGCTGCGGCGTGCTTGACCTCTTGAACCTCCAGGATGGTCCTCATGAGACGCTGGTGCGCAGCAACCGCGTTTGGCAGGCCATAAGGCATGCGTACGTAGTCAGGCGGACCTCGCAACATCCCACTCGCGAGGGCCGAGGCGCTCTTGAGATGCGGCTCGGTTGAGCCTCGGTATGTCGATGTAGACGTGCAGCCCACCATCCTCGCCGGATGGGGGCCACAGTAGTATGGCGGCTGCCCCTCATGGCCCTTGACTCGTGAGCTCTTGAATGGCCTTGCCGACGAACTCTTGAGGGTTCTCGCCCTTCCGGGTTTTGCTCACGCTTGCGGAAACGATTTCAAACACGCCCACGTGGTGCCCAAGCGCCTCCCTCGAGACCTTGGCGAGGTCGGCGGCCCTCCAGGGGAGAGCCCCCGAGCCCTTCCTGAGGAGTGCGCCGGGCGCGCTTTCCTATGCGATGGAAGGATGCTCCCCCTGGCCCGATGCGGGCCCTGAGGGGCCTGTCTCTTGAGGAGCCGGGCCGGTCGATGTCTTCTTCTTCTTGGGTGCGGCTTCGGGAGGCCTCCTGCTGCGTGGTGCTGGTCTTCCAAATGATGCGGCTCGAAAGGCTCGCTCCAGGAGCACACCGCGTCTCTTTCTTCACAGGCACCGTGATGACCCCGCCGCTTCGGCATCTTGAGGACGCTAGTAGCCATGGTGGGTTACGGCCATGAATTTGGCCAACGCTGGTACCCGAGGATGGCATTGTACGGCAAAGTAATGTGGGCGACGCCGAAGTCGGCGAGCTCGGTGTGGTAGTTGTCGCGGGCCCCAAGGTGACAGAAGGCGGACCTGCCCGATCGGGACCGTGGAGCCGCCGGTGACTCCGGAGAAAGGCTTGGTTGGTGAAGCTAACCGTAAGGCACTTGAAGATTGTTGAATGTCTCCACGGACAGGACGTTGAGCCCTGCTCCGCCGTCGATGAGGGTCTTGGTGACCAGACGCTGTCGATGATTGGGGATCAAAGCAACGGAGAACTCCGCCGTGGCTGCGCATTTGAGCTGATCCGCTGAGCTGAACGTGATGGCGCACGCCGACCACCGAGAGGGCGTCGCCTCGAGCTTGGGGAGGACTGCATTCACTTCGCGGCGAATCGCTTGAAGATGCGCCGAGAGGCTGGGGCTTGAGCTCGCCAGATGCAGGTGATCGCACGCGCTTCCTCGAAGTCCCCAGCCCTCGCCCCGATGACGGTCTTCAATTCTCCTTGGCGGCGGCAGCGTGAGGGAGGCCTGCGTTCCCTGTGGGCGATCCTCGCGAGGCTGATCCCTCCAGCCCCTTGCGAGGTGGGTCTTGCCAAGGTCCTCGCGAGGTTGGTCGCGCCATTTTGGCGCAGCCGCGGTCTTCCCAAATAGGCCCCAGATTCCTTCCTCCTCCTCAGCCCAGCCCGTCAGCTGCGCTGGGCGTCTGCCGACCCTTCCTTCAGACGCGGCCGGAGCTCTTGACATTCATTGGTGTTGTGGGTGTGGAGGTCGTGGTACACGCAGCATCGCTGCCCTTGGAGGACTCGGGCTGATCTCTGCCTCGCTTGGTGTCTGGCTCGGCTGCGAGCACAGCAGCCCCCTTGCACTTCACGTCCTTGGCCTTGGACTTCTTTTCTTCGGGATCCGCGGCAGGCAGCTCGAGGAGGGAGAGGCGCCCCTCCTCAGCCCTGGCGCACTTGGTCACCAAGTTGAACAACCTGTGGAGGTGCACAGATCTTCATGCATCGCCAGCTCCTCCTTCATCTTGACGTCACAAGCACGCCGCCGTCGGAGAAGGCAGAGATGATGGCTTCCTCCGCTACTCGGGGATCTTGAGGCGCTGCGTTGTTGAAGCGCCGGATGTACCTTTGCGTGGTTTCCACGGCTGCTTGATTCGGCGCATGTCGCCACGGTGGGTGGCCGGTCGCGAGTACCTCGGAAGTTGGCGATGAAGTGGGTACGCATCTCGCCCCGGAAGAGATTGTGCACTGGGCCAGGTTCAGAGCCAAAAGGGCCCCATCCTTGAGCGCCATGGGAAACCAGTTCGCCATGACCTTTTCATCCCCGTTGGCAGCCTCAATGCCCAGCTCGTAGAGCTGGAGGAACTCCGTAGTGTCAGTGGTGCCGTCATAGCATGGAGGCAGGTCCGGCTTGAACTTGGCGGGCCACTCGATGCTGCGCAGCTCAGAGGTGAAGGCGCGGCAGCCCGCCGTGGCCGCGGGGGGCCTCGGACGACAGAGGGCTTGGTCTTGTGGGCCTCCCTGCGCATGGCCCAGAAGCGCCGGGTCTTGGCGTCTTTGGAGCGGGAGCGCCGGGCAGCTTCTTCTTGCGGCGAGGAACTTCTCGGCAGCTCGCTCTTGCAGCGTCGGCGCTGGCGGAACGGGTTCCGCCAGGACCGTCGCGCTTTGGGGCCAGGCGCCGTCTTGAGGAGGAGGTGGCCGAGGCGCCCGGAGCTTATCGCCCTGCTGGGCGGGATCTTGGTGCGAGACAGACGGCGCGTGGTCGCCTCCTGCAGCGCCGACGGCTTCAGCGACTCGGTCGAGCCATTCTTCATAGACGCTGCCGATGGGCGGTAGCGCAGGAGCTCATTGGCCGTGATGAGTGCAGCTCGGGCCTACATGGCCGCGCGGGGCGCGCGTGACGAAGAACCAGCAGGGGTGAGCGAAGCGGCGTGGCGGCGGCCGCCCCGCCATGGACGGGTGCTGGGATGACGCTTGCTGCTCGTTCCCCGCCGGGCCGGTGGCGGAGTTGACGGCAGGTGACGGGGAACGACGAGGACGCCCGCCGACGGGAGCCGTCCGGGCGACATGGGAGGCGAGGGCGGCTCGGCGCTCGGCGCGGGCCCGACGAGCGTCAGACATGATTGCGGTGGTCGGGGAAGAACGAGGCGACGAAAGGCAGATTCCGGCGCACCCCTACCTGGCGCGCCAAATGTCGAATTTCGTGTTTCCGGTAGACCCTTAAGGTTCGAACTCTGGGGTGCGCGCGGAGATCCAACCCTCCACCATCTTGTACCTCGCCAAATCGCAGGGACCTAAACTACTAAACATAACAGCACGGGAGACACGAGGTTTGTACTAGTTCGGGCCACCGTTGTGGTGTAATACCCTACTCTAGTTTGTGGTGTGGTGGATTGCCTCTTGGGCTGATGAGGAACAGTACAGGGAAGAACATCCTCACGAGGGTTTGTTCTTGGTGGGTGTGATGAACTGCTAGGTGGTGTTCCGTCGCTCTAGCTTGAGGATCAGGTCTCTATCTCTCTCTCTGGATTCCAAATGCCCACCTTCCCTACTATGGTGGCTAGCTCTATTTATATAGACGAAGGCCCTGGGCCTCTTCCCAAATATTGAGCGGGAAGGGCGCCAACAATTGGCCATTTTGAAGGGGAACAGCGGGTACACTTATCCTGACTAAAGTTGGTCCTCGCCTGCCAAAGGCTCTGGTGATGACGCCTGCTTGGGCTCCACGATGACTCCCTTCCAGCCGTTGGGGCTGGTCTTGGTCTTGTTGCACCAAAACAGATGGCTTTGCTTGATGCTCTTGCCTATGCTTGCTCCCTTTGCACCAAAGAGGAAAGGAGGACGCTGCGCGGGCTAGCCCCCGACTGGCGCCCTTGGTCGTCATGGCTTGCGTCATGGGCACCTCGCGAGGTACCCTGCCTTGAACTCTCCGCCTCCTCATGAGCCAACCTGATGAGGCCGTGCTCGAGGAAGCTCCTGGTCGTCCGCCTCATGAGGCTTGGCCCCTCGCGAGGGTCTTGAGCTTGTGTTGATGAATATGGGCTGTCCTGGGCCTCCTTTGAGCCACGCCGCAGGCCGCAGGCAGGCAAGTCTGGGGACCCCCATTCCCAGAATGCCGACAGGTTAGAGTTGTAAAAATGTATGTCGCTGGCGTTTGATGTCGTCCTCCGCTTAAGGAAGCGGGATGAAATTTGCCGGCCGCCGTTGGAGATGCTCTTTATGCTGGAAATAATAGAGGGACATCCAATCCATTGGAGTTAATTGCCTGTATGATTGTCCCTCTATAAAAAGTTAATTGCATGCACAGTGCACACGTGACTTGCAGTTTGGCTACAGCTTCGTACAGAAAGTTAATAAGAAACAAGTCCATCCTTAATCTTTTATTCTAAGTACTCTGTGGGTTCCACTGTCAGTACAGTGGTGAAAGAAGTATATATCAAATAAGTAGAGTGATATATAATATAAAAATATAAAGTTAAAAGACACAATACGAACTCATGTCATCGCGTTGCGAGCATCCGGCGCTAACCAACCCAACACATTTTTGTTGTAGACCATGCTGGAGACATGTCTCCATGTCTACTCTTATATATACTCCATTCGTTCCTAAATATTTGTCTTTTTCAGATTTCAAATGGACTACCACATACGGATGTGTATGTAGACATATCTTAGAGTGTAGATTAACTCATTTTGCTCCGTATGTCTTTTCAGGAAGGGGTCAGATTTGTCCTTGATTTATTTATGAGGTATCCAGATGGCATTGCACCGCCAAGAAAAGAGGGTAACATCAAAATTATGGACTGCTTTTTTGAGTATGTTGGTAAGGTCCGGTCATAATCACTTGTTGAAATCTCTAAAGACAAATACTCCCTCCGTCGAAATACTTGTCATCAAAATGGATAAAAGGAAATGTATCTAGACGTATTTTAGTTTTAGATACATCTCTTTTATCCATTTTGATGACAAGTATTTTCGGACGGAGGGAGTAGAAAACAGAGTTGGTGATGATGGTGTGCGTGCCATCCTGCAATATAGGCCGTCGGATTTATATCTAACGGATAGGAAATAAACTATGGCAATTTTGCAAAAATATACCCACACGTCTCTCCACGTTCGCAAATAAGGCCTTCCCTCGTTCAGCCTTTTCTCTCACAAGATAAACTACTCATACAAATGCATCTTGATGTTCCGTGCAAATGTAATGTGCAGCTAGCTAATTTCTTTTAAAATAGTTGCTGTGATAATTGGGTTGAAGTGATATATTTTATGTCCGCCTAATGATTTCACATTCATTAGTAGTAACAAAGAAAAGGTTGCCTTGTTAATTAACAGAAAACAGGGTGAAAACTATCACATGAGGCCGGTAAAAACAAGGCACACTGGGTTCAGCGTCATCGTCGCTACAACTGTGTGCGCGCGAGAAGTCTACATATCGAGGGGGCTACCGAGTGAGGCACCGAGACACAATGTTTGAGAGAGAAACCAATTGACAGATTATGATCAGATCGAGTTGTCACCCTTTCTGCTGTCATTGTTGGGGGGGGGGGAGGGAGAGAAAGACGTATCGAGAGTGTGCGCGGTAGGCACAGAGGCACAACTAGCGAGAGAGAGAGAGAGAGAGAGAGAGAGAGAGAGAGTGTGTGTGTGTTTGAAAGAGGAGTAGATAGATTATTGTCAAGATCGATGTGCCACCCTACTCCTTCGGTGCCGGGTAGTGTGTGTGTGTGTGTGTGTGTGTATGTTTGAGAGAGAAGCCAGTCGATAGATTAGTATCAAGATCGAGGTGTCACCCTACTCCTTCGGTGTTGGGAAGTGTGTGGGTGGGGGGGGCAGTGACACTCACATATCTCTACTCTTATAAAAAAAACAGAGTTGGTGATGATGGTGTTCCTGCCATCCTGCAATATAGGCCATCCGATTTATATCCGACGGACAGGAATGAAACTATGGCAATTTTGCAAGAAGATACCCACACCCCTCTCCGCATTTGCAAATAAGGCATTCCCTCATTCATTCTTTTCTCCCACAAGATAAACTTCTCATACAAATGCATCTTGATGTTCCGTGCAACGCATGGGCATCTTGCTAGTAGGGAGAAGGAGTTTGTGTGACACATATCTAGCTATATTAAGGGATAGGTAGATAGCATATGTGTGAGAGACATTATTATACTTTGAGACATTAGTGGCTGTGGGTGGGCGGAATTAAAGGGGGGGGGGGCGTGTTAGACATAGAGAGCGTGTGTGTTTCTGTGTGAGAGACTTGTAGGACGGGGTAGAAAGACAAATTTAACCCTGACAGAGGGTGAGAAATACACAAAGTGCGCGTGTGTGATTCCGATGCCCACAGGGAAATGAGATATGTATGCGTGTGAGAGAGATTCCACAATTCATTCATGTATCACTATCTAGCGATCATGGACGTGCATCGCTTGAACATAAGTCAATATCTACTTTGTATCGTGGCCAAATGTACAATATCGATTCAACGCTATAAAGATTGGACACTCACATATCACATTTTTTTTCTATTTAAATAAACCTTTTCAGTTGTGCATGCCAAAGTTATAGTGATGTTTCTTCAAACAACCAATGTAGCTATCATGTACGTGCACCATTGTTACTCTTGCATTCAAATTCATTATTTAAGTTTCTATTTTGAAGTAATATATGTAATATTCATATATGAATTCAACGGGTACGCAATTTATGAAATGGAGGCTATGTAATCATATGAGGTAACACTTTTAAGTAGCCGACTACAATATCCATTTCTTTTTGTGCGCCTCTACACTAACACGTCAATGCATTATGTTTAAAGTAAATAACCAATGGCACTAAATTATCTATTTACACAAGAAATACATAGGCTGAGCGTTTGATCCCTTTTGTGAACGCGCCACTACACCGCACGATTGGTCGCGCCCATGTGAACGCCCGTTATCGGGCGCATCATCCCGAGTTATTGTCTTCTTCTCTCGGGTGGACTTCACACCGCTTATTAATCGCTAACGCTGCGTCTGTGTACACAGCCTAGCATGACCTTCCCGCTAGCACGGTCCAAAATTAGTTGAAACTGGATACAACGATCCGCTGGCGGCAAAATCTCCCGCCTCCTTCTAAAATTTCCGCCACCTTAGTCTTTAGCATGCGAAATCCCCTTTTGTCCTTGGTGCACGGAGACCAACAGTTACAATACCGCCCTCATCTACATGATAGGTCGGGCTGCTTTGGTAACTTCCGGTTCCCCCACTACACGGCACCCCATTTCCTCTCCCTCCCGCAAAAACGACTAACTCCACAAAGACCAGAGCATCTTACATCACGCCGTCTGCATTTCATCGCCTCTTTCTCCCTCCCTCTCGAAACCCTAGACTGCTCATCCACCGGCGTACCATAGTCCATTCAATGCCAGCGGCGTCCACCTCACCGGATCTGCTTGTGCGGCCGCATCTACCCCTCCCATCTCCCCTAGAAACAAGTAGACTGCTCATCCACCACTGTACCACAACCAATTTGGTGTCGGCCTTGTCCACGACGCCGGATCTGCTTCACCGGTACTCTCGTCAACCGCCGCGCATCTGTAGCGGCTCATTCGTACTCCCCACCGGAGATGCTTCGTCCACACCCCGCGGAGCCGCCCCACCGATGCCCCCGTCGACGGCCTCTGATGCTCTTCGCCGACACCTTCCTCAACCCTACCGGAGCCGCTTCACCGACACCTTCTTCAACCCTACTGGAGTAGCTTCGCCTATACCATTCTCAACCCTACCGGGGCCGCTTTGCCAACTCACAAGTCCACAGCCTCAGATCCGCTTCCTCGCACCCTCATCCAACCTACCGGAGCAGCTTCTGACGCCCCATCCATGGCCGCAGATCCGCATTGTCGACACCACCCTTAACCCAACCACCGGAGCAGCTTCTGACGCCCCGTCCACGGCCGCAGATCCGCATCATCGACACCATCCTTAACCCAACCACCGGAGCAGCTTCTGACGCCCCGTCCACGACCGCAGATCCGCGTCATCGACACCATCCTTAACCCAACCACCGGAGCAGCTTCACCTACACCCTCGTCCACGGCCACAGATCCGCTTCGCCCACACTGTAGTCCACCCTACCGGAGCCGCTCCACAAACAACCTACTCGACGGTTCTAGATCTCCTTACCGGACACCGATAGCCAGCACAGCATCATCACCCTCGACGTTTCTAACCTGATTCCCACCGTCTGGAGAGATGCCAAGCACCCGCCACGGCCTAGGTACTTGTCACCTTTAAACCCGGCCCAAGATCACCTGCCCGATGTACTTCAAATATACTAACCGGTCACATTACTGTTATGCGGATGGCAAAACTACAAGGATGATGTTTCTTCCGGATCTAACAGCTTGGCCAACCAAGATCCCGGACCGAGGCATTGCTATGATCTTGTAAGCGCGTCTCTCTCTCTTGTATTGTTCTGCGGATCGCCAAAGGTGCTTTGCTAGGATTTTCGACCAAGATCCCTTTGTGCGCATAATGATTTCTACTACCATCGCTAAATTAGATATGTAGATGTCATACATGATACTACGCCGCACTCCGCTCCTAAATATAAGTCTTTCTAGAGATTCCACTATAGGCTACATACGGAGCAAAATGAGTGAATCTACACTGAAAATGCATCTATATACATCTGTATGTGGTCCATACTGGAATCTCTACAAAGACATATATTTAGGAACAGAGGAAGTACATTACACAAAATCATAGGTGGCATGTAGGAATTCCAAAGGCACTACATTAGGCTCCCTTAGAGTGCCTCGCTAGTCCAAAGATACAGAGTCATGGCTAGTTTGTGGTACGCACACAATCGTTAATTGGTGGTTTAAATATGTGCAAGGGATATGCAATGTAGTATCATGTAGAGATGTCTGAAATTAGCCGTGTCAACTTGCAGATAGGGTTACACAATGAAAAAGCACAAGATGTATGTGGCAATTTCATGGAACATTTGCAAAAAAAGGAGAGGCAGCGGTGAGCCTATACAGTGTGCTATGGTACATATCTCCTCCATTGCAATCATCGTGACATGTTATTTGTATGCCAGTTCTATTAGCCAAGTTTCTTAGGGACAGTTATTACGAGTTATCCTAAGAAAATAAGCACCTGTGAATATAAGCTCCATGTAATAAGCCAACCAGTTGTTTTCATTATGCGTTTTCAGCTTATCTTTGGTATGATCAAGGAAAGTCTAGATTGCATTATATTTTTTCATTTTGCTGCCCATATGGAAATTAATTTGACTTGCAAACATCACAAATTGAACCCAAAGGTCAAGAATTAATATGATAGGAAAATAGACCATCACCATTTGCTCAAAATGCAAATACAAAGATACCATCTACTTGGCACAATCTACTTTGGTCAATGTTTTCCATAGAGATCCCATTGCCTAATTTAAACGAAGAATGCATGACCCACATTTAAATGAAGAACAATTATTTATTGAAATTCTATGGTCCAAGTGGCTGGTTATTATCGTATAGCAAAGCACCAATTAAAGCATCATATAGCAAAGAAAGCAGCAGCTCATAGCAACTCATCATACAAAGCAAAGCATCGCAATTCATCTTATACCAGCAGCAGCTCATAGCAATTCATCGTATAGCAGCAGCAGAAGCAGCTCATAGCAATTCATCATATAGCAGCAGCAGGAGCAGCTCATAGCAATTCATCATATAGCAGCAGCAGGAGCAGCTTGTAGCAACTCATCATATAGAAGCAGCAGCAACTCATAGCAATTCATCATATAGCAGCAGCAGCAGCTCATAGCAACTCATCATACAGCAGCAGCAGCTCATAGCAATTCATCATATAGCAGTAGCAGGAGCAGCTCATAGCAATGCATCATATAGTAGCAGCAGAAGCAGCTCATAGCAATTCATCGTATAGTGGATCAGAATGAAAATTTGGCAAAAAATCAAGGCCATGGCCTGGGAGGAGGGGAGGGGGAATAAGGTGCCTTCTGTCGCAGTGTGGCATCAGCGGTAGTTGTGCAGCTCCCACCGGAGTAGTGCGTTGGACGAACCACAGTGGAGCAGCTACTGGAGACCATGAGAATGAGGGGCGGCGCCAGAGGGAGGAGAAGCCAGGGAGATTTGCCCCTACCAGCCGGCCATGTAGCCTAGCTGGACATAGCATCATCGAGGACCAGGCCAGATGGGACTAGTGGCGAAGGCTCGCTGGAGGAACCCTAGTGCTGCAGGCAGGGGATCGAGGTAGATGGAAAGGGGAGAGGAGATGCAAGCGGCGGTGGCAATGAATGCTTGCGTGTTTGTTTTTACTTGAGGGTCAGGTGTGACACGAGCGTTAGCAGTTGCATTTTGAGTGTAATATAGGCAGACAACAGAGTCATTTCACTATTCCCCTTCAATTCAATTTTTAGTGAGGTTCTACCCGAAACACCCCCCTCCAAAGCGAAATTAGTTAAGCCCAACCCATAACTCAAAAATGACTTCTTTACATCTTTTATGGCTTATTTTGACAATATGCCCTGAAAAGTCGGAATCGAACTGGCCCTTAACCTACAATTCAATTATGCATGCAATGATGAATCACTCCTGCCTGCTATTTGTACATGTAGGCATCATCATACATGGCATAACCTAATACATGTGCATTCCATTGTAGAATCTGGATTATGCAATGTTTATGTTAGTTCATATGTTGCACATGATGTTTAAATGCTCGTTAAATCTGGTCAGTCAAGTGATGGTCTTTAAGCCTCCTTCTTTGCTTCTTTTCTTGATATGTAAGATTTGCTCACACATCTGTTCAATTGCTTGTTTGCATCAGCCAGCCATACTAGGACTGTTTGCTTTGATTACTTGTTGTTCTTGACCTAACACTCTAACAGAGGTTGTCAATGATTTAAACACTAAGGGCTGCTGTGTAGGGGCCTTGTCTAACTCATAGATGACATAAAGGTTTGGTTGTACACTACAAGAGGGTTTCCTCCAAGAGTACCTGGAGATCCAGTTCGAAGGTATGCCTAGTTTTTACATAGTGCAGACATAGTAAATGCTCATTTCATTGTGTGCAAGTGCAAGAGATGCGGCATGTTTCATTATGTGCCGTTGTTTTGTTATAATCTCATCCTTTTGTGTTCACAGATCGAAAGTATGCATATTTATCTTCCAAGGAGACGAGTAACTAGTTTGTGTCACCTTGCAGAGGGGGTGCAATGAAGATAAGATTGAGGATTTCCAAGTACAAGATGTTAGGAAGGAGCCTTACAAGAGAAGTAGGTGCCGTGCTGAGCCTCTTCAACCTGCTAAGGTAAGTCACTGTATGCAACACAATAGTTCAATTCCTTGTTTGTTTCAGGCATAGTTAATTTTCTCTTTTCAATTGCTTTATTTGTCCTCGGTTAATGAGATGCCCAAATAATCATGCCTGATGTTCGGTACTTGTATCACTATTAGTTGACATAATTTTAAAGGCCTTACCATTTAATTACTCTGCCGAAGTGTTCCTGAAGCTTTGAAGTCTATTAACCAACTATTATTGCATGAGGCTCACAATCTAGTTTATACTACGCTAATGATTGCATAGTTTTGCCTGCTATAGTATGTTTGTATGAAACCCGCTGTTGTTCATTATGCTCCCTAAGACTTTAATTGAGGCACAGAATGTCCAACTGCTTGCTTACTTATAATAACGTCTTTGTCTAAATTTGTAACTTGTCCGTGTTTTCGATTGGGCCCCAACATCATGCTCCTCCGTGAGCTAAGAGGGATTTCTGTATGTGCTGCACACACTATCTTTTTTATAGTTTTAAAATATCACCTGCTTATGCTTCATGACGTGTAACATTTTCTTTTTGAAAGTGACGTGTAACATTATTGTTAGTCCTGTTTTGCCATGTAGTACAAAATAGTGTCTTGTTCGCTTCACTGTTGTAACTATATTTTTGCCCTAGTCATGTGTACTTATAGATACATTTCAGGATGAAGTGACATCAACACAAAGATCTCATGAGCAAAGGCGGCATGGCCAAGCATCGAATGATTATGGATTGGAATTGGAATGTGCCGATGTTCTTCAAAGATCAACTAGAGGTGGCAAGACAACGTGTACATGATTGTCAACGTATAATCAACAAGTTGAGACTAGACATGCAGTATTAGATGCGTGAGTCAAAAAATGAAACAAGACACTGAGGTAACCATGAAGGAATTGGAGATTTTACAGACTGAAATTTGTGCTATCTGAATCCGGCCAATCCTATTTTCTGAAGATATTATAGTTCAAATGGAGTTAAGTTGATGCGCATCCATGATGTATGAGTTGTATTTGCCCAGTGTATGTAATTTGCTGTTTGTGTATGCTTTATTATCACATGTGCCGAACCATAATGCCCAGTCGGTATAATCGGCTGTAATTTCTTTATTGTATAGTGTAGGATTATTCTACCTTTCTATGCCTTGATCTCTTTGTTGTAATAGTGTAGGCTTTTTAGAGGTGATAGTATTGAGTAGGATAATTCTTTGAATATGCTATATCGTTCAAACGGGGGCCAACTCGCCCGACCATGGCCCTTCATGGGCCGTCAGATCCATGGGCCTTCTATGTCTCGTAGGATCCATGGGCCTTGTACGTCTCGTAGGATCCATGGGCCTTCTGCGTCTCGTAGGATCCATGGGCCGCCGGCTCATTTATGGGTCTTGTACGGGCCTTTAATGGGCCGTAGACGGGCCTTTAATGGAAATCGTACGTTTTATGGCTGACCATAACGGGTCGTTAATAGGCTGTATTTGTTGATGCTATGAAAATGACCCAACAGACTAATGGGCCACAAACAGGCCGACTGTAACGACGGGCTGAATTTGGCCCACAAGCAGAAAATGATAGTAACGGGCCGTAAGTAACCGAATGTTGCAAATGAGCCCAAGAATAAATGGGCCCTCAGAAGGCCGAAAGTTAAGTTGGGCTGGAAACGGCCCAACGGAACAACATGCTGTTAATGGGTATAAAGTGATACACTGTTCATTACGGGCCATTTTCACCACTAGCCGTTAATGGGTGTAAAGTAATACACTGTTCATTACGGGCCAGTTTCAGCACGGGCCACTAATAGGCCAAGAGTTACAAAGGGCCTCATATGGGCCGAAAGACTTCATGGGCCATACATGGGCCAGAAGTGAAAACGGGCTGGAATCATATTGGACGGCCCAGATGACGCTACTGGGCCTAATTCGGATAGGGTGTAACGGGCCGAGGGTTAGCGGGTCAGTAAATGGGCTATATGCTAACAGGCCGTTAACGAAGCTTTCCATGGCCGCCCACCAGCTTTTGACCAAGTCAAACGGGCGGCCTTTTCACGAGAATGGGCCTCTGTTATCGTGCCACGTGTTGACGTATCATAGGCGCCTATCTCGACCCATCGACGAAATGACACGTGTTTCGTCCGGCCAATAAGAATTTTACACGTGGAAATTTCCCATTGGTCGGGGTTGTTAACGGGTTATCGGATCCAAAACCCGACCAGCTTAACGGCGTTCCGTTACGGTGGATGCCACGTGTAGGTCACCCTTGACGAAAGCACTTCTGTGACGCACGATTTATCGTCATGGAAGTGGACACTTCCGTGATGATAATTTTGGTAATGTCATAGAACACTTCTACGACAACACAGGTATGACTATCTTGACTCTGTCATAAATTTGTCATGGATGTACTTGCATGACAAAAAACGCGACCTACTGTGACAAACACGTATCATCACGGAAGTGTATTTTTTTTTAGTGGGGGGGGGGGGCGAATCCTACTAGGAGTGGAGTCCTAGTAGGACTCCCCACCTTGGCGCGCCTCCGCCAGGCCGGCCACCTCCTCCCTCTCTCCTTTATATACAAGGGCGGGGGGCACCCCAAAGGCACATCAATTGTTCTCTTAGCCGTGTGTGGTGCCCCCTCACAGTTTACTCCTCCGGTCATAGTGTCGTAGTGCTTAGGCGAAGCCCTGCACGGATCACATCACCATCACCGTCACCACGCCGTTGTGCTGACGGAACTCTCCCTCGACCCTCTGCTGGATCAAGAGTTCGAGGGATGTCATCGAGCTGAATGTGTGCTGAACTCGGAGGTGCCATACGTTCGGTACTTGGATCAGTTGGATCGTGAAGATGTTCGACTACATCTACCGCGTTAACCTAACGCTTCCTCTTTCGGTCTACGAGGGTACGTGGACACACTCTCCCCTTCTCGTTGCTATGCATCTCCTAGATAGATCTTGCGTGAGCGTAGGAATTATTTTTGAAATCGCATGTTGCATTCCCCACAGTGGCATCCGAGCCAGGTCTATGCGTAGATGATATGCACAAGTAGAACACAAAGAGTTGTGGGCGATAATAGTCATACTGCTTACCACCAACGTCTTACTTTGATTCGGCGGTATTGTTGGATGAAGCGGCCTGTACCAACATTACATGACCACGTTCATGAGACCGGTTCTACCGACCTGCTTTGCACACAGGTGGATGGCGGGTGTCTACTTCTCCAACTTTAGTTGAATCCAATTTGACTACGACCGGTCCTTGTTGAAGGTTAAAACATCACACTTGACGAAAAATCGTTGTGGTTTCGATGCGTAGGTATGAACGGTTCTTGATAGAAGCCCGTAGCAGCCACGTAAAACTTGCAACAACAAAGTAGAGGACGTCTAACTTGTTTTTGCAGGGCATGTTGTGACATGATATGGTCAAGGCATGATGTGATATGCGTTATTGTATGAGATGATCATGTTTTGTAAAAGTTATCGACAACTAGCAGGAGCCTTATGGTTGTCGCTTTATTGTATGAAATGCAATCGCCATTAATTGCTTTACTTTATCACTAAGCGGTAGCGATAGTCGTAGAAGCAATAGTTGGCGAGACGATAACGATGCTACGATGGAGATCAAGGTGTCAAGCCGGTGACGCTGGAGATCATGACGGTGCTTTGGAGATGGAGATCAAAGGCACAAGATAATGATGGCCATATCATGTCACATATTTTGATTGCATGTGATGTTTATCTTTTATGCATCTTATTTTACTTAATACGGCGGTAGCATTATAAGATGATCCCTCACTAAATTTCAAGGTATAAGTGCTCTCCCTGAGTATGCACCGTTGCTATAGCTCGTCGTGCCGAGACACCACATGATGATCGGGTGTGATAAGATCTACGTTCACATACAACAGGTGCAAGCCAGTTTTGCACGTGCATAATACTCAGGATAAACTTGACGATCCTAGCATATGCAGATATGGCCTCAGAACACTAAGACAGAAAGGTCGAACGTGAATCATATAGAAGATATGATCAACATAGAGATGTTCACCATTGAAAACTACTCCATCTCACGTGATGATCGGACATGGTTTAGTTGATATGGATCACGTGATCATTTAGATGACTAGAGGGATGTCTATCTAAGTGGGAGTTCTTAAGTAATATGATTAATTGAACTTTAGTATATCATGAACTTAGTACCTGATAGTTGTTGCATATCTATGTTGTTGTAGATCAATGTCCCTTGAGTTTTAATGCATTCCTAGAGAAAGCTAAGTTGAAAGATAATGGTATTAACTACACGGACTGGGTCCGTAGCTTGAGGATTATCCTCATTGCTGCATAGAAGAATTACGTCCTGGAAGCACCGCTAGTTGCAAGCCCCACTGCAGGAGCAACTCCATACGTTTTGAACTTCTGGTAGACTAAAGCTGTGGACTACTCCATAGTTCAGTGTGCCATGCTTTACAGCTTAGAATCAGGACTTCAAAGACGTTTTGAATGTCATGGAGCATATGAGATGTTCCAGGAGTTGAAGTTAATATTTCAAGCAAATGCCCGAGTTGAGAGATATGAAGTCTCCAACAAGTTCTATAGCTGCAAGATGGAGGAGAACAGTTCTATCAGTGAACACATACTTAGAATGTCTGGGTACCATAACCACCTGACTCAGCTGGGAGTTAATCTTCCTGATGATAGTGTCATTGACAGAGTTCTTCAATCCCTGCCACCAAGCTATAAAGGCTTTGTGATGAACTATAATACGCAAGGGATGGAAAAGACAATTCCCGAGCTCTTCCCAATGCTAAAGGCTACGGAGGTAGAAATCAAGGAGTATCAAGTGTTGATGGTTAACAAGACCACTAGTTTCAAGAAAAAGGGCAAAGGGAAGAAGGGGAACTTCAAGAAGAGTAGCAAGCAAGTTGCTACTCCTGGGAAGAAGCCCAAGTCTGGACCTAAGCCTGAAACTGAGTGCTTCTACTTCAAAGGGATTGGTCACTGGAAGCGGAACTGCCCCAAGTATTTGGCGGATAAGAAGGATGTCAAAGTGAAAGGTATATTTGATATACATGTTATTGATGTGTACCTTACTAATTCTCGTAGTAGCGCCTGGGTATTTGTTACCGGTTCTATGGCTCATATTTGCAACTCGAAGCAGGGGCTACGGATTAAACAAAGATTGGCTAAGGACGTGGTGACGATGCGCGTGGGAAATGGTTCCAAAGTCGATGTGATCGCCGTCGGCACGCTACCTCTACATCTACCTCCGAGATTATATTTAGACCCAAATAATTGTTATTTGGTGCCAGCGTTGAGCGTGAACATTACATCTGGATCTTGTTTGATGCGAGACGGTTATTCATTTAAATAAGAGAATAATGGTTGTTCTATTTATATGAGTAATATCTTTTATGATCATGCACCCTTGATGAGTGGTCCATTTTTGTTGAATCTCAATTGTAGTGATACACATATTCATAATATTGAAGCCAAAAGATGCAAAGTTAATAATGATAGTGCAACTTATTTGTGGTAATCGCCGTTTAGGTCATATTGGTGTAAAGCGCATGAAGAAACTCCATGCTGATGGGCTTTTCGAATCACTTGATTATGAATCACTTGATGCTTGCGAACCATTCCTCATAGGCAAGATGACTACAGACTCCATTCTCCGGAACAATGGAGCAAGCAACTGACTTATTGGAAATAATACATACTGATGTATGCAGTCCGATGTGTGTTGAGGCTCGCGGAGGGTATCGATATTTTCTCACCTTCACAGATGATTTGAGCAGATATGGGTATATCTACTTAATGAAACATAAGTCTGAAACATTTGAAAAGTTTAAAGAATTTTAGAGTGACGTGGAAAATCATCGTAACAAGAAAATAAAGTTTCTACGATCTGATGGTGGGGGTGAATATTTGAGTTATGAGTTTGGTTTTCATTTGAAACAATGCGGAATAGTTTTGCAACTCACACCACCTAGAACACCACATCATAATGGTGTGTCCGATCATCATAAATGTACTTTATTAGATATGGTGCGATCTATGATGTCTTTTACCGATTTACCACTATTGTTTTGGGGTTATGCTTTAGAGACGGCTGCATTCACGTTAAATAGGCCACCATCTAAATCCATTGAGACGACACCATATGAATTGTGGTTTGGCAAGAAACCTAAGCTGTCGTTCCTTAAAGTTTGGGGCTGCGATGCTTATGTGAAAAAGCTTTAACCTGATAAGCTCGAACCCAAATCAGAGAAATGCGTCTTCACAGGATACCCAAAGGAGACTGTTGAGTACACCTTCTATCACAGATCCGAAGGCAAGATATTCGTTGCTAAGAATGGATCCTTTCTAGAGAAGGAGTTTCTCTCGAAAGAAGTGAGTGGGAGGAAAGTAGAACTTGATGAGGTAATTGTACCTTCTCCCGAATTGGAAAGTAGTTCATCACAGAAATCAGTTCCAGTGATACCTACACCAATTAGTGAGGAATTTAATGATGATGATCATGAAACTTCAGATCAAGTTACTACCGAACCTCGTAGGTCAACGAAAGTACGGTCCGCACCAGAAAGGTACGGTAATCCTGTTCTAGAAGTCATGTTACTAGACCATGACGAATCTACGAACTATGAGGAAGCGATGATGAGCCCAGATTTCGCGAAATAGCTTGTAGCCAAGAAATCTGAGAGGGGATCCATGTATGAGAATAAAGTGTGGACTTTGGTTGACTTGCCCGGCAAGCCATAGAGAATAAATTGATCTTCAAGAAGAAGATTGACGCTTACGATAATGTTACTGTCTACAAAGCACGACTTGTTGCGAAAGGTTTTCGATAAGTTCAAGCAGTTGACTACGATGAGACCTTCTCACCCATAGCGATGCTTAAGTTTGTCCGAATCATGTTAGCAATTACCGCATTTTATGATTATGAAATTTGGCAAATGGATGTCAAAATTGTGTTCCTTAATGTATTTCTTAAAGAAGAGTTGTATATGATGCAACCAGAAGGTTTTGTTGATCCTAAAGGTGCTAACAAAGTGTGCAAGCTCTAGCGATCCATTTATGGACTGGTGCAAGCCTCTCGGATTTGGAATATACGCTTTGATAGTGTGATCAAAGCATATGGTTTTATACAGACTTTTGGAGAAGCCTGTATTTACAAGAAAGTGAGTGGGAGCTGTGTAGCATTTCTAATATTATATGTGGATGGAATATTGTTGATTGGAAATGATATAGAATTTCTGGATAGCATAAAAGGATACTTGAATAAGAATTTTTCAATGAAATACCTCGGTGAAGCTGCTTATATATTGGGCATCAAGATCTATAGAGATAGATCAAGACGCTTAATTGGACTTTCACAAAGCACATACCTTGATAAAGTTTTGAAGAAGTTCAAAATGTACTAGTCAAAGAAAGGGTTCTTGCCTGTGTTACAAGGTGGGAAGTTGAGTCAGACTCAATGCCCGACCACTGCAAAAGATAGAGAGAAAATGAAAGTCATTCCCTATGCCTTAGCCATCGGTTCTATCATGTATGCAATGTTGTGTACTAGACCTGATGTGTGTCTTGCTATAAATTTAGCAGGGAGGTACCAAAGTAATCCAGGAGTGGATCATCGACATGATCAAGAACATCCTGAAATACCTGAAAAGGACTAAGGATATGTTTCTCGTTTATGGAGGTGACAACGAGCTTGTCGTATAAGGTTACGTCGATGCAAGCTTTGACACTGATCGGATGACTCTAAGTCACAAGCTGGGTATATATTTATATTGAATGGTGGAGCTGTCAGTTGGTGCAGTTCCAAGAAGAGCGTCATGGCGGGATCTACGTGTGAGACGGAGTACATAGCTGCTTCGGAAGCAGCAAATGAAGGAGTCTGGATGAAGGAGTTAATATTCAATCTAGGTGTAATACCTAGTGCATCGGGTCCAATGAAAATCTTTTGTGACAATATTGGAGCAATAGCCTTGCCGAAGGAATCCAGATTTCACAAGAGAACCAAACACATCAAGAGACGCTTCAATTCCATCCGCGATCAAGTCAAGGAGGGAGACATAGAGATTTGCAAAATATGTACAGATCTGAATGTTGCAGACCCGTTGACTAAGCCTCTTCCACGAGCAAAACTTGATCAACACCAAGACTCCATGGGTGTTAGAATCATTACTATGTAGTCTAGATTATTGTCTCTAGTGCAAGTGGGACACTGAAAGAAATATGCCCTAGAGACAATAATAAAGTTGTTATTTATATTTCCTTATATCATGATAAATGCTTATTATTCATGCTAGAATTGTATTAACCGTAAACTTAGTACATGTGTGAATACATAGACAAAACAGAGTGTCCCTAGTATGCCTCTACTTGACTAGCTCTTTAATCAAAGATGGTTAAGTTTCCTGACCATAGACATGTGTTGTCATTTGATGAACGGGGTCACATCATTAGAGAATGATGTGATGGACAAGACCCTGATATGTCTCCAACATATCTATAATTTTTGATTGTTACATGCTGTTATATTATCAATCTTGGATGTTTTATAATCATTTTAGATCATTTTTTGGTACTAACCTATTGACATAGTGCCAAGTGCCAGTTGCTATTTTCTGCATGTTTTTTTACATCGCAGGGAATCGATATCAGACGGAGTCCAAATGCAACAAAACTTCACAGAGATTTTTTTGTACCAGAAGGAACATAATGGGTCCTGGCTGTGCCTGGGGGGTGCCCCGAGGAGGGCATAACCCACCAGGGTGCGGCAGGAGGCCCAGGCGCGCCCTGGTGGGTTGTGCCCACCTCGGGTGCCCCCCGGACTGCCTTTTTGCTCTATAAATACCCCAATATTACCAAAACCCTAGGGGAGTCGACGAAATATTTATCCAGCCGCCGCAGAGTCTAGAACCACCAGATCCAATCTAGACGCCATCTCAGATGGGGTTCACCACCTCCATTGGTGCCTCTCTGATGATGCGTGAGTAGTTCTTTGTAGACCTTCACGTCTGTAGTTAGTAGCTAGATGGCTTCCTCTCTCTCGCTGAATTCTCAATACAATGGTCTCTTGGATATCCATATGATGTAACTCTTTTGCGGTGTGTTTGTTGGGATCGATGAACTTTGGGTTTATGATCAGATCTATCTTTTTTATATCCATGAAAGTTATTTGAGTTTCTTTGATATCTTATATGCATGATTGCTTAGAGCCTCGTATTTCTTCTCCGATATTTGGGTTTTGTTTGGCCAACTTGATCTATTTATCTTGCAATGGGAAGAGGTGCTTTTTAGTGGGTTCGATCTTATGGTGCTTGATCCCGGATGTAAGCGGACCCGACACGTATGTATCATTGCTACTAGGGATGAAACGATGGGGTCTATCTCTACATAGATAGATCTTGTCTACATAATGTCATCGTTCTTATTGCATTACTACGTTTCTCCATGAACTTATTTTACTAGATGCAAGATGGACATAAGTCGATGTGTGGAGTAATAGTAGTAGATGCAGGCAGGAGTCGGTCTACTAATCTTGGACGTGATGCCTATATAATGATCATTGCCTGGATATCGTCATGGTTATTTGAAGTTCTATCAATTTCCAACAGTAATTTGTTCACCCACCGTTTGCTATTTTCTCGAGAGAAGCCACTAGTGAAACCTACGGCCCCCGGGTCTCTTTCTCATATATTTGCCTTTGCGATCTACTTTTCCTTTGCATTTATTTTCAGATCTATTAAACCAAAAGTACTTTTCTGCGTTTTATTTTATTTGCGATCTATTATTCAATCTATTACAACTTTCTCATGTCCGTTTGCCTATCTTGAGGCGTCGTACCCCGGAAGGGATTGACAACCCCTTTAACACGTCGGGTTGCGAGGATTTGTTATCTGTGTGCAGGGGCTGTTTACGTTGTGTTGCTTGGTTCTCCTACTTGTTCGATAACCTTGGTTTCATATATGAGGGAAATACCTACCGCCGCTGTGCTGCATCATCCCTTCCTCTTTGGGGAAATACCGACGTAGCTTCAAGCGACATCAGACCCATCCGTTAGCTTAGCATTATGATCGTTTAAGTTTTATTGCTATTGCTTTCTTCATGACTTATACATATTCCTCTGACTATGAGATTATGCAACTCCCGAATACCAGAGGAACACCTTGTGCGCAATGAAATGTCACAACGTAACTGGGTGATTGCAAAGATGCTCTACAGGTGTCTCCGAAGGTGTTTGTTGAGTTGGCATAGATCAAGATTAGGATTTGTCACTCCGTGTATCGGAGAGGTATCTCTGGGCCCTCTCGGTAATGCACATCAATATAAGCCTAGCAAGCAATGTGACTAATGAGTTAGTTGCGGGATGATGCATTACAGATGGGGCAAGGGAACGTTATGGGAAAAGAACGTATCCAAGAATTTTTTAATTGTGTTGGAAATCTATGTCTTGATGATGCTCCTATACTTAAAACTACTAGATCTTATGCGGATGCTATTTCAGCACTAGTTCTAAAACTTGAATGTAGATTTATTCGTACTCATCCTACTTTGCAAAGATTGTTTTTTGAGCTTGCCGAAATAAAGAATCCTAGGGCTAAAAAGTTGGCCACTCTCGTTCTTATAAATGAGTTTGACTACATAATACGAGAAGCTAGGGAAATCTTTGATTTTTATGGTATGAATCATGAAAAGCCCGTGAAAGATGAAATTCTTTACAATAGTGACTATGAACTAAGGCATTTGCTTGGGGATAATAAAATATTTTATGATAATCTTAAAAAAGAAGTCCTCGTTCTAGATATAATCCAACAAGTATTCAATAATGTTAATCAACACTACTCTTGGATTGCTGCGGGAAATCAAAAGGGTTAATCAACAATAATGATGAAAACCAACTAAGGAATGCTAAAGTTTCCATGGATAATATGTTTTATTTGTGTTTACAAAACCCCATGATGAAAATACCTCTAAGAAAATTAAGAAGAAATATGAAAAAAGTTAGATCCTTGCTTTATGCCTAGCTAAGGGCGTAAAACTATAGCATTTGTTGGGAGGCAACCCAATGAATAAAATTTATTTTGCCTTTTCTTTCTGTTCTTGAGTGTTTTCACAATTATACTACTGTTATGATTGTGTTTTTTGTGTTTTAGTTAGTGTTTGTGCCAAGTAAAGCCTATAGGATCTTCTTGGGTGATAGTTGTTTGACCTTGCTGAAAAATAGAAACTTATGCGTTCACAAAAAAATTTGTTGAAAATCACTAGAACGTGATAAAATGCCAATTATTTTTGCAAAAGATTAATATTCAAATTACCCAGCTCGTCCTATTTTTTCAGAAATTTTGGAGTTACAGAAGTATTCAAAATAGTCAGATTGCTACAGACTGTTCTGTTTTGACAGATTCTGTTTTCTTTGTGTTGTGTGCTTATTTTGTTGGCTCTATGGTTTTCTTTGATGAGTTTTTGCCATAGAAAAGTTGGAATATAGTAGATATAATTCAAAAAAATATGAATTGGTTTGATACAGTACTTACAGTAGTGGTTTGCTTTCTTATACTAACGAATCTCACGAAGGTTTTGTGGAGTTTTGTGTGACTGAAGTTTTCAAGTTTTGGCTTATCTTACGATGGATGAAGGAAGGATAGAAGAGCCTAAGCTTGGGGATGCCCCAGCATCCCATGCTATTATCCAAAAATGAGCAAACAAATAAGCTTGGGGATGCCCCCAAGTGGCATCCCCTTTTTCTTCTAGCGACCATCGGTATTTTACTCGAAGCTATATTTTTATTCGTCGCATAATATGTGTTTTGCTTGGAGCGTCTTGTATGATACGAGTCTTTGCTTGTTTTATTTTGTGTTTTAAGTCTTGATCCCTTGCTGGACACACCTATTTGAGAGAGCCAAAATTATGTCATGACTTGTTAGAATTGCTCTATATGCTTCACGTAAATTTTTATGAGCTATGGACTTGCTCTAGTGCTTCACTTATATATTTTTGAGCATGGTGTGCTTTAGTATTTTTGAAGAAATACTCTCTTGCTTCACTTATATTTATTTGAGAGTTAGTAAAATTTTCAAGAAATTCTCTCTTGCTTCACTTAAATTATTTTGAGAGAAAGAAAAAGAATTATGCTCATGATCTTCACTTATATTTGTTTGAGCTTATGAAAAGAAACACATGAAAATTAGTCCCAAAGTGATAGATATCCAAGAAGGATATAATAAAAACATTCATGAAGATCATTGGACAAAATAAATTTGATTCTTATAAATAGTTTTGAGATATGATGATATCATATGTGAGTTGTGTTGATGAGTAATTATGCTTTAGTAAGAATATTGGTGTTAAGGTTTGTGATTCCCTATGCAAGCACGAAAGTCAATAGTCATGCAATGAAATTATATCCTACTTGTGGTGCATTATTCGGTGTTGATCATGCTTAATGCTTGCTTATGAGATTATTCGTTTCTTGGTTGGTCGCTTCTCAATCTTTTGCTAACATTTTATTTTGCACCAAGTATGATCTCTACTTGTGCATCCAAAATCCTTTAAACCAGTTTTGCCACATGAGTCCACTATATCTACCCATATGCATTATTCTTTGGCCGTTCTAAGCAAATTTGCATGTGCCATCTCTAATTTTCAAAATAAACTTCTTTTTTGTGTGTTCGTTTCGCTCGCGGAGCTGTGAGGGGTGGCTAATATTTTGCATGCTGGATGTGTTATTCTCACGATGAGTGTTTATTCACTTGTCATTGCACGAGAGTAAGGCAAAGGTTTTAGGGATGCCCAGTCCCGAAATGAAAAAATGAATTACTTTATGTTGTCAAATAATAAATTCCTTGGAAAGTGTTGGTATGGAGAGAAACCGTGGATATAGCTAGCCATAGAAAGTGAAAGTATGGTGGAAAAAAATTAAACTTTATTTTCTATTTGGGAATCGCCTATGATATATCTAGCATGGAAAGTGTTGGGAACTCTAAGTCGTTTTCGTTGGTGGGATGGATACACCTCCGAAAATGTTTTTATCTCTATTTTTTCTCTTTGAGCTCTGGCACCTGTACAAATCCCTACTTCCCTCTACGAAGGACCTTTCTTTTATTTTATGCAATTTTTATTTTGAATTTGAGTCTCCATGTTCTCTTATAAAAGCACCAACTAGGAGGCAATATGATCGTACTTGAGTATTGGGTGTAGCTAATATGCGAGTGTGTTTCATGAATGGATCAATGGTTGAGCATGATGGGCTAGGGATAACTTATTTTAGCGTTGATATTTTGAAAGACATGGTTGCTTGTTGATATGCTTGAGTATCTAAATTATCATGTCAAAACTAGATTATTGCATTGAAACACTAAAAGTCCAATTGTCCATGCTATAAAGAAAAGAATATGATATGACATGATAGGCAGCATTCCACATAAAAAATTCTGTTTTTATCACTTACCTACTCGAGGACGAGTAGGAGTTAAGTTTGGGGATGCTGATACGTCTCCAACGTATCTATAATTTTTGATTGTTTTCATGTTGTTATATTACCAATCTTGGATGTTTTATAATCATTTTATAGTCATTTTATATCATTTTTTGGTACTAACGTATTGACGTAGTGCCATGTGCCAATTGTTGTTTTCTGCATATTTTTTTACATCACAGGAAATAAATATCAGACGGAGTCCAAATGCAACGAAACTTCTCGGAGATTTGTTTTGGACCAGAGGGAATATAATGGGCCCTGGCTGCGCCTGGGGGTGCCCCGAGAAGGGCACAACCCACCAGGGTGCGCCAGGAGGCCGAGGCGCGCCCTGGTAGGTTGTGCCCACCTCAGCTGCCCCCCGAACCGCTTCTTTGCTCTATAAATACCCCAATATTCCCAAAACCCTATTGAGTCGATTTAAATATTCATCCAAATTACCATGAGTCCAGAACCACCAGATCCAATCTAGACACCATCTGGGATGGGGTTCACCACCTCCATTGGTGCCTCTCCGGCGATGCATGAGTAGTTCTTTGTAGACCTTCGGGTCCGTAGTTAGTAGCTAGATGGCTTCCTCTCTCTCGTTGAATTCCCAATATAATGGTCTCTTGGAGATCCATATGATGTAACTCTTTCGCTGTGTGTTTGTTGGGATCGATGAACTTTGAGTTTATCATCAGATCTATCTTTTAATATCCATGAAACTTATTTGAGTTTCTTTGATCGCTTATATACATGATTGCTTATAGCCTCGTATTTCTTCTCCGATATTTGGGTTTTGTTTGGCCAACATGATCTATTTACCTTGCAATGGGAGGAGGTGCTTTGTAGTGGGTTCGATCTTACGGTGCTTGATCCCAGTGATAGAAGGGGAACCGACACGTATGTATCGTTGCTACTAAGGATTGAACAATGGGGTCTATCTCTACATAGATAGATCTTGTCTACATTATGTCATCGTTCTTATTGCATCACTCCGTTTCTCCATGAACATAATACACTAGATGCATGCTGGATAGAAGTCGATGTGTGGAGTAATAGTAGTAGATGCAGGTAGGAGTCGGTCTACTAATCTTGGACGTGATGCCTATATAATGATAATTGCCTGGATATCGTCATGATTATTTGAAGTTCTATCAAATGCCCAACAGTAATTTTTTCACCCACCATTTGCTATTTTCTCGAGAGAAGACACTAGTGAAACCTACGGCCCCCGGGTCTCTTTCTCATATATTTGCCTTTGCGATCTAGTTTTCCTTTGCATTTACTTTCAGATCTATTAAACCAAAGATACAAAAATACCTTGCCGCGTTTTATTTTATTTGCGATCTATTATTCAATATATTACAACTTTCTCATGTACGTTTGCCTATCTTGAGGCGCCGTACCCCGGAAGGGATTGACAACCCCTTTAACACGTCGGGTTGCGAGGATTTGTTATCTGTGTGTAGCGGATGTTTAAGTTGTGTTGCTTGGTTTCATATCTGAGGGAAATACCTACCGCCGCTGTGCTGCATCATCCCTTCCTCTTTGGGGAAATACCGACGTAGCTTCAAGCGACATCAGACCCATCCGTTAGCTTACCATTATGATCGTTTAAGTTTTATTGCTATTGCTTTCTTCATGACTTATACATATTCCTCTGACTATGAGATTATGCAACTCCAGAATATTGCAGGAACACCTTGTGTGCTATAAAACGTCACAACGTAACTGGGTGATTGTATATATGCTCTACAGGTGTCTCCGAAGGTGTTTGTTGAGTTGGCATAGATCAATATTAGGATTTGTCACTCCGTGTATAAGAGAGGTATCTCTGGGCCCTCTCGGTAATGCACATCACTATAAGCCTTGCAAGCAATGTGACTAATGAGTAAGTTGCGGGATGATGCATTACAGAATGAGTAATGAGACTTGCCGGTAACTAGATTGAACTAGGTATGATGATACCAACGATCGAATCTCAGGCAAGTAACATACCGATGACAAAGGGAATGACGTATGTTGTTATGCGGTTTGATTGATAAAGATCTTCGTAGAATATGTAGGAACCAACATGAGGATCCAGGTTCCGCTATTGGTTATTGACCAGAGATGTGTCTCGGTCATGTCTACATAGTCCTCGAACCCGTAGGGTCCGCACGCTTAACGTTCGATGATGATTTGTATTCTAAGTTGTGTGTTTAGGTGACCGAAGTTTGTTCGGAGTCCCGGATGAGATCACGGACATGACGAGGAGTTTCAAAATGGTCGAGATGTAAATATTGATATATTGGAAGGTTATATATGGACACCCGAATGGTTCCGGAGAGGTTCGGGGATTTTTCGGAGTACCGGGAGGTTATCGGACCCCCCCGGGAAAGTTAATGGGCCTCATGAGCCATAGTGGAGAGAGGGAGGCAGGCCACAAGAGGTGGCGCACGCCTCCCCCTGCCCAATCAGAATTTTACAAGGGGTGGGGGCACGGCCCCCTATTTCTCCCTCTCCCCTCTTTCCCCTTTCCCCCTCTCCGTTGGAAGGAAGGGGGGTGAATCCTACTAGGAGTGGAGTCCTAGTAGAACTCCCCCCTTGGTGCATCTCCTCCTGGCCACACACCTCCTCCCCTCTCCTTTATATACGGGTGTGGGGGGCACCCCAAAGGCACATCAATTGTTCTATTAGCCGTGTGCGGCGCCCCCCTCCACAGTTTACTCCTCCGGTCATAGTGTCGTAGTGCTTAGGCGAAGCCCTGCTCGGATCACATAACCATCACCGTCACCACGCCGTCGTGCTAATGGAACTCTCCCTCGACCCTCTGCTGGATCAAGAGTTCGAGGGACGTCATCGACCTGAACGTGTGCTGAACTCGGAGGTGTCGTACATTCGGTACTTGGATCGGTTGGATCGTGAAGAAGTTCGACTACATCAACCGCGTTAACCTAAAGCTTCCGCTCTCGGTCTACGAGGGTACTATGCATCTCCTAGATAGATCTTGCGTGAGCATAGGATTTTTTTTGAAATTGCATACTGCGTTCCCCAACAGTACTCTGTTTTGATACTAATAGATTTTTGCAATAAGTATGTGAGTTCTTTATGACTAATGTTGAGTCCATGAATTATACGCACTCTCACCTTTCCACCATTGTTGCCTCTCTAGTACCATGCAACTTTTGCCGGTACCATAAACCCACCACATACCTTCCTCGAAACAGCTACCATACCTACCTCTTATATATGGCATTTCCATAGCCATTCCGAAATATATTGCCATGCAACTTTCCACCGTTCCGTTTATATGACACGCTTCATCGTTGTCATATTGCTTTGCATGATCATGTAGTTGACATCGTATTTGTGGCAAAGCCACCGTTCATAATTCTTTCATACATGTCACTCTTGATTCATTGCACATCCTGGTACACCGCCGGAGGCATTCATATAGAGTCATATTTTGTTCCAAGTATCGAGTTGTGTAATTCTTGAGTTGTAAGTAAATAAAAGTGTGATGATCTTCATTATTAGAGCATTGTTCCATGTGAGGAAAGGATGATGGAGACTGTGATTCCCCCACAAGTCGGGATGAGACTCGAGACAAAAAAAAGAGGCCAAAAAAATGAGAGAAGGCCCAAATAAAAAAATGACAGAAAAGAGAGAAGGGGCAATGTTATTATCCTTTTACCGCAATTGTGCTTCAAAGTAGCACCATGATCTTCATAATAGAGAGTCTCCTATGATATAACTTTCATATACTAGTGGGAATTTTCATTATAGAACTTGGCTTGTATATTCCAATGATGGGCTTCCTCAAATTTCCCTAGGTCTTTGTGAGCAAGCGAGTTGGATGCACACCCACTTAGTTTTCTTTTTGAGCTTTCATAAAATTATAGCTCTAGTGCATCCGTTAAATGGCAATCCCTACTCACTCACATTAATATTTACTGATGGGCATCTCCATAGCCCGTTGATACGCGTAGTTGATGTGAGACTATCTCCTTCTTTTTGGCTTCTCCACAACCACCATCTATTCCACCTATAGTGCTATGTTCATGGCTCACGCTCATGTATTGCGTGAAAGTTGAAGAAGTTTGAGAACGTTAAAAGTATGAAACAATTTCTTGGCTTGTCATCGAGGTTGTGCATGATTTGAATATTTTGTGTGATGAAGATAGAGCATAGCCAGACTATATTATTTTGTAGGGATAAGCTTTCTTTGGCCATGTTATTTTGAGAAGACATAATTATTTTGTTAGTATGCTTGAAGTATTATTGTTTTTATGTCAATATTAAACTTTTGTTTTGAATAATGCGGATATGAACATTCATGCCACAATAAAGAGAATTACATGGATAAATATGTTAGGTAGCATTCCACATCAAAAACTCTGTTTTTATCATTTACCTACTCGAGGACGAGCAAGAATTAAGCTTGGGGATGCCTGATACGTCTCCAACATATCTATAATTTTTTATTCTTCCATGCTATTATATTATCTATTTTGGATGTGTTATATGCATTAATATGCTATGTTATATGATTTTTAGGACTAACATATTAACCTAGAGCCCAGTGCCAGTTCCTGTTTCTTCCTTGTTTTAGAGTTTCATAGGAAAGGAATACCAAACGAATTCCAAACGGAATGAAACTTTCGTGATGATTTTTCTTGGACTAGAAGACATCCAGAGGGCTTTGAGTGCGAGTCAGGTAAGCCACGAGGCGGCCACAAGGTCGGGGGTGCGCCTCCCACCCTTGTGGGCCCCTCGTGACTCCACCAACCTATTTCTTCCGCCTATATATTCTCAAATATCCCAAAACCTACTAGGGGAGCCACGAAACCACTTTTCCACCACTGCAACCTTCTGTACCCATGAGATCCCATCTAGGGGCCTTTTCTGGCATCCTGCTGGAGGGGGATTTGATCATGGAGGGCTTCTACATCAACACCATTGCCTCTCCGATGAAGCGTGAGTAGTTTACCACAGACCTACAGGTCCGTAGCTAGTAGCTAGATGGCTTCTTCTCTCTCTTTGATTATAATTACCATGTTCTCCTCGATGTTCTTGGAGATCTATTCGATGTAATACTCTTTTGCGGTGTGTTTGCTGAGATCCGATGAATTGTGGATTTATGATCAGATTATCTATGAATATTATTTGAATCTCCTCCAAATTCTTATATGCATGATATGATATCTTTGCAAGTCTCTTCGAACTATCGATTTGGTTTGGCCAACTAGATTGTTTTTTCTTGCAATGGGAGAAGTGCTTAGCTTTGGGTTTAATCTTGCGGTGCTCGATCCTAGTGACAGAAGGGGAACCGATATGTGTTGTATTGTTGCCATCGAGGATAACAAGATGGGGTTTTCATCTTATTGCTTGAGTTTATCCCGCTGCATCATGTCATCTTACTTAATGCATCACTCTGTTCTTATGAACTTAATACTCTAGATGTAGGCAGGAGTCGGTCGATGTGTGGAGTAACAGTAGTAGATGCAGGCAGGAGTCGGTCTACTTGATACGGACGTGATGCCTATATTCATGATCATTTCCTTAGATATCAACACAATTATGCGCTTTTCTATCAATTGCTCGGCAGTAATTTGTTCACCCACCGTAATATTTTCTATCTTGAGAGAAGCCTCTAGTGAAACCTATGGCCCTCGGGTCTATTTTCCATCATATAAGTTTCCGATCTACAATTTTAATTTCCTATTTACTTTCTTTGAAATCTTTTACTTTCCATTCCATAAACCAAAAATACCAAAAATATTACTTTACCGTTTATCCATCTATATCAGATCTCACTTTGCAAATAACCGTGAAGCGATTGACAACCCCTTTGTCGTGTTGGGTGCAAGTGTGTTTGTTTGTGCATGTATTCATTGGCTTGTGCATTGTCTCCTACTGGATTGATACCTTGGTTCTCAAAAGATGAGGGAAATACTTACTCTACTTTGCTGCATCACCCTTTCCTCTTCAAGGGAAAAACCAACGCAAGCTCAAGAGGTAGCAATGGTGTTTTCCTACCAATTTATCCCCCTAGGGGCATGCGTAGTAGTAGTTTGCTTGGAGGGCTAATAAACTTTTGCAATAAGTATATGATTCCTTCATGACTAATGTGAGTCCATGGAATATACGCACTCTTACCTTTCCGCAATTTGCTAGCCTCTACGGTACCATGCGTTGACCTTTCTCACCTCGAGAGTCGGTGCAAACTTCGCAGGTACATCCAAACCCTGTGATATAATACGCTCTATCACACATAAGCCTTATTATATCTTCCACAAAACAGCCACCATACCTACCTATTATGGCCTTTCCATAGCCATCCGAGTTATATTGACATGCAACTTCCACCACTTCCGCATTGGTATAGAGTCATACTTTGTTATAGGTATCGAGTTGTAATATTGAGCTGTAAGTAAATAGAAGTGTGATGATCATCAATTTTAATTATTATAGCATTGTCCTAGTAAGGAATGGATGATGGAGACTATGATTCCCCCACAAGTCGGAATGAGACTCCGGACCAAAAGAAAAAAGAAAAAAAAAGAAAAAAAAGGAAAAAAGGAAAAAAATAAAAATAAAAAAAGAAAGAAAGAAGGAAGAGAAGGGGCATGCTAGTCGCAACACTTGTGCTTCAAAGTAGCACCATGTTTTTATATAGGGAGTCTCCTATGTTGTCACTTTCATATACTAGTGGGAATTTTTCATTGTAGGATTAGATGCACACCCACTTAGTTCTCATACTGAGCTTTCATACACTCAGAGCTCTTAGTGCATTTGTTGCATGGCAATCCCTACTCCTCGCATTGATATCGATTGATGGGCATCTCCATAGCCCATTAGTTAGCCGCGTAGATGTGAGACTTTCTTAATTTTTTGTTTTCTCTATATTTACCACTATCATCGTACTCTATTCCACCCATAGTGCTATATCCATGGCTTGCGCTTATGTATTGCGTGAGGGTTGAAAAAGCTGAAGTGCGTTAAAAAATATGAACCAACAGCTCGGCTTGTCATCGGGATTGTGCATGATAAATAGTTTGTGTTAAGAATACAGAGCATGAAAAGACTCTATGATTTTGTAGGGATAGCTTTTTTAGTGTTGATATTTTGAAAGACATGATTGTTTGTTGGGATGCCTGAGTATTGATGTCTTTATGTCAAATTATAGACTATTGCTTTGAATCATTTGTGTCTTAATATTCATGCCATGATTAGACATATGATCAAGTTTATGCTAGGTAGCATTCCACATCAAAAATTATCTTTTTTATCATTTACCTACTCGAAGATGAGCAGGAATTAAGCTTGCGGATGCTGATACGTCTCCATTGTATCTAATTTTTTTGATTGTTTCATGCCAATATTATACAACTTTCACATACTTTTGGCAACATTTTATATGATTTATTGGACTAACCTATTGATCCACTGCCTAGTGCTAGTTCCTGTTTTTTGCATGTTTTTTTATTTCGCAGAATATCCATATTGTTGGGGATATAACTACTGAGTATGACCCACCCAGGAGGGGCCGGGTCATGCCTCTAGCTGCTTAAGATGAGAAGGCCCAAGAGGATGATGAAGATGGCGACCCATAGAGAAAGCTTATTGAAGGCCCAAGACCCGGGGGTGACTTGAGGCCCATGGGTATGAACCGCCATATGTTTAACTTGTATTGTAAGGCAAGCTTAGTTGGTCACCGAGACGGACACGTTGTGTATGAGCCGGCCGGGACTCTGTAAGCCGTCGGGCATCAACCTATGTATATAAAGGGGTGACCCGGCGGCGGGTTAACTCAAGAAACAACTCCTCGTGATCTAGGTCAAGCGTATTCGCTCCCTGGTAATCGAAACATAAGAAATACAACCTAAAGAAGGAGTAGGCTTTTACCTCATTGAGAGGGGCCGAACCTGGGTAAACTCTCTGTGTCCTTTGTCCCATTTAACCCCTTTAAGCTAACCTAGCTGCGATGGCTCCACACCTAAGTCCTTTTGCTAGGGTGTCTGCCGTGTTAAGTCCATGACAGTTGGCGCCCACAATGGGGCGAACGCACAGTGGTTTCGAGTTCTTGATGGGCGACTTCGCAGGCATCAAGGGATACGTCATGGGCCGGATGCCCATGAGTCGTCACGGTAAGCTCTACATCGACGATGCTGGCTGGGCCCCCGACTCTGGCTTAATTGAGTATGGGTACCGGGTCCCCTTCAGCGGAATCCATGTATTCATCGGCAAGATCGGTGAGTCAGGGCCTGAGCCATATGTCTGCACCGACATCATCGAGACGGCTCAACGCACACGACCCGCTAAGGTTCAAGGCGCCGTGAAGCATGCCTTTGTTGGTTTCATCCATGGGGCGGATCTTGTGGATGGATCTGTGAGACAGTAACCTGCTCTGATGGTGAGTCTTCAACTGGGGAGACCAATTCAATGTATCAATTGCAAGATGGCAGGCTTGGGGGCTGTTCTGATGGCGACAGTATTCCGGACACCTATGAGCCGTCGAACCAGGTTGCAATCTTGATGGCTGGTACACAACCAGTGCTCAATTCGTCAACTGCTGCGGCCATGACTTCCAGTTCAACAGCTGCAGCGACGGCTAGAGCAAGCGGCTTTGCACGCCCGCCGGCGCAGGTTTTGAACGAGCTGTTGGATGCTACCGCAACTTTAATGGGGCGGGGGGCAGAGGTAACCCCGGAGACTCAAGAACAACACAAAGTGGATGTTCCGAAGCTGCGAGATGAGATAGCCCAAGCCAAGGAAGAGATTGCTGCTGAAAATGCTAGGATGGCGACAGAGTGAGCCGCCTTGGATGCACAATCACAACGGATTTAGGCAGAGTCATTCCGGCTCACCTTGGATCAGAACGCTTCAAACGCTATTATGAGGAGGAGGCACCAGACCCGTTTACCCGCAGAGTTTGAGGCTAGGAACCTTTTCAGCACGCCTGGGGTAGGGACTAGTGACCCGCCCGTGGTGAACCGGGCTGTTGAGCAACCGTGACCGGAGCACAGGTTCAGCCACGTGTTGTAGACCCGCCTCGTTTGAATTTGACTCTGCCGTAGCATGTTCTGACACTGCCGAGTCATTATTCTAACCCTATGGACAATACGATTGCTGCGGCTACACGATTTGCGGCTCTCCCTATGGAAGGCGAGTCACCAGCCGCGATGGAGGTACAGAGGGCCGGAGAGCTTCTTCACACAGCGGTGGCCTAGTAGGCGGCTTATTCGTACATCCGTGAACGGACTCATTCAACCCCTTGTCCAAGACGGAGTTATAGCAGGCATATTGACTCGCCAGTAGTTTCTAGTAGTGAGCGACACCATAACCAGCCTCGTAGGCATGACCCGCCGCGTGCTGGTAATGATGCTCAGACTTTGGTGGATCAGGGCAGGGCCCGTCGTGAGGCTGAACTGGCGGCTCAACAACAATCTACGATTTACCCATCGGCGTCTGTGGAGGCAGGAGTGACCTCTAGAACCCTTGGTGTGCCATGGTTAGTACCGGCTCTATGTAACGAGCGCTTTCCTAAGGATTTCAAGGGCCCCCGCAAGGTGCCTAATTACACAGCGGATCAGCCCCCAAAGGCCTTGATTGATTGTTATGAGATGGCTATGGAGATGTTGGATGTTAGTGATGCTGCATGTGCTAAGTTCTTCACCATGATGTTGGATGGGCCGACATGCACTTGGCTAAAAGGATTGCCCCCTAACTCCATCAGGTCATGGGCCGAATTGAAGATGCGTTTTATCCAAAATTTCAAAGACACATGCAAGCAGCCTATGTCGATCCTTGATTTAGACTCTTATGTCCAGGGTGAGGGTGAGTCTACCACCAATTGGGTGCATCGGATCTCGACCGTTATACACTCATTGGACAGTATCAACGCCGGTTCAGCCGTCCTAATGTTGGAAAAGAATTGTCGTTCCCTTCCCCTTAAGCAGAAACAGGGCGGCTTAAGCGCCACTGCAATGATATGTCAGAGCTAATGGTGGCTCTCGTTAAATACCTGACTCTGATAGTACTAAGGACCCCGAGTCTGATGAGGAGAAGGTTGGTAAGGGGAAGAAGAGTGGCAATGCAAAGGGACATCAACATAATACAGCGGGTCAAGGTGGCAACGGTAAGCGCAAAGATGATGGCGGTTTAGACTTTCTGGATAACACCAATGCACAGAATAATAATCAGCGTCGTAAGGGGAAAGCGTCAACGCCCTGGTTTGGAGGGCCAAAGTTCAACCTTGAGGCAATGATGAATCAACCTTGCCCGAAGCACGGTACGCAAGAGAAGCCGACCAGTCATCTACGGAAGGATTGCTTCATCACGACGGAGTACAGAAATTCCAGCTTTTTCCAAAATAATCATGGCCCGAAAGGCGGCTCAGGGTCCGGCTCTCACGTACCTGGTTTTGGGGGTGGCGGCTCAAGCTCCGGTTATCAGGGCCAAGGCTATCAAGCTGGTTTTAATCAGCAATCTGGTCAAGGGAATCAACAACAGCAGTCTGGTTATCAGAGCAATCCGAAATAGCTAAATAGTGGTCAGTATCATGTGTTGACCACGAGCTTGTGCAAACGAGATCAGAAGATTCATAAGAGAGCGGTGAACGCAGTTGATCCGGCAGTCCGTCGATACTTACGATGGTCTGAACATCCTATTGTATAGAGACGTGAGGATCACCCGCCCCGGGTCGATAATCCGCGTCAGTTAGCTTTGGTGGTTGCTCCCTAGGTTGGAGGGTACAAGTTCACTAAAGTGCTTATGGATGGTGGCAACAGCATCAATATCCTTTATTATGATACTTTTCACCGTATGAATTTGACTAACAAAGATCTTAAGCCGTCTTCTACTGTTTTTCATGGGGTGGTGCCTGGTAAGTCGGCGTACCTAGTGGGTAAGATAGCTTTGGAAGTAGCTTTTGGAGAAGATCGTGATTTCAGAGTTGGGACATTGACTTTTGAAGTAGTCAAGATCAAGAGCCCTTATCATGCCCTGTTTGGACGGCCTACTTATGCTAAATTCATGGCACGACCTTGTTATGTTTACTTGCAGCGTAAGATGCCAGGTCATAAGGGCACCATCACAGTACACAACAACAAGAAGATAGATTTGGAGTGTCAAGAAGGAGATGCTGCTTATGCTGAGTCTGTTTGTGCAACCGAGGAGCTGAAGTTCTACAAAGACAATGTTGACCCGGCTGATATGACACCTTTGAAAAAGCCAACCACAAAGCATGGCCCTTTGTTTAAGTTTAAGTCCGCAGATGACACTAAGCTGGTTGAATTTGTTCCTACCGACTCATCAAAGCAGTTCAGTATGAGTGCTAATGTGGATCCAAAATAGGAAAGCACGCTCATCGAGTTCATCCGTGAGAACAGGGACATCTTTGCATGGAAGCCTTCAGACATGCCAGGTGTACCGAGGCAACTCGTTGAGCACACTCTCAATGTTGATCCAAAGTTTAAACTGGTCAAGCAATTCCTTCATTGTTTTAATGAAGAGAGGTGTAAGGCCATTTGTGAAGAAGTGGCCCGGCTCTTGGCGGCTGGGTTTATCATTGAAGTTTTTCATCGTGAATGGCTGGCTAACACGGTGCTGTTACTTAAGAAAAACGGCACCTGGCGCATGTGTCTGGGTTACACAGACCTTAATAAAGCCTATTCGCCTGATCCTTTTGCTCTTCCTTGTATTGATCAGATTATTGATGCTACGGCGGGTTGTGAGCATTTGAGTTTTCTAGATGCTTATTATGGATATTATCAGATCCAGATGGCAATTAGGGACCAAGAGAAGATGCTTTTATCACTCCCTTTGGAGCCTTCTGCTATATGTGTATGCCCTTTGGGCTCAAGAGTGCCCAGGCGACTTATCAGCGGTGTGTTCAAAATTGCCTTCGTGACCAGATTGGACGCAATGTTCATGCTTATGTGGATGATATTGTTGTGAAGTCTAGGAAGAAGGAGACCTTGATCGATGACTTGAAAGAGACCCTAGACAATCTCCGGGTCTACAATATGATGCTTAACCCGGCCAAGTGTGTCTTTGGTGTGCTAGCAGGCAAGCTCTTGGTTTTTTTGGTTTTTGAAAGAGGCATTGAAGCTAACCTGGAGAAAATCAAGGCTATCACTTCCTTGGCTAAGCTGGCATGTATTAATGATGTCCAGCGTCTAGCGGGTCATATTGTGGACTTAAGCCGGTTTATAAGCCGTCTGGGCGAAAAGGCTATCCCTCTGTATCAGATGATGAAGAAGACATATCAGTTTGTCTGGAGTGATGCAGCCGATCAGGCGTTTGAGGCATTGAATAAGCAGTTGGCTGAGCCACAGATCCTTGCAGCTCCTATTGATAAGGAGCCCTTACTGTTATATGTGGCTGCTTATAGCTGAGCCATCAGCGTGGCAATTGTTGTGGAACGGAAGGAATCAGACAAGGAATATCCGGTTCAGCGTCCGGTTTATTATGTAAGTGAGGTACTCATTGAATCTAAGCAGAGGTACCCACATTGGTAGAAGCTGGTTTATGGGGTGTTCATGGCTAGTCGTAAATTGAAGCAGTATTTCTTCGGTCATCCCATCACTTTGGTCAGTTCTGCTCCTTTGGGGGATATTATTCAAAACAGAGAAGCCACAGGTCGGGTAGCTAAGTGGGCCATTGAGCTTGGACCCCATAGTTTGAAGTATATGCCCCGGACAGCTATCAAGTCTCAAGCACTTGTGGATTTCATCAATGACTGGACAGAGTTGCAGATGCCTAAGGAGAAGCAGGATAGCACATGTTGGACTATTCACTTTGATGGATCCAGGCAGTTGGAAGGCTCGGGGGCTGGAGTTATTTTGACTTCCCCACGAGGTGATAAATTTTGTTATGTCTTAAGGTTGATGTTCCCTTGTACTAATGATGCAGCTGAGTATGAAGCCTTGTTCCATGGTCTTCGGATGGCTAAAGAGATGAAGCTAAGCTGGCTGAGGTGTTTTGGCGACTCAGATTTGGTGGCTTAGCAAGTTTCAGGAACATGGGATTCCAAAGATCCACTCATGGTGGCTTATCACCGAGAGGTTGATACTATTGCTGGTCATTTCCAAGGTTATTAAGTGGAACATGTTAATCACAGGAAAAATGAGGCGACTAATGCTTTAAGTCGGGTAGGGCCCCAGTGTAAACCGGTACCACCTAATTTTTTCCTTGATATTTTGCATAATCCTTTAGTTAAATTGCCTACGGAGGAAGATCTTGTTGTTCCTGACCCGGAGGCACAATTGGTGGTGGCTCTTCATGCTATTGCTAATTGGATAGTTCCATATTTGGCTTATCTGACCCAGGGTGAGTTACCTGAAGATGAAACTTTGGCCAGGCAGATAACCCAATGGTCTAAGTCAATGAATATTGTCAACAGAGAGTTGCACCGATGCAGTGTCATAGGGGCGTTTCAACGTTGTGTTTCTCCTGAGGAGGGCAGTGAGATTCTATGAGAGATTCATGAAGGAGATTGTGTCCATCATGCCGGCTCTAAATTCTTATGGCTAAGGCTTTTCGTCATGGGTTCTATTGGCTGATGGCTCATACTGATGTAGAGGATTTGGTCAGCAAATGTGATGGTTGTCAGAAATTTTCAAGACGAGCTCATGTGCCGGCTCAGGAGTTGAGGATGATTCCAATTACTTGGCCATTTGCAGTCTGGGGGCTGGATATGGTTGGACCTTTTAAAAGATCCAATTATAAAAGAGTCACCTCTTGGTGGCGGTTGACAATTTTACAAAGTGGGTTGAGGCAGAGCCGGTCAGCAAGTGTGACGCGGTAACAGCGGTTCAATTCATCAAAAAGGTGATTTTCCGTTTTGGTTACCCTCATAGCATCATCACTTATAATGGCACTAATCTATCTAAAGGTGCTATGAAATAATTTTGTCAACATGAACATATTCATCTTGATCCTTCATCCATGGTCCACCCATAGTCCAATGGTCAAGCTGAAAGAGCCAAGCAAGAAATCTTGAGAGGTATAAAACCCCGTCTTATGGTCCCTTTGCAGAGGACGTCGGGTTGTTGGGTGGAGGAGTTGCCATTAGTGTTATGGAGTATCAATACCACCCCAAACAAATCTATGGCTCACACGCCTTTCTTCATGGTTTACAGAGCAGAGGCGGTTCTCCCTAGTGACATCCGTCATGAGTCGCCCCGTGTGGCGGCTTATGTTGAAGCTGATAATGAACAAGCACGTCAGGATGCTCTTGACCTTCTGGATGAGGACCGTGACCTTGCGGTGGCTCGCTCGGCAATTTACCAGCAAGATATGCGTCGTTATCATAGCCGTCGGGTTAAAACCCGGACATTTCAAGAAGGAGATTTGTTGCTCCGGCTCATCCAGGATCAAACTACATGCACAAGTTGTCCCCACCTTGGGAAGGGCCTTTTGTGGTCAGCAAAAATCTGAACAATGAGTCATACTACCTCACTACCTCATTGATGTTCGAGAGCACAAGGACTCACGGAAATCTAAGGAGGAGACCCGCCGACCGTGGAATATTGCTCATCTTCGGCCTTATTACACCTGAGCCACCGGCTCTTGTGATGTACATACTTCTACCAATGTACATATTATGATTTGTATAATAAAGTCGGCATCCCTGATAATTAAGGGCCTTTGTCATTCCATTTCTGAGAATCTGAGTCTTCATTGTCAATTCATAAGGTCACTTGGGGGCTTCCTGCTTATTGAGCATAGCTATGACTACCCTCTTGATCCGGCTTGTATGTCTTGTTTGCAAATTACTTGGGGGCTTCCTGCTCATTGAGCATAGCTATGACTACCCTACTGATCCGGCTTGTATGCCTGGATTGAAATATTATTTAGGGGGCTTCCTGTTTAATGAACAGAGCTTTGTTTACCCTTTTAATTGGCTTGGACGCTAGGTGAGGGAGTTCTGGACTAAGGGGTCCTCGGGCGTCGGGCCTATTGGACATGGACTGGACTGATGGGTTGTGAAGATACAAGACCGAAGACTCTCACTTGTGTCCCGATGGGACTCTCCTTGGTGTGGAAGGTAAGCTTGGCGTCCGGATATGAAGATTCCTTTCTCTGTAACCATTTTGTACAACCCTAGTCCCCTCCGATGTCTATATAAACCGGAGGGTTTAGTCCATAGGGACGATCATAATCATACAGGCTAGACTTCTAGGGTTTTAGCCATTACGATCTCGTGGTAGATCAACTCCTGTAATATTCATATTCATCAAGATCAATCAAGCAGGAAGTAGGGTATTACCTCCATAGAGAGGGCCCGAACCTAGGTAAACATCATGTCCCCTGTCTCCTGTTACCATCGACCTTAGACGCACAGTTCGGGACCCCCTACCCGAGATCCACCGGTTTTGACACCGACATTGGTGCTTTCATTGAGAGTTCCGCTGTGACGTCGAAGACAGGATTGATGGCTCTCCTTGTTATTAAGAATGGTATCACCTTTGGAGGAGCCCTGGCCTCAGGGGAAACCCTCCAGCTCCGCAGTTTTACCATGACTGCCCATACGGCCGTCAAGCCGATGATGACTTCTCGGGGTCATCAAAAATCACCTTCGACTAGGAAAACTCCAAATGGATGGATCTGATGGAGTTGTCATGTTTAAACGAACTCCTAGATCGCATCGCCGCCTTGGGGGTCGCTAAAGACTACGATCAGATTGGGCTTAAACCCGGTCAGAGAGAAATCAAATCTCCGCCGATCACCCATCAGATAGCGGTAGTAGAGGAGCAAAACAACCACTCTTCCTCTATATTGAGGACGAACTATGTTCGGATTTCCGAGCTCGAAGAGCCGGATACCTATCCACGGAACGACGCGCCCTATCCTTCGAACTTAGAATCGGATGATGGGCCTGAAAAATCAGTTGATATCCCGGACCCCGAACCATTAAGCTCGGAGATTTCTCAAACTTCGGATCCTAAATTGGGCCAGGGTTCGGATTTAAAGCCACCCACCCACCCAGATATACGCGGTCTCATGTACATACGGCTACAGTCTGTGGAAACAGTCCATCACTATTGGGCCAGATTCATCCTTGTCAAAGACAAGATTAAAGATTGCCATGACGAAGACGCGATCTCAGCATTCTGCAATAATTGCACAGACGTAGGAATCCTCAACACCATCAACCGCCATCGTGTATTACACTTCGCTGACTTGGCAACCATCGTACAGAAGTACTGCGCAATGGAAAGTGCCTAGAAAATTCAGGCAGCCCACTTGGAACCACCGGTTTCCACTCAACCCTTCGTCTGGGCAAAAAGGATGCAACCTCGCGGGGCACCCGAACCAATAGTAAAGAAATCTAAGCACACTACAGGGCGCGGAACCATTCTAGAGGGATGGCTTGATAGGCCATGCAAAATACACACAACATCGTATACCATACCAACCCACAGCCTTAGAGCATGATGGATACTCCAGCAAGTGGCCAAGAGCGGCGAGGATATCCTCACCAAAAAAATATCCCAGAGCAACACCACCTGGAAGACGACGACCTCAGTGTATTGACGGTCTTTGAGACTTTTGCTTCAAACAATCGGCACAAAAGGGCCCTCCGCGACCTCGCCAAAGTCTGCCAAGTCACGGCAACAAACCCTTGGAACAACACGGCCATAACTTTCAATGGAAGTGACGAACCAAAATTCTGGACAGTCCGGGCACCGGCCGCCTTGGTGCTCAATCCAATTGTGGACGGTTTTCAGCTCACCAAAGTGCTCATGGATGGCGGCAGCAGACTAATCCTCATATACGAGGATACACTCAACAAAATGGAAATAGACAGGAGCCGCATCGAGCAAAGCAGCATGACCTTCTGAGGAATCATTCCCAGTCGGGAGGTACGATGTGCGGGAAAAACCACACTTGACGTGGGATTCGGCACGCTAGAGAATTATCGGTCCGAAGAGATAACCTTCCAAGTGGCCCCTCTTAACAGCGGATATCACGCCCTATTGGGGCGAGATGCATTTACACGCTTCCAAGCTATACCTCATTACGGGTATATGAAGCTCAAGATGTCTGGGCCCAATGGTATGATCACTCGGCGATGCGCCATACCTCGTCTCCGCCCACTTCGAATATTGATCCCTCTTGGTTACGAGGGATGAGGCAGAATAGTTTCCTCCATAATTCAAAATGGGCCTGGCAGCCCAAGAATAGCTCACAAAGAGCAACGTAACTCGCGATGTGCAGGATGGAGGCAGGAGTGAAACTGTGCAGTTGGAGGCCATAATACTCTAGAAGTCCTCGGAGGAACGGATGGATTGGAAATTCGACGCCTCTTAGCAAGTAGGGAACGAAGCACACTCGTTCCCCCTGGATGGATTGGGGAAATTCTCAGCCTGAGCCCCGCCGTTGAAGGAAGCCAATCCTGCTCGAACGGGGACTAGATCCGTGGGGGGAAGAAATCCCTGTGTTTGCAGCTTCACCAGCTGACCATGGGATACGGAACATCTCTCCCAATCGCCTTTTTCGGAGCCGTGGGGACGGGAGGAAGAACTGGGAGCGCTAGCCATGTTGGAGTAGTTCCTCCTATCAAGCTCTAAGGATTTTCCGCATGGTGTGGAATGGATCTGAGATCCAATCCCTTTAAATAGACACTTCTCTTACATGGCCGGGGGTGTTATGTGCAAAAAATACCCTGACCTCTCGTATTCGCTCGACATGTGGAAGCTGAAGTCATGGATGCAGAAGCCGATGGGTACGACATTAAATGGAAGGCCGAATACAGCTCTCTGAAAGTCATCGGAAGGAGGAACCTGCCTTGCAATGCCGAGGACAATCTGCGCGCCGGACACATCATCATTGAAAGCCTGGTTCAGGGGCTACTGAGGGAGTCCTGGACTAACGGATATAAACTGGAGGGTTTAGTCCATAGGGACGATCATAATCATATAGGCTATACTTCTAGGGTTTTAGCCATTACGATCTCGTGGTAGATCAACTCTTGTAATACTCATATTCATCAAGATCAATCAAGCAGGAAGTAGGGTATTACCTCCATAGAGAGGGCCCGAACCTGGGTAAACATCGTGTCCCCTGTCTCCTGTTACCATCGACCGTAGACGCACAGTTCGGGATACCCTACCCAAGATCGGCCGGTTTTGACACCGACACCAGGTGTATTCACGAAAAATCCGGATTATCCTACCTTTGTATGCCTGCCACTCCGACCAGGTAATCCTGAAATGACTCGCCGTACTCTTGACAGTCAATCTTATAAAGACCCTGAACTTGTCAAAGGTAAAACAGCGATTGGTCATGTGAGACCCGACTTACAGGTTTGAATTAAGGATTAACTCCTTGGCTGTGTGGCCCTTGAATAGCACTTGATATTGAGGCTTGGCAGCCTATGAAGTCCTATTTTTTCTGGTTTGTATTTGCTTTGAACATTTTTTGAGATTCATCTTTTGTACCATATTGATATATAGTTTAAAATTGATTCGGGCCATGTTGCCTTGATCATTATGGTTCATATTTGAATCTGTCCGTAGTTTTGATAACCCAGCCTGGTTTTGGACGGTAAGTCACCAGTGTGCTTTGATTATGCGCTTGGAGTTCGGCGCCCTAAGTCTTTGGGATGTTACCCTTGCTGCATATGGCATTGTAAGCCGGAAGTATGAATATATTGCACAGGGCGCTATGCTCTACGTCTTTGGGTTGTTACCCTTACTGCCTATGGCATGGTAAGACGGCGGTATGAAAAAATATAAACAAGTATGTTATTTACTTGTTATGGATAAACGAGGTTTTGATAAACCCGCCCTGGTTATGGACTATATAGTCACTGGTGGATTTTATATGGGTCATTATGACCCGCCCTGGGGTAAACCGCCAGGGCACTTGTTATCTGCTTGTGTGCAGGGAATATGATAAACATGGTCTGCATGATTGATGGCATTATAAGCATAAGTAGCAGACCTTCAACATCAGATCGGGATCCAAAAGTGTTATGCAAATAAACATGCACGATGGCATGGAAGATCACTGTTTTCAAACTAGCCTATTAGAAGACATCGAGCGGCCCAAAAGAATAAGTTTTTTTGATACATACAACATCCAAGGCTGTGGATGATAAATCGTCCCTTGGATCAGTTGTCTTGGCCTTCACGTGTTGACGCTTCCGGGTCATCTTGCACCGGCTCTTCTTCTTCTTGATCACCCATTGGCTGGAAGTCATGTGTGGCCCAGTTGATGCCAGTCAAAGCTCTAAACATAGCTTCATCATCTATAAGACTTGATGGATCAATGTCAGGAGCGAAGGTGTGCTTACGTGTGGGCGGAATAAGATCCACAACTTCATGAACTGGCGCCTTCACTTTAGTGTTCTCAGCATCATAAACCGGGTGGTACTTGGAGAGGTCCGTCTCATCAACTAATTTGCTTGCCCACGGATGCATCTCTCTTACTATTTGGGTGAAGTCATCAGCGTTGAAAGGAGACCCATCTTCTTTTACACTAGGACAATCGGCGATATTTGTTCTGGGTTAAGTTCAGCCTACCACGCCTTTGCCCGGCTCAAGGCAGTGATAGCACCGGCTCTGGCGGCTGATTGCTTTAATTCTTCCACCCTTTGTGGTAGCACAGATAGCTTTTCCAACACTTCCTTGATAAGGGAAGGTGGTTGCTTCTTATGCAAGGCAGCAGAAATCGCCCGTTGGGCGCCAATGTACAACTGCTCTACAAGGGGATATACGGCTTTCAGCCTTATGCACATATCATCGCCCAACCTGGAAATTCTGGAACATGCATTGGCAAGTATATTTATGAAACGACTCAATGGTTGTTCAACATGGATGAAGAAATATTGAAGTATCCTAATACTTACCAAAGATGGCCGCTGGCATGCTGTTGATTTGATATTTTAAATTAGACAACTCACTAGTTACCGGCTTAAGGGTAGCTTCAGTGTCTTCTGCTCTTTTCAGTAGGGCTGCCTTCTCGGTCTCCCAGCCGGTTTTATCAGCACTGAAGTCTTGTTTAGCTTTTCAATGTTTTCCAAATGGTCTTCAGCTCTGATTTTGCCTTTGAAGTCTCATATTGCTAGGTTTGAATGTTTGCCCTCAGATCATTGATTTGGGATTCCTTCATATTTAATTCAGCCTGCAACATGAACAAGATAGGAGGCATTATGATCATCTTATTTCAAGTCCCAAGCACAATACCAGTATTTTACTTGGCACTTGGGGGCCGGCTAATGTACATTGCTCTTTTTGAAGACAAATCTATGATGACCTGGCTAAACTGCTATGACTATAGCCGACTCATGGGGGTTACATACTTGTATTTTATTCACAATTATGGTGATAAGTCCCGGCTTATCCATGTGCGAAATTGATCACTGCTATTTGAAGTCCCGGCTTTAGCTATGCAGCTTAAGCCGACCCTTAGGGGCTACTTGTTTGATTCTACAATTTCAGTATGCCATGACATGAATGGAAGACTACCAAGGTTATTTAAAGTCTACAACATATTCCATTTTCTCATATCTAGTAGACTTGGCGGCTGGTAAAGATATATTTATATGAAGAAGATTGCAATGCTTACTTCAAAAGGCTCTTTCATGAGGTTGACCAGGCCGGCTTCAAAGTCACGGCTGGTGTGAAGGCGGTTTAGATAGCCCGAATGAATTTCTTCAGCATTGAACCAGGCATAGCTTTCCAAGTCTAATTTCCACTTGCCCTTATCGATGTGAAAATTCTTCTTTTGCGTTGTGCTTGGATAAGGCGGCGGGGTTGCCGGGAGCTGTATAAGCTGTCCCAGTGATTGTTACATCTTCAGTTTCTTAAACCGGTTGAGCGGGGCTGGGCGGCTTAGCATTCTCCGGGTCAATGTTCATGGGTTCATGGTGACAAGATGCTCTTCTGGTGGCGGATCATCCATGGCTGATTCAGAAGTTTGGTGCAAGGATTCAGACACTGTTTGTTTCTCCGGATCAACACCTTTGGGATCTTCGGCCGGTTTAGTAACCTTCAGCTTCTTGCTGGGCTTGGCCATAGCGCTGAAAATAAAACATATCATGAGGTTAGTATACCAATTGAATAAGGAGTTAAAATAGGCAGGTTTAAGTGTTCTTACCCAGGTACAGTCTTGAAAAGAGGGACCTGAGTCCCAGTTGAGTCGCTAGAAGAAGAATGAGAGGTTCCCTGATAGTTTGAATCAGAAGGGTTAAGAGGCTGTAGAAAGAGACCCGCCATGGGAAGAGCTAAGTCGAAAATTTGTGAAACCTCTGCGCGGCGCTGGCGAGGAGCCGGCGTGTTGGGTAAGCCGGAGGACAGAACCCCACCGCTGCTATTCCGGGTTGTGCGGCGGGCTTCATGCTGTTGTTTCTCCAAAATAAAGTTGGGATCCAAGTAAGCTAAAGGGTGGGAAAACCTTACTTTCCGGCTCGCTTGACGAACTTTCTGTCTTGGCAGAGGTTCTGAGCCGGAGGAAAGGATAGTTACCTCTTCACCATCTGTGTGGCTGCCTTCCGCGTCATCTTGATAGTGATCATTGTCAATAAGATGTACAAAAAATGAGCCAATGGAGTCAAGTTCTACCTCTAACTCATCATCATCCAAGTTCAATAACTCGGAGGGGGTGGTCTTCTTCTTGGCAGGCTTTTTCTGAGCCTTGTTCTTTGTCTGGGTCTTCTTGGCCGGCTTATCCTGTAGCTTCCTATTCCAAAAAGGAGAATCGGCCTGCAGAAATAAAATGGGTATAGGAGGACAATTCAAATGAGGAAATGATTAAACCGGAAACCGTTTAAAGCTTACAGCTGGCGGCTTGTTGAGAGTGCAGAAAGGAATCAGTCCAGTTTTGCTGCAATCTTCCAAACTCTCATTCAACAGAGACTTGGTCATGTCATTGATGTCATCATCAGTCAGCTGTATCTGGTAGTGGCGTTGCGGATCTTTTAACTCGCCGGTGTACTCGCACATCAAACCGGGGTGGCGACTTGAGGGAAAAAATTTCCAGGCGAACCATCATCGAACCAGGTCGATTCTGGTCAAACCATTGGCCATTAAGGCTCTAATCTTCGAAAATACGGGCATATATTTGGCCCATTCTGCTGTGCTGATCCGATCAGGGAGGGGGTGCCTGTTGCTAAGCCGGGTCTCACGATAACCCTGCAGAGGATTTTCCCCTTTTGGAGAGGTGTCCTGACAGTAGAACCAAGTTTGGTTCCAGTCCTTGGGGTGACTGAGCAGTTTGGCAGCTGGGAAGGTGGCGTCTTTCTGCCTTGAATTGAAATGCCGCCTAATTCTAGGCTGGGTCCGTTCATAAATTCAGTCTGGCCGTTTAAGTAGTATAACTCTCTAAATAGTTCTACAGTGGGTTCCTGCTGAAGGTATACTTCGCAAAACACTTGAAAATTAAAGATATTTGTGACAGAATTGGGTTCAATTTCTTGAGGATGGAGTTGGAAGAAGTGCAGTACATCACATAATTTTTTTGAACCGGGCGGAATGAACCCCTGGAGCAAGTGATCTGTGAAGATGACAACTTCACCCTCCTTGGGTTCGAGGATGGTTTCTGCTCCTGGGGCTCTCCAATGAATGACATTCTTTGCGGCTAAAACGCCTACTTGAACATGTTCATCCAACGCTTGCTCGGTAACCCAGGAAGCGACCCAGTTGCAGGAGGTGATGGTCTTGGTCATTTTTGAGGAAGAAGGTCTAAAAAGAAAATATTGCCGGTTTAAGATTATGCTGTTAAGCCGGCCATTGATTCAAAAGTAAGTGCTATAAAGAGGCAATGTATTAAGCCGGAAGATAACACCGAGTTATGCGGATACATATATTGGCGTCTTAAAAGGGACTAATGGTACATGGCAGGTTATGGTTTATCAGTTAAGCCGCACAAACTGTTGCCATATTTCAGATCTATAAATGAGGATTTGCTAAGTGATGGACAAACAGATTCAACAGATCGACACTACGATTTTGGATCTGCAACAGTTTAGAAAAAAATAAATTCTAGACCTAAAGTGAAGGCAGTGGAAGAACTCATGCGTTCGGATGGATCTTATACAGAAAAAAATGCCTACGACAACTGGAAAAGGGATGCTAAGCCACTACTGCGCGTTTTCAATATCATGTTCAGATTCAACTATGCGATCTAAAGAGGAAAAAAATGAAGAACAACGAAGAACTCCGATGAACTAGGCAAACCCTAGTATGGATCTGATGTAGGACGCGTACCTGTTGATGCTGATGAATTGAGGGAGTGCGCCGCGTTTCTCTGGTTCGTTCAGGTTTATGCAGCGGCCGGAGTTGGAGACGCTGGAGGAAGACGGCGGCGGCGGCGGAGCTCGGGCGCTGTGGAGTCACAAGAAGGAAGAAGATGCAGCGGCAGGGGGTAAAAAATGAAAAGGACCCCATGTCCCTATTTATAAGGTAGTGGATAGACGGCATGCACGGGAACCGAGGAGGCCGAAAAATGATTATGTGGCTGCACGGGCGCCTCGATTTTCGGGAGGTCCATTAAAGTTAAAAATATGCTTAGATGTTCTTGGCTTCATGCAAAGTTAATGTGAGATGACGTCATGGTGGGTTAACACAATTATTTGAGCTGACGTCATGGCGGATTATAGCAAGATCATAAAAGTTGACGATGGAAGATTTTTCTAAGTCAAGCACTGAAGATTGATGTGAACAAGTTCAAATCAACAAGGGGCCTAATGTTGGGGATATAACTACTGGGTATGACTCACCCAGGAGGGGCTGGGTCATGCCACGGGCGGCTTAAGATGAGAAGGCCCAAGAGGATGATGAAGATGGCGGACCATAGAGCAAGCTTATTGAAGGCCCAAGACCCAGGGGCGACTTGAGGCCCATGGGTATGAACCACCATATATTTAACTTTTATTGTAAGGCAATCTTAGTTGGTCACCGAGCCGGACACGTTGTGTATGAGCCGGCCTGGACTCTGTAAACCGCCGGGCATCAACATCTGTATATAAAGGGGTGACTTAGCAGCGGGTTAACTCAAGAAACAACTCATCGAGATCTAGATCAAGCGTATTCTCTCCCTGGTAATTGAAACCCAAGAAATACAACCTAAAGCAGGAGTAGGCTTTTACCTCATTGAGAGGGGCCGAACCTGGGTAAATTCTATGTGTCCTTTATTCGTTTAACCCCTTCAAGCTAACCTAGCTGCGATGCTTCCACACCTAAGTCCTTTTGCTAGGGCATCTGCCGTGTTAAGGCCGCGACACATATCAAACGAAGTCCAAATGCAATAAAAATTTGCGGATAATTATGTTGGAATTTTTGTGATTTTTGGGAGGTGGAATCAATGTAAACGGAGGCCCACGGCCTCCACAACCCACCAAGGCGTGCGGGCACCCCCTGGCGCGCCAGGTGTGTTGTGCCCTCCCCGTAAGTCGGTTGGGGCCCTTCTTCGAGCGCAAGGAAGATAATTTATGGAAACAATCTTGTAAAAATTTCTGCGCAATTGGAGTTACGGATCTTCGGGAATTTAAGAAACGGTGAAGGTCTAGAAAATAGGAACGCGAAGCAGAAGAGAATAGAGGGATAGATCCAATCTCGGAGGGGATCCCGCCCCTCCGCTGCCATGGAGGCCATGGACCAGAGGAGGAAATCTCCTCCCATCTAGGGGGAGGCCAAGGAAGAAGAAGAAGGAAGGGGCCTCTCTCCCCCTCTCTCCTGGTGGCGCCGGAACGCCGTCGGGGCAAGGATTGTGACGATGATCTACATCAACAATCTTGGTACCATCGACACCAACTCTCTTCTCCTCTACGCAGCAGTGTAAAACCTCTACTCCCCATTGTAATCTCTACTTAAACATGGTGCTCAACTCCATATATTATTTCCCAATGATCTATGGTTATCCTATGATGTTTGAGTTGATCTGTTTTGTCCTATGGGTTAATAGATGATCATGATTGGTTTGAGTTGTATATTTTATTTTTGTGCTGTCCAATGGTGCCCTCCGTGTTCGCGAAAATGGAGGGATCCCCTCTGTAGCATGTTGTAATACGTTAATGGTTCTCTTATGGTGGGTGGCGTGAGTAAGGGAACACATACCCGAGTTTAGGGGTCATTGTGTATGCGATAAAGAGGACTTGATACTTAATGCTATGGTTGGGTTTCATGACCTTAATGATCTTTAGTAGTTGTGTTTGCTTGCTAGAGTTCCAATCATAAGTGCATATGATCCAAGTAGAGAAAGTACGTTAGCTCATGCCTCTTCCTCATATGAAATTGCAACAATGATCACTGATTTAGTTATCGATCACCTAGGGATGACTTTCTTGTTGACAAAAGCTATCCAATTTTATTACCTTGCGATTGATTTGTAGTTTTATTCTCGCAAAGTACTCGTAGTTTTATTCTTGCAAAATAGTTTCATACTTGTTCTAGGTACGGCAAATGTCAAGTATGCATAGAGTTGTATCGGTGGTCGATAGAACTCGAGGGAATATTTGTTCTACCTTTAGCTCCTCGTTGGGTTCGACACTCTTATTTATCGAAGAAGGCTACAAATGATCCCCTATACTTGTGGGTTATCACTCACGTCTCCCTATGAGAAGGCCATCCATAGCACTCACGCTTATCTTGTGCATTTTAGAGTATCCACTTCCCGTTATCTATGAACCATATAAGTCTACAAGTAGTCCATATCCGATGATGCAGCTATTCAAGTAGTTCAATTAACCCTGTAGATGTGTCTTTCTTCACACATGCTCCCACCACTCAGCGCTATTACATGTCATGTACTCGGCAACCTTCAAGCGGAAGCCCGGTGAGGGTGTCAGCCATGATCTGACTAACCACACAAGACTCTAGTTCAGGTTTATCGCCTATCTGAGGCTGAACCCGCAAGGGAAGTCCGGCCGAAGTTTCCATTACGACCCCAAACAATGTGTGCAGGGTTCCCAAGTCCACCTCGACAGATGGTTCGCTTGGTACACCAGGCCATGGTGTCGAGTCTGTCCCAAGCCCACTTGTACCGGGTGCCACTTGGTAGACTACTAGCACGACCTACAAATACCAGAAACTAGTTGCAACTCCTGGACAGAGATCGAGGCGATTAATAAGTTGAGCGGGGTCATAATTCGGGGCCCAACAGTGGTAGTAGCTAGTCTTGGATAACATACACATAACTTAGTTCTTAAGGATAGTCTCAATGAGACAACCCACCATGTACTCCTACATGCCTCTCATCGCTACCTTCACCAAAATCGTGTTCACACACTTATCTCTCAACATCAGAACATGATCACAACACTCCAATTCATCCCCGACAAATCAGACCTGGCACAATGCTAAGCCATAGCAGGCATAACAAGCAAGCATGAATGGGTAGGCACATCATGGCTCAAACAATTCCAACTCATGCTAGTGGGTTTCAACTATTTACTGTGGCAAATACGGGTCATGCAGAGGAATGGGTTGAATTACCGTAACATGTAACAGTTGAATCGTTGTTGTCCTAATGCAGTAAAAGAGAGCAGGAGCGAGAGAGTGGGATTGTAATGGAGTGGTCAACGGGGTTTGCTTTCCTGGCACCTCTGAAGATAGTACTGCTCTTCATCAGTGACAACGATCACAATGACGGAAACATCGGGTACCGAGAAGGAACAACACCGACTAGCAAAGAAGGAACACAATCAATGCAATGAACATTCACATGAATGACATGTCATGTTAAAGTACTGAATTCACCTGATGCAATTGAGATGTCCATTTTGCATCATGCTTTTATATTGATATTTATTGCATTATGGTTGTTATTACATGTTATATCACAATACATATGCCTATTCTCTCTTATTTTATGAGGTTTACATGAAGAGGGAGAATGCCGGCAGAAGGAATTCTGGACTGGAAAAGGAGCAAATATTAGAGACCTATTCTGCACAACTCCAAAAGTCCTGAAACTTCACGGAGCTTATTTTTCGAATATATAAAAAATATTGGGCGAAGAAAGAACCAGAGGGGGGCCACCAGCCAGCCACAAGGATGGAGGGCGCGCCCTACTCCCCTAGGCGCGCCCCGACCTTGTGGGCCCCCTGGCAGGCCTCCGGTGCCCATATTTGGCTATATGGTGTGTTTTGACTTGGAAAAAATTAGTAGGAAGCTTTCAGGATGAAGCGCCACCGTCTCGAGGCGGAAGCTGGGCATAACCAATCTAGGGCTCCAGCGGAGCTGTTCTGCCGGGGAAACATCCCTTCGGGATGGGCAAATCGTCGCCATTGTCATCACCATCGATCCTCTAATCAAGAGGGGGTCAATCTCCATCAACATCTTAACTAGCATCATCTCCTCTCAAACCCTAGTTCATCTCTTGCATTCGATCTTCGACCCAAAACCTCATATTGGTACCTGTGGGTTGCTAGTAGTGTTGATTACTCCTTGTAGTTGATGCTAGTTGGTTTATCTGGTGGAAGATTATATTTTCAGATCCTTAATGATAATTAATACTCCTCTGATTATGATTATGAATATGCTTTGTGAGTTGTTACGTTTGTTTTCGAGGACATGGGAGAAGTCTTGTTATAAGTAATCATGTGAATTTGGCATTCGTTCGATTTTTTTATGAGATGTATGTTGTCTCTCCCCTAGTGGTGTTACGTGAACGTTGACTACATGACACTTCACCATTATTTGGGCCTAGGGGAAGGCATTGGGAAGTAATATGTAGATGATGGGTTGCCAGAGTGACAGAAGCTTAAACCCTAGTTTATGCGTTGCTTCGTAAGAGGCTGATTTGGATCCATATGCTTCATGCTATGGTTAGGTTTACCTTAATTCTTCTTCCGTAGTTGCGGATGCTTGCGAGAGGGGTTAATCATAAGTGGTAGGCTTGTCCAAGGAAGGGCAGAACCCAAGCACTGGTCCACCCACATATCAAATTATCAAAGTAACGAACGCGAATCATATGAGCATGATGAAAGCTAACTTGACAACAATTCCCATGTGTCCTCGGGAGCGCTTCGCTTTATATAAGAGTTCGTCCAGGCTTGTCCTTTGCTACAAAAAGGATTGGGCCACCTTTCTGCACCTTAGTTACTCTATTTACTTGTTACCCGTTACGATTTATCTTATCACAAAACTATCTGTTACCGATAATTTCAGTGCTTGCAGAGAATATACCTTGCTGAAAACCACTCGTCATTTCCTTCTGCTCCTCGTTGGGTTCGACACTCTTACTTACCGAAAGGACTAAGGTAGATCCCCTATACTTGTGGGTCATCAAGACTCTTTTCAGGCGCCGTTGCTGGGGAATGAAGCGCCTTTGGTAAGTGGAATTTTGTAAGGGAACATTTATATAGTGTGCTGAAATTTACTGTCACTTGTTACTATGGAAAATAATCATTTCAAGGGCTTGTTCGGGGTATCTTCACCTCGTACGGAAGAATAAAGAGTTTCTCCTCAACCTACTGCACCTACTGAAAATATTTATTATGAAATTCCTTTTTGGTATGATAGAGAAAGTGCTAGCTAATCCTTATGTAGGAGATCGAACATTACATCCTGATATGCACCTAATCTATGTTGATGAACTTTGTGGATTATTTAAGCTTGCAGGTATGCCCGAGGATGTTGTCAAGAAGAAAGTCTTCCCTTTATCTTTGAAGGGAAAGGCATTGACATGTTATAGGCTATTGGATGATATTGGATCATGGAACTACAACTGATTGAAATTGGAATTTCATCAAAAGTTTTATCCTATGCTTCTGATTCATCGTGATCGTAATTATATATATAGTGTTTTGCCTCGTGTAGGAGAAAGTATCACTCAAGCTTGGGGGAGGCTTAAGTCAATGTTTATGCTCGGTTTTCAAGAGAATTTATTATTCAGAATTTTTATCCTCGGCTTTCTCATAATGATCGATCCATGCTCGACACTTCTTGTACTGGTTCCTATATGAAGAAGGATATTGAATTCAAATGGTATTTATTAGAAAGAATTAAACGCAACTATGAAGATTGGGAACTTGATGAAGGTAAAGAGTCAGGTACAAACCTTAAGTTTGATTGTGTTAAATCTTTTATGGACACCGATGCTTTTCGTGATTTTAGCGCTAAATATGGACTTGACTATGAGATAGTAGCTTCTTTCTGTGAATCTTTTGCTACTCATGTGGATCTCCCTAAGGAGAAGTGGTTTAAATATCATCCTCCCATTGCAGTTAGAGCAGTTGAACCAATTAAAGTTGAAGAAGAAACTATTACTTATAATGTTGATCCTATTGTTCCTACTGCTTATATTGAGAAACCACCATTTCCTGTTAGAATAAAGGATAATGCTAAAGCTTCAACTGTGGTCAACAAAAGTAATATTAGAACACCCAAAACCTCTGAGAAAATTAAAGTTGAACCTAGTATCGCTATGGTTAAAGATCTCTTGGTCGATAATACTGATGGGCATGTTATTTATTTCTAGATGAAGCTGCTAGAATTGCCAAACCTGATACTAAAGATAAACATAGACCTGTTGTTGGCATGCCCGTTGTTTCTGTTAAAATAGGAGATCGTTGTTATCATGGCTTATGTGACGTGGGTTCTAGTGTTAGTGCAATTCCTTATATCTTATATGAAGAAATTATGAATGATATTGCACCTGCTGAGATAGAAGATATTGATGTTACTATTAAGCTTGCTAATAGAGATAATATATCACCAATTGGGATTGTTAGAGATGCTGAAGTCTTGTGTGGGAAGATAAAATACCCTATGATTTTTTTGTTCTTGCTTCCCCACAAGATAATTTTGGTCCCATTATATTTGGTAGACCCTTCTTGAATACCGTTAATGCTAAGATAGACTGCGAGAAATATATTGTTACTATTGGTTTGGGGGATATGTCTCATGATTTTAATTTCTCTAAATTTCATAGACAACCCCAAGATAAAGAACTGCCTAGTAAGGATGAAATTATTGGTCTTGCTTCTATTGTTGTGGCTCCTGTTGATCCTCTAGAACAATATTTGCTAGACCATGAAAATGATATGTTTATGAATGAAAGAAGGGAAATAGATGAAGTATTCTTTAATCAGGGACCTATTCTGAAACACAATTTGCCTGTTGCAATCCTTGGGGATCCTCCTCCACCCAAGGGTGTTCCTGTGTTTGAGCTTAAACAATTACATGATACTCTAAAATATGCTTATCTTGATTAAAAGAACATATATGTTGTTATCATTAGTGCCAACCTTTCAGAGAGAAGAAAAGAAATTACTGAAAACTCTGAAGAAGCATCATGCCGCTATTGGATATACTCTTGATGATCTTAAGGGCATTATTCCCACTCTATGTCAGCACAAAATTAAATTCGATAAAGATGCTAAACCAGTTGTTGATCATCAACGACGGTTAAATCCCAAGATGAAAGAAGTGGTAAGAAATGAAATACTAAAGCTTCTAGAAGTAGGTATTATTTATCCTATTCCCGATAGTCAATGGGTAAGCCCTGTTCATTGTGTCTCTAAGAAGGGATGTATTACTATTTTTCTTAATGATAAGAATGAATTGATTCCTCAAAGAATTGTTAAAGGTTATAATATGGTAATTGATTTTCGCAAATTAAATAAAGCTACTAGAAAAGATCATTACCCTCTACCTTTTATCGATCAAATGCTAGATAGACTATCCAAACATACTCATTTTTTGCTTTCTAGATGGCTTTTCTGGTTTCTCTCAAATACCTGTGTCAAAAGAGGATCAAGAGAAAAGTAATTTTACTTTCCCTTTTGGTACCTTTGCTTATAGACGTATGCCTTTTGGTTTATGTAATGCACCTACTACCTTGCAAAGATGTGTGACTGCTATATTCTCTAACTTTTGTGAAAAGATTGTTGAGGTTTTCATGGATGATTTCTCCGTTTAAGGAACTTATTTTGATGATTGCTTAAGCAAACCTTGATCAAGTTTTGCAGAGATGTGAAGAAACTAATCTCGTCTTGAATTGGGAAAAGTGTCACTTTATGGTTAATGAAGGTATTGTCTTGGGGCATAGAATTTCTGAAAGAGGTATTGACATTGATAAAGCTAAAGTAGATGCTATTGAAAAGATGCCATGTCCTAAAGATATCAAAGGTATAAGAAGTTTCCTTGCTCATGCTGGCTTCTATAGGAGGTTTATTAAAGACTTCTCTAAAATTTCTAGGCCTCTCACTAATCTCTTGCAATAAGATGTTCCTTTTGTTTTTGATGATGATTGTGTAGAAGCATTTGAAATACTTATGAAAGCCTTTATTTCTGCTCCTATTGTTCAGCCACCTGATTGGAACATGCCTTTTGAAATTATGTGCGATGCTAGTGATTATGCTGTTGGTGCTGTTCTAGGACAAAGAGTAGATAAGAAATTAAATGTTATCAATATGCTAGTAAAACTCTAGACAGTGCCCAGAGAAATTATGCTACCACTGAAAAAAGAATTGTTAGCAGTTGTATTTGCATGTGATAAGTTCAGACCTTATATTGTTGATTCCAAAGTAACAGTTCACATTGATCATGCTGCTATTAAATATCTTAAGGAAAAGAAAGATGCTAAACCTAGACTTATTAGATGGGTTCTCTTGCTACAAGAATTTAATTTGCATATTATTGATAGAAAGGGAGCCGAGAACCCCGTTGCTGACAACTTGTCTAGGTTAGAAAATGTTCTTGATGACCCACTGCCTATTGAGGATAGCTTTCCTGATGAGAAATTAAATGTCATAAATGCTTCTTGTAATACTCCATGGTATGCTGATTATGCGAATTATATTGTTGCTAAATTTATACCACCTAGTTTCACATACCAGCAAAATAAAAAGTTTTTCTATGATTTAAGACATTACTTTTGGGATGACCCACACCTTTATAGAATGAGTAGATGGTGTTATTAGATGTTGTATACCTGAGCATGAATAGGAACAGATCCTACGCAAGTGCCACTCCGAGTCTTATGGAGGGCACCACGCTGCAGATAGAACTGCACATAAGGTATTGCAATCCGGGTTTTGTTGGCCCACTCCCTTTAAGGATGCCCGTAAGTTTGTCTTGCCATGTGATGAATGCCAAAGAATTGTTAATATTAGTAGACGTCAGGAAATTCCTATGAACTATTCACTCATTATTGAACCATTTGATGTTTGGGGCTTTGATTATATGGGACCTTTTCCTTCCTCTAATGGGTATACACATATTCTAGTTGCTGTTGATTACGTTACTAAGTGGGTAGAAGCTATTCCAACTAATAGTGCTGATCATAACACTTCTATTAAGATGCTTAAAGAAGTTATTTTTCCGAGGTTTGGAGTCTCTACATATTTAATGACTGATGGTGGTTCACATTTTATTCGTGGTGCTTTCCGTAAAATGCTTGCTAAGTATGATGTTAACCATAGAATTGTATCTCCATATCATCCTCAGTCTAGTGGTCAAGTAGAATTAAGCAATAGAGAGATCAAACTAATTTTTCAAAAGACTGTTAATAGATCTAGAAAGAATTGGTCCAAGAAACTTGATGATGCTTTGTGCGCTTATAGAACTGCTTATAGGAATCCTATGTGCATGTCTCCGTATAAAATGGTTTATGAAAAAGCATGTCACTTACCTCTTGAGCTAGAACATAAGGCATATTAGGCTATTAAAGAGCTCAATTATGATTTCAAACTTGCCGGTGAGAAGAGGTTATTTGACATTAGCTCTCTTGATGAATGTAGAACACACGCCTATGAGAATGCCAAGTTGTTTAAAGAAAAAGTTAAAAGATGGCTTGACAGAAGGATACAAAAGCGTGAGTTTAATGTAGGTGATCATGTTTTCCTATACAACTCTTGTTTAAGTTTTTTGCAGGAAAGATTCTCTCTAAATGGGAAGGCCCTTACATCATCGAGGAGGTCTATCGTTCAGGTGCCATAAAAATTAACAATGCCGAAGGCACAAATCCGGAGGTGGTAAACGGTCAAAGAATCAAACATTATATCTCAGGTACTCCCATAAATGTTGAGACCAATATAATTAATATCGTAACACCGGAGGAGTACGTAAGGGACACTTTCCAGAATATTTCAGACTCCAAAAAGGAATAGGTATGTGGTACGTAAGTAAACCGACTCCAAAACGTTTCCAATGATAAATTTTCTCCATTTTGGAATATTTAAAAAATTAGGAAAAAGAAAAGTATTCCGAAAGAGACACGAGGCCACCACAAGGATGGAGGGCGCCCCCCCCCCCCGTCCTTGTGGCCACCTCGTGTGCCCTCCAGACTCTGTTTTCTTGCATGATACTTCTTTTGGTCGGTAAAAATTCATTATATAATATTCCGAAGGTTTTGACCACCGTACCACGACAAAATCCTCTGTTTTTGTTTTGAGTTGTTCCTGCAGCAGAAGTGGAGCAAGATGTCGTCCCAAGATTCGGAGGGAGATAGCTACACGGATGATTATATCACAAACCCAAAAGTATATGGGGATGTGGAAAATTATGGTTGGACCACGGAGGAATAATAAGACTATGAGCCAAAGGGGAAGGAAGAAACGACTCCGATGAAGAGGACGATCCACTACCCCAACCTGGTGATATGCATGTGGAATTCAAGAAATCAAGCCTCCCTAAGGTCCAAACTATCCCACCATGTTATTCGCAGGACAACAAAGCGGCATTATGCAAAAAGATAATGAAACTCGAGCTCGAGAATGAGGATCTAAGGGAGGAAAATTTTAGCCTCAGACGTAAGCTAGAGAAGAAAAATTCAACAACTCCATCATCACCACCTGCGAAGAAAGAGATCTAAAAGCATGGGTATGGGCACTCCCCTTGGCATCTGCCAAGCTTGGGGGAGTTGCCGCGAAATCGTATCACCATCATATCTTTATCTTTATCATTTTTCTTAGTTCGATCCTTTTGGTTATATCTTGATCTAGTAGAATAAAGTTTTTAGTATGATCTAGCCTTGAGTTTTGCTTTACGTTCCCTCTATGTAATCGAGTCCATGAGATATATAATAAAGAGTAGTTTTGAGTTAAGGGCTTTGCTTTCTTGCTATGATCTTGAGGGAATTAAATAAAAATAAAGAATAAAAAGAAATAAAAATATCATATATTGATCTTATGGAGAGTAATGACTTCACATATAAAGAGTATGATGAATAAAAGTTATTGAGAGTTGACAAACATAGTTTTGGTCATTGTTGAAATTACAGGAAGTAATAAAGAAAGAGAGGCTTCACATATAAATATACTATCTTGGACTTCTTTTGTAATTGCGAGCACTCATTAAAATATGACATGCTAAAAAGTTGATGTTGGACAAGGAAGACAACATAATGGGTTATGTTTTCCTATAGCCGAATAGAAGTTATATTGTCATGGATCATCCAACATGTTGAGCGTGCCTTTCCCTCTCATGCTAGCCAAATTCTTTGCACCAAGTAGAGATACTACTTGTGCTTCCAAACATCCCACAACCCAGTTTTGCCATGAGAGTCCACCATACCGACCTATGGATTGAGTAAGATCCTTCAAGTAAGTTGTCATCGGTGCAAGCAATAAAAATTGCTCCTCTAAATATGTATGATCTATTAGTGTGAAGAAAATAAGCTTTATACGAACTTGTGATATGGAAGAAATAAAAGCGAAGGACTGCATCATAAAGGTCTTTATCACAAGCGGCAATATAAAGTGACGTTCTTTTGCATTAAGATTTTGTTCATCCAACCATAAAAGCGCATGACGACCTCTGCTTCCCTCTGCGAAGGGCCTATCTTTTACCTTTACCTTCTATCCTTATACAAGAGTCATGGTGATATTCACCATTCCTTTTTATACCTTTTCCTTTGGCAAGCTCTATGTGTTGGAGAGATCCGGATATATATATATCCACTCGAATGTAGGTTTTCATAAAGTATTATTGTTGACATTACCCTTGAGGAAAAAGGTTGGGAGGGGAAATATAAGCCCCTATCTTTCTCTGTGTCTGATTGAAACTTTGAACCCATAAGTATCGCGTGAGTGTTAGAAATTGCGAAAGATTATATGATAGTTGAGTATGTGGACTTGCTGAAAAGCTCTTATTGACTCTTTCCGATGTTATGATAAATTGCAATTCCTCCAATGATTGAGATCATAGTTTGTTAGTTCTCAATAAAGTTTCTGATTCATACTTTACCTTGTGAACGAATTGTTACTTGAGCATAACAAAATATATGGTATTTTATCGATACCTCTATCTCTAAACATGTGGACATATTTTTCGATTTCGGCTTTCGCTTGAGGACAAGCGAGGTCTAAGCTTGGAGGAGTTGATACGTCCATTTTGCATCATGCTTTTATATTGATATTTATTGCATTATGGGATGTTATTACATGTTATATCACCATACTTATGCCTATTCTCTCTTATTTTATAAGGTTTACATGAAGAGGGAGAATGCCGGCAGTTGGAATTCTTGACTGGAAAAGGAGCAGATAATAGAGACCTATTCTACACAACTCCAAAAGTCCTGAAACCTCACGGAGCTTATTTTTGGCATATATAAAAATATTGGGCAAAGAAAGAGGGGGGCCACCAGCCAGCCACAAGGGTGGAGGGCGCACCCTACCCCCTTGGGCGCGCCCCCTGACCTTGTGGGCCCCCTAGCAGGCCTCCGGTGCCCATCTATGGCTATATGGTGTGTTTTGACCTGGAAAAAAATTAGAAGGAAGCTTTGGAATGACACCGCCGTCTCAGCGGAACACAAGCGAGAACCAATCTAGGGCTCCGGGGGAGCTGTACTGCCGGGGAAACATCCCTTCGGGGGGGGGGGGGGATCATCGCCATCGTCATCACCAACGATCCTCTCATCGAGAGGGGGTGAATCTCCATCAACATATTCACCAGCATCATCTCCTCTCAAACCCTATTTCATCTCTTGTATTCGATGTTGGTCCCAAAACTTCAGATTGGTACCTGTGGGTTGCTAGTAGTGTTGATTACTCCTTGTAGTTGATGCTAGTTGGTTTATCCGGTGGAAGATTATATTTTCATATCCTTAATGATAATTAATACTCCTCTGATTTTGATTATTAATATGCTTTATGAGTAGTTACATTCATTCTTGAGGACATGAGAGAAGTCTTGTTATAAGTAATCATGTGAATTTGGTATTCGTTCGATATTTTGATGAGATGTATGTTGTCTCTCCCCTAGTGGTGTTATGTGAACGTCGACTACACAACACTTTACCATTATTTGGGCCTAGGGGAAGGAATTGGGAAGTAATAAGTAGATGATGTGTTGTTAGAGTGACAGAAGCTTAAACCCTAGTTTATGTGTTGCTTCGTAAGGGGCTGATTGGGATCCATATGCTTCATTGTATGGTTAGGTTTACCATAATTCTTCTTTCATAGTTGCAGATGCTTACGAGAGGGGTTAATCATAAGTGGGAGGCTTGTCCAAGGAAGGGCAGCACCCAAGCACCGGTCCACCCACCTATCAAATTACCAAAGTAACAAACGTGAATCATATGAGCATGATGAAAACTAACTTGAAAACAATTACCATGTGTCCTCGGGAGCGCTTTGCTTTATATAAGAGTTCGTACAGGCTTGTCCTGTGCTACAAAAAGGATTGGGCATGCTTGTCAGTGGCGCCCGAGACCGGCCTTGAGCGCCTTCCATGTTTTGCGTGTCAGTTGTGTTACTTTTTTGTTGCATTTGCATCATGATCATCATTGTAGTGTGCATATTTGTTGTGTGCTTGTTATGTTTGTGTACTCCTTCTCCTCATCTTGTTTGCTGTTTCATCTTGCCCTTTTCTTCTAAACCATCATCAAGTGCAACATCCCATCAAGCTTCTTCCTTTCAATTCTCATTCATCTGTTGCAAGTGAAATTTTCTCGTCCCAGCAAATGTTCACTTATTTTCTTTTAATCTTAAACCATTCCTACACCCTCTCTGCCAAATTTCAGCTCTTTTGGACTTGATTTGGTTGGAATCAAAATTGCCTCAAGTTTGAATTTAACTCAAACTTGCGATAATTTTCTTTCTCTAAAAATACCCAAACCAATTTTATCAGATGGAGCATAATTCCAGGAGTCCAAGAATATCTCTACTTCATTCATATTTTTCACCAAACCTCCTGGACATTTTCCTTTGGGGACTGTTTATTTATTAAATAGAAAAATAAGTAAAGGGAGACTTACATTCTCCTTACCCGGGCCTCTCCTAGACTGCAGCCCACAGCACCACAGCCCACCTCACTTACCTCTTTCAGCCCGACTAGCCCACCAGAACCGATCTCTTCTGTTCTTTTTCTACCTCCTGTACGGAAGGACATCCACGCACGCCACGTCGACCTCCCGAGTGATTTGACGGCCGGAGAGCCCCCCTAGGCCCCTATATAACATGCCCTGGTGCCCTAGTCCTCCTCCCCCTCTATCCATTCTCCCCTTTCCTGCCCTCGCCACCGCCAAGGTAAGGACACCCACGCGCCTGCCGACGCCATGGCCAAGAGGAGACCGAGCTCCTCTTCGACTTGATCAGCTCGGCTCGGCCTTCTCCTTTCGCGTCTCCCTCGGCCTCGCAAGCACCCATTCGAGCCATGGATCGGCCTCCTCCTCGACGTCTTCTTCCCTTGCTTCCTCTGCTTCATGGACCCAAACCCCGCCAAGTTCACCGCCTCGACCAGCGCATCTTCTCGCCGTCCCCAGGCACCGCCGACCTCGTGCAACTCTATCAGCATCCCCTCGGTGAGCAGCTGCTCCTCCCAGCCCCACTTTGGCTCGAGTTTCGTCTTCGTAGCCATCGATCCTGTGGCGTCTGGGCCGCTGTTGCTGTTCTATCGCCATGGCCGTTTGAAGTCGAGGCTTTGTTTTCCGTGCACCCGCACACCTTGTTGCCGCCCTTGCTGCACTTGCACACCTCGCCAGTCGCTGCCTCTGTCCGCCCACACGGCCGCATGCCCGCTGCTTTCCCCGCTTCTCACCCCGTACACGCCAAGCTGTTGCCGCCGCTCGCCGAGCCATGCTGCGCCCGTGTGACCCCCCCAATTTGACCGTACACTAATCATGCACGCAAATGTGTACGATCAAGATTAGGGACTCATGGGAAGATATCACAACACAACTCTAAAACATAAATAAGTCATACAAGCATCATAATACAAGCCAGGGGCCTCGAGGGCTCGAATACCAGTGCTCGATCATAGACGAGTCAGCGGAAGCAACAATATCTGAGTACAGACATAAGTTAAACAAGTTTGCCTTAAGAAGGCCACAAACTGGGATATAGATCGAAAGAGGCGCAGGCCTCCTGCCTGGGATCCTCCTAACTACTCCTGGTCATCGCCAGCGGGCTGCACGTAGTAGTAGGCACCTCCGGGGTAGTAGTCGTCATCGACGGTGGCGTCTGGCTCCTGGGCTCCATCATCTGGTTGCAGCAATCGAGTAGAGATAGGGGGAAAAGGGGGAACAAGGCAACCGTGAGTACTCATCCAAAGTACTACTTAAGCAAGGAGCTACACTACATATGCATGGATATATGTGTAAAGGGCCATATCGGTGGACGTAACTGCAGAATGCGAGAATAAGAGGGGTAGCTAATCACATCGAAGACTATGCTTCAGCAGCCTCCGCCTTGCGGCATGTAGCGTAGAGTAGACTGAAGTCCTCCAAGTAGCATCGCATAGCATAATCCTATCCGCGATCCTCCTCGTAACCACGAGAGAAGCGACCACCGGGTTGTATCGGCACTTGGAAGGGTGTGTTTTATCAAGTATCCGGTTCTAGTTGTCATAAGGTCAAGGTACAACTCCAAGTCGTCCTGTTACCAAGATCACGGCTATTCGAATAGATTAACTTCCCTGCGGTGCACCACATAACCCAACACGCTTGATCTCATTTGGCCGAACACACTTTTACGGGTCATGCCCGGCGCGGAAGATCAACACGTCGCAGCCCGACCTAGGCCAGCAGGCGGTCGACACGCCGGTCTAAACCTAAGCGCCAGTGCAGGCCCATCGCCCTTAGCACACACTTGCACGCGAACGCGGCGGAAGCGGACTTAGCAACCTCCATTACAAAGGAAGTCACGTTCGTGGTCCAATGCAGTGCGCGCGCCGCTCGATCGGCGGCGTCCACGAAGGCTTGGTGATACCACGACAGGGATACCCATAACTACTCCCGTAGATGGTTAGTGCGTATAGACCAAATGGCGGACTCGGATCAAATACCAAGAACTTCGTTAAGCGTGTTAAGTATCCATGACGCCCGAGCAGGCCGAGCCCACCTCTCTCCTAAGCGGTCTCAACCTGCCTGTCGCTCATACAAAGATCCATCAAGAGGGCCGTCGGGACAAAGGTCCTTTCAGCCCCCAATCCGTGAATCACTCATGGGTACTCCTCGAGCCGACCCGACTTTAATCACCACGTATCATGTATAAAGTATATAGTATATACCCGTGATCACCTCCCAGTGATCACGGCCCGATAATATAGCAATGACGGACAAGAATGTAGGGCCAGCGATGGAAAACTAGCATCCTATACTAGGCATGTAGGATTGCGAGTAAAGGTAACAATAGTAGTAGCAAGGACAGGCTATGCATCGGGATAGGTATAACGGAAAGCGATAACATGCTACACTACTCTAATGCAAGCAGTATAGAGTAGAATAGGCGATATCTGGTGATCAAGGGGGGGCTTGCCTGGTTGCTCTGGCAAGAGAGAGGGGTCGTCAACTCCGTAGTCGTACTGGGTAGCAGCGGCGTCGGTCTCGGTGTCTAGCGAGAGAAGAGGGGGAAGAAAAAATAAATATTTAAGCAAGCAGGTGCATAGCGATGCATGACATGACAAGTATCGGTGCTAGAGGTGCCCTAGCGCGGTATGAGGTGATACCGGGTGAGCAGGGGGACATCAGGAAAGTATCCTCGGTGTTTAGCGTTTTCGCCGAGAGGAGCCGGAGGGGAAAGTTGCGAGTTTGATATGTTAGGGGTGTGTGGCGGATGAGCAGGCTGCGTATCCGAGGTTAAATCTCGTCGTTCTGAGCAACTTTCATGTTGAAAATATTTTAATCCGAGTTACGGATTGAAAGATATGATTTTCTAAAGATTTTATTAATTTCTGGAATTTAATTAATTATTTAATTAATTCGAAAATGAATTAATGACATCGGCATGATGTCATCTTGACATCGCGATCAGCGAGTTGGTAGTCAACTGACCGATGGGTCCCAGTGGGTGACACATTTTAATTAACAGGTTAATTAAACTAATCATAATTAATTAAGGGGTGGGCCCCCTGTCATACTAATTAATTAGCTAATTAACAGTAGTTAATTAAGTTAATTAATCATTAGGTTAATTAATCTTAATTGGTTAATTTCATCAGAATTAATTAAGGTAATTAATTAGTTAATTAATTAATTTCATTATTTAATTATTTATTATTATTTTCTAATTATTTTTTTGTTAAAATGTTCTCTGGGCGGGGCCCATGTGTCATAGGGCCATGGGGCCCTACTTGGTACCTGCGCTAATGGTTTTGAACGCAGGCGCCCGGCAGGGAAACCGGGCGGCCTCGGGTGAGACCAACGGCCTTGGCCAGGCAGTCCGGTCGCCGGCGAAAGCGCCAAGGCCAGGCGGCGCCCATGGCGACGTATCTTGAGGCGCATAGCGTGCACGAGGGCAACGGCGGCAGCGGCGGCGAGCAGCGGCGCCAATGAGCAGGGGAAGAAACCATGGCGTGGCGCGTCTTGCGCAAGGAAGAAGGTGGAGGTGGAAGCTCACGGCGGCGTAAGGTTCATGGCGATGGGCTCGGCGGAGGTCGAGGGCAACGTCTTGGCGTGGCGGCGTCTTGATCGAAAACGGCAGAAGCGATGGCGAGACGGAAGCGCGTCGTCCGCGAGGTGGTGACTCCAGCGAGGGGGCTCCTGCGGCGGGGTCCCGGGCGGCGGGTTCGCAGCGAGGCGGCACCGGGCGGCGTCGGTGGTCCGGGCGACGTGCGAGGGAGAAGGAGGGGCGAGGAGGAAGTCCGGTGACAGGGCGAGGCGGCATCGGGGACGGGCGCCGATGTCGGGGTGCGAGGCGTAGTCGTCGGGGGCGGATCCCCGATCCAGATCGAGGGGGGAGTGGGAGGAGTGAGGGGGGATCATGGGGAAGTGGGTGGCTCGCTAGGGTTCGGTGTGAAGTGGGGGTTAAGGGAGTGAGGGCGGATGGGCGGTGGGTTGGCCGGAGTAGGCTGGGCAGTTGGCGAGGGAGCTTTTCCTTTTTTTGTTAGATTTCTGTTTGTGTTTGTTTTTCTTTTCTTTTTTCTATTTTCTTTTATTCCATTTTATTTTACTTTTAGTTTCTTTAGTTTTATAAATATGATAATAGCTCCTAAATAAATGTCTCTGAATAATCCACTGCCTTAAAAGTTTGGTGACTAATAAACTAGTGTAAAAATTTGTTTATTAATTTAAAAGGCATTCAAATAATTGTCTTTGTTACTGTTTTATTTAGTTAAGTGTATTTAAACTATTTTTTAAAGACTTGGTTTATCCACCAACATTACTTATAAATTATTTGGCTCACTCCGAACATTTTAGTTTTAATATTTGAAATCTTTTATTGTTTGCTTGATTTTAATTATTTGAATGCGAATCGGTTTCAAACTAACGCGAGATTAGCAACAGTAATCGAGGTGATGTGGCATCATTAGCGGAGGGTTACTGTGGCTTAATTATCAGGGCGTCACAATTCTCCTCCACTACAAGAAATCTCGGCCCGAGATTTAAGAGGGGGGCTAAGGGGGAAACGTTTGGTTACGACATTCTAACGAATCTTCTCGGTCTTGGTTGCTCCTCTCAAAGGGGTCGATCCATTATATTGATGTCTTCATTTTTACGCTTGAGTCATCAAGATGAAGTCGACATCCTTTCATTGGGGGTTCCATCGTACTTACGAAAGAATAAGGGGGTTATTCTGGGAGAACGAACCTCTAAAAGGTTGACTATCCGGTCGATAACATCGGGGAAGGTGGCGGAAAGTAACTCTCGAATTGAAACTTAAGTAAATATCGAGAGCAAGTAATGAGGTTTCATGGGGAGTTTCGAGCGAGCAGGCAACCGTTCGATGCCTGAACAGGGCTTGAAAGGGGCTCAAAGCAATCGGGACTAAGTATTGCGTCCGGTAACAGATTTGATGACCTCTCGGAAGGTGGCTCGTGAATTACATACGAGGCCACACACGAGGAAGAACCTTGGGAATAGGGGGTGCAGTAGAGTCAAGTTTCGATCATGTGGAACTGTGGGTTATGGGCCCACCATGTGGGTTAAAGGTAGGAAGGGGGGCTGACATCTTGCACGCTCACAATAGCAAGGCATGCCAGAGGGTAGCATGTTAGTTATGTCGGCAACAACATTGATACCAAGGGCGAGGGACGAAGAGAACCATTTTCCTGCTCGTTGAACGAGGCGGACCAATAGGCAAAGTTCCCGTCCATCGGTGGTTACCGAAATGTCATCAACAATAGTAACAGGTTCTGACTAATAAGGTGGTACACCGAGGTGTTTTCGTAAGCGGGGAAATATTACTGCTTAGATCATATAAACCTCAAGAAAGGTTAAATCAAAAAATGGAAAGGATAATATGATTATCAATTTAATCAGAACAATGGAAAGGGAAAATGTGTTCAAACACATATATCAGGGGTATATCCTCCCCAAAGTCAAGCAGAGGATGATATCCAAGACAGGATATAAAGTAGAAAACCATTTAGGTAAGGGGGGAGGAATCTCATGATATTACCCATACAATGGTGTTAGGATAAATGATAAATAAAATTTAGCATCGTGCTTCAAATGTTCCTGTTGAAAATCGGAGTACCATTGACATGCTCCGAGATAGCATTGACATGGTCAACCGGCAAAGATCAGACTTTGGAAACAAAAGGATCCGTCAGGAAAATTTTATAAAACAAATCATCCAATTCCCTCATGGAAGAATGGTTCTCCTTGCTAAAAGGGAATTTATAACAATAGGTCCTCCGGTCAGGTGTGCTAGGCATGACATCACCTTACCGAGTCATATAAAGACCAATGTTATAACTCTTGGAAATATGCCCCAACCATCATATCTGACCGAGGTTCAGATCCGATTGGTGTCAGGATACCTCTGACTTAGGATGCCAGAGAAGAAAAGGTGCAACACAAATTGATGAGATGACAATGTAAGATTCTCAAGAAATGAACTATGGGAGCGAGTCCAAAACAAGAGTTCATCATTAAACCAAGGAGATGATGGGGAGGTGGCTGACGGTCTCAGCGACACTTCATCAAGATTTCCAACAAGATGGATTTCCACAATTATGTGAACATGGGGATAACATTTGTCATATCCAATGATTTAATGAGGTATGCTCGAGGAAAACATACACAATTAAACATTGGTTGAAAGGTGCGCCCGAAATATGGGTCGGGTTTGCACGACCAATGTCAGAATGGTGATTCAATAATCAATAGTCCAAGAACGAACGGCCGACCATTAACTTCAAATCAACAGGGTTGCTAGAAGGGCAGAATTCAAACAGCACCGTTCACTTGTTGGTACACCGGTTGGAATCAACACAAGGACCAAGAAAGAATGGTGATGGTGGGAAGCATCACTGTATCACAAATTCTTAAGAGGTGGTGTAATTCTCACAACATTCTTGACATCAAAGATGGTAATACTCCGCCGTAGATAATAACATAAGTTGGATAGCAAGGAACTCAAGGTACAACACAAAACAAGAACAAGTTTTGTGTTGGAGGGAATGCAATAATGTTGTGGATGATAACCCAAATCATCGAGGGAACAGGATGCTATTTCTCATCGAGAATTCGATAGATATCTTGGAAGACCTCAGAATGTTGATGATGATCAGGACACCTTTGTCGAGAGGTTTCGAGAAGAGGTAAATGATCGGCGATGACCTCAAGTCAAAGGAATGATGAAGCGAAATGACCTTGGGACCATGAGTAGGACACAAACTCGAATTCAAGCTTAGCTCATCTTCGCAAGTTGTGCTCCGGAATTAAGGACCCGGTAGCACAGTTAAAATTTAGCACGATAATGATATAGCCAATCAGGCTAGGAGTGATGTGATGGAGTATTAATCTTCTCAACTACAAAGTACTGGGAGTGCCGAATCTCAGTGTTGATTTGATTCACAAATCGGTGTTCTCGGTTGACGACAACCCAGAACCCGTGGAGTGACTATGACGGGGAAAGGTACAACTCCATCAGAAATTCGTAAGATGAAGTGCAATGGGTTGATATCCTCGAGATACCAGGGGGTAACACTCGAAGGTAGAACAAAATAGAGGTTGGGAAGGCGTACTGATCTGCAAAAGGCAAGTACTTTAACTTGTTCGAGAAAAGGTTCAAAGAGGATCAATCATGGTCGGATCCACGGTTCCAAAGGGTCAATTCTCAGATACGAGATGATACTTATCAAGGAAATAGTTGTTATTACAAGAAGCTTCCATGATAGGATCTACATCGTGTCCATGGGCATGAACACAAAGTTCAAGGTCAACTCCCACTTCTCCGATGCATAACCTTTCGTTCACCTCTCGTATTTCAAAATGACATTAGTTGTTGAAAGTTTTTACCTGGTGCAATACCAGATGAGTATGACCCATGAAATCTTTCGGGCTCACATAGATTAGGGAAAAGGCATAGGTTCAACCCATTAGGGTCTCTTAGGAACATTTACCACAAACTTCAGGAGTAAATAACACAAGCTCGAAAGCAGAGCATGGTTGGTCAATCAGAGGATAGGATTAACCAACGGAAAAAGAACTTCCAAAGTGATTGAATATGAAGGACGCTATCGGATAAAATCCAACAAAGGATCCGATGGTCCATAGTGAATCTGATGTGAGCATCGGCACACAAGCAGAGGAAGAAAGAATGCAAGGAGATCAAACTACAGAAACAACTGACTAATTCAAAGCTCAAATGCAAAAGAATTATGATTTCCGATCAAGGGATCAGAAGCAAACACTGTGATTAAGGATGGATAAGTTGGATAGTCTAGAGGCACAATTTGACGTCAAATAGTTTGGTCGAGACCAGATCATGTTCAAAAATGATGTCTGAGCCAGAAAGATAATTTAGAAGGGTTGATAGATGATTGTGTGCATTCGCACACATGTTGAATCAATAGGATCATAATGACGGTGTCAAAAGATACTAGTGAAAATTGCCAGATATATGGGAAGCATCCATAATGCAAGTAGACAAGTATTTGCAGAGCAATAACGCTGCTAAGGATTTTCGGAGGATTGAATAGTATTTCAAAGACTTTTGTGAAACACCTGAACAACTGGGGATGAGCGGATCCTCGATAAGGGCGAGAATTATCCGTAGGGTTATTCAGGTGACAAGGAACAGCAAGGCAGTAAGCTCAAAGGATTCTCGGAGTACCTCGTAATAACAAGATCGATTGGGAATAAAAGTAAGAACAACAGGGGTAAGTATTTATCCATAGGGATATCTCGGTGGTAGCGAGTTGCAGAAGCAACAAGCACAAGGTCTCGAGAGAATATCGGTGAGTATTGTCAGAATCTTGTGTTGAAGCAGTCGATCATCCGTAATGAAAGGGCTCTCCGGCAGGAAGTGGTAACGAGAACCTAGAGTTTGATTTTAGCAAAATCATTTAACCCGAATAGAAGAGAGATCAGAGTCCCAGAGTAGAGGTCGAGGAATAAAAGATCCTAATACCACCCAATGGCGACGTGGGCCCGTAAGGCACACAGCCATGTTAGTAAAAGTTATTGCAATGTCTAGACTCGACTTCGGCCAAGGAGTGTGGAAGGGGGATTCCTACAGGCGATCGGCTCGATACCAACTTGTGGCGCTTCAATTTGACCGTACACTAATCATGCACGCAAATGTATGCGATCAAGATCGAGGACTCACGGGAAGATATCACAACACAACTCTAAAACATAAATAAGTCATACAAGCATCATAATACAAGCCGGGGGCCTCGAGGGCTCGAATACAAGTGCTCGATCATAGGCGAAGTCGTGAAGCAACAATATCTGAGTACGGACATAAGTTAAACAAGTTTGCCTTAAGAAGGCCACAAACTGGGATCTGAGATCGAAAGAGGCGCAGGCCTCCTGCACAGGATCCTCCTAACTACTCACAGTGGTCGCCAGTGGCTGCACGTAGTAGTAGGCACCTCCGTAGTAGTAAAGTCATCGGCAGTGGCGTCACAGCTCCACAGGCTCCGGCGTCTGGTTGCGACAATCGAGTAGAGATAGGGGAAAAGGGGAACAAGGCAACCGTGAGTACTCATCCAAAGTACTACTTAAAGCAAGGAGCTACACTACATATGCATGGATATATGTGTAAAGGGCCATATCGGTGGGTGAACTGCAGAATGCCGTAATAAGAGGGGGTAGCTAATCACAGCCGAAGACTACGCATCTGGCAGCCTCCGCCTTGCGGCATGTAGCGAGAGTGGTAGAAGCCCTCAAGTAGCATCGCATAGCATAATCCTATCCGGTGATCCTCCTCGTAACCACGAGAGAGGCGACCACCGGGTTATGTCGGCACTTGGGAGGGTGTGTTTTATCAAGTATCCGGTTCTAGTTGTCATAAGGTCAAGGTACAACTCCTAGTCGTCACTGTTACCAAGATCACGGCTATTCGAATAGATTAACTTCCTGCAGGGTGCACCACATAACCCAACACGCTTGATCTCATTTGGCGGACACACTTTTTCGGGTCATGCCGGCCGCGGAAGATCAACACGTCGCAGCCCGACCTAGGCCAGCAGGCGGTCGACGCCGGTCTAAACCTAAGCGCCAGGGTGCAGGCCCATCGCCCTTAGCACACACACGCACGCTTGAACGCGCCCGGAAGCGGCACCTAGCAACCTCCATTACAAAGGAAGTCACGTTCTGCGATCCAATCTGGCGCGCCGCTCGATCGCCAGACGTCACGAAGGCTTCGGCTGATACCACGACGCCGGGATACCCATAACTACTCCCGCGTAGATGGTTAGTGCGTATAGAGCAAATGGCCAGAATCAGATCAAATACCAAGAACTCGTTAAGCGTGTTAAGTATCCGTGAACGCCGAATAGGGCCAGGACCACCTCTCTCCTAGGCGGTCTCAACCTGCCCTGTCGCTCCGCCACAAAGATCCATCCAGAGGGTCGTCGGGACAAAGGTCCTTTCAGCCCCCAATCCGTGAATCACTCGCGGGTACTCCTTGAGCCGACCCGACTTTGATCACCACATGTATCATGTATAAAGTATATAGTATATACCCGTGATCACCTCCCGAGTGATCATGGCCCGATAGTATAGCACAGCCAGACGGACAAGAATGTAGGGCCACCGATGGAAAACTAGCATCCTATACTAGGCATGTAGGATTGCAGGTAAAGGTAACAACAGTAGTTGCAAGGACAGGCTATGCATCTGTATAGGTATAACGGAAAGCAGTAACATGCTACACTACTCTAATGCAAGCAGTATAAAGTTGAATAGGCGATATCTGGTGATCAAGGGGGGCTTGCACAGTTGCTCTGGCAAGAGAGAGGTTGTCAACTCCGTGATCGTCTTTGAGTAGCAATGACATCGGTCTCGGTGTCTAGCGAGAGAAGAGGGGGAAGAAAAAATAAATATTTAAGCAAGCAGGTGCATAGCGATGCATGACATGACAAGTATCGGTGCTAGAGGTGCCCTAGCGCGGTATGAGGTGATACCGGTGAACGGGGGGGACATCCGGGAAAGTATCCTCGGTGTTTCGCGTTTTCGCGCAGAGGAGCCGGAGGGGGAAAGTTGCGAGTTTGATATGTTAGGGGTGTGTGGCGGATGAACGGGCTGCGTATCCAGGTTCGTCTCGTTGTTCTGAGCAACTTTCATGTTGAAAATATTTTAATCCGAGTTACGGATTAAAAGATATGATTTTCTAAAGATTTTATTAATTTACGAATTTAATTAATTATTTAATTAATTCGAAAATGAATTAATGACATCGGCATGATGTCATCTTGACATCGGCCGATCAACAGAGTTGGTAGTCAACTGACGATGGGTCCCAGTGGTCAGTGACATTTTAATTAACAGGTTAATTAAACTAATCATAATTAATTAAGGGGGTGGGCCCCAGTGTCATACTAATTAATTAGCTAATTAACAGTAGTTAATTAAGTTAGTTAATCATTAGGTTAATTAATATTAATTGGTTAATTTAATCAGAATTAATTAAGGTAATGAATTAGTTAATTAATTAATTTCATTATTTATTTATTTATTATTATTTTCTAATTTTTTTTATTTAAAACGTTCTCTGGGCGGGGCCCATGTGTCATAGGGCCATGGGGCCTACTTGGTACACTGGCGCTAATGGTTTGGCGTGAGGCGCCCAACAGAATAACCAGGCGGCCTCAGGTGAGACCAGCAATGGCGGGGCGATCCGGTCGTGAGAAGCCGCCAACGGCCCAGTGAGCGGCGCCAGCGCCATGGCGTATCTTGAGGAGGAGGGCGCCAAGCGCGCCTGAGGAAGCAACACGCCGGGCGGCGAGGCCACAGCGGCGCCAATGAGCCGAGGAAGAAAACCATGCCGCGCGTCTGTGAGAAGAAGGAGGAGGTGGAAGCTCACGGGCGGCGTAGGGTTCATGGCGGTGGGATCGGCGGAGGTCGAGGGCGGCGTCTTGGCCGGCGTCTTGATCGAAAACGATAGAGGCGATGGCGAGACGGAGGCCGCGGCATCCGCGAGGTGGTGACTCCGGCGAGGGGGCTCCTGCGGCGGGGTCCCGGCTAGGCGGCATCGGGCGGCGTCGGTGGTCCGGGCGACGTGCGAGGGAGAAGGAGGGGCGAGGAGGAAGTCCGGTGACAGGGCGAGGCGGCATCGGGGACGGGCGCCGATGTCGGGGCGCGAGGTGTAGTTGTCGGGGGCGGATCCCCGATCCAGATCGAGGGGTGAGTGGGAGGAGTGAGGGGGGATTGTGGGGAAGTGGGTGGCTCGCTAGGGTTCGGTGAGAAGTGGGGGGTTAAGGGAGTGAGGCGGATGGGCGGTGGGTTGGCCAGCCCGGTAGGCTGGGCGGTTGGCCGGGGAGGGGCTTTTCCTTTTTTGTTAGATTTCTGTTTGTGTTTGTTTTTCTTTTCTTTTTCCTATTTTCTTTTATTCTATTTTATTTTACTTTTAGTTTCTTTAGTTTTATAAATATGATAATAGCTCCTAAATAAATGTCTCTGAATAATCCAGTGCCTTCAAAGTTTGGTGACTAATAAACTAGTGTAAAAATTTGTTTATTAATTTAAAAGGCATTCAAATAATTGTCTTTGTTACTGTTTTATTTAGTTAAGTGTATTTAAACTTTTTTTAAAGACTTGTTTTATCCACCAACATTACTTATGAATTATTTGGCTCACTCCGAACATTTTAGTTTTAATATTTGAAATCTTTTATTGTTTGCTTGATTTTAATTATTTGAATGCGAATCGGTTTCAAACTAACGCGAGATTAGCAACAATAATCGAGGTGACGTGGCATCATTAGCGGAGGGTTACTGTGGCTTAATTATCCGGGCGTCACAGCCCGAGTCGAGCGAGGGCTCAACCTCGAGTCGCTGCACGCGCGCATCCCGTAGCTATACCGTCACCTTTTTCCGCACCCCCGCCGTCGGCCTGTGATCGCGATGATCGCCATCTTTCTCGCCTGTGTCGTCACCCAGTTCTTCTGTGATCCATGAAGAAGAAGGCTCCTCCCTTTGGATTATTCATATGTTCTGATCTCCCTGTTTAGCCACAAGCAGAGCACCGGTCACGGTGGTCGATTACAACGCACACACCAGAGGTCTTGGTTCGTGTCCCAGCGCCCTGTTTTGCTCTTTTCTTTTATATCTTTTGCCCACACCACAGCCGCTTGGGCCACCTTCGCTGCTGGGCCGCTGCACCGTGCTGCTTCCGGCCCACGCATGTTTTTTTCTAGTCTGTGTACTTTAGCATTTTCCAGTGCATTCTTATTTACAGAAATGCCATCATTTTGAATTGTGAGCAATTAAATATCCATGCATCCAAATAAAATATGTCATATATACATCATGCTTAGAATTTCATCTAGTTTCATAATATGCCACTTTCATCCATGGTTAAAATGTTTAAACTTGTTGTTTGTTTAATTTTGCATATATGCCATGTTACAATGTTTTATTTCATAACTAAGTAACCGTAGCTCCATTTAAAATAAACTTTATATGTAAATGGGGTGGAAAAATGCCTAGATTAACATGCTGCACTTTATTTTCCTATTTAACAACAATAAAATAGGGTTTTAGGAAGAACAGTACCAAATCCAAAATATGCATATGGGGATTTTCCGGAATTGTTGTTTGTTGTTTCCGGCCTCATTTAAACTTGCCTAGATATGTAGTTTTCATATGCTTCACCCCTTGCCATGTTTAATAACTTTTAATGTTGTTGGGTACATCAACGAGAGAGAACTAAATATTGGATGTGGTGTTTTGTCAATATGCAACTCGTTGCATATTGAGCTCCACTTAACTTGTAGTTTTGTTTGTGCACTTTGCTTTGCCATGCCTATTTAAACCGGACATGCATCATACTTGATTGTTCATCGTGCCATGTTTATGTGATGGTTGTTTACCATGATGTTTGCTTCTTTCCGGTTACGCTTCTCCTTGGTAGTTCCGGTAACGTTGCGCTTGTGAGGATCCGTTCGACTATGTTGGTTCGTCTACTCCATGGACTTGATCTTCTTCCTTGCGGGATTCCAGGCAAGATGACCATTACCCTCGATATCACTTCTATCTTTGCTTGCTAGTTGTTCGCTCTATCGCTATGTCGCGCTACCTACCACTTGTTTATCATGCCTCCCATATTGCCATGTCAAGCCTCTAACCCACCTTCCTAGCAAACTGTTGTTTAGCTTTGTTGCCGCTTTTGCTAAGCCCTTCTTATAGCGTTGCTAGTTGCAGGTGAAGATGAAGTTGGTTCCGTGTTGGAACATGATTATGTTGGGATATCACAATATCTCTTATTTTAATTAATGCATCTATATACTTGGTAAAGGGTGGAAGACTTGGCCTTATGCCCTGTGTTTTGTTCCACTCTTGCCGCCCTAGTTTCCATCATACCGGTGTTATGTTCCTTGATTTTGCATTCCTTACGCGGTTGGGGTTATGGGACCCCCTTGACAGTTTGCTTTGAATAAAACTCCTCCAGCAAGGACCAACATTGGTTTTGCATTTGCCTACCACCTATTACTTTCCCTTGGGATCTGCAACCCCGAGGGTCATCTTTATTTAGCCCCCCCGGGCCAGTGCTCCTCTGAGTGCTGGTCCGGACCGAGCAGACTGCGGGGCCACCTCGGGGAAACTCGAGGGCTGGTTTTACTCGTAGGATGTCTCATCCGGTGTGCCCTCAGAACGAGATATGTGCAGCTCCTATCGGGATTTGTTTTACCGTGGTCTTGTTGGTTTTGTTTTACCATTGCCGAAATGTCTTGTAACCGGGATTCCGAGTCTGATCAGGTCTTCCCGGGAGAAGGAATATCCTGCGTAGATCGTGAGAGCTTGTGATGGGCTAAGTTGGGACACCCATGCAGGGTATAAACTTTCGAGAGCCGTGCCCGCGGTTATGTGGCAGATGGGAATTTGTTAATGTCCGGTTGTAGAGAACTTGACACTTGACTTAACTAAAATGCATCAACCGCATGTGTAGCCGTGATGGTCTCTTTTCGGCGGAGTCCGGGAAGGGAACACGGTTTTGGTTTTATGCATGAACGTAAGTAGTTTCAGCTTCACTTCTTGATCACTTGTAGCTTCTCGACCATTGCGTTGCTTCTATTCCCGCTCTTATTTGCGTATGTTAGCCACCATATTTGCTTAGTGCTTGCTGCAACTCCACCTCATTACCCCTTCCTACCCATAAGCTTAAATAGTCTTGATCTCGCGGGTTGTGAGATTGCTGAGTCCTCGTGACTCACAGATACTACCAAAATAGTTGCAGGTGCCGAGGATACCAGTGCAGGTGATGCTACCGAACTCAAGTGGGTTTTCGACGAGGTCCTTGGTTGTTACTATGTTTCATTTCCTGTTGATCAGTAGTGGAGCCCAGTTGGGATGATCGGGGATCTAGCATTTGAGGTTATCTTCTTTTCATTTGTATTTGTCCGTAGTCGGACTATGTGTGTACTCTGAATGATGTATGTTTAATTAATGTATTGTGTGAAGTGGCGATTGTAAGCCAACTCTTTATCCCATTCTTGTTCATTACATGGGATTGTGTGAAGATGACCCTTCTTGCGACAAAACCACCATGCGGTTATGCCTCCAAGCTGTGCCTCGACACGTGGGAGATATAGCCGCATCGTGGGTGTTACAAGTTGGTAATCAGAGCCATCCCCAACTTAGGAGCCCCCTGCTTGATCGAATCACTGGCGTTGTTGAGTCTAGAACAAAAATGTTTTGAGTCTTAGGATTATATATATCAGAGAGTAGGATTCTTTTTACTCCTCAGTCCCTTCGTCGCTCTGGTGAGGCCTCCCGACGTAGATGTTTTGACTTTCCTCTCCTCAAATTTCACTATTTTTTTAGGATCACGTGGGTATCTTGGAATCATTCCGATAGTCTTGTGACAAGAACATCGTTCTTGGTGCCTCCTGACATTTAGGGGTTGTGGCGGTGTCCGGGGGAGTTGAGCTCCGAGGTGTTGTCGTCACAATTTTATCGTTGCAGTTCTGGAATACCTGAGTTTCGCCGACATTGAAAATCTCTTTTATGCAGTTGTTGGTGAGATCACCTCGACGCCACCCAGTACTGGGGCGGGAGTTTGAGAGTATTGCCATAACTCGTATAACAGATGCTTTTCGAAGGTTGAGGTACACAATTTCTGGAGTTTTCTTGGTTATATGTTGACATATGGATACAACTGGATCTAGGGATTGTTAGTTTGGGTGAGATATATTGCGTCCCCTATATCCCCAACACCTTATTGCATAATCATAAAGTTTCGGGAGTTTATAGGTGGGAATTCAAGTAGCTCGTAGGATATCTTTCCAACAGACACATGATACGATATGGGGTCTATCATATGTTTGTTACGACTTATTTTGCAAGCCAATCCTTTGTTTTGTTTTGGTTTGTGGTATTCGAGTTGCTTCGATGTCAAGTGTTGAGTACATACCTTTCCTAAGAGGTGTTCTCATATTTCTATGGGAGTGCTAATATGATCCTTCTTGATCATCGAGATTGTCATTTCAATTCTTTTCCAACCGGCGTGCTTCTCTTCAAGTAAATCCGATCATTCCAACATTCGCAAGATCAATTCTAAGCTTTTTTCTCAACGGTGTTCGTTTCATCTGACCCAAGTGGCCTTTGTTTTCCCACCCTCCCACCCTTTTTCTTCAAGAACTCAGATTTCTTAATCAAGTATCCTTTTTATTGATGTGAAGTCTCTTCATTCTTTTCCTCCATGTTCTTACCTGGTGATTCTCATGAATATGCTAAGAAAGCTTCAAGTCTATTATTCTTCGTTCTTTTCTTCTCCGGTGGACTCAAGTCAAGCTTTCAGTGTTGATCATATTCTTTTCCTTGTTTCAAATGCTTTCTCATGTCGGTGCATCTCTTAATCATCCACCTCTTGCTATTCATGTTATCTGGAGTGTTGAAGATATCTCAAAAGATTCGCATTTCCATTCCCAATCCGTTCAAGCTATCTCGAGGTTGTTATATCTTTTGAGCCATTTAATTCAACCGGTGCAATCTTTCTTTTAATCATTCAACGGTGTATCTTTTGAGTGGGCCCTAACCCACGGGTCTTTTCCTAGGATCTTACCTGACTCTATTAACTTTTCCGGAGTTATTCTCAGTTTCATTTCAAAGTTTGACGTAAGAATGAATTATCATCAGTCAAATGTCTTTCTCAAAGATCTTTCAAATTCTTTTCATCGTTGGTTCAACCTTTCTAATTTTCATCCCGGAGTATCTCAACAATTCATGGTGGTGTTTCTCATCGTCATTCTCGGATTTTGAAGAACGAAGAAGAGTTCCTCTTAAATCCTTATCTGTTCTCTCAAATATTCGTGGTTCTAGCTTATGCCATCCTCTCATAATTGTTTTCGATTGTGAGAATTCTTTTCACCCATCCGGAGCAATTCAGGAGTTTTTTTCACTTTGATTCTTCGGAGCCCATCATCTCAGAATTATTCATTCCAGCTTTCAGCTCTCGTTCTCCAAATCTTACCGGTGCATCGTTTAAATATCCTCTAATCAGTTCATGATCTTTTCATTCTCGTGTATCTAAAATCTCTCAAGTATCTTCGTTCGTTTGCTAATTCTTCCCGGTGTTTCTTTATCTTTTCTTCGTTCATTTTCAACTCTTACGGTGGTTCGTTCAAGAGTTCTCTTCCATGGTTATCATATCAATTCATTCGTTCTTTCCAATCCTACCGGCGGATCGTTGAAGACTTTTCTCAAGTTTGCGCTATATCTCTCTTAATACTTTCTACAAGAATAAGTAGTATGCCAAATCCGTTGCTTGTCATCAATCTAAATTGGTGAAGGATACGCATAATGTAATTCTTATTGTTGTTTCTTCCAAGTGATCTAGTTTCTTCTTTCGAGAGTTGTGCATACTATCACACTTTTTGGTTCGATATCCTTCATCTTTTCTTTTCCGGAGTTCCAAGTTTTCCGCATTATCTCGTCCTGAAGCTCCATCTAAATCATTGCAAGATTTCACCTTGTTTTTTCTACTTCTCCTTCTTTTATCACCCTTTTATTACCACAGTTCTTCATGGAGGCTCTACATGGTGGTTCATCAAGGATTCCTTTCATTCTTCAATTGTTCTTCAAGATTTCTCTCGGAGTTAAGATCCGCCAAGCTATACTAAAAAATTAACATGGTGTTCAACACATGTCTTGTTTTGAGGAGTTCAAGTATTCTTCATCTTGCATTCCAAAGTGCAATTCTTTCTACCATATTTTTTGAGGTGGTGTTATGTCAGTCTTGATAATTTCCATTCATGTTCCATGATTCACATGTTGTTAAGAATGAGGTATTTTAAATCCATCAATCTCTTCGTTGGAGTTATCTTGGTAGAGATTTCATCTAAAGCCTTTCCTAAGGAATGTTGCTATTGTGGTGCTTAATAATGATCCAAGTTATCTCTTTATCATCTTGGTGGAAGAAGTTTTTCATCTCTTTGGTGCTCTCAATCAAATCAATGGTTTTCGTTAGTGGCCGTTTCTCACCTCATAATTTTGACATGTTTGCATAAGCCCACTACAAGCTTATTCTTCTCGTTGCTAGTTTCCCAAGAACTCCGTTCAATCCTTCCTTGCAAGGATGCTCTGGAAATTCAATTGTGGTGGAAGCTATCATTTTTCTTCTCTGTCCCTTTATCCCAACAATCTATCTACTATTCTGTCGGGGCAGGCTGATCTGGCCCACGAACACCTATGGGACCGGCGGACCGAGCCCCTTTCGGTTCGGGCGAAGGCGGAGGTCGACGAAGAGCAGATCGAGGCGAAGCACACGAGAGGTTTACCCAGCTTGAGCTCTCCGGAGAGATAATACTCCTACTGCTTGCATGTCCGAGTGTATTGTGTTCTTGCTCAGAGCGCTGAGTGCTCTGATACACACAAGCTCTAACGAGGCCCGGCGTGGGGGATCCGACCCTTTCTCGTTAGCATGGGCCTCCTTTTATATGCTCAAGGGGTCTCCGACAGGTGCCAACGCAGACAATGGTAAAAATGGAAAAGGAGTGGTTGGTACAGCTACTTGTGCAGTGTACAGTGTACAGTGTATCATACCTAACCCTGACGGCAGGGGACAAAGGCATTAAATGACCGTCTATGTCGCCCTAACAGTGCAAACAGGGGCCGTCAGGGGCGCCACCGGTTGCCACGATGACAATCTTGTCAGCGCCGCTTGCCACCTCGCACCGCTGGCTACACAGACCTCTGCGCCCTTGGCGCTGGAAAGGTCGAGCGACACGTTAGTGGATGTCTTTGGAGCGTAGGTGCAGTGGTGGTCTGCTGCGGCAAGCGCCTGTCATGTTGTTGTCTTGTCGCGCCCGGAAGCTTGTCGCTCACGGGCCTTCCCAAAGAAGCTCCTCTCGCCGGGGCCTTGTCTCCCTAGGTGCCATGGGTGGCCTTCCGGCAAGCTCCTCTTGCCGGGGCCTTGTCTCCTTGGCTTGAATACTTTGTTCTTGAATGGCTCCAAAGGAACCACGGAGGACCTTGGCGGTCACCCGGCAAGCCTTGCCGCGGAATGCTGCAACTGTCCGTGCACAAGTTCGGGATACTAGGGTACCCCTACTCTAGTACACCGGCAGAGCCCCAGACTGGGCCACACCTGCAGTGCCAGCTGTTGGGCGGGCCCAAAAGCAGGCATGGGCACACGCGGCCTGGGTCACGCCGCAACTCACCCCGGACCCACCACGCCCTCCACGAACGGCACGCGTCGAATGCGGCTCGTGTGAGAGATCGTGGGGGGTTTCTTTATTCGGAAAAGCGGAACATCCGCCCCCTCCCTCTTTATAAGCAGGGGAAACAGGGGCAGGTCGCCCACTTTGCCAGTTGCTGCCCAATCTCGAAAAACCACCGCTGGTCCCCCCTTCTTCTCAAGGCTGAAGAGAGCGGCGCTCCGCCCCCCATCGCCACCAGCATCATCAACGCCGTCGATCTCCTCCACCGCCTCCGCCATGGCTCAAAGCCGACAAGGGAAGGGCGTGAAGTCGGCCGGCGCAGCGGCTTGCGGCCTGCGGAAGGAGCGGGCCATCTTTCCCCCTCGGCTCGCCGCGAGGAGATGAGGAGAACTACTACCTCTTACGGTCGACGGAGACGCGAGCGCATCCGCGCCTGAAGGTACTCCCAGCTGCTTCCGAACTAGCTCCGGCGGATATCCGTTCTTGGCGCTCTTCTTCTCTGCGGGCTCTGCCCGCCTTTCTCTGAATTCTTCTCAGTGACATCATGAACACCTACGGGTTCCGCCTCCTTGATTTCACCCCCAATGTTGTTACGACCATGGCGGTTTCGCACATCTCTGCGAAAACTTTGTTGGAGTCCATCCAAACGTAGCCCTTTTCCGCCACTTCTTTATACCCCGAGTTGAGAGAGGAGAGCCTCTTGCCGGAGGAATCGCTTGGATCTCGAGGATCGGCAAGAAGGAAGCCTATCTGGAGGGAGAGCTCCGCATCAAGTGGGAGGAGTGGAGGGCAGATTGGTGCTGGATTGTTGAGGAGAACCCGCAGCCATTTACCGCCCAGTGCCAAACCCCAATAGTGCGCGGCAACGATTGGAGCAACGTGGCCCCGGAAGATGCTAGGCTGAAGATTGCGATCACCGAATCGCCGCCTTAGACTTGCCGGGCTCACCGTAGGCACCGTTGGCGCAGACTTTCTTCGCCGCCGCATCGCCCCTTTGCAGGAGAGGAGGAGACCTGCCTGGGAGTTTCAGAACGCGGCAGATATCATGAGGCTGGACCCAGGCCTCAACTTCAACTTTACCGTCTTGGAACTTGACGCGATGCTCTTGGAGCTGTTCAAGCCCGATCCTGATCATCCAGAAACGTTTAGGTTGCCGAGGCGTCGTTCATTGTGCAACAATTCCTCGCTTGACCGCATCCGTGCAATGATGCCGTTGTGCGACTTCGCATGGAATTGTCCCTACTTGGCAAGAGCCTGCAGATGACGTCGTCGGCGCGGTTCTTTGACAATCTGGTAGAAATGCCGGTCCGCCCGATGAGCAGAGGGGCCTCACCCGCGACACCACCGATGATGAGATGCGCGACGCCACTCAGCTGGAAGAGGCGGCAGAGCGGCAGCGGGCGAGTTCGGATCCACCATGGAGGAGGCAGAGGCAGCGGCGGCAAGCCTTGTCGAGCGAAAGGAGTTTGCCAGCGAGGAAGAGCTTGCCGAGCACTGAAGCCGAAGTCGGCGAGCCCGCCGAGGCGCATCCTCGCCACCTTCAAGCAGCTTGCCGCGGCGAGCCCCAGCTCCACCAAGAAGGCGTCTTCGCAAGGCCGGAGACGTAGCGGGGCGGCAGACGGGCCAATAGCCGCAGCGCCGCGCGACGCGCTCCACCGCGGCAAGCACTGTTGCCGCGGGAGCACCTCACGCCGCTGCGGCAACTGGAGCGGGGCCCTCGCAGACCACCGGTTCCGCTCCCGCCAAGCGTCCAATTGAACCCACTCCTCCGCCTCGTCGTACTGGAGGCGGGCCAGAATTTGATCTCTCCGCGCTCAGCTCCGACGAGGAAGAAGAAGAGTAAGATTCTTTGCTGTACTTAGTAATTCTTTGATTTGTTGCTTTGTCTTGTATCTGATTTGCTTTACTCTGAACCCATTCCTTTTCAGGACGCTGGCCCAGAGAGTGTCGAAGAGAGCCAAGACCCCAGTGATTGTCGTCGAGGACGAACCCACTGCGGCAGGAGACGCGTCGAGACCACCTTGCCGGATCTGGCAACTCTTCTTCAAAGCAGCCCCGGCGCAGCCCCAGTAAGTATATGGTCTACTTCTTGCTGTTCGGCATGCATGGGTGCTCTTTCTTTGTTGATATCTCGATCGCTGATTTGTGTAGCAGCAGAGCAGCTGACCGGGAGTGCCACAAGCCGCTCTCGACATGCCTTCGCTTCGACTACACCGCCAAGGAGGATTCCCGGAAAGGACCGTTCTCCGGCAAGGGGACTTCTCCGGCAAGGCAGTTCTCCGACAAGGGACAGCACTGGCGATCCTGGCGGCGGAGACCATGACTGCAGACCCTAGCACAGGTAATCCTCTTGCTTGAAAACTTTCCTTGTGTTCTTCTTCTTCAGATTTTCTTTTTGAATATTTGCTTGACTTTTGTTCATTTCCCGGTCGTCAGAACCATCCGCCACAGAGCCAATGGAGACCGAGGCCGCCGGCGAGGAGGACGCGCGCGGCAATATTGACGATGCCGCTGCCATCGGGGAAGAAGCTGGCGCTGACGAGCCCGCCGGCGAAGAGGCCATGAAGCTGCCGCTGCAGAGCTGGCGAGGGGTCCGGCGATCGCACTGACGGCCCTGAGGCCACAGGAGCGCCGGGCGCTACACCGACCGCCGATCCCTCCGCCGCCGCGGCAGCGTCGGGCTCCGAAGAGCCCGAGCCCGGCGCCTATTTGAAGGCCGGCGATGGCGTCTTCATCAAGCTCCCATGGGCGTCGAGCTCGAGTGGCCGGCCGAAGGAGAAACTTTTGATGAAGAGCTGCTGCGCCTCCATTGGTGACGCTAGTCGACACGCCAAGCAGCAGCAGCGGCGAGCCTGAGGAGGAGGAGCTGTTGCGAAAGCTGTTGTCGCTCTACCGCGCCCGACAAGCCAAGCTGGAATCCCGGGAAGCGCTTGTCGCGAAGGCGGGAGTAGACATTGAGAAGCGCGCGGAGGAGCTCCGGGGCCTCAACCAGGAAGCTCTCCGGAGCTTGGCAGAGGAGCGGGAGTGGCTTGCCGAGGAGCGCAAAGCCTTCCTCCTCGAGAAGGCTGAAGCCGAGGAGCAACAGCTTGCCGCCGAGAAGCTATCTCTGCGGGAAGGCGAGTTAGGCGCAGAAGAAGGTTTATCTTGACAGCCACGAGGAGGATCTTGCCATGCGCGAGCAAACATTTGGCGGGGCTCTCAAGGAAGCAAAGGATGCTGCCGCAGTGCCGAGGCCGCCAAGAAGGAGCTAGAGATGAAGGTGGCATGAGGCCTATCTCAAGGAGAGCGTCGAGGAGCTTGCTGCACTCAAGCATGAGCGCGAGAAGGACGCCTACACTCTTGGCGAGCTGCAGGGCCGTCTCGCCGAGAGGAGCAAGGAGCTCAGTGCCGCCAAGGACTCCAATGCAGATCTTGAGTTGAAGCTGACTACCTTGACTCAGGCGCTGGACGGTGCCAGGGAGCAGGAGGTGGCCTTGAAGGAGAAAATCAAGGCCGACGAGGCGCTGCTGGCGAGTGCTGCTGCTGCCCAGAATACCTTTAAGGAGAATGTGGAGCACTGTACCGAGGGTCTCGTGGATGTTGCTGCAGCCATCGACGAGGAGCTGGCGCAGCTGGGGATGGTGGATCTTGGATATTCCTCCGATGAGCACCTCCAACCCAGCGCCAAGCTTAGCTTGTTCTTCAAGGGCGTGGTGACGGCCCTCCAGCGACTACGGGAAGAAGTCCCAAAACAGCTGGCCGAGGAATCGCGCTAGATCTGCGCGGGAGGTCTTCAAAAGGTGCTGGTGAAGGTGGCCTTCCGCAATCCAGGCCTCAACCTCACCAACATCCTCAAATCCTTGCCGCCGGATGCTGATGTGGAGGCGCTCAAGACCCTTGTCGCACCCATCGTGGACAGGGTGGCGGGATCAAGAGGGTTGAGGCGATCGCGTGGGTTAGGCCGCCCGCTTTCTCTTTTCTTGCCGCTGCTGGTCATGTTATGAGAACAATCTATTAGAGCTGCGACAAGCTATCTTGTAATATAACTCTATTTCGGGTAGCAATTGCTATGTTATTTCCTTTACTTGATTCCTTCCTTTGTATGTTTTTCCCTGCGCTTTTAGGGAAACTTGTCGGTATAAGCACACTGGCCTTATTGCCTGAGTGCGGGACGTCGGCAACTTCTTTGGCGGTGCCGCTTCGACAAATAACCTTGTCGCAACTAGTCGCAGCTCACTTAAGTTGTTGAGCGGACTCGAAACAAAGTAAGGGCGCAACTAGCTACGAGTTGGTTCCTCCACAAGCGCTGAGGTTTTCCATACAAAGTACACGGTCGTTCGAGGAAGATAACTTAAAAATTTTAAAACTGATTGCTCAAACTTTGGCAACTTAGCTTTTACATCGTTTGCTTCCGGTAAGGCTAGACTTCCTTGAGCGACGCTTTGGTCCACACCATTATCTTCTCCTTTCCCCCGGCAAACTTGTGGGCGAGGAACCTTCCTTTCTTTGAGAAAGAGAAAGAAGAGAAAATAAAGATATGGAGCCTTATGGCTCGTTATTGCTTACCGGGGTAGGTGCTGCACAAAGTGTCGATAACGCATGCAAAATAGAAGTAAAAGCATGAAATTGACAAGATGTGCGGCACATTAGCTTTACTTATGCAGGGTCTGCGCTGGCTTTGTCCAAAGGATTACATGCAACAGGCAAGACTTGTACAAAAGGTGGTTGCGGAACAGGTTAAACAACCGCGCTTCTCTGAGTAAAACTTATGAAGTTGCTCAATGTTCCAGGAGTTGCTCACCGAATGCCATCTTCGGTCTCAAAGGCGGACAGCGCCAGGCCTAGTGACTCGTTTCACCCGGTAAGGGCCTTCCCAATTCGGCGTCAACTTGTTGGAATTCTTGGCGGACTGGACGCGCCGAAGAACAAGGTCGCCTTCCTCGAGACTTCTGGCATTGACTTTGCGGCTATGGTAGCGGCGCAAAGCTTGCTGGTATCGAGCAGCTCGTACAGCTGCCTAAAGACGATCCTCCTCAAGGAGCAGCGCGTCATCTTGTCGCAGCTGCTCTTGCTCAAGCTCATCATAGGCGAGCACTCGAGGTGATCCGTATACGAGTTCCGTGGGGAGAACTGCCTCTGCTCCATAGACTAGAGCGAAGGTGTCCGGCGATGGCTCGATTTGGCGTCGTCTGATCGACCAAAGAACCACCGGCAGCTCCTCAATCCAGTTTCTTCCGCACTGCGGCACAGCCGAAAGTTACGGTCTTGAGCCCGCGCAGCACTTCAGCGTTTGCCCTCTCCGCTTGACCGTTGCTTCTCGGATGAGCAACAGAAGCGAAGCAGACCTTGGCGCCAAGATCTTGGACGTACTTCATGAAGGTGCGGCTCGTGAATTGCGTGCCGTTGTTGGTGATGATCCTGTTAGGGATTCCGAAATGGCAAGCAATCGACCTGAAGAACTTGACTGCTTGTTGTCTTTGTCACCTTCCTCATCGCTTCCACTTCCGGCCACTTTGTGAACTTGTCGATTGCAACGTACAAGTACTCAAAGCCCCGACAGTTTCGGGGAAAGGGGCCGAGGATGTCGAGCCCCAGACGAAAATGGCCGGGATAAAGGGATCGTCTGCGAGCTTGAGCTGGCTGGTGTATCTGCTTGGAATGGAACTGCACGCTTCACACTTGGTTACTTGTGCGGTTGCATCACGGAGGGCTGTCGGCCAAAAGAAACCTTGCCGAAACACTTTGCTTGGCAAGTGCTTTCTGGCGCCAATGTGGTGACCACATATGCCTCCATGTATTTCGCCAACAGCTTTTGTCCTTCTTCCCGTGAATACACTTCAATTTCACACCGTTGAGTCTTCTTACATGCAGTTAATGTTGTCGACAAAGCTGGTACATACTTGACTGTCGGGCTACTCTTTCCGCTTCTTCTTGCTCTTGGAAGTTCTCCTGTCTGAAGGAAATGGACAATCTGTTGTGCCCATCTTTGGAGCTTGCGGCTCGACAACAAGGACTAAAGGCACATCTGCTGCTGCGGAACATCCGCTTCTCTGGCGTGAACACAGTGGCTCGGCGGAGCTTGGCGTTCCCGGCAAGCTTGTCGGAGCAAAACTTGTCGAGTGTACGCTTCAACGAAACAAACCCTAGGGCTTGTCGAGCAGACTGCTCCTCAACTGCTGATGGTGTTGATCTTGAGGACCTTCTTGGCGGCGGCTTGGGAAGCTCTGCGGGAAAATAGTCACCGAAATCAACTTCCTCTTCTTACTCTGTCCGAGTTGGTGGCGTCCACGGATGGTTGAGTCAGCTTGAGCACAAAGATCCACAGTTCCACGGGTAACTTAAGTCTGGCGCGCCGACAAGCCATCGGCAATGTCGTTACGAGCTCTTGGAATATATTCCATCATGGGCCGTCAAAGTGCTCTTCCAGCTTCCTCACTTCATCAACATAAGCTTCCATCAACGGACTCGATAAGTCTTGTTCACTTGGCGGATGACAAGCTGTGAGTCACCCACGATAATGAGCTTCTTGATCCCAAGGTCTCTGCTATCTGAGACCGGCAAGCAAACCTTCATACTCTGCGGTATTGTTTGTTGCTTGCTCCTTGGGAAAGTGCATCTGGACTACGTGCTTGAGGTGCTCTCCGGTGGGTGCAACGAGTATACGCCCCGCACCGGCGCCTTGGGCGAGAAGGCACCATCAAAGTACATCAACCACTCTTTGCTTGCTTCCTTGACGGGATGCTCGTTTACGGAATTTCCTCATCTTGTGTTGGCGTCCATTACGCTATGAACTCCGCCAATGCTCTACTTTGGATAGTTGAAGTGCTCTCAAACTTGAGGCCAAAGCTTGGCAGTTCAGTGCCCACTCGACAATCCTGCTGTTGCCTCTGGATTTTGCAAGATCCTCTTGAGGGAAAAGCAGTGACGACTGTGATCTCATGTGCACTGTAAGTAATGGCGCAGCTTTCTCGAGGCCATGAGGAGGCGAAAAAGCAATTTACGCACACCAGAGTACCTTGACCTAGCCCCCGCAGGAGGGAACCGACAAAAGTAAACCTGGCGCTGCACCATTCTTTTCTGCATCTTCTCATGTGTCTGCCTTGAGATCCATCCTTGTCGGGATCGAGCTTGTCGGTGAAGCCCCACAGCTTGTCGCCGGATGCATCTGCAATGGTTGCTAGCTCATAATCCGCCTCCTCTCCGCTACTAACGCAGCACTAACCACTTGATTGGTTGCCGCTATATATAGCAGCAACTTCTCTTGTGGCCTAGGTGCGACAAGTGTTGGAGTGGAGGACAGTATCTCTTCAAGTCCTTGTGCGCAGCCTCCGCTTCGAGTCCATTTCATCGGACCTGCCTTTTTCAAGATTTTGAAAAATGGCGGTAGCCTTCAGCAGAACCTAGAGCTACACCTGCTGAGAGCAGCTACGCCACCGGCAAGTCTTCGTACATCCTTGACGCGCTGTGGTGCTTCTATCGGCTCAATTGCCTTGATCTTGTCGGGATTGGCTTCAATTCCCCGCTGAGACACGAAGAACCCGAGAAGCTTGCCGGAAGGGACTCCAAACACACACTTCTCAGGGTTGAGCTTGAGGTTGATCTTGCGCATATTTGCAAAGGTTTCGTCTAAATCTTGAATCAGAGTCGCCTTGTCCTTGCTTTTGACCACTATATCATCCATGTAGGCTTCCACATTTATGTGCATTTGCGGCTCAAAAGCGTAATGGACTACTCTTGCAAATGTTGAACCAGCATTCTTTAATCCGAAAGGCATCCGTACGAAACAGTATGTGCCACATGGGGTGATGAATGCGGTCTTCTCCTCATCCTCTTCTGCCATGAAGATCATTTGATATCTTGAGTATGCATCCAGAAATGAAAGCAAATCACATCCGGCCGTGGAGTCAACAATCTGGTCGATGCGCGGCAAGGGAAATGGGTCTTTGGGACAAGCTTTATTGACATCGGTAAAGTCGATACAAAGCCTCCATTTCCCATTAGCCTTGCGTACAACTACAGGATTGGCCAACCACGTAGGATGGAGCACTCCTCTGACAAGGCCTGCTGCTTCCAATTTCTTGATTTCTTCTATGATGAATTCTTGGCGCTCCATTGCTTGCTTCCTGACTTTCTGCTTGACGGGCCGCACATGAGGACACACGGCAAGATGGTGCTCAATTACTTTCACAGGAACACCGGGATGTCGACGGTTGCCACGCAAACACGTCGACGTTTCGCCCTGGAAAGCAACGGCGCGCCTTCCTATTTAGGGTCGAGAGTGGCACCGATGGTGAAGGTACCACCGATGCCGTCCTCCTTGGCGGACACCTTCTTGGTCTCTGGTGGAGCTGCCATCGTCTTCTTACACTTGCGGTGGAGCTCGATGGTGCGTCCTCGACGATAAGCGCAGCACTCAGGGAGGTGCGCTTGCGGAGTGGGCATCGAGCTCTTGCCGGACTTGGTCTTCTTCTTCCCCGGAGCTTCAGCGGCAAGTGGCTTGCAATCTGTTGCAGCTGCTGCTTCCGGTAGATCTTGTCGGCGCGAGATAAGAGCATCCTTCTTGTCGCCAGGACAAAGATGACACTTATCGGGCTGGCATCTTCAAAGATGTTGTATGCATAGTGAGAGGCTGCCATGAATTTGGCGAGTCTTTGGGCGGCCAAGTATCCCATTGTAAGGCAATGGAAAGTCAAGAACGTCAAAGTGACCCTCTCGATCCACGAAGTTCAACTTCATGCCAAATGTCACCGGCAACGTGATCTTTCCTTGACTTGCTCCTTCCCGGATTGATTCCTTGGAAAGTGCGGTCTCTTGAGCTCGCCATCGGGGATCTGGAGTTTACGGAGCACCGCGGAGGAGATCAGGTTCAAGCCCGGCCCGCCGTCAACTAGCATCTTGGTGACCTTGAGGTTGCGGATAGTTGGTGAAACCAACATCGGCTAGCACCGAACGCAGATTCTGTGATCGGTGGTCCTCAATATCAAAAGATGATAGGCGTCTTTGGACCATTTCAGAGGCTTGCGTGACTCGACGGATGGTTCTGCCGCATTGACTTCCCGCATCCACTGCTTGAGTTGGCGGTGTGAAGTATGCAGAGAAGCACCGCCTCAACGCACAGGACCTCTGTGGCTTTCTGGAACTCCTGCTCATCGGTCTCGTCATCATCCATGTCTTCATCATCGTCGTCGGATTCATCCTTGTCGCGGCCGCGGGGAGGTCTGTCTCCTTGCCGCTGCTTGGCCTTGCCGTGGCGTCCTCCTCGGCCGGGACGTTTCTTGCTAGCTCCTCCAGCACCTTCCTGGGCCTTCTCCTTGTCGCGTCGTTCGTATTCAGCCTTCTGCTGCTCGACAAGTTGCTCAACCTTCTTGCAGCTCTGGAGGTCATGGCCCTTGGTGCGGTGGATCTTGCAGTACTGTTTGTTGGAGCCGTCCTGCTTGTCGGCGACCGCCACAGCCTGGCAGTTGGTGCCAGCGGCAACCTCCTTGCCGGAGCTACCAGCTTTGGCTTTCTTGGCGCCACCTCCGTTGTCGGACTGCTCAACAACTAGCACATCTTTGCCTTTCTTCTTCCTATTGTTCCGCCGCGGTTTTTCCTTGCCGGGCGGTCTCTTCACTATCGAGATCCTCCTGCTTGATATTCTCTCCGGAGTCTCCTCCCTTCCTCGGCATGTGCACACTTGTCGGCCCGGGGCATATAGCTCATCGGCGTCTCTGATCTTGCACATCGCCATCTCCTCCCGCATCCTGCGGTTTCGCGACGCTCGATGGAGCAGCGCTGATTACCCGGCAGGGTGGACATCTGAGATGTTGTCTTTGTCTGGCAGGTGAATCTCTGAATGTACTTGCGGGGGCTCTCCTTCCTTCGGGCGGCGAGATGAAGGTCGCTTTCTTGGCCATGGGGCTTGTGGCACGCTGTAAAAACGCGACAAACTGATGGCATAGATCTGCCCAAGAGGATATGGAGTTGTCCGGCAAGTGCATGAGCCAGATCGACATTGGGCTTGAGCACCGGTGAAGTAGTTGGCAAGGATCTTGTCGTCTCGCCCCGGCAGCTTGCACCGCGATGGTGTAGATGCTTTGAGGAACTCCGACGGATGCGTCTTGCCGTCGTACTTCTCTGGTACGTCGGCTTGAAATTCTTCTTCTTTGGGCCACCGACTTGCCGCAGCTCATTAGTGAGCGTGGGGCAACCTACCGCGTCTGACGGCAAGTCGTCTGGTTCCTCTGGTGCATGCATGTCGGACGGAGGGCCCAGCGCGCTGTCGGATTGACGCTTGGCGCTTCTCTTGGCGCTCGATGCGAGTTCGGCGTCTTCTTCTTGTCGTTCGTGAAGAACTTGGCGCTGATCGCGACGAGCTCGTGGATCCGATGATGCGGTGGAGTCGCTGTCGAGGTGGATCCGTGAGTCGGCAATCTTAACCTTGAGGCGGAGAGTGCATGGTGGTTGCACCCCCACCGGTTTTGTAGCCACCGGCTCGTGTTTGGCAGTCCTACCGTGACAGCGATGCGCTCAGCTGCCGCGGAGCGTCGCCGTTGGCGAAGCCGATGAGACTCTGAATGGTGGCCCTCCATTCATCGACCTTGTCGGCTGTTGGAGGGTAATCCAGGAGAAGTTGAGCTCTCGCCAAAGCTTCTGCTGGAGTGGTGGGTGGCGATGGCGAGCGGCGCGAGGCGGATATGCTCGGACTTCTAACTATGTTAGAAGGAGCGATATCCCGTCGAGCGGCGACCGTGCCTACTTCGCGCGCCAAAGATGTCGGCGTGCATGCTGGTCTTGAGCATCCCGAGATCCACCAGTCGATTTTGGTCCAGCGAGCGTATGGCGTTGTGGATGCCATGACGCTGTCGGTCCCGCCGCCTCTGAGGCGGAGCACGGTGCATGTACGGACGCCGAGGTCTGCGCAGCCTTGTCCTTGGACTTGGCAGCACCGTGAAGCTCCCCGTCGCCGTCCATTCTTCCGCCGGCGTCTACCCCACCACCTGTTTGCTCGGCGGTGGTGGGTTCGACGCAGACGGGAACTTTCTGCCGCCGAAGCCTTCTTCTTCGGTGGCATGTTGATGAAGATGATGAAGATCTAGCTTCAGCGTGGGCGCGGATCAGGTTCACACAATCTCGGCCCCCCCTACAGCGCGCCAAAGATGTCGGGGCAGGCTGATCGGCCCACGAACACCTATGGGACGGCGGACCGAGCCCCTTCGGTTATTGGCGGAGGTCGCACAAAGAGCAGATCAAGGCAAAGCACATGAGAGGTTTACCCAGCCGGAGCTCTCCGAGAGATAATACTCTCTTCTTTGCATGTCTGAGTGTATTGTGTTCTTGCTCAGGAGCGCTGAGTGCTACAGTACACACAAGATGCTAACGAGACTGAGCGTGGGGGGGTCCGACCCTTTCTACATTGCGCATGGGCCTCCTTTTATATGCTCAAGGGGTCTCCGACAGGTGGCAACGTAGACAAGGGTAAAAATGGAAAGGAGTGGTTGGTACAGCTACTTGTACAGTGTATCATACCTAACCCTGACGGCGGCGGGGACAAAGGCATTAAATGCCCGTCTCACGTCGCCCTAACGGTGCTGGCCCAGGGCCGTCGAGGCGCCACCGCTTGCCACGATGGCAATCTTGTCGGCGCCGCTTGCCACCTCGCACCAGCTGCACAGCCTCTCGCCACGCTAGCGCTGGAAAGGTCGAGGCGACCACGTTATTGGATGTCTTTGGAGGCGTGAGTGCAGTGGTGATGCATGACAAGCGCCTTGCCGCGGTTGTTGTCTTTGTCGCGCCGGAAGCTTGTCGCTCACGGGCCTTCCCCGCAAGCACCTCTCGCCGGGGCCTTGTCTCCTAGGTGCTATGGGTGGCCATCCCGGCAAGCTCCTCTTGCCGGGGCCTTGTCTCCTTGGCTTGAATACTTTGTTCTTGAATGGCTCCAAAGGAACCACGGAGGACCTTGGCGGTCACCCGGTAAGCCTTGCCGCGGAGGGCTGCAACTGTCCGTGCACAAGTTCGGGATACTAGGGTACCCCTACTCTAGTACACCGACATATTCTTTCGTTCCGGAGGCATTGTGATGTTGCTCTCTTCACCCATCATCTCGTTTTTCCAAGATCATATTCTTTTCATACTTACCCATTTAACCAGAGTGTTGTTCACATTCAAGTTCTTTCATCTTATCAAGTCTTACATCTCTTCAACCGGAGTGCTACCCGAATTTTTTCTTCCTTGTTCCTTGTTTATCTCGTTTCAACAAGAGTGCTTTCAATTCCTTCTTGTCCATTGTGCTCATCATTCATAGCTTTGCAACCTCCAAGGTTCACATGGCGTTCCTTGTTTCTCTTTTCTACTGGAGTGCTCTCAATTTCGTTCAACTTTGTTGTGTTCTTTCTTTCAAGTTTTCAACCTCTCAAGGTTCGTGGTTTCACTCGTTTGTCGAAGAAGCAACTTTGTTTTACCTCTTCCTCTTTCGCTCCCCTCCGGTGCCATCCCTAGATCACGGGACGAGATCTCTTGTAAGTGGAGGAGTGTTGTGACGCCCCGAGATCGACGCTTCAGACGCCTTCCATGTTTTGCGTGTCAGTTGTATTATTTTTATTTTTATTTTTTTGTTGCATTTGCATCATGATCATCATTGTAGTGTGCATATTTGTTGTGTGCTTGTTATCTTTATGTACTCCTTCTCCTCATCTTCTTTGCTGTTTCATCTTGCCCTTTTCTTCTAAACCATCATCAAGTGCAACATCCCATCAAGCTTCTTCCTTTCAATTCTCATCCACTTATTGCAAGTGACATTTTCCCGTCCAAGAATGTTCACTTATTTTCTGTTAATCTTAAACCATTCCTACACCCTCTCTGCCAAATTTCAGCTCTTTTGGACTTGATTTGGTTGGAATCAAAATTGCCTCAAGTTTGAATTTAACTCAAACTTGTGATAATTTTCTTTCTCTAAAAATACCCAAACCAATTTTATCAGATGGAGCATAATTCCAGGAGTCCAAGAATATCTCTACTTCATTCATATTTTTCACCAAACCTCCTGGACATTTTCCTTTGGGGACTGTTTATTTATTAAACAGAAAAATAAGTAAAGGGAGACTTACATTCTCCTTACCCGGGCCTCTCCTAGACCGCAGCCCACAGCACCACAGCCCACCTCACTTACCTCTTACAGCCCGACTAGCCCACGAGAACCGATCTCTTCTGTTCTTCTTCTACCTCCTGTACGGCAGGACATCCACGCACGCCATATCGACCCCCCGAGTGATTTGACGGCCAGAGAGCCCCCCTAGGCCCCTATATAACATGCCCCGTTGCCCTAGTCCTCCTCCTCCTCTATCCATTCTCCCTTTCCTGCCCTCGCCGCCGCCAAGGTAAGGACACCCACGCGCCTGCCGACGCCATGGCCAAGAGGAGATCGAGCTCCTCTTCGACTTGATCAGCTCGGATCGGCCTTCTCCTTTCGCGTCTCCCTCGGCCTTGCAAGCACCCATTAGAGCCACAGATCAGCCTCCTCCTCGACGTCTTCTTCCCCTGCTTCCTCTGCTTCATGGACCCGAAGCACCGCCAAGTCCACCACCTCGACCACCGCATCTTCTCGCCGTCCCCAGGCACCGCCGACCTCGTGCAACTCTATCAACATCCCCTCGATGAGCAGCCGCTCCTCCCAGCCCCACTTTGGCTCGAGTTTTGTCGCCGTAGCCGTCGATCCTGTGGCGTCTGAGCCGCTGTTGCTGTGCTATCGCCATGGCCGTTTGAAGTAGAGGCTTTGTTTTCCGCACACCCGCACACCTTGCTGCCACCCTTGCTGCACTTGCACACCTCGTCAGTCGCTGCCTCTATCCGCCCACACAGCCGCACGCCCGCTGCTTGCCCCGCTTCTCGCCCCGTACACGCCAAGCTGCTGCCGTCGCTCGTTGATCCGTGCCCGAGTCGAGCGAGGGCTCAAGCTCGAGTCGCTGCACGCTCGCATCCCATAGCTATACCGTCACCTTTTTCCACACCCCCACCGTCGGCCTGTGATCGCGATGATCGCCATCTTTCTCTCCGGTGTCCTCACCCAGTTCCTCTGTGATCCATGAAGAAGAAGGCTCCTGCCTTTGGATTATTCATATGTTCTGATCTCCCTGTTTAGCCACAAACAGAGCACCAGTGCAGTGGTGAGTGCCCAACGCACACACCAGGAGGTCCTGGGTTCGAGTCCCAGGCGCGCCCCTGTTTTGCTCTTTTCTTTTATATCTTTTGCCTCCTTCGCTGCTGGGCCTCTGCACCGTGCTACTTCCGGCCCAAGCGTGTCTTTTTCCAGTATGTGTATTTTAGCATTTTCCACTTCATTCTCATTTACAGAAATGCCATCATTTTGAATTGTGAGCAATTAAATATCCATGCATCCAAATAAAATATGTCATATATACATCATGCTTAAAATTTCATCTAGTTTCATAATATGCCACTTTCATCCATGGTTAAAATGTTTAAACTTGCTGTTTGTTTAATTTTGCATATATGCCATGTTACAATGATTTATTTCATAACTAAATAACCGTAGCTCCTTTTTAAATAAAATTTATATGTAAATGGGGTGAAAAAATGCCTAGATTAACATGCTGCACTTTATTTTCCACTTTAACAATAATAAAATAGGGTTTTAGGAAGAACAGTACCAAATCCAAAATATGCATATGGGGATTTTTCGGAATTGTTGTTTGTTGTTTCCGGCCTCATTTAAACTTGCCTAGATATGTAGTTTTCATATGCTTCACCCCTTGCCATGTTTAATAACTTTTAATGTTGTTGGGTAGATAAACGATAGAGAACTAAATATTGGATGTGGTGTTTTGTCCATATGCAACTCGTTGCATATTGAGCTCCACTTAACTTGTAGTTTTGTTTGTGCACTTTGCTTTGCCATGCCTATTTAAACCGGACATGCATCATACTTGATTGTGCATCATGCCAGGTTTATGTGATGGTTGTTTACCATGATGTTTGCTTCTTTCCGGTTGCACTTCTCCTTGGTAGTTCTAGTAACATTGAGATTGTGAGGATCCGTTCGACTACGTTTGTTCGTCTACTTCATGGACTTGATCTTCTTCCTTGCAGCATCCCAGGCAAGATGACCATTACCCTCGATATCCCTTCTATCTTTGCTTGCTAGTTGTTCACTCTATCGCTATGTCGCGCTACCTACCACTTGTTTATCATGCCTCCCATAGTGCCATGTCAAGCCTCTAACCCACCTTCCTAGCAAACCGTTGTTTGGCTATGTTACCGCTTTTGCTCAACCCTTATTATAGCGTTGCTAGTTGCAGGTGAAGATGAAGTTGGTTCCGTGTTGGAACATGATTATGTTGGGATATCACAATATCTCTTAGTTCAATTAATGCATCTATATACTTGGTAAAGAGTGGAAGGCTCGGCCTTATGCCTGGTGTTTTGTTCCACTCTTGTCGCCCTAGTTTCTGTCATACCGGTGTTATGTTCCTTGATTTTGTGTTCCTTACGCGGTTGGGTTTATGGGACCCCCTTGACAGTTTGCTTTGAATAAAACTCCTCCAACAAAGGCCCAACATTGGTTTTCCATTTGCCTACCACCTATTCCCTTCCCTTGGGGGAGAGAGCTAGCAAAGGGGAGAAGTCCAGGGAGAGAGGGGAAAGGCAGAGAGGGTCGAGGGCGTTCCAATAGCGCTGGAAGGGTCGGGTGCGGTTGGGAGACGCCAAAGCAGGAGGTGGCGGCCAGCGACGGGCACTCTACCATAACTTGTCCTCCTGGTGAGGGGTTGAAAACAATCCTGCCCCTCGCTAGGTTGGGCTGGGCCGGCTAGCTACAGTAGTAGCCTGGCTATAGGTAAGTTTCTTCTCTCTCTCTCTCTCTCTCTCTCTCTCTCTCTCTCTCTTTCTTTCCTGTTTTCTATTTTGCAACTTTGTTTGAATTTGGTTTTCAAACCAAACTACTTTATATGCTTCTAAAAATTAATGTGTGGTCTGTTAAAGTATATAGATAGCCACTCACAAGTTTTCAAATCCATCAGAGCTATAAACTCATTTTATATCATTTATTAGCCCCAACTAAAATACAATATAAGTTAATTTAAAGACCAAAAATGTCCTAGAAAAATATGCATCATCCTGGATAAGGTATCCACCTTTTCCCCTAAATCATGAACATATTTTACGGGCATTTTGGGTTCACTGAAAAGATTGAAATTTGTACCTAGTTGAAAAAAATTATCTGCTAGGGTTTGATCGTCCCCATTTCAAATTCATTTGAATTTGAACATGATGACATGATGCTCACTGATGCAACTATTTACAAACAAAATTCTAGGGCTGTGACACCTTATAAAAAGCCTTATTTATTTAGCTATTTCTATATGTGACCATTTTTCTTGCTTATCACAGGATCACATGCATAGATCATTTTGTTAAATGGATTACGGAGAGGTTCCATCGAATTGCGACTGATGAGATAGAGCAGGCTACTGTTGCTCATCTAACAAGTGTTTTTCCGCAGTCTGCAAGTAGTCATGGTAATTTTTGATTTGGTTTCTTAATTTGCTTCACTATGTTGTTTTCTTATTGTTGGTGTTTTCTACAGAACAAGGTCTTTAGATGTAAGCTAACTTTTCGGGATATAGCTTCCTCTCATGTGATCAATTAGTTGTAAGGTTGTGCAGGATGATGTATATTTATGCTCGAACCCAAACTGTGTTAATAAATCAGCTATCCCTAGGTTGTTCGCCCAGACTTTATCTATTTTTGTCTTACATATTGCACAGTTCCTTGCTGATATTTGCTTCATTATAGGTACAAAATCCCTCTAATTTTCGTCTGATGATAATGCTACAATGGAGATGGTGTTGTTTGGTGATGTTGACAATGATGTGGTTCGTATTGCTTGGCAGTTTTCTCTTTCTGGCAAGCAGCTTGATCATACTGTCAGAGATCATGGCTCTGCTTGGAAGGAAATAAGTTGTTGAAGTTACTGTGTCACGATACTCCTTTAGGAGACATAAGGATTAATTCCTTGCCTCTCTAGGCTGGCAAGTTCTTCCTAGAGGGTGGATCTATTTACCATAATTTTATCATAGCCGATAGTTCTTCAAGTGTTGGTGCAGCGGAACTGCCTGTTCATCTTGGTAGTTATATTTAGGTGGTTTCTTTTTTAAGTCAGTGCATTATGTTGTTCTATAGTTGTTTGCTTTATGATTCTGTACAGAGGGGGTGTTGCTGAATCTTTGGGACGCTGCTACCGAGCTTGATAATCTCCCTAAACATGTGTTCACATCATCGAAGGATGTGTTGGTAAGTTTAGCTTCATGATCTTTCAAACTATGCCCATGCTAGATGTTGAGTTCTTCTGAAGGCCACCTGTCCTTATCATCTTTAATTGTTCACAGGAAACCCAGACGCAATATGAAGATATTGATGATACAACGGAGGTAAATGAGGACGATCAATAGAAGAATAATAAGAGTCCCCAATAGATCATTTAGCATTCCTTAATCTGTGAGTGTTGTGACACCCCGAGACCGACGCTTGAGATGCCTTTAATTTTTTTGACATGCGTTTATTTTGTATGTTGCATTATCATAACTATTTTTGCATATTTCATTCATCTATGTTGATGTCATGATCATGTTGAGTGCCTTGTCATATTTTTCTTGTTCTTGCATCATGTTCATCATTGGTTATATTGCAGTGCGCCATCCTTGTTGTTGCCATGTTCATCTCACTTCGTTATGCTATATGTTTTGATATTTGTGGTGTCATTTTATTGCATTTCATCATGATCCATGTGGGTTGCATTCCTTGTGTAGGTGAGTTGTTTGTGAGATTTCCATCTTCCCTTCTCCTCATATGGTTGTTTGCATCTTCATCTTTTCCACAAGGCCCTTCTCTAAGTGCAAATCATTTCACTTCTTCCTTTCTTTAAAGTTCCACCCATTTATGCAACTGTCTTTTTCCTGCCCCAAATAATGTTCATTCTTTCCTCTATATATTACACCATGCCCTTAACCCCTCTTTCAAATTTTAGTTCATTTGGGATTGATTTGGTTGGAATCAAAATTGCCTCAAGTTTGAATTTAATTCAAAATTGTGATAATTTGCTTTCTCTAAAAATGTCCAAAGCAATTTATTCTAATGCTACATCAACCCAGGACCTCAGATATATCTTTCTCTCATCCCACTTCTTCTAATGCTACATCAATCCAGGACCTCAGATAATAACAGGAGAGATCTTTTCCTGAATCTCACTTGGGCCAGCGCACCCATCACTCAGTAGCTTGGGCCTCTTCCTTCTTCCCTAGGCAGCCCAGCTGAGCCAACCAGTAGCCTAGTGCCGCTTCCCCCTGGGCCTCCTCCTCCTAGCGCAGCCCACCTAGCCAGTAAGCGACGAGAGGGTCGTCTTCAACCTCTACGGCAGGCCATCCAGAGGAGCCACGTCGGCACGCCCGATGATTTGACGGCCAGAGACTGCCCTAGAGCCCTATTTAGCGCATCTTGTGCCTTGCCCTAGACCTTCTCTTTCCATTCCCTCCTTCTCCTGCCCTCGCCGCCACCCAGGTAAGCCTCTACCTGCCAAGGCATCGCCATGGCCGAGAGGGAGCGTGAGCTCCTCCCCGACGTGATCCGACAAGCAGCCACCGTCTTCTATGCTCGGAGCCTCACGAGCCTCGTCGTTGTCTTCCTCGACTACGCACGCGTCCACACGGTCCCCGTAGCTATTTCCACGACGTCCTCTACATCGTCTTCTTTCTCGGGCCGAGACCCTTCGCCATGGTCAGCGCCTTCTCTACCATCTTCGTTCACCGTCGAGTTCGTACGACTCCAGCAAGCACTCCACGGTGAAGCTCCGCTCCTCCCCGTCTTTCTCTAACGTCTTGTTGTCCGCATATTCGTTGATCCCTGCAACCCTGAGGCCGTCCGCCATGGCGGACCAGGGGAACAAGTTCAAGCTCATGCCTTGCATCATTTGCACATGCACACACACCCAACATCCTTGCGACCACCCTTGCCACAACCACGCATGCATCTGCACCATCCCGCACGCACTCCACCATCTCTGTTTTGTGCAGTAGCCGCAGAGCACCACCCACGTGGCTCCGGTCGTCTTCTTCTCTGTAGAGAGATGTTTTGCCAATACAATAATCGTTGTATTGATGGGGTGCCGTTGCACGTATATATAAGTACAGGTAGGCCTCAACCTCAACTATACACAACTAGGAGGTGGGTCACAATACGAAATACATTCAACACAAATATATATTCAACACCCCCCGCAGTCGAAGCGCCGCCGGAGACGCAAAGACTGGACCGAAACTCCTCAAAGATGGGAGTAGGCAATACCTTAGTCATCACATGAGCAAACTGTTGTTTCGTGGGAACATGGAGAACTCGAACATGGCCAAGGGCAACCTGCTCTTGCACGAAGTGACTATCGAGCTCAATATGCTTCGTACCTCGATGGTGCCCGGGTTAGCAGAGAGGTAGACCGTGCTGACATTATCGCAGTAGACAAGAGTAGCTGATGGATCCAAGAGCATTCGACCACGGTGTTAGCCAAGGCCCGATACTGTGCCTCGGCGCTGGAGCGGGAGACTATGGGTTGCTGCTTCGATGACCAAGAGATCAACGAGGGCCCAAGGTAGACGCAATAGCCGGACATAGAACGCTAGGTGTCGGGGCAGCCTGCCCAGTCGGCGTCCGAATAGGCGACGAGGTCGCTGGAGGCGGAGGCCGTTAGGGTGAGTCCCAAGGACATGGTGCTGCCTATGTAACGGAGAATACACTTCACCAAGGTCCGATGAGAGTCACGCGGGGCGTGCATGTGAAGGCACACATACTGAACAACGTACTGCATGTCGGGTCAGGTCAGCGATAGGTACTGTAAAGCACCAACAATGGAGCGATAGAATGCCGCATCGGACGCGAGAGACCCCTCCAGAGCAGAGACCTTCGCCTTCGTGTCGACGGGGGTGGGCGCCGACATGCAGTTAAGCATACCAGACGCTCCAGAAGTTCGTGGGCGTACTTCTGCTGATGCAAAAAGAAGTCGTAAGCCCGATGGACTACCTCGATGCCAAGGAAGTAGCATAGAGGCCCCAAGTCCATGAGGGTGAACTCATCAAGAATACAAGCTATCAGCCGCCGAAGTAGCTCGGGGGCGGATGCCGTGAGGATGATGTCGTTGACGTAGAACAACATATATGCAGTGTCAGCTCCCTGATGATACACAAAGAGTGAGGCAGCAGAGCGAGTGGGCCGAAAGCCCAGACACTGCAGGAAGGCTGTGATACGCTAGTACCAAGCCCAAGGAGCCTGCTTCAACCCATAAAGAGAACGGGAGAGAAAGCACATGAAGTCCGGATGCTCGGCATCGACGAAACCAGTGGGCTGCTCACAGAACACCTGCTCGGCAAGATAACCGTGCAAGAAGGCATTGGAGACATCCAACTGATGCATAGGCCAGGCTCGCAAGACCGCCAACTAAAGCACGATGCGGATTGTGCCTAGTTTAACAACCAGAGCAAAGGTGTCGGTGAAGTCCACACCCGCGCGCTGCCGGAATCCATGAACCACTCACCGAGCCTTGTAACGCTCGAGAGAACTGTCCGGGAGGGTCTTGTGGAGAAACACCCACTTGCCAGTGATGACGTTGGCACAAGGGGACCGTGGAACAAGTTGGCTCGTGCAGTTGTGCTACAGGGTGCCGAACTCCTCCTGGATCATGGCGAGCCACTGGGGATCCCGAAGGGCAGCGCGAGTGGAGGCGGGGATGGGTGACGGCGTCGACATCGAGGCGGCGCACACATACTCATCGGAGGAGTAGCGTGTGCTCGGCCGAAGCACACCGGCCCAGGCACAGGTCATCACGCCGAGTGGCAAGGCAGCAGCAGCAATGGGGCCCGTGGCGGGGGCTGGGCCAGGGGCGGCGGCGGGAGCCGGGCCATTGGTAGGTGCCGAACCAGGAGCCGCGGCGGCGGCCGAGCCAGGGGCGGTTGCCAAACAAGGAGCCGCGGCAGAGCCCGCGGCGATCGAGGCGGCGGCCAAGCCAGGGTTGAGTGCCGATCTAGGAGCCACAGCAGAGCCCGCGGCGGTGGCCGAGGCAGCGGCGACGGGCGTGCCGGCGGCAGAGGCCGAACTAGCGACATAGGTGGCGACGGGCGAGGTGGTGGTCGAGCCCGTCGCGGGGGTGGGGGCACCGACCGGGGTGGTGGGCGGTGTGGCCGCCGCGGTACTGGGGTGGGGTGCCCGATCTGGCTCAACCTCGTGGGAGAGAGTCGGGCACCCGGGGGCCCGGTCGGACTCAACCTCGGGGGAGGGAGCTGAAAAACCAGGCGGTGGCAGAAGGTGCCGTGCTGGAGGGGCCTCCAGGGGTCGCCGCCACGCATCGCTCCAAGTAGGGGGCACGAAGGTCGGCGCTGGTGGGACCAGAGCCAGAGAAACCTGAAAAAGGAAACACCATCTCGACAAAATACACGTGCCTCGAGGTGTACACATGATGAGTGACAGGATCATAGCACCGGTAACCTTGGTGTTAGGGGGATAGCCAAGGAAGACGCATGTGACAGATCGTGGTGTGAGTTTATGTGGGGTGGTGGACGCGGTGCTAGGGTAGCAAAGACACCCAAAGATGTGAAGACCATCATATGACAGCGGTGCACCGAAGAGAAGGTGGTGAGGAGCATAGTTTCAACGAGGACGACATGGACGGATGTTGATGAGAAGGGTAGCAGTGGCAAGTGCATCCGGCCAAAACCGTGCGGGCACGTTAGAGTGAAAGAGTAACATGTGGATGCAATTATTAAGATTGCGGAGAATGCGCTCAGCGCGGCCGTTCTGCTATGAGATGTATGGACAAGTTAAATGGAAGATGGTGCCATGAGAGGCGAGAAGTTTGCGAAGAGCAACATTATCGAAATCTTTACCGTTGTCAATTTGGAGTGCAAGAATGAGGCGACCGAATTATGTGGTGACATAGGAGTAAAAGGATCTGAGTGTGGCTAAGGCATCGGATTTGCGATGAAGAGGAAAAGTCCACACATAATGAGAACAATCATCTAAGATCACCAAATAGTATAGGTAGTCCGTGTTGCTTCCAACGGGAGACGTTGAAACATCACTATGAAGTAATTCATATTGAAAAGTAGAAACAATTATAGACTCACTAAAGGGAAGATGAACGTGGTTGCCTAAGCGACAAGCCTCACAAGAATGCTCGTCGAGCTTACTACATGAGAAAGAAAAACTCCTAAAAATTTGTCGTAAAATGGTGGGGTTGGGGTGACCCAAGCGAGCATGCCAAAGGTCGACGCCGGAGGCAAGGGAGACGGGTGTGGAGGTGGAGGCGCCAGCGTGCACGTGATAGAGCTCATCAGGACTGTCACATCGGTGAAGGACCATCTGGGTACTGGCGTCAAATTCAATAGTAAGTGGGTTCTCACGAGTAACATGATGAACGGAAACTAGGTTCATGACTAATTCAGGTGAAACAAGAACATGAGACATAGTGATGGGTGTGGAAGTGGAGGGGAAATTAGTGCTACCGATATGAGTAATAAGGAAGGAGGAGCCGTTGCCAACGATGATACGAGTGGGTGTGCGAACGGGAGTGGAGGACGTTAGGTTACCAGGATGAGCTGTCATGTGCGCAGTAGCACCTGAGTCCATGTACCGGTCGCCTCCACCACCAGAGCTACGTGGCGACAGTGCGGAATGCAGTGCAGCAAGGAGGGTGGGGTCCCATGGCACAGGTACTAGCAGTAGCAGGAGGCCCCCGTAGGGTGGCGCCGGGGCGGGCGGGTGTAGGATCGGAAGTATGTCTAGAGGGGTGGTGATTATACTACTTGACCAAATAAAAATGTAGCCTTTTCCCAATTTTATGTCTTGGCAAATTTTAGCAACTTAGCACTAGTCAAGCAACCAACCTACACATGCAAGTCTAAGAGTATAGCAGCGGAATGTAAAACATTGCACATGAAGGAAAAGGGAGGAGTTTGGAGGGAGCAAACGCAATGTAGACACGGAGATTTTTGGCGTGGTTCCGATAGGTGGTGCTATCGTACATCCACGTTGGTGGAGACTTCAACCCACGAAGGGTAACGGTTGCACGAGTCCACGGAGGGCTCCATCCGCGAAGGGTCCACGAAGAAGCAACCTTGTCTATCCCACCATGGACATCACCCACGAAGGACTTGCCTCACTAGGATAGATCTTCACGAAGTAGGCGACCTCCTTGCCCGTAAAAACTCCTTGGTTCAACTCCACAATCTTGATGGAGGTTCCCAAGTGACACCTAACCAATTTAGGAGACACCACTCTCCAAAAGGTAATAGATTGTGTGTTGATGATGAACTGCTTGCTCTTGTGCTTCAAATGATAGTCTCCCCAACACTCAACTCTCTCTCACAGATTTGGATTTGGTGGAAAGATGATTTGAATGGAAAGCAACTTGGAGAAGGCTAGAGATCAAGATTCATATGGTTGGAATGGGATATCTTGACCTCAACATATGAGTAGGTGCAGACTAAGGCATAGCCTAGTGGTGGGAAGGGGCTGATGCCTTCCCACCCACCCAGGTTCAAGGCATGGTACTTGCAATTTGGGTTTGTTGCACCAATTATACTGTAAGGGGTTCCCTTACAGTCTTTCTGTCAAAAAAAAACACATGAGTAGGTGGTTCTCTCTCAGAAAATGTATGATGGAAGTGTAGGCATGTTCTGATGGCTCTCTCCATGAATGAAGAGTGGGTGGAGGGGTATATATAGCCTCCACATAAAATCTAACCATTACACACAAATCACTAAACTTGATGAGACCGAATAATCAAATTCGGTCAAACCGTTTTAGTACAAAATGTGAACGTTAGGATTTTCAGTGGGACCGACATGTCAAATCGGTGAGACCGATTTCACTAGGGTTAGGGCATAACATAATCTCAATGGGACCGATTACACAAACTCGGTGAGACCGATTTTGATAATAAGCTAACCAGAGAGTTGGTCAGGCAAACTCGGTGGGACCGATTCGCTTATCTCGGTTCGACCGAAACGTTACAAAGGGGAAACAGAGAGTCTGCATTGCGAACTCGGTGGGACCGGTCGCTCATTTCGGTTGGACCGAAATGTTACAGAAGGAAATAGAGAGTTTGCAATCCCATCTCGGTGAGACTGAGATCCCTATCGGTGACACCGAAAAGACTAGGGTTTTGTGGCAGTGGCTATGTCAACTGAACTCGGTGGCGTCGGATAGAAAGTTTTGGTGGGGCCGAGTTTGACTTTTGGTTTGGGATATATGTGGATATGAGAAAGTGGTTGAGGACTTTGGAGCATATCACTGAGCATTTCGAGCAAGTAACTCATTAAGGAACACCTCATCCCCATTTAATAGTATTGGCTTTCCTATGGACTCAATGTGATCTTGGATCACTAAAAGTAAAATGTAGAGTCTTGAGCTTCTGAGCTTTAGCCAATCCTTTGTCCTTAGCATTTTGAGGGGTCCACATTTCTAATCCATGTCATGCCAATCATTGAGCTTTCCTACAATATTTATCTTGAAATTGTATTAGCTCAATGAGCTATATGTCGTTAGGAATTACCAAAACCTCCCAGGGATAGTTGCACTTTCAGCGGGCCATAACCACCGAGCGGCGGCGACACAAGGAGGCACCGTAGCCGGGGCCAGTCGGCTGGTAAGGCGCGCCGTTGAACGCCTGGTTGCCCGCGGGGAGAGCCTGCGGGACGGGAATGTGATGGGCATGCACGACGCCCGTCCATGGGTGCTGCCCGCTGCCCACGGCGGAGGGGGCTGTTGGTAGCACGGTGCCCCCTGGCGCCCTGGGCAGTTGCTGCTGCACGCAGCGGCGGCCGCCGCCATGCCGGTTGCGTTGGCCCCCTCCTTCTCGCTGCCATCGGGAGGCGGGGCGGTGGCGGCAACGGGTAATACCTGACGGGTCTAGAAGGACGCGTCTAGGCCGACGCGGCTGGGCCGGCACGACCGGTGGAGCAGGGCCACCGCGGGTGGTGAAGGAGACCGGAGAATCCATGAAAGGCGGCGAGGTGGAATGCAGCGGTTGCAGGAGGTTGCGACGTCTACGGCGTGCGGTGGCTGTGGCGGTGGGAAGAGGAAGTGGGTGGTGGCGGCACGCGGGAGGGTGCGGCAGTGGCTCAACCTAGTAGGGTTATGGTTTTGGTGGTCGGGTGCGGGAAAGGAGCAGCGGTGGCAGGGGAAGGGCGGCCATCTTGCCCGGTCACGGGCGGCTATGATGGCAGAGAACAATGCGGCGGCGGCGACACGATGGGTCGGCGGTGGCGGCGGTCAGCGTGGCGGGTTGGAGCAAGCGGCCGGCGGCGTGGGGCGGCGGCGTCAGAGGAGGACACGGCGGCGGCAGGGTGTGGCGGCGGTGGGGAGCGGCGGCGGCGGCGCCTGGCCCTAGGTCAGGACCTTCAAGATGATACCATGTAGAGAGATGTTTTTCCATTACGATAATCGTTGTATTGATGGGGTGCCGGTGCACGTATATATAAGTACAAGTAGGCCTTAACTTCAATTATACACAACTAAGAGGTGGGCCAGAATACGAAATACATGCAACACAAATATATACTCAACATTCTCCATGTCTGAGACGAGTTGCAGCTCGTGCACGAACCCCTGCACACGCACCACACCCACAGACGCCGCCGCCGGCGGTAGGCCAGCACCCTCCCCTGTTTCCGCACGTCCGCCATGGCTCAGTAGCCCCTGCCACCGCCAGGGTTGCTTGCCGGAACCATCTCCGGGCTCCCTGTGCGCCATGGGGAAGAAATCTTGGTCTTTCTGCTGTTCAAATAGAGCCTTGTTATGCCATGTTAGAGTTGTGTCGAATATAGTGTACAATGTAGCTTATAGTTGGACTTGTGGTTGTATTGTGTTCAGATAGGATATGGAGTCATCTCCTAGTAGGACTCTTGTATCCTAGGCCTCTCATATATAGAGAGGGTAGACACACGATGTAACCTATGCCAACATAATAGCAAAGGAACGCAAGGGAAGCCGGCGGCATGTGTCGGCGTCCAGGGCGACCGGGTGAGGTATTGTAGCGGTGTCATGGGGAGGAGCTCGCATAGTCATGCCCCGGGGATGTAGCCGTATCGGTGAACCTCGTTAACAAATCTCGGTGTCATGCTTGTGTGATTGCTTGGTCCTCAGATGATCGACAACATGCCTCAGATTTATTCTAACAAGTGGTATCATGAGCTAGGTTGTTCAGAGGTTCCAAGATTGTTGGTCTAGAGGAGGAAGAACATCGGCACAAATCTGTCGGAAGTGATCCTACTACGGGACGAAGTACGTCGGCGAGTTATGATCAGAAACAATTGTGCTCGAGTTGAAATCTTCGTGAAGTGATCAGAAGCAGTGATGATGGCATCGGTCGTAGGTACAGAAGCATACTGGTCAGCGGTGTCCACCGACTCGGTGTTGAGGCATCATTAGGTGCAAGCGTCGTTAGATCGGGAGCACCCAGAATCAGTTGGTCGGCGAGATCGGATTGTGGCGGTTGCACGCAAAATCACAGCAGGAGTCGTATGGTGATCGGATTGAGCTTACGAGGTGGAGCCTGAAGCTAGTCGAAGAGGCCCAAGGCTGGTGGGCAAATGTGCACGTGTCGCAGGGGACTGGTGAGATTTGCCCGTTGTACAGGACCGAAGGAAACCTAGATGCGAGATTTGTTTTGGTGAAAAAAAGGATGTTGTTCCGCTGCAGTCAAGGGCGTTGCTTTGGTGTTTGTCTTGTCACCAGAGCATTGACTTGATGGCTACCAAATTGGATTGATTAAGTACATGTGCAAAGGAAGAAAAGAATAGTTCGGGATTGCTAATAAGGTCGTTTGCTACAGGCAAATAAGAAGGCTCCGGGTGCTATTTCTTTGGAGTCCTTTGCTTTGTACGTGGATTGTGTGTGGTACAGATGAAGCGACGACGTTGTTTGGCATGATGGCCCAACAAAAATCAAGACAAATGATGTGCGCACAAGGCTCGTGGAGTCTGAAGCATGTTGTGCAGTCGGATAAGTTTGGCTGGGTCGGACTGGACAGTCTGACGGGATCGACACAAGTCGGTTGGTATAGAAGACGGTTGCGGGATCAGTGACGACGACATAGGTGCATGATATTGATGGTGACCGACTTCTGGGGCGTGGAAACATGTGACACATGCCCAAGGGTTCTCCATCACCCGCTCCCAACGCCGCCACCGGCCTGGCAGGAAACAAGCAGCAAGCATCTTCTTTGCACCCCTCGGTGCGGCAAGACGGCCGCAGCGCCACCCCGTCGCTGACTCCGACCGGCACGTCGTCTCACGCTCGTCACGCGCACACAGACATGCAGGCCGCGCTAATCATGGCACGCAAGCTCCTGCGCTACCACCCAGTCGATGACCTCTACGAGGACTGGCTGGACCGCATCGCCGAGCTCATCGGCGCCGCTGGGGGCTCGCCTGTCGTGTCTCTCTCACTACCTCGCCCTCCTCCAGCTGCGGGTGACGTAGCCCACGGGGCGCCTCCGCCACCTCCGCACCAAGACTGTGCCCTATCGCCAAGGCGCACAGCCCCCCAGCGTGACCCACCGCGCCGGGCGCCCGCGCGAGAAGAAGGAAGCTGCCAAGAAGTTCCCCGGCCGCAAGAAAAGGCTCCTGCGCTAGTGGTAGCGGTGCCGCCTGCGGTAGCGGTGTGCAGACATCAAGGGCAGGCTCCGCCTCTGCAAAGGGCCTCAGTGGCCACAGCAGGCTGCCGCACCTTCACTCCAGAGCTGCGTAGCGTCGTCTAGCCGGGCAACTTCAAGCTAGACCTGCCTCCTCGCTACGATGGCACCCCCGACCCTGCGGAGTCCTTGCAGCTCTACGAGCTGAGCATCGAGGCAGCCAACGGCGACGAGAAAGTCATGGCGAACTGGTTCCCCATGGCTCTCAAGGACGGTGCACTCTCGTGGCTCCTGAACTTGCCCCCGGGGTCAACCTCTTCCTGGGTGAGATGCGCGACCGTTTCATCGCCAACTTCCAAGGCACTCGCGACCGCCCTCCGGCCGCGGGTGACCTGCGCCGCATCAAGCAACAGCCAGGAGAGACCTTGCAGAAGTACATCGAGCGCTTCAACAGCGTTCGCCTCAACATCCCCAAGGTGACGGAAGAGGCCATCGTTTCAGCGTTCTCTGATGGTCTTCGCAACGTCAAGATGAAGGAGGAGCTCGCCATCCACGAGGAGCTATGCACGGCTCTGGAGCTGTTCAACATGGCAACCAAGTGCGCAAGAGCTGAGGAAGGGCGCCTTTCCCTCCTCGAGTTCCCTACTACCGACCAAGAGGAGAAGAAAGCCAAGGCCAAGGACGTGAAGCGCAAGGGGGTGGCTGTGCTCGTGGTGGAGCCAAACACGAAGCGCTGCCGGGACCACCCCGAGTCGTCCAAGAGCAGTCGTCCGTTCTGCGCCTTCCACAACCTACATAGCCACAACACCGACGACTGTTAAGAGCTCAGGGCCATTCGAGATGGACGCTTCGGTCGACACCCCGAGCGCAACGACCAGGGCTATGCCCGAGGAGGAGGACGAGGTGGAGGACGTTGGGACGACCACGGCCCCCGCCAAGAGTGGCGCGACCGGCCTCTTGAGGACCGCTGGCAGGACCAGCCTCGTGAGAATGCATGGAGGGACCAGCCTCACGAGGAACACCCTCAGGGCAATGCTGGTCTCCCTCCACTGCCGCCACCACTAAGAAGGAACGACGACCACCATCAGGACGAGGGGGCTGGGGGATTCCAGGAGCGGCGTGCCATCGCTTGCATCTTGGGCGGCGCTCAGGCCCCAGGTTCCCAGTGCATATCAAGGAGTTTGCTCGCGAAGTGAACGCGACTCTTCCCAGGCTTGAGGCCATGCGCCCGCTTAGGTTGTCCAAGTGCGCCATCACTTTCAGTTCATCAGATCAGCTCAAGTGTGCGGCCACTACTGGCGCCTTCCCGATGCTTTGCTCGCCTGTCATCAGCAACGTCAGAGTCACCAAGAACCTCGTCGACGGTGGCGCATGGATTAACGTCCTATCCGTCGAGACATTCGACAGCCTCCAAGTTCCATACGATCAGCTGCAGTCTACCAAGCCCTTCTCAGGAGCGACCGACGGCTCCACCACCCTGATAGGGCAGGTCCAGCTCCCTGTCACCTTCGGCCAGCATGATAACTACCGTACCGAGCTCATCGACTTCGACATCGCCCACATCCGTCTGTCGTACAATGCCATCCTTGGGTATCCGGCATAGCCAAGTTCATGGCAGTGGCCCACCACGGCTACAACGTCCTCAAGATGCCAGGAAGCGGCGGAATCATCACAGTCCCCTGCGAAGAAAGAGATGCGGCGTCCTCCCTTGAGCGTGCCTTCCAAGCTGCAGCAATCGAAGACCCCGACAACTAAGGCACCGTGTACCCTCCTGAGGCCATCCTGAAGAAAAAGCAACTACTCCGCACAGGGCCTCAGGAGAGCGACGTCTCTAGTGGCGCCGCCTCAGGATCAGCGCCCGCACCTGGGGTGCCTCCCTACCTCGCATAGGAAGGCATGCCCGACGCCCTCCTCGGGCAAGGCCCGGGGGCTCTCTTCTGGAGGGCCTCAGACCTGGCCGACATCACGAGGGAGGCGCTCGGGCACCATGTGGAGGCGTTCTTTGTGGCACGTTTCCCTCAAAAGAGCACTGGGCGAGGAGTGCCTGGTGCTCAGGAGTTCATCATCAAGCCACCTAGGAGCTTCAAGAAGCAAGAGCCATGCGTGGCGACCGCCGCCCACCGCCCGGTGTAGTTCCCCATCCTCGCGAAGACGGCGGGCTGCGCGTCTGCATCGACATCCCAGGGCTCAACAGAGCCGCGTCTCAGGAGCGCTTCTAGCCTTCGCGCGCTGGGTGCTGCGAGGGTCCACCTCACAGCTACATCTGCATGCCATTCGGCTTGCCGAGCGTGGCGGCCGCCCACCAGTGTCACCTACATAGCATCCTGGCAGCTCAGGAGGCCAGGCATCACGCAGTCCTAGTGGATATGGAGACTGAAAGATCGAGGATGTCGCCTAGAGGGGGGGGGGGGGTGAATAGGCGCTTTAAAATAATTACGGTTTAGGCTTGAACAAATGCGGAATAAACCTAGCGGTTAATTTTTCAAGAACAAAACCTACAACAACTAGGCTCACCTATGTGCACCAACAGCTTATGCTAAGCAAGATAAACAAATAAGTGATTGCAAGATATATGACAAGAAACAATATGGCTATCACAACGTAAAGTGCATAAGTAAAGGGCTCGGGTAAGAGATAACCGAGGCACGTGGAGACGACGATGTATCCCGAAGTTCACACCCTTGCAGATGCTAATCTCCGTTTGGAGCGGTGTGGAGGCACAATGCTCCCCAAGAAGCCACTAGGTGTCGGGGAGGCTGATCTGGCCCACGAACACCTATGGGACCGGCGGACCGAGCCCCTTTTGGTTCGGCGGGGGGCGGAGGTCGCACGAAGAGCAGATCGAGGCGAAGCACACGAAAGTTTACCTAGCTTCGGAGCTCTCGAAGAGATAACACTCCTACTGCTGCATGTCCGAGTGTATTGAGTTCTTGCTCAGAGCGCTGAGTGCTACAAAGACACAAAAGCTGCTAACGAGACCCGGCGTGAGTGTTCTCGGCTTGAACCTCTCCACCCCCTACGTTGCGCATGGGCCTCCTTTTATATGCTAAAGGGGTCTCCGGCAGGTGGCAACGTAGACAAGGGTAAAATGGAAAAGGAGTGGTTGGTACAGCTACTTGTATAGTGTATCATACCTAACCACGGCGGCGGGGACAAAGGCATTAAATGCCCATCTACGTCGCCCTAACGGTGCGAGAAAGGGACCGTCGAGGCGCCACCGCTTGCCACGGTGGCAATCTTGTCGGCGCCGCTTGCCACAGCGCTCACCGGCCTGACGGCCTCTTGCCACGCTACTGGAAAGGTCCCAGGGCAACACGTTAGTGGATGTCTTTGGAAGCGCAGGTCTGAGTGGTGGTGCAGCTGACAAGCGCCTTGCAGCGGTTGTTTTCTTGTCGCGTCCGGAAGCTTGTCGCTCACGGGCCTTCCCGGCAAGCTCCTCTTGCCGGGCCTTGTCTCCTAGGTGCCTTGGGTGGCCTTCCCGGCAAGCTCCTTTTGCCGGGCCTTGTCTCCTTGGCTTGAATACTTTGTTCTTGAATGGCTCCAAAGGAACCACGGAGGACCTTGGCGGTCACCCGGTAAGCCTTGCAGCGGAGGGCTGCAATCGCCCGTGCACAAGTTCGGGATACTAGGGTACCCTACTCTAGTACACCGGCAGAGCCCCCAGCGCTGGGCCCACACTGCAGTGCCGGCGGCTGTTGGGGCGAGCCCAAAACAGAACGCAGACACGCGGGGCTTGGGGTTGGAGGATCTTGGATATTCCTCCGATGAGCACCTCCGACCCAGCGCCAAGCTCAGCTTGTTCTCCAAGGGCGTGGTGACGGCCCTCCAGCGACTCCGGGAAGAAATCCCAAAGCAGTTGGTCGAGGAGTCATGCCAGATCTGCGCGGGAGCTTTTCAAAAGGTGCTGATGAAGGTGGCCTTCCGCAACCCAGGCCTCAACCTCACCAACGTCCTCAAGTCCTTGCCGCCGGATGCTGATGTGGAAGCGCTCAAGACCCTTGTCGCACCATCGTGGACATGGTGAGCGGGATCAAGAGGGTTGAGGACGATCGCGTAGATTAGGCCGCCCGCTTTCTCTTTTTCTTGCCGCTGCTGGTCATGTTATGAGAACAATTTATTAGAGCTGCGACAAGCTATCTTGTAATATAACTCTATTTCGGGTAGCAATTGCTATGTTATTTCCTTTACTTGGTTCCTTCCTTTGTATGTTTTTGCCCTCGCTTTTAGGGAACTTGTCGGTGAGCACAGGGCATGAAGCGCCGAGTCTTGAGACGTCGGCAACTGGCGGCGGTGCTGCTACCGACAAGAAAACCTTATGTAACTAGTCGCAGCTCACTTAAGTTGTTGAGCGGACTCGAAACAAAGTAAGGCGCAACTAGCTACGAGTTGGTTCCTCCGCCGCAGGTTTTCCATACAAAGTACGATGCGTTCGAGGAAGATAACTTAAAAATTTTAAAACTGATTGCTCAAACTTTAGCAACTTAGCTTTTCTGTCGTTTGCTTCCGGTGAGGCTAGACTTCCTTGAGCGGCGCTTGGTCCACACCATTATCTTCTCCTTTCCCACCGCAAACTTGTGGGCGAGGAACCTTCCTTTCTTTGAGAAAGAGAAAGAAGAGAAAATAAAGATATGGAGCCTTATGGCTTGTTATTGCTTACCGGGGGTAGGTGCTGCACAAAGTGTTAGATAACGCATGCAAAATAGAAGTAGAAAGCATGAAATTGACAAGATGTGCGAAGCACATTAGCTTTACTTATGCACGGGGTCTGCGCCCGGCTTTGTACAAAGGATTACATGCAACATCGGCAAGACTTGTACAAAAGGTGGTTGTCGGAACAGGTTCCGGCAACCGCGCCCTACGGGTAAAACTTACGAAGATGCTCAATGTTCCAGGAGTTGCTCACCGGAACGCCATCTTCGGTCTCAAGGCGGACAGCCCCAGGCGTAGTGACTCGTTTCACCCGGTAATTAAGGACCTTCCCACTTCGGCGTCAACTTGTTGGAATTCTTGGCGGACTGAACACGCCGAAGAACAAGGTCGCCTTCCTCGAGACTTCTAGCATTAACTTTGCGGCTATGGTAGCGGCGCAAAGCTTGCCGGGTATCGAGCAGCTCGTCAAAGAACTCCGAAGACGATCCTCCTCAAGGAGCAGCGCGTCATCTTGTCGCAACTGCTCTTGCTCAAGCTCATCATAAGCGAGCACTCGAGGTGATCCGTATCTGAGTTCCGTGGGGAGAATTGCCTCTGCTCCATAGACTAGAGCGAAAGGTGCACAGCGATTGGCTCGATTTGGCATCGTCTGATCGACCAAAGAACCACCGGCAGCTCCTCAATCCAGTTCTTTCCGCACTTGTGCAGCCTGTCGAAAGTTACGGTCTTGAGCCCGCGCAGAAGACTTCAAAGATTCGCCCTCTCCGCTTGACCGTTACTTCTCGGATGAGCAATGAGCGAAAGCGGAACCTTGGCGCCAAGATCTTGGACGTCTTGCATGAAGGTGCGGCTCGTGAATTGCGTGCCATTGTCGGTGATGATCCTGTTAGGGATTCGAAACGGCAAACAATCGACCTAAAGAACTTGAATGCTGTTGTCTGTCACCTTCCTCATCGCTTCCACTTCCGGCCACTTTGTGAACTTGTCGATTACAACGCATAAGTACTCAAAGCCCCGACAACTTCGGGGAAAGGGGCCGAGGATGTCGAGCCCCCGGACCGAAAATGGCCAGGATAAAGAGATCGTCTGGAGAGCTTGAGCTGGCTGGTGTATCTGCTTGGAATGGAACTGGTACGCTTCACACTTGGTTACTTGTGCGATTGCATCCTAGAGGCTGTCGGCCAAAAGAAACCTTCTTGGAGCGCTTTGCCGGCAAGTGCTCTGGCTCCAATGTGGTGACCACATATGCCTCCATGTATCTCTGCCAATAGCTTTTGTCCGTCTTCCCGGTGAATACACTTCAATTTCACACCGTTGAGTCTTCTTCTGTACAGTGTGTTGTCACAAACTGGTACATACTTGACTGTCGGGCTACTCTTTCCGCTTCTTCTTGCTCTTCGGGAAGTTCTCCTGTATGAAGGAAACGGACAATCTGCTGTGCCCATGCTGGAGCTTGCGGCTCGACAACAAGGACTAAAGGCACATGTCTTTGCTTGGAACATCTGCTTCCACGGCGAGAACCTGCGGCTCAGCCGGAGCTTGGCGTTCCCGGCAAGCTTGCGGAGCAAAACTTGTCGGGGCGTGCCTTCAACGGAACAAACCCTAGGGCTTGCCGGAGCAGATCGCTCCTCGGCACCCTTGGTGTTGATCTTGAGGACCTTCTTGACGGCGACTTCGGGAAGCTCTGCCGGAAAATAGTCACCAGAGATCAACTTCCTCTTCTTGCTCTGTCCGGTTGATGGCGTTACAGACGGTTGAGTCAGCTTGAGCACAAAAATTCCTGGTTCCACAGGTAACTTAAGTGCAGCGCACTTCGACAGGCCATCGGCAATGTCGTTCTGAGCTCTTGGAACATGTTCCATTTGTAGGCCGTCAAAGTGCTCTTCTAGCTTTCTCACTTCATCAACATAAGCTTCCATCAACGGACTCTGATAACTCTTGTTCACTTGGCGGATGACAAGCTGTGAGTCACCCCTGACAATGAGCTTCTTGATCCCAAGGTCTACTGTGATCCTGAGACCGGCAAGCAAACCTTCATACTCTGTAGTATTTTTTGTTGCTTGCTCCTTGGGAAAGTGCATCTGGACTACGTACTTGAGGTGCTCTCCGGTGGGTGCAGCAAGTAGCACGCCCAAGACCGGGCGCCTTTGCAGCGAAGGCACCATCAAAGTACATCAGCCACTCTTTGCTTGCTTCCTTGACGGGATGCTCGTTTGGAATTTCTTCATCTTGTGTTGGCGTCCATTCTGATAAGAACTCCGCCAATGCTCTGCTTTGGATAGTTGAAGTGCTCTCAATCTTGAGGCCAAAGCTTGACAGTTCCAGTGCCCACTCGACAATCCCGCCTGTTGCCTCTGGATTTTGCAGTATCCTCTTCAGCGGAAAATGAGTGAGGACTGTGATCTCATGTGCCTGGAAGTAATGGCGCAGCTTTCTCGAGGCCATGAGGAGGCCGAAAAGCAATTTCTGCACACCAAAGTACCTTGACCTAGCCCCCTGCAGAAGGGAACTGACAAAGTAAACTGGGCGCTGCACCGTTCTTTTCTGCATCTTCTCATGCGTCTGCGTAGATCCATCCTTGTCGCGGCCGCGGGGAGGTCTGTCTCCTTGCCGCTGCTTGGCCTTGCCGCGGCGTCCTCCTCGGACGGGATGTTTCTTGCTAGCTCCTCCAGCACCTTCCTGGGCCTTCTCCTTGTCGCGTCGTTCGTATTCAGCCTTCTTGCGCTCGACAAGCTGCTCGACCTTTGCAGCTCACGGAGGTCATGGCCCTTGGTGAGGTGGATCTTGCGATCTTGTTTGTTGGAGCCGTCACAGCTTGTCGGCGACCGCCACAGCCTGGCAGTTGGTGCCAGCGGCAACCTCTTTGCCGGAGCTACCAGCTTTGCCTTTCTTGGCGCCACCTCCGTTGCCGGACTGCTCAACAACTAGCACATCTTTGCCTTTCTTCTTCCTGTTGTTCCGCCGCTGGTTTTTCTTTGCCGGGGCGGTCTCCTCACTATCAGATCCTCCTGCTTCAGTATTCTCTCCGGGGAGTCTCCTCCCTTCCTCAGCACGTGCACACTTGTCGGCCAGGGCATATAGCTCACTGACGTCTCGGATCTTGCACATCGCCATCTCCTCCCGCATCCTGCGGTTTCGCGACGCTCGATGGAACGCAGCGCTGATTACATGGCAGGGTGGACATCTCGGATGTTGTGCTGTACGCGGCTGAATCTCTGAATGTACTTGCGTAGGGGCTCTCCTTCCTTCTGGGCGAGTAGATGAAGGTCGCTTTCTTGGCCATGGGGCTTGTGGCCGCCTGTAATGGCGCCGACAAACTGATGGCATAGATCTGCCCAAGAGGATATGGAGTTGTCTGTCAAGTGCATGAGCCAGGATCTGACATTAGGCTTGAGCACCAGCGGGAAGTAGTTGGCCAGGATCTTATCGTCTCGCCCCTCGGCAGCTTGCACCGCGATGGTGTAGATGCTGAGGAACTCCGACGGATGCGTCTTGCCGTCGTACTTCTGCGATACGTCGGCTTGAAATTCTTCTTCTTTGGGCCATCGACTTGCCGCAGCTCACGAAAGTGAACGCAGGGCAACCTACAGCGTCTGGAAAGTCGCTGGTTCCCCTGGCGCATGCATGTCGACGGAAGGGCCCTAGCGCTGGTCGGATTGACGCCAGCGCTTCTCTTGGCGCTTCGATCGAGTTCGAGCGTCTTCTTGCTGTCGTTCGTGAAGAACTTGGCGCTAATCGTGACGAGCTCGTGGATCCGATGATGCGGTGGAGTCGATGTCGAGGTGGATCCGGCGAGTCGGTGATCTTGGCCTTCAGGGCAGAGAGTGCATGGTGGTTGCACCCCCACCGGTTTCGTCGCCACCGGCTCGTGTTTGGCAGTCTGCCGCGCGGCAGCGATGCACTCGGCTGCCGCGGAGAGTCGCCGTTGGCAAAGCCGATGAGACTACGAATGGTGGCCCTCCATTCATCGACCTTGTCGGCTGTTGGAGGGTAATCCAGAGCGATTGAGCTCTCGCCAAAGCTTCTGCTGGAGTGGTGGGTGGTAGTGGCAAGCGGCGCGAGGAGCGGATATGCCGGACTTCTAACTATGTTAGAAGGAGCGATATCCCGCCCAGCGACCGATGCCTCGCTTCGCCAAAGATGTTGGCGTGCATGCTGGTCTTGAGCATCCCGAGATCCACCAGCTCGATCTTGGTCCAACGAGCGTATGGCGTTGTGAATACCATGACGCTGTCGGTCCCGCGCCTCCTGAGACGAGCACGGTGCATGTACGGACGCCGAGGTCTGCGCAGCCTTGTCCTCGGACTTGGCAGCACCGTGGGCTCCCCCGTCGACCTCCATTCTTCCGCCAGCGTCTACCCCACCACCCGTTTGCTCCGGTGGTGGTGGGTTCGACGCGGACGAAACATCTGCCGCCGAAGCCTTCTTCTTCGGTGGCATGTCGATGAAGATGATGAAGATCTAGCTCGTGTGGACACCGGATCAGGTTCACACAATCTCGACGCCCCCTACCTGGCGCGCCAAAGATGTCGGGGCAGGCTGATCTGGCCCACGAACACCTATGGGACCGGCGGACCGAGCCCCTTCGGTTCGGCGAAGGCGGAGGTCGCCTGAAGAAGCGGTCGAGGCGAAGCACACGAGCGGTTACCCAGCGGAGCTCTCCGGAGAGATAACACTCCTACTGCTGCATGTCTGAGTGTATTGAGTTCTTGCTCAGGAGCGCTGAGTGCTACAGTACACACAAGCTGCTAACGAGACCGAGCGTGAGTGTTCTCTGGCTTCGAACCTCTCCACCCCCACCCCCTACGTTGCGCATGGGCCTCCTTTTATATGCTAAAGGGGTCTCCGACAGGTGGCAACGTAGACAAGGGTAAAATTGGAAAAGGAGTGGTTGGTACAGCTACTTGTACAGTGTATCATACCTAACCCTGACGGCAGGGGACAAAGGCATTAAATGCCCGTCTATGTCGCCCTAACGGTCTGAGAAAGGGACCGTCGGGCGCCACCGCTTGCCACGATGGCAATCTTGTCGGCGCCGCTTGCCACCAGCGCTCCGGCCGCCTGACCTCTTGCCACTGTGGCGCTGGAAAGGTCCTGTGGTGACACGTTAGTGGATGTCTGCAAGCGCAGTACAGAGTGGTGGTCTGCGGCAAGCGCCTTGCAGCGGTTGTTGTCTTGTCGCGTCCGGAAGCTTGTCGCTCATCGGGCCTTCCCGCAAGCTCCTCTTGCCGGGCCTTGTCTCTCCTAGGTGCCTTGGGTGGCCTTCCCGGCAAGCTCCTCTTGCCGAGGCCTTGTCTCCTTGGCTTGAATACTTTGTTCTTGAATGGCTCCAAAGGAACCACGGAGGACCTTGGCGGTCACCCGGTAAGCCTTGCCGCGGAGGGCTAAAACTGCCCGTGCACAAGTTCGGGATACTAGGGTACCCCTACTCTAGTACACCGACACTAGGGCCACCGTAATCTTCTCACGCCCTCGCACAATGCAAGATGCCGTGATTCCACTAAGGGACCCTTGAGGGCGGTCACCGAACCCGTACAAATGGCAACCCTTGGGGGCGGTCACCGAACCCGTACACTTTGTCAACCCTTGGGGGCGGTCACCGATACCCGTCAAATTGCTCGAGGCGATCTCCACAACCTAATTGGAGACCCCGACGCTTTCCCGGAGCTTTACACCACAATGATTGAGTTCCGAACACCACCAACCGTCTAGGGCGCACAAGCACCCAAGAGGAACAAGCTCAAGGGTACCAAGCACCCAAGAGTAATATTCTTCTCAACTTGTAACTTCCACGTATCACCGTGGAGAACTCAAACCGATGCACCAAATGCAATGGCAAGGGCACACGGAGTGCCCAAGTCCTTCTCTCCAAAATCCCACCAAAGCAACTAATGCTAGGGAGGAAAATGAGAGGAAGAACAAGAAGGAGAACACCAAGAACTCCAAGATCTAGATCCAAGGGGTTCCCCTCACATAGAGGAGAAAGTGATTGGTGGAAATGTGGATCAAGATCTCGTCTCTCTTTTCCCCCAAAAACAAGCAAGAAACCATGGAGGGATTGAGAGATAGCAAGCTCCAAGAGGTCTACAAAGGTGGGGGGAAAAGCTTGCAAGAGGAATAGTGTTGGAGGTGGAAGAAGGGGGTATAAATACACCCAAGAAAAATGTGGCCGTTGCACACAGCCGCCACCCCAGGCACCCGGACAAAAGGGGTCCGGGCACCCGGACCCCACAGAGAAAAAGGCATACAACCCCGGGCACCCGGACACACATGGAAAGAAACAGGGCAGGGGGGCCGGGCACCCGGGGGTCTCAACCCCGGGAACTCGGAGGGGGCCGAGAGGAGGTGACAGAGGAGCCCGGGCACCCGGGGTGGTCAGAATAGGTTCAAGAGCAGCCCCGGAAGACCCCGGGCACCCGGGGGGTGAGACCCCGGGCACCCGGACCGACCAGAGAGGTCACTAAGGAGGGGCTCGGGTGACCCCGGGCACCCGGGGGTCAAGGACCCCGGGCACCCGCACTAGGCAGAGAGATGCGGGAACCGGTAAAATTGAAACGACTACAACTTTTGCAAACGAACTCCGAATTTGATGAAACCAAGTTTGTTAGAAAGCTAAAGACAAGGGCTAACACAATCTTGATAGAAATATCAAGACATAGCAAGTGAGAAAAAACCCAAAATAAAATTGTGAGAACCCTTACTCAAAGAAGACCGATAAAACCTCCAACACCGAAAACGCGATAGAAGAAGCATGCGAACTCCGTTTTCGATGAACTCGAGCTTGTCATCAAGATGACCATAAGCTCTGAATCTCACAAAGAGAACCAAACAACTACCAAGAAAGATGATTCAAGGATGCAATGGTTTGAGCTCTATACTAATGATACGATAAAGCTACTCATCGAGAGCCCCTCTTGATAGTACGCCAATCGATCCTAAAACTCGGTCTCCCAAGTACCACCATGAGACCGGTAAAATAGAAAAACTATCAAGGGCAAACCTTTGACTTGCACATGGTCCACTTGAGCTAGATGATGACGAACTTGTCCTCCTCAAGATGGACCACCTTTCTTGATTGCGTTGGGTCGATGAAGACTAGATGATTGCTCCCCCATACTCCACTATGGGTGAGCCACTCTTCGGAACATCTTCACAAGTCCATTGACACCAAAATAGACGGCAAGCTTCAAGCATTTGATCTCTTCGTGGTGCTCCACTTAAACTTGCACATGACAATCTTGATGACGATCACCACTTGATGTTTCCTCTCCATGGGTTGAGTGATATCTTCCTCTTGACGCAAGCCCATGAACATGAACCTAACCCCACATAGAACTCTGACATAGACCACGGGTTAGTACACAAAGCACAATGGACAATGCTTACCATACCATGGGATCACTTGATCCCTCTCGGTACATCTTCTACGCTTTGTGAGTTGATCAACTTGATTCACTCTTGACTTAGTTTTGATCAACCTTGAATATTTCCAACTCTCTTCATTTGGATGATGTCTTGAAGGTAAACATGAATAATCACACAATCTTCTTCTTCAAGACATGCTTGCAATAAGAACAACACTCACATAACCGATCTTTGGATAATTCCTTAATGGCACCTTGGTCAACACATAAAATCCTTGAAACCAACACATGGACTTCAAGAAGAGCCTATGGAAAAATCTTTCAAATATAACTCAATGCAACCATTAGTCCATAGAGAGTGTCATCAATTACCAAAACCACACATGGGGGAACCGCATGTCCTTTCAATCTTCCCCATTTTGGCAATTGATGACAATCACTTTCAAGAGAGTTTATATAAGGAATTATGCTTCACTTTGCAATGCAACAACCAATAGTGCATGTGTATGAGATGCAAATGCTAAGGAACAAAACCAAAGCGGGAGGAGATAACTCTCTAAAATTCTCCACAAAACTCTCTGAAACTTCTCCCCCATTGGCATCGATTGCCAAAATGGGCAAAAAGCTAAGAAGGCTAATATAAATTGTGGTCCTCCATAAATTGTGTATTTCTCCACAAGAGAGTGGAACGCAATACACATATCCAATGGTAAATACTGGGAGGAACACAAACTATATTGAGGCACAAAGATTGCTAAAGAAAGATATGCCACGAAGACATAACAAAGAGAGACACAAGCAATCAAAAGATACCAATTGAAGCAAGCAATCAAAGTATATCAATTGGAGCAACTAGACAAATGATCCTATGAGCCAGATGAAAAAGAGGCAACTAAGAATAGGCTCAACCAAAATGATGTGTGTGAGTCATGGCAAAGCACTTGAGAAGACTAAAATATGGATGAGCATTAAGCATCAACATAGTCTTGGATAAATGAGATACACGGTGCATGACATGACGACCCCACACACACCCAACAAGCAAATGGGTCACAAGCTCACTAAAATGTGATTTAACAACAAGGCTTGCGACAACCCATGGTGAAGAAAGAAAAGGAAAGCCTCATCAAGACGAGGGATACCAATTAGATGGCAAAAGCCTCATAAAGGTAAGTATGAGGACAATAAACTTCACCACACAAGAGTGCATTAAGATGCAACGATATTAGACACGCACTCAAGGCAAAAGCTTTCATGGAGCCACCAAAGAAATAACATAAGAAAGACAAGGTTGACGTGAAAGAAACTATATCATCTAGAGATGTAATTTCCCTCAGGTGTATAAGGTTCTAGGTAGAAGAAATCATGATGATATATATCTACAAGAAGGATGTACACCCTACATAGTTACAACACGAAGGAACAAGATATCCAAAAGGAAGTCATACATATACCAATAAGATATTTGGTTGGAAGCATAGCACATGGCTAGATATGGTCTTATTGTATATAAATGAATCCCTACCACACAACTATCAAAGACATCACAACTAGCAACAAGAGATCATTGTTGAGATGCTTTGAGAAAGGAAACAAGTATCACAAGAAAGAATGAATTACATGCCATGATACAACCTACACAAGGTTGATGCAAGAAATGTGTGCATGAAGTAGATGATTATACTTGTTACCGAGATACCATTGGAAGGATGTAGTAGATACCAATTGAAGGTAGATAGTAGTTCATTGATCATCCTAGCTTGACTCCAATAAGCACATGGTGACAACACCTTCCTTGTGAGTGAGCCGAGCATCCAATGCATCTCCAAATGTTCCTAGAAGAACAACACAAACTAAACAGTACCCAAACTCATTGGGACCAAAAAGTTAGAAACACCAATACATAGGACAAACTCCACATAATTATGTGCATATAGATGTGAAAATGAATTTCATGCACATCTCATCCAAATTGAGACTAGGTGGAGTTTCCCCTATATATTGGGTCAAAGAAAAAAAGCATGCCCAAGAAAATACATGAAGTAAATATGCATGCTCAAGACTTTCAAGAACTGAAACCAAATGACAAAGAAATGCCAAGAGAAAAAGGATACCAAATGGACAAATCATCACTTGGAAGATATCATTAAAGATACATCAAAGAATGAGATATCCGTTGATACACACTAAAATAAAGATGACAAACTCCCAAAGAGAGGATGGTTCCAAACAAACCAAGCTCTCAACAAAGTTTCATGATGGCACACAGTACCAAAAAGAAAAGGCTTGCCTTCCACCAAAACACACTTGATAAGGATCACAAGAAGAGTGTTCTAAATAAAATAGGATAGCTCCCCCATGATTTGTGCATTATATAGGATTTGCATTTGAATACAAAATGCACAAGGTGGGATCACCACTTTCACTATATCTAGAAAACACTAGACAAGAACAAGAAATAAACAAGATCCACAAGTGGTAGGGAAGACAACGAGAGTTGACACAAACCTTGACAGAGAAAAGGCAAATAAAAACAAAAGCCAATGTAAAGATGATCAACAAATTCTACCACATATAAGAGACTACCAATTGTCAAAAGATAAGAAGTATTTGGAAGTAATTCCCGGTTGTAGATAACAAGGACATCCAGCATCATCTTCACAACAAACACAAGCAAATTGCAACTTGTAGAGCTAACATGTCACCTAGGAACAGGATAATTAATAATATCAACTCTAAGTGACAATATCTCAAATGTACACATTTTCTAGGCTTGTAATATGCACATAGCATATTACTCCCCCATAATGTGATACCAAAGAAAACTTAACAAGAGGCAATAAGACGATCCAATGAGAGATAATCAAGGACTTTTTAGGATTTGAATTTCTCATGAGAGATATACCACCTGGCGACTAGATAATCTTGTAACATCACTACTAGATGGTATTCCTCATGTACACACATTTATAGTATTGTGAGGTGCACAAAGCACATCACTCCCCCAAAATGGGATGTACCATTAACCTCTCACACGAGCCAACTAGGATACTAACAAGAAGCATAAAGGCTCAATGCCTGATACACACGTACATGATGTGCAAACCAACACACGCATACTTGATTGCTCAAGAAAAGCAAGTTGGAAGCACAACATATACAAACACATGCAAGGAACAAAACCAAAACATGCAAGGGGGCAAGTAAATTTCAATGTAAACAATTGAAGTACAAGTTTCCGCAAGGAGGCACATTGGATATAAGATAGAAACTTGATAATCCAATTGACTTGGCTTGAGACAATAAGAATGATGAAGTCCCCTTAATTCTTCATAATGTAGTCAAGTCTCCAATGCCCTCCATCAACACCTATTGATCAAGTTTGAGCTTGGTGGTCCCCAACCAAGTTGGGTCCTAAGAGGTTAGTCACAATAGGCTTGGCTACCCAAATGGTTCTTTTCTTGACACCACTTTGAGTGCCAACAAACTTGGCAAACAGATTGCCAACCTTATCCTTCCCAAGAGAATAGATATCATCAATAATAATTGGGTTGGATAAGTTACCACTAGTGCATGAAGAAGCGACGTGACCTTTCTCATGACATAAGTAGCAACGTCTACTCTTCACTTTCTTCTCACATGATTTGTCAACAAGAGAAGAATTAACTTGAGTCCTCTTGGGAAGTGGCCTTTCTTCAACTTGAGGTTGAGCATGAGATTGAACTTGGGGCCTCTTCCCTTGTTGCTTGACACTAATGGCCTTCTTCTTCAATGGGCAAGATCTAACATGATGCCCTTCAATTTTGCACTTGAAGCAAATAATCTTGGCCGAATTCTTGACTTGTTCTTGGCCCTTCTTCTTCTTATTGGAGTTGAATCCAAGTCCACCTTTGTCATTGGGGGATTTTTGCACACTCAAGATATTGTTGAGTGTGGCCTTCCCTTCATGACACTTTTCCAAGTCTTTCTTCAAAGAAGTGACTTGTGCCTTGAGCTCTTTGATTTTCTCTACATGGTTAGTCTCAACACAAGCACTAGAGGAAGTATAAGCTTCATCGTGAGAGCAACAAGGCAAGGAAAGCAATTCATCACAAGATGTACCAATGTTATGCATGGATGAGTCATGAGGACTAGCACAAGGCAATATAGCATTTTGACTAAAAGTAGTGCTAGTATCCACATGAGGCTCACTTGATGTTACCTTAGCAATCATGGCATCATGAGCTACCTTTAGCACATTATGGGATACTAGAAGATCATCATGAGAGCTTGAGAGCTTTTCATGGCTTTCTTCCAATTTCCCATAATTGCTAGGTAGCAACTCAAGTTGAGCCCGTAGCCCAACATTCTCCTTCAAAATGGATGCTTGAGAAGAAATAGAGTTAGTAGCACAAGGATCATCATTGACAACAAGAGGAGAACGCAACTTGGCAAGCTCTTTCAAATAGGAAGCTTTAAGTTGAGCATGAGACTCGGTGAGTTTGATGAGCTCACTCTTAATGACCCTAGAGCCATTTTTGAGGTGCTCAAAGTCCTCAAAGAGTCTAGCATGAGAAACTTCAAGCTTAGCATTTTTAATTTTGAAATCATTTGCCACCTCAAGAGCTCTATCGTGATATTCCCTCACTCTAGATAATTCTAGAGCAAAAGTCTCCTCAAGAGATTCGGAGGTGGTTTGTTCATGTTCAAGAGCTTGAGATAGATCCGTGATCTCATTTGCGTAATCACGCTCATGAGCTTCCATTTTCTCAATGGTGACCTCATTCTCCTCTAGATGAGATTCCAACTCCTCAATGTATTTCTTGCCTTCAATGGCAATGGACATTATTTCTATGAAGTTGGAACAAGAAATTTTATTTTTATGAAGAGCTTTAAAAATCATTTCCCCCTTAGTTTTTAAGGAGGCAACATTATCATTCACTTCATCATTATCCTCATCATCATTAGCATCAACATCATCATCAAGAGACATGTTGGGGTTCAAGGTAGGAGATGCCTTTGAAGCCTTGGCCATAAGGCAAAACGCAATAGTTGATAATGTAGGATCCCTTGTAGCACCATTAAAAACCACATCTTGTTCCACGGAGTGTTGGGTTTCCTCTACATTGTTAGCGCAACAATTCGAGGAAATGGATGCATTTTTATCATGGCAACAAGACATAGCAAGCATATCATCATGAGATTTAGTCAAGCAATTTCTACATGATATGCAAGGACTATCAACACAAGCATGTGGAACATTTGGAGTGCTCGAAGTGTTAAAGCCCAAAGAAGGAGCATTGCAATAAGATAGTGATGAAGGATCATCCCCAATAAGCATACTATCATCATTGCAATGACCAACACTACTCACCATATCATTACCTTGTGGCAAACCACATGTAGGTGAAGTAGAAGAAGTTGAGAATACTATATGACCGGAGGTGGAGGGAGAACAATCATCCCCACAAATCTTGGACACACCATATTTATCTTGAAGCTTCGTCCACAACTCATGAGAATCCCGGAACGACATGAGTTGAAATATAACTTCATTGCTCAAAGCATCGAAAAGCACATTAGAAGCTTGAGCATTGAGATAAGAGTTTTTCTCATCCTCTAAAGATAATCTTTGGGGATCCTTTGGAGGAGAAAAACCCATATCTACAATTCGCTCTAAATTTGGGTCCATGACCCTAAAGAGATTAAGCATGCGAATAACCCAAACATCAAAATTTGTGCCTTCAAAACTAAGAGTGTGAGAGAATCCTAATCCCCTAGTCGACATCTTTACTCTCTAGGCGGTTAAGCCTAATAAAGAGAGACGAGGCTCTGATACCAATTGAAAGATCAAGGATGTCGCCTAGAGGGGGGTGAATAGGCGCTTTAAAATAATTACGGTTTAGGCTTGAACAAATGCAGAATAAACCTAGCGGTTAATTTGTCAAGAACAAAACCTACAACAACTAGGCTCACCTATGTGCACCAGCAGCTTATGCTAAGCAAGATAAACAAATAAGTGATAGCAAGATATATGACAAGAAACAATATGGCTATCACAAAGTAAAGTTCATAAGTAAAGGGCTCGGGTAAGAGATAACCGAGGCACGCGGAGACGACGATGTATCCCGAAGTTCACACCCTTGCAGATGCCAATCTCCGTTTGGAGCGGTGTGGAGGCACAATGCTCCCCAAGAAGCCACTAGGCCCACCGTAATCTCCTCACGCCCTCACACAATGCAAGATGCCGTGATTCCACTAAGGGACCCTTGAGGGCGGTCACCGAACCCGTACAAATGGCAACCCTTGGGGGCAGTCACCGAACCCGTACACTTTGGCAACCCTTGGGAGCGGTCGCCGATACCCGTCAAATTGCTCGGGGAGATCTCCACAACCTAATTGGAGACCCCAACGCTTGCCCGGAGCTTTACACCACAATGAGTAAGCTCCGAACACCACCAACCGTCTAGGGCGCCCAAGCACCCAAGAGGAACAAGCTCAAGGGTACCAAGCACCCAAGAGTAATAAGCTTCTCAACTTGTAACTTCCAGGTATCACCGTGAAGAACTCAAACCGATGCACCAAATGCAATGGCAAGGGCACACGGAGTGCCCAAGTCCTTCTCTCCCAAATCCCACCAAAGCAACTAATGCTAGAGAGGAAAATGAGAGGAAGAACAAGAAGGAGAACACCAGGAACTCCAAGATCTAGATCCAAGGGGTTCCCCTCACATAGAGGAGAAAGTGATTGGTGGAAATGTGGATCTAGATCTCCTCTCTTTTCCCCAAAAACTAGCAAGAAACCATGGAGGGATTGAGAGATAGCAAGCTCCAAGAGGTCAAAAATGGTGGGGGGAAAGCTTGCAAGAGGAATAGGGTTGGAGGTGGAAGAAGGGGGTATAAATACCCCCAAGAAAAATGTGGCCGTTGCACACAGCCGCCACCGCGGGCACACGGACAAAAGGGATCCGAGCACCCGGACCCCACAGAGAAAAATGCATACAACCCCGGGCACCTGGGGGCAAAACCCCGGGCACCCGGACACACATGGAAAGAAACAGGGCAGGGGGGGCGGGCACCCGGGGGTCTCAACCCCGGGCACTCGGAGGGGGCCGAGAGGAGGTGACAGAGGAGCCCGGGCACCCGGGGTGGTCAGAGGAGGTTTGAGAGCAGCCCCGGAAGACCCCGGGCACCCGGGGGGTGAGACCCCGGGCACCCGGACCGACCAGAGAGGTCACTAAGGAGGGGCTCGGGTGACCCCGGGCACCCGGGGATCAAGGACCCCGGGCACCCGCACTAGGCAGAGAGATGCGGGAACCTGTAAAATTGAAATGACCACAACTTTTGCAAACGAACTCCGAATTTGATGAAACCAAGTTTGTTAGAAAGCTAAAGACAAGGGCTACCACAATCTTGATAGAAATATCAAGAAATAGCAAGTGAGAAAAAACCCAAAGTAAAATGGTGAGAACCCTTTCTCAAAGAAGACAGGTAAAACCTCCAACACCGAAAACGCGATAGAAGAAGCCTGCGAACTCCGTTTTCGATGAACTCGAGCTTGTCATCAAGATGACCATAAGCTCCAAAACTCACGAAGAGAACCAAACAAGTACCAAGAAAGATGATGCAAGGATGCAATGGTTTGAGCTCTCTACTAATGATACAATAAAGCTACTCATCGAGAGTCCCTCTTGATAGTACGGCAATCGATCCTAAAACCCGGTCTCCCAATTACCACCATGAGACCGGTAAAATAGAAAAACGATCAAGGGCAAACCTTTGACTTGCACATGATCCACTTGAGCTAGATGATGAAGAACTTGTCCTCCTCAAGATGGACCACCTTTCTTGATTGCGTTGGGTCGATGAATACTAGATGATTGCTCCCCCATACTCCACTATGGGTGGGCCACTCTTCGGAACATCTTCACAAGTCCATTGACACCAAAATGGATGGCAAGCTTCAAGCATTTGATCTCTTCGTGATGCTCCACTTAAACTTGCACACGACAATCTTGATGACGATCACCACTTGATGTTTCCTCTCCATGGGTTTAGTGATATCTTCCTCTTGACGCAAGCCCATGAACACGAACCTAACCCCACAAAGAACTCTGACATAGACCATGGGTTAGTACACAAAGCACAATGGACAATGCTTACCATACCATGGGATCACTTGAACCCTCTCGGTACATCTTCTATGCTTTCTGAGTTGATCAACTTGATTCACTCTTGACTTAGTCTTGATCAACCTTGAATCTTTCCAACTCTCTTCATTTGGATGATGTCTTGAAGGTAAACATGAATGATCACACAATCTTCTTCTTCTTCAAGACATGCTTGCAATAAGCACAACACTCACATAACCAATCTTTGGATAATTCCTTAATAGCACCTTGATCAACACATAAACTCCTTGAAACCAACACATGGACTTCAAGAAGAGCCTATGGAAAAATGCTTCAAATATAACTCAATGCAACCATTAGTCCATAGAGAGTGTCATCAATTACCAAAACCACACATGGGGGAACCGCATGTCCTTTCAGAGACGGTCCTCAAGGAATCGCCCGAGCCCCAGAGCCTCCAGAGGCTCAGGGCCCTGGCGGCTCATGAGGAGCGGCTCCTTCGTCACGTGTCTTCGGTTACCCCAACACTCCTTCGACAACGGAAACAGGCGACGTTTTCCAAGTTTATTTAGCTGGGAGCGCCCCTCGGCTGCAATATTCCCAGGCCGCACGGGCCTGTCCCTGCGGCATGTATCCTTCTGCATCTTTAGCTCACTCTGTTGGGGGCGCCCCTCGGGCTGCATCATCCCCGGGCCGCTCGGGTCCATCCTAGTGGCATGTATCGTTCTTGCATCTATCCTAAGCTGGCTTGTTTCCTCGCATAAGTTATCGTCACGACGTCTCTCTTGGTTTAAAGAAAAGGGAGGAGATGGATTGAATTCAGTATTTTTCCTTTCTTTGATGATCTTCAACACATCTATTTGAATTCCCTGCGAGTGCTCGGGCCCGTCCCTGCAACGTCGATAAACCCAACGACCAAGCTCTGTCTGGCGGGCCGGCCCCATTCACGACACCTCCTGGGGTCGTTGGTGTCTGGCTTTCTCATGGGATCGCCTCAGGAAATTCGTCCGGCGCAGGTTACCTGACCATCTTGCAGGATTAATGAAGATATCAAGAACCAAGACCAGGCGCAACCCGCCTTGAGGTAGGGCCTCGTGAGTCCCGTGCTAGCTCACGAGTGCCCAGACACACCTCATGTAGCCCTGTCGTGCAAGCCACGTGTCAGGGCGGGGTTGTACACGCCCCAGGGGCTCCACTCAGAGGGAGCCCTCACCCACGCATCAGTGGAAGCACCATGCTCCGCGCTGGTAGTCGACACGGTTGAGGAGCGGCTATGCCTGTGCAAGAGCGGAAGCGCTATGCTCCACACTGGTAATAAACAACTGAGGGCGGCCCCCTGGCCGCACCAACCTCAGGGAACCACCCGGCTCGGTGTCCAGCCTTACCGCAACGCTTTTCCGTCGGGAGAGCCGCGTGAGGGGGCTGGGCACGGGGGCTGCGCTCGGGACACGCCCAAGGGTACGCCGCCCTGGTAGGTATCTCGGACATGGTCCTCACACGCCCTCCCGAGCGGAACCAAGGTATGAAGGCCGTTTGCGCGTCAAGGGGGACTCCTGAGCATCGCGACTCAGGAGCCTTACTGGCCACGTATCCCCTCACCCCTTGGTCTCATCCTGGTGATCCGGACGACCCAACGACGGCTGAGGTCTGCACGGGGTCGGGCCCTGCCAACGTAGAACACTAGGCCTACTCCTGAATCTCCTTCCTGTAAGCTGTTTGCGCATCAAGGGGGACTCCTGAGCATCGCGACTCAGGAGCCTAACTGGCCAAGTAGCCCCTAACCCCTTGGTCTCGTCCTGGTGATCCGGATGACCCAACAACGGCTGAGGCATGCGCGGGGTTGGGCCCTGCCGACATAGAACATTAAGCAAACAACAAGGAAATCGCAAAATCTCAAACAAATATTACCAGACATATTGTTCTTAAAATACCAAACACAAGTTTAACGCCTCCATGAGGCATGGTACGTGTTGCAGAAGCAAAGCGGGGGAAGGAGTCGCCAGCAAGTCATCTCATCATCCCTGGACGCTGCCGCCGCTTGCAAGCGGTGCCCCTTCAACGGTGATGTTGCCCTCACCTGTGCTGCCCACCGGAGTTGCAGGTTCAGCAGCGCCACCAGTTGAGGGTGCAGGGTCGAACGCGCGGAACTTCTTCAGCAAAGTCTCCACCGGGCCCTTCACGGCTTTGGCGGCAGCTGGGCAGCGCTCATCATCCACAGGCTCCAGTAGCTCGTCAAGGTTGGCGTCAGGATCACGAAGATGGAGGTGGCTGAAGACGCGCATCGGCGCGGCTGAGGAGAGCGCGCGGGCTTCCCCCTCCACCAAGGGGCCTATCTCGTCCGTGACATCCTCAAGCGCCGCGACCAGATGAGGAAGCAGCGGGTTGGGGCCCTCATCGTCTGTCGCCAGCAGCTCCTCCAAGCCCTTCTCGTAGAGTGCCCGCAGCGCCACGTGGGATTTCTCCTCAAGGGACTTGAAGGCCATAGGGTCCTCAGCCAGGACCTTCGCCTTGGCTTCCAGCTCGGCCTTCTCTGCCTTCATCTTCTGCTCCAGCTTCTCCAGCCGGCTGCGCTCCGTGGCCTGCGCCTTCGCCAACTTCTCCAGCTCGGCATCGCGACCCCTGACGGCATCCTCTCGGGCTTTCATCTTCTACTCCTCTGCCTTGCGATCTCGAGCTTTGGTCGCACGCTCATTGCGCATGGTCTCCAGCTCGGCCTCCAGCGACCGACAGCGATCCTGGGCGGCCTCGGCATCATTTAGCGCCACCTCACAAGCAGCCGCGGCTTGGGCGACGGCCTGCTTGTTCTTCTCGAAGGCCGCCGCAGCCTGGCTCAGCGCCGCCCGGACGGACACATCGGAGTGAAGCCAGCCAGAGATCAGCTCTAGGCGCCCGGCCACTAGGCGACGGTCGATGCCTTGAAGATCCTCCCACAGCAGGGTCAGCGCAGAGAGAGCGTGCTTCAGGATGTCAGGGGAGGCGGAAGGATCCGGGTTCAGCAGTGCAGCGGGAGGGGGAGGAGGAAACGTCATCACCATGGCCTGGGAGGCTGGCAGCTCCTGAGCTCTGGGGACCCCAGCAACCGAGCCGGACGTTGGCACCTCCGGAGCCAGCGGGGCTATGGGGGCTGCCTCCTCCGGAGGACGCTCCCCCAAGCCTCGTGAGGACGATCTGGCTGGGGAAGCACGAGCACCGTCACTGCCCTTCCCTATGGACGGGTGCGCAGCCGCCACAGACGATTTGGTCTCGAGCAGTGCCAGCGCTTCCTCCTTCCTCTTCTTTGCCGCGGGCATCGGCCTGATTGCAGAACGGAGAAGCATCAAGAATCAGCAGCAGAAGCAAGAACAAGGCAGGATGAGAACACTTACTGGTCCACCACGACGTAGTCTCTCCGCTTCTTAAGCTCGAAACCTGAGAGCCTCGCAGCCTGAGGTGCTGTCACGCAGGCTCCAGGAGCAGAAGAGGGGACAACAGATGGGCAGGAAGCAGCTCCAGGCAGCATCAGAGCAGGGGCATCATCTCTTGAGACCAATGCCGACCTGCCCCTCGTCGGAACCTCGGCCGACGGCCTCCTCCGGGGACTAACCTTGGACCTCGTGGAGCCCCCTGCTACGGGCAGCTCCCCCTCTCCAGGGGACATCGGCATCGTCATCGTCATCAGGCAGGGTGTGGAGGATGTCGGCCTTCCGCAAAGGAGAGGTCTCCCCCGCCCCTTCGTGGGTCGCCTCCGAGTCGCGCTCCTCCTCCTCCACTTCCTCCTCACGAGACTCGTCGGAAGACACGTCTACTGGAGTCGTCGTCACCAGGACATTCAAGGGCGCAGGTGGCACAAGCCCACGCCCCTCGAAGACGGGCATTGCAGAGGCAGCCTCCGCCCCATCTGGGCGGCGGAACAAGGGAACGAAGGAGTCCGGCTAGTACCCTTGGTCGTCCCCAACCAAGGAGAGGAGGGCTGAGCGCAACTCCTCGTCGGAAAGGGCCTCCGGGCGTAGGGGAAGGTCGTCCGCTTCGTATCCAAGCTTCCACAAGGGGCGCGGGCGCGCCTGAAGGGTAGCCACACGCTGTGTCATGAATTCTTTGACGATCATGGCCCCTGTCAGCTTCGCTGCCCTTGAGTCACCAAGCTTCAGGTCGGAAGTCATCCTCTCCAACACCTGCACCGCCCGAGGATCGGTGAGCTTCGTGTGAAGCCACCCCTCTTGGGACGCGGGCATCTGTGTCGGCAGCACTAGCCGGGGGTGGGAGCACTTGGCGTCCATCAAGACCCACTTGCTCCTAAAGCCCTCGGCCTTCTTCCCGGCCTTCGAGAGCGCGTTGGTCTTGTTGGCTGCAACAAAGCCAACACACCCCGAGGAGTGCCCTCCTTGATCCGGAGGAAGGAGAAGTGGCGCAGCAGTGCCACGGACGGCATCACTCCAATGTACGCCTCGCAGTAGAAGGCGAAGATCGATAGGAGGAGGATGGAGTTGGGATGAAGATGGAGGGCATGAATCTTTTAATGGCTGAGTATGGAGTAGAAGAAGTCGGAGAAGGGAGGAACCAACCCGGCGATGATGCTACTCCTGAAGAAGGGGTAGAAGGTGCTGCCGGAAGCCTCCGGCTCGGCGGAGCCAGCCCGGAGCACAGTCTTCCTCTTCTCATCACCCTCCGACATCATCAGGAGCACAACGACAATGTTCTTCTCCGAAACACTCGGTGCATCGAGCGCAGGCTCATACCAGGATGAGGGAGGAGCGGCCCGAGCTTTCTTGGGCGCCATTGGTGGCAGGCTTGAAGGAGGATCTGGGCGGATCTGGAGTCTCTGGGAGCGAAGAGCAAGAAAGGGGATCTGGAGCAAGACGAAGGAAAGCAATGAAGGAAAATGCAGCTCGCGCCAGCCTTTTGTCAGTCGGGCAGTTGCCGAGGCAGCGTGGCGAAGCAGAGACGCCCACGTCCCATCAACCGACACACGTCAACCGAGGCCGCAGACTGTTGGGGCCCGCGGCGCTCCGCACTTGCCCCTTGGCTTCGCCTCGAAGCCAAGTCCGAGCGCGCTTTAGGCCCGGGGGCTACTGTGGGCGTCCTGGGAACGGGGGTCCCCAGACTTGCCTGCATGTGGCCCACAGCGTGGCTCCACCAGCGGCCCTGTAAGGCCCATCTTCATCAGCAAACACTCAAGACCCTCGCGAGGGGCCAAGCCTCGCGGGGCGGACCATGCAAGACCTCCTCAGGGGCGGCCTCACCAGGCTGGCTCGCGAGGGGCGGAGAGATCATGGCAAGGGGCACCTCATGAGGTTCCTGTGATGCAAGCCATGACGACCAAGGTCAGGTGGGTGCTAGTGCGCGCAGTGTACTCATTTCCTCTTTGGTGCTAAAGAGGCAGGCGCAGGTGAGGAGTCCCGAGGCATCAGGCAAAGTTTTCCATATCGGTGCAACAAGACCAAGACCAGCAGGACGGCAGGACGGAGGTCACCGTGGGGCCCAGGACGGTGTCACCACCAGAGCCTTTGGCACGCGAAGACAACCTTTAGTCAGGATAACATGTACCGGTTCTATCCCTTCAAATTTGGCCATTGTTGGATCCCTTCTCGCCTACATTTGGGAAGAGGACCAGGGCCTCTATAAATAGGACTAGCCACCACCTTAGAAGGGGACGGATCATTCAGACCATCCTCCACCACACAAGCTCACTGAGCTCAAGAACACCTCTCCTCAGGAGGCTGTTCTTCCCTTGTACTTGTTCATCCTCAGCCCAAGAGGCAATCCACCACACCACACTGGAGTAGGGTATTACACCACATCGGTGAGCCGAACCAGTATAAACCCTGTGTCCCTTGTTCTTCGGGTTCGACGCGCAGAGCTTTGAGATTGTGGTGAGCGTGTGAGCTAGGGGAGGGAGAGATCTTCGTGTGCACACCAGTGTTCGAACCTTGATGGTTTTGCCGGAACCCGAAATCCGACAAAGGTGGTGTACACACGGAGCTTGAAGTCGACGGGACGCGAGGGTGGACGGACTCATGTTGAAGGTGGAGCTGGAGTCTGGAGGACTTCACTCGGTGCTGATTGAGGGGCTACGACGTAAGTCGACATAGAGTCGAAGCCTATTCGGCGAGTGAGGAAATGTGAGAGACACGTAACTCGGACTGGAGCACAGTGGTCTGATGGAAATGTGAAACTCGTCATTGGTCGGTGATGACCGATGGTACTCTGCAGTGGGGGTTGAGTGGTGCGGGTTCACGACCGTTGAGACTCGACTAGGAAAATGGAGGCTTGACATGGTAAAAACGGCGACGCGTGCGGTTAACACGGGACATGGAGATGGGCCAGGGCTCTGGTGGTCATACATGTGGTGAGACAACTGCGAATTTGACTCGGGATGATTGCAACCAACGCAGGTCAGTGATCAGTGTGTGATGGCATTGGACTGATACTTTTGAAGTTGGGAGCACAAACTAGAGTAACAAGGAACTTAATTTCGCTCGAGCGTTGACTGGGGTCAAGAAAAGGAGGGACTACAAGTTGCAGGTGGAGTCACATGGAGTCTTGGAGTAGCAGCGGTACTCATGGGATAAGCTCTAGTCCAATGCACATGGAAGTTTGATGTATTGACGAACTCAAGGTGGTGGAGAATATTCGCCAAGGTGGAGTTTGTTAGAGTTGTGTCGAATATAGTGTACAAGGTAGGTTATAGTTGGACTTGTAGTTGTATTGTGTTTAGATAGGATATGGAGTCGTGTCCTAGTAGGACACTTGTATACTAGGCCTCTCATATATAGTGAGGGTAGACACACGATGTAACCTACGCCAACATAATAGGACAGGAACATAGGGGAAGCCGGCGGCATGTGCAGGCGTCCAGGGCGACCGGGTGCGGTATTGTAACGGTGTCATGGGGAGGAACTCTCATAGTCATGCCCCGGGGATATAGCCGTATCGGTGAACCTCATTAACAAATCTCGGTGTCATGCTCGTGTGATTTCTTAGTCCTCGGATGATCGACGGCATGGCTCAGATTTATTCTAACATACCACAAATGCTACAGCAGCACAGTGGCAAGTCTCACTCCATACGATCATAGGGGTTTGGTGTTTGAATCCCAGGAGCCCTGTATAATCCTTTTATATTTTGCTATCTGTTCTGATTCTTTTGTTCAAGTCAGTCCGAGAGGACGTGTCATATAGGGCTAGACCCATCCAAAATTATACACGTATCCTAGCTCAACTGGTTGACCCCAGAGTCAAACCTTTAGGCGTTCGTGGGATCAAGTCCCAGCCGGCCCCCACTTATTGCCTTGTTTTCCTGTTATTTCGCACACCCACATCCGCTTCGGGCTAGATCTGCTGCTGGGCTTGCACAGTGCGTTGCATTCGGCCCGCGGATGTTTTTTTTCATTCTGTGATTTTGGCATATATCTAGTGCATGCATATTTTCAAAAGTGGCATTATTTTTGCATTCTCATATTTAATTAAGCGTGCATCATATTAAAACAAACCTTTATATGTAAAATGTGTAGTATTTCATTTACTTTCTCAATATCCAACTGTCATCCATGTTTAAAATTCCGTTTGTATTAATTTGCATAAATGACATGCTAAAATGGTTTATTTTATAACTAAATAACCGTAGCTCTGAATTAAATAAACTTTATATGTATTTGGGGTGGGAAAATGTGTATGTTATCATGATGCACTTTAACTTGCTGTTTAACAACTTTAATATTGTGTTTAATTCAGATCTGTACCAATTTTGAAATTTGCATGTGGGGAGTTTTTGTAATTGTTTCTTGTTTTTTTCGGCCTCATTTAAACTTGCCTAGATGTGTAGTTCTGTTGTGCTTCATCTCTTGCCATGCGTAACAATATATGATGTTGTCATGCATCATACTTGGGTGTGCATCATCCCATGTTTATGCTTGTGTGTTTACCCAATTTTATGCTTATTTCTTGTGTTGGTTCTTCTTGATAGTCCCGGTAACGTTGCGATTGTGAGGATTCGTTCGACTATGTTGTTTCATCTACTTCATGGACTCGATCTTCTTCCGAGCAGATTTCAGGCAACATGGCCATTACCCTGGATACCACTACTATCTTTGCTTTGCTAGTTGTCTCGATGCTATCGCTATGTCGCGCTACCTACCACTTGTTTGTCAAGCCTCCAAAATTGCCATGATAAGCCTCTAACCTTTTTCACCATCCCAGCAAACCATTGTTTGGCTATGTTACCGCTTTGCTCAGCCCCTCTTATAGTGTTGCTAGTTGTAGGTGCAGTGCAGGTTGTTCCATGTTAGGACATGGATATCATGGGATATCACAATATCTCTTATTTAATTAATGCATCTATATACTTGGTAATGGGTGGAAGGCTCGGCCTTTTGCCTGGTGTTTTGTTCCACTCATGCCGCCCTAGTTTTCGTGATGCTGGTGTTCTGATCCTTGATTATCGTTCCTAACACGCTTAGGGGAATGGGACCCTCTTGACAGTTCGTTTTGAATAACCGCTTCGAGCAAGGCCCAACATCGGTTTTAACATTTGCCCAACATAATAGACATGATAAGAAATTTGACGCATAGGGAGCTAGCGCTACCCAAGGTTCGTTATTCAACATAATACAGGGGGCCAGTGCTGATGGTGCTGGTCCAAACAAGAGCATCGTGCGGGCTACCTGGGGCAAATCAGGACGTCAGTTACTCTATGCTTAGCTCATCCGGTTGTGTGTTGAGAACAAGATACGCACGGCTCCTATTAGGGTGTCGACACGTTAGGAGGTCTTGCTGGACTTGTGTTACCATTTTTGAAATGTCTTGTGCACCGAGTTTCCGTGGATACTTTGGCTGACTCGAGGTTGATCGGGTTTTCTTGAGGTTGAGGTATTTCCACCGCAGCTTGTGTTGGCTTGTGATGGGCCAGGTTGGAACACCCCTGCAGGGTTAAATCTTTTCAGAAGTCGTGCCCGAATTTATAATATTCGGTTGTAGACAACTTGACACCAGAACCGAAATAAAATCCACCAACCGTGACCGTCTCTTTTCGAGGGAGTTCGAGAAGAGAACGCGGTGGGGTTATGATTGAATCGTAAGTAGTTCAGGATCACTTATTGATCATTACTAGTTGCGAACGTTATGTGTAGTTACTCTTCTTACTCTTGTATTCGTAAGTTAGCCACCATACAACGCTTAGTGCTGCTGCAACCTCAGCGCTTATCCATTCCATACCCATTAAGCTTTGCTAGTCTTGATACCCATGGTAATGGGATTGCTGAGTCCTCATCGCTCACAAGTTATTACAACAACAAATGCATGTATAGATAATGCGATGATATGACCTGAGAGTGATGCTTGCTTGTTTTGGAGTTCTTTTGCTTCTTCTTCTTCTTCAATTGAGGGATAGGTTACTGGTCGGCAGCCTGGGTTAGCAGGGTGGATATCTTTCTTGCTTTTAGTTTATTTCATCCCATGTCGGATGGTGTTCTTTTGGTATGATGTTTGATGTATTCATGCGGAAATTGTATGCCTTTGTATGTATCCCCATGTGAGTTGTAATGGTATGATGTAATGATATCCACCTTGCAAAAGCGTCTTCAATATGCGGCTCTATTCTTGGTGGGACCTTTGAGTTCCTCTAAGATTGTCAACGCCCCTGACAAGAAGGACACGCAGGGCAGCGATCACTCCAGCCAACGCGCTGCCCAGCGACCCACTTGAGCCAGGTGGCCCAGCTCGCGCACCAGCGGGCCGGAATGGACGCACTGAAGCCCACCCCATTGCTGCAAGTAACGAACGGCCAGGAGAGGACCGACATCCAGAGGATCAGGGACGAACCGGCAGCTACCACTTCCCCTTTCCCGAACCCTAGCTACTCTGTTCTTCCATTTGAGAGCTACGCTCCTGTAATCAATTTGTATCCGCTACTACTTCAGAGAGCCATATAGATCGATCTACTACTCTGCCCCTATCATCTGGTATCAGAGACCAAACCTGTTGTAGGGTGAAACCCTAGAGGGGATCTTTTCACACTTGGAGGGGGAAAAGGAGGAAGAACACTCAAGAACACGAGGCACAAATCACACAAACAAACCCAATATCACATCCACTAGGGTAGCACACAAGAGATCCACAAGATTACATGAACAATTCAAGGAAAATAGCACTAGGTAAGTTCTTCCCACTAGGTGAGGTATTGATCTTGATATCCTCCAAGAGGAGGGCTTGATAATCCCAAGGATTCTTCCCAAAGAGGGGTCTTGATCTCCAAGAGGAGGAGGATACAAGGAGCAAAGCTCTCTTTGGTGTTCTAAAATACTTTGCTATCCCTCTAAATGAGCTAGGTCATGCCCTTATATAGTTTAGGGACGAAATAAGAGAGGAGGGGGGATAGAAGGGCAAAGCCCCAAGGAGGCACGCAGGCTCTCGGTGTGGTGCGGGCACCCGGGATAAAGAGAGCGGGCAACCACACCGGTCAGGGACCCGGAGATGCAGGGGGGCCGGGCATCCGGGGCCCAAAGCCCGGGCACCCGGGGTTACACTGGAGGCCGGCTGGGGTGTGGCCCGGCACCCGGAGCCTCAAGCCCGGGCACCCGGAGCTGCACCCAGCGGCTGGAGGGGCGGCAGCCGGGCACCCAGTTGGCCAAGGCCCGGGCACCGGGGGGGGGGGGGGGGGGGGGGGGGGCGGCTGGAGGCGGGCAGGGGCCCGGGCCCCCGGAAACCAAGTGGTCGGGCACCCGTGGTGTCCAGGGGGCTTGGCCATCTTGCCCCCTTCCTTCTTATCGACCTCTTCTTCCTTCTCTTGATCCGTGAGTGCTTGGGACTTCCTCCTTGCTTCCTCATGACGATCTCCGATGTATCTAAGAATGCATAGTGTATCTCTTTGAGGTAGAATCCCATTCTCATGTGAAACCGAACGAAACTCGGAGAGGAAAGAAGTGGCCTCGTTCTCGATGTTGCGTGCACGTGCTCTTTTCATTGGCCCTCTTGGTGCTTGTGGTGGTGTTGGAGTATCGGTGCGGGTAGTCAAGGGCTACTCCGCATCATCTCCCCCCCCCTTGGGAGAGATCCGTCCGCGGATCATGATCTTCATCACTAGTGAAAAGAAACGGCGTCGCCGTGGAGAAGTGGATGACCACCCAGCACGTATCATGTTGAAGCTTGAAATGGGCACTCTCCGATATTGCACCGTCTTGTGATTCCTTCAAAAGGAGCGACAACACTTGGCGAACATGCCGAAGTGGTTGTTGTAGCCGTAGCGCCGTGTTGGTGGTGTTGTAGTGCTTGAGCTCGATGGCGTTCCAAATATTGGCTACTTAAGCGGCGGCTTGAGTGGCGCCGTCTTGATGAAGAGGATGAGGAAGACGGGCGTCGCACGATCATGTTGCATAGCTCTTCCGTTTGTCTGGTGAATTTGGCATCGATGTAGTCGCGGCTCCTTGTTGCTGATTGACGGATGTCGGAGGCGAGTTGCTCCATGCATTCACCCAATGCTTCGCTCTCTTGATGTAGCGCTCGTTGCGCGAAGAAGAAGTCGTTCTTTGTGACGTATTCGTGATTTCCATCTTGCTCCACGAAAAGCGGGTTCACCGACAAACTTTGCCTATCCATCATAACCAAGTGGGGTGAGTAGGAAAATGAGAGAACAATACCCAAGTTACCTTTTCCGATGATTGAGGATGTAACAAGTGTTACTCAATGTAATGCCACAATAGTAGAATTGGAACCAGGCTTGTTTCTCACACCTACAAGTAAAAGGCTTATGGAGTTTCTCGGTTAGGATGGTGGCAAAAATTTCAAGCAAATGTTAGTCAAGATATCTATAAGGTTTAGAAGGTTCACAAAAATGCAAGTAAAGCAAATAGATCAAACCCAAGGATATCACGAGGAACACGCACACGGAATATAGATGGGATCCACACAACCAAGGGGTGAGCTCAAAATGTGTGACCACAGAAAATGCTCTTGTTGTGCGAATGCTAGAGAGACGCTAGCTCGATTGCTCAGATGGGCAAGATACGCTTGTGCATCAACCTATGAGAGAAATGTGCCGTCTTCAATCCCAACTATGCTATGTATGCGGTGACCAAGAAAATATGCAAAATGGCTCAATGATATTGCTTATAAGATCTTTTTTCTCCTCTTTTGCTTAAAAGCTTTTCTTGCTTTCTCTTTTTTTCTATATGCTTGATGCTCGAGCCAAGTATGATATGAGACAAGTATGTAAGATATGCACGGGAGAGAATTATGGCACTAAGATGATAACACGATCACTACGGTGCACAATAGTGTGGCCCGACAATTCTCAACTTGCTAGTCTCCATGGGTAAGCAACACAAAATGGCTCGGGTTATCAATGCAAAAGCAAGGTAAGAAGTAAGTGCTGTCGATATTACCATCCTTTCTTATGGTTAGTGGCGAAGATGACTCCGAGGTGATGATGAAGGGCGGTGATGTCGATGTCACACGTTCCTAAGTAGCCGAAACACCTTAGGAAACGGAAATCGCAACTCAAACTTGGTCAAATGCGGAAGGTGGGTGTTTTTGTGATGATTTTTGGATGGAGGCTAACGGTGGTGGTAATGATATATGTGGATGGGGGGTGTCAAGAGCTTCCAACCGAGCTAAAGAACACAAAAAAACGGACTTGTGAGGTGGAAGTTATGGTCAAATTGGTGTTGTAGTTGGGCTGATTCGGGGGGGTGCGGGCACCCGGGGGTGGAGGGTGCGGGTCCTCGGGGTGGTCACGGGAAAGTGGCCCAGGGGTGCGGGTGCCCGATAGCTCGAGGTGCGGGCACCCGGTGGTCTTCGATTTGGGGGAAATGCAAACTTCGGAGGATTTCATGGTGGGAAGGGAGGGGATTGTTGGGGAGGGGCTAGATCCACTTGCCAAACATCAAATCCATGGACCAAAACAACCATATCTCACACGATCCAACAAATTGCAAGAAAAGTTTTTGGGGCTATTTTTGTGGGGAATTTTCGAATTTGGACGAAAAACAACAAAATCAAGCTAGCAAATGGGGAGATGGGACTCCAAGATGTGAATCAACCTTTCTCATGATACCAAGATGTTGTAGGGTGAAACCCTAGAGGGGATATTTTCACACTTGGAGGGGTAAAAAGAGGAAGAACACTCAAGAACACAAGGCACAAATCACTCAAACAAACCCAATATCACATCCACTAGGGTAGCACACAAGAGATCCACAAGATTACATGAACAATTCAAGGAAAATAGCACTAGGTAAGTTCTTCCCACTAGGTGAGGTCTTGATCTTGATCTCCTCCAAGAGGAGGGCTTGATAATCCCAAGGATTCTTCCCAAAGAGGGGTCTTGATCTCCAAGAGGAGGAGGATACAAGGAGCAAAGCTCTCTTTGGTGTTCTAAAATACTTTGATATCCCTCTAAATGAGCTAGGTCATGCCCTTATATAGTTTAGGGACGAAATAAGAGAGGAGGGGGGATAGAAGGGCAAAGCCCCAAGGAGGCACGCAGGCTCTCGGTGTGGTGCGGGCACCCGGGGTAAACAGACCGGGCACCCGCACCGGTCAGGGACCCGGAGGTGGAGGGGCGGCGGGCACCCGGGGGTGCGCTGGAGGCCGGTTGGGGTGTGGCCCGTCACCCAGGGCCTGAAGCCCGGGCACCCGGGGCTGCACCCAGTGGCTGGAGGGGTGGCGGCTGGGCACCCGGTTGGCCAAGGCCCGGGCACCGGGGGGGGGGGGGGGGCGACAAGAGGCGGGAGGGAGCCCGGGCACCCGGGAGCCAAGTGGCCGGGCACCCAGGGTGTCCAGGGGGCTTGGCCATCTTGCCCCCTTCCTTCTTCTCGACCTCTTCTTCCTTCTCTTGATCCGTGGGTGCTTGGGACTTCCTCCTTGCTTCCTCACGATGATCTTCGATGTACCTAAGAATGCATAGTGTATCTCTTTGAGGTAGAATCCCATTCTCATGTGAAACCAAACGAAACTCGCAGAGGAAAGAAGTGACCTCGTTGTCTATGTTGCGTGCACGTGCTCTTGTCATTGGCCCTCTTGGTGCTTGTGGTGGTGATGGAGTGTCGGTGCGGGTAGTCAAGGGATGCTCCGCATCATCACCCCCCCCCCCTTGGGAGAGATCCGTCCGCGGATCATGATCTTCATCACCAGTGAAAAGAAACGGCGTTGGCATGGAGAAGTGGACGACCACCCAGCACATATCATGTTGAAGCTCGAAATGGGCACTCTCCGATGCCGCACCGTATTGTGATTCCTTCAAAAGGAGCAAAGATAACAAGCACTTGGAAAAAAAATGTGGTTGGCATGAAAGCAAAACCAAGAATTCAAGAGATGATTCACCCAACAAGTGTTGTCATCAAGCATAGCATATGGTTTGACAAAGAAGTGTGTCATGGCATTTAAGCATATAAACTGAGCACAAGCAGAGACATCATGGAAACAATGATGCAAAGGTGAGTTAAAGGTGCTAATATGTGTGACAAGTGAACAAACATCTACCTCAAGGTCATAGCAAGAATGCATAAAGTGCTCAACAAATGGTCTATGGTAAGCATAAGAGTCATTCACAACACCAAATAAAATGAAATGTCTTAACACATGGGGCAAGTGCAAGACAATCCAAGCATAATGTGCATAAGGTGTGGTGAATAAAGTGAGGCGCTCAACACAAATGATATTGCAATTGTGCAACATGTGCGAGGTAATCAAGTCATGTGAGCAAATAGGAGGCATAGTCATATGAGAAGTAATGACATTGGTGCAACCAAACATATGATAGGAGCAAATAATCCAGGAATTGGATGCAACACACAAGGCATATATATCATGATGCATGGAGCGGTGAAAATGACAAGTCAAAACAAGATCTCTAACATGTGTGCAATCAATTGGTCCAAGATGAACAATAAGTCTCATGGTCTAAGCAACACAAGTAGTATGATCCGCAATATCCATGTTCAAGAAAGATGTCACCTCGAAGGCGTGTCCTTGTGCATTCTTCACAATGCCGAAGTGGTAGGAAAGGTGGTGTAGAAGCGAGTCGTGGTCGAATGTATGAGGCTTGCTCTCAAGAGCTCGAATGGTCAACTCACGTGACATGGAAGTCGACACAAAGTCCAAGTATCCTACACATGCACACAACAAAACAAACAACGTATACGCATGGTAGAAAAACACACCATCCATCATGATTGTTCTCTTCTATTGCACATAACCATTAGAAGCAAAAGTGCCTGAATAATATGATGCAACAATGGCTATATTCATGGCACTAGGTATATGGTGCAGAGAGGTAAGACAAGCATGCTTCACAAGAAATAGGTCAAAATCTCCAAATATATGTGAGAATGCTATGGGGGCAATCACATTAGCAAGAGGTAAGTCATTGTTGCACTCCATATATGTCAAATAATGTAGCATGAGAGAGGCAACATATGGATATATGTGACAAGAAGTAATAACAATCGTGTGCAAAGCATGACGATGGTTGTCATCAACCGCATGAAATAAGCAAGTATGAATCATTGGTGATGCAACATAAGCAAGCATATCAATCATGTTGTGCAAATGAGTGGAGCGAAGATGCAACACACTAGAAGTAATCATGGCAAAAAAAAATCATGTCACGTGTGCAAATAGTGAGCATATATAATGCACATGACATATCACACGCATGAAACCAAGATAGGAGTAATGTATCATCATTGTATTGGCAAGAAATCCTATGTAAATAGCAATTTAACAATATGACTCTCCCAACACAAGAAACAACAATATGATGTGGCCCATGGTAAACATGGCAATAGCAAAAAGTATCTCCACCAAGTAGGCAAATACACATAGAGGTAGTATAATGGTGAATCATATGTAAGTGAAAGCAAGGGTCACAATTGCATGGCAACATGGAAAGAGGCATAACATGCAAAGTGAACACGAGAAAATGGGCATAACGGAACAAGTGATATATAGCCCATATCCGTGTGAGAGCCAAGTAAAAGAGGGGCGATTAGTCCTTGCACGAAGGGAACAGTGGTACAGATAAACCCATGAATCCCAAAGCATCATTGCACTCAAGAGCTCGTTTCGTCAACTCATGGGATTGTGAGGTTGACGAGTGTTCATAAGTTCCTACACAAAACGAAGGCAAAGGTAAAATTGTGTGTGCGTGGTATATGTACACATCATCCATTATGATGTATACGTGCATGTGTTTGTTAGCACAAAATATCCCATGCTCAAAGAAATGATATGCATGATATACAAACATGTAATCCATCATGAGAGGTTTGTTATTATGTATAGCATAATGGAGACTCAAATTTTGTAATGCATCACTAGTGATATCTCGAGCATGGTTATGAATCGTATGCGTATGGTGCAAGCAATTATTGGAAATCTCACCCATAGCATATGACAAGTTTACAGGATTGTCAAACATGACGTGACTGATAGAATTTTCACAAGATATCCTATGGATCATTGTATCACAACTAGGCAAATCAACATGCTCATCATCATATTCATCATAAATAGGTGGCATATCTAAGCATGTAGAAGATATAGTATGTGGTGAATCCATAAGGTGACCATCATCATGGGAGCAAGCAATGTCAAGAGAGTCCACTAGTGGGACAAGAGAAGCACCATCACCTATGTTACCTTTGGAGCATCGCTCATGTGTTGCAGGTGAGGTGTTGAAGATTCACTTGTTGTCATCTTCATCTTGATGGAACCATGTGGGGGGTACATCATCATCCACCATGGCCATCGTCATCACCATTGGAGGTATGGACTCGTCGAGTATAGGCATGTCGTCATGTAGGAGACCTAGCACCAAAGAAAACACACTTAGAGTAGAGGTTAAGTTGTTAGAAATCATAGTGGCCTCACGTGCCCTCTCAACTACCTCACTAACTAAGTGTTGTGGCTCACTCACTCCCTCTTGGATGCTCTCACTCGTATGGTTGGTGGAGTCACTCAAATGGCCCTCAACCTCACATAGGGTGTGTGGCATGCTCTCATGTGTGGGGCTAGTGGTGGTCACACTCTTCCTCTCATAGGAAATGCACCCAATGTCGCATATGGTGGAGTCACTCATATCACTCATGGTGGGGTGGCTCTCCTCACATGGTAATTGGGGCATCTCGTCATATGTGGGTGGCGGAGAGATGTTGGTGCAAATGTCTCCATGCTCAACTCCTAGCGTCGCTTTGTTGAAGGGATGGTCCCATGCTCAACCTTCTTGTCGCCGTCTTGTTGTTGGAGGCACATATGGTGTGGCACCTCGTAGCTAGTCTCCATGGCCGAAGGGAATTTCTCATGCTCGGCCATCTTCCTTGAGGGGATTCCTAAGATGGAAGTGGCGCCCTCGCTCGTAGGTAGTCGCCTTGGACTTGAGGAAGTCGTTGTAGCGTACTCGTAGGAAGTAGGCGAAGATGCCGTACGTCCGAAGGCGAAGATGCCTTGATAGCACTAGGCAAACATGCCAAAGTGGTTGTTGTAGCTGTAGCGCCGTCTTAATGGTGTTGTAGTGCTTGAGCTCGATGGCGTTCCGAATATTGGCTACTTGAGCAGCGGCTTGAGTGGCGCCGTCTTGATGAAGAGGATGAGGAAGATGGGCGTCGCACGGTCATGTTGTGTAGTTCTTCCGTTTGTCTGGTGAATTTGGCATCGATGTAGCCGCCGATCCTTGTTGACGATTGACGAATGTTGGAGGCGAGTTGCTCCATGCGTTCACCCAATGCTTTGCTCTCTTGATGTAGCGCTCATTACGCGAAGAAGAAGTCGTTCTTTGTGACGTATTCGTGATCGCCATCTTGCTCCACGAAAAGCGGGTTCGCCGACGAACTTGGCCTATCCATCATAACCAAGTGGGGTGAGTAGGAAAATGAGAGAACAATACCCAAGTTACCTTTTCCAAGGATTGAGAATGTAACAAGTGTTACTCAATGTAATGCCACAATAGTAGAATTGGAACCGGGTTTGTTTCTCACACCTACAAGTAAAAGGCTTATGGAGTAGCTCGGTTAGGATGGTGGCAAAAATTTCAAGCAAATGTTAGTCAAGATATTGATAAGGTTGAGAAGGTTTACAAAAATGCAAGTAAAGAAAATAGATCAAACCCAAGGATATCACTAGGAACACACACACGGAAGATAGATGGGATCCGCACAACCAAGGGGTGAGCTCAAATGTGTGACCACGGAAAATGCTCTTGTTATGCGAATGCTAGAGAGACGCTAGCTCGATTGCTCAAATGGACAAGATATGCTTGTGCACTAACCTATGAGAGAAATGTGTCATCTTCAATCCCAACTACGCTATGTATGCGATGACCAAGATGATATGCAAAATGGCTCAATGCTATTGCTTATAAGCTCTTTTTTCTCCTCTTTCGCTTAAAAGCTTTTCTTGTTTTCTCTTTTTTTCTATATGCTTGATGCTCGAGCCAAGTATGAAATGATACAAGTATATAAGATATGCATGAGAGAGACTTATGACACTAACATGATAACACGATCACTACGGTGCACAATAGTGTGGCCCGACAATTCTCAACTTGCTAGTCTCGATGGGTAAGCAACACAAAATGGCTCGGGTTATCAATGCAAAAGTAAGGTAAGAAGTAATTCGTCGATGTTACCATCCTTTCTTATAGTTAGCGGCGAAGATGACTCCGAGGTGATGATGAAGGGCGGTGATGTCGATGTCACACGTTCCTAAGTAGCCGAAACCCCTTAGGAAACTGAAACCGCAACTCAAACTTGGTCAAATGCGGAAGGTGGGTGTTTTTGTGATGATTTTTGGATGGAGGCTGACGGTGATGGTAATGATATATGTGGATGGGGGGTGTCAAGAGCTTCCAACCGAGCTAAAGAACACAAAAAACGGACTTGGGAGGTGGAAGTTATGGTCAAATTGGTGTTGTAGTTGGGCTGAATCAGGGGGGTGTGGGCACCCAGGGGTGGAGGTGCGGGTGCAGGGGTGGTCGAGGAAAATGGCCGAAGTGCGGGTGCCGGTGGTTCGAGTGCGGGCACCGGTGGTCTTCAATTTGGTAGGAAAATTTGGGGGAAATGCAAAATTCGGAGGATTTCTTGGTGGTAAGGGAGGGGATTGTTGGGGAGGGGCTAGATCCACTTGCCAAACATCAAATCCATGGACCAAAACAACCAGATCTCACACGAAACAACAAATTGCAAGAAAAAATATTGGGGCTATTTTTGTGGGGAATTTTTGAATTTGGACGAAAAACAACAAAATCAAGCTAGCAAATGGGGGATGGGACTCCAAGATGTGAATCAACCTTGGTCATGATACCAAGATGTTGTAGGGTGAAACCCTAGAGGGGATCTTTCCACACTTGGAGGGGTAAAAGGAGGAAGAACACTCAAGAACACAAGGCACAAATCACTCAAACAAACCCAATATCACATCCACTAGGGTAGCACACAAGAGATCCACAAGATTACATGAACAATTCAAGGAAAATAGCACTAGGTAAGTTCTTCCCACTAGGTGAGGTCTTGATCTTGATCTCCTCCAAGAGGAGGGCTTGATAATCCCAAGGATTCTTCCCAAAGAGGGGTCTTGATCTCCAAGAGGAGGAGGATACAAGGAGCAAAGCTCTCTTTGGTGTTCTAAAATACTTTGCTATCCCTCTAAATGAGCTAGGTCATGCCCTTATATAGTTTAGGGACGAAATAATAGAGGAGGGGGGATAGAAGGCAAAGCCCCAAGGAGGCACGCAGGCTCTCGGTGTGGTGCTGGCACCCGGGGTAAAGAGACCGGGCACCCGCACCTGTCAGGGACCCGGAGGCGGAGGGGGGACGGGCACTCAGGGCCCAAAGCCTGGGCACCCGGGGGTGCGCTGGAGGCCGGCTGGGGTGTGGCCGAGCACCTGGGGCCTCAAGCCCGGGCACCCGGGGCTGCACCCAGCGGCTGGAGGGGGAACAACCGGGCACCCGGTTGGCCAAGGCCCGGGCACCCGGGGGGGGGGGGGCTGGAGGCGGGCAGGGGCCCGAGCACCCGGGGTGTCCTAGGGGCTTGGCCATCTTGCCCCCTTCCTTCTTCTCGACCTCTTCTTCCTTATCTTGATCCATGGGTGCTTGGGACTTCCTCCTTGCTTCCTCACGATGATCTCTGATGTACCTAAGAACACATAGTGTATCTCTTTGAGGTAGAATCCCATTCTCATGTGAAACCCTACGAAACTCGGAGAGGAAAGAAGTGACCTCGTTCTCGATGTTGCGTGCACGTGCTCTTGTCATTGGCCCTCTTGGTGCTTGCGGTGGTTATGGAGTGTCGGTGCAGGTAGTCGAGGGATGCTCCGCATCAAAATCCTTCCACTCAATCTGCTCGGGCTCACCTCATGGAGACGAGAGGCCTGCGACAAGCACGTGAGGCCATGGATCCGAGCGTCTCTTCCTTCCTCACCCGCTTCGAGACCAAGATCGAAGCCGCGATCAATGGCCTGAACAAAGCCCATCAGTCTACATCGATATAGATCAAAGACCTAGTCGCGTGGCGCCCCGATCTCGAGTGCCGAGTGGCGTATCTGGGCGACGCGGTCACCGCTCTGCAATGAGCAAAAGGGCCTCCACCAACTCGACCGGAGGCGGATCCGGTGCCTCAAGGCGCCGATGCGGTGATCAATCCACGAGGGCCCGATGGCCACGGCGATTTCCAGATCAAATGGAGGCCACCGGCGGCGCTCCCAGCGATGCCGCCGCCGCTCCCGGCTAACGGTACGACCACCGATCCTGTCATTCCAGTCCTGCTGTCATCGTTCGGCCACGCCAGCCAGATGCTCACCGGTCTCGGTCAGGCACATCCATCCATAGTTTTTCCCCAATTTTTGGGCGAGAACCCGAACTTGTGGAAAAATTTACGCAAACAGTACTTCTCCATGTTCGGGATCACACCTGCCTTCTAGGTACCCATGGCAGCACTCAATTTCACTGGGTTAGCAGCCGTGTGGTTGCAATCGATCCAAAAACGTCTAGGCGAGTTCGACTGGGATTCCTTCACTACCCTCTTGAGCACTCGTTTTGGCCGTGACCGCCATCAAATGCTCATACGTCAGTTCTGCACCATTCGCCAAACCACATCTGTAGCTGATTATATGGAAATTCAAGTTGATCACCAATCATCTAAATTCTTATTCTGATTCGATGCATCCTTACTATTTTCTCACTCGTTTCGTTGAGGGACTGAGGCACGACATCCAAGCGGTGGTTATGGTGCAGCGACCACCCGACCTGGACACGGCCTGCGCTCTAGCTTTGCTTCAGGAGGAGGTGGCTGACTACGCGTTTGGTACGCTGCCAAGACCGCCAGAAGCAGCACTGCGGCCAGAGGTGCCACTTCCGCTGCCGCCACCACCCACCACCGGCGAGTCACACCGCGCCCACAGTCGCCACCGACTGCCGCGGCATGGACGCCGCACGAGCCGAGGCGTCCAAGCTCAAGACGCTCCGTGACTACAGACGAGCCTGAGGCCTCTATTTCAAGTGCGGCGAGAAGTGGGGGCACGATCGCCCTACCTCGGTACAACTACACGTCATCGAAGAATTGCTCGATCTGTTCGGCATCGACAACTTCATCGACACTCGGATTCCAGCGACGAGCAGCACCGACGACACTGTTAGGGCCATCTCCCTATCGTCTGTGAAAGGAGGAGTCCCAGCAAATGCATTCCAATTACGCGCGTGGATTCAAGGCCATGAGGTGCTCCTGCTGGTGGACTTAGGCAGTTCGAACTCCTTCACCGACTCCAAATTCGCCGAGTCCCTCCATGGGGTCCAACCTCTGCCGCAACCTGGGCGCATCCGAGTCACCGACGGCGGCGAACTGGTGTGTACATCATTTGTACCTAGTTGCGCCTGGTACTCTCAAGGCAAAGAATTCTTCACTGATATGAAGTTGCTCACGCTGGGTACTTACGATGCCATCCTGGGAATGGACTGGTTCGAAGAGCACAGTCCCATGACGGTGGACTGGCGCGCGCGGTTCATCAAAATCCCCACCCCGGCAGGACCTCTTCGCCTTGTCGGGCATGATGCTGCATCAACAACGTGCGCGACCATCAACAATATCCAACTGCAAGGCCCATGCAGCAAAGGGGCCATATCGCACATCGTCCACCTCTGCGTTGTCGCGCCGGCAACAGAGCCATCTGCACCAACCCCGACCTGTATTCAACAAGTTCTCGACGACTTCCCCGAAGTCTTCACCGAGCCCACAGGCCTGCCACCTCGGCGCGCCTGTGATCACAGGATTCCTCTCATACCCGGTGCACAGCCTGTGAACATAAGGCCGTACCGCCACAAACTAGAGCTCAAGTCCGAAATTGAAACACAAGTGGAAGAGCTGCTGCGTTCTGGAGTCATTCCGAGAAGCACCAGCCCGTTCTCGTCGCCAGTCATCCTCGTCAAGAAGAAGGACGGGACATGGCGCTTGTGCGTCGATTACAGGCATCTCAATGCCCTCACCGTGATCGCCAAGTATCATGTTCCCATTATCGAAGAGCTCCTCGACGAACTCCACGGTGCAGCCTGGTTTTCTAAGGATCTCCGTGCAGGCTATCACCAGATTGGGTTGGCTCCTGGAGAGGAGTACAAGACCGCCTTTCAAACCCACCAAGGCCATTTTGAATTCAAAGTAGTTTCATTCGGACTCGCAGGAAGCCCAGCTACTTTCATTGGAGCCATCACAACAACACTCAAGCCGCTCAACTGTGTCTGTGTGATGTCATTTTTCGACGACATCCTCGTCTTCAGCAAATCACTCAAAGAGCATGTCGAGCACCTGGGCCAAGTACTCACACTCCTTCGCAAAGATAGCTGGAAAGTTAAACTCAGCAAGTGCGCTTTTGGGCAACAACAGATATCGTACCTTGGCCACACCATCAGTGTGCACGGAGTCTCCACGGATCCGTACCTCAGTGACGAATTGGACGACACCTACTGATGTCAAAGGGGTGCGTAGTTTCTTGGGACTCGCAGGATACTACCGTCGTTTCGTCAGGAACTTCGGGGTCATAGCTCGTCTACTGTTCAATCTGCTCAAGAAGGGGGCCCCATTCATGTGGACATCTACCACGGAGACTGCATTTCAAATACTCAAGCAGCACTTGGTCTCGACACCAGTTCTCGCATTGCCGAACTTTCAGCAGCCGTTCACAATCAAGACTGGCGCAAGCGACCGCGGCATTGGGGCCATCTTACAGCAGCAAGGGCACCCGATCGCGTTCATGAGCAAGGCACTCAGCCCGCGCTACCAGGGATTATCCACTTACGAGAAAGAGTACTTGGCTATTATTGTGGCTGTTGATCAGTGGCGCCCGTACCTTCAACATGCAGAGTTTGATATCCTGACCGATCAGAAGAGCCTGGTGCACCTAGAAGAGCAACGTCTGACAACCCCTGGCAGCAAAAAGCATTCACAAAACTTCTCGGCCCGCGCTACCGCATCCGCTACAAGAAAGGCATCGAGAATGTGGGAGCAGATGCACTATCACGCGCCAATCCAACTGAAACCTTAGCTGCAGTTACCTCTTGCCTGCCCGCTTGGTTGGAGGACGTGATCAGCAGCTATAACAACAACCCACAAGCCATGCTACTGTTGGAACAGTTGGCTATTAATTAAAGAGGACCCGAAGAAGCGATCCTCTCTACAGCAAGGTATCATTCGGTTCCGTGGTCGAATCTGGTTGGGAGGGAGCACAAACATTCAGCAAAAAATTATCACAGCCTTTCATGACAGTGCTTTGGGTGGACACTCAAGATTCCCGGTGACTTACATGCGCATTCGGTGCCTCTTCGCCTAGCCTAAGATGAAAGCACAGATTTTGCAGTATGTACGGTGCTGCCCAGTGTGTCAACAAGCCAAGCCCGACCGCGCTGCGTCTCCAGGACTGCTCATGCCACTTCCAATCCCAAAATAGCCGTGGGACATGATTTCCATGGACTTTGTAGATGGCCTCCCTCAATCAAGCAAGTTCAACTGCCTACTGGTCATCGTCGACAAATGCACCAAGTTTGCCTACTTCCTGCCACTCACGCATCCATACGCTGCTGCATCAGTAGCCCAACTGTACCTCCATCAGGTATACAAAATTCATGGCCTGCCCGGTTTGATTGTTTCAGATAGAGATCCGGTCTTCACAAGCCACTTCAGGCAAGAGTTGTTTTGGGTTGGAGGGACAGAACTCAGACTAAGCACAGCACATCACCCGCAAACTAATGGCCAAACGGAGCATGTTAATCAGTGTGTTGAAACTTTCCTTGTCTGCTTTACTCAAGCTTGCCCGCGCAGATGGCACTTCTGGATTCCGCTTGCCCAGTTCTGGTACAACAATGCTCACCACTCAGCTATTGGCATGACCCCGTTCAAGGCCATGTTCGGCTCTAAACCGCGCCACTGGGCATCACTTCTAACAACACCTGCTCAGTGCCCGCGCTCCAGTCATGGCTCAATGAACGAGCCACTGTCCAAGACTTGCTACAATAGCACCTTAACAGGGCACGACAGCTGATGAAAGAACAAGCAGATAAAAAGCGCTCCTTCAGGGTCTTTGAGGCAGGTGACCAAGTATCCCTGAAGCTGCAACCATATATCCAATCATCAGTGGCCCCGAGGGCAAATCACAAGCTATCATACAAGTTCTATGGGCCATTCCCTATCATCGCCAAGATCAACGACGTGGTATATAAGTTGCAGCTCCCACCACATGCCACGGTTCACCCGGTATTCCATGTCTCCCTCCTACGCCGAGCACTTGTCCCTGGTATGTCCATCGAATCACAACTACCGCACTCTTCTAATGATCTTGCTGTGCTAGTGGCAATCCTCCAGACCCGATGGCGCAAACAGAAAGACGGTGTCCGCGAGCAAGTAAAGATTCAGTGGTCCAATTCGGCAACTTTGGACACCACCTGGGAAGACAAGGAGAGCTTGAAGGCCAGGTTCCCGCATGCAGAGGCTTGGGGGAAAGCCTCATCTCAAGGAGAGGGGGATGTCAACGCCCCTGACAAGCAGGACCCGCAGGGCAGTGACCACTCCAGCCAATGTGCTGCCCAGCGGCCCACTTGAGTCAGGCGGCCCAGCTCGCGCACTAACGGGCCAGAATGGAAGCACTGAAGCCCACCCCATCGCTACAAGTAATGAACGGCCAGGAGAGGACAGGCATCCAGAGGATCAAGGACGAACTGGCGGCTACACTTCCCCTTTCCCGAACCCTAGCTACTCTGTTCTTCCATTCGAGAGCTACGCTCATGTAATCGATTTGTATCCGCTACTACTTCAGAGAGCCATATAGATCGATCCACTACTCTGCCCCTATCACGTATATGATAGCATATTGGGCGGAACAAGTGGCCTGCTTATAGTGCCTTCGATACATGTCACATTGTATTCAGGTCTTATGCAGGTGGTGCAAAATCCATGGTTGCAAAGAAGTTGGTTGTAAGTGGGTCAGAGAAAGGTGGTTGTGGGTATGTGTGGGATTCATTGCTATTTGTTTTCCATTTTTGTAGCACAAGAAAAGGATTTATTGGTTGTCAGGGGCTTCTTTGTGTGGATGACTTGAGTTAGATGATTTTTCTGTGCTTTCTAGAGTGTCATATGCGCTCAAGGAAAAGTTTGTGCATTCTCCACAAATTGTTGTGATTCCCGAAATAGAAATACTTAATGTGACCCATAGGCTTATATTTACTTATTGGGGCACATAGGCTTATTCGATCTAGCCCATTTCTGTTAATGCTATTTTCACAACCGCGTGTCCTGGCTAGATGGATGGAACAACTAACAACAAAGAATTAAATCCCAAAAAGAAACTAACAACAAAGAATTGGATACAGAAAAATTCGAACCCACCTACTGCTACCTCTTGAGCACTGCGTTGGATTTCCTTGAAGAGGAAAGGATGATGCAGCAAAGTAGCGTAAGTATTTCCCTCAGTTTTTGAGAACCAAGGTATCAATCCAGTAGGAGGCTACGCGAGTCCCTCGTACCTGCACAAAACAAATAACTCCTCGCAACCAACGCGATAAGGGGTTGTCAATCCCTTCACGGTCACTTACGAGAGTGAGACCTGACAGATATGATAGGATAATATTTTTGGTATTTTTGAGATAAAGATGCAAAGTAAAGTAAAAGCAAAGGAAATAAATAAAGTGTTGGAAGATTAATATGATGAAGATAGACCCGGGGGCCATAGGTTTCACTAGTGGCTTCTCTCAAGAGCATAAGTATTTTACGGTGGGTGAACAAATTACTGTTGAGCAATTGGCAGAATTGAGCATAGTTATGAGAATATCTAGGTATGATCATGTATATAGGCATCACGTCCGAGACAAGTAGACCGACTCCTGCCTGCATCTACTACTATTACTCCACTCATCGACCGCTATCCAGCATGCATCTAGAGTATTAAGTTCAAGAAAACAGAGTAACGCCTTAAGCAAGATGACATGATGTAGAGGGATAAATTCATACAATATGATAAAACCCCATCTTGTTATCCTCGATGGCAACAATACAATACGTGCCTTGCTGCCCCTACTGTGACTGGTAAAGGACACCTCTAGATTGATCGCTAAGCTAAGCACTTCTCCCATTTAAAGAAAAACCAATCTAGTAGGCCAAACCAAACTGATAATTCGAAGAGGCTTGCAAAGATAACCAATCATACATAAAAGAATTCAGAGAAGATTCAAATATTGTTCATAGATAATCTTGATCATAAACCCACAATTCATCGGTCTCAACAAACACACCACAAAAATAAGTTTACATCGAATAGATCTCCACAAGAGAGGGGGAGAACTTTGCATTGAGATCCAAAAAGATAGAAGAAGCCATCTAGCTACTAACTATGGACCCAAAGGTCTGAGGTAAACTACTCACACTTCATCGGAGGGGCTATGGTGTTGATGGAGAAGCCCTCCATGGTGGATGCCCCTCCCGTGAGCTCCTAACAGGCCCCAAGATGGGATCTCATGGTGCAGAAGGTTGCAGCGGTGGAATTAGGTTTTTGGCTCTGCTCGATCGTTTGGGGTATGTAGGTATATATAGGAGGAAGAAATGCGTCGCTGGAGGAACAGGGGCCCATGAGGGTGGAGGGCGCCTGGGGTGGGCGCGCCTCACCTCGTGGCCTCCTCTTTTCTTCTTGACGAGGGTCCAAGTCTCTGGATCATGTTCGTGAGAAAATCACGTTCTCAAGATTTCATTCCGTTTGGACTCCGTTTGATATTCCTTTTCTTCAAACTCAAATAGGCAAAAAACAGCAATTACAGGATGTCCTCCTGTTAATAGGTTAGTCCCAAAAATAATATAAAAGTGAATAATAAAGCCCAATAATGTCCAAAACAGTAGATAATATAGCATGGAGCAATCAAAAATTATAGATACGTTGGAGACGTATCAGGCATCCCCAAGCTTAATTCCTGCTCGTCCTCGAGTAGGTAAATGATAAAAACAGAATTTTTGATGCGGGGTGCTACTTGGCATAATTTCAATGTAATTATTTTTAATTGTGGTATGAATATTCAAATCCGAAAGATTCAAGATAAAAGTTCATATTGACATAAAAATAATAATACTTCAAGCATACTAAGTAAGCAATTATGTCCTCTCAAAATAACATGGCCAAAGAAAGTTCATCCCTACAAAATCATATAGTTTGGTCATGCTCCATTTTCGTCACACAAGAATGCTCTCATCATGCACAACCCCGATGACAAGCCAAGCAATTGTTTCATACTTTAGTAATCTCAAACTTATAAAATTTCACGCAATATATGAGCGCGAGCCATGGACATAGCACCGTGGGTGGAATAGAATATGATGACGGGGGTTATGTGGAGAAGACAAAAAAGGAGAAGGTCTCACATCAACGAGGCTAATCAATGGGCTATGGAGATGCCCATCGATTGATGTTAATGCAAGGAGTAGGGATTGCCATGCAACGGATGCACTAGAGCTATAAATGTATGAAAGCTCAACAAAAGAAACTAAGTGGGTGTGCATCCAACTTGCTTGCTCACGAAGACCTAGGGCACTTGAGGAGGCCCATTGTTGGAATATACAAGCCAAGTTCTATAATGAAAAATTCCCACTAGTATATGAAAGTGACAAAAAAGAGACTCTCTATCATGAAGATTACGGTGCTACTTTGAAGCACAAGTGTGGCAAAGGATAGTAGCATTGTTCCTTCTTTCTTTTCTCTCTCTCTTTTTTTGGCCTTCTCTTTTTTATGGCCTTTCTCTCTCTCTCTCTCTCTCTCTCTCTCTCTCTCTCTCTCTCTCTCTTTTATTCCTCACTTGGGACAATGCTCTAGAAAATGATGATCATCACACTTCTATTTATTTACAACTCGATACTAGAACAAGTTATGACTCTATATGAATGCCTCCGGCGGTGTACCGGGATATGCAATGAACCAAGTGTGACATGTATGAAAGAATTATGAATGGTGGCTTTGCCACAAATACTATGTCAACTACATGATCATGCTAAGCAATATGACAATGAATGATGTGTCATGATGAACGGAATGGTGGAAAGTTGCATGGCAATATATCTCGGAATGGCTATGGAAATTCCATAATAGGTAGGTATGGTGGCTGTTTTGAGGAAGATATAAGGAGGTTTATGTGTGAAAGAGTGTATCATATCACGGGGTTTGGATGCACCGGCGAAGTTTGCACCAACTCTCGAGGTGAGAAAGGGCAATGCACGGTACCGAAGAGGCTAGCAATGATGGAGGGGTGAGAGTGCGTATAATTCATGGACTCAACATTAGTCATAAAGAACTCACATACTTATTGCAAAAATTTACAAGTCATCAAAAACCAAAGCACTACGATCATGCTCCTAGGGGGATAGATTGGTAGGAAAAGACCATCGCTCGTCCTCGACCGCCACTCATAAGGAGGACAATCAAAGAACACCTCATGTTTCAAATTTGTTACATAATGTTTACCATACATGCATGCTACGGGACTTGCAAACTTCAACACAACCATTTCTCAAATTCACAACTACTCAACTAGCACGACTTTAATATTATTACTTCCATATCTCAAAACAATCATCAAGCATCAAACTTCTCTTAGTATTCAACACGCTCATAAGAAAGTTTTTACTATTTTTGAATACCTAGCATATTAGGATTATTTAAGCAAATTACCATGCTATTTAAGACTCTCAAAATAATCTAAGTGAAGCATGAGAGATGAATAGTTTATATAAAATAAATCCACCACCGTGCTCTAAAAGATATAAGTGAAGCACTAGAGCAAAACTATATAACTCAAAGGATATAAGTGAAGCACAAAGAGTATTCTAATAATTTCCAAATCATGTACGGCTCTCTCAAAAGGTGTGTACAGAATGGATGATTGTGGTAAAATAAAAAGCAAAGACTCAAATCATACAAGACGCTCCAAGCAAAACACATATCATGTGGTGAATAAAAATATAGCTCCAAGTAAAGTTACCGATGGAAGTAGACGAAAGAGGGGATGCCTTCCGGGGCATCCCCAAGCTTTTCCTTTTTGGTGTCCTTAGATTATCTTGGGGGTGCCATGGGCATCCCCAAGCTTTGGCTTTTTGGTGTCCTTAGATTATCTTGGGGGTGCCATGGGAATCCCCAAGCTTAGGCTCTTGCCACTCCTTGTTCCATAATCCATCAAAAGATTTCACCCAAAACTTGAAAACTTCACAACACAAAACTCAACAGAAATCTCGTGAGCTCCGTTAGCGAAAGAAAACAAAATACCACTTCAAGGTACTGTAATGAACTCATTATTTATTTAAATTGGTGTGAAACCTACTGTATTCCAACTTCTCTATGGTTTATAAACTATTTTACTAACCATAGATTCATCAAAATAAGCAAACAACACACGAAAAACAGAATCTGTCAAAAACAGAAAAGTCTGTAGTAATCTGTAACTAACGCAAACTTCTGGAACTCCAAAAAATTAGCCAAAATAGGACGATCTAGGCAATTTGTTTATTCATCAGCAACAACTGGAATCACTATTTTATCACGTTCTGGTGATTTTCAACAATTGTTTTCGTGAACAGAAAGTTTCTGGAAATTACAGCAAGATCAAATAACTATCATCCAAGAAGATCATATAGGTTTAACTTGGCACAAACACTAATTAAAACATAAAAACACAACCAACCAGAGGGTAGATCAAAGATTTATTCCTAAACAGAAGCAAAAGAAAAAAAAAACTAAAAATAAAATTGGGTTGCCTCCCAACAAGCGCTATCGTTTAACGCCCCTAGCTAGGCATAAAAGCAAGGATAGATCTAGGTATTGCCATCTTTGGTAGGCAATCCATAAGTGGCTCTCATGATAAGATTCATATGGAAATTTCATTTTCTTCCTAGGGAATTGTTGCATGCCTTTCTTTAATGGAAATTGAAATCTAATATTCCCTTCCTTCATATCAATAATTGCACCAATCGTTTTAAGGAAAGGTCTACCAAGAATAATAGGACATGAAGGATTGCAATCTATATCAAGAACGATAAAATCTACGGGCACATAATTCCTATTTGAAACAATAAGAACATCAATTTAAATTAGTCTTTGGATACAAATCGCCAGAATGTATATTCTTCCTCAATATGTTATTGAGAGGAAAAGGATTTAATCCTTTATAAGAACTAAAGTTTTCATCGGAATATAAAAATAAAAAACTTAAGGATGCCTTAAGTATATCATTTCAAATTCAGTTATTAATAGAACGAATCACACTTTTACCACTAAACTATACCCGCTACATTGTAGATTATGGTATAAATGGTACCCTTTGTCAAGGATAGCCATTTGACAAGAAGGCTAATTCCCCATTAATTCTTCCCATAGGTTTCTTAATAGTGGAATCCTCAAGGTGCAAGTTTAGAGAGCAATCATCAAAATCGCGGAAATCTAGCAAATCGCACAAAGTTTTGGGAATAGTGGAAATACTAGCACCCAAATCACATAAAGCATAGAATTCATGATCCTTAATCTTAATTTTAATAGTTGGTTCCCACTCATCATAAAGTTTTCTAGGGATAGAAACTTCCAGCTCAAGTTTTTCTTCATAAGATTGCATCAAGGCATCAACGATATGTTTAGTAAACGCTTTATTTTGAATATAAGCATGAGGAGAATTTAGCACGGATTGCAACAAGGAAATACAATCTATCAAAGAGCAATTTTCATAATTAAATTCCTTGAAATCCAAAATAGTGGGTTTATTAGCATCTAGGGTTTTGATTTCTTCAATCCCACTTTTATCAATTTTAGCTTCAAGATCTAAAAACTCCGAATTTTTGGAACACTTTCTAGGTAAGTGTGGATCATATTCAGTCCCATCATTATCAAGATTCATATTGCAAAACAAAGATTTAATAGGGGACGCATCAATAACTTTTAGATCTTCATCTTGATTTTCATAGGAATCCGGTTTAGCGGCCATCTTATTAACTAAGGTAGCCTGTTTATCCGATATTTCAGCAGTCAACTTCTCAAGATGAGCAATTTGGGATCTTAAACCATCAAATTCTTTAGACATATCATCGAGCTCTTTATTCATATAACTCATAAAACTTTTTTGTTCCATAAGATCATTTCTGAAGAAATTATTATGCTCAAATTGCAAAACCATAAAAGTCCTGACGTTGTTTTCGATCTCTTCTAACCTTTTAAGGTGAAGATCTCCAAATCTAGGTAGATCCATCGTAACAAACAAGAAATCCAACACACGAGCAAACAAAAAGCAAGCAAAAAAGAGGCGAACAGAAAAGAAAGGGCGAATAAAACGGCAAGCGTGAAGTGGGGGAGAGGAAAACGAGAGGCAAATGGCAAATAATGTAATGTGGGAGATAAGGGATTGTGATGGGTACTTGGTATGTTGACTTTTGCGTAGACCTCCCCGATAGCGCTTAAATTCTTCTTGCTACCTCTTGAGCATCATGTTGGATTTCCTTGAAGAGGAAAGGATGATGCAGCAAAGTAGCGTAAGTATTTCCCTCTGCTTTTAAGAACCAAGGTATCAATCCAAGAGGAGGCTATGCGGAGTCCCTCAGACCAAGCACAAAACAAATAACTCCTCGCAACCAATGCGATAAGGGGTTGTCAATCCCTTCACGGTCACTTACGAGAGTGAGATCTGATAGATATGATAGGATAATATTTTTGGTATTTTCATGATAAAGATGCAAAGTAAAGTAAAAGCAAAGGAAATAAATAAAGTGTTGGAAGATTAATATGATGAAGATAGACCCGGGGGCCATAGGTTTCACTAGTGGCTTCTCTCAAGAGCATAAGTATTTTACGGTGGGTGAACGAATTACTGTTGAGCAATTGATAGAATTGAGCATAGTTATGAGAATATCTAGGTATGATCATGTATATAGGCATCACAACCGAGACAAGTAGACCGACACTTCCCTGCATCTACTACTATTACTCCACTCATCGACCGCTATCCAGCATGCATCTAGAGTATTAAGTTCAAGAAAACAGAGTAACGCCTTAAGCAAGATGACATGATGTAGAGGGATAAATTCATGCAATATGATAAAAACCCCATCTTGTTATCCTCGATGGAAACAATACAATACGTGCTCTGGCTGCCCCTCATCACACTGGGAAAGGACACCGCAAGATTGAACCCAAAGCTAAGCACTTCTCACATTGCAAGAAAAACCAATCTAGTAGGCCAAACCAAACTGATAATTCGAAGAGGCTTGCAAATATAACCAATCATACATACAAGAATTTAGAGAAGATTCAAATATTGTTCATAGATAATCTTGATCATAAACCCACAATTCATCGGTCTCAACAAACACACCGCAAAGAGAAGATTACATCGAATAGACCTCCACAAGAGAGGGGGAGAACTTTGTATTGAGATCCAAAAAGAGAGAAGAAGCCATCTAGCTCTAACTATGGACCCAAAGGTCTGAGGTAAACTACTCACACTTCATCGGAGGGGCTATGGTGTTGATGTAGATTCCCTCCGTGGTGGATGCCCCCTCCGGCGGAGCTCCGAAACAGGCCCCAAGATGGGATCTCGTGGGTACAGAAGGTTGCGGCAGTGGGATTAGGTTTTTGGCTCCTGTTCTGATCGTTCGGGGGTACGTAGGTATATATAGGAGGAAGAAGTACATCGGTGGAGCAACAGGGGGCCAACGAGGGTGGAGGGCGCGCCCCCTACCTCATGGCCTCGTCTTTTGTTTCTTGACGTAGGGTCCAAGTCTCCTGGATCATGTTCGGTGAGAAAATCACGTTCCCGAAGGTTTCATTCCGTTTGGACTCCGTTTGATATTCCTTTTCTTCGAAACTCTGAAATAGGCAAAAAAACAGCAATTCTAGGCTGGGTCTCCGGTTAATAGGTTAGTCCCAAAAATAAGAAAAAATGTGAATAATAAAGCCCAATAATGTCCAGAACAGTAGATAATATAGCATGGAGCAATCAAAAATTATAGATACGTTGGAGACATATCACCTGCGCAAATAAACCAGGCTAAAGCAAACCAACAGTGATAGTAAAAAGGGCCATGATAGAAAATTCGCGCAGCAAAGCACGCGTATCCCTCTAGTTTTACCTCAACTAGCTAATTTCCCATGCGATCCCAACGCCATCATACATATTTTAGTGGTTCAAATACCAGTTATGTCTCACATATATCTTTCTCCACCACATCCTAATGCAGGAAGGGATTTGATTTGATTTGATGGCATGTGTCAGACATATTACTCATGTAAAAGGATGTTGCTATATCCACCTCGCGGGAGCCTCCGCGGGTAACAATGCTTTGCATCGTCCATTTTGCTATGGGGTGGCACGGGGTCTCCCTGGGGCTCTCTTCGTTCGATCTGCCCGGACATCGTACACTCGGGCGTTACGCCCCGGAAGTTGCTACTCCCGTAGTAGTTATTGGATTTCCCTGAAGAGGAAGGGTGATGTAACACATCATTAGAAAGTATTTCCCTCAGTTAAGAGCCAAAGTTTATCGAACTTGTTGGAGGGAACCCATGTACAACGCTAGCAACACACACACATAAACAAATACTATTGGGCAATTGAAAGAATTGCGCATAGTTATGAAGATCATCGAAGGCATAATCATTATATAGGCATACGTCTGTGACAAGTAGACTATTTAACTTACTGTCATCTGATGTCTACCAGGCAACTTGTTCTTGTAGACTCGTGTTGGGCCTCCAAGCACAGAGTTTTGTAGGACAATAGCAATTTTCCCTCAAGTGGATGACCTAAGGTTTATAAATCCATGGGAGGTGTAGGATGAAGATGGTCTCTCTCAAACAACCCTGCAACCAAATAACAAAAAGTCTCTTGTGTCCCCAACACACCAAATACAATGGTAATTTGTATAGGTGCACTAGTTTGGCGAAGAGATGGCGATAAAAGCGTAGTAATGATAGTAGCCATTGATTTTTGTAATAGGAACAATAAAAAACAGCAAGGTAGCAATTGATAAAACGGAGCACAAACGGTATTGCAATGCTTGAAAATGAGGCCTAGGGTCCGTACTTTCGCTAGTGAAATCTCTCAACAATGCTAATATAATTGGATCATATAACCATTCCTAAAAGTGCAATGAAGATTCACTCAAACGTTCCTATCTAGCGGAGAACATCAGATGAAATCGTTTGTAGGGTAAGAAACCACCTCGAAGCTATTCTTTCCGGTCGATCTATCCAAGAGTTCATACTAAAATAACACCAAATAATTTCGGATTCATAATACTCAATCCAACACAAAGAACCTCAAAGAGTGCCCCAAGATTTCTACTGGAGAAACAAAGACAAGAACGTGCATCAACCCCTACGAGTAGATTACCCCAATGTCACCTCAGGAATCCGCGAGTTGAGTGCCAAAACATATATCAAGTGAATCAAAATAATACCCCATTGTCACCACGGGTATTCATATGCAAGACATATATCAAGTGCTCTCAAATCCATAAAAGTATTCAATCCGGTAAAACGAAATCTCAAAGGGAAAACTCAATTCATCACAACAAGATAGAGAGGGGAAAACGCCATATGATGCAACTATATTAACAAAGCCCCTGAGACATCAAGATCATGCTATCAAGAGCATGAGAGAGGGAGAGAGAGAGAGATTAAACACATAGCTACAGGTACAAACCCTCAGCCCCGATGGTGGACTCCTCCCTCCTCGTCATGGTGGCCGTCGGGATGATGGAGATGGCCATCGGTGATGATTCCCCCCTACGGGAGGGTGCCGGAACGGGGTCTAGATTGGTTTCTCGTGGCTAAAGAGGCTTGCGGCGGCGATACTTCCGATCTAGGGTCTCCGCGAGGGTTTTTGGAATATTTGATGATTTATAGGGCGATGAGGGGGTACGGGAGGCCACCAAGGTGGGCACAACCCACCGGGGCGCGCCTGGGGGCCCAGGCGCGCCAGTGGGTTGTGCCTCCTCGGGCACCCCAGTGCTGCTATGGCCCATTGGATGTCTTCTGGTCCATAAAAAATCCACGAAAAGTTTCACGATGTTTGTACTCCGTTTGATATTGATTTCCTGCGATGTAAAAAACAAGCAAAAACACCAACTGGCACTGGGCACTGGGTCAATAGGTTAGTCCCAAAAAATGATATAAAGTCTCTATAAAATGATTTTAAAACATCCAAGAATGATAATATAACAACATGAATACTTCATAAATTATAGATACGTTGGAGACGTATCAGCATCCCCAAGCTTAATTCCTACTCGTCCTCGAGTAGGTAAATGATAAAATAAATAATTTATGAAGTGTGAATACTAGCAAACTGCATAAGTTTGATCAATGATAATTTCAATCACTTTCACTAGCATCATAACAGCAACTCTTTCTCATAAAACTCATCATGACAAAGTAGCAACCAATTCACATGTTAAGGTTCAAACAATGAATTCTATTGAAACTCAACGACCTATATTATTAGTCACCAAACAATTGCAATTCAACTTATTCAACAGAGTCTAAGTAAGAGCTCCACATACTCAACCATCATATAGTCTTCTATGATTGCTAATACTCACCGCATACACATGAGCAAAACGTTTTAGACCGGACACATAGAAAGATAGGGGCTTATAATTTCGCCTCCCAACGTATTCACCTCAAGGGTGATGTCAACAATAATAACTCATGCTACCCATATCCAATTGGATATATGTGCCTAGATCTTTCCTCACCACATGATGCTTGCCAAAAGAGAAAAATAAAAAGGAATAGATAGAAAACTTTGACTCTTGCATAAAAGCAAATACATAAAAGTAAAAGGTAGGCTCTTCGCAGAGGGAAGTAGAGGTTGCCATGCACTTTTTGTTTGTATGCTCAATCCCTTAGTGCAAAAGAACATCATGTTATATTGCCCCTTATGATGGCAACCTTTATTATGCAGTCTATCGCTTTTATTCTTTGCCATCACAAGTTCGTACAACGCTCAATTTTCTCTTACACTAAATGATCTAACACTTCTAGAAACAGTTTTTATTGCCTTATTGCACCGATGACAACTTACTTGAATGATCTTACTCAATCCTGAGGTAGGTATGGTGGACTCTTGAAAATAAGATTTGGGTTTAAGGGTTTTTTTGTTGCACAAGTAGTATCTCTACTTGGTGCAGAATTTTTGGCTACCAAATATGGGGGGGGGGGCAAGCACCACATGTTGAAGGATCGATGACAATATAACTTCTATGTGAATATGAACAAACATAAATCATTACCTTGTCTTCCTTGTCCAATGTCAACAATTTTGGCATATAATATTTTGATGGAGGCTCACAATCACAAAATATTTCCAAGATAGTGTATTCGCATGTGAAAGTTCTCTTCCTTCTACTAATCATTCATGAATTGCTTGTATGACCAATATTGTGATTGTCAAGCTTCAAAAGATTTCACTTTCTAAACCCAATGTGAATCTACCACTAGGCATGATATGAACATACAATTTCAGCTTCATTATATTCAATTTATTCAACATTTTACTCATAGGATATAAGTGAAGCACAAGAGTAAATGACAAGCTACTCCAAAAAGATATGAGTGAAGATTAATCAAGTAGTTAAGTAAATAGATAACTATGCGAGGACTCTCTCTTATTTAAAACTTTCAGATCTAAGTATTTTTATTAAAACATCAAGCAAAATGAAAATGAAATGACATTTCAAGGATAGCAAAACTCATGTGAAGAAGCGAAAACTTAGGCTCAACCGTTACTAACCGATAATTGTTGATGAAGAAAGGTGGGATGCCTACCGGGGCATCCACAAGCTTGGATGCTTGAGAATTCTTTAAATATTATCTTGGAATGCCTTGGGAACCCCCAAGCTTGAGATTTTTTGTCTCCTTAATTCCTTTTATATCACGGTTTCCCTAAATCTTAAAAACTTCATCCACACAAAACTCAACAAGAATGCATGAGATAAGTTAGTATAAACCAATGCAAAAACTTTATCATTATCTACTATAGAAAATCACTAAAATTATTATTAAACATTGCATACTAAATGCCTCTGCATATTTAATACTCCTATCCTCAAATAGAATCACTAAACAAGCAAACATATGCAAACTTAACAACAACCTGCCAAAACAGTGCAGTCTGCAAAGAATGCACAAGTATAAATACTTCTTTATCTCCAAAAATTATGAAAATTTACCATACTATAGAAAATTTATCAGATCTTACTTTGCAAAAAGTTTCAACATTTTATCACATTCTAATTTTTCTCAGGAATTTTTGAAACATGGGTAAACTTTCTGTTTTGAAACAGCAACTCATATACTTGCAAGATAAGCATGGTGAAGGCTACCCTTGACATTTTTATTGAAATGAAAGATACAATACATTATTCTAACTAACAGCTAGAAAATCCTAAAAAAATAAAATGACGCTCCAAGTAAAACTCATATCATTTGATGAATGAAAACATAGCTCCAAGTGAGGTTACCACTAATGTTGAAGACGAAAGAGGGGATGCCTTCCGGGGCATCCCCAAGCTTAGTTGCTTGGATCTTCCTTGAATATTACCTTGGGGTGCCTTGTTCATCCCCAAGATTAGGGTCTAGTCACTCCTTATTCTCCTCATATCGATATCTCACCCAAAACTTGAAAACATCATTCACACAAAACTTAACAAAACTTCGTGAGATAGGTTAGTATGATAAAGAGCAAACCGCGCACTTTTGGTACAACCAAAGACAAGATTCAAAATTGTTCTCACACAATTCCTACTCTAACATATCATTTCCACAATTTATATTGAGCAATATAAGCCATAGAAACTAGAAAGCAAGAAAACTATGCATTGGAAACAGATATGTCAAAAACAGAATAGTCTGTTGTAATCTGTACTCCAACCATACTTCTGCTACTCCAAAAATTCTGAAAACTTAGGAAAACGTATGGAATTTATATATCTATCACCTATAAAAAATTCAGATCAAAATCACATTCTAGTGAATTTTCAAAATTCCTGGACTGAGCGCAAAAGGTTCTGTTTTTGGACAGAATCAAGTCAACTATCATCCACACTATCCCAAAGGCTTTACTTGGCTCTTTATTGAAACAAAAGCAATAAAACATGATCAATAGAGTAGCATAATCATGTGAACACACAAATACAGTAGGTAAAAGTGTTGGGTTGTCTCCCAAACAAGCTCTTTCCGTTAATGCCTTTAGCTAGGCATGATGAGTTCAATGATGCTCGCATAAAAGATACATACTGAAACATAAAAAGAGCATCATGAATCATAAGTTCCTCTCTCATAATAATTTTCAGTAGAATCAGAAATAGATTCATCAATATAACCATTACATAAAGCATTCTTTTCATGATCCACAAGCATAGAAATATCATACTCTCCATGTAAGCAATTTTATTGTCATTCACTATAGTGGGAGTATCATATGAAACTCGAATGGTAAAAATTGTTTCCACATTAAAAGAGAAATGTTCAGAAAAAGGATATTCAAAATTATGACCGTAATTATCACTACTTTTTATAACATAAGTATCATCACAATAATCATCATAAGTAGCAACTTTGTTCTCATCATAGATAGGAGGCATGCAATCATCACAACAAATTTGATCATTCAAAGTAGGGGGACTAAAAAGATCATCTTCATTAAACATAGCATCCCCATGCTTGGCACAAACATTAATTGCAGAAATTAAATTCTCAAACATGTCATTCTCATCAAGCATAGCATCCCCAAGCTTGTGGCTTGGCATATCATAAGAATAATCACCCTCATCATTAATAGTATGAATAGCCCAAACGGTATAACAATTGCCATCATCATAATTTCCCAAGTTGGTGCCAAAAAGATTTCCATGATTATAAGAAGTATCATTATCTTCCCAATCATAATCACCACAACAAGTAATAGGCATAACAAAATCATCATCAACAGTGCTCTTATACATTGTGCCATAAGACATAGAAGCAATATCATCATCAAGTGCATTATCTTCCACAATTATTTTCGATTCATTTTCATGAGGCACAACAATAATAGGGCAACGTTATTTGGGAGAGATACTTTTTTATCTCTATTCTTTCTTATTTTCTTCTTCTTCATCACATCATGTGTGGGTTTAATTAATTTTTTCAAGCTTCTTATTGATGAGATTGGTTGAGTAGGGAGCTCCTCCGCGTCACCTATTTCATCATGAGAGACAATAGGAGGGTATTGGGAAATATTTTCCCTTTCATTAGTACTCTATTAATATTCTATTTGTTTTTTGTCTTTAGATAGTTGGCAATATAGGGATTCTCAATGCAATTTACCGCACAAAACATATGAAATCCCTCTAGATCAAAATCAAGAAATCTCTTGAGATTAAATTTTGGAATACCCTCAGTTATATGTTTCATTTCTTCATACCCCAAAAGAAGACTAATCTCTTTATGATGCTCAAGGGTAATCAAGCTATCACAATTTTTGGACATGATTTGATCATGAAACAATTTGCATTGGAGATTTAAATGACCACGTTCATTGCAAAGTTCAGCACAATCATCTAGCCTCTCTGACAACGTTTTTGTTTCTAAATATTTATGCTTCTTACAAAATCTATATTCCATTTCTGGTGTGCATTTGCACTGCCAATTCACTCTGCAAAAATTTATATTCTTATAGGAGACATCATTATCATGACTAATGCAATCATCATTAACATCATGGATATTCAAAGAATTCATGCTAGCAATATTGCATTCATGCCCATCGTCCAACGTTTTTATGCAATTAATTTTGTTGAATTCTTTTTCTAGAAATTTAGCACAATTATCGGAATCCTTATTCTCAAGATAGACATTATAAAGATAGAGAACAACCTGAGGTAACCTAATCTCCATTTTTTTGTAGTTTTCTTATTATAAAACCAAACTAGTGATAAAACAAGAAACTAAAAGATTCAATTGCAAGATCTAAAGATATACCTTCATGCACTCACCTCGCCGGCAACGGCGCCAGAAAAGAGCTTGATGTCTACTACACAACTTGTTCTTGTAGACTCGTGTTGGGATTCCAAGGGCAGAGTTTTGTAGGACAACAACAATTTTCCCTCAAGTGGATGACCTAAGATTTATCAATCCGTGGGAGGCATTGGATGAAGATGGTCTCTCTCAAACAACCCTGCAACCAAATAACAAAAATTCTCTTGTGTCCCCAACGCACCAAATACAATGGTAATTTGTATAGGTGCACTAGTTCAACGAAGAGATGGTGATAAAAGCGTAGTAATCATAGTAGATATTGATTTTGTAAAAGGAATAATAAAAAACAGCAAGGTAGCAATTGATAAAATGGATCACAAACGGTATTGCAATGCTTCAAAATGAGGCCTAAGGTCCGTAATTTCGCTAGTGCAATCTCCCAACAATGCTAATATAATTGGGTCATATAACCATCCCTCAACGTGCAACGAAGAATCACTCAAAAGTTCATATCTAGCGGAGAACATAAGAAGATATCGTTTGTAGGGTACTAAACCACCTCGAAGCTATTCTTTCCGATCGTTCTATCCAAGAGTTCATACTAAAGTAACACCAGATAATTTTAGATTCATAATACTCAATCCAACACAAAGAACCTCAAAGAGTGCCCCAAGATTTCTACCAGAGAAACAAAGACAATGACGTGCATCAACCCCTATGCGTAGATTACCCCAATGTCACCTCAGGAATCCGCGAGTTGAGTGCCAAAATATATATTAAGTGAATCGATATAATACACCATTGTCAGCACGGGTATTCATATGCAAGACATATATCAAGTGCTCTCAAATCCAGAAAAGTATTCAATCAGATAAAACAAAATCTCAGAGGGAAAACTCCATTCATCACAACAAGATAGAGAGGGGAAAACACCATATGATCCAACTATATTAAAAAAGCCCCCGATACATCAAGATCGTGCTATCAAGAACACGAGAGAGAGATTAAACACATAGCTACTGGTACAAACCCTCAGCCCCGAGGGTGTACTACTCCCTCCTCATCATGGTGGCCGTCGGGATGATGGAGGTGGCCACCGGCGATTATTCCCCCCTCCGACAGGGTGCCGGAATAGGGTCTAGATTGGTTTCTCGTGGCTATAGAGGTTTGCGGCGGCGGAACTTCTGATCGAGGGTCTCTGCGAGGGTTTTTGGAATATTTGACGATTTATAGGGCGAAGAGGGGGTGCAGGAGGCCACCGAGGTGGGCATAACCTACCAGGGCGCGCGGTGAATTATTTGGCGCATACGGCATCATTCACGTCTAGCATGTCCATAGCCAACTCATAGCTCTCAATCCAAGCCTCTGGGGGTTGATTAGCAGTGTAATTGGGCACCTTTCGAGGGCCCTTGAAATCCTTGGGCAAACGCTCATTGCATAGAGCCGACGCTAAGCACGGCACACCCGCTGTCCTGGAAGTCATCCCGGCTTCTATAGACACTGACTGGTTACGCTGGAGTTGCTGGTGATCTTCTAACTGAGCCGCCAGCTCTGCCTCTTGACATGTCCTGGCCTGATCTAATACGGCCTGGACATTATTATCATCACGCGGCTGGTTTCGATGCCGCTCGCTGCTAGAAACCGTTGGCGACTCAATGTGCCTCCTATAACTTCGACTTTGACGAGGAGTTAATGAATTCGATCACGACTGTATGAGTAAGACGCGTGCTGAGCACCGCTAGCTGAAGAAGCTCCACCGCCTTCTATGCCTCAACCGCGGCACGAGACTCGCCTTCAATGGGAAGAGCTGCTAATCGCGAAGCCGCGACAATCATATTATCCAGGGGGTTGGAAAAATGACCCGGCGGTGTTAACACCTATTGAGGCGGGGTTAAATGCAGACGAGGTGGGTCTATTACACACGGTTGAGCCATGGCCCTGGCCACGGGCGCCTCGGTGACCCGGGTTACACCGGGCGGGTTACTCGTTCCTGCTCCAGGCGCATTGAAAAGATTCCTTGCTTCGAACTCTAGGGGCAGACGGGTCTGATGCCTTCCTCGCATAACAGCGTTTGAACCATTTTGATCGAGATTAAGCTGGAAAGATTCTTCTTGGATCCGTTGCGACTCAACTTTCAATGTAGCTCGCTCTCTTACCATCCTAGCATTCTCAGCGTTAAGTGCCTCCTTAGCCTGAGCTACCTCATCTCGTAGCTTCGCAACCTCCACCTTATGTTGTGCTTGATTCGCCGGGGTTACCTCCACAGCTAAGAGAGTCACCAGTGCATCCAGGAGTTCAGAAAAAACTTGAGCCAGCGGGTGCACAGGGTCGCTTCCCCCAGCCGTCGCAGCAATAGTTGAACCGGAGGTCACAGCCGCAATGGTTGATGAATTCACCATTTGTTGCTTACCAGCCATAAAAATAGCAGCCCTGCTTGACGGTTCATAGGAGTCTAGAATATTGTCGCCATCGGAACAGCCCCCAAGCCCGCCGTCTTGCAATTGGTAGATCGATTTAGTTTCGCCGGTTGAGGTCTCATCACCTGAGTAGACGGCTATCTCTCCACCTGACATAGAACCTTCTTCGAGATCTTCCCCATGAACAAAGCCAACGAAAGCAGGCTTCCTAGCAGGTTGGATCTTGGCGGGTCGTGCGCACTGAGCCGTCTCGATCGTGTCGGTGCAGATGTCCGGCTCAAGCTCCGACTCTCTGATCTTGCCGATGAAGACGTGAATTCCGCTGATGGGGACCCGATACCCATACTGAATTGAATTGACATCGGTACCCCAGCCAGCGTCGTCGATGTAGAGCTTGCCACGGTGACTCTTGGTCATACGGTCCATGGCGTATCCATTGATCCCTGCGAAGTTTCCCTTCAAGAACTCAAAACCACCATGCTTTGGCCCCACGGTGGGTGCCAACTGTCAGGGATTTAACTTGGCAGATGCCCTAGTGAAAGGACTTAGGTGTGGAGCCATCGCAACTAAGTTAGATTCAAGGGGTTGAACGGTACAAAGGACACAAGGAGTTTACCCAGGTTCGGCCCCTCTCACTACAAAAAAAGACACATCCGTGAAATTTTGGGCCGAACGAATTTTTTTCCTGTCATACGTATGAAACTTCTATGACGATAATTGTGACAAAACCCGGTATCATCATAGATGTGGTGGGGTCCTACTTCTATGACAAAAAATCATGATAGAAAATGGGATTTTCGTCCTGGGTGAGCCGGAGACGCAGCTGCATGACATACGCATCTACACAACTGAGAGATTCTACGGAAGGGTGGAAGAGATCTGGGAGCTTGACTATGCTGGAATGCACGATGCGATGATGTTCCGTGTCAGATGGGCCAAGGACGTCGTAAGAGAAAACAAGTATTTCACCACCTTGTCTATACCTGACGCGAAGAGCACTCCCGTGAATGCCAATGTCATCGCCAAAAATGAGCCATGGGTACACGCTAAGCACGTGACACAATGCTTCTTCATTACCGACCCGGCCAATCCCAGCCGTGTTGTCGTGAGGAGATCCAAAAGGAGCATTGTCAAAATGGATGGAGTAGCCAACGAGGAAGACTATGACCAATACGGCAACCCGATGAGGGAAGATGACGATGACGACGAAGCATACGTGAAAAGAAGAATCAATACTACATTACCTAAGAAAGATCGTAATCCATGGCTCCGGAAAATTCACAAGGAGGGGCTCAATTACTCGGCAACGAACAAGAAAGGGAAGAAGCTCAATGTGAATCATCGCCGACAAGAATCGATCGTAAACCTACATTTATATGTATGTATCTATTTTGTGTACGCACTTAAGTAACCATTATCGGTCAACTGATATGTTACCACCACATGCATGGTTCCGGTGATATGAGGGGAGACGCCGTCGTTGGGAGAAAAAAACATAAAAAAGGGAGAAAGCAGTACAGAAGAAAAAGAAAAGTTAACAGAAAAGAAAAGAAAAGTAATAAAAGAAAAAACAAAAGGAAAATAATAAGAGAAAAGAAAACTAAAAACAAGAAAACAAAAATAAAAAATAAAAAAGAAAAATTGCAGTAGCGCTTGTCTGTGGACCAGCGTTATAGCTAAGTATTTTAGAACAAAATAAAAATAAAAAAAGATAGTGATAGTGGTAGCGCTGCTTCACAAACAAGCTATTGTGAGTTAACCCCCGCCGCGCGGGCTCTCAAAATTTCACCCCCATTTCCACCTCGTCCCTGCGCCCGCCGTCGACACCCTCGCGACCTTTCCGTTGTCCCTGCGCACGCCGTCGACGCCCTCACATCCTTGCCATCGCCCTGCGCTCGCCGTCGATGCCCTCACGACCTCGCAGCCACCGGCCGTCGCCCCTGCGCCCTCACTCGGCCTCGCCGACCATCTCCCCTGTGCCCGCCCTCGACCTCGCCGGCCATCTCCCCTATGCCCGCCCTTGACCTCGCCGGCCATCTCCCCTGCGCCCGCCCTCGACCTAGCCGCCGCCCTCGACGTCGATGCTGCCATCCTCTCCACTGCACCGTAAGCCTCTCCCTCTCCTCTCCCTGCCCTCCTCTCTCTCTCTCTGCTCTCTGCTCTCTCTCTCTCTCTAAATTGAATTTACCCTAGCTAAGTGTTGGATGTATGAACCCTAGCTAGGAGATGTAGCAGAGAGAGAGAGAGAGAGAGAGAGAGAGAGAGAGAGAGAGAGCAATTTAGTTTAGGGCAATTTAGCAATTTAGTTTAGTGAAATTTAGTTTAGGGCGATTTTGTTTAGGGCAATTTAGTTTAGGAAATTTAGTTTAGGGAAATTTATAAAAAATAGTAGCAAATTGGTTTTTGTAGGTATAAAAAACAGTAGCTAAAATTTATAAAAAATAGTAGCTAATTAATTTTTGTAGTTATATAAATTAGCTATAGAAACAGTAGCAAAATTTTATAAAAAACTGTAGCTAATTAGGGCAGTAGCAAATATAGCTAGGGCCAATGTTTTTTTAGCAAATGAGCAAATTTAGCTAGGGAAAATTTGTTTAGGGCAGTAGCACATCAAACCCTAGATGATGTTTTAGGAGCATATAGTCTATACAATGTTGCTGTTTTCAACACTTGGTTAATTTACTAAGTCCTGGAAATCTGTCATACAATGTTGCCATGTTCTCTTGAGACAGCATCAAATCTGTTATATGAACTTGTGCCATTTGTTGAAAAGTATCTGAGTGGCCTATGTTTTGCCAGAATGTTGATTCATTTCTGTTCCGGCAAATTTCAGGCGCTTCATATGTCCAATTTTTTAGCAAAGGTCATGCCGAAAATTTCCGTGATTTTCGGCATGACTTGTGATAGAAACTAATACATATGGAGTACCCGGGATTTGCCGGAAGGGGAATGAATCAACATTCCGACCAAACATAGGCCCCTTTCTGGAGGGGGAAAAGGATGTCTGGAAATGGCCATCCAAATCTGGAGATTACCAGTCAAGGATTTATTACATGTCTTGCTTTTCGGACACAATGGTTGATCCCATATTGAGGTGGATCTGGAAAAGTTCTTGCACCCTCAAGTTTAAGGTGTTTGGCTGGCTCCTCTTGATGGATCGCCTTAACACTAGGTACATGATGCAGTGGCGGCATTGGATTATCCAGGATGATACTTGTGTTCTGTGTCACTCCGCCTCTCATGAGGACAGAGCTCATCTCTTCTTCGCTTCCAACTTTAGTCAACGGGTCTGGAATTACCTGGGCATTTTATGGATTATTCAACCTAACCAGACTACTTATGAGATGACTTCAACTTCTAGGAAGGATTTTGGTTTCCCATTTTTCTCAGAGGTAGTCTTCACTGCTACTTGGAATATTTGGACACAAAGAAATGGGAAGATTTTCAAAAATGAGTTGCCTTCTTTGAGATCCTGGAGGAGAAATTTTCTTCATGAAATTTCTCTCTTAGCTCATAGAATCAAATGTAAATATAGGACTAGCCTAACTTCTTGGATAGCTGCCTTACCTTAAACTCTCAGTAATCTCTCCTCTCTTTCCTTGCCTTTAACTTGTAACTTTGTAAACTCTCTGGTTCTTTGTTTTAATAAAAGACTGTGAGGCTGTTGCCTTGCAGTATATAGTCTAAAAAACATAGGCTCCTATTTCCTCTTCATTATATATTTTAGCTACAATTGTTGATCAATAGGAAACATGTCTACCGACGCTGAAGTCGTGGGTGGTTCTGCTCGCCTCGAAGACCCCATCGAGGCAGCAAATCAATATTTTGATTACCTAGATGAACACCAGATGGGGTTGCATGGTGGCGGCAGTGGCACCAACCCCGACACCGATGCCGACACCGGTGTATCGAGACATGACATTATCGCACTTGTGTATCGCTATTTTCGAGATGTGATGATATTTGTGTTGAATGATGATGATGATGATGATGGTATTATGAGACTACTTAATGTCTATGATATGATGAGAATAGTGTATGTTTAGTATGATCTGATGAAACTATTGTATAGAGCCTGTATAAATACAACACAAATACGTACGGGGTGCGGGTCGGCGAAAGCAGGAACATTAGCGATGGTATTTGGAAAACACCTAGCGATGGCCGGCTTAGCAGCAGCGCTTAATATGAACAAGCACTACAGATAGTTATCAGTAGCGCTGGTCCAGGAAGCGCTACTGCTAACAATACTAACAATACTTAGTAGTAGCGCTGCCTATACCAGTGCTACTGCTACAACTTAGCTGTAGCGCGCTAGTAGTAGCGCTGGACCCAGCGCTACTGCTATGCATATTTCAGGCGCTACTACTAGGGTTTTCCCTAGTAGTGGCTGGTTCAATAGTAGCCGGTGGAGGGCTGGATGAATAGTAGCCCGTGGAGGGGTGGTTGAACAGGACCCCCGTGGAGAGGGCTGGTTGAGCAAAGAGCCGGTGGAGGAGCGCGCGGTGGAGGCTGGATGAACAGGAGCCCGTGGACGAACAGTCGCAGGTGGAGGCTGGAGGAGGTCGACGGTGGATGAACAGTAGCCCGTGGAGGCTGGAGGAAGTCAATGGTGGAGATGAACAATATCCCATGGAGTCCTGTTTTGCGGTACGCCACACCCCTCCGGATGAACAGGACCCCCGTTTCGACAGTAGTGCTCCAACACAAGCCCGTTTCCTCCGTTTTGCGGTATGCCACACCCATCCTGGTCAATAGGAAACTGTTTCGACCGTAGGAGGTCCAAGAGTAGTCCGTTTCCTCCATTTTGCGGTACGCCAAACCCCTCTCGATGAACAGGATCCCGTTTCGACCGTGGCTAATCGAACACCAGGCTGTTTCCTCCGTTCTGCGGTACGCCAGGCCTCGTTTCCATCGGTTGTTCCGTCCAAGCCGGTTGGCTCCCGATGAACACGGCGACGCATTTCGTTCCAACCCAGCCTGTTGGCTCCCCATGAACACGATGACGACGCAGTATCTCCGTTCCGACCCAGCCATGTACACGAGCCCTGGCCATACGTATGCGTGAGTAGGCGTTCGAGACACCGCCCGTATGTACGTGCGTGGCTGTATTTACTTTCTTGCACCCTGGCCGATGTACGTACGTGTACATGCTACGTGCGCACCTCTACTATGACACGTGCACGCCTCTACTACGACACATGCCCTTCCTTGCACGGCCACGGTTCATCGCTGTAGCCTGCAGACAGACTGATCGTATGTACGTACACATTCGCGACCATAATGAGAACGCTACATACGCTTCGACCGGCTGGGTCCCGACTGTCAGGCACTTCCTTGCGTGTAAAGATGTAGCTGGTGGGTCCCAGCAGTCAGGGGGAACATTTTTTTGTGAAATAGGGTGACCCCTCCGGTGAGTACCTGCTGTCAGGTGGAGGAATCATTATTTTGCGCGTAATAAGGAGGCACTTCCTTGCTGCGGCCGTGGACCTAGCTGTCAGCCTCTCCACATACAATACTCTTTCTATGGAAGTCATTCGTTGACCACATTGACCATGCCGCGCCGAGAGCACCAAGGCGGTGGACGACGGCGAGGCCTAGGAAGGGGACGACACGGAGCCGGGGAAGACGCGGCAGTGGATGCCCACGCCAAGAGGAGTACGAGGTTCGCTGGTTCGGCGGTGTGAGGCTGTCGCCGCCACAGGCCCGCCAGCGATGGGAGTAGTAGGGTAGTGAGGCCTCCGTGGCAAGATAACCGCCACGGGAGGCAGGAGCAAAGCGGCACGACCAAGACCGCTTTGGGCGGCTGGAGCAAGAAGACCAAAGGTTGAAGAAGCACTATGGCCGTTGGATGGACATCATACGGTCACTAGAGCTAGAATCATTCATATTGACTAAGTTGACAAAGCCCTCCGTCCCCGTCAACTTAGTAGGCCCACACGTCAGCCTCGCAGTATGCTGGGTCCCAGCTAGCAGGGGGAGTATTCATTTTTTTGTGCGTAATAAGGAGGCACCTCCTTGAGTGCGAAGATATAGCTAGTGGGTCCGACCTGTCAGCGGGGGGAACATTTTTTTGCGAAACACAAAGGCCCTTCCAATGGGTCCCAGATGTCAGGTGGAGGAATCATTATTTTGCGTGTAATAAGGAGGCATTTCCTTGTGTGCGGCCGTGGACCCACTGTCACCTCTCCATATGTACCCATGTCCGATGGATGTCGTTCATTGACCACGTTGACCACGGCGCGCCGAGAGCACCAGGGCGGTGGACGATGGCGAGGCCTAGGAAGGGAACGACATGGAGCCGGGGAAGACTCAACAATGGTTGCCCACGCGATGGGGAGTACGAGGGTTTACTGGTCCGGCTGCCGTCGCCGGAAAATAACAGGAGGTGTGGGTGAGTAGAGGAATGGCTCACAAGAATGGAGTAGGGTGGGGACGGCGCGGCTGTCTTGGGCAAAGACAACCGGCCACGGGAGGCGGGAGCAGGCAGTCCCACCGGTACTAGTTTGGGCGGCTGGAGCAAGAAGATCAGATATTGAAGAAGCAGCACGGCCGCTGGATTAACATCCAATGGTCACTGTTGCTAGAATCGTTTGTGGACTAAGTTGACAAAGCCTTTAGTAGACCCACAAGTCAGCCTCCAAATCTGTCCCAAACAACATACAACCCGAAATTTCTAGCCACATTCAAATTAATTTAAAAACTAAACATACCTTAATTTAAATCCAATGAAATTTTACCCGCACAAAACAATGAAATTTAAAATATCAAAATCCGAAAGAAAAAAGTATTTTGGAACTAATTGCCTGTTTGCTGTATTTTTTCATTTAACCCATTTAATATTACTTATAGCCCATTTCTTATTACTTATAGCCCATTTTCTGGGCAAAATGCATCCCTCCTTGTCTTGAAAGATTTCCGGCCCAGCAGGGCGTAGAAAATAAGTAGGCCTACGTTGGTTATTCTGCAAAAAAAAAAATAGCTGGGCTAGCCATTTACAGAAAGGAAAAAACGAACTGGGCTGGTCATGTGCTAGACGTGCCACAGCTCCTGAACAACCCAGTTGATACCCTTCTCCGTCTCGATAAAACAAAATCACTGCGCACGCTGTTGGCTCCCTACTGTCATCCTCACGATGTACAGTCATCTCCTTGTTCCTCTCGGTTGTTGACCATGTTGATAACACCGGAGGGCGGCGCTGCAGCGAGCGAACCAAGGTGGAGGACGATGGTGAGGCCTCAGACGGGAATGAACAGGAGCCGGGGAAGATGCACAGAGTTTTAGGGTGCAATGTGGCAACTATGCGTGCGCGGCAGCACAACCAACCGTGGGAGGCGGGAGCAGGCGGTCCCTCCGGCGCTGGTTTGGCTTTGGCGGCTAGAGGAAGAAGAAACTGAAGAAACACGACAGACGTTGAATGTCAATCCAACGGTCAAGGTTGGCACAATCGTTTGTTGACTAAGCCGACACCAAGTAGCATACTTTTTTATATATAGGAAGAAAAGAAAAACTGGGCTCGTTCGCCTGATAACATTCCCGAAACTGCGACCGTTCGATCTTGTGTCGCAACTAAAACTGCGAGGAAAATGCATCCGCCTGCCATCCTCCTCCCAAGGAACATTCGCCACATAAGTTACTAGCACCCTTGGTTTTCAACCTAGAGGTTTGGGTTCGAGTCCCAGGAAATCTCAATTTTGTCCTCCTTCCTTCCTCGCAAAAAAAAAGAAGAAAGAAAATTAAAGACTTGAGAAGGCGTACAGAACAAGCTAGTGTACCAGTAAAGAGACATTGCTGAGTTTTAGAAAAAAGAGAGACGTGCTCCTGTAGCTGGTTCGAATCCAAACCTAGACTATGACTATATATGGTGCTATGCTACTCTGCAAGTAATGAAACTGACATATCCAATGTTCGCATCTCCTCTTCTCTACTTACTCTTCCTAGCATCAGAAGCTCTAGCCGTAGCAACCATGTCCGCCGGCTAATCGTCCACCTACTCTTCAGCAGGCAACAACCAGATATGCGCCAAGTCGCCACCCGTACCATCGCCTGTGGGTCTCATCACACCCCGCCGGCATACGCACCGCAGCCGGTTGCTCATCGCAACCCGCTGCCGCTGGTGTGGTGCCACTGCTGCAAATCACGCAGAGTCATCCGTCGCGTCTCAAACACAATACTCAATCCTGGGCGAGTCTTCTACAAATGCCCGAATCATGGGGTAATAATATGTTTAAGTGTTGTTCTGCTGCTTTCAGTTGCTGATATTTTTAATAGTTTGGTTGATGATCTTCCAATTTGATTCGTGCAGAAAATGGAAGATTCATGTGATTTGTATTTCTGGGAAGTTGTTGATGTGGGGGAACACAACTACGCCTATATTTGGTTAGCCGAGGAATCCCAATACCAGCAAGTTGGGGTGTTGGACAAGTAACTGAAGGAGCGACAGAAGAGGAAGATGCAGAGCAGAAGGTTAAATATGCAGTTCCTCTGATCATGGCCAAGCAACAACTGCTCAACGGCCTCGACATCAATGAGGAGATTGTCGGTGTACTAGAGTAGGGGTACCCTAGTATCCCGTACTCGTGCACGGACAGTTGCAGCACCCCGCGGCAAGGTTTGCCTCGTCACCGCCAAGATCCTCCGTGGCTCCTTTGGAGCCATTCAAGAACAAAGTATTTGATTGAGAAGACAAGGCCCCGACAAGAGGAGCTTGTCGGGAAGGCCACTCCAGGCTCGCAGAAGACAAGGCCCCGGCAAGAGGAGCTTGCCGAGAAGGCTCGGGGCGCGACAAGCTCCCAAGCGCGACAAGGATTCGGTCGCGGCAAGGCGCTTGCCGCGGCATGCAACCTCTCTCCGTCTCCGCTCCAGCTCACCCAGCGACGTGTCGCCATGAGACCGTTCCATGGGCGCGTGTCAAGCGGCTGTGCAGCCAGCGGAGAGCAGCGATAAGCGGTGCTGACAGGCTCGCCATCGTGGCGAGCGGACGCGCACCTGACGGCCTCTCGAATCGCTTTGGGCGACAATGACGGGCATTTATTGCTTTTGTCCCTTGCCGTTAGAGTTAGGTATTTTGCACCTTTGTAATCGCTCAAGTAGGTGTACCAACCCCTGTTTTTACATTTGTACCCTCATCTATGTTGCCACCTGTCGGAGACCCCTTGAGCATATAAAAGGAGGCCCGAGTGCAACGTAGAAAGGGTTCGGTTCTGCAGGTTCGGCTGGTTCGGTTCATTCGACTGGCCACAGACTAGGCTCACTCACGCTAGGTTTTGTAGCTCGCAGCTCCCTAGCAAGAACACAATAGATCAAACAAGCAACAGTAGGAGTTTATCTCTTCGGAGAGCTCCGAAGCTGGGTAAACTGCTCGTGTGCCTCGCCTCGATCCGCTCTTCGTGCGATCTCCGCCCCCCTCCGAACCACAAGGGGCCTGCTCCGCCGGCCCCATAGGTGTCCGTGGGTACGATCAGCCTCCCCGACATCTTTGGCGTGCGCCAGGTAGGGGCGTCGAGGCCGTGTGAACCTGATCCGGCGTTCACACGAGCAGCGTCATCAACATCTTCCTCAACATGCCACCGAAGAAGAAGGCTTCGGCGGCAGCAGAGCCGTCCGCTGTCGTGCACTCCACCCTCACCACAGCAAACGGGTGGTGAGGCAGACGCTCGCGGAGGAACGGGTGCCGGCGAAGGTGTTCGCGACGTTGCCAAGTCCAAGGACAAGGCACCGCAAACCTCGGCGTCCGCGCATCCCCCGCGCCCATCTCAGGAGACGCGGGACCAACAACGTCATGGCGTTCACAACGCCATACGCTCGCTGGATCGAGACCCTCAAAACCAGCATGCGCGCCAACATGCCGGGCACGAGTGAGATACGGTCGCCGAACGGGCGCTGCTCCTTCTAACGTAGTTAGAAGTCCGAGCTTGTCCGCTCCTCGCACCGTTCTCCAATGCCACCTACTACTCCAGCAGAAGCTCTGGCGAGAGCTCAGCTGCTCCTCGACTACCCTCCGACGGCCGACAAGGTCGACGAGTGGAGGGCCACTATCCAGAGCCTCATCGGCTTTGCCAACGGCGACGCTCCGCGGCAACCAACGCCATCGTTGCCGCGGCGAGACGACAAGGCACGAGCCGGTGGCGACGAGACTGCCGGAGGTGCAACCACCGTGCACTCTCCGCCAAGAAGGCCAAGATCGCCAACTCACCGGATCCACCTCGACAGCGACTCCACCGCATCGTCGGATCCATGAAGCTCGCCGCGATCAGCGCCAAGTTCTTCATGAGCGACAACAAGAGGACGCCGAACTCGCATCGAGCGCAGAAGAGAAGCACGAATTCAGTCCGGCTGCCGCCGCTGGGCCTTCGCTGACATGCGCGGCCGAGGAGCCAGCGACTTGCCATACGCTGTAGGTTGCCCTGCGTTCACTCGTGAGATGCGGCAAGTCCAAAGGCCCGGTCCAAAAACTTCAAACCAGACGTGCCGGAGAAGTATGATGGCAGGACGCACTGTCGGAGTTCCTCAAAGATCTACACCATCGCGGTGCAGGCCGGGGGACGGGACGACAAGATCCTCGCCAACTACTTCCCGCCGTGCTCAAGCCCAACGTCCGATCTTGGCTCATGCACTTGCCGAACAGCTCCATATCCTCCTCGGGCAGATCTGTGCCATCAGTTTGTTGGCGCCTTCACAGGTGGCCACAAACCTCATGGCTAAGAAAGTGACCTTCACTTGCTCGCCTGTAAGGAAGGAGAGTCCCTCGCAAGTTCATTCAGAGATTCAGCCGTGTGCACTACAACATCCCAGACGTCCACCCCCGCGGTGATCAGCGCATTTCATCGTAATGTGCGGAACCGCATGATGAGGAGGAGATGGCGATGTGCAAAGTCAAGGACGCCAAGGAGCTGTACGCCTGGCCGACAAGTGTGCACGCTACCGAGGAAGGGAGGAGACTTCCGGAGAGAATGCGTAGCAGGATCTCGACAAGGATGACACCGCCCGGCAAAGAAGGGCCGCGGCGAGGCAATAGGAAGAAGAAAGCCGTGAGAAGTGCTAGCATTTGAGCAGTCACGGCAATGGAGGTGGCGACGAGAACGCCAAGGCTGGTGGCTCGGCAAGGAGGTTGCCGACGCCAACCACCAGCCGGTGGCGGCCGCCGACAAGGCGTGACAGCTCCGCAAGCAAGACAGAAGATCCACCGCACTAAGGGCCACGATCTCCGTAGTTGCAAGAAGGTCGAGCAGCTCGTCGAATGCCAGAGAGCTGAGTACCAGCGGCGCGACAAGGAGAAGGCCCAGAAGGTGCCGGGGAGCAAGCAAGAAACATCCCGGCCGGGGAGGACGCCGCGGCAAAGCCAAGCAGCGGCAAGGAGATCGACCTCCCCGCGGCCGCGACAAGGATGAAGATGATGACGACGACGAAGATATGGAAGACGACGATGCCGATGAGCAGGAGTTTCAGAAAGCCACAAAGGTTCTCTGCATTGACGGAGGTTCTTCCCTGCATACCTCCCACCGCCAACTCAAGCAATGGATGCGGGAGGTCAATGCAGCGGAACCATCCGTAGAGTCACGCAAACCTCTGAAGTGGTCCAGCACGCCTATCATTTTTGATATTGAGGACCACCGATCGCATAATCATGCGGTCGGGTGCTTGCCGATGTTGGTCTCACCAACCATCCGCAACCTCAAGGTCACAAAATGTTAGTTGACGGCGGGCCGCTTGAATCTGATCTCCTTCCGCGTGCTCCGTAAGCTTCAAATCCTCGACAGCGAGCTCGAAGAGACCGTACCTTCCAAGGAATCAATCCGGGAAGGAGCAAGCCAAGGGAAGATTACGCTGTTTGGTGACATTTGGCAGCGAGCTGAACTTCGTGGATCGAGAGGGTCACGCTTGACGTTGTCGATTTCCCATTGCCTTACAATGGGATACTTGGCCGCCCAAAGCACTCGCCAAGTTCATGGCGGCCTCTCACTACGCCTACAACCCATCAAGATGCCAGTTCGATAAGCGTCATCTCTGTCCATGGCGACAAGAAGGATGCCCTTATCTGCGCCGACAAGATCTTCCGGGATGCAGCAGCCGTGACAGACTGCCCAACACTTGCCGCTGAAGCTCCTGGGGGGAAGAAGACCAAGTCCAAGTCCGGCAAGGGCTCTGATGCTTACTCCGACTAGCGCACCTCTTCGGAGTGTTGCGCTACCGTCGAGGACGCACCATCGAGCTCCACCGGCAAGTGCAAGAAGATGGTGGCTCCACCGAAGACCAAGAAGGTGCCCGCCAAGGAGGACGGCACTGGTGGTACCTTCACCATCGCGCCTCTCTCGACCCTAAATAGGAAGGCGCGCTGCTTTCCTCGGCGGCGAATGTCGTCGACGTGTTTGCATGGCAACCGCCCGATATCCCCGGTGTTCCGAGGAAAGTGATTGAGCACCGCTCGCCGCTTGTCCTCATGCGCGCCCGTCGAAGCAAAAAGTCGTGAAGCAAGCAAAGGAGCGCCAAGAATTCATAGCCGAAGAGATCAAGAAACCGGAAGCAAAGCAGGCCTTGTCGAGGAGTGCTCCATCCAACGTGGTTGGCCAATCACCGTAGTCGTGTGCAAAGCAACGGAAATGGAGACTTTGTATTGACTTCACGGATGTTAATAAAGCTTGTCCCAAAGATCCATTTCCCTTGCCGCACATTGACCAGATTGTTGACTCCACTACCGGATGTGATTTGCTTTCGCTTCTTGATGCATACTCAGATACCATCAGATCTTCATGGCTGAAGAAGATGAAGAGAAGACCGCATTCATTACACCATGTGGCACGTTCTGTTTCATACGGATGCCTTTCGGTTTGAAGAATGCTGGTTCAACATTTGCAAGGGTAGTCCATGACGCTTTTGAGCCGCAGATGCACGTAAATGTAGAAGCCTACATGGATGACATAGTGGTCAAAAGCAAGGACAAAGCAACTCAGTTCAAGATTTGGACGGGACCTTTGCAAATCTGCAAGATCAACCTCAAGCTCAACCCCGAGAAGTGCGTGTTTGGAGTCCCTTCCGCAAGCTTCTCGGTTCTTCGTGTCTCAATGAGGGATTGAAGCTAATCCCGACAAGATCAAGGCCATTGAGCAGATTGAAGCACCAAAGCGCCAAGGATGTACGAAGACTTGCCGGGTTATGCGTGGCTGCTCTCAAAGAGGTTTATTTCTAGGTCTGCTGAGCGCCGCCTACCATTTTTCAAGATTTTGAAAAGGGCAGGTCCAATGAAATGGACTCGAAGCGGAGGCTGCGCCGCAGGACTTGAAGAGATACTGTCCTCCACTCCAACACTTGTCGCACCTAAGCCACAAGAGAAGTTATCGCTGTATATAGCGGCGACCAATCAAGTGGTTAGTGCTGCGTTAGTAGCGGAGAGGGAGGCGGATGATGAGCCAGAATCATGCGGCAAGCACATCCAATGACAAGGTGGGCTACGCCGACAAGCTCGGTCCCGACAAGGACGAATCCGCGACACAAGAACAGATGCGTAAAAGGATGGTGCAGCGCCCAGTCTACTTTGTCGGGATTCCCTCCAGGGGCTAGATCAAGGTACTGTGTGAAAAATTGCTTTTCGGCCTCCTCATGGCCTCGAGAAAGCTGCGCCATTACTTCCAAGCACATGAGATCACAGTTGTCACTCGCTTTCCGCTAAAGAGGATACTGCAGAATCCGGCGAGGCAGGATTGTCGAGTGGGCATCGAGCCGCCAAGCTTTGGTCTCAAGTTTGAAAGCACATCAACTATCCAAAGCAGAGGGTTGGCAGAATTCATAGCAGAATGGACACCAACACCAGATGAAGAGATTCCGGAGACGAGCATTCCCGTCAAAGAAGCAAGCAAAGAGTGGCTGATGTACTTTGATGGTGCCTTCTCATACGCAGGCGCCCGGTGCCGGCGTGCTGCTTATCGCACCCACCGGAGAGCACCTCAAGTACGTCATCCAGATGCACTTTCCCAAGGAGCAAGCGACAAACAATACTGCAGAGTATGAAGGTTTGCTTGCCGGTCTCAGGATCGCCGTGGACCTTGGGATCAAGAAGCTTATTGTCAGGGGAGACTCACAACTTGTCGTCCGCCAAGTAAACAAAGATTACCAGAGTCCGTTGATGAAAGCCTACGTTGATGAAGTGAGGAAGCTAGAAGAGCACTTTGACGGCCTGCAAATGGAACATGTTCCAAGAGCTCAGAATGATATTGCTGACGGCCTGTCAAAGTGCGCTGCGCTTAAGTTGCCTGTGGAACCAGGGATCTTCGTGCTCAAGCTGACTCAACCAACCGTAACACCATCAACTGGACAAGGCAAGAAGAGGAAGTTGATTTCTGGCGACTACTTTCCGCAGAGCTTCCCAAGCCGCCAAGAGGGTCCCCAAGATCAACACCAAGAGTGCTGAGGAGCAGTCTGCTCCGACAAGCCCTAGGGTTTGTTTCATTGAAGCGAACGCTCCCGACAAGTTTTGCTCCGGCAAGCTTGTCGGGGTGCATCAAGCTCCGGCAGGGCCGCAGGGTCCTCGCCAGGAAGCTGATGTTCCCGCAGCAGCAGATGTGCCTTTAGTCCTTGTTGTCGAGCCACAAGCTCCAAAGATGGGCGCAGCAGATTGTCCATTTCCTTCAGACATGAGAACTTCCCAAGAGCAAGAAGAAGCGGAAAGAGTAGCCCGGCAATCAAGTATGTACCAGTTTGTCGACAAGATACTGCATGTAAGAAGACTCAACGGTGTGAAATTGAAGTGTATTCCTGTGGAAGATGGATGTAAGCTGTTGGCAGAGATACATGGAGGCATATGTGGTCACCACATTGGCAAGAAGAGCACTTGCCAAGCAAAGCTTTCCGGCAAGGTTTCTTCCGCCGACAGCCCTCCGTGATGCAACCGCACAAGTAACCAAGTGTGAAGCGTGCTGGCCCATTCCAAACAGATACACCAGCAGCTCAAGCTCTCCAGACGATCCCTTTATCCTCGCCATTTTCGGTCTGGGGCTCGACATCCTCGGCCCCTTCCCCGAAGTTGTCGGGGCTTTGAGTACTTGTACGCCGCCATCGACAAGTTCACAAAGTGGCCGGAAGTGGAAGCAGTGAGGAAGGTGACATCACAGCTTAGCGTCAAGTTCTTCAGTCAATTGTTTGCCGCTTCGAATCCCTAATCGGATCATCACCGACAACGGCACACAATTCACGAAGTCGCACCTTCATGCAAGACGCCCAAGACCTTGGCGCCAAGGTCTGCTTTGCTTCGTTGCTCACCCGAGAAGCAACGGTCAAGGTAGAGGGCAAACGCTGAAGTGCTGCGTGGGCTCAAGACCGTAACTTTTGACGGGCTGCACAAGTGCGGAAGAAATCGGATCGAGGAGTCTGCCGGTGGTTCTTTGGTCGATCAGACGACGCCAAATCGAGCCACCGCCGTGCACCCTTTGCTCTAGTCTATGGAGCAGAGGCAGTTCTCCCCACGGAACTCGTGATACGGATCGCCTCGAGTGCTCGCTTATGATGAGCTCGAGCAAGAGCAGCTGCGACAAGATGACGCTACCGCTCCTTGAGGAGGATCGCCTTCGTGCTGCCAGGCGAGCCGCCGCTATCAAGAAGCTCGCCGCTACCATAGCCGCAGGGTTAATGCCGTAAGTCTCGAGGAAGGCGACCTTGTTCTTCGCGCGCTCAGTCCGCCAAGAATTCAAACAAGTTGACGCCAAGTGGGAAGGCCCTTATCGGGTGAAACGAGTCACTAGGGCCTCGCACTGTCCGCCTTTGAGACCGAAGATGGCATTCCAAAGGAGCAACTCCGAACATTGAGCATCTTCGTAAGTTTTACCCATAGGGCGCGGTTGTCGGAATCCGTTCGGCAACCACCTTTTGTACAAGTCTTGCCGCTGTTGCATGTAATCCTTTGTATAAAGCCGGGCGCACCCCTGCATCAAGAAACTCATGTGTTGCGCACAACTTGTCAAGTTCATGCTTTCATCAATTTATTGCATGCTTTGGCTAACACTTTGTGCAAAGAACCACACCCGTAAGCGTAATCGAGCCGCTAGGCTCCATAACGTTATTTCCTCTTCTTTTTCTTTTCTCAAAGAAAGGGAGGCTCCCTCGCCACGAAGGAGGAGATAATACTATGGACCAGGCCGCTCGAGGAAGTTTCACCTCATCGGGAAGCAAGAGATGTAAAAGCTAAGTTGCCAAAGTTTGAGCAATCAATTTTAAATTTTAAGTTATCTTCCTCGAACGATAGTACTTTGTATGGAGAACACGTAGCGCTAGAGGAACCAACTCGCCGGGTTGGTCGCGCCCTTACTTTGTTTCGAGTCCGCCAACAACTTAAGCGAAGCTGCGGCTAGTCGCGACAAGGTTGCTTGTCGGAGGCGGCATCGCCAGGCAAGTCTGACGTTGCGACTCAGCCATGCCATGCAAAAGTGCCCGCACCGACAAGTCCCCTAAATGCGTAAGGCGTAAACGCATAAAGGAAGGAATCAAGTAGAGGAAATAACATTGCATTGATCGATTCACCTAAGATAGAGTATATTACAGAATAACTTGTCGCTGATCTAACAAAGTGTTCTAAAAACATGATCAGCAGCGACAAGGGAGAAATAAAGTGGGCGGCCTAGTCTACGCGGTCACCCTCGATCCTCTTGATCTTGTTCACCTTGTCCACAATGGGCGCAACAAGGGCTTTGAGCTCCTCCACGTTGGCTTCGGGCGGCAAGGATCTGAGGACGTCGTTAAGGTTGAGACCCGGGTTGCGGAAGGCCACCTTCATCAACACCTTCTCGAGGGCCCCTGCATGCACCGGGCGTGATTCCTCGGCCAGCTGCTTCGGGACCTCTTCTGGAGACGCTGGAGGCCCGCCGCCACGCCTTTGAAGAATAAGCTGAGCTTGGCGCTGGGTTGGAGGTGCTCGCCTGGAGGAGTACGCAAGGTCCGCCATCCCCAGCTCCATCGGCTCGCTAGGATGTCGGCCGGTGTCCACGAGACCTTGGTCCAGTGCTCCACGCTCTCCCTCAAAGTGTTCTCGACGGAGGAAGCATTCGCCAGAGCTCCTCCTTGGCCTTGATCGCCTCCAACAAGCCCACCTCCCGCCTTCCGGGCGCCATCCAACGCTCTGCGTCCAGAGTGGTCGGGCCAGCTCCAGATCCGCCTTGGAGTCCTTGGCGGCGCCGAGCTCCTTGGCCCCTGTCAACAGACGGCTCTGCAGCTCGCCCAGAGTGTAGGCGTCCTTCTCGGCCACGCTTGAGCACGGCAAGCTCTTCGCCGCTCTTCCCGAGGGTGGCCTCCAACATGCCACCTTCGCCTTCAGCTCCTCCTTGGCGGCCTCGCTGCGCGGCAGCGTCCTTCGCTTCCAAGTGCCCGCCAGCGACTCCTCACAAGACGGCAAGGTCTTCTTTGTGGCTGTCCAGATTGACCTTCACGCTGCGCCACTCGCTTTCTGCTGGCGAGCTTCTCGGCAGCCAACCAGCTGCTCCTCATCACCGCGGCCTTCTCAAGGATGAAGGCCGTGCGCTCTCTTCTCATGAAGTTGCCCCCGCTTCCGCCACGTCACGGAGGGCTTCCTTGTTGGCGCTCCGGAGTTCCTCGGCGCGCTTCTCCATATCCTCTCCCGCCCTCGCGACAAGGGCTTCCCGGGTCTCTAACTTGGCCTGCCGGGTGCGGTAGAGCGACAGCAGCTTCTTCAGCAGCTGCTCCTCCTCAGACTCGCCGCTGCTGCTGCTTGGCGCGTCCACTAGTGTCAGCCCAGCGGAGGTGAGTAGCTCGCCGTCGAAGGTCTTGCCCTCGACTGGCGCCCTGGAGCTCGGCTCCCAGGGGAGCTTGATGAAGACGCCGCCGCCTTCGTAGGCACCGGGCTGGGGCTCCCTCGAACTGCCGCCCGGCGGCCAGCGGGGAAATCGGTCAGTCGGTGTAGCGCTTGCCTCCCTGCGGCCTCGGGGCCGTCAAAACGATCGCCCGACCCCTCGCCCGGCCTCTGCGTCGGCAGCCTCGGTGGCCTCTCGGCTGACAGGCTGCCGACGACGGCCTCTTCCTCCACGACGACGACCTCTTCTTCTTCGACGGCGGCGTCTGCTGGCTAAGCTGCTGCTTCTCGGCCGGCGGCCTCGACCTCCATCGGGTCTCAAGGCTGCATTTAAGAAAGAGCAGTCAAACATATATTCAAAAAAAAGAGAAACAAAAGAAAGCAAGCCCAAGGGAAAATCTCGTGTAAGGGAGTTACCTGCAACGGGATCCGTAGCTATGACCTCGACCACTGGAGGGTCGCTGGCGCCGTCCCTTGCCGGGGTAGCCTCCCTTGCCGGAGTGGCCTCCCTTGCCGGGGTGGCCTCCCTTGTCGGAGGGCGCACCCTTGCCGGGGAGTTCTCCCTTGGCGGCGTAGTAGCAGCGGGCAGGATCTCGGAGGCGGCTTCCGAGCCCTCCTGATGAGGCTGCTCTGCTCCTACACAAGCACACAGTCAGATATCAACGAAGAAGGGCACCCCTATGCACCCAATAGTAAGAAGAAAATTGCACACTTACTCTGGGGGCTGTGCTGGGGGCTGCTCAGAGGAAGGGTTGCCGGGTCCGGCAAGGGAGTCTCGGACGCGTCCCCCGTCGCCACGGGAGAATCGTCCTCAACGACGACCGTCGGGATCTTGGCCCTCTTCGCCGCTCTCTGGGCCAGCGTCCTGAAAAGGAAAGAGTCCAGAATGAAGCAAATCAGATTCAAGATGAAGCAATAAAATTGAAGAAATACAAGCAATGTCGAGAAGCTTACTCTTCGCCTTCCTCCTCGGAGCTGAGCGCGGAGAAGTCAAACTCCGGCCCGCCTCCGGTGCGATGAGGCGGGGAGTGGGCTCTCTTGGCCGCTTAAGCGGAGGCGTCGGCGGTGGCCTAAGAAGATTCCGCCCGGTTGTCGCTGCAGATGAGGCGCCTCAGCTGCAACCTCGCTTGCCGCGGTCGAAGCCGCGTCAGCGGGCGCTGCCAGGCGGTCTGTCGCCTGCTCGTCTCCAACCCTCGGAGACGCTTCCTCGGCGGAGCCGGGCTCACCTGGCGTAAGTCGCTTGGCGGTGGGGAAGAAGCGCCCTCGGCGGGTCCATTCGACCCGGCCTCGGTCCCGACAAGCTCGTCCTCGCCGGCGACCTCCCCTCGCTCGGCAAGGCTTGCCGTCTTCGCCGCCTCCGCCTCCTCCATGGTGAACCCGAAGGCTCCCGCGGCAGCGGCTGCTGCCGCCTCCTCCACCCTGGTGGCGATCCTCGCCATCTCCTGGTCGGTGGTGTCGCGGGTGAGCCTCTTCTGCTCGTCGGCGCGGATCGGCACTTCTTCTAAGTCATCAAAGAATTATTGCACGGCCTCGTCGGGGGGCTCCTGCCAGGTCGGGACGATCCCGTGGGAGTCGCACAGTGGCATCATGGCGCGGATGCGGTCGAGTGCCGAGTTGTTGCACAATGGGACGACCCCCGCGGCAACCTGAACCACTCTGGATGTTCGGGGTCGTTCTTGAACAGCTTGAGCAGCACTGAATCCAGCTCCATGATGTTGAAGTTCCATTCAGGCCCGGGCACAGCCTCATGATGTCCGCCGCATTCTGGAACTCCCAAGCAGGCGTCCTCCTTTCCTGCAAGGGAGCGATGCGGCGGCGAATGAAGTCTGCGCCAACCGCTCCTACTGTCAACCCGGCAAGCCTGAGGCGCAGAATTCGGGTCACAGCTATCTTCAGCTTCGCATCCTCCGCGCCAAGTTACTCCAATCCTTGCCGCGCTATTGGGGTTTGGCGCCTGGCGGTGAAAGGGCTACGTTCTCTACGACCCAAAGCACCAGTTGGCTCTCCACTCCTCCCACTTGTTCCGAACTCCCTCTAGGTAGGCCTCTTTCTTGCCGATCCTAGAGACCCGAGCTATCCCTCCGCAAGGGGCTCTCCTCTCGACGTGGGGAACAAAGAAATGGCGGAAGAGTGCCACATTCGGGTGGATTCTCGACAAAGTTTTCGCACAAATGTGCGAAACGGCCATGGTCAAGATATGGCGTTGGGTGTGAAATCAAGGAGGCGGAGGCTAAAGGTGTTCATAATGTCGCAAAAGAACTTCCGGAAAACGCGGGCAAAGACCGCAATAGAAGAAAAGGGCGAAGAAAGGGTACCTGTTGGGGCCAAATCAGCGGGCGGAGGCGGAGCACCCTCGTCGCGGATGCGCACGAGTCTCCGTCGACCAGAAAAAGTAGAAGACATCCCGCAGCTCCCGTGCGCCGAGCTGCGGGGGGAAGATGGCTCGCTCCTTGCGCAGCGCCGCGAGCCGCTGCGCCTCGGCCGACTTGATGCCCTTCTCCTTATCGGCTTTCGGGGCCATGGCGAGGGGGGCGGAGGAGGTCGACGGCGGTGAGTGTGCTTGTGGCGAAAGAAGGCGGGCGCTGCTCTCTTCGCACCGGAGAAGAAGAGGGAGCGGCGGTGGTTTCTTGACAAGACAACAATGGCGGGGGTGGTCGGCCCGCCTCTGCTTCCTCCGCTTATAAAGGGGAGGAGGCGGACGCCCGCTTATATTAATAAAGAACCCCCCCCCACGACCGCGCCACGATCTTCGTGACGACGCCACGTCCGGTGCGTGCCATTAGTGGGGATCGTGGTGGGTCCGGGGCGAAGTTGCGACGTGGTCGAGGCCAAGCGTGTCCGTGCAGCACAGTTCTAGGCCTGGCCCAACAAGCGCTGCACCGGTAATGCCCAGTTCGGGGCTCCTGTCGGTGTACTAGAGTAGGGGTACCCTAGTATCCCGTGACTGCACGACGACAGTTGCAGCACCAGCGGCAAGGTTTGCCTCGTCACCGCCAAGATCCTCCGTGGCTCCTTTGGAGCCATTCAAGAACAAAGTATTTGATTGAGAAGACATGGCCCCGACAAGAGGAGCTTGTCGGGAAGGCCACTCCAGGCACGCAGAAGACAAGGCCCCGGCAAGAGGAGCTTGCCGAGAAGGCTCGGGGCGTGACAAGCTTCCAAGCGTGACAAGGATTCGGCCGCGGCAAGACGCTTGCCGCGGCATGCAACCTCTCTCCGTCTCCGCTCCAGCTCACCCAGCGACGTGTCACCATGAGACCGTTTCATGGGCGCGTGTCGAGTGGCTGTGCAGCCAGCGGAGAGCAGCGATAAGCGGCGCTGACAGGCTCGCCATCATGGCGAGCGGAGGCGCACCTGACGGCCTCTGTTCCACTGTTTGGGCGACAATGACGGGCATTCATTGCTTTTGTCCCTTGCCGTCAGAGTTAGGTATTTTGCACCTGACATCGCTCAAGTAGGTGTACCAACCCCTGTTTTTACATTTGTACCCTCATCTATGTTGCCACCTGTCGGAGACCCCTTGAGCATATAAAAGGAGGCCCGAGTGCAACGTAGAAAGGGTTCGGTTCCGCAGGTTCGGCTGGTTCGGTTCATTCGACTGGCCACAGACTAGGCTCACTCACGCTAGGTTTTGTAGCTCGCATTGCTCCCTAGCAAGAACACAATAGATCAAACAAGCAGCAGTAGGAGTTTTATCTCTCCGGAGAGCTCCGAAGCTGGGTAAAGTGCTCGTGTGCCTCGCCTCGATCCGCTCTTCGTGCGATCTCCGCCCCCCTCCGAACCACAAGGGGCCTGCTCCGCCGGCCCCATAGGTGTCCGTGGGTACGATCAGCCTCCCCGACAGAGATGAAAGAGCTTGTGAAGATAATGGAAAAAATCGATGTGCTTTGTAGGATGATTGTCTCTTTATTTGCAGTGTATGTAGCACTCGTGATGTATTCAGTAGCTATGACATGGGCATAGTGTTGTGAACATCTAATGATTTCTATTAACAGAAATTGAGGGGTATCCCCTTTTGCTCATAAATAAACAAATAGCATAGGACCTTTTGGTAATAAATAAATAAATTAGCAGAGGCCCTGTCGGGTCAGCTTTGTTCCCATTCGAAGACGTCGAGCAAATTGCAGTCCAACTGCAAACTATGTCATCAAATTCAAGTTTCACAGCCAAATATGAGTACAACTAGACAAGAATGTCATCATGTTTTAGTCGCCATACAATCATCGAACACAAATGAACATACATAACAAGTGATGTTCTCACAGCAAAATACTAAACAACACGTTCATCAGGTTTCAGCAGTCATAGCAAACACAATTTCACATAGTAGATAAAAAATGCCTTATGACAGGCAAATACGACAAAAGCAATCTAATCATCATCCGCAGCAGCAGCGTCAACATCTTTGCCATCTATATCAGTCAGAATCGTAATTCCCCAGAGTGTCATCTTCTTCTTCATCCTCAATGTCCTCAAACGTTGGCTTGTTCTTGATCAACTCTTGTATGTCCACAGCACGACAAGAAATCTTTTCGCCAGCGTCATTGACGTGATGGCTCTCAAAGATATTAGGAACATCTGTGGAATATTGTACATTAGGAGCAGAGTAAGCATCATCTTGTTGTGCACCTTCATTAAACGAATTCCTCTGCTCAAACCTTTGCAATACTCTCCAGTCATCACTATGTGCAAATGTGTCTTCCAAGAAAAATATCTGTGTTGCTTGATTTGCCAAAATAAAAGGCTCGTTGGTCTGGTACACCGCCTTGACATTGATGGATTTGAAATAACCATCAGCTCTTGGTTTTATGTATCCTCGAAAATAGGTTATACCAACGACAAGACAATGTAACCACACACCGATGATCCTCGAAATCGAGATATATGGCAACCGAACAATGTCTGTTATGTTAGCATACATTTCAGTTGTCTCTCGCTGCATCTATCCGTTCTCATGATTGCATTGTTTTGTGTATTCTCGCCTTCGTCAAGGTAAGGGTGTTGTAGCGCACATCTCCAACAACGCAAGATTCATAATGTCTTACCCGAGTATCGTGACCCATTGCTAGTGCGTAAAGGGCATCATCAATCGCCTGCCCATCCTCCCGCATCTTCTTAACCTATGGTTAGAAAATAGACAAGCTGATCATCTTATGTACTCAATATATTAAAAAAACTGACAGTGCAATTCAAAAGCATACATGGCTCTTGAACCATTTTTCAAATCCTGCCATAACCAGTTTTTTTAATGTTTCTTGGATTTTGCAGCAGTAACTCCTTTTTGTAGATGCTACACAACATAGTGATCGCGTCAAACATCTAAATATATAAGAATGTGCTGCAAGTTTAGTAGAATACGATGTATAAGTTGAGCAGTACTTAGCACTTACTTGATATAAGGTAGTATCTCAGGACAGTTATTCAACACATCCCAAACCATTTTTTTCCAAATATTTAGGTTTGTCCTCTTGTCGACTCTTCCCTGTAACTCGAACAGAATAATCGAAAACATTGAGCCCGGGATTGTCTTCACCCACCTCTTTGCTAAGCTGATTAGCCGTTTCAATGTATGTTGAGCAGAATGTCAATGCTTCTGTAGCAATGTAGGCCTCTGCAATGGAACCCTCACGTCTAGCTCTGTTCCTAACATAGCCCTTGAAAGTGCCGAGCCGCCTTTCAATAGGGTACATCCATCCATACTGTACTGGACCTCTGAGTAGTGCGTCATCAGGTAGATGACCAGCCAAATGCACCATCACATCAAAGAAGGCTGGAGGATATATCTTCTCAAGGTCGCATAGGATAGTTGTTATCTTGTCTCTAAGACGCTCCAAAGCATCTACCCTGATATTTCTACCGCAGAAGTTCCTCAAGAATTGTCCAAACTCTTGCAACTGCTCAGATAAGTCGTATGCCCAATCCTCTAAGGATAACAGGTAAAACCCTTTGAAGTAGGACGTGGAAGTCATGAGTTTTCAACCCTTGTACCTTGTTTCCATCTGCACTGACTCTCCTTTCAGGGTTGGAAGAAAATCCATGTGGGAATCTGACACGTGACAGGACCTCGCATGATTCTTTTCTTTTTGCCTTGTCCAAGACGTACACAGCTGGTGCCATATCCCGTGGTTTAACTTCATCTTGCACCTGCAAATCCTTTCTCGATACCTGTGTGTCAAATCAATCCTATATTTTAAGGTATCTTTCGCCTTGCCTTCAATATTAAGAAGTGTGTCGATAATCTGTCACATATATTTTTCTCGATGTGCATCACATCAAGATTATGCCGCAGATCCAAATCTTTCCAATACTCCAAGTCCCACAAAGTGGACCTGCGGGTAAACAATAATCTCTCTTCTACCCTGCCATGCTTCCTTTTCCTGCTACCATTATCAGGATGGTTTCCTGGTGTAATATGCCTGACCTTCTCTAATTACACTTGCAACTCATCGGCAGCGATCCTCTTTGGCGCATCGCGGTTTTCATGCTATGCATTGAACACATGTCTTTGGTATTTTGTAGGACGCGGCTTGTCCTTGGCAAGGAAACGGCGGTGTCCAATGTAACAGATCTTGCTAAGTATTGTGTATGACAGCGGATTCCTGTCATAGCGAACACATGCATTGTAACCATGTGTCGTTCGCCCTGACATGGTGCCCAAAGCCGGATAATCATGGATGCACCAAATTATAACAGCACGCAGAAAAAAAATCAGCTGGTGGGCTGCTATATAGGTCTCGAGTGAGAACACCCATCCATAGCTGTTGAAGTTCCTCCACAAGAGGCTCCATGAATAAACCAAAAACCTTTCCAGGACTTTTTGGACCTGGGATGAGCAAGGCCATCTTATAGTTTGATTCTTTGGTGCAGACATTTGGAGGCATGTTGTAAGGGATAACAAGCACTGGACACATGCTAGATGTGGCGCTCTACTGGCCAAATGGGTTAAATCCATCTGAAGCTAAGCCAAGTCTAATGTTTCTCGGGCCAGCAGCAAACTTTTTGTGTTTCTGATTGAAGCTTTTCCACTCACTACCATGTGATGGATGGCTCATTACATTCTGATCTCTGTACTCCTGGTTCCTAGAATGCCACAATACATCCTCTCTTGTGTCAACATCTTGAAACAACCTCTGCAATCTTGGTGTAATTGGAAAATGTCTCAGAACATTATGAGGAATCCCGTTCACAGCATCGCCATCTTTCCATCTTGATGATCTGCATTTCGGGCATTCACTTAAGTTGGCATAATCCTTCCGGAACAGAACACAATTATTCTTACAAACATGGATCATATCATATCCAATTCCAACCGCATCGAAGGAAATTCTTCATTTTACTATAGGTGTGTGGCAGCTCAGACGCATATGGGAAAGCTTTATGGAAAGCAGCCAACATCGCATCGAATAATTTGTTGGTCATCCGCCGTATGTCTTCACCTGAAGAAAGGTGACCATAGCTGAGAATACTGACAGCTTATTTCCTGGGGTGACAGCCACGTTGCATTGTTCCAACATGCGGGCCCATCGTTTTTCTTCTGCGGGTGAAAGTTCACGAAATGCATGAGCATTTCGTAGCATTGTTTCAATGTTGGTCAAACTCACTGGCTTCGCCACCACCACCTCCTCATCCTCTTCCACCTGAGCATCAGGCAGATCAAGGTGGTGATCTGCTGCTTCCACGTAGTCAGTAACATCGACGTTCACAGATGCACCATGATGAACCCACCTAGTATATGTGACCGACATCCCATACAAGTGTAGATGATTTTGCACAGTTGACTGGGGTCTTGTAACTGAATTCATACAACTGCTACATGGGCAGAGCACATCTGATTTCGGACCACCGTACTCAGCTCTGATAAAGTTCATGAAGTTTTCAACCCCCTCGACATATGCAGCGGAGAATCTTCGAGCAGAAGTTATCCTAGTCCTGTCCTTCTATTAGACATATAAATTAGTTCTTCTACTAGATATTACAGGAAAAACATATATGCTTTTTTATGAAGTCCAAGAAAAAAACCCTAGGTCGATGTCTAAAGCTATGGCAAGATATTTGGACGAGCAGATCTAAGTAACGAAATATATTTAAAGCTAATTCAACAAACAAATTTGAGTGCTAAATTATGGCAGGCTGTTTTAGCAGTCAATGAGGCCGAGCACACAGCCATCGAACTATCGAAGGCCATCGCAGCAACAAAGATCGAGTATAAAACGGTGTAGAGCTATTTCACCTAACAGATTGGCTACTAGACCATGGCAATCTACGTCACAATAAATATATGGTAGGATATTTTAGCAACTAATCGAGCTTGGCATGCCATCTCAGCTAAGCAGATTGAGTGCGAGGCAGGCAAGGAAGCTTCTTAAGCAGAGCATATTGACTGTAAACTACTTTGGCAAATAGTGAGATTAACAGCGTCTATCAGCTAACATTCAGCGCTACTCCTACATGCACGGGGCCTCGGTCTAGAATGCCCATACCGTGGGAGAAGCTGACCGCCGTGCGTCTCCACACGAACGTCACCAGCATTGGCGGCGCTGACCGCCATGCGCCGCCACAAGAATGTCGCCAACGATGGCGGTGCGGCTCAAGGACGGCAGTCTACGGGAGCGTACTGTGGGAGCGAGAGGATTGCCGTGCGTCCCCTTGATGAACCGCGGCACCTACATATCGACGCGGCGGGGAGGGCGGCCTTGGCGGAGCGAATGGAGTGGAGGGGGACGGGGGTTTGGGGAATACTATTGCCTAGTTGGCCGAAGGGCGGTTGAATTTGGGATTTGGGGGGAATTCTTTGGGGCGGGGGGGGGGGGGGGGGTTCGCGCGGTGGGCGGGGGGAGTTTGGCGCATGGTCGGTTTCTCCAAGTGCAGTCCCACGTGTCAGTGAAGAGGCAAGCCGAAGCGCGTTCCATTTGTGTGAGCCATGTGCAGGACCGAACGTATGTGGGGTGCATTGCGACCGCGACAGGGGTGCTATGATTGTACCCCCTTTTTCCTTTTAAACTAGGTGCTTCATCCCCTCAAAAAAACACTTGGTGCTTCGCGCGATCCGTCGATACTACTACTAGTAATCAGGTAATCCCGAATAAAACAGCGTGGCGGATCTTTTCCCGCGCGATATGCTGGGAGGTTGGCTTAGTTGGTTTTTTTGGACGAGTAATGCTACACCTACGTAATCCCAGTTACGTAATTAACGTAATGTGAGACGTGTGAGCTGTTGATTGTAGATTGGGGGGAGGGAGGGGCCCACCACCATGAAAATCAAGGAGGAGAGAGAGGCAATTTACGTTAACCCTTTCATAGGTTCCCGTAGATGTTGAAAGATGTGAAATGCGTGAATGTGTAGTGGTCATACTATTGGAGTGCCTAAAGTAAATTTTGTATGTAGACCCTATGTGTTTATTTGCTTCGCATGTTAGCTTTGTCTCGGTTCAATAAAAATCAGAGTTGGTGATGATGGTGTGCCTGCCATCCTGCAATATAGGCTGTCCGATCTATATCTAACGGGTAGGAAGGACACTATGACAATTTACCCGCACTGCTATCCACATTTGCAGATAAGGCCTTCCCTCGTTCATCCTTTTCTCCCAAGAGATCTTGATGTTCCGTGCAACGCACAGGCATCTTGCTAGTACTCCTACAATATACTATATTATTGTGAAAGTTCATATACACCGGCCGAGATTAATGCAAACACGGCAGATTTTCATTACATTTTCAACTTTTATAGGACAGAAAAATAAAAGAAACCCGACCCTAAACCTATTCTACGGCAACGACCGACGTCCTCCATCTACGATCTCCATGTATGGCGGCGGTGCCGGACGTTGGACGGCGGCAAGTAGGATGCGTGGCTAACGGTGCTACGTTGTCGGCCGCCATCGTGGGCACCGCTTGTGCGATCGTGTCCGCGTCCGGCTACGCTGCTATTGCGTCACGAGCGGTGACTTGAGCGAGGGCGGCGACCTCGATCTTATCCCCGAAGACAAAGCTCTCCTGCAGAGCGTTCACGCTCACGGTCATGGCGGATGTGGTGCTAGGTAGCAGGACGATGCGCTATGATGTGGAGGTTAGCTGGGCATTGCCGCTTTAAGTAGCATATTTTGGTGAGGCCAAAGCGTCCAGGCGCATCATTAAGTCGCCGGAGTTTGTTCCTCGGGCACGGAGCCTCTTAATGATGGCATACGGACGGACGACATGAACGCGGGCAGCAGGCGCCAGCTGGGAACGCACCGCGCGATGACACAGGGGACGAGGGTTTTTGGTGTGCCAGGGTAGTCAGCTGCAGTAGTGGCAGTGTTGGAGATGATCTTTGCTCACATGCGACCCCACATGTCATTGAAAAAGAAAGATGACCCGGCATGGTCTCAGGTCTTGGGGATGCAGTTGACCGTGCTACACCACTCCGCGGACGGGTCACAGCGCGCGCGCGCACTTCGGCGCCCCGTGCATCCTCGACGAGCCGGGTGTTGATCTGCTGGTCGTGCCACAGCGCTAACGCCACCCTCGGCACACTGAAACCGACCATGTCCAGCGACGATGAGCGTGTCGCTCACCGCGGTCGCCCTGTCCAGAGGCGGTGTCAGAAGTTGCGTTTACGCTGTCGGGCCCCACGACCCTCATGAATGGTTGCCGGTGGCGAGGAGGTCGTGGGCCAGCTCCTCCATTGGACTAGTCTGCGCCATGTCATCTCGACAGGTGTGCCCCACATGTCGGTTTCCCTTCTTTCCCGGACATATTCGAGCATCAGTGCTCCGCGCTGCGCATTAGGCGCAGAACTGGTGGTTTTTGTGCCCTGGTTGAAATGTGGTACAGTACCAAGTTGTTACCCTAGCCCCAAGTGTGGTGGTTTTGGGTACGGTGCCACCCTTTTCCTTTTCAAGTAGTGAAGCATAACACTTGATTAAGTAGCCGAATGGTGTGCTAAATGTAGGTGTCTGACTATTTGAAAGAATAATTGAGGTGTGCCCGGTCCGTGCCCGCATTTAGGGGTCCAACTTACCATGTTCTAGCAGTAGTAACTATACTAGTCCCTGCGTACTCCCTCTGTTTTTTATTTACTCTGCATTTTAGCTTTGCTCAAAGTCAAACTTTGTAAACTTTGACAAAGTTCATAGATGTAAATAATAACATATACAATAACAAGTCAATACCATTAGATTCATTATTGAATATACTTTCACATCATATATATTTGCTATTGTAAATGTTCATATTTCTACTCGACTAGAGATGCCCGTCGTTACGTAACATCAAGATGCATTTGTATGAATAGTTTATCTTGTGAGAGAAAAGGATGAATGAGGGAAGGCCTTATTTGCAATTGTGGAGAGGTGTGTGGGTACCTTTTTGCAAAATTGCCATAGTTTCCTGCCTATCCGTCAGATATGAATCAGACGACCTATATTGCAGGATGGGAGGCACACCGTCATCACCAACTCTATTTTTTATAAGAGTCTGTTCGATTTATATCTGACGGATAGGAAGGAAACTATGGCAATTTTGCAAAAAGATACCCACACCCCTCTCCACATTTGCAAATAAGGCCTTCCCTCATTCATCCTTTTCTCCCACAAGATAAACTACTCATACAAATGCATCTTGATGTTCCGTGCAACGCACAGGCATCTTGCTAGTGTACATAAAAAGCAGAGTTGGTGATGATGGTGTGCCTGCCATCCTGCAATATAGGCCGTCCGATCTATATCTAACGGATAGGATGGAGCTATGACAATTTACCCACACTCCTCTCCACATTTGCAGATAAGGCCTTCCCTCGTTCATCCTTTTCTCCCACAAGATCTTGATGTTCCATGCAAGGCACGGGCATCTTGCTAGTTTTCTATAAACTTGGTCAAATTTTATGATGTTTGACTTCAGTCAAACATAATATGTAGAGTAAATAAAAACAGAGGGAGTATCTTACTCCGTGACCAAGACGGAAGGGAAAATGAGACAACTTATTGTTTATTTGAGCCGTTCAAGTATAATCATGCGGTGTTGCTTATTTCTTACTCTCCAACCCTCTTCTCCATCGATCATGCCGCCCTCCGGTCGAGTCCATCCTCCCGCATGTGTCATTTGAACATTCTCCCGAGTATCATTCACTTGTATTTCCAATGTTGTAATTTGTACGACATGCATACAAACAAACGGTTCGTTTTAAGTCTCACTTTGCCTCCACTACGTGTCGCTTTCCATCTTAGTTTTGACATCCCATTCGGTCCATGCCCCGACACATCTTGATGAGATTGATTGATGTTTGAGAGATCAATTGTGTGTCGTGCAAGGACATAAAGGTTTGGTCTGTTTCTATGATAGAATGATAGAAATGACCTGCAGGGGGTGGTATGTGGGGATCATAGGGAGTATATTGTATGTTCATAAGTGAAACGAACGTATTGTACCCACCCTAGTCCTCTTTCAATCGATCTCCGGACCCCGAGATGAAATCGAGAGAAAACGAGTGGGTGCATGTGTGATACCTAAGGCGGATTCAAAATTTTGAACTGGTGATCATAGCATCCGCAAATCATATATAAAGGGTATTCAATGTTCGTTTCGCTTTTGAACGTACAATATACTCCCTCCGATCCTTTCTAGTTTACATATAAGTTTTATGTGTAGTCAAAGTATCTCTACTTTGATCAAACTTACAGAAAAAAGTATCGACATTCAACAACGCCCAATCATTATTGTTAGATTCATACGTACTCCTAGATTTGTATTCAAACAGAGATGGTTTCCAATTTGTTTTCAACCATGTGAATGTGCTTGTTCTCGCGCATGCTCTTCCTACTGGGATTTTGCCACATATATCCAGTCCAATAGTAACTTTTTTTAAAGCTCCCTATCCAATAGTACTAGTGGAGTACTGACAACATCTGTAGTAGAGTATGCAGTGCTCATAGTACTCCCTCCTTCCATTTATATAGGGCCTAAGAGCATGTCTAATAAGGCCTAGTCAGCAGGCTATAAGACTTGTCATGTCATTAAAATCCTACTTGGAGGAGTGAGAATAGAGGAGAGAGAGAGTGAAGCAGGCTCTTATATTCTATAGCCCGGCCATGACACATAGATCAAGAAAAAAAGTATGCATGCAACTCTCTTCCAATCATATACCTTGCTCATGCAAATATTAAGGGCCTGTTTGGTTGGCTTCCTCGCTTAGTTGCACCTCGCCTGGCACCTGCCTGAAAATTGCCTGGATCGTGTTTGGATCTTGTCCACAGAAAAGCAAGCGAGCCTGGCCTGGTGGCCGTGATGCCCTGATTAGCTCGGCTCGTGACCCAGGCATCAAGCTTAGCCTGGTCCAGCGCTAGGAATCGATCGCCTGGAGCGCCCCGGGTTAGCTGCTGGCAGCAAATCCTACTCGACATGCTGCTTTTTATGGGCCCGTGTCTCAAATCATAGCGTTGCCACACTTAGTTTTATCCAGCAAAGTCTACAACCAAACATCATATGCCTGGTCAGGCATGAAGCTTTAGATTTTCCAGGCAGTCTTCAGGCATCAGATTTTGCCAGGCATGAAAGCCAGGGTCCGAACCAAACAGGCCCCAAATACTTAGAGCCAACCTAATAGCCATTAAGAGCCAACTTACATGGGACTTTTGCCGATGTGAAGGAGAGAGATGTGAAAAAGTATGGGGAGTGAGCTCTCATATAAGAGCCTAGCTATATACGCATTCCTAGGTAAATACAATAAATATGAAGAAAGAGATAGTAGAGAGGTGATGGGAAAAAGTACTAATACGATAGCCAACCTTTTATATTATTTTTTTGCGGGAAATAGCCAACCTTATAGCCCACACTATTGTATGAGTGCATATAGATGACGGCTATAGATGACATGGCAGTTCCTTATAGCCATCGGTTGGCTTTATTAACCATGCTCTAATGTGTTTTTCAAAACCGCCTTTAACTATTGACAAGATTAATACTACATGAGATGTATAATGCGAAAATTATATCATTGGAAGCTCCTTTCACATACGAATTTGGCCGTATGCTTTGTGTAAGTTGCATGTCATATATTATTACTCTAACATTTGGTCAAGGTTAGCCTCGAAAAACGCATTAGGCTCTATAGATGGAAGGAGGGAGTAGTAGTGGAAGTGGATCCCCTGATGTAGGATCCCTGTCTTACCCTCCCTTTCGGTAACTTACTGGCGGACCCATGCTTGCTAGGCCCCGCATGTCGCCATTTAATGGGTTCGCCACGTCAGGGGATCCTCATTCATAGTATACTCCCTCTGTTTTTATTTACTCCGCATAAAACGGAGGGAGTGCTAGTATAAATGACGCGGGCGGGGGAGGGGGAGGGACGTCGGTTTGCTCTCAACTGCGGTCCCACAAGCGAGCAAAAACACAAGACGAAGCGCGTTCCATTCGGTGAACGACATGCAGGGTCTAGCGTGCCGGGGTGCAACGGGAACGCGACAAGAGCAATGTACAGTCAAAACCGATTAACCTTCGCTGCTTGGCCAGAACCACTATTCACACCAGAACCTTCGCTGCTCGGCCTACGCGAGCTACTGCCTGAAAACCACACCTCCTCTCCAGCCCATTCTGAAGGAAATATGCCCTAGAGGCAATAATAAAGTTGTTATTTATATTTCCTTACATCATGATAAATGTTTATTATTCATGCCAGAATTGTATTAGCTGGAAACTTAGTACATGTGTGAATACATAGACAAACAGAGTGTCACTAGTATGCCTCTACTTGACTAGCTCGTTGAATCAAAGATGGTTAAGTTTCCTAGCCATAGACATGAGTTGTCATTTGATTAATCGGGATCACATCATTAGGGAATGATGTGATTGACTTGACCCATTCTGTTAGCTTAGCACTTGATCGTTTAGTATGTTGCTATTGCTTTCTTCATGACTTATACATGTTCCTATGACTATGAGATTATGCAACTCCCGAATACCAGAGGACATTTTGTGTGCTATCAAACGTCACAATGTAACTAGGTGATTATAAAGATGCTCTATACGTGTCTCCGATGGTGTTTGTTGAGTCGGCATAGATCGAGATTAGGATTTGTCACTCCGATTGTCGGAGAGGTATTTCCGTGCCTTCTCGGTAATACACATCACTATAAGCATTGAAAGCAATGTGACTAGTGATTTAGTTACAGGATGATGTATTGAGGAACGAGTAAAGAGACTTGCCGGTAATGAGACTGAGCTAGGTATTGAGATATCGACGATCGAATCTCGGGCAAGTAACATACCGATGACAAAGGGAACACCGTATGTTGTTATGCGGTTTGACCGATAAAGATCTTCGAAGAATATGTAGGAACCAATATGAGCATCCACGTTCCGCTATTCGTTATTGACCGGAGATGAGTCTCGGTCATGTCTACAAAGTTCTCGAACCCGTAGGGTCCGCACGGTTAACGTTCTATGACGATCGGTATTATGAGTTTATGTGTTTTGATGTACCGAAGGTTATTCGGAGTCCCGTATGTGATCGCAGACACGACGAGGAGTCTCGAAATGGTCAAGACATAAAGATCTATATATTGGATGGCTATGTTTGGACATTGGAATGGTTCCGGGTGAGTTCGAGCATTTACAGGAGTAGCGGGAGGTTACCGGAACCCCCCGGGGACTCAATGGGCCTTAATGGGCCATAGTGGAAAGGAGGAGGTGGTGGCCAAGATGGGGGTGCCCCCCCAAGCCCAATCCGGATTGGGAGGGGGGCCGGCCTCCCTTCCCTTCTCTTCTTCTCCCCCTTCCTTCCCTCTCCTACTCCAACTAGGGAAGGGGGAATCCTACTCCCACTGGGAGTAGGACTCCCCCGTTGGGCGTGCCTAGGAGGCCGGCCCTCTCCCCCTCCTCCACTCCTTTATATACGGGGGAGGGGGGCACCCCATAGACACACAAGTTGATCATTGATCCATTAGCCGTGTGCGGTGCCCCCCTCCACTATAATCCACCTCGGTCATATCGTTGTAGTGCTTAGGCGAAGCCCTGCGTCGGTAGCTTCATCATCACCTTCATCACACCGTCGTGCTGACAAAGCTCTCCCTCGACTCTCAGTTGGATCGAGAGTTCATGGGATGGCACCGAGCCGAACGTGTGCAGATCGCGGAGGTGCCGACTTTCGGTACTAGGATCGGTCGATCGTGAAGACGTACGACTACATCAACCACGTTGTCATAATGCTTCCGCTTACGGTCTATGAGGGTACGTGGACTACACTCTCCCCTCTCGTTGTTATGCATCACCATGATCTTGCGTGAGCGTAGGAATTTATTTGAAATTACTGCGTTCCCCAACAATGGCATCCGAGCCAGGTTTATGCGTAGATCTTATATGCACGAGTAGAACACAAGTGAGTTGTGGGCGATAATAGTCATACTACTTACCAGCATGTCATACTTTGATTCGGTAGTATTGTTGGATGAAGCGGCCCAGACCGGCATTACGCGTACGCTTACGTGAGACTGGTTCTACTGACGTGCTTTGCACACAGGTGGCTACCGGGTGTCAGTTTCTCCAACTTTAGTTGAATCGAGTGTGGCTATGCCTGGTCCTTGTTGAAGGTTAAAACAACACATACTTGATGAAAAATCATTGTGGTTTTGATGCGTAGGTAAGAACGGTTCTTGCTCGGCCCGTAGCAGCCACGTAAAACTTGCAACAACAAAGTAGAGGACGTCTAACTTGTTTTTGCAGGGCATGTTGTGATGTGATATGGTCAAGACATGATGCTAAAGTTTATTGTATGAGATGATCATGTTTTGTAACAAAGTTATCAAGAATCGGCGTGAGCCATATGGTTGTCGCTTTATTGTATGAAATGCAATCGCCATGTAATTGCTTTACTTTATCACTAAGCGGTAGCGATAGTCGTAGAAGCAATAGTTAGCGAGACGACAACGATGCTTCGATGGAGATCAAGATGTCAGTCTGGTGATGATGGTGATCATGACGGTACTTTGGAGATGGAGATCAAAGGCACAAGATGATGATGTCCATATCATATCACTTATATTGATTGCATGTGATGTTTATCCTTTATGCATCTTATTTTGCTTAGTTCAACGATAGCATTATAAGATGATCTCTCACTAAATTTAAAGCTACAAGTGTTCTCCCTGAGTATGCACCGTTGTGAAAGTTCGTCGTGCCGAGACACCACGTGATGATCGGGTGTGATAAGCTCTACGTTCACATGTAACGGGTGCAAGCCAGTTTTGCACACACAGAATACTAGGGTTAAACTTGATGAGCCTAGCATACACAGATATGGCCTCGGAACACTGAGACCAAAAGGTCGAGCGTGAATCATATAGTAGATTTGATCAACATAGTGATGTTCACCATTGAAGACTACTCCATCTCACGTGATGATCGGACATGGTTTAGTTGATTTGGATCACGTAATCACTTAGATGATTAGAGGGATGTCTATCTAAGTGGGAGTTCTTAAGTAATTTTGATTAATTGAACTTTAATTTATCATGAACTTAGTACCTAATAGTATTTTGCATGTCTATGTTGTTGTAGATAGATGGCATGTGTTGTTGTTCCATTGAATTTTAATGCGTTCCTAGAGAAAGCTAAGTTGAAAGATGATGGTAGCAATTACATGGACTGGGTCCCTAACTTGAGGATTATCCTCATTGCTGCATAGAATAATTACGTCCTGGAAGCACCACTAGGTGCCAAAGCCGTTGCGAGAGCAACACCAGATGTTATGAACGTCTGGCAGAGCAAAGCTGATGACTACTCGATTGTTCAGTGTGCCATGCTTTACGTCTTAGAACCGGGACTTCAACGACGTTTTGAACGTCATGGAGCATATGAGATGTTCCAGGAGTTGAAGTTAATAGTTCAAGCAAATGCCCAGATTGAGAGATATGAAGTCTCCAATAAGTTCTACAGCTGCAAGATGGAAGAGAATAGTTCTGTCAGTGAGCATATACTCAAAATGTCTGGGGTATAACAATCACTTGATTCAACTGGGAGTTAATCTTCCTGATGATAGTGTCATTGACAAATTTCTTCAATCACTGCCACCAAGCTACAAGAGCTTTGTGATGAACTATAACATGCAAGGGATGAATAAGACAATTACCGGGCTCTTTGCAATGCTAAAGGATGTGGAGGTAGAAATCAAGAAGGAGCATCAAGTGTTGATGGTCAGAAAGACCACCAGTTTCAAGAAAAAGGATAAAGGGAAGAATGGGAACTTCAAGAAGAACCGCAAGCAAGTTGCTGGTCAAGTGAGGAAACCCAAGTCTGGACCTAAGCCTGAGACTGAGTGCTTCTACTGCAAAGGGACTGGTCACTGGAAGCAGAACTGCCCCAAGTATTTGGCGGATAAGAAGGATGGAAATGTGAACAAAGGTATATGTGATTGTCACATCCCTAGTTCTGGTATGCTCAAGGCTAGAGTCATGTGTGCATCATGTTTAAATTCCATTTAAATTTTGAAATGAGGATTTGTGAAACCCTCCGAATCATTTATGGAAATGACCCAGATAAAAAATGCTCCAAAAGGGTCCATGAAAATGTTCATGTTGTTCTCTGAAAATATTGGACAGAGATGAAAATCAAACCAATATTTTTAGGAACTCATAAGTATTTATTTTGGGCATTTGGATTAATCCGATAATTATTTGCATTGGATATATATATATATATATAATATATATATATAATATGTCCAAAAATTATGCCATTTGTTGAGGAGCTCTGGAATAATACCACTAGTTCCTACAAAAATTGGCATCAGGAAATAAAATTATTTAGTATTATTATTAAATCACAACAAATGTCAGAATAATTAAAAACAGAACAAAATGTAACAGGGAACTTACAGCGCCTCGGCCGGCCGTTCTGTTCAGCCCAACCACCTGTGGGCATAGCCGTCTTCCTCCTCTTGCCAGTAGGCAGATGGGAAGCGGTGCACGACGCCGTGCGCGCCGGCACGCAGCGGCCTACCTGGCGTCCTCCTCGTCGCCCTGGAACGCCCAGACGACGCCACGCGCCCCCGGACCCTCTCACTCTCCCCCAGTCCTCTCCTCTCCTCTCCCTCACTTTCTCTCTCACGGCCAAACGCCACCGCCGCCGCCGACGAGCACCACCGTAGCCACCGCCTCCCCCTCGCCTCTCCGACACACGCAGGAGCTCCGTCTCCTTGCTCTGTAGCCTCTCCTCCAAGCTGTGCATCGCCGGACGCCCCGTGGAGTCATCACCGTCGCCTTCATCACCTCCGGCCGCCGTGGATCTCCGTCGCCGCTCGCCGCCGTTAGCGCCTTCCCCGAGCTCGATGTCGTCTCTTCCGTCCCTCAGGAGCCCAGCCGGTTACCCTCCTCTCCTGCCTCCCCGTGCGCCAGCTGGCCGCTTCGCCGAGCCGAAGCTCCGACCGCCGCCCATGAAGCCTCCGCTCCGGCGCCCCGCAGCCTCCCACTGCTTCCTGGATGCGGACGACGACGGCTACGCCGGTGGTCTCCTGCGATCCGCCCGCCGCCGTAAGCGCCAAGTCCGCGAAGTCGCCCGCTGCGTTGTTGGTCGCTGCCGGCCAAAACTCCGGCGGGCTGACGTGGATGCTTAGTTAGGTGCTAATCACCGCTCAATTAACCCCCTGACACTGAATAGTGGGCCCCAGCGCCACTAATCATATTATTAGAATAATCTAACCCCCCTGTTTAACCCGTGTCATTGACATGTGGACCCCACACGTTAGGTTTGACTAGTCAGCTCCGCTGACTTGCTGACGCAAGCATGACGCAGTGCTGACGCAATTATTTATTTTCTGGATTTAAATTAAATCATGAAAATTCCAGAAAATTAGCAAAAACTTCTAAAAATCATAGAATTTCAACCGTAGCTCAGATTGAAATAATTTTTATATGAAAAATTATCAAAAAAATGCAATCTATTCATTTGTACTAGTTTCATGCATGAAAAACCAACTTATACCTACTTTATAAGTGAAACACTAAAATGGCATATATAAGAGCTTAATCTGGAGTTGCATTTGAACCCTCGATTCAAATGGACTTCATTCAATTTGAATACTAGTTGCATTAGCTCAAACAGCATCACATCTTCATGCCATGTTCATGCATCATATTGTTGCATATGCTTGTGTATTCATTGTTGGCACCGTTCCTTCTCGATAGGTCCAGCTCCGGAGAGTGCTCGAGAGTACCTGTCAGGAAGCAAGGCCTCCCTTGTTGATTTACCGTGCAAGCAAATCCCTTGTTCATTCCGATACAATCCTACTCTCTACTTTTGCTCTCAGTTATTGCATTAGGACAACAATGATTCATCTGCTACTTTGTGCTGCGGTAGTTGAACCCATTCCTCTGCATGACATGTCATTGCCACAGTAAATAGTTGAAACCCACTAGCATGTGTAGCAGTTGATTGAGCCATGTTGTGTTCCTACCATGCCATGCCTGCTATTGCTTAAGAGTCGATTGTGTCCGATTCATTGGGAATGAATTGGAGTGCAGTTCTATGTTCGATGTCGAGAGTGAAGTGTGTGAACACGATTTGGTAAAGGTAGCGGTGAGAGGCCATGTAGGAGTACATGGTGGGTTGTCTCACCGAACCGCCCTTAAGCATCGAAGTTCTATGTATATTTTCCAATGACTCGATACTACCACACATTGGGTTCCGGTAACTCGACCCCTCTCAACTTATTAACCAACTTTATCTCTGTCCAGGAGTCACAACTAGTTTCTGGTGTTTGTAGGTAGTGCTATTTTTCTACCAAGTGGCACCCGGTAGGGTGGGCTTGGGACTGACTAGGCACAGGTGGAACGATGTACCAAGTGGCACCCGGATGGTGGGCTTGGGAATCCTGCTCACATCGTTTGGGGCCGTGAGTGAAACCTCGGCCGGATCTCCTTGCGGATGGAACCCGAATAGGCGATAAACCTGGATTAGAGTCTTGTGTGGTTAGTCAGGACGTGGCCGACACCCTCGCCAGGCTTCCGCTTGAAGGTTGCCAAGATACATGACGTGTACATGGCGGTAAGTGGCAAGAGCGTGTGTGAAGAAGTACACCCCCGCAGGGTTAACATGATCTATTCGAATAGCCGGGTCCGCGGTTATGGACTTCTTGGATGCTTACGTGGTACATAGACAACTTGAAGTGGATACTCTAAAGTGCTCAAGACAAGTGTGAGTGCTATGGATGGCCTTCTCATAGGGAGACGGGAATGAATCCATAGTAGTGTATTGATGTGGTGATTCGTGGACTCGTGTGCGCTGTTTCACCTCAAAGAAGTTTCTCGTAGTCGTAGAACGGGATAGCCACTGAGTCAAAGCTGGCTTGCTCCAACTAAACCCCACATTACCTTCTTGATACAAATGCATGTAAGATAGGATCTGATGTAAGTCTTGCTGAGTACCTTTGTACTCATGTTGCTTTATTTATGTTTTTGCAGCGGAGATTTCGGTCTTACTAGTAGTTCTGCTTGGACTTCGACGAGTAGCTTGTTACCTCAGCTACGATCTTGTACCCTTGGGAGGGTCTTGTAGATAGTCAGGCTTCTCAGCCTTTTTCTTTTGTGGTTGTCTGTACTCAGACATGTAATGCTTCCGTTGCTTGTATGTTTCGAATGATGGGTGATGTGACACCTGTTTGTATTTAATGCTATGTGGCTCTTCTGGGCCTTTATCTATATGAGTTTGCGTTATGTTGTGATGCCATGTTGTACAGCACATACTTGCATGTTATGCGTACGTGTAACGTGTATTGCTATGTGTGGGATCCGACAACCTAGTTGTCTATCCTTGGTAGCCTCTCTTATGGGGAAATGCACTACAAGAAATATGTCAACTAGTGACCTTCTGTCAGTGACCCTGGAAGAATTGGTCATAGATCTATGACCATTTCAGACCAATTGGTCAACAGCTGTTCGAGGGGCTCCAAACCCTAAACTATTGCGACCATTTTGGTCAGAAAGGTCGTAATTTCCTTACACGAAAAGGTCGTAAAGTAAACAACGCTAGTCCGCTGCCTTATTTCTAGTTGTTAACGACCAATATAGATGGTCATAGCCTTGTAAATTGTGGTGGGTTGCTATGACTAGGCGCCACCTCATCAGTTTTGCCCATGTGTCATGTCCATGTGGCAGTTTTTGCCCTTGGTTGTGAAGCAACCTATATTTCTGTCATTCCCAAAATTCCCAAAAAAAACTCATAAATTCTTTGGGTCATATCTTCGTCAAATATGTAAAGACATTCCTTGCCTAGTTCAAAAATAATTCGAAAATATTCATTTTCCTATTCTGTTCAGAGCATCACTTTGTGAAGGAAGTACCACTTTGGCATGTCCAAATGGTATCCATTTTCTCTGATGCTTTCCTATGCCCAAATAACCATCCTCCACCAAATGCCACTCAATCCATTCATTATTTTGAGCCCAGCTTGACATTCAGATTTATGTCCAGTGTGGTAGTTTGTAAAGCAAGTACCACCTAGGCTCCTCTTTTTGAGGTGAAAATTTGTGAAGACGGTCTTCTTAGTAACTGATCATCCTTAGCCAAAACTCACGCCCATTAGCCATGTGCATTGCCCGTACCGCAAATCAAACACTTGGCTGCTTATTCATGTTTGAGCATCGATCGGTCTCCTCGTGAGAATCTTATGTTGTGATTTTCTTCCTAGCACATACCTGGGGAGTGCCCAACCAACTAGACATGCCTAGGCCGCCCAGAACACATGGCAACACCACGGTCACGCGGTGACCACCTTGGCCAGCATCTGCGAGCTTCTGGCAGCTCTAGAGTTGGGGCCCTCTGCCACCGTCCAAACCTCGATGTCTCGCCATCAAACCATGTATTTATGATTAAATAGATACGTATTTACCTAGAAATGATTTTTGGAAAAAATAAAGAGTAAACTATGAGGCAGCTGCAGTTCAAATTTGACCTGCTTCCACCTTAATCGACAACAATTTGTCTTTTTCACCAGAGGTGGATCGAAATTTTTTACACCCAACCATTTGGTCAGTTGTGCATTATATATGGCCTAGTATTTTATAAAATTGATTTGGTCCATTTTTGCAACAATTATTTGGTAGTTCCTTCACAAAAAACCTCCTTTTGGGCACTCGGAAAATGAAAAATGAATTTTCCGTGCAAAGAAAATGAAAACTTCCTTAGGCAACATTGTTTGGAATTCCAAGATGTACCCTTGTGCACAATATGAGATCATTTGAACAAACTATGCCATGAATGTGGCCATAAGATTGATCATTTGGCTTGAAGGCCATGAATCTTCACGCATGATAGCTCATTTATGAGAACACTTTTTAAAAATAATTGCCGTATTACAAGTTTATTATTTTTTCTGGAAACTTGGTCACATATACTGACACAATGCGAAGGTTTCCCAATTTTTTGTTTTTTTTTGAATTTTTTATGCCCGTTTCAAAATGCGGTCAAAACGGCGGGAATGACCGTTCCTACCTAATGGTTGAATCTTGGAAATTTTTTGATGTTTCTCTGATAAAACAGGTACTTATGTAACTAGAAATGATTTTTGAAAAAAATAAATAGCAAACTATGAGGCAGCTGCAGTTGAAATTTGACCCGCTTCCAACTGAATCGACGGGAATTTGTCTTTTTCACCAGAGGTGGATCAAAACTTTTTACACCCAACCATTTGGTCAATTGTGCATTAAATATGGCCTAGTATTTTATAAAAATGATTTTGTCCAATTTTTTGACAATTATATTGCAACATCCCAAAATTATAAATTTTGGAATGTTATAAACAAATAGATAGTGTTGATTGATTGCTTGATTGATTGACTGAAAGTGAGTGAATTCGAAACTTTTTGAAAGTTAAATGAGAGGGAATAAAAGGACTTTCCCAAACTTTCATTTTGCTTTTATGATCTTCGAATTCAAATTCTTTTCATCACAAAACCCGGAGAGAAGATGAAATGACTTCTTCCATTTATTTAAATGACAAGGGGTGTTGAAAATATTTGAAGTTCATTTGGAAAATATTTCCAATTCTGAAACTTTATGCAACTCAATGATTTTCACGAGAGAAGATAAAACGACTTCTTCAAATTAAATGAAATATGAGTTGGGAGTTTTAAAAGAATTAAATTCAAAGTTCTTTTGAATTTATTTCCAATTTGGAGTTATTTGAGTTTTATTCAAATTATTTTTCTCCAAAAACAAAATATATGGAAAATAGGATAACATGATTCCCTACATCAGAAAATTGGAGAGAAATTAATTTGAAGTCATTTTGGTATTTAAAAAATGATTTTTATTGGATTTTATTGGACCGGTAGCACTGTGTGAATTATTAAATTTGTGTGTATTTTATTTGAAGCTAAAATAGTGTTCATGTTGTAGAAAATCTTTTTCTGAAAATTTAGATATATTATATGCCTATATAAAATTTTTATTTATTTTTGTTTTGTTGTCTCTGTCAAAAAAAAAAAATTGCTGCGCCCCGCCGGGCCAAGGGCCAAGGCCCAAGGCCAACGCCCACGCGCGCGCAGGGAGCCAGGAGGGAGCTGCTCCTTTCCTTTTCCTTTTCCTTTCCTAGTAGGACTCTTTTCCTACTTCCGTTTATTTCGATTTGTTTCTAGATCTTTTCCCTTTTGTTTCCTAATCCTAGTCTATTTCTTGTCCCCTACCCCAAGCAAAGCCCTCCCCTCCCCAATATAAATACCCAAGCACCCCCTCCAACACATCAAACCAACACCTCTCCTCTCCTGTCCATGAAGCACCAAGCAGAAGACCACCGCGCCGCCAGTGCCGCCACAGCGCCTCGACCTCTCCTGAGGTTTATATGATCTCCTATCCACCGTCCCGTGATCTCTTTTCCTCTAGGATCAACCGCAATATCGGATCCGATCTTCTTTCCCAACTCCGACGACTACTCCGGTGAGATCCACGAAATCCCGTAATTCAATTTTTTTTCCAGAAAATAGCAATCTTAGAAAATTCATATCTTTTAGAGTTTTTAGTATTTTAGAGTGATTCCAATTGCTATGTGTCACAAATTTGCTGAAGTTTCTGGTAGTTCAATTTTATTTCACATTTGAGCAGCTTAAATTTGTGTTTGTATGAATTTTCTCAAATCACTAGATTTGAGCTATTTTGAGTTAGGAATATTATTTTTGACTGATTCTTTTTGCTCCTGGTCTCTAGGACCTTTGTTTATCCAGTAGTATTTAGTATTTTATTTCTAGGTTAATTTAAATTAGGTTTTTAGCAAAACAGTACTGTTTTATTGTTAGTTCTGTTTTAGCTTTTTCTTTATTGTTTTTATTAGTTTTAAATTATTTCTTTTTGTCACTTTTGACAAAATTAGTTGTGTTTCTGTTAGAAAACAGGAGAACAATTTATTTTTATTTTAAAAAATTTATTTTCCTTAGTTTTGTATGAAACCTTCTATAGGTCATAGTTAGAGTTTTATAAAAGCTTTTTATTTGTTTCTTTTTGCAAATAAAATTTTATGAAAAAAATGCTTTCTGTTAACTTAGTTGTTTTACTTTTTATTTTCCGTTAAATTATTAGTTTAGTGTTTTAATTGCTGTTAAGTTTTTTACTTAGGGCAAAACTATGTTAGATGCTTGTAGCAAAGTCATAGATTTTCGTTAGTAGTTTTTCTTTCTAGTTTTATTTGAAGCTTCTTTGGACTTTGTTGGAGTTTTATTATTGAGTTTTTTTGTTTTAATTGTTATTTTGAGTGTTAGTATTGCTTGCTAGAATGATTGCTTATGTGAATGCTATGTTTGACTTGTATAGATTTTCTTCTGGAGAGTGATGAATAGTTCTATCAAATTTTGTGAGAGTGTTGTTATCTTCATCAACGTGCCGAGCAAGTTCACTTTGACCATGTTTTTCATACCTATGTGTTTTATTGCATCTAGTGTTATCTTCGCAACAACCCCTCCGGTAGTGATATTGAATTCTTGTAGTTGAGTAGTATGCATGAGGTAGGAACCCATCACCCTGTTACCAAGCCCGGACGCTATTTATTTTAATGCTACGCTATAGTAGACGGGGTTTGGTATGAGTGTTCGAGAGTGGTGTGAAGAAGGAGGACTCTCGTCAATGACGACAACTCCATGATGGAACCCGCAAGGACTACATCTTCAAGGCCTCAAGACTTCAAGACTCGAGACAAGAATTCAATACACACTCTTTGGGTGAAGGATTTGGCGGGCACCTGGAGAAACCGGTGGTTGGCGGGATGCATGGAGAAGCGCCATGACATCTTTGCGGAAAGCTTCACCCAGACTCAAAGAGACGGAAGAATACTTCATGCCCGAATCTTATCTCATGCAACCGCAAGTCACTATGGGCTCTGGCTTGGTTGACCTTAGTTGTGACTCTGGCTGGGGCGGTGCTAGCAGATGTAGAACTACGGTAGGATTGGATGAGCACCGGACGGTGGTCGAGGAACTCTTCGGAAGACCATGTTTGGTCGTCTTGTTCTCAAACACCACGAAGTGCGAACGTAAAAGAGGATCGAATCTTGCGGGTAAAGTGTACAAACCTCTGCAGAGGGTTTAAACCTAATCGATTAGCCGTGTCCCGGTTACGGACAATTTGAGCATCTGGACTTGGATCTATCTCGGAACTCTCAACACCGGACTGATAACTTAATTGTGGGCAACTTATGATGATTTGGGCTATGAGACATCGGTTGGCGGAACCATGTCATGATAGAAAAAATCCATAGTACAGACTTCATTTATTCCTTTGATGTAGGGAAAATAAAACCAGCATTTACGCAAACAAAACTCAGACACAGAGCCACAAAGCCATATTGCATATAGTATAGTTTTATCATCTGTTTTCTCATGTTGTGATCTTGCCGGTACATTCAATGTAATCGACCTACACGGCTGCAATGTATCATGTTGCGTATATTTACTTCAAGCGAGTAAGAGTACGGTACAGGGTTACGGTCTACACTCAACCTGCCGATGGCGTTGATGGGACTCCACACCCTATTACTTGTTTCCGCTGAGACTTATGAGGTATATATCAATTTTACGTTAATTATACATGTGATTGCACTTTGATATATACATTGATGTACGTAAGTGCCAAAGATATCTTGATCTGAGGATGGCACAAAGAACACGTATGGCTTGACCGTCACGAGGTCGGGTCGCTTCTGATATGGTATCGAGCACATGTTGATCAGAGGGCGTGACCCTAGAAATCGGAAAGCCCCTTGGACAGGATATCTCAAGAACTTTATTTTCAAAAAGACTCTTACTCTTCATCTTTTCTGATTTTATCAAATAGACACTCTCACCTCAAATAGTTAGAATATACACCTTTCCCTTTTGACCACACGGAAGATCAACTGAAGTCGCTCCAAGAATTAAAGATATCGGACAACTGATGGCCATTTCAGAGTAAAGAGGATTTCACCATGCGTTGGAAGAATTGCAGCTGCAACAATTGAAGACTCCGAAGACTTGAAGAATTTGAAGTTCCTGAAGAATTATTTGACCTTTAGAGACCAAACCCTGTTATACACCTACGTTAGATGCGACGATTTGTGAGCTGTCATTTGTTTAATGTTTTCCGACAGCCACAAAGTAAAACTTGTTTCTTCAAAAACTATCGTTCGTATTGTGTGTATCCCTCCCCACCTCTCTCATATCTCATCCCAAAACTTTTGGACCCCATAGATGATGAATGAAGTTGGACTGATATTCTCTGGATCAAGACTTCAGCCGGAGGCGTAGCTATGGATTCGAACATGGAGAATCACTTGGGAGCAATTTGGTTTCAAGGAAGAATGAAGTATCGTGACGCTCTTGATTACTTTGAAGGAAGTGCTGCAACATGGTGGCAGATGCATCAAGCTATACAGGATGGAATGGAGCAAAGACTTGGGAAGAATTCAAGAAGACTCTCTTGAGGTCCCGTCTTACCCGGAAGCACCATGATACACCAAGAAATAAACCTTGTGCCTGCAAGATTTACGGAGAAATAGGACACACCCAGGAGGAACACAAGGATGGATGCCCTCATTGTGAGGAGAAACACCTAGCTGAGGAATGCCCAACTAGTCAGGTGACTTGTTTCTTGTGTGAAGGAACCACCCACTACCCGACTCAGTGTCACATTTACCCCATGGTGCAACAAACTATTCAGAGCAGGAAGAAGGAATGAAAGAAGCCCTCCGAGAAGTTATAAAAGAACCTGTGATGAAGGAATGTGTTGAAGACCCCGATGGAGAAGGCCTCAACAGATTTTACTCCAATGCACGCTATTCATGTGGAGAAGAAGGACATTTTTCACAAGATTGCACCAAGGAAAGAAAAGAGTATCTGGGATACTTCGACGGAAGCAATAGAGTTTGATCCACGAGGGAATAGAAGGTTTGATCAGAACGAAGAAATCCAGGAAGAGGAAACGAAGGCATCCCCAGAACAACCCAATTTCTATAGAGAAGGACCTGAGTAATATCACTTGTTACAGGTGCAAGGATTTAGGTCATTACGCTAGTAAATGTCCAGAAAAGAAGCCAAGAATCCAAGGAGCCTACATAATTACAAAGAAGCCCCGAGACATGTCGGAAGTCATTTGTTTTCGCTGCAAGGAAGCAGGACATTATGCTACTAAATGTCCCGACAAGATGAAAGCTGGAGTTGAGTAGTTGGAATTTTAATATTGGAAACAAGAGTAGTAGAAAGCAATCTCATTTTCATGAGTTCAATGAGTTGAGTTATGTAATGGGTGCTCAAAGTTTGTAATGGATTCATGAAATCAATAAAGTTAAGGTGATGTGTTTTCATATGTTTAATTGTATGAGTTGTTACTCTGTGAACAAAGATTTTGACCATTTTCGAGGATATGAGAAATATGGTCTATGGATGGATTTGTGAATTTCATTTTAAGGGTGAAAGTACCCTATGAAGAACACTAGACCAATGGAAATGGAAATGTGTCCCACAGGTTGGAGTTCGGAAAAAAATGAGTTGAAGTTTTATCTTTGATATGATGGTATTAAGAAATGAAATGTTATTGGATTTAAAGTGGTGGAATGTTGGAAAATGGAGCAATTGTAACTCCAAGGATGAGTGAAATTGGTACAAGTGTTGAAGTGGGCTCATAACCCACAGGCCCAGGAATTAATAAGGGTCAAGTACCCACTGGAAGTAGAAATTTTGGGAAGTTGCGATTTTATCAACCGACGATTCTATAGGAGTTTACGCAAAACCTGAGAGTTGTTAAGGAACGATAGATGTTTGTTTGGCTTGCAGAATCAATGGATTTTCCGAACTTGGTTCGTCGACAAGAAAAATTCTGCAATGCTTGTGAGGATGACCGAGTGCTAGAATGCGAGATTCGCTAAACCATGTGCAAGGTAATGATTTGGGTGCAGGATGGATTGATCACCATACCGACGTACTCTTATTATCCGCTTTGCTATGTGGGATGGTAAAATCTGAGTGACTTACCTATAGTAGAGAGACAACGATCAAAACCTTGTTTAAACCTTAGAAAGGTATAGGTATTTTTTTCCCTTGTACACGGCAGTTGTTGCCAACCGTAGGTTATACGGTGAAGTTCAACCCAGACCCGTTTTCTGCAGGAGAAACCATAAATCGTTGACCACCATGAGATACCGATATTTGTTAGAATTGGCGCCAGACCTATCAGCTATGAAGACCCAGTTTCGGGATAACCTTATCAAGATGAAAGGACACAAGAATTGAGGAAAAGGTTATGCCACTACCGGAAGTGCCCAGAGAGGAATTGTCCTTACGATCTGAGAAGACCGACACTGTCAGCAATAAGGATGGAGTATATGAGTTTTTTATGGAACCGTAACCATGCTTCTAAGGGTGGTAGCACCCGAGACCCCGAAGATAATCGATGGATTTTTGAGAAGACCCCAAACCCTAACCTATTTCTTGCTAGCCTCTCCGAATCTCGAGGACGAGATTCATTTTAAGGGTGGTAGTTTGTAACAGCCCAAAATTATAAATTTTGGAATGTTATAAACAAATAGATAGTTTTGATTGATTGCTTGATTGATTGACTGAAAGTGAGTGAATTCGAAACTTTTTGAAAGTTAAATGAGAGGGAATAAAAGGACTTTCCCAAACTTTCATTTTTGCTTTTATGATCTTCGAATTCAAATTCTTTTCATCACAAAACCACGGAGAGAAGATGACATGACTTCTTCCATTTATTTAAATGACAAGGGTGTTGAAAATATTTGAATTTTATTTGGAAAATATTTCCAATTCTGAAACTTTATGCAACTCAATGATTTTCACGAGAGAAGATAAAACGACTTCTTCAAATTAAATGAAATATGAGTTGGGAGTTTTAAAAGAATTAAATTCAAAGTTCTTTTGAATTTATTTCCAATTTGGAGTTATTTGAGTTTTATTCAAATTATTTTTCTCCAAAAACAAAATATATGGAAAATAGGATAACATGATTCCCTACATCAGAAAATTGGAGAGAAATTAATTTGAAGTCATTTTGGTATTTTAAAAATGATTTTTATTGGATTTTATTGGACCGGTAGCACTGTGTGAATTATTAAAATTTGTGTGTATTTTATTTGAAGCTAAAATAGTGTTCATGTTGTAGAAAATCTTTTTCTGAAAATTTTGATATATTATATGCCTATATAAAATTTTTATTTATTTTTGTTTTGTTGTCTCTGTCAAAAAAAAATTTACTCGCCCTTGAATCAAGGGCCAAGGCCCAAGGCCAACTTCTTGCGCCTTGAGGAGCCAGGAGGGAGCCGCTCCTTTCCATTTCCTTTTCCTTTCCTAGTAGGACTCTTTTCCTACTTCCGTTTATTCCGATTTTTTTCTAGATCATTTCCATTTTGTTTCCTAATCCTAGTCTATTTCTTGTCCCCTACCCCAAGAAAAGCCCGCCCCGCCCCAATATAAATACCCAAGCACCCCTCCAACACATCAAACCAACACCTCTCCTCTCCTCTCCGCAGCAGCAAGAAGCAGAAGACCGCCGCCAGTGCCGCCACGCCTCGACCTCTCCTGAGGTTTATATGATCTCCTCTCCACCGTCCCGTGATCTCTTTTCCTCTAGGATCAACCGCAACATCAGATCCGATCTTCTTCCCCAACTCCGACGACTACTCCGGTGAGATCCACGAAATCCCGTAATTCATTTTTTTTCTTCAGAAAATAGCAATCTTAGAAAATTCATATCTTTTAGAGTTTTTAGTATTTTTGAGTGATTCCAATTGCTATGTGTCACAAATTTGCTGAAGTTTCTGTAAGTTCAATTTTATTTCACATTTGAGCAGTTTAAATTTGTGTTTGTATGAATTTTCTCAAATCACTAGATTTGAGCTATTTTGAGTTAGGAATATTATTTTTGACCGATTCTTTTTGCTCCTGGTCTCTAGGACCTTTGTTTATCCAGTAGTATTTAGTATTTTATTTCTAGGTTAATTTAAATTAGGTTTTTAGCAAAACAGTATTGTTTTATTATTAGTTCTGTTTTAGCTTTTTCTTTATTGTTTTTATTAGTTTTAAATTATTTCTTTTTGTCACTTTTGACAAAATTAGTTGTGTTTCTGTTAGAAAACAGGAGAAAAATTTATTTTATTTTAAAAATTTATTTTCCTTAGTTTTGTATGAAACCTTCTATAGGTCATAGTTAGAGTTTTATAAAAGCTTTTTATTTGTTTCTTTTTGCAAATAAAATTTTATGAAAAAAATGCTTTCTGTTAACTTAGTTGTTTTACTTTTTATTTTCCGTTAAATTATTAGTTTAGTGTTTTAATTGATGTTAAGTTTTTTTTACTTAGGGCAAAACTATGTTAGATGCTTGTAGCAAAGTCATAGATTTTCGTTAGTAGTTTTTCTTTCTAGTTTTATTTGAAGCTTCTTTGGACTTTGTTGGAGTTTTATTATTGAGTTTTTTTGTTTTAATTGTTATTTTGAGTGTTAGTATTGCTTGCTAGAATGATTGCTTATGTGAATGCTATGTTTGACTTGTATAGATTTTCTTGAGAGTGACGAATAGTTCTATCAAATTTTGTGAGAGTGTTGTTATCTTCATCAACGTACCGAGCAAGTTCACTTTGACCATGTTTTTCATACCTATGTGTTTTATTGCATCTAGTGTTATCTTCGCAACAACCCCTCCGGTAGTGATATTGAATTCTTGTAGTTGAGTAGTATGCATGAGGTAGGAACCCATCACCTTGTTACCAAGCCCGGGACGCTATTTATTTTAATGCTACGCTATAGTAGACGGGGTTTGGTATGAGTGTTCGAGAGTGGTGTGAAGAAGGAGGACTCTCGTCAATGACGACAACTCCATGATGGAACCTGCAAGGACTACATCTTCAAGGCCTCAAGACTTCAAGACTCGAGACAAGAATTCAATACACACTCTTTGGGTGAAGGACGGTTGACGGGCACCTGGAGAATCCAGTGGTTGGCCGGGATGCATGGAGAAGCGCCATGACATCTTGCGGAAAGCTTCACCCAGACTCAAAGAGACGGAAGAATACTTCATGCCCGGAATCTTACCTGTGCAACCGCAAGTCACTATGGGCTCTGGCTTGGTTGACCTTAGTTGTGACTCTGGCTGGGACGGTGCTAGCAGATGTAGAACTACGGTAGGATTGGATGAGCACCGGACAGTGGTCGAGGAACTCTTCGGAAGACCATGTTTGATCGTCTTGTTCTCAAACACCACGAAGTGCGAGAACGTAAAAGAGGGATCGAATCTTGCGGGTAAAGTGTACAAACCTCTGCAGAGGGTTTAAACCTAATCGATTAGCCGTGTCCCGATTCACGGACAATTTGAGCATCTGGACTTGGATCTATCTCGGAACTCTCAACACCGGACTGATAACTTAATTGTGGGCAACTTATGATGATTTGGGCTATGAGACATCGGTTGGCGGAACCATGTCATGATAGAAAAACTCCATAGTACAGACTTCATTTATTCCTTTGATGTAGGGAAAATAAAACCAGCATTTATGCAAACAAAACTCAGACACAGAGCCACAAAGCCATATTGCATATAGTATAGTTTTATCATCTGTTTTCTCATGTTGTGATCTTGCCGGTACATTCAATGTACTGACCTACACGGCTGCAACGTGTCATGTTGCAGATATTTACTTCCGACGAGTAAGAGTACGGCAGTGGTTACGGTCTACACTCAACCTGCCGATGGCGTTGATGGGACTCCACACCCTATTACTTGTTTCCGCTGAGACTTATGAGGTATATATCAATTTTACGTTAATTATACATGTGATTGCACTTTGATATATACATTGATGTACTGTGTGTGCCAGCATACTGATCCAGGGATGGCACAGCAACACAGATGGCTTGACCGTCTGAGGTCGGGTCGCTACATATATGGTAGGTCCTTCACAAAAAAGCCTCATTTGGGGCACTCGAAAAATGGAAAATGAATTTTCCGTGCAAAGAAAATGAAAACTTCCTGAGGCAACATTGTTTGGAATTCCAAGATTTACCCTTGTGCACAATATGAGATCATTTGAACAAACTATGCCATGAATGTGGCCATAAGATTGATCATTTGGCTTGAAAGCCATGAATCTTCACGCATGATAGCTCATTTCTGAGAACACTTTTTTAAAATAATTTCCATATTACAAGTTTGTTATTTTTCCTAGGAACTTGGCCACATATAATGACACAATGCGAAGGTTTCCCAATTTTTTGATTTTTTTTGAATTTTTTATGCCCGTTTCGAAATGCGGTCAAATCGACGGGAATGACCATTCCTAGCTAGTGGTTGAATCTTGGAATTTTTTTGTTGTTTCTCTGATTAAATAGGTACTTATGTACCTAGAAATGATTTTTGGTAAAATAAATAGCAAACTATGAGGCAGCTGCAGTTCAAATTTGACCCGCTTCCAGCTGAATCGGCGGGAATTTGTCTTTTTCACCAGAGGTGGATCAAAACTTTTTAGACCCAACCATTTGGTCAATTGTGCATTAAATATGGCCTAGTATTTTAGAAAAATGATTTGTTCCAATTTTGCAACAATTATTTGGGAGGTCCTTCACAAAAAACCTCCTTTCGGGCACTCGAAAAATGGAAAATGGTTTTTTCGTCCAAAGAAAATGAAAACTTCCTTAGGAAACATTGTTTGCTATTCCAATATGCATCCTTGTGCACAATATGAGATCATTTGAACAAACTATGCCATGAATGTGGCCATAAGATTGATCATTTGGCTTGAAAGCCATTGATCTCCACACGTGATAGCTCGTTTCTGAGAACACTTTTTTAAAATAATTGCCGTATTACAAGTTTGTTATTTTTCCTGTGAACTTGGCCACATATATTGACACAATGCGAATGTTTCCCAATTTTTTGAATTTTTTATGCCCGTTTCAAAATGCGGTCAAAACGGCAGGAATGACCATTCCTAGCTAGTGGTTGAATCTTGGAATTTTTTTGGTGTTTCTCTGATTAAATAGGTACTTATGTACCTAGAAATGATTTTTGGAAAAAATAAATAGCAAACTATGAGGCAGCTGCAGTTCAAATTTGACCCGCTTCCAAATTTGAATCGGTGGAATTTGTCTTTTTCACCAGAGGTGGATCAAAACTTTTTACACCCAACCATTTGGTCAATTGTGCATTATATATGGCCTAGTATTTTTTAAAATTGATTTGGTCCAATTTTGCAACAATTATTTGGTAGTTCCTTCACAAAAAAACCTCCTTTTGGGCACTCGGAAAATGAAAATGAATTTTCCGTGCAAAGAAAATGAAAACTTCCTTAGGCAACATTGTTTGGAATTCCAAGATGTACCCTTGTGCACAATATGAGATCATTTGAACAAACTATGCCATGAATGTGGCCATAAGATTGATCATTTGGCTTGAAAGCCATGAATCTTCAGAGATGATAGCTCATTTCCGAGAACACTTTTTTAAAATAATTGTTGTATTACAAGTTTGTTATTTTTCCTCGGAACTTGGCCACATATAATGACACAATGCGAAGGTTTCCCAATTTTTTTGATTTTTTTTGAATTTTTTATGCCCGTTTCAAAATGCGGTCAAAACGGCGGGCTTGACCGTTCCTATCTAGTGGTTGAATCTTGTAATGTTTTTGGTGTTTCTCTGATTAAATAGATACTTATTTACCTAGAAATGATTTTTAGAAAAAATAAAGAGCAAACTACGAGGTAGCTACAGTTCAAATTTGACCCGCTTCTAACTGAATCGACGGGAATTTTTCTTTTTCACCAGAGGTGGATCAAAATTTTTGACACCAAACCATTTGGTCAATTGTGCATTAAATATGGCCTAGTATTTTATAAAATTGATTATGTCCAATTTTGCAAAAAATATATGGTAGGACCTTCACAAAAAAACTCATTTTGGGCACTCGAAAAAATGGAAAATGAATTTTTCGTGGATCAAAAGCATTTTACATAAAATCATTTGGTCAATTATACATAAAATTTTGTCTAATACATAGAGTTGGTAGGTTCGTCGCAACAAAACTATTTTTTATACTTCAACCACGAAAAATGCTTTTCTCCTACAAAAGAACTTATTTTTAATCATTTACGACCTATTTATATGGTCATAAAATCATCAAGGCCTTTATTGCATTCTGATTGGTCCATGAGCACCTCACGCGGATCATGCCCGACCACCGTTGGATAGGCCCGGATCCGACGGCAGCCCTCTTCCCCCACCCCCTCTACCCCTCATCCCTCTCACCCCCTCCCGAATCAGCACAGCTCCCTCTCACCCCTCGTCCAAACCCTAGCCGCGCCCTCCTCCGTGCGCCGCCGCCCCCATTGATTCCGCCCAACACCGCCGATCCCCACCTCCTCCGGCTCCCCTTCCACTCACTCTCCCGTGAAGGCCTCGGCTTCCGGATTCCGCACACCCACAGCTGCCGCCCTCTCCCTCCCTCAGATCTCGATCCAATCCAGATCGATGCCGCCACCCCTCTCCCTCCCTCAGATCTCCTTCCCGTCGCCGGCGGCGGCGCCCTCCCTCCATGGTCGACCTGGAGCACAAGATCTCCTCCGCCGAAACAATACAACAAACAAAAGAAAAACCCCACCCACCCGATTCTCCATCCCTCAGACCTCCTCCGCCGCCGCCACTGCCCCACGTCGGTGTCGCGTCTCCCTCGGGCCCCGCCGCTCCCACCCTCTCCCCTTCCCTCCTCTCTCACGAGAAGAGAAGAGAAGATACGAGACGAGGGAGATGGAGCGAGCAGCCCAGATCTGCCACGGTCGCCCATGGCCTCCAATTGGAGCTCGAATCCCACAACCGCCAGCCCCCTCCCCCCATCAGACGAGATGAGGGAGACGACCGAGCGGCGGCCATGGCGCTTCGACCTGCAGCTCCATGGCGTCCCACAGCCGCGAGCACCTCAGGCGGCGCCATATGGAGCGGACTCGCCACGGAGCTCTGGACGCCGCGCTCCCCCTGCGCCGACGCGACGCCATCAATCATCAGCAACTCACCTCGATGCAGGGGGAGGCTTCTTCTCGGGACGCCGCGACGCCATTGAAGGTCTCTCTTTTCCTCCCTCTCCCTCCCTCCCGTTTCGATTTCGATTTGGTACGGTGCGTGACTTGGTTCCCCTCCCCTGATCTCCATGGTTGACCCGGAGCTCGAGGCGCTTGACCAGGCCGGCCCCGCACTCCCCACCCGCGGCAACAACGAGTTCAAGCCCTTCATCCGCCGCCTCCCCGAGTTCAAGTTCTGGTATATCCATCTCTTCTGCTGCCCCCTTCTTCTGATTTGATTGCGTGAGATTGAGTTTTTGGTAGTATATGGCACCATTAAATCTTGAAGGTGCCACAAACTGCCAATAATGATTCTGATTATTCTCCAGTGAATGTGAATGAGAATGTATTGTTTGTCTAGAGATGGAGTCTATGGAGATAGAGTTCATTATTTTTTGGTGTATTCGTCTAGAGTTCATTTAGCAAAGTTCAGAAATGCAAACAACATCAGTTCATTAGTTACACTAAGAATTTGCCTGCCTAAGTTGTATTTAGACCAAAATTTGCTAATAGGCACCCCCCTTCACAGATCTGCTATTTTTGGCGTGCACATAATATGTATGTCTTAACAGTTTCCAGCAGTTTTGTTCTTGGTGTATAGTTAGGTGCAATCTTACGCCTGAAATCATCACGAAATGCCTTTCTTTGGAGCTCACCTATGGCATTGTTTGTCCTGCAGGTTAGTGAGCACCATCGAGGAGGAGATTCCTCACTCCGCCTCGGATCTGCGGCTGCCCCCCAGCCATGGACTCTGTCCTAGGGTTTCCGCCACGCCACGGAGAGGGAGGGAGGAGTGTAGAAGGACCAGAGCGAGATGGTACGTCGCTGTCCTCTCGATCCTTTTCTGGATCTGATCCATACTCGACCTTTGTTATTAATCGCGTGGCTGATGGTCTGATTCGATGGTTCGGCAAGATGCAGGCAGGGAATTCTATTGTTTGATTAAATGAATCAAAACCTGAGGGAGATCTAGATTAACAGTAGAATCACATAGTTGTAATTACCCAAGAAATTTTAACAGAAGCTCACTGTTATGTCCTCCATCGGGCGATCTTGTTTGTTACCGCAGTAGAATTTGGTGTGCTTGAATAAAATGACGCTCATTTGCATCATTGTATTTCTGCAGAGTTTTAAGAAGAAACTGACATCAAAATCAATTCCTCTTGAGAGTGCGTTGCTTGTATCTACTAGCTGGTTCTGTTGCTTACTACTTGTTGACTCTGGTTAAGTACTAGTGGTATTGCTGCTGGCTAGATGGGAATTGTTGAATGATTGCCAAAGCCCTATTAGTTCTTTGGTTGTAACAACTGAACTTGTGTTTTTCTTTTGGTAAACTGACATATCAAAAGTAGTGATTCATTTCAGCTGTGATCTGTGCCATGTGATTGTGCTTTTGTAGGAATGTAATTTTGCAGAATCCACTTGATTCTCGTGCGTAATTCAATGTTGTCCAATCGTTTGGGCTTATTTCCTGCTGTGATTATCGTCAATAAGAGCAACCCAGTGGTTTGCTTGCCATGTCCGGGTTCTTATTTTGGTAGTAGTTTGCTTTGCTTATCCAAAGAGTATCACCAATTGGCCAGCCTGGAGCAGCTTGGTGTTTTACATTATGGTGTTAACTGTGAAAATGCCAAGTGTGAGAAAATTAGACCAACTGTCCATTTCTTGCCTGAATGCATTCTTTAAACGAGATGATGTGCTAGAGACATGCTACTATATTGCCTTGCTATAAACAAGATGGTGTTTACTATATTTTCTTTCATGCACATTTGGTGTATTATCTTCTGACCTTCAAGAATTATCTTCACTGTCTCTCCTCGCTGCATTGTCTCAATCGTTCTCCTTCTATTTACTCTGGGCAGGCATGATGTACATCTGGTGGTCTTCAAGTCAAGGAACCTTCTCTTCTTGCTGCGGCAGTCCTCCTCCCGCTGCTCTGCTCTGCTCAACAGCTAGCGTGCATGGCTAAAACAAAGGTAAGACTCTACCGGTCGGTGTGTTGAGCCATGGTGGTCTGTTTGTGGGGGTCATCAACATTGGTATAGGTTAGCATGTGCCCTCGAATCAGTGCACGGTGATGAAACGCTTCATTTGATGATGACGACTGGTTCCAGATCTGCACCTCTTGTTTGTTAATTTGGCTCATGTATGTTGTCGTGTCTGCGAAAGATGCAACCTGAGTGCTTTTCTTGTCCTTAAGTTTAATAAACAAGGAACAACATTCATATCGTGCTCCATGGCGCGCATCAGCTGTTGTGTTTGTAATGTTTGAGTCCGCTCCATCATCGATCTGTAGGCCTACTTGATGTCATAAAGTTGCATTATTTAGCCCTTTGGTAGGGTAGGATATGCCCAAATGTGGTCTGTGTAGGAACCAGGGTCGCCTAATTGCTAGCAAACCCTGTGTAATGAGCTCGTGTTACCTTCTACTGATTTTTAGTCTTGTTTTTTTGTACTTCTGTTTTGGTATTCAGAAATAAAATTCATATGTTTCTGTATATGTTCTTTTAGATAAGTATGTCAATACATAACTAGTAATGTAAATGGTGTGGCACAGTTCTTAATAAAAATGAAAATAACTTGTGAATGTCAATCTCATGTATCAGGGTCCTGTTCTTGTAAACCTTATGTAAAGCTAAAATTCTTGTGTGCAGGGCGACTAGTGATGCGGCACAACAAGCAGTAGCAGGCACCCGAAGCAGCAGGGGGAGGGGGTCTCTCGAACGTCGCTACTATCACTGATTGATGATGGATGATCTATCTCCCTCTCCCTCTCTTGCAAGCGTCTAAAAATGCTGGTAGAAATAGAAATGGTAGCTCTAGTCCCATGTTGTTGTAGTCCCATGTAGTTCCTTTTCTCGGACTGCCCTTTGTTGCTTCATTTCTATGTTAATTCAGTCTCTGTCGGATGTATCTACTATGTATTATCATGGCTGTGTAATGAATCCTTTTGTGCTGAAAGAAATAAAATGGTTTGGATACATTTGTACGTGCTGAGATGTCAAGCTTCTAAATGTATGTTGTGGAGGCCCAAAATAGATCGGACTGTAAAAGGGCCGACGCCCAAAAAAGAAATGAATTATAGAAGGCCACGGCCTAGAAAATAAAATGGGCTAGGACCATGTAGCTAGTGAAAATTAACATAAATAAATATACTAAATGGGCTGAATTGTTGGGCTCGGCCCATGTAAAGCACCAAATCGGACCGGGCTGAATCTTGTCAGTGACCTTTTCAATTGGTCGCAATTTTGCCACGTCAGATTGCCACGTCGGATCCGACGTGGCCTGGGCAGATAGCCAGTGACCAAAACAAAAGGTCATGGGTTCAACGACCTTCTATTTTGGTAAATAGCGTCTCGACCTTCTCACGTAGAAGGTCGCTATAGTCAATTAACGACCCCCAGCTTTTGACCTTATGTTTTTGGTCACAAAAAGGTCACAAATGAAAAACAATGACCTTTCAGTGACCAATAGTGGAGGTCACTAGTTGACATATTTCTTGTAGTGATGTAGTCTAGTGCTTCCATCGAGCCATGGTAGTCCGCTACAGCCCGGTTTACCGGAGTCCTGCTAGCCCAGCACTACTGCTCCAGAACACTTAGACTGGCCGGCATGTGATTCACTTCATTCCTGTGTCTGTCCCTTCGGGGAAATGTCACGGTGACATCCGAGTCCTGCCTAGCCTACTACAGCCCGGGTTCCCGAGTCCTGTTAGCCAGTTGCTACATTTCGGATTCACAAGGCTGGCGACATGCTCGATGTTGTTTCATGTATGCCTGTCCCTGTAAGTTAGTGCCACTTTGGGTTCACGACTAGTCATGGCGGCCCGGGTTCTCTGTCATATGGATGCTAGCGACACTATCATATACGTGAGCCAAAAGGCGCAAACGGTCTCGGGCCATGGTAAGGCGACACCCGTGGGAATACCATGCATGAGGCTGCAAAGTGATATGAGGTGTTACATGCTAGATCGGTGTGACTTAGAATCGGGGTCCCGACAGCTTTGGTATCAGAGCCTGATTGCCTGTAGGATTACCAAGCCAAACTGGTCGAAGTTGAGTCTAGAAATTCTTTAGTTATATAAGGGAATTGATTGTGGGAAGGAACGTAAGGCTCTTTTTACTCCTTATACCTCATGGCCTTCTGATCTAGTTATCCTATCTTTCCTACGGGGTTAAGGAACTAGGCTTTCTCTTCCGTCTATCAGGATCACGTGTTACTACTCTGTAGTCCCATAGGATTGGTTGGTCAGAGTCATATCCCAGTTTTCGAGTACTTCCGATGTAGTCTGTTTAGTACTATTTCAGAACCTTGAGTGATGATGTTGAGTATGTTACTATCCCATTTTGGCAGGATGTCTCATTCTGGGCATTTTACTGCCGTTATGGTACCGGAATTGCCCTAGGAGTTCGAGAGATACTAATTCCCTTGTCCTACATTCTACATTCTATAGTTGATGCTGATCCGTCCTTGGTTTCGTTTCTTAGGATGTCATCAGTTAAGCGAAGTTCTGTTGCCCGTAGCCAGAACCACGGAGATGGTAGGGATGAGGATCCTCCCGACCAGCCTTCATTGGCAGAGTTCATGTTAGAGATGGAATGAAACAAGCATGAGTCTAACCGCTTGTTGGCACATATCGAGGAGAACACCGCACATCAGTTCAAAGGGTCTGCAACCATTCATGACTTCATTCGCTTGCACCCACCCACTTTTCATCACTCCATCGAGCCACTCGATGCAGATGACTAGCTCTGTAGCATCACTCATAAGCTGCGTTCCGCAAACGTAGCTGAAGATGACAAGGTCACCTATGCCACATACCACCTGGAAGGTCCTGCTAGTCTTTGGTGGCAGAACTACGAGGCTATACTTCCAGCTGGCCAGATTCCTAACTGGAGGGATTTCACCGAGGCTTTTCACGAGCATCACATACCTTAGGCCCTCATCGATCGCAAGAGAGAATAGTTCTGTAGTTTCACCCAGAGTAAGATGGTTGTTGATGCTTACAACAGAGAGTTTGAGAACCTCGCCCGTTATGCCACAGAAGAGGTGTCTACGGACGCCAAGAAGCAGGCTAGGTTTTGGAAGGGTCTCAACCCCAAGTTGCGTCGTGATCTCCACCTGCATCATTGTGATACATTCCAGGCTCTTGTGAACAAGGCCATTAATGCAGAGACAACTCAGCTCACTTACGAGGAGTCCCGTAAGCACACCCGTGATTTGGGATCTTCCTCCGGTTCTAGTTCTCAGAAGCGCCGGATTTGGGTTTCGAACTCCGCTCTTCCACCTGGATATGCACCGAGGCTATCTTATGTGGCGTCTCACCTAGTTCAGTTACATGCTTCACCCAGGCCTATTGGTAGACCGCCTGTCAGTGTGGGTCCACGTCCAACTTCAGGGACTTGCTTCACATGCGGGAAGCCAGGACACTATGCACGTGACTGCTCTCAAGCCAGTTATGCTCCACCCCAGCCCGAGAAGTCTTTTGGCCGTGGTAAGCCACCATGCAAGATGATCAGTGTCAAGTCAGCTCCCACTAAAAGTGGACATGTGCATCACGTCTCAGCTAAAGACGCTCATGATGATCCGGATGTCGTTCTTGGTACACTCTTTGTCAATTGCCATCCAGCATCGGTTTTGTTCGATACTGGAGCATCTCATTCCTTCATTTCTGAAAGCTATGCTAACTTTCACAACATGTCATTTTGGGATATGCCCTCTCCACTAGTCATTCAAACCCCTGGATCCAAATGGCAAACTTCCAGTGTAAGCCATGGTAATGAAATCCTTGTTGACAGACTTGTATTCCTTGCCTCACTTGTAGCCCTCAAGTCTCTGAGATATTAACATCATCTTGGGTATGGACTGGATGAAAGCTCATTATGCCAAGATTGATTGTTATACCAGGTCCGTTCAGCTTACACACCCATCTGGCAAGATAGTCACTGTCTCCACTAGAGTTGCAAGGCGTCAGCTCTATTCTCTTAATGCCAGCCCTCTTCCATACCTTGAAGATATCCCGGTAGTCCGTGACTTTCCGGATGTCTTTCCAGAGGAACTGCCAGGTGTTCCACCTGACAGAGATGTAGAGTTCGTCATAGATCTTATCCGTGAACCGCTCCAATCTCTAGGAGACCTTATAAGATGGCACCCTTAGAACTAGCCGAGCTTAAGAAACAACTTGATGAGTCCTTGCAAAAGGGTTTCATCCGTCCTAGTTCTTCTCCTTGGGCTTGCCCGTCCTCTTCGTCAAGAAGAAGGATGGTACGGACCGGATGGTTGTAGACTATCGTCCCGTTAATTTGGTCACGATAAAGAACAAATATCCGCTCCCCAGGATCAATGACCTGTATGATCAGCTCGCTGGATCCTCAGTCTTTTCCAAGATGGATTTGAGGTTAGGATACCACCAAATCAAGATTAGAAACGGGGACATTCCTAAAACGGCTTTTGTCACTCGTTATGGCCGGTACGAGTACACTGTCATGTCCTTTGGTCTAACCAACGCTCCAGCTACATTCTCTCGCTTGATGAACTCGATCTTCATGGAGTACTTAGATAAGTTCGTCGTGGTTTACCTTGATGATATCCTTATTTACTCGAAGAACGAGGAAGAGCATGCCGAACATCTTAGACTTGTGTTAGAAAAACTCAGAGAGCACCGCCTTTATGCCAAGTTCTCCAAGTGTGAATTTTGGTTGCCAGAAGTGAGCTATCTGGGCCACGTGATATCTCGTAAGGGCATTGCTGTCAACCCCGAGAGAGTTAAGGCCGTTCTCGATTGGGCTCCACCTGAAACCGTTAAACAAGTTAGGAGTTTCCTTGGTCTAGCCAGCTATTGTCGCCGCTTTGTTGAAAACTTCTCCAAAGTGGCCAAACCTCTCACGGAACTTCTCAAGAAAGATAAAAAGTTTGAGTGGTCCCCGCAGTGTGAGTACAGTTTTCAGGAACTGAAAAGACGCCTGACTTTTGCTCCCATACTTGTGCCACCGGATTTCACTAAAGACTTTGTTATCTCTTTACGGACGCCTCACGGCGAGGGACTAGGTTGCGTTCTTATGCAGGATCGTCATCATGTGATTGCCTATGCATCTCGTCGAGTTGCATCCACATGAGGAGAATTATCCTACACATGATCTAGAGCTTGCGGTAGTAGTCTATGCACTCAAGACCTGGCGACACTACCTTCTTGGTAAACGCTGCGAGGTCTACACCGATCACCAGAGTCTCAAGTATATCTTCACCCAACCAGATTTGAACCTTAGGCAAAGACGTTGGTTGGAGTTGATCTCAGATTATGATCTCGGGATTACCTACACCCCAGGAAAAGCTAATGTCATGGCTGATGCGCTAAGCCGTAAATCCTGTTGCAACAATCTCATGTTGCAGCAGGGTCAACCACTTCTCCATGAGGAATTTTGTAAGCTTAACCTTCACATAGCTCCTCACGTATTCCTTTCTACCTTGGTGGCGAAACCTACTCTCAAGGATCAGATCATTACCGACCAGAAGTTTGATAGGGGTGTTATCCGCATCAAGAGAAACATTAAGAAGGGAGTTGGTGGATGTTTCTCTATGGATGATCGAGGTGTTGTTTTCTTTGAGAATCGCTTGGTGGTTCCCAAGAGTCAACATCTTCGACAATTGATCCATAAGGAGGCGCATGAATCTCCTCTCACGATTCATCCCGGTAGTACTAAGATGTATCAGGACCTACGCCAGAGGTTCTGGTGGACTAGGATGAAGAGAGAAATTGCTCAGTTAATTGCTAACTGTGACGTTTCTCATCGCGTTAAGGCAGAGCATCGAGACCTCTTTGGCACCCTTCAGCCTTTAGCTATTCCTGAGTGGAAATGGGATAAAGTTGGTATGGACTTCATCACGGCTTTCCGGGACCAAGAAAGGGAATAACGCTATCTTCGTAGTCGTTGATCGTCTTTCCAAAGTGGCTCACTTCCTTCCTGTTCGAGAGAGTATCACCGCTAGTCAGCTCACCGACTTATATATTCTCGAATAGTGTCACCTCGAGTTGTTCCACGAGAGATCAGTTCAGACCGTGACAGTCTTTTCTCTTCTCATTTCTGGGAGAGTTTCCAAACTGCCATGGGAACCCATCTTTCCTTCAGTACCGCTTTCCACCCACAGTCGAGTGGTCAGGTGGAAAGGGTCAACCAAATTCTCGAGGACATACTTAGAGCTTGCGTTATCTCATTCGGTATGGATTGGAAGAAATGTCTTCCTTTTGCCGAGTTTGCTTATAACAATAGTTATCAATCCAGTCTCAAGAAAGCTCCTTTTGAGACTCTCTATGGACGAAGATGTCGAACACCTTTGAACTGGTCAGAAACCGGTGAAAGACAATTGTTTGGACCGGACATGATCCAGGAGGCAGAAGAGCAAGTTCGCATCATTCGTGAGAACTTGAAAACATCCCAGTCTCGTCCAAAGAGCCAGTATGATCGTCATCATAAGGATATGACTTATGAAATTGGCGACAAAGCTTACCTTCAGGTTACTCTTCTGAAGGGTACCCATCGTTTCGGTATCAAGGGCAAGTTGGCTCCTTGTTACATTGGTACTTTTCGCATTCTCTCTAAATGAGGAGAGGTTGCCTACCAGTTGGAACTACCCCCATATCTTTCCAGAGTGCATGATGTTTTCCACGTCTCTCAACTCAGGCGTTGCTTCTCGGATCCTATCCATGGAGTGGACCACGAAACGCTTGATCTCCAAGATAACCTCACATATCGAGAGTACCCGGTTCGCATTCTTGATCAAGAAGAGCGTGTTACCCGACGTCATAACATCAAGTTTCTCAAGGTTCAATGGTCTCATCATTCCGAGAGAGAAGCTACCTAGGAGCGAGAAGATCGTCTCCGACTGGAGTACCCCACTTTCTTTCCGTCAACCCCCGAATCTCGGGACGAGATTCTTTCAAGTGGGGGCGAGTTGTCACATCCCTAGTTCTGGTATGCTCAAGGCTAGAGTCATGTGTGCATCATGTTTAAATTCCATTTAAATTTTGAAATGAGGATTTGTGAAACCCTCAGCATCATTTCTGGAAATGACCCAGATAAAAATTGCTCCAAAAGGGTCCAAGAAAATGTTCATGTTGTTCTCTGAAAATATTGGACAGAGATGAAAATAAAATCAATATTTTTAGGAACTCATAAGTATTTATTTTGGGCATTTGGATTAATCCGATAATTATTTGCATTGGATATATAATATATGTGTATATATATATATATATAATATGTCCAAAAAATATGCCATTTGTTGAGAAGCTCTGGAATAATACCACTAGTTCCTACAAAAATTGGCATCAGGAAATACAATTATTTAGTATTATTATTAAATCAAAACAAATGTCAGAATAATTAAAAAAACAGAACAAAACAGAACAGGGAACTTACCTGGCGCCTCTGGCCGGCCCGTTCCTGTTCTGGCCCAGCCCACCAGGGGCATAGCCGTCTTCCTCCTCTTGCCAGTAGGCAGAGGGGAAGCGGTGCCCGACGCCGTGCGCGCCGGCACGCAGCTGCCTGCCTGGCGTCCTCCTCGTCGCCCTGGAACGCCCAGACGACGCCACGCGCCCCCCGGACCCTCTCACTCTCCCCCAGTCCTCTCCTCTCCTCTCCCTCGCTTTCTCTCTCACGGCAGAACGCCACCGCCGCCGCCGACGAGCTCCACCGTAGCCACCGCCTCCCCCTCACCTCTCCGACACGCGCAGGAGCTCCGTCTCCTCGCTCTGTAGCCTCTCCTCCAAGCTGTGCATCGCCGGACGCCCCGTGGAGTCGTCTCCATTGCCTTCATCACCTCTGGCCGCCGTGGATCTCCGTCGCCGCTCACCGCCATCAGCGCCTTCCCCGAGCTCGCTGTCGTCTCTTCCGGTCCCCTGTGAGCCCCCCGCGTCAGTTACCCCTCCTCTCCTGCCTCCCCGTGCGCCGTAGCCGCGCGACCGCTCGAGCCGAGCTCCGGCCGCCGCCGCGAGCTCCGCTCCGGCGCCCCCGCAGCCTCCCACCTGCTTCCCTGGATGCGGACGACGACGGGCTACGCCCCGGTGGTCTCCGCGCGTCCAGCCGCCGCTCGTAGCGCAAGTCCGGCGAGTCGCCGCCGCGTTGTTGGTCGCCGCCGGCCAAAACTCCGGCGGGCTGACGTGGATGCTTAGTTAGGTGCTAATCACCGCTCAATTAACCCCCTGACACTAAACAGTGGGCCCCAGCGCCACTAATCCTATTATTAGAACTAGTCATCAGCCCCGTGCATCGCACGGGTTGCACTTCAGAAATAAAGATCGATAAAAGCTTTGTGATGACATCTGAAAAAATACAAATTTTATGATATTTGCTAGACCTAAGAATTCCTTTTCCTACATACTGTTATAAGTTGTTTTTTGTTCTTCATTTAGTTATTCGTGTTCTACTCAAAAAATATATAAACACAACAGTTTATGTATTTCTTTATTTCCTGCCAAGGGAAAATGAAGAAAACATAGCAATGTAACAAAAAATACGACAAACATAAAGCACAGATATAAGCTCTGATATAATTGATGGATGCTACACTGCAACTAAAGCCAAAAGGCCAATGTATAATTACATGTGCATGGGAAAAATGGTCTAGAAAACAACTCAATTAGAATCCCCTAAATTCTACTGCGTACTCAGAGTTCCTACAACAGTGAAGAAGCCACAGTGCAATCCCGCATATCTATTGCAAATAAAGCAACCAAGCATGAAGGACCATTCATGCCCTGCAGCATGCTTCCATGATCACCATTAAGCTTCCTCTGTATCCTGCTAGACGGCCATGAGTGCAGCATGACCATTGGCGCCATGAATATGTGATCAGTGAGCTATCAAGAAATCTAGTAATTGCCTTTTCTTAAACACAGTCCAAAACGTTTAATGACGGGACCATTATAGCCCAAGATGTAACAGCAGTTCCTTCAATATTTTGTACTGAGTGTAGTCCAAATTTCAGATGGACTAACATCAACACATTAACACTAAATATAGCAATTCCTAGTAGAATGGATCATTCACTATACCAAATCATTGTAAAAGTCCCTATACCATATAGCAGCAATAATATGTCCGTGTGGTTCTTGTTTATAAGAGAAGATATATTAGAATATGGTTTATTGCACAAACGTAGAGGCAACGGCAAGAGCTAACTCCACGTTTTATTTTAGTTGTAACTCCACCTTCTTTGGAGCTGTAACTCCACGTTCTTGGTCTAGGTAAAAAAACTAATGATTTCTGGGTCCGGCTAGAGGATATTCCAAGCAGTGAATCAGCCAAACGTTTTTCTAGTTATATCGGCCAGGTTTCCCGCAAAAAAGAATTTCGGCCAGGCGCATTGAATTTGAACTCATAGTGTCCAGATCCCAACTGTCTCCCGGTTCTTTTTTTAGACGTGTCTTCTTATTCTTTTGTACTTTATCTCTTGTATATTGCATGTCCGATTCGTTTACTATTTAATCCCGCAGGTACCAAACTTATTTCCCACGGTTATTTCCTATCCTTAAAATCAGGATCTAACATAATGATTTTTTTTATGATGTGGATTATTGTAGATTTCCGTATATGGTTTGTTAGGAGGGATGATTTTTTCTGCTAGTCATACGTGCGTGTAGGTTGGGTCAGATTGTTTCCTTTTTCTCTCTTTTTTTTAGAACAGGGTTGATTTTTTTCTGCTAGTCATGCATACGTGTAGGTTGGGTCAAATTGTTTCTTTTCTCCGGCAAGATTAATGTAACATAAATTGTAAGGTCAAGATAATCAATTACATAGATCAAACGGTTAATATACTTTTAATGATGTGGATTAACATGAGAGTTCGTATGGTGCCTCGAATTCCGTATATGGTTTGTTAGGAGGGATGATTTTTTCTGCTAGTCATACGTGCGTGTAGGTTGGGTCAGATTGTTTCCTTTTTCTCTCTTTTTTTAGAACAGGGTTGATTTTTTTCTGCTAGTCATGCATACGTGTAGGTTGGGTCAAATTGTTTCTTTTCTCCGGCAAGAGTAATGTAACATAAATTGTAAGGTCAAGATAATCAATTACATAGATCAAACGGTTAATATACTCTTAATGATGTAGATTAACGTGAGAGTTCGTATGGTGCCTCGAATTAGTAAATATATAAGATAATCTAACCCCCCTGTTTAACCCGTGTCACTGACGTGTCGACCCCACACGTCAGGTTTGACCAGTCAGCGCTGCTGACTTGCTGACGCAAGCATGATGCAATTATTAATTTTCTGGATTTAAATTAAATCAGGAAAATTCCAGAAAATTAGTAAAACTTCTAAAAATCATAGAATTTCAACCGTAGCTCAGATTGAAATAATTTTTATATGAAAAATTATCAAAAAAATGCAATCTATCCATTTGTACTAGTTTCATGCATGCCAAACCAACTTATACCTATTGTATAAGTGAAACACTAAAATGGCATATATAAGAGCTTAATCTGGAGTTGCATTTGAACCCTCGATTCAAATGGACTTCATTCAATTTGAATACTAGTTGCATTAGCTCAAACAGCATCACATCTTCATGCCATGTTCATGCACAATATTGTTGCATATGCTTGTGTATTGATTGTTGGCACCGTTCCTTCTCGATAGGTCCAGCTCCGGAGAGTGCTCGAGAGTACCTGTCTGTGAAGTAGTGCCTCCCTTGTTGATTTACCAGGCAAGCAAATCCCCTTGTTCATTCCGATACAATCCTACTCTCTCGCTCCTGCTCTCAGTTATAGCATTAGGACAACAACGATTCATCTGCTACTTTGTGCTGCGGTAGTTGAACCCATTCCTCTGTATGACATGTCATTGCCACAGTAAATAGTTGAAACCCACTAGCATGTGTAGGAGTTGATTGAGCCATGTTGTGTTCCTACCATGCCATGCCTGCTATTGCTTAGAGTCGTGTCAGGTCTGATTAATTGGGAATGAATTGGAGTGCAGTTCTATGTTCTGATTCTGAGAGTGAAGTGTTTGAAAAAGATTTTGTAAATGTAGCGGTGATAGGCCATGTAGGAGTAAATGGTGGGTTGTCTCATGGAACCGTCCTTAAGCACTTGAGTTCTATGTATGTTGTCCAATGACTCGATACTACCACACATTGGGTTCCGTAACTCGACCCCTTTCGACTTATTAACCAACTTGATCTCTGTCCGTGAGTCGCAACTAGTTTCGGTGTTTGTAGGTAGTGCTATTTTTCTACCAAGTGGCACCCGGCAGGGTGGGCTTGGGACAGACTAAACAGTGTGGCACGGTGTACCAAGTGGCACCGGATGGTGGGCTTGGGAACCCTGCTCACATCGTTTGAGGCCGTGGCGAAACCTCGGCCGGATCTCCTTGTGGATGGAACCACGAATAGGCGATAAACACGGATTAGAGTCTTGTGTGGTTAGTCAGTCGTCGTGGCCGACACCCTCGCCAAAGCTTCCGCTTGAAGGTTGCCGAGATACATGACGTGTACATGGCGGTAAGTGGCGAGAGCGTGTGTGAAGAAGTACACCCCTGCAGGGTTAACATGATCTATTCGAATAGCCGGGTCCGCGGTTATGGACTTCTTGGATGCTTACGTGGTACATAGAGAACTTGAAGTGGATACTCTAAAATGCTCAAGACAAGTGTGAGTGCTATGGATGGCCTTCTCGTGAGGGAGACGGAATGAATCCATAGTAGTGTATTGATGTGGTGATTAGTGGACTGCAGTGCCGCTGCTTCACCTCAAAGAAGTTTCTCGTAGTCGTAGAACATGATAGCCACTGAGTCAAAGCTGGCTTGCTGCAACTAAACCCCACATTACCTTCTTGATACAAATGCATGTATGATAGGATTTGATGTAAGTCTTGCTGAGTACCTTTGTACTCACGTTGCTTTATTTATATTTTTGTAGTGGAGATTTCGGTCTTACTTGTAGTTCCGCTTGGACTTCGACGAGTAGCTTGTTACCTCAGCTACGATCTTTTACCCTTGGGAGGGTCTTGTAGATAGTCAGGCTTCTCAGCCTTTTTCTTTTGTAGTTGTCTGTACTCAGACATGTAATGCTTCCGTTGCTTGTATGCTCTGAATGATGGGTCATGTGGCCCCTGTTTGTATTTAATGCTATGTGGCTCTTCTGGGCCTTTATCTATATGAGTTTGCGTTATGTTGTGATGCCATGTTGTACAACACATACTTGCATGTTATGCGTACGTGCAACGTGTATTGCTATGTGTGGGATCCGACAACCTAGTTGTCTATCCTTGGTAGCCTCTCTTATGGGGAAATGTAGTCTAGTGCTTCCACCGAGCCATGGTAGTCCACTACAGCCCGGTTTACCGGAGTCCTGCTAGCCCAGCACTACTGCTCCGGAACACTTAGACTGGCCGGCATGTGATTCACTTCGTTCCTGTGTCTGTCCCTTCGGGGAAATGTCACGCGGTGACATCCAGAGTCCTGCCTAGCCTGCTATAGCCCGGGTTCCCGGAGTCCTGTTAGCCCAGTTGCTACAGCCCGGATTCACACGCTGGCAATCGACATGCTCGATGTTGTTTCATGTATGCCTGTCCCGTAAGTTAGTGCCACTTTGGGTTCACGACTAGTCATGTCGGCCCGGTTCTCTGTCATATGGATGCTAGCGACACTATTATATACGTGAGCCAAAAGGCGCAAACGGTCCCGGGCCATGGTAAGGCGACACCCGTGGGAATACCGTGCGTGAGGCCGCAAAGTGATATGAGGTGTTATATGCTAGATCGGTGTGACTTAGAATCGGGGTCCTGACAGTGATATACATGTTATTGATGTGTACCTTACTAATGCTCGCAGTAGCACCTGGGTATTTGATGCTGGTTCTGTTGCTAATATTTGCAACTCAAAATAGGGACTACGGATTAAGCGAAGATTGGCTAAGGACGAGGTGATGCGCATGGGAAATGGTTCCAGAGTTGATGTGATCGCCGTCACCACGCTACCTCTACATCTACCTTTGGGATTAGTTTTAGACCTGAATATTGTTCGTTGGTGCCAGCGTTGAGCATGGACATTATATCCGGATCTTGTTTGACGCCAGACGGTTATTCATTTAAATCAGAGAATAATGGTTGTTCTATTTATATGAGTAATATCTTTTATGATCATGCACCCTTGAAGAGTGGTCTATTTTTCTTGAATCTCGACAATAGTGACACACATATTCATAGTATTGAAGCCAAAAGATGCCGAGTTGATAATGATAGTGCAACTTATTTGTGGCACTGCCGTTTGGGTCATATTTGTGTAAAGCTCATGAAGAAACTCCATTCTGATGGAATTTTTGAATCACTTGATTATGAATCACTTGGTACTTGCGAATCATGCCTCATGGGCAAGATGACTAAAACTCCGTTCTCCGGAACAATGGAGCGAGCAATAGATTTGTTGGAAATCATACATACTCATGTACGTGTTCCAATGAATATTGTGGCTCATGGCGGGTATCATTATTTTCTCACCTTCACAGATGATTTGAGAAGATGTGCGTATATCTACTTGATGAAACATAAGTCTGAAACATTTGAAAAGTTCAAAGAATTTCAGAGTGAAGTGGAAAATCATCGTAACAAGAAAATAAAGTTTCTACGATCTGATCATGGAGGAGAATATTTGAGTTACGAGTTTGGTCTTCATTTGAAGCAATGCGGAATAGTTTCGCAACTCACGCCACCCGGAACACCACAACGTAATGGTGTGTCCGAACATCGTAATCATACTTTATTAGATAGGATGCAATCTATGATGTTTCTTACTGATTCACCGCTATCATTTTGGGGTTATGCTTTAGAGACGGCTGCATTCACGTTAAATATGGCACCATCTAAATCCGTTGAGACGACACCTTATGAACTATGGTTTGGCAAGAAAACCAAGTTGTCGTTTCTTAAAGTTTGGGGCTGCGATGCTTATGTGAAAAAGCTTCAACCTGATAAGCTCGAACCCAAATCGGAAAAATGTGTCTTCATAGGATACCCAAAGGAGACTCTTGGAGGCAAGATATTCGTTGCTAAGAATGGATCCTTTCTAGAGAAGGAGTTTCTCTCGAAAGAAGTGAGTGGGAGGAAAGTAGAACTTGATGAGGTCACTATACCTTCTCCCTTATTGGAAAGTAGTTCATCACAAAAATCTGTTCCTGTGACTCCTACACCAATTAGTGAGGAAGCTAATGATGATGATCATGTAGCTTCAGATCAAGTTACTACCGAACCTCGTAGGTCAACCAGAGTAAGATCCGCACCAAAGTGGTACAGTAATCCTGTTCTGGAGGTCATGTTACTTGACCATGACGAACCTACGAACTATGAGGAAGCGATGATGAGCCCAGATTCCGCAAAATGTCTTGAGGCCATGAAATCTGAGATGGGATCCATGTATGAGAACAAAGTGTGGACTTTGGTTGACTTGCCCGATGATCGGCAAGCCATCGAGAATAAATGGATCTTCAGGAAGAAGATTGATGCTCACAGTAATGTTACTGTCTACGAAGCTCGATTTGTCACGAAAGGTTTCGACAAGTTCAAGGAGTTGACTACGATGAGACCTTCTCACCCGTAGCGATGCATAAGTCTGTCCGAATCATGTTAGCAATTGCTGCATTTTATGATTATGAAATTTGGCAAATGGATGTAAAGGCTGCATTCCTGAATGGATTTCTAGAAAAAGAGTTGTATATGATGCAACCTGAAGGTTTTATCAATCCAAAGGATGCTAACAAAGTGTGCAAGCTCCAGTGATCCATTTATGGACTGGTGCGGGCATCTCAGAGTTGGAATAAACTTTTTGATAGTGTGATCAAAGCATATGGTTTTATACAGACTTTTGTAGAAGCCTATATTTACAAGAAAGTGAGTGGGAGCTATGTAGCATTTCTGATATTATATGTGGATGACATATTGTTGATTGGAAATGATGTAGAATTTCTGGATAGCATAAAAGGATACTTGAGCAAGAGTTTTTCAATGAAAGACCTCGGTGAAGCTGCTTATATATTAGGCATCAAGATCTATAGAGATAGATCAAGACGCTTAATTGGACTTTCACACAGCACATACCTTGATAAAGTTTTGAATAAGTTCAAAATGGGTCAAGCAAAGAAAGGGTTCTTGCCTGTGTTAGAAGGTGTGAAGTTGAGTCAGACTCAATGCCCGACCACTGCAGAAGATAGAGAGAAAATGAAAGTTGTGCCCTATGCTTCAACCATAGGCTCTATCATATATGCAATGTTGTGTACCAGACCTGATGTGTGCCTTGCTTTTAGTTTAGTAGGGTGGTACCAAAGTAATCCAGGAGTGGATCACTGGACAGCGGTCAAGAACGTCCTGAAATACCTGAAAAGGACTAAGGATATATTTCTTGTTTATGGAGGTGACAAAGAGCTCGTCGTAACTGGTTACGTCGATGCAAGCTTTGACTCTGATCCAGATGAATCTAAGTCACAAACCGGATATGTATTTATATTGAACGGTGGAGCTGTCAGTTGGTGCAGTTCTAAGCAAAGCGTCGTGTCCCCATCTACATGTGAAGCGGAGTACATATCTGCTTCGGAAGCAGCAAATGAAGGAGTCTGGATGAAGGAGTTCATATCCGATCTAGGTGTCATACCTAGTGCATCGGGTGCAATGAAAATCTTTTGTGACAATACTGGTGCAATTGCCTTGGCAAAGGAATCCAGATTTCACAAGAGAACCAAGCACATAAAGAGATGCTTCAATTCCATCTGCGATCAAGTCAAGGAGGGAGACATAGAGATTTGCAAGATACATACAGATCTTAATGTTGCAGACCCGTTGACTATGCCTCTCTCACGAGCAAAACATGATCAGCACCAAGACTCCATGGGTGTTACAATCATTACTGTATAATCTAGATTATAGACTCTAGTGCAAGTGGAGACTGAAGGAAATATGCCCAAGAGGCAATATAAAGTTGTTATTTATATTTCCTTATATCATGATAAATGTTGATTATTCATGCTAGAATTGTATTAACCGGAAACTTAGTACATGTGTGAATACATAGACAAATAGAGTGTCACTAGTATGCCTCTACTTAACTAGCTCATTGAATCAAAGATGGTTAAGTTTCCTAGCCATAGACATAAGTTGTGATTTGATTAACAGGATCACATCATTAGAGAATGATGTGATTGACTTGACCCATTCCGTTAGCTTAGCACTTGATCTTTTAGTATGTTGCTATTGCTTTCTTCATGACGTATACATGTTCCTATGACTATGAGATTATGCAACTCCCGAATACCAGAGGAACACTTTGTGTGCTATCAAACGTCACAACGTAACTTGGTGATTATAAAGATACTCTACAGGTGTCTCCGATGGTGTTTGTTGAGTTGGCATAGATCGAGATTAGGATTTGTCACTCCGATTGTCGGAGAGGTATCTCTGGGCCCTCTCGGTAATACACATCACTATAAGCCTTGCAAGCAATGTGACTAATGAGTTAGTTACGGGATGATGTATTACGAAACGAGTAAAGAGACTTGCCGGTAACGAGATTGAACTACGTATTGAGATACCGACAATCGAATCTCGGGCAAGTAACATTCCGATGACAAAGGGAACAACGTATGTTGTTATGCTGTTTAACCGATAAAGATCTTCGTAGAATATGTAGGAACCAATATGAGCATCTAGGTTCCGCTATTGGTTATTGACCCGAGATGAGTCTCGGTCATGTCTGCATAGTTCTCGAACTCGTAGGGTCCGCACGCTTAACATTCTATGACGATCGGTATTATGAGTTTATGTGTTTTGATGTACCGACTGTTGTTCGGAGTATCGGATGTGATCACAAACATGACGAGGAGTCTCGAAATGGTCGAGACATAAAGATCGATATATTGGATGACTATGTTTGGACATCAGAATGGTTCCTGGTGAGTTCGGGCATTTACCGGTGTACCGTGAGGTTACCGGAACCCCCCGTGGAGTCAATGGGCCTTAATGATCCATAGTGGAAAGGAGGAGGAGGCGGCCAAGATGGGGGTGCCCCCCCCCCCAAGCCCAATCCGGATTGGGAGGGGGGTCGCCTCCCTTTCCTTCTCTTCTTCTCCCCCTTCCTTCCCTCTCCTACTCCAACTAGGGAAGGGGGAATCCTACTCCCACCGGGAGTAGGACTCCCCCTTGGGCGCGCCTAGGAGGGCGGCCCTCTCCCCCGCCTACACTCCTTTATATACGGGGGAGGGGGCACCCAATAGACACACAACTTGATCATTGATCTCTTAGCCGTGTGCGGTGCCCCCCTCCACTATAATCCTCCTCGGTCATATCGTTGCAGTGCTTAGGCGAAGCCCTGCAACGGTAGCTTTTCTTCATCACCATCATCACGCCGTCGTGCTGACAAAGCTGTCCCTCGACACTCTGTTGGATCGAGAGTTCGTGGGACTTCACCGAGCCGAACGTGTGCAGATCGCGGAGGTGTCGTACTTTCGGTACTAGGATTGGTCGATCGTGAAGATATACGACTACATCAACCGCGTTGTCGGCACGCTTACGCTTACGGTCTACGAGGGTACGTGGACTACACTCTCCCCTCTCGTTGCTATGCATCACCATGATCTTGCGTGAGCATAGGAATTTTTTGAAATTACTGCGTTCCCTAACACATTCCCCCACCTTTCGATCCCCTAGCCCGCATCAAGCGTCCCCTAATTCGCCGGAAAGCCATGATGCACCGCAAGATCAAGTACTACAAGATGCTGACGTCGGAGTGCCGCGTAGAAATCGGGGCACTGGTCGGTCCCATAGACCTCCATTCCAAAGCTTGCTTTGCGGCGGGCCAATCCCTGAGTTCTCTGGAGCCAAGCTACGAGGAGGAGGAAGCCGATCCAATGTTCATCGCGGAGGTCGCGGCGCAGAAGGCCCCCGATGGTTATGAGACGATGGACTTCGACTTCGTGCCGGCGTCCGGGTCCCCCATGGTGTTGGCGGACCAGCGGTTCAACCTAGCGATACTAAAGGAGGACCTGGAGGCAGAGGCTCAACTCGACGCGGAGCGCGCGCATGCCGCTGCCATCGAGGCTCTCCTGTAGGCGGAACCGGATGTCGTGGATGTGAACCGGGCAGTGGAGGCTCAACTCGACGCGGATTGCGCGGATGCCGCTGCCATCGAGGACCTCCTGCAGGCGGAAACGGACGTCCTGGACTTGAGCCGGGCGGCGGAGGCTCAACTTGATGCGAATCGCGCGGATGCCGGTGCCATCAAGGCCCTCCTGCAGGCGGAACCGGACGTCCTCGACTTGAACCGTGTGGTGCTCTCGTCCGTGCAGAGCATCCGCACGCTCCGCGTGAACGAGTAGCTGGAGGCCGAGGACAACAACGGTGCAGAGACACACATCGGCAGCTACGGCTGGTTAGCGCCGGCAGCCAAAGACCACGAGGTTGTCTTGTTCCACGAGTAGTGATAGTTTTTCTTTATGTTGTTGTTTTTAGGGATCTTTTGCTGTGTAAAACATATATTGTTACGCAAGTCGCGTGACTTTCATCATTTGGGTCAGTCTACCATTTCAGGCGGTTGGATGAATATCCTACGTCTCCTAACCCTTCTTCCTCACCTCTTCTTCTTCCCCAACAGACCACCGCACGGGCTGTACGGATCCACACCAACATGTGATTGGATAAACATAATGTATGAACGAAAATTATCTGTCAGTGATAGCACGTGTTAGTGAGGGTGCGTTCCCTTGGTTGGGTTTGCGGCATGCAGGAGCGACTGTGTGAGGGTGCGGTGCGATCGCGGCATGCAGGAGCGACCATGTGAGGGTGCGGTTCCATACAAACACCGTTTGATGTGTCAATTAATGCGTATTTTTTTCTCCAAAGCCCAAAGAACTAACCATCTCACTCCTCATCGCTTGATTAATGCAGCGCCATGCAAACAAACCTTCTCACTTCCGCATGCATGCAAGGGTACATTAATGTCCTTGGTTGCTAGTACGAGGCAAACCCCATCAATTTTGGCTCGATTAGTGCTAGTGGCCTTTTGCAAATTGTAATTTTGATATACTGGCCTGGTGTACAAAAAAATGGAGGTAGTAACTATTTGACTTCCTTCCCCATTGCGGCGACGTCGACGATATCTCGAACGTTGTGGTTTGGCGAAGTGCGTTCGACGGAGAATACCCTTGAGGGAGATCACGGTAAGTCGTTCGCAAGTGCCACCTGCAAGCCGAGACAACCGCCTTATTTGCATCCAGGAAGTCCGTTGAACCAAAGGACATAAATGTACCGGTACTACTGGTACACAATAGCGTCGTCCGTCCAGCTTAGTGCGGTAAGGTGGTTTCTCGAAGAAGACGATGGAGAAGCGGAGTTAGCGAAGAGTGAAATGATGGTTGCTTCGTCCGTGCTTTGTGATTTGATGCCTCACGGCTTTGTTATTTGTGATAGAAGGGACAGGGGAGTAGACTGTGTGCTCTATACTATACATGCGTCCAAGCACGGGAGAAAGAGGAGAGACGTTGCATTTTTCTATTGCTTCAATCAATCAATCAGGGAGCTTCGGTTCCATATTTTTGGCTTTGGCAGCACCGTCCACAAATGGTTCCCATCAATGACAAAATCTATTTTCACATTTGGCTACACATTGTGGATGCCCTTAAACGTACCACTTTGTTTTGCTACTGTGTGCTATCTATACAAATCCCAATTATATTGATCTAAAAAATTATAGAATCAAGATTAGTAAAAAGGAGGTGATTTTGCCGCACGGATGGCGTGGGAGGTTTCTTATTTTTAGAGGACGTTGGCCTGGCGGTTTGCTAACATGCGGTCCCACGTGTCAGTGCTTTACCAAGACGATCCGCATCCCACATAAGGCAAAACAATGGCAGAAGCAACACGTGGTTAACTTGAAGAAGATGAGGGAGAAGCAGATTCAACAATGAGTGAAATGATGGTTGCTTCGTTCCTCCAACTTATTTTTTTACTAGAATTATTATTACTTCGTCCCTCCAACTTAACTGCAGGAAAGGTGCAGCTTTCTGATTTGACACCTCATTGCTCATTACTACACCGGCGCCATAACTGGGGTGCTTCACCCCTGCTACTCTGCACTGTATATCGGTATGGCACGTGGACCCGGTAGCTTCATGTCCCACATGTCGGCGAAAGGGACTAGACCATTTATCAAAGCGAGCGCTCCACTCTTACGATGGAGGAGCACACGACACGGCGACCCAGTGAACTGTCACTTGTACTATATACTAGTACTATAGTTTTGTTGTTTTGCACGATCCATCGATACAAAACCGATTAAACAGGATAGGGCGGGATTTTTCCCGTGCGGTAGATGATACTGGCCATACATTTCAAAGGCAATTTTAATGTATGCAAACTGAATAATTAAGTAACAATATGATATCTAGTAAAACTAAAAACACATATGATTTATTATGTTAGAGTGTAGTAGTAGTGTTGTATTGCATAGTTGTTAGATGTAACATGCGAGAACGTGTAGAGATGTAGTTTTGGAGGGCCTATAGAGAGAAAGCATAATACGGTCACCGAACTTCAGAATACGCTCATTATGGTCACTATATACGTTTTGCGGTGATTATATGATCACTTGCTCACTGTTCAGCATCGGATTGCACTCTATTGACCGGCCAAATAGTCTGCCTGGCACCATGTTGACTAGTTAAATTGACCACATTCCTTGTGGGTCCCACCTGTCAGTTCGCATAGGAAAAAGGTCAGATAAACACAAATTTACGCAGGCGCGATCGAGAAGACTCCAACCCGTGCGCGGGAATCACCTGGTTGTGTATGTGTTTGTCAGGGCCTGATGTGTGCGCCTGCACGTGTAGGTTAAGAGCTTGAGCGTGAGAGTGTGTGTTGGTCGTGTGGTGGGTGCATGCATGCGTGCGTGTGTGCGTGTGAGTGTTGGTGCGTGTGTGGCTGCGTGTGTACGTGTGAGAGTTGTGTGCGTGCGTGAGTGGCTGCATGTGTTCGTGTGAGTGTTGCGTGCATGCAGTTCATGTGCATGCGTGCATGTGTGTATAATCACCACACCATCTCCTGTGTGTTAAAACAGACGGCTCAGCATACCAATACAACGCCACCTTGTCCGCTGTGCCCGCGGTCATGACTTCGAACCACCGTCCAATATTCTTTTTGTCGTTTCTTTTCATTCTTACTAGCAAGAAGCCCGTGCGTTGCACGTAACATCAAGATGCATTTGTATGACTAGTTTATCTTGTGAGTGAAAAGGATGAACGAGGGAAGGCCTTATTTGAAAATGTGGAGAGGTGTATGGGTACCTTTTTGCAAAATTGCCATAGTTTCCTTCCTATCCGTCAGATATAAATGGGACGGCCTATATTGCAGGATGGCAGGCACACCATCATCACCAACTCTGTTTTTTATAAGAGTGTAGAAGAGCAGATACAAGCCGACATGTGGGCCCAATGGTAGTGATATAATGTGATGCAACACTAGAGGTGCCACGTGGAGCGTTTAACTGGTCAACTAGTCGTGTCTTGAGCAAATACAGAGCTGTACGGTGAGCCGTGACTGTATAATAACCACAAAACATAAATGCTGACCGTAATGAGTGGATTCTGAAGTCCAATGTACGTATCGTGCTTTCACTCCAAATACAATGATCATCACTGTATATATCGTGAGATAAAGATGAAACATGCGTGAATGTGCCGGGGGCTTAATTTTAGAGGATCTGGAGATAGTTTGTGTGCGTACGTGAAAGGGGCATAGAGGGGGGTGTATGCGATGGGGAGAGAGATGCTCTTCGTTTCTCTTTATTATGACTAACTTTATATGTAGTATAAAAATATAAAAATTCACAGTGCGGAATAAATATCATTGTGGGCACCATGCAACAAATTAATGTTCATACTCCTCCATATAACTCTGTAATGTTGTATATATGTAGAAATTATAAAATAATTTTTTGGCCACACTTTATTCAAAAGGAATGTTGTATGCGAAATAAACGTGGAGAGAAGGCTTTTTAGATCAATGGGGTACGTGATGTAACATGTGTGAATGTGTAGTTGATGTATTTGACAGGGCCTAGAGAGGTATGTGTGTGTATTACATATTCGAGAGAGGCATGGATAGAGGGGCCGGCGAGGGGAGGGGGCGTGGGAGAGATAGCACGAGAAATGAGAGAGGTCTAGAGAGACAGACTAATATGATGTCATGGCGAGAGATTCCCTTGAGTGTGTATATGCAAGGGGGGAGGGGATAGAGGCACGAGGAGATTTTTTTGTGTGGTGTCCGTGTTGGTATGTGTGGGTGTGAGAAGATAACGAGACCTGGGGGCAGAGGGTGTGTCACCATGTGAGGTCTGGTGGGTCGAGGTGAGGCCCTTGGTTTGGTTCCTGCGCCACATTGGTCGGCCCGTGACGCATTTAGGGAGACCCATGGATGACTTGTCGTACAAGAAAATGATAGCACAATTGTGAAGGACTCTGTGTCAACTGACAATGCCGACTAGGATTTGTAACCCTGGGTTCTCGGACTAAGGTAACCCCTTATCTCTGATATTACTATTCATCCAACCTAACTTTAAGGGGCATCCTACAGAATGCTCTGCTAGAATCATACTCCTCGATTAGGAAGAGAGGTGTGAGACAATGGTGAGAGACAGACCTAAAGATAATGTGCGTATAGGACACACATAGGCAGGTCTATGTATATAGAAAGGGTCGATGGGGATTGTGCGTGTGTATGCTTGTGAGAGGAAGAATGCTTGTGATAAAGGTTAGTGAAAACAGTCGTAAATGGTTACGAGAGGCAGGGAGGGTTATATCGAGAGCATGCATGCGAGAAAGTCACCTCGGGAGAGAGTGTGTGAGCATGTGTGAGAGACCACCGATGGAGAGTGAAACTACACGTAAAAGACTGATGTACACATTGATTAAAGATATAAATTGTATCCAAATATTAGGATGGGATCATGATATTTGCAATTCGCGTAAGGAACGGTCATTGATCCATCAGACATCTAGATTCTATCGAATTTTAGCATGTCTATGTAATTATTTGACATAATTGATCCACATAGTTCGTATTTTGAACTCCAGACAATGCATCGCTTTAGCAATCGAATATAAACGTGAGTATAGTTCATGATGTGTGTGTAAAGCACATTATACATACGAAAGTTACACAATGAACATTATAAATAGCTAGCTATGAACTAGTATATATTTGAGTTCAACTTAAGGTGGTTTAAAAAAAATCAAATTCAACATGAAGTTCATTCAATTATTTGAATTCGATATCATGGCATTTGTAAATCATACCTAAATTATGGGGGCACCAATCTTTGCTCTGATTTTGTACATAATAGCATATATAGTCGTGTACACAATAGATTCAAATTTAGCTCCTCCATTCCAAAATAATTGTAGTTATAGGATTTTCAAGTGTCCAAATTTCAAAAAGAAGCGGATAATTTAATGAGGTTTTCAAACATACAAGGTCAAATTTAACGTTGTCTATTTAGGTCAATCCTCAAAGTTCAAGAGTACTCTAAATGTGAATGCTTCTATTTCAAAATTTCGAACGAAGCTCCAAAAGAACCTCTACTCGCCCGAAACCGCGTGAGACCAATGTTTGGTAGTAGAAGGAAATTACTTTTCTAACTCCGACCCGTGAAACCTACCGACCCAACGTCCAAAGGTCTAAACCGGGGTAGGTTTGTAGCTTCATCTAGAGGCCACGCAAACGGCTCCGAAAAACATCATACACAATGGCCGCCTAAGAACACATGCGCGTGGCCAAAACCGCTCTCGCCCACTATTTGGGACACCTGGGATTACCATCCTACCCCCGACCCGCAGTAGGTCCGAAATTTAACAGGGGGGCAAAGTTTGTACTTTCCCCAAATTTCAAACAAGCGCGTCCCATCTGTTCAAAAAAGCCAAAAACAAGCGCGTCCTAGACCGAAACAAGGTTCTCCCTTAGCTCCCCCCGCCCCCATCTGATTCCCCATTCGTACTCCATGGGCGCCAAAACTACCTCTCCACCAGTCGCGAAACCCCCGCGTCCTCCGTCCGCCACCCCATCCCACGATCAATCGCCGCCCTCCTCCATCACACCGGAACCGATACCCCGACGTCGTTGTCCACCGCAACCTCAACCGCAACGCTATCCAAGGCTAGTAGTTGAATCCGAGGCCGAGCCATCTGTACCCAAGGCAGTTCAACCATGCCGTCCTGCGCCTCATCGCTGCCGCTCCAACTTCGCCACCGTCCACTGAGGGAGTCCTGCACTAAGGGGTCCTCGAGCGTCCGGCCTGTTATCCATGGGCCGGACGGGTGGGCTGTGAAGACATGAAGGCCGAAGACTCTACCCGTGTCCGAACTGGGCTCTCCTTGGCATGGGAGGCAAGCTTGGCGATCGACTATGAAGATTCCTTCTTATGTAACCGACTCTATGTAACCCTAGATCCCCCCGGTGTCTATATAAAATGGAGGGTGTAGTCCGGAAAGAATATACTCATTACCATAGTCATACAGGCTAGGCCTCTAGGGTTTAGCCATTACGATCTCGTGGTAGATCAACTCTTGTAACACTCATATTCATCAAGATCAATCAAGCAGGAAGTAGGGTATTACCTCCATAGAGAGGGCCCGAACCTGGGTAAACATCATGTCCCCTGTCCCCTGTAACCATCGAACTTAGACGCACAATTCGGGACCCCCTACCCGAGATCCGCCGGTTTTGACACCGACATTGGTGCTTTCATTGAGAGTTCCATTGTGACGTCGATGAAAGGTTCGATGGCTCGCCTTGTCCTTAAAGACAACATCACCTCCGGGGGAGTCCTGTCCCCAGGCCAAACCCTCCGGCTGGGCGGCTTTACCATGATCGCCCGTTCGGCCATTGAGCCGACGATGACCTCTCGGGCCATCGAAAACCCCCTTCGCATCAACTCCGAACACTCCAAGGAGATGGATCCGGCAGAGTTTTCGTCCTTGAACGAGCTCCTAGATCGCATTGCCGCTTTGGGAAATCGCTACAGATTACGATGGGATCAGGCCTAAAACCGATCAAGGAGAAATTAAAACTCCACCTGTCACCCACTAGATAGAGGTAGTCGAGGAGTTACGGCGAGCCTTCTTCTATGTCGAAGACAGACTATGTCTGGATCGCCAATCCGGGACAACCGGATACCCATCAGCGAAAGGATGCGACCAACCCTCCAAACATAGAATCGGACGGCAGTCCTAAACAATCAGAAGATACACCGGAACCCGGATTGTTGTGTCCAGAAGGTCTTCAGACTCCGGGTAATCGGTCGGGTTAGGGTTCGGATTTAATTCCACCCACACACCCGGACATTGACGCTCTCATGAGCATCAAACAGCAGTCTCAGGAAACAGTCCACCACTTTTGGGCCAGATTCCTGCTTGTCAAAGATAAGGTAAAAGATTGCCGCGACGAGGACGCGATATCAGCGTTCTGCAACAACTGCGCAGATGAAGGTATCCTTAACGCCATCAATCGCCGCCGCATACTAAAGTTTTCTGACTTAGCAACTATCGTACAAAAGTACAGCGCGATGGAAAGCGCCTGGAAAATTCAGGCAGCTTGCTGGGAACCATCGGTCCCAACTTAACTCCCCCTATAGGCGAAGAGGGCGCACCCCCGTGGCACGCCCTGTCCAACAGTCAAGAAACATAAGCCTATTACGCGACAAGGCATCGTTCTAGAGGGATGGCTCGATGGCCCATGCAAAATACAAACGGCACCAGATACCATGGCAACCCACAGCCTTAGAGCATGTTGGATACTCCGGCAGGTAGCCAAGAGCGGCGAGGACATCCTTATCAAGGACACCCCAGAATAGCACCCTCCAGAAAACGACGACACAAGAGTATTGACGGTCTTCGAGACATTCGCTTCTAACAACAAGCGCAAAAGGGCACTTCGCGACCTCGCCGAAGTCTGCCAAATCGCCGCAATAAACCCTTGGAACGACATGGCTATAACATTTAATGCCGGTGACGAACCGAGGTACAGGACAGTCCGAGTGCCAGCCGCATTAGTCCTCAGTCCTATCGTGGATGCGTTTCGACTTACTGAGGTCCTCATGGACGGCGGCGGCGGACTAAATCTCATTTATGAGGACACTCTCCACAAAATGGAAATAGACAGGAGCCGCATCAAGCAAAGTAGCACAACCTTCCACGGAATCATTCCAAGCCGGGAGTCACGATGCGCGGGCAAAATCAAACTTGACGTGGTATTCAGCACGCCGGAGAATTATCGGTCCGAAGAAATCACTTTCCAAGTGGCCCCTTTCAGCAGCGGATACCACGCCCTGTTGGGGCGGGATGCTTTCACACGCTTCCAAGCCATACCTCATTACGGGTATATGAAGCTCAAAATTCCTGGACCAAACGGTATAATCACTCTCGTCAGTGATCCAGACATAGCACTCCACACTAAAAACAAAATCGCATCCTTAGCCCTTGAGGCGCTATCTGAAGCCCTCGCGACCGAAGAGTTAACCGCACTGCGCTCCACGGTGGACAGGGACAATGTGATACTCGACAAACGCCCAAAATCCACCTCCTTCAAGCCAGCAGAAGAAATAGTCAAATTCCAGGTACACCCAACGGACCCCAAGAAGACAACATCTATCGGAGCACAACTGAAACCAATAGTTGACGCCGCACTACGAGAATTCCTGCGCGAAAACTGGGACATATTTGCCTGGCACCCTTCGGATATGCCAGGGATCCCACGCAAGCTGGCCGAACATAGCCTCAATATATTAAAGGGATTTAAACCGGTCAAGCAAACACTGCGACGCTTTTCCGAACCCAAGCGACAAGCCATGGGGGAGGAGCTGGCCAAACTTATCGAAGCCGGATTCATTAGAGAAATCCAACATCTGGACTGGCTGGCAAACTTGGTGATGGTACCAAAGAAGGACAAATCATGGCGCCTGTGTGTCGATTTCAAAGACCTCAACAAGGCTTGCCCTAAGGATCCCTCCCCCCTCCCCCGCATTGATCAAATCATTGACGCCACCGGAGGACATGATTCGCTGTGTTTCCTCGATGCATATTCCGGATACCATCAAATCAAAATGAAGGAGTCCGATCAAGCTACAACATCATTTATTACCCCATATGGGCTATTTTGCTTCAACACCATACCCTTCGGGCTCAAGAACGCCGGCGCCACATACCAACGTATGATTCAAACCTGCCTGGAGAAGCAGATCGGCAAGATAGTAGAAGCTTACGTCGATGACGTCGTCATCAAAACTAGGCACGTCGAAACACTAATAGACGACTTACGCCTTACATTCGACAACCTCCGTGCGTATGACATTAAACTCAACCCGGAAAACTTTGTCTTCGGCGTCCCTGTGAGAAAACTGCTAGGCTTCATAGACTCCAATAGAGCGATAGAAGCAAACCCAGCCAAAATCCGAGCCTTGTCACAGTTGGCCACACCAACAGACCTCAAACAAGTCCTAAAGCTAGCTGGTTGCATGGCAGTGTTAAGCCACTTTATCTCCAGATTAGGAGAAAAGGCACTACCACTCTATCGCCTCTTACGGCGCACCGATAACTTTGAATGGACAGACGCGGCGACTGCTGGACTGGAGGAAATAAAGGACCTCCTAGCAAGCAACCCAATCCTGGCCGCACCAAACGCTGGCGAACCCATGTTGCTATACATATCGGTAACACATCAGGTGGTGAGCGCCGTGCTTGTCGTTGAACGAGAACAGAACAGACACAAATTCCCACTTCAGAAACTAGTATACTACATATATACTGTCCTCACACCATGCAAATCCCGGTACCCCCATTATCAAAAGATGGCATACGCGGTGTCGTGGAATTGTCACGGCAGATGTCCTAGTGTGAGGACTTAGTCGTGAGGCCAATGCATCTATGTGGTAGCTTGAGAGGGGTTGAGCGGAATCGAGAGACGCAACACAAGACAAGGATTTAGATAGCTTTGGGCCCCGGGAAACATAATCCGGTAACAACCCTACATGCTTTTTGTGGCTAGGTCTCATTATCATCACGAGGGAGTCGCCGTAAGCCGGCTCTCCCAGTTATGTCTAGCCCTAAGATTATTTTTCTCCTCCCTCTTGGGGTGCCCTGCCCCTCCTTATATATGTTGAAGAGGCGGGTTACATCTAGAGTCCAACTCGGATTAAGACTTAAACTATTCTGACTTCTCTTCATGGGCTTCTTAACGTCTTGGGCTTCATAACTCCAGGCGACTCTATCTGCCGAGTTATGACTCTCAACCAGTTATCAGTGCCTATCGGGTTATGACTATCAACCAGTTATCAATGTCTGCCGGTTTATGGTGGTCTGCCGGTTATAACTTCCTACCGGTTTATGATCTGACTTAACACCTGCCGGGTTATCATCTGACTTAACACTTGTCGGGTTATCATCTGACTTAACACCTGTAGGATTATCATCTGACTTAGCACCTGCCGGGTTATCAAGTGAGTTAGCATCTGCCGGTTTACCAAGTCCCAGCCGGTTATGACTTCGGCCGGTTCATACCGTGGGGTATATCCCCGACACTAGCCCCCAGTTTAATTTGGATTTCTCCATGTTAAACTGATCCTGATCATCCTTAAGTCCTTGTCATTTCCTTCTTCTAGAAAATCCGGGTCAATAGGCCAGCTTCATAATCAATTTGCTGACATTAGTTTGTCACAGAGAAATATTGTGAAGAATAATTCCTTTGACTCAGCTCCCAATGCTTAACAAAAATATTGGTCTCTGAAATACTCATCTGATCTTCAGCCGATTTAAGAATGTAGAACTTGCTGGTTTATCATTGCAAAAATTGCCGATTTATAACTATTGATGGCACCGGGTCATAATTGTAGTTAACATCAAGCTTGAAAATATACCTCCTTTGTGTGGATATGACTTGTAGCCCCAAAGTCTTAAGAAGGGAGCGTAGTAACTGCTTAAGACTTGCTTCGATATAAATGTTACAATCTTGAAGAAATCCAAGTTGTTCATCTCAGTCACTAGTCAAAATTGAATATTCCACATATGTAGCCCCCAAGTGCAGGGTTGTCATGCTTGCAGCAACCTAGGACTTGAAACTGCCTTATGCTCATAAAAAACTTATCATGTAGCCTCCATCGTAGGGCTTGAATCCACGTCCACAAACTTAAGAGCTTTGTGCTTTACCAATTGAGCAGTGAACCCATCAATATAATGGATTAAGACTTGTGTACCTTGAATTGTTGACAAGAGCAATTGGTAGCCCCCAAGGGCCGGCTCATTACAATGTGATGAGTTGGGTCTTCAATAAGGTGATGAAAAAATGACTTTGCATTAGCCCCCAAGTGCCATGGTGCATGCTGGCAGTGACATGGGACTTGCATATTTGATGTAATCTCAATTTGAATAATGTAGCCCCCAAGTGCTGGGTCATAAGCCTGCAGCGACTCGGGACTATTCCTTCCATTGTAGAATAAATCATATCCATCGATAAAATAATATCCATTGTGCTAAAGCGACTTTGAAAACCTCAATCATAATACTGGTTATTGATAACCATAGCAAAAATCCAGCCATGTTGTCTATTAAAGATTTAAATAATATAATCCAATGATTTACAAGCGCATGATTCCAATGGCCCAATCCCACTATATACTGGCGACTTAACGTCCAAAGACAGACCATGTTAATAAACGCCGGAATATAACTGATCATGTACTGACAACTTGTAGTTGAAAGCCGCGTCGGGTTAATGAATGCTGGTTTAAAAATAGTATAAATCTCATCAAAGGAGAAAACACTTGGCAAATAAAAGCATATGAAAACTTGTAGTCGAGGCTTTTCATGGGCTGCCAGGCCCAAAATCGAGGGTTTTCATGGGCTGCCAGGCCACTGAGTTAAACCATTTTACAAAGCCTTTTAAGATGGACCTCAATCTTTAACCAATCGTCGTTTTAACTTTGACAAGTTCAGGGTCTATGAGATTGACTTGTCAAAAGTTCGGCGGGTCATACCAGGTTTACCTGGACGGAGTGGCTTACTTAAAAAGGCAGGATAACCCTGGTTTTTAGGTGAATACACCTGGCTTCCAAGGCTTGGCTTGACAGCCTATTACAAGTGTAGATTCTTTGTTCATTGCGAAGCAAGGAATCCCCAAGCAATATTTTGAGCTGTGCTGAGTGGCTGCCTATGTTTGAGTTGTGCTTTTGCAACACTCTCTTTGGCCCCTAAGTAATTTCCTTGGTGGCCTTACGCCGATCAAGAGGTGTAGCTATGGTTCGAATATGACCAAGCCCCCAAGTGATGATTTTTTATATGGATTTATAAGTTGGATCAATGGGTAAACAAAACTCTGCTTTATAAACAGAAGGCCCCGTGTGATGAATAATATGATAAGCCAATAAGGAAGGATACCCATGTTTGAACCGTGCATCATGGCAACAGGTCCTCTTCGGCAACCTTTAACTTTTTGCAAGAGATAAATTCTTCTTGAACCGGGATTTTGAACCGGATATTAAGAGCGTCAGAGCTTTGCAAGAGATAGTTTCCTCTTAAACCGGATTTGAACCAAATACTAAGGGCTTCAGTGCTGTGTGAGAGACGGGATTTCCCTTAAACCGGACTATAAATCGGAAGCATCATTGTGAGCCGGAATATTTCTGACGGCCTTTAAATTTTCCTCAATATAACAGTAGCCTCCGGACCGGGTTATCTTTCCCTTCAACATCCTGGGGCACTTGAATTCGCTGCAACAGACAAGACTTGCTAAGTCATATCATCGTAGCCCCCGAGTCTCAAGGTGACTCGGGGAATTGACTTGAGATTCTCCATATTTGACCGTGATATAAACCGGCATAAGTTGTATATCATTGGTGTTTGATAGCACGATGTGAATCCACAGAAGGTTGAGGTGACTGCGGCGGGTTATAAATGATCCCGTATGAGCCGTGTCAGCAACTCGGCCAATGGTTCGTTCCAACTGGCAATTTGAAGTTAACAAAACTGTAGTGGTGACGACTTGTGCGCCTGCCCATTGAGCCATCCAGTGCAGACGGTGGTTGATAGTATATGATAATTTGCGTCCAATTTGTTGAAAGAAAACCGGGCTACCCAAGTAGTGACTTGCTCATACTCAATAGACAGCTCATGCAGACAGGTGCAGCCCGGTGTGTTGATGTAGACCAGACCGCAAGGGCAGTAGCGTAAGCACTTCCGTTGAGCACGGCAGCACGGATAAATGTAGTGCAAAATGACGATGCGATGCACTCCATATCCGCGAGATAACTCCACTTCGGTGGTGAATAATTGTCCTGATGTATTTGGATGACAGATGTTCTTACCATGTCTGCCATGAACATGGAAAAGTTTGTCCTGTGCATAAAAACATTAAAGGCAGAATAATGTTTCTCGAAGGAATTTAATCATGCATTGATAATATAAATAAAATGGATAGCACCTAGCATTTCCCTGGGACGTCGAACGAGTCATATATGTTGGTGGTGAGACGCAGAGACTGTAGCGGCTCAGAACAGACCCACCGAGTCATAAACTTTTTTATAAACCTTATGCTCATGGCCGTCTTGCTGCAGTAGTACTGCTTCTGCTGGCCTCTTCTTTTGAATCAAAGAAAAAGTACTGGTATTGTGCAATACTCCTACTTCCGTTGGCTTTCTAGCCCTGTAGCCTCCACATGATGAGTAGGAGTGCTTAATTGGAAGTTTTTGATTATTGGGTTGGCTTCGGTCTTCACGCGGACTGTAGGTAACTTTTTGTAGGAGCAGTAATGAATGTCCGCTGGCTTTGCTGATTCGCTGTACTGCTTTGAAGCGGGGTTGTACTGCTTTCAATCAGGCACTCAAAGGCAAGGCTGCTCAGCAGCAAAGTCACACACGAGCTGTGACAGACAGACTGGTACGAGGCTGGTGACTGAGGCGAGACCGCTCGACGGTAACTCAGGCGCTCAGTGACTGCCCCATCCAGCGGGTCAGCAGGGTGGTTTTAAAGCGGCCGGCAAGTCAGCGCCCGGCGGGTTAGCGGAGGTAGCGACCGAGTCCAGGCGCAGTTCTAAAGGTGACTCAGGAGGCTCTCGGTGAAAAGAGGCAGCGACTCGGCGGAGGCAGTGGCAACTTGAAGCAGAGGTAGCACGAGGCTGACACACTGGTGAGGGCAGCTCGAGTCAACGGGGGCGGGTTGCCCAGCCTGCTCAAGGCGCGGCGGTAGTGGCGACTTTGACGACGGCCGTAGGGGCCTGCAGAAGCGATGACTAGCAAATATCGCGCACTGGGACGCTAGAGAACCGACACCCTTCATCAGTGTTGTACTTAACTAGCAGTAGAAATCCCCTTGTCGTTCCTGAAACTTTTGGTGAATCTGAACGTCCTGCAGCATCTTGTGTGGTGGCAGAAGTTTGGAGCAGAAAGAGATGAAGGGGCCACAACAGCGGAATGTGGATACGGCGGTTTGACAATGCGCCGGCGGCGAGGCGTACTAAGCGAGGGGGAGGCGACCCGGCAACATGGAGATCGAGCCGGTTTACTGAGACGACTATGATTTGGAGGCTTCAGTGAACTGGAGCAAGGCATGGACGCTCCAGCGAGTCGTTTGAAGTGCGGCCAATTCAGTGCGGCCACATAGAGGAGTGCCACAGCGACGGACGCAGCGGCTCGATGCGCGGTAGGCGCGGCTCAGCGTGACCATGGTGGCTCGGATATGTCGGATATGGAAGTTTAAGGTGGCTGTGGGTCGGTGATAACGACCCAGAGGAGGCGAGACGCGGCTGAACCGGCTACGGGTTGGAGAGGCGCGGCCGCGGGTCGTTGATGGCGACCCCAGAGGAATTGTCACGGCAAATGTCCTAGTGTGAGGACTTAGTCGTGAGGCCAACGCATCTATGTAGTAGCTTGAGAGGGGTTGAGCGGAATCGAGAGACGCAACACAAGACAAGGATTTAGACAGCTTCGGGCCCTAGGAAAAATCATCCGTTAACAACCCTACATGCTGTTTGTGGCTAGGTCTCATTATCATCACGAGGGAGTCGCCGTAAACCGGCTCTCCCAGTTATGTCTAGCCCTAAGATTATTTTTCTCCTCCCTCTTGGGGTGCCCTGCCCCTCCATATATGTTGATGGGGTGTGTTACATGTAGAGTCCAACTCGGATTAAGACTTAAACTATTCTGACTTCTCTTCATGGGCTTCTTAACGTCTTGGGCTTCATAACTCCAGGCGACTCTATCTGCCCGATTATGATCACAACCGATTATCATTGTGCATCGGGTTATGACTGTCAACCGGTTATCACTGTCTGCCGATTTATGATGGTCTGCCGGTTTATGATGGTCTGCCGGTTATGACTTCCTGCCGGTTTATGATCTGACTTAACACCTACCAGGTTATCATCTGACTTAATACTTGCCGGGTTATCATCTGACTTAACACCTGCCGGGTTATCATCTGATTTAACACCTGCTGGGTTATTATCTGAGTTAACATCTGCCGGTTTACCAAGTCCCAGCCGGGTTATGACTCCGGCCGGGTCATACCGCGGGTTATATCCCTGACACGCGGTCTTCATGGCATCCCGAAAGCTACAACAGTACTTCAAGGAGTGTTCAATCACGGCGGCTTCTGAAGTCCCGCTCAATGACATAATAAATAACCGCGATGCCACGGGACAGATAGCCAAATGGGCCATAGAGCTACTTCCATTTGACATAACATACAGGCCACGTCGAGCCATCAAATCCCAAGTACTGGCTGACTTCGTCACCGAATTGACAGAGACCGAACTCCCTAAAGAGTACGACGCATATTCCAATTGGGTTATGTATTTTGACGACTCCAAAATGCTGACGTGGCTAGGAGCGGGAGTCGTGTTAAAATCCCCCACTGGAGATGTCGTCCAGTATGTACTCCAAATACTATACACAGACTCCAACAACGCAGCCGAATACGAGGCCCTATTGCATGGTCTTTGGATGTCCGTATCCATGGGAATACAACGCCTAGAGGTGCGCGGGGATTCAAACCTCACGATATGTCAAATAAACGGAGACTTTGATGCCAAGGATCCAAAGATGGCAGCTTATCGTAATGCCGTCTTAAAAATATCGGCTCGGTTTGAAGGGCTCAAATTTCATCACGTTGCCCGGGTATCCAATCAAGCAGCGGACGTCCTTGCTCGCATTGGCGCCAAGCGCGACCCTGTCCCACCCAACATTTTCCTGGAAAGGCTTTTTAAGCCATCCGTGGTGTGGCAAGGGAAGGGCGGCAACAACAGTCCAGATCCAAACACAACCTCAAATCCCGAACATACCGACAGTACCGGGGGCTCAGCCACCGAAATAACACCGTCGGCCCATCTCATCATGGCAGTCATTGCCCCATGGACTGAACCCTTCTTGGCCTACATTAATAGGAAGGAGCTTTCCGAAGACCAGAATGAGGCTCGTCGCATTGTCCGGCGTTCGAAGGCCTACAAGGTTCACGACGGAGAGCTCTACAAGAAAAGTACTACCGGAGTACTTCAAAGATGTATCTCTGAGGAAGAGGGGCGACATCTTTTAACGGAAATTCACGCTGGTCTCGGCGGACACCATGCTGCAGCTCGGGCCCTTGTTAGCAAGGCCTGCCGCACTGGGTTTTATTGGCCGACAGCCCGAGCAGACGCGCATGACCTCGTGCAACACTGCATCGGATGCCAACTCTTCGCCAACCAAAGCCACATGCCCCCAACTGCCTTACAAACTATCTCCATTACTTGGCCTTTCACGGTCTGGGGACTGGATATGGTTGGACCTCTTAAAGGGGGAAGCCATAAGAAAAAATATTTGCTGGTCATGGTGGACAAATTCACTAAGTGGATAGAGGCTAAACCCGTTAAAACGGCTGAGTCCGGCCCAGTGATAGAATTTATATCCGGCGTTGTGCACCGTTATGGTATCCCACATAGCATCATAACCGACAACGGCTCTAATTTCACGGCCGACGAGGTAAAAACCTGGTGTACTAATCTTGGCATTAAACTCGATTACGCCTCCGTCTACCAACCGCAAACCAATGGTCAGGTCGAACGAGCCAATGGTCTTATTATGAGCGGCATCAAGCCCAGACTAGTGCGGTCTTTGAAAGAATCAGATAAGCACTGGGTTGAGAAGCTCGACTCCGTACTCTGGGGGCTGCAGACCATGCCCAACCGTACTATCGGATACACACCTTTCTTCATGGTGTATGGCGCAAAGGCTATTTTGCCCTGCGATATTATTCATGACTCACCTCGAGTGCGTATGTGCGAAGAGAGAGAAACCGAGCTAGATCGGCAAGACAGCCTAGATACGCTGGAGGAGGAGCGCGACGTTGCCAAAGCCCGTTCAACATTTTACCAACAGCAGGCTCAAAGGTATCAAAGCAGAGAAGTACGGGCCAAGACTTACAATGTTGGCGAACTCGTTCTACGCTTGCCGGAGAAGAAAAAGGACAAACTCAAGCCCAAATGGGAGGGTCCCTTCATAATTGACGAAGTTCTCACCGGAGGAGCATACCATCTTCGTGATGCAGCAGACAATCGCCTAGAGCCAAACCCATGGAACGCGGCCAGACTCCGAAGATTCTATGCCTAGCACCGAACTCCTTGTTCGTCTCCTTCTACCCTGTAGTTTGCATTATTTTTTCTCTCTTTTCTGATTACTTTTTTCTTTATCGCTTTAAAGCTTTGGTACGGCTAGACTGCACACCCCTGACACATACATCTTTAAATATGTATGTCCATTATACCTGGGGGCTTCTTGGACAGAAGCTTTTCTAATTATTCCTTGAGCATCAAGCTCTTCACATATGAGTTTTTCCATATGTACCTTTTCTTCGCCATTATATGCATCAATATGACTTAAGTTTTGGCCAAGCTTGGTTGCCTGGCTCTTGTGCTTATGCCCTACTTTCCCGTTAGTTCGGCTAGGGCATAAAGGGAGCACCTCTGCGATTGTTACTGCCGGGTCATCCTGATGTGTACCTCAGACTGGGTGAAGCCGAAAGCTAGCATTCTTAAGGGAATATTCGGTTGGTGAATTAAAGACGTTTTTTCATCTACTCCATTGCGAACCCCCAGAAGTTACATACACTATGATTTTCCCATCACAATTCGGACATGTACATCAAATGCATGCACACCCAGGGAAAGAAACCCTTAACGGAACTATTCTCTCTGGAAGATGTTTCTTACAACCTCAATGTAATATAACATAGCTAGCCGGATACAACTTGTCTGTTCAAGCAACTATGACCCCTATGCCTAGTTTTCCATGCATACCCCGGTCTATTCGGCCGCGACGGTATACGGAAACACTCCGCACCTTCGGGTCCGGAGGTTGAAACGAAAAGGTCTGCCATGACAAATGATATACAATTCAGCTAGAGTTCCACATGACAAGGAAAGTACATAGTCACTTGAACTCAAACACTTCCTCCTCTACACCGTCCAACAGGAAGTCTAACTTACAATCCTGTTGGGAATATTTGGCGGCCACCTCTACTTGGTCATATACTAAACTAACAGGAATTTCTTCCCCATTTGACCCTAGCGGTCCAACCCGGGCCATGTGATTAGGATCCAGCTTAGTATATCGCGTTTTCACCATGGCCCAGGCCTCTTGCGCACCCTCTCGGCAGGCCGATATCTACCATAGTCGGATACGCCGCCGCGCTCCCTTGAACAGCTCTACAAGCTCCTCCATACTTCCTGGAGGGGAGGCGGATGGCCATAAAGCCTTGGCAACACTCCGCATGGCCGGCCGAGCATGCTCGTGCACTTGCGACAGCCTTTGCAGCAGATCACTTGATGATCCGGACACCTCCACTTCAGGAAGGCCCGTCAATATGCCTGCAATCATAACTATATCAGTTCCATTTATCTCCGAACTACATTAAAATAGTTCCGGCACATACTGAATATACCGCCCTACAGCTTCTTGTTCTCCTTTACGAAGTCGGCTAGCTGGGCTCGCACATCTTTCAATTCTTCGCCCAACGCGGTGTTGGAATCCCGTAGCTTGTTTTTCTCGTCCCTGACTCAGGTCAACACACACTCGCCTGTGGCGTGTAGCCTTTTCGCCTCTTTTTCCCCTTCTTGGGCGATCTTCAACTTCTCTTCAAGTTGATCGGGCGATCCTATTATGCAATCAGCAACAATATTAGTACAGTTTGTATACAATTATCGTTCCTCGATGGAGGGGAATGTTACTAGAAGATGCCTTCTTGAAGTCCTCCAGTTCGGCGGTAGCAGCATTTAGCCGCGCCCGACACCGCTCCAGCTCTTGGGCTAGGAGAGCATTCTTCTCGGTAAGGACCTGGTTATACAACGACCCTTAAATCAGTTGTACCAACTGCTTTCAGTCTCGGGGGCTACGGGCATATGGTTATCCTTTTCGGACGAAGAAAAAACTTACCTACAAATCTGTCAAATATTGCTTTGTGGCTTTTCTAAGCTCATCACGAGCAGCTCGAATGTATGCGCCAGCCAAGCTGAAAGCATTAAATGCCTCTTTCGAGAACTTGGGGTCTCGTACGAAAGCCCTGCAGCACCGATGACTCATGGCGCTCTCTACTTCCGAGTTGGTGACGGACATGTCTTCCGAACCCTCGGTTGAAGGACAATTAGGCGTCGTTCTCATACCGGCCCCTGTCTCTCCGGTAGGACCCGAATCCAGGTTGTCACGAGCACGGCCGGCCGGTCCCCCGGACATAGTCCGGCAGACCCTTTTCCTAGAACTAGACAAATGCACAAAGTCACAGTCGGGTGCGGCCGCTGAAAGACATATTTATGGATCCGTACCTCTTTGATGAAAGCCTGGTTGTGTATTCATCGGCCTTCCTCTTCGAAGGCTGGCCCAGTATGTGAGCCGATCTCCTCGGAATCACCGAACGCCTCCTCTTTGGAGCACAAGACAGTACAATGGGTAAGGTATAATAAGAGCACTATTTTAGATGAGGTGTCTCTTGATTACGTACGCGCGAAACGGGTAGCAGGCCAGGGTAGTCAGCAGTGATGGCCACTTCCGTGCCATCATAGCTCGTCTGGTAAAACACTCCCTCCGCGAGCACCACAAATATATCCGGATCCTCCTCAAACCTAGGATCAAGCTCCTGGTTGTGGTTCTCCGGCTGTGGGGCGGGACTATGAAGTCCTTCGGTGACCTTTCGCCAGTGCTGTCACAACAAATGGATTTGAAATTCATCAAAATTAATCCGGAAGTGGAATGAGTGAAATAGAGGGATTGAGGCTTACCCAACAGGGAGGATCATACATAGAATACCCATCCCTGCGCTTAATGCGAAGAAATTCGTCTTCCTCCCCTTTAAACAGCTCGGCCAATATCTTGGCCAAAGCGGTGGGGGTATCCAGACCTTTCCGGCCACAGCGGGAGGCATCATCCTCTCCATTATAGTGCCACATGGGCAGCCCCCTGTATTGTAGCGGCTGAACCCCTCGCACTATGTAATTCGCCATTACCTCGATTATTGTGAGTCTGGACTGAGCGAGCGTCTTTATCTTGCTCATGAGCTGACGAAGTTCTGCGTTGTCATCCTCTTCAAGACTCTGGGGACGTTAACTCTGGCGCGTCTTCAGTGGAACAGTCGCAAACTCAGGAAGACCCTTTCGAACTGGGTTAGGAAGCGCGACGTCCTCAATGTAGAACCATTCGGAAGGCCATTCTTTAGATCCTTTCCTTGGTGTGCCGGACAGATATCCGGTATCGGCAATACGCCATACTTCGGTTCTGCCCACCTCAAATATTGACCCCTCATGATTGCGCGGGACAAGACAAAACAACTTCCTCCACTGCTCAAAATGGGCCTCAATGCCCAAAAATAATTCGCATAAGGCAACATAACCTACGATGTGTAGAATGGAGGCAAGGGTGAAGTTGTGCAGCTGGAGGCCATAATATTCCATAAGCCCTCGGAGGAACGAATGGATTGGAAATCCGGCGCCTCTTAGCAGGTAGGGGACGAAACACACCCGCTCTCCCCCAGATGGATTGGGGAAGCCCTCTGCCTTAGTATCACCGTTGAAGGAAGCTAGCCCCGCTCGAACAAGGACTAGATCTGCAGGAGGAAGAAATCCCTATGTCTGCATCTTCGTCAATTGACTGTGGGACACAGAACACCTCTCCCACCCGCTTTTCTCTGGGCCGAAACGGGAGGAGGAGCTGGGAACACTAGCCATGATGGAATGGTTTCTCCTAGCAGTCTCCGGGGATTTTTCTCTGCGGAGTGTCGAATGGATCTAGGATCCAATCTCTTTAAATAGGTGCTCTTCCTTGACGGGATGGGGTGCTATTTGCAAAAATACCCTGACCTTCTGCATTCACTCGACACGTGGAAGACGAAGTTATTTGACGCGCAGAAGCCGAGGGTAGTGACATTGATCAACGGCCAAATACATTACTTGGGGGTCATCGGAGGAGGAACCCGCCTTGCAATGCCGAAGACAATTTGTGTGTCGAACACTTCATTATTGAAGACTCGTTCGGGGGATACTGAGGGAGTCCTGGACTAAGGGGTCCTCGGGCGTCCGGCCTGTTATCCATGGCCCGGACGGGTGGGCTGTGAAGACATGAAGGGAGAAGACTCTACCCGTGTCCGGACTGGGCTCTCCTTGGCGTGGGAGGCAAGCTTGGTAATCGACTATGAAGATTCCTTCTTATGTAACCGACTCTATGTAACCCTAGATCACCCCGGTGTCTATATAAACCGAAGGGTGTAGTCCAGATAGGATATACTCATTACCATAGTCATACAGGCTAGGCCTCTAGGGTTTAGCCATTACGATCTCGTGGTAGATCATCTCTTGTAACACTCATATTCATCAAGATCAATCAAGCAGGAAGTATGGTATTACCTCCATAGAGAGGGCCCGAACCTGGGTAAACATCGTGTCCCCTGTCCCCTGTAACCATCGACCTTAGATGGACAGTTCAGGACCCCCTACCCGAGATCCGCCAATTTTGACACCGACAACCTCAAATGCAACGCCCTCCAAGGCTAGTAGTTGAAGCCGAGGCCGAGCCGTCTGTACCCGAGGCAGTTCAACCATGTCGTCCTGTGCCTCACCACTGTCGCTCCAACTTTGCCAACGTCCACCGCGCTGGTGTTGTTCCCGCTACATCGTCCTTCGCCGCCTCGGATCTGCTTCCCCTCCGCCGACATACGGCCACGGCAACACAGACAACAATTTGGCCATGGGTACGTCCAAGCCTGCACCCTCCTCCAAAACATCGATTTCCCCGGCAAAAATAAGAAGATCGGCGCGACATGTGGAGGCGACCACAGTGGCAATCAGAAATGGTACTCCTCTTCCCTTATTCGTGCAAATCTTACGTGTCTGCTTGCACGGTATTCATCCCACAGAAGACACTAGTTGACCGCTTCTTCATGATACTAGATGTTCCTAGTTACTCACGATGCACAAGGTTTCTCCTCATATACTATTTCACCTTAGCTAGAGGTCCGTTGCCCCCTGGATTTCATTTCCTGGTCAGTTGATTCACAATGAACGGAAGCATTCTCCAGCGTAACAGGCGCTAGTCCGCTTATTACGCCGGGGAAGCAGCGCCTCGGTATTTTCCTTAGGGGCGTGTGGGGCCTAGAGCTGCTGGCGCCCGATTTGGAGGTCGATCGGGATTAAAGGGATGGCCTGGGGGCACTGCCAAGCATGGCGGTGGTGTGAGGTCGAGGGGAGGGCGGGGAGGCGGAGGCAGGGGTCTAGGCCGGTGCTCGCTGGTGGTTCGAGAAAGGTCATCAACAGTGACTGGCGGGAGGTAGACGAAGGCCATCTGCCTGTTCCTTATAGATCGGACAGTTCATAAAAAAATGACTGACCTATTTATTTTCAGTCGACTGTTATCTTGATAGGACCACATGTGGTGGTGTGCTGGAGGAGTATCTGCATTTCCTGTTCTCATATATTACAAAATCATACGGAGTAGAATCTAATTTTGTTTGCCATGCAATGTTGTAGAGCTATCATATGTCTCCTGTCATTTATTTTTCAGCCACCTGCTATCTGCTACTTTTACAGTGCACTAGTTCTGCACACACTTCACCCATACTCACACTATTGTGTTTTTATGCAAGGGTATTTCAGACTCTCCTGCCTTCACAGAAGCAGAAAATAAAAGAGAGAATTTGCTCCAGCTTGGTACGCGGCTAGGCCAGACACGTTTCAGCCATTTAAAGGTTGCAGCGTCAGCAGATGGAGACGGTAAACATAACTCTGGAGTTGATGACCTCGCTCCCAATGAACCACCATCCCAGGTGCCTGCTTTAACTTCGCGGTGTCATATGTGGTTGCATGTTGCATATGGTGTCTAGCTTGTATTCGAAAGGCCGAAGTCGGTCTTTATTAAGGTAAGGAAAGATATGTTTTACATGAACCACCATCCCGGGAGCACTAGAAGTCAAATGGCTAGTCAAGGCACTGGCCGAGCCAGTGACAAGCTCAACACAGATAGGCATCACCTCGAAGCCAGCTAAAAAGCCACGATGGTGGCGAAGCAGCCCGCCTCCCACCAGGCTCTTAGGTCCTAGATGATCATGCTCACCACTCCAGCCGGATGTCTATCTTGTATTGCTTCCAATTTGGTTAAATTGCATCTGGTTAGCTTACACACTATACCTTTGAATATGACATGCCTTCCAGTTTTTGGTACATACTAGTACATCTATCTATTAACCATGGTATTACATCAAACCAATGTTCTTGTGTATCCCTCAACAATCACTTATGATGAGGTAGTCAGGCAAGTGGACTACTGTGAGAAAATATCCTCATTTAAGGATTGCAGCGTCAGCCTCCCCACATGATTCTCAAGTAACAGGAAGGCTAGATGAAGATAGTGAACGTAGCTCTATAGTTGATTACCGCATTTCCCCTACACTAGCATCGCAGTTGCTTGTTCTAACTTGGCAGCGTGATATGTGGTTGCATGTTGCATATGGTGTATAGATTGTAATTCTTCCAATCTGGTTAAATTGCATGTGCTATTCTGCTTAGTTTATACATTATACCTATTAATGTGACATGCCTTCCTGTGTTTAGTACATAGTACATCTGTCTATTAAGCATGTCCTTACATAAAACTATTGTTTTTACATCTGTCTATTAAGCATGTCCTTACATAAAACTATTGTTTTTTGTAGCCCACATAAATCAATATGACGAGACACCTTTAGTATATGCAGTGTGATATTAGTTGCATCTTTCATATGATTTATAGCATGTGCTGCTTCTAATTTGTTGAAATGTCATTTATGATGGGACGCTTTTAACTTGGCAGAGTCATATTGGTTGCATCTTTCATGGGGTGTCTAGCTTGCATTGCTTCTTATTTGTTGAAATGGTTTCTGCTTAGTTTACACAAATAGTTGTGAACATGCCATGCCGTCCTGTTTTTCGTATTATTCCATCCTGGAATCATGTGTTTGGCTTACATCAAAGTAGTGATCGTCAGTTTCATGCACGAATGAGTTCTGAAAAGTGAATTTATTGCTTTTTCTTGTCAGTTTTACTTGACAATTCAAAATCAATAAAGCGGAAGGAAGTTAGCAAGGCAGCGGATGATGGTGCTCCTTCCAAACGGATGGCCTCTATAGATTCTACTCCTCCATCCCCCAAAGATGATTTCCAAGACAACACTTAACTAGATGAGCAGGTCTCCCCTAGTGCACCATCACAGGTGCTCCCTCTAACATGGCACTGTTATATGTGGTTGCATGTTATGTATGATGTCTAGCTTGTATTGCTTCTAATTTTGTTGAATTTCATCTGCTTACTTTACACATTATACTTGTGAATAAGACACGTGTTCCTGTTTCTAGAACATACAATATCTATCTATCACACCATGTTCTTACATCAAAGTACTACTATGGTGTAACCTACAACAGTAACTTATCATAAGACACGTTTGACTTGGGAGTGTGATATAGGTTACATCTCGCATTCTTTTCTAGCTTGTACTACTTCTAATTTGTTGAAATGGCACTTATGATGAGACAATTTTAACTTGGTAGAGTGATATTCGTTGCATCTTTCATATGGTGTCTAGCTTTCATTGCTTCTAATTTGTTGAAATGCCTTCTCCTTAGTTTACACATCATAAGGTGTGAATATGCAATGCTGTGAATATGCAATGGCACTAATGACGAGAGACCTTTAACTTGGTAGTGTAATGTTGTTTGCATCTTGCATATGATTTATTTCTTGTACCGCTTCACATTTGTTTAAACGGCATTTAAGATGAGACACTGTTAACTTGGCAGAGCGATATTTGTAGCATCTTTCATATGGTGTCTACCTTCCATTGCATTGCTTCTAATATAGTGAAATGTCTTCTGCTTAGTTTACACATCATAGTTCTGGTTATCTCATGCCATCCTATTTTTCGTACATATTACATCCTCCTACCATGTGGTTGTCTAACATGAAAGTTCAGTTCGTCTATATCACACATCAATTTGTTCTGAAGAACTAAATTGTTATTCGTTTTTCTTGTAGGCTTGACTTAACATGGCACAGAGAAAGAAGAAACAAGATAGAACGACAGGGAAAGGGAAGCGAAAGAAGGCTGCAGATTCTGCTGGTACTAATGGTGCAATAGAAGGTCAAAGTCCAGTGGAAAATTGTACCGACAGGGTATCCCGTGCTACACGAGCTGCAAAACAAGCCAAACAGAAACAAATAGTTGCCACCAAACAAGCAGATATAGCCCTAGTTGTTGCCACACCTTCCACAGTACCACCAGCTGCACGATTTACTCATTGGTCAACTCAGCTAGCAGCACGTTCTCAAGCTCCCTTGCCACCTGACACTACTTCCGAAGCACTCTTGACACAAGATGAGTTGGCAAGATCAGATGAACTTTATGAGCTTCAACAGCAAGAAGGTAGTTGCTGGAGCCAAGTTACAATTGCATGCTTCTTTATATGTAGTCTCATAGTTTGATGTACACGAACACTTCCTATGTTTGTTGTTGGACTAGCACCTAGGTGCAAGAGAAAACAAACATCAGGGATAATGCTCGATAGGTTAACTAAATCTAGAGGAGGAAGAATGGAGATCCGTTTTGAGGCAGGTTTAAAAAGGCCACGTGTTGCTCCAGAGTCAGCCAAGTTAGTATCAGAGGCATCGGTTGCTGTTAGGTGTCATGTACATATCCTCCCAACATAGATTCAGTACAGGAATGACAAAGACGAAACCCAGTTCAACACCTTCCTCGACCATTTATCTGTAAGTATGGTTATGTATGGAAACTAGTAATATCGTCTTGCTCTCCAATACTTTCTAGGTTGCTGATAATGAGACTCCCATAATTTTCAACAGATGAGGTTCAAGTTGGATAGCCAAGATGATGCAACCAGACAAGCTTGCACCCATGTTTTCAAGTCTGCTCTGCGACAGTATCGGTATAACTTGAGGAAAACTCACTTTGAAGGCAAGGCTAATAGTGAACTTGCCCAAACATCTCCAGTGGAAAATATATCTGATGAAGACTGGAGAGGCCTCATTAAACACTGGTCCGATCCGAAGTATCAGCTACATTATATATGTGATCAGATCACATGTTGAAGTCCTATTTACACATGTGCCACACAAATCTATCTTCTTGTAGGTGAACTGTTCAAAGAACAAGGCCAACCGTACGAAAGTGAAATTCCAACAGACGACAGGATCTCGTAGCTATATTGCACACTGCGAGGCTCTTGTAATTAGCTGCTATTTCACTCTTTTTGTTGTACCATATTATCAGATCTATATTGACTTGTTCCAAATGCAGAGGAAAGCTCGCAAGGACCAAAAAGTACCTGAACCAAATGTTGTGGAAATCTTCAAGGACTGTCACACCAGCAAGACGAAGGGCATGACTACACCACCAAAGTCATTTGTTGTAAGTCCTTAATCCTCATGCCTTTTAACTACTACTTACTCTGACTCGTGCCTTGAATTGCATGGTTTACAGCCAATGTCTATTACTCTTTTCAGTTTTATACACAATTGTCTTAGCGTATCATTGCACCTTACAAGGTTTAAAAGAGAGGAGTGATGTTCCTTTGATCTTATCCTGTAATCTAGTTCCGCGCTGAACTTGCGCACACAACGTTACAATTGCCTGTTTGTCTTTTCTTAGTTGTTTTGTGATATGAATGATGTCATATTATGCTTACCGTATTATAAACTTTGTCTCTTTATCCTTAGCTGTCAATACAATGTGAAGAAATAGACAATACATTAGCCATGGTACATGGTCATATGTTTGGAACCTGGATTTATTATGTACTTTTGTCACATCCTAGCTAGTTCATGCATTAGAGTGTTGCATCATGTTTACTTTTCCAGAAACTTGAGATGGGGATGACGGAACCCCCAGCACCCCCCTGAAAACAACTAGGGTTTACTAAAATAATTTCCAATGAACCTGAAATACCCTTCTAAAAAGTCCACCCTTTTTGTCTTGGGTTAGAACCTCTGACAGAATGGGTTCACAATTTTCTAGGTCATCACCAGATCATTGGATAAAATCATATGTACCTTGCATTTGGGCATTTAAATGCAAGTAATTTTTTTCAATGCCCAAATAATTCTGGAAATAAGTGTGGGCTGTTGGAAATAATCTAAACAGAGGCCCTAATTATTTTCAGGATTTTTGAAAGTGCCTAACTATTTTTAATAAAGCCACACGATTCTGTAAAAATAGAAAAACAAAAACAGAATAAAGATAGGGAGAGAATCTTACAGCAGCCCACTCGCTGCCCAGACATTTGGCCCGTGCCGATCACCGCTTCCTCTCGCCAAAGCAGGCAGAGAGGTGACGCCTGCGTGTGCGAGCTCGCCACGGCGCCACCTGCTTGCCGCCCGCGCCTCTGGACGCGCTTGTCGACCTCCACGTCGCCTCCCCGAACCCCTGGACACATCCATTCACCCCTACCTCTCTCCCTCGCCCTCTCCCACCATGGCCGACGCACCTGCCGCCACACTGCCGACGTAGCCGCGCTCTCCTTAGTCCCCGCGCCGCGCCTCCGTGTCCAGAAGCTCCGCCGCCCTCCTCTCCGTCGAGCAGGCCGAGCCCCGAGCGCTCGCTTGCCCCGAAGCCCCCGCAACAACCTCGCCCGACTCCGCCACCACCGTAGATCCCCTTCGCCGTCACCGCCGCACCAGTTCGTCCTCGACCTCACCGACTGCTCCAACGTGATCGCCGTGAGCTTAGCCACCTCCCCATCCTCTCTGTTCTCTCTCTCTCGAGCACCGTAGCGACTGCACGAAGCATCACCGCACGCGCCGCCGCCGAGCTCGTCGTCGACGTGACTCCGGCCACCCCACGGAAGATATTCACGAGTATCCAACTGAAGGGCAGTATTCCACTACCACTCTGTCAGGCAAGCAACCCATTGATCGTTTCGATACAAACCCAACTTCTCGCTTCTGCTCTCGTTTACTACATTAATACAACGCGTTTCAAACTGCTGTGTGTTGCGGTAGTTGAACCCACTTCCTCTGCATGACCTGTCATTGCCACAGTAACTAGATGAAACCCACTAGCATGTGTAGGAGTTGATTGAGACATGTTTGTGTTTCCTACCATGCTATGCTTGCTATGCTTAGAGTCGTGTCAGGTGTGGCTCATCGGGATGATTAACTAGAGTGAATGGTTGTTTCGGTAATGAGAGTGAAGTGTTGAACATGATTTGGTAAAGGTATCGATGAGAGGCTGATGACCCACAAGTATAGGGGATCTATCGTAGTCCTTTCGATAAGTAAGAGTGTCGAACCCGACGAGGAGCAGAAGGAAATGATAAGCGGTTTTCAGCAAGGTATTCTCTGCAAGTACTAAAATAAGTGGTAACAGATAGTTTTGTGATAAGATAAATTGTAACGAGCAACAAGTAACAAAAGTAAATAAAGTGCAGCAAGGTGAACCAATCCTTTTGTAGCAAAGGACAAGCCTGGACAAACTCTTATATAAGGAAAAGCGCTCCCGAGGACACATGGGAATATCGTCAAGCTAGTTTTCATCACGTTCATATGATTCACGTTCGGTACTTTGATAATTTGATATGTGGGTGGACCGGTGCTTGGGTGCTATTCTTACTTGAACAAGCATCCCACTTATGATTAACCTCTATTGCAAGCATCCGCAACTACAACAAAAGTATTAAGGTAAACCTAACCATAGCATGAAACATATGGATCCAAATCAGCCCTTTTAAGCAACGCATAAACTAGGGTTTAAGCTTCTCTCACTCTAGCAACCCATCATCTACTTATTACTTCCCAATGCCTTCCTCTTGGCCCAAATAATGGTGAAGTGTTATGTAGTCGACGTTCACATAACACCCACTTCCTCTGCATGACTACTAATAGCAAGACCTCTCCCGTGTCCTCAGGAACAAATGTAACTACTCACAAAGCATATTCATGTTCATAATCAGAGGGGTAATAATATGCATATAGGATCTGAACATATGATCTTCCACCAAATAAACCAACTAGCATCACCTACAAGAAGTAATCAACACTACTAGTAACCTACTAGTACCAATCCCGGACTTGGAGATAGGAATTGGATACAAGAGATGAACTAGGGTTTTGAGATGAGATGGTGCTGGTGAAGATGTTGATGGAGATTGCCCTCTCCCGATGAGAGGAGCGTTGGTGATGACGATGGCGACGATTTCCCCCTCCCGGAGGGAAGTGTCCCGGCAGAACAGCTCTTCCGGAGCCCTAGATTGGTTCCACCAAGGTTCCGCCTCGTGGCGGCGGAGTTTCGTCCCGAAAGGTTGCTTCCTCTTTTTTCCTTGACGAAAGACTTCATATAGCAGAAGATGGGCATCGGAGAGCCACCAGGGGGCCCACGAGGTAGGGGCGCGCCATAGGGGAGGGGGCGCGCCCCGCACCCTCGTGGACAGGGTGTGGGCCCCCTAGTCTTCATCTTTGGTGAGGATTTTTTATTGTTTATTATAAGATATTCCGTGAAGTTTCAGGACTTTTGGAGTTGTGTAAAATAGGTCTCTAATATTTCCTCCTTTTCCAGCCCGGAATTCCAGCTGCTGGCATTCTCCCTCCTTATGTGAACCTTGTAAAATAAGAGAGAATAGCCATAAGTATTGTGACATAATGTGAAGTAACAACCCATAATGCAATAAATATCAATATAAAAGCATGATGCAAAATGGACGTATAAACTCCCCCAAGCTTAGACCTCGCTTGTCCTCAAGCGAAAGCCGATAACAATAAATATGTCCCCATGTTTAGTGGTAGAGGCGTCGATAAAAATAAAATACGGACATGAAGGCATCATGATTATTCTCATAACTGCAACATAAATAGATATTGTCATATGATTACTTATGTTCAAGTGATGATCTATTCACAATGAAAAAATATGAATCATAAACTTCATTGAGAACCAACAAACTATAACCTCAGCCATTGAAGCAATTGCAATTTATCATAACATCAGGAAGAGTCTATGTCAGAGCTTAAAAGCAAGTCCACATACTCAACTATCATCTAGTCCTTCATAATTGCTAACACTCACGCAATACTTGTGGTTACGGAGTTTTAATCGGACACAGAGAAAGATAGGGGCTTATAGTTTTGCCCCACAACCTTTTACCTCAAGGGTAATGTCAACAATAATAACTCATGCTCCCCTACATCCAATTAGATATATATATCAGAATCTTTCCAACATATTGTGCTTGCCAAAGGATAAAATGAAAAAGGAAAGGTGAAGATCACCATGACTCTTGCATAAGGTAGAAGATAATAATAGAAGATAGGCCCTTCACAGAGGGAAGCAGAGGTTGCCATGCGCTTTTGTGGTTGGATGCACAAAATCTTAATGCGAAAGAACGTCTCTTTATATTGCCCCTTGTGATACGAACCTTTATTATGCAGTCTGTCACTTTTATTACTTCCACATCACAAGATCGTATAAAGCTTATTTCTCCCACACCAATCAATCATACATATTTAGAGCAATTTTTATTGTTGTGCACCGATGACAACTTAATTGAAGGATCTTACTCAATCCATAGGTAGATATGGTGGACTCTCATGGCAAAACTGGTTTAAGGGTATTTGGAAGCACAAGTAGTATCTCTACTTGGTGCTGAGAATTTGGCTAGCATGAGGGGGAAAGGCAAGCTCAACATGTTAGAGAATCCATGACAACATACTTTATCTCAGATATAAGAAAACATAACTCATTACGTTGTCTTCTTTGTCCAACATCAACTCTTTAGCATGTCATATTTTAATGAGTTCTCCCAATCATAAAAGATGTCAATAATAGTATATCTATATGTGAAACCTCTCTTTCCTTATTACTTCCTATTAATTGCAACGATGACCAAAGTTATGTCTGTCAACTCCCAACAACTTTTAAATCATCATACTCTTCCTATGTGAAGTCATTACTCTTTGTTTCTTTTTATTCCTTTTCTCTTTTCTTTTATTCACTCAAGATCATAGCAAGAAAATCAAGCCCTTGACTCAACACTAATCTTTATTATATATAGCTCACAGACTCGATTACAAAAGAGAGATCATAAAGCAAAACTCAAAACTAGATCATGCCATAAACTTTATTCTACTAGATCAAGATACTACTAATAGGATCGAACTAAGAAAAACGGTAAAGATAGGAGTGTGATTGTGATATGATACCGGGGCACCTCCCCCAAGCTGTGTAGTTGCCAAGGGGAGTGCCCATACCCATGTAATTATGTCTCCTTCTTTGTCGTTGGTGTAATATTCTTGGCGATGATTCCCCTCAGGATGCGGTTCTCCTCCTCGAGCTTATTGACTTGCTACTTGAGGTCCATTATTTCCTTACGAAGCTTTCCTGTGACGGCTAAAGCTCCTTGCACCCAAGGGTGTTGCATAGCTGCGGGACAAAAAGTGACACTCCTCTTCATATTTTCATAAGAAAGAAATCTAACATTGGAAGGGATAACCGAGTTGGGATAGCTGAGCTCTGTAGCTCCCCCATCGTGAACCCAGCTTGGAAGCGAGAAGTGACTTCTTGATCCTCCATGGCATCTACCCTCATCAAGTCAGCCTCCATATCTTCCTCCGTTGCTGGCCCAAAGTGGTCAGCGTCACTGCTTGCCCTTGGTTCCGGTGCCGGATTAGATACCCGGCTCTCCCCGACTGACTCTTGAGAAGACATCTTGCTCTAATCTGCAGCAGCAACAGCTCGAAACGGAAACAGAGGATAATTGCATGATACGGGAGTCAAAACCTTCGGGGGAATATATAATGAATTTTTACCGACCAAAATACGTATCGTGCAAGAAAACGGAGTCCGGAAGGCACACGAGGTGCTCACGAGGTAGGGGGGAGCGCCGGGGGTAGGCGCGCCCTCCACCCTCGTGGGGCCCTCGTGTCCTTCCCGGACTGCTACTAATTTTCTATTTTCTAAATATTCCAAAACGGAGAAATATTGCCTTAAAAATTGTTTTGGAGTCGGTTTACTTACGATTACCACATACCTATTCCTTTTGGATTACGAAATGGTGCAGAAAGTGTCCCTTATGTATTCCTCCGGGGTTACGGTTTCAATAACATTGGTTTCAACATTTATAGGATTACCTGAGATATAATGTTTAATTCTTTGACCATTTACCACCTTCGGATTTGTGCCTTCGAAGTTGTTGATTTTTATGGCACCGGAACGATAGACCTCCTCGACAACGTAGGGGCCTTCCCATTTAGAGAGAAGTTTTCCTGCAAAAAATCTTAAACGAGAGTTGTATAGCAATACATAATCACCTACGTTAAACTCACACTTTTGTATCCTTTTGTCATGCCATCTTTTAACTTTTTCTTTAAACAACTTGGAATTTTCATAAGCTTGGGTTCTCTATTCATCAAGTGAGCTAATATCAAATAACCGCTTTTCACCAGCAAGTTTGAAGTCATAGTTGAGCTCTTTAATAGCCCAATATGCCTTATGTTCTAGTTCGAGAGGTAAGTGACATGCTTTTCCATAAACCATTTTATACGGAGACATACCCATTGGATTTTTATATGCGATTACAGAGGCCCATAATGCATCATCAAGTTTCTTGGACCAATTCCTTCTAGATCTATTGATCTTTTGCAAAATTAACTTGAGCTCTCTGTTGCTCAATTCTACCTGACCACTAGACTGTGGGTGATAAGGAGATGCAATTCTATGATTAACGTCATACTTAGCTAGCATTTTACGGAAAGCACCATGAATAAAATGTGAACCACCATCAGTCATTAAATATCTAGGGACTCCAAACCTCGGAAAAATAACTTCTTTAAGCATTTTAATAAAAGTGTTATGATCAGCCCTACTAGTTGGAATAGCTTCTACCCACTTAGTAACGTAATCAACATCAACTAAAATATGTGTGTATCCATTAGAGGCAGGAAAAGGTCCCATATAATCAAAGGCCCAAACATCAAATGGGTCAATAACAAGTGAATAATTCATAGGCATTTCTTGACGTCTACTAATATTACCAATTCTTTGACATTCATCGCAAGACAAGACAAACTTACGGGAATCCTTGAAGAGAGTATGCCAATAAAAACCGGATTGCAATACCTTATGTGCAGTTCTATCTCCAGCGTGGTGTCCTCCATAAGATTCAGAGTGGCACTTGCGTAGGATCTGTTCCTGTTCATGCTCAGGCACACAACGTCTAACAACACCATCTACTCCTTCTTTATAGAGATGTGGGTCATCCCAAAAGTAATGTCTCAAATCATAGAAGAACTTTTTATTTTGTTGGTATGTGAAACTAGGTGGTATGAATTTAGCAACAATATAATTAGCATAATCCGCATACCATGGAGTACTACGAGAAGTACTTATGACATTTAATTGCTCATCAGGAAAGCTATCATCAATAGGTAGTGGGCCATCAAGAACATTTTCTAATCTAGACAAGTTGTTGCGCAACGGGTTCTCAGCTCCTTTCTATCAACAATATGCAAATAAAATTCTTGTAGCAAGAGAACCCATCTAATAAGTCTAGGTTTAGCATCTTTATTTTCCATCAGATATTTAATAGCTGCATGATCAGTGTGAATAGTTACTTTAGAATCAACAATATAAGGTCTGAACTTATCACAAGCAAATACAACTGCTAAGAATTCCTTTTCAGTAGTAGCATAGTTTATTTGAGCACTGTCTAGAGTCTTACTAGCATAATGGATAACATTTTATTTCTTATCAACTCTTTGCCCTAGAACAACACCTACAGCATAATCACTAGCATCACGCATAATTTCAAAGGGTAAATTCCAATCAGGTGGCTGAACAATAGGTGCAGAGACTAATGCTTTTTTAAGTATTTCAAATGCTTCTACACAATCATCATCAAAGACAAATGGTATATCTTTTTGTAATAAATTAGTCAGAGGCTGAGAAATTTTTGAGAAGTCCTTAATGAACCTCCTATAAAATCCGGCGTGACTAAGGAAACTTCATATACCTTTGATGTCCTTGGGACATGGCATCTTTTCAGTAGCATCAACCTTGGCTTTATCAACTTCAATACCTCTTTCAGAAACTTTATGGCCCAAGACAATACCTTCATTAACCATAAAGTGGCACTTTTCCCAATTCAAGACAAGATTAGTTTCTTCACATCTCTGCAAAAATCGATCAAGATTTCTCAAGCAATCATCAAAAGAGGAGCCCTAGACGGAAAAGTCATCCATGAAAACCTCACAAATCTTTTCACAAAAGTCAGAGAATATAGCCATCATGCATCTTTGAAAGGTAGCAGGTGCATTACATAAACCAAAAGGCATACGTCTATAAGCAAAAGTACCAAAAGGGCATGTAAAAGTAGTCTTTGATTGATCTTTAGCCGACACAGGTATTTGAGAGAAACCAGAATAATCATCTAGAAAGCAATAATGTGTATGTTTGCATAATATTTCTAGCATTTGATCAATAAAAGGTAAGGGGTAATGATCTTTCTTAGTAGCCTTATTTCATTTGTGAAAATCAACTACCATCCTATAATCTATAATAATTCTTTGTGGAATCAATTCATCTTTATCATTAGGAACAACAGTAATACCTCCCTTCTTAGGGACACAATGAACAGGACTTACCCACTGACTATCAGCAACGGGATAAATTATACCTGCCTCAAGGAGCTTTAGTATTTCTTTTCTTACCACTTCTTTCAATTTAGGATTCAGACGTCGTTGAGGATCACGAACAGGTTTGGCATCTGCCACCAAATTTATTTTATGTTGACATAGAGTGGGACAAATGCCCTTAAGATCATCAAGAGTATATCCAATAGCAGCACGGTGCTTCTTCAGAGTTTTCAATAATCTTTCTTCTTCATGCTCTAAAAGGTTAGCACTAACAATCACATGATATATCTTCTTTTCATCTAGATAAGCATATTTAAGATTATCAGGCAACGGTTTAAGCTCAAACACGGGATCACCCCTGGGTGGAGGAGGATCCCCTAGGATTTCAACAGGCAAATTGTGTTTCATAATAGGTTCCTATTTAAAGAATATTTCATGTATTTCCCTTCTTTCATTCATAAACATATCATTTTCATGGTCTAGCAAATAGTGTTCCAAAGGATCACTAGGAGGTACGGCAATAGAAGCAAAACCAATAATTTCATCCTTACTAGGTAATTCTTTTTCACGATGTTGTTTACTAAATTTAGAGAAATTAAACTCATGAACCATATCATCCAAGCCAATAGTAACAACATTATTTTCGCAATCTATCCTAGCGTTAACAGTGTTCAAGAAGGGTCTACCAAATATAATGGGACAAAAGCTATCTTGTGGGGAACTGAGAACAAGAAAATCAGCAGGATATTTAGTTTTCCCACACAAAACTTCAACATCTCTAACAATTCCCATTGCTGAAATAGTATCTCTGTTGGCAAGTTTAATTGTGACATCAATATCTTCTAACTCAGCAGGTGCAATTTCATGCTTTATTTCCTTATACAAGTCATAAGGTATAACACTAGCACTAGCACCCATATCACATAAGCCATGATAACAATGATCTCCTATTTTAACAGAAATAACAGGCACACCTACCATAGGTCTATGTTTATCTTTAGCACAAGGTTTAGCAATTCTAGCAGTTTCACCGCAGAACTGAATAACATGCCCATCAATATTATCATACAAGATATCTTTAACAATAGCAATATTAGGTTCCACTTTAACTTGCTCAGGAGGTGTATAAGTTCTAATATTGCTTTTACGAACCACATTTGAAGCTTTAGCATGATCCTTTATTCTAACAGGGAAAGGTGGTTTCTCAACATAAGAAGTAGGAACAATAGTATCAGCATAAGTGACAGTCTTTTCTTCAACTTTAATAGGTGCAGCTACTTTTACTTCTATGGGAGGATGATATTTAAACCACTTGTCCTTAGGGAGATCAACATAAGTAGCAAAAGATTCACATAAAGAAGCTACTATCTCAGAGTCAAGTCCATATTTAGTGCTAAACTTACAGAAAATATTGGTATCCATAAAAGATTTAACACAATCAAACTTAGGTGTCATATCTGACTCCTTACCTTCGTCAAGATCCCAATCTTCAGATTTGCGTTTAATTATATCCAATAAATCCCATTTATATTCAATAGTCTTCATCATAAAAGAGCCAGCACAAGAAGTATCGAGCATGGTGCGATTATTTTCAGAAAGCCGAGCATAAAGATTCTGAATAATTGTTTCTCTTGGGAGCTCATGATTGGGGCATGAATATAACATTGATTTAAGCCTCCCCCAAGCTTGAGTGATGCTTTCTCCTTCACGAGGCCAAAAATTATATATATAATTGCGATCACGATGAACAAGATGCATAGGGTAATACTTTTGGTGAAATTCCAGTTTCAATCTTCTATAGTTCCATGATCTCGTATCATCACATAGCCAATACCATGTCAATGTGTCTCCCTTCAAAGATAAAGGGAAGACCTTCTTCTTAGCAACATCATCGGGTATACCTGCAAGCTAAAATAATCCACAAACTTCATCCACATATATTAGGTGCTCATCAGGATGCTTTGTTCCATCTCCTGTAAAAGGATTAGCTAGCAATTTTTCTATCACACCCGAAGGAAATTCAAAAGGAATTTCATTTTCAATAGGTTCAGTAGGTTGAGGAGCAACTCTTTGCTCTACTGGTCAGGGTGAAGATACCCCGAACTTGCCCCACCGAGGATTACTTTCCATAGTAACAAGTGACAGTAAATTTCAGCACACTATATAAAATTTTCCTTGCCAAATTCCACCTACCAACGGCGCTTCACTCCCCGGCAACGGCGCCAGAAAAGAATCTTGATGACCCACAAGTATAGGGTATATATTGTAGTCCTTTCGATAAGTAAGAGTGTCGAACCCGACGAGGAGCAGAAGGAAATGATAAGCGGTTTTCAGCAAGGTATTCTCTGCAAGTACTGAAATAAGTGGTAACATATAGTTTTGTGATAAGATAAATTGTAACGAGCAACAAGTAACAAAAGTAAATAAAGTGCAGCAAGGTGGCTCAATCCTTTTGTAGCAAAGGACAAGCCTGGACAAACTCTTATATAAGGAAAAGCGCTCCCGAGGACACATGGGAATATCGTGAAGCTAGTTTTCATCACGTTCATATGATTCGCGTTAAGATTTTGATAATTTGATATGTGGGTGGACCGGTGCTTGGGTGCTGTTCTTACTTGAACAAGCATCCCACTTATGATTAACCTTTATTGCAAGCATCCGCAACTACAAAAAAGTATTAAGGTAAACGTAACCATAGCATGAAACATATGGATCCAAATCAGCCCCTTACGAAGCAACGCATAAACTAGGGTTTAAGCTTCTGTCACTCTAGGAACCCATCATCTACTTATTATTTCCCAATGCCTTCCTCTAGGCCCAAATAATGGTGAAGTGTTATGTAGTCGACGTTCACATAACACAACTAGAGGCTAGACAACATACATCTCATCAAAATATCGAATGAATACCAAATTCACATGACTACTAATAGCAAGACTTCTCCCGTGTCCTCAGGAACAAACGTAACTACTCACAAAGCATATTCATGTTCATAGTCATAGGGGTAATAAATGCATAAAGGATCTTAAGATATGATCTTCCACTAAATAAACCAACTAGCATCAACTACAAGAAGTAATCAACAGTACTAGTAACCTACTAGTACCAATCCCGGACTTGGAGACATGAATTGGATATAAGAGATGAACTAGGGTTTTGAGATGAGATGGTGCTGGTGAAGATGTTGATGGAGATTGCCCTCTCCTGATGAGAGGAGCGTTGGTGATGAAGATGTCGACGATTTCCCCCTCCCGGAGGGAAGTATCCCCGGCAGAACAGCTCTGCCGGAGCCCAAGATTGGTTCCGCCAAGGTTCTACCTCGTGGCTGCTGAGTTTCGTCCCGAAAGGTTGCTTCCTCTTTTTTCCTTGACGAAAGACTTCATATAGCAGAAGATGGGCATCGGAGAGCCACCAGGGGGCCCACGAGGTAGGGGGCGCGCCCTAGGGGGGGCGCCCCCCACCCTCGTGGACAGGGTGTGGGCCCCCTGGTGTCCGTCTTTGGCGAGGATTTTTTATTATTTATTATGAGATATTCCATGGAGTTTCAAGACTTTTGGAGTTGTGCAGAATAGGTCTCTAATATTTGCTCCTTTTCCAGCCCGGAATTCCAGCTGTCGGCATTCTCCCTCCTTATGTAAACCTTGTAAAATAAGAGAGAATAGCCATAAGCATTGTGACATAATGTGAAGTAACAGCCCATAATGCAACAAATATCGATATAAAAGCATGATGCAAAATGGACGTATCAGAGGCCATGTAGGAGTACATGGTGGGTTGTTTCATTGAGACCGTCCTTAAGAACTGAGATCTGTAGTGTGATTTAAGATAAGCTACTACCACGCGTTGGGCCCGAAACCAATGGACCCTCTCGACTTATTAACCACTCTTGTCCTCTGTCCAGGAGTTGCAAGTAGTTTCTGGTGTTTGTAGTTGCTGGAGGCCGTGTGCAGCGCTAACCTTAGGGGTGGGCTGTGATGCGGTAGGCTCGTGGCCCGGTGTACCAAGTCGCCCGTTTGGTGTCTCGGGAACCCTGCACACATTGTTTGGGGCCGTTGAGGACACCCCAGCCGGATTTCCTTGCGGATGGAACCCGAATAGGCAATAAACCCGGACTAGGGACTCGTGTGTTTAGTCAGGTCGTGGCCGACACCCTCGCTGGGCTTCCGCTTGAAGGTTTCCGAGTACATGTCGTGTAAGAGGCGATAAGTGGTGAAAGCGTGTGTGAAGATGTACACCCCTGCAGGGTATAAAACTATTCGAATAGCCGCGTCCGTGGTAAAGGACTACTTGGGCGCTTATGTAGTTTATAGACAACTTAATGGTTACTACTAAAAGACTCAAGATAAGTGTGAGTACCGCAGATGGCCCTCTCGTAGGATGACGAGGGATGATCCACGGTGGAGTATTGTGATGGTGATTAGTGGACTCGTGTGCGAAAACTATTCTACAAGTGGTGTCTCGCAGGATAGCTTAGCCAAGAGTCAAAGATGGCTCGCTGCAATAATTCCACTACCTTCTTGAGAATGTGCTTGTATAGTAGGATCTGTTGTAAGACTTGCTGAGTACCTTTGTACGCATGTTGCTTTAATTACTGTTTTCAGACAACAACTCCGCCCCTTCCGATGGGTTCTATGTAGATCTCGACGTTAACGAGTGACTTGCCACCCAGGTGGTGATCTAAGCTTGTGAAGGGCCCTATGTAGATAGACAGGCTTCGTCAAGCCTTCTTTCTTTCTAGTGTCTGTACTCAGACTAGTTTGCTTCCGCATGTGCTTTTATGTTTGTATGAATGAGTGTCGGGTCATGTGACCCCTATCTGTATGAACATGTTATGTATGGCTCTTCGGAGCCTTTAAATAAAGTACTTTGAGTTGTAGAGTTTTGTTCTGATGCCATGTTGTATTTACACATATCGAGCATATTGTGTGTATGATTGAAATGCTTGGAATGTGTGGGATCCGACAATCTAGTTGTTTATCCCTGGCAGCCTCTCTTATGGGGAAATGTAGTCTAGTGCTTCCATGAGGCATAGTAGTCCGCTGCAGCCTGGTTCACCGGAGTCCTGCTAGCCCAGCACTACTGCTCCGGAACACTTGACTGGCCCGCATGTCTTTCACTTCATTCACTGTATGCATCCCCTTGAAATGTCATGCGGTGACATCCGTAGTCCTGCCTAGCCTGCTACAGCCCGGGTTCCCGGAGTCCTGTTAGCCCAGTGCTACAGCCCGGATTCACACGTTGTTGACCGACATGTTCGATGTTGATTCATGTATGCCTATCACCGTAAGTTAGTGCTGCTTTGGGTTCACGACTAGCCATGTCGGCCCGAGTTCTCTGTCATATGGATACTAGCGACACTATCATATACGTGAGCCAAAAGGCGCAAACGGTCCCGGGCCATGGTAAGGCGACACCCATGGGAATACCGTGCCTGAGGCCGCAAAGTGATATGAGGTGTTACAGGCTAGATCGGTGTGACTTAGAATCGGGGTCCTGACAACTTTGCAGTAAAATACAACTAATATTTTACATGGGTTCACCAAAATAAGTTCTGTATATATACCAAAGCTATTTTCTTGGGTTTTGCTGCCTCCTTAATATCTTCCCTCTGGTACTAATGTAAAAACTCAGCTTTTCAGCAAGCTATGGAAAAAATGGTGGAACCGCCACCTTCTGAAGGTGGCGAGGCAACTATAACCGCAATGGCAGCTCTTACTACAGTGGGTCAGTACCTGTCCACTAACAGTGCCAGAAGCACGTTCCTGCATAATACTAGGTTGGTTGTTAAGGCAATCTCATCCAAACTGCCTCATGATCAAGATATGCAAGTTCAAAACAATGTTACATTTGCACTCCAGACACAAGTCCGTTCCCTAACAGAGAACCTTTGTGAAACAAGGATAGGCATTGTTCGTTGTCGTCAAGATATGCATGGTTTTGAAACAATACTAACAGACTTTTGCTATGTTGTTCAGGAGCCTAGGAGAAATGAAGGCGAAGGTTATGGTGCTCCATCGGACAATATAAAACGAAAATGTAACAGTCAGGTAAAATTAACTGAGCTTCTGAACTTCTGGTGGTGCAGTTATCTACCAGACTGTTAACTTCTATGCCAACCTTCCTTTTGTTTTATACTTGTAATTTGTTTTGTTGCGATATAAAATTTGTTCTTAACATGGAGCCACCGGCTGAAGAAAACAGCAAGCCATTTTTTATAGTGTAGGGTGTTCTCTATATTTGCACTCGTGGCGATCTTTGATACCCAGTGGATGTAATCTGTGCAATCGCCTTAATAGCCTAGCGTTAGTTTCGGGCTTATTTATTAACTAGTCTTCTTTTTCCCTGGTTTGCTAGTGGCCGCAACAACCATGGGCCATATATGGACCGTGGTAACCATGACCCTACTACGGGCCGTAGGATCCATGGGCCTCCTACGGTCCGTCTTTAAATGGGCCTCCAACACGGCTGCAGAATCGGTGGGCCTCGGGCCGTCGGATAAATGGGTCTACATGGGGTGTAAATGGGCGTAATTGGTATCGGCCCAGCATGGTAACGGGCCGTTAACAGGCCGGAGGATAGAAAAGGCTTAATTCTGTCACAGGCATAACGGGTCGTTTATGGGCCAGAATATAGGACGGGTTGGAAACGGCGCAACGGGTTAACAAGCCAGGAACGGGCCGACTCTTGCCAAGGGCCGAATTTGGCCCATTAGGGGAATAGGCCAGTAACGGGCCGTAAGTAATCGAGGGCCGGAAAGGAGCCCAAGAATGTATGGGCCGTCTATAGGCCGAAAGCTAACACGGGCTGGAAACGGCCCATGTGAATCATCGGTCGTTAACGGGTACAAAGAAATTTACTGTTCATTCTGGGCTAGAGTCACCGTGGGCCTTTAAAGGGTCTAAAGATACTAAGGCCTCATATGGGCCGAAAGACGTCCTGGGCATACATGGGCCGAAAGTGAAATGGGCTGGTGTTATATTCGATGGCCCACATGATGTTGTTGGGCCGATTTTGGGTAGGTCCTAACGGGCCATGAGTTACCGGGCTGTAAAATGGGCTATTTGCAAAGAGACCGTTAACAGGCTTTTCACGGGCCAGCCTGGTAACTTTTGACCAAGTCAAATGGGCCGGCCTTTGTAAGCTAAATGGGCCGATGGTGGGCCATCGCACGTGTCGACATATCATAGGCGCCTATCTGACCCACTGACAAGCTGACACATGTTTCCTCCGGCCAATCAGAATTTTACACGTGGAAATTTCCCATTGGTCGGGGCTGTTAACGGGTTATCGGATCCAAAACCGGACCCGGTAGCTTAACGCGACCCATTACGATGGATGCCACATGTCGGTCACCCTTGACGAAAGCACTTCTGTGACGCGCAATTTATCGTCGTGGAAGTGGACACTTCCGTGATGATAATTTTGGTAATGTCATGGAACACTTCTACTACAGCACAGGTATGCCTATCTTGATTCTGTCATAAAATTGTCATTGATGTACATGCATGCCAGAAAACGTGACCTACTGTGACAAACACGTATCATCACGGAAGTGTATTTTTTTGGTGTCTCAATGAGGTAAAAGCCTACTTCCTGCTTCTAGTTGTATTGCTTGAGTTTCGAGTACAAGGGAGCGAATACGCTTGACCTATAGGTTGATGCCCGACGGCTTACAGAGTCCCGGCCAGCTCACACAAACGTGATAGCTCGGTTTCTAACTGAACCTGCCTTACATAACAAGTCATCATATGGCGGTTCACACCTTCGGGCCTTGAGTCACCTCCGGGTCTTGGGCCTTCAGATTTCCTGGGCCTTCTCATCTTAAGACACCAATGGTGTGACCCGACCCCTACTAGACAAGTCATACCTCAGAGTTATATCCTCAACAACCCTTGATATAGTAAGCCTCTCGCATCACCTCCAAGCTGCATCCCTCTCTCTCTCTATCTTTCTCTCTGAGCCTTATTTGCTTCTAACACATGCATGCATGTATACCGATTGATCTCTGTCGGTGTCAAAACCGGCGGATCTCGGGTAGGGGGTCCCGAACTGTGCGTCTAGGCGGATGGTAACAGGAGACAAGGGACACGATGTTTTTACCCAGGTTCGGGCCCTCTCGATGGAGGCAATACCCTACTGCTGCTTGATTAATATTGATGATATGGGTAGTACAAGAGTAGATCTACCACGAGATCAAGGAGGCCAAACCCTAGAAGCTAGCCTATGGTATGATTGTTGTTCGTCCCACGGACTAAAACCCTCCGGTTTATATAGACACCGGATAGGTTAGGGTTACACAGAGTCGGTTACAATGGTAGGATATCTACATATCCGTATCGCCAAGCTTGCTTTCCACACCAAGGAAAGTCCCATCCGGACACGGGACGAAGTCTTCAATCTTGTATCTTCATAGTCTTGGAGTCCGGCCGTGACGATAGTCCGGCCGTGACGATAGTCCGGCTATCCGGACACCCCCTAGTCCGGGACTCCCTCAATCGAAGCGATTCTGCATCTACTACTATTACTCCACACATCAACCGCTATCCAGTATTAAGTTCATAAGAACAGAGTAACGCATTAGGCAAGATGACATGATGTAGAGGATAAACTCAAGCAATACGGTATGAACCCCATCTTTTTATCCTCGATGGCAACAATACAATACATGCCTTGCTGCCTCTGCTGTCACTGGGAAAGGACACCACAAGATTGAACCAAAAGCTAAGCACTTCTCCCATTGCAAGAAAGATCAATCTAGTAAGCCAAACCAAACTAATAATTTGAAGAGACTTGCAAAGATATCAAATCATACATATAAGAATTCAGAGAAGAATCAAATATTGTTCATACATAATCTTGATCATAAAAGCGCAATTCATCGGATCTCGACAAACACACCACAAAAAGAATTACATCGAATAGATCTCCAAGAGAATCGAGGAGAACTTTGTATTGAGATCCAAACAGAGAGAAGAAGCCATCTAGCTAATAACTATGGACCCGAAGGTCTGTGGTAAACTACTCACACATCATCGGAAAGGCTATGGTGTTGATGTAGAAGCCCTCCATGATCGATTCCCCCTTTGGTGGAGCGCCGGAAAAGGCCCTAAGATGGGATCTCACGGGTACAGAAGGTTGCGGCGGTGGAAATAGTGTTTCGTGGTGCTCTCGGATGTTTTCGGGGTATATGAGTATATATACGCGAAAGAAGTAGGTCGGTGGAGCCAGAGGGGCCCACGAAGGTGGGGGCGCGCCTCCCTGCCTCGTGGCCGCCTCGTTGCTTCCTTGACGTCCACTCCAAGTCTCCTGGATCACGTTTGTTCCAAAAATAACTCTCCCGAAGGTTTCATTCCGTTTGGATTCCGTTTGATATTCCTTTTCTGCGAAACACTGAAATAGGCAAAAAAACAGCAATTTGCACCGGGCCTTTGGTTAGTAGGTTTGTCCCAAAAATAATATAGAAGTGTATAATAAATCCCATTAAACATGCAAAACGGATAATATAATAGCATGGAACAATCAAAAAATTATAGATACGGTGGAGACGTATCACTCGTCACACTATCTCACACAAGGTGGCGGTGGCCTCTCTCTCTCATCGTTGGTCACTGATCCGGCCACATCCCGTCTGCCGACAGAAAGGGAGGATGTGCATCGTTTCTCCGTTCGACATCATCGAGGCAGCACATCCCGATCTACGGTAAACACCGTTCTCTCTGACCAAGCTCGGGCGTAGTAGGGCCTTCGCAACTTGCTCGCTGCCGCAGTGTGGGCAGATCCCGCCTGCCATCGCCCTCCTAGTTATATCCTGACAACCCCCAGGTACAACTTCCTCCCCTCTAGCCTTGCTCCACTGCCCATCTTCCCACGTCGCTGCATGTGGAAAATCTTGCATGTGGATCTTCCCTAGTTCTTTGCCCAAAACATACCTCGTCCGGCGTACTTTCCGTATTGCAATCTCATCGTCACACCATTTCAGATAAACAACTGTGTTCTTATCTTCCCCTAGGGCAACGAATATGCTTCTTTTTTGTCGTCGTTTGTGTCATCAACTATTATTGGCCAGTAATTGTTTCCTTTCTACCTCTTTTTTGCAAGCATGGCTATCCATTTCACCTTGTTGCTATTGCGACCTTTTGGTGAACTGCACAAATCATTTTTTTCTTAAGAATGTTTTGTGTAGTTCTACTAAAATGTCACATGGGCAACGTCTCTACCTTTTAGTGTGATTGCACAAAGGGAGATTGGTTTTTCTCTATCCTCCTCATCCAACTCCGAGCCTAATCTTCTCCAACTATTTGCTTAATCTTCTGCAATTAGTTAGTTTTAAGACAGACTGCAAAGGTGATCGACTTCTATTTGTGTGTTTATTTTTTCATCAACAGTCCTCTCTTATTGTAATAACACTTAATATCTTTGGAAGAGGGACGCTCGGCTCTATTTTAGTGGAACTGCACAAAATGATCGGAATGTTGCATCCTCCTGACAACTAGTTTTTCCCAACATGCCTTGTTGATTTAGACAGAGCTAGGGGGAAGTGGCTGCCAATGAAAGCATGGATCAATTTCAATTTAACACCTTCTCACAACTTTGTCTTCAGTTGTGATGTGCATATTAGCTCTGATATGCTAATCATTGAGATCCATTAGCAAGGAAGTTTGTTTCCTTTCTACTAGTATTTTGATTGATATTGTAATGAGACAACCTTGCAGCTGGAAGACACACAAAACAAAAGCTGAAAGCTTCAGAGAATTGTACAATTTCATGTCGCTGGAAAATTATTTGTATACGTTAATTATGTAAAATTGCTGGAAGCTTGATAGCATTGCCATAAGTCACTCAGCATCCGAGTCCATGTGCCACGCACCAAATTATAGTGCACAACTGCATGGGAGACTCAACCAGGTCGTTGCGCCGCACTAATTGTCACTATTGAGCAGTCAAATCATAAGCCCCACCTTTCCCACCGTAAGTTTCTCAGAAGAAGCAACCATCAATACACTCTTCTTTTAATCCGCTCATACTAGTATGAAGGTGCAAAACCAAGTCCGCATATGGCCTGTCGGTCAACGCGCTTCCTCTTGGCATATCACTGACATGTGAGACCGGAGTGTGAGCAAACCGATCTCAATTCAGGAGGACGGCCAAATGGCCAACCCTGCCACTCCTTGAGAGAGACGAGGACCGAGAACACACAGACGGGCTCGCACAAAGGCCAAGATATATTCAAGCATGGTTGATCGATATTATCATTACATGTTCGATGTTTTTTAATTGTACTATTGGGCTGCCGTTTTCCGCACTTCTCCCGAATAAATGTGTACTTTACCAGAGATTAAAATAAAATAAGAGTACAGACGCTCCACCATGCGGTTCCTAGTACATGTATACTAGTAGTACTACTAAACCTTGCGCTTGGCTCTTCGCCTCTTCGGGAAGTCGAACAATGATGGTACTACAGTGTATGCCATCGCCTGGGCAAGGGTAGGTTGCATTAGTCAAAAACTTCTCCTCATCCTGCGAGGCACCGCACTTGAGGTAGACGGAGAGGGCGTTAGCAAGCTTCACCTTGTCCTGCAAGCTTCTCCTCATTCTACGAGTTGACGGGAAACACCAAAGTAGTGCTAGTCCATACTTCCTCCTTTCTGGTTAATATGGCTTAATCTTTTTATGGGTAAATGAGAGAGCTTTATTCATATATAAGCATTCTTACGACAATCAGCCAAGAGACTGGTCACTAGGAAGCGAGGTACCCCACAAAAAAGGAAGCGAGGTGTTTCATCAAGCCAACTCACGGTCACATTCAAAGTGCAGCAAGCACGGTTCGCACAAAGATCGCCGCAAGGTTTGCTGACCTATTTACATGCTGAATAACAAAAAAAGAGAAAATATTACTGAGCGCTCCTATTCCTAACATGATAGGAGCCAGAATCAAGCGAGAATTGTGGCAAGTGTTCCATGAAATCAACTTCCATTATCACCTGCGAGAACACTCAAGTAGAAGAAAATGTGTTGAAGATTGCCTGATCACAGATTAAAATAATGATAAGAGTGCAGACACTCCACCATGCAGTTCCTAGTAGTACTACATGTACAGTACTAGTAATACTACTTGGAGTACTCTACTATCGTAGTAAACTTTGCAATTGGTTGTTCGCCTCTTCGGGAAGTCAAACAATGATGGTACTAGTACCTCCTCATAGGCGACTCCACCTCCTCCTAGGCGACTCCACCGCCGGTGGCCACTCCGGCCCCGACGTCCACCTCCCTGGCCATCCAATGGCGCCTCCTCTCCTTGACTTTGCTAGAGGTAAGGCCTTTCAACTTGGTATGCGCCAAATGTTTGGACATCCGATGGTTTTCTCTCCTGGTTTTCGCCAACGTGAGTTCAAGCTTGTGGTCTCTTTTGGTCGGGCGTGCTTTTGTTTGGATTGTCACACTGTGAGCATTGTGCTACAATCTTGCTTTGGTGGATACCCTCAAGGTTTTAGGGTTAAGTTTCTCCGGGACCGTTCTTTTCAGTTTTCGGTTGCCTCAAAATCTGTGGGGTTTGAACTCTACAACAGTGGTCGTATTTCTGAGAGGGATTTTGAGCTGCTTTTTAGCCTCTGGGGTGAAGGAGGTCCCAATTGGCGCCGAGAGGAGTGTCTGTTCTACCAAGAAGAGCAAAATTCATGGTCGTTAGTGACCCGTGGGCCTTCCCGTTATTCCTCCCAGAGTGGCTCCGGCGATCGCCGGAGGGAGCTGCCCCACCGCGTTTCAGTTTTCCAACGGTTGGCGGGGGTACCGGACTCATCATCGGATTTGGATGTCCCTGCGATTGATGAAGGGCGAATTGAGTGTAATATTACACCTCCGATCAATGATCGCGTGGTTCAGGGGGAGGAGGGCGGGAATTCTGGATCTTCAAATTTGGCTATTACATGCTACGGCTGTGGCAAACTGGGCCACATGGCTTGGGCCTGCCCTCAACCCCGTCTCACTGGCCTTTGGCCGTTCTTTAGGGTGGCTTCATTTCCCTCCCCTCCTGCCGAGGCACAGGCCCCTGGTGTGGTGGATGACTGGCTTTTGGCCGTTGGCCCAGCCCAACCGGCGATTCGAGCTTCCTCTTTTAGACAACTCTGTGACGGCATGTTCCCGAACTTTCAGCCTAGATTCCCACTTGCCTCTTCGTCTCCTCCCCTGCTTTCCACTATTCATCCTCGGGCTCGTCATTCTACCACCTCGCAGTCTACGGCGCCCGCTACCGGCGTTCAGCCAGCCATGGCCAACATTCCGTTTGATCCTCAGCCTTTTGTCCCCCATGGCTTCAATATCCTCAACATCGAAGGCCGTAATGGAGTGGCAAGGTTGGTTCTCCCCCACCGTCATATGCGACACGAGGATTGGGCCATCGTCACCATTGAGCCGCTTCCGGATGAGGAACTTTTTCCAAATGTGCAAGAAGTTCTAGATGAGTTCTTTGCGGATGTTCAGCAAGTGCAAATCAGAGAAATGCAGCGATGTCCGTTGGGGTAAACATATGTGTGTTTTGTCAATCCTAGAGACAGAGATAGGTTAGTGCTTCAGAGTCCTCACCAGTTTGGAGATGTTTTTATCTCTTTCCACAACCATGATAATGGCCGCAACTGCAGAAGAACCCAGTTTAATAGAACAGTTTGGCTGCTCATACTTGCGGTCCCGTTTGATTTTCGCAATTCTGAAGATATTGCCAGGGCCATCAGTCATTTTGGTCGGCTAGTTTCTTGGGAGAATGATCCTCTTCATATGGGTAGAGTTATTACAAAAGCTAAAGTTAGAGATCTGGACTCAATTCCTAAAAGTGTCAGATGGTCTGAAGGTGAAGTTTTGGATGAAGATGCTTGGTCCTCTTCAGTGGAAATTCTTCTGCAACAGATGATGGGTGGCCCCCCCGCCGATGAGGACCCAATCCCACCTGACAATGTGGACCCTCATCCACTGCCAGGCAACAACAATGCTTTCCCTGGCTTTCATATTAATCCACAGCCTATTCAGCAAGATGATATGGATGCAGATGAAGGGCACTGGGCCCTGCAGCCTCCTATTGTTAATAATGTTGAGGTTCAGGATGAATTTGATTTTCTGCAAGGTGGTCAGCAAGATGAAATTGCTTGGGCTGATGGGGAGGAGCTCCCACCACCATTGGAGGGTCACAGCAGCATCACAACAACTGTCTCATTGTCTGAAGGTTTTTCTTCTCATGCAAGTGAGGAAGTGAATCAACTTCCACCTCTGCAGTAAATTCAGGGCAATGGTCTTGAGCTTTTGATGCTGGACTACCAAGAGGAGGAGCAAGATGTCCCTGCAATCCCAGTTCCTCAGGCCCCTCTTGCTTTTGCAGTTCCTCAAGAAGTTTTATTACCTGAAGTTCCAGAGGTGGACACCTAGTTTCAGCCAATCTTGGAGGAAGTGAACCAACTTTCTGAGCCAGTTATTGGATTGAGTCCCACTGTGCTTCAGGACCTGTCTCTGGACCCTAGCAGTGGTTTACCTGCTGATAAGGAAGCAGCAGGCCATGACAAGGAACACTTTCAGTTAAAAGCTGTTAATTTGGATGAGGAAGCAGGTGCTAGTTCTCCATCGGTGAACCCACACCTTTTGGATCCTCTTTGGGGTTCAAACTGCTAGCAAAAAAGGTAACTGGATTGACCAACTTGAGGAACACTTTGAGTTTGCACCCTCCTTACTTGGTTTGAAATCTATTCAACTAAAGGCTCTAGCTAATAAAGATACTATTCTGTCAGAAGAAGGTATGGGGATTTGGAAGGAGAATTTTGCTCAAAAACCTCGAGAGGATGTTCCTTCACTTTCTGTTCAAGTCCCAGTAAGTTGGTTCAATTTTATTGTGCACCTTCTAATGACACCAGACAAGTTTAACTGGACACTCAATATGCTTAAATCTCCTTTATGGGAATTACTTGCTGAAGTAGAGGGCACTGAAAATTCTTATATCTTTCACATTCCTGATAAATGTATTGCTACTAAGGCTGCTACTTGCAAGCAGCTCATGGCTCAAACTCACCAGCAGGATACAAACAAGCAAAATGAAGGAGATTCTTCCAACCAGCAGGACTTGGACTCCTTGGCCCTTCTTCAACCTTTTGGGGCTGAAAATTCTAAGAAAAGAAGGGGAGGAAAGACACCTCTTGTAGAAACAGAGGTAAGGAGGAGTGATAGAATTAAAAAAGATAATGCTGGGTTTAAAAGAGGTTCTTGCTCTAATAATAAGTGTCTGCCATGTAATGCTGCTCCACCAGTTGTTCAGAAATCAGTGGTTAAGAATCTCACAACCTCATTTTGCAAGGTGGCTGATCAGGAGTTGGAGGGAAAGCTCTCTAAGAAGCCCAAGAGAAGGGTGGGAGAGGACTTGGCTGGGATGCTCCCATCCAATGAGGACAGGCAGGACAACCCCAAAAGTGTTTAGATGATCACATTAGGTGCTTGTGTTGAGGAGAGAAAAGGGTTTAAAGTCATGAACTGTATGAATGTTCCTTTTGGTTGTAACTGCACCTTATGGGCCTTTTGGACTTGCTGTAATACTTCATGTTCTTCTGTCAATGCACTTTGCTACTTTAACTCCACCTGGGTAGTTACCTACTCTGATATGCTGTGGATGATGTGGTTGCTGTATCTGCTGAATTTGCTTTCACTGATACCTTGTTGGACTGATTTCCATGAGTGCTGGCCAAGTGGTGGTGCTTGGTCCCTGGTTTCTCTCTTAAACTGTTTCCATGAATAGTCACAACAGAAGTGGAATATACTAAACTGGAACATCAGAGGGATTAACTCACCTGATAAATGGCTTGCTCTAGGGAAAAAAATTGAAGAATGTGCCTGTGCTATTCTGTGTCTTCAAGAAACCAAGAGGGAGCATTTTGATGCTGCTTACATTAAGAACTTTTGTCCCAACAGACTCAATAAATTTGCCTTCCTGCCCTCAATTGGTGCTTCTGGAGGTCTTCTAATCACATGGAATGGCTCACTATTTGAGGGAGAGGTCATCTTCCAGAATAGATTCTCTCTCTCAATTAGCTTCACTAGTCTTTTGTGCAATCAATCCGGGGTCCTCACCAACATTTATGGGCCTTGTGTGCAAGCAGACAAACTTGAATTTATTAATTGGTTTTCCAACATACATATGCCTCTGGACACAAATTGGATTCTAGTTGGAGATTTCAACTTTATTAGGGCTCCTACTGATATAAACAGACATGGTGGGGATGTTAATGAAATGCTTCTCTTTAATGAAGCCATCGATGTCTGGGTTTAATTGAGCTCCCTCTACATGGCAGAAAATACAGCTGGAGTAACATGCAACAGTGTCCTTTGTTGGAAAAGCTGGATTGGTTCTTCACCTCTGCCTCTTGGATGACTGCTTATCCTGATACAGTTGCTATGCCTCTTTCCAGGCCTATCTCAGATCATCTTCCATGTGTAATCAAAATTGGGACTTCTATTCCAAAGGCCAGGGTCTTCAGATTTGAAAACTACTGGTTAAAGCACTCGGACTTTAAAGAGGTTGTATCTGCAGCCTGGAATATTCCTGTGGGTAATCTTGATGCAGCAAAAAGCCTAAATGCCAAGTTCAAAAACCTTAGAAGGGCTCTCAAACTTTGGGCCAAAACACATCTTGCACTGAAATCCAAAATTACTGCAATTAATGAGGTTATTTTCTTGTTTGACTTATTTGAAGAATTCAGAGACTTGGGAGATTTTGAGTGGAATTGCAGGGTGATTCTAAAAGAACAATTGCTCATATTACTGAAGAACCAAAAAATCTATTGGAAGCAGAGAGGTAAGATCAAGGGGGTTAAGTTTGGTGATGAAAACACCAATTTTTTCATACAAAGGCTTCTATTAATCAGAGGCATAATCACATTGCTATGCTAAAAAATGAGGTTCAAATGGAAATAACAGACCATGCAGGGAAAGCTGCCCTGCTGTGGAATGCCTTCAATAGCAGATTAGGAAGGTCACAACAAACCACCATGCACTTTCATTTGCCTTCTCTACTGCAACATCAAGCTAGTCCTTCTGACTTTGAACAGCTGGAAATTCCTTTCACTGAGCAAGAAATCAATGAAGTTGTCAAGCAATTGCCTCCAGACAAGTCTCCTGGACCTGATGGATTTAACAATGAGTTTTTTAAGAGCTGTTGGGATATTATAAAACCTGATGTCACTAGACTGATACATGAGTTCTATGCTGGGCAAATTTCTCTAGAGAGCATCAACACTTCTTTCATAACTCTAGTTCCCAAGGGGCCATCTCCCAGCACTGCTAATGATTTCAGACCTATATCTTTACTTAATTGCTGCCTCAAACTCATCACCAAATTGCTTGCAAACAGATTACAGAAAGTGATCCTCAAAATGGTTCATATAAATCAGTATGGCTTCCTTAAGGAAAGAGCTATTCATGACTGTCTTGGTTGGGCTTATGAGTACCTACATCAATGCCACAAGTCAAAGGAGGAAATTGTTATGCTGAAACTAGATTTTGAAAAGGCATTTGACCTCATTGAACATTCTACAATCATTGATATCCTCAGAGCAAAGAGTTTTGGAGAAAGATGGATTGGATGGATTAAAATGCTATTTACTTCTGCTTCATCACAAGTGCTTCTCAATGGCATTCCTGGGAAAAAGTTTTATTGCCTGAGAGGTGTAAGACAAGGGGATCCTCTCTCTCCCCTTCTTTTTGTGTTGGCTGCAGACCTCCTTCAGTCAATCATGAACAGAGCAATGAACTTGGGTCTTCTCACTCCACCTTTGCAAGTACAGTCATGTCCAGATTTTCCCATAGTTCAGTATGCAGATGATACCCTGATTCTCATGCAAGCTGATGCCCCACAACTCCATTGTCTTAAAGCCCTTCTTCACACATTTGCAGATGCTACTGGATTAAAGGTCAACTATAGCAAATCAAATCTGATACCAATCAATGTGAGTGATGAAAAAAATGGAAATTTTGACTGGTACATTAAATTGTTTGAAATGATCATTCCCCTTCACTTACCTGGGCATGCCTTTAGGGCTTCAAAAGCCAACAGTGGAACAGTGTTTGCCTTTAGTGAGCAGAATTGCAGAAAAACTGGTGGGCCTATCTTCTTTTATGACTCTTGCTGGAAGGTTACTGCTGGTCAAGTCAGCGCTAAATTCACTTATTATATACTTCATGGGCTGTCTTGATGTTCCTATAACTATCAAAAACTAGGTTAACAAATACTTGAGGCATTGTCTTTGGAGGGGACCAGATTTGGAGGATCACAGACCAGCTTTGGTAGCTTGGTCCACTGTTTGTAGGCCCAAAATTCAGGGTGGCCTTGGTGTTATGAACATCTTTGTTCAAAACCAAGCCCTGCTGCTCAAAAACCTCCACAAGTTCTACAATAGAGAAAACATCCCATGGGTCAATCTCATTTGGGAGGCTTATTATGACAATGGCATCCTACCAGGACAAAAATGCGAAGGGTCTTTCTGGTGGAAATGTAACTTGAGGCTCATTGATTGTTACAAATCCATGGCAAGATGCACAATAGGTGATGGAAAATCTGCTCTGTTTTGGTCTGACCTCTGGCACACTTCTTGCTTGAATCAATTATTCCCTCATCTTTACTCCTTTGTCAGAGATCACAACCTCTCAGTGCAAAATGTTCTTATGTTTGAATATTTGGAAGATTTATTTCACCTACCACTGACTCAGGAGGCTTTTCTGGAATTTGAGCTGATGGAAGAGATTTGTGACACCCTCAGAAGATCTGCATCCAATGAGCACTTGGATACTTGGAGTTATATGTGGGGTTATAATATTTTTTCAGTGGCTAAAGCATATAAAATTTTGATAGGTGTAAAAATTGTGCCAGCACAGTTCAACTACATTTGGAAATGTTCTGCTCAGCCATAACACAAGGTCTTCTTTTGGAGACTTCTTCATGATAGACTCAATACCAGGAATCTGCTTCGAAGGAAAACTTTTCATCTTGACAACTATAATTGTGCTACTCTCAACTGCCAGCAGGAAGAAACGCTTCAACACCTCTTTTGGACCTGCCCTTTTGCTTCTGCTTGCTGGGATATTCTCTGCCCTAACAGACAAAGGAACCTCTCCATCATGGAAGCCATTCCAGACTTAAGGAGCAACATTCATCAACCTTTTTCCATGGAGATCATTATCATTGCATCTTGGGCCATTTGGATAGTCAGGAATGATAAGATTTTCAATAACATTCCAACCAGCATTGACAGATGGAAGTTCATCTTCCGCTCAGAACTACACCTGCTCAAATTCATAACTAATGAGAAGTTTTCAGCTAGTTTCTTTTCCTGGTTGGACTCCCTTGTCCTGTAATTAGTTTTTTTAGTTTATTTAGTTTTTTTATTTTTATTTTTCTAGCCTTTTTTAGGCTAGTTTTCCTTCTCTGGGGCTTATCTCAAGCCTTGTATGTTTGAACTCCCTTTTTATTCTTATTATATTAATAAAAATTGCAGTGGGGTTGTGCCCAACTGTGTACAGTCAAAAAAATGATGGTACTAGTACAGTGTATGCATGCTTCTAGCAATCTGACACCGAATTAACTGTTGCACGTCCGCCGCTTGAGCGAGGGAGAGCTTGCATAGTCAAAAGTTTCTCCTTGTCTTGCGAGCCACCGCACGCAAGCATCTCCCGTCTTGCAAGCTTCTCCTCACTCTTCAATTTGACGGGACACAAAAAAGTAATGCTAGTCCATATTGCCTCCTTTCCGGTTAATATGGCTTGATTTGAAACGAGATAAATACACTGGCTGTGACCGTATATTTGTAAAAATACGGTCAGTGGACTTCACAATACGCTCATTGCAGTCAATATATACATTTTACGGTGTTTATACGGTCACTAGATCACCATGGCTGAGCATGTGTGTCGGGGCAGGCTGATCTGGCCCACGAACACCTATGGGGCCGGCGGACCGAGCCCCTTTCGGTTCGGCGGGGAGCGGAGGTCGCATGAAGAGCAGATCGAGGCGAAGCACGCGAGAGGTTTACCCAGCTTCGGAGCTCTCCGGAGAGATAACACTCCTACTGCTGCATGTCTAGGTGTATTGTGCTCTTGCTCAGAGCGCTGAGTGCTACAAAGACACACGAAGCTGCTAATCTAGATCGAAAGCGGAGGGAACTGATCGACCAACCCTTTCTACGCTATGCGCATGGGCCTCCTTTTATATGATCAAGGGGCTCCGACAGGTGGCAACGTAGACGGGGGTACAAATGGAAAAATAGTGGTTGGTACACCTACTTGTACAGTGTACAGTGTACTATACCTAACCCTGACGGCAGGGGACAAAGGCATTAAATGCCCATCTAGTCGCCTTAACAGTGCAAACAGGGACCGTCAGGGGCGCCACCGTTCGCCATGATGGCAAACTTGTCGGCCGCTTGCCACCTCGCACCGCTGGCTGCACAAACCTCTCGCCAAGCGCGCTCGAAAGGCCCAGGCGACCGCGTTAGTGGATGCGCCGGAGCGTAGGTACAGAGAGGTGGTCTGCCGCGCAAGCGCCTTGTCATGTTGTTGTCTTGTCGCGCCGGAAGCTTGTCGCTCACGGGCCTTACCGGCAAGCACCTATTGCCGGGGCCTTGTCTTATGAGTGCCTGGAGTGGCCTTCCGGCAAGCTCCTCTTGCCGGGCCTTGTCTCCTATGTGCCTTGGGTGGCCTTCCGGCAAGCTCCTCTTCTTGCCGGGCCTTGTCTCCTTGGCTTGAATACTTTGTTCTTGAATGGCTCCAAAGGAACCACGGAGGACCTTGGCGGTCACCCCGGTAAGCCTTGCCGCATGAGGGCTGCAATCGCCCGTGCACAAGTTCGGGATACTAGGGTACCCTACTCTAGTACACCGGCTGTGAGCCCCGGTTCTGGGCCATACACGGTGCCGAAGGCCTGTTGGGCCAGGCCCAAACAGGCAGTGCACACGCGGCCCGGGTCACACCATAACTCACCCCGGACCCACCACGCCCCCCACGAACGGCACGCATCGAACGTGGCGTCGTGTGAGAGATCGTGGGCGAGATCGTGGGGGTTTCTTTATTCGGAAAATCGGAACGTCCGCCCCCTCCCTCTTTATAAGCAGGGGAAACAGGGGCACGTCGCCTACCTTGCCAGTTGCTGTCCCATCGGAAAACCACCGCTGCTCCCCCCCTTCTTCTCAAGGCTGAAAAGAGCAGCGCTCACTTCATCGCCACCAGCACCCTCAACGCCGCCGATCTCCTCCACCGCCTCCGCCATGGGCCCGAAAGCCGACAAGGAGAAGACCGTGAAGTCGGCCGAGGCGCTGCGGCTTGCAGCGCTGCGGAAGGAGCGTGCCGTCTTCCCCCCTCAGCTCGCCGCGAGGGAGCTGAGGGAGAACTACTACCTCTTCTGGTCGACGGAGACGCGGGCGCATCCGCACACGAAGGTACTCCCCGCCGCTGCTGAAGAACTGGCCCCGACGGGGTATCCCTTCTTCGCGCTCTTCTTCTACTGCGGGCTCTGCCCGCCCTTCTCTGAGTTCTTTTATGACATTGTGAACACCTACGGGTTCCGCGTCCTTGATTTCACCCCCAACGCCGTTCTGACCATGGCATTTTCGCACATCTCTGCGAAAACTTTGTCGGAGTCCACCCAAATGTAGCTCTTTTCCGTCACTTCTTTTTACCCCGAGCCGAGAGAGGAGAGCCCCTTGCCGGAGGAATTGCTTGGGTCTCCAGAGTCGGCAAGAAGGATGCCTATATGGAGGGAGAGCTCCGTAGCAAATGGGAGGAGTGGAAGGCAGATTGGTGCTGGATTGTTGAGGAGAACCCGCAGCCTTTTACCGTCAAATACCAAACCCCAAAGAGTACGCGGCAATGATTGGAGCAATCGGCCCCGAAGGGCGCTTAGGTCAAGATCCTAGTTACCCGAATCCTCCGCCTCAGACTTGCCGGACTCACTGTAGGCAAGCCTTTGTTGGCGCGGACTTTCTTCGCTGCCGACGCCCCCCTTGCAGGAGAGAGAAGGAGACACCTGCACAGGAATTTCAGAATGCAGCAGACATCATGAGGCTGCGCCCAGGCCTCAACTTCAACTTCACTGTCTTGGAGCTTGACGCAATGCTCTTAGAGCTGTTCAAGCCTGATCCTGATCATCCGGAGATGTTTAGGTTGCCGAGGGGCGTCGTTCCGCTGTGCAACAACTCGTCGCTTGACCGCATCCGTGCAATGATGCCGTTGTGTGACTCCCATGGAATTGTCCCCACTTGGCAAGAGCCGGCAGATGGCGTGGTGCGGCAATTTTTTGACAATCTAGTGGAAATGCCGGTCCGCCCCGACGAAAGCGTAGGGGCCTCACCCATGACACTCATCGACGATGAGATGCAGCGCATCGCCACTCAGCTGGAAGAGGCGGGCAGAAGGCTGCCGCTGGCGAAGTTTGGCTTCACCGTGGAGGGGCGGAGGCAGCCGAGGCGGCAAGTCTTGTCGAGCGAAAGGAGTTCGTCGGCGAGGAAGAGCTTGCCGAGCCTGAAGCCGAAGTCGAGCGAGTGCCCGCCGAGGGCGATCCTCCCCACCTCCAAGGAGCTTGCCATGGCGGAGCCACCGGCTCCACCAAGAAGGCGTCTTCGCCAAAGCCGAGACGCAGCGGGCGGCAGACGGGCCAGACAGCAGCACGCGCGACGCGCTCCACCGCGGCAAGCATCTGCCGGAGCTCCTCACGCCAAGCGGCACTGGAGCGGGGCCCTCGCAGGCCACCGGTCCCGCTCCCGCCAAGCGTCCAAGGGAGCCCACTCCTCCTCCTCGTCGTACCGGAGGCGGGCTAGAATTCGACCTCTCCGCGCTTAGCTCCGACGAGGAAGAGGAAGAGTAAGATTCCTTGCTGTACTTGTAATTCTTCGATTTGTTTCTTTGTCTTGTATCTGACTTGCTTTGCGCTGAATCCATTCCTTTTTAGGACGCTGGCCTAGAGGATGTCGAAGAGAGCCAAGACCCCGGTGGTTGTCATCGAGGATGAACCTACTGCGACAGCAGGAGGCGCTTCCGAGACCATCTTGCCGGATGAGGCAACCCTTCTTCAAAGCAGCCCCCAGCGCAGCCCCCAGCGTAAGCATATGGTCTACTTCTTGCTGTTTGGCATGCATGGGTGCTTTTTCCTTTGCTGATACTGACTGTTGACTTGTGTAGGAGCAGAGCAGCCTCCTTCTGCTTCGACTACGCCGCCAAGGGTGGATTCTCCGGCAAGGGAGCGTTCTCACAAGGAGCCTTCTCCGGCAAGGGCAGTTCTCCGGCAAGGGGCGACACCAGCGACCCTTGGCGGCGGAGACCATGACCGCAGCCCCACGCAGTAACCTTCTTGCCTGAGTACTTCCCTTGTGTTTTCTTCTTCTGATTTTGTCTTTGAATATTTGCTTGACTCTCTTCATCCGTCTGCCATAGAGCCAATGGAGACCAAGGTCGCGGCGAGGAGGACGTCTTGCTGCAACACCGATGAAGCCGCCATTGTGGAAGAAGAAGCCGGCGCCGACGAAGCCTGCCAGCGAAGAGGTTGCTGAAGCTGCCGCCGCAGAAGCCGGGCGAGGGTCCGGCGATCGACCGACGACCCCGAGGCCGCAAGAGCGCCAGCGCGCCACCGACCGCCGATCCTTCGCCGCTGCCGCAGCGTCGAAGCTTCAAGAGCCCTGCATCGGCGCCTACTTGAAGGCCGGCGATGGCGTCTTCATCAAGCTCCCATGGGAGTCGAGCTCCAGGGCGCCGGCCGAAGGAGAAACCTTCGATGAAGAACTGCTCGCCTCCGCTGGGCTGACGCTAGTTGACGCGCCAAGCAGCAGCAGCGGCGAGCCTGATGAGGAGCAATGCCGCGGAAGCTGCTGTCGCTCTACCGCGCCCGACAAGCCAAACTGGCATCCCGGGAGGCGCTTGTCGCGAAGGCGGGAACAGACATTGAGAAGCGCGTGGAGGAGCTCCGGGGCCGCAACCAGGAAGCTCTCCGGTCCTTGACGGAGGAGCGGGAGCAACTCGCCGAGGAGCGCAAGGCCTTCATCCTCGAGAAGGCTGAAGCTGAGGAGGAACAATGACTTGCCGCCGAGAAGCCGTCTGCTTGAGGAAGGCGAGTGGCGCAGCGGAAGGTTAACCTGGACAGCCACGAGGAGGATCTCGCCATGCGAGGAAACATTTGGCGGGGCTCTCAAGGAGGCAAAGGATGCTGCCCGCGGCTGCCGAGGCCGCCAAGAAGGAGCTGGAGACGAAGGTGGCGCAGCTTGGAGGCCAGCCTCAAGAAGAGCGGCTAGGAGCTTGCTGCACTCAAGCACGAGCCGAGAAGGACGCCTACACTCTTGGCGAGCTGCAGGGCCGTCTCGCCGAGAAGAGCAAGGAGCTCAGCGCCGCCAGGACTCCAATGCAGATCTTGAGTTGAAGCTTACTACTTTGACTCGGGACACTGGACGGCGCCAAGGAGCGGAGGTGGCCTTGAAGGAGAAGATCAAGGCCGACGAGGAGCTGCTGGCGAAAGTGCTGTTGTCACGCCTGAGTGCCTTGAGGGAGAATGTGGAGCACTGGACCGAGGGTCTCGTGGATACTGCTGCCGCCATCCACAGCGAGCTGATGGAGCTGGGGATGGTGGATCTTGGATACTCCTCCGACGAGCATCTCCAACCCAGCGCCAAGCTCAGCTTGTTCTTCAAGGGCGTGGTGACGGCTCTCCAGCGACTCCGGGAAGAGGTCCCAAAACAGCTGGCCGAGGAGTCGCGCCAGATCTGCGCGGGAGCCCTCCAAAAGGTGCTGATGAAGGTGGCCTTCCGCAACCCAGGCCTCAACCTCAGCAACGTCCTCAAGTCCCTGCCGCCGGATGCTGATGTGGGCGCTCAAGACCCTTGTCGCACTCCATTGTGGACAGGGTGAGCGGAATCAAGAGGGTTGAGGGCGATCGCGTGATTAGGCCGCCCGTTTTCTCTTTCTCCTGCCGCTGCTGGTCATGTCATAGGAACAATCCATTAGAGCTGCGGCAAGCTATCTTGTAATATAACTTTATTTTGAGTATCAATTGCTATGTTATTTCCTTTACTTGATTCCTTCCTTTGTATGTTTTCGCCCTATGCTTTTAGGGAACTTATCGGCGCACACTTTGAGCGCCTGAGTCTTGAGGACGTCGGCAGCCTCTTTGGCGGTGCCGCTTCCGACAAGCAACCTTGTCGCAACTAGTCGCAGCTCACTTACGTTGTTGAGCGGACTCGAAACAAAGTAAGGGCGCAACTAGCTACGAATTGGTTCCTCTGCGCATGGTTTTCCATACAAAGTTCGGTCGTTCAAGGAAGATAACTTAAAAATTTTAAAACTGATTGCTCAAACTTTGGCAACTTAGCTTTTTTGTCGTTTGCTTCTCGGTAAGGCTAGACTTCCTTGAGCGACGCTTGGTCCACACCATTATCTTCTCCTTTCCCCCCGGCAAACTTGTGTGCGAGGGAACCTTCCTTTCTTTGAGAAAGAGAAAGAAGAGAAAATAAAGATATGGAGCCTTGTGGCTCGTTATCACTTACCAGGGGTAGGTGCTGCACAAAGTGTCAGATAGCGCATGCAAAAATAGAAGTAAAAAGCATGAAATTGACAAGGTGTGCGAAGCACGCTAGCTTTACTGATGCACGGGGTCTGCGCCCGGCTTTGTACAAAGGATTACATGCATCAGCGGCAAGACTTGTACAAAAGGTGGTTGCCCGAACAGGTTCCGGCAACCAGCATCTGAGTAAAACTTATGAAGATGCTCAATATTCCAGGAGTTGCTCACGGAATGCCATCTTCGGTCTCAAAGCGGATAGCGCCCGGAGCCTAGTGACTCGTTTCACCCGATAAGGGCCTTCCCACTTCGGCGTCAACTTGTTGGAATTCTTGGCGGACTGAACGCGCCGAAGAACAAGGTCGCCTTCCTCGAGACTTCTGGCATTGACTTTGCGGCTATGGTAGCGACGCAAAGCTTGCTGGTACCAAGCAGCTCGTACAGCAGCCTGAAGACGATCTTCCTCAAGGAGCAGCACGTCATCTTGTCGCAGCTGCTCTTGCTCAAGCTCATCATAAGCGAGCACTCGAGGCAATCCGTATACGAGTTCCGTGGGGAGAACTGCCTCTGCTCCATAGACTAGAGCGAAAGGTGTCTGGCCAGTGGCTCGATTTGGCGTCGTCCTGATCGACCAAAGAACCACCGGCAGCTCCTCAATCCAGTTTCTTCCACACTTGTGCAGCCTGTCGAAAGTTCTGGTCTTGAGCCCGCGCAGCACTTCAGCATTTGCCCTCTCCGCTTGACCGTTGCTTCTCGGATGAGCAACAGAAGCGAAGCAGACCTTGGCGCCAAGATCTTGGACGTACTGCATGAAGGCGCGGCTTGTGAACTGTGTGCCGTTGTCGGTGATGATCCTGTTAGGGATTCCGAAACGGCAAACAATCGACCTGAAGAACTTGATCGCCGATCGGTCTGTCACCTTCCTCATCGCTTCCACTTCCGGCCACTTTGTGAACTTGTCGATTGCAACATACAAGTACTCAAAGCCCCCGACTGCTCGGGGGAAGGGGCCGAGGATGTCGAGACCCCAGACCGAAAATGGCCAGGATAAAGGGATCGTCTGGAGAGCTTGAGCTGGCTGGTGTATCTGTTTGGAATGGAACTGGCACGCTTCACACTTGGTTACTTGTGCAGTTGCATCCTGGAGGGTTGTCGGCCAAAAGAAACCTTGCCGGAACGCTTTGCCGACAAGTGCTCTGGCGCCAATGTGGTGACCACATATGCCTCCATGTATCTCTGCCAACAGCTTTTGTCCGTCTTCCCGATGAATACACTTCAATTTCACACCGTTGAGTCTTCTTACATGCAGGTGTCTTTGTCGACAAACCTGGTACATACTTGACTGCCGGGCTACTCTTTCCGCTTCTTCTTGCTCTTCGTGAAGTTCTCCTGTCTGAAGGAAATGGACAATCTGCTGCGCCCATGCTGGAGCTTGTGGCTCGACAAGAAGGACTAAAGGCACATCTGCTGCTGCGGGAATATTAGCTTCCGCGGCGAGAACCTGCGGCTCAGCCGGAGCTTGACGTTCCCCGGCAAGCTTGCCGGAGCAAAACTTGTCGGGAGCGCTCGCTTCAACGAAACAAACCACAGGGCTTGTCGAGCAGATCGCCTCGGCCAGAAGGGCCCAGCCCGCTTGTCGGATTGACGTCGCGCTTCTCTTGGCGCTCGATCACGAAGTTCGGCGTCCTCTTGCTGTCGTTCGTGAAGAACATGGCGCCGATCGCGATGAGCTCGTGGATCTGATGACGCCTTGAGTCGCTGTTGAGGTGGATCCGCGAGTCGGCGATATTGGCCTTCGGGCGGAGATCGCATGGTGGTTGCACCCCCCGGTCTCGCCGCCACCGGCTCGTGTTTGGCAGTCCCTGCAGCGGCAATGCACTTTCGGTTGCCACGGAGCGTCGCCGTTGGCGAAGCCGATGAGACTTTGTATGATGGCCCTCCATTCATCAACCTTGTCGGCCGTTGGAGGGTAATCCAGGAGCAGTTGGGCTCTCGCCAAAGCTTCTGCTGGAGTGGTGGGTGGTAGTGGTGAACGGCGCGAGGAGCGGGATATGCTCGGACTTCTAACTATGTTAGAAGGAGTAGTATCCCGTCCGGGCGACCGTGCCTCGCTCGCGCCAGCATGTTAGCGTGCATGCTGGTCTTGAGCATCCCGAGATCCTCCAGCTCGATCTCGGTCCAACGAGCGTATGGCATTGTGAATGCCATAACGCTGTCGGTCTCGCGCCTCCTGAGACGGGCGCGGTGCATGTACGGACGCCGAGGTCTGCGCAGCCTTGTCCTTGGACTTGGCAGCACCGTGAGCTCCCCCGTCGCTGTCCATTCTTCCGCCGGCGTCTACCTCACCACCCGTTTGCTCCGGTGGTGGTGGGTTCGACACGGACGGAACATCTGCCGCCGAAGCCTTCATCTACGGTGGCATGTCGATGAAGACGATGAAGATCTAGCTCAGCGTGGACGCCGGATCAGGTTCACACAATCTCGACGCTTCTACCCGGGCGCGCCAAAGATGTCGGGGCAGGCTGATCGCCCACGAACACCTATGGGGCGGCGGACCGAGCCCTTTCGGTTCGGCGGGGAGCGGAGGTCGCACGAAGAGCCAATCGAGGCGAAGCACGCGAGAGGTTTACCCAGCTTCGGAGCTCTCCGGAGAGATAACACTCCTACTGCTGCATGTCTAGGTGTATTGCGTTCTTGCTTAGGAGCGCTGAGTGCTACAGTACACACGAGCTGCTAACTGTGGAGCTCGATGGACCGACAACGTCATGGTATTCACAACGCCATACGCTCGTTGGACCAAGATCGAGCTGGTGGATCTCGGGATGCTCAAGACCGGCATGCACGCCAACATGCTGGCGTGAGCAAGGCACGGTTGCCTGGACGGGATACTGCTCCTTCTAACATAGTTAGAAGTCCGGGCATATTCCACTCCTCACGCCGTTCACCACTGCCACCCACCACTCCGGCAGAAGCTTTGGCGAGAGCTCAACTGCTCCTGGATTACCCTCCAACAGCCGACAAGATCTACCGGGAAGCAGAAGCTGCAGCAGATTGCAAGCCACTTGTCGCTGAAGCTCCCGGGGCGAAGGAGAAGACCAAGTCCGGCAAGAGCTGTGATGCCCACTCCGGCAAGCTCACCTCTTCGGAGTGTTGCGCTACCGTCGAGGACGCACCATCGAGCTCCACCGGCAAGTGTTGAGGAGCAGTCTGCTCCGGCAAGCCCTAGGGTTTGTTCCGTTGAAGCAGACGCTCCCGACAAGTTTTGCTCCGGCAAGCTTGCCGGGGAACGTCAAGCTCCGGCTGAGCCGCAGGTTCTCACCGTGGAAGCAGATGTCCCCGCAGCAGCAGATGTGCCTTTAGTCCTTGTTGTCGAGCCGCAAGCTCCAGCATGGGCACATGCAGTTCTCCCCACGGAACTCGTATACGGATCACCTCGAGTGCTCGCTTATGATGAACTTGAGCAAGAGCGGTTGCGACAAAGATGACGCGCTGCTCCTTGAGGAGGATCGTCTTCGAGCTCTTTGTCACAGCTGCTCGATACCAGCAAGCTTTGCGCCGCTACCATAGCCGCAAAGTTAATGCCAGAAGTCTCGAGGAAGGCGACCTTGTTCTTCGGCGCATTCAGTCCGCCAAGAATTCCAACAAGTTGACGCCGAAGTGGGAAGGCCCTTACCGGGTGAAACGAGTCACTAGGCCTGGCGCTGTCCGCCTTGAGACCGAAGATGGCATTCCGGTGAGCAACTCCTGGAACATTGAGCATCTTCGTAAGTTTTACCCGTAAGGCGCGGTTGCCGGAACCTGTTCCGGCAACCACCTTTTGTACAAGTCTTGCCGATGTTGCATGTAATCCTTCGTACAAAGCCGGGCGCAGACCCCGTGCATAAGTGAAGCTCATATGCTTCGCACATCTCCCCGACATCTTTGGCGCGCCAGGTAGGGGGCGTCGAGATCGTGTGAACCTGATCCGGCGTCCACACGAGCTAGATCTTCATCATCTTCATCGACATGCCACCGAAGAAGAAGGCTTCGGCGGTAGATGTTCCGTCCGCGTCGAACCCACCACCACCGGAGCAAACGGGTGGTGGGGTAGACGCCGGCGGAAGAATGGACGTCGACGGGGAGCCCACGGTGCTGCCAAGTCCAAGGACAAGGCTGCGCAGACCTCGGCGTCCGTACATGCACCGCGCCCGTCTCAGAGGCGCGGGACCGACAGCGTCATGGTATTCACAACGCCATACGCTCGTTGGACCAAGATCGAGCTGGTGGGTCTCGGGATGCTCAAGACCAAAGCATGCACGCCAACATCTTTGGCGCGAGCGAGGCATCGATCGCTCGACGGGATACTGCTGCTTCTAACATAGTTAGAAGTCCAAGCATATCCCGCTCCTCGCGCCGTTCGCCACTGCCACCCACCACTCCGGCAGAAGCTTTGGCGAGAGCTCAATTGCTCCTGGATTACCCTCCAACAGCCGACAAGATCTACCGGGAAGCAGCAGCTGTAGCAGATTGCAAGCCACTTGCCGCTGAAGCTCCCGGGGCGAAGGAGAAGACCAAGTCCGGCAAGAGCTCTGATGCCCACTCCGGCAAGCGCACCTCTTCGGAGTGCTGCGCTACTGTCGAGGACGCACCATCGAGCTCCACCGGAAAGTGCTGAGGAGCAGTCTGCTCCGGCAAGCCCTAGGGTTTGTTCCATTGAAGCAGACGCTCCCGACAAGTTTTGCTCCGGCAAGCTTGCCGGGGAACGTCAAGATCCGGCTGAGCCACAGGTTCTCGCCGTGGAAGCAGATGTTCCCGCAGCAGCAGATGTGCCTTTAGTCCTTGTTGTCTAGCCGCAAGCTCCAGCATGGGCACAGGCAGTTCTCCCCACGGAACTCGTATACGGATCACCTCGAGTGCTCGCTATGATGAGCTTGAGCAAGAGCAGCTGCGACAAGATGACGCCTGCTCCTTGAGGAGGATCGCCTTCAGTCTTGTACGAGCTGCTCGATACCAGCAAGCTTTGCGCCGCTACCATAGCCGCAGTTAATGCCAGAAGTCTCGAGGAAGGCGACCTTGTTCTTCGCTGCGTTCAGTCCGCCAAGAATTCCAACAAGTTGACGCTTGAAGTGGGAAGGCCCTTACCGGGTGAAACGAGTCACTAGGCTCAAGCGCTGTCTGCCTTGAGACCGAAGATGGCATTCCGGTGAGCAACTCCTGGAACATTGAGCATCTTCATAAGTTTTACCCGTAAGGCGCGGTTGCCGGAACCTGTTCCGGCAACCACCTTTTGTACAAGTCTTGCCGATGTTGCATGTAATCCTTCGTACAAAGCCGGGCGCAGACCCCGTGCATAGGTGAAGCTCATGTGCTTCGCACATCTTGTCAATTTCATGCTTTCTACTTCTATTTGCATGCGTTATCTGACACTTTGTGCAGCACCTACCCCGTAGCAATAACGAGCCATAAGGCTCCATATCTTTATTTTCTCTTCTTTCTCTTTCTCAAAGAAAGGAAGGTTCCCTCGCCCACAAGTTTGCCGGGGGAAAAGGAGAAGATAATGGCGTGGACCAAGCGTCGCTCAAGGAAGTCTAGCCTTACCGGGAAGCAAACGACAGAAAAGCTAAGTTGCTAAAGTTTAAGCAATCAGTTTTAAAATTTTTAAGTTATCTTCCTCGAACGACAGTACTTTGTATGGAAAACCTGTGCGCGGAGGAACCAACTCGTAGCTAGTTGCGCCCTTACTTTGTTTCGAGTCCGCTCAACAACTTAAGTGAGCTGCAATTGCGCCCTTACTTTGTTTCGAGTCCGCTCAACAACTTAAGTGAGCTGCGATTGCGCCCTTACTTTGTTTCGAGTCCGCTCAAAAACTTAAGTGAGCTGCGACTAGTTGCGACAAGGTTTCTTGTCGGTAGCGGCACCGCCAAGAAGCTCTTGACGTCTGCACTCAGCGCTCGCGCCAGTGCCTGCTGCGCCGACAAGTTCCCTAAAAGCGTGAGGGCAAAAACATACAAAGGAAGGAATCAAGTAAAGGAAATAACATAGCAATCACTATCCGAAATAGAGTTATATTACAAGATAACTTGTCGCAGCTCTAATAGACCGTTCTCATAACATGACCAGCAGCGGCAAGAAGAAAAGAAAATGAGCAGCTCTTCATCAAAAGTTTCTCCTTCGGCCGGCGCCCTGGAGCTCGACGCCCATGGGAGCTTGATGAAGACGCCATCGCCGGCCTTCAAATAGGCGCGGCTGGGGCTCTTGAACTGTGGCTGCCGCTTGCGGCGGAGGATCGTGGCGGTCGGCGTAGCGCGCTGGCGCTCCTGCGGCCTCGGGACCGTCGGTCACGATCGCGGACCCTCGCCCGGCCTGCGGCGGCAGCTTTGGTGGCCTCTTCGCGGCGGGCTCGTCGGCGCCAGCTTCTTCTCCGATGGCAGCGGCGTTGCCAATGTGTGCTGGCGTCCTCCTCGCCGGCGACCTCGGTCTCCATTGGCTCTGTGGCGGATGGATCGGCGACCGGAAAATGAAGAAAAGTCAAGCAAATATTCAAAAGAAAATCAGAAGAAGAAGAGCACAAGGAAAGTTTTCAAGCAAGAGGATTACCTGTGCTAGGGTCTGCAGTCATGGTCTCCGCCCCGAGGATCGCTGGTGCTGTCCCTTGCCGGAGAGCTGTCCTTGCCGGAGAACTGCCCCTTGCCGAGAAGTCTCCCTTGCCAGAACGCTCCCTTGCCGGGAATCCTCCCTTGGCGGTGTAGTCAAAGCAGAAGGCGTGTCGAGCGGCTTCAAGGCACTCTGGTAAGGCTGCTCTGCTCCTACACAAATCAGCGGTCGATATCAAGAAGAAAGAGCACCCATGCACGCCGAACAGCAAGAAGTAAACCATATACTTTACTGGGGCTGCGCTGGGACTGCTTTGAGGAAGAGTTGCCGCGTCCGGCAAGGCGGTCGCGGAAGCGCCTCCTGCTGTCGCGGTGGGTTCGTCCTCGATGACAATCACCGGGGCCTTGGCTCTCTTCGACGCTCTCTGGGCCAGCGTCCGGAAAAGGAATGGGTTCAGAGTGAAGCAAATCAGATACAAGACAAAGAAACAAGCCGAAGAACTACCAATGCTGTAAATTTCTCCGGGGTGAGTTACGGCGTAACCCAGGCCGCGCGTGCCCGTTCCCTGTTTTGGGCCTGGCCCAACAGCCTGCACTGCAGGTGGCCCAGGTCTGGGCTCCTGTTGGTGTACTAGAGTAGGGGTACCCTAGTATCCCGAACTTGTGCACGGGCAGTTGCAGCCCTCCGCGGCAACTCTTACCGGGTGACCGCCAAGGTCCTCAGTGGTTCCTTTGGAGCCACTCAAGAACAAAGTATTCAAGCTAAGGAGACAAGGCCCCGCCAAGAGGAGCTTGCCGGGAAGGCCACCCAAGGCACCTAGGAGACAAGGCCCCGGCAAGAGGAGCTTGTCGAAGGCCCGGTGAGCGACAAGCTTCCTGGATGCGACAAGACAACAACCGCTGCAAGGCGCTTGTCATGCTGCAGACCACCACCACTGCACTGCGCTTCCAAAGACAACCACTAACGTGTCGCCTCGACCTTTCCAGCGCCAAGGTGGCAAGAGGTCAGGCGCCCGAGCGCTGGTGGCAAGCGGCGCCGACAAGATTGCCATCGTGGGTAAGCGGTGGCGCCTCGACGGTCCCCTTTCTGCAGACTGTTTGGGCGACGAGACGGCATTTAATGCCTTTGTCCCCTGCCGTCAGGGTTAGGTATGATACACTGTACAAGTAGCTGTACCAACCACTCCTTTTCCATTTTTACCCTTGTCTACGTTGCCACCTGTCGGAGACCCCTTTAGCATATAAAAGGAGGCCCATGCGCAACGTAAGGGAGAGGGAGGTGGGGAAAATGGATTAGAGGTTCGAAAGGTAGGAAGCCAGAGAACACTCACGCTCGGTCTCGTTAGCAGCTTGTGTGCACTGTAGCACTCAGCGCTCCTGAGCAAGAACTCAATACACTCGGACATGCAGCAAGAGGGAGTGTTATCTCTCCGGAGAGCTCCGCTGGGTAAACTGCTCATATTAACCGCCTCGATCTGCTCTTCGTGCGACCTCCGCCCCCCGCCGAACCGAAAGGGGCTCGGTCCGCCGGTCCCATAGGTGTTCGTGGGCCAGATCAGCCTCCCCGACACCGCGATATCTTTGGCGCGCCAGGTAGGGGGCTCTCTTGCACGAACCTGAAAGCGTGCACAGCGCGTCAGCTTCATCACTGGCTTCATCTTCGATGGCGCCGTCAACTATGGCACCCGCTGAGAAGCAGAAGCGGAGCGGAGGGTCACCCCTACGCCATTCCATCGCTCTTCTAGCCTTGCCGTAGCAAAGATTACGACCAAGGCCATGGCTGATGGCGATAGATTTACCCCGGTGTATCGTATGGCGTTGCCTCCATCCGAGCACTGTCCAGAGGAAGGGACACAAGACGTGCAGGCGCGAGCTCCCTCCTTCCTATCCCTCCACCTCGTCAGCAGTCGAACTGCTTTAGCCTCGGCATCGCTGATGTCGATGATTACCACGTGACGCTCGGTCCAGGAGTTTCCCCGCCATGGGAAATCCTGAGTAGAATGCTGGTATGAGTCTGTCGATTGATGCCCCGGCAAGCACACTTCAGCTAAGCAGCCCGCACTGGCACGACCCACGCGACGGCACCCGCTGCATTGACTCAAGGAGGGGGGAGCAAAAAGGAAGGAGACCAAAGAAGCCCACCATCGTGCCCCTATGCCCGCCAGCTGCAAGAAATACATGCAGACCCTTACCGGGATCAAGGGAATCACCCGATTGCCTTCTATTCCTCCAGGCGCCGCGGACGCGTAAAACGCGCGTGGCCCAGCAGTCGAAGAAGAAGCTCAAAAACGGAAGCTAAGTTCACATTACCATTTCTTGTTGATGCTTTTTTAGATTCTTGCCGCCGTTTATCCCTTAAATCTAGTGAGTGTTCATATCGTGAAAGTCCTCATGCGATGGAACCTTGGCTAGTTTCTTTGATCGCACCATCGTCCTGTCCAGAACCTAAGACGAGAGGCTGCATCAAGAGCTTCCTAGGAAAAACCTGCCGAGACGCATCCACGCCAATGTGACTGTTAAGGGCCGGCCCGTTACGACAATCGCGACAATATGATATCGGCAGGATCCAGAGCATACATAGGAATTGATCGTACAAACACAACCATATAGAGTTTAAAGGGATAAACACGCATTTAAAAAGATCCAGCTAGAAATATCAGTTTTGCAGAAACACAAGAGATGAAACGACTAAGCACAAAATATGTGTCATGTTTCATTACAAGACCAGGTGGAATAGCTTAAACGCGAAGAACCTGTCGGCGCAGGGTGCAGCCTTCTCTTTGGCGGCGGCGACGTCAGCACCAGTTGGCGGCTTCTTGAAGGCATCATCAAGGTCGAGCTTTGGGTGGCGGCAGGCGATGTTGCTCAAGACCATGAAGAGGGCATCGTGAGCGAGCCTTCGGGACTCCCCTCTTCATGCACCTTCAGGTTGTCGATCAACTTGTTGAAGAAGATCCCCAGCTTGACACTCGGGACCTCCTGCTTGCTGGCTGAGTAGACTGGGTTGTCCATACCCATCACCGCAGCTTGGGTGCCAAGACGTTCTGCAATGTCAGTCAAGCTTGTAATCTAGAGGCTGCTCATATCGACCCGATTCTCCAGCCTGTTCTCTGCATCTTGCCGGAGACTGAGGGAGTCCTGGATTAGGGGGTATCCGGACAACCGGACTATATCCTTTGGCCGAACTGTTGGACTATGAAGATACAAGATTGAAGACTTCATCTAGTGTTCGGATGGGACTCTCCTTGGCGTGGAAGGCAAGCTTGGCGATACGGATATGTAGATCTCCTCCCATTGTAACCGACTCTGTGTAACCCTAGCCCCCTCCGATGTCTATATAAACTGGAGGGTTTAGTCCGTAGGACAACAACAATCATACCATAGGCTAGCTTCTAGTGTTTAGCCTCTACGATCTCGTGGTAGATCAACTCTTGTACTACTCATATCATCAAGATTAATCAAACAAGAAGTAGGGTATTACCTCCATAGAGAGGGCCCGAACCTGGGTAAACATCGTGTCCCCTGCCTCCTGTTACCATCCGCCTTAGACGCACAGTTCGGGACCCCCTACCCGAGATTCGCTGGTTTTGACACTGACAGAGACGCTTGGCATTTTCCAAATCCTTAGACAGCAGCTGCTGCCGGGATTCAAGGGACTCTGACGACTGCTCCAGCGAGCCGATCCTTGCCTTCATATCATTGATATTGCTAATAGCGGTCTCAAGGCTATGAGTCTTGGAAGAAAGCTGTGACTACACATCAGCCAGGTGAAGCTCTGTCTGCCGTGCTTCCTCTTTGAGCGCCTCCACCTTCTTGGTGCTCTCGGCAAGGTTTTCATTCAGTTTGGCCACCTGCCAGTCGAGCTCAGCCTTCGCAGAAGATGCGGCGTCCAAATCATCGACAAGCTTCTTCAGCTGGGCAGCATGATCGATGGCAAGGGTGTCCAGAGTAGCCCTATGCTTGTCCTCCAATTCCTTGGTGCGTTGCTGCACCAAGGCCTCCAAAGTTTCATCCTTGGCACAGAGGATAGCTTAAAGATTCTCCTCCCGAAGGTAGATCTCTCGCTCTCTGGCATCCAAAAATGCCTTGTGATCCCCCAGGCGCCCCTCCCGAGCCACGACATCTTCCCTCATCATCTGAAGGATCTCTTGTTGCCTCATAAGCGCCTTGAACTTCTTGTCGTGCCATTCATGCAACTCTATGCACTTGTCCTTCACCTTATGATCCACTTTGCTGGCGGATTTGCGCCACTCCTTGAGCTCCTGCCACTTCTGGTTGTGTCGCTCCTGCATTTCCTTCAAGCCCACCGCCATGGGCTCGATGAAGGACAAATCCATGGTGATGGAAGCTGAGTCGTCGACCTCCCCACCTCCCAGATGCAGCGGTGCCAAAAGATGCCGAAGCTCTTCATCAAGCTCTGCGTCTGTCAAGGATGGGCTGGGGGCTCCGATATCAGGCAACAAAGGCACCACGGCCAGTGTGTTCAAGGAAGATGACGGGGCATCAGCAGCAACCCCGGAAGAGGGGAGTGGACCCATGGTTTGAAGAGGAATCTTCGCCTCGATAACCACTTCCTCTACCAAGACGCTCTCCAGAGAATGCTCCACCACTGCCAAGGAACCTTGTGATCCCCCGGCAGCGAGATCCTGCCCCTCAGTAGTTGCGCCCTTCGCGGCTTCATCTGCGGCGGACCTCCCTATGTCCACCACCACCTCTAACAAGTCTGGTTCTTCGGCCTGGGGGGCTGCAGATGGAATGGGCCGGTGAAAAAATGAAGGAATGGAAGTCTCGAAGTGAATAAAGAAGCCAGTGGAGGCAGCCAGAGTATTGTGACACCCCAAAATTTTAACCTTGTTTTATTAATTAAAATTTTGCCAGGAACTTCAACTTTTATTTTCTGGATTTTCTTTGGATATCAGGACCATTTTGTTCTTTATTTTTTTGGAGTTTTTACACCAAGTGAAAACTTTCCAATTATATTATTGGACTGGTTTACCCTCTCAAGAAAAACACTTCTATTATCAGTGGTTTTATTTGCATAATTTTTGCTCTCTGAACTTTATTCCTTAAAGTGGTTTTTCATTAGTTTTGAAGCCCCATTTGAACTGCAACCATTTTATAAATTTATTTAAAATTCCAACCAAAATTTGGAGATGTCATGTGATGTTTTTAAATCACATTTATGCAAAAATATCTTCTGTTCATTGGAGATTTTGAGCTCTACCCCAAATTTTCAAATCTGGTCCAGTGGGTAATTTTGCACTACAACCTATTTAAATATTTCTTTAAAACTTCCACCAAAAATTATGGGATGTTAATAGGAGTATATTATTCAACTTTATGCAAAAACCCAGTTATGTTCTTTGAAAATGTCGGATTTCGGGTTCCGGCAGACCCTTAAGGTTCGAACTCTGGGGTGCGCGCGGAGATCCAACCCTCCACCGTCTCGTACCTCGCCGAATCGTAGGGACCTAAACTACTAAACATAACAGCACAGGAGACACGAGATTTATACTAGTTCGGGCCACTGTTGTGGTGTAATACCCTACTCTAGTTTGTGGTGTGGTGGATTGCCTCTTGGGCTGATGAAGAACAAGATGAGGAAGAACAAACCTCGCTGGACGGGCCCTGCTCTTGGTGGGTGTGATGAACTGCTAGGTGGTGTTCCGTCGCTTCTAGCTTGAGGATCGGGTCTCTATCTCTTTCTCTCGATTCCAAATGCCCACCCTCTCTACTATGGTGGCTAGCTCCACTTATATAGATCGAAGGCCCCGGCCTCTTCCCAAATATTGAGCGGGAAGGGCGCCAACAATTGGCCATTTTGAAGGGGAACAGCGGGTACACTTATCCTGACTAAAGTTGGTCCTCGCTGCGAAGGCTCTGGTGATGATGCCCGCTTGGGCTCCACGATGACTCCTTCCGGCCGTTGGGGCTGGTCTTGGTCTTGTTGCACCAAAACGGATGCCTTTGCTTGATGCTCTTGCTCGCACTTGCTCCCCCTTTGCACCAAAGAGGAAAGGAGGACGCCATGTGGCCGGGCGCCTCGACCTGGGCGCCTCTTGGTCGTCATGGCTTATGCCATGGGCACCTCGCGAGGTACCCCGCCTTGAACTCTCCGCCTCCTCATGAGCCAACCCGACGAGGCCATGCCTGAGGAAGCTCCTTGTCGTCCGCCCCGCGAGGCTTGGCCCCTCGCGAGGGTCTTGAGCTTGTGTTGATGAAGATGGGCTGTCCTGGGCCTCCTTTGAGCCACGCCGCAGGCCGTAGGCAGGCAAGTCTGGGGAACCACGTTCCCAGAACACCGATAGTAGCCCCCGGGCCCACGGCACGCCCGAACTTGGCCGAGCAGAGAGGCGAAAGGGCAAGTGCGAAGCGTCATGGGCCCTAACAGCCTACGGCCTTGGGCGACGCGTGGCGGTTGATTGGACGTGGGCGACCTTTATTTCCACGCCTCCTTATTTCGTGCCTTGCTAGGCGGACACGCTGCTGTACACATCCGTTCTCCTCTCTGCTGCTTGTGCGCCCCTGTCCTTCCCTCTCTCGAACTCCAGCTTCCATTTCCAATCCAATCTTGAATCTGCCCCCCTTTCAATCGCCATGGCTCCGACGAAGAAGGGGAAAGGGAAGAAACATGTGCCTCCGCCTCGCTCGGCGCGGCCCTCCTGCCGTCGATTCTGTTGATCATACTCAATCTAGAGGGCTTGGGCAAGGTCAGTTCGGCTCTGGCCACCTCCTTCAACGAATGCGGGAGGACGACGGCCTAGCCCGCGTCCCACTTCACCAACGACAGGATAGTCACCGAGGTCCGGTATTTTCTTTGGCATACGCCTGTGGGCGGGCTGGTTCCCCTTTTCTGATTTCTTCAACGCCGCTTTTCCCACTATCGATCCACATGATGCATCCGGGTCCCGAAGTCCATCACTCTCCTCTCGGTCTTCGCCGTTTGTGAAGCAATGATGGGCATCCTTCCTTCGGTTGCCTTGCTGCGCCACTTCTTATCTCGTGCCTTGTTGACCCCACCCAATGCTCGGCGTGCGTGAGCTTCGTCATTGCCCGAGACAGCGGCCTCAGGGATTGACTTCGGCCTGCCTCTGCCCGCGGCTGAGTTCCGCGAGAGGTGGTTGTACGTGGATGTGGGGGTGCCTAGCCCCCTACTATTGGAGCCAACCTCGCCTGCTGTCCCCAATTCAGGCTGGGGCCAGGAGACGCTTTCAAGCCCTCGGCTCATCTTTGTCTGGCGCTGCTTCGCGTTCCTGAGGTCGCTTGCTGTAACAGCGCCCAAGGTGGTGAAGGAGTTCCTGATGCGCCGCATTGCTCCTCTCCAACGCCATTCCCACCGGATGTGGGCCTTCAGCGGGCCTGGTGATCGTATGAGGCTCCAGGAAGAAGACCTGACGCCTGAAGCGCTAAGGAAAGTGCTCCTGTCCCGATCATGGCGACTCCCAACCCCGTGGCATCCGGCATGAAGGGGCCTTGTTGTACCTCCGCCGTAATCAGGGGTGATTTTGTGAACCAGATGCCTATCTTCGATGAATGGGGGCCGCGCCCCGCTGGTCTCCAGGGGCCTCGCTAGAATCCAGTGATGGTGACAACCCTTCCAGTCGGCCAAGGCGGCTCCTCCTCGAGTGGCGGAGCAGGGAGGCACGAGCCGCCAGAGGCCGAAGGGACCCCCGCCGGGGTGACAGCGCCGGGCGATGCTCATGAGGGCACAGCTCCTGAGGCTCATGCCGCCGCGGCTGAGGGCGGCAGGCTGCCGCCCGCAGCGCTTGCGGATGGAGCCCCCGAGGCCCCTGCTGCTTCTCTTGGTGAGGCGATCAGCAGCGCGCGTCAGGCGGACGCCCCTGACGCGGGTCGCCTTGATGCTCCTCCCTCGCCGCAGGCTGACCCCTGCGCTCAAATCTTGGGTCGCTTCCGCGTGAACTTTGAGGTCCTCCGGAAGAGAAGGGAGGCCCTGGGCGATGATTACCCTTGTCGCCTGCTGAAGCGCAGGAAGTACTTCGCCATTGATGAGTAAGCCTTCTCCTTCTCCAGCTCTCGATTCTTCCGCTGCTTGTACGATCCTTGCCCCGCAGCTCCCTTCCCCGCCGAGCTCATGGAGACGGGTGAGGAGCCGTCCCCGAGCCGCCCCCTCCCCCGTCCTTGAGTGCTCCGAGTGGTGGAGCCCTTGTGGTGAGGGCGACCGGGAGGTGAACTGGCCCCGAGGCACGTCGTGGCCTCAGGCGCCTCGCGATCCTTCCTCATGAGCCTTCCTGGTGGCATAGCTAGTCTGCCGTGGGCTTCTCGCTCGGTCGTGGACGGCGATTGGCCGAGGCGCTTCGCGCCTCGTCTGGGATGGGCTGGCCTGTGTCAGGCTTCTGGCGCGGGCGTGCCAGCCGCGAGGGTGCCAGCCTCAGCCCGCCCGGAGGGGGAGTGCTGATTCAGGCTCCCGCGCCTGCCCGTCTGGGGCGGTTGATGGTGTGGAGGACGTGCTCGAGCGCGCCCGGGAGCGCCACGCCCTTCGCCAAGGATTTCTTCAAAGGGCGGCTGACGCGGTGAGCCTTCTTGGTGAAGAGCTTGCTGCTGAAGACACGCGCCTTGAGGCCGAGGGCCTGCGCCTGTCCGCAGAGAGGAGTGAGCTGGAGGGTGCTGCCGCCCTTCCGCGCCACCAGCAAGATCTTGTTGATGAAGAGGCCAAGGCGTCGCTGGCAGCCTCTCGGGAGGCCTGTTCTCGGGCCGTCGAGGAGGCCCGGGCAGCTAACAGGCGGCAAGAGGCTGCGGAGGAGTGGGCACGGGAACTCCTAGCCCGGTGCCACTCACTGGAGGAGCAAGTGGAGCTGCGCGAGGCAGCCCTCGCATCGATGAAGGTGGCCTCCGGCGACCCGGCGGAGCTCCAGAAGCGTGAGGAGGCGCTGACGCTTGAAGCCGCCGAACGCGCGCATGAGAACGAGCGTTTGGAGACGAGGGAGCGCTTGGCGACGCAGGCGAGGATGAGGTCGCGGCACGGGAAGCCCGCGTCCCGGAGGAGGTCGGACGCCGAGTGGCGGCGGCGCGCTCGAACCTCGAGCGCGAGTTTGAGGAGCGGCTGGGGTTGATCAAGGCCGAGGATGAGGGCAGGACTGCTGCCTTGAGGGCCAAGCTAGAGGAGGCGACGCGGCGGGCCGATGCTCTTTGGGTCGCCCTCGAGGTGGCGCAGAGGGAGTCCACCACCTGTCAGGCCGAGGCGCTCCTTCTTCGCCAACGGGTGGAGGAGGCCGAGGCCGTCGCGCGCCAGAATGCGGACGAGATGCGTCAGCAGCGAATCCTGGAGCATGAGCACGGTCCCATGCTCGATACGCTCCGGGAAAGAGCCAACGCAGCCTTGGGTAATATCTGTGAGGCGGCAGTTGGCAAGCCGCACGCGGTTAACTACGCCGGCAACCTTCAGTTCTTCACCGACGTGGTGGCACGGCTGGAGGCGCGGTCGGTCAGGGCCAACAGGTTGGTGGAGGAGAGGAGCCGTGCGCTGCTCGGGCGCGCCTTTTCTCGTGTCTTCAGCCATCTCCGGGACATGGACCCCCACTTGGATTTTGACGCAGCCATTGCCCCGCTTCCCCAGCCATCGTGGGCGACTGGCGACCGGTGGAAGACAACGTGGATGCCCTCGTCCGGGCCTTCGCTTCGGACAACGACGGCGTGGTCGTGGCCGCCGATGAGGGCGGCATGGTGAACGGCCCAGACGCCGCCGCCGACCACGCAGACAGCGACGGCGAGGCCAGCGACGCCAGCAACGGCTGGGGAGGTGCTCCTGAGGACGCATTGGGGGATTTATCCGACTGATTATGTATTGTCCCCTGCTCCGCTACTCCCGCATGAATAGAACTCAGGTTTTGGCCTCGATGGTTGTGAGAGCATTTTGGGAGGGGAGACCTCATGTAAAACTTGTGTTCTTCAGATAGCGGTGTTGCATCGCCCATACGCCCGCCAAGTGGTTGGCTAAGCGACGTGCTAGTTGGCTGGTTTACCTTTGTTTCGCATTTGAGCCCCGAGATAGACTGTGGGAGGCTGAGGCGATCTGAGTGTCTCCCGATCGAATCCGTAGGACCTGCAGTAAAAACCCTCCCGGAGAGGACGCGGCGATAGGGTCGGGCTGCACGCAAGCTAGGTTTGGCCCAGCCTGGGCGAGGGGCTTGCGAGGGGAGGCAGCTGAGGCGGAGTTGTAACCGAAACGCGAGAGATTTTCTCGAACGAGACTAAGCACCCCTTCCCCGAACACACGCAAAGCTCAAATTCGAATCCAACTTAAATCCAGCGGGAGAAAGCGACAATCAAATGGAAAGGCGAAGAAAGCAGAAGAAAAGCCGCGTCCGGCACCTAGTCTAGTCTTGGACGTCTTCTCATCAGCGCGGAGCTAAGTGCTGCCACTAGGCATGGGAGGGAGCCCCAGGGCCTGAGGCCGGCACCCGTGAGACTCCGGGGCGTGTACAGCCCCACTCATTATTACGTGAGAGTGTCACGGGGCGGTGAGCTTCACAGGCACTGGGCCTTCTTCACAGGTACCGGCCTTGCTTCATATCGCCAGACGAGGGCCCCGCCTTGTGCCACAGTCTAGTGCCATCAACGACGACCGGAAACCAGTACGTCGCCGATGGGGTAGAGTGGTCGCCAGCGGTTCCCCCGACGACCACGGGTCCTCCGCCAGGGGTAGGCCCTGAGGCACCTCCCCAGCAGAGGGCCTACCTCCTGAGAATGCCTTGCTCCGAACGCCGCAGTGGTGATGTCGGATCTCCGCCTCTCCGGCAGCCCCTGCGCCCTCCCGAGGGGTAGGAGATCGCGGGAGCGGGCAGCCGCTGGTCGTGGCGACCTGTACCTCCTGCGACCTATGGTTAGCGATGTTTGCTCTTGAGGGAGAAGCGGTACTGATAATCATCGCCCCGGTGTGACCCAGTGGGACCGCCTCGAGGCTCCCCGGAAGAGCTCGGCTTCGTGCCTCATCCCCAGCTTGGGCTGAGGAGCGAGCCTTGTTCTCCCTCATGCAGGTGCCTTTGGTCCATCATGTGGGGCACGTATTCTTCTGGCGCCGTCATCCCGAGGGCCACGCCGTAGTGCTGAGCGTGCCATGCTGTTCTGTTTGATGCGCCCACCGTGGGGTGGTGGCGCGGCGGCCCACCAGGGCCATGAGTTACGTCGAGTCCTTCTTCTCCGCGGGCCGGGCGGGCAACCCGCTGCCACGGCCCAGCCCGCGCTGCAGCTTCAGTGTTGGAGTAGCTTTGGAGCCAGCTGGCACGCTGCTGGAGCCCCCTGCGGCGAGCCTCCCCGGCCCGAGATGGAAGTTGGGTGCAGAATGGGTGAGGCCCCGAGGCGGCGAAGCCCGTGAGCTCTGCCACTCGCCCAAGACACGCCGTCATGACGCTCTCCAGCAGCCTGCACCGCAGCAGCTCTCGGGCCACCGTGGAGCGCTGCCTCGAAGTTTGCTCTGCTTCCCGGCGGGTGTACGGTGATGTAGTCGCGGCGTGATTGGAGGCCCTTGCCGCCACCGCGCTTGCCGCAGCGTGAGAGCCGCCGGTGTCCGCGCTCGCCGTGGCCCGCAGCGCATCAAGGGACCCTTGAGCTGCCTGGGCACGGGTCGCCGAGGCGAAGCGGCTCGTGGGCGGGCCACGCTGCCCAAGTGATCTGGGTTGCCCGCTTGGTCGCCGGACATGGTGGTGGCGGCGCGACGGGACACGAGGTGGCAGAAGGTGGATTCCGTGCACTCCCTACCCGGGCGCGCCAAATGTTGGATTTCGGGTTCCGCAGACCCTTAAGGTTCGAACTCTAGGGTGCGCCAGAGATCCAACCCTCCACCGCCTCGCATCGCCGAATCGCAGGGACCTAAACTACTAAACAGAACAGCACAGGAAACACGAGATTTATACTAGTTCGGGCCACCGTTGTGGTGTAATACCTACTCTAGTTTGTGGTGTGGTGGATTGCCTCTGGGGCTGATGAAAAATAGTACAGGGAAGAACAGCCTCGCGAGGGTCTGTTCTTGGTGGGTGTGATGAACTTCTAGGTGGTGTTCCGTCGCTCTAGCTTGAGGATCGGGTCTCTATCTCTCTCTCTAGATTCCAAATGCCCACCCTCTCTACTATGGTGGCTAGCTCTACTTATATAGATGAAGGCCCTGGGCCTCTTCCCAAATATTGAGCGGGAAGGGCGCCAAAAATTGGCCATTTTGAAGGGGAACATCGGGTACACTTATCCTGACTAAAGTTGGTCCTCGCCTGCCAAAGGCTCTGGTGATGACGCCTGCTTGGGCTCCATGATGACTCCCTTCCAGCCGTTGAGGCTGGTCTTGGTTTTGTTGCACCGAAATGGATGCATTTGCTTGATGCTCTTGCCTGCGCTTGCTCCCTTTGCACCAAAGAGGAAAGGAGGACGCTGGCTGGGCTGGCGCGATCGCGCCCTTGGTCGGTGGCTTGCGTCATGGGCACCTCGCGAGGTACCCTGCCTTGAACTCTCCGCCTCCTCATGAGCCAGCCTGACGAGGCCGTGCCTGAGGAAGCTCCTTGTCGTCCGCCCCGCGAGGCTTGGCCCCTCATGAGGGTTTTGAGCTTGTGTTGATGAAGATGGGCTGTCCTGGGCCTCCTTTGCGCCACGCCGCAGGCCGCAGGCAGGCAAGTCTGGGGACCCCCATTCCCAGAACGCCGAAAGAAAATTTTGAGTGAATCAACCCACCATAATTTTGCTTGCTCTTTTTCCCTTGATCCTTTCCCCTGCTTGTATACCACCCTGCAAAACCCCTAAGTCCAGGAGGATGGACCCATTGGAGTATTGTTGGTCCATGAAACCATATCCTTTTCTTTCTGACCAGATTTGGTTTTCTCAAATCTTTGCACTAGCAAGTTTCTAGCTTTGGCCAACTAACCCTACCACCATCACCTACACCTAAGGATACTAGGATCTGGAGATTTTTGCCACTCCAAGGACTGCCTAGATGCCTCTAGCATTTTGCCAAACACCTGGTGGGCATGGCCAGATTTGGCATGGATTTTAGTTTGCAATATGAACTTGTTCCACTGACCCAGCAACCTTGTCTACTAAGCCCCTAGCTACTCCTAACCTAGGTCTGCAAATTGCCAGCCTCACCCAAGCCCTGTGGCATGCATTGGCATTTTGTCGAGCAGCTAGCGTGCGTGCTCTGGGCGCGCCCAGACCGCATGTTTTGCATGCGCGTGCACCGAGTCAGCTGCCTCTCGCCGCACTTCACGCCCAGAGAGGCGGTTCGCCGGTGACCTTATCCACGGCCGTGGAACCGACCCCGGCCGCCTATAAAGAGGCGCCCCCGAGCTCGTCCAGGCCCTCAGGCAACCTCAAGCTTTCCCAGTAGAGCTACCTTGGCTGGCAATCATAGGGAAGGAGGTCATCTTCCCCATCTCCGGTCAGCTCGGCCGCCGCCACGTCCCGGTCAACTGTGTCACAATCAGAGCCTCCCCGGCCTTCCCAACACCACCGCCCGACTCCCCTTCATCTTGCGGAGCCGCCTAAACCCCCGGCTGCGATGGAGAGCCACCGTAGCCCAAACCCCCATTTGCTCCCGAAGCCACCGACCGCGGCGAAGCTCGTCGCCAGCAACTCCCTCCGTCCCCGCTTGCCTGGCGACCACCGGGAGGACCGCCAGGGACTGGCGGATCCATCCCCGCCCTCGGAGCCCCGCGAGGAGCCGCCAATCGTCGGCAATGATTGCTGGAGTTCTGCCCCCTGCTCGGACAGAGGAAGAGGAGGGAAAGGACGACTGGTCAAACCTGACCAGTGGGCCCCCTGGACCCACTATCAGCGACCCACGCGCCGTCCATGCTGGATAAGTGAAGGCGTAAACACCAGAATACGCCTTCGACGTGGTTAGTTTCGAAATGTTTTTCTTTTTTCTGTTTTATTTTAAAAACAGAATTTGACCAAAACTTTGACTGGCTATAAATAAATATAACTCCAAATAAGTTGATTCTTTTCCCTACCTCTCTCAAATATTACCTAGTTTATTTTCAGATTTATTTGAAAAACTTTCAGACAACTTTTTTGTACCATTTTTAAACTATGTGTTAATTTGAATATTTTCAAAAATAGGATTGTCGGAGAGAGAAGAAAACTTTCAAAGTTTTGGAATGCACCCTGCCTCCCCACAACTTGAAGGCAAGCATTCTGAACCCTGGCATAATATTGTGTGTGTTATTTGCACGGTTACAACACCACCTCGGCTACCTGAGTATCCGTTATTTCATGTGATAATACGTTCCTACTCATGAGTGCTTATTGATGAGTGCATGCTATTGGCGTTGGATATGTTTGGGAAAATAGTCACCGTCGAATGCCTTTCGTGCATACCAGAAGGGATCCGGGAAAGCCTCTGTCTTGGGTAGACATAGGTTTGTCCCCGGGCCTCCGTCGAGACGGTTGTGTCCGGTACAACATGATGGGGTATGTCGAGTGGTGATTCTGTCTGTTGGTAGAAGTATAAATTGTTATACTAATCTTGCAGGGAACACTTAAGCCTCCTGAGTCGACCATAGATCGAGTCTTGTTCCGGTAACCCCCATACTTGTTCCGTACTACCACTTGTCGCTGCCATAGGAAGGGTACGGTTCAGTAAGTTGTCAACCCCTTTCCTGGCACACACCGTACAGAGAGACAATGGTGGAAGATACCGGAGGCATCCGGTAGGCATGCCACCTGGTCCGGGGGCATGGGTGTTTTCAGTTGTAGCCGAAGGGGTAGCTCCCCTTGTTTGCGCGCGGTATAAATTTTGTGATCCCATGCTAAGTCGAGGTTGTAGCCTCCCCACTTAGAGTTTCGCTTAACGGGCATCGTGGGTGATTCCAGACACCGGTAAGTTAGGTTGGTGTGTGCGGATAGGTGTGTTTTCAATTAAAAGGCCGTAGACGGAATTAGTCCCGATGGACTAAAGGAATCCGTTACTCGTGGGTAAAGAGTACACCCTCTGCAGAGATTAAACATCTATTCGAATAGCCGTGTCCATGGTTAAGGACTACAGTCTGGGATGGGTCAAGTGTCGGTCTTAGTGTCGGTCTTCGGAGGAGAAACTGTTAAACCAGAACCTGGATTATGACTTGTGACTTGTGATGATCATGATTATTATTTATTATGGACTAACCCGTTATATTATTTGAACTATCGAATATCCCTGGGATGGTTCTACCTCCTGGATATTCACTGTGATTATTTATAAGCCCTTTATGTGGTGTCGCACAGACGCCCGACTGTGGCACGCTTGTTATTTATTTTATAAGTCCTTTATGTGGTGTCGCTAAGACGCCCGACTGTGGCATGCCTGTTATATATTTACTATATAAGCCCTTTATGTGGTGTCGCTAAGACGCCCGATTGTGGCATGCCTGTTATATATTTACTATATAAGCCCTTTATGTGGTGTCGCTGAGACACCCGACTGTGGCATGCCTATTATTTATTTACTTTATAAGCCCTATATGTGGTGTCGCTCAGACGCCCGACAGAGGCATCCTATTTCTACTCTCTAATTGCACAATTCATGTTTTATGGAATAACTTGCTTACGTGCATCATGGATTTTATTTTCTGACTGACGTGGTAATCATAGAATATTTTAGAGCATGATTATAGGTTGAATAATTATATTTGTGTTCATAATGTTTGCGAGTACATTCAAAAGTACTCACTGGCTTGTCCCTGTCTATTGTCTTGGCCAGATTTCTTGCATGGAGAGGAGCGTCGCGTAGACAGCCCCGGAACCCACGCGCGGGTGATAGCAGTCTCGCGAAGATAGGAATTATCCAGGTCAGCCGTTCCTGTGGGAAATGGAGTCCCATAGACGCTGATGATCCACAAACCGCTTCCGCCATCAACCACTAGAAACCATTTGTTGTACTCATAGGCAAGAATTGTCTTGTACTACATATTATGTATTTTGCTTGGAACTTCTGTATCAAGTTGGTGCCTCATCAGCTAACAGTAATCCTAGGGCTGGTGAGCACAAGGGCCATTTTCTGCAAATTAATATCCCGAAAATCCAGTCCTAACAAGTATGAAGAAAGGAAGGGTTAAGCTAGATACCTAGGGAAGTCTGCCGGGCAGGGGTCTTTGTTTCCCTGGCAACAGTCACAAGCTTCATCCTCTGCTGGGGTAGACTCGACAGCCCTCTACGCCGTCTCTGCCGTGGTGGATTCCATGACGACATCTTCGGCTTGAGCGGCAGGGGAAGCGTGCTCCTCAAGAAGTGGCTCGCCCTGCGTTACCTCGCCCCCTCCTCCGCGTGAAGGGGTGAAAAGTCTATCTCCATCATCTTCGGCAGGCGGGTTCAAGTCTCTGCTCCTAGTCCGGAGGCTGAGTTGGGGGCTCGGCACAGGATCTTCTGCATCCTTCCCCACCGAAGCCGAGCCCTCTACGCCCTCCAGCGACCCGAGGCGCCGGAGCCTCTTCTGAGGGCGATGGATAAGGGACTCCGTCTCCTCTTCCACTTCCCTGCCGGCAACAACAAGAACAAGAGGTTAGTCGGCAAAAGCATTCAAATCTACTTATGAAGATATCTACCACAAAGAGAAATCCTCCTTACTCTTCCGCAATAAGCATGGAGTTCAAATTGAACTCGGTGGGAGGAGGGGACTCCCATCCTCTCTTCAGAGATGGAAGGGTGGAACTCCTCGGCAGCTTCGGTGCCTGCCGTGAAATCAAGAGCTCCGAGGAAGGCGAGCTCTGCGAAGAGCTCGAGCCGGAGCGGGGGCTGGACTCGTCCTCTAAGGCCACCGGCCGTTTGGTGGAAGGTACCTTGGCATGAGAAAGGCGAGGGGATTGACGACACACCACCTCGGCCTTGGTAGACTTGGTGGAGGTCTTCTTCACCCTCTTGGTGGATGGCGCTGGGTTGGAGGTCGCCGCTCCTCAGACGGCGGCGTGCCTGCGGGTGCGCTGGTCTGGATCCGGTGCGGGGGCTTGCGGTCCTGCCGCAAGCCACTCCTCTTCAGGGGCCGCTGCCGCGCCCTCCTCCCTCTCTGCCTCCTCTCCCTCTTGAAGCTCCTTTGCTGTTGTGGCTAAAGCGTCTAGCCCAGCGAAGTTATCCCCGACATCTTCCCCGATAGTGTGTTCCGTGGCTTGCGCCTCGCTGCCGTCCTGGGCAGAGCTCATGTTCCCAGCCTTCCCTTTGTCATTCCCGGCCTTTGCAGCCTTCTCCTTTTCTGGGCGGCGGGCAGCCTTGACCTCCGCAACTCTCTTTAGAATGTACGCTACCTCCACAGCGGAGGTGCGTTTATACATTCCATCTTCGGCCCTGGTACTCGACCACTAAAGCTCTTCGTCAAGGGTGGGGAGCTGCCAAGAGCCCGATACTCCGTATTTGTAGCAGTCTGGCATCCACTTTAGTGTCTGATCTCGGGCAGATTCGATGTTCAGGGGAATGACGGTTGCCGGGAGCTTGAACAACTCGAAGCGACCAAACAGTTTGTCGCACAAACAAGCATGGCCATAAACTGACAAGTTGTTGGCCAGCCCCGGCAGCAGCCTCATCCAATCTGCGGCCCCACCATACAACCACGCAGGCCTGTCCCTTCCTGAAGCGGCGAGATGCAACAGAGGAGGAAATCTGCCCCCACGTGCTCAATGGTTAACCCGACAGCTGCTAGGCAGGTGATCCCGTTGATTGCCGGACGCAGTCTATCACCAGTGAGGCCTTTCAAGCTCCAATCCTTGTCGCGCTCAACTCACTCCTACCGTGCTTCGCAAAAATTAGGGGCTTTCTTCTTCTGGATCCAGCACCAGTCACCCCTCCATTCTTCCCACTGCTCGCATGGGTACCCCGGGAGGTAATCCCAAATAGCCCTCTTCACCCGTGGCATCCAACTAATGACTCCAGAGAGGTTGGGTCGGTGTACAAAAGTAGGGGCATTCCTTTTTACCCCTTTAGTTGTGCACGGGTAGTCAGAGCCGTGCCCACGGCCACACTAAGTAGGGAAGAGGAGGGAAGCCAGAGGCACAAGATGGCCAAGGCAACGCCAAGATAGAGACACAAAGAGCAAAAGGGCGAGGTGGACTCCCCCGGCAAGACCCTTGCCGGAGCAACTTGCCCAACGGCAGCAGAGCGTGCCACCCATGAGCCCGAGGACTCCGACACCATCAACCACACTGGAACCCAAGGCTCTGGAGGCACCTCTGTGGTGGCATGCAGATCTTTGTGAAGATCATAAACACACAAGACCAGAAGGCGACGATCCTCAATGGGATCCTAGCCGAGGAAATCCAGGAGACCCCCGACAAGATCCTTGTCGGGGACGACCGTGATGCCACGACAAGACCCTTGCCGAAGACGCCTGCGAGGCCACAACCAGGCCCAACCAGCTGGGCAGGCACCTGCGCGGCAACGTGCGGCTTCCAGGCCAGCTCAGCAAGCACCTATGTGGTGGCATGCAAATCTTCATGAAGACCCTACCACCATGCCATTTCAGCAGCCTGCCAGCCTACGTAGCGCTGTGTGCATCACTGGCCTCGACGCGTGTCGGACCGAGGCGGAGCGGCGACGGACGGGACGGGCCTCGTTGCCATCCCCAATAAAGCAACATGACACTTAAGGGGCGCATTTAATGCGCCTTGTCTCGTCATGACAGGCGATAAGCTTGCGCACTATACACCTTTCCACCTTCTGTGTGCCACTGTGGTGACCCCTTTTGTCTATAAAAGGAGGCCCGAGGCGTCCAGGAGAAGCATTCAGATCTTCTGGACGAGACACGCACCATAGCTAGTTCGAGAGCTCAAGAACACTCAAATACATACACCAAAGCAGGACTAGGGTATTACGCATCTTCGTGGCTCGAACCTGGGTAAACGATCCTCGTGCTGACCGCCATACCCGCTCTTTGCACAACCCCGCACCCGCCAACCGTAGAAGGGATCCCAGTGATCCCATAGGTGTCGTTTACCCCGACATCTGTGGCGCGCCAGGTAGGGGGCGCGCAGTTGTGAAAATCTGGTTTGGTTGGAGCAGCGGCTTCATCATGGTCGTCGCTCCAAGAAAGAAGACGACCAAAGGAGCGGCATCATAAATGGATGCAGTAAACGCTCACAAGGCGGCAGAAAAGCTAAGTCATGCAAAACTTTGAACTAGTCCTTTTTATATATATGGTTATCGTCCCTAAATATCTGGCCCTGTATATGGAAAACCCGCATGCGATGGGGCCCTTCCACTATTGGAACGCCCTTGCTCTGTTTCGAGTCTGCTCAACAGTTCAAGCGGCTGCGTCGAGAGCGGCAGGGTGGCCTTCTGCGATTGGCAATGCTCTCGTCATGTCTCGAGTCCGCTCGACAGCTCGAGCGGCCGCGTCAAGAATAGTAAGGTGGTTTTCCTAGCGGCAAGCACACCCTGCAGGCTATTGGGGATCCGTCCTCAAGGCACCACAGGGTTTACGCGCCGGCATGCCTACCCGATTAACGTAGGGTGGACATATAAAGGGAGATCAAACAGGAAAATAACATGCATCGTTTCAGGGTACTGCAGAGTTATATTACATCAAATAATCGCAGCGGTTCTAACTTAAGATAAAATTGTCTTAGTTCTGAACTCGTAGCGGTGATAAAGAATGGGGTGCCTAGTCCCGGCGCTAGCCCTCGATCCTCCAAACTCCGTCGACGCGGCTGATGATGGGCTCGATACGCTCCTTGAGCGCCACAAGGTCCACGCCCTCCGGCAAGCTCTCCAGCATGGCGTCGAAGTCGAGGTTGGGGTTCCAGTATGCTACCTTGGTGAGGACCTTGGTCATGCCACCCCGGCAAAGCCTCTGGGCCTCATCGGCCAGAGAGGCCGCCCGGTTGGAGCGGAACTGCTCTAGGGCTCCAAGAACACCCTCGAAGAACAGGGTCAGCTTGGCATTGGGACTCACGTTCGGCTCCGGGACATACCTTACATTTGGCATCCCCATGGCGGCCAGCCTCGTGGTGATCCTGTCGGCGACGTCGGCAAGGCTGCTGATGCAGAGATTCTCGCCCTTCACAAAATCCTCGTGGTTGGCGGCCTCGTTCTTCCGCAGCTACCTCTCCTTCTCCAGATTCTTGGTCAGTGTCTCCTCCCGGGACCTGACCTCCGAGAGCGTCCCCTCGAGACCCTCCAGCTTGATCTTAAGGCCTTTTATGGAGTTGTTGGCCTTGGAGAGCTCCTTAGCCTTGCCGAGGACGGTGCCCTGCGCCTCCACCAGGGCACCGTTGAGCGTGTCCTTCTCCTTTTCCACCTTCAGAGCCTGCTCCTTCAACCCTTCTTGTTCCACCTCCAGCTCTTTCACCTTGCTGGCATGGACCAGAGCTTGAGTATCGAGCGCCTCCTTGTGCTTCTCGCTTCCACCATGCTACACTGTATGCGACGAGCTTCCCGATCTCCTCATCCTTGCCGCAGATTGTGGCGGCGAGCTTCTCCTCGCGGGCGGCAAGATCCTCCTCCTGGGAGTTCAGTTCAGCCTGGTGCGAGTGCCGGGTGGCCTCGTCCTTGGCGGCTGGCTCCCTCGCCTCATCCTGGGCCTTCTCGATGTCAGCCTGCTTCATGAAAAGCTCCAGCTTGCGCTTGGCCAGCAGGTCCTGGGCAACATGGGCTTGGCGAAACCAAGCCCTCGTCTCGGTGACGCGCCCTCGAGGTCCACCTCCGCCTTGTCCACCGCCGCCATCCTGGACTTCGCCTTGTCCACGCGAGCACGGTGGAGCGGTCGGAGCTTCTGGAAGTTGGCGTTCATGGCCCGAAGGAGCTCCTCCTCCTAGGAACCGCCACCATCGGCGCTTGGCTCGTCAACAAGCTCAAGCCCGGTGGCGGAGAGCACCTCGTCGTCGAATACCTCCCCCTCGGTAGGCGCCCTGGTGCTCGTCGACCCTAGGAGGTGGACGAACAGATCATCGCTCACCCTTAGGTACCTGCCCGAGCCGGAGGCAGCAGAGGAGGAAGGCCGGTCATCAACCATCGCCTCCTCGGTAGCAGCCTTGCCAACCTCCCCGGCAGGCCCCTTCTCGGCCTCCTTGGCAGCGGCCTTGCCGGTCTCCCCGGCCGGCCCCTTAGCGGCGTCTTCATTGGCAGTCTTGGCGGCCTCCTCGGCGGCGATCTTGTTGGCCTCGGCCTCAGCATCCCCGGCGCCCTCCTCGATGAAGGCGTCGATGTTCTACTGGCCCGCCGAGGAAGCTGAGGGAGTCCTGGATTAGGGGGTATCCGGACAGCCGGACTTTGTACAACGTCCGGACTATTGAAGCGTGAAGATACAAGACTCAAGACTTCGGCCCGTGTCCGGATGGGACTTTCCTTGGCGTGGAAGGCAAGCTTGGCGATCCGGATATTATATTTCCTTCCTTGTAACCGACTCCATGTAAACCCTAGCCCTCTCCGGTGCCTATATAAATCGGAGAGGTTGGTCCTTAGAGGGCCGATCACAATTACAATCATACCATCATAGGCTAGCTCTTAGGTTTAGCCTCTATGATCTCGTGGTAGATCTACTCTTGTACTACTCATATCATCAATATTAATCAAGCAGGAAGTAGGGTTTTACCTCCATCGAGAGGGCCCGAACCTGGGTAAACATATGTGTCCCTTGCTTCCTGTTACCCTCAGCCTTGACGCACAGACCGGGACCCCCTACCCGAGATCCGCCGGTTTTGACACCGACATTGGTGCTTTCATTGAGAGTTCCTCTGTGCCGTCGTTGTCAGGCTCGATGGCTCCTTCAATCATCATCAATGACGCTGTCCAGGGCGAGACTTTTCTCCCCAGACAGATCTTCGTGATCGGCGGCTTCGCACTGCGGGCCAACTCGCTTGTCCATCTGGAGCAGATCGACAGCTATGCCCCTGGCCAACAGGTCAGGTTCGGAAACCTGAACTACACGGCGGACATCCGCGGGGACTTGATCTTCGACGGATTTGGGCCTATTCCAGGAACACCGGACAGTCACGACGAGCACGGCTTAGACCTGCAGTCCGACGATGCTCGGGGTATCACCCCCGTAGTATCCCCGGACCTAGATCCGGAGCAGGCTGCGCTGCCTAAGGAGGGAGGGATGGACCCTGCCCCCCAGGTCGCACACTCATCGGCGGTGGAGCCGAACACGGGTCTTACTCTGCGATGGCTTCGTGACGTCAATCCCGGATTCGTATCCGGACGTTAGTTCCAGTCCGTGCACTCCCGAGCCCATCGAGCCAGGATGGGCTCCGTAATGGAGTTCGCCATTGCGATATCTTTCCAAGACTCGCCTTTGGCGACATGCCGACTCATTAAAGTCTCTCTCTTTGTCAGGAGGCTCTTCGCCGAACTATGTCCGGCTCGAGTGGGAGGCAGGCGACGAAGGAATTCTTTGTCCACCCACCACCCACTTCATTGCCACGGTTGATGATTTAACCGAGGTACCGAACTTCGAGTCCGAAGACATCGACGGTATGGGCGACGATGCAGGAGAAGAACATGAACCACCGCTCACTGGGAGATGGACAGCCACCTCTTCTTATGATATATATATGGTGGAAACTCCGAAGGAAACAAATGGTGATGAGGCAACGAAGGATAAAACCTCAGGAAAAAAAGCAAAGAATGGGTGTCGTCGGCGCCACTCCAATCCCCGCCACAGCAATACCGGCCCAGGAGACGCAAACAATCCGAATGGTGCCGAAGAAGAATACAACCCTGATCAGCCCGCCTTCGAAAGGTGCCGGTCAGAGGATGAGCAGGTCAGCCTGTAAGAACAAAGGCGACAGACGAATACCCGGTGGAGGACAGCTACATGCCCCCCTCCGAAGACGAGATTAGCCTCGGCGACGACGAGTTCGACGTGCATGAGGATCCCGAAGAGCAGGAGCGCTTCAAGCGCCGGCTTATAGCCACTGCGAGGAGCCTGAAAAGAAGCAAGAAGAACTCCAAGCTGATCAAGACCTGCTCACAGACAGATGGACTGAAGTCCTTGCAGCCGAGGAATACGGACTCGAGCACCACACGGCTGCCCGTCCACCTCGTGGCCGGGATAAAACGGCATACCAGTCCGCATAATAGCCAACACCCCCACGCCAACATACTACGGCCCGGGGCAACAAAGCAGGACAGCCAAGATTGATCTACAGATCGCGGGGGCGCGCCTCGGCACGCGACGAGGACTGTCACGCCGGATACACCTTCAACAAGTCTGGCCGGCCGAACATAGCCACCTAGAGCAATTCGGCCTGCGTAGCCACATAGCCCGACACAGAGGCGCCGCGCACCCCCTCTGCTTCACTGATGAAGTAATGGATCATTAATTCCCGGAAGGGTTCAAACCCGTAAACATCGAATAATACGATGGCACAACAGACCCCCGCACTATGGATAGAAGATTTTCTTCTCCACATCCACATGGCCCGCGGAGACGATCTGCACGCCATCAAGTATCGCCCCCTTAAGCTCAAAGGACCAGCCCGACACTGGCTAAACAACCTGCCAGCAAATTCCATTGGCAATGGGAAAACTGGAAGACGCATTCTCGACAACTTCCAGGCACATACGCATGACCACCGACACCGATGACTTGAGCCACATTACTCAACAGCCCGGAGAGTCAGCCAGGAAATTCTGGACTCGGTTCCTAACTAAAAAGAACCAAATAGTCGACTGTCCGGACGTCGAAGCCCTGGCGGCTTTTAAGCATAATATCCATGACGAGTGGCTCGCTCGACACCTCGGCTAGGAAAAGCCCAAGTCCATGGCAGCTCTCACAACACTAATGACCCGCTTTTGCACGGGCGAGGACAGTTGGTTGGCTCGCAGCAGCACTACGCCACATTCTGGCAATTCGGATGGCCGCGACAATAACGGCAAGCCACGGCGTAACAGACATAAGAGACGGAACAACGGCGACAGCACTGAAGACACGGCAGTCAACGCCGGATTCAGCGGATCCAAGCCCGGTCAGTAGAATAAGCCGTTCAAAAGAAATAATCAGGGACCGCCCGCCCAGACCGTGATATCGAGCGCCGTGCCAAATTCATGGCACTCGGACAAGATGTACCAACCACACCAATAGAGATTGCTGGTATTCAAACAGGCCGCAAGATAAACACCGAAGACAAGGACAAGGAGCTGCACAAATGACGATGACGAGGAGCTCTGACAGACGTAACACGGGGGGACAAGAAATCCCCATGTGAAAACGGTCAACATGATATACGCCACGCACATCCCCAAGCGGGAACAGAATCGGGCACTAAGGGACGTCTATGCGATGGAGCCAGTCGCCCCTAAATTCAACCCATGGTCAGCTTGTCCGATCACCTTTGATCGTAGGGATCACCCTACTAGCAAACGTCACGGCGGCTAGGCCGCATTGGTCCTAGACCCAATCATTGACAGATTCCACCTCACACGCGTCCTTATGGACGGTGGCAGCAGCCTAAACCTGCTTTATCAGGACACAGTGCACAAAATGGGCATTGACCCTTCAAGGATCAAGCCCACTAAAACCACCATTAAAGGTGTAATTCCTGGGGTAGAGGCCCGCTGTACGGGCTCTATAACATTGGAAGTGGTCTTCGGATCTCCGGATAACTTCCGGTTTAAGAGTTAATCTTCGATATCGTCCCTTTCCGCAGTTGATTACCATGCACCGCCGGACGAACCGCATTCGCTAGATTCAATGCGGTACCACATTCGCATTCCTCAAGCTCAAGATGCCAGACCACGCTGGGTCATAATGGTGAACGGAAATATGGACCGCCTCTATGAATGTAAGAACATACCGCAGCCCTTGCGGCGAAGTACAATGCGCCTTTCTCCAACAAACCAATCCGCAAAAACAACTTCGAGCACAGCGAAGCGAGTCCGGCACCCCGCAACAGATCATCAGCACGCCTAAGAGCGCGATTAGCAGTCCGCCTCCGCTTAAGCCCCATCAAAGCGGCATTCGTGCACGCGCACACAATTATGCACTTAAAATACCATGGGCATAGGCGGAGGCCCATCAACGACTCGATCAATAGTGCGGTAACCGCCAAATACTTTCATACTCTTTCCCTCTACCTTTTCAGACACCGCTACAAAGATCCTCAAAAGAGCCGAATTGCCGGACCTATACGAGAGAGACATCCAAGGAGGCAATAGACGTTGTGCATAGAAAGAAATACCCAGGTGGAATCTATTTACGATCATTATACCTGCTTTATCTATCTGAACACAGCCTGCCCCTGGATAGGACATGTCAAATAGTACTATTTTTTCTCTGCTTAACGCATCCATTGTAGATGTATGCTTAAACGTATTTTTCGTCAATGGGAGATTATATATAGCGTCAGCTTATTATTCTTATCTGAGCATTTTTTCTCTTATAAATGTTTATTTGATATTGCATACGTACACCTTGGTGCGACCGGTTTGCCAGGGGATTCCCATGGCGCCCCGTAATCTGGCAAATAAAGTCCGAACACTTTCAACAAGTGCACCCTCAACTTATAGCACTATATGCATCAGCTCCAGTCATGTCTTGGGTCTATAGTTGGGATAGCCGGTTCCCTTTGTTTTGGTGCCTTACGCCCGTTATATCGGCTAAGGTAGCGCAGGGAGAACTACTGCGATTGTGTCCCGGTTCTTCCGGACGAGCACCTCAGTAGAGAAAGCCGAAAATTGACCGGCATGATGTGGCGAGAGCTGGTCGCTGTTCGAGAGGTTTTAGGCGATAAATCAGCTTCGTCCGATCTAGGCATGTATAGCGCCCCGATTCGGCCTTCCAGATTCTAGGGGCTTCGCTGAAATTTAAAATTGTAGACTTTTATGGCTAAGTGAAAGTTATAACGCCGCATAGTCCGATTGCCTTGTTCGGTCAAGTACGGACACCTCCTTAAGGGACCAAACATTTGGATAAAGAGTGTCCAGGTTTTCAGAACACCCCAAAGATTAGTTACATGGGGGAGGAAGCCGACGACTGGCCTACTTTCAGAATTTTATAAACAGCCGCACAGAAGGTAATATTTTAAATAACAAAAGTGCTACATAGCGCAAGTAACTTCGTCTTCAAATTACAAACATGACAGAAGTGAACTCATTCCAAAATGGCGTCCTTGGTACACTCATCGGCGCATTTAGACAAGAACCCTTCATCACGCCATCGTAGTACATCTCGGGATGGCGATAGCGCTTGCTCCTCCGGCTGCCCGGCCTTGACCAGCTTCTCCGCATCCAGCTTGCCCCAATGCACCTTGGCGCTGAAAAGGCTCTCGGCGGGCACCTTCGATGCAAACGGGTCGCTTGATAACCTCAAGCCGCAGCAGGCATCCACCATCCGCTGATCGTGCCAAAAGTAGCTACCGGGCAGAGCTCACTGTGCCATATCCTAACTATGAAGTCCTTCATAGCCAGTTCGCCGCCTTGGAGTTTGATCAACTGCTTCAGTTGGTCGCCAGAGGCATCGGATGATCGGCCCCAAGACATCGGGACCAGAACAGCTTCTCCGTTGAGCTCCCCTCCTGGGCACGGTAGAACTCCGCAGCATCTGAGACGCCGCGTGGAAGATCTGCAAATGCCCCTGGAGAGCTCCGTATTCGAGTAAGTAAAAGAAACGCCTCCTCCACATGTTTGCTTTGCATAAAGAATTTATTACCCGCTGCTATCTTTTTAGCCTCCTGGATCTCCTGCTGTGCTTTCTCGGCTTCAGCCTTGGCGTCTTTCAAACTTACAAGGGCCATCGCAAGCTCGGCCTCCTTCATCTTCAGATTATGCTCCACGGACTCACACTTCTTGCCGAGGTCCTGGAGCTCTTGTTGTACCTCGCCCACTCTAGCACTTTGCTTTTCGCGCTCCTTGCATTCCAAGGCGCTTTGTCTTCGGCCTCGGACAATGCTTTCTTTAGGGACGCCACTTCGGCGGTGGCCCCTATTACACAGTCACGACGCTTTGGCGTTAGACTGACAAATTTTGCCTATCTTTAAATACATACGAACGGGGAATTGCTTACCTTTATGCTCCTCGAGCTGCCTCTTCATGAGGCCGATCTCCTCGCTACCTGCTCCAGATCCCGCTTTTAGTTCGGCAACTTCGCAAGTGGCAGCAGCAGCAAGCAGCACGGCCTGCTTATTCACATAAACGCTTTTTAGACTCCCCCGGATTGTAATTGACTCTCTGTTTGACTTTTCTTTCTGAACACCAACCAGAGTATCAGGGGCTACTACCTATCGGGTGGTAATTTCATACATTTTTATTACTTACCTCAAAGCCCGTTAGGAGGTTTGTGCAGGCTTCGGTTAGTCCGTTTGGTGCGGACAGAACCTATTGAATCACCGCACTCATAAGAGTACGGTGCTCTTCTTCCATGGAAGCGCCTCGAAGCGCTTCCATCAGACTATCCGGCGCCGTTGATACGACGGAAGTCCTCGGCACGGGCGGCTCACCCTCCCTAATGAGGGGCTGCCCGCCTAAGTCCGGAACTGTCGGAGGTTCCGGAGCAGTGTTCGGTCGACAGTCCGCCTTGTTGTGGCTCCCATCGACGCGATCCGCGGGGATTTTGAACCCCGCATGTCCGACATTTGGAGGTCCGCCATGGGGCGTCTCCAGGGTCACCCCCCCCTGTTCGGGGAACCTATCGGACAACACCTCCGTGTCATCCGCATGCTGAGGAGTGGTGGCCGTCGGGAGCGAGTTCATCTCTGAAGCGCTCAGAGACCCATCCGAAGACGACACCTCCGAATGGGCCCGGGCCGGACTGCATCAATGTTCGGTGTTATTAAACAATTATGACGTCAAAATCACGGTAGAGTGCAGACACTTACGATCGCGCCAGGGGCTTCCCCCTGGGCAGCCACCCTTCCTTGCTATGAGAGGCCGTGGTGGAGTAGTCTGGAAGGGACGCCTTCCTTCTTGGGCGCCCCAGCCTCCCCTTCCCGGGCTGCTTTCCTTCTTTTCTCCTCCCCAAGACGGGGAGGTGGAGTTTCTTCTTGCTTCCTCCCGCCTCCGCGGGAAGAATTTGTTTCGTCGTCGTCGGACGACGTGGGTATGACGGCCTTGCGTCGAGGGCCACTCCCGGCCCCACGGCCCGTCCTCTCAGGCCTCTCATCCTTTCTGGATGGGGCGGCTTCTTCTTCTTCTTCCTCCTCTTCGGGGGAGGAGTGCGTGTCGTTGTCTTCGGACGAGGCTTCTGGCACAACAACCTTACAATGGAGACCCTTTCGGGTCCCCGGGGCCTTCTTCTCGGCCTTCTTCTCCGGCACCTTGTATGGTGCCGGGACCAGCATCTCCGTCAGGAGAGCATCCCCTGGGCCTTCTGACAGCAGAGCCGGACAGTAGACCTTCTCCGCTGTCTCCATGTAGTCCTAAAGAAAATATGCATGATTACTTAAGGGACTCCCATGAATATATTGGAAAAAACTGGGTCCGGTGGCATTCTGAGAACTCACCTGACTAGGAGCCCGCGCGGCGTGAAGCCCGCGGTCCTCGGATGTGGGAGGAGGTACTTCGGAGGCCTTGAAAAGCACTTTCCATGCGCCTTTGTGCGTCATGTCGTAGAGCTCCCGGAGCGTCTGGTGTTCGGCCGGGACGAACTCCCACACATTAACTGCCCGCCTTTGGCAGGGCAGGATCCGGCGAATGAGCATGACCTGGATCACATTGACAAGATTGATGTTCTTGTGCTTCATGCTTTTGATGCATGTCTGGAGTCCGGCCAGCTCCGTGGAATCGCCCCAGGACAGGCCCTTCTTTTCCCAGGAGGTGAGCCGCATGGGGGTTCCGGGTCGGAACTCGGGGGCCGCTGCCCAGCTGGCGCCGCGTGGCTTGGTGATGTAGAACCACCCGGTTGCCATCCTTTTACGGTTTCCGTGAAGGAACTGTCCAGCGAGGTGACGTTACGCATCTTGCCCACCATGGCTCCTCCAAGACTCCTGTTGTCGCTTACATAACCTTCGGCTTCACGTAGAAGGTTTGCAGCCATAGGACGAAATGAGGCCGGATGCGGAGGAAGGCCTCGCAAACAACGATGGACGCCGAGATGTTGAGGACGAAATTCGGGGCTTGATCATGGAAATCTAGCCCATAGTAGAACATGAGCCCGCGGACAAAGGGATGGAGTGGAAATCCCAGTCCACGGACGAAGTGGGCGACGAACACGACTCTCTCGTGGGGTCCTGGGTCGGAATGACCTGCCCAAAGATCCCGTAGCCGGTAAGCGCTTATATCTCATGACCAAGTATCCGGCCGCCCGAAGATTTGTGATGTGCTTCTCCTTGACGGTGGAAGCCACCCACTTGCCTCCTGCTCCGGACATGTCTAGCTGTGCGGAGGAGACTTGAGCTTGGGCGCTGTAGCTCGAGGGGGCAAGAATGGGCAAAGAAGGAAGAAGGCGTGGGTAAAAATGAGGAAATCTTATCCCTTTACAGAGGCGACAAAAGCGGTGCGCCTCTCCACTTGCCCGTTGGGAATCGCTTGCTTCCCATGCGCCATGATTGATAATGTGGAGGGATTACCCATACCCGTATTGATGAGAATCCCGTGATAAGGGGGGGCACGATCTCTGCTTTGACAAGACGTGTCAAGGAAACCGCCTCGCAATATGCGTTGTGGCTGGTTGTGGAAAGACCGTTCGAATAATAACCCGACCGTAATGACACGTCGCGTTTCTTAAAATGTTTTCAGCAATTGCATTTGTGAAAGATCATTCACTCTACGGTGGCATGCGAAGATCATCTTGTGGATCCGGACATGGTTTGAGTGTTGGATAATTACCTTGGACTATTCGGAGAAGGAACCGGCCTTGCAATGTCGAAGACAATACTGCGCGCCATACTCATCGTCATTGAAGCCTGGTTCAGGGGCTACTGAGGGAGTCCTGGATTAGGGGGTATCCTGACAGCCGGACTGTGTACAACGTTCGGACTATTGAAGCGTGAAGATACAAGACTCAAGACTTCGGCCCGTGTCCGGATGGGACTTTCCTTGGCGTGGAAGGCAAGCTTGGCAATCCAGATAATATATTTCCTTCCTTGTAACCGACTCGATATAAACCCTAGCCCTCTCCGGTGCCTATATAAACCGGAGAGGTTGGTCCTTAGAGGGCCGATCACAGTTACAATCATACCATCATAGGCTAGCTCTTAGGGTTTAGCCTCTACGATCTCGTGGTAGATCTACTCTTGTACTACTCATATCATCAATATTAATCAAGCAGGAAGTAGGGTTTTACCTCCATCGAGAGGGCCCAAACCTGGGTAAACATCTGTGTCCCTTGCTTCCTGTTACCATCAGCCGTGACACACAGATCGGGACCCCCTACCCGAGATCCGCCTGTTTTGACACCGACAGAAGCACCTAGATGCCAAGAGGAGTGAGGGAGTCCTGGATTAGGGGGTATCCGGACAGCCGGACTATACCCTTTGGCCGGACTGTTGGACTATGAAGACACAAGATTGAAGACTTCGTCTCGTGTCCGGATGGGACTCTCCTTGGCGTGGAAGGCAAGCTTGGTGATACGGATATGTAGATCTCCTCCCATTGTAACCGACTCTATGTAACCCTAGCCCCCTCCGGTGTCTATATAAACTGGAGGGTTTAGTCCGTAGGACAACAACAATCATACCATAGGCTAGCTTCTAGGGTTTAGCCTCTACGATCTCGTGGTAGATCAACTCTTGTACTACTCATATCATCAAGATCAATCAAGGTGAAGTAGGGTATTACCTCCATAGAGAGGGCCCAACACAGGTAAACATCGTGTCCCTTGCCTCCTGTTACCATCCGCCTTAGACGCATAGTTCGGGACCCCCTACCCGAGATCCGCCGGTTTTGACACCGACATTGGTGATTTCATTGAGAGTTCCACTGTGTCGTCACCATAAGGCATGATGGCTCCTTTGATCATCTGTAGCGATGCGGTCCAGGGTGAGGTTTTCCTCCCCGGACAGATCTTCGTATTCGGCGGCTTCGCACTTCGGGCCAACTCGCTTGGCCATCTGGAGCAGATCGAAAGCTACCCCCTGGCCACCAGGTCAAGTTCGGAAACTTGAATTACACGGACGACATCTACGGAGACTTGATCTTTGACAGATTCGAGCCCACGCCAGGTGCGCCGCACGATCACGACGAGCATGATTTAGCTCGGCCGTTGGACGGCGTTCAGGAGATCGCACCAACAACAACTCCGACCTTCAATCCGGAACAGATAGTGCCATCCGAGGACGGGCGGATAGACCCCGCCATGGAGGCTGCACTCTCAGCGGCGATAGAGCCGGATACTGACCCTACCCCTCACGAGAGCCGTGATGCCGAACCTATAGGCTCGTCTCCGGCCACGGACTCTGAACCGCCTGCACCCGTGCCTGTCAAATCCGACAGGGCGCCGGGCATGGAGTTCACCTCCGTGGATATCTTTCAGCACTCTCCCTTTGGCGATGTACTAAACTCGTTAAGGTCTCTCTCTTTGTCAGGAGAACCTTGGCCGAACTATGTCCGGCTAGAATGGGATGCGGACGATGAAGAAATTCACGACCCACCCACCACCCACTTAGTAGCCACAGTCGAGGATTTAACCGACATGCTCGACTACGACTCCGAAGACATCGATGGTATGGACACTGATGCAGGAGACGAACAGGAACCACCGCCAACAGGGCGCTGGACCACCACTTCATCACATGACATGTACATGGTGGATACACCCAAAGAAAATGAGGACGAGGAACGGAAGAATGATAGCTCCCTTGAGAAGCAATCAAAGTGGCGCCGTAAGCGCCGCCCCAAATCCCGCCTCGGCAAAAACAGCGATAACAGCGCAAGAACAATCAATACCCCGGTCGACTCCAGAGGAAACGATGACCATATAGACCCAGCGACCAAGCAGGGTGAGCCAGCAGACAAACAAAGTACAAAGCCGCTGTCCGAGCACGGCGACACCGACCGTCAAAACAATCAACCCGTCTCCGGCGAAGATAACAATCCGGATGACGACGAACACACCATCCCGGAAAGGCAGCTGGAGCAAGAAAGGCTTATCGCCACCGCAAGAAGTCTGGAGAAGCAGAAACAAAGGCTCAAGGCCGCACAAAATACAGTCAACGGTAGATGGAACAAAGTGCTCGATAGGGCAGAAAAGTATGGTGATAATCGCCACATGAAGAGCTACCCAAAGCGAAAGCTGCTACCTGAATTCGACGACGAGGCCTTAGATCCCCCGCAGCCAAAAAATAAAACAGCTGACCGGTCGGATCGACGACCTCGTGGCCGCGATAGAGCGGCCAACGAGGCCGCACATAAGTCAGTACATGGCCGACACAAAGACTCGCATCAAAGGGCCGGCGCAACCAGATCCATCTATGGATCAAGGAAACGCGCTCCGGCACTCAGCCAACACCAAATACCACAACCGTCCGAACGCCAGGGCACAGCCAAATACAGGGGTGCTGCACACCCGCTATGTTTCACCGACGTGGTATTAGACCATGAATTTCCAGAAGGATTCAAACCAGTGAACATAGAGGCGTACGACGGAACCCACATGCACAGGGTCCTGGATTGAGGACTTCATCCTCCATATTCGTATGGCTCATGGAGACGCATCTCCATGCCATCAAATACTTACCCTCAAGCTCAAAGGACCAGCTCGGCCTTTGGCTGAAAAGCCTCACGAAAACTCCATTGGAACTTGGGAGGAGCTCGAGGAAGCTTTCCTCGCTAACTTTCAAGGGACTTATGTCCGCCTCCTGACGCCGACGATTTAAGTCATATAATTCAACAGCACGGAGAGTCAGCCCTAAGCTTTGGAACATGTTTCTCACTAAGAAGAACCAAATTGTCGATCGTCCTGGACGCTTAAAGCCTTAGCAGCTTTCAAGCACAAAGGCTCGAGACGAATGGCTTGCCAGACACCTCGGCCAAGAAAAGCCGAGAACAATGGTAGCTCTAACAAGCCTCATGACCCGCTTTTGTGCGGGCGAGGACAGCTGGTTAGCCCGAAGTAGCACCAGCGACCCAAGCACATCCGAAGTCAGGGACCTCAATGGAAAACCGCAACATAGTAAAAACAAGCGCCGTAATAAAGAAGACAACCCAGCTAACACGGCGATAAACGCCGGATTCAGAGGCTCTCGCCCGGGTCAGCGGAAAAAGCCCCTCAAAGGCAACAGAGATGGTCCGAATAGCCTAAACAAGATCCTGGACAAACTATGTCAGATCCACGACACCCCCGATAAACCTGCAAATCATACCCACAGAGGATGCTGGGTCTTCAAACAGCCGGCAAGTTAAACGCCGAACACAAGGGGGAGGACACACCAAGCAAAGACGAGGATGAGCCTCGCCAGCAAGGGACCGGGGGACAGAAGAAATTCCCACCGGAAGTCAAAACGGTAAATGTGGTGCAAGTAATGAGGGGGAGAAGCAAAACCGCACTCCGAGACATACACGTCCTAGAACCCATCACCACCAAGTTCAACCCTTGTCTATCCCGACCGATCACTTTTGATCACAGGGATCATGCTACAAGTATCCGGCCCGAAGGATTGGCTGCGTTGGTGTTAGACCCAATAATAAACGGGTACCATCTCACACGAGTCTTCATGGACAGCGGCAGTAGTCTAAACCTGATATATCCGGACACAATCCGCAAAATGGGAATAAACCCAACATAATTCAGCCACAGTAATGCTACCTTCAAGGGAGTAATACCAGGCATAGAGGCCCGCTGCACGAGCTCTCTAGTACTAGAGGTTGTGTTCGGCTCGCCCGACCACTTCCGAAGCGAAAGGTTAACCTTTGACATTGCTCTATTCCGAAGTGGCTATCAAGCACTACTCGGACGAGCAGCTTTCGCTCGTTTTAATGCAATACCGCAGTACGCTTTTCTCAAGCTTAAGATGCCCGGTCCACGTGGCATCATCACAGTAAATGGAAATGTTGAGCGCTTCTTTCGCGCAGAAGAACGTACGGCTGTTATAACAGCTGAACACTAGACGGCCTCGCCAACCAGAACAGATGGCTGGTCGTTAAGACCACGGACACGGTTCGACGGGTCCGAACAATCATAGGACATACTTGAGATTTGTTTAATGATTACACCCTCCCAGGCGGTACCAGGGGCTTCCCAGCGCTAATACGGCTCAACTTCACCCATCTTAAAGTTTAATACGATTTATTTATAATAGCCAATATTTCTGCACGACGACTTTCAACTAAGTTCCTCTCTTTTACAGATGACAATCGTGCTACACACGTCCAGGATACGGCACAACGGGGACACAGGCGCAGACGTGCAACAGGGATCCGTTCAAAGGTTTCTCTTTAGATTAAGACCCTGCGTAAACCTTTTTTATTGTCTTTCATAGTTCACATCCTCCGGATTCTCAATATAACCGAGAAGGATGCTGGTGTTCTTGGCATGTGGCCACGTCAGAATATTGCGCGTACCTGGACACCAGGGGCTCATTACCAAGGGCATTGTTTAGCCCGGTATATATTATAAAGACCGAATACCTTAGGGAGTGTTCGGCGTCGCGAGTTTGGCCTTATATGCATCAGCTCTGAATCATGTCTTTCGTCAAATGTTGGGTTTGCCCGCCTCCTGTGTTTTGCTACCTTACGTTCCGCTCTATCGGCTAAGGTGGCACCAGGAGAACTACTGCAATTGTGCCCTGGCTAGCCCGGACGAGCACCTCAAAGAGAGAAAGCCGAAAACTGATCGTCATGATAAAGCGAGAGACTGGTCAACCACTCGATGACTTATCGAGAATCTTCGGATTCCTCCGCATTAACGAAGGGCCGTTTCGGTTAGGGCATGACCGCGCCCGAATTCGGATGGTAGCGGAGCCACCAGGGGCTATATAGTAGCCCCACTGTCAAACTCCTATGGCGAAGTGGAAGTGTTAAAGCAATATAGTCTGATTGCCTAGTTCGCTGCGCTATCACCACCTTAATGGACCAAGACGTTGGGTCAAGTGTGAACACGCATCTTCTGCGAACACCCCCGCATTTTATGCGTGGGGGCTGAAGCCGACGACTGCAAACTTTCAGGTTATATATATATACATAAACGGCCGCACAGGAGGTATCATAACACTTTGAGGCAAAAGTATAAAAATAGCCTTTACAATTAAGTAAAACATTGCTTTTCAATGGGAATACATGTCATTAAAACATAATATTCTCAGAGCACTGAGCTTCTATCGAACGAGCACCTTCAAGGACCTCGTCAAAGTAGTGCTCGGCAGCTACTCGGCTAACCGCCGAACTCGGGGTTGCAATTGCGGTGGCCTCCAACTCCGCCTAGTATGTTTTGACACGGGCAAGCGCCATCCGCGCACCCTAGATGCACGCCGACCTCTTCATATCGTTGATGCGTGGCGCGGCACCAAGGAACTGCTGCACGAAACCAAAATAGCTGTTTGGCCGTGGCCCCCTCGGCCACAGATGATCCACAACAGACCCCATGGCAAGCCCAGACAACCTATGGAGCTCGGCCCACTCGGTCATGCGCTCATTTAACAGCAGCGGACGCGTTGGACCGTTGAACTGCGACCAGAACAGCTTTTCCACTTCATCATCTTTTTGATCCTTGAAGTACTCGGCTGCATCAGCCGCACAGGCTGACTGATCCGTATACGCGTCCGCAGAACTCCATGACTTGTCAAGAGGGGCATACTTGGGATCTCTGAACTTCGTCCGCAGCAAGAAGGGCTTGCCAGCCACGATATCTCCAGCTTGACGAAGCTCCTCCTTCCATTCTCTGATCTTCGAGCGGGCTTCCTTGGCTGCTACCATGGCCTTCTCCAGCTCCGTTGCCTTCGCTCGGTTCTCCTTCTCAAGAAGCCGGTATCGGTCGGCAGCGTCACTTAACTCAATGGCCATCTTGGCCATCTTCTCCTTACTTTGGCAATGGGCAGCCTGTTCGGCCCTCAGCTCTTCGGCCACCTTCAGAGCGGCCGAATCACTATTCCTGGATTGCTTTTTGGCACGGGCAAGTTCCGCCCGAAGGGTCTCCACTGCCGCAGCTCCATCTGCAGTTCACAACATGTTAAAGATACTGGCATTACGCTCCTCTTACTATATTGTCAGCGTTCTGGGAACGGGGGTCCCCAGACTTGCCTGTCTGCGGCCTGCAGCGTGGCTCAAGTGGGGGCCCAGCGTGGCCCAGCTTCATCAGCTCAAGCTCAAGACCCTCGCAAGGCCAGCCTCATGAGGCGGGCGGCAGGAGCCTCTTCAGGAGCAGCCTCCTCAGGCAGGCTCGCGAGGAGGCGGAGAGATCAAGGCAGGGTACCTCACGAGGGTGCCCCGTGATGCAAGCCATGACGATCGAGGACCAGGCGGGCGCCGGCCTGCGCAGTGTCCTTGTTTCCCTTTCGGTGCAAAGGGGGCAAGCACAGGCCAAGGCATCAGGAAAAGGTTACCGCTTCGGTGCAACAAGACCAAGACCAGCAGAACGGCAGGATGGAGGTCGTCAGGAGCCTGTGACGGGCAGCGTCACCGTCGAGTCTTTGGCAGCCGAAGACCAACTTTAGTCAGGATAAGTGTACTAGATGTTCCCCTTCAAAATGGCCAATTGTTGGCGCCCTTCCCGCTCATTATTTGGGAAGAGGCCCAGGGCCTCCGCCTATAAATAGGACTAACCACCCACCAGACAGAAGGGGGGATAGATTGACCATCGAGAGACCATCTAGGGGTCGACGAATCAACCGGAGAGAGAAAGAGAGAGAGAGAGGCGACTGAACTCACCCAAGCAGTTCATTGCACCAGCTCAAGAATAGTCCCTCGCGAGGCTGTTCTCCCTTTGTACTGTTCTTCATCAGCCCTAGAGGGAATCCACCACACCACACACTGGAGTTGGGTATTACACCAACACGGTGGCCCGAACCAGTATAAACCTTGTGTCTCTTGTGCTGTTCATCGTTCCTAGTTTAGATCTGTCGCAAACCTTAACGCATGAGCAGGTAGGGGAAAGATCTCCGTGCGCACCCCAGTGTTCGAACCTCAAGGGTCTGCCAGAACCCGAAATCCGACATTTGGCGCGCCAGGTAGGGGTGCGCCGGAATCTCTCTTCCGCTGGTCGTGTGATCTTCACGCCGCCAATGGTCGACGCCGCCGAAGCTTCCGCGCTGGCGCCGGGCCGCTCTCGCCACCCACGTCGCCCAGACGGCGCCCGTCGGTGGACGCCCACGTCGTTCCCCGTCGCCTTCCGCCAACGCCGCCACCAGCACGGCGGGGAACGAGCAGCAGGCCTCATCCCTGCATCCTTCGGTGTGCCGCGATAGCCGCACCGCCACCCCGTCGCTGACCCCTGCTGGTTCTTCGTTCCGCGCACACCGCGCTCCCATGGAGGCTCGAGCCGCGCTCATCGCGGCGAATGAGCTACTGCGCTACCGCCCTATCGACGACGTCTACGAGGAGTGGCTCGACCGCGTCGGCGAGCTCGTCCGCGCCGTAGGGGGCTCCCCCGCGCCATCCCTCTCGCTGCCTCACCCTTCACCCCATGCGGGAGGCAGGGAGCCGGAGGTGCCCCCGCCACCTCCTCCCCAAGAAGGCACCCACTGCTCCAAGGCTGCGTGGCCCCGGCCGAGACCCTCCGCGTCCGGCGCCCAAGCAGCAAGAAAGGAGCTGCCAGAGATCCCTCGTCCCCAAGAAGGTGCTCGCATGCTCCCAAAGACCCAGAGCGCCGTGACCACGCCTCCAAGCGCCACCGCATCAAGACCCAGGCTGCCTGTGCAGCAGCGGTGAGAATCCACAAGAAGAAGCTCTGCGTCAGAAGTGGACCCCGATGGCCACTGCAGGCTGCCGCACCTTCACCGCCGACCTACGCAGCATCGCATGGCCTGGCAAGTTAAAGCCAGACCTGCCTCCTTGCTATGACGGCACTGCCGACCCCGCAGAGTACCTTTAGCTCTACGAGCTGGGCATCGAAGCCGCCAACGGGGATGAAAAGGTCATGGCAAATTGGTTCCCCATGGCGCTCAAGGACGGATCCCAACTCGGCTCCTCAGACTCGCTCCGGCCAGACGATCTCCTCGTGGGACGAGATGCGCACCCGCTTCATCGCCAACTTCCAAGGCACTCGCGACCGGCCTCCGACCGTGAGCGACATGCGCAGCATCAAGCAACAGCCGGGGGAGACCCTGCAGAAGTACATCCAGCGCTTCAACAACGCCCGCCTCAAGATTCCGAAGGTGACTAAGGAAGCCATCATCTCAGCCTTCTCCGATGGCGTGCGTGACGTCAAGATGAAGGAGGAACTAGAAATGCATGAAGACCTGTGCACATCCCTGGAGCTGTTCAACTTGGCAACCAAATGCGCCAGTGGTCGAGGAAGGGCGCCTCTCCGTCCTCGAGCTTCCGGCCGCCGATCCGTAAGAGAAGAAGCCCAAGGCCAAGGACGTGAAGCGCAAGGGGCTGTCGTCAGCGGCGGAACCGGACACCAAGCGAGGCGAGGATCAGCCCGAGTCATCCAAGGGCAGCCGCATCAAGCGTGTACCACGACCTCCACACCCACAACACCAACAAATGCCACGAGCTCAGGGCCGTGCGAGAAGGGCGCATTGGCCGACGCCCCAGGCGCAACGATCGGGGCTACAGCCGAGGAGGAGGAAGAGGCGCAGGACGCTGGGAAGACCGTGGCCCTCGCCAAGGATGGCGTGACAGACCTCGAGAGGACCGTTGGCAGGACCAGCCTCACGAGGGAGGTTGGAGGGACCAGCCTCGCGAGGATCACCCTCAGGGTAACGCGGGGCTCCCTCCTTTGCCACAGCCGCCAAGGAGGTATGAAGACAATCATCAGGACGAGGGGGCTGGGGGCTTCCAGGAGTCATGGCGCGATCGCTGCATCCTGGGTGGCGCCAGCCCCAGCCTCTCAGCGCATCTTCAAGCAGTTTGCTCGCGAGGTGAATGCAGTCCTCCCCAGGCCTGAGGCCACATGCCCTCTCAGGTGGTCGTCGTGCGTTATCATGTTTAGCTCAGCGGATCAGCTCAAGTGCGCGGCATCGGCCGGAGTCCTCCCCATGCTTTGCTCACCAGTCATCAGCAACGTGCAAGTCACCAGGACCCTCATCGATGGCGGTACAGGGCTCAACGTCCTGTCTGTCGAGACATTCAATGATCTCCAAGTGCCATACGATTAGCTTCAGCCAACTAAGCCTTTCTCAGGAGTCACTGATTGTTAAACTGTTCCGATAGGGCAAGTTCGTCTTCCCGTCACCTTTGGACGGCGCAACAACTACCGCACAAAGCTCATCGACTTCGACGTTGACCACATTCGTCTGCCATACAATGCCATCCTTGGGTACCCAGCTTTGGCCAAGTTCATGGCAGTGACTCACCATGGCTACAATGTCCTCAAGATGCCAGGAAGCGGAGGAGTCATCACAGTGCCTTGTGAGGAAAGGGATACGGTGTGCTCTCTTGAGCGCTCCTTCCAAGCCGCAGCAATCGAAGACCCAGATCACAGGAGCAGGAGACTCCCCGAGGCGATCCCTAAGAAGAAGAAGGCTTCGCCTGGTCCAGGCCCTCGCGAGGGAGGCACCTCCGGAGGCGTGGCATCAGGACCCGCGCCCGTTCGAGGGGCGCCACCCTCTGTCGCATTGGAAGGCACGCCTAGCGCCCTCCTCGGGCGGGGCTTGGGGGCTCTTTCATGGCGAGCCACCGACCTAGCCGAGGTCACGAGGGAGGCGCTCAGGCACCACTTGGAGGCGTGCTTCAAGGTACGTTTCCCTCAGGAAGGTATGAGACAAGTAGGGCCAAACCCTCAGGAGTTCATCGCGAGGAACACCCAGGAGCTACATGAGTCAAGAGTCATGCTGGCCGCCGCCGCCTTGCCGTGGCTCCACATCCAAAGCGAGGATGCTTGGACTCACGGATCTGCATCGACATACCCAGGGCTTAACCGGGCAAGGCCTCGGGGCGCCTCTGGCCCTCAGCGCGTGGGTTGTTGTGAGGGGCCTTCACAGCCTACGTTTGCATGCCTTTCGCCCGCCAAACGCTGATCGCCGCCCATCAGCGCTGGCGAGGAGTGCTCTGGAAGCTCGGGAGGTCAAGCGGCCAGCGGTCCTGGCAGAGATGGAGGTGGCTCGACGAACCCCCCCGAGCCCCGGAGCCTCCGAGGCTCCAGGTCCGAGAGGCTCGTGAGGCAGCTTCCTCATCACGCGTCATCCGCTACCTCAGCATCCCGCCATCTCCGACCATATCAGGTGATACCTTTCCGAGTTCCGTATTCAGCTGGGAGTGCCCCTCAGGCTGCATCATTCCCAGGCCGCGTGGGTCCGTCCCTGCGGCATGTATCTGTTCTGCTTATGTTCTTTACTTACCTTGTTGGGGGCGCCCCTCGGGCTGCATTATCCCCAAGCCGCTCGGCCAGACCCAGTGGCGTGATTTTTCTCCACACCTATCTAGATGGATTTGCTCCTCTGCGCTTAGCCTGATTCATGTAATTATTGCCTACTACCTGCCACGGGCCTCTCCGCCCCAATGCGAAGCGCTTGCACGTTAAAAGGGTCGTACCTGTGCATCGCGACTCATGGACTCTTTCTGGCTCTCCAGCCCTCACCCCCTGGCCTTGACCCACGACATCGCGACCTGTCATACCAGCGGCGGCTGAGCTTGCTCGAGGGCCGGGACCTGAGGACATAGAGCATTTGCATTCTAACCCTGCAGGAACACACCATTGATAAAGGCCCAGAGCCAAGTGCAACCCGCCTCGAGGTAGGGCCTCGTGAGTCCCGCGCTGGCTCATTGGTGCCCAGATACACCACTCCTAGCCCTACCATGTCGGCCACGTGTCAGGGGGGGGGGTGTTGTACACACCCCAGGGGCTCCTCCCGGAGGTGAGCCCCCTCCCACGTACCAGTGGAAGCACCATGCTCCGCGCTGGCTGACGACACTGCCGAGGAGCGGCTATGCCTGCACATATGGGCGCTATGCTCAAGGCTGGTGATATACAACTGAGGGCGGCTCACAACCGTATCAACCTCAGGGAGCCCAGAGCTCAGTGTCCGGCGCCATCGCAACGCCTCCCCTCGGGAGTGCCGCGCGAGGGGGCTGAACACGGGGGCTGCACCCGGGCCATGCCCGAACGTACGCCACCCAGCCAGGTCCCTCGTACCTGGTCGTCGTGTGCCTCCCCGAGCAGAGCCAAGGTATGAAAGTTTGTTTGAACGTCATGGGGGACTCCTGAGCATCACGACTCAGGAGCCTAACTGGTCACGTAGCCCCTCACTCCTTGGTCCCGTCCTGGTTTCTGGTCGGGGCTAACGGCGGCTGAGGTATGCGCGGGGCCGGACCCTGCCGACGTAGAACGACAAGTCTACTCTTACGCCTCCCTTCCCTACTTGTTGTTCGCGCGTCAAGGGGGGACTCCTGAGCATCGCGACTCAGGAGCCTAACTTGCCATGTAGCCCTCACTCCTTGGCCCCGTCCTGGTTTCCGGTCGGGGCTATGGCTACCGAGGTATCTGTGAGGCGGGAGCCTCGCCGACGTAGAACACAGGCAAATAGGAGGGAAAATGCAAATCCTAAGGAATTCAAAAGCAAATATTACAAGCCATAGAGTGTTCTCACAACACCAAACACAAGTTTAAATGCCTCCACGAGCATGGTGCATGTTGCAGGAATTAAAACATGACAAAGGACGCAAGGGGATCACTTTCCAGTGGCGCTGCCGCCTGCGGTGGAGCCTCGCTGGGTGGCTCCGCCTCCTGAAGCCGCGGAACTGGTGGCGTCGCGTCTAGGCAAGACGCTGAAGGCACGGAACTTCCCTAGCAAAACCTCGGCTCGGCCCTTCACGACCTCAGCAGCAGCGGCGACAAGGTCGCCGCTTGATACGTCTCCAATGTATCTATAATTTTTGATTGCTCCATGCTATATTATCTACTGTTTTAGGCAATATTGGACTTTATTATCCACTTCTATATTATTTTTGGGACTAACCTATTAACCGGAGGCCCGGCCCAGATTTGTTGTTTTATGCCTATTTTAGTATTTCGAGGAAAAGGAATATCAGACGGAGTCAAAACGGAACGAAATCAACTGGAGAAGTTATTTTTGGAAGGAGTCCTACCTGATGGACTTGGACTCCACGTCAGAAGATACGGGAGGTGCTCACGAGGGTGGGGGCGTGCCCACCCCCCTGGGCACGCCCCCTGCCTCGTGGGGCCCCCGTAGCTCCACCGACGTTCTCCTTTCACCCATATATACCATCGTACCCTAAAACTTCCAGAACAGAGATTAGATCAGGAGTTCCGCCGCCGCAAGCCTCCAGAGCCACGAAAAACCAATCGGGACCCCTTTCCAGTACCCTGCCGGGATCCATCTCCGGTGGCCATATTCATCATCCCGGCGCTCTCCATGACGAGGAGGGAGTAGTTCACCCTCGGGGCTGAGGGTATTTACCAGTAGCTATGTGTTTGATCTCTCTCTCTCTATCTCTCGTGTTCTCTCTCATGTTCTTCTATGGCACGATCTTGATGTATCCCGAGCTTTGCTATTGTAGTTGGATCTTATGATGTTTCTCCCCCTCTACTCTCTTGTGATGAATCGAGTTTCCCCTTTGAAGTTATCTTATCGGATTGAGTCTTTTATGAGAACACTTGATGTATGTCTTGCCGTGATTATTTGTGGTAACAATGGGATATCATGTGGCACTCGATGTATGTTTCGGTGATCAACTTGCGGGTTTCGTGACATTGGGAACCTATGCATAGGGGTTGGCACACGTTCTTGACTCTCCGGTAGTAGCTTTGGGGCACTCTTTGAAGTACTTTTATGTTGGTTGGATCAATCTGAGATTGTGTGATGCATATCGTATAATCATCCCCACGGATACTTGAGGTGACAATGGAGTATCTAGGTGACATTAGGGTTTTGGTTGATTTGTGTCTTAAGGGGTTATTCTAGTACGAACTCTTTTATAGATTGATCCGAAAGAATAGCTTTGTGGTGGTTTCAGTGCTGACCATAATCTCTACGTTTGTTCTCCGCTATTAGTGGCTTTGGAGTGACTCTTTGTTGCATGTTGAGGGCTTGTTATATGATCTATCTATGTTATTATTGTTGAGAGAACTTGCACTCGTGAAAGCATGAACCCTAGGCCTTGTTTCCTATCATTGCAATACCGTTTACGCTCACGTTTATCAATTGTTACCTTGCTGTTTTTATATTTTCAGATTACGAAAACCTATATCTACCATCCATATTGCACTTGTATCACCATCTCTTCATGAACTAGTGCACCTATACAATTTACCATTGTATTGGGTGTGTTGGGGACACAAGAGACTCTTTGTTATTTGGTTACTGAGGGTTGCTTGAGAGATACCATCTTCCTCCCTCGCCTCTCGTGGATTGATAAACCTTAGGTCATCCACTTGAGGGAAATTTGCTACTGTCCTACAAACCTGTGCACTTGCAGCCCAACAACGTCTACAAGAAGAAGGTTGTGTAGTAGACATCACCGCTCACGGGTTCCATCAGGCTGTCGAGGTCGACGTTGGGGTCGCGAAGGTAGATGTGGCTGAGGACGCGCGTTAGCGCTGCAGACGACAGGGCGCGCGCCTCGGCCTCGGCCGTGGGGCCAAGGCCTTCCGCGGCATCTTCAAGTGCACGGACCAGGAAGGGAAGCAGCTCGACAGGGCCGTCCTCTTCGCCGGCCAACGGGTCCTCTAAGCCGCTCTCATAGAGCGTCTTCAGCGCGGCGCGAGCCTTCTTCTCCAGCTTGGTGAAGGCCACCCGGTCCTCGGCTAGGACCTTCGCCTTACGGTCTAGCTCGACCCTCTCCACCTTCAGCGCCTGCTCCAGCGTCTCCAACAGGCCACGACGGTCAACAAGCTCGGCGTCCCGGTCTTTGACAGCAGCCTCCCGAGCCTTCATCCCCTCCTTCTCCTGGAGGATGCGGACCTCCTTCGCGAGCTCCTCGCGCAGGTCTTGCATCTCGGCCTCCAACGCCTTGCAGCGGCCCTGGGCATCCGCAACTTCGCCTTGAGCAGCATCGCAAGCAGCCTTAGCCTGGCGTGCGGCTTGCTTCTCCTCGTCGGAGGCAGACGCAGCCTGCCTAAGTGCCGCTTGGACAGAGGCAGCGGAGCGAGCCCAGCTGGAGGCTAACTCCACCCCCCAACCCCCAGGCGGGGGTCCGCGCTCTGGAGATCCTCCCGAAGACGGCTCAGTTCGTTGGTGGCCTGGCCCAAGACAGCGGAGGGATCAGAAGAGACGGGAGCTGGTGGAGAGGGCGGAGAGGACGGCAGCGTGATCACGGCTTGGGAGGAAGGAGCGTCCCGGGCCATGGGAATCTCAGCAGCAGCACCAAGCCTGGGCCTCTCCAAGTTCAGCGGGACCAACGGAGCTGACCCCTCGCCAGAGTGTTCCTGCTGGGCTCGCGAGGACGACCGGGCAGGGGAAGCACGAGCCTCGGTGCCTCCTTTCCCAACAGACGGAGGCGCTGCCTCGGCAGGTGAGCTCGCCTCAAGCACGGCCGCAAAAGCCCTCCTCAACCTCTTCGCCTCAGGTGCCGACCTGGTCAAGGAGCGCATGCGTCAAGTCTCGGCGACAGAAACAAAGGAGAGCACGAATCGAGCACTTACAGGTCACTGCTTGCGGGTTCAAGCAGCCTTTGGCCAAACTTGAAGCCCGAGAGCCTGCAGCTGGGGTCAGCCTTAGGAGGCATGGAAGCAGAGGACGCGCCGGGAAGGTCGGAGCTGGCCTCAGACCGCCCCGAAGCCAGAGTGGATCCAGGGGCACCAGCCCTGACCTGTCTTTCCTCGGGACCAGGGGAGAATCCACTCCTCCTTGCCTGGCGCTGTCCTCGTCGTCATCCGACATGGAGCGAAGGGTGCGAGAGACGCGCCGAGGGAAGGGCTCCTCCGACTCCTCGCCAGTCGCCTCAGAGTCGAATTCTTCCTCCTCCTCCTCCTCTTCTTCCTCCTCACTCCCGCTGGAGTTGCTGGAGGACACGTTCACTGTGGGCAGCATCGTCAGATCCCCGGGAGCCACTGCGGGCACCAGCCCCTCACCGTTGAAGGTGGGCATGCCACCCACCGCCTGCTCCCATTCGTCACGAAGAAACAGGGGGACGGGAGCACTGACCGGCCTCGCCACATCTCCCCCGACCAAGGAGTGGAGGGCCGCAACCAGATCTTCGCCGGCCAGGGCTGCCGAGCTCAAGCGAAGGGCAGCATCGGCTTCCCCGAGCCTCCACAGTGGCCGAAGTGCTCTCGGTGGAGCCACCCGGTGCTCCAGAGAATTCCCTCGGGGAGTGTGGCCCCGGTCGACCCGCCCCAGGTTGCCTCGCCTCAGTCCGCGTCCATCCTCTCTAGCTTTTACGCCCTCTTGCGGAGGTCGACGCCAGGCTCCGCTGGGACCACGTGATTCAACAGCCTTGGGCGCCCGTGGGCAGCACAAGCCGGGGTTGGATGCGCCCGACGTCCACCATGACCCACCTGCTCCGGAAGCCTTCAACCCTCTTCCCGGGCTTCGAGATGGCGTTGGAGCCAGAATACGTGACAAAACTCGCGCATGCGGAGATAGGGCCACGAGAAACCCGGAGATAAAAGTAATGGCGCAGCAAGGCCACCGAGGGCTTTATCCCAACATGAGCCTCGCAATAGTAGGCGAAGATTGCCAGAAGAAGAACAGAGTTGGGGTGGAGGTGCAGAGCTTGCAAGTTGTACAGGCGAAGAACAACAAGGAAGAACTCGGAAAAAGGAGGCACCAGACCGGCGACGATGGCGCTCACGAAGAGCGGTAGAAGGTGCTTCCCTTGCCTTCAGGCTGGCGAGAGCCAGCCTTGAACCTGATCACTCCAGCGTTGCCTGCAAGGCCACCGTCCTCAGGCGCAGGAGGGCGAGATTCCTCTCCGACACGCTCGGGGGATCCAGAGTTGGGGAGTACCAGGCCTCAGTCAGAGTCTTACGCGGCGCCATAGCTCGCCGGAAGAGAAGGATTGAGGAAGATCTAGAGGATTTCAGAAGCAGGAAGGAGAAGGGCGAGAAAAGGGGATCTGGAGCAAGGCAAGCGAGAACAAAGCAGGTCAGTCTGGCCTGGGCACCCCTTTTTGTCAAGTCGTGCGGTTGCCGAGGCATTGTGGGGGAGCGGAGACGGCCACGTCCAATCAATCGCCACGCGGCGCCAAAGGCCGCAGGCTGTTGGGGCCCGCGGCGCTTCACACTTGCCCCTTCGCTTCCCTGCTAAGCCAAGTCCGGGCGCGCCTTCGGCCCGGGGGCTACTGTCGGCATTCTGGGAACGGGGGTCCCCAGACTTGCCTGCATGCGACCTGCAGCGTGGCTCAAGTGGCTCAAGTGGGGGCCCAGCATGGCCCAGCTTCATCAGCTCAAGCTCAAGACCCTCGCGAGGGGCCAAGCCTCATGAGAGGCGGACGGGGAGCCTCTTGGGAGCAGCCTCCTCGAGGCGAGCTCACGAGGCGGAGAGATCAAGGCAGGGTACCTCACGAGGGTGCCCGTGATGCAAGCCATGACGATCGAGGACCGGGCAGGCCGGGCCTCAAGAAGATGTCCTTGTTTCCCTTTCGGTGCAAAGGGGGCAAGCACAGGCCAAGGCATCAGGAAAAGGTTACCGCTTCGGTGCAACAAGACCAAGACCAGCAGAACGGCAGGATGGAGGTCACCGTGGAGCCCAGGACGGCGTCACCGTCAGAGTCTTTGGCAGCCGAAGACCAACTTTAGTCAGGATAAGTGTACTAGATGTTCCCCTTCAAAATGGCCAATTGTGGCGCACTTCCCGCTCATTATTTGGGAAGAGGCCCAGGGCCTCCGCCTATAAATAGGACTAGCCACGCACCGGACAGAAGGGGGGATATATTGACCATCTAGAGACCATCTAGGGGTCGATCAATCAACCGGGGAGAGAAAGAGAGAGAGAGAGAGAGAGAGAGGCGACTGAACTCACCCAAGCAGTTCATCGCACCAGCTCAAGAACAGCCCCTCGCGAAGCTGTTCTCCCTTTGTATTGTTCTTCATCAGCCCCAGAGGCAATCCACCACACCACACACTGGAGTAGGGTATTACACCACCACGGTGGCCCGAACCAGTATAAACCTTGTGTCTCTTGTGCTGTTCATTGTTCCTAGTTTAGATCCTCTATGAACCGTTAACGCATGAGCTGGTAGGGGAAAGATCTCCGCGCGCACCCCAGTGTTCGGACCTCAAGGGTCTGCCGGAACCCGAAATCTGACATATATGTTGACCACAGGAGAAATTACATACCCTGCGCCTCGTCAAGCCGCTTGTTGACAAGCACGATGTCGGCATATGCCGCGTCAAGTCGCCGCGTTAGCTCGGCAACCTCACCAGTCCGGCTAGCCACCGGACCTCCCGCCACCTGCATATGAAGACGGCTGGATTGTTACCTAGGACTATGATCTTCTGTTTGCTGCCGTTTCCAACGGGCAAACCGTGAGTCTCAGGGCTACTATACGCACGGGGCACATCTAAAACATGTGCGTGATCTTGTCAAAATACACACTATTTCACGTACCTCAAAATCTCTCAGCAGACTCATAAAGGCTTCATGCAACCCGCTTTCGGCGGATGAAATCCTCTCAACCACCGCGCCCATTAGCGCATGATGTGCTTCTGAGATAGCCACCTGCTCTAGCAGATCCTTCAGTGCGTCCGACCGCATAACAGGCGGAGCCGGACTCTTCCGGTTGCTCTCTTCAAGAGCCGGATACAGAGGACTTCGGGTGGCCAAAGGATTATCCTGCGGCCTTGCGGATCGGGAGAAACCCTCGAGATGACACCTCGAAATTCGCCCGCCTCGTAAGGCGGGATGGTATGGGGAGGCGTTTCGCTCTCCATCATCTTCGGAAGAAGATCCCCCGAAGACGAACTCTGCCGAGAAGGGCTACGATCCGGACTACAAGATAAACGTTTCGGTTAATTTCCTCAAAGGTAAAGTGGGATGTTTTTTTTACTATTAAACCCCTTTTTACTTACAGCTCGATGGAGGGCTGATCCCCTTGCGGGCATTGTGCGGCCTGGGTATCCCCTGGGGCATGACCCTTTGGCAAAGATTTCTTCCCCCGTTTGGAGACTATTGTCTCTGAGCTTTCAGAGGCGGTTCTCTTCCTTCCCTGGGGAGAGGGAACTTTGGCGTCTTCTCCCCGGTTATCCTCCTTTGCGGAGGCGTTAGCCTCCTTCTTTCCACCTTCATCTTCCCCCGAGGGCGCTTGGCAATGCGTGAGCTCCAACATCCTGGTTAGTACTGGATCCAATGAGACCTCGGGGAGGGGGGCCGGACACCTAATCATCTTCGCCTTTGCTATACAGTCCTGGTCAAAGAGCGACTTTTCAGAATAATGTTGTGATGAATAAAAATACAACATGTTCGGCCACAGGGCGACCTACTTGTGTGTCGGGACGGTTGCAGCTCAGACCCGCGTCCTCGGTGGTATCCGGACACATTACTTGTGGTCCGAAGTACAATTTGTACATCTCCTCGAGCGTGATGTCGAGGAAGTGCTGAATAGCTCGCGGTCCCTCCGGATTGAACTCCCACAGGCGGAGGGGACGACGTTTGCAGGGCAGGATTCGACAAATAACATCACTTGCATTACCGTAACCAGACTAATATCTCTTTCAAGGAGATCTCGGATGCGGCTCTGCAGCATGGGCACATCCTTTAATGGCCCCCAGTCCAGCCCCTTGTTGATCCATGACGTTAGCCGTGGAGGGGGGCCCGAGCGAAAGGCAGGGGAGCCACCCCCTTGGTGCCCCTGGGGGCTGTGACATAGAACCACTCTTGTTGCCATAAACTGGACACCCCCTGGAAAGAACCCTCAGGCCACGGGGCATCGGTACTTCTGCTTATTACGGCACCACCGCACTCCGCGTGCCTCCCCTCGATCATCTTCGGCTCCACTTGGAAGGTCTTAAGCCACAAGCCAAAGTGAGGGGTGATGCGGAGGAAAGCTTCGCACACGACGATAAAAGACGAGATTTGGAGAATAGAATCCAGAGCCAAATCATGGAAATCCAGCCTGTAATAGAACATGAGCCCCCTCACGAAGGGATCCAGAGCGAGGCCTAGCCCTCGAAGGAAGTGAGATATGAACACGATGCTCTCGCCGGATTTGGGAGTAGGAATGGCCTGCCCTCGGCGGGCAGGCAGCGGTCTGTGATCTCGCTGTCAAAAACCTGGCCCCCCCTTAACATTTTGACGTCTTCCTCCGTGACGGAGGAGGGCATCCACCGACCTTGAAGGTTGGATACGGACATGGTTGAAGGTCTGAAGCGCCTGACCTGAGCTTTGGGTGTTGGAACTCGAGGCGGGGGAAGGATTCAATTGAGTTCGAGGGATAAAAAAGAATAGGCCTTGGTCTCTTTATAAAGAGGGTGAATACCAAGCGTCCTCCTCGTAACCGTTTGAGACTTGCCTATAATCGAGGAGTCATACCAACGGGCACGATTGGGTTACCCACACCCGTATTGATGAGAATCCCGTGATAAAGGGACACGATCTCTGCTTTGACAAGACATGCCAAGGAAACCGCCTCACGATATGCGCCAAGGCTGGTTGAGAAAATCGGTTCGATAATAACCGGGTCGTGGTATGATGTCATGGTATCAAGTATGTCATCAGGTCGGATTTGTGGAAATTATTCTCTCTACGGTGGTATGTGGAACTTGTTTTGCAGAGCCGGACACTATCCTTGTGTTCAAGATCTTCTATGGAGTATTCGGGATTTGGAGAAGAACCCGCCTTGCAATGCCGAAGACAATCTGTGCGCCGGACTCATCGCCATTGAAGCCTGGTTCAGGGGCTACTGAGGGAGTCCTGGATTAGGGGTTATCCGGACAGCCGGACTATATCATTTGTCCGGACTGTTGGACTATGAAGATACAAGATTGAAGACTTCTTCTCGTGTCCGGATAGGACTCTCCTTGGCATGGAAGGCAAGCTTGGCGATATGGATATGTAGATCTCCCGTTGTAACCGACTCTGTGTAACCCTAGCCCCCTCCGGTGTCTATACAAACTGGAGGGTTTAGTCCGTAGGACAACAACAATCATACCATAGGCTAGCTTCTAGGGTTTAGCCTCTACGATCTCGTGTTGATGAACTCTTGTACTACTCATATCATCAAGATCAATCAAGCAGGAAGTAGGGTATTACCTCCATAGAGAGGGCCCGAACCTGGGTAAACATCGTGTCCCTTGCCTCCTGTTACCATCTGCCTTAGACGAATAGTTCGGGACCCCCAACCTGAGATCCGCCGGTTTTGACACCGACAAGGAGGGTGAGGCAAAGCCAAGACCGAAGTTCAAAAGAAGAAGGAAAGACAGGGACGGGAAGTGAGCAAACTTACCCACACCAGGATGGGACGAAGTGGCGTCCTCCCCGCCAACGTTCGTTGCCGGGGTGGAACTGCCGGCGCCCAAGTTCGTCTCCTCCTCCTCCATGGGCGTGGGCTCGATGGTGGATGCCCTTGCCGGGGACGCCCCTCGAGGCGGCGTGGTCGAGGGGGGCGGCATGTTGGGGGTGGCCCTCGGCGGCTCCTCCTACTGCCGTTCTTCTCGTGCGAAACCCGGCAAGATCAACATCAAAGAATCACACCCCAAGGCTCATCAATGGAGGAGTGAGTGATAGACTTACGCTGGGGGCTGAAGCGGGGGCTGTGCCGGGGGCTGCTCTCCGGGCTGCTCTCCACCACTAGCAGCCTGCTTGAGGTTCCCGCCGAGTGGTGCCTCCCGACGAGGCCCTGGCTCTCTTCGCCACCCTTTGGGCCAGCGTCTCCCTGTCCATGCGAAGATGAAAACAAGTCAAGAAAAACAAAGCAATCTGAAGGGTCAGAAAAGATGAAGGGCAAGATGCTTACTTATTCTCTTCTTCCTCTTCTTTTGGTTACCTCTTCCACCTTGGGCTGAGAGACCCAAAATCGAAGACTCCGTGTCGACGTCCGCGGGAGGAGGAGAAGTAGGTGGAGTCCGAGGACACTTAGACGAAGAAGAGGCAGCCTCTTTATTCTTCGCCACCGCGGTTTTCACCACCTTCTTTCCTGCCGCGGCCCTCGTCAGGCGCACGAACTCCCCCTGGGCTTCTTGCCGCTGCTCGATCCTACCGGGCCGGACCGGCTCGCCGGAGCTGGCCCGCCGCAGGACACGCTTTTCTTCCAAGGCCAGAGGGTTGTCAGCCTCGGCCTCTTCCTTGGTCGACTCGTCGACCACATCTTCGATGAGAGGGGCCCCGGTGTCCGCGCTGCTGGCCACCCCGGCAGGCCCCGCCCATCCGGCGAGCTCTTTCTCCTCCGCAGCCTCCTTGACGAGCTCCGCCTCCTCCACCCTAGCGGCAACGTAATCCAGCTCCACTTCGGAGGTGTCCTGGATGAGCAGCAGCTCGGCATGAACGTACCTCTCCGATAGGTTGTCGAAGAACTCCTGCACCTGATCTGCCCCCGGCTCGGCCCAATTCGGGACAAGGTCGTGCGTGTTGAAGTCCGGCATCATGGCGATGACGTCGGTTCGGCGGGAGTTGTTACTCAGTGGGACCACCCCCGCCGGCAACCCAAACAGGGGCCCCTTGACGACCTTGTCGGCCTTCGCTGCCTTGCCAGACCCCTCGACCCTGCCATCGGAGGGCACGTCGAGCTGAAAAAGCCTTTGACACAAGTGGGCGTGCCTGATCACCGTGAGGTTGTGGTCCAAGCCAGGGCGAAGCCACGTGATGTCGGCCGCGTTCGTGAAGAGCCAAGACGGCCTCCCCTTGTTGTGCTGTGGGGCAATTCGGCGACGGATGAAATCCGCCCCAATCATCTCAAGGGTGATCCCAGCCACGGTGAGGTGATGAATCGTGGTGGTGGCGATCCTAAGCTTCCCATCATCAGCATCGACGTTGCTGCAGTCATATCTATGAACCGGCGGCGCCTGGCGAACCCGGAAAAATTCATGTGGATCCTCCTCCTCAATCCAGTACCACCGGCCCCGCCACTCCTCCCACCTCTCCTTCTGAGCACCCTCCGGATATGTCCCTTTGCCCTGGGTCCTTGGAATCGAGGCGACACAGCCGTAGATGGCGCCTCTCTTTTGGATGCGAGGAAAGAAGTAGTGGCGGAAGAGCCCCGTGTTGGGGTGCACCCCGGCGAAGCCCTCGCAGAGATGGGCAAGAAGAGCCATGCACGCCACGGCATTCGGAGTAAAATCCAGAAGGTGGAAGCCATAGGTGTGTAGGACGTCACTGGAGAAATCGAAGAAAGAGGGGCAAAGCCCGCAGGAAAAGTAGTCAATGAAGAATGGGTACTGATTCGGGCCGGCCTTGACGGAACCGGCGGGGATGATGTGCGTGGATGGGTGTCCCTTCGTCTTGCACCCCCACAGGGTCTTAAAGTATTCCCGGAGGTGGATCGTGTCGACTGGCCGACGGAAAGTAATAGCTCGTCCATTGCAGCCGCTTAACTCACTCTCCGGCGCCTCCCTCTCCTCTGCATCCTTGGCCACTCCCTTGCCCCTGCTGGTTTTTGGCGCCATGGCAGCTGGAGGGGGGACGAAGAATCAAGAGCAATGGGGTGCGGCGGCAGCGAGTGGAAGCGAGAGCTTGAGGAGGAAGAAGGAAGGAACGACGGTTCCGAGATTGGAGAAGGCATAGAGGGTAAATGGGCGTCGCACCCACAGTGTCTCCTTTTTTATGGGGAAGGCGCGGGCCGCTTCGTTACCATTTACCACGATGTGATGCGTGAGGGTAGCGGCCGCCCCACGCATGCCCCCCACGTCACGCACAACCCTCCATGACGCGCATTCAACGCGGGTCATGGGGAAGCGCAAGCGAGCGAAGGAATTACTGCGGTAAAATTCCGCCCCGCCTGCCCGCGCACCGTTCTGGGCCCGGCCCAACAATGTGTTGCGCCTATGTGTGGCCCAGGCTCGGGGGCTACTGTCGGTGTACAAAAGTAGGGTCACTCCTTTTTACCCCTTTACTTGTGCACGGGCAGTCAAAGCCGCACCCACGGCCACACTAACTAGGGCAGAGGAGGGAAGCCAGAGGCACAAGACGGCCAAGGCAACGCCAAGACAGAGACACAAAGAGAAAAAGGGCGAGGTGGACTCCCCCAGCAAGACACTTGCCGGGGCGGCCTCCGCAGCCCCGGCAAATTCTTTGCCAGAGCAACTTGCCCAACGCCAGCAGAGTGCACCACCCTTGAGCCCGAGGGTTCCGACACCATCAACCACACTGGAACCCAAGGCTCAGGAGGCACCTCCGTGGTGGCATGCAGATCTTTGAGAAGATCATAAACACATAAGACCAGAAGACGACGATCCTCAGCGGGATCCTAGCCGAGGAAATCCATGAGCCCCCGGTAAGATCCTTGCCTGGGATGACCGCTATGCCGCAGCAAGACCCTTGCCGAAGATGCCTGCGAGGCCGCAACCAGACCAGGCCGCCACCAGGCCTGCGTGGCAACGTGCGGCTTCCAGGCCAGCTCAGCAAGCACCTACGTGGTGGCATGTAGATCTTCATGAAGACCCTACCACCACGCCATCTCAGCAGCCTGCCAGCCTACGTGGCGCTGCGTGCATCACTGGCCTGGACGTGTGTTGGAGCGAGGCGGAGTGGCGACGGACGGGATGGGCCTCGTTGCCATCCCCAATAAAGTAGTGGGACACCTAAGGGGCGCATTTAATGCACCTTGTCCCATAATGACATGCGATAAGCTTGCGCACTGTACACCTTTCCACCTCCTGTGTGCCACTGTGGCGACCCCTTATGCCTATAAAAGGAGGCCCTAGGCGTCCAGGAGAAGGATTCGGATCTTTTGGATGAGACACACACTGTAGCTAGTTCGAGAGCTCAAGAACACTCAAATACATACACCAAAGCAGAACTAGGGTATTACGCATCTTTGCAGCCTGAACCTGGGTAAACAATCCTCATGCTGACCGCCAGACCCGCTCTTTGCACAACCCCGTGCCCGCCAACCGTAGAAGGGATCCCAGTGATCCCATAGGTGTCGTTTCCCCCGACAGGTTGACTTTGCTCTCAACCCTCGGGACAAAGTAATGTTGGAACATATCCACATTGGGCATCACTCCGACAAAATTCTCGCACAAATGCGTGAAGATGGCCATGGTCACCATTGCATTGGGCATAAAATAAAGGAGATGAAACCCGTAGAAGTTCATGATCGCCTCGAAGAAACAAGAAAAGGGGGGACAGAGACCGCAGATGAAGTAAGCCACAAAGAATCTATAAGTGTCAGGGGGATCCGCCTCACCCGCCTCGATGACCACGGGCGCCCCATGCCTTTTCTCGACGGGCCGCCCCCACAAATACCCGTACTTTGCCTGAGGAAAGGGGTCATGCAAGGAGGATGGGACGAAGACGACATCCTCGCTCCGCTTCTTGTTCCGCTCCGCCGACCTCTTGTTCCCCTCCGCATCGGTCTCCTTTGCCACGGTCGTCGCATTCTTTGCAGGTTTCTTCCCCATTGCTGCAGCAACGCAGAGAGGGGAGGGATTAGTTGAGTGGCAGCGGAAGGAGAAGCGAGATGAGGAACTGTCGCTTGGCTTGCAGAGGAAGAAGATGGGGGAGCGGGGCAAGAGACTGATGAATCGTGTCGCTCCAGTTTACCCTGCTCTTAAGAGGAGGGAAAGTGGGATAGATGCGCGACGCTTTAGAAAGTTACCGTTTTACCTTAACTGCAACAGTCCACAACCCCATGATGCACAGTAATTACGCGAAAGTGGACGTTGGATTGACTAGTCATTGTGGCAAACCGTCACGCACCGCCCTCTCCTTCCACGTGTCTGTGCACTGTTTGGCGCCTAACCGAACGTGCCACGCGACACGCGTGGCTCAGGCCCGGGGGCTTATGTCAAGGAAAATGTACAGGGGCAGACATTTTCCCTTTACTCGTGCATGGACAAGCCAGAGTGCTAAAGAACCAAGAGATTTGAAGGACCAACATGCAGCCTAGAGGGACCAAGATCGAGCCTGAGGAGCAAGATATCAGCAAGAGAAGGGCCTCCCTTGCCGGGCAAGCGAGCCGGCAAGGGGCAAGGCCACCACTAGAAGCAAGCAATCAAGGCTCCCCGACGGAGCCTGCCGAGTCTCGCGGGGGAAGAACCACCGTACCAACCACTCAAACATGACTCACGTCGTCATTCAGTGCAGTGTCAAGCCGCAAGATGATTAAGTGGTAGCTATTCGCCACATGGCAGCCATTTCCTACAGAAGAAACCACCAGATGACACCCGTCCTGCGACTTGTCAAGAGAACAGGTGCAGAGCTGGCAAGATAGCCCGACATGCCTTTCCGGGCGACCAGTGATGTGACACTATGCGACACATTTAATGCACCCTGTCAGCCCGCAGAGTTAGGTATGATAGCACTGTTCGCTATCATATCACTGGTTAATGACCACTTTGCCACTGTGGTGACCCCTTAATCTATAAAAGGAGGCCCATGGCACTCGTAGGAGGGGTTGGAAAGTTGACGAACCCAAGCCAACATATGCGTGTGGTCGCTGCGGCCCCGAGGCAAACCCTGCCGGGCAAGTGTACTACATGTCACCATGCTCATTCCACAATCAATCCACTAAAGCAGGAGTAGGGTCTTACGCCTCCCGGCGGCCCGAACATAGGTAAATTTCTTGTGTGCTCTCTGCCGTGCTGCCGCACGCCGATCTGTTCTTTGTGCAACACGACGTCTCCCCGCCGAACTAGCAAGGGGCCACCCGGTCCCATAGGTGGCCACGGATATCCCACAACATCGAGGTTGTACTCCCTCACATTCACATGTTCGTATGTCAATGCTTTGTCAAAACATTGCATGCAAGGTTTAATCATTCGTTGTTCACGCATGCATGCCCGATATTAATACGTTGGTAAAGACAGTTTCTTGAGGAAAACGAGCCCATGAATTGAGTACAAAGGGGACCAATAAACTAGGACGGAGGGAGTACTAATAGTGAAGAGTGTCGGATTTCGGGTTCCGGCAGACCCTTAAGGTTCAAACTCTGGGGTGCGCGCGGAGATCCAACCCTCCACCATCTCATACCTCGCCGAATCGCAAGAACAACACAAGAGACGCAAGATTTATACTAGTTCGGGCCATCGTTGTGGTGTAATACCCTACTCTAGTTTGTGGTGTGGTGGATTGCCTCTGGGGCTGATGAAGAACAGTACAGGGAAGAACAGCCTCGCGAGGGTCTATTCTTGGCGGGTGTGATGAACTGCTAAGTGGTGTCCCGTCGCTCTAGCTTGAGGATCGGGTCTCTATCTCTCTCTCTGGATTCCAAAATGCCCACCCCCTCTATGATGGTGGCTAGCTCTACTTATATAGACGAAGGCCCTGGGCCTCTTCCCAAATATTGAGCGGGAAGGGCGCCAACAATTGGCCATTTTGAAGGGGAACAACGGGTACACTTATCCTGACTAAAGTTGGTCCTCGCATGCCAAAGGCTCTGGTGATGACGCCTGCTTGGGATCCACGATGACTCCCTTCCAGCCGTTGGGGTTGGTCTTGGTCTTGTTGCACCAAACGGATGCCTTTGCTTGATGCTCTCGCCTCGCTTGCTCCTTTGCACCAAAGAGGAAAGGAGGACGCTTCTTGGCTGGCGCCCAGGCGCCCTTGGTCGTCATGGCTTGCGTCACGGGCACCTCGCGAGGTACCCTGCCTTGAACTCTCCGCCTCCTCATGAGCAAGGCTGACGAGGCCGTGCCTGAGGAAGCTCCTGGTCCTCCACCCCGCGAGGCTTGGCCCCTCGCGAGGGTCTTGAGCTTGTGTTGATGAAGATGGGCTGTCCTGGGCCTCCGTTGAGCCACGCCGCAGGCCGCAGGCAGGCAAGTCTGGGGACCCCCGTTCCTAGAACGCCGACAGTAGCCCCCGGGCCCACGACACGCCCGCACTTGGCCGGGCAGAGAGGCGAAAGGGCAAGTGTGAAGCATCGCGGGCCCTAACAGCATGTGGCCTTGGGCGACGCGTGGCGGTTGATTGGACGTGGGTGACACTGTTCCCCCACGCCTCCTTATTTCGTGCCTTGCTAGGCGGACACGTTGCTGTACACATCCGATCTCCTCTCTGCTGCTTGTGCGCCTCTGTCCTTCCTCTCTCGAACTCCAGCTTCCATTTTCAATCCAATCCCGAATCTCCCCCTCCCCCTTTCAATCGCCATGGCTCCGACGAAGAAGGGGAAGGGGAAGAAACTCGTGCCTCCGCCTCGCTCGCTGCTGCCGGCGGCCTCCGCCGTAGATCCGTCGATCATACTCAATCTAGAGGGCTTGGGCAAGGTTAGCTCAGCTCTGGCTACCTCGTTCAACGAATGCGGGAGGACGACGGCTTGGCCCTCGTCCCACTTCTCCATCGACAGGATAGTCACCGAGGTCCGGTATTTGGCATACACGCCTGTGGACTGGTTCCCCCCTTCTCTGATTTCTTCAATGTCGTGCTTTCCCACTATCAGATCCACATGATGCATCTGGGTCCTGAGTCCATTACTCTCCTCTCGGTCTTCGCCTTCGTTGGTGAGGCAATGATGGGCATCTTTCCCTCGGTTGCCTTGCTGCGCCACTTCTTCTCTCTGCGCCTTGTCGACCCCACCCAATGCTTGGCGTGCGTGAGCTTCGTTGCCGCACCCGAAACGGCGGCCTCGGGGATTGACTTCAGCCTGCCTCCGCCCGCGGCTGAGTTCCGTGGGAGGTGGTTGTACGTGGATGTGGGGGTGCCCAGCCCCCTGCTATCGGAGCCAACCTCGCCTGCTGTCCCCAATTCAGGCTGGGGCCAGGAGACGCTTTCGAGCCCCCGGCTCATCTTCGTCTGGCGCCGCTTCACGTTCCTGAGGTCGCTTGCTGTGACAGCGCCCAAGGTGGTGAAGGAGTTCCAACGCCATTCCCACCAGATGTGGGCCTTCGGCGGGCCTGGTGATCGTATGAGGGTCCTGACTGGCGATCTTAACCCCGGTGGCATCCGGCATGAAGGGGCCTTGCTCTACCTCTGCCGGAACAGGGGTGATTTGGTGAACCAGATGCCTATCTTCGATGAATGGGGGTTGCGCCCCGCTGGTCTCCAGGGGCCTCGCGAGAATCCAGTGGTGGTGACAGCCCTTCCAGTCGGCCAAGGCGGCTCCTCCTCAAGTGGCGGAGCAGGGAGGCACGAGCCTCCAGAGGCCGGAGGGACCCCCGCCGAGGTGACAGCACCGGGCGATGTTCGTGAGGGGGCAGCTCCTGAGGCTCATGCCGCTGCGGCTGAGGGCCGCAGGCCGCCTGCAGCGCCCATGGATGGAGCCCCGAGGCCCTGCTGCTTCTCTTGGTGAGGCGACTGGCACAGCGTGCAGACGCCCCCAGCATAAGCCGCCTTGATGCTTCTCCCTCGCCGCAGGCTGATCCCTGCGCTCAAATCTTGGGTCATTTCCGCGTGAACTTCGAGGCCCTCCGGAAGAGAAGGGAGGCCCTGGGCGATGATTACCCTTGTCGCCTACTGAAGCGCATGAAGTACTTCTCTACTGATGAGTAAGCCTTTCCCTTCTCCAGCTCCTGATTCTTCTGCTGCTTGTACTGATCCTTGCCCTGCAGGCCCCTTCCTGCCGAGCTCACGGAGACGGGTGAGGGGCCGTCCCCCTCGGCTTCGCCCCCTCCCCCGTCCTTGAGTGCTCCAAGCAGTGTATCCCTTGTGGTGAGGGCGACCGGGGAGGTGAACCGTCCCGAGGCGCGTCGTGGCCCTGCGCGCCTCGCGATCCTTCCTCGCGAGCCTTCCCGAGGCATAGCTAGCCTGCCGTGGGCTTCCCGCCTGGTCGTGGACGGCGATTGGCTGAGGCGCTTCCTGCGCCCCTCGTCTGGGGATGGGCTGGCTCCAGGCCGGGCTTGGCAGCCAGCCCGGCCTCGGGTGCGGCCCCAGCCCCCCCTGCCGAGGAGGAGTGTTGACTTCGTGGCTCCCAGCGCCCACCAGGAGGTTGATGGTGTGGAGGGACGTGGCCTTCCAGCGCCCGCGCCCTTCGCCAAGGATTTCTTCAAGGGCGGCCGACGTGGTGAGCCTTCTTGGTGAAGAGATTGTTGACGAAGACGCTACGCCTTGAGGCCGAGGGCTCTGGCCGCAGAGAGGCGCGAGCTGAGGGCGCTTGCTGCCTTGCGCGGCCGCCAGCGATCTTGATGATGAAGAGGCCAAAGCGTCGCTGGCAGCCTCTCGGGAGGCCTGCCTCGGGCCGTCGAGGAGGCCCGGGCAGCTAACAGGCGGCGAGAGGCGGCGGAGGAGCGGGCACGGGAGCTCCTGGCCCGGTGTCACTCGTTGGAGGAGCAAGTGGAGCTGCGCGAAGTAGCCCTTGCGTTGATGAAGGTGGCCTCCGGCGACTCGGCAGAGCTCCAGAAGCGTGAGGAGGCGCTGACGCTTGAAGCCACCGAACGCGCGCGCGAGTACGAGCGCTTGGAGACGATGGAGCGCTTGGTGACATGGGCACAGGATGAGGTCGCAGCACGGGAAGCCCGCGTCCTGGAGGAGGTCGGACGCCGAGTGGAGGCGGCGCGCTCGAGCCTCGAGCGCGAGTTTGAGGAGCGGCTGGGGTTGATCAAGGCCGAGGCTGAGGGCAGGACTGCTGCCTTGAGGGCCAAGCTGGAGGAGGCAACGCGGCGGGCCGATGCTCTTCGGGCCGTCCTTGAGGTGGCGCAGAGGGAGTCCACCACTTCTCAGGCCGAGGCGCTCCTTCTTCGCCAACGGGTGGAGGAGGCCGAGGCCGTCGCGTGCCAGAACGCGGAAAAGATGCGTCAGCGGCGAATCCTGGAGCATGAGCACGGTCCCATGCTCGCCACGCTCCGGGAAAGATGTAACGCCCCGGATACAACTTTCCATATTCGTAACTCCAACTCTTCCCTTTTCCGGAGATGCGATATATTATTTCCTCCGTGGTTGGGTTTTTGTCTTTTGTTTTGCATTTTGTTCTTGGCGTGCATCTCATTTCATCGCATCATCTGCATTGCATCCTCATGTTTTCATAAAACTCGTTACCGTTCGTAGTTGCCGATTCTCTCTTTGTCTCTGTTGACCATTTGTCAGACCCTTGTCTTCGTCAACCACCGACCCCTCTTTGCGTCGTCAAACCTGCCCGAACCTGACCCGCTCAGTCATCTCCGTTGGATTCAGTTCATCCCCAAACATCTATAAAACATCTCCGGGTTTTTTATTTGGGCCACCTAACCTATTTTTTTCTCGACCGCTCGATTTCAATCGGATGGACCTGATTAGTCCCTAATCTAATCCGCAGGCTATATATAAACTATTCCAACCCTAATCTTTAGGAGGCTTGTCCCATCAGTCTCGTCCCCGCCGCCAGCCATCCACCCACTCGCCTCCCTCCTTGGGATCCTCCCAGATCCAACCCGGGCCAACCACCGTCTCCTCGATCCATCCACCCAACCACGCGCAGCGGCCGCCTTGCAGCGCCTCTCCTCGAGCTCCAACGGAACCGCATCACCAGACCCAGCTGCCTCAAGCCCCTCGCGCCGAGCTCTCCTACCGTGCGCCTCAAGACGTTCTTCCCGAGAGACCAAGCGCTCGCCGACCTCCATGCTCGTTTTGGTTTGGGAGAGGAGCTCCCAACCGTGCCTCACTGGCGAGAGCCCACCGGATCCAACCGCCGACCGTCTCCGGCAAACCCAGCAGGACCAGCCCCGTCGCCCCTCTCCTTCCTTCCTCCATTTCTTCCCTCTCGCTCTCTCTGATGGTGTCGCGACGCCGCTGTTTTGCAGGAACCTGCTGCCCATGGAGCTCCTGGAGGTTCCCGTCGCCTCCGCCTCGTTCCAGGGAGGGAAGCCCGGTCCGCCTCCCTCTGCCCGTCCCTCTCCTTCGCCTATCTTGTTCCTCCCTCTCTGACTCTCGTTTGAATTTCTCCCCTGCCATGGCCTTGCAGCTCTTGCCGCCGCCCGGATCCGTGCCTCCCCTGCGCCTCAAGGTCCTCCGGCCGGAGTCCCAAGTCCACCTCTGCCCAGCGCCGTGGATCCCGCGCCAAGTCCCTGCCTCGCCGGACCCCGCTGCTGCCTTCCCGTCCAGCGCCGCCGCTGCTCTGCTTCCTGACGAGAAGACGCGCCCGCCCGCTTTCAGTGCCTCCCCGCTGTCCAGATCGAGCGAGAGGAGCTCGCTCGGTCAAGCTGCGCGTTGACCTCCAGCGCCAAGGCCCAGCGCGCCAGCCCTCTGCTTCCTCTCCACCGATGGGCCTCGGCCTATGGTGAGCAGCCCAGCTCCCTAGCAGATTAGGCCCGACGCATGTTTTTTTCCCCTGTTGCGTTTTAGCTTTTATTCCAGTGAATTACTGTTTTACAGAAAAACCCCTAAGCATCATGCATATAATAACTCATTAACGGGGCATCAGATTAAAATGTTTCAAACATGTAAAATGCTTAGAATTTTGTGTAGATTAATAATATCCAACTTTCATCTATGTTTAAAAATGTTTAAAATACGGTTTGATTAAATTTGCTTAAATGCCATGTAAAAATGATTTATTTCATAACTAAATAACCGTAGCTCGGATTTTAATAAACTTTATACGTAAATGGGGTAGAAAAATGCCTAGATTAACATGTTACACTTTATTTTTCTGTTTAATAACATTAAAATATGGTTTATGGCAGAACAGTACCAATTTTGAAATATGCATGTGGGGATTTTCCGGAATTGTTGTTTGTTGTTCCGGCCTCATTTAAACTTGCCTAGATAGGTAGTTTAATTATGCTTCACCTCTTGCCATGTTTAACAACATTTAACATTGTTTGGTAGCTTAAACGAGATTAAACTAAATATGTCTATATGGTGTTTTGTCAATATGCAACTCGTTGCATATTGAGCTCCACTTAATTTGTAGTATTGTTTGTTGCACTTTCCCATGCCATGCCTCATTAAACCGGACATGCATCATACTTGAGTGTGCATCATGCCATGATTATGCTTGTGCATTTACCATGTTGTTTGTTTCTTTTCGGTGTTGCTTCTTAGTTCCGGTAATGTTGCGATTGTGAGGATTCGTTCGACTACTTCCGTTCGTCTTCTTCATGGACTCGTTCTTCTTCCTAGGGGGATTTCAGGCAAGATGACCGTCACCTTGATCTCATTACTATCATTGCTATGCTAGTTGCTTCGTTTCTACCGCTTTGCTGCGCTACCTATCATTTGCTCTTCAAGCCTCCCAATTTGCCATGTCACCCTAACCTTTTGCACCCTTCCTAGCAAACTGTTGTTTGGCTATGTTACCGCTTTTGCTCAGCCCCTCTTATAAGCGTTGCTAGTTGCGGTGAAGATGAAGATTGCTCCATGTTGGATTATGTTCATGTTGGGATATCACAATATCTCTTATATATATTATTAATGCATCTATATACTTGGTAAAGGGTGGAAGGCTCGGCCTTATGCACAGTGTTTTGTTCCACTCTTGCCGCCCTAGTTTCCGGCCATATCGGTATTATGTTCCCGGATTTTGCGTCCCTAACGCGGTTGGGTGATTTATGGGACCCCTTGACAGTTCGCTTTGAATAAGACTCTTCCGTAAGGCCCAACATTGGTTTTACCATTTGCCTCACCTATTACCTTTTTCCCTTGGGAGTTGCGCATCCCAAGGGTCATCTTTATTTTAGCCCCCGCCAATGCTTGTCTAAGTGTTGGTCCAAACTAGAGCCACTTGCAGCGCCACCTCAGGAAACTTGAGGGCTGGTTCTAGTTGTACGTCTTCGCTCATCCGATCGTGGCACGAGGCGAGATACGCCGACTACTATCGGGATGTCGGCACGCCGGGAGGTCTTCTTTGGTCTTGTTTTATTATGTCGAAATGTCTTGTAGCCGGATTCCGAGACCGATCGGGTCTTCCGGGAGAAGGAATATCCTTCGTTGATCGCGAGCTTATCATGGGCTAAGTTGGGACACCCCTGCAGGTTTGAACTTCGAAAGCCCTGCCCGCGGTTATGTGGCGTATGGGAATTTGTTAACATCCGGTTGTAGTAAACTTGAAGTAAACTCTTCTAAAATACACCAACCGTATGCGTAATCGTGAGTGTCTCTTTTCGGGGTTGATCGAGAGGAGAACACGGTTTACGGGTTATGTTTGGCGTAAGTAGGAGTTCAGGATCACTTCTTGATCATTACTAGTTGACGACTGTTCCTTTGTTTCTCTTCTCGCTCTCTTTTGCGTATGTTAGCCACCATATATGCTTAGCCGCTGCAACCTCACCACTTTACCCCTTCCTTTCCCATTAAGCTTTGCTAGTCTTGATACCCATGGTAATGGGATTCTTTGAGTCCTCGTGGCTCACAGATTACAACACCACCGATTGCGTGTACAGGTTTGCGATGATCATGACGCGAGAGCGATGTTGCTTGTTTTGGAGTTCTTCTTCTGCTTCTTCGATCAGGGGACAGGTTCCAGGTCGGCAGCCTGGGCTAGCAGGGTGGATATTGTTTGAGTTTCTGTCTATGATTCATCCGTAGTCGGATGTTGATCTTGTATGATGTATTGATGTATTCATGTGACAGTGTATGTATTGGATGTATCGCCACTATTATGTAATGTTGATGTAATGATATCCACCTTGTAAAAGTGTCTTCAAGATGCGCTTCTATCCTTGGTGGGACCTTCGAGTTCCTTTAGGATAGGGTCACATCTTGGGCGTGACAAGTTGGTATCAGAGCCTCGACCGACCATAGGAGCCCCCTTGATTGTTGGCCGTTGTTGAGTCTAGAAGAAAAATATTTTGAGTCTTAGGATTATATATGCCGGAGAGTAGGATTCTTTTTACTCCTCAGTCCCATCGTTGCTCTGGTGAGGCCTCCTGACGTAGATGTTTTGTCTTTCCTCTCCTCAAATTTCACGATTTTTTTTAGGATCACGCGGGTATCTTGGGATCGTTCCGATAGTCTTGTGACGAGAACATTGTTCTTGGTGCCTCCTGGCATTAGGGGTTGTGGCAGTGTCCCGGGGAGTTGAGCTCCGAGGTGTTGTCGTCACAATTTTATCGTTGCAGTTCTGGAATACCTGAGTTTTGCCGACATTGAAAATCGCTTTTATGCAGTTGTTGGTGAGATAACCTCGACGCCACCCAGTACTGGGGAGTTCGGGAGTATTGCCATAACTCGTAAACGGATGCTTTTCGAAGGTTGAGGTACACGATTTCCGAAGGTTTCTTGGTTATGTGTTGACGGATGGATATAACTGGATCTAGGTATTGTTAGTTTGGGTGATATATTTTGTGTCCCTTGTATCCCCAACACCAGATTGCATAACCAGAAAGTTTCGGGAGTTTATAGGTGGGTATTCAAGTAGCTCCTAGAATATCTTTCCGACAGATGCATGATATGATATTGGGTAAATCTCTATCATATGTATTTGTTCCGGCTTATTCTGCAAGCCAAATCCTTTGTTTTGTTTTATTTGTGGTATTCGAGTTGCTTCAAAGTCAAATGTTGAATCCATACCTTCCCTAAACGGTGTTCTCATATTGCTATATGAATACTAATCCTTTTGATCATCGATGTCATCATGTTAATTCTTTTCCAACCGGCGTGCTTCTCTTCAAGTGGATCCGATCATTTTCAACATCTACGAGATCAATTCTAAGTTTTCTCAACAGTGTTTGTTTCATCCATCCTAAGTTGTCTTTGTTTTCCCGCCCTCCCACCCCTTTTTCTTCAAGGACTCGTATTTCTTAATCAAGTATCCATTTATTCATGTGAAGTCTCTTCACTCTTTTCAAATCAATGTTCTTATCCGGTGATTTCCCATGAAGATGCTCAACAGTTTCAAGTTCATCATCCTTCATTGTTGTTTCTTCTCCGTGGATCCAATTCAAGCTTTCGATATTCATCATATTCCTTTCCTCGTTTCTAATGCTTTCTCATGCCGATGCACCTCTTAATCATTCACTTCTCGCTATTCATTTGTTACTGAGTGTTGAAGATATCTCAGAAGGCGCGTCTTGTCATTCCAGATGCGTTCAAGATATTTCAAGTTTGTTATCCCATTCAAGCCATTTAATTCTTCCGGTGCAATCTTTATTTCAAGCAATCCTTCAACGGTGTTTTCTTTGAGTGGCCCCTAATCCACATGTCTTTTCCCAGGATCTTACCTGACTCTTCTATTTTCCCGGAGGTATTCTCTAGTTCTTTTCAAAGTTTGACGTAAGAATGAATTTCATCAGTCATATGCCTTTGTCCAAGATCTTTCAAATTCTTTCATCGTTGGGGCAACCTTCTATTCTTCATTCCAGAGTGCCTCAATAATTCATGGTGCCGTATCTCATCGTCATCTTAGATTTTGAAGACCAAAGAAGTGTTTCCTCTAAATGTTGGTCCGTTCTCTCGAAGATTCATGGTTCTAGCTTGAGGCCATCCTCTCATAATTGTTTTCGATTGTGAGAATTCTTTTTAACCATCCGGAGCATTTCATGAGTTGTTTCCATTTCTTTCCTCCGAAGGCCATCATGTCATAATTCCTCATTCTCAGCTTTCAGCTCTCGTTCTCTAAGTCTTACCGGTGCATCATTCAAGTATTATCTAATCAGTTCATGATCTCTTCGTTCTCATGTATCTAAATCCTCTCAAGTATCTTCGTTTTCTTTTTCTCCAATTCTTCCTGGTGAATTGTGCCTTTGCTACGTTCATTTTCAATTCTTATGGTGGTTCGTTCAAGAGTTCTCTTCCTTCGTTATCATATAGATTCATTCGTTCTTTCCAATCCTACCGGTGGTTCGTTGAAGACATTCCCAAGTTTTCGCCATATCTATCTTAATCCTTTCTATGAGAATAAGTAGTATGCCAAATCCATTGCTTGTCATCAATTTAATTGGTGAAGGATGAGCATAATGTAGTTCTTATTCTTGTTTCATTGAGTAAATTCAATTCCTTTTTCTAGAGTTGTTCATGATATCATTTCTCGGTTCTAAGTTGTTCATCTTTTCTTTTCCCGAGTTCCTAGTTTTTCCGCTTTATCTCGTCACAAAGCTCCATCTAAATCATCGCAAGGCTTCACTTTGTGTTTTCAACTTATCTTTCTTTTTATCATCCTTTCATTACCGGAGTTCTTCATGGAGGCTCTACATGGTGGTTCGTCAAGGATTCTTTTCATTCTTCAATTGTTCTTCAAGATTTCTCTCGAAATTATGATCCGCCAAGCTATACTCTAAAATAAAGATGGTCTTCAACACATGTTTTGCTTTGAGGAGCTCAAGTATTCTTCATCTTGCATTCCAAAGTGTAATTCTTTCTACCTTATCTTTGGAGGTGGTGGTATGTCGCTCTTGACAATTTCCTTCTTGTTTCATGATTCATATTGTTGTCAAGAATGAGGTTTTTAAATCCATCATTATCTTCGTTCAAGAGATCTTTTCAACCAATCAATATTTTTGTTGGAGTTATATTGGGTTATATTTCACCTACAGCCTTCCCTAAGGAATGTAGCTATTTGTGGTGCTTATCAATGATCCAAATTTCTCCTTCTCATCTCGGTGAAGAAGTTTTTTTTTCATCTCTTCGGTGCTCTCAATCAAATCAATGGTTTTCCATTAGTGGCCGGTTGTCACCTCATAGTCTTGAGATGTTTCCATAAGCCCACTACAAACTTATTCTTTTCGTTGTTGGTCTTCCAACAACTCTATTCTAACCTTCTTGCAAGGATGCCTTCCAAATTCAATTGTGGTAGAAGTTGGCATTTTCTTCTCCATTCTTTTATTTCAATGATCTATCTTCTATTCTTTCTTCCGGAGGCATGGGTTGTTGCTCTCTTCACTCATCATCTTGAATTGTGAGGATCGTGTTCTTTTCCTTGCTAATCCATTTAACTGGAGTGTTGTGTCATCTCTTCAAGTTCTTATCATCTTTTCTAGTTTTCCTTCTTCTTTCAGTCAGAGTGCTGCCCAAATTATATCATTCTTATTCCTTCCTATCTTGTTTTAACCGGAGTGGTTTCAATATCTATCTTATCACTAAACCTCTTGGTTCTCGTCGTATCCCTTGTTCCTCTTTTCTAACGGAGTGTTTTCAATTTTGCCCATCTTCGTTGGTTTTTTCTTTCTTTCATTTTGCTCAACATCTCAAGGTTCATGGTTTCACTCGTTTGTCGAAGAAGCAACTTAGTTTTACCTCCTCTCTTCCTCTTCCATTTTCTCTCCGGCGCCATCCTAGATCTCGGGACGAGATCCTCTTGTAGTGGTGGAGTGTTGTAACGCCCCGGATACAACTTTCCATATTCGTAACTCCAACTCTTGCCTTTTCCGGAGATGCGATATATTATTTCCTCCGTGGTTGGGTTTTTGTCTTTTGTTTTACATTTTGTTCTTGGCGTGCATCTCATCTCATCGCATCATCCGCATTGCATCCGCATGTTTTCATAAAACTCGTTACCCTTCGTAGTTGCCGATTCTCTCTTTGTCTCTGTTGACCATTTGTCAGACCCTTGTCTTCGTCAACCACCGACCCCCTCTTGCGTGCGTCCGAAACCTGCCCCGAACCTGACCCGCTCAGCCATCTCCGTTGGATTCAGTTCATCCCCAAACATCTATAAAACATCTCCGGTTTTTTATTTGGGCCACCTAACCTATTTGTTTCTCGACCGCTCGATTTCGATCGGACGGACCGGATTAGTCCCTAATCTAATCCGCAGGCTATATATAAACTAGTCCAACCCTAATCCTTATGAGGCTTGTCCCATCGGGCCTCGTCCCGCCGCCACCATCCACCCACTCGCCTCCCACCTTGGGATCCTCCCAGATCCATCCCGGGCCAACCACCGTCTCCCTCGATCCATCCACCCAACCACACCGCAGCCCAGCGCCTTGCAGCGCCCTCTCCCTCGAGCTCCAATGGGAACCGCATCACCAGACCTCGGCCTCAAGCCCCTCGCGCCCGGAGCTCTCCTACCCGTGCACCTCCGCACGTTCTTCCCGAAGACCAGCAGCGCTCGCCGACCTCCATGCTCGTTTTGGTTTGGGAGAGGATTTCCCGACCGTGCCTCCCGCTGGCGAGAGCCCACCGGATCCAACCGCCGACCGTCTCCGGCAAACCCAGCAGGACCAGCCCCGTCGCCCCTCTCCTTCCTTCCTCCATTTCTTCCCTCTCGCTCTCTCTGATGGTGTCGCGACGCCGCTGTTTCTGAGGAACTCGCTGCCCATGGAGCTCCCTGGAGGTTCCGTCGCCTCCGCCTCGTTCGAGGAGGGAAGCCAGTCCGCCTCCCTCTGCCTCCGTCCCTCTCCTTCGCCTATCTTGTTCCTCCCTCTCGACTCTCGTTTGAATTTCTCCCCTGCCATGGCCTTGCAGCTCTTGCCGCCTTGGATCCGTGCCTCCCTGCGCCTCAAGGTCCTCCCACGAGTCCCAAGTCCACCTCTTGCCCAGCGCCCGTGCATCCCGCGCCATGTACCTGCCTCGCGGACCCAGCTGCCTTCCCGTCCAGTCAAGCCGCTGCTCTACTTCTGACGAGAAGACGCGCTTACCGCTTTCAGTGCCTCCCATTGTCGGATCGAGCGAGAGGAGCTCGCTCGGTCAAACTTCAGCGTTGACCTCCAAAGGTTGCCAAGGCCCGGGCGCCCAGCCCTCTGCTTCCTCTCCACCGATGGGCCTCGGCCTATGTTGAGCAGCCCAGCTCCCTAGCAGATTAGGCCCGACGCATGTTTTTTTCCCCTGTTGCGTTTTAGCTTTTATTCCAGTGAATTACTGTTTTACAGAAAAACCCCTAAGCATCATGCATATAATAACTCATTGACGGTGCATCAGATTAAAATGTTTCAAACATGTAAAATGCTTAGAATTTTGTGTAGATTAATAATATCCAACTTTCATCCATGTTTAAAAATGTTTAAAATTCTGTTTGATTAAATTTGCTTAAATGCCATGTAAAAATGATTTATTTCATAACTAAATAACCGTAGCTCGGATTTTAATAAACTTTATATGTAAATGGGGTAGAAAAATGCCTAGATTAACATGTTACACTTTATTTTGCTGTTCAATAACATTAAAATATGGTTTATGGCAGAACAGTACCAATTTTGAAATATGCATGTGGGGATTTTCCGGAATTGTTGTTTGTTGTTCCGGCCTCATTTAAACTTGCCTAGATAGGTAGTTTAATTATGCTTCACCTCTTGCCATGTTTAACAACATTTAACATTGTTTGGTAGCTTAAACGAGATTAAACTAAATATGTCTATATGGTGTTTTGTTAATATGCAACTCGTTGCATATTGAGCTCCACTTAATTTGTAGTATTGTTTGTTGCACTTTCCCATGCCATGCCTCATTAAACAGGACATGCATCATACTTGATTGTGCATCATGCCATGATTATGCTTGTGCATTTACCATGTTGTTTGTTTCTTTCCGGTGTTGCTTCTTAGTTCCGGTAATGTTGCGATTGTGAGGATTCGTTCCACTACTTTCGTTCGTCTTCTTCATGGACTCGTTCTTCTTCCTAGGTGGATTTCAGGCAAGATGACCGTCACCTTGGATCTCATTACTATCATTGCTATGCTAGTTGCTTCGTTTTACCACTTTGCTGCGCTACCTATCATTTGCTCTTCAAGCCTCCCAATTTGCCATGTCAGCCCCTAACCTTTTGCACCCTTCCTAGCAAACTGTTGTTTGGCTATGTTACCGCTTTTGCTCAGCCCTCTTATAAGCGTTGCTAGTTGCGGTGAAGATGAAGATTGCTCCATGTTGGATTATGTTCATGTTGGGATATCACAATATCTCTTATATATATTATTAATGCATCTATATACTTGGTAAAGGGTGGAAGGCTCGGCCTTATGCCTGGTGTTTTGTTCCACTCTTGCCGCCCTAGTTTCATTCATATCGGTATTATGTTCCCGGATTTTGCGTCCCTAACGCGGTTGGGTGATTTATGTGACCCCCTTGACAGTTCGCTTTGAATAAGACTCTTCCAAAGAAGGCCCAACATTGGTTTTACCATTTGCCTCACCTATTACCTTTCTCCCTTGGGAGTCGCGCATCCCAAGGGTCATCTTTATTTTAGCCCCCGCCAATGCTTGTCTAAGTGTTGGTCCAAACTAGAGCCACTTGCAGCGCCACCTCGGGGAAACTTGAGGGCTGGTTCTAGTTGTACGTACTGCTCATCCAGTCGTGGCCTGAGACGAGATACGCGCGGCTACTATCAGGATGTCGGCACGCCGGGAGGTCTTGCTGGTCTTGTTTCATTACTGTCGAAATGTCTTGTAGCCGGGATTCCGAGACTGACCGGGTCTTCCCGGGGAGAAGGAATATCCTTCGTTGATCGCGAGAGCTTATCATGGGCTAAGTTGGGACACCCCTGCAGGGTTTGAACTTTCAAAGCCGTGCCATGGTTATGTGGCAGATGGGAATTTGTTAGCATCCGGTTGTAGTAAACTTGAAGTAAACGCTTCTAAAATACACCAACCGTGTGCGTAACCGTGAGTGTCTCTTTTCGGGGTTGATCGAGAGGAGAACACGGTTTCTAGGTTATGTCTGACGTAATTAGGAGTTCAGGATCACTTCTTGATCATTACTAGTTGACGACCGTTCCTTTGTTTCTCTTCTCGCTCTTTTTTGCGTATGTTAGCCACCATATATGCTTAGCCGCTGCTGCAACCTCACCACTTTACCCCTTCCTTTCCCATTAAGCTTTGCTAGTCTTGATACCCATGGTAATGGGATTGCTGAGTCCTCGTGGCTCATGATTACTACACCACCGATTCTTGTGTACAGGTTTGCGATGATCATGACGCGAGAGCGATGTTGCTTGTTTTGGAGTTCTTCTTACGCTTCTTCGATCGGGATAGGTTCGGTCGGCACTGGGCTAGCAGGGTGGATATTGTTTGAGTTTCTGTTTATGATTCATCCGTAGTCGGATGTTGATCTTGTATGATGTATTGATGTATTCATGTGACAGTGTATGTATTGGATGTATCCCCACTATTATGTAATGTTGATGTAATGATCCACCTTGTAAAAGCGTCTTCAAGATGCGCTTCTATCCTTGGTGGGACCTTCGAGTTCCTTTAGGATAGGGTCGCATCTTGGGCGTGACAAAAGAGCTAACGCATCCTTGGATAATATCTGCGAGGCGGCAGTAGGCGCGAAGCACGCGGTTAACTACGCCGGCAACCTTCAGTTCTTCACCGACGTGGTGGCGCGGCTGGAGGCGCGGTCGGTCGAACCTACTGAGTTGGTGGAGGAGAGGAGCCGCACGCTGCTCGGCGCGCCTTCTCTCGTGTCTTCAGCCATCTCCGGACATGGACCCCCACTTCGATTTCGACGCAGCCATCGCCCCGATTCCCGGGCCGTCCGGGCGACCTAAGCGACTGGTGGAAGACAACGTGGATGCCCTTGTCAAGCCTCCGCTTTGACGACGACGGCGTGGTCGTGGCCGCCCGATGAGCGGCGTGGTGAACGGCCCAGACGCCGCCGTCGGCGATCACGCAGACAGCGACGGCCAGCGACGCCAAAGAACGGCTCGGGAGGTGCTCACGAGGATGCATTGGGGATTTATCCGATCGATCATGTATTGTCCTTGTTCTATTACCTGCATGAATAGAACTCAGGTTTTGTCCTGATGGTTGTGAGAGCATTTTGGGAGGGGAGCCCCTCATGTAAAACTTGTGTTCTTCGTATTAGCAGGTGTTACATCGCCCATACGCCCGCGCCAAGTGGTTGGCTAAGCGACGTGCTAGTTGGATCGTTTACCTTTGTTTCGTACGAGCCCCGAGATCCTGTGGGAGGCTGAGGCGATCTGAGTGCCCACTGATCGAATCCGTAGGACCTGCAGTAAAAACCCTCCGGAGAGGACGCGGCGGCGATAGGCTGGGCTCTTGCGCCAAGCTTGGCCTGGCTTTGGCTCATGAGGGGCCTTGGTGAGGCGGAGTTGTAACCGAAACGCGAGAGACTTGCTCGAACGAGACTAAGCACCCCTTCCCCGAACACACGCAAATCTCAAATTCGAATCCAACTTAAATCCAGCGGGGGAAAGCGACAATCAGATGGAAAGGCGAAGAAAGCACCTAGTCTAGTCTTGGACGTCTTCTCACTAGCGCGGAGCTAAGTGCTGCCACTGGGCGTGGGAGGGAGCCCCAGGGCCTGAGGCCGGCACCCCCAAGACTCCGGGGCGTGTACAGCCCCACTCATTATTACGTGAGAGTGTCACGGGGCGGCGAGCTTCACAGGCATTGGGCCTTCTTCACAGGTACCGGCCTTGCTTCATATCGCCAGACGAGGGCCCCGCCTTGCGCCACACTCTAGTGCCACCAACGACGACCGGAAACCAGGACGCCGCCGGTGGGGTAGAGCGGTCGCCAGCGGTTCCCCCGACGACCACGGGTCCTCCGCCAAGGGCAGGCCCTGAGGCACCTCCCCAGCAGAGGGCCTACCTCCCGAGAACGCCTTGCTCCAACGCCATGGTGGTGATGTCGGATCTCTGCCCCTCTCCGGCAGCCCCTCGCCCCTCCCGAGGGGTAGGAGGCTGCGGGGAGCGGGGCAGCCGCTCGTCGTGGCGACACACCTCCTGCGACCTATGGTTAGAGTATGTTTGCTCTTGAGGAAGTAGCGGTGCCGATAATCGTCGCCCCCCGGCGTGACCAGTGGGACCGTCTCGAGGCTCCTGGAAGAGCGCGGCTTCTGGCGCCTCATCCCCCCCAGCTTGGGCTGAGGAGCGAGTCTTGTTCTCCCTCATGCGGGTGCCCTTGGTCCATCATGTGGGGCACGTATTCTTCCGGCGCCGTCATCCCGAAGGCCACGCCGTAGTGCTAAGCGTGCCTTGCTGCTCTGCTTGATGCGCCCACCGTGGGGTGGTGGCGCGGCGGTCCGCCAGGACCGTTAGTTACGTCGAGTCCTTCTTCTCCACGGGCCGGGGGTGGAGGCAACCCCGCCCGCCCGGCCAGCCGACAACCGCGGTGTTGGAGTAGCCTTGGAGCCAGCGGTAGCTTGGAGCCCCGTCTGGGCAGCCCTTGGCCTGAGGTGGAAGCTGGGTGCGAAGGGTGAGCCCAGGCGGCGAAGCCGAGCTCCGCCACTCGCTCCGGCAGACGTCACGGCCGCTCTCCGATGCTTTGCTGCAGCAGCTCTCGGGCCACCGTGGCGCGGCCCTCGAGTTCGCCTGCTCGGCGGGTGTACGGTGATGTGGTCGGCGTGATTGGAAGGCCCTAGCTGCCGACCGCGCTGCCGCAGCGTGAGAGCCATCGAAGCTGTCCGCGTGCCGCCCGCAGCGCCCTGCGGACCGCGAGCTGCCTGGGGCACGGGGTCGCCCGAGGCGAGCAGCTCTGCATGGACGGGCCACGCCGCCCAAGGATCTGGGTTGCCCGCTTGGTCGCCGGACATGGTGGTGGCGTTGCGACGGGACACGAGGTGGCAGAAGGTGGATTCCGGCGCACTCTACTGGCGCGCCAAATGTCGGATTTCGGGTTCCGGACCCTTAAGGTTCGAACTCTGGGGTGCGCGCGGAGATCCAACCCTCCACCGTCTCGTACCTCCCCGAATCGCAGGGACCTAAACTACTAGCAAGAACAACACAAGAGACGCAAGATTTATACTAGTTCGGGCCACCGTTGTGGTGTAATACCCTACTCTAGTTTGTAGTGTGGTGGATTGCCTCTGGGGCTGATGAAGAACAGTACAGGGAAGAACAGCCTCGCGAGGGTCTGTTCTTGGCGGGTGTGATGAACTGCTAAGTGGTGTCCCTTCGCTCTAGCTTGAGGATCGGGTCTCTATCTCTCTCTCTGGATTCCAAAATGCCCGCCCCCTCTATGATGGTGGCTAGCTCTGCTTATATAGACGAAGGCCATGGGTCTCTTCCCAAATATTGAGCGGGAAGGGCGCCAACAAATGGCCATTTTGAAGGGAAACAGCGGGTACACTTGTCCTGACTAAAGTTGGTCCTCGCCTGCCAAAGGCTCTGGTGATGACGCCTACTTGGGCTCCACGATGACTCCCTTCCAGCCGTTGGGGCTGGTCTTGGTCTTGTTGCACCAAAACGGATGCCTTTGCTTGATGCTCTCGCCTGTGCTTGCTCCCTTTGCACCAAAGAGGAAAGGAGGACTCTGCACGGCTGGCGCCCGACTGGCGTCCTTGGTCGTCATGGCTTGCGTCGCGGGCACCTCGCGAGGTACCCTGCCTTGAACTCTCCACCTCCTCATGAGCCAGCCTGACGAGGCCGTGCCTGAGGAAGCTCCTGGTCATCCGCCCCGCGAGGCTTGGCCCCTCGCGAGGGTCTTGAGCTTGCGTTGATGAAGATGGGTTGTCCTGGGCCTCCGTTGAGCCATGCTGCAGGCCGCAGGCAGGCAAGTCTGGGGACCCCCGTTCCCAGAACGCCGACAAAGAGGAAGGAGGAAGTAGGTATTACGTAAAAACATGCAGTAAGAAAATTCCTCTATACGCATCCAGTATATGTGTCATGCAAGAAAATAGAGATAAGTACAAGTGAGACTCAGGAACGGTCATACACGTAGGGGGAGCACGTGCAGGGGCCACTCAAGAGCAGTCAAATCGCATAGTAAGTTAGTCGGATGAAGCAACCATTAAAATGTTGATATGGAGAGAAAAAGAAAACCGCTCCACTATATATACACTAGCAGGAGCCTAAGCTACAAGCCTGCTTGCTTGGTTGCTCTCTTCACAAGCATAGAACGATGGTGGCCACACCGCTGTGATACATCTCCAACGTATGTACTTTTCCTAACGCTTTTCCTCTTGTTTTGGACTCTAATTTGCATGATTAGAATGAAACTAACCCCGGACAGACGATGTTTTCAGCAGAACTACCATGGTGTTGTTTTTGTGCAGAAATAAAAGTTCTCGGAATGGAATGAAACTTTGCGAGGATTTTTTTATGCAAAATAAGAGAATTTCTGGAGCCAAGAACCAGCGGAGGGGGGCACCTGGGTGGGCACAACCCACCAGGGCGCACCCCTCCTCCAGGCGCGCCCAGGTTGGTTGTCCCCACCTGGTGGCCCCACAGACCTTGAAACCGACGCCATAAAATCACATATTTCTAGAAAAAAAATCAAGGAGAAAGAATTATCGCATTCCACGAGACGGAGCCGCCGTCACGTGATGTCGCTTGAAGCTACGTCAATATTTCCTCAAAGAAGAAGGGATGATGCAGCATAGCGGCGGTAGGTATTTCCCTCAGATATGAAACCAAGGTTATCAAACTAGTAGGAGAACCAAGCAACACAACGTAAACAGCCCCTGCACACAAATAACAACCACTCACAACCCGAAGTGTTAAAGGGGTTGTCAATCCCTTTCAGGTAACGGTGCCTAGGATGGCTTGTGGATGGGAGAAAGTTGTAATAGATTGAATAAATAGATCGCAAATAAAATAAAATACAGCAAGGTATTTTTGTATTTTTGGTTTAATAGATCTTAAAATAAATGCAAAGGAAAAGTAGATCGCAAAGGCAAATATATGGGAAAGAGACCCGAGGGCCGTAGGTTTCACTAGTGGGTTCTCTCGAGAAAATAGCAAACTGTGGGTGAACAACTTGCTGTTGGGCAATTTATAGAACTTCAATTAATCATGATGATATCCAGGCAATTATCATTATATAGGCATCACGTCCAAGATTAGTAGATCGACTCCTGCCTGCATCTACTACTATTACTCCACACATCGATCGCTATCCAGCATGCATATAGTGTATTAAGTTCATGGAGAAACGGAGTAATGCCATAAGAACAATGACATGATGTAGACAAGATCTATCTATGTAGAGATAGACCCCGTCGTTTTATCCTTAGTAGCAATGATACATACGTGTCAGTTCCCCATCTGTCACTAGGATCAAGCATCATAAGATTGAACACACTACAAAGCACCTCTTCCCATTGCAAGATAAATAGATCAAGTTGGCCAAACAAAACCCAAATATCAGAGAAAATACGAGGCTATAAGCAATCATGAATATAAGAGATCAAAGAAACTCAAATAACTTTCATGGATATAAAAAGATAGATCTGATCATAAACTCAAAGTTCGTCGATCCAAACAAACACACTGCAAAAGAGTTACATCATATGGATCTCCAAGAGATCATTGTATTGAGAATTCAACGAAAGAGAGGAAGCCATCTAGCTACTAACTACGGACACGAAGGTCTACAAAGAACTAATCACGCATCATCGGAGAGGCACCAATGGAGGTGGTGAACCCCATCCGAGATGGTGTCTAGATTGGATGTAGTGGATCTAGACTCTGCGGCGGCTGGATGAATATTTCGTTGACTCCCCTAGGGTTTTGGGAATATTGGGGTATTTATAGAGCAAAGAGGTGGTCCGGGGGCACCCAAGGTGGGCACAACCCACCAGGGCGCGCCTGTGCCTCCTGGCGCACCCCTGGTGGGTTGTGCCCTCCTCGGGGCATCCCCTAGGCACAACCAGGGCCCATTATGTTCCTTCTGGTTTGTCGGCGTTCTGGGAACGGGGGTCCCCAGACTTGCCTGCCTGCGGCGTGGCTCAAGTGGGGGCCCAGCGTGGCCCAGCTTCATCAGCTCAAGCTCAAGACCCTCGCGAGGGGCCAAGCCTCGCGGGGCGGACGACAGGGAGCTTCCTCGGGAGCAGCCTCCTCAGGCAGGCTCGCAAGGAGGCGGAGAGATCAAGGCAGGGTACCTCACGAGGGTACCCCGTGACGCAAGCCATGACGGTCGAGGATCAGGCGAGCGCCAGGCGGGCCCCGGCCTGCGCAGTGTCCTTGTTTCCCTTTCGGTGCAAAGGGGGCAAGCACAGGCCAAGGCATCAAGCAAAGGTTACCGCTTCGGTGCAACAAGACCAAGACCAGCAGAACGGCAGGATGAAGGTCATCGTGGATCCCAGGACGGCGTCACCGCCAGAGCCTGTGGCAGTCGAAGACCAACTTTAGTCAGGATAAGTGTACTAGATGTTCCCCTTCAAAATGGCAAATATTTGGCGCCCTTCCCGCTCATTATTTGGGGAGAGGCCCAGGGCCTTGCTCTATAAATAGGACTAGCCACCCACCGGGTAGGGGGGGCGGATAGAGAGATCGACCATCGAGAGATCAACCAGGGGTCGACGAATCAACCAGAGAAAGAAAGAGAGAGAGAGAGAGGCGACTGAACTCACCCAAGCAGTTCATCGCACCAGCTCAAGAACAGCCCCTCGCGAGGATGTTCTCCCTTTGTACTATTCTTCGTCAGCCCCAGAGGCAATCCACCACACCACACAGTGGAGTAGGGTATTACACCACCACGGTGGCCCGAACCAGTATAAACCTTGTGTCTCTTGTGTTGTTCATCGTTCCAAGTTTAGATCACTCGCAAACCATTAACGTGTGAAATGGTGGGGGAAAGATCTCCATGCGCACCCCAGTGTTTGAACCTCAAGGGTCTGCCGGAACCCGAAATCCGAAATGGTTCAAAAAAAATCTCCGTGAAGTTTCATTGCATTTGGACTCCGTCTGATATTGATTTCCTGTGATGTAAAAAACATGCAGAAAATAGCAACTGGCACTTGGCACTATGTCAATAGGTTATTACCAAAAAATGATATAAAATGATTATAGAACATCCAAGATTGATAATATAACAACATGGAAAAATCAAAAATTATAGATATGTTGGAGATGTATCAGCATCCCCAATCTTAACTCCTACTCGTCCTCGAGTAGGTAAGTGATAAAACAGAATTTTTGATCTAGAATGCTGCCTATCATGTCATATAATATTATTTTCTTTATAGCATGGACAATTGTAATTTTAGTGATTCAAAGAAATAGTCTAGTTTTGACATGATAATTTAGATACTCAAGCATATCAACAAGCAACCATGTCTTTCGAAATATCAACGCTAAAATAACTTATCCCTAGCCCTTCATGCTCAATCATTGATCCATTCATGAAACACACTCGCATATTAGCTACGACACATACTCAAGTATGATCATATTGCCTCCTAGTTGGTGCTTTTATAAGAGAAGATAGAGACTCAAATTCAAAATAAAAATTTCATAAAGTAAAAGAAAGGCCCTTTGCAGAGGGAAGTAGGGATTTGTAGAGCTGCGAGAGCTCAAAGCGAAAAAATAGAGACAAAAACATTTTGGGAGGTGTATCCATCCCACCAACGAAAACTACTTCGAGTTCCCAACACTTTCCATGCTAGATATATCATAGACGGTTCCCAAACAGAAAATAAAGTTTATTCCTTTTTCCACCATACTTTCACTTTCCATGGCTAGCCATATCCACGGTTGCCCTCCATACCAACACTTTCCAAGGAATTTATTATTTGACAACATAAAGTAAATTCATTTTTTCATTTCGGGACTGGGCATCCCTAAAATCTTTGCCTTACTCTCGTGCAATGACAGGTGAATAAACATTCATCGTGAGAATAACACATCCAACATGGAAAATATTAGCCACCCCTCACCGCTCCGCGAGCGAAACGAACACACAAAGGAGAGGTTTATTTTGAAAATATGAGATGGCACATGCAAATTTTCTTAGAACAGCAAAAGAATACCATATATAGGTAGATATAGTGGACTCATGTGGCAAAACCGGTTTATAGGATTTTGGATGAACAAGTAGAGATCATAATTGGTAGAAAATGAAGGCTAGCAAAAGATTGAGAAGCGAGCAAACAAGAAATGAATAATCTCATAAGCAAGCATTAAACATAATCAACAACGAATAATGCAACACAAGTAGGATATAATTTCATTGCATGACTATTGACTTTCGTGCTTGCATAGGGAATCACAAACCTTAACACCAATATTCTTACTAAAGCATAATTACTCATCAACACAACTCACATATAACATCATCATATCTCAAAACTATTACTAAGAATCAAGTTTATTTTGTCCAATGATCTTCATGAAAGTTTTTATTATATCCTTCTTGGATATCTATCACTTTGGGACTAATGTTCATGTGTTGCTTTTCATAAGCTCAAACAAATATAAGTGAAGATCATGAGCAAAATTCTTTTTCTTTCTCTCAAAATAATTTAAGTGAAGCAAGAGAGTATAAGTGAAGCAAGAGAGAATTTCTTGAAAATTTTACTAACTCTCAAATAAATATAAGTGAAGCAAGAGAGTATTTCTTCAAAAATACTAAAGCACACCGTCCTCAAAAACATATAAGTGAAGTACTAGAGCAACTCCATAGCTCATAAAAATTTAAGTGAAGCATAGAGAGCAATTCTATCAAGTCATGACATAATTTTGGCTCTCTCAAATCGGTGTGTCCAGCAAGGGATCAAGACTTAAAACACAAAATAAAACTAGCAAAGACTCGTATCATACAAGGCGCTCCAAGCATAACACATATTATGTGACGAATAAAAATATAGCTTCGAGTAAAATACCGATGGTCGTTAGAAGAAAGAGGGGATGCCACTCGGGGGCATCCCCATGCTTAGTTGGTTGCTCATTTTTGGATAATAGCTTGGGATTCCGGGGCATCCCCAAGCTTAGGCTCTTCATCCTTCCTTCATCCATCGTAAGATAACCCAAAACTTGAAAACTTCAATCACACAAAACTCAACAAAACCTTCATGAGATCCGTTAGTATAAGAAAGCAAACCACTACTATAAGTACTATATCAAACAAATTCATATTTTGTTTTTGCATTATATCTACTGTATTCCAACTTTTCTATGGCAAAAACTCATCATAATAAGCACACAACACAAAGAAAACAGAATCTCTCAAAACAGAACAGTCTATAGCAATCTGACTATTTCGAATACTTCTGTAAATCCAAAAATTCTGAAAAAAGAGGACGACCTGGGTAATTTGTATATTAATCTTCTGAAAAAAGAATTGGCATTTTAGCATGTTCTGCTGATTTTTAACAAGTTTTTTCGTGAGCGCAGAAGTTTCTGTTTTTCAGCAAGATCAAACAACTATCACCCAAGAATATCCTATAGGCTTTACTTGGCAAAAACACTAATTAAAACTCAAAAAACACAATCATAACAGTAGCATAATTGTGCAAACACACAAGAACAGAAAGCAAAAAGAAAAAATAAATTTTATTCATTGGGTTGCCTCCCAACGAGCGCTATAGTTTTACACCCTTAGCTAGGCATAAAGCAAAGATCTATGTTTTGTCATCTTTCTTATTAATTTTATTAGAGGTGTTTTCATCATGGGGTTTTGTAAACACAACATAAAACATATTATCCATGGAAACTTTAGCATTCCTTAGTTGGTTTTCATCATAACCCCTTTGATTTCCCGCAACAATCCAAGAGTAGTGTTGATTAATATTATTGAAAACTTGTTGGATTATATCTAGAATGGGGACTTCTTTTTAAGATTCTCATAAAATATTTTATTATCCCCAAGCAAATGCCTTAGTGCATAGTCACAATTGTAAAGAATTTCATCTATCACGGGCTTTTCACGATTCATACCATAAAAATCAAAGATTTCCCTAGCTTCCCGTATTATGTAGTCAAACTCATTCATAACAACGAGAGTGGACAATTTTTTTTCCCTAGGATTCTTTATTTCGGGAAGCTCAAAAAACAATCTTTGCAAAGTAGGATGAGTAAGAATAAATCTACTTTCAAGTTTCAGAACTGGTGCTGAAATAGCATCCGCATAAGATCTAGTAGTTTTAAGTATAGGAGCATCATCAAGACTTAGATTTCCAACACAATTGAAAAAATCTTTTATACGTTCTTTTCCCACCAACAGATGATGGCCTATCTTAGGAGTTAGGCCATCATCTGTTGGTGCCATACCAAAATCACTCATGATTGCAAGTAAATAATAGATCTGACGAGAAAATGGTGAACGAAAAAAGAGAGTGAATAAAATGACAAATTTTTGTGAAGTGGGGGAGAGGAAAATGAGAGGCAAATGGCAAATAATGTAAATTGTGAGGATATGAGATTTGTTATTAGGAACATGGTATATGTTGAAGATCCTCCCCGGCAACGGCGCTAGAAATTCCTTTTGATGTCGCTTGAAGCTACGTCGGTATTTCCCCAAAGAGGAAGGGATGATGCATCACAGCGGCAGTAGGTATTTCCCTCAGATATGAAACCAAGGTTATCGAACCAGTAGGAGAACCAAGAAACACAACGTAAACAGCCCCTGCACACAGATAACAACCACTCGCAACCCGAGGTGTTAAAGGGATTGTCAATCCCGTTCGGGTAACGGCGCCCAGGATGGCTTGTGGACGGGACAAAGTTGTAATAGATTGAATAAATAGATTGCAAATAAAATAAAATGCAGCAAGGTATTTTGAATTTTTTGTTTAATAGATCTTAAAATAAATGCAAAGGAAAAGTAGATCGCAAAGGCAAATATATGAAAAAGAGACCCGGGGGCCATAGGTTCTAGTGGCTTCTCTCGAGAAAATAGCAAATGGTGGGTGAAAAATTACTGTTGGGAAATTGATAGAACTTCAAATAATCTTGACGATATCCAGGAAATGATTATTATATAGGCATCACGTCCAAGAATAGTAGACCAACTCCTTCCTGCATCTACTGCTATTACTCCACACATCGACCGCTATCCAGCATGCATCTAGTGTATTAAGTTTATGGAGAAACAGAGTAATGCAATAAGAACGATGACATGATGTACACAAGATCTATCTATGTAGAGGTAGACCCCATTGTTTTATCCTTAGTAGCAACAATTCATATCTGTCGGTTCCCCTTCTGTCACTGGGATCAAGCACCGTAAGATCGAACCCACTACAAAGCACCTCTTCCCATTGCAAGATAAATAGATCTAGTTGGAAAAACAAAACCCAAATATTGGAGAATAAATACGAGGCTATAAGCAATCATGCATATAAGAGATCAAAGAAACTCAAATAACTTTCATGGATATAAAAAGATATAACTGATCATAAACTCAAAGTTCATCAGATCCCAACAAACACACTGCAAAAAGAGGTACATCATATGGTCTCCAAGTGACCATTGTATTGAGAATTCAGCGAGAGAGAGAAATCCATCTAGCTACTAACTACGGACCCGAAGGTCTACAAAGAACTACTCACGCATCATCGGAGAGGCACCAATGGAGGTGGTGAACCCCATCTGAGATGATGTCTAGATTGGATCTGGTGGTTATGGACTCTACGGTAGCTGGATAAATATTTCGTCGACTCCCCTAGGGTTTTGGGAATATTGGGGTATATATAGAGCAAAGAGGCGGTCCGGGGGCACCCGAGGTGGGCACAACCCACCAGGGCACGCCCGGGCCTCCGAGCGCGCCCTAGTGCGTTGTGTCCTCCTTGGGGCACCCCCCAGCCACAGCCAGGGCCCATTATCACTACTGCAGGATGCTGCTAATGCGACACTACGATCAGAGACCCTTCGAGAAACTGTGTGTGATGCAATAATCGCAAATGTTGGTGTATAAAAACCGTCAAAAATGGTGAAAACGTTTGCGATGAAGGATGCATCAAACACGGTTCAGATTTTAGTTGCGTGTGCGATGAAGAGCATACGATTCAATTCAATTAACTGTTTGTGGTGAGGAGGAACAAAAGAAACATGCAGCCAGATGATGGCGTGTGCAATACACAGCATACAGTTCACTCAGATGAACTGTTTGTGATTAGGTAACACAAAGGAAATGGGGTTCCAGATGAAGGTGTGTGCGATATACAACATACGGTTCACTCGGATGAACTATTTGTGATTAGGAAACACAAAAGAAACAGTCAGCCAGATCAAGATGTGTGCGATATATGGCATGCGGTTCACTCGGATGAACTGTTTGCGTTGACACAAGAGAATAGAAACGGTTCAACTTAACAAGACGTGTGTATTGTGTGATGGGATTGCATGCGGTTCACTCGGCCCTTCTTGTTAATGTGTGACCTCTGTGGCAACCGTTCGCTCCTCAGGTGCCTCTTCCTTCTGCCATTGTTTGATCGTCTTTCCCTCTCGATTTGGAACTGCTGTCACACGCTAGCTCTTCCTCCCTCCTCCATTTGCCTTCACCCTTCCTTCTGCCATTATTTGATCGTCTTCTCCATGGATGGAACAAGCCGGAAACGACCCCGTTATTCTTGCCCCAATCTAAATGATGACGCGGTGGAGGAACTCATTGATCCTGAGACGTCATCACGTCGGCTAGCATGGCAGGTTCATTCAAGACCATTCTCGACTCAACTAATAACATCATTAAAAGGAACCCAAGGGTCCAGGAGCGGTTTGATCTCCCCTATCTTCTTCGTCGTGACCCTGCTGACTGGCGCAGGGATGAGGGAAGCCTCACCTTCTTTAAGTTGATGCCACTTGATAATGATACGTATGATTTTAAGATGCCATCGCTTGAGGGCAAGGCTTGGGCAGGCACAAATGGAGATTGGTTTTTTTATATTGGGTACAACTGCGAGTGGGAACTTGTGAATGTGTACACTCGTCACCGGGTTCCACTTCCAAAAATCTCAGACGATTGCCCAGAGATTGAGTACACCAGTATTCTACGTGATTTCAAATACGATCATGCTGACTATCGTCTACGTAAGATAGCAATTTGTCGAGTTCCCAACCGCTCTTGGGATTACATGAACTATGAAGTTTTTGCTATCTTAGACAAGCTTGTTGTCGTCCTTACTTCCACGCCTCGATGGATATTGCTCAAAAATCAATTTCTGTACAAGGATGAGTACTGTGATGCAATTCAATACGAGGGTCTTGTGTTTGCTGCCACCACTCGTGGCATTGTTTTTGCATGGAATCCTGATGCTTTCGGTACGTTTCTCTTCCACCGTAATTATAATTGTTTCATCCACATGCATGTGGGTTAGCTAGTTTCCCTTTACTAATTAACCTTCTTGTGTTTCCAAGGTCCTGTGAACATTCCACCACATATGCTTGAAAAATTTTATAACCAAGCGGGGGATGACGATGCTGATGATCACGAGCATGAGGATGAGCAGGACCCATATACTAAGTGGCGCCTGGCAACTTATTCCGATGGATCACCTCTTCATGTCTGTATACAAGGCACTGCTGATGTTACTAAGGAAGCAGGTGTTGTCTCACATGGTCGCACTCTCCGGACCTATTCCAACATCCGTTGCAGGGTATTCGGGATGGATACTAGTGTACTATCGCAAACACCTTCTCCCTGGTTCAGTATTGAAAGTCTTGGAGGAAACTCGCTCTTCCTTGGAAAAAACTATCCAATGATGGTGGAAGGCGATCCAGCTGCTGTTGACACAACATTACTACCATTTATGAGAAGCAATTGTATCTATACCTCGGACATTACTATGCTTCCCTACCGTCCCAATATGGGTCCTGACATAGGCCGCTTCAGCCTCGATGATCAGTCCCGCGTTGGTCTCGAGATTGATACTAGCTGGCCCTTCCCAAAGAATCACTTCTGTTTCAAAGCATGTGTTTCCAACACCGACGAGTGTTTGAGCTGAAGTTCATTTCATCGCTTTGTTATTTGTTGTGTGAGAAAAACTTTACTAGAATGTTTTGTTGGAAATGATCTATAATCCAACGTGTATCCTCGTTGTCGTTGTGGGTTGATGACTTGTTGTATGTAATCAATGGTACATTTGCATATGCGTCCATCAATTCACGCCTGCTAGTGGTGTCCATATGAATAGTGCTAGTGATTTTAGTTGCAAAAATTAGAAAGTGCTAGTGATTTGTAGCTGCATATTTTGACAAATCGCAGTGTTACAAGGTTGACAAATGGCAATGTTACTAGATAAACAAATGTTAATCTTTCCAGTTTGAGAAATGGCAACATACCAAAATGACAGATATGCAAATCTTACTCAATTGTTTGTATGTGGTTGCACACGAGTCATGCAAAACAACAGTTTGCGTTGAAGGGATGCAGAAATCCTGCTCGGCACATTTTCCCTTAGCTTCCTCGGGAAGCTGTCGGTTTGCATACGGGTGTTCTAACTAAAATGTTTGCAATGAGTGATTTATATTTAAAAACCATTGACATTTTTTAAAAGAAAATTGTTTGATAAGTCTGTACATTAAGAGAGAAAAACACAAGTTCGTTCAAACCATATCTTTCATTCAGTCACACTGCGAATTTATATTTATATGATCGAGAATTCGAGGTACAATATTAAACCCCAAAAAAACTATTTCCGGTGGCGGCGGAGGCGGCGTGCCGCGCCGTCGTTGTGGTTGTCGTCCTCCGGGACGCCGTTGTTGAAGTCTTCAAGGCAGCACAAAAATTTCTTCACTTGTAAATCAAACATCATGTCGTCGCGCGATCGACGAGCGGGGCGCGGGAGGACAGCAACTGGCGCCGCTGAGACGTAGCGGTCGACGGCAGCGTCCCATGCCGCTGAGGGTGGGGGCGCATGGGCACGGGCACGGCGGGTGCAACCAAACGCACGGGGACCGGCGCCACGGTGGGTGGAGGGGCACGCACGGGTGCGACGGGTGCAGCCAAACGCACGGGTGCCGGCGCCACAGTGGGTGGAGGGGTGCGCACGGGCATGGGCGCTGGCCCTGACATGTACACGAGCTCGTGCGGGTCCGCGGAGACCTCAATGATGCCCGCGACTTCCAGCTCTGCAATAGTGCTCGGGGACTAGCAAGTCAATGCTACGGGGATGGTCGCTGGAGCCGGCGCGGGGATTGGAGCTGGGACGGGAGCGGGGGTAGCAACCGCCGCGACCAGCTCGTTCTGGGCCATGTCCATGAGGACCCATTCCTCCTTATTTTCTATGTCCTCTGGCTCGGAGTCGACTTCACAAACTTGAAGAGTAGTGGCAGATGATCATTCTGCGCCATGGCGGTGGAGGTCTGCAGGGGGGAGGGGAATGGGAGGCGAACAATAAGGCCGCCTGTATTAAACAGCGGCTCGGGCGCCATTAATGGAGAGGAAGGCAGGCGGCCATGGAAGTCAAAGGGCACACTTCCAGTGAGCCTGCGCAGCATACAGATCACACGCTTCCCGGTGAGCCTGCGCATTGGAGGACAGCTAGCACGCCTCTCGGTCAGCCTGCACACCAGACTGCACTCACACGCCTCTCGTTCAGTCAAGGTCAAGCAGCTGTCCGCACTGCACCTCCTACATCCATTAAAACCAAGACACGTGGCGTCACGTGAATGGTTAACAGAACACACCCGTTTTGAATTATAGAAACGTTTGAGATATTAAAGTGGCAACTATTTTTTAAAATGCCTTTGTTGGCTATCATTATTCGAGTGCACCATCTCTCAAAATGGACACGGAAAATACCACATCATGTCGGGTGCCATTCCATGATAGCACGCCAAGTTTCATGAATTTCAAAAGAGTTTTGGATTTACTAGAATTTAAAAACTAGGCATCTAAATTTTTTGTCGGCAATCAACAGTGCCGTGGTGTTTGAAATTCATTCCCATTTCTTGCATGGGACCTAAGCATGCACCCAAGGACATAGATTTGATTTTTCAACCAATTTATACGCACTGGAACATGTGCATGTAGTTCAGACTTGAATTACGCACATAAATGCGTTGAAAACTTAGTTAATGCATAAAAATGTCCAAAAGAACCCCGAAAAATCACAAAAATTGACACAACACTCATATTGTTCTATGTTGACACGAGAAAAATTTTGGAAGCAATAAGAGGCAGTGGATATCATTTCGTCCCCAAAGGTGGGACGTTCCCTACCGAAACCATGATGCTTGTTGTGAGAAGCTCTGGTTTGTGAGAAGCATATACCCAAACCTGCCCCAAACGGGACAAAAATTTTACCACGACAAATTGATGCCGCTCCATGAATGCATGCCAAGTTTCATGAATTTCAGACGAGTTTTGGATTTACAAGAATTTTAAAACGAGGCATCTCAATGTTTTGCCGGCAATCAACGGTGCCCTGGTGTTTGAAATTCATTCCCGTTTCTTGCATGGGACCTAAGCATGGACCCAAGGACACAGATTTGAATTTTCAACCAATTTATATGCACTGGAGCATGTGCTTGTAGTTCAAACTTGAATTATGCAAATAAAATGCCTAGAAAACCCAGATAATGCATAAAAATGTCCAAACGAACCCCGAAAAATCACAAAAATTGACACAACACTCCTGTTGTTCTATGTTGACACTAGAAATTTTTTTAAAGCAATAAGAGGCAATGGATATCGTTTCGTCCCCAAAGGTGGGACGTTCCCTATCGAAACCATCATGCTTCTTGTGAGAAGCTCTGGTTTGTGAGAAGCTTATACCCGAACCTGCCCAAAATGGGACAAATTTTTTATCCTGGCATGTTGATGCCACTCCATGATAGCATGCCAAGTTTCATGAATTTCATACGAGTTTTGGATTTACTAGAATTTAAAAACCAGGCATCTCAACGTTTTGTTGGGAATCAACAGTGCCCTGGTGTTTGAATTTCATTCCCATCTCTTGCATGGGACCTAGAATTTCACCCAAGGAAACAAATTAGATTTTTCAACCAACCTTAGTGCATTGGAGCATGTGCTTGTAGTTCAAATTTGAATTATGCACATAAAATGCCTAGAAAACCCAGTTAATGCTTAAAAATGTCCAAACGAACCTCGAAAAATCACAAAAATTGACACAACGCTCCTGTTGTTCTATGTTGACACTAGAAATTTTTTGAAAGCAATAAGAGGCAATGGATATCGTTTCGTCGCAAAGGTGGGACTTTCCCTATTGAAACCATCATGCTTGTTGTGAGAAGCTCTGGTTTGTGAGAAGCTCTGGTTTGTGAGAAGCTTATACTCGAACCTGCCCCAAATAGGACAAATTTTTTACCATGGCATGTTGATGCCGCTCCATGGTAGCATGCCAAGTTTCATGAATTTCATACGAGTTTTGGATTTACTATAATTTAAAAACCAGGCATCTCAACGTTTTGCCGGTAATCAGCAGTGACATGATGTTTGAATTTCATTCCCATCTCTTGCATGGGACCTAGAAATTCACCCAAGGACACACATGTGATTTTTCAACCAACCTTAGTGCATTGGAGCATGTGCTTGTAGTTCAAATTTGAATTATGCACATAAAATGCCTAGAAAACCCAGTTAATGCTTAAAAATGTCCAAACGAACCTCGAAAAATCACAAAAATTGACACAACGCTCCTGTTGTTCTATGTTGACACTAGAAATTTTTTGAAAGCAATAAGAGGCAATGGATATCGTTTCGTCCGCAAAGGTGGGACTTTCCCTATTGAAACCATCATGCTTGTTGTGAGAAGCTCTGGTTTGTGAGAAGCTTATACTCGAATCTGCCCCAAATAGGACAAATTTTTTACCATGGCATGTTGATGCTGCTCCATGGTAGCATGCCAAGTTTCATGAATTTCATACGAGTTTTGGATTTACTATAATTTAAAAACCAGGCATCTCAACGTTTTGCCGGTAATCAGCAGTGACATGATGTTTGAATTTCATTCCCATCTCTTGCATGGGACCTAGAAATTCACCCAAGGACACACATATGTGATTTTTCAAACACTTTGGTGCACTGGAGCATTTGCTTGTAGTTTAAATTTTAATTATGCATATAAAATGCCTAGAAAACCCAATTAATGTATAAAAAGGCCAAAGGAACCCCGAAAAATTCCAAGATTGAACACAACACTCCTGTTGTTCTATATTGACACTAGAAATTTTTTGAAAGCAATAAGAGGCAACGGATATCGTCTCGTCCCCAAAGGTGGTACGTTCCCTATCGAAACGATCATGCTTTATGTGAGAAGCTCTGGTTTGTGAGAAGCTTATACCCAAACCTGCCCCAAAAGGGACAAAATTTTCACCACGGCATGTTGATGCCGCTCCATGATAGCATGCCAAGTTTGATGAATTTCAGACGAGTTTTGGATTTACTAGAAATTAAAAACCAGGTATCTCAATGTTTTGCCGGCAATCAACAGTGCCCCGATATTTGAAATTCATTCCCATATCTTGCATGGGACCTAGAAATTCACCGAAGGACACACATGTGATTTTTCAACCACCTTTAGTGCATTGGAGCATGTGCTTGTAGTTCAAATTTGAATTATCCACATAAAATGCCTAGAAAACACAGTTAATGTATAACAAAGGCCAAACGAACCCCGAAAAATTCATTCCCATTTCTTCCATAGGACCTAAGAATGCATTGAAGGACACAGATTTGATTTTTCAACCAATTTGTATGCACCAGAGCATGTGCATGTAGTTTAATTTTGAATTGTGCACCTGAAATGGCTAGAAAACCAGTTTAGTGTATGAAATGTCCAAACAAACTCTGAATAATTCCAATTCTTTTATGACACACATACAGTTGCATGTTCACTGCAGATAAAAGGTCTAGCAATTCAAACACCGTCCGTTGCCGCTGTGACCCCATTTTGTAATTCAAATCAAGTAGATCCCACACAGTTTATTCTCACCAACCGTGTGAGATGTAGTACAAAATATCTTGGAGAACCATCGGTGTATAGTTTACCTATGGCTTACGCGAGAAGGTGCGTCGGCTACAGTCCATAGCCGGCGTGTGAAGCACACTAGCTCGCTCCCCCAAAACTCCCGCCTCTGCATCCCTCTCTGCTTCAGTCCCTTGATTCAAATTTTCAGTAGCCCCGACATTTTACTCCCGCCTCTGCATTCCTCGCAATCTCAAAAATATCTGTTCGCCCTTGATCCAAATTTTCAGTAGCCCCGCCTTGTTACTCCCGCCTAGTAAAATTTTCAGTTGCCGCAGTATTTCCTCAAACACAACCTCCGCTCAAACAGACACACACAACCCTCGAAACCATTGGTAGGTCGCCGCCATCGCCGGCACCTCCATCCACAACCTCTGCCTGTGTGCCGGGGAGCTCGAGTAGCCAATGGCCAAAAAGAGGTTTATCGCGGACTTTTCGCCCGACACCGGCGAGGTGGCCGCCGAGGTGTCCCCGTCGTCCTCCGTGGGCCCGATCCGCCCGCCGCCGCACCCCTACGCCGGTTCAAGGACTTCCCCATCCTCCCACGGACCCGGCAGCCGACGAAGTCCTACCTCGGGGGTCCGGCAGCGGTGGTGGGGGACGTGGGTCAGCCAAGATTAAGGATCGAGAGAGCCACACCCGCGGGTGGCTTGGTAGCTTCCACACGGCCGAGCTCGCGGCGATGGAGTACGACCGCTGGCACACATCTGGACCACCTCGTTCCGCCGGAGCCAGGGGTGGTGAGCTCAGCTATGGCGCGGGAGGACCGCAAGGCATGAGAGCGTCTCAAGGCCGAGGCCGCCGATGAGGCCTACGTGCAAGAGCTCCGCCGGTAGCACCCGGACCTCATCGAGGCGGAGCGGGCTATCTTTGCTGGTGCAGAGGGCGGCGAGGCTATTGCCCTCTCCTCCGATGACGAGGTCGAAGGCGGCAAGGACGACGGCGCGGAGGGCGGCGAGGTTATAGCGCTCTCCTCTGATGACGAGGTCAGAGGCGGCGGCGACGGCGGTGCGAAGGGCGTCGAGGTGGGCCCTGAGGATGAGGAGATCGACATCGATGAGTGGAGGAGTGCCTTCCCGAACTACCCCGACTACGGTACTGGCCTGGACCCGGCTCGCGGCACACCGTACATGAAGAGGAAGGATTGGCCGACCTCTACTTCCACCAAAAGTAGTTTTTCTTAGTTTAAATTTATGTTTTATGTTCAGTTATGCAAAACTATCTATGTTTATGTTTGAATGCATACTACTTTCGGTTGAACCTGGTTTGAACTTGATCAAATTGAAGTTTACAACCTTAAGTTTAGGGGATCCACTAAGGTTTTTAGTCCTTTAACTTTTTAAGGATCGCCTAGAGATGTCCTTATGACTTGTTTATTTCAGTTCTGCACAATATGATGCTCTATATGTGCAACTATTTGCTCTGCAGTTCAATTTCAGCAATAACACTTTCAACAATACCACTATGAATTATGATATTTGGTATTTGTTAAGGATATTGCAGTTAACATGCCTTTTCATTTTTCAATTGTTGTTTAGAAACATGCATTGTACTGAATGACTAAATATGCAATCCCAAGCTACATAGCAACAAGGAAGAGTGTTACTTTAATGTTCAGATGATGTCTAGATATATATGTAATAAAATATTATATAATGGGATGGATGGAGTGTTGTACTACATCATTTTTCAATTGTTGTGTAGCTTCTAATATTAACTTGGTGCTTTTGGGTACATATATCATTGCCAAAGATCCACACTTCGACCCTTTCTGCGTATGGGGCAATGAGATATTCACGAACCAGGATCAAAGTGAGGAAACTGATAAAGATTGTTACTAAAATGGGTCAAAAGATGTCAATCGAACTATTTGTTTACACTTTATGCAAGACAACAGTGAACTACAGGATGGTAAGTAAGAACCTCAGCCTTCTTTTCTTGCCTGTAATGAGTTGTGTTAGATGACAATATCTTAATATTTTTTCTTTTGCAGTGGATCCTGAAGCAGTTTACTCAAGATTACCTCTCAAACTACATGATTGGCGGCTGGCCATCACAAGGGGTTGGACTAGAGTCCTGCATGCCTTCTACATCCAGGAGAGCACAATAGGGCCACTCCGCTTCACCTTGTTCAACAACTGGAATGTCTGTCATCTCTTTCTTTACCATCTGTAATAGTACAAGTATAGAACCCCGGTACATCATTCTTTATTTGGTGCTTCTGTAATTATTAAACATATGTACCTGTGAATCGAATAATGCATTGGTTGTTTGAACCTACTGGATATGACTAAAGCTATAGCCTCCTTTCAAGTTTAAATTAGGTACAATTTTAAATAGCAGCAATTAAATTAGGGCGAAATTACATTGTGTAGGTCATTATGGCACACACGATTGGTAAAACTCAAACGTTTGTGATATACACCATAATCCGAGACGGTTCACAGAGAGGAAACGTGTGCAAGCATGCACACAGTTGTCGTTCACAAAGCGTGTGTGATGTCAGACACTATCACATACGGTGCGAGAAAACTAAATGTATGTGATTGTCTACCTATCATACATGGTTTATACTCATGAACTGTTTGTGATGTGCCAGGCATCATAAATCTCCCGTGCCTGGAATCTGCCTAGAATCTGCCTGGAAAGCTCTCGTGCCTAGAATCTGCTTGGTTTTAGGCAGAACCACAAAACTCTGACTGCGATGGCAATGCAAGCACAAACGAGTAGCAAGGATGAAGCGTTTGGGATATTCGAGATATCGGAAATAGTTATGTAGGGACAATTGTATGTATCAAGGCTCCCTGTTGTGACAGCCTGGTTTTTGCCCTCTCTTATTTGTTTGAGTTTTCATTTGAAATTTTTTGAAACTTGGAGTTCTTGAGTCTTTTCATTTGGACTTAAACACTTGGGCATCCTTGGCTTTCACCCAAGTGCTTCATTTCTCTCCCAAACCATCATTTCACTTCTGATCCACCTCAAAATAATCTTTGGAATATTTTTCTTAAATGAAAAATATTCATTTTCTCCCAAAAACCCTTAGGAAAATCTATTTGCTCCAAAGCAACCCTATTTTTTATGGCTCAGAAAATTCTAAGATAATTCACAAATATTCCAGGGATCCTAGGGCACCTCCCTGAGCAAAAATATTTCATCACTTTTTGGAATATTTTTGCTACAGAAAATCTTTTCTGTTCTGGACAAAAATGGTGGTTTCTACAACAGCTACCATTTTACTTGCTCCATTTGACCTGATCTTTCTTGTGCTTATTTACCTTAGTAACTCTAAGCTAGCCTCCAAAGCACAACTTCAAACTCCCAACCATTTTACCACAGTAACATCACAAAGTTACTGTCCAGAAACTTACCTGACTTGTAAAATTTTCTCTACTGCACCTGGATCCAAACCAAACCGTGGTAAACTTCAAAACCACTGCGAACAACATGCCAGACATGATTTTTGGACGAAGGCTGGCATGAGGAGCAAGTTCGCGCGGTGACCACGCATGTCCACGATGCCAGGCATGCGTGTCGTCGTGCTCTGGGAGCTGCCGAGCGCTCTGTTCGCGCGTGCTCACTTCCCCCACCTGCCAAACCTTGCCAAAACTCGCCACCATCATCGTCTCGACACCCTTAACTCCTCCCTGGCACTCGCCGACGCTGGAGCTCACCGCAGTGAGCACGGGCAAGGTCCGGCCAGCCCAACAGTGCGAAGCGCACTGTGCTCGTCATCACCCACTTGATCCTGTGCTCGTCTCCTCTCGCCCATAGTGGCCACGTGACCTCCGTCGCCTTCTCCCCCTCTCACTGACGCCGCTCGTCATCGGGCGCCGCGGACAGGTGTCCACCGGCGGAGCCCGAAGCACCCTCGCCGCTCGCCTATATATAGAGCCCCTCCCCAACCTCCTTGAGCATCCTCCAGCACTCACACACACTCCACGATCGAGTAGGAAGCCGTAGCCTGACCGGGCAGGCCTCGGGCTGCCGTCCCCGAGCTCGAGCTTGCCGGCGATCCCCTCTGGTCGCCGTAGCAGCTCCAGCCCCTCCCAGTCCTGGGCAACCCCTCCAGGAACTCCGCCTCTCTCCGGTGAGGCCGTCTTGGCCACTTGGATCCCCTGGAGTGGCCTCTGCTCGCCGTCTTCCTCAACTCCGACGACCTCCTCGTTCTGTCTCCGCTCGCGAGCTAGATTCTGATGCTGTCCGACCACCCCAAGCCACGCTACGGGTACGGGAAGGTGCGCCTCGACCTCCTCTTGCCATCCCTCCCTCTCGTTTTGGCCAAAGTGCCCTCGTCGCCGGCGAGAGCTCCGCCGAAGCCGCGACCGTCTCTGTTTCTCTCTCCCTCTTCCCCCACCTGACTGGCAGGTCCCTCTAGTCAGCCACTCAGTACGGTCGCGAAGCGGTACGAGTGGTGGCGCCCTGGGCTTTACGCCTTCTACGTCACCCCCCCAGTCTTTTTCTTTTTATTCAAATTCATTTGAATTTATAGAACCCTTCAAATAGTAATAGCTTTTTAACCATAAATCCAAATGAATTGATTCTTTTTGCATTGTGTTCTTTGAAAAGAAATCAAACAGCTCACCAAAGATGAGATTTTTCAGAGCTGTTTAGAATTTCTGTTGAATTTTAGAAGTGTTCTTGATATTTTCTTTTTGTGTTTAAAATTATTTTCAGAAGGTGAGGCTTGTCTTGAGGATCACCAGGAGGCTTGTGAACCTCATCTGCACTAAGGCAAGCCACAACAACATTTTTATGATGCCATTTCAATATTTGTGATTTTCTCACTTGAATGAAATGATTAACCCATGCATTTAAATAATTATTGAATTATTTGTATTCTGTTAAGCATTGGTCAGTTGTTGTGCTTGATTTACAGAATAGTTGAAAGTAGTTTAAGTGGGTAAAGTAAGTTAAGATTTATTTAAGGTGATGTTAGAAATAATTTTGTTATGCATGTTAGTAGTTATTTAGCTATGTTTTTGCCCTCCTAAAATTGATGAAAATTTGTTAGAAAATATTCTGTTAAATCATATTACTTATTTTACAGAATGTGTGAACTTAATTTAGTGATAAAGAAAGTAAGAATTGTTGATAGTAAAATATTTTGTTATGCATATGAAAAAGTTATCGGAGTTGCTTTCTTGCGTAAGAAATTAATGAAGCTTGTTGCAAAATATTTTGGTTAAGTTGTGAGTCATTTTGAGCTAGTAGAGTAACGTGAGTCGTTGACGGTTATGCTTGGTGTATAGATGACATCGGTCATTTTATTCAATATGATGCATGTGTTGTTTTGCATTTCATGGCATGCTATGACACCGTTCATTGTTAGTTTAAAGTTGAAACTGAAAATTACTCAACTGAATACACCGTTGACTGGGTCATGGTGCTGCTGAATCGAGTTCTTTCCAGTGCAACCACATTTGCCTTTATGGGGGCCTTGATTCGGTCCATTAGCACGGCCTCTGGTCGGTGCCTCCATCTAGGGAAGGTTATGTCGTGTTTGCCCTGGCCCGGCAAGTAGACATAATCTTGTGTGCTCGTTGATGAGATTATGGTACCGAGTCCCCAAGTGGGAGTGTCCCCGAGTGGGAGTTTGACCACGACGGTGGTCGGTGTGTCTTTGGTAGACACGGGGCCACCCAGGACCAGCTCGTTGGGGATTTGTGTCGGAGTGGCCGGGAGAGTGTTGTGGCAATGGAGGGGTTTCGTCGGAATGCCGTTGGTCCACCCGAATGGGAGTGCGAGGCCATGGGTTCCGTGGTGTGGGTATTGTGTGCTACCTCTGCAGAGTATATAATCTATCGATAGCCGCGTCCACGGTCACGGAAACCTCGTAATAGGTCCCACCATGAGTCAACGAATAATAAAAATTGCATACTAAGCTATAAACTTTGCATTGTTGAGGATGGCAGAAAGGCCATCAAGGAATTTGGGACCAGATATTGGTCGTGGTTGTGATCGCCGTAAGGATCCCGAGTCATGTTGTTAAAGACCATGTTGGTGGTGTGTTTTACCACATTGGTGGTGTGTTTTACCACATTGGTGGTGTGTTTGTGATCTGCGGATGATCATGGTTGGTAAGTTGTCCCGAGGGACGTTCGAGCATGATCATAGCATGTTGACATATAGTGTTGCATTTTTAATTGGTTAAATATCATGGTATTGTTTGTCATTATGATTATGCTTGTTGTGAGCTTGCAAGTACATTCAATGTACTGGCCTGGCGTGTCATGCCAGATTTCAGGAAAGTCTCGTTGGAAAGGAGTGTTGTTCGAGTCTAGATCGTGTCCACATCGGTGTCCCTGTGATATGGAGCTTCCGCTATGATGTTATTCCGCTGCCACGTAGTTGTTCGGATCGAGGCCCCTTTATGTTCACTAAATAATGTACATATTGTTCAGCCGCACAGAGTGTGCCGCTTGGCCTCGACCGCTGTTGTAATATGAACTCTGTTCCGCTAGCATCAATAAAGCGGTTGTTTTCTGTACCAATATGTTGTGTGTTGCCAGAAGACATGGTCTCTGGGCTGGCAATGCAGGGTAAACCGGTCGCTCTGAGCCGGGGTGCCACAATGATTGGTATCAGAGCGTACCGATCATATACCACACTAGACTACGACGTGTTTATCGGACACTAAGGCGAGTAAATTTGAGTGCTGGTAGCAGTTATAGCTGGTTGTTGCATTCTAGTCATTTGATTATTATTGTTATGCTAACCTGCTAATGGTTGTGAGTGTAGATGGCTCCGGTGCCGCATCCGTGCCAGTTGCAGCTGATGCCGTACACGTCGCCGCACCTTCTTCGCAACGTGTGGCGTCGGCTGTACCCTCACGGAGACGAACCAGTCTACCGTGTGTACCGGGAGCGTCTAGCAGACTTAATGTATGAGTATCACGCAGTGGTTACTCTGCGCACCAGTTCCGATTTCGGCTCTTACACTTGCACTTCTCGGAGCGGTTACGCCTCCACCGCTTCTCAGGCTGTCCAGTTTGCCGCATTTGATGTCCTTGTTGAGCTTCGTTATACCGAGGTTCAAATGCAGCACCACCCAGGTTTCTATTACTACCCTTCTCTGCACGACAATGGTCATGTCCGTTTTCCTCTCGTTAACCCGGAGTCTAATTGTGTTGCTAGCCATCTTGCTCGCTATATCACTGCTAGCTATCTGATGATCCACGAGTTGGCTCAAGAGTTGACTCGTGCCCGTACTGCTTTAGCCGCTACCTTGGTCACTACTAGATTCACCACTACTCCGTCCTCACTGAGATTTACCCCTTATGTCCCAGTTAGCTCTAGCTCCCCTATTTCGCCGGTTACACCCCCAAGTAGCACAGGCGTCTCGGCCGTGAACCCTCTCAGTGCTCCTGCCGAGTGGGTCTCACTTCTTGCTACTCCTGCAGCCCCGATGCTTCATCCTACCCCTGCCCCTGAGGGAGAGCCCTTGAGGCAGCGTCGTCGCGTTACCTTTAACCCGGAGGTTTCCGTTAACCACGTCAGTTCGGGATCTGAGACCGCTTCAGGGGGGGACACCGCAACACCAACAGAGCAGTAGTGTCTTTGAGTATTCGCAGTCGTCTAGATGGTGTACGGATGTACTTGTACGAGTCATGATGCTTCCTGTATGAGAGTAGTGGAACCAGTCAGGTTGTTTAATTTTCATGTATGAGTCTATGTATAATTATGTTGGGACTTTAATCGCCGTATTTTCTTCGCTCTTTTGTCTTTTTCGAGAATTTTTGCTGACTTTTCCCTAATTTTATTCTTGGATGTCTCTCATCTCGATTGCGTTGTCTTTGGAAAAATACTCAATAGGATGACACGAGGAGGCAGCAGTAGGAACGTTCGTGAGGGAACTCCTGTTCATCGTTCCGCACGACAGGCAGGATATTCTCCCGAGCCGTACGTTCAGCCACCACCTCCACCGCCTGATCCTCCCTCCACCGAGCAAGTTCTGCGTATGTTTGAAGATAAAAGGAACAATGATCTGATCGAAATATTGAGAAGTGTTCAAGCTATAGTTGGACAAAATGGAAATCAGAATGGTCATCACTCAAAGCTGTCAGATTTTCAGAGGACCAATCCACCCAGTTTCAGTCAGGTTGTTGACCCATTGGATGCAGACGATTGGTTGCGCACCATGGAGAAAAAGCTTGAGATCGCCCGTACTGAAGGAAATGATAAAGTCCCATTTGCAACCCATTACCTTGAAGGCGCAGCTGCCATATGGTGGGAAAATACAAAAGCCATGTGGCCGATTGATCAGGAAGTCACCTGGGAAAAATTCAAGGATAAGTTCCACAAGTATCACATCCCTACTGGAGTTATGAAGGCCAAGCAGCGTGAATTTCTCGCGCTCGTCCAAGGAAATCAATCTGTGGCTGAGTATCTGCAAAAATTCATCATTTGGCCCGTTACTCTCTGTATGACGTGGCCACTGAAGACAGGAAGATTGACAGATTTCTTGGAGGTCTAACTCCACAACTCCGGTGTGCTCTCAGCATGTTTGATTTCACCGATTTCCAAACTCTGGTAGATAAGGCGTTCATTGCTGAACGGGAGCACAAGCTTATATCAGATAATAGGCCTGCTAACAACGACAACAAGCGCAAGTTTGAGCCAAAGAAGGATGGACAACCTGTGCAAAAGGCTCGTACCTGGCAGCAGACTCAGGTGGAATACATGCCAAATTGGCAGCAAAATGTTTACAGGACCACCACTCAAGTCAAGAATATTGTAATTAGTCCAACACATGAGGAGCGCCAGCGCAATAATTCTTGTTTCATTTGCGGGCAGCCTGGACATTATGCCAAACAGTGCCCCAAGAACCACAAGGTAAATGCCCTGAGCAGGCCACAAGTCAACTTTATGGAGTCAGGGCCAACCTAGCAAAACTTCACTGGGCACGTGAATCATATCTCCGCCGATGAAGCCCAAGAGAAGCCAAAAGTCGTCATTGGTATGTTTTCTGTTAATGACATACCTGCAGTAATTTTATTTGACTCTGGGCTTCCCATTCTTTTATTTCTCGGAGTTTTGCCGCCCAAAATAATTTTCCTTGCACAATTTTGGGCAAAAATATGCTGGTACAAACCCCGACATATATAATCAAGAGCAATCTAGTCTGCCATGATCTGGAGATCAATATCAACGGGGTCCACTTTCCAACATCACTGATAATCATTGAGTCTGAACAGTTGGATATTATATTGGGTATGAATTGGCTGACCAAATATCAAGTTTGCATAAACTACGCAACCCGAGAAGTCAATTTGACCAGTCTGAGTGGGCAGCTCACCAAATTCTATGCTCGCAAGCATGTACCCTAGCCAGAACTAGTTTGCACCGCTATGACTTAATTGGAATTTATTCCTGTGGTCAGTGAGTACCCTGATGTGTTTCCAGAAGAACTGCCAGGCATGGCACAAGATCGGGAACTGGAATTTGCCATAGATCTTGTGCACGGAACCGCACCGTTATACAAGAAGTATTACCGGATGCCCTCATCAGAATTAGTGGAACTAAAGAAATAGTTGACAAATTACTCCACAAGGGTTATATTCGTCAGCTCTACACCATGGGGGTCACCTGCAATTTTCGTGGGCAAAAAGGATGGCAGTCTCCGTATGTGCATAGATTACCGTCAGCTGAATGAGGTCACCATCAAAAATAAATACCCACTGCCAAGGATTGATGATCTGTTTGATCAGCTCAGTGGGGCTAAAGTATTCTCAAAAATCGATTTACCGACCTGATATCATCACCTCAAGATTAAAAAGGAACATATTCCTAAGACCGCATTCACTACACGATACGGTCTTTACGAATATACTGTGATGTCCTTTGGTCTCACCAATGCCCCTGCCTTCTTCATGCATATGATGAATAAAGTGTTCATGGACTTCCTCGACAAATTCGTGGTAGTCTTTATCGACGACATCCTCAATTACTCCAAGAGTGAAGAAGAGCATAAGGATCACCTCCGAGCAGCATTACAACGGCTCCGCAACCATCGGTCATACGCCAAGTTCAGTAAGTGCGAATTTTGGCTCAAGCAAGTTGGGTTTCTCGGACATGTACTATCCGCCGAAGGTATAGCCGTGGACCCGAGCAAAGTAAAGGATGTGCTCGATTGGGTACCGCCCACGACTGTAACACAGATCCAGAGTTTCCTCGGATTAGCTGGATACTATCGTCATTTCATTGAAGGGGTTTCCACAATTGCTAAACCTATGACGGAACTGGTCAAAAAGGATATAAAGTTTGAGTGGACAGAGGACTGTGAGAAGAGTTTTAATAAGCTAAAGACGCGTCTAACAACCGCACCCGTATTGACTCTTCCAGACATTTATTGCAGCTTTGATGTGTACTGCGATGCCTCTAGACAAGGTATTGGTTGCGTATTGATGCAAGACAACAAGGTAGTAGCCTATGCATCACAACAACTAGGACCACATGAGGGAAATTATCCTACTCATGATTTGGAATTGGCTGCAGTGGTTCATGCATTAAAAATTTAGAGACACTATCTCATTGGAAAAAGGTGCCAAATTTTTACCGACCACAAAAGCCTCAAGTACATCTTCACTCAGCCAGAGTTAAATCTCCGTCAGCAAAGATGGTTAGAGTTGGTCAAGGATTATGACCTTGGAATAAATTACCATCCAGGCAAGGCCAACATCGTTGCCGATGCGCTCAGTCGAAAGCCCGTCAGCTTAAATGTCATGTTAAAATCATTGCCTACCAAACTTCAGGAGGAGATCGCTTAGCTCAACTTCTTCATCGTGAATGCCGGCCTCACTAATATTTTGGAAGTTACCCCCACACTTGAGATGGAAATCCGCAAGGCCCAGCAAAATGACGCCGAGCTACAAAAACATGCAAGGCAGCCCCCAGATTTCTTCAAGGACAACTTCGGTACCCTCCGATAGCGTGGATGAATTTGTGTACCAAATCAACCGGACTTGAAGAAGAAAATCTTGTCAAAAGCACATGAATCCTCATATTCCATTCATCCGGGAGGTACGAAAATGTATGAAGACCTTAAATAAACATTCTGGTGGGATGGGATGAAGAAAGACATTGCCTATTTTATAGCCTGTTGCGACATATGCAACAAGGTGAAAGCAGATCATCAGAAGCCAGCCGGACTTCTGCAACCACTGCCAGTTTCACAATGGAAATGGGATGATGTTTGCATGGATTTCATCACCGGATTGCCTAGGACTCAACAAGGCAAAGACGCAATCTGGGTTATAGTGCACACCCTCACCAAGGTTGCTCACTTCATCCCGATCAGCACCAGATACAGAGCAGATGAACTTGCACAACTGTATGTATCCGTAATCGATCTGCATGGAGTACCCCGGACTATCACTTCCGACCGAGGTTCTTTGTTTACCTCCGCTTTCTGGTCCTGTCTCCATCAAGCCTTGGGGACAACACTGAAATATAGTACTGCTTATCACCCTCAAACGGATGGTCAGACAGATCGAGTAAATCAAATACTCGAAGATATGTTGCGAGCCTGTGTGCTAGCCAACGGGGCGAAATGGGAAGATTGCTTGCCATACGCCGAGTTCTCGTATAACAACAGTTTCCAGACCAGTCTAAAGATGTCACCATATGAAGCTCTATATGGTCGTAAGTGCCGCACTCCTCTAAATTGGCCTCTAGTTGGAGATAGCCATATCTTCGGAACCGATCTCATGATGGAGGCTGAGAGACAAGTCAGGGAAATCAGAGACTGACTGCAATTGGCCAAATCCCGTCAGAAGAGGTATTATGATGCAAAGCACCGGCAGGTCAGTTTTGAACTCGGAGAACTCGTGTACCTCCGAGTCACTCCTACGAAAGGAGTTAAGCGATTTCAGACTCGTGCAAAGATGGCACCCAGATTCATTGGTCCATTCCCAATTATGTCTTGAGTGGGTATAGTTGCATACCAACTGGAACTACCCCCGGAGTTGTCAGATATACACAATGTGTTCCATGTTTCACAATTGAGACGATGCATATCCCCGCCAGAGAAAAGGACTGCAATGGTTGAGATAGAATTGGCAAAGGATTTAACTTATGAAGAAAGACCGTTCAAAATTTTGGATTAAGTGGAAAGGGTCACTCACAGCAAAGTCAGAATTTTTTTCAATGTTCAGTGGGAGCATCACACAGAGTCAGAAGCAACTTGGGAGCAGGAAGAATTCCTTAAGGGTCAATATCCAGAGTGGTTTTCCCAGGTGAGGGAGTCCTGGATAAGGGGGTATCCGGACAGCCGGACTGTATACATCGTCCGGACTATTGAAGCGTGAAGATACGAGACTCAAGACTTAGACCCGTGTCCGGATGGGACACTCCTTGGCGTGGAAGGCAAGCTTGGCTATCCGGATATTGTGTTTCCTTCCTTGTAACCGACTCCATGTAAACCCTAGCCCTCTCCGGTGTCTATATAAGCCGGAGAGGATGGTCCTTTGAAGGCCGATCACATTTACAATCATACTATCATAGGCTAGCTCTTAGGGTTTAGCCTCTATGATCTCGTGGTAGATCTACTCTTGTACTACCCATATCTTCAATATTAATCAAGCAGGAAGTAGGGTTTTACCTCCATCGAGAGGGCCCGAACCTGGGTAAACATCTGTGTCCCTTGCTTCCTGTTACCATCAGCCTTGACGCACAGATCGGAACCCCCTACCCGAGATCCGCCGGTTTTGACACCGACATTGGTGCTTTCATTGAGAGTTCCTGCAATAGCCGCTGCTGTGGGGCTCGATGGCTCCTTCAATCATCGTCAACGACACGGAGACTTTTCTCCCCGGACATACTTTCGTGTTCGGCAGCGTTGCACTGCGGGCCAATTCGCTTGGCCATCTGGAGCAGATCGACGACTATGCCCTGGCCTCCAGATCCGATCCGCAAGCCTGAACTACGCGGCTGACCTTCGCAGAGACTTGATCTCCGGCGGGTTCGCGCCTGCGCCAGGAGCACCGGACAGCCACGACGGGCATGGCTTTGACCTGTTGTTGGGCAACACTCGGTATATTACCCCTGCAGTAGCCACGGACTCAAATCCGGAGCGGGCTGTGTCGCCTAAGGACGGAGGGCTAGACTTCGTCCCGCAGGCTGCACACTCATCGGCGATGGAGCCGAACACGGGTCTCACCTCTACGGTGGCCCGTGACGTTGGACCCCCGGATTCGTATCCGGTTGTTGGTTCCAGTCCGCGCACCCTTGAGCCTACCGAGCCAGGTCGGACCCCGATAATGGAGTTCACTGCTGCGGATATCTTCCAGCACTCGCCTTTTGGCGACATGCTGAACTTGTTAAAACCCCTCTCTTTGACAGAAAATCTCGGGCCGAATTATGTCCGGCTGGAGTGGGAAGCAGGCGACGAGGAATCTCGTTACCCACCCACCACCCACTTAATAGCCACGGTCGATGATTTAACCGACGTGCTCGACTTTGACTCCGGAAGCATCGACGGTATGGGCGATGATGCAGGAGAAGATTTAGAATCTATGGGCTGCCGGACTTCCGCCCCATCACGCGACATATACATGGTGGACACGCCCAAGAAGGACAAAGGCGACAAGCCGGAAGATAAAACCCCTGGGCAAAAGCCAAAGCGACGGCGCAGACGCCGTTCCAAGTCCAGCAACAGTAAATATAGCGGCAAGAGCGCCAGAAGGATCGATACTCCGGTCAACCCCGAAGGCAAAAACGACCATACGGAACCAGCGATGGAGCAGGACGAGCCAGGTCACGCCAAACAAAGTTCGGAGCAGACGCCCGAGGACAATGATCCAGAAGGACGAGATCATCAAACCGGCAGAGAACAAGAAGACAGTCCGGACGACGATGAATTCACCATTCCGGAAGAACGCGTGGAACGAGATAACCTCCCCAGAAAGCTTATGGCCACAACAAGAAGTCTGAAGAAGCAGAAGCAACGGCTTAAAACCGCGCAGGATATGCTCAATCGAAGATGGAATAAAGTGCTAGACACTGAAGAAAGATATGGCGACTATCGCCACACAAAGAGCTATCCAAAACGCAAGCTACTGCCAAAATTCGACGACGAGGCCGTTCCACCAAATAGTAACACGACCAGGAGGCCAGACACACCACTTCACAACGGCAACAAAGCAGCTACCGATGCTGCACACGATCTACGTAAGAACCAGGATAAGAAAGCTGGCGCAACAAGGTCCATCTACGGATCTAAAGGACACACCCTGGTGAGGGACTATGGTCATCAAAACGATTATACCAATCAAATACCAGTTCAGAATAAACACTAGACACAGCAACAGCCAATGGCATGCCACAGCACGTCCAGACACAGAGGGGCTGCTCACCCCCTGTGCTTTACCGAAGAAGTACTGGACCATGAATTTCCACAGGGCTTCAAACATGTGAACATAGAGGCATACGACGGAACGACAGACCCAGGGGTCTAGATAGAGGACTTTATCCTGCATATACACATGGCTTGTGGGGATGACCTCCACGCCATCAAATACCTTCCCCTCAAACTAAAGGGACCAGCTAGACACTGGTTGAAAAGCCTCCCCGAAAATTCAATTGGGAGTTGGGAGGAACTCGAGGATGCTTTCAGGGCCAATTTTCAAGGGACTTATGTCTGGCCTCCGGACGCTGACGATTTAAGCCACATAATCAACAACCCGGAGAGTCCGCCCACAAGCTTTGGAACAGATTCCTCACTAAGAAGAATCAAATTTTCGATTGTCCGGATGCCGAAGCCCTAGCGGCATTCAAACACAGCATCCGCGGCGAGTTGCTCGCCAGACACCTCGCCCAAGAAAAGCCAAGGACAATGGCAGCCTTAACAAGTCTTATGACCCGTTTTTGCGTGGGTGAGGATAGCTGGCTAGCCCGTAAAGGCACCAGCGACCCCAGCACATACGAAATAAGGGATGGCAACGGGAAACCACGACGTAATAAAAACAAACGCAAAAACAAGGAAGAGAGCCCGGATAACACAATAGTTAATGCCGGATACAGGGGCTCTCGACCTAAGCCATCTAAAGGCAGTAAAGAAGGACCGTCCGGTCTTAACAGAGTCCTGGACAGACTATGCCAAATACATTGCACCCCTGATAAACCTGCGAACCACACGCACAGAGAGTGCTGGGTCTTCAAGCAGGCCGGCAAATTAAATGCCAAACACAAGGGAAGGGAGACACCAAGTGAAGACGAGGACGAACCTTGCCAGCCGAACACTGGGGGACAGAAAAAATTCCCACCAGAGGTTAAAACAGTGAACATGATCCACGCGACTCGCACATCCACAGGAAAGCACGAACACGCACATAGAGGCGCGCGCGATACAGAGCCCATCGTACCCACACCCAGCTACTGGATGTCTCACCCGATCACTTTCGATCGCCGGGACGGCCGAACTAGTATTCGGCGCGAAGGATCAGAGGCCTTGGTGCTCGATCCAATAATCGATGGATGCCATCTTACCCACGTCCTCATGGACGGCGGCAGCAGTCTCAATCTAATATATGAGGACACTGTCCGCAGAATGGGGATAGACCCATCCAGAATTATGTGACACCCCAAAAATTTTAACCTTGTTTTGTTAAAATCTTGCCAGGATTTTTTTTATTTTTCTGGATTTATTCTTGATTTCAGAGCCTCTATTTTTCCCTAGTTGTGGAGTTTCCACCCTGGTAAAAAATTTCCAATTATATTTGGGCTTGTTTAAACTCTCAAATAAAACAATTCTTTTATCAGTGGGATTATCTATATAACTATTTTCCCCTGAGCTTTATTTCTCTAAATTGGTTTTTCATAAGTTTAGGGTCCCATTTGCACTACAACCCTTTGATAAATTCATTTAAAAATCCCACCAAAATTGGAGATGTCAGGTGATGTTTTTAAATCACTTTTATGCAAAAATATCTTTTATTCATGAAATATTTTGAGCTCTACACCCAATTTTCTTCTCTGGTCCAGTGGGCAATTTTGCACTACAACTCAGTTAAATACTTCTTTCTAGCCTCCACCAAAAGTAGGGGATGTTGTTGGTAGCATATGTTTCAACTTTATGCAAAAACCCAGTGATGTTATTTGAAAATTTTGAGTGAATCAACCCCATCTTCATTCTAGTCCAACATGATGGTTTGTATAGCATCCATATTCTTGCTTGCTCTTTGGCCCTTGATTCTTTCCCCTACTTGTAGACCACCCTACAAAACACCTAAATCCAGGAGCATGCAACCATTGGAATAATTTTGGTCCATGAGATGATGCCATTTACCTCCTGTCCAGAATTGAAGTTTTGCAAAACTTGCACTAACAAGTTTGTGCTCTGTACAAATTAACCTCACCACCCTCTTGTGCATCTAAAGACACTAGGATCTGGAAGTTTTGGCCACTCCAAGAAATACCTAAGTGAGCTTGGCATTTTGTCAAACACCTTATGGGCATGATCTGTTTTGACATGAGTTTTTGTTTACACTGTGAACTTAATCCCCTGACCAGACCAGCATGTCCAATGGTTTTGCCTTAGACTATAACCCACCCTGCTAACTTTCTTGTGGTTTGGAGCCCCCTAACATGCCATAGCATTTCGTCGAGCACGTCCCGTGCGTGCTCTGGGCGCGAGCAGAGCACGCGTATTGCACGTGTGCAGCGCCCGAGCCGACGCGGTCGCCCCTGGTTTGCCACCGCTCTGCAGAGCCGCGCCACACGCTCCCCTCCTCACCGCAACGCGCCAGCAGACCCTCGCCACGTCTCCAGCAAGCCAAGCACTAGCCGCCACGGCCGCCCGACAACCCTGCTCAGGTCGGCGCCGCCCGAGCCTCCCCCTCTCGCCACCTGCCCCCTGGAGCTTCGCGAGCTTATCCGCAAGTCGTCCTCTAGCTCGCGTCGCTGCCACGTCGCCTTGCAGCACAGAATGGCGGTTCGCCGTCATCCTTATTGTCGACCGCCTCGGGACCGACCTCCACCGCCTATAGAAGGGCCCCGGAGCTCAATCGAATCCTCAAGCAACCTCAAATTTCCCCCCTAGAGCTACCATGGCCAGCAGTCGAGGAGAGGAAGGCCATCTTCCCCGACTCCGGCCGGTTCGGCCGCCGCCAAGTCCCGGCCAATTCCGTCGCAACCAAGGCACCTCCTGGAAATCCAGCGCCACCACCGAACGCCACGTGATCGTGCGGAGCCGCCCATCGCCTCAGCCCCGACCGAGAGCCACCATAGCCCAGGACCCCAAATCCACCCGAATGCCTTCTCCGCCGCGAAGCTCGTCGCCGGCGACTCCGTCCATGTCGGCGACCATGGAGGGTACCCACGAGTTAGTCTCGACCTCGTGAGCACACCCATGTTCTCAGATCACCAAGGGACGCCTCCGTGAGCCGGCAATCCTCGACTGAGCTCCGACTCTCATCGGAGGGGGCGACGCTGTGGCGTGGGCCAGGTCAAACCTGACTGATGGGCAGGCGGGCCCACCGTCAGTGACCCAGCGCCGGTCCACGCAGGAGTAAGTGGAAGCGCATTTCCAGAATACGCCTTCGACGCGTACGTTTTCGAAACGTTTTATTTTCTTTTTCTGTTTTATTTAAAAATCAAAATTTGACTAAACTTTGACTGGCTATGTCTTTTTAAATAAAACTCCAAATAAGTTGATTCCTTTTCCTACCTCTCTCAAATATTGTCTAGTTTATTTTCGTATTTTTTTCAAAATTTTCCAAGCAACTTCTTTGTGCTGTTTTCAAACTATGTGATAATTTAAATATTTCCAAAAATAGGATTTCTTGGAGAGAGGAGAAAACTTTCGAAGTGTTGGAATGCAACCTGACTCTCCCCACCTTGAAGGCAAGCATCCTGAACCATGGCATAATATTGTTGGTGTGTTAGTTGACGCGGTTATAACACCACCTTACTTCGGAAAAACTCGTTATTTTATGTGGAGATGTGATCTTTTGCATGAATGCATATTAGTGATTTTCCTTGCTGTTGGAAATGAATATACTTGTGATGGTGATCATCCTCATGTGCCTTGCATGCATGCCGGAAAGGAATCCGGGAAGGCCTCTGCCTTGGGTAGGCGTGAGCTTGTCGCCGGTCTCCATTGGGACGGTTATGTCCGATATGGCATAGTAAGGTATAATGAGCGGTGATCCTGTTGGTTGAAATATGTTTGTTTTACATATCATGCAGGTAATACTTAAGCCTCCTGAGTCGGCCATAGATCGAGTCTTGTTCCAGTAACCCCATACTTGTTTCGTGCTGCCACTTGTCCCTGCCGTAGGTAGGGTATGGTTCAGTAAGTTTTCAACCCTTGTCTTGGCACACACCGCATGTGAGAGGCGGGGTGGAAGATACCGGCTACATCCGGTAGGCATGCCACCTGGTCCGGGAGCATGGGTGTTTCCAGTTGGGACCAAGAGGGGGGCACCCCTTAGAGCGCGCGATAGAAATTTGATCCCATGCTACGCAAGGTTGTAGCCTCCCCACTTAGAGTTTTGCTTAACAAGTGTCGTGGGTGATTCCAAACACGAGTAAAGTTAAGCTGGTGTGTGCAAGTCAGGCGTGTTTTCGACTAAAAGACCGTAGACGGAATTAGTCCCGATGGACTAAAGAAATCCGTTACTCGTGGGTAAAGAGTACACCCTCTGCAGAGGTATTGAAACCTATTAGAAAGCTGTGTCCATGGTTAAGGGCTACAGTCTGGGTCGGGTCAAGTGTCGGTCTTAGTGTCGGTCTTCGGAGGAGAAACTGCTAAACCAGAACATGGATCATGAATTGTGACTTGTGTTGATTATGATGATTATGATTATTTCTATCATGGACTAATTATTGCCATTACTTGATTTATTGAGTATCCCTGGGACGGTTCTACGTCCTGGATATTCACTATAGTCGTTTATTTTATAAGCCCTTTATGTGGCGTCGCACAGACGCCCGACTGTGGCATACTTGTTATTTATTTACCATACAAGCCCGGTATGTGGCGTCATGCACGCTCGATCGCGGGCATGCTTCATATCATGGTCCTTTCGAGGCGTCGCTTCAGACACCCGATCGGTGCATGTTATTTCTACCCCATTATTTCATATCCATGTTGCATATAAATAACCTGCCTGCATGCACCAGAGATTTTATTTTATGACTGACGATGTGATCATAGAATGTTTCAGCACACGATTATCATTTATATTATACCCGTGTTCATAATGTTTCCGAGTACATTCAAAGTACTCACTGGCTTGTCCCTGGCTATTGTCTTGGCCAGATTTCTTGCATGGAGAGGAGCGTTGCGATGACCGCCCCAGAACCTAAGCAATGGTGATAGCAGCCTCGCGAAGATAGGAGTTAACCCGGTCAGCTGTTCCTACGGGAAATGGAGTCCATAGACCGTGGTGAACCACAAACCGCTTCCGCCACCAAACCACTAGAAACCATTTGTTGTACTCACAGGCCAGAGTGGTCTTGTACTGCATATTATGTAATTTTGCTTGGAATTTCTATATCAAGTTAGTGCCTCATCAGCTAACATTAATCCTGGGGCTGATGAGCACAACGGCCATTTCGTGGAAATTAATACCCGGAAAACCGATCGCGAAAAATTAGTCATAACAACACCACCTTTGAAGGGGTGATACCAGGCGTTGAAGCATACAACAGGGGGTCCATCATACTGGAGGTCACATTCGGCTCTCCAGGCAACTCCAGAAGCGAAGAACTACTCTTCATCATCGCACCCTTCCAAAGCAACTATCATGCATTGTTTGGAAGAACAGCCTTCGCCCGATTCAACGCATTGCCGCACTATGGCTACCTTACACTCAAGATGCCCGGTCCACGTGGTGTCATCACCGTTAGCGGAATAACAGAGCGCTCTTCACGCGCAAAGGAATACGCGACGGCCCTAGTGGTCAGACTATAAGCGGCCTCCAATATCACAAAAACATGATTGGTCGTTATGACCACAGACACAGTTAGACGAGTCCGGTATCCCAGATAACATTAAATCAGGGCATCGCATATGTAATCCCTTATAGGACACCATGGGCTATAAATATTCGATAAAGCCCCACAATTGGCTCAACCTTATTAGCCGGCCAATATCTTATACTTTTAACATCCATCGCATACTTACGTTGTACTTTCCTACGAGTTCTCTTGTTTTACAGACAACATTCGTGTGATGCCCTTCCAGGATACGGCACAACGGAGACAAAGCCGCAGACGTGCAGCAGGGCCCCGCTCAACATGTTTCTTTTTAGATTAAGCCCCTGTGTAAACCTTTTCTATTGCCTCTTGTTGTTTAACCATCCCATGGGTTGCATACCCACAGAGGATACTGTCGTTATTAGCATTTTGCCACGACAGACTTACGCACGTACCTGGAAACACAGGGTTTATAATGAATGGGCATTCTTGAGCTCATCATCTATCATAAAGTCCGAATACCTTCGGGAGTGTTCGGCGTCACGAGTTTGGCCTTATATGCATCAGCTCTGAATCATGTCTTTGGTCAAATGTTGGGTTTTCCCGGCTCCTGGGTTTGCCGCCTTACGTTCCGTTATTATCGGATAAGGTGGCCAAAGGAGAACTACTGCGATTGTGCCCTGGTTATTCCAGATGAGCACCTCAGTAAAGAAAGCCGAAAACTGACTGTCATGATACAGCGGGAGACTGATAAACCACTCGAAGACTTATCGGGATCTTTAGGATCCCTCCGCATTAACGAAGGACCGTTTCCCGGTCATGTACACACGCGCCTATATTCGGATGCAAGCGAAAGTACCAGGGGCTACATAGTAGCCCCACCATCAAACTCCCATGGCCAAGCAAAAGCGTTATAGCTATATAGTCCGGTTGCCTAGTTCGACGTGCGATCACCTCCTTAATGGACCAAGACGTTGGATCAGGTGTGACTATGCATATTTTTCTTCCTCGAACACCCCCGCATTATATGCGTGGGGGCTGAAGCCAACGACTGCTAACTTTCGAATCACATATTCATATATATATATATATAAACGGCCTCACACGGGACATAGTCATATTTTCAGGCAAAACAGTATAAATATCGCATCATAATCAAAATAAACATTGTTTTTTACAATGATTCGATTCATCACTCGAACAACACACCCTTCGAGCACTGCGCCTCTATTAGGCGGCCACCTTCGGTGACCTGTGCCAAGTAGTGCTCGGCCGGATATTGGCCCCCCGCCGAATCCTGGGTCGCTATAATGGTGGCCTCCATATCCGTCCAATAGGTTTTGACGTGGGCAAGAGCCATCCGAGCACCCTCTATGCACGCCGACCTTCTCATGGCATCGATCCGAGGCACGGCCCCAAGGAATTGTTGCACCAAGCCAAAGTAACTATCTGGCTTAGGCCCCTGTGGCCAAAGATGGTCTATTACAGACTGCATTGCAAGTCCGGACAGCCTGTGAAGCTCCGCTATAGCAGCCATTTTGTCACTTAATGACAGCGGGCTGAATTGCGACCAGAAAAGCTTCTCCACTTCCTTGTCACCCTAATCTTCGAGGAATTTGGCAGCGTCAGCTGTACTCTTCGCCAAATCTGCATACGCGTCCGCAGGACTCCAGCGTCCATCCAGGGGAGCGTACTTCGGATCGAAAAACTTCGTCCGTAGCAAGAAGGAGCCCCCACCCGCGATTTTTCCGGCTTGTTGAAGCTCCTATCGTGCACCCTTGAGTTTGGTGCGTATCTCCTTGGTGTCATTCAGTGCCTTGTTCAGATCGGCCGAACTATCTTTATGCTCCTTTTTAAGGAGCTCATACCGGTCAGCGGCAATTTTTAACTCAAGAACCATTTCGGCCGATCTAAAGGCTTTTTAAGTATACTTCACTACATACCTCAAAGCCTCTAAGCAGGCTTGTAAACGCTTCATTCAAACCGCTTGTAGCGGATGAAATTTTCTTAAGCACTTCACTCATAAGTGGGCGGTGCTCCTTCGGGAGCGTAGCTCGCTCCAGTACGCCAGTCAGTACGTCCGGCCGGACATCAAACTGTGTCGGACCCTTGCCATCGCCCCCCGTATGAGCCAAACGCTCCGGGCTCAGGGCGGCTGACGCATTGGCTTCCGGCTTCGGCCGATCCGGACTCCTCCGTGATGACACCTCGGTGTTGCCCGCTTCATGAGTCAGAGAGGCAGGTGGGGTCTCACTCTCCATCATCTCTGGAGGAAGGTCCCCCGAAGACGAACTCTGTCGGGAAGAGCTGCTAGCCGGACTGCAAAAGACGAATCCTGGTTATTAATCTAGGAGAGACACAATACCTTCAAATTAAACGATTGACTTACGGCTCGGTGGAGGGCTGGCCCGTTGGTGGGCATGACGCGGTGAGGGTGCCCGTCGGGGCAATGCCCCCTGGGGAGGGATTTTTCCCTAGATTGGGCATCTGTGCCTCCAAGTCTTTAGAGGCAGCCCTCTTATTCCCGCGCGGGGATGAGGCCGTGGCCTCCCTTTCCGGACTATCCTCTCAGGGGAGGTAGTAATTCCCCTGGTCTGGATGCGTAATGTGTGAAGTTCAGCTTCACCGCCCTTTCCTTCACCTTTCCCCGAGGGGATTTTGCTGAGCGCCCGGCCAAGCATCTTGGCGATGGTTGGACCAGGCGAGCCTTCGGGAAGTAGCGCCGGACACCTGATTCTCTCCGCCTTGGTAAGCCATTCTTGGCCGCGGAGGGTTTTCCAGAATAATGATTATGACAAATATAAACAAAGTGTCCGGCTTTAAGGTTACTTACTTGGGCATCTAGGCGGTTGTAGCTTAGGCCCGCATCCTCGGTGGTCCGGACACTTTACTTGTGATCCGAAGAATAATTTACACATCCCTTCGAGCTTCACACTGAAGAAGTGTTTAATAGTCCACGGACCCTCCGGATTAAACTCCCACATCCGGAGGGGCCGACATTTGCACGGCAACATCCGACGGATTAGCATCACTTGGATATGCTGACAAGATTTATGTCCCTCTCAAAAAGCTCCCGGATGCGGTTCTGCAGTACTGGTACATCGCCAGCAGGCCCCCAATTTCATCCTACGTCGGTCCAAGATGCCAACTGTGACGGGGGGCCCGAGCGGAACTCGGGGGCGGCTACCCACTTTGAGCCTCTGGGAGCTGTGACATAAAACCATCTCCGTTGCCATAAATCGGATACTTCTGGGAAAGAACCCTCTGGCCATGGGGTTTCGGCGTTCCTGCTAATTACGGCACCTCCGCACTCTGCATGCCGCCCCTCGATCATATTCGGCTTCACACTGAAGGTCTTGAGCCATAAGCCGAAGTGGGGGGTAACGTGGAGAAAGGCCTCACACACAATAATGAACGACAAGATGTGGAGGATGGCGTCTGGAGCCAGACCGTGAAAATCCAATCCATAGTAGAACATTAGCCCCCTCACGAAGGTGTCGAGGGTGAGGCCTAGTGTCAGGACCCCGATTCTAAGTCACACCGATCTAGCATGTAACACCTCATATCACTTTGCGGCCTCACGCACGGTATTCCCACGATTGTCGCCTTACCATGGCCCGGGACCGTTTGCGTCTTTTGGCTCACGTATATGATAGTGTTGCTAGCATCCATATGATAGAGAACCCGGGCCGACATGGCTAGTCGTGAACCCAAAGTGGCACTAACTTACGGGGACATGCATACATGAATCAACATCGAGCATGTCGGTCAGCAGCGTGCAAATCCGGGCTATAGCACTGGGCTAACAGGACTCCGGGAACCCGGGCTGTAGCAGGCTAGGCAGGACTCCGGATGTCACCGCGTGACATTTTTCGAAGGGACGGAACCACGAACGAAGTGAATCACATGCCGCCATCAAGTGTTCCGAAGCAGTAGTGCTGGGCTAGCAGGACTCCGGTGAACCGGGCTGTAGCGGACTACTATGAGTCATGGAAGCACAAGACTACATTTCCCCATAAGAGAGGCTACCAAGGATAAACAACTAGGTTGTCGGATCCCACACATACCAAGCATTTCAATCATACACACAATATGCTCGATATGTGTAAATACAACATGGCATCACAACAAAACTCTACGACTCAAAGTATTTATTCATTAGGCTCCGAGGAGCGAGATATTACAAACATAGGTCTTATGACCCCACATTCAGAGCATACAAGTCAAAGCACATGCGGAAGCTTAACATGTCTGAGTACAGACATCTACAAATGAAAAAGGCTGAGAAGCCTGACTATCTACCAGATCCTGCCAAGGGCACAAGATCGTAGCTGAGGTATCAAGCTAAACGTCGAAGTCCACACGGAACTACTAGCGAAACTGACGTCTCTCTCTTCAAAACATAAAATAAGCAAACGTGAGTACAAATGTACCCAGCAAGACTTACATCAGAACTAACTACATATGCATCGGTATCAATAAAGGGGGTGGTGGAGTTTGACTGCAGCAAGCCAGCTTTGACTCAGTGGCTATCCTAAACTATGACTGCAAGTAACTCTTTGAGGTGGCGCACACGAGTCCACATATTCACCATATCAATACACCACTATGGATCCGCTCCCGTCTCCCTATGCGAAGGCCATCCATAGCACTCACGCTTATCTTGCGAGTTTTAGAGTATCCACTTTCACTTGTCTATGAACTGTACAGACAACCCAGAAGTCCTTTACCGCGGACACGGCTATTCGAATAGATAATGTTAATCCTGCAGGGGTGTACTTCTTCACACACGCTCTCAGCACTTATCGCCATTTACACGACATGTACTCGGCAACCTTCAAGCGGAAGCCCAGTGAGGGTGTCGGCCACGACCTGACTAACCACACAAGTCTCTTGTCCAGGTTTATCGCCTATTCGGGTTCCATCCGCAAGGAGATCCGGCCGGGTGTCGCCACGGCCCCAAACGATGTGTGCAGTGGTTCCCAAGCCCACCATCCGGGTGCCACTTGGTACAGACCCATCAGTGCCCTAGTCTGTCCCAAGCCCACCTGTACCGGGTGCCACTTGGTAGACTACTAACACTACCTACAAACACGAGAAACTAGTTGAAACTCCTGGACAGAGATCATGTTGATTAATAAGTCGAGAGGGGTCGAGTTACCGGAACCCAATGTGTGGTAGTAACTGTTCATGGATCACAAACACAGAACTCAGTTCCAGAGGACGGTTTCAATGAGACAACCCACCATGTACTCCTACATGGCCTCTCACCGCTACCTTTACCAAATCATGTTCACACACTTAGCTCTCAACAAGAGGACATGTTCACACACCTCCGATTCATCCCCGATGAATCGCACTGACACAACTCTAAGCAATAGCAGGCACGACAAACAAGCATGAATGAGTAGGCACATCAGGCTCAAACAACTCCTACTCATGCTAGTGGGTTTCATCTATTTACTGTGGCAATGACAGGTCATGCAGAGGATAAAGGGGTTCAACTACCGCAGCAAATAACAGATGAATCATTGTTGTCCTAATGCAGTAAAAGAGAGCAGAAGCAAGAGAGTGGGATTGTATCGAAATGAACAAGGGGGTTTTGCTTGCATGGCACTTCTGAAGATGGTATAGTTCTTCATCGGTGTCATCGAACTCATCGTCGCTACGTCGTCTACTGAGAGGGAACAAACGCCGGCAAACAAGGAAGAACACAATCAATGCAATGCACAATATGATGCATGATCATGATATGGCAATATGCTATGGTTTGAGCTAATGCAACTAGCAGCAGGTTAAATGGAGTTGGTTTGAATCTAAGATTCAAATTCAAACTCCATATATGACATTTCAAATGCCATTAATTCAAATTGTCATATACAGTAGCAATAAGTTGCTCAAACATGCATGAAAATGCCATAAACAGATTCCTCGTATTTTTCTGATAATTTTTCATATATAATTTGTTTCATTTGGAGTTACGGTTGAATTTATATGAATTTTAGAAGTTTAGGATATTTTCTGGAATTTTCAGATATTTCTTAAATAGAAATAATCCAGAAAAGGGGTTTATTGCGTCAGCACTACGTCATGATGATGTCAGCAGGTCAACGGGGCGGTCTAGGTCATGATGATGTCAGCAGGCCAAGCGGGAGGGGCTAGGGTGGTCTGAGTCGACGGCGGCGAGCACGCATGCGGCGGCCGGAGTTCGGGCGAGGTTGAGAATGGTGTTGTGGGGCACGGCGGGGCGAACGGCTGGGTGCTACGGCCTCCTGGAGACGCGCTGAGCACGTTGCTATGCTCGGCTATGAGCAGAAGAGGTCAGGAGCACGGGACTGCCGGCCATGGCGGACGGCGGCGCGGGAGCTCGCGGGGTACTGCGCTACGACACGCGGACGACGAGGGAAGAAGGGGGAAAGGGACCAGGGCTCACGGCGAGGTGAAGGGTGCAGACGGCGGGGCTGGGGACGACCCGGTTGGCGCGAATCGGCGCCGGCGATCTCGGTGGCCCGAGGTAGAAGACGACAACGTCGAGGGCGTTGTGGTGCTTCCCAGCTCACGTAGCACGGTGGAGTTGACGGGGACAGCGTGGCGGATCTCTCGAGCACGTTGGATGGGCGAGGGAGGGCCGGTGGCCGTGCTACAGCGGCGGCAGGTGTGTTCGATGGTGCCGCGGAGAGAGCAGAGATGGGGAAGGGGTCCAGGGGAGAGAGGGGAGAGGTGCAGGGGGGTTGCTGGGCGTCTCCGTGGCACTCGAATGGGGACGGGGAGGCAGCAGGAGGTGGCCGTGGGTCCGCGCGCAGGCGACACGCCTCTGCCTGCTGGCAGAGGTGGGTGACGACCGGCACAAGCCAGGTGAGCTGGGCCAGCACAGGTGAGGCCCAGGTGGGGTTCTCTCTCTCTCTCTCTCTCTCTCTCTCTCTCTCTCCTTTATTTTGTTTCAGTTTTCTATTTTATTCCTCTGTTTTGAATTAGTAAAATACTAATCCATTTCATAAAATCCTGGAAATAATTATGGGTGCTTTCTGAATTATTCCAGTGACCCTTAACAATTTCCAAAATTTTTGGAGCATCTAAAATATATATAGCATTTAGATAGCTCCAATTCAAAAATTATTTCAAAGTCCAAATATGTCCTGCAAAAATGTGAACCATTTTTGGTAGATGCTTCCACCTTGATCCAGAAATGATGAACATTTTTAAAGGCATTTTGAAATCATTGAAATATATTTTGGTTGAACCTATTTGAAATCCTTTTGATGCTAGGGTTTGAACAATCCCCATTTCAAGTTTAAAAGAAATTTAGACATGATGCAACAAGATGAAAACACTAGGCAGTACCACCAGCTAGGGATGTGACAACTCACCCCCACTAAACAAGAATCTCGTCCCGAGATTCAAGCGTAGGGTAAGATGAAGGGGGGGAGACGCAAGTTAAGACAATCTTCACGATCCAGGTTGCACCTCATAAGAACATTGATTCGATCACCATCCTTGTCTCGAAGTCTTGCTCCGGGAACTCCTACCAACATGACAACGAGAGGGAAAAGAAACTCTAGAAGGATCAATCTTCTCGAAGATCGAGCAACTCAGGATCATCTCATGGAATGAGACATAGAAACATCTCACAAGCTGAGACGCAAAACATGCATCAGGAGGGACGGAAGAAGCAATTTGATGAGGGTTTCAGAATAGTGAGGAAGGATTGCCATGATTCCATAACGGGGCACCTTAGGGAAGGTGACTCGTAGAATTATTCCCTCAAGTGGCAAAAAGGAATTACTGTTGATACATAGATCATTGGAACTCTTTTCACCAGCCTGAGGCAATTTACAAACGATTGTTTGAGGGAGTTCGGAGAAATGGCATACTCAGATCAGAAGGAAAACTATGGTTATAGAACAACTCGGCAAACGGGAGGCACATCCCAATTGATACCGAGTGTCGGTGTCAAAACCGGCGGATCTTGGGTAGGGGGTCTCGAACTGTGCGTCTAGGCGGATGGTAACAGGAGACAAGGGACACGATGTTTTTACCCAGGTTCGGGCCCTCTCGATGGAGGTAATACCCTTCTCCTGCTTGATTAATATTGATGATATGGGTCGTACAAGAGTAGATCTACCACGAGATCAAGGAGGCTAAACCCTAGAAGCTTGCCTATGGTTTGAGTGTTGTTCGTCCTCTGGATTAAAACCCTCCGGTTTATATAGACAACGGATAGGTTAGGGTTACACAGAGTCGGTTACAATGGTAGGAGATCTACATATCCGTAACGCCAAGCTTGCCTTCCACGCCAAGGAAAGTCCCATCCGGACACGGGACGAAGTGTTCAATCTTGTATCTTCATAGTCTTGGAGTCCGGCCGTGATGATAGTTCGGCTATCCGGACACCCCCTAGTCCAGGACTCCCACAGTAGCCCCTGAACCAGGCTTCAATGACGACGAGTCCGGCACGCATATTTTCTTCGGCATTGCAAGGCGGGTTCCTCCTCCGTATACTTCATAGAAGGTTTTGAACACCTGGATAGTGTCCGGCTCTGCAAAACAAGTTCCACATACCACCGTAGAGAGAATAGTTTTTGCACACATCTGATGACGTACTCCGCGGCATGACATCACACCACGGCCAGGCCTTTATATGAATCGTTTTTTACTGTTCCACCTCAGCGCGTTTAGCGAGGCGGTTTCCTTGGCACGTCTTATCAAAGCATAGATCGTGCCCCCTTATTCCGGGATTCTCATCAATACGAATGTGGGTAACCCATCCGCGCCATTGATTACGGCGCTTGGGAGATAAGCGAGTTTTACCAGGCTGGTGGGGGACGCATAGCTTCGTCCGTCCATATAAGGGATAAGGATCCACCTTTTCACCCTCGCCTTCTTCCTCCTTTGCTTATCCATTTCACAAGACTCGAGATCCAGCGCCCAAGTCCGCACATCCCACCTCAACCTTTCTCCAACCATGTCGAGGCGGGAGGCAGGTGGATGGCCTCCTCCGTCACGGAGGGGCACATCACAAGACCATGGCGGCCGGATATTTGTCCCGGCGACATCACAAGACAAGCTGCCCGATGCGGGCAGCTTATTCCAACCCCTGTGCCCCATGAGAGGGTGGTGTTTCTCCCCACTTCCTCCATGGACTAGGTTTTCCACTTCACCCATTTGTCCGGGGCTCATGTTCTACTCTGGCCTGGACTTCCACGACCTGGCCCCAATTTCATCCTCAACATCTCGGCGTTCATCGTCGTGTGCAAGGCCTTCCTGCATCCCGCCCACTTTGGCTTGTGGCTGAAGATCTTCAATGTCGGGCGAAGGTAGTGGGCGGCCATGTAGTCTTGAGGCGCTATGGTTGGCAAGATGGCCAAAGTCCTGTGGCTCGAGGGCGCTTTTGTGGATACAATAAAGGGGTGGCAATCGGGGTGGTTCTACATCACCGAGCCACGCGACCCCGAATGGGTGGCGGCCCCCAAATTCAGATCTGGCTTCCCCACACGGCTTCCGTCATGGAAAGAGACGGGCCTGACATGGGGGAATTCAGACGAGCTATCCGGACTCCAAACATGCGTTCGGAACCTGGTGGACAAGAATCTCAGGCTTGTCGACGTAATCCAGGTGATGCTCATCCGCCGGATTCTCCCATGCCAACAACAGGCCCTTAATTTGTGGGAGTTCGATTCGGCACATCACCGAACCTTGAGCCGGTTCTTCGAAACTACGTACGAAGATGCCTGGAAGGTGCTGTTCAAGGGTGCTGAAGCCCCAGCATCCTCTAACAAAGATCGCGGATACAGCTCGCGGCGTCAAGCCGGCGAGGTAAGTTATTTTACCCTTTACGGGACTCTTTTTTCATAGATTGACTCCATGTGGGATCTAAAACTCCCTAATCTTTGACAGGACTGGCTGAAGACGTCCGGACAGATTAACTGTCCGGCTCCTTTGTCGGAAGACCCAGCGGACGCCCAATTGACGGGGCTGCTGGCTCCGACACCCCATGTGGTGCCAGAGAAGAAGGCCAAGAAGGAGGCCACGGGAACTCGAAGGAGCTCCCGACGCCATGTGCTATCGGATTCTGAGACAGAATCTTCTCCTGAGGACGAGGAGGAGGGAAAAGAAGCTTCTCCCTCAGCGAGGGAGGAGAAGAAAAGGAAGGCCGCCCCAACTGGGGAGGCCAGAGGGTCCAAGAAGGGAAGAACCCTTCCTCAGGACTTCTCCACCAACGTCGATAGTGACGAGGAGGATTGGCCAACAAGGGCCAAGCCCCTGGCGAGATTGTAAGTGTTCGGATACCCATGACTTTTTTATCATTGCATAGTGTTCTCTAATGTCGAACAATCATGCAGCCCGCCCAAGAGCGAGCTAGGCGCTTCGACGAGCGGGTCCCTGGGTTCGTCGGAAATGGAGAGTACTTCGCTTCCGACCGCATCCTCGCCTCGCGCTGCGGACGACGCCGAGGTGGTGCCCCAAGGGGGGCCTGGTCAAGAGGAGGTGGCGCAGGAGGAGCCACAAGGCGACCTCCCGGACTCCAGGCGCATGGGGGGCAAGACCCCCAGGGGCTCTAAGCCCGACCCTTGTCCGGACTCCATGCTGGAACCTTCAGTTCCGAGTCCGGCAAGCGGTCCCTTCGTAAGAAGGGTAAGACGCCGGTGTCCTCCGTCCAACCGGTGGCACCGGATAGCTTACTGGAGGCGCTTAACAGCGCTTCCATCAAGGAGGAGCACCGCACTGTTATAAGTGCGGTGATCCGAACGATTCGATCCGCCAAGAGCGGGCTGACGAAGCTCGTACCAGCCTTCTAACGAGGCTTTGAGGTAAGTTTAGAATATGTAAAAATATTACCGCATAGACAGGTAGCCTCGATGCTTAGTTCGTGTTCGGAAAGAAAAGCCGGATTAAGGATCTAAAAAGATATCTGTGAGTCTAACATAATAATGTCAATATGGGAATGCAGGCTGCGCTGCTGACCTCTGCCGCACTGACTGCAGAGGTCAATGCATTGAAGCAGAACCTCGAGCGGTCCGAGAACGTGCTCGGACAAGCTAAGAAGCAGCTCGAGGACAAGGAAGGTAAGTAATACCTTATTAAAGAAATACCTTATAGAAAAGGTTTTGGTTGCAAAAATAACAGGAATAACTTGGGTACTTCAGGGGCCACGAGAGAGGTGGCGACCCTGAAGGAAGCGGTGTCCGTGGCCGAAAACAAAGCGGCTGCGGAACGCACCGAGCTCTCGTGGAAAAACACGAGAGTTTGGAGCGTGACTCGAAGACTCGAGAGTCCGAGCTCGCCTCGGCTCTTGAGAGTGCCAAAGCTGCTAAGGCCGAGGCCCAAAAATCCCTCCAAGAAATTGAGTCGTTGAAGAAGATAGCGGCGGGTAAGGCATTCTTTATGAAAAGCAAGCATGTGAAAGTGAATTACCTATTACTTACCCGGATTCGGAGCTCTCCAGGAGCATTCGCAGATTTTCCCCATAGTGTGTCTGATGCTGCCGCATTCTACGGCGCCAAGGAGGGGAGCTCGACGGAAAAGGTGTTCTAGTCTCAGTATGCTGAGGCCGGACATCCGGTGCCCCTAAGCGACCAGCTGAAGCAGCTGGTCGAGCTCCACAAGGTCGCTGAACAGGCCATGAAGGGCCTTGTAGCGCGGCTGTGGCCATTGGAAGCCATGCCTGGGAGCTACTTCGGCTTGGTGCAGCGGTGGTGGGCCTTTGTCCACGGATTGAAGTCATCAAGCACTCCGTGCATTGAAGGTGTCCGTCGGGCCCTTGCCCGTGCTAAAGTGCACTTTGGGGCAAGCTAGATGCGGAGAAGCTTGTGGACGGGCCAGGCCACCGAAGGGCAAGGAGCATCGCGCCGAGATGTACCATGAGGGCCTCTGAAGGGTGCCCGCCGAATAGCAGATGAGTGCTCCGGAGATGTAATTTTGAATAGACTCGCATTTCTTATCCTGTCTGCTGAAAACTTGTTCATATGCGCTAAGCAACGCTTGTTAATTTAAAATATTACCTTACGTGCGGCCGTTTATCAAATTTGAGAGATGGCAAGTCGTTGGCTTCAAACCCCATGCCACGATCGTAGGGGTGTTCGGGATAAACTTGAGCACTCTTGTTCCCATTCTTGGGTCCATCTAGGAGGCGCTCAACACAACGAACAAGGCAACCGGACTTATAATGCTTGAACACTCTCACTTAGCCACAGAATTCTATAATTTTAAATTTCGCGAAGCCCCTAGTATTCGAAGACCGAGTTCGTATGCGCTATCCACGCCTTGGCCGGACAATTCTGGTTCCTCGCTCTAAGCGGCATAAGTCTTTAGGGACCCAAAAAATCTTTCGAACAGTGACCGGCTCTCGCCCTATCATGATGGTTAGTATTAGCTTTCTCCACTGAGGTGCTCGACCCAGCTCAACTGGGGCACAATCGCAGTGGTTCTCTCGGTGCTACCTTAGCCGATATAATGGAACGTAAGGTATCAAAACACAGGAGCCGGGCAAACCCAACTATTGACCCAAGACATGATTCGGAGCCGATTCATATAATGCTATAAGTTCGGGGTGCCGCACTTGTGAAAGTGTTCGGACTTATCACACCATAATTTTGGGGTACTTAAGCCCTCGGTGTATTGGCCGTACCAAAGTGTACGGGTGCAACATGTCATGAAATGAACATATATATAGATAAGGAAAAGAGTGCAATAATAAGCAAAAGCTATGCATTGTTTATTCAAAAAGGTACTGCAACGAAGGCAGGACGATACAAATAGTGCGATAAGCAAGGAATGGGACTATCTAACATGTCCCCCTCCAGGGGTAAGCTGCGGGATGATATATAAAACAGGTATAATGCTCGTAATAGAGACCACCTGAACACTTGACGTGGCTTTCTGCTTCCCTAGCTGTTGCATCGTGAGTTCAGCAATTCTAATGCCGGACAGGACTTCTGGAAGACGGAGTCCTGGGAGTAAGAAAAAAGAAAGAAAAGAAAAAAAAGAATGACACAATTGGGAGCCCCTGGTGTGGTCGAGCCGCATTCTTGGTGTGCCGTGGTCGTGCCCCTCCCCATATGCCCATGGTATCTCCAGAGCGTAATTATGTACGCGTAAAACTAGCTTCGCAATTTCGCGAGGGCTGGGGTTGGGGCCGGATTGCTATCGTGCTTGAATCGTGCTGTGGTCTTGTTGTAGGTTACTCGGGCGCGCTTGGCGGTGTCCGGACGCTTAGTGGCCGGACTCGAGAATTGCCGTGAGAGGCTGCTTTGCACCTCCGCGCGAGGGCCGCCGTGTGCTCCTCCGTTCGGAGAGAGCGTTCGGTGTTTCCATTGACCATGATTACTCCACGAGGGCCTGGCATCTTGAGCTTGAGGTATGCGTAGTGCGGCACCGCATTAAACTTTGCAAACGCGGTTCGTCCGAGTAGTGCATGATAGCCGCTGCGGAACGGGACTATGTCGAAGATTAATTCTTCGCTTCGGAAGTTATCCGGGGATCCGAAGACCACTTCGAGTGTGACTGAGCCCGTACAATTGGCCTCTACACCCGGTATGAGGCCTTTAAAGGTCGTCTTTGTAGGTTTAATCCTTGAGGGGTCTATGCCCATTTTGCGCACTGTATCCTGATAAAGCAGGTTCAGGCTGCTACCGCAGTCCATCATGACTCTGGTGAGGTGAAATCCGTCAATAATTGGGTCAAGAACCAATGCGGCAAAACCGTCGTGACGGATGCTAGTGGGGTGGTCCCTTCGAAGGTGATCGGGCAGGAAGACCATGGGTTGAACTTTGGGGCGACTGGCTCCATCGCATATACGTCCTGTAGTGCATGCTTCTGCTCCCTTTTGGGTATGTGGGTTGCGTATATCATGTTCGCCGTCCGCACTTGTGTGGGAAAATCCTTCTGTCCTCTATTGTTCGGCAGCCGGGGCTCTTCCTCGTCATCACTATCCAGCCCCTTGTCATTGAGTTCGGCACTTAACTTGCCTGCTTGCTTGAACACCCAACAATACCTGTTGGTGTGATTGGCTGGTTTTTCGGGGGTGCCATGTATCTCGCACAAGCGATCGAGTATTCGGTCCAAGTTGGACGGGCCCTGGGTATTTCTTTTGAATGGCTTCTTCCGCTGACCGGGTTTAGAGCCTCTGAATCCGGCATTGACGGCCGTATCTTCAGCATTATCACCGTTAATGCAGCGCTTGTTCTTGTTGCGACGAGACCTGCCGTTGCTGTCCTTGGTATCCGAACTACCAAGGTGTTTGGCCAAGTTGTTGCTTCGATCTAGCCAGCTGTCCTCTCCCGCACAAAAGCGGGTCATGAGTGTTGTGAGGGCTGCCATGGATTTTGGCTTTTCCTGTCCTAGGTGCCGGGCAAGCCACTCGTCATGGATGTTATGTTTGAAGGCTGCAAGGGCCTCTGCATGCGGACGATCAACGATTTGATTTTTCTTTGTGAGGAACCGTGTCCGTAATTGTCCGCCGATTCTTCGCTGCTGAATTATATGGCTAAGGTCATCGGCGTCGGTGGTCGCACATATGTGCCTGGAAGTTATCAAGGAATGCGGCTTCCAGGTCCTCCCAACAACCAATTGATTCTGCTGACAAGCTGTTGAGCCAATGCCGAGCTGGTCCTTTAAGCTTGAGTAGGAGGTATTTGATGGCATGTAGATCATCACCGCAGGCCATGTGGATATGGAGGAGATAGTCCTCGATCCAGACCGCAAGACCTGTGGTACCATCGTATGATTCCATGTTTACGGGTTTGAATCCCTTGGGGATTTGATGATCCATTACTTCATCTTTGAAGCATAGTGGGTGTGCGGCGCCTTTGTATTGGGCTATATCACGACGTAGCTCATATGAGCTTTGTCTACTGTGTTCGGCCCGGCCGGGTTTGCTGTATCCGGCGCGACGGTAATCATCCCGCGTCGTTGGGTGCCCACGCGATCCGTAGATCGATCTTGTATGTTTTGCCTTATCCTCCAATATATCTCGCAAGTCCGGCGCTTTCCGTGCCTTGGTACTTTTTGAGCGGCGTCGGGGTGTGGCTTGAGCGGAGGGCCGAGAGGCTTCTTCCGTCATGCCACGGGTGGCCGGTCTGCCATGTCGTGCGCTGGTGACTTGTGTGCTTCCTCCTCTGATCGAGGCAATGACCTGCGTTTGGGATAGGTTTTGGAGGGGCCTTCAAGTTCATACTCTTCGGCTGCAAGGACTTCAGTCCATCTGTCAGCTAGCAGGTCTTGATCAGCTCTAAGTTGTTGCTGCTTTTTCTTGAGGCTGCTTGCCGTGGCTATAAGCCTGCGTTTGAAACGCTCCTGTTCGGCGGGATCCTCAGGCACGACAAATTTGTTGTTGTCGAGGCTTGCCTCATCTTCGGAGGGAGGCGCATAATTATCGTCCTCGACCTCTCTTTCTGCCGCACTGTCGTGCGGACTTCCTTCTCCCTCCTCCTGCGCTGAGTCCTGCTGGAGGGGGTTCTCTTCGGCACTGTCCAGGGTGTTATTATCTCCCGTGCCGGAATCACCATTTTTATTGTGGCGGGATTTAGAGCGGCGCCACTGACGTCGGCGCTTCGGTTGTTTCTTGGAGGGGTCATCCTCCGTTGTTCCGTCGCCGTTCCCATCTTTTGGGATGTCCACCATGTATATGTCATATGACGAGGTGGCCTTCCAGTGCCCTGTAGGCGCTGGGTCTTGGTCGTCTCCGGCGTCGTCGTCCATACCGTCGACGTCTTCGGAGTCGAAGTCGAGCATGTCGGTTAAATCATCGACAGTGGCTACAAAGTGGGTGGTGGGTGGGCATTGAATTTCGTCGTCTGTATCCCAACCTTCCTGTCCGCAGTCCGGCCAGGGCTCTACGGTTAAAGAGAGAGACTTTAGCGAATTCACAATGTCGCCAAAGGGAGAGTGCTGAAAGATGTCCGCGGCAGTGAACTCCATAACGGGCGCCCAATCGGATTCGATTGGCAGGGGCGCGGAGGGTTCGGAGTCCGGAGTGGAGTCCGGCACCCTGGAGTCGAGGTCTTCGCCAAGGACAGGGATGGAGTTTGGCTCAATCGCCGTAGAGATTGTAGCCCCCGAGGCGGTGTCCAACCACTCGTCCTCAATCGGGGAATCTGGCTCCGGATTAAGGGTCGGAGCGGGTCTTTGAGTCACGGCCTCCGAGGCAATCGCTTTGAAGAGCTAAATCATGCCCATAGAGACAGTGCGGCACGCTTGGCTGCGGCTTGAATCCGTCGAAGATCGAGTCTCCGCGGATATTGGTCGTATAGTTCAAACTTCCAAATCTGACCTGATGGCCAGGGGCGTAGCTTTCGATCTGCTCCAGATGGCCAAGCGAATTGGCCCAGATGCAAAGCTGCCGAATCTGAAGATCTGTCCGGGAGAAAAGTCTCACCCTGGACCGCGTCGTTGTTGATGATCGAAGGAGCCATCGGGCCTATCGGTGACGACACAGAGGAACTCTCAATGAAAGCACCAATGTCGGTGTCAAACCCGGCGGATCTCGGGTAGGGGGTCCCGAACTGTGCGTCTAGGCGGATGGTAACAGGAGACAAGGGACACGATGTTTTTACCCAGGTTCGGGCCCTCTCGATGGAGGTAATACCCTACTCCTGCTTGATTAATATTGATGATATGAGTAGTACAAGAGTAGATGTACCACGAGATCAAGGAGGCTAAACCCTAGAAGCTAGCCTATGGTATGATTGTTGTTCGTCCTACGGATTAAAACCCTCCGGTTTATATAGACACCGGATAGGTTAGGGTTACACGCAGTCGGTTACAATGGTAGGAGATCTACATATCCGTATCGCCAAGCTTGCCTTCCACGCCAAGGAAAGTCCCATCCGGACACGGGACGAAGTCTTCAATCTTGTATCTTCATAGTCTTGGAGTCCGGCCGTGATGATAGTTCGGCTATCCAGACACCCCCTAGTCCAGGACTCCCTCACCGATGATATAACCTAGTGACTGAGTGTGCTCTCACGAACTTTAGCATTTACATACTCAGCAAGGTTTTACCAGCATCCGTGGCAAGGATCCTGGCAACACGACATACTACCATGATGACTAGTGATAGATGATGCGGATACAAATGAAGATAACACCTTCTCAGACTTCCCCTTAGCGAGGCTAAGGAAACAAAATCTGGTTGATCGACCGAGAGACATTTAGCACTCTGCTTCTAATGTTCTCCTTGATGTGCTAGCGTAATCCATTCATAGATATGGTTTGATATCTAGAACATCAAGTAAAAGGTCGGACTTCGGGAACACAATAATCCATAAGGAACAACTATTGGAATAAATTCTACGAGATCCTTATGGGGAGGTGGCCGACTTTCTCAATCAAGATACTACAGTAATAAGTCTTCTGGTTGGGTGTGTTGGCCACAACATCCACTTTACCGGATTACAGAGAGACCAATATTATAGTTCTTGGGAAACGTTCCAACCATCATATCTGCCTGAGATTCAGATCTGGTTGGTGTTAGAATAATCCAGACTCATTGAGTCTAGAAGATAAATGAAAGTTTGCAACACAAATCGACGAGATGGCGTTGCGAGATTCTCGGGAAATAAGCTACGGTAGTAAGCACCATAATATGAGCTGGTTCTGCTACAACATGTGAACACGCTGTCCAAGACAAGCATGACCACGTGGTAGTCTTATAATAAAACACTACCGAGTTCAGGTGGGAAACCATCATCAAGGATGTCGGAGTCCTTGTGCACTTATCGATGAACTTCTTATCCTTGAGAAAGTAAATCAGTAGCTTGGTGTACTAGAACACATATGGAGTGGAGGCGGCCAATTTATCAAACCATAGAGTACTTCGCACATATGCGTGGCTAACTTGGGATGATTCCAGAGGAAGCAAAAACAAGCTTTCTCGAATTCACGGCGACAACTTACATCAAGTGCATGTGAATTAGAGAAAGTCACTTCTTTCATCCAAATGTAAACCTCATGAGCGGATCATGAAGGCAATGATTACAAAGTTCCCAATACTAACTTAGATGTTCAACATGAATCACGAACAAGGTGAAATTGTTGTCAACGGGCTTAACAATAATCCATCCAGGCTTCCATATAGGTGGAATTCCACAATTAAGTAGTGATAGCATTGGTCAGACACAAAAGATATAACGGTGTATTCTCGAGGAATCAACCACGAGCAAGACAACATTACGAACATCGTTGGTTCTGATTTGATTTGACGATAGCCCATACTCAAATCAAAGTTTTGATAGGACAATAGGTCCAACAACTGGTCACAAGGATCAATTGATGAAGATATCATCTTTCTTTAACACACACATACAAGCTATCCCTTTAAATGAACTAAATCGGACAAGCTTCCACCTTCCAACTCTCCAAGTTGTTGTTCAGCTTAACCAACTAGCTCAGGGGTACCCAACACAGATTCTTGGAGAAGGGGTGGTTACAAGGAACCAACTTGATCACAAACTCAACATAGCGGTCAGGTGGCGACCTGGTGATACTTCCGAGAAGATATTTGGAAAATCACGAACCACCGATGTGTTACTAAGCTCGAGATCAATCTTGCTTTTTAGGGCAAGACGATATGATCCAATGAGCAAGCATGGGCACCATCCTAACTCATTGAGCGAAAAGTACACCAGAAATAAGGACTAGGCAGCACAATCAGTCCTAGGATGGTGCTTCAATAATCAACATGCTAAGGATAAGAATATTGCCCATTTACTACCAAGCAACTAGTTGCTAGGAGTATTGATTTCACACATCATGACTCACTTGCCGGCATTTCGGTTACAAATAACACGGGAGTCGAGGAATGAACAATGATGGAAATAAGTATCACTGCGTCAAAAAATCATAAGAGATGGTGCAATTCCTACGATATTCTTGACATAATTAGGGTAATACTCCAAGGTAGAACAGAACAAAAGCTGGTTTGGCATTTGATCTGCGGAATACAACTACTTTGACCCAATCCTGGATATGGATGAGGTGCTGGAGTCTGTTTCTCCTAGTCATTCCGAGATAGAATGGCTTGACGGAACGCAAGAGTAAAGGCAACGATGAACGAATGCACGCATACTCTTGACTATCAATTGATAGAAGGAGGTTAGAAACAACTAAAGAGGCACAACTCAAAGGAACATATGTCTTTCTGAGTTGAGGATGCATAGATTAGTATGTCGAGCAAAGCTCAACATTTCTTCCGGATAACCCATGCAGAAAGGTAGAACTGGCAGAATCACAATGTAGAATGGAGAACCCATTAAGAGCACTCTGGTTGAGATCTTTTGGTTAAGAAGAACTTCTGCCATAAGCAGTTAATGATATTTGGAAGAAGGAAATACCACAGACCTCGAGGACTATCGCAAAGGTTACTAATATCCTAAAGGTACGAGCAACACTATCAACATGAGGTAAGTAGAGTGAATCTTGGGTCAAGAATCCAGGAGTAGAATACCTACTACTAAATGGCATCACGGGATGCTTTCGAGAATGATGGCCAGAATCATCACACTGGGGATACAAGGCATTGCTAAATTACTAGGCGATCCTCTAAGACACCTAGGGTCATAATAATAGCTCCAACATATATGTCGAGGCAACAGAGTACCTCAACTCACCGATTAGTGTGCTTATTCTAACCAAAAAGACATCGTGAACAGGAAGGAAGAATTTGCAAATGCATCAGATAATTTAGAAACCTGGGATGACTCGGACAAAGATAACTTGTGTAAATGCTCAAAAGGGTTTAAGACATCCTACAAAATGGTGGCATAACCACTCGATCATCACAATATCACGAATCTGATGTTGGCTATGATTACATGGAAGTAGTAGGAACCGATTCGAAGCTTAGAACCATCAATCCTATAAGTCTACGGATTAGTAACGCGTGATCCTGATAGAATGAAGAGAAAGCCTAGTTTCTTAACCCCATAGAAAAGAAAGGATGACTCAGATCAGAAGGGCATAAGGTATAAGGAGTAAAAAGAGCCTTACGTTCCCTTCCATAATCAATTCCCTTATATAACTAAAGCATTTCTAGACTCAACTTCAACCAGTTTGGCTTGGTAATCCTACAGGTAGTCAGGCTGTGATACCAACGCTGTCAGGACCCCAATTCTAAGTCACACCGATCTAGCCTGTAACACCTCATATCACTTTGCGGCCTCACGCACGGTATTCCCACGGGTGTCGCCTTACCATGGCCCGGGGCCGTTTAAATCTTTGGCTCACATATATGATAGTGTCGCTAGCATCCATATGACAGAGAACCCGGGCCGACATGACTAGTCGTGAACCCAAAGTGGCACTAACTTACGGGGACAGGCATACATGAATCAACATCGAGCATGTCAGTCAGCAACGTGCGAATCCGGGCTGTAGCACTGGGCTAACAGGACTACGGGAACTTAGGCTGTAGCAGGCTAGGCCGGACTCCGGATGTCACCGCGTGACATTTCCCTGAAGGGACAGACACAGGAACGAAGTGAATCACATGCCGGCCAGTCAAGTGTTCCGGAGCAATAATGATGGGCTAGCAGGACTCCGGTGAACCGGGCTGTAGCGGACTACTATGGCTCATGGAAGCACAAGACTACATTTCCCCATAAGAGAGGCTACCAAGGATAAACAACTAGGTTGTCGGATCCCACACATACCAAGCATTTCAATCATACACACAATATGCTCGATATGTGTAAATACAACATGGCATCACAACAAAACTCTACGACTCAAAGTATTTATTCATTAGGCTCTGAGGAGCGAGATATTACAAACATGGGTCTTATGACCCCACATTCAGAGCATACAAGTCAAAGCACATAAGGAAGCTTAACATGTCTGAGTACAGACATCTACAAATGAAAAAGGCTGAGAAGCCTGACTATCTACCAGATCCTGCCGAGGGCACAAGATCGTAGCTGAGGTATCAAGCTAAACGTCGAAGTCCACACGGAACTACTAGCGAGACTGACGTCTCTCTCTGCAAAACATAAAATAAGCAAACATGAGTAAAAATGTACCCAGCAAGACTTACATCAGAACTAACTACATATGCATCGGTATCAATAAAGGGGGTGGTGGAGTTTGACAGCAGCAAGCCAACTTTGACTAAGTGGCTATCCTAAACTATGACTGCAAGTAACTCTTTGAGGTGGCGCACACGAGTCCACATATTCACCATATCAATACACCACTATGGATCTGCTCGCGTCTCCCTACGAGAAGGCCATCCATACCACTCACGCTTATCTTGCGAGTTTTAGAGTATCCACTTTCACTTGTCTATGAACTGTACAGGCAACCCAGAAGTCCTTTACCGCGGACACAGCTATTCGAATAGATAATGTTAACCCTGCAGGGGTGTACTTCTTCACACACGCTCTCACCACTTATCACCGTTTACACGACATGTACTTGGCAACCTTCAAGCGGAAGCCCAGCGAGGGTGTCTGCCACGACCTGACTAACCACACAAGTCTCTTGTCCAGGTTTATCGCCAATTCGGGTTCCATCCGCAAGGAGATCCGGCCGGGGTGTCGCTCACGGCCCCAAACGATGTGTGCAGGGTTCCCAAGCCCACCATCGGGGTGCCACTTGGTACATCGGGCCACTGTGCCTAGTCTTTCCCAAGCCCACCTGTACCGGGTGCCACTTGGTAGACTACTAACACTACCTACAAACACCAGAAACTAGTTGCAACTCCTGGACAGAGATCATGTTGATTAATAAGTCGAGAGGGGTCGAGTTACCGGAACCCAATGTGTGGTAGTAACTCTTCATGGATCACAAACACAGAACTCAGTTCCTGAGGACGGTTTCAATGAGACAACCCACCATGTACTCCTACATGGCCTCTCACCGCTACCTTTACCAAATCGTGTACACACACTTAGCTCTCAACAGTAGGACATGTTCACACACCTCCGATTCATCCCCGATGAATCAGACCTGACACAACTCTAAGCAATAGCAGGAACGACAAACAAGCATGAATGAGTAGGCACATCAGGGCTCAAACAACTCCTACTCATGCTAGTGGGTTTCATCTATTTACTGTGGCAATGACAGGTCATGCAGAGGATAAAGGGGTTCAACTACCGCAGCAAATAACAGATGAATCGTTCTTGTCCTAATGCAGTAAAAGAGAGCAGAAGTGAGAGAGTGGGATTGTATCGAAATGAACAAGGGGGTTTTGCTTGCCTGGCACTTCTGAAGATAGTATAGTTTTTCATCGGTGTCATCGAACTCATCGTCGGTACGTCGTCTACTGAGAGGGAACAAACACCGACAAAAAAGGAAGAACACAATCAATGCAATGCACAATATGATGCATGATCATGGCATGACAATATGCAATGGTTTGAGCTAATGCAACTAGCAGCAGGTTAAATGTAGTTGGTTTGAATCTAAGATTCAAATTCAAACTCCATATGTGACATTTCAAATGCCATTAATTCAAATTGTCATATACAGTAGCTTTAAGTTGCTCAAACATGCATGAAAGTGCCATAAACAGATTATTTGGATTTTTCTGATAACATTTCATATATAATTTGTTTCATTTGGAGTTACGGTTGAATTTATATGAATTTTAGAAGTTTAGGATATTTTCTGGAATTTTCAGATATTTCTAAAATAGAAATAATCCAGAAAAGGGGTTTATTGCGTCAGCACTACGTCATGATGATGTCAGCAAGTCAACGGGGCGGTCTAGGTCAAACCTGACCTGTGGGTCCCGTGTGTCAGTGTCATAACTAATTTAACATAGTTAGTTAGTGTTAGGTTAAGCACTATTATAGGTTAATTAGCGCTAAACTAACCTAACTAATAATAAACAAGGGTGGCCCACACGTTAGTGGGTCAGGGGGGAAGTCAAACCCCGGTCAAGCTGGGTCAAACCCGCCGGACTTGGTCCATGGCTCGTCGCCGATGAAGCCCGAGACGGCGGAGGGGCTCGAAATTTGCCCACGGTCGACCAAATTGACCGCGGTTTGGTCCTACACGTAGCTGGGCCTCGCGCGCATCTAGAAGACCAAGCGGGAGGGGTTGGGGTGGTTTGAGTCGACGGCGGCGAGCACGAATGCGGCGGCTGGAATTCGGGCGAGGTTGAGAATGGTGATGTGGGGCATGGCGGGGCGAACGGCTGGGTGCTACGGCCTCCTGGAGACGCGCTGAGCGCGTTGCTATGCTCGGCTGTGAGCGGAAGAGCTCTGGAGCACGGGCCTGCCGGCCATGGCGGACGGTGGCGCGGGAGCTTGCGGGGTACTGCGCTACGACACGCGGATGACGAGGGAAGAAGGGGGAAAGGGACCAGGGCTCACGGCGAGGTGAAGGGTGCAGACGGCGGGGCTGGGGACGACCCGGTTGGCGCAAATCGGCACCGGCGATCTCGGTGGCCCGAGGTAGAAGACGACGACGTCGAGGGCGTTGTGGTGCTTCCCACCTCAGGTAGCACGGTGGAGTTGACGGGGACGACGTGGCGGATCTCTCGAGCACGTTGGATGGGCGAGGGAGGGCCGGTGGCCGTGGCAATAGCGAGCGGCGGCGACGGGTGTGTTCGGTGGTGCCGCGTGGAGAGAGCAGAGATGGGGAAGGGGTATAGGGGAGAGAGGGGAGAGGTGCAGGGGGTTGCTGGGCGTCTCCGTGGCACTCGAATGGGGACGGGGAGGCAGCAGGAGGTGGAAGCAGGAGGTGGTCATGGTGCGCCAAGAAGCTGACACGCCTCTGCCCTCTTGGAAGAGGTGGGTGACGACTGGCACAAGCCAGGTGAGCTGGGCCAGCACAAGTGAGGCCCAGGTGGGTATCTCTCTCTCTCTCCTTTATTTTGTTTCAGTTTTCTATTTTATTCCTCTGTTTTGAATTAGTAAAATACTAATCCATTTCATAAAATCCTAGAAATAATTATGGGTGCTTTCTGAATTATTCCAGTGACCCTTAACAATTTCCAACATTTTTGGAGCATTTAAAATATATATAGCATTTAGATAGCTCCAATTCAAAAATGTTTAAATTATTTCAAAGTCCAAATATGTCCTGCAAAAATGTGAACCATTTTTGGTAGATGCTTCCACCTTGATCCAAAAATGATGAACATTTCTAAAGGCATTTTGAAATCATTGAAAAATATTTTGGTTGAACCTATTTGAATTCCTTTTGATGCTAGGGTTTGAACAATCCCCATTTCCAGTTTAAAAGAAATTTAGACATGATGCAACAAGATGCAAACACCAGGCAGTACCAGCAGCTAGGGATGTGACACCTAGGCCTCGAAGGAAGTGAGGAACGAACACAACGCTCTCGTTGGGCTCTGGCGTGGGGATAATTTGCCCTGGAGCAGGTAGCTTGTGCTGAATATTGGCGGTCAGGTATCCGACCACCCTAAGCTTCGTAATGTCCTCCTCTTGGATTGAGGAGGCCACCCACCGGCCTTTTGCGTCAGATCCGGACATATTGGAGGATCTAGAGGGTCGGAGCTTAGGTCTTGGGCGCTGGAGCTCGAGGTACGAGAAGAAGCGAGAGAGGTGGAAAAGAGGCGTAGGCCTAGACCCCTTTATAAAGGGGATGAATATCAAGAGTCCTCAGCGTGGCCGCTTGAGACTTATCCGAAAGAAACGCACGTAGTCATACCAACGGTCATCATGGGGTTGCGCGCCCGTATTGATGGAAAATCCCGTAATAAGAGGAGCATGATCTCTGCTTTGGCAGAATGTGCCAATAAAACCGCCTTGTAACACGAGTCGAGGTAGGGCGCAAAACGTCGGTTCGCATTGGACCAGGCCACGATGCAAAGACACGACGTATAAGGGTTGTCGGCATAACGGATTCATAACCTGTGGAGATCATCTTGCGGAGCTGGACACTATTCGTTGTAACATGCATTTTTGGAGTTTTCGGAGATGGAACCCGCCTTGCAATGCCGAAGACAGGACTGCGCGCCGGACTCATCGTCATTGAAGCCTGGTTCAGGGGCTACTGAGGGAGTCCTGGATAAGGGGGTATCCGGACAGCCGAACTATATACATCGTCCGGACTATTGAAGCGTGAAGATACGAGACTCAAGACTTCGACCCATGTCCGGATGGGACTCTCCTTGGCGTGGAAGGCAAGCTTGGCGATGCTGGATATTGTGTTTCCTTCCTTGTAACCGACTCCATGTAAACCATAGCCCTCTCCGATGTCTATATAAGCCTGAGAGGATGGTCCTTAGAAGGCCGATCACATTTACAATCATACCATCATAGGCTAACTCTTAGGGTTTAGCCTCTACGATCTCGTGGTAGATCTACTCTTGTACTACCCATATCTTCAATATTAATCAAGCAGGAAGTAGGGTTTTACCTCCATCGAGAGGGCCCGAACCTGGGTAAACATCTGTTTTCCTTGCTTCCTATTACCATCAGCCTTGACACACAGATCGGGACCCCCTACCCGAGATCCGCCGGTTTTGACACCGACACCAGGCAACCGAATCTCGAGGACGAGATTCATTCTAAGTGGGGGAGGTTTGTGACAGCCTGGTTTTTGCCCTCTCTTATTTGTTTGAGTTTTCATTTGAATTTTTTTGAAACTTGGAGTTCTTGAGTCTTTTCATTTGGACTTAAACACTTGAGCATCCTTGGCTTTCACCCAAGTGCTTCATTTCTCTCCCAAACCATCATTTCACTTCTGATCCACCTCAAAATAATCTTTGGAGTATTTTTCTTAAATGAAACATATTCATTTTCTCCCAAAAACCCTTAGGCAAATCTGTTTGCTCCAAAGCAACCCTAATTTTTATGGTCTCGAAATTCTAAGATAATTCACAAATATTCTAGGGATCCTAGGGTACCTCCACGAGCAAAAATATTTCATCACTTTTTGGAATATTTTTGCTACTGAAAATCTTTTCTTACGGACAGAAATGGTGGTTTCTACAGCAACTACCATTTTACTTGCTCCATTTGACCTGATCTTTCTTGTGCTTATTTACCTTAGTAACTCTAAGCTAGCCTCCAAAGCACAGCTTCAAACTCCCAGCCATTTGACCACAGTAACATCACAAAGTTACTATCCAGAAACTTACCTGACTTGTAAAATTTTCTCTACTGCACCTGGATCCAAACCAAACCATGGTAAACTTCAAAACCACCACGAACAACATGCCAGACATGATTTCTGGACGAAGGCTGGCCTGAGGAGCGAGTTTGCGCGGTGACCACGCGTGTCCATGATGCCAGGCATGCGTGTCGACGCGCTCTTGGAGCCGCCGAGCGCTCTGTTCGCGCTTGCTCGCTTCCCCCGCCTGCCAAACCTTGCCAAAACTCGCCACCATCATCGTCTCGACACCCTTAACTCCTCCCTGGCAATCACCGACTCCGGAGCTCGCGGAAGCGAGCACGTGCAAGGTCCGGCCAGCCCAACAGTGTGGAGCGCACTGTGCTCGTCGTCACCCCCTTGATCCTGTGCTCGTCTCCGCTCGCTCACAGTGGCCGCGTGACCTCCGAGCGCCGTGGACAGGTGTCCACCGGCGGAGCCCGAAGCACCCTCGCTACTCACCTATATATAGAGCCCCTCCCCAACCTCCTTGAGCATCCTCCAGCACTCACACACACTCCATGATGGAGTAGGAAGCCGTAGCCCGGCCGGGCAGGCCTCGGGCCGCCGTCCCCGAGCTCGAGCTCACCGGCGAGCCCCTCTAGTCACCACAGCAGCTCCAGCCCCTCCCAGGCCTGGACAACCCCTCCAGGGCCTCCGCCTCTCTCCGGTGAGGCCGTCTCGGCCGCTTGGAGCCCCTGGAGTGGCCTCTGCTCGCCGTCTTCCTCAACTCCGACGACCTCCTCGTTTTGTCTCCGCTCGCGAGCTAGATTCCGACACCGTCCAACCAACCCTAGCCACACTACGGGTACGGGCAGGTGCGCCTCGACCTCCTCTTGCCATCCCTCCCTCTCGTTTTGGCCAAAGAGCCCTCGTCGCCGGTGAGAGCTCCGGCGAAGCCGCGACCGTCTGTGTTTCTCTCTCCCTCTTCCCCCACCTGACAAGCGGGGCCCACTAGTCAGCCGCTCATTACGCGTGCGAAGCGGTACAAGTGGTGGCGCCCCTGGGCTTTACGCCTTCGACGTCAAACCCCCCAGTCTTTTTCTTTTTATTCAAATTCATTTGAATTTACAGAACACTTGAAACAGTTATAACTTTTTAAACGTAAGTCCAAATGAATTGAGTCTTTTTGCATTGTGTTCTTTGAAAAGATATCTAACAGCTCACCAAAGATGAGATTTTTCATAGCTGTTTAGAATTTCTGGTGAATTTCAGAAGTGTTCTTGATATTTTCTTTTTGTGTTTAAAATTATTTTCAGAAGGTGAGGCTTGTCTTGAGGATCACTAGGAGGCTTGTGAACCTCATCTACACTAAGGCAAGCCACAACAACATTTTTATGATGCCATTTCAATATTTGTGATTTTCTCACTTGAATGAAATGATTAACCCATGCATTTAAATAATTATTGAATTATTTGTATTCTGTTAAGTATTGGTCAGTTGTTATGCTTGATTTACAGAATGGTTGAAACTAGTTTAAGTAAGTTAAGATTCATTTAAGGTGATGTTAGAAATAATTTTTTATGCATGTTAGTAGTTATTTAGCTATGTTTTTGCCCTCCTAAAATTGATGAAAATTTGTTAGAAAATATTCTGTTAAATCATATTACTTGTTTTACAGAATGTGTGAAATTAATTTAGTGATAAAGAAAGTAAGAATTGTTGATAGTAAAATCTTCTGTTATGCATATGAAAAAGTTATCGAAGTTGCTTTCTTGCGTAAGAAATTAATGAAACTTGTTGCAAAATATTTTTGTTAAATTTGTGATTCATTTTGAGCTAGTAGAGTAACGTGAGTTGTTGACAGTTATGCTTGGTGTATAGATGACATCGGTCATTTTTTTTCAATATATGATGCATGTGTTGTTTTGCATTTCATGGCATGCTATGACACTGGTCATTGTTAGTTTAAAGTTGAAACTGAAAATAACTCAATTTGAATACGTGGTTGACTGGGTCATGGTGCCGCTGAATCGAGTTCTTTCCAGTGCAACCACATTTGCCTTTTATGGGGGGCCTTGATTCGGTCCATTTACACGGCCTCTGGTCGGTGCCTCCATCTAGGGAAGGTTATGTCGTGTTTGCCCTGGCCCGGCAAGCAGACATAATCTTGTGTGCTCGTTGATGAGATTATGGTACCGATTCCACTAGTGGGAGTGTCCCCGAGTGGGAGTTTGACCACGACGGTGGTCGGTGTGTCTTTGGTAGACACGGGGCCATCCAGGACCAGCCCGTTGGGGATTTGGGTCGGAGTGGCTGGGAGAGTGTTGTGGAAATGGAGGGGTTTCATCGAAATGCCGTTGGTCCACCCGAATAGGAGTGCGAGGCCATGGGTTCCGTGGTGTGGGTACAGTGTGCTACCTCTACAAATTGTATAATATATTGATAGCTGCGTCCACGGTCACGGACACCTTGTAGTAGGTCCCACCACGAGTCAGCGAATAATAAAAATTGCACACTAAGCTTTAAACTTTGCATTGACAAGGATGGCAGAAAGGCCATCGAGGAATTTGGGACTAGATATTGGTCGTGGTTGTGATCGCCATAAGGATCACGAGTCATGTTGTTAAAGACCACGTTGGTGGTGTGTTTTACCACATTGGTGGTGTGTTTGTGATCTGAGGATGATCACGGTTGGTAAGTTGTCCCGAGGGATGTTCGAGCATGATTACAGCATGTTGACATATAGTGTTGTATTTTTAATTGGTTAAATATCATGATATTGTTTGTCATTATGATTATGCTTGTTGTGAGCCTGCAAGTACATTCAATGTACTGACCTGGCCTGTCATGCCAGATTTCAGGAAAGTCTCGTTGGAAAGGAGCGCTGTTCGAGTCTAGATCGTGTCCACATCGTTGTCCCTGTGATATGGAGCTTCCGCTACGACGTTATTCCGCTGCCACGTAGTTGTTCGGATCGAGGCCCCTTTATGTTCACTAAATAATGTACATATTGTTCAGCCGCGCCGAGTGTGCCGCTTGGCCTCGACCGCTGTTGTAATACGAACTCTGTTCCGCTAGCATCAATAAAGCGGTTGTTTTCTGTACCAATATGTTGTGTGTTTCTAGAAGACATGGTCTCTGGGCTGGCAATGCAGGGTAAACCGATCGCTCTGAGCCGGGGTGCCACACCTATCCCCGGCCGTTTCTGGGTCGTGTGGGAAGGACGCCCCTATCGCCCACACTCACTTGGCGACGGTTCCAAATGCCGTCATGGAAAGGGGTTTGAAACTGTTTGTTTAGGACTGACGCGCACCAGTGTATGTTCCTTCTGGTCCAAAAAAAATCTCCGTGAAGTTTCGTTGCATTTGGACTCCGTCTGATAGTGATTTCTTGCGATGTAAAAAACATGCAGAAAACAACAACTGGCACTTGGCACTATGTCAATAGGTTAGTACCAAAAAATGATATAAAATGACTATAAAATGATTATAAAACATCCAAGATTGATAATATAACAGCATGGAATAATAAAAAATTATAGATACGTTGGAGATATATCATCAGCTCATGTTCTTCATTGGGAGGCCAGATCTGGAGTCCGTTTGGGGCTCCGGAGAGGGTGATCTTCGATCTTCATCATCACCAACCCTTCTCCATCACCAATTCCATGATGCTCCCCACCGGGAGTGAGCAATTCCTTCGTAGGCTGTCTGATCGGTGAGGAGTTGGATGAGATTCATCATGTAATCTAGTTAGTTTTGTTAGGGCTTGATCCCTGTTATCCACTATGTTCTGAGATTGATGTTGCTATGACTTTGCCATGCTTAATGCTTGTCACTTTGGGCCTGGGTGCCATGATTTCAGATCTAAGCCGTTTATGTTATCACCATTATATCCATCTTCTAGATCCGATCTTGCAAGTTATAGTCACCTACTAAGTGTTATGATCCGGCAACCCCGGAGTGACAATAGTCGAGACTACTCCCGGTGATGACCGTAGTTTGAGGAGTTCATGTATTCACCGTGTGTTAATGCTTTGTTCCGGTCCTCTATTAAAAGGAGGCCTTAATATCCCTTAGTTTCTAGTAGGACCCCGCTGCCACGGGAGGGTAGGACAAAAGATGTCATGCAAGTTCTTTCCATAAGCATGTATGACTATTTACGGAATACATGCCTACATTATATTTATGAACTAGAGCTAGTGTCGTATCGCCCTAGGGTATGACTATCACATGATGAGTATCATCCAACAAATTACCGATCCAATGCCTACGAATTATCTTACATTGTTCTTGCTAAGTTACTACTGCTATCGTTACTGTTGCACTTGCTACAAAACTACTGCTATCACTATTACCGTTGCTACTGCCTCTGCTACTATTATCAAAACTATCATACTACTTTGCTACTGATCACTTTGCTGCAGATAATTAATCTCCAGGTGTGGTTGAATTGACAACTCATGTGCTAATACTTACAAATATTCTTTGGCTCCCCTTGTGTCGAATCTATAAATTTGGGTTGAATACTCTATCCTCGAAAACTGTTGCCATCCCCTATACTTGAGGGTTATCAAGACCTTATTATGGCGCCGTTGCCGGTGAGCATAGCTATATTTGTTGAGTCACTTGGGATTATTATCAATTTATCACTATGAAGAATCTGAAAGGTGCTAAGACTAAGATTTATCCCTCTAAGACAAGGGGAGGTAAGGAACTGCCATCTAGCTCTGCTTTAGATTCACCTTCTGCTATAAGAAAACTTGCAACACCACCACATGCTATTAATCCTGATATATTGCAAGTTATTGATGATGCTACTTCTGCTTTGAATGATACTTATGATGATGCTAGTACCTTGCTTGATGATGATGTGCCACTAGGTGAATTTCTTGATGAACAAATTGCTAGAGTAAAACAACATGATATTGTTGAAACTGATGATGAGCTTGAAACTGAAAATCTTGAAACACCTACTAGAACTAGTCCTCTTAGATATGAATCGCCAAAAGTATCGGAAGGTTATGTTATGAATGAGGAGACAACTAGAGATATTCTTGCTTGCAAAGATAGATACGATCTAGAGAAATTATTATGCAAGTATAAAGAAAAATCTTTGAATGCTAGAATGCAATATGATCCTAAGTTTGCTACTTCACCTATCTTTAATGATGATAAGAATTATGAATTCTCTGTCGACCCAGAGTTAATTACTTTGGTTGAATCTGATCCTTTTCATGGTTATGAAACTCACACTGTTGTGGCACATCTTACTAAGCTGAATGACATAGCCACCCTTTTTACTCATGATGAGAAGACTCGCTATTACTATATGCTCAAATTATTTCCATTCTCATTAAAGGGTGATGCTAAAGCTTGGTACAATACTCTTGCTCCTAGTTATGTGTGTAGTCCCCAGGATATGATTTATTACTTCTCTGAAAAACATTTCCCTACTCACAAGAAACAAGCTGCCTTACAGGAAATATTTAACTTTGTGCAAATTAAAAAAGAGAGTCTCCCACAAGCTTGGGGGAGGCTTTGCCAATTTCTTAATGCTTTTCCTGATCATCCTCTTAAGAAAAACGAAATACTTGATTTCTTCTATAATGGACTAAGTGATGCTTCTAGGGACTCTTCCTGAACCACTGGAGAATTATTGTACTGGTTGTGTTTTCAGGGAACGAACTATTGGGCAAGCTGAAGAATTATTGAATAACATGTTGAAAAATTATGATGATTGGACTCTTCCTGAACCACTGCCTAAACCCACTCTGAAGAAGCAGGGTATATTATATCTCAGTCATGAAGATATGCAAGAGGAAAAGAAATCTAGGAAGGAAAAACGTATTAAAGTTGAGGATGTTAAAAATTTACCTCCTATTGAAGAAATACATGGGCTTAATACACCACCACTGCCTAAGGTAGTAGAGGCAAATTCTCTAATATAATTCAATGATAATGATAATCCTCACAATAGGCACCCTAGCCAATGCCTTTATGAGTTTGAAAATTATATTAGAAAGCAAGATCACTTCAATGCAAATGTTATGAAACTATTGAAATACAATTCTGATATGATTGCTCGCTTAAGTGACTATTTATTTAGAATCACAAATGATGTTAGAGGTGTAGGAAAGCGTGCTTCTATGGTTCAAACTCAGTTAGAACAAGTTGCTAAATCTCAAAGAGAGTTGCTTGATGAAATGAATAATAATATAAGTGACTTTGCTGTTAGAGTAGCAACCAGAGGCGGTAAAATGACTCAGGAACCACATTATCCTGAGGGACAGCCAAAAATAATTGAACAAGACTCTCTAAGAGCTAACACTGATGCACGTAGTCCTCCTAAAAAGAAAAAGAAGAAGAAAAATGATAGGACTTTGCATGCCTCTAGTGAACCGAAGTAGAAAAACCTCCTAATAATGATAATGAAATTTCTATCTTTGATGCTGAAACTCAACCTGGTAGTGAACATTCACTTTCTGATAATGAAAAAGATAATGATGAGGTTCATGAAAATACTCAAACGAATAATAAAGAACCATACAATGATGTGGAGATAGAACCTGCAGTTGATCTTGATAACCCACAACCCAAGAATACACGATATGATAAAAGAGACTTTATTGCTAGAAAACACGGTAAAGAAAGAGAACTGTGGGTTCAAAACCTATGCCATTTCCACCTAAGTCAACTAAAAAGAAAGATGATGAAGAATTTGAACACTTTGCTAAAATGTTGAGGCCAGTCTTTTTGCGTACTCGCTTGACTGATATCTTTAAAATGCCTCCTTAAGCAAAGTACATGAAATACATCATCACCAATAAGAGAAAAATACCGGAAGCTAAAATCTCCACCATGCTTGCTAATTATACTTTTAAAGATGGAGTACCTAAAAAACTTGGAGATCCGGGAATACCAACTATACCTTGCTCCATCAAAAGAAACTATGTGAAAACTACTTTATGTGATTTAGGAGCGGGTGTTAGTGTTATGCCTTTCTCTTTATATAAAAGACTTGATTTGAATAAACTCACACCTACTGAAATATCTTTGCAAATGGCTAACAAATCAATTGCCATACCTATCGGTATTTGTGAGGATGTGCCCGTTGTTGTTGCTAATGTTACTATTTTAACTGACTTTGTTATAATTGAGATGCCCGAGGACGACAACATGTCGATTATCCTTGGTAGAACCATCTTGAATAATGCAGGGGCTATTATTGATTGCAATAAAAGCAAGGTCACTTTTCATATCAATGGCAATGAGCATACGGTGCACTTTTCAAAGAAACAATTCCAAGTGAATGGTATTAATGTTATTGAAAAATCTCCGACGATCACTATTGGAAGTTTTCAACTACCTCTACCTATCGTTAAAAAGAAATATGAAATGCTTATTGTTGGGGACATTCATATCCCTGTTGAGGTAACTTGGTGATTTACGAAAGTTCTTTGGTTTCATGCTAATCAAAAGTGGTTGTTAATAAGACTTGATCAACTTTATTAATGGATCATTTTTGAGAGGTATGAAGTTGATGAATTTAGTAAGCACTAACTTCTGTCCCTACCTTTTGTTTTCTATTTTTATTGGTTAAATAAAAGAAAATGCCATGTTTTGTCTGTTTTCTGAATTTCCCGTGCAATAAAAAATGACCCAAAAATAAAAGTTCCCAGAATGCTCTAAAAATTTAATATGATCTTTTCCGAGTATTTAAGAATTTCTAGTGCAAATAATATCAGAGGGAGGTGCACCAGGTGGGCACAACCCACCTGGGCGCGCCAGGACCCCCAGGCGCGCCCTGGTGGGTTGTGATCCCCACGTGGGACCCCTCACTTATCTCTTCACATCACTTCATCACCTACCTTCAAAAAAATCACCATTGCTCTTTCTCTCTTGTGTTCTTGCTCTCCAACCCGCGGATTTCGATCTCTTTGCTCGAAGCTCCGTTTCCGAAACTGTGTCGGGGGATTGTTGCTTGGTATGTGACTCCTCCGTTTGTCCAATTAGTTTTTGTTTTAGTGGTTTATATTTTTAATAATTATCTACTCTTGCTGCTACTGTAGATGAGCTTACATGTTGAATTCTCAGAGTTCTAATTAGTTTGAATGCTTGTTATGGCCTCTAGGCATCCCTATGAGTAGTTGCTATCAATATTGTAAAGTTTTGTTGATAAATTTTTGACAACAATTTTTTTTCAGAAAATTGTACGCGAACATGATGAACCTCTTTGGAAGGAGGTCTTCGAAGAGGAGATCCTTGGAGGCATCTTCCAGTGATAGTTCCGTTCATCGGTCTTATGTTGAACCAAGTGAAAGTTCCATACGAGATGCCGCCACCAAAACATGCTTAAGGCCGTGCGACGATTATGGTGCGTGTGGGCATTAAGGAGGAATTTGAGAAATATGTTCACAATGCCGGTCTCAGTCCCTACATTTCAGATAAGTGCAATCAACACCATACTCTCACTTAATCATTTGTCAAAGGATTTAAATTCCATCCCTGTGAGTCTTACGTGTCGTTTAAACTGTATGGAAAATTCATTTACCTTATCACTAGAGACATTTACTCACCACTGCAAAAACCCATTTTGGGGTTCGCTTGACGAACCACCATGGTTTGAGTTCCAAGCATTTCTGACTAGCCTTCGCTATGGTAAGACGAGGGGAGTGACACAAGGTAGAATAAAGAGCACTCATTTTCCCGCAATTCAGTACTTTGAATTATTTAATGGAAAATGTATATTAGGCAAACAAGATTGTAGTACACTTTGTGATCTAGACTTGAGCTTTATACGCACTACTCTCACCGGTAACAAAAATTATAATCTTGGAGCGATTGTTGCACGCGGGTTGCAATGCAACGCTAATAGTGGTTATTTCTATGGTGGAGTTGGGTGTTTCACCTTTGCCCTATAACCCTATTCTGCCCATGAAGTATTTAGATTTGGATTCTATGAAACGTCATAAGATCCTTAGAGGTGGCCCCACTAATTTCACCTATAAATTGATGTTTAATCAAGAATCCATGGTGTACACATATTTGCCCGCGCCTGCTCTCTTTGTTTATCACAGCAAGGGAATATATTTTGTTCTTGAGAGCGAGGCCCGAGCTCATAACGTGGCGGTTGTGGCCGCACGGCAGGCTGAGACATCAGCACCGAGAGCCTCCGTGAGCTACCACCCCGACTATTATCAAGGCTACTGACTGATTACCAAGCTAGGCCAAAAGCCTAAGCTTGGGGGAGTACATATCTCTCAGCGACATTAGGTTCATGTTCACACATTTCATTCCAGTTGTCGGTGTTCACACTTTTCCATTGTATTATCCATGTTAAATTTATTTTCTCGCTTCCTTCTTGTGTGTTTGAAAAACTTTGAGAAAATCCAAAAATATTTCCTTCTTCTTTTTGATTTTCCTTTCTAGAGCAGTTAGCTGTAGCACTAAAAAGAAAACCCAAAAAGATTTCCTTGTTCTTCTTTTGCTTGTTGGGAGCTTCCCTGTGTAAATAGTTTTTCTCATTTTTTCTTTTCCCTTTTATTTGCTTGCTCAAGAAAATAAAAAAAAACTCCAAAAATATTTCAGTGTGTTTCTCTGAATTTCTTTTCTTTTTATTGAGTCGTACCGAGCAGAAGACCACGATGAAAATGTTGAGTGGCCCTCATATGCATAATGGTTGATCTAACAAAGAGCCCATTTTATCTTGTCTTCTCCTATTGAATAAAAAGTTAGCACATTCCACGACACTCTTGCACTATTATTATTTGCACATCATTCGGTCGTGCAAGTTAAAGGCAATAATGATGATATACGATGAACTGGTCGTGTCAGTGAGAAACGGGTATGAACTTGACTTGTTCTATTTTTGTAAATATGCTTAACCTAGTATCCATGATTCAGCCCACTATGATTAAACATGTTTGCAATGACAACTAGAGATTATAGTTTATCATGCCAAGCGTAAGTAGCTAGGAGTGGATAATGATTTATCTTGGATGTCAACACTACATTAAAATGATTGTGATGTAGTATGATGATATGGTATCCTCCTCTGAATGTTCGAGTGGCTTGACTTGTCACATGTTCATGCATGTAGTTGAATCAAAACCAACATAGCCTCTATGATATTTATGTTCATGGTGATCATATCCTACTCATGCTAGTGTCCAATGTTACTTATGCATAATGCATGTTCATGACCGTTGTTACTCTCTAGTTGGCCGCTTCTCAACCTATTTGCTAGCCTTCGCCAGTACAAAGTGGGAGTTCTGCATGTACATAAAAAACCTTGAACCCAAGTCATTCCAGACGAGTCCACTATACCTAATGCGGGATTACCCTGCCGTCCCAAGTAAATTTGCATGTGCCATTTCTAAAAACTTCAAATAAATATCCTTTTTTTTGCTTGGATCATTCATGGAACGATAGGAGATAGTCAGTATCTTCCATGCTAAGTGGGTTATTCTCAGGATGATGTTTATTCACTCACCATCGCACGAGAAAAGGGCGGTAATAGGGATGCCCAGTGCCAAACTGCAAAAAGAATTGAGCAAACAAAAACTCCAAATGGAGTCATAACCTTTACTTTATCGCTTGGGAACCGCCACTAGCGTGTTTAGCATGGAAGATATTGATAACTGATGGTCATGGAGTAAACAAGAAGGGTGCATGTCTCAAAATATCACTTAGCTCTGTTTTAAAAACTTCAGCTCTGGCACCGCTGCAAATCACTGCTTCCCTCTGCGAAGGGACTTTCTATTTACTTTTATGTTGTGTCATCACCTTCTAAAATAAGCGCCAGAACCTGTGAGCATTGTTGTCATGCTGATGCATTGTGTGTAGCTAATGTTGGGGGCATCATGACAAGATCTTTTGTACCAAGAATTACAATGTTTGGTCGCTTCTTGGACTTTGGAGGTGCTCTGCATTTATGTTTTGTGGTCTCAGAAAGGGCTAGCGAGATACCACTATTGTCATGTTATATCATGGTTGTTTTGATAATGTGTTGCTGCTTGAGATATCTTATTATTGCTCGCTAGCTGATTGTATCATTGATATGAGTTAATATAATTTTTAAGAGTTATTATCAGCATGGTTAGTTATAATGTTGGCTGAAAACGTGGGTGTTGTTTAATCTTATTTCTGCAAACAAGAGCAAAAGAATTCGTAAAAGTTTTTATTTTTCACTTTCAGTTTATCAACTAAATTGCTTGTGGACAAGCAAAAGTTTAAGATTGGGGGAGTTGATACGTCTCCAATGTATCGACTTTTCCTAACGCTTTTCCTCTTGTTTTGGACTCTAATTTGCATGATTGGAATGAAACTAACCTCGGACTGACGCTGTTTTCAGCAGAACTACCATTGTGTTGTTTTTGTGCAGAAATAGAAGTTCCCGGAATGGAACAAAACTTTGCGAGGATTTTTTATGCGAAATAAGAGAATTTTTGGAGCCAAGAACCACCGGAGGGGGGCACCTGGGTGGGCACAACCCAATAGGGTGCGCCCCCCTCCAGGCGCGCCCAGGTGGCTTGTCCCTACCTGGTGGCCCCGCACACCCTGAAACCGACGCTATAAAATCACATATTTCCATAAAAAAATTGAGGAGAAAGAATTATCGCGTTCCACGAGATGGAGCCGCTGTCACCTCCTATTCTTCATAGGAATGCCATATCCGGAGTCCGTTTGGGGCTCTAGAGAGGGAAATCTTCGATCTTCGTCATCACCAACCCTTCTCCATCGCCAATTCCATGATGCTCCCCACCGGGAGTGAGTAATTCCTTCGTAGGCTCGCCGGTTGGTGAGGACTTGGACGAGATTCATCGTGTAATCAAGTTAGTTTTGTCAGGGCTTGATCCCTAGTATCCACTATGTTCTGAGATTGATGTTGCTATTACTTTTCCGTGCTTAATGCTTGTCACTTTGGGCCCCCATGCCATGATTTCAGATCAGAACCGTTTATGTTATCACCATTATATCCATGTTCTTGATCCGATCTTGCAAGTTATGGTCACCTACTACGTGTTATGATCCGGCAACCCCGTTGTGACAATAGTCGGGACCACTCCCGGTGATGACCGTAGTTTGAGGAGTTCATGTATTCACCGTGTGTCAATGCTTTGTTCCGGTTCTCTATTAAAAGGAGGCCTTAATATCCCTTAGTTTCCAATAGGACCCCGCTGCCACGGGAGGGTAGGACAAAAGATGTCATGCAAGTTCTTTCCATAAGCATGTATGACTATTTACGGAATACATGCCTACATTATATTTATGAACTGGAGCTAGTGCCGTATCGCCCTAGGTTATGACTGTCACATGATGAATATCATCCGCCAAATTACCGATCCAATGCCTATGAATTTATCCTACATTGTTCTTGTTAAGTTACTACTGCTATTGTTACCGTTGAACTTGCTACAAAACTACTGCTATCACTGTTACCGTTGCTACTTCTGTTGTTACTGTTATCAAAACTATCATACTACTTTGCTACTTATCACTTTGCTGCAGATAATTAATCTCCAGGTGTGGTTGAATTGACAACTCAGCTTCTAATACTTACAAATATTCTTTGGTTCCCCTTGTGTCGAATCTATAAATAAGGGTTGAATACTCTACCCTCGAAAACTGTTGCGATCCCCTATACTTGTGGGTGATCACGCTAGTCAGAGATCCAGCCTGATCCCACCACCGGGGGAAGCGGACGATGTTCTGCGCAGACGCGGTCGATAGCGGCAAGGAAGAAAACCCACTATCAGTGCGTCCCGATCGGGGCTCCCCGCGGTATGGGCTGATGCCGCCTCCCACCACACCCTTCTAGCTACACCTCGACGTCCTAGGTACAACTTCCTTTGGGAGTTGGCTTGCTCCACTGTCGCAGCTCCCCACGTAGCTCCATCTCCGTGTGGATCTTTAGCTACTTCTACCGGCTTCTATTTGTGATGAGTTTATGTGTCATGAACTAGTGCCACTACTACTATTCTAATCACACTTCTTTAATATCTTTGTTAACAGGGATGCTCAGCTCGATTTTAGTGGAACTCCACAAAAGCATCGTATGATCCGAGGGGGGCAGGCTTCTTTCCTTCGATAGGTTCTACCTAGCCAGGAAATTTAATCATGTTTAGGGTTTAGGGTTCAAGTCATAGAGACCCCATCAGTAGTTTTTTTGTGTACCAACTCTCACAACTTTTGTCTTTAGTTGTGAAGTAAATATTGGCTATGATCTGTAAATGTTTGAGATGCATCAACATGCGTATTAGTTTTCCTTTGTATTTGATGGAATGTTGTAACGGGGAAACCTTGGAGTCAGGATACATACATGAAACAAAATCATAAAACTTCGTACTCCCTCCAATCCTTTTTTCTATGCGTATAAGGCTACTCATAGTGGGGAGTTACTAGTATCATGCATAAATTACATAGTGGACTAATAAACCAGGACGCAGGTAGTATGTGACAGTGTATGGTGGGTCATGTGGTAAAATGTACTCCCTCCTTTCTGGTTTATTGGGAACATCTCATTTTCTTAGTCTTTTACCATATTATAAGTCTTATTTTCGCTTCTTTCCACCACATGTTCACATTCCAAGGTGCATTAAATTGATGCATGGAAGGATGAAAAGAAACCAAACAGTGCATTTAACCATCCCTACTCATTTAGTGGTCATCCAGATGCATCTCTCATATGGATGACCACTAAATGAGTAGGAATGGTTAAATGCATTGTTTGGTTTCTTTTAATCCTTCCATGCATCAATTTAATGCACCTTGGAATGTGAACATGTGGTGGAAAGAAGTGAAAATAAGACTTATAATATGGTAAAGGACTAAGAAAATGAGATTTTGTAAACTACGAGATACATTAATATGGTAAATTTATACAGATTAAAGTTTGAGTAATTTTGTAAAGTACGAGATACATTTCTCCACTCATCGTCTGCCTTGGTTTATCGAATTTCAAATTTAAGCCCTATATAAATTGGAAAAGAGGGAGTACTACGCAAAGAAAAAGGACCAGAGGCGTCGCACGATGTTCAAGGAATATGATGATAGTGGGAGTTGAGCCATGTAGTCACTGGGCTGCCGTGTTTCATACTACTCCGGTGTAAGAGTGGAGAAAGTTATTTTTATCACAAAATAAATAAATAAGAGTGCAGACGCTCTATCGCCACAATAATAGTGACCAATGAGCCGTCAAATCACATAGACACGGTATAGTTAGTTAGAAGGAAGAAGCAAACCATCATTCTATCTCTCTCATGCAGTACAATATTCTTTTGGAAACCAACGTTTCATTTCGTTGGATCGTGCCATCGAGCAAAACCAGCGTTCAAATCACGTCCGACACATTCGTGTCTCCACCTCCACCTCACACGGTCGCTCAGCATGCCACTCACCACAAACAGAGTATAAGCAAACTTTCTTGCCTGCTTCTGATGCATCGCGCCATGGTGTACTAGCACTACTGGATGAGGTAGACGAGAAGGGGGAGGACAGCTAGCGGACTCCCAAGAACTTTCTTACATGCATGTTGTGGTCGGCCGTGGCGACATTTTAAAGTGGAGAAGTCGCGTGTATCGGGAAGCAGTGCGGGCGGCGCTCCCTCGACCAGCGCACCGCTTCAATGCCGGCGCCAGTGACAGGCCGAGTTCGCTCTGGCCGAGCACCAATGCGGCACTGACATCACAGTCCCACACTGTTGTCAACCTATATAGTCAATAAATGAGAGAATTTCACAAGGAGCGGCCAACAGCTGGGACCGAGCAGCTCGAGCAGTATTTGTTGTCGGTGTGAAAACTGGCGGATCTCGGGTAGGGGGTCCCGAACTGTGCGTCTAAGGTAGATGGTAGGAGGAGACAGGGGACACGATGTTTACCCAGGTTCGAGACCTCTCTATGGAGGTAATACCCTACTTCCTGCTTGATTGATCTTGATGAATATGACTATTACAAGAGTTGATCTACCACGAGATCGTAATGGCTAAACCCTAGAAGTCTAGCATGTATGACTATGGTAAAGAGTATATGTCCTTTCCGGACTAAGTCCTCCAGTTTATATAGGCACCGGGAGGATCTAGGGTTACACAAGGTCGGTCACAAAGGAAAAGAATCTTCATATTTGGTCGCCAAGCTTGCCTTCCACGCCAAGGAGATTCCCATCCGGACACGGGTGTAGTCATCGGTCTTCGTATCTTCACAGCCCATCAGTCCGGCCCATGGCTAATGCATCGACACCCGAGGACCCCTTAGTCCAGGACTCCCTCAGTAGCCCCTGAACCTGGCTTCAATGACTAGTAGTCTGGCGCGCAGATGTGTCTTCGGCATTGCAAGGCGAGTTCTCCTTTTCGAACTCCAAGATAGTCTCCGGACGTGATGATTGTATCCGGACGTGTAACACACACCACACACAACCGCAAAGAGAATATAATACTCCGCGAGTCCAATCTGATGATGATATCATATCTATCCGGTCGTAGTTTCAAACCGTTGTCTTGCCTGCGGCCCCATGTTCCGAAACGTGGTTGTCATTGACACGTCTTATCCAAGCAGAGATCGTGTCCCCTTATAAAGGGATTCTTTTATCGACACGGGCATGGGTAACCCAACCGTCCTCAGGGTACAACTCCTTGGGAATAGGCAAATTTTAAGGCCCGGGAGGAGGCGTTCGATATTCTCGGCCTTTATAAAGGGGCGTAGACCCGCCCTACCTCTCCACGCTTGCTTCTTCCTTGACTCTTACTACCTCGAGTTCCAACACCCAGGTTTCACCCTCCGTAAGCTTCAGTCATGTCCGGATCCAGCCGTCAAGGCCGGTGGGTGGCTTCTTCTGTCACGGAGGAGGATATCGCAAAGCTTTGGGCGGCAAGATATCAGACCGCAGAAATCCTCCATCGGCTTCCCGCGGAGGGGCAGGTTATCCCTACCCCTAGATCCGGCGGGAGGGTCGTGTTCATTTCCCACTTCCTCCAAGGATTAGGGTTTGCCCTCAATCCCTTTGTTCGGGGGCTCATGTTCTATTACGGATTAGATTTTCACGACCTCGCCCCGAACTCTATTCTTCTCATCTCGGCATTTATCGTCACGTGCGAAGCCTTCCTCCGAACTCCTTCACACTTGGGCTTGTGGCTCAAGACCTTCAATGTGAAACAGCAAATGATAGAGGGGGAGCACGCGGAGTGCGGTGGCGCCTTAGTGAGAAAGCTTGCCAGCGTTGTCTGGTTAAAAGGATCTTTCAAAGAATCTTCCGACTTATGGCATCAGGAGCTACGCATGCGTTTCGATCCAGCCCCGCAATTCAGCTTGCATCATGGATTAATAAGGGGTTGGACTGGGGATTAGTTGATGAGGTGCGGACCCTGCAAAGTCGCATCCGAAGCCTTATAGAGAAGGATATCAATATTGTCAACATTATTCAAGTAATGCTGGTCCGACGGATCTTGCCGTGCCAGCGACAGCCTCTCCGTCTGTGGGAGTTTAACCCAGAAGGGCCACGAACTCTTCAGCACTTCTTCGGCACTATGCATGAAGGAATGTGGAAATTATTCTTCGGGAGACGAAAACAATGGCCGGACACCACCGAAGATACTGGCCTAGACTGTAACCATCCTGACACCCCGGTAAGTACTCATCCGCCGAACACCTCATAATCAGATATTCTGTGGTAAGACACTGAGAAAACCATCTTCTTCCAGGGCTGGATAAAGAAAGCGGAACGGATTAGGTGTCCGGCCCCTCTTCCCGAAGACTCAGCGGACCCCTTGTTAACAAGGATGCTGGCACAGGCACCGCATCAGGCGCCAGCAGGGGAGGGCAAGGTGGAGAGTGAGAAGACTCGGGATGACCTTCGTTCTGGAGGTAAATCAGATACTTAGTCTGGAGAAATCGACATTTCCTCGCCCGAAGACGAAGGCGAAAGAGAAGCCAGTATCCTTCTCCATTCAGGAGGAAAAGGGCCGCCTCCGAAAGTTGGGAGGGGCGGTCTCCTAAGAGAGGCAAGATGTCACCGTCGAGCGGCTTGGGATTGGAAGGCGACGCCGGTGAACGGCTCCGTCATGAGGGCAAGCCCTCAACCAAACCGTAAGTAAATCCGGCATACTTTGATAGCGTCCCGCTTCTTTCTTGTTACCGAAGAGATACGTAACGTGCCTGTGTATTTTTATAGTCCGGCACAGAGTTTTTCTGGGCAATCCTCTTCTTTGGGAGATCTCCTCCCCGACATGATGGAAAGCGAGACGCGTCCCCCGAACTCCTCGCCCAATAAGGCGGACGACTCCGAAGTGTCATCTCGGAGGGTTGTTCTTGATCAACAAGCTGTGCAAGGGATGAAAGAGGCGGTACCCGAAGGTGGACCTCCGATCATCCAGCATTCAGGGGCCAATAATGAAGGCCCCAGACTGTCCGGTTTTCAGCAAACGATGATTCCGGAGACGGGTGAACGGGTTCCTTCAAAGGATGGTCGTGCTCCCAGAGCGACTTCCGGAGACCCGGCGACGTCAGATATATTGCGGGATATGCTGCGAAAAGCATCCGTATTGGAGGAACAGCGTACCTTGATGGGTACGGTGGTTGAGAAGATTCTGTCCACGAAGAGCGGATTGAATGAAGCCTTCATGAGCCTGCTAAAAGTCTTCGAGGTTTGTGATGTAGTTTTTAAACTATATTTTATTTGCAAAGATGCACCTGTGTATAGGTAGTAGCCCCTGAGACTCGGGTTGGCTTCCCATGGGAGGCGAACGGAGGATCGAGAAGAAATATTCAAGGGCTAATAGAATTAACTTGAACACAGGCTGCTTCCCCCTGGCTACTTCCCAGACTACGGAAATGTGGGGACCCCGACTCGAAGGTCGTGATCACCGAATGCACGTGTACAGTGATCCCAGAGATCAATGCTCACTGAACACACAGAAGCTGAATAACAAGAGTCTTACATCCATACATACCGTTTTACACAAATTATGACCATTATGGTCAAGTCTTAGTAAGATACAGCCTTAAGGGCTGAACATCAAATGAAACACAAGCAGCGGAAATCTTCGTCGATAAGTAGAACCCATGCCATCTGCCTTAACCCTACAGGCATTCTGACTGGGAAACATCCTAGTTCGCATGTTCGTCTTCAAAGAACTCTTCTTCGAACTCCGGTTCTTCCATGCCTGATCAATTAAATAACCAGTGGCAAGCCAATGAGTACTTTGAATGTACTACTTAAGCAACCCATGTTTTGGTTCAAGATACAACAATGCATGATATAGGTAAATTTTTGCGGAAAGCTAGTTTTGAGTGCCATGACATGTTCAACAACTTGTAAGACATGCATCAAGTAACCATGAGGACATGTTACAGATATCAACATAAATATAGTGGGCACCGACCCAACTCAATCATGTCAAGTCCTTTGTCTTGACCCAAGTAGTTTTATCAACACACACAAACAGTTATGAAACTCTGGACGTAGTTTAAGCAGCACCGCCCAACTGTCCTTGACCATGGACACGGCTATTCAAATAGTTTTACACTCTGCAGAGGTTGCACAGTTTACCCACAAGATCCGGGGAACTTCCGTGTCATCCACGACCATGATACCTCAAGTACCCGGGGTAAGCACCCGATCACTACCTTTCCCTAGACCACACTAACAAGGAGTCCACTCGTTATACCGTATCCTCACGATGTACATCATACGAGACTCACTCGAGATTGTAACATCCGAGAGGGGACGCAACAGTGTATCCGGTGCCTCAGAAGACAAATATGGCCGCCCTACAGCACGACCCCGTCCCGAGAGAGAGCACCAACTCTCCCCCGTCACTAGTAATGTGGGCTCCAAGCTAGTATCAGCCTAGGTAATCAATAATGCCCTTTCCCATATAAGGGTAGAGTGGTTGCGCGTGTAAGGTTGGGACAGTCGACAAATCTTAAATCTAATCTGCTTTCGAAAACAAGACACACATTTGCCTCGGTACACCACTTCGTCATCAAGTGGTTACCCATCATCATCATCTCCCTCGGGCATAAGTGGCACCCGACGGGGTTTTCGAAAAGTCCTTTGAAAATATTTTATCTCCTTCACCATGCATATATCCATCCCTTTTGCGTAGCACTACATTAGCATCCTATCTACTCCCACCGGCATAACCCTCATAAGAAGGTAGGGTCATGCACAATGCAAGTATCAATGAGGAAGTAACGGTGGCAAGCCACCCCATGTGGTCACCACAATATCGTGTCTCAGGTGCAAGCAATAAAAGTGCTATATGGCATGCATAAAAAGGGTTTCATAAACATGGTCAAAGGGCTGCTTGCACAGCTCAAAGAAAGTCTTGAGGTCTTCAAAGTCTTACGGTCCAACTCCTTCACAAGAACGCAATCTATCGTCGCAAAATAGTAACGAGAAAATAAGGCAATAATAAAACAGAAGAACCAAAGTGCTTAGAAAAATGTCAACTCATTTTTGTTAAATACTAGGTTGAAAATTAAGAAGGGGGAAATTCCTAGTTTTGGATTTGGTGAAGCAGAATAGGAGAAATGGATTTACAAAGGCATATTTAAATGCTTAAAACCACATTTAAATATTTACAGTGAAGAAAAGGTTGCTGTATTTGAATGAAAGTTGCACCATTAAATAGGTTGCAATATTCTAGGAATTTAGGATTTGGAATTAATTTATTTGGACATATGCTTTATCCTGTGGAATTCTTGGAAAAAGTGACAGAAAAGAAAAAGAAAAAGGGCCCTGTTCCTGCCGGGCCAGAACAGCTGCGGGACAGCAGGCCCAGTCCGCGGGCCGGCCCAGCCGAGCAGACTGGCCACCAGCCCTGTTTCAAACCTGACGGCCGGGGCCCTTGGTCGAGAGAGAGAGGCGCGGAACGAGGGAGAGGATGATGACGGGACCCACTGTCATCACTAACCCGTGGGATGGGGTCATGGTGCTCACCGGCGACGATGCAGGCCACGACAAGCTCCAGTCTGAAAAGGGATGGCTTCAGAGGCGCCGCCGCGTCGGTGGGTGGTGGACTTGGCCGGCGGGGTGCCTGTTCGCCCGGCGAGGAGCTGCGGCGGAGGGGCTTCGGGAGGCGGTGGCTCCGGGCGTTTCCAGCAGCTACAGAGAGGGGAAACAAGGGGGAAAAGGTCAGCAGGATGCAGGGATTCCAGATCGAGGCAGAGGAGGAGCGGGGGAGGCCTATACCTCGCGAACTCCGGCGAGCCGAAACGGCGGAGCTCGATCTCGATCTCGAGCTCGGGCGGCTCTAGAGAGGAACTGGGTGTGCAGGGGGACGGTTTGGTGGTGCAGAGAGCGAGGGGTGGGGAGAGAAGGGCTCGGGGAGGCCTTTAAATAGGCGAACGGCGAGGTCCAGTAGACCCGTGCGCCGGCGAGCTCACGCTCGTCGCTGCAGGGCTCGGGGGAAGCAGGCGTGGTGTCTGGGGTGTTCCTGGACGTCGACCACATCGGGTTAGATAGAGAGAGGAAGTGGGGAGAGGTCAGGGGTGCGCGCGTGCGAGCCGCTCCATTGGCGCGCTCGGGCGGCCTTTGTTCGCTAGCGCGGAGGCGCGGGGAGGAGGAGAGAGAAGGGGGCCGACCGCGTAGCGTGCTGCGGACGCCGAGGCGCATCGGCAAGCGCGCGGGGGAGGCCCGAGGTGGCCGGAGCTGCTTGGTAGGGGGAGGCTACAGTGCGGGAGCGCACTGTAGCGCGCTCCATAGCGCGTCTATGGCTGCCATGGCATTGTTTAAGGGGAAATTGGCGTGCCCACTCGTGTCTGGTAGTGCTAGGGGAAAGTAAACAAGTGGGTAGGGGCATTGGATGCCATGGATGGCCACTGGAGTGAGGAGGGAGGTGAGGAAGAGAGAGAAAGGGGCTGTCCAGAGAGAGAAAGTGGGGTTTTACCCATCCAATAATTGAGCTATGGACTTGCCATTGTTACTTTGGAGGTGAAAGGGGCCTAGGAGGAGCTGTGGTAAAAAGTTGAGGTCATGGAGATTAGTGGAAGTGGTCAAAATGGAATTTTGGTAAAGTGGCGTAAGGTTTTGATGCTTGTTTGGTTAGGCAAATGAACTCCAAATGCCATGAGACTCAAGTAGGTGAAATGACACATATAAATATGGCCTTCCACCAATTTGGAGCTTATTTGGGCAAAGTTGCCAATGCAACTTTTGTAAACCGTAGAAATGAGCAGAAACAGACTTGTGTAGATCTAGTTGAGCATATCACTTCTCCTTGATGCACTACTTGGTGTAGTGGTCTCATTTGGTCATGTGAACATGCTCACAAAAGTTGGGGTTAAGGGGAGAAAGTTGGTAGTAAAACTTGCTCAAATTTGATTCTGGTCAGAGAGGGTTTTGGGGCATTTTGGTGGACCAAAATGACCTTGATTGAAGTGAGGCTTTGCAAGACCATCACAATATGCATTTGTGACTTGCTAGATTTTTCTTGGATTTTTATGAAAATATTTCCTGTAGAAATATTTCAAATCCTTGAAATGGGCAGAAATGGTTTTGGGAGGTTTTGTCCAATATTTTGATCATGACCATATGTTGAAACTTTATATATGGAAAATATATGTCCACTGAGTTTCGCTGATTTTCGTCAAATATTTTTGAAACAATAAAATAATTTTTCCCTATTAAAGACCATTTCTGGCCTTAAGAAAAAGCTTTTAAATAAAAATAGGAAAATAGCTTTTAAAATTATGTTTTTGTGGTTTATGGGAGTCCTATATCTAATAGGATTCAAATATACTTTTTGAAAGATTTTTCACACCTCAAATTAAGTACTTGCAGTGCAAATCTCAATTCAAGGGTTTTTGGAAAACTAATTTTAGAAAATACTTTTTGGCCAAATTATTTTTGTAAGAAAATACTATATTGCACTATACACATGGCATGATCATTGGGCAGAAGTTTGGGGCAAGGTGATGAAGTGTAGAAGGTGAAACTATGTTGACTTTTAAGAGCACTTGAAAAAAACACAGAGAGAAAACCAACTCAAATAAAAAGTCAAATAATGCAAAAGTTTTTGTTGGCCCAAATTTTCATGCTTTATTAATGCAGATGAAGTGTTACAAAATGCAGGGTGTGACAGACCTACCCCCCTTACAAGAATCTCGTCCCCGAGATTCCTAAACTAGGCTTTAAAGAGATACGGAAACTCGGATCTAAGGTAGTCTTCACGTTCCCGGTGGCTTCGATTCAAGGTGGTTGCTCCTTTGGACCTTGAAGTACTTGATGGTGCGGTTGACGAGTGTGTCGCTCGGCCTCATCCGTAATGCAGATGGGCCTCTCACGGTAAGTCAAATCAGGCTGAAGGTCAATGGCTTGGTGATTGACGTCCTTGTAGAGATCGGGCTTGTCTGGGACTTGGAGGCACTTCCGGAGTTGCGACACGTGGAATACGTTGTGCACATCGGATAGTTCTGGTGGCAGCTCCAACTGGTAAGCCACTTCTCCTCGTCGCGCGGTGATCTCGAAGGGGCCGATAAACCTTGGTGCGAGCTTTCCCTTAACGTGGGAACGCTTTGTTCCCTTAAGAGGAGTTACTCGCAGGTATACATGGTCTCCGACTTGGAAGTCTACTAGTCGGCGACGAGTGTCAGCATAGCTCTTCTGCCTTGACTAGGCGGTCTTGATCGCTCTCGACTAGCTGAACTTGCTCTTACGCTTCACGGAGGATATCGGGCCCAAAGACAAGTCCTTCTCCTGTCTCCGAGCCAATTGAGGGGTGTCGGCACTTCCGTCCATATAACACCTCAAATGGTGCCATCTCAAGGCTTGACTGATAACTGTTGTTGTAGGAGAATTCGGCAAAGGGAGGCAATCTTCCCACTTAGTCCCATATGCTAAGACACGGGCTCGGAGCATGTCTTCGAGTATCTGATTCACTCGTTACATGTCGACCTCCGAGTGCATGGGTGGAAGCGATCTTGAAGGACAACTTGGTCCCCATGGCCTCTTGGAACTTCTTCCGTAACCTTGAGGTAAACTGGGTTCCTCGATCTGACACAATCTCCTTGGGAACACCATGAAGGCTTACGATTCTGTTGATGTATAGAGTTGCTAGCTGGTTGCCATCATAGGTAGTCTTAACAAGAATGAAATGGGCTACTTTGGTCAAATGATCGACTATGACCCAGATGGATTCATGTCCCTTGTTTGACCTAGGTAGTCCAGTGATGAAATCCATTCCGACTTTATCCCATTTCCATTCGGGAACCTTGAGTGGTTGGAGCAATCCAGCAGGTCGCTGATGTTCAGCTTTGACTCTTTGGCACACATCACACTTTGCAACATAGGTGGCAATCTCCCTCTTCATGCCATGCCACCAAAATCTTTCCTTCAGGTCTTGATACATCTTGGTTCCTCCGGGGTGGATGGAATATGGGGTGTCATGAGCTTCTCGCAAGATCAAATTCTTGAGCTCAATCTTATTGGGTACGCAAATGCGGTTCCCAAACCACACAATTCCTTGCTCATCCTCTGAGAATCCCGGGGCCTTGCCTGCCTTGATCTTCCTCTTGATGCCTTCAATACTCTCGTGTCCCTTCTGAGCTTCCTTAACATCATCCATCAAGGTAGGCCTAACTTCGAGGCTGGCCAAGAATCCTGGTGCAACCAGTTCCAACCCGAAGCTTTCAAGTTCACCATACAAGGCGGGTAGCTTGTCCTTAAGCATAGCATTTAAGGAACAAGCCTTCCTGCTTAATGCATCTGCTACCACATTAGCCTTCCCAGGGTGGTATTGAACACTGAGGTCATAATCCTTGATCAACTCTAGCCATCTTATTTGCCTCATGTTCAGTTCCTTTTGAGTGAAAATATACTTCAGACTTTTGTGATCCGTGTATATCTCACACCGCTTCCCTAGGAGGTAATGTCGCCATGTCTTCAGGGCATGAACCACTGCTGCTAACTCAAGATCATGAGTAGCATAGTTCTCTTCATGAGGCCGTAGTTGCCTTGAAAGGTAAGCTACGACTCTGCCCTCTTGCATCAGAACACTTCCCAGTCCGGTCCTTGACGCATCACAATATATCACAAACTCCTTGTGTATATCTGGTGTGGCCAGAACTGGGGCGGTGGTCAGTCTCTTCTTCAGCTCCTGGAAGCTCTCTTCGCACTTTGGCGTCCATTCAAACTTCTTGTCCTTCTTCAAGAGCTGAGTCATGGGTCGGGCAATGCTTGAGAATCCTTCAACGAACTTGCGGTAATATCCTGCGAGTCCGAGGAAGCTTCTGACTTCCTTCACATTGCTTGGGGATTGCCATTCAGTCACGGCTTCAATCTTAGCGGGATCGACCAACAATCCTTCCTTGGTCATAACATGACCCAAGAATCCAACTTCATGCAGCCAAAATTCGCACTTGCTGAACTTGGCATACAGTTGGTGCTCTCGAAGCTTGTCTAGGGCCATCCTTAAGTGTTGCTCGTGCTCTTCTTACATCTTCGAGAAGACAAGAATGTCATCAATGAAGACAACGACAAACTTGTCCAAATATTCCATGAAGACCTTATTCATGAGATACATGAAGTAAGCTGGGGCATTGGTCCATCCAAAGGACATGACCGTGCACTCATACAGGCCATATCTGGTTACAAATGCCGTCTTCGGAATATCTTGGGGTTGGATTTTCAGCTGGTAATACCCAGATCTGATGTCAATCTTGGAGAACACCTTGGCCCCATTGAGTTGATCAAACAGATCTTCAATCTTGGGAAGTGGATACTTGTTCTTGATTGTAACTTCATTGAGGGAGCGGTAGTCAATGCACAAGCGGATGGTACCGTGCTTCTTTGCCACAAACAGGACAGGTGATCCCCAAGGGGAGGCACTAGGGCGGATAAATCCTTTCCTCAACTACTCTTCCAGTTGCTTCTTCAATTCTGCTAACTCTTCCGATCCCATTCTATAAGGCTTCTTATAGATGGGTCCCGCCCGGTATGAGCTCGATGATGAACTCAATGTCTCGGTCAGGAGGCATTCCCGGTAGCTCATCAGGAAAAACATCGGGGTATTCGCATACTACCGACACTTGCTCCAATCCAACTTCAGTCAGACAGTTGACTTGGTTGGCTTGAGCAGAGGAGGGGTTGGAGGCAAATTTAACTTCGACTCCTTGCTCATTGGTCATAGTGACAGTCCGATTGGCGCAATCTATCAAGCCTTGGTGTTTGATGAGCCAATTCATTCCTAAGATCACATCCAAGCCTTGTGATCCTAAGATGATAAGGTCTGCTAGGAATTCTACCCCGTTAATAATAATCCCGACTCCTCTACACCCTATCTTGGCTCTCATCTCTGCTCCGGGGGTTTGTACCACCATAGGGTTATTCAGGAGTGTAGGGGTCATGCCACTTTTTAATGCAAACTTTTGGGTGACAAATGAATGTGTGGCTCCAGAATCAAACAAGACAGTTGCAGGTGCTGAATTGACAAAGGAATTACCCAGCACGACGTCCGGGTCTTCCTGGGCTTCTTCTGCAGTGACATGATTCACACGACCCTTGCCGTTGTTGGGCAGGTTGCGGGGAGCTTGGTTCCTTGGTGGCATTCCACGGCCTTGTCCTGGGTTCTGCGCATTGGGGCGCGGGGCGTCGGGCTTCTTGTTGGGGCAATTCTTGGAGTAGTGTCCTGGCTGACCACATCCAAAGCAAGTGACTTGGTTGGGGTTGCTGCTCTTGCCGGCATTGTTATTGGGGTTGTTGTAAGCTGGTCTGGGGTTGGCATACTGCTGAGGTGGATAGTTGGTGCGGGGTGCAGGAGCTCTTGGCTGCTGATAGGTTTGCTTGAACAGGGATGGCTGCCACGGGCGAGGCTTCTGGTTGCTGGAGCTACCCTTGCTGATCATCTTGCGCTTACGGGTATCATCCAAAGCACGTCGCTTGTCCTCAAGCATGAGTGCCTTGTTCACCAGATCAGGAAAGGTCGGGCAGTCACACACAACAAGCGAGTACTGCAGAGTCTGGTTAAGGCCTTCCATGAAGCGCTCCTTTTTGGCAGCATCAGTGCTGACATCCTCAGGGGCATACCTTGAGAGAACACTGAACTTATGCATGTACTCCTTGACAGTGCTACTACCTTGCTTCATGGCTCGGAACTCACGCTTCTTGATGGCCATGATTCCAGAAGGAATGTGGGCCTTGCGGAATTCTGCCTTGAAGTTATCCCAAGTGATGTTTTGCTCAGCATGCATGGCCTTGAATCCATCCCACCAAGCTCCTGGCAGTTCCCCGAGACAAGGCAGCATAGGCCACCCTCTCACGGTCCTCGGTGCATTCAACTAGTTCCAGCAGATCCTCAATGGTGCGGACCCGATTAAATGCCCATCCGTGGGGTTCAGCGATCTCGATGAAGGTGGGTGGTGCATGCTTCTTGAACTCCACCAACGTGGAACGCCCATTGCCGTGTCCCGCCGGGCGGGTTGACAGCTTGAGCAATCATCTGGAGGGCTGCAGTGTTGGCTTGGCGTTCCTCTCGAAAGGCTTGGAGAAGCTGAGCCATGTCCATGCTTGGAGGTGGTGGCGGTGGTGGGGCTTGGCCTTGGGATTGGTCCTGACTTGCTCCTGCTCCGGCTTCTTGCTGCTGGGTAGAGGTACCAGTACGTGTTACAACAGGCATCCTGTTGGAGCGGTCAAGGTCTCATGATTGGGAAAAGATGGGGAAAGCAACATAGATGGGATGCCTAGTAAGGGGGTTGGTTTGACACTAATTGTTTCATGCAAGGGCCAAAGGCCAAACACATTCATTAAAATCCAAATGGGCGATGTAGTCATTTACAAGTTCCCGAAGGAAAGCACAACGTCCATCAAACACACCAAAAGCAAACACAACACCACATGGTTTCATATGAACCATTACAAGGACTCGACTTCGAATGGGGGTACACGACCTATCCTACCGTAGGGGGTACTAACGGGCATATCCGAGTTGCGAATAATGCCTAAGTGGTGGAATGCTCGGTCGCGTAGTCTGGCTCTTCTGGGTCTTCCTCCTCGTCATCGGTGGCCTGACTTTCCTCTTCACTTGAAGGGGTGGGGGAGTGGAGGAGCTCAACAGGGCGTTGCTTTGACGGTGGTGCGAAGAGCTTACGGTATTCCTTTGCGCTCATGCGGTGTTGCAGTGGTGGTTCTCCATCTTCTGGGGGTGTTCCGCCTCTGTATGCGATTGCGGGTTGTCCAGGGGGAGCACCTTCCTTCTTGATCATATCCGTTTTCTCTTGTGCTTGGCGAAGAAGTGCCTTGGTCTCATGAAGTTCCTTTCGGAGCTCCATTGACTCCGAGGCCAAGTGTTGTGCCAAACTATCGGCACAAAGGCTGAAGTAGGTCCGAATCGAGTGGAAGTCCTTCTTCTAATGGTGGAGCTGGTGCACTGCTCTCATCCTCACCTTCCTTTCGATAAGGCAAGAAGCGGGTTGCCAACTCTTCTTCCATCTTTGGAAGAAGGTCTCGGAGGCGGGTGAGTGCCTTGAGGGTTGCCGTCTCGACGGCAAGAACTAGTGTTGCCATCTGGGGTCCCTCGAAGAACCAGCTTGTTGAAGGGTCATTGGCCTTCACGATCACTTCCACATGATACTCCGTATCGGTGTCATTGATCCAATGCTCATGATAGGTGAAAATGGGGGCTCGGTGAAACTGGCACTTCTGGAGGCTATCCTCGAGAAGCACGGGAAATCCGGTGGTCAGGAAGTCTTCGGGTACGGCAGCCATCTACAAAGGTTAAATGGGAGAGGTCAATAAGGGAATATATCTTAGGTTGGGTAAGCTTAGAAAAGAAGAGGAGTTTAGATGGTCTCAAGCTAACTAATGTCCATGCTAACTAAGGCTTCCTACAGTCAGGATGGCTCTGATACCAGCTCTGTGGGGAACCCGACTCAAAGGTCGTGATCACCGAATGCACGTGTACAGTGATCCCAGAGATCAATGCTCACTGAACACACAGAAGCTGAATAACAAGAGTCTTACATCCATACATACCGTTTTACACAAATTATGACCATTATGGTCAAGTCTTACGTGAATCTGACCTTAAGGGCTGAACATCAAATGAAACACAAGCAGCGGAAATCTTCGTCGATAAGTAGAACCCATGCCATCTGCCTTAACCCTACAGGCATTCTGACTGGGAAACATCCTAGTTCGCATGTTCGTCTTCAAAGAACTCTTCTTCGAACTCCGGTTCTTCCATGCCTGGTCAATTAAATAACCAGTGGCAAGCCAATGAGTACTTTGAATGTACTCGCAAGCAACCCATGTTTTGGTTCAAGATACAACAATGCATGATATAGGTAAATTTTTGCGGAAAGCTAGTTTTGAGTGCCATGACATGTTCAACAACTTGTAAGACATGCATCAAGTAACCATGAGGACATGTTACAGATATCAACATAAATAGAGTGGGCACCAACCCAACTCAATCATGTCAAGTCCTTTGTCTTGACCCAACTAGTTTTATCAACACACACACACAGTTATGAAACTCTGGACGTAGTTTAAGCAGCACCGCCCAACTGTCCTTGACCGTGGACACGGCTATTCGAATAGTTTTACACTCTGCAGAGCTTGCACACTTTACCCACAAGATCCGGGGAACTTCCGTGTCATCCACGACCCGTGATACCTCAAGTACCCGGGGTAAGCACCCGATCACTATCTTTCCCTAGAAGACACTAACAAGGAGTCCACTGTTGTTTATTCTGTATCCTCACGATGTACATCATACGAGACTCACTCGAGATTGTAACATCCGAGAGGGGACACAACGTGTATCCGTGCCCTCAGAATACAGTCATGGCCGCCCTACCTGTCACGACCCCGTCCCGAGAGAGAGCACCAACTCTCCCCCGTCACTAGTAATGTGGGCTCCAAGCTAGTATCGGACTAGGTAATCAATAATGCCCTTTCCCATATAAGGGTAGAGTGGTTGCGCATGTAAGGTTGGGACAGTCGACAAATCTTAAATCTAATCCGTTTTCGAAAACAAGACACACACTTTCCTCGGTACACCACTTCGTCATCAAGTGGTTACCCATCATCATCATCTCCCTCGGGCATAAGTGGCACCCGGCTGTGGTTTGAAAAAGTCCTTTGAAAATATTTTATCTCCTTCACCATGCATATACCCGTCCCTTTTGCGTAGCACTACATTAGCATCCTATCTACTCCCACCGGCATAACCCTCATAAGAAGGTAGGGTCATGCACAATGCAAGTATCAATGAGTAATTAACGGTGGCAAGCCACCCCATGTGGTCACCACAATATCGTGTCTCAGGTGCAAGCAATAAAAGTGCTATATGGCATGCATAAAAAGGGTTTCATAGACATGGTCAAAGGGCTGCTTGCACAGCTCAAAGAAAGTCTTCAGGGTCTTCAAAGTCTTCTGGTCCAACTCCTTCGTCAGCAACGCAATCTATCGTCGCAAAATAATAACGAGAAAATAAGGCAATAATAAAACAGAAGAACCAAAGTGCTCAGAAAAATGTCAACTCATTTTTGTTGAATACTAGGTTGAAAACTAAGAAGGGGAAAATTCCTAGTTTTGGATTTGGTGAAGCATAATAGGAGAAATGGATTTACAAAGGCATATTTAAATGCTTAAAACCATTAAATAGAAGAAAAGGTTGCTGGATTTGAATGAAAGTTGCACCATTAAATAGGTTGCAATATTCTAGGAATTTAGGATTTGGAATTAATTTATTTGGACATATGCTTTGTCCTGTGGAATTCTTGGAAAAGTGATGTAAAAGAAAAGAAAAGGGCCCTGTTCTCGCTGGCCAGACACAAGGCTGCCGCCTACCACCTGCTTTCAAACCTGACGGCCGGGGCCCGCAGGTCAAAGAGAGAGAGAGGGGCGCGGGAACGAGGGAGAGGATGACAGACGGGACCCACCTGTCATCACTAACCCGTGGACAGGGGGGGTCGCGGTGCTCACCGGCAACGATGCAGGCCACGGCAAGCTCCGGCGAGTGCGGGGATGGCTTCAGGAGACTGTCGCATGTCGGTGGGTGGTGGACTTGGCCGGCGGGGGTGCCTGGTTCGCCGGCGACGAGGTGCTGCGGGGGAGGGGCTTCGGGAGGTGGTGGCTCCGGCCGTTTCCAGCAGCTACAGAGAGGGGAAACAAGGGGGAATAGGTCAGGGGGATGCAGGGATTCCAGATCGAGGCACAGGTGGAGCGGGGGAGGCCTATACCTCGCGAACTCCGGCGAGCCGAAACGGCGGAGCTCGAGCTCGATCTCGAGCTCGGGCGGCTCTGGAGAGGAACTGGGGGTGCAGGGGCACGGTTTGGTGGTGCAGAGAGCGAGTGTTGGGGAGAGAAGGGCTCGGGGAGGCCTTTAAATAGGCGAACGGCGAGGTCTAGTAGACCCGTGCGCCGGCGAGCTCACGCTCATCGCTGCAGGGCTCGGGGGAAGCAGGCGTGGTGTCTGGGGTGTTCCCGGACGTCGACCACGTCGGGTAAGATAGAGAGAGGAAGTGGGGAGAGGTCAGGGGTGCGCGCCTGCGAGAGAAGGGGGCCGAAAGCGTGGCGTGCTGCGGACGCCGAGGCGCATCGGCAGGCGCGGGGGGGAGGCCCGAGGTGGTCGGAGCTGCTTGGCAGGGGGCGGCTACAAAGTGAGCAAGATCAGAAGCGCCTCGAGCGCTGCCTATGGCTGCCATGGCATTGTTTAAGGGCAGGGCGTGCCCACTCGTGTCTGGTAGTGCTAGGGAAAGTAAACAAGTGGGTAGGGGCATTGGATGCCATGGATGGCCACTGGAGTGAGGAGGGAGGTGAGGAAGAGAGAGAAAGGGGCTGTCCAGAGAGAAAGTGGGGTTTTACCCATCCAATAATTGAGCTATGGACTTGCCATTGCTACTGGAGGTGAAAGGGGCCTAGGAGGAGCTGTGGTAAAAAGTTGAGGTCATGGAGATTAGTGGAAGTGGTCAAAAATGGAATTTTGGTAAAGTGGCAGAAGATTTTTGATGCTTGTTTGGTTAGGCAAATGAACTCCAAATGCCATGAGACTCCACAGGGTGAAATGACACATATAAATATGGCCTTCCACCAATTTGGAGCTTATTTGGGCAAAGTTGCCAATGCAACTTTTGTAAACCGTAGAAATGAGCAGAAACAGACTTGTGTAGATCTAGTTGAGCATATCACTTTTCCTTGATGCACTACTTGGTGTAGTCGTCTCATTTGGTCATGTGAACATGCTCACAAAAGTTGGGGTTAAGGGGAGAAAGTTGGTAGTACAAACTTGCTCAAATTTTATTCTGGTCAGAGAGGGTTCTGGGGCATTTTGGTGGACCAAAATGACCTTGATTGAAGTGAGGCTTTGCAAGACCATCACAATATGCATTTGTGACTTGCTAGATTTTTCTTGGATTTTTATGAAAATATTTCCTGTAGAAATATTTCAAATCCTTGAAATGGGCAGAAATGGTTTTGGGAGGTTTTGTCCAATATTTTGATCATGACCATATGTTGAAACTCTTATATATGGAAAATATATGTCCACTAAGTTTCCCTGATGTTTGTCAAATATTTTTGAAACAATAAAATAATTTTTCCCTATTAAAGACCATTTCTGGCCTTAAGAAAAAGATTTTAAATAAAAATAGGAAAATAGCTTTTAAAATTATGTTTTTGTGGTTTATGGGAGTCCTACATCTAATAGGATTCAAATATTCTTTTTGAAAGATTTTCACACCTCAAATTAAGTACTTGCAGTGCAAATCTCAATTCAAGGGTTTTTGGAAAACTAATTTTAGAAAATACTTTTTGGCCAAATTATTTTTGTAAGAAAATACTATATTGCACTATACACATGGCATGATCATTTGGCAGAAGTTTGGGGCAAGGAGATGAAGTTTGGGGCAAGGTGAAACTATGTTGACTTTTAAGAGCACTTGAAAAAACACAGAGAGAAAACCAAGTCAAATAAAAAAGTCAAATAATGCAAAAGTTTTTGTTGGCCCAAATTTTCATGCTTTATTAATGCAGATGAAGTGTTACAAAATGCAGGGTGTGACAGACCTACCCCCCTTACAAGAATCTCAATGGGCCGAGCTTCATAGGATATCCGGCGCTGCCATGAATAACATCATAATCTGACTGTGGCCGACTGAGCCTGTTTCGAATAGCTACTTCGGCTTGGTGTAGCGGCTCGTTGATGTGGTGCCACGTATCGATGCCGTGAAGCGGTCGGTGTGCATTGAGGGTGCACAGATGGCCTTTGCCCGAGCCAAGACATTCTGGGGGAAGATGAAGGCCATCGAAGTTGCGGCGAAGAGTCCACCCAAGGACAAGGAACGTTATGCACTGGAGGATTATTTTGAAGACGTCTTAGAGGCCGCCCGCTTAATAGAGGGTCAATGCTCGAAAGACATAATATTCGACTGAGGTGTATGAGAATTGTAAAAGATAATTTTATATTTAATCTATTTTTATGTTTTGCTCGAAAGCTTATGTTCCTCCTGTGCGGCCATTTTAATATAATCTGAAACTTTTCCAGTCGTCGGCTTCAGCCCCCTCATAGGAAGTACGGAGGTGTTCGGAAAAGCATTTAATCACTCTTGATCCAACGTCTTGGTCTATGAAGGAGGTGATGATGCGGCGAACCAGGCAATCAGACTATAGGGCGTTAACACTTTCACTTAGCCATAGGAGTTTTTTAGGGGGGACTACGATATAGCCCCTAGTATGTGTACGGCTTATCCAATATGGTGCGTTACATATATGACCTGAAAAAAGGTCCTTCGTGTAATACGGAGGGAATCGTGACACATTCCGATAAGTCATCGAATGGTTGACCAGCTATCGCAGCATCATGACAGTCGGTTTTCAGCTTTCTCTACTGAGGTGCTTGACCAGACGAGCCGGAAGCACAATCACAGTAGTTCTCCCTTTACTACCCTAGCCGATAGATAGGAACGTAAGGTAGCAAGCACAGGAGCCAGGCAACCCAACCATTGACCCAATACATGATTCGGAGCTGATACATATAAGGCCAAACTCGCGACGCCGAAGTACGCTGTAAAGCTGTTTGGACTTTGTTGGCACCTCATTTGTTCCCATACCGAGCCCCTGGCAGGTTATGCCGAGGTATATCTGTGAAACAACCATAGGAGCCGTATTCATTGACGAAAAGACATGAATGATTAATTCAGATAATGTTTACTAGGACCTGAGTGATATACCAATGATTACTTTATATATATAAAGGACACAACCCCGGCTATTTGACATGCCCGGGGTCGAAGGCGGAGGAAAAAGGCATATTACAGGCTCGAAATAAAAGTGCGGTCTAGAAAAAGTTATTTTGGACCTCCTGTCGCACGTGTGCGCCACCTGTCCTCGGCGAGAGGGAATCCTTGACGGGAGTAGCCCCTTAGGTGAGTGTATGGATCCGAACTCTGATAGAGTCAGTTGAGATGCTTTTACTTTGCGTCACCTGTTTTTAAGAGATAATGAAGAAAGAAGTAAAAACAAAGTAGATAAAGAATGTTACGGGAATGCTTGGAGGCTTGTCTGTATTGTGCTTCCGCCTGTGCCCATGGTATCTTGAGTGCGTAGTGATGTACGTGCGGTACAAATATTACAGGTATATGCGTTGGGCTGCGGAAGCCGAACTGCTATTTCTGCTCCGGGATTGGTCTATCCTCTCCGTCGTCCCTATCGCCTGGCGGCCTCCTCCCCTTGTGTTCGGCGTTGAGCTTGCCGTCCTGCTTGAAGACCCAACAGTTTCTGTTGGTATGATTAGCTGGTTTATCGGGGTGGCCGTGAATCTGGCAGGGTCGGTCCAATATCCTGTCTAGGTTGGATGGTCCATCTTGGTTTGCCTTGAGTGGTTTTTTCCGTTGACCAGGTTTGGGATTGCTAAATCCGGCGTTGACCGCTGTGTCGCGTGATCTTTCATTATCATTGCGACTGTTGTGTTTGCTTCGTCGTGGCTTGCCATTGCCGTCCCGGATTTCGGAAGTGCCCGAGTCACTGGCGTTGTTGCTTCTACGAGCAAGCCAGTTGTCTTCTCCCACGCAAAAGTGGGTCATTCTTGACCGAGGTGGCGTGCAAGCCGTTCATCCCGGCTGTGTTTAAAGGCCGCGAGGGCTTCCGCGTTTGGACAGTCAACGATGTGGTTCTTTTTAACTAACAACCTAGTCCAGAGCTTCCTGGCTGACTCTCTGGGCTGCTGGACAATGTGACTTAAGTCATCAGCATTCGGTGGCCGGACATATTTTCCTTGGAAGTTGTCGCGGAAGGCATCTTCCAACTCTTCCCAGCTGAAAATAGATTTTCCGGCAGACTGTTTAACCAGTACTGAGCTGGTCCTTTGAGTTTTAATGGTAGGTATTTGATGGCATGAAGGTCCATGTGGATATTGAGGAGGAAGTCTGTGATCCATACCGCGGGATCCGTTGTTCCGTCGTATGATTCAATATTTATGGGTTTGAACCCGTCTGGGAATTCATGCTCCATTACTTCGTCTGTGAAGAAAACAGGGTGTGCGGCACCTCTATGTTGGGCCACACTGCGACGTACCTCCGATGGAGTCCATTTGCGGTTTTCAGACCTGGCGTGGCTAGGTTTGTCACGTCCGAATAGGTAGTCGTCGTCGCGTGTCGAGGCACGTCCTCGCGATACCTAGAGCGATCTTGCGTGTCCTGCTCTACTGTCCCAGTCCCGTCGAAGGTCGTATGTACAACCCCGAGCTGTTTTATTCTTGCCTTTACAGCGAGGTGGGGTGGTCTGGTGTTCGTCCTGATTTGCCGCTTTATCCGAACCAAGTTGTGGTCGGCCTACCGCATTGTGCGATGATGGTACGGGCTCCAGTGCCTCGTCATCGAATTGGGGTAGCAATCTACGCTTCAGGTAGCTTTTGGCTGGGCCACTAAGGCAGTATTCTTCGGCGGCTAGGACTTCGGTACACCTATCATAGAGCATATCTTGGTCCGCTTGAAGCTGCAACTGCTTCTTTTTCAGGCTTCTTGCAGTGGCTATTAGCTGGCGTTTGAAGCGCTCCTACTCGAGAGGTTCCTCGGGCACGATAAAATCCTCGTTGCTGAGGATTTCCTCCTCCTCGGAGAGCGGAAGATAGTTACTGTCCTCCAAGTCTTCGTGTATGGCCTGTTCATCCTGTTCGGAGGTTGTTCCCACAGGGTCTTCATTGTATTATTTTCTCCGGTGCCGGTGTTGTTGTCTTTTGTATGACGTGACTTAGAGCGGCGCCGCTGACATCGGCGACTGGGTTTTGTCTCAGGAGGTTTATCTTCGACTGGATCCTCTTTGTCACCGTTGTTAGTTTCTTTAGGCGTATCCACCATGTATACGTTGTAGGAAGAAGTGGTCATGCATCGCCCATTGAGTGGCGGGTTTTGGCCCTGCTCTTCGTCGGCATCTTCGTCCGTACTGACGATGTCTTCGGAGCCGTGATCAAGCATGTCGGTTAAGTCCTCGATAGTGTCTATGGAGTGGGTGGCAGGTGGGAAGCAAAGTTCCCCATCATCAGCCCCTAGTTCGAACCGTACATAGTTCGGCTGTGAGTCCCCCGCCAAGGACAAGGTCTTTAATGAGTTCAGCATATCGCCCAAGGGCGAGTGCTGGAAGATGTCTGCGGCGCTGAACTCAAAGATCGATAAGCGACCAAGTTCAGTATCCGCAGGCTCACATTGTTCGTAACTTATACCCAGAGAAGAGTCCGGAGTTCTGGTGACATGAGTACCGCGTGAGGTCAAGTCCATGTGCGGCTCCAACGCCGGAGAATCTGTGGCCTCCATGGTGGGGTTGAACCTCCAATCCTTGGATGGCGTAGTGTGATCTGGATCTAAGGCCGGAGTGATCACAGGAACTATCTCCTGGATGTGGTCTGATGACATATTTAGGTCATGTTCGTCGAGGTGACCGGGAGCGGTCGCCACGGTCTCGAATCCGGCAAAGATCAAATCTCCACAGATGTCCGCGATGTAATTCAAGATCCCAAACCTGATCTGATGGCTAGGGGCATAGGTGTCGATCTGCTCCAAGTGGCCAAGCGAGTTGGCCCGCAGTGCGAAGCCACTGAACACGAAGATCTATCCGGGGAGGAAGGTTTCTCCTTGGACAGCATCACTATCGATGATTGAAGGGGCCATCGGACCTTTTCGTCGATGGCACAATGGAACTCTCCATGAAAGCACCAATGTCGGTGTCAAAACCGGCGGATCTCGGGTAGGGTTCCCAAACTGTGCGTCTAAGGTCGATGGTAACAGGAGACAGGGGACACGATGTTTACCCAGGTTCGGGCCTCTCTATGGAGGTAATACCCTACTTCCGGATTGATTGATCTTGATGAATATGAGTATTACAAGAGTAGATCTACCACGAGATCGTAATGGCTAAACCCTAGAATTCTAGCCTGTATGACTATGGTAATGAGTATCTGTCCTTTCCGGACTAAGTCCTCCGGTTTATATAGGCACCGGGAAGATCTAGGGTTACACAAGGTCGGTTACAAAGGAAAATAATTTTCATATTTGGTTGCCAAGCTTTCCTTCCACGCCAATGAGAGTCCCATCTGAACATGGGTGCAGTCATCGGTCTTCGTATCTTCACAGCCCATCAGTCCGGCCAATGGCTAACAGGCCGGACGCCCGAGGACCCCTTAGTCCAGGACTCCCTTAGTGTGAGCAGAGTTTTTCTTGAGCGATGTTTTGGTGTTGTTCAGAGAACAGGGTATCAAATGGGCGGGCTGTGGCCCGTCTAGCCCAGGCAATTATTTTATGTCGACCAAATATCCAGCCTAGATATTACTTTTTCAATGTGAAAATGGCTAGCCCAGCTATACTTTTTTCTAGAATACCCAACCCAGGTCAACTTGTTATTCTCCGCCCCGCATTAGGCTTGCCAAGAAAATGTGCTTTAATAAATAATAAATGGGCTATAATTATAAAAAATTGGTTGTAAATATAAAAAACACACCGAAAAGGTAATTAGTTTCAAAATTACTATTTTGGATTTTAAATTTTTTAATTTCATTACTTGTTGCGCGCGCAAAATTTATTTTGAAATTATATTTAATCGGACTCAAAATTCGGGATAAAAAATATTTTGGATCCCTTCGAAATGTGGGATATTTTGTTGAATTTTTTTAGCGGTTGGTTGAAATTATTAACCGTTGTCCTGGCTAGAAAATGGGCTGTAATTTTTACAAAAGTAAATGGGCTAGTAAATTCCATTAGAATTCAAAAATGGGATGTACATTATAACAAATCGCAAATGAGCTATATTTTCTCTGCCACTGATGTGATGGTCACTTGTGGGCCTACTAAGATGATGCATACACAATGCTTTGTCAACTTATAGTCAATACATGATTCTAGTAGTAGTGGCCATTAGATGTCCATCCAATGGCTATGGTGCTTCTTCAATCTCGGGTATGCATGCTTCAGCCGCCCAAACCACGCCGGCGCAAGAAAATGGGTTGTAATTTTTACAAAAAGTAAATGGGCTAGTAAATTCCATTAGAATTCAAAACTGGGTTGTACATTATAACAAATCACAAATGGGCTATATTTTCTCTGCCACTGATGTGATGGCCACTTGTGGGCATACTAAGATGATGCATACGCAATGCTTTGTCAACTTATAGTCAATACACGATTCTAGTAGTAGTAGCCATTAGATGTCCATCCAATTGCTGTGGTGCTTCTTCAATCTCGGATATGCATGCTTCAGCCGCCCAAACCACCGCCAGTGGTACCGCCTGCTACCGCCTCCCGTGGCCGGCTGTGCTGCTGTGCAGGCCTCACCGGTCCACCCTACTCCCATCGCCATCCATGCCATTCCTCTATTCACCGACACCTCCTGTTATTCTCCGGTGCGGCAGCCTCACACCGCAGCCGAACCAGTGAATCCTCGTACTCCCCTCTACGTGGGCATCCACTTTTGTGTCTTCACCGGCTTCAGATCGTTCCCTTCGTAGGCCTCGCCATCGTCCATCGCATTGGTTGTTGTCGGTGTCAAAACTGGCGGATCTCGGGTAGGGGGTCCCGATCTGTGCGTCTTAGGCTGATGGTAACAGGAAACAAGGGACACAATGTTTACCCAGGTTCGGGCCCTCTCGAATGTTTACCCAAGTTCGGGCCCTCTCGATGGAGGTAAAACCCTACTTCCTTCTTGATTAATATTGAAGATATGTGGAATACAAGAGTAGATCTACCACGAGATCGTAGAGGCTAAACCCTAAGAGCTAGCCTATGATGGTATGATTGTAATTGTGATCGGCCTTCTAAGGACCATGCTCTCCGGTTTATATAAACACCGGAGAGCTAGGGTTTACATGGAGTCGGTTACAAGGAAGGAAACATAATATCCGAATCGCCAAGCTTATCTTCCACGCAAAGGAGAGTCCCATCCGGACACGAGCCAAAGTCTTGAGTCTTGTATCTTGACGCTTCTATAGTCCGGATGATGAATATAGTCCGGCTGTCCGGATACCCCCTTATCCAGGACTCCCTTAGTAGCCCCTAAACCAGGCTTCAATGACGATGAGTCCGGCGCGCAGTCTTGTCTTCGGCATTGCAAGGCGGGTTCCTCCTCCGAATACTCCAAGGTTAATATCGAACACGTAGGTCATGTCCAGATCTGCAAAATGATCCTCACATACCACCGTAGAGAGAATGATACTTCAGCTGACAATTTTTAGAAGACGTGACATGCCACTAGAGCTAGGTCATTATTCGAACCGTTTTTCACAACCAGCCATAGCGCGTATTGCGAGGTGGTTTTCTTGACCCGTCTTCTCAAAGCAGAGATCACGTCCCCTTATCACGGGATTCTCATCAATACGGGTATGGGTAATCCAACCGTACCGCTAATCGTGGCGAGTGGGAGACTAGCGGGTTCTACCAGGTAAGTGGGGAGGCGCAAAAAAGCTCTTTACCAGGAAGATAGGGCATCTTCCTCTTTTACCCACGCCTTCTCCTTCCGCTAACGCACTCCTCTCTGCTCGAGCCCCAACGCCCAAGCGCTCTTCTTCTCCATCGAAGAGAGGTTTTTCCGAGATGTCCGTATCTGGAGCAGGAGGCAAATGGATGGCCTCTACCGTCTGGGAGAAGGATATCAAGAGACTCCGAGGAGCCGGGTATTTGGCCAAGAAGATTGGCCACCGTCTCCCATCGGCGGGACAGGTCGTCCCTACTTCGGAGCCCCACGAGAGAGTCGTGTTCCTCCCCCATCTTGTCCGCGGGCTCGGGTTTCCCCTCCACCCATTCGTTCGGGGAGTCATGTATTACTACGGGATTGACTTTCACGATCTTTCCCCCAACTCTTTTCTCAAAATCTCGAAGTTCATCGTCGTATTCGAGGCCTTTCTCCGGATTCAACCTCACTTCGGCCTGTGGCTGAAGATTTTCAATGTGAAGCCCAAGGTGGTGAGTGGCGAACATGCCGAGTGTGGCGGCGCCATGGTGAGCAAGATTCCCAAGGTTGTTTGGCCGAAGGGCACTTTTAACGACTCCGTCAAGGAGTGGCAGCAACAATGGTTTTATATCACCGAACCACGCGGCGAAAAATGGGCAGCAACTCCCGAGTTCATGTCTGAAGCTCCACTGCGGCTAACGTCCTGGCCCAAGAAGGGCCCGAACTGGTGCTCGTCTGATGAGCTGTCGCTGCTCCTGACGCGTGTTCGGAATATGGTCCACAAGGACGTCAAGCTTGTTGACGTGGTCCAGGTGATGACAGTCCGCCTGGTTCTCCCTTGCCAGCGTCGAGCCTGTACTTTATGGGAATTCGACCCAACCGAGCACAAAACCCTCCAAGAGCTCTATGATTCCTCCCACGAGGATATCTGGAAGGTGCTCTTTAAGTCCAGCAAATCATGGCCGAACTCTTCCGAGGACCGGGAGTATCAATGATCCCATTCTGCAAGCCCGGTAAGTTATAACCACGCCATGTCCCTCCAGGCTTCAGCTGGCATATCATGGGGGGGACATTTTGACCATGCTTCATTGTGGCTTTAGGGATGGATAAAATGGGTGGAGCGGATACAATGTCCGGCCCCGCTGCCGGAGGAACCGGCCGGACCTCTTCTTACGAAGATGTTGGTCCCTGCACCTTACAAGGCGCCAAAGAAGGAGGCCTCCAAGGAGGTCAAGAAGATCCGAAGGGGTCTCCGTTGTCGCGGGGCTTCGGATGCCAAATCCCGAGGCTCCAACGACGCTCCTTCTTTTGAAGACGAAGAGGAGGAAGCAGAGGAGGACGAGCCTCACTCTGCAGGCGGGAAGAAGCGCGCGGCTTCCCCGTCCCTGGAGGCCGAGTCGCCGAAGAGAGGGCGAGGTTCCCCAACAGAGGCATCCACCCTGGTTGCCGATAGCAGCCTGGAGTGGGATCCCGAGGCCCAGCCCCTGGGAAAATCGTAAGTAACCGAAATCCAAATACGCCTATGTATCCAGGGTTGTTCGGTTATAGTAATTTTAACAGTCGCCACATCTCATACACTCCAGCAAGGTCTCCCGCCGGACAATCCTCATTGGAGGATTCGTTGAGCTCGAATGTGGTGGCGAGCGAGACGCCTCCGGGGACTCCTTTTCCGAAGTCCGGGCGCGACACCGAGGTGTTGTCTCAAAGAGATCCGGGGCCGGATAAAGTTCTGGAGGCCCCTAAGGCTCCGGGATCAGGGAAGCGGCTATCCTCCATGGATTTTGGTTTTCCTACTCCGCCGGCCAACTCAGCATACGCTAAACTGTCGGGTGGTCTGTTGTCAGCGTTAAAGAACGCGTCCATCGTTGATGAGCATCGGACCCTTATGGGTGCGGTGGTTGGAAAGATTCAGGCTGCTGAAAACGGGCTGAATGAGTCCTGTCTTGGCCTTATAAAGGCCTTTGAGGTATGGTTTCTAAGGAACCTTTAAAGAATTAGTATGATATGAGGAGTAGCCCCTGATACACTGTCCGAAATAAGAGAGCCGGGCAGGGGATCAAATCCTCAGCTGTACTGGGAACTTTTTAATGATGTATACCCATGTTTTTTAAAACAGGCGTCTGTGGAGAGGATGGACGCTCATGATGCGGAAGTGTCTGAACTGAGAGAGAGCCTGAAACGGGCCGAAGAAAAACTTGGCCGTGTGAAGAAGCAATTGGAGGAGAAGCAAGGTATGTTTGAACATTGTCTTGCGTTGGGCACAAATCAATAAGTGTGCCTATTGAAAAGTATTTGTGTTATACGCCCTAGGAGCGAGTGCCGAATATGATGCGTTGAAAAAGGCAGCGGCTGACGCCCAAGAGAAGGTTGCCGCTGAACAGGCTCTGCGTGAAAAACACGAGGCCAAGGTCATCATAGCTGAGCGGGAGCTTCAGGATGCTGTGACGAAAAGAGAGAGCTTGGAGCAGAGCCTAGTAGGGAGAGAATCCGAACTCGCCCAAGCTCTCCAAGCCGCGGAAGATGCTCGGGAAGAAGCTCGAGGTGCTATACGGGACTTTCAGGAGGCCCAGAAAGTTGCGGCTAGTAAGGCCTGTTGTATCTATGGCCGTTATCATGTTATAATTTGGAGAACTCTAAGCGGCAAGCTGAATTCTTGATTTTACAGGGGCGTTTGCGGATCTGCCTCGTAGTATATCAGATGCTGCCCAATTTTTCCGGTCCGAGGAGGGTGAGTCTGCGGGGAAGAACTTCTGGTCGCAGTATATAGCGCCGAACTATCCGGTGCCTTTTATCGATCAGCTAAAGCAGCTGGTCGAACTGCACCAGGCAGCCAAACTAGCCATGAAGGACTTGATCATCCGGCTGTGGCCTGCAGAGCCAATTCCCAGCAGTTTCTTCAGACTCGTCAAGCGGATCGTGGGCGCCTGTCCTTGGCTTGATATTATCAAGCAATCAGTCTGTATAGAAGGTGCGCGAATGGCTCTTGCCTATGCAAAAGTGCATTGGGGGAAGCTTGACGAGGAGAAGCTGATAACAGAGGGGCCACCAGAGGGTCAGGAGCATCGCAAGCCCGAACTGTATTATGAAAGCGTAATGAAGGGTGCCCGCCTGGCAGCGGATAGGTGCACCAAAGACATTATATTTCCCTGAGGGCATTTTTGCCAACGTTTGTAATATGGGATAATGGCACTTTTGTTATATGTTGCCTGTTTGGTTTCAAACACATGTTCTTCCTTTGCGGCTGTTTATTTTATGTAAATTGTGAGAGTTGGCCAGTCGTCGGCTTCAGCCCCCACGTGAGAAGTACGGGGGTGTTCGGGGTATTCCTGAACACTCGTTATCCCATGGTTGGGTCCTTATAAGGAGGTGTTCCTCACCACAAACTAGGCAATCGGACTATAGGGCTTTAATACTCTCACTTAGCCATGGAAATCGAGTATGGTCGGCGCAGCCCCTAGTGTCCGGAAGGCCGGACTAAGGACCCTATTGGCGCCTGATTGGTAGACCGATCCGTTGCAATCTGCATTTTATAGTTGCGTCATGCGGAATAAATCTTTAGGGATTTTGTAACCTCTCGAACAGTTGACCAGCTCTGGCCGCATCATGATAGTCGGGCTTCGGCTTTCTCTACTGAGGTGCTCGTCCGGCAGATCCGGGACACAATCGCAGTAGTTCTCCCAGCGCTACCTTAGCCGACAGAATGGAACGTAAGGTACCAAAACATGGGAGCCGGGCAAACCCAACCAATGACCCAAGACATGATTCGGAGCTGATGCATATAGTGCTATAAGTTCGAGGTGCCGTACGACCGAGAAGGTGGTCGGACTTTATGGCCGTACTTTGGAGCCCCTGGCATAATCGGGCGTAACACAAGCCGTGGCTGCCATTTTTATGGCGAAGAGGCATCGATGATGAACGATGACCGATGCATGTTTAGTTAAGTGTACGCATTGCAGTAATATGATATGTCTATGCATATGAATGCGGTTTATGATTATGAAGAAGAGATAGTTTTCTGGCGGAACCTGTGGTGGCCGGACTGGAGGGGGCTATAAATGGATCGAAGGTGAATCCGAACTACCGTCTACCTTGCTGGGTCCTGTCCTTATGTGACCGAGACAACTTCACGCCGCCATACCTGTCCTGCATAAAAGTTAGTGTGTGAACGTAAGTACGTGGAGGCCGCTGAACGTCCTCTTGTTGTTGGTCCAAAGGTTCCTGACCGGATCCTGGCGACCCCAGCTGCTATTCGAGAAATAGCTCGGACTCATCAGTTGGTGTCCGGATAGTTGGCTGTCGTATAAAATATTAACAGGCATGCGCAACTTGCTACTCTAGCAACTATATGATCTCCGCTTTTAAGGGTGGGGTTTGGCTCAGCACGCAGGCGTGAGTGTATTACCGGTGCTGGCCTGACGATTTACCACGTGGAATCTAGCCAACGTGGTTCATCCTGTTAGCATACGGTGTGATACCGTGTAGGAGGAACGCGCCGATGGCGCGGCCTTATTTGGTTATCCGAAAACAACTGCCGGGCGGCCGCCAATGAAACTGGCCTTTGTGCCTGGTACCTTGTAGAAGGTGCTATTTGTATGCCCGCTTGGGCTTTATTGTTGAAGGACCCCCTGGACTATTAGGTCTGGGGGTTTGCAATTGAATTGCTGTGGTTTGTATGACAGGGGGCGGTCGGCCGTACTGTTGTGCTCTGGGGGGGGGGGGCTTTTGACTAAGCGTCTCCCCTCAATGTTTCCGGCACACGCCCGATTGCTTTACTTTGGAGGTCCGGCAATCTCTATTAGTATGTTTTGCCGTTCTTTTGGGAGTACTGTGAATTTCGCACGGCTGACCGAGTTCGTGGCTTGGGCCGAGTAGGCTTGAGCTGTTCTTTGTCCGTTGACCGGACTGGGATTTGCTGAACTTGATACCAGCTTCCCTGATTTGCCGTTTATGACCGCTTGGCGGGGCTTGAGGCTGCTTCTTCGTGTATCCTTCTTGCTGGTTTCGACCGTAGTGGTGTGCGGACGTCGGGTTATGTGCCTTTGGTTTTCCCGCTTAGGTTGAGGTAGCCAGTTGTGCCGCGTGTGCCCTTTGTTAGGGCAGTCGAGTCCGTACTTCTTGGTGGCCAGGATCTTGGTCCACCATTCTATTAGCAAATCCTGTTCGGTCTTTAGCTGCTCCTGTTTTGGAGAGGGGGTGTATAGTTGTCCCTCTCCAAGTATCGCCCCATGGTTTGTGCGGCCTGCTTGATAGTCGGCTGATCAGGACCGTATTCCTCTTTGGTACTATCCGGATCATCTCCGGGACCGGTATTGATGTGACAGGGTTTGGAGTGGCGTCGGAGACGCCCAAATTTTGCTTTTCCTCCCGAGGGGTTGTCCTCCACTGCGTAGTCGCCATTGGTTTCTTTCGGAGCGTCCACCATACATATATTGTTTGAAGAGGTGGCTGTCCACCGCCCTGTGAGCGGTGGCTCCTGTATGTCTCCTGCATCGTCGTCCATACCGTCGATGTCTTTGAAATCAAGGTCGAGTACGTCGGTTAAATCATCGATCGTGGCGACAAAGTGGGTGGTGGGTGGGCAGCGAATTCCTTCGTCGCCTGCTTCCCACTCAGGCCGGACATAGTTTGGCCCAGAGCCTCCTAACAAAGAGAGAGACTTCAATGAGCTCAGCATGTCGCCAAAAGCGCGAGTGCTGAAAGATGTCCACAACGGTAAACTCTATTACCGGAGCCCATCCTGGCTCGGCTGGCTCGAGAGTGAGCGGACCAGGGCCAACCGCCGGATACGAGTCCGGGGGCCCAGGGTTACAGGTCTCCAAAGAGGTGAGACCCGTGTTCGGCTCCACCAGCGATAAGTGTGCGACCTGCGGGGTGGGGTTCAGCCCTCCGTCCATAGGCAACGCAACCTTCCCTAGATTTAGATCCGGGGCTGCTTCGGGGATGATGTCCCGGGCACTGTCCGACAGCAGGCCTAGGTCGTGCTCGTCGTGGCTGTCCGGCGCTCTGCACAGTTCAACCCGTCAAGATCAAGTCTCCGCGGATATCTGCTGTAGTTCAAGTTTCCGAACCTGATCTGGTGGCTGAGGGCGGTTGTCGATCTGCTCCAACTGGCCAAGCAAATTGGCCCGCACTGCGAAGCCGCCGAACACAAAGATCTGTCCAGGGAGGAAAGTCTCACCCTGGACCGTGTTGTTGACGATTGAAGACGCCATCAAGCCTTGAAGGAACGGCACAGAGGAACTGTCAATGAAAGCACCAATGTCGGTGTCAAAACTGGTGGATCTCGGGTAGGGGGTCCCGATCTATGCGTCTTAGGCTGATGGTAACAGGAAGCAAGGGACACAATGTTTACCCAGGTTCGGGCCCTCTCAATGGAGGTAAACCCTACTTCCTGCTTGATTAATATTGAAGATATGTGGAATACAAGAGTAGATCTACCACGAGATCGTAGAGGCTAAACCATAAGAGCTAGCCTATGATGGTATGATTGTAATTGTGATCGGCCTTCTAAGGACCATGCTCTCCGGTTTATATAGACACCGGAGAGCTAGGGTTTACATGGAGTCGGTTACAAGGAAGGAAACATAATATCCGAATCGCCAAGCTTGTCTTCCACGCAAATGAGAGTCCCATCCGGACACGAGCCGAAGTCTTGAGTCTTGTATCTTGACGCTTCTATAGTCCGGACGATGAATATAGTCCGGCTGTCCGGATACCCCCTTATCCAGGACTCCCTCAGTTGTCTCGGCGCGGCGTGTTCAACTTTGTCAACAAACAATAGCCATCAAAAGAGGCATGTACGTGGAGTGGCTAACAGTAGGGACCCACATGGCCCATGGCCGCACGCGAGTAACTCCCTCATAATTCAAAAACAAATGATCTCCCGATAGGTTTGAGCCACCAGATATATCTTCGCATGCAAGGAAGTGTTTCCTTTATTATGCGGAAAAAAGTTACCTCTGTTCGATAGCTGGTACCCACCAGCTTTATTATGATCCATTTCTGAAAAATATATATTATACAAAAGATGCTAAATTGTTTTATTTTTATTCTAACTCAAAACAGAAGAAACTTAAAAAACCAGAAAACATCTTCACACGCATAGAAGTGCCACCTTATTACCAGCAAAAAAATGATCCCCCTGCTAGCTGGGACCCACTAGATTTGGAGGCTGACTTGTGGGACAACTAAGTTGACGCGTACAGGATCTATCAACTTAGTTAAAAGACTAGCTGCGGTGACCGTTGGATGTTAAATCAACAGCAGTGTTGCATCTTCAACGTATGGTCTTCTTGCTTCAGCCGCCCAAATCAGCGCCCGCCGTACCGCCTGCTCTAGCCTCCCATGGCCGGTTGTGCTACTTCATAGGCATCATGGACCAACCATACTATGATTGGCAATGCCTTTCCTCTACTCACCCACAACCCCTCTTATCTGTTTATTAATTTTTCTTCCATGCAGTTTGAGCAAGATGAGGCTGCTGCCACCGACAGCAGGGCGGATGATGTTACTGAGGCTAATGTTTCTTATCACCGTACGAACGATGTTGGCTTGGAGCACCCTGTTGTTGATGTGAGTCAGTCCTTGGTGTTTGTACGTTTTTACTATGTTGTTCTGCTGTCAGTATTGTAGTTGAACTTCCTGATCTTCATCTATTTATTAATTTTTTCTTTTCACGCAAGAGACTAGTCATAATGTTGAGGCTGCTGTTGACCATGGAGTTAATGATCCATCTACTGATAAGTGCATTATTTTTATTTTTATTTTTATTGTGTTTATTCATATTTCTTGAATTTTCATGCGCACCAATGTGCCTTGCTTGTTCATTTTTCTATCCCACACCGTTAAGAGTTTGCAGGTGATACCTACCTTTTTTGTTACTGTGGTTTAATTCCTTGTGTTTATTGTTGCTAATAATAGCATTGTTTTTTGCTTCATTACATTTGAATCAGGGTCCTGTTGTTGGTGACGAGCCTTGTTCGCCAGTTGGTGATGTTGCTTTGAATGTTAGCAGCGGCAAGATCGATGATGTTGCTATGAATGCTTCTAAGGTTTGTTTTTATGTGCACCTCTTGCTAGCTTATTTTTGATTGTTAGTTTTGCTCATATTATTCACTTTTTCTGAATTTTTATTTCTTCAGATGACTGATGTTGAGCGTGAGGCTGTCCTTAGTGGTGGAGATGATGCTCGTGGTGTTCCATTGAGTAGTGGGCGCGATGTTGGTACCAAATTTGCTGATGAGGATGTTAGTGCTGCCAGCATACTTGATTCCAAATCGTCTGGTGTTGGTATTGCTGGTCATGAAAATGTTTCTGATTGTGAAGATTTGCCGCCAGGAGAATTTCCCGCCTGGAGTTCTTGATTACGGTGATGCATTGCAAGATGCTCCTACCGTGGAGGAGGTGCCATCCGAGGATGATGATTTACTGCCGATTTCTTTCCGCCCCGGACGCAGGAGGCGCCGTGTCGCCCTGTGATTTTCTTTCTACAGACCCTGAAAGCGCAGCAATACTGGTGTCCTCTCAAGATGTCCCATCGTCAAACCCTGAAACTGGAGGCATATTGGTCTCATCAAAGGAACTACCATCGTCGTCAAACTCTGATAGTGCAGGTAAGGACTTGTAAATGAGGCGTGCATCTCAATTTTGGCATTTTGGACATGTTCACTTGTAGTGCTTGAACTTATTATTTTTCTTCTTTTTCTGCAAGCAGAAAGTGGTAATGTTGTTAAGGTTGATATGTTTTTCTTTGCTGTTACGAGGTTGCGCACGAACCGTACGAAATGGTTAGTTTGGGATTTTGCCCGTACCATTTTTGTCTCTTTTTCTTTCTCTCATATGATTATTGTTGTTGTTGCAGTAGTTTTAATTCATGTAATCTTTTGTGTTTTTCTAGTCACAAGCCGATGTTTCAAAATAAATAATGTGATGCCAGTGTTGGTTCTATTGCTAAAGCGTTTGTCCCCATCGGCATGCTCAACTCGCATGATCTTGACGTTGTTTTCTATTCTCTACGTCAGAAGTACCGAGACACTGACAAGTTGATAGCTCCCAGATGGGTGACGGTCAATATTTTGCTTTGTAGATAGGATTATAACTTGTTTTGCCAATTTTCTAACTGTTGTTGTTCTTTTTGTACAACAGACCAAGATCCGTGATGGAAATATTGATTCCAGTATGCTAAATTGGTTCACAAGATCGGGTGCTGATGGTTTTGACCAAGTAGGTGAATTTGAACTTTTTGTACCCATGAATTAGAACTGTCTTGTTTTCTTGCAAGTTTGGGAGGTGGGGAAATGAACTTGAGTAGCCTGTTTTTACCCCTGCACTTATGAATGATGTGTGCTTCTTTTTTTGAGGCTGAACTTATTGTCGGAAGGAAATTGAACTGATATGTTTGTTGCAATTTTGGGCGGTGGATATAAACTTGAGTAGCATTTATTTTTTGTAGTGTTTTGCTTACTCAATTAGAACTTATGATTATCTGATTTTTGTTTGTACTTCTGAATTTCAATTTCCTTCTTTTATTTTATTGTTTGGAGGCTGAATTTTTTGTTTCATTATGATTTGTTCAATTCACTTTTCCTCTTCGATTTTTTTCAGCTTCTTTTTCCTACTTTTGATCCGCCGTCATTTGTGGCTACCATGAAGCCTAGCGACAAATATGGGCATTGGTGCTTGATTGTTCTGAATTTGAGGTTCCGTCAATTCGAGTGTCTTGATTCACCGCGTGATGAAACCTGGAGTGATGCAGTTAGATTCTTAAGGAATATGACAGATAACATAAAGAAGCTTTGGAGGGAGTCTAGCGTAGACAGGGCCAAACCGTTCTCGCCCGTGCATATTGATGGTTTCTCTTGCGAGTTTGTGCAAGTGCCGCAGCAGAAAAACACACGAGTATCCATTTTTATTGAGTTTTTGTTAGTTGTTTTTTTGCTGGGAGGGTGGTGTTCCCATATTTTTGGATTTGTGATGTACCCATTTGTTTTTTCTTTTGTTAACAGGCATGATTGTGCATTCATGCTACAAAGCTGCAAGACCTATCATTGCCGGGAGGATGGTGTGATTGAAATGTTGGATTCTAGCCACGAAGATATTCTTGACATTAGGAAGACTTTTCTGTATACCTGCACAACTAGCGATGTGTTTGATGTTGACTTCCATGGTTTGTTTGGCATTGAACCCTGTATGTAATGCATGACCTTTTGTATTTTTTTGCACCTTGTACTTCTTGATTGGTACTGTCATGAATTATGTATTTGAACTTTACCCTTGATGCGGTTTTTTTATTTTTTTATTTTTGCAGGTGAGTGGCTGGATCTTGATGAGCATGACTACAGGATCTTTGGCAGCCAGTTCTTGGAGCTGGAGCGCGTATCTATTGATCTTAGCCAGGGGCGTTCTCTAGAAAAGACAAGATCTGGTCTTATTAAGGGGCGGATGGGAGCTCTGAAAGGTTCTACGGCTGCTTGTGCAGAGAGCCCCTCTACACCCAAGAATCCCATTGTGGAATTGATAGACAGCAACGATGATGCGTTTAACAAGATTGCTGGCATGAGAAGAGTCACCAGGAGCGCTGCTGCTGCCAAGGGTTTATCCCCACTTGCTGGAATAGTAGCCCGTAGAGCTGGTGGTGCTAGGAAGGATCCTGCTTTGGATTCTGGCAATGTTACAGGCACGAAGCGTGCACCCAGAGCTCCTATAAAGTTTCGCTCCCCTGTGTAGCAGCTTCACCCACATAAATTCCCTCACCTGGACAAGGCTCGCAAGTTGTGTAATTTGTTGCTTATCGATGAAGCATGTGAGAAGTATGCCGAGTGAGTATCTCTCATTACATCTCCTCTTCTTTTCCTCTGTTGTTTGTAACTGCTATATAAATATGACCTTAACTGTTACTTTTTATACAACTTGAACTGCTATGAATGCCTTATCTTGCTTCCCCTGCTTTTTGTTCTTGTCCGTGCTGCAGGAATACATTCTCAATGATACCTCAGCCCGATGATAGCGTAACCAGCTTCACTGGGAAACGCATCTTGGATGTTTTTGCACCTGGGCAAATGATGGAGGGTGATGTAATGGACTTCCTCATTGATGTTGGAAGAAAGATCCCGATAGAAATGTTGATTTTTTGTCTGGGAAAAGGGTATTGATGAGTCCATATTTCATCACGGTAATCAATCAGATCGTTTGTTTCTCTTAAACAAGACTGCATATTGTTTTACGAGTTTTAATAATACTTTGCGTCTTGATCCTTTCCCCCTGTCTATTTTTTTCTGGGCTTTTTGCAGGTTGTGCTTAACTGTACATTTTACGGTGCTGAAGATAAAGAGTTTAATGTGGGCAGTGCAGCGAGAGATTTCAGGAGCTATGTTAAAAAGAGGAAGACTTGCTCACTGCCGACCTTGTGAGTTCTACTAGCTGATTTTTGGTTTTATTTGTTTGTTGTCATGCTGGTTTTTTATTTTGAATATTTAATATCTCTTTTTTGGTCATTTGTTTTTAGATCATGATGCCTCTATTCAAGCCTATAGTTTTACCAAAGGATAAGAATGTGAACCACTTTTCCTTATATGTCATGAATCGGTACCGAAGTAGTGTCGACATCCTTGACTCTTTACCTTATCCGAAGAACCATCATCCTTCAAAGAACTCCTATCATAAAGACTACGTGAAGATTGTGAGTGACCTTTATTATCTGTACTGGATTAATTTTTCCGCATCTTTGTTTCTGCTTTTCTGAGACCTGAAAATGTGTGGTTTCTTTTCTTTTTTACAGATTTCTAGTATGGTCCAAGTAATGAAGGTTGTGTATGGTGATGCTCAGTACAATGCGAGCAAGCAGCCCAAATGGGAGCTTTTTGCAAAGAAACCAACGTTTGTGAAGGTTCCACTTCAAGGGGCGAATGAATGTGGCCATTATACTCTAAAGTATGCATGATCCTATGATGGTGAAAAGATCGTTGGGAACATTCAAGATAATGATGTGGGTTCTAGTTGAGCTTTTCACTTTTCCGTGTTTGGCTTATTGCATATTCTTCTTTTTAATGTGTCATGATTTTTGATAATTTGTTTTATTTTTCAGCCTCGTATTGTTGATTGGAATGCTGAGGATTTGTATAGAGTTGTGTTCAACTGGAATAACCAGCTTCTGGTGACGTAGCTTCCCAAGGAGGTTCAGCTTTGGCTCCTGGTGCATAGAAGAAATGGTCATCATTTGCGTAGTGAAATGGATAGTTGTCTGATATATCTCTTGAAAGCATCGTAGGCTTTGATTGTAGTGTTTGGATGTCTTGTCAAGTACTATGTAATTACTCGTATATTTTGTGTTGTGTTTAAGTGTGGCACAATGTTTAACAATCTTTTTTTCCATGATGATAGTGTGGTTGAATAGCTGTTTTCACTTGTGTATGTTTCATTGGGAATTCGTTTTGGTTAAGTTCTATTTTTTCTACTGAAGTCTTGTAAACTGGTTGAACTAAAACACCTTTTTCCAAGTTCATTATGAGTTGTTGCTGGTAAAGTGAGATTTATTTTATTTTCATCTGTCACCTAGGTTGGACCTTTATAGTTTGTGTACCCTCTTTTCTTGTACTTATAGTATAGTTCTGTTAGTACTGAATTGTAATGTCATTCAGCGTAATGCTTTTAATATTTGGTGTCACAATAGCACTTGTGGATCTAGCGTGAGTGGAGTGATGCTTCCTTGTTATGTAGAACTGAGTTCATATAATGTATTAAAACTTAAGTTTTTTGGGGGTTTGAAATTATTTACGACCAAGTTGCTACGTGATCTCTAGCCAGATTTTATTCAAGTATAAGAAATTTAGCAAAATTTGAGAGCCAAATTTTTGTTTGAACTTCTTGAATTTTAGTAGTTGAACTTCATAGTAAAAGTTAAAGCACTGGTTTAACTTCGCTACATTTAAGAGACAGCCGTATAAAGTTCATAATTACTTCACTAGTCAATTTGGGCTGATGCTTCTGTTGTTTGTTTTTTGTTAATTTTTTTCCTTGGTTGAACTGTAATCTATTTGGTTGAGTCTTGGCCATCTTTCTCAAGGCATTAATTGGTATCATCATAGCACTTACCGAATAAACTAAGTTGTACTGAGATTTCAGTTGTGCCAGTACTTTGATCATTTTATTTTCTTGTGTTGTTTGAAGCTAGTGCCTCACTTGTCAATGTGGGCTGATGCTTCTATTTTTTTCTTGTGATTTTTATCCTTGGTCGAACTGATATCCTTTTGATTTAGTTTTGGCCATCTTTTTTCTAGGCTATGGTTCTTCTCAATGCAATGTTTGGTATTATCATAGTACCTGCCTTATAGACTAAGTTGTACTAAGATTTCAGTTGTACTATTACTGTTTTCTTAGTGTGTCGATGTTTTATGGAATGCGAACTGAAGTTTCCCGTTCCTTTTTATATTTTGTAGAATGAATGTACCGTTTGTTCAAGTGTAACAGAACTCTCATTCCTAGCATGCTAGTGACTAGGAAATATGTACTGATTGTTCTTTGCTTTTCCTGTTGCAATACTCAGTAAATTTCTAACTACTATTAGCACGCTGCTGTTAGTAGTGAATGTTGTCCTCGGCTGAAACTTAGTCCTTTTAGTGTTCTTCTGAAACTAAAAACTGATTTCTTAGTGTGATAGTACTACCGTAAATGTCTAAGCTGTACTGAGCATCCAAGTCTACTATTTGCTGTTGTCCTTAGTTAGTCTGGCACTGTTTTTGTTTTTTTGTGAAAATATTCATGTGTGATTTTTGTTTCTCCATGACTAGTGCTGCGTGGCAGCCATCAAGTTTCAAATTCAACCAATGTCAACTTCAAATGATGGATCAACAAAATAGGAAGCTAGCAAACTTGTTGAACGACATAAGCAAATGATGTACTTGATAGACATAGGCAAACTTTTTCAAACCCTGACACACATAACATAAGGTAGCTGGTTCAACATAACGAAAGCAAACTACAAATCTGAAACAACTAGATTAAGGACAAGCGAAGTCACGAGCAACACGAATGCAGACTTTCATGCATCTTCATCCCGCCGAAGTTGCGGTGGTAGTAGGGTCAGCCTCCCGCTCTTTTGAAATATCCCAACCTGTCATGATGTTGTCGATTGTCTTCCATGACTTGTACGTTATGTATGCATCTATTCCTCACAGACGTGATGAGGTTGTCCGGCAAGGCTGGTCCCCACGCTTGTGGTCTGCCCTGTCCATCTTCTTCTTCATGCCGCTGTAGAATGGGTGGATTACGCCGCCTGCAACATCGGCCAAGGAGTCGTAGTATTTGTTGGTCTTTTGATCTTTCCACTTGCGCAGCATGTCGATGAAGTTGTTGGGGTTGATCTCCAAACCAGACTTGTTCAGCATCCGCTTGTCACCTCCAATGCTGAAATCGACAAATGTGTACAATTTCTCCTCCTGCAGGAAGTCTTTGAGGCGCTTGGGCCTGCAAGGGGGGAGACACATTTAAAGTTTAGTCTTCTTTTCTGAATATTTAATTCTTCTGCTTTTTGGTTTTACAAGTGATAATCCATGAGGTAGATGCTTATATAGTATAAGTTATGGATGAATATAGTTCAGAAACTTGTACACAAAGTCCTGAAATTAAATTCAACTACACCATGTTAATTTTCTTTTTTGCTATCTTCAGTGCTTCACCAAATGCTTCACCAAATTCAAAAATCATTTTACCAGATTCAATGATATATGTGCTGCTTGATTCAAGTTTAGTTTTCTATTTTGTTGAATAAAAGACCTATACCAGTGCTTGATACATCATTGTGCATCAATTCTATATCATGTTCGGAAATTAATTTGAGAAACATGTGCATCAAGATATGGACCTATACCACTTCACCAAACATCTTTTAATACATCAATTCTATAAACTATACTAGTGCATCAAGATTAGAATCTGTGTTAGTACATCAAGTTCAGAAATTAATTTGGTGCATCAAGTTCAGAATTCTATAAACATTTTTTCACATGCTAATCTGGTGAAACAATCCACTTCATAGTTTCAGAAATGCATGTAAGTTGAGAAACATGTACTCGTGCATCCACTTCACAAACTATAGTAGTTCATCTAGTTGGGAAACAAGTTTAATGAAATTTTTAGTTAGTAGTACTAGTACAACAGATGAATGAACAGTAGTATGGGTTACCATTTTGTGGCTGTACGATATGGTACACCAAGCAGAGTTCCTCGACGCACAACTGCAGAACTGCCGCCATCTATGGAGGTTTATCGTTGCTGATGAACTCCACATCAACTCCGATGAAGCACGGATACAAGCCGCCGCCCTTCATCCTGAGCCTGCTCATCACCTCGTTGGCCTTGTCTGGTTCGCTGGTGCAGACGATCTCCAGCGTCTCTTTGCCGTGGAGCTCAACCCCTGTGAGGGTTCTCGTGTACTCGCGCTTCTCGTCAGGGACGTGAACGTCGACGAGGTTGCTGCTCTTGACCGACGGCTCACCATGATGATGCTTGCCGGACGGTTCTTCCACCATCGCCTTCCTTCGGCGACCGTGGGCATGGGAGAGAGAAGTTTGTGGTTTGTGTGCAGTGGAGATTGAAGCGGCAATGGTGGATTCTGGCAATGAGGCAGAGATGGAAGACAATGGGGTATTTTGGAGTGCGTCGACGGGGATGTGTGGGAGGCGGTTCGTCGGGGGCGTGGGTGTGGTGGACGTGGGGGTCCCCGTTTGCAGTCCCTTGTGGCAACCGCTTAGTGGGTGGCGTGGGTGGTGGCCTGGAAGAAGCAACCGTCCAAGTCAAATGGTTTTCACTGCTGCACTGACTTGTCTTGTCAAGCTGTACTTATGACCTGCTAAATCCCACTTGCACATCCCAGGGGCGGTGATGATGGCATTTTCGACTGTTTAGGTGATGTATGCTTTGTGATGTTTTTCTGTGTGGATGTTAAGTGTTGTTTTTCCACTGCAGTCTTATAGACTAGTTTATCTCAAAACATTTTTCAGTGCCCTGGGAGTTGTTGCTCAAAACTGGTACTTATTTTATTTTCATCTGTACTAACCTAAGTTAGGCCTTCATAGTTTTTGTATTCTCATTTTAGTGCACTTATGCTTTAGTGTTGTGTGAACTGAAATGTAATTTCATATAGCGTGTGGTTTTGAAATTTGCTCTCATAGTGGTGTGAGTGGCCTGACTGATCCTGCTTTTTTAGTACTTATGTCATATGTATGTTTAAACTGAGTTTTTTTGTTTTTTTGGGTGGCTTGGGGGATTGAGATTATTTTATGACCAGATCGTTCGTTGAGGTGTGTACAGATTTTATATAAATTAGAAATTTAGCAGAATTGACAAATAAATTCTATTTGAACTTCTAGCATCTTAGTAGTTGAAGTAGTCAGAATTTATATAAATAAGAAATTTAGCATAATTGACAAACATTATATATTTGAAATTCTTTTATTTTAGTATTTGAAGTTTTCAAAATTTATATAAATAAGAAATTTATCATAATTGACAAACATTATATGTTTTGAACTTTTTGCATTTTAGTAGTTGAACTTGTTAGATTTTATATAAATAAGAAATTTAGCATAATTGACAAACATTATATGTTTTGAACTTTTTGCATTTTAGTAGTTGAACTTGTCAGATTTTATATAAATAAGAAATTTAGCATAATTGACAAACATTATATGTTCGAAATTTTTGCATTTTAGTAGTTGAACTTGAAAGTAATATTCAATTCGGTTTTTTTAATTATGTACATTTAACAGATAGGCTATTAAGTTCTCTTCTTTTTAGAGGTTCATTGTTTTTGTATCATATTTTCTCCTTTTTTTATCATCCGTGGTGCAGAGCTAAAATTATTTTTATTTTTATTTTTTGTATTTAAAGCTATTGCCTATGAACTAGTATATGAATTTATATATTTTCAGTTTCGAACATTTTTATTGTAGTTTATATTTCTTTGCCTCGCCCTCTGGTTTGTTTAACTGGACTTATTGGTGGGTGTTTGTAAACGATGCAGGCTATTGGGCCATTTTCTGGCCCAGAGAGCTCATCCGCGCGGCTGTGTAGTGCGGCGGGCGCATGCGCACTGGGTTTAGTCCCACCTCGCTTGTCGAGGGGGCTCCGGACCTGTTTATAAGCGTAGACGAGGCTCACTGGTAGAACTACTCTGAATACTTACCTAAGCGCTTATACACGACGCTCGCTCTCCCTCATGACCTGTGGGCCCTGATCGGTGGGCCCTGCGTAGTGCGGATTACTAGGGATTCACCTATGGGCTCGAGTTCAAGTATCTAGCAGCGTCAGGGCCTACGCCTGACCTTGGGCGGTCAATTTTTTCTTTTTTTGTTTGTTTGAATCTAGTACTTGACTCCACCAGTAACTTGGACTAAAACTTTTTGTTCTAGTTCTTGTCAGTTCTGTGTAAGTGTAATCTAAGATGTACTTGCCTGTAGACTGATAGTCCATTCATAGTAGCGCTTATAGACTGATGCTTCTTTGTACTTTTTATTGTAGTAAGTATGTAAGTCCTATCAAGTGTACTAGTACTGTCATTCTTAATCTACAAGCGACCAACATAAGTGTGTGCTGATGCTTCTTAACTTTTTCTGTTTGTAGTACTTGTTAATTTTCTAGCAGCTACATATGAATGAGAACACTACATGAAGTACTAAGAATTTTTGCTTCAACTTTTGAAGCGTTGTTAAGCAACTCAAATTGTGCTGATTGTTCTCAATGTTATGTTTTCTATACAATACTGAATCGGAACTAGACATGGAACAACGTTGTGTGATTAGTTGCATAATAACTAGTACTTTAGAGCAGCCACAAAGTTCCATTCAGAAGCTACTTTTGAATTTGAAATGATGGATTAACAACATACGAAGCTACCAAACTGTATAATGAGATAAGAAAAACATTGTAGTTGATGACATAAGTAAACTTGTTCAACCATGACAAGCACGACATAATCATACTAGTTCAACCCAACAAGAGCAAACTACTAATTTGAAACAACAAGATAAAAGGCAAGCACAAGCAGAAGTAAAACGAAGGCAGGCTCTGATGTATCTTCATCCCATATAGGGGCAATAGGGATGGTCGTAGAATTTTGCAGCCTCCCGCTCTTCTGCAAATTCCAAACCATCTGTGATGGAGTCGATTATGATGCATGACTTGTATGTGGCGTACGCATCTACTCCTATGTACTCGATGAGGTTGTCTAGTAGCGAGCTGGTCCCCCACAGTTTGTGGTCTTCCTGTGTGTTGATGTTCTTCTTCATGCCTTTGTAGAATGGGTGGATGACGCTGGCTGCAACATCAGTCAAGGAGTCGTACTCTTTTCCGGTGTATGGAACTCTCCACTTGCGCCGAATGTCGATGAACTTGTTGGGGTTGATCTCCAAACCGGAGAACTTCAGCTTCTCTTTGTCGCTTTCAATGCTGAAACTGGCAAATGTGAACAGCGTCTCATGCTACAGCATTTCGTTCAGGCGCTTGGGCCTCCAAGGTGAGTGACATATTGAAAATTAGCATTACTTTGATGTTTGAATTATTCATTTTTGTTTTGTATTACAAGCGATGAATCCATGAAGTAGTTTTTATGTAGGATAAATAATGGATGAATGTACTTCCAAAACTAGTAAACAAAGTTCTGAAATTAAATTAAGTACATCATGTTATTCTTCCTTTTGGATTATACATAGTTTCAGTCAATGTTGTATGTTCTGCTTCAGTACTAGTTTAGTTTACTTTTGTTGAATAGGATAACACATAACCAGTGCTTCACCAATTCCTTAGTTTATTTTCTTATGAAAATAATATTAGATCAAATTTAGAAAATACTTCACTACATCAAGTTCAGGAACATCTTTTTCATACATCGAGTACATAAACTACACTATTGGATCAAGTTCAGAAACTACACTAGTCGATCAACTTCAGAAATTAATCTTCCGCAAGATTTTCCAAATAGTAATCCAAAGGCATCGGGTTCAAAAATACATTTATAGTGTATCTACTTGAGAAAATGCAGTAGTGCATCCACTTTTCGTAAACACACTAGTACATCTAGTTGGGAAACAAGACTGATGAAATTTTCAGGATACGATTCAATAAAACAGATAAAACAACCAGGGCAAATGAGTAGGATGGCTCACCATTTTGTGGCCGCTGCGATGTGGTACACCAAGCAGATCTCATCGACGCACAACTGCAGGACTAGTGCCATCTGGGGAGGTTCATCTTCGTTGGTGTAGTGCACACCAACGCTGACTATCCTACAACGCTGGCCGCAAGCCTTCTTCCAGAGCCTGGAGATCACCTTGTCGGCCTTGTCTGGTTCGCTGGTGCAGAAGATCTCCAGCGTCTCCTTGCCATGGAGCTCAACCCCTGTGAGGGTTTTGGTGTACTCGCGCTTCTCGCTAGGGACATGAATGTCGACGAGGTTGCTGCTCTTGTCCGATGGCTCGCCTTGATGACGTTTGGCGGACGGTTCCTCCGCTATCGCCCTCCTCCGGCGGCTGTGGGCTTGTTAGAGAGAAGTTTGTGGTTTGTGTGCAGTGGATATGGAAGCGGCAATGGTGGTTTGTGGGAATGAGGGAGAGATGGAAGAGAATGGGTTTTTTTTGCAGTGCGTCGACAGGGATTTGTGGGAGGCGGTTCGTCGGGGGCATGGATGTAGTGGGTGTAGTGGCGTGGGGTCGCCGTTTGCAGTCCCTTATGGCCACCGCTCAGTGGGTGGCGCGGGTGGTGGCCTGGAAGAAGTATCCGTCCAAGTCAAATGGTTTTTTCTGCTGCACTGACTAGTCTTGTCAAGCTGTACTTATGACCTGCTAAATCCTACTTGCACGTCTCAGGGGTGGTGATGATGGCATTTTACGGTTGCACTGATTCGTCTTGTCAAGCTGAACTTATCAGGTGCTTATCCCACTTGCACGTGTCAGGGTTGGTGATGATGGAGGTCTGTACTCCTCTACTATGGTACTTGGACTATGTGTGATGCCAATGTTTTTTAAAACAATTTTTGTATTTGTTAAAGGATTGTAATATCAAGATAATCTCTGAGTATTTTTTAGAGATAAATTAGATTTTCATCGGTACAGAATGTATTATGTTCGCAGTTTGCTTGAGGTAATTATTTTTATGTACGTATGGTCTTTCTGAATTGGGACTGGCAGAAGCAGACATAGCTTTGTTTTTTCATAATGATGTTTTTTAGGTGTTCACGGGTGTGTTTGTTTTACTATGCCTTTGTACTAACGACTGAGAATTATCAGTACTGATGTACCATAAGAGTTCAAATTTTCCTTAACATATTTTTGCTGAGTTACTAGTTGACAGTAGTGTTTGTGTCAGATAAATCCAGATAAGTTTTTTCACATGTACTTGTGACTGCATTCAAAATGATTATCAAATGGTTTACATAATAATGACAGTGCTCCAGCGGGCACAAATCACAAATTATATCGATCTTGATGTGTACTACGCCTTTGTAATCTTGACGATTGAGAATTATCAGTACTGATGTAGTATAAGAGTTTAAATTTTCCTTAACATATTTTTGCTGAGTTACTGGTCGACAGTAGCATTTGCGTCAGATAAATCTGGATAAGTTTCTTCAAATATATTTGTGACTGCATTCAAAAGGATTGTCAAATGGTTTACATAATAATGTCACTGGTCCAGCGGGCACAAATCACAAATTATATCTTAACTATAGTACAAATCGAGAAATCGACGATAAAGCTAAATTAGTTTTGGTAATGATAGTGTTTCTGAAATGTTTCCTCATTGTGTGCCGAGGAAACTGAGACTACAAGCTTATTTTTTAGTTGACGCAGCAGCATAACCACTATGAATTGTTCAGTCTTGAGCTTCTCCTAACTGGCCCCGAATGTTGTGCCTTGTCGGCGCCCTTTCCTGGTTGAGCCTTGGTAGCTTCATCGTCAGTTTCAGTTTCCTCATCCCCGACACTGTCATCTTGATTGTCTTCGTCTGATTGGTCGTCATTCTCGTCAAACTCTTCTTCTTCATCGTCTTCATTTGATTTTTTGGAACTCTGTACCTTTCCCTGTTTCTGTTCAGTGCCACTGACCTCCTTGCCCACTTTGCACGTGCGGGCATTATGTCCATTAGTTCCCCCACACTTGCGGCAAGTGTAGCTGTTACGTGTGTTGTCTCCATTGGTAGAGACCTGGGTGGCTCCAATTTGCTTGTGCAGCGTTTGCTTGTTGACAGTGGCATCTGTGCGGAGTGGGCATGTGCGGTAGTTATGGTTGCTCATGACGTTAGAATCCGCATGCCCTTATCCCGAGAGGTTTGCCATCCGGGCCAAATTCCACGCGCCTGATGGGGCGTGAGCTTTTTGGCTGCTGCTTTCGCTGCTTGCGTTTTACTCTTCCTCCCCTTTGTGTTCTAGAATATGGGTGGTTTAATCACCCTTTCCTGCAGCTGCCGGTAGGATGTCATGTTGTCATGTCGTTTGCCTACAGCACCATCAAGCTCATGATCTTGCATTGAGCATGTTGCTGCTCTTGAATGTGCACATGGGCAAGCTCTGGTTGCTGTTGCTCATCTTCATCGTTGTCGAACGGGTCAATAGCTCCCAGAGGGTTCATCTCGGATAACATAGTAGCAATATCCTGCTCAATTGCTTCATTGTCCGTGACACCTCCATTCTCAGCAGAATGCATGACGTCGAGTTCTGTTCAAGTTTGTCCATGACGACCCGTTACCTCGCCATTTGCTCTTGGCTTCTCAAACTTTTTCTATGCACCCTCATGTTCAGCGTCAGCAGTGAGGTTTCAATGCAGTATTGGGATGCCTTGTTTGACGCTACTATTCTCAAGTCATTTCTGTTGAATGTTGGCTGGATGTTCGGGCGTTTGGTGTATCTTCTGAGGATGTATTTCTATGGAACGCTGGCAGCCTTAATTGTCTGCATCATGCACAGGACATGCACGCAGAAAAGACCTGTATTTTTTTGGAAGAGGTGCATGTTTTTTGTCATTTCATTCGAAGAAAAACTTCGCAAAAAAAGTAGTACAGTATGTAACATCTTCTTTTTAGTCCACACATGTGTGCTCCCATAGCCTGCACTCGCACTCATATGTTTCTCCCACGGGGTCTGCAACCACTTGGAACACGTGCTGAGACCATGCAGACAATTTTTGCAGGTTGTTGTAGTGCATGAGGTACTTTGTGGGCTGTTCTGTCTGTGTCACCGTGAAGAGTGTGCTCAGTTTTAGCCTTTTTCTGATCTCGTTGTACACATCTCGTGAGTAAACCTTTGCCATCTGGGTGTCAAACCCATAGAAGGTCAGGGTGTTTTGTTCCTTCTGCACATGCAAGAATGATGACCAAATTATTAGTTTTCTCGCAGCAAAAACTTGGCTAACTAGTAAAGTTTTACTTTAGTAAGCATGTTTTTTTGTCTCGCGACAGGTGATAGAGCTATACCCTGTTACCCGTTGTCTCTTGATTCTCTGTCTGCCTCCTGGTTTTGATGGAGGAGTTTACCTGGCTGACAAACCGGTGTAGGTTTTGTATCTCACTTACAAAGTTCTTCTTGAGCACATAGTTCATGCTCTCACTTCATTGTGTCGATGTCATTTTGGCGCAGAAAATTTCTTTGAAGTAGGCTGATATCCATTTCTCACGCTCGTTCCACATGGCCACCATAGTGGCATCATCATGGAGGTTGTACCTATCCATGTGTCCTTTCCAGGCATCCTCAAACTCAGTTGGCATGAGGGGCCAGTTGAGGATTGATGTGAATTCATCCTTAAAGTCTTTGTGCAGGTAGTACACTTATGCGAGGTGTTCCCTGTACTTCTTCATAATGTGCCAGCGGCACAGCTTGTTTACTGTGTTCTTGAAAGCATCTAGGATCGCCGAAGCCATTGCCGGGCACTGGTATGGTAATGGGAAAAGAGACGTGGTGTGGTCAGCAGATGGTGGTGCATATATACAAATAGAACTGACACAACATTTTTACTGTGTTATTTTCCTTTTATTTTTTTGGAGGAGGGGGGGGGGGTGGGGTGGTTTTGGCGGTTGTACCTGTGAGGATGCATGTAGGAGCCTTCCCTCTCATGCACCTTAAAAATGTCTTGAACAACTATCTGAATGAATCTGCATCCTCATCTCTTATCATGGCAAAACCAAAGAATGTAGTCTTTAAGTGGTTGTTAGTACCGACAAACACCCCAAGTGGCATATGGTACTTGTTGGTCTTATATGTGGCGTCAAATGTTACACAGTCACCAAAGTCCTGCTAGTCCCCTCGGTAGCTTGCGTTCGCCCAGAATATGTTCTTAACTCTGTCGGACTCATCGAGTTGCATGTCACGGAAGAATTCCCTGTTTATAGCTTTCATCTCCCTAAAGAAGTTGACAGTCTTTTGGACATCGTCCACATCATCCATCCTTGAATTCTTTGCTTTCCAGCATATTAAAAGTTCATTCAAAAATGCATGTTGAACTGGCGTCAGGTCATCCATTGTGTAATATGTTTGTTCTGACACAGGAAAAAACACGGAGGCGGTTTATGGGAGGAGAACAAGTTTGTACTTACAGGTTAATCAGGTCTTTGGCATTCATTTCTAGGAAGTAGCTACCAGGTTCATCACCGCCTAGTATGCTCATGATTTGCACGTGTTCAATGCCTTTGAACTGCAGGTACTTGACGTACTCCAAGATTGTTTTGTCAAAGTTTTTGTGGGAGTGCAAGAAGACAAGCATTTGCGTAGTGAGCTGTAGCCTGTGGTTGTGTTCCCAGACTATCTCTTTTATGACAAATGTTCCATCCTTTTCCTTCTTCAGCCTCCTTTTAGCCCTGCAGTTAGTCCTGGCCGTCGTCTTGTTCTGCTGTCTATTTGCTTCAGACACCTTCGATTCATTGACTCCATAGCACGTGCAATAAAGGTAGGCTCTGGTCTTAAACTTGGAGCCTTCCCTGATAGCAAAACCCGCGTGCTTCGCATAGACGTTGTAGAAGTTCTTTGCTTCTTCGAAAGTTTCATAACGCATCTCTAGTCTTGGCAAAACGTAAGCTTCAATGTTAGGTGGTTGCACGCAATAGTGAGCAAGCAAAAACGCGGTTATGAAAATGTTAGATGGGGTGGTCACACTACCATGGTATGGACTGTGCTTGTATGTTTTTTTTTCTATATGGATACCTACATGTGTATAGCTCTGTGCTGCCACCGGTGTTTGCTGTTCACCCTGGTGTATGGGTGCGGGTGGTGTCACCCTTTGCACATGCAGCAATGCATCTCTTGGAGGGAGCAATGTTGACGAAGATCTCCGTCTCTCATTGTACGACCGTCTCCCCTCAGATTCATCATGAGGTTGCTCCTGTGTATATGGCTCATATCTTGTACTTTGGAACCTGCTAGAGTGGCCAAAATTTCTGTCTCTTTGGCCTGGTCTTCCCGTCACAACCACTTTTGCAGAACGGATGATTGATGTTGATGGTGTTGGGGAACGTAGTAATTTCAAAAAAAATCCTACGCACACGCAAGATCATGGTGATGCATAGCAACGAGAGGGGAGAGTGTGTCCACGTACCCTCGTAGACCGAAAGCGGTAGCGTTAGCACAACGCGGTTGATGTAGTCATACGTCTTCACGATCTGACCAATCAAGTACCGAACGTACGGCACCTCCGAGTTCAGAACACCTTCAGCTCGATGATGTCCCTCGAACTCTGATCCGGCCGAGCTTTGAGGGAGAGTTCCGTCAGCACGACGGCGTGGTGACGATGATGATGTTCTACCGACGCAGGGCTTCGCCTAAGCACCGCTATGATATTATCAAGGTGGACTATGCTGGAGGGGGCACCGCACACGGCTAAGAGTTCAATGATCAATTGTTGTGTCTCTGGGGTGCCCCCTGCCCCCGTATATAAAGGAGCAAGGGGGAGTGTCGGTGTCAAAACAAGCGGATCTCGGGTAGGGGGTCCCGAACTATGCGTCTAAGGCGGATGGTAACAGGAGGTGGGGGACACGATGTTTAACCAGGTTCGGGCCCTCTCAATGGAGGTAATACCCTACTTCCTGCTTGATTGATCTTGATGATATGAGTATTGCAAGAGTTGATCTACCACGAGATCATAGAGGCTAAATCCTAGAAGCTAGCCTATGGTATGATTGTTGTTGTCCTACGGACTAATCCCTCCAGTTTATATAGACACGGAGGGGGATAGGGTTACACAGAGTCAGTTACAAGGGAGGAGATCTACATATCCGTATTGCCAAGCTTGCCTTCCACGCCAAGGAGAGTCCCATCCGGACACGGGACGAAGTCTTCAATCTTGTATCTTCATAGTCCAACAGTCCGGCTAAAGTATATAGCCCGGCTGTCCGAGGACCCCCTAATCCAGGACTTCCTCAGTAGCCCCTGAACCAGGCTTCAATGACGATGAGTCCGACGCGCAGATTGTCTTCGGCATTGCAAGGTGGGTACTTCCTACGAATATTCCGTAGAAGATTTTGAACACAAGGATAGTGTCCGGCTCTGCAAAACAAATTCCACATACCACCCTAGAGGTAATAATATTTTCACAAATCTAATCTGCTGACAACTTTCCATAACGTGACATCACACCACGGTCTGGTCATTATTCGAACCATTTCTCCCAGCCTGCCACTGCTCGTTTCGTGAGGCAGTTTTATTGGCACGTCTTGTCAAAGCAGAGATCATGTCCCCCTTATCACGGGATTCTCATCAATACGGGTATGGGTAACCCAATCGTGTCTTTTGGTATGACTCCTTGATTTTAGGCAAGATCCAAATGGCCACGCGGAGGACGCTTGATATTCAGCCTCTTTATAAAGGGGCCAAGGCCTATCCTTTTCTTCTCGCGCTCAATCGAATCCTTCCCCTGTCGGGGAGGCTGATCGTACCCACGAACACCTATGGGGCCGGCGGACCAGGCCCCTTCGTGGTTCGGAGGGGGGCGGAGATCGCACGAAGAGCGGATCGAGGCGAGGCACACGAGCAGTTTACCCAGCTTTGGAGCTCTCCGGAGAGATAAAACTCCTACTGCTGCTTGTTTGATGTATTGTGTTCTTGCTAGGGAGCGATGCGAGCTACAAAACCTAGCGTGAGCGTATCTAGTCTCTAGTGAGTCGAATGAACCGAAACTCGAACCCCTTCTACGTTGCGCATGGGCCTCCTTTTATATGCTCAAGGGGTCTCCGGCCAGGTGGCAACATAGGCGAGGGTACAAATGTAAAACACGAGTTGGTACACCTACTCGAGCAGTGTATAGTGCAAAATACCTAACTCTAACGGCAAGGGACAAAAGCAATAAATGCCCGTCGATTGTCGCTCAAACGATTACCAACAGAGACCGTCAGTGCGCCTCCGCCGCCACGATGGCAAGCTTGTCGGCGCCGCTTATCGCTGCTCTCCGGCTGGCTGCACACCTCTCGACACGCTGCGCATGGAATGGTCCCATGGCGACACGTTCTTTGGATGAGCTGGAGCGGAGATGGAGAGAGGTTGCTTTCGCGGCAAGCGCCTTGCCGTGGCGAATCCTTGTCGCGTCCGGAGGCTTGTCGCGCTCCGAGCCTTCCGGCAAGCTCCTCTTGCCGGGCCTTGTCTTCTGCATGCCTTGAGTGGCCTTCCGGCAAGCTCCTCTTGCCGGGCCTTGTCTTCTTAATCAAATACTTTGTTCTTGAATGGCTCCAAAGGAGCCACGGAGGATCTTGGTGGTGACGAGGCAAACCCTGCCACAGGTCTTGCAATCGTCTGCGTGCACGAGTACGGGATACTAGGGTACCCTACTCTAGTACACCGGCAGAGCCCCGGCCTGGGCCAGACATCGGTGCCGAAGCGCCGTCGCGCCAGGCCCGTAATAGTGCACGGTCACACGCGGCCTCGACCACGCCGCAATCTCGCCGGACCCACCACGACCCCACTAACGGCACGCACCGGACGTGGCGCGTGCGAAGATCGTGGGCGTGGTCGTGGGGTTTCTTTATTAGGAAAAGCGGGCGTCCGCCCCCTCCCCTCTTTATAAGCGGAGGAAACAGGGCAGGCCGTCCACTCCGCCATTGCTGTCTTGTCAAGAAAACCACCGCCGCTCCCCCTTCTTCTCTGTGCGAAGAGAAGCGGCGCCCGCCCCCGCCGCCTAAGCGCGCCCGCCCGTCGGCCTCCCCGCCGCCCTCGCCATGGTCTCAAAGCCGACAAGGAGAAGGGCGAAGTCGGCCGAAGCGCAGCGGCTCACGGCGTTGCGCAAGGAGCGGGCCATCTCCCCCAGCTCGGCGCCAAGGGAGCTGCGGGATGTCTTCTATCTCTTTTGGTCGACGGAGACGCTGCGTGCGCATCCGCGCCATCAAGGTACTCCCCGCCTCCGCCTCTGATTTGGCCCCAACTGGGTACCCCTTTTTTGCCCTTTTCTTCTATTGCGGGCTTTGCCCGCCCTTTTCCGAGTTCTTCTGCGACATCATGAACACATTTGGCCTCCGCCTCCTTGATTTCACCCCCAACGCCGTCTTGACCATGGCAGTTTTCGCGCATCTTTGCGAAAACTTTGTCGGAGTCCACCCAAATGTGGCACTCTTCCGCCACTTCTTCGTGCCCCGTGTCGAGAGAGGAGAGCCACTTGCCGGAGGGATAGCTTGGGTCTCCGTGGATCGGCAAGAAAGAAGCGTATCTGGAAGGAGAGTTCTGCAACAAGTGGGAGGAGTGGAGAGCCAATTGGTGTTGGGTCGTAGAGGAGAACCCGCAGCCCTTCACTGCCGTGCGCCAAACCCCAATAGTGCGCGGCAGAGATTGGAGTAACTTACGCCGGAGGATGCGAAGTTGAAGATAGCTGTGACCCGGATTTTGCGCCTCAGGCTTGCCGGATTAACCGTAGGCGCAGTTGGCGCAGACTTCCTTCGCCGCCGCATCGCTCCCTTGCAGGAGAGGAGGAGGCCTGCTTGGGAGTTCCAAAATGCGGCAGACATTATGAGGTTGCGCCCGGGCCTGAACTGGAATTTCACCGTCTTGGAGCTGGATGCGATGCTGCTAGAGCTGTTCAAGAACGACCCCGACCACCCTAAGTGGTTTAGGTTGCCGAGGGGGGTCGTCCCGTTGTGCAACAACTCGGCGCTCGACCGCATCCGCGCCATGATGCCGTTGTGCGATTCCCATGGGATCGTTCCAACCTGGCAGGAGCCCCCCGACAAGGTCGTGAAACAGTTCTTCGACGACTTGGAAGAAGTGCCGATCTGCTACGACGAGCAGAAAAGGCTCACCCGCGACACCACCGACGAGGAGATGGCGCGTACTGCCACCCGGGTGGAGGAGGCGGCAGCAGCCGCTGCCGCTGGAGCCTTCGGGTATACCGTGGAGGAGGCGGACGCCGCTGCGGCAAGCCTTGCCGGCGAAGGGATATCGCCGGGCGAGGACGAGCTTGTCGAGCTCGAGGCGGGTCGAGTGGACCCGCCGAGGCGCTTCTTCTCCACCACCCAGCGACTTTGTCGCCAGCGGAGCCCCGGTTCCGCTGAAGAGGCGTCTCCGCAAGGCCGAGACGAGCCGGAAGGCAGATCGCCCACGGCAGGGGCAGCGACGCGCTTCCACCGCTGACAAGCGACGTTGCCGCGGGAGTGCCTCACACTGCTGCGACAACTGGGGCGAGATCTTCTCAGGCCAACGCCGACGCTTCCGCCAAGTGGCCAAGAGAGCCCACTCCCCCGCCTCGTCGCACCGGAGGCGAGCCGGAGTTTGACTTCTCCGCGCTCAGCTCCGAGGAGGAAGGCGAAGAGTAAGCTCTTGAGATTGTGCTTGTATTTCTTCAATTTTATTGCTTCATCTTGAATCTGATTTGCTTCGTTACGACTCTTTCCTTTTCGTGACGCCGCCCAGAGCGTTGGAGAGGGCCAAGATCCCGACGGTCGTCGTTGAGGATGATTCTCCCGTGGCAACAGGGACGCGTCTGAGACCCCTTGCCGGACCAGCAACCCTTCCTCAGAGCAGCCCCCAGCACAGCCCCTAGAGTAAGTGTGCAGTTTTCTCCTTACTATTAGGTGTGCAGGGGTGCCCCTTCTTCGTTGATACCTGATTGTTTGCTTGTGTAGGAGCAGAGCAGCCTCAACAGGAGGGGTCGGAAGCCGCCCGAGATCCTTGCTGCTGCCACTCGCCGCCAAGGAGGAATCTCCGGCATGGGAGCGCCCTCCGACAAGGGAGGCCACTCCGGCAAGGGAGGCTACCCCGGCAAGGGACAGCGCCAGTGACCCTCCAGTGGTCGAGGCCATGGCTGCGGATCCCGTCGCAGGTAATTTCCTTACACGAAAATTTCCCTTGGGCTTGCTTCTTTTGTTTCTCTTTTTGAACATTTGCTTGACTGCTCTTTCTTCGTCTGACGCAGAGCCGATGGAGGTCGAGGCCGCCGGCGAGGAGGAAGCGCGCGGCAACACCGACGAGGCCGCCGTAGAGGAAGAAGAGGTCGTTGTTGTGGGAGAAGAGGCCATCGCCGACGAGCCTGTTGGCGAGAAGGCCACCGAGGCTGCCGACGCAGAAGCCGGCGAGGGGTCGGGCGATCGCACTGACGGCCCTGAGGCCGCAGGAGCGCCAAGTGCTACACCGACAGCCGACTCCCCCGCCGCTGCGCCAGCTTCGAGGAGCCCAGCCCGGCGCCCTACCAAGGCCGGCGAGGGTGTCTTCATCAAACTCCACAGGAACCCGAGCTCACTGGCGCGGTCGAGGGAGAGACCTTCGACGGCGAGCTACTCGCTTCTCTTGGGCTGGCGCTGGTGGATGCGCCAAGCAGCAGCAGCGGCGAAGTCCGAGGAGGAGCAGATGTCAAGAAGCTCTTGTCGCTCTACCGCGCCTCGCAAGCCAAGTTGGAGTCCAGAAGCACTTGTCGCGAGGGCAGGAGCGGACATGGAGAAGCGCCAGAAGAGCTCCGGGCGCCAACCAAGAAGCTCTCCGCGACGTAGCGAAGCGCTGGGGCAACTTGCAAAAGAGCGCACGGCCTTCATCCTTGAGAAGGCCGCAATGAGGAGGAGCAACTGGCTGCCGATAAGCTCTCCGCGCAGAAAGCGAATGGGCGCAGCGGAAGGTCAACCGACAGCCACGAAGAAGACCTTGCCGCGAGGAGTCACTTGGCGGGCGCCAGAAGTGAAGGATGCTGCCGCAGCCACGAGGCCGCCAAGGAAGAGCTGAAGGCGAAGGTGGCACAGCTGGAGGCCAGCCTCAAGAAGAGCGGCGAAGAGCTTGCCGCGCTCAAGCATGAGCGTGAGAAGGACGCCTACACTCTTAGCGAGCTATAGAGTCGTCTCGCTGATAGGAGCAAGGAGCTCGACGCCGCCAAGGATTCCAAGGCGGATCTTGAGCTGAAGCCACCACCACGACAGACGTTGGGCGGCGCCAGAGAGCGGGAGGTGGGTTTGTTGGAGACGATCAAGGCCAAGGAGGAGCTGCTAGCGAACGCTGCCTCCATCCAGAGCACCTTGAGGGAGAGCGTGGAGCACTGGACTGAAGGTCTTGTGGACACCGCCGCCGACATCCACAACAAGCTGATGGAGCTGGGGATGGCGGACCTTGCATACTCCTCCGACGAGCATCTCCAACCCAGCGCCAAACTCAGTTTATTCTTGGAAGGCGTGGTGACGGGTCTCCAGCGACTCCGGGAAGAGGTCCCAAAGCAGCTGGCCGAAGAATCACGCCAGATCTGTGCAGGAGCCCTCGAGAAGGTGTTGATAAAGGTGGCCTTCCGCAATCCGGCTCTCAACCTTAACGGCGTCCTCAGATCCTTGCCGCCCGATGCCAACGTGGAGGAGCTCAAAGCCCTTGTCGCACCCATTGTGGACAAGGTGAACAAGATCAAGCGGATTGATGGCGACCGCGTAGACTAGTCCGTAATTTTATCTTTCCCTTGTCGCTGATCATGTTTAGAACACTTTGTTAGATCATAGACAAGTTATTTTGTAATATACTCTATCTTAGGCGATCAATGCAACGTTATTTCCTCTACTTGATTCCCTCCTTTGTAATGCGTTTACGCCTTACGCATTTGGGGACTTGTCGGTGCGGGCACCTTTGCCATGAGCGCGAGTGCGAACGTCACAGCTTCAAGCGGTGCCGCCTCCGACAAGCAACCTTGCCGCGACTAGCCGCAGCTCACTTAAGTTGTTGAGCGGACTCGAAACAAAGCAAGGGCGCGACTAGCCTGCGAGTTGGTTCCTCTGTGCACAGGTTTTCCATACAAAGTACTATCGTTCAAGGAAGATAACTTAAAAATTTAAAAATTGATTGCTCAAACTTTGGCAACTTAGCTTTTCTGTCTCTTGCTTCCCGATGAGGCGAAACTTCCTCGAGCGGTGCCTGGCCCATAGTATTATCTTCTCCTTCCCCCCTGGTTAACTTGTGCGCGAGGGAGCCTTCCTTTCTTTGAGAAAAGAGAAAGAAGAGGAAATAAAGTTATGGAGCCTAGCGGCTCGATTTTTCTTACCGGGTGTGGTTGCTGCACAAAGTGTTAGTTAGAACATGCAATAAAATGATGAAAGCATGAATTTGACAAGTTGTGCGCAACACATGAGCTTTCTTGATGCATCGGGTGCATGCGGCTTTGTACAAAGGATTACATGCAACAGCGGCAAGACTTGTACAAAAGGTGGTTGCCGGAACGGGTTCCGGCAACCGCGCCCTATGGGTAAAACTTACGAAGATGCTCAATGTTCCAGGAGTTGCTCACCGTGATGCCATCTTCGGTCTCAAGGCGGACAGCGCCAGGCCTAATGACTTGTTTCACCCGATAAGGGCCTTCCCACTTCGGCGTCAACTTGTTTGAATTCTTGGCGGACTGAACGCGCCGAAGAACAGGGTCGCCTTCCTCGAGACTCCTGGCACTAACTCTGCGGCTATGGTAGCGATGCAAAGCTTGCTGGTAGCGAGCAGCTCGCCTGACAAAGCTGAAGACGATCCTCCTCAAGGAGCAGCGCGTCATCTTGTCGCAGCTGCTCTTGCTCAAGCTTCATCATAAGCAAGCACTCGAGGCGATCCGTATCTGAAGTTCCGTGGGGAGAACTGCCTCTGCTCCATAGACTAGAGCAAAGGTGTCCGGCGGTGGCTCGATTTGGCGTCGTCTGATCGACCAAAGAACCACCGCAGCTCCTCGATCCAGCTTTCTTCCACACTTGCGCAGCTGTCGAAAGTTCTGGTCTTGAGCCCGCCAAGAGCACTTCAAGCATTGCCTTCTCGCTTGACCGTTGCTTCTCGGGTGAGCAACGGAAGCAAAGCGGAACCTTGGCGCCAAGATCTTGGACGTCTTGCATGAAGGTGCGACTCAGAAATTGTGTGCCGTTGTCGGTATTGATCCTGTTAGGGATTCCAAAACGGCAAACAATCGACCAAGAACTTGATCACTGATCGTGCCGTCACCTTCCTCACTGCTTCCACTTCTGGCCACTTTGTGAACTTGTCGATGGCGACGTACAAGTACTCAAAGCCCCCGACAGCTCGGGGGAAAGGGCCGAGGATGTCGAGCCCCCCGACCGAAAATGGCCAGGATAAAGGGATCGTTTGGAGAGCTTGAGCTGGCTGGTGTATCTGTTTGGAATGGAACTGGCACGCTTCACACTTGGTTACTTGTGCAGTTGCATCCTGGAGGGCTGTCGGCCGAAGAAACCTTGCGGAAATCTTTGCGGCAAGTGCCCTTGCGCCAATGTGGTGACCACATATGCCTCCGTGTATCTCTCGCCAACAGCTTACATCCATCTTCCACAGGAATACACTTCAATTTCACAATGTTGAGTCTTCTTTTATGCAAGATCTTTGTCGACAAACTGGTACATACTTGACTGCCGGGCTACTCTTTCCGCTTCTTCTTGCTCCTCGGGAAGTTCTCTGTCTGAAGGAAATGGACAATCTGCTGCGCCCATCTTTGGAGCACGTGGCTCGACAACAAGGACCAAAGGCACATCTGCTGCTGCGGGAACATCAGCTTCTACGGCAAGAACTCGTGGCTCTGCCGAGCTTGATGCTCCCGGCAAGCTTGCCGAACAAAATTTGTCGGAAGCGTGCAGCTTCAACGAAACAAACCATGGGGCTTGTCGAGCAGACTGCCCCTCGGCCTTTGTTGGTGTTGATCTTGGGGACCTTCGCAACGACGGCTTCGGGAAGCTCTGCCGGCAAGTAGTCACCAGAGATCAACTTCCTCTTCTTGCTTTCTCCAGTTGATGGTGTTACGGTTGGTTGAGTCAGCTTGAGCACGAAAATCCCTGGTTCCACACGCAACTTAAGTGCAGCGCACTTTGACAGGCCGTCAGCAATATCATTCTGAGCTCTTGGAACATGTTCCATTTGCAGGCCGTCAAAGTTCTCTTCTAGCTTCCTCACTTCATCAACGTAGGCTTCCATCAACGGACTCTGGTAATCTTTGTTTACTTGGCGGACGACAAATTGCGAGTCACCCCTGACAATAAGCTCTTTGATCCCAAGGTCCACTACGATCCTGAGACCGGCAAGCAAACCATCATACTCTGCAGTATTGTTTGTTGCTTGCTCCTTGGGAAAGTGCATCTGGACTACGCACTTGAGGTGCTCTCCGGTGGGTGCGATAAGCAGCACGCCGCACCCCGCCTTTGCAGCGAGAAGGCACCATCAAAGTACATCAGCCACTCTTTGCTTGCTTCCTTGGCCGGGAATGCTCGTCTCGAATCTCTTCATCTGGCGTTGGTGTCCATTCTGCTATGAATTCGACAACGCTACGCTTTGGATAGTTGATGTGCTTTCAAACTTGAGACCAAAGCTTGACAGTTCAATGCCCACTCAACAATCCTGCCCGTTGCTTACGGATTCTGCAGATCCTCTTCAGCGGAAAGCGAGTGACAACTGTGATCTCATGTGCTTGGAAGTAATGGCGCAGCTTTCTCGAGGCCATGAGGAGGCCGAAAAGCAATTTCTGCACACCGTAGTACCTCGACCTAGCCCCCTACAGGAGGGAATCGACAAAGTAGATCTGGCGCTGCACCATCCTTTTCTCGTGATCTCGTCATGTGTCTGCGTGGATTCGTCCTTGTCGGGACCAGAGCTTGTCGGCGAAGCCCTCGCTTGTCGCTGGATGTGCTTGCCGTGGTTTCTTGGCTCGTCGTTGCGCCTCCCTCTCCGCTACTAACGCAGCACTAACCACTTGATTGGTTGTCGCTATATATCTGATAACAACTTCTCTTGTGGCTTAGGTGCGACAAGTGTTGGAGTGGAGGACAGGTATCTCTTCAAGTCCTGCAACGCAGCCTCCGCTTCAGGAGTCCATTTCATTGGACCTGCCTTTTTCAAAATCTTGAAAAATGGCGGTATGCCTTCAATGAACCTAGAAATAAACCAGGTGAGAGCGACTACGCAACCGCAAGTCTTCGTACATCCTTGACGCTTTGGTGCTTCAATCTGCTCAATGGCCTTGATCTTGTCGGGATTAGCTTCAATCTCTCGTTGAGACACGAAGAACCCGAGAAGCTTGCCGGAAGGGACTCCAAACACGCACTTCTCGGGGTTGAGCTTAAGGTTGATCTTGCGCAGATTTGCAAATGTCTCGTCCAAATCTTGAACCAGAGTTGCTTTGTCCTTGCTTTTGACCACTATGTCATCCATGTAGGCTTCTACATTTATGTGCATTTGCGGCTCAAAAGCGTCATGGACTACCCTTGCAAATGTTGAACCAGCATTCTTCAAACCGAAAGGCATCCGTATGAAACGACGTGCCACATGGTGTAATGAATGCGGTCTTCTCCTCATCTTCTTCAGCCATGAAGATCTGATGGTATCTCGAGTATGCATCAAGAAACGAAAGCAAATCACATCCGGTAGTGGAGTCAACAATCTGGTCAATGCACGGCAAGGAAATGGATCTTTGGGACAAGCTTTATTAACATCCGTGAAGTCAATACAAAGTCTCCATTTTCCATTTGCTTTCTTGCGACTACGAGATTGGCCAACCACGTGGGATGGAGCACTCCTCGACAAGGCCTGCTGCTTCCGGTTTCTTGATCTCTTCGCTATGAATTCTTGGCGCTCCTTTGCTTGCTTCGACTTTTTTTTTGACGGCCGTGCATGACGAAAAACGGCGGCGGTGCTCAATCACTTTCACAGGAACACCGGGGATGTCAGACGGTTGCCATGCAAACACGTCGACATTCGCCCGCAGGAAAGCAACGAGCGCGCCTTCCTATTTAGGGTTGAGAGAGGCACTGATGGTAAAGGTACCACCAGTGCCGTCCTCCTTGGCGGGCACCTTCTTGGTCTTTGGCGGAGCTACCATCTTCTTGCACTTGTCGGTGGAGCTCGGTGGTGCGTCCTCGACGGTAGCGCAGCACTCCGAAGAGGTGCGCTTGCCAGAGTAAGCATCAGAGTTCTTGCCGGACTTGGACTTTGTCTTCTTCCCCTCGGGAGCTTGATGGCAAGTGTCCGGCAATCTGTCGCGGCTGCAGCATCCCGGTAGATCTTGTCGGCACAGTATAAGGGCATCCTTCTTGTCGCCATGGACAGAGATGACGCTTATCGGGCTGGCATCTTGAGTAAGTTGTAGGCGTGGTGAGAGGCTGTCATGAACTTGGCGAGTGTTGGACGACCAAGTATCCCATTGTAAGGCAATGGGAAATCGGCAACGTCGAATGTGACCCTCTCGATCCTAAAGTTCAGCTCACGCCAAATGTTACCGGCAACGTAATCTTCCCCTTGACTTGCTCCTTCCCGGATTGATTCCTTGGAAGGTGCGGTCTCTTCGAGCTGTCACTGTCGAGGATTTGAAGCTTCCGGAGCACCGCAGGAGATCGATTCAAGCCGGCCCCGCCGTCAACTAGCATTTTGGTGACCTTGAGGTTGTGGATGGTTGGTGAGACCAACATCGGCAGCACCCGACCGCAGATTATGCGATCGGTGGTCCTCAATATCAAAAATGATAGGCGTCTTTGGACCACTTGAGAGGCTTGCGTGACTCTACGGATGGTTCCGCTGCATTGACCTCCCGCATCCATTGCTTGAGTTGGCGGTGGGAGGTATGAAGGGAAGCACCCCCATCAACGCAGAGGACCTCTGTGGCTTTCTGAAACTCCTGCTCATCAGCGTCGTCGTCTTCCATATCTTCGTCGTCGTCATCATCTTCATCCTTGTCGCGGCCGCGGGGAGGTCTGTCTCCTTGCCGTTGCTTGGCCTTGCCGCGGCGTCCTCCCCGGCTGGGGCGTTTCTTGCTTGCTCCCCCAGCACCTTCCTGGGCTTTCTCCTTGTCGCGGCGCTCGTACTCAGCCCTGTGCTGTTCGACAAGCTGCTCGACCTTCTTGCAGCTCTGGAGGTCGTGGCCCTTGGTGCGGTGGATCTTGCAGATCTTGCTTGCGGAGCCGTCACGCTTTGTCGGCGGCCGCCACCGACCGGTGGTTGGCGTCGTGACAACCTCCTTGCCGGAGCCACCAGCCTTGGCGTTCTTGTCGCCACCTCCGTTGCGGACTGCTCAACAGCTAGCACTTCTCTACCTTTCTTCTTCTGTTGCCTCGCCGCGGCTCTTCTTCTTGCCGGGCGGTCTCCTCCTTGTCGAGATCCTGCTTCCGCATTCTCTCACGAGTCTCCTCCCTTCCTCGGTAGCGTGCACACTTGTCGGCCAAGGCGTACAGCTCATCGACGTCCTTGACTTTGCACATCGCCATCTCCTCCCTCATCCTGCGGTTCCGCACATTACGATGAAACGCGCCCGATCACCGCGGCAGGTGGACATCTGGGATGTTGTAGTGCACACGGCTGAATCTCTGAATGAACTTGCGCAGGGACTCTCCTTCCTTCGGCGGCGGATGAAGGTCACTCTCTTGGCCATGAGGTTTGTGGCCACATGTGAAGGCGCCAACAAACCGATGGCACAGATCTGCCCAAGAGGATATGGAGCTGTCCGGCAAGTGCATGAGCCAAGATCGGCGTTGGGCTTGAGCACGGGCGGGAAGTAGTTGGCGAGGATCTTGTCGTCCCGTCCCCGCAGCCCTGCACCACGATGGTGTAGATGCTGAGGAACTCCGACGGATGCGTCCTGCCATCATACTTCTCCGCACGTCTGGTTTGAAGTTTTTCTGGCTGGGCCATGGACTTGCCGCAGCTCACGAGTGAACGCAGGGCAACCTACCGCGTCTGACGGCAAGTCGCCTGGCTCCTCTGGCGCGCGCATGTCAACAGAAGGCCCAGCGCGCTTGTCGGACTGACATCGCGCTTCTCTCCGGCGCTCGATGCGAGTTCGAGCGTCCTCTTGTTGTCGCTCATGAAGAACTTGGCGCTGATCGCGGCAAGCTCGCGGATCCGATGACACGGTGGAGTCGCTGTCGAGGTGGATCCGGTGAGTCGGCGATCTTGGCCTTCGTGGTGGAGAGTGCATGGTGGTTGCACCTCCGACAGTCTCGTCGCCACCGGCTCGTGCCTTGTCGTCTTGCCCTGGCAACGATGGCGTTGGTTGCCGCGGAGTGTCGCCGTTGGCAAATCCGATGAGGCTCTGGATAGTGGCCCTCCACTCGTCGACCTTGTTGGCCGTTGGAGGTTAGTCGAGGAGCAGTTGAGCTCTCGCCAGAGCTTCTGCTAGAGTAGTGGGTGGCATTGGCGAACGGTGCGAGGAGCGGGATATGCTCGGACTTCTAACTACGTTAGAAGGAGCAGCACCCCGTCCGGGCGACCGTATCTCACTCGTACCAGCATATTGGCGCGCATGCTGGTCTTGAGGGTCTCGATCCAACGAACGTACGGAATTGTGAACGCCATGACGTTGTTGGTCCCGCGTCTCCTGAGATGGGCGCGGGGGATGCGCGGACGCCGAGGTTTGCGGGGCCTTGTCCTTGGACTTGGCAACGTCGCGGACACCTTCGTCGGCGCCCGTTCCTCCGCCGGTGTCTTCCCCACCACCCGTTTGCTGCGGCGAGGGTGGGTACGACGCGGACGGCTCTGCTGCCGCCGAAGCCTTCTTCTTCGGTGGCATGTTGAGGAAGATGTTGAGGACGCTGCTCGTGTGATCGTCGGATCAGATTCACACGGCCTCGACGCACCCCCTACCTGGCGCGCCAAAGATGTCGGGGAGGCTGATCGTACCCTCGGACACCTATGGGGCCGGCGGACCATGCCCCTTGTGGTTCGGAGGGGGGCGGAGATCGCACGAAGAGCGGATCGAGGCGAGGCAACCGAGCAGTTTACCCAGCTTCGGAGCTCTCCGGAGAGATAAAACTCCTACTGCTGCTTGTTTGATGTATTGTGTTCTTGCTAGGGAGCGATGCGAGCTACAAAACCTAGCGTGAGCGTATCTAGTCTCTAGTGAGTCGAATGAACCGAAACTCGAACCCCTTCTACGTTGCGCATGGGCCTCCTTTTATATGCTAAAGGGGTCTCCGACAGGTGGCAACATAGGCGAGGGTACAAATGTAAAAACAGGAGTTGGTACACCTACTCGAGCGATTATGCGATGCAAAATACCTAACTCGACGGCAAGGGACAAAAGTAATAAATGCCCGTCGGTGTCGCTCAAACAATTACCAGAGACCGTCAGTGCGCCTCCGCCGCCACGATGGCAAGCTTGTCGGTACCGCTTATCGCTGCTCTCCGCTGGCTGCACAGCCTCTCGACACGCCGCCGCATGGAATGGTCCCATGGCGACACGTTCTTTGGATGAGCTGGAGCGGAGATGGAGAGAGGTTGCTTGCAGCGGCAAGCGCCTTGCCGTGGCGAATCCTTGTCGCGTCCGGAGGCTTGTCGCGCTCGAGCCTTCCCGGCAAGCTCCTCTTGCCGGGCCTTGTCTTCTTAATCAAATACTTTGTTCTTGAATGGCTCCAAAGGAGCCACGGAGGATCTTGGCGGTGACGAGGCAAACCCCGCCATGGGTGTCAAGAATCGTCTGCGTGCACGAGTATGGGATACTAGGGTACCCCTACTCTAGTACACCGACATCCCCCACCCCGAGTTCCAACACCCAAGGCTCAGGCTCGGCGTTTCGGACCTTCAATCATGTCCGAATCCAACCTTAAAGGTCGGTGGATGCCCTCCTCCATTATAGAGGAGGACATCAAGAAGCTAAGAGAAGCCAGGTATCTGACCGTCGAAATCTCGCACAGGCTGCCTGCTCGAGGGCAGGTCGCCCCACTCCCGATCCCAACGAGAGTGTCGTATTCGTCTCCCACTTCCTCCGAGGGCTAGGCTTTAGTCTAGATCCCTTTGTTAGAGGGCTCATGTTCTATTACGGGCTTGATTTCCATGATCTGGTCCCGGATTCCATCCTTCACATCTCGTCGTTCATTGTCGTGTGTGAGGCCTTCCTCCACGTCACCCCACACTTCGGCTTATGGCTCAAGACCTTTAATGTGAACCCGAAGATGATTAATGGGTGACCCGCAGAGTGCGGAGGTGCCATAATAAGCAAAGGCGCCGATGTTCCATGTCCAAAGGGTTCCTTCCCAGAGGTATCCAGCTGATGGCAACGGGAGTGGTTTTACATCACAGCTCCACGAGGTACTAAGTGGGTAGCCGCCCCTGCCTTTCGCTCGGCCCCCCCGCCACAACTGGCGTCATGGCTCAACAAGGGGCTGGACTGGGGGCCAGTAAATGATGTGCCGACATTGCGGAGTCGCATCCGTGATCTCCTCGACAGAGAAGTCAGCCATGTCAAGGTAATGCAAGTCATGCTAGTTCGTCGAGTCCTGCCCTGCAAACGTCGACCTCTCCGAATGTGGGAGTTCAACCCGGAAGGACAACGAAGTATTCAGTAATTCTTCGGCATGACGCATGAAGAGATGTATGGATTGTTCTTTGGATCACAAATAAAGTGTCCGGACATCACCGAGGATGCGGGTCTGAGCTGCAACCGTCCAAATACCCAAGTAAGTGGTTCTTTGGCCGAACATGTTGTCTCTTTATTTATCACAACATCATTCTGAAAAGTTGCTCTTTGACCAGGACTGGGTAAAAAAGGCGAAGATGATCAGGTGTTCGGCCCCCCTTCTCGAAGGCTTAGTAGATCCAGTACTGGCCAGAATGCTGGAGCTCGCACCTTATCAAGCGCCCTTAGGGGAAGATAAAGGGGGGAATAAAGAAGCTGAAAGCGGGCCTCACTCATTATTCATCCAGGCCGGGGGAATTAGTGCCTCCGCGAAGGAGGATAACCGGGGAGAAGAATCTAAAATTCCCTCTCCCCAGGGAAGGAAGAGGACCGCCTCTGAAGACTTGGAAACAATGGTTTCCAAACGATGGAAGAAATCTTTGTCAGGGGGTCCTACCCCCGAGGGTATCCTTATCGCACAGTGCCCGCAAGGGGATCAGCCCCCCACCAAGCTGTAAGTAGACAAAAGTACTTTATAGTAAGCATATCCTACTTTATTTCCGAGGACAATAACCGAGACGTATGTCTTGTAGTTCAGATCGTAGCCCTTCTTGACAGAGTTCGTCTTCGGGGGATCATCTTCCAGAGATGATGGAGAGCGAAACACCTCCCCATGCCTCCCCGCCTAATGAGGCGGGCAACCCTGAGGTGTCGTCACGAAGGGTTTCCCCTGATCCTCCAAGGCCGGAAGGTAACCCTTCGGCCACCCGGAGTCCGGAGTATTCGGCTCCTAAGGGGAACAACAAAAAGAGTCTGGAACTGTCCGGTGCGCGACCAGACTCTCAGCGGGATCTTCTGGAGCAAGCGGCTATCTCAAAAGCACACCGTACGTTAATGGGTACGGTGGCTGAGAAGATTTCATCCGCCGAAAGCGGGTTGCATGAAGCTTTTATGAGCCTGCTGAGAGGCTTTGAGGTACGCAAAGTAATACATATATTTTTGATGGTACCACACACGTCAGGTGTGCCCTATGTAGATAGTAGCCCCTGAGACTCTGGTTGCTGTCAAAAAAGGCGGCAAACAGAGGATCATTGTCCCAGGTAATGATCATGCCGCGTTCATGTGCAGGTGCGGGAGATCTGGTGGCTAGCCGAACTAGTGAGTTTACCGAACTGAAGCGGCAACTTGATGTGGCAGATGCCGACATCGTGCTTGTAAACAGGCGGCTTGACAAGGCACAGGGTACGTATTCTCGGATGGTCAACATATATTAAGAGGAGCATAATGCTAGTATCTATAATATGCTATGACTGCAGATGGAGCTGCCGCCATGGAGACCCTTCGGGCAGAACTTGCTCGAGCCAAGGAACAAGCCAGGAGGAGTGATGCGGCCGCCCTATAGGCGGTCGAAGAGTTAAGAGCCGAACAGGCTGCACATTGCGAGAGCAAAGAGAAAATAGCCAAGATGGATGTTGAGTTGAAAGATGCCGCCGACCGTTATGAGCTTCTCGAAAGGGAAAGTCGAACAAAGATGGCGGACTTGGAGAAAGCCATGGTAGCAGCTAAGGAAACCCGCTCTAAAATCAGAGCGGCGAAGGAGGAGCTACGTCAAGCCGGAAATATCATGGCTGGGAAGCCCTTTTTGTTGCGGACGAAGTACGGAGATCCTAAGTATGCCCTTCTAGATCAATTATGTAGTTTTGCGGACGCGTACCTGGATTTGGCAGCGAGTGCTGCTAATGCGACCAAGTTTTTCGAAGATCAAAAAGATCACGAAGTGGAAAAGTTGTTCTTGTCGCAATTCCATGCTCCAGCGCGTCCGCTGCTGTTAAATGAGAAAATGGCCGAGTGGGCCAAGCTCCATAGGTTGTCCGGGCTTGCCATGAGGTCTGTCGTGGATCGTCTCTGGCCGGAAGGACCAAGGCCGAATAGTTATTTTGGTCTTGTGCAACAATTCCTTGGTGTTGTGCCGCATATTGACATTGTAAAGAGGTCGGCGTGCATAGAGGGTGCGCGGATGGCTCTTGCCCTTGTCAAGACATACTGGGCGGAGATGGAAGCCACCACGATTGCAACCCAGAATCCGGCCGTAGGCCAGGTTTCTGCCGAGCACTATTTTGAAGAAGTCCTGGAATTTGCTCGTTTAATAGAGGCTCAGTGCTCGAAGAGTGTCATGTTCGAGTGACATGTATCTCGGTTGTAATAACAATGCTATTTGAATTATAAAGGTTGTGTTTATACTTTTTCCTGAAAGTATTATGGTGCCTCCTTTGCGGCCGTTTATGTATATATGTATATAACATGAAAGTTTGCAGTCATCGGCTTCAGCCCCCATGCATATAATGCGGGGGTGTTCGCAAAATGTGACGCCCCAAAAATTTAACCATGTTTTGTTTATTAAAATTTTGCCAGGAAACTTAAACTTTTATTATATGGATTTCCTTTTGATTTCAGAACCATTCTTTTCCTTATTATTATGAAGTTTTACCCCAAGAGAGAACTTTTCAATCATTATTGGACTTATTTACCCTCTCAAATAAAACAATTCTTTTATCAGTGGGATTATTTATATAAGTATTTTTTCCCAAGCATTATTTCTCCAAAATGGTTTTTCATAATTTTAGGGTCCCATTTGCACTGCAACCCTTTTATAAATTCATTTAAGAATCTCACCAAAATTTGGGGATGTCATGTGATGTTTTTAAATCACTTTTATGCAAAAATATATTTCATTCCTTGGATATTTTGAGCTCTACATCAGATTTTCAAATCTAGTCCAGTGGGCAATTTTGCACTACGACCTAATTAAATATTTCTTTAAAACTTCCACCAAAATTATGGGATGTTAATAGGAGTATATTATTCAACTTTATGCAAAAAAAAACAGCTATGTCCTTTGAAAAATTTGAGTGAATCATCCTCATTTGCATTCTGGTTCAACTTGGTGATTTGTAGTGCAACCATATTTTTGCTTGCTCTTTCTCCCTTGATTCTTTCTCCTGATTGTAGACCACCCTACCAAACCCCTAAGTCCAAGAGATTAGCCCTATTGGAGTGCCTTTGGCCCATGGAATGATAGCTTTTAGTTTCTGTCCAGAAATGATTTTCTCAAAAACTTCCACTAGCAAGTTTCCGCTTTTGCCAAACTAACCTTACCACCATCTTTTGCATCTAAAGAGACACTAGTTTGGAGAGTTTGACCACACCAAGAAATGCCTAAGTGCCCTTGGCATTTTGTCAAACACCTTATGGGCATGATCAGTTTTGGCATAGTTTCTGGTTTGTACAATGGCCCTGCATACTTTGCCAAACCACCATGTCCACTAAGTTTCTAGACTACCCTAACCTAGGCCTGCTAGTCCCCAGCATCATCCAAACCCCCTAGCACCCACTGGCATTTCGCCGAGCAGTTGGTGTGCACGCTCTGGGCGCGGCCAGAGCGCGCGTTTTGCACGTGTGTGCGCACGGGTCGCCGCGTCCCGCTGCCGCCTCCCCCGCACCTGTTCTGGCCCCTCCCCACTCGCAGCTAGCGCCCCGACTCCTCCTCGCCAGCATGAGCCGCCTCTGGCCCTCTCTGGCGCCCTACAGCGCCATCGACGCAGCTGCCACCGCCCGACAGCCCCTGCCATGGACGGCGCCCGAAAGCACCCGTGCTCGCCACCGACCTGGAGCAAAGGCTCGCCGTCTCTAGTCCCTGCCGCCACCCCCAGCCATCGCTACGCGCCCCCTAGCTACAGAACGGCGGTCGCCGATGATCTTATCCCCGGCCGCCGCGGAACCGCCATTGCTCGCCTATAAATGGAGAGCCCCGAGCCTCTCCGAACCCTCACGCACCCTCAAACCATCCTCCTAGATGTCCCTTGGCTCGCAATTGACCAGGGGAGGTCGTCTTCCCCATCTCTGGTCGGCTCGGCCGCCGCCACGTCCGAGTCCATCGCGTCGCAATCAGAGCCTCCCCGGCCCTCCCAACACCATCGCCCGACTCCCCTTCGTCTTGCGGAGTCGCCCACCCTCTCAGCGTCGATCGGGAAGCACCATAACCCAAACCCCCAAACCTCCCGAAGCTGCTGTCCGCCGCAAGGCTCGCCGCCGGCGACTCCCTTCGTTCCCGCCACCCTCTCGACCACCAGGAGGACCGCTCTGGAGTGGCGGATCCATCCCCACCCTCAGAGCCCCGCGAGGAGCCGCCGTTCGCTGGCGTCGATCGCCGGAGCCCCCGCCTCGGCTCGGGCAGAGGAGGAAGAAGGCGGGGGACTAGTCAAACCTAACCAGTGGGCCCGCTGGACCCATTGTCAGTGACCCAGCCCCGCCGCCACGTGTTTTAAGTGGAGGCGTATCCCCAAAGTACGTCTTCGACATGTACTCGTTTCGAAACGTTTTTCTTTTTTCAGTTTTATTTAAAAAACAGAAAGTTGACTAAATTTTTACTAGCTCTAACTTTTTAAATATGACTCCAAATGAGTTGATTCTTTTTCCTACATCTCTCAAATATTGTCTAGTTTAATTTCAGATTTATTTGAAAAAATTACAGACAACTTTTTTGTACCATTTTTAAAGTATCTTTTAATTTGAATATTTTCAAAATAGGATTTTTGGAGGAGAAGAAAACCTTCAAAAAGTTTTGGAGAGCACCTCACCTCTCCACACCTTGAAGGAAAGCATTCTGAACCCTGGCATGATATATTTTTGTGTGTTGGTTAATACGATTATAACACCACCTTAATACGGAGAACTCGTTATTTTATGTGGTGATACGATCATTTGAATGGATGCATATTGGAAACGTCCTTGCCATTGGAAGTGGATATACTTGTGATGGTAATCGTCCTCGTATGCCTTGCATGCATGCCGGAAAGAAATCCGGGAAAGCCTCTGCCTTGGGTAGGCGTGATCTTGTCTCCGGTCTCCATCAGGATGGTTATGTCCGGTATGGCATAGTAAGGTATGATGAGTGGTGATTCTGTTGGTTGAAATATTTTCGTTATACATATCATGCAGGGAATTTTAGACCTCCTGAGTCAACCGTAGATCGTGTCTTGTTCCAGTAACCCCCATACTTTTTTCGTACTACCACGTGTCCCTGCCATAGGTAGGGTACGGTTCAGTTAGTTGTCAACCCCTTCCTAGCTCACACCGTACAGAGAGGCCATGGTGGAAGATACCGGCTGCATCCGGTAGGCATGCCACCTGGTCTGGGGGCATGGGTGTTTCCCGGTTGGAACCGAGAGGGGGGCATCCCTTAGAGCGCGCGATATAAATTTGATCCCATGCTACGCGAGGTTGTAGCCTCCCCACTTAGAGTTTTGCTTAACAGGTCTCGTGGGTGATTCCAGACACCGGTAAGTTAAGCTGGTGTGTTCCAGTTAGGCGTGTATTCAATTAAAAGACCGTAAACGCAATTAGTCCCGATGGACTAAAGGAATCCGTTACTTGTGGGTAAAGAGTACACTCTCTACAGAGGTCAGACCTATTCGAATAGCCGTGTCCATGGGTAAGGACTACAGTCTGGGATGGGTCAAGTGTCGGTCTTAGTGTCGGTCTTCGGAGGAGAATCTGTTAAACCAGAACATGGATCATGACTTGTGTCTTGTGTTGATTATGATGATTGCGATTATTATTATTATGGACTAACCCATTATATTACTTGAATTATTGAGTATCCCTGGGACGGTTCTACCTCCTGGATATTCACTGTGCTTATTTTTCTTACAAGCCCTTTATGTGGTGTCGCTCAGACGCCCGACTGTGGCATGCTTGTTATTTACTTTATAAGCCCTTTATGTGGTGTCGCTCAGACGCCCGGCCGTGGCATGCTTGTTTTTTACTTTGTAAGCCCTTTTTTGCGGTGTCGCTCAGACGCCTGACTGTGGCATGCTTGTTATTTACTTTATAAGCCCTTTTTGTGGTGTCGCCCAGACGCCCGACTGAGGCATGCTCATTATTTACTATCCTTACGAGACGTCGCTTCAGGCATCCAATCGGTACATTTTATTACTACTCCGTCACACATATTCATGTTGCACATAAATAACCTGTTTGCATGCATCATGGATTTTATTTTATGACTGACAAATGTGATCATAGAATATTTCAGAGCATGACTATCGCTTGTTATATTATGCCCGTGTCCATAATGTTTGCGAGTACATTCAAAGTACTCACTGGCTTGTCCCTGGCTATTGTCTTGGACAGATTTCTTGCTTGGAGAGGAGCGTTGTGACGACAGCCCCGGAACCTAAGCGACGGTGATAGCAGCCTCGCGAAGATAGGAGTTAACCTGGTCAGTTGTTCCTGTGGGAAATGGAGTCCCATAACGCTGATGATCCACAAACCGCTTCCACCATCAACCACTTGAAACCAATTGTTGTACTCTTAGGCCAGAATGGTCTTGTACTACATATTTTGTATTTTTGCTTGGAATTTCTGTATCAAGTTGGTGCCTCATCGCCTAACAAGAATCACTGGGCTGGTGAGCACAAGGGCCATTTTCTGGAAATTAATATCCCGAAAATCCGGTCCTGACACAAAAGCGCGTGTTCACACTTGATCCAACGCCTTGGTCCATTAAGGAGGTTGTAGCGCGGCAAACGAGGCAATCGGACTATATTGCTTTAACAGTTTCACTTAACCATAGGAATTTCATAGTGGGGCTACTATATAGCCCATGGTACTTCCGCGCTCATCCGAGTACGTGGCGCGTACGTACATGACCATGAAAACAGGCCCTTCGTTAATGCCGAGGAATCCTGAAGATTCCGCTAAGTCATCGTGTGGTTGACCAGTCTCAGGCTTTATCATGATAGTCAGTTTTCGGCTTTCTCTACTGAGGTGCTCATCCGGATGAACCAGGGCACAATCGCAGTAGTTCTCCTGGTGCCACCTTAGCCTATAGAGTGGAACGTAAGGTAGCAAAACCCGAGAGCCCGGCAAACCCAACATTTGACCAAAGACATGATACGGAGCTGATGCATATAAGGCCAAACTTGCGACGCCGAACACTCCCTAAGGTATTTGGTCTTTATAACATATACCGGGCTGAGTAACGCCCTTGATAATGAACCCTGAGTGTCCAGGTACGTGCATTATTCTGACGTGGCGAAATGCAAATAACGTCAGCATCCTTCTCGGTTATACTGAGTATCCGGAGGATGTGAAGCAACAAAAGACGAAAAAAAGGTTTACACAGGGTCTTAATCTAAAAATAAACCTTTGAGCGGGGCCCTGCTACACGTCTGTGCATGTGTCTCCGTTGTGTCGTATCCTGGAAGGGTGTAGCACGATTATCATCTTTAAAAGAGATGAACTTAGGTGAAAGTTGTCGTGCAAAAAATTGGTTATTCTGAATAAACCATTAGGATTCAAGATAAGCAAGGTCGAGACGAACTGTAGTCCTTTTGACATGTAGGGAGCCCCTGGTACCGCTATGGGCGTATATCCATCAATCCAATCTCAGGTTTATCTAAGCTGTTACAGCTAGTGATGCGCCGGACTCGTCTAGCCGTGTCCGCGGTCTTGACGACCGATCATTTATTTTTGTTGGAGAGGTTGTTTAGTGTTCGGCTGCTAATGCCGCCACACGTTCTTCCGCGCGTAAGGAACGCTCAACATTTCCGCTAACTATGATGATGCCACGTGGACCGGGCATCTTAAGCTTAAGGGAAGCGTAATGTGGTACTGCGTTAAAACTAGCAAACGCTCTTCTTCCGAGTAGTGCTTGATAGCTTCTTCGGAATGGGGCGATGTCGAATGTTAACTTTTCACTTCAAAAGTTGTCGGGAGAACCGAATACAACCTCTAGTACTAGAGAGCCCGTACAGCGGGCCTCTGGGCCTGGTATTACTCCTTTAAAGGTAGTATTGCTTTGGCTAATTCTTTTCGAGTCTATCCCCATTTTGCGGACTGTGTCCTGATATATCAGATTAAGACCAACGCCGTCGTCCATGAGGACTTGGGTGAGATGGTATCCGCCGATAAGTGGGTCTAGCACCAAGGCAGCCAATCCTCCGTGCCGGATAATTATCAGGTGATCCCTGCGGTTAAAAGTGATCAGGCAGGCCGACCAGGGGTTGAACTTAGGTGTGAAGGGCTCTACGGAGCATATGTCTCGGAGTGCATGTTTGCTCCTTCTTTTTGTTACGTGAATCATGTTCGCTGTTTTGACCTCTGGGGGGAATTTTTTCTGTCCCCCAGTGCTTTGTTGGCGAGGCTCATCCTCGTCTTCACTTGGTGTCTCCCTCCCCTTGTGTTCGGTGTATAACTTGCCGGCCTGCTTGAAGACCCAGCATTACCTGTTGGTGTGATTTGCAGGTTTATCGGAGGTGCCATGAATCTGACATAATTTGTCTAGAATCTTGTTTAGGCTGGACGGTCCATATCTGTTGCCTTTGAAAGACTTTTTCCGCTGACCGGCTCGAGCGCCCCTAAATACGGCGTTTACCGCTTGTTGTTTCCCTGACTTCAGATGTGCCTGGGTCGCTGGTGCCACTACGGGCCAGCCAGCTATCTTCGCCCATGCAAAAGCGGGTCATGAGGCTTGTCAGCGTTCTGGGAACGGGGGTACCCAGACTTGCCTGCCTACGGCCTGCGGCGTGGCTCAAAGGGTGGCCCAGCACGGCCCATCTTCATCACCACAAGCTCAAGACCCTCGCGAGGGGCCAAGCCTCCCGGGGCGCATGACAGGAAGCCTCCTCAGGCATGGCCTCGTCAGGCTAGCTCGCGAGGAGGCGGAGAGTTCAAGGCGGGGTACCTCACGAGGTGCCCATGACGCAAGCCATGACGACCGAGGGTGCCAGGCGGGCGCCAGCCCGCGCAGTGTCCTCCTTTCCTCTTTGGTGCAAAGGAGGCAAGCGCAGGCGAGAGAATCAAGCAAAGGCAGCCGTTTCGGTGCAACAAGACCAAGACCATCACAACGGCAGGAAGGAGGTCATCGTGGAGCCCAAGCCGGCGTCCATCGAGAGCCTTTGACAAAGCGAGGACCAACTTTAGTCAGATAAGTGTACTAGATGTTCCCCTTCAAAATGGCCAATTGTTGGCGCCCTTCCCGCTCAATATTTGGGAAGAGGCCCAGGGCCTCTGCCTATAAATAGGACTAGCCACCCACAGGGTAGAGGCATATGGCATCTTGGATCCAGAATCCAGAACAGAGCTAGAGGTCAAGCAATCTAGAGAGAGAGAGCGACCGAACTCCCCCTAGCAGTTCGTCGCACCAGCCAAGAATAGACCCTCGCGAGGTTGTTCTTCCTTGTATTGTTCATCATCAGCCCCTGAGGCAATCCACCACACCACACACTGGAGTAGGGTATTACACCACAATGGTGGCCCGAACCAAAGATAAACCTTGTGTCTCTTGTGTTGCTCTTTTGGTAGTTTAGATCCTTGCGAGGCGACGAGGTGCAGGTAGGTAGGGGGTGAGATCTCCTCGTGCACCCCAGAATTCGAACCTGGAGGGTCTGCCGGAACCCGAAATCCGACATTTGGTGCGCCAGGTAGGGTTGCGCCGGAGCTTTCCCTTCCGCCGACCCGCTCTCCGCCAACATCGCGGTTCGCCCTATAATGAGCAGCCGCGCCCACTCGGTTGCAGCGCAGCGAGGCCGAGGCTCGACCCTTGGCCCCAGCCCTGCGACAGGTGCGGTGGCCGAACAAATTCAAGTTGGAGACGCCACCACGCTACAACAGCACGACAGATCCACTGGCCTTCTTGCTGGCGTACGAGGAGGCCGTCCTCGAGGCAGGAGGCGACGACAGTGTCATGGCTAACTGGCTTCCCATGGACCTCACCGGCGCCCCGCGCATGTGGCTGCTTCACCTTTTAGCGGCTTTTGTGGCCTCTTGGGAGGAGCTACGCGACCTCTTCCTCGCCCAGCACGCTACGTCGGCGCCCCCGGTCGTCGCAGCTCTCCTGGGCGGCTTGCAGGCGCCACCTTCAGGCCGCCACGTCAAGCCATTCGTCCGCCAGGTCGGCGCTGACTTCGCGCAGCATGGGGCTCCTCCGGGTCGGTCGGCGCCCAAGGCCGATCTAGCCTTCAGCTCGGAGGACCACCCTCCAACTCAGCCTGCTCGGGCGCGCTCCCAATGCTGTGCACCCCCACCATCTGCCAGTGGCGTCACCAGACCCTCGACGGCAGCGGTCACGGGCCTCGGCGTGCTCTCGGTTGAAGCCTTCAGCCTCCTCCACATACCGCGGAGCGGCTTCAGCCCAAGAGGCCCTTCTTCTTGGTGTCTCAGACCTCGATGCGGCTATATCTCCCACGTGTCGAGGCACGACTTAGAGGCATAACCGCATTGAAAGCAATGTCGCAAGTGAGGTAATCTTCACACAACCCATGTAATACATAAGGGAAAGAGATACATAGTTGGCTTACAAATGCCACTTCACACAATACATAAATAAACATCCATCATTCAGAGTACACTCAAGGTCCGACTACGGAACCAAAATAAAGAAGATACCCTAAATGCTACACAGATCCCCGATCGTCCCAACTGAGCACCACTACTGATCATCGTGAAAAGACACATAGTAATCGACCACGTTACTCGTCGAACTCCCACTTGAGCTCAGTTGAGTCACACCTGACCGGCATCGCCGGCACCTGCAACTGTTTTGGAAGTATCTGTGAGTCACGGGGACTCAGCAATCTCACACCCGCGAGATCAAGACTATTTAAGCTAATAGGAAGGACAGAGTAGTAAGGTGGAGCTGCAGCAAGCGACTAGCATATATGGTGGCTACTTCGCAAAAGAGAGCGAGAAGAGGAGCAAAGCACGGTCGTGAAGCTAGTAGCGATCAAGAAGTGATCCTGAACTACTTACGTCAGACATAACTCCAACACCGTGTTCACTTCCCGGACTCCGCCGAGAAAAGACCATCACGGTTACACACGCGGTTGATGTGTATTTTTATTTGAGGTCAACTTGGGTTTTCTACAACCGGACATTAACAAATTCCCATCTACCTCATAACCGCGGGCACGGCTTTCGAAAGATATTACCCTGCAGGGGTGTCCCAACTTAGCCCATAATAAGCTCTCACGGTCAACGAAGGATATTCCTTCTACCGGGAAGACCCGATCAATCTCGGAATCCCGGACTACAAGACATTTCGACAAAGCAATAAAACAAGACCAGCAAAAGCCGCCCGATTGTGCCGACAAATCCTGATAGGAGCTGCACATATCTCGTTCTCGTGGCACACCGGATAAGCGAAGCGTCTGAGAACCGACGTAATCCAAGTTGCCCGGAATGGTCCCAAGACGGTGCTGTTGTTTGGACCAACACTCAGAGGAGCATTGGCCGGGGGTTTAAAATAAGATGACCCTCGGGCTCGCGAAAACCCGGGGGAAAAGGCTTAGGTGGCAAATGGTAAAACCAAAGTTGGGCCTTGCTGGACGAGTCTTATTCAAGGCGAACTGTCAAGGGGGTCCCATAAATCACCCAACCGTGTAAGGAACGCGAAATCAAGGAACATAACACCGGTATGACGGAACTAGGGTGGCAAGAGTGGAACAAAACACCAGGCATAAGGCCGAGCCTTCCACCCTTTACCAAGTATATAGATGTATTAATTATAGCAGATATATATTGTGATATCCCCAACAAGTAAACATGTTCCGATCAGAACAACATCTCCATGTTCCAACAAGGAACAAACTTCAACTTCACCTGCAACTAGCAACGCTTATAAGAGGGCTGAGCAAAGCGGTAACATAGCCAATCAACGGTTTGCTAGGAAAGGATGGTTAGGGGCTGACATGGCAATATGGGTGGCATGATATAGCAAGTGGTAGGCATCGCAGCATAGGCATAGCAAAAGAGCGATCAACTAGCATAGCAAAGATAGAAGTGATTTCGAGGGTATGGTCATCTTGCCTGAAATCCCGCAAGGAAGAAGAACGAGTCCATGAAGAAGACAAACGGACGTAGTCGAACAAATCCTCACAACTCCGGAACGAAACCGAAGCTAACGAGAGAAGCACCCCGGAAACAAACAAACAACATAGTAAAACAACCATCACATAAACATGGCATGATGCACAAGCGAGTATGATGCATGTCCGGTTTAAATAGCATGGCATGGCAAAGTGCAACAAACAACACTACAAATTAAGTGGAGCTCAATATGCAACGAGTTGCATATTGACGAAACACCATTACGCATTTATTATTTAGTTCTCTCTCGGTTATGTACCCATCAATATTAAATGTTGTTAAACATGGCAAGAGATGAAGCATAACAAAACTACCTACTTAGTTTAAATGAGGCCGGAAACAACGAACAACAAGTCCGGAAAATCCCCATGTGCATATTTATGGATTAGGTACTGTTCTGCCCTAAACACAATTTTAGAGTTGTTAAACATGCAAAGTAAGTACACCATGTTAAACTAGGCATCTTTCTACCCCATTTACATATATAATTTATTTAAAACCGAAGCTACGGTTATTTAGTTATGAAATAAATCATTTTAACATATTATTTGAGCAAAATTAAACAAACAGCATTTTAAGCATTTTAACATGGGATGAAAGTAGCATATTATGAAACTAGACAAAATTCTAAGCATTTTACATGTATAAATTATTTACATATGATGCACAGTTTTGGAGTTATTAATCGCATGATCATCGTGGTTTTTCTTCAAAACTGCCAACTCGATAATGCTAAAATCGCAGAACTGAAAAAACCTACACGGGCCGAAACTGAATCGGAGCAGACCCAACAGTAAAAAACAAGAGGCGAGGGGTGGTTTCACCATGGGCCAAGGCCCGGTCGGTGGAGAGGCCAAGGTGGCAGGTTGGCGCTACCGGGCCTTGGCGCCGAGGCAGGCCGTGGACGACGGGAGGGCGTGGTCAACGCTAGGAACGAGCAGCCGCTGCTCGCTTCAAGAACACAAGCAGAGCAGCAGGACCATGGCCATGGAGAGGAAGACGCAGGGGGTCCTAGCGACCGAATCGGCGGGAACCGGCCGAACGGAGCGCTGGAGGCTCCGGGTCCAAATCCGCAAGGAGGCGCGGATCGGGGCTCGGTGCGGCGGCTCCGGCGAGGCAAGGGACTTGGCGACGCTGGGAATCGAGGGGGCCGAGGCGCCATGGCGGTGGAACGATAGAGGCGGCGGAGCTTGGGGCACCGGAGGAAGGGGTTCTGGCGGGAGTCGCGGGCTCAGGCGTCGGGTGGCGGAACCCGGTCGCGGGATGTCGCCGGGGTCACGTTCCCTGCCGGATCGAAGCAGAGGCGGGCCGGCGGACTTGGAGGTCCATGGCGCGGGGATGCTGCTGCAACGTAGAGAGAGAGAGAGAGATGTGAGGAACAGAGGGAAGCACGGGGGGGGAAGGGAGAGACAGGGGAGGAGAGGAGCGGGACGAGGCCGGTCCTTGCCGTGGTCGCCGGCAGCGAGGCCTGTCACGGGACGACGAGGCGAGGTGAAGGAGCACGGGGAGACTCGGGGCTCCGAGGAACGGGAGGAGATGCGCAATCGCGGCCTGGTGACGACGATGTCGGCCGGCCGCTGCTTCTGGACGGTCGGGCGCGAGGAGGCGGGGATCCAGCGCCGGTGCTGAAGCAGAGAGATGGTTAGAGGAGGAGCACCAGAGAAAAGGGAGACGGCGCGAGGAGACGACGACCTGCTGGTGGTGCCCGTGGCGAAGGAGCTCCGGTGGTCTTCTTTGGTGGTGGCGGGGAAGCACCGGCGAGGAGGAGGTGCTTTCGGACGGACGGGTGGATCGAGGAGGGGATGGATTTGGTTGGCTGGTGTGTGAAATTAAGGAGGGGATGGATCCCGAGAGAGATTCGGTGGAGTGGCGGCGGCGTGGGATGGATGGGACATGATCCCTAGATCCTAGGTTGGGGTCTATTTATATAGCAAGTAAGTAAATAGGAGGGGCATTTGGATCATCGGATTAAAATCGAACGGTCGAGATAAATGGCTTAGGGGAGACCAACAACTAAACGCAGATATTTTATAGATGTTTGGGGATGATCTGAATGCAACGGTGATGACCGAGCGATTCGGGTTCGGGCAGGTTTTGGACGCACGCGAGGGGTCTCATGAAATGGCAAGAGAGGTTAGGTGGTTTGACAAAAGGGAAACAAAAACAAAGACAATGGAGTCTGACGAAGGCCATGGGGACAAGGGGTTTTGTTGGTCTCGGAGAAAGAGAGAAAAGAGGGGTCCAATTGGTCCGAGAGAAGGTCAACAAGGACAAGCGGTCTGACAAAGTGCCAACGGAGGCAAAGAGAGAAAAAGCAACTATGAGCGGCTACAAGTTTCATGAAAACATATGGATGCGATGCACATGATGCTATGAGATGAGATGCACGCCATAAACAAAATGCAAAAACAAAAGACAAAAACCCAACCACGGAGGAAATAATAATATCGCATCTCTGGAAAAGGCGAGAGTTGGAGTTACGAATATGGAAAGTTGCATCCGCGGCGTTACAACACTCCTCCACTACGAGAGGATCTCGTCCCGAGATCTAGGATGGCACCGGAGGGAAAAGGAAGAGGAAGATGAGAGGTAAACTAAGTTGCTTCTTTGACGAACGAGTGAAACCACGAACCTTGAGAGGTTGAGCAATTTAAAAGAAAGAGTACAACAGCGATGAATGAGATTGCAAACAATCCGGTAGAAAAGAGGAACAAGGAGTATTACGAGAACTTGATGGTTGAAAGACATGGAAATAAGAGTTTAATGGACAAGATAGAATTCGAAACCACTCCGGTTAAAACAAGATGAGAGAGGAAGAACGATATAATATGGGCAGCACTCCGACTGTAAATGGAAGGAGTTGAACATGAACTTGACAAATGAGAGGATACTTGATGAAATCAACAACACACTGCAATGGGTAAGAGGGATTTCAGACAGCACTCAGGTTGAAAAGAGAGGCAAAACTTGATAAGATGAAAGAACTTGAATGAGAACACAACACTCCGGCTAAACGGATAAGCAAGGAAAATAACATGATCTTGACAAAAGAAGATAATTGGTAGAAGAGAGCAACATCACAAAGCCTCCTAACGAAAGAATAGAAGCTAGACCGTTGGGATAAAGGGACGGAGAAGAAAATGACAACTTCTACCACAATTGAATTTGGAAGGCATCCTTGCAAGAAGGTTAGAATAGAGTTGTTGGAAGACCAACAACGAAAAGAATAAGTTTGTAGTGGGCTTATGGAAACATCTCAACATTATGAGGTGACAACCGACCACTAAAGGAAACAAATAATATAATTGATAACACCGACGAGATGAAAAATTTCTTCCACCAATATGATAGAGAGATAACTTGGATCATTGATAAGCACCACAAAAGCAACATTCCTTAGGGAAGGCTTTAGGTGAAATGTGACACAAGATAACTCCAACAACGAGGTTGATGGTTGAAAATATCTCTTGAACAAAGAGAAAAAGATGGATTTAAATATCTCATTCTTAACAACTTGCAAATCATGAAACACGAAGTGAAATTGTCAAGAATGACATAAGATCACCTCAAAAGGTAGAAAGAATTGCACTTCGGGATGCATGATTAAGAATGCTTGAACTCCTCAAAACAAAACATGTGTTGAGCACCATGTTTAATTTTTGAGTATAGCTTGGCGGGTCATTACTTCGAGAGAAAACTTGTAGAACAATTGAAGAATGAAAAGAATCCTTGACGAACCACCATGTAGAGCCTCCATGAAGAACTCCGGTAATAAAAGGATGATAAAAATTAGGAGAAGTTGAAAACACAAGGTTAAGCCTTGCGATGATTTAGATGGAGCTCATGACGAGATAATGCGGAAAACTTGGAACTCCGGAAAAAGAATAGATGAAACACTAGAACCGAGAATTACTTCATCATGAACAATCTCCGGAAGAAGGAATTAATCACTTGGATGAAACAAGAATAAGAATTATGTCATGCCTATCATTCACCAATTTAAATTGATGACAAGCAACGGATTTGGTATACTACTTATTCTCCTAGAAAGGATTAAAAGAGATATGGCGCAAACTTGTGAAGGTCTTCAAGGAACCACCGGTGGAATTTGGAAACAACGAATGATTTGATATGATAACAAAGGAAGAGAAATCTTGAACGAACCACCGTAAGAATTAAAAATGAACATAGCAAAGGCACAATTCACCGGGAAGAATTGGAAAACGAATGAAGATACTTGAAGGGATTTAGATACATGAGAATGAAGAAATCATGAACTGATTAGAGGGTATTTGAACGATGCACCGGTAAGATTTGGAGAATGATAGCTACACGCTGAGAATGAAGAATTATGACATGATGGCCTTCGGAGGAAAGAAATGGAAAACAACTCATGAAATGCTCCAGATGGGTGAAAACAATTCCCACAATCGAAAACAATTATGAGTGAATGGCAACAAGCTAGAACCATGAATCTTGAAGAGAATGGAGCAAGATTTAAGAGAAACTCTTCTTCGGTTTTCACATCTTTGAGAATGACGATGAGAAACATCACCATGAATTGTTGAGGCACTCCGGAATGAAAATTGGGAAGGTTAAACCAACGATGAAAAGAATTTGAAAGATTTTGAAGAAAGACATATGACTGATGAAAATTCATTCTTACGTCAAGCTTCGAAAAGAATTTGGGAATAACTCCGAGATAAATTAGAAGAGTCTGGTAAGACCCTGGGAAAGACCTGTGGGTTAGGGCCCACTCAAAAAAAACACCGTTGAACAATTTAAAAAAAAAGGTTGCACCGATTGAATTAAATGGCTTGAATGAGATAACAACCTCGAAATATCTTGAGCAGATCTGGAATGAAAAGACGAGCCTTCTGAGATATCTTCAACACTCCAGAACAAATGAATAGCGAGAAGTGAATGATTAAGAGGTGCATCGGCATGAGAAAGCATTAGAAACGAGGAAAGGAATATGATGAATATCGAAAGCTTGAATTGGATCCACCGGAGAAGAAACAACAATGAAGGATGATGAACTTGAAACTGTTGAGCATCTTCATGGGAAATCACCGGATAAGAACATCGAAAGAAAAGAATGAAGAGACTTCACATGAATAAATGGATACTTGATTAAAAAGAAATCTGAGTCCTTGAAGAAAAAGGGTGGGAGGGCGGGAAAACAAAGACAACTTGGGACGGATGGGACAAACACCATTGAGAAAACTTGGAATTGATCTCGCAAATGTTGAAATGATCGGATCCACTCAAAGAGAAGCACGCCGGTAGAAAAGAATTAACATGACGATCTCGATAAACAAGAAGGATTAGCACTCTCATAGAAATATGAGAACACCGTTTAAGGAAAGGTATGGATTCAACATTTGACTTGAAGCAACTCGAATACCACAAATAAAACAAAACAAAGGATTTGGCTTGCGAATAAGCCGAACAAATACATATGATAGAGATTTACCCAATCTCATATCATGCATCTGTCGGAAAGATATTCTAGGAGCTACTTGAATTCCCACCTATAAACTCCCGAAACTTTCTGGTTATGCAATCTGGTGTTGGGGATACAGGGGACACAAAATATATCACCCAAACTAACAATACCTAGATCCAGCTGTATCCATCCGTCAACACATAACCAAGAAATCCTCGAAATCGTGGTACCTCGACCTTCAAAAAACATCCGTTATACAAGTCGATTGCAATACTCCACTTTTCGCCTCGATCTTTGGGCTATCGTGGTTATCTCACCAACAACTGCACAAAAGAGATTTCGATGTCGGCAAAACTCAGGTATTCCAGAACTGCAACGATAAAATTGTGACGACAACACCTCGGAGCTCAACTCCCGGGACACCGCCACAACCCCTAAATGTCGAGGCACCAAGAACAATGTTCTCGTCACAAAACCATCGGAACGATTCCAAGATACCCACGTGATCCTAAAAAAAAATTTAGTGAAAATTGAGGAGAGAAGAGTCAAAACACTACGTCAGGATACCTCACAGAGCGACGAAGGGACTAGGAAGTAAAAAGAATCCTACTCTCCGATATATATAATCCTAAGACTCAAAACATTTTTCCATTCTAGACTCAACAACGCCAGCAAACAATCAAGTAGAGGGGCTCCTAAGTCGGGGAAGGCTCGATTACCAACTTGTAACGCCCTCGATGCGGCTATATCTCCCACGTGTCGAGGCACGACTTAGAGGCATAACCGCATTGAAAGCAATGTCGCAAGTGAGGTAATCTTCACACAACCCATGTAATACATAAGGGAAAGAGATACATAGTTGGCTTACAGTCGCCACTTCACACAATACATAAATAAACATCCATCATTCAGAGTACACTCAAGGTCCAACTACGGAACCAAAATAAAGAAGATACCCCAAATGCTACACAGATCCCCGATCGTCCCAACTGGGCACCACTACCATCATCGTGAAAAGACACATAGTAACGACCACGCCTCGTCGAACTCCCACTTGAGCTTGGTTGAGTCACCTGCACCGCATCGCCGGCACACTGCAACTGTTTTGGAAGTATCTGTGAGTCACGGGACTCAGCAATATCACACCCTCGAGATCAAGACAATATAAGCTAATAGGAAGGACAGAGTAGTAAGGAGTAGCTGCATCAAGCGACTATCATATATGGTGGATACTTCGAAAAAGAGAGCGATAAGAGGAGCAAAGCACGGTCGTGAAGCTAGTAGCGATCAAGAAGTGATCCTGAACTACTTACGTCAGACATAACTCCAACACCGTGTTCACTTCCCGGACTCTGCCGAGAAAAGACCATCACGGTTACACACGCGGTTGATGTGTATTTTTATTTGAGGTCAACTTTGGGTTTTCTACAACCGGACATTAACAAATTCCCATCTGCCTCATAACCGCGGGCACGGCTTTCGAAAGATATTACCTGCGGGGTGTCCCAACTTAGCCCATAATAAGCTCTCACGGTCAATGAAGGATATTCCTTCTACCGGGAAGACCCGATCAATCTCGGAATCCCGGACTACAAGACATTTCGACAGCAATAAAACAAGACCAGCAAAGCCGCCCGATTGTGCCGACAAATCCTGATAGGAGCTGCACATATCTCGTTCTCAGGGCACACCGGATAAGCGAAGCGTCTGAGAACCGACGTAATCCAAGTTGCCCAGAATGGTCCCAAGACGGTGCTCTAGTTTGGACCAACACTCGTGAGGAGCATTGGCCCGGGGTTTAAAATAAGATGACCCTCGGGCTCGCGAAACCCGGGAAAAGGCTTAGGTGGCAAATGGTAAAACCAAAGTTGGGCCTTGCTTTGGACGAGTCTTATTCAAGGCGAACTGTCAAGGGGTCCCATAAATCACCCAACCGTGTAAGGAACGCGAAATCAAGGAACATAACACCGGTATGACGGAACTAGGGTGGCAAGAGTGGAACAAAACACTAGGCATAAGGCCGAGCCTTCCACCCTTTACCAAGTATATAGATGTATTAATTATAGCAGATATATATTGTGATATCCCAAACAAGTAAACATGTTCCGATCAGGAACAACATCTCCATGTTCCAACAAGGAACAAACTTCAACTTCACCTGCAACTAGCAACGCTATAAGAGGGGCTGAGCAAAGCGGTAACATAGCCAATCAACGGTTTGCTAGGAAAGGATGGTTAGGGCTGACATGGCAATATGGGTGGCATGATATAGCAAGTGGTAGGCATCGCAACATAGGCATAGCAAAAGAGCGAGCAACTAGCATAGCAAAGATAGAAGTGATTTCGAGGGTATGGTCATCTTGCTCGAAATCCCGCAAGGAAGAAGAACGAGTCCATGAAGAAGACAAACGGACGTGGTCGAACAAATCCTCACAACTCCGGAACGAAACCGAAGCTAACGAGAGAAGCACCCCGGAAACAAACAAACAACATAGTAAAACAACCATCACATAAACATGGCATGATGCACAAGCGAGTATGATGCATGTCCGGTTTAAATAGCATGGCATGGCAAAGTGCAACAAACAACACTACAAATTAAGTGGAGCTCAATATGCAACGAGTTGCATATTGACGAAACACCACAGACGATTATTTATTTCTCTCTCAGTTATGTACCCATCAATATTAAATGTTGTTAAACATGGCAAGAGATGAAGCATAACAAAACTACCTACTTAGTTTAAATGAGGCCGGAAACAACGAACAACAAGTCCGGAAAATCCCCATGTGCATATTTATGGATTAGGTACTGTTCTGCCCTAAACACAATTTTAGAGTTGTTAAACATGCAAAGTAAGTACACCATGTTAAACTAGGCATTTTTCTACCCCATTTACATATATAATTTATTTAAAACCGAGCTACGGTTATTTAGTTATGAAATAAGTCATTTTAACATATTATTTGAGCAAAATTAAACAAACAGCATTTTAAGCATTTTAACATGGGATGAAAGTAGCATATTATGAAACTAGACAAAATTCTAAGCATTTTACATGTATAAATTATTTACATATGATGCACAGTTTTGGAGTTATTAATCTGCATGATCATCGTGGTTTTTTCCAAAACTGCCAACTCGATAATGCTAAAATCGCAGAACTGAAAAAAAACCTACACGGGCGAAACTGAATCGGAGCAGACCCAACAAAAAAAAAACAAGAGGCGCAGGGGTGGCCTCACCATGGGCCAAGGCCCGGTCGGTGGAGAGGCCAAGGCAGGGAGGTTGGCTACTGAGCCTTGGCGCCGAGGCAGGCCAGTGCACGACGGGAGGGCGTGGTCAACGCCGAACGAAAGTACCGCTGCTCTCGTTCAAGAACACAAGCAGAGCAGCAGGACCATGGCCATGGAGAGGAAGACGCAGGGGCGCCCTGGCGACCAATCGGCGGAACTGGCCGGAACGGAGCTGGGAGGCTCGGGGTCCAAATCCGCAAGGGAGGCGCGGATCGGGGCTCGGTGCGGCGGCTCGGCGAGGCAAGGGACTTGGCGACGCTGGAATCGAGGGGCCGAGGCGCCATGGCGTGGAACGATAGAGGCGGCGGAGCTTGGGGCACCGGAGGAAGGGGGGTTCAAGGGAGTCGCGGGCTCTGTGGCGTCAGGGTGGCCGGAACCCGGTCGCGGGAGGTCGCTGGGTCACGTTCCCTGCCGGATCGGCAGAGGCGGGCCGGGCGGACTTGGAGGTCCATGGCGCTGGGATGCTGCTGCAACGCAGAGAGAGAGAGATGTGAGGAATAGAGGGAAGCACGGGAGGAAGGGAGAGACAGGGAGGAGAGGAGCGGGGACGAGGCCGGTCTCTTGCCGTGGTCGCCGCAGCGAGGCCGGCCACGGGACGACGAGGCGAGGTGAAGGAGCACGGGAGACTCGGGGCTCCGAGGAACGGGAGGAGATGCGCAATCGCTGCCCGGGTGACGATGTCGAGCGCGCCTGCTTCTGGACGGTCGGGCGCGAGGAGGCGGGGATCCAGCGCCGGTGCCGAAGCAGAGAGATGGTTAGAGGAGGAGCACCAGAGAAAAGGGAGACGGGCGCAAGGAGACGACGACCTGCTGGTGGTGCCCGACGGCGAAGGAGCTCCGGTGGTGCTGCTGGTGGTGGCGGGAAGCACCGGCGAGGAGGAGGTGCTCGGACGGACGGGTGGATCGAGGAGGGATGGATTTGGTTGGCTGGTGTGTGAAATTAAGGAGGGATGGATCCCGAGAGAGATTCGTGGAGTGGCGGCGTGGGATGGATGGGACATGATCCCTAGATCCTAGGTTGGGGTCTATTTATATAGCAAGTAAGTAAATAGGAGGGGCATTTGGATCATCGGATTAAAATCGAACGGTCGAGATAAATGGCTTAGGGGAGACCAACAACTAAACGCAGATATTTTATAGATGTTTGGGGATGATCTGAATGCAACGGTGATGACTGAGCGATTCGGGTTCGGGGCAGGTTTCGGACGCACGCGAGGGGTCTGCGAGCTGGCAAGAGAGGTTAGGTGGTTTGACAAAAGGGAAACAAAAACAAAGACAATGGAGTCTCGACGAAGGCCATGGGGACAAGGGGTTTTGTTGGTCTCGGAGAAAGAGAGAAAAGAGGGGTCCAATTGGTCCGAGAGAAGGTCAACAAGGACAAGCGGTCTGACAAAGTGCCAACGGAGGCAAAGAGAGAAAAAGCAACTATGAGCGGCTACGAGTTTCATGAAAACATATGGATGCGATGCACATGATGCTATGAGATGAGATGCATGCCATAAACAAAATGCAAATACAAAAGACAAAAACCCAACCACGGAGGAAATAATAATATCGCATCTCTGGAAAAGGCAAGAGTTGGAGTTACGAATATGGAAAGTTGCATCCGGGGCGTTACAGCATCGGAGGCGGTTCAGCCGGCTCCCTGCGGCAGATCCGTCTTCCGGTGACCTTCGGCACCTATGACAACTTCTGCACGGAGCTAATCGACTTCGACATCGCCCCCATCAGCCTCCCATACAACGCCATCCTCGATTACCCAGCACTAGCCCGATTTATGGCCGCGACTCACCCCGCGTACTACCTCGTGAAGATGCACGGGAGCAGCGGCGTCCTCACCGTGTCCGGAGACGCCGGGGATGCGTTGCAAGTGCTCAAGCTCGTCTTCAAGACTGCGGCGGCGGCACAGCACGCCGACTCAGACGCCCCTGAGCCCAAGGGGACGGCGCTGGCCAAGAAGAAGCAGCTGTTCACCCAAGACAAGGCAGAAACCAAAAAGATACTGGTCGACGAGGACGGATCCACTAACGCCACCTTCACCATAGGCGCCAACCTCGAGCCCGAGCAGGATGAGGCCCTGGTCAAGTTCCTGCGAGCGAATAAGAAGGTATTCGCATGGGAACCAGACCAGTTGGCAGGGATCCCAAGAGGCGTAATCGAGCACCACCTCAACGTATGCCCCAACGTACGCCTCGTGAAGCAGAAAGCGAGACGACGGTCCACTGAAAAGCAGGCTTTCATCGTCCAAGAGACCCGCAAACTAGAAGCGGCAGGGGTCATTCGCGAGGTCCGATACCCAGATTGGTTGGCTAACCCGGTTGTCGTGCCAAAGAAAGGGGGGAAGGAACGCATGTGTCGACTTCACCAACCTCAACAAAGCCTGCCCGCGGGATCCATTCCCGCTCCCTCGTATCGATCAGATCGTCGATTCCACCGCCGAGTGCGACCTGTTATGTTTCCTGGATGCCTTCTCTGGCTATCACCAAATCAAGATGGCGGTAGAAGACGTGGAAAAAACGGCCTTCCTGACCCCGTGTGGAGTGTACTGCTACACATGCATGCCGTTCGGGCTGCGCAACGCAGGAGCGACCTTTCAGCGGCTGATGCACATCACCTTGGGTCCGCAGCTCAGGAGGAATGTTGAGGCCTACGTCGATGACATCATGGTGAAGTCTCGGGAGGCCAAAACCCTGATACAAGACCTGGAGGAAACCTTCGCGAGCCTCGACGCAGTGAACCTGCGGCTCAACCCGGAGAAGTGTGTGTTTGGGGTCCTGTCGGTGTCAAAACCGGCGGATCTCGGGTAGGGGGTCCCGAACTGTGCGTCTAGGCGGATGGTAACAGGAGACAAGGGACACGATGTTTTTACCCAGGTTCGGGGCCTCTCGATGGAGGTAATACCCTACTCCTGCTTGATTAATATTGATGATATGGGTAGTACAAGAGTAGATCTACCAAGAGATCAAGGAGGCTAAACCCTAGAAGCTAGCCTATGGTATGATTGTTGTTCGTCCTACGGTCTAAAACCCTCCGGTTTATATAGACACCGGATAGGTTAGGGTTACACAGAGTCGGTTACAATGGTAGGAGATCTACATATCCGTATCGCCAAGCTTGCCTTCCATGCCAAGGAAAGTCCCATCCGGACACGGGACGAAGTCTTCAATCTTGTATCTTCATAGTCTAGGAGTCCGGCCGTGATAATAGTCCGGCTATCCGGACACCCCCTAGTCCAGACTCCTCGTGAGCTCCCTCGAACCAGGCTTCAATGACGATGAGTCCGGGCGCGCATATTGTCTTCGGCATTGCAAGGCGGGTTCCTCCTCCGAATACTTCATAGAAGGTTTTGAACACAAGGATAGTGTCCGGCTCTACAAAACAAGTTCCACATACCACCGTAGAGAGAATAACTTTTGCACAGATCTGCTGACGTATTCCGCGGCGTGACATCACACCACGGCCAGGCCTTTATACGAATCATTTTTTATCGTTCCGCCTTATCGCGTTTAGTGAGGCGGTTTCCTTGGCACCTCTTATCAAAGCATAGATGGTGCCCCCTTATTCCGGGATTCTCATCAATACGGACGTGGGTAACCCATCCGCGCCATTGATTACGGCGCTTGGGAGATAAGCAAGTTTTACCAGGCTGGTGGGGGTCGCATAGCTTCGTCTACATATAAGGATAAGGATCCACCTTTTCACCCTACGCCTTCTTCCTCCTTTGCTTATCCATTTTCGCCAAGACTCAAGCTCCAAATACTAAGTCCGCACATCCCACCTCAACCTTCTCCAACCATGTCGAGCGGGAGGCAGGTGGATGGCCTCCTCCGTCACGGAGGGGCACATCACAAGACTGCGGGAGGCCGGATACTTGTCCGCGACATTATGCAGGCTGCCGATCTGATGCGGGCAGCTTATTCAACCGGGCCCCATGAGAGGGTGGTGTTTCTCCCCCACTTCCTTCGCGGACTAGGTTTTCACTTCACCCATTTGTCCGGGGGCTCATGTTCTACTACAGCCTGGACTTCCATGACCTGGCCCTGAATTTCATCCTCAACATCTCGGTGTTTATCGTCGTGTGTGAGGCCTTCCTCTGCATCCAGCCCCATTTCGGCTTATGGCTGAAGATGTTGAATGTCCGGCCGAAGGTAGTGGGCGGCTGTCAAGCGGAGTGCGGAGGCGCCATGGTTGGCAATATGGCCAAAGTCCTATGGCTCGAGGGCGCCTTTGTGGAGACAATAAAGGGGTGGCAATCGGGGTGGTTCTACATCACCGAGCCACGCGACCCCGAATGGGTGGCGGCCCCCAAATTCAGATCTGGCTTCCCCACACGGCTCTCGTCATGGAAAGAGAAGGGCCTGACGTGGGGGAATTCAGAAGAGCTATCCGGACTCGAAACATTCGTCCGAAACCTGGTGGACAAGAATCTCAAGCTTGTCGACGTAATCCAGGTGATGCTCATCCGGCTGATTCTCCCATGCCAACAACGGGCCTTTAATTGGTGGGAGTTCGATCCGCAGACTGACCGAACCTTGAGCCGCTCTTCGATACTACGTACAAAGATGCCTCGGAAGGTGCCGTTCAAGGGTGCCGAAGCCCCGCATCCGCTAACAAAGATTGCGGATACAGCCAAGCGTCAAGCCGACGAGGTAAGTTATTTTACCCTTTACGGGACTCTTTTTTCATAGATTGACTCTATATGGGATCTAAAACTCCCTAATCTTTGACAGGATTGGCTGAAGACATCCGGACAGATTAACTGTCCGGCTCCTTTGCCGGAAGACCCAGCGGACGCCCGATTGACGGGGCTGCTGGCTCCGGTACCGCATGTGGTGCCGGAGAAGAAGGCCAAGAAGGAGGCTACGGGAACTCGACGCCAGGTACTGTCAGAATCTGAAGCAGAATCTTCTCCTGAGGACGAGGAGGAAGAAGAAGAAGCTCCTCCCCCAGTGGGGGAGGAGAGGAAAAGGAAGGCCGCCCCAACTGGGGAGGCCAGAGGGTCCAAGAAGGGAAGAACCCTTCCTCCGGACTTCTCCACCAACGTCGACAGCGATGAGGAGGATTGGCCAACAAGGGCCAAGCCCTGGCGAAGATCGTAAGTGTCCCGGATACCCATGAATTTTTTATTATTGCATAGTGTTCTCTAATGTCGAACAATCATGCAGCCCGCCCAAGAGCGAAGCTAGCCGCCGACGAGCGGGTCCTCGGGTTCGTCGGAAAGGGAGAGTACTTCGCTTCGACCACCTCCTCACCCCACGCCAAGTGACGACATCGAGGTGGCGCCCCAAGGGGGCCTGGTCAAGAGGAGGTGGTGCAGAGGAGCCACAAGGCAACCTCCCTGACTCCAGCGCATGGGGGCAAGACCCCAGGCTCTAAGCCCGACCCTTGTCCGACTCCATGCCGGAACCTTCAGCTGTTTCGAGTCCAAAGAAGCGGTCCCTTCGTAAGAAGGTAAGACGCCGGTGTCCTCCGTCCAACCGAGGCACCGGATAGCTTATCGAGGCGCTTAACGGCGCTTCCATCGAGGAGGAGCACCGCCTTTATGAGTGCGGTGATCCGGACAGTCGATCCGCCAAGAGCGGGTAAACTGAAGCCTGTACCAGCCTTCTAACAGGCTTTGAGGTAAGTTTAGAATATGTACAAATATTACCGCATAGACAGTAGCCCCTGATGCTTAGTTCGGTGTTCGGAAAGAAAAGCCGGACTAAAGATCTAAAAAGATATACGCAGGAGTCTAACATAAGTATGTCAATATGGGAATGCAGGTTCTTGCGCTGGCGACCTCTGCTGCACCGATCAAGGAGGTCAATGCATCAAGGTAACCTCGAGCGGTCCGAGAACGAGCTCGGACAAGCCAAGAAGCAGCTTGAGGACAAGGAAGATAAGTAATACCTTATTAAAGAAAGACCTTATAGAAAAGGTTTTGGTTGCAAAAAATAACAGGAATAACATGGGTACTGCAGGGGCCATGAACGAGGTGGCGACCCTGAAGGAAGCGGTGTCCGTGGCCGAAAACAAAGTGGCTGTAGAACGCACCGAGCGAGAGAAGGGGAGGCGAGCTGGCCAAGAATGCGGCAAGAGCTCCAAGCTCTCGTGGAAAAACACGAGAGTTTGGAGCGTGACTCGAAGACTCAAGAGTCCGAGATCGCCTCGGCTCTTGAGAGTGCCAAAGCTGCTAAGGCCGAGGCCCAAAAAACCTTCCAAGAAATTGAATCATTAAAGAAGATAGCAGCGGGTAAGGCATTCTTTATGCAAAGCAAGCATGTGAAAGTGAATTACCTATTACTTACCCGGATTCGGAGCTCTCCAGGAGCGTTCGCAGATTTGCCCCGTAGTGCGTCTGATGCTGCCACATTGTACCGCGCCAAGGCGGGGAGCTCGACGGAAAAGGTGTTCTGGTCTCAGTATGCTGAGGCTGGACATCCGGTGCCTCTGAGCGACCAGCTGAAGCAGCTGGTCGAGCTCCACAAGGTCGCCGAGCAGGCCATGAGGGGCCTTATAGCGCGGCTGTGGCCATTGGAGGCCATGCCCGGAGCTACTTCGCTTAGTGTAGCGGTGGTGGACGCCTTGTCCACGGATTGAAGTCATCAAGCGCTCCGTCTGCATCGAAGGTGTCCGTCGGGCCCTTGCCCGCGCTTAAAGTGCACCGGGCAAGCTGGATGCGGAGAAGCTTGTGATGGACGGGCCACCGAAGGGCAAGGAGCATCGCATACGCCCAAATGTACTATGAGGGCCTCCTCAAGGGTGCCCGCCGAATAGCGGATGAGTGCTCCAAAGATGTAATTTTTGAATAGACTCGCATTTGTTATCCTGTACGCTAAAAACTTGTTCATATGCGCTAAGAAACGCTTTGTTAATTTAACATATTACCTTCTGTGCGGCCGTTTATCAAATTTGAGAGATGGCAAGTCGTTGGCTTCAGCCCCCATGCCACGAAAGTCTTTGGGGTGTTCGGGATAAACTTGAGCACTCTTGTTCCCATTCTTGGGTCCATCTAGGAGGCGCTCAACACAACGAACAAGGCAACCGGACTTATAATGCTTGAACACTCTCACTTAGCCATAGAATTCTATAATTTTAAATTTCAGCGAAGCCCCTAGTGTTCGAAGACCGAAGTTCGGGCGCTATCCACGCCTTTGGCCGGACAATTCCGGTTCCTCGCTCTAAGCGGCATAAGTCTTTAGGGACCCGAAAAAACCTCTCGAACAGCGACCGGCTCTCGCCCTATCATGACGGGTCAGTTTTAGCTTTCTCCATCGAGGTGCTCGACCCAGCTCAACCTGGAGCAGTATCGCAGTTGGTTCTCCGGTGCTACCTTACCCGATATATAGCGGAACGTAAGGTACCAAAACACGGAGTCGGGCAAACCCAACTATTGACCCAAGACATGATTCGAGCCGATTCATATAATGCTATAAGTTCGGGTGCCGCACTTGTGAAAGTGTTCGGACTTATCACACCATAATTTTGGGGTACTTAAGCCCCTGGTGTATTGGCCGTACCAAAGTGTACGGTTGCAACATGTCGTGAAATGAACATATGTAAAAGGAAGTAGAGCAATAATAAGAAAAAGCTATGTATTGTTTATTCAAAAAGGTACGGCAATGAAAGCAGAACGATACAAATAGTGCGATAAGCAAGGGATGGGACTATCTAACATGTCCCCCTCCAGGGCTAAGCTGCGAGATGGTATGTAAAACAGGTATAATGCTCGTAATAGAGACCACCTGAACACTCGGCGTGGCTTTCTTCTTCCCTGGCTATTGCATCGTGAGTTCGGCGATTCTAGTGCCGGACAGGACTTCTAAAAGACGGAGTCCTGAAAGTAAGAAAAAGGAAGAAAAAGGAAAAAAGAAAAAGAACAACACAATCGGGAGCCCCTGGTGCGGTCGAGCCACATTCTTGGCGTGCCGTGATCGTGCCCCTCCCCATATGCCCATGGTATCTCCAGAGCGTAATTATGTACGCGTAATACTAGCTTCGCAATTTCGCGAGGGCTGGGGTTGGGGCCGGATTGCTACGCGTGCTTGAATCGTGCCAGGCGGTCTTGTTGTAGGTTACTCCGGGCGCGCTTGACAGTGTCCGGACGCTTAGTGGCTGGACTCGAGAATTGCTGTGAGAGGCTGCTTTGTACCTCCGCCGCGAGGGCCGCCGTGTGCTCCTCCGTTCGGAGAGAGCGTTCTGTGTTTCCGTTGACTGTGATTTCTCCTCGAGGGCATGGCATCCTGACATTGAGGTATGTGTAGTGCGGCACCGCATTGAACTTTGCAAATGCGGTTCGTCCGAGCAGTGCATGGTAGCCGCTGCGGAATGGGACGATGTCAAAGATTAACTCTTCGCTTCGGAAGTTATCCGGGGATCCGAAGACCACTTGAGTGTAATCTAAGCCCGCATAACCGCCTCTACACCCGGTATGACGCCTTTAACGGACGTCTTTGTAGGTTTAATCCTTGAGGGGTCTATGCCCATTTTGCACACTGTATCCTGATAAAGTAGGTTCAGGCTGCTGCCGCCGTCCATCAGGGCTCTGGTTAGGTGAAATCCGTCAATAATTGGGTCGAGAAGCAATGTGGCGAAACCGCCGTGACCAATGCTAGTGGGGTGGTCCCTTCGATCGAAGGTGATCGGGCAAGAAGACCATGGGATGAACTTTGGGGCGACTGGCTCCATCGCATATACGTCCCTTAATGCACGCTTCCGCTCCCTTTTGGGTATGTGGGTTGCGTATACCATGTTCACCGCCCGCACTTGTGTGGGAAAACCCTTTTGTCCTCTATTGTTCGGCGGCCGGGGCTCTTCCTCATCATCTCTATGCAACTCCTTGTCATTGAGTTCGGCACTTAACTTGCCTGCTTGCTTGAACACCCAACAATCCCTGTTGGTGTGATTGGCTGGTTTTTCGGGGGTGCCATGTATTTGGCACAAGCGATCGAGTATTTGGTCCAAGTTGGACGGGCCCTGGGTATTTCTTTTGAATGGCTTCTTCCGTTGACCGGGTTTAGAGCCTCTGAATCCGGCATTGACGTCAGATCTTCGTATTATCGCCGTTGATGCGGCGCTTGTTCTTAATTGCGGCCGACCTGCCATTGCTGTCCTTGGTATCCGAACTATCAGGATGTTTGGCCAAGTTATTGCTTCGAGCTAGCCAGCTGTCCTCTCCCGCACAAAAGCAGGTCATGAGTGTTGTGAGGGCTGCCATGGATTTCGGCTTTTCCTGTCCTAGGTGCCGGGCAAGCCATTCATCGCGGATGTTATGCTTGAAGGCTGCAAGGGCCTCTGCATTCGGACAGTCAACGATTTGATTTTTCTTTGTGAGGAACCGTGTCCAGAATTGTCTGGCCGATTCTTCTGGCTGCTGAATTATGTGGCTAAGGTCATCGGCGTCTGGTGGTCGCACAAATGTGCCCTGGAAGTTATCAAGGAATGCGGCTTCTAGGTCCTCCCAACAACCAATTGATTCTGCTGGCAAGCTGTTGAGCCAATGTCGAGCTGGTCCTTTAAGCTTGAGTGGGAGGTATTTGATGGCATGTAGATCATCACCGCGGGCCATGTGGATATGGAGGAGATAGTCCTCGATCCAGACCGCAGGATCTGTGGTACCATCGTATGATTCAATGTTTACGGGTTTGAAGCCCTCGATTTGATGATCCATTACTTCGTCTGTGAAGCATAGTGGGTGTGCGCGCCTCAGATTGGGCTATATCATGACGTAGCTCATATGAGCTTTGTCTCATCGTGTTCGCCCGGCCGGGTTTCTGTATCCGCGCGACGGTAATCATCCCGCATCGTTGGGCGCCTACACAATCCGTGAGATCGATCTTGTATGTTTTGCCTTATCCTCCAATATATCTCGCAAGTCCGGCGCGTTTTCCCGTGCCTTGGTACTTTTTGAGCGGCGTCGGGGTGTGGCTTGAGCGGTGGGCCCAGAGGCTTCTCTGTCGCATCCACGGGGTGGCCGGTCTGCCATGTCATGCACTGGTGACTTGGGTGCTTCCTCCTCTGATCGAGGCAACGGCCTGCGTTTGGGGTAGCTTTTGGAGGGGCATTTGAGTTCATACTCTTTGGCTGCAAGGACTTCAGTCCATCTGTCAGCTAGCAGGTCTTGATCAGCTCTAAGCTGTTGCTGCTTTTTCTTGAGGCTGCTTGCCGTGGCTATAAGCCTGCGTTTGAAACGCTCCTGTTCGGCGGGATCCTCGTGCACGACAAATTAAATCGTCGTCGAGGCTTGCCTCATCTTCGGAGGGAGGCGCATAATTATCGTCCTCGACCTCTCTATCTGCCGCACTGTCGTGCGGACTTGCTTCTCCCTCCTCCTGTGCTGAGTCCTGCTGGAGGTGGTTTTCTTCGGCACTGTCCGGGGTGTTATTATCTCCCATGCCGGAATCACCGTTTTTGCTGTGGCGGGATTTAGAGCGGCGCCGCTGACGTCGGCGCTTCAATTGCTTCTTGGAGGGGTCATCCTCCGTTGTTCCATCGCCATTCCCATCTTTTGGGATATCCACCATGTATATGTCGTATGACGAGGTGGCCTTCCAATGCCCTATAGGCGCTGGGTCTTGGTCGTCTCCGGCATCGTCGTCCATACCGTAGATGTCTTCGGAGTCGAAGTCGAGCATGTCGGTTAAATCATCGACACTGTCTACAAAGTGGGTGGTGGGTGGGCGTTGAATTTCTTCGTGGTCCGCATCCCAACCTTCCTGTCCGTAGTCCGGCCAGGGCTCTCCGGATAAAGAGAGAGACTTCAGTGAATTCAGGATGTCGCCAAAGGGCAAGTGCTGAAAGATGTCCGCGGCAGTGAACTCCATGAACGGCGCCCAATCGGATTCGATTGGTAGGGGCGCGGAGGGTTCGGAGTCCCGAGAGGAGTCCGGCACCCTGGAATCGAGGTCTTCGCAAAGGACAGGGATAGAGTTCGGCTCGATCACCGTAGAGATCGTAGCCCCCGAGGCGGTGTCCAACCACTCGTCCTCGATCGGGGAATCCGGCTCCACATTAAGGGTCGGAGAGGATACTGGTGCGGCCTCCAGGGCACTGTTCGGCTGCAGAGCTAGATCATGCCCATCGAGACAGTGCGGCACGCTCGGCTACGGCTCGAATCCGTCGAAGATCAAGTCTCCGTGGATATCGGCCGTATAGTTCAAACTTCCAAATCTGACCTGATGGCCAGGGGCGTAGCTTTCGATCTGCTCCAGATGGCCAAGCGAATTGGCCCGCAGTGCAAAGCCACCGAATACGAAGATCTGTCCGGGGAGAAAAGTCTCACCCTGGACCGCGTCGTTGTTGATGATCGAAGGAGCCATTGGGCCTATCGGTGACGACACAGAGGAACTCTCAATGAAAGCACCAATATCGGTGTCAAAACCAGCGGATCTCGGGTAGGGGGTCCCGAACTGTGCGTCTAGGCGGATGGTAACAGGAAACAAGGGACACGGTGTTTTTACCCAGGTTCGGGCCCTCTCGATGTAGGTAATATCCTACTCCTGCTTGATTAATATTGATGATATGGGTAGTACAAGAGTAGATCTACCACGAGATCAAGGAGGCTAAACCCTAGAAGCTATCCTATGGTATGATTGTTGTTCGTCCTACGAACTAAAACCCTCCGGTTTATATAGATACCGGATAGGTTAGGGTTACACAGAGTCGGTTACAATGGTAGGAGATCTACATATCCGTATCGCCAAGCTTGCCTTCCACGCCAAGGAAAGTCCCATACGGACACGGGACGAAGTCTTCAATCTTTTATCTTCATAGTCCAGGAGTCTGGCCGTGATGATAATCCGGCTATCTAGACACCCCCTAGTCCGGGACTCCCTCAGGTCCCCTCGGGCAAGCTCTTGGGCTTCCTCATGTCCCATCGGGGAATCGAGGCTAACCCAGAAAATGTCAAGGCACTCGAGGACATGAGCCCGCCGAAGACCCTCAGAGAAATGCAGAAGCTCACCGGGCGCGTGACCACGCTAGGACGCTTCATCTCCAAGTTGGCGGAACGAGCGCTACCCTTCTTCTGGCTAATGAAGAAAATGGGCCCCTTTGAATGGACTGAAGAGGCCGACAAGGCGTTCCAAGATCTCAAAAGGTACTTAACCAGCCCCCTGGTAATGGTGGCTCTGTGCCCCCAAGAGCCCCTGGTGCTCTACCTTGCAGCCACCCCCTACTCTGCCAACAGCCTGGTGGCGGTTAGGGAGGAGCGACGGACCAAAGCCGCGGGCTGCTCAATCAAGGCGGGCAGATCAAGGGGCTCACAGAGACCACTACCAGCCGAGAAGGATCGGCTGCCAGGACGCCCTTTTCAGAACAGCGAGAGACCCCTCCCACGATGGCCAAGGCCACTGGGGGCTCCACTGTCTCAGGAGGCGCTACGGCCTCCGGAGGACGCCAACAACACCAACACTCCCAACCTCGTCGAACACCCTGTGTACTTCGTCAACACAGTGTTGCGGGACGCAAGGGCGCGGTACCCTATGCCCCAGAAACTCCTTCTCGCGCTCTTGGTGGCCTCGCGCAAGCTGCAACACTATTTTCAGGGCCATCCCATCAAGGTGGTCTCGGTGTACCCCTTGGAAAGGGTGCTCAGGAGCCCCAACTCGGCTGGAAGAGTCGCTAAGTGGAACATCGAGTTGCAAGTGTTCCAGCTAGAACTCAGCACCACCAGAGTCATCAAGGGAGCCGCGCTAGCGGACTTCCTGGCGGAATGGACGGAGGTGCCGACCCTCAAGGCTGATGAGGATCGATCCCTCTCCCCGGGAAGCGAGGCGCCGGACGGTTGGATCATGTACTTCGACGGGACATTCTCTAGACACAGCGCGGGAGCTGGCGCAGTGCTTATATCCCCTACTCAGGACAAGCTCTACTACGCCGTGCAGCTCCGTTTCCAGCACGGAGAAAAGGTCTCCAACAACATAGCGGAGTATGAGGGCCTGATAGCAGGCCTGAAGGCCGCGGCTGCCCTGGGAGTGAAGCGCCTTACCATCAAGGGTGATTCACAACTCCTAGTCAACTTCTCCAACAAAGTATACGAGCCAAGGGATGAGCACATGCAAGCCTACCTCGCAGAGGTCCGCGGGATGGAGAAGCAGTTCTGGGGACTGGAGTTGCAGCATGTGCCTCGTGGCACCAATCAAGAGGCTGACGACATTGCCAAACGGGCATCCAGGTGGCTACCTCAGGAGCCCGTCGTCTTCGAGGAACGGCTCTTCAATCCCTCGGCAACGCCATCACTGTCAAGCACAGTGCATCCTTGGGAAGAGCTCCCCCAGCCACCTGCCTCGGGAGCCCCGGTGTATGGCCCGGCCTCGGGAGCGCGTCTGCTCCTAACACTGGAGCCTCAGGAGGGGTGCTGGATCACAGAGCTCCGGAGCTACCTGACGCAAGGGACTTTGCCGGAAAAGGAGGAGGAAGCGGAGCGTGTGGCGCGGCAAGCCACGACGTACTGCATCAGGGATGGAGAGCTCTACCGAAAGCGACCAAATGATGTGTCCCTGCGTTGCATCTCCAGGGAGCAAGGGAAGGAGCTGCTGGCAGATATACATGGTGGAGACTGTGGGCATCATTCGTCATCACGGACCCTCGTTGGCAAGGCGTTCCGCAGCGGGTTCTGTTGGCCCACTGCGCTCAATGATGCCGTGGAGCTGGTAAGGCTTGCGAGGCCTCCCAATTGCAAACTATACCCCTCTTGTGGCCATTCGCAGTCTGGGGGCTGGATATCCTGGGCTCGTTTCCTCGGGCGCCTGGAGGCTATCGTTACCTCTACGTCGTCGTGGACAAGTTCACCAAGTGGGCTGAAGTGGAAGCCGTCCGCACCATCCCTGCAGGTTCTGCGGTCAAGTTCATCAAGGGGTGCCGAACTGCATCATCACCGACAACGGTTCGCAGTTCACCAGTAACCTCTTCAAATCATGTTGTGCTAACCTTGGGATTTGGTATGCTACACTTGATGGCGCACTCCACGAGCAACGGTCAGGCCGAGCGGGCCAATGTAGAGGTCCTGATGGGCCTCAAAACCAGGACATTCAAGAAGAAGCTGGAGGCCTGTGGCAGAGGCTGGTACGATGAGCTTTAGTCCGTGTTGTGGTCCATCCGCACGACCGCGACCAAGCCGACTGGCAAGACCCCGTTCTTCCTGGTCTATGGAGCTGAAGCAGTCCTCCATCACGAGGTCGGGACGCCGTTCGCACGGATCTGGCGTTCGACGAGGCGCAGAAGACGCCATGCGGGGGAGACCTTGTCTTTGGGGAGGAGCATCGTCGGGAAGCAGCTTCTGGCGGCAAGATACCAACAAGCACTGTGGCGATACCACTGCCGCAACATTCGCCCCAGGACTCTTGAGGTAGGGGACCTCGTGCTCAGACAGGTTCTCTCTAGGGAAGGACTGCATAAGCTTTCCCCCATGTGGGAGGGCCCGTTCAAGGTTGTTGATGTTTCCAGGCCCGGCTCCGCGCGCTTGGAGACTCAGGAGGGGATGCCCGTCCAGAAAGCGTGGAACATCCAGCACCTCCGAAGGTTTTACCCCTAAAAAGGCCCGGCGCCTGTGAAGAAGGCGAATGCCTGTGAAGTTGTTGCACTTTGGAAAAGGCCCGGTGCTTGTGAAGAAGGCCAATGCCGGTGAAGTTGTTGCGCTTTGGAAAAGGCCCGGTGCCTTTGAAGAAGGCAAACGCCTGTGAATCTTATCTTTCTGAGAAAGGCCCGGTGCCTGTGAAGAAGGCAAACGCCTGTGAAGCTTATCTTTCTGAGAAAGGCCCGGTGCCTGTGAAGAAGGCAAACGCCTGTGAAGCTTATCTTTCTGGAAAAGGCCCGGTGCCTGTGAAGAAGGCAAACGCCTGTGAAGCTCGCCGCCCGTGACACTCTCACGTAATAATGAGTTGGGGATGTACACGCCCCGGAGTCTCAGGAGCACCGGCCTCAGGCCCTGGGGCTCCCTCCCACGCCCAGTGGTAGCACTTAGCTCCGCGCTGGTGAGAAGATGTCGAAGACTAGATTAGGTGCCGGACGCGGCTCTTTTCATTCACTTTCTGCAGTTGGCTTGTTCATTCCCATTTGAAGTTTTATTGAAGGTGTTGCCGTCTTTGGCTTGCAACTCTTTGCCTTCTTCGCTCTCCTACCTCGATTTCTCTCGCGCGAGTCACGCGAGGGAGCAACGTGGGCGTCCTCGCGAGTGTTTTCTACCCCTGCTGTTTGAGGCTTCCCTAACCGGGTTCGCTACGGGAGCACCCCTCCAGTCCGTGCCCCACGGGCACCGGGACGCGAACACAGGACCTGGGTCGGTCGCCTCCACGACTGAGGCCGGAAACTACCTCTCCTGGCTAATTTTTGCAGGGCATGAAGCGTTCGACAAGACCTCGGCCTCGGGAGGCGAAGACCACGACAGGTCGCCCCCAAGCTAAGTAATTTCTACACGCAGGCGTGTGGCACAGAGGCCTAATGCAAAAATAGCGGAAACAGTACGATAATTAAAACAGCAGTAGTCCAAGCACCCCCCGCGGGGCCCTACACTGATGTCTCCTTGCGCAGGAAAAGGAAAATAACAAGGCAGGCGCGGCTCGGTCGACACCGACCCGCGGCGGAAGCTCGAACTGCCTCCGGAGTTCAAGCGGACTCCCTCTCGCGCTTCACCGAGGCGCGACGGTGGGCGGGCCCGCTACCTCCCTCCAGACGGGCGTGGCGGCGCGGAGGCTGGTCACGGCCACCGCTGGAGGAGCCGCTGTCCGAAGAAGAGTCGCCGGAGCTTGACGAACCCCGAGCGCCGCCAACCACGCGCGCGCCGCCATCTTCATCCCGATCGTCGTCGGGGCTAGGCCCACGGCCGCGGTCGTCGTCCTCAGGTCAGCACCCAGCGCGGCGACCGTCTTCCCCAAACACCCTCACGTAGAGGGTGGCGTCACTGTCGCACTTGAAGTGCAGGGTGCACCGCCGGCTCAGACCCTGCGTGCGGGCAAACGTTTGCCAGCCGGGGTCGTACACGCCCCGATGGCGGAGACCTCAATGAAGCCAGGAGGCCCGGCTGCAGCAACCATCCGCTGGAGCTAGAGTCCGTCCGGGCGCCGCCGAAGCTCACCTAAAAGGAAGCGGGAAGCTGGATCCGACTCTTTGGTCGGCTCCGCCGACCATACGACAAACTCGGCAGCGCCCTGCCCGAATATGGCTCGACGCCCGTCACAAGACGGGAGATCGCCTCCAGCGACGCGAAACCACTACGGGAACCACACGGTGCTTGCGAGGACGGCCTCGACCGCGCTTGGCTGGGGGAGAGTCAGGCTCCACCTGGCAGGCCTTTCCCTTCTTCGCGGCCGAGAACCTCTTCGATGGAGCCATGGAGAAGAAGGGGAAGCAAGAAGAGATGGACTGGAAGGGCATGCGCCGTTCCGTACTTATAGCCGGGGAAGGCCAACCGACGACCTCCACGATTATAGGTAATCATGACCCGCCTTGCATGCAGGGACTTGTCAAATCGTGCAGTCACCGAGGCGTCGTGGGGAAGCAGAGACACCCACATCCAATCAACCGCCACGCGGCGCCCAAGGCCGCAGGCTGTTAGGGCCCGTGGCGCTTCACACTTGCCCCTTCGCTTCTCTGCTCAGCCAAGTCCAGGCTTGCCTTGGGCCCGGGGGCTACTGTCAGCGTTCTGGGAACGGGGGTACCCAGACTTGACTGCCTACGGCCTGCGGCGTGGCTCAAAGGGTGTCCCAGCACGGCCTATCTTCATCAGCACAAGCTCAATACCCTTGCGAGGGTCCAAGCCTCGCGGGGCGGACGACCGGAAGCCTCCTCAGGCACGGCCTCGTCAGGCTGGCTCGCGAGGAGGCGGAGAGATCAAGGCGGGGTACCTCACGAGGTGCCCATGATGCAAGCCATGACGACCGAGGGCGCCAGACGGGCGCCATCCCTCGCAGTGTCCTCCTTTCCTCTTTGGTGCAAAGGAGGCAAGCGCAGGCGAGAGCATCAAGCAAAGGCAGCCGTTTCGGTGCAACAAGACCAAGACCATCACAACGGCAGGAAGGAGGTCCTCGTGGAGCCCAAGTCGGCGTCATCGTCAGAGCCTTTGACAGGCGAGGACCTACTTTAGTCAGGATAAGTGTACTAGATGTTCCCCTCCAAAATGGCCAATTGTCGATGCCCTTCCCGCTCAATATTTGGGAAGAGGCCCAGGGCCTCTGCCTATAAATAGGACTAGCCACCCACAGGGAAGAGGCATCTGGCATCTTGGATCCAGAATCCAGAACAGAGCTAGAGGTCAAGCAATCTAGAGAGAGCGAGAGAGAGAGAGAGAGCGACCGAACTCCCCCTAGTAGTTCGTCGCGCCGGCCAAGTACAGACCCTCGCGAGGTTGTTCTTCCTTGTATTGTTCATCATCAGCCCCTGAGGAAATCCACCACACCACACACTGGAGTAGGGTATTACACCACAATGGTGGCCCGAACCAGTATAAACCTTGTGTCTCTTGTGTTGCTCTTTTGGTAGTTTAGATCCTTGCGAGGCGACGAGGTGCAGGTAGGTAGGGGGTGAGATCTCCGCGTGCACCCCAGAGTTTGAACCTAGAGGGTCTGCCGGAACCCGAAATCCGACAAGGCTTGTTAGGGCTGCCATTGTCCTTGGCTTTTCTTGGCTGAGGAGTCTCGCGAGCCATTCGTCTCGGACGCTGTGTTTGAAAGCTGCTAAGGCTTCGGTGTCCGGGCAATCGACGATTTGATTCTTCTTAGTAAAAATCTGTTCCAAAGCTTTCGGGCTGACTCTCTGGGCTGTTGAATTATATGACTTAAATCGTCTGCGTCCGGAGGTCGGACATAGGTCCCTTGAAAGTTAGCCCTAAAAGCATCCTCAAGCTCCTCCCAACTTCCAATTGAATTTTCGGGGTGGCTCTTCAGCCAGTACCGAGCTGGTCCTTTCAACTTGAGGGTAAATATTTGATGGCGTGGAGGTCGTCTCCGCGAGCCATATGGATGTGAAGGATAAATCCTCAATCCATACCCAGGGTCTATTGTTCCGTCGTACGCCTCTATGTTCACGGATTAGAATCCCTCTGGGAATTCATGTTCCAGTACCTCATCGGTGAAGCATAGGGGGTGTGCGGCACCCCTGTATTTGGATATGTCGTGGCGTTCTGACGGTTGTAGTGTTCGGTTTTGATTCTGCGCTGGAGCGCGCTTCCTAGTTCCGTAGATGGATCTGGTCAAGCCAGCTTTTTGATGCAAGTCCTCACGTGAATCGTGTGCTGACTTATGTGCATCCTCGTTTGCCGCTCTATTGCGGCTACGAGGTGGTCGATCCGACTGGTCGGCCCTTTTATTCTTCGGCTGTAGGCTCTAAGACCTCGTCATCGAATTCAGGCAGTAGCTTGCGCTTTGGGTAACTCTTTGTGTGGCGACTGCCACCGTACTTTTCAGCAGTTTCCAGCACTTTGTTCCATCTACTGATGAGTGTATTTTGCGCGGCCTTAAGCCTTTCTGCTTCTTGAGACTCCTCGCGGTGGCAATAAACCTTCTGTGGAAGTTCTCTTGTTCCAAGTTCCTTTTTGGGATGATATGTATATCGTCATCCGGACTATTCTCCTCTCCGGAGAATGGTTGAGGATTTCTACCCTCGGCGTCGCCGTGGTCGGACAGTGGCTCTGTACTATGTTCGCCATCCGCTGACTCGTCGTGCTCTTTTGCCTTGGAATCGGCCGGGGTCTCGTTCTTTCTTGCAGTGTTATCGCTGTTTTTGCCAAGGCGGGATTTGGAGCGGCCTCTGCGTCGTCGCTTTGGTTGCTTCTCGAGGGGGTTATCCTTCGCTGCCTCCTCCCGTTCCTCATCATTGTCTTCTTTGAGTGTATCCACCATGTATATATCATGTGATGAAGTGGCTGTCCATCAACCTGTGGGCGATGCCTCCTGTTCGTCTCCTGCATCGTCGTCCATTCCGTCGATGTCTTCGGAGCCGAAGTCGAGCATGTCGGTTGAATCGTCGATAGTGACTACCAAGTGGGTGGTGGGTGGGGAGCGAATTTCTTCGTCGTCCACATCCCATTCTAGCCGGACATAGTTCGGCCAAGGGTCTCTGGACAAGGAGAGAGACCTCAATGAGTTTAGCACATCGCACAAGGGCGAGTGCTGAAAGATATCCGCGGAGGTGAACTCCATGATCGGTGCCCAATCGGATTCGATAGGCAAGGGCGCAGGTGGTTCGGAGCCCATGGCTGGGGATGAATCCAACGCTTCGGCAACACGGGTCTCGTAGGAGGTGAAGTCGGTATTCGGCTCTGTCGCCACTGAGTGTGCGGTCTCTGTGGCGGGGTCCATCCACCCGTCCTCAAATGGCGCAATTTGTTCCAGATTGAGGGCCGGAGTAGTTGCAAGTGCGATCTCCCGAACACTGTCAGACAACAGAGCTAAGTCATGCTCGTCGTGATTGTGCGGTGTACCTGACATGGGCTCGAATCCGTCTAAGATCAAGTCTCCACGGATGTCGGTAGTATATTCAAGTTTCCAAACCCGACCTGATGGCCAGGGGCGTAGCTCTCGATCTGCTCCAGATGGCCAAGTGAGTTGGCCCGGAGTACGAAGCCGCCGAATACAAAGATCTGTCCGGGGAGGAAAACCTCACACTGGATTGCATCATCGCGGATGATCGAAGGAGCCATCAAGCCTTATGGTGACAGCACAATGGAACTCTCAATGAAAGCACCAATCTCGGTGTCAAAACTGGCGGATCTCGGGTATGGTGTCCCGAACTGTGCGTCAAAGGCGGATGGTAACAGGAGGCGGGGGACACGATGTTTACCCAGGTTCGGGCCCTCTCGATGGAGGTAATACCCTACTTCCTGCTTGATTGATCTTGATGATATGAGTATTACAAGAGTTGATCTACCACGAGACCGTAGAGGCTAAACCCTAGAAGCTAGCCTATGGTTATGATTGTCATTGTCCTATGGACTTAACCCTCCGGTTTATATAGACACCAGAGGGGGCTAGGGTTACACAGAGTCGGTTACAAGGGAGGAGATCTACATATCTATATTGCCAAGCTTGCCTTCCATGCCAAGGAGAGTCCCATCCGGACACAGGACAAAGTCTTCAATCTTGTATCTTCATAGTCCAACTGTCCGGCTAAAGTATATAGTCCGCTTGTCCGAGGATCCCCTAATCCAGGACTACCTCAGGGAGAGGGGGCCGGCCAGGAGGAGGCGCACCAGGAGGAGTCCTACTCCCACTGGGAGTAGGACTCCCTCCCTTCCTTGTTGGACTAGGAGAAGGGGGAAGGAGGAGGGAGAGAGGATAGAAAGGGGGCGCCGCCCCCCATCCTTGTCCAATTTGGACTAGCGGGGGAGGGGGCGCGCGGCCTGCCCTTGCCGCCCCTCCTCTTATCCACTAAGGCCCATGTAGGCCCATTAAACCCCCGGGGGGTTCCGGTAACCCCTGGTACTCCGGTATATATCCGATAACCCCCGGAACCATTCTAGTGTATGAATATAGTCGTCCAATATATCAATCTTCATGTCTTGACCATTTCGAGACTCCTCGTCATGTCCGTGATCACATCCGGGACTCCGAACTACCTTCGGTACATAAAAACACATAAACTCATAATATAACAATCATCAAACTTTAAGCGTGCGGACCCTACGGGTTCGAGAACTATGTAGACATGACCGAGACACGTCTCCGGTCAATTACCAATAGCGGAACCTGGATGCTCATATTGGCTCCCAAATATTCTATGAAGATCTTTATCGGTCAGGCCGCAAAACAACATACGTTATTCCCTTTGTCATTGGATGTTACTTGCCCGAGATTCGATTGTCAGTATCTCAATACCTGGTTCAATCTCGTTACTGGCAAGTCTCTTTACTCGTTCCGTAATACATCATCCCGCAACTAACTCATTAGTTGCAATGCTTGCAAGGCTTAAGTGATGTGCATTAGCGAGTGGGTCCAGAGATACCTCTCCGACAATCGGAGTGACAAATCCTAATCTCAAAATACGCAAACCCAACAAGTACCTTTGGAGACACCTGTAGATTACCTTTATAATCACCCAGTTACGTTGTGACGTTTGGTAGCACACAAAGTGTTCCTCCGGTAAACGGGAGTTGCATAATCTCATAGTCATAGGAACATGTATAAGTCATGAAGAAAGCAATAGCAACATACTAAACGATCGAGTGCTAAGCTAATGGAATGGGTCAAGTCAATCACATCATTCTCCTAATGATGTGATCTTGTTAATCAAATGACAACTCATGTCAATGGCTAGGAAACATAACCATCTTTGATCAACGAGCTAGTCAAGTAGAGGCATACTAGTGACACTCTGTTTGTCTTCGTATTCACACAAGTAATCTGTTTCCGGTTAATACAATTCTAGCATGAATAATAAACATTTATCATGATATAAGGAAATAAATAATAACTTTATTATTGCCTCTAGGGCATATTTCCTTCAGATGGAGCGACTGGTGGAAGCCTTGTTGCAACCCATCCACGGCTCCCTGTCCTTGCCTTTCTGCATGCGCTAGGGAAGGAAAACATTTGCTGTTGTGGAAATTGTTGGCCTTGTTGCAACCCAGCAGTGGCAAAGCTTGTATTCCCAGATATTGGTGTTTGCTGCATAGAAGAACCTGTCCGTGCTTCTGATGATTCCGGTGTATCTTGAAATCTGCCTATATTGTTGAAGTATCCAGGTGGTATTTCTGGTGTTACCCAACCAGGTGGTTCCCCATATCTGCTTGGCTCATCAAACGCTCGCTGTGTGTGCCGCCTTGCATGCTTCTGCAATGACATTCAATAGTTTTGGGATTAATCTTTTCTGTATTTTTCTCGTGTACATGCTATGGGTAACTTGTCATGCACTGAAGGCAATGTACAAGTTGAACTTGCATCGCTGGCCGTTATTTAAACTTTGTTCTCTATTTTGTATCTGGTTTCATTTTCAGTCGAACTGATGAACGTACATGTTCAATGCTGATGTACTGATGTACTATTTTTTAGCACTGCTTGTAAACTGAACATTGAACTTCAGAGACGTATGGATATGCATATATATAAAACTAATGCATGTCTTCTCTTTTGTTCATCTATAACTTAAGCAACTACACTAGAAGTATTCCTAGTTTATGTATCATTGAACTTACTGTGTAACAAGTGTATATTTTTTTTCAACAACATTCTTTCACTAGTTCGAACTGATGCAACTACATGGCATGTACTATTAGAAATAACATCATACAAGTTGAAGTGGTAGCTGAACCTTATATAAATCCTAGTAGCTCCTTGGACTGATGCATAAGTTTATGTTTTTTGGCTTGAACTGAAGCTAGCATATTAGAGGTATTGACAGTAACCTCGATATCCAAATTGTGCATCAAGTGGCAGGGGTGTAATGAACTGATCAAGCATTTGCAATGTACTATCAGGTTCTTCTTCATAGCAGGACTGATGAACTGATGGACTGACACAAACGTGGGAAGCAGAATTACCTCCAGTGGACTGACTTCTTCTTCTTCCTCTCATGGGCGGCGTACTGCCATGTTCTTGGGAGGCGGCGCCATCGATGTAGCTCCTGCTTGTGGTGGACGTCTGGCGAAGAGTTCCGGGGAGGCAGCACCTTGCGGGGATCACTGCCCCGGAGAAGGAGCCCCGGCGACGGAGGGAGGCAGGAGGCAGGGATGACGGCCTTGTCGTTGGATCCGGTGACGGAGGGAGGCAGGAGGCGGGGATCACGGCCCTGTCGATGGATCCTGCAGCGGAGGGAGGCAGGATGCGGGGATCACGACCCTGTCGATGGATCCGGCGACAGAGGGAGGCAGGAGGCGCGGATAAAGGCCCCGTCGATGGATCCGACGACGGAAGGAGGCAGGAGGCAGCGGCGGATCCGTCGCCGGCCAGTCACGGCGCCGCGGGCTCCCTCGCTCCGGCCGCCGCCGCCACTCGCCCTGACGGCTGCCTCCGTGAAGAAGGCGGGTTGGGTTCAGGTTGGGTCCGGGATTCTCACGGTGGTCTGCGCTCACGCCTATATAGGGCGGGGTAAGATAATATTATTACATTGCAGGTATGAGAATAGTCAACCCTATATATATATATATATATATATATATATATATATATATATATATATATATATATATATATATATATATATATCGAATGTCTCGCATACGACCATTAACACATACAAATGTATATACACAATTTGGCATATACAATTTATCCTACAATTTTCAGATCATTACATGGAGGCATTAGGTATAGCTAGGTATGGCGTAATAGTATTCTCCGTTGGGATCTATGACCTCGTCGAGCAAAAATCCTGCTATTTCCTCTGAAATTGCTCGTATGCGATTCTCTGGTAGGAGTTGATCCAGCATCTCCTTTATCTTTAAAGAAGAGATCAAAATATGCATGTATTATTAGTTGTGTGTATATATATTAGATAATGATGTAAAATTGTGAATAGTATTCTGGCAAACGTACCCATTGCTCTCTACCAGTTCTGCTCCTTTCGGACGACATCATGTGAATGTTCTCGCAAACATAGTATGCACATAAATCAGTCCCCGGCGCCTGCCTCAGGGCCTTTACGAGAATAGAATTCAATCAGATAATAATTAATCAAGCATGATAATGGTATTGAAACTAGAATTAAAGAGATGCACGGACGTAGCTAGCTAGTACTACTTAATTACCTTGGGTCGCACCCATTTCAGCTGTTCTAGCCATTCGCCTGGAACCTCTTTTCTGAACTTTTGCCAAGCTCTGCCCGCCGGCAAAGAAAATGAATAAAGGAGTTATTAATTAGTTGATATCAGGAAATGAGGAACTAAAGAGGCTGACATATAGTTTGATAATGATTGAAATTACCTGTCGACCATCCCCTTCACGATTGAGTATTCAGTAGTTTCTTTATATAGTGAGTCCAGTACTTGAACTTTTGCCTTGTCAACCTAAGGGATTAACAAGATCTAGTGGAAACTTCATGCGCAGACGTTTGTATAATTAAGCGGGCATGTCATAACTCATCAACTACACCTTATATATTAACATCTAGTAAGGAAAAACAAAATTCGTAGTACAAGATAGTGTCACTCACCCAAAGTTTTAAGCAAGTAGTATTTCTGGTTGGCTATTTAGTTGCTTCAAGAACTATAGCAAGCTTTTCTCTGTGTAATTTCGTTCCAATGGACGCGTCCATGTCTCTTGATTAATGGTATTTGGGTCAATGAACCCAATGCCATAGCGTCTAGCTTTTTTCATTTCATACATCTTCATTCTACATAATACCACAAAAGAATATAGTGAGGATAATTACAGGTAACGAACGAGCACTACAGCTAGCTATAGAATTAAATTAATTATAGAAAGAAACCACTTACAGACAATAGCAACTAACGATAGATTTGTCGAAAAGTGCTCTTGATTGAATAATCAAACATTTCTTGAAACTCAACCCACAGATCTTTTGCATCGTAGTAATGCTCTTCAGTGACTTTCACCATGAGGGACTCTTAATCGGTAGTCTTTGCTTCTCTCATGCACCATTCATGCAATTCATACATTCTCGTTGATAAAATCTTTACCTCCTCAGGCTTGACCAGTGGTTGGCCGCGGGCATATTTCCGTTTTAGTTGCTCCTCGGTAAAAGTTTCCATGGGCTCGATGCCTAGGAGTTGTTCTACAGTGACATCGGCCTCTTGAGCCTGCCTTATAAGATCGTCGGTTTTTACCAGCTGATCGGCGCCGGTACTCACATGTGTTGGTACAATGAGCGGGGGGATCGATTGCACCGCATGTTCTCCCAGCTAGGGAATAGTTTTCTCGCTTTTTTTGGCAGCTGCTTTGCTCGAGCTCGAGCTCGACTCCTTCTTTTGTTGTGCTTGATATGAGTTGCTGATTTGGCGCTCATAGTCTGAGGCCCTAGGCTTGGGAGCTGGTGCTTGAGCCATACTAATAAAGTAGCAATGACATGCTCAGTTACTTTCTCCTTTGGCGGCAGTGTCGGTTTTGGTCCAAAATGGGCCCTCAGTTGGGCTTGCACTTCAGCTTCGTTTTCCTCCTCAATCAGGTCGTAAGGCAACCTCGGAAGAGGCTTGAGGCTTGGACCAAATTTGTATCTCTTGCCTCCTGTTGTACCGCTAGTCGCCATCGCTGTGGCATCTCTCTTCCGTTGTTGCTTAGGCTGCGGAGCCCACTGAGGTGGTGGAGATGGCTGGTGCGGTTCCTTGACTTGGAGGAGGAGGGCTGAGCTGACTTGGTGCTGGACTTGGAGGATGAGTAGGCTGAAATGGTGCCGGACTTGGAGGAGGAGGAGGAGTGGCCTGACGTGTTGGTGGACTTGGAGGAGTAGGACTCTGCTGAGGCGGTGGCTGACTTGGAGGAGCGGGCGTCTGCTGACGCGGTGGCGGACTTGGAGGAGGACCCAGCTGACGCGGTGTCGGCGGCCTTGAAAAGATGATGCAATCCTTTCTCCATAGAATGATACGATGTATGGCCTCTCCTAGTGTGCGCTCGTCGTCACCTCCAGGAATGTCAAGCTCTAACCCCGAATATTGTGCCACCACTTCATCAACCGCGACACGAGCATAGCCAGCTGGAATCGGATTGCAATGGAAGGTTGCTTCAGGGTGATTTGTATAAGCAATGCCGTCCGCCACCTTCATGGATATGTTCTTCATTTTAATGTTTAGCTAACAGTTATTGTTATTCATGATGTCATCCACAAGGCATCTATCCAACAGTGCATTTTCGCCCGGGGCGGAACCCACACTGCTTCTCGGCAGGGATGGGACGGTGCTATCCAATGCTGGATCCGCTAGCTGTTACCGCTGCTGAGACCCCCTTTCCTGGCTAAGTGAGTAGATCTGCTGCTGCTGCCGCTGGAAAGCGAGTTCCAAATCCGCGTGCTTTGATCCTACGATGTGAAGGCGGTCTGCTTCCTGCTTCCTCTGCTCCTCCTCCAGCTTCCTCTTCTTCTCCTCCTGCATCTTCCTTCTCGCACGGCTTCTGCATTTGGAATTCCAGTACACAAACCCCTCAAACCACGGAACAACGCCTTTGCCTCGTGTTCTTCCTGGGTGTTCAGGATATTTCAGGGCGCGCGTAAGCTCGTCATTCTCTCTGTTGGGCATGAACACCCCCATTTAAGCCTCTTCTATTGCAACAATTAAATTGAGGTTGGCTCCTTTAAGACTTTCCCGCCCCAAAACCTAGCCTGTCTCTGGGTCCAACATCCCCCCATGTGCATAGAACCAAGTCCTGGACCTGGGGGAGGGGCAGCTCAATGTAACTAGAATGACCCCTGCATCCAACATCTATTGCTCAGCGAGATCCCACTTAGGCCGGGCCACCTCGTAGCCACCTGGCCCATCTTATGGTGCCATATCTTTTTTGCGGCATCGATCTTGTTTATTTTCGGCCGTTCCAGAGCTACTTCTGATTCCTTGAATTTCACGAAAGCGTCCCAATGATCTCTTGCCTTCTCTAGTGTTCCCTTGAATTATGGAGTCTTCTTTCCTCTTTCGACGTACTTGTTTCTTGTGGTTGTTGAATGCTATCGCCATCTTCCTAAGAGTAGCGTTCTTGACTTTCTGCACATCTGCATCTGTGAAATGATCTGGTAGGGTGAAATGTGACATGAGGGATTCCCAAAGCTGAATGGAGATTGGGATTTGGTCCATCACAAGAACTACGCACTGCCGAATCAACTTGCTCGCATTCTTCTTAGGCTCACGTGGTTTGCCATTAGGTTTGACGGCATCGATGTTGTACTTTACGCCATCCTTCAACTTTTTGGCCAGGCCTCGCACTATCCTGTTGCCTGTAGAAGATTTGCTCGATTTGGAGGGCTGAAGAAGAAAGATCAATCCGTTTATATATATATATATATATATATATATATATATATATATATATATATATATATATATATATATATAGGAGTAGGATTTTCTACAAGTGCTTGCCAAGTAACTAGTTAAGGGTTTCAACGGTGCAAAAGTTCTCAAAAATTCTGAAAAATACTGAACCAACACACCTATAATATAACATGATCCAACGAAGGGATTAAAAAAAATCATTGTATGTGTCCTGGACAAAAAACAAATAGTTCAGTATATATTTATGTCGAAGTGAGCTGAAATGCTTATTATTTTTGCCGAGGACACATAGATGCATATTTTGACAATCCCTCCATTGGATCATCTTATTACATTATAGAGATGCTCCCATATTTATTCTATAATTTTTGATAACTTTTAAACTGTTAAAAGTTTAGCGACCCTTAACTAGTTCTGTGGCAAGCTATGGTAGACACAATTTTACCTATATATATACATATATATATATATATATATATATATATATATATATATATATATATATATATATATATAGACACACACAAAAAATAAATTAAAACATGTGATGATCACCGGGGTGCCTGCTTCTATAAATATACCTCGCCGATATTTGTTATTTGAGGATCATCATAGTTCTGGGCTTCATTCATTCGTTCGTCTTCATCGAATAGCATATCACCCTCCCCGCTATTGTTCAGATATTGTGAGCCGTCATCTTCTTCATTCTCATCTGGCTGGCTCGGGGAGCGTATGATCTCGAACATGGCCTCTTGTCCTTCTCTACCGGTATTGTCCGCCATAGCTTTTATTTAACTAATCCAGAAGAAATATAAAACAATTTAGTATTCAAATTAAAATGCATGCATGCAATCAATAAGGAAAAACTGAATCATAGTACATAATATGCATCTCGAATAATCCAGATAATTAATATGCATCATCGAATATAATCTCGAATACATCATCTCGAATATTATCGAATAATATAATCTTGAATACATCATCTCGAATATCTCGAATACATCACTAGCTAATACAGATCAAATACTATCGAATAATATAGTTCACTCGCGGTTCCTGAAGCGCGGGCGGTGGACACCCAAAGAGAAGAAACCATCACAGGATCATAGCTTGGGTGAGATCCCTGAAGAACCTGCCAGGTATTGGAGAACCTGACGTCCAACGCAGCCATGTAGCGACGGACATGCTCGTCCTCCTCCCTGACACGGTGATGTACCACCTCCGGCAGGACCGGCTGCCTCCACACCGAAAGTGGCCCAAACGAACGCCACCGAAGGAGCTCTGGGTGGACGACTGGACCCGGGGCTGGGTTCCTCAGCAAGCGGTGCACCCCTGAAGGTAGCACCTCCCAGTGCCAGCCCGACGGAGCCCAGTCCCGGACATGGCTCCACTGAAGCTGGACATCATCGTGAACGGGTCGACGGCGAGGATGCGGGCCGGGCATCGTTGACGTCGAGAAAAAATTCTTATATACGAGGAAAACCTTTAGTCCCTGGCTATAGGAACAGAATTCAGAATCATAACGGATCCTCTTAACCTTTAAGGGATTTAACAAAATGGTGCCATTCTGGTTGTGCGTAAAATGGTCCATATTTTTCCTGATCTCATCTACCCTTCTATATGTCACGTTGTCTAGTGTCAAAGGATTCAAGAAAACCATGGCTTCATCATTAGCCGGAAGTAACAGGCGCATGATGGTACAAAGCTCTCCAAAGTTGTTTTGGAATGGAGTCCCGGATAGGATAATGTGCTTTTTGGTACGAAGTTCAGCAAGAGCCTTCCGAATATTGCTATTTGGAAGGCCTTTTGCTGAACTTCGTACCAAAAATCAAATTAACCTATCAAGACTCCGTTCCAAAATAACTTTGGAGAGCTTCGTACCATCATGCGCATGTTAATTCCGGCTAATGATGTAATCATGGATTTCTTCAGTACTTTGGCACAAGAGAACGTGCACATATAGATGCTAGGGGTAAATAGATGAGATTAGAAAAAAAAATGTCACCAACTTAATTATGCACATCCATAATGGGGGCATTCTTGATAAATCCCTTATTAAATGTTGCAGATGTCAAAATTCAAACTTTGACATATGACCAAATGTTGCATATGTCAAAATTCAAACTTTGACATATGATCAAATGTTGCATATATCAAAATTCAAACTTTGACAAATGATCAAATATTGCAGATGTCAACATTTAAACTTTGACATATGTCAAAATTATTGGATCTAGTTACATTGGATCAAATGTTGCATCCTGAAATATGCAACATTCAAACATTTTTCAATATGACAAACTTCTAATTCATTCAAACATCTAAAACGTATAAATATACATATATACATCTAAAACATCAAAAATTCCTACTCAATAAAATATCTAAAACATCAAAATATAAAGTATAAAAAACTAAAGTTCCTACTCATCTAATTAACATTTATATATGTGAAATTCATCTAAACATTTCTATAACTAAAAGTATAAAAAACTAAAAAAAACATTCATCTAGCATTTATATATATCTAATTCATCTAATTAACATTTATATATATATCCAATTGATCTAATTCAACTAAAAATATAAAAAACAGAAAAAAAAATAAGAAAATGTGTGTGTGTGCGCGGCGCGCGATGGGAGGGGCGGCCATGGCGGTACAGGGGCTCACATCGGGGCGACGGCTGGCGAGGCGAGCCGAAGGAGGCGGTGACGGGGGGCGGCAATGACGGGGGCTATGACGGGGACGTACGCTGACGCGGAAGGGGAAGGGACAGGGGGGCGACGACGGGGAGGGCGATGGCGCGCGACGGGAATGGCGACGGGGACAACAATGGCGCGAGACGGGAGCGGCGACGGGGGGCTGCGGCGATATCGATCAAAGCAGACGAGACAAAGAAGAGAAGAAGAAACTGAAAATTCATAAGTGTTGTATATATGGAAGGGACCTTTAGTCCCGGTTGGAGCCACCAACCGGGACTAAAGGTCAAATTTGGCCAGGCCAAGCGGCAGGAAGCGCAGGCCTTTAGACCCGGTTGGTGGCTCCAACTGCAACTAAAGACCCCCCCCCCTTAGTCGCGGTTGGAGCCATTAACCGGGACAAAAGCCATGTGCTTCCCGTGTGCGCGGTGCAGAAGTTTATACCCACCTCGTCGTGTGAATGGCAGCCGCACTGGTTTATAAACCTAGTCGCAACTGCTCCTTCAAGCTCCTCTCCAAAGCAGGCTTCTGGGCCTAACTCTGTTACACTAACCTATGGGCCTACTGGGCCTTGCGGGCCTGCATCCTGGCCCAACTACAGGTTGGGTTTCTAGTCGTATGCAGGCCGTTCTGGCCCAGTGGGCAAGCTTTTTTCATTTTTTTACTTTCTGCTTTATTTATTTTCTTTTATTTCTGAGTTCTTTTTTGCTTTATTTAGAGTTTATTTGTGAATATTTTTTCTTTAGGTAAAAAAAATTATAAAGTTTATTTTAGTGTCAGTAGTTTTCAAATTTGAAGAGTTTAAATTTGAATTATTTGAAATTTGTGTGAATCACTAGTTTGTGAATAACTTTACTTCAAAAATAGATTTTTCAGTGATTCTTTTTTCTTATGTTTAATATTAGTGTGTTTTATCGTTATATTCAATTTGGTAATACTTAGGTTATTTAAAAAAATGAAATGTCTTTGTAACAGATCAGTTTTCGTCCGAAACCCTGATACTTCGAAAGAGATTGTCCATTTTGTACACGAAGTGGATCCAGTTTTACCCGTAACCCTCTCAACTTTTTAGCACATGTTATGTGGGTGAAATGATGATACCATGCCAACTTTGAACCTTTTCTTAGTTCATTTGAAGTGCTTTTCAATTCAGGGTCGTTTAGCTCAAAAAATCAGCAAAAGCATGAAAAATAGCGAATGAAGTCAGAAAGGGTTGAAGTTGATGACGTGGCTTTGAATGGTGCATACCGAACGCACAAAAAGTCTGGAGTTGAAATAAGTTTTAAAAAAGGAAATGCCTTTGTAACAGATGAGTTTTCGTGCGAAACCCTGATACTTCGAAAGAGCACAAAGTGGATCTAGTTTTTGTCGTAACCCTATCAACTTTTTAGCACATGCTATGTGGGTGAAATTATGATACCATGCCATACCTTGTCAGATACACCATTATCTGCCTTCCATTGAAGCAATTCTAGTATGGTGCCCAGCTTTTTCTTGTCAGCTTCGCAATTTGGGTAAAACAATTTCTTTTGATCCTCTAACATGCGCTGCAACTTCAACCTCTCCTTTTCAGTTGTGCAGTTTCACTTTGCACCTGCAATGGCCTGACATAGATCATCAGCGGGCTCATCTGATGCCTCTTCTTCAGCTTCTTACCGCATTGCCGGCTCAGCTTCTTCCCCCGTTGTTGTACCATCGTATTCAGGGAAATCATGGCCAGGATAGCTGTCATCGTCCTCTTCTTCATTGTCTTCCATCATAAACCCTCTTTCTTCGTGCTTGGTCCAAACATTATAGTGGGGCATGAAAATGGACTCAAACAGGTGCCAATGAATGGTTCTTGAGTTAGAGTAATTGTGATCATTCTTACAGCCAGCACATGGACAAGACATAAAACCATCCGCCCGCTTGTTTGCCTCAGCCGCAAGCAGAAAAGTACGCATGCCATTAACGAACTGGGGAGAGCATCGGTCATCGTACATCCATTGTCGGCTCATCGTCATTACACAACACCAAAAAGACCAAATTAATACAAGTTCAAATATAAAGTCCATCCACAATTATTCTCATAAAACAACATACAAGCTCTCTAGCTAAAGCATTTAAATGCAACAACAAATGCGATCAAGATCGCAACTAAGGTAACAATTGATCCAACAACATAATGATCCCAAGCCTCACTATCAATGGCATATTTCTAATCTTTGTAATCTTCAAGAGCATTTTCTCCATCTTGATCTTATGATCATCGACTATATCGGCAACATGCAACTCCAATTCCATCTTCCAACCGACCCAAACTAAAAGCCACAAATCACTATACTTATAGAGCATTGCAATAGATAATCTAGCAATGAGAGATGAAAGGACAAAGTTGCTAACCTTTGTGATCACTTGGATGGATGGGGTGCCTTCAAATCTTGACAAATTTTGGCAAAAATGGAGGATGAGCTCGAGAGGAGAGGAAGAAAATAGAGAGGAGAGGAAAGGGGAAGAACAGAGAGCTCGGGCTCGATGAAGGGTTTATATAGGATGATCTTTAGTCCCAGTTGGTTATACAAGACGGGACTAAAGGTTCATCTCTAGTGTCGGTTCATGCCACGAACCAGGACTAAAGGTGTTGGTGGGGCCGCAGCCTGACAGCAGCCTGCCACCACCTCTTTAGTCCCAGTTCGTGGCACAAACTGGTACTAGAGGTTCGCCACGAACCGGGACTAATGAACACCGCCCACCTAGACGTTGGAACCGACACTAATGGTCACATTAGTGTCGGTTCATTTACAAACCGGGACTAATGAGATGAACATTAGGCCCTTTCCTACTAGTGAAGTGGTTCCACATCATCTTGTCCTTTCCACGCCATTGTTGACATTAATTACCAAAATCACCCAGGGAGCACTTGTGCTTTAAATCTCCCCATTTTTGGTAATTGATAATAACATACATCAAAGCTTTAGGTAAATGATATGAAGAGTAATAGGTAAAGCTTTGGAGAAAGATGTAACATGCATAAGCTCCCCCTACATATATGCAATCATGTGAAGATAGAATATAGGAACATCTGAATGCATAATTATGACAGAGCAAGCAAAGAGTTACATGTATCTTGGATATATGCATCAGAGCAAATGATGTGGTTAAGAAGTGTACTTCCATGTTTATGAATCCCTCTTCCAAACAATATGTACATCAGCAAGAGATCATCATGCACACGAGTGTGATGCATATACTTACCTTGTGGTCGTGAGCTGGCTTTGGAAAGAGTGGACTTGAGAAAACAAGGTTAGGTAACACAAGAACACTCCTAGTAAAGCAATTTCAGAAAACCACAAAAGATACCAAGACTGGGATGACATGTAATGGGTGAGCACTGATTACTTCATTAAGATGTAGACATGTCCCCAAAGATTTAAAGATGTGCAGTGAATTCCAAAGATTTTTCTGCCCTTAGACATGGACTCTTTCTCCCCCAAAATCTGACATTGGATAATGGGAGAAGATAGGGTAGGGTGAGATAAAATTAGAGCACAAATAGGGTAATATTAACTAAAATCAGAGCAACAAGTAAGAATAATAGAAATAGCTAGGATCAGATATATTGACATGTCTTTCCCCTCTAAAAGACATGCGGCTTCTCTCCTCTTTGTTTACTAGCATCTAGAAGAGCTTCAATGTGCTCATGTCATAAGCTTTGATGTGCTCTCTCTCCCCCTTTGACATCAATTTCCAAGAAGGGAACTTCTGGGGCATGTGTCAAGTAGGTGTGGTCCTCGAGAGACACTACAAGGCAGTACGTATTTTTTGATGCTTAGAGAGAAGAATCATTAAGTGGAGCTGAAAAGAATAGGTAGTTAAGAAATGGCAAAAAAATCTTAGAGTTGAAATCGGTGATGCCGATTCATTTTCCGTTGGTGATGCCAAATTGACAGAGTCACAGAAGGTCCCGATCGGTGAGGCCGAGTCAGTCGTGGTCGGTTGTACCGATGAACTGTTTACAAGGAGACCTTGTGTTTCGGTCGAGCCGATGGGTTTGGATTGGAGGGACCGAGTTCAACATAGAGTAAAAAAATTGTCAACTTAGCTCACTTGGCAAGTGAAGTCTCACAAGGATTTGCAAGGAATTATCAGAAAGATTTGCAATGAATTAAACACAGAATAAAACCAGAAAAGAGATCTAGATGAAGTTTTTTGTTTTGTTTTGGATAGAGACAAAATAGCAAATAGAGTATGCAAATAGAAAGAGCAAATGGGTAAAATAACACTAGAGAACTTCATCTAGAGAGGGGTTGGCAACTAAGTCACCTATGTTAGAATATATTGACTTAGGAGTCAAGTGAAATCACTTGATCATAGGTCATACTCATCGTTTAAGCTCAAAATGGGGTTACCATTTTTTGTTTGAACATTTTGATGTATTCACAGCTTGTTGAGTTGCTTTGTCTCATGACTTGGAGCAAAGCTTATCTAAGATGGAATGATGTACCTTGGGTTGTGCTGTTGATCTTGCTCATGTAGTTCAACTTGTGTTGGATGCTCAAGGTTGATGTAGTTCATCAAGACTTGGGAGCACCACCTGTAGTTTGAGTTCATCTTCCTACATGGCTTAGTCTTGCAAGGAAGAGAACTTGTGTATCCAAAATGACAATCATGAAACTTGATACCAAATGAAATTTGATATATTGAAGTTGTCAAAGGATATGTTGACTGAATTACTGCTTCCTTGTCTTCATCAACCATATAGTAGGGACATGGTGATGTACAGATTGCTCAAAATGTGAGAGTATTGCAATCTCATGGATTTGGGCTCATCCAGCTACCTACAAGGGTTAGATAACATGCAAAGGTACAAGTATAGATCCAAGACATATGATCATCATAAGAGAAATATCAGGGATTAGTCATAAAAGGCTCATGCCTTGCATGTATCCAAATGGAGCTTCTACTACAAGTTCAAGGCATCAATGATATTCAATTCACCTCTCAAACGGCAAAATACTTTCTCATGAAGTGGTTTGGTGAATATATCCGCCAATTTCTTATCGTTAAAACATGCTTAAGACCGATATCTCCTTTACCAACATGATCTCGAATGAAATGATGACAAACTTTAATATGCTTAGTTCGAGAATGTTGCACGGGATTGTGAGCAATCTTAATAGCACTTTAATTAGCACAAAGCAATGGAACATGTCTCACATGTATCCCATAATCCTTAATGGTTTGGGTTATCCAAATTAATTGAGCACAACATGATTCGGCAGCAACGTATTCCGCTTACGCAGTAGATAAGGATACCGAGTTTTGTTTCTTGGAGGAACAAAATACAAGAGATCTTCCAAGAAATTGGCAAGTACATGAAGTGGACTTTCTATCAACCTTGTCACCGACATAGTCGAATCAGAGTAGCCAACAAGATCAAAAGACGACCTATTTGGATATCAAATGCCAAAGTTTGGTGTATGAATTAAGTATCTCACTATGCTTTTCACGGCCTTAAGATGACATTCTTTAGGGGCCGCTTGATATCGTGCACACATGCACACATTTAGCATAATATCGGGACGGGAGGCACATAAATATAAGAATGAACCAACGATAGGGCGGTAAACTTTTTGGTCAACTGGTTTGCCATCCTTAGTCAAGTCAAGATGTCCACTAGTAGGCATGGGTGTTTTCATACCTTTGCTTTATTACATGTTGAACTTCTTGAAAAGATCCTTGGTATACATTGTTTGAGAAACAAAAGTACCTTCCTTAGTTTGCTTGATATGCAAGCCAAGGAGTTCACTCATCATAGACATCTCAAACTTCTCCGACTTTAGACTTCCAAACTTTTCACTAAAATGGTTGTTAGTAGAACCAAAGAATGATGTCATCCACATAAATTAGGCACACAAATAATTCACCATTAACCCTTTTAGTAAAAAGTGTAGAATCAATCTTCGCAATTTCAAAGCCTTTTCAATAAGGAACTTGCACTACAAAAAAAAGACACATCCATGACATTTTGGGCCGAACGAAAAAAATGTCATGCTTATGACAATTCTATGACGATAATCGGGACAAAACCCGATATCATCACATATGTGGTGGGCTCCTTCTTCTATGACAAAAAATCATGACAGAAAATGGGCTTTTTGTCCTGGGCGGGCTGGGGATGCACCCAGATGACATTCTTTGGGCCATCCATGACAGAAAAAATCATGGTAGAAGCGAGGGCGAGGAAAATTTCAGGAAGTTCCCTGTTACGGTGGGTGGTCGGGGCCGAACGATGCACGGAGGGATTGCGCGCTTCTCTCGTATATGTATGTGCGTGTGTGCGAGGTGTTGGGCTCTAACTGAACCCGAGCGAGGCATTCGCCTACGGAACCCGAGTGATTGCACTGGCTACGCATTACTGAACCCGAGCGATTGATCGATCCATGGCTGTTAACTGAACCGATCGAGGGATCCCTTCGCTACTGCTGCTAACTGAAGCCGGTCGAACCTGCTGCCTCTTGATGAACAGTGAGTGCTGTTGGGGGTTGGATGAACAGACCTCGGTGAGGGTTGGATGAACAGGACCCTGTGGTAGTAGAGGTCGTTGCCGTTGGATGAACAGGACCCTGATCGAGAGGAGGCTACCACACACCCGAGCCTGTTGGGGCTGGATGAACAGGACCCCATGGAGAGCTGGTTGAATAGGACCCCGTGGAGGGCTAGTTGAACAGGACCCCGTGTGTAGGGCTGGTTGAATAGTAGCCAGTGGAGGCTGGATGAACAGGACCCCCATGGTCAACCGTAGCAGGTGGAGGCTGGAGCAAGTCGATGGTGGATGAACAGTAGCCCGTGGAGGCTCAAGCGAGGCACTAGACGATGGATGAACAGTAGCCCGTGGAGTCCCATTTTGCGGTACGCCACACCCCTCCCGATGAACAAGACCCCCGTTTCGACCGTAGGCGCTCCAAAACAAGTATGTTTCCTCTGTTTTGCGGTACACGACACCTCTCTCGATGAACAACACACAATTTCGACTGTAGGAGCTCGAACACAAGTCTGTTTCCTCTGTTTTGCGGTACGCCAGACCTTCCCGATGAATAGGACCCCGTTTTGACCGTACGCGGTCGAACAGAAGGTCATTTTCCTTTGTTTTGCGATACGCCATACCCCATTTCGGCTGTTCCGTCCAAGCTAGTTGGCTCCCGTTGAACAAGACCCATTCCGACCCAGTCTGTTGCCTCCCAATGAACAGGACACGTTCCGATCCAGTCACTTGGCTCCCGGTGAACACGACGTTGTTTCCTCCATTCCGACCCAGTCGGTTACCTGCCGATGAATAGGAAAACTCCGATGCCGTTCGTTGCATCTCCATGTACGCGAGCCCTGGCCATCCGTATGCGTGAATACGCGTTTTGAGACCCCCGCTCGTATGTACGTATGTGGCCATATTTTTTGGCGTGTGGTTGTATGTACGTGTACACGGTTTAGACGAGACAGCCTGAACTGCTATGTGAGGGCTCTACTATAACATGTGCCACGGTTCATCATTGAAGAGCGACCGATCGACCAGTATGTACGCACACATTCGTGACAAGACAGACAATGTTACGTACGCTTCGACCGGGTGGGTCCCAGCTGTCAGGGAGGATAACGACGCACTTCCTTGCATGCGAAGATATATCTGCTGGGTCCCAGCCGTCAAGGGAAATCATTTTTTGCCTGTAATAAGGATGCACTTCCTTGCGTCCGAATATGTAGCTGGTGGGTCCCAGCTGTCAAGGGGATAAAACATTAATTTTCACGGTAAAAAGGATGCAGTTGCATGCATGCATCCATGGGTATGGTGCGTCCCCACTGTCAGCCTCTCATGTACAGTCATCTTCCGATGACTCTCGTTTGTTGACCATGTTGACCACACAGTGCCGAGCGCACCAAGGCCGGTGGATGAGGGTGAGGCCCCAGACTGGAGCGACCCGGAGATTGGGAAGACGTGGCAGTGGAGTCGCAGATGCAGAGGAGTGGGAAACTTGACTGGATCGGGTGTGCGGCGGCACTGCCACCCACGGGAGACAGGAGCAAGGACAGAGGTTGAAGAAGCAACACGACTCTTGGATTAACATCCAACGGTCCAGCTGCTAGAATCATTTGTTGATTAAGTTGACAAAGCCCTGCCTACACGTCAGCTTAGTAGGCCCACAAGTCAGCCACCAAATCTGCCGGGTCCCAGCTATCATCGGGAGGAATAGTTTTTTTCACATATCAAGGACGCAGTTCCTTCCGTGCGAAGATACAACCGGTGGGTCCCTGCTGTCAGGGGGAGGAAACATTTTTTTTCAGCTTAATAAGGAGGAACTTTCCTTGCGTGCGACCATGGACCTCATGGGTCCCAGCTGTCAGGCTCTCCACGTACAATCCTCTTCTGATGACTCTCGTTTATTGACCATGCCGTGCCAAGCGCAGCAAGGCGGTGGACGACGGCGAGGCCCCGGGCGGGAACGACCCGGAGATGGGAAGACGCGGCAGTGGAGTCGCAGATTGGGAGGAGTACAAGGGCTATAACTGGTTCTCGTGCGGCGTGGGCCTGTAGTCGGTGGGGAATAACAGGAGGTGTGGAGTGGAGGGATAGCCTGGCCGGCGGTGGGGTAGCACTTCGCAGCGATGGGTGCTAAGCAGAGCCACTAGCCGCTGAAGGCCAGAGCAGGCGGTCCCGACAACGATGGAGGAAGAAGATGAGAGATTGAAGGTGCATGCCGGCCGTTTGATATAAATCCAATGGTTGTGGATGTCAGAATCATTTGTTGACTAAATTGACAACGCCTTGCGTAGGCTTCGACCTATTGGCCCACATGTCAGCCTGCAATAATGTGGAATATATTTAGCCCATGTTTTCTAGAATTTACAGTCCATTTGCTGGGCTGGGTGAACAAATAATTTCACGTCAATGCGTCCCATTTAATATTTTCTAAGAAATCCCAGTCCATAAGCACTTTCTTGAAATACACAAATTAGCTGGGGTTGTTCTATATTTTATGTTAGGTTAGAAGGAGCAATTAATATCAAAACGTAAACCAGAGTGACACATTATATATATATATATATAATTAACAAATTAGCGAGTTATTTCTCAAAAGAAAAATGAGCGCGTTATTATTACATTGGTCCTTAAAATATTCGCAAGCTTTTGTACGCAATCACTAGGATTTTCCTTGCATATGAGTCAAAAACAACCAGGATTTTCCTTACCAACTTCTGTAAACATTTACTTTTATAAGTTAATAAGACGTGGGATGTTTCTATAATGTATATATAAGTCGAATATATTATAATAGTAATAATATAAATATATATAATGTGGTTAGAAGTGAAAACATAAATTGGACACTGCATTATTATTCTTATATATAAATAAATAGAACAGAGGTCTGCGTTTTATTAAAAAATACATTGGGCCGCCGATGTCTAAGAAAAAGTAAAACCTACACTAGGAGGCCCATAGGCCGCTATGTACGTGATGGACTTGAAAAAATAAGCTGAAACCACTGTCACAGTATGTCGTGGGATACGCATGTTAAAAAACAAAACCTAGGCCTAGCTGATACTTGTTCGCCGTCTGGAAAAAAATGATACCAGCTAGATCGTCGATACCCCTTTCCCGCTGTCAGTGTCAAAACCGGCGGATCTCGGGTAGGGGGTCCCGAACTATGCGTCTAAGGTGGATGGTAACAGGAGGCAAGGGACACGATGTTTACCCAGGTTCAGGCCCTCTCTATGGAGGTAATACCCAACTTCCTGCTTGATTGATCTTGATGAACATGAGTATTACAAGAGTTGATCTACCATGAGATCGTAGAGGCTAAACCCTAGAAGCTAGCCTATGGTATGATTGTTGTATATCTCTATCGACTAGCCTGGCCTCGGTTTATATAATGCACCAGAGGCTTAGGATAACAAGAGTCCTAGCCGAATACTCCTGTGGGGGAGGAGTCCTTGTCTTGATTGCCAAGTCTTGTGGAATCTTCCTTGTATGCGGCAGCTGTCCGGACTGGCCCATGAGTATACGGCAATAGGGGTCCTCGGCCCAATCCAACTGTTCGGGAGACGACATGGTGAGTACTCCCTAGTCCAGGACACCGTCAGTAGCCCCCTGAACCGGTCTTCAAGTTAGGGACGCTCCTCGATTCTTCCGAACTGTTCTTCATCTTCGGTCGTCGGTCTTGAAAACTGCTCAACAAATCTTCTCGTCTTCGATCTTGAGGATCACCGAAGTGCATCCGAAGAGTTTACACGTTGGGTATCTGAGGAGCCCCTTTAAGTTTCCGGCCTTTATCAATGCCTTGTTATTTTTACGCCACGCCTCAGGTTTGAAGTTGTTCCCGGGAGGCAGTGTCCTCTTGCGTCCGATTTCCAATGCTGAACTACATTCGAGGTATCTTTTGCAGCCGACCACCAACGTCGGACTGTGTCCAAGCTCCAACGCCGGACTGTATCCGCGCTCCAACGTCGGACTATATCCGAGGTGTCATAGATCACCTTGGTTCAAAAAAGTTGAAGGAGTTTAGCCGAGCTTAATGCCGGAAATGCCCTCTATGGAGCTTAGCCGCTAGCGCCGAGCTTTATGCCGGATCGCTTCCAAGGTGGTGCACCACCCACGATATGGGCTGATTTTTTGTGAATATTTTTAACTGGTGCAGTTTATTCTTTGCCGAAGTATATCCAGTAGCCCTCAAGGTGTGTATCAGTCTAAAACCCGAGATGCACCTGAAGGCAAGCATAAAACCGTTGTTCCCAGTAGCCCCTGAGACTCAGGTCGATGCGCGAAATCGGCCTGAGGATCAATTCCTAGCTCGGCAGCATACATAGGAATAAAAACGCAGTGTAATATATTAGAGATAATAGTGATCAGCGAACGGGCCCCTGAGAGAGGGTCGTGAGAAGTCGCCGTGGTATATAGCTTGATGCAGATAGGTCCAGATGGTACTTATTGCTGCCCGAAGACGCGCTTCCCATAGTTCGATCACGCCGAACACTGAGCCCTTTGAATTTTCTACATTGAATAGGCAATGCAGTAGCCCCTGAGACACTGGTCGGGTGGCAACACCAGATCAGGGGATCGATGTGCCCCTTTAATATTTGTAAATAATGAGCACGAAGCCCAAGAGTCATGAGCCTTAATGTGGGCATGGGTGGCCGAATTAAGGATCGATATCCAGAGTAAAATCACAGATTATTTGTAATGATTCTATGTATCCAAGTACTTTACATCATTATTTTGACTCCATTATGACCGTTTATCAGTTGAAAGTGGCCCATTGTTGGCTTCTACCCCTTGGTAGATACTACGCAGGGTGTTTCCATACTAACAAAACAACCCTTAGCCGACGTCTCGGTGCCCGAAGGCGGTTGTGTTAGCAGAAACGTGGCAATCACATATGCGGGCTTTAAAACTTTCACTTAGTCATAGGAGCTTTATACTGGGGAAGCTAGCTATGATCCCCCGGTTAGTGTTCGGCGACAGCCGAGGTCTAGCCGTAAACACTTCAGCCAATGTTATGAACGGCCCGTCATTTAACATAGTCATCGGATCGCTGACCAGTTTACGCCTATTGTGACAGTCAGTTTTCGGCTTTCTCCATCGAGGTGCTTGACCATGCGGTGGAAGCACAATCGCAGTGGTTCTCCCTTGGCACACCTAGTCGAAGAAAGCGGAACGTAGGAGGCAAGCACAGGAGCCGGGCAACCCAACTATTGACCGAAGACACAATTCGAAACCGATGCATATATAGCAATATCTGAGAATGTTTTTGCCGAATCCCTAAAGGTGTCCGGCGTTGCACTGCGAGACTAATGCTGGAAACACACAAATAGTTTAAAAGTGCCATAGGCTTGAAAAGCCAAAAAACTTATTCAAAAGTTTAATGTCCGAACTAGATCAAGTTTTCGGTGCCAAATCAAGAATTGGTCTTCGAGAAAAAAAGGTGTTTCTGTCGTGCTTTAACATGACACATCCTATCTCGAGACTTCAAGCGGGTCAGCCTATGGCTTAAACCACCTATCCCGAAGGCGGAGTACTTCTCGTTAGGCCAGTTTAGCAAACTTTAGCGGCTTTGAGAGAGAAATTAGGCGCCCCGGCTATTCACCACACACTCGCGTCGAAAAAAGGAGTGATAGAAAAAAGACTTTGCAACGACTAAGAAGAAGAACACTTATTATAAAACAGCTCACATAAATTTAAGAGCCCCCAAGTGACTTGGGTAAAAGAATGATTGTATGTACCAAAGTACTTATATCATATCTATGTTCACCCGAACTTTAAACGCGTCTTAACCAACCGTCGGCTTCTCCCTCTTAGGTCAAGGACCGAAAAGTGTTATGTACTCCACCTGTCGAGAATATCGACGGTGTTTCCGATAACCAGGCAATCAGGTCATAAGGTCAGAATGCATAAAGCGCCGTCAGGAACTTATGCTATATTACTGATAAAGTGTAAGAAGCATCTTCTAAGAAAATAGTACCCCCACCGATACCTTTCTTCGGTGCTCATTGTTAATATGAGACTTGTGCAATAGATTTTTTTTACTCGTGAGTTCTTTTGTGTGCCGACCATAATTGAAAACAGTAAGAGCGCTAGCTTTCAGCTTCACCCAGTCTGAGGTCTGGCTCGGGTGACCCGATCGTGACAATCGCAGAGGTGCTCCCTTTAATCCCTAGCCGAACAATCGGGAACGTAGGGGTAAACACGGGAGCAAGGCAACCTAGCTTGCAAATCACTTAGGTCAATATGGTGCATATTGTGGCGTAATACACAAACAAGGAACGAAGCCATACAAGTATACATATGCAAGAGGAAAAGCTCCAGCAAGGGAGCCCCCATGTAAACGGGGTATTTGAATTGGCGTGTCACAAACAAAGTTTGGACAAGGAAATTTTTTACAAGCAACTTTTTTCCAAAAAAAGTGTAATGCTTGGTCGAACCGAACATAAATTAAAAATTTAAAACTTTGAGCATGAAGGCAACTTAGCAGGTTAATGTGTTCAGTATTGATGACGCGGTCCAAGCTTGATGCGAGACAAGGTTCCATCCCCCAAGCCGGTCCCGAGGTGGCGGAGCAAAGAGCTCGGCACTCCGAAGTGGTGACATAGCACGGTCGATGCAGGCCGGCAGAGTGATGCCGAAGTCCCCGACATTGGGTAATAAAGTGTTGACAAAGCCCCCCGTCCAGCCGAGGTGACGCCAAAGGATATAGTCCGGCTGGACCATTTTCCTGTGCACAAAAAATAGTGCAGACCGGGGATAATAGTAATAATAAAAAAATGTTGCATAATAAATAATTTATGCAAAGTGAGTAATAAAAGAAATATGGCCTGGCGCCGAAGTCAATGTTGATGCATGGCGTCAACGTGGTGCAGTAAAGGCGTGGCAAAGCCTAAATTCACAGGTCGGCCCGAGTTCCGGATGCGGCGTTCGCCGGACTATGTACGGAAACTGACCGAACCACCATGCGACTGTCGATAATGCGGCCACCATTTGATAGAACTGTGTCCATATGATGGACAAACCAAAGTAATAATTCCTTGGGAAGAATGAGCCCAAACAACCGAAAAATACTAGGATTAATAGCACCTGGTTTATTTGTTGTAGCAATCCGAAGGAAGGTGATTCCCAAAATTGGGACTCGATCCGCACACACATTGCCTGATGGGCGATAAAGAGACGGCATGGCAATGCTGGCAAAGGTTGGCTTGCCGAGGCAAAGCCCTCGGTCCAGTTAATCATGACGAAGCTGGTCGGCTGGTGACGCCAAAGTCACCGGAGTAGGTTGATGAAGAGATGATGAATCCCCCGGTCCAGCCGAGATGTCGAAGCCTCGATGTCAGTCGATGAGTCGAAGTAGGTCGGCGTGATGGACACCGGCTTGAAGGAGCAATAGTGCGGCCCTGCCGATGCAGGTCGTGACGTGGTCCATGCCGGCTTGATGAAGTGACCGTGCGGCGATGCCGGTGTGCCCGCTCCGTGTAATCCGTGGGGCGGCGATGCTGGTGATGATTTATGCTTTGTGATGCCGAACTCTTGTTCGGCTTGCCGAGATGATGATCCAAAGAAGTTGAGCTCGGCTCAACAAAGTGACGACGTGTCTAGCGCAGGTCGGCAGCCGTGGAGCAATATTGCCGGACTGGTTTGACACCAGCATGATGTTGAGGATCATGTTCAAAGGATTTTAAAGTAAGTGGGATGTGTTCGGGAACAAAACACAATACCCCATACAAAACTTCCTTCAAAAAGGATGTCCGAAATCCCGTTCAGAAAAAAGACGAACTCGGGTCGGATTCGTTTTCGCGCAGAAAACAGATCCGAAAACTAATGCACTAATTGGAAGGTTCCCGGAGTTTGGACGGTCGGATCGAGCTGAAATTTTGATGGGTGGTAGATATAGGAATTCCGCAGCCGATCAACGGTTGGATCTTCCAAAGGACGTCCGAGCTAGAAGCTGGACACCACGCCCTAAACTCATCCAGATTCTCGTCCAGATTTAACAGGGCTCCGATATATCGCGGATTGCCAGAGATTCCTCCATCGGAACTCGACGAAATTTTCCAGGGTTGTTGTAGACTCAATTCCGCACAATTACACTGAAGCAATCGTTAAAACGACACTTGAGGAGGCGGCGGTGGCGGACACAAGTTCCTGTCCAGAAAAACAGCACGGTCGCCCGAGGGCAATGTTGACGTTGAGCCCCCGGGCTCCCTGGATGATTCCTCAGAGTTGATGTTGACCTATCTTGATAGAGATCAGAGTTGATGTTGATGAAGGCCCTCATACGAACATGACGATCAGAGGTAGGGCGCAGTCCTTGGTCGAACTAAGGTGACCAGTCGAGCTGGTGATGAGGATGCCGAAGTCGAAGTTGATCTGCAGGCGAGCCATCGACCTTTTGCCGAACACACAGCGAAACTCTCAATGAAAGCACCAATGTCGGTGTCAAAACCGGCGGATCTCGGGTAGCGGGTCCCCAACTGTGCGTCTAAGGTGGATGGTGACAGGAGGCAAGGGACACGATGTTTACCCAGGTTCGGGCCCTCTTTATGGAGGTAATACCCTACTTCCTCCTTGATTGATCTTGATGAATATGAGTATTATAAGAGTTGATCTACCACGAGATCATAGAGGCTAAACCCTAGAAGCTAGCCTATGGTATGATTGTTGTATATCTCTATCAACTAGCCTAGCCACGGTTTATATAATGCACCAGAGGCCTAGGATAACAAGAGTCCCTAACCGAATCTGTTGGTGGGGAGGAGTCCTTGTCTTGATCGCCAAGTCTTGTGAAATCTTCCTTGTATGCGGCAGTTGTCCAGACTAGCCCATGAGTATACGGCCATGGGGGTCCTCGGCCCAATCCAACTGATCGAGAGACAACCTGGTGAGTACCCCCTAGTCCAGGACACCGTCACCCGCAAAAAAAAAAGATCCCCGATTCCCTTGAAAAACGAAGCTCCCCAATGACAGTCATCGTTGGAAATTTATTTCGTTTATTGACTAGGTTGACGAACCCATGGGCCCCAATGTCAGTATAAAATTAGGAGGGAGCTTTTTTTCCAATGAGGCACTTGCTTGTGTATGGCTTGGACCTGGTGGGTCCCCATTGTCAGCCTCTCAACGTACAGTTCTCTCCAGATTCCTCTCGTTTGTTGAGCATGTTGACAGTGGCATACGGCGGCGCCACGGCGTGTGCACACGGACGGGAAAGAACCGAGCTGGGGAAGACGCCTTCATTCTTTCGAACATACCGCAATAGCCCGATGGCTGAAGACCTCTAACCCAAAAGTTGTACTGCCCGGGTTCGATTCCAACTGGTGAAGTTGAAAAATATCTAACACTTGCCAAAATTTCGTTCGTAGTTTGCCTAGTTTTCCGCACACTCAACATTGTCTTGCCATTTTGAAAATAGCATATCTTTTTGACTTTGCATCATATGAAGATGTCCTATACATGAATGTTTATCAGCATGTGTTAACTTGTTGTTAGTTCCATATTTACCATGAATAAAATTTCCAACATTTTATTACCCATGTTTCACAAGTTCATGTTGATTTAAATGCTCTGCCTCTCAAACATGCAGTTTCTTATCTGAAAATCAATTGGACAAGCTGCCATCACCGGTGTTGGATTAGATGTTGCGCTTCTTCAATCCCCCGGAAGCGCGAGGGGGAAATAAGATTATGTCCCGTGCTGCCGGTTGGGGAATGGAGCGAACTAGATTAAAGAGGGGGCCGGCGGCGCGACTGAAGAAGCACATCAAACGCAATTTTTTTCCAGTGGATGGCTCTTGATGGTGTTTTTTTACTTGCCTCTGCACCATACAACTTGTATTTTTAGCCTCCCAATCCATGGTGGACCAGCAACCCGTTTGCTGGGCGGGCCAACCTACAGAAAGCAGCACTTGATTTTTCATCAAGGCCCAAAAAACAACGCAATAATATGTTTGTTTTGAGGCCGAAAACGTTATGGCAGGGGTTGAGCAGGGGAGGGGGGAAGACAGAGCAAAAAGATAAAAAAGAGCCGATGCGTCATTGCTACCCTAATAAGCAGGTGCAATTCTTCTCGGGAAGAAGGTGTGCTATTGACACCCACACGTCACAATCCCATAGTAGAAATTCTAACAAGTTCACACACAAGTACAACAAAAATGGGTAAACATTCGTATCAAACTCAGGTTCACAGGACACGTTCATATTCATAGACAACATTCAGAATCAACAACTCAAAAGATCCGTATATACACAAGTTCAACATGTCTATGCATCCAAATGATTGATAGATCACAAGACAATAGATAATTCACAAAAAGATTCAGATATACACATGTTCAGTATGTTTATTCATCCAAATGATTGAGATCACAGCCAATATCATCCACGGGCAAACTTTAATTACCTAGGGTACAGACTGTTAAATGGTGTTCACTCGGTGGTACTTCTTGCTAAAATTAATGCTTGTACGAGTAAATTTTTTAGTACATAAGAGGCAACATAGACAATCTAAACTTTGCTTATAGGTTTATCCTCGAGACAGTGGCCTCGATGCCAAGGGAGGTTTGAGAAACTTGGCCACTACTTACATCCAACTAGCTTACTAGCTCATCTTGGTCCTGTAGCTCACCAAAATTCTACATTGCAGACAAGAAAGGAGGCGGTCGATAAAATGAACCACCCAATTTTTTTGTGCGGTTCAATTGAAATGGAGCATCCCTGGCGTGCAGACTGATTAAGTGCTAGAGGAATATACGCGTCAACCAACTTATCCGCAATCTTTAGACTCCATGCCATACAGTTCGCTACCATATGTGCCGATAACAAAAAGGCACAAGTTGGGACCAAAGACTAGACTTTGTTTTTCTGGGCTATGTGCCAAGTAATAATTTTGGCGTTCACTCTCCTACGAACGAAATATTTCGAGTTTGACAACTGGTTGACGCCGGTTGATACTCAAATGAATATATGCACTTCTTCTTGTCAACATCGATGCTTGTCTGAGTGAACTTTGGAGTACATAGCAGTAGCATAAGTATCTGTCCATCTGTACTTTTTGTGCAGTTCTACTGAACTCGCCAATGTAATGATTTGCCTACGAGTTCAGGATCCAAGTTACTCCTTTATGAAATCGGCAAACAGTAGAACGACACAAAATTACCAATACATATGACAAGCACAATAATCAGGATAAAGACCGATACCAACCTGTGTGAGGTAGCATATCAATTACTATTTCTGTTGACTGGAAGCCGAGATTAGCGACTGACAGGAAAGGAAGGATGTAGTCGAGGCAATGAAGCACCCAAAGTTTTCGTGCAGTTCCACCAAAATCGAGCATCCCTGTTGGCACATATATTAAGAGAGTGAGATTACTGTAATAGTGGGACTAGTTGATGATACATACACTAACAATTAGAAGGACCCTCATTATCTTAATGGGTAAAGTTAACAACATCGTAGTCTTTCTTAAAGAGAGGTATCAGTGCCTATTAGCTCAACACTCAAAGCATTGAGTTGCCAAACTTTAACGTAGGAGTTTCTCATAGGTGGCAAAACTTTAACGTGCAAAGATAAAGGAGTTTCTCATGACAGTAGCGACACTGTAGCATGATACAAATAGAAATGATCGCAAACTAATATGGATGAAGGCCTTAGGCCGGTACCAACCTGAGCAAAAAAGCTTATTCAAGTAGTCCCACAAGAGATGATAAAGCACTCACTTGAATCACTCAATAGTATATATTTTTGTGCACTTCAAATGTATGGTTGACATCAGTCTTGTTTACCATTGGTGAGATTATATCAAAAGATTGTCAAGAACTTCCAGCAGAGTTAAAGCACTGGCTGGGATACAGTTCATTGTATTCTCTTGTGCAGTTCCACTAAAATGTACGATTGGCACAACATGATCCCTGATTTGCACAAGTAGGAACAAGGTGAAACCTTCATTATCTTAGCGAGAAAGGATAGAAAGACATTAGCATATTACTTTACCAGTAGCATCAAATTCATGATGGACAATACGCAAAACATTGCCTCACTAAACCAATGGCAATAAATTGACATGCAAAGCAATAGCATTATTATGTCATGACACTACCAAGATTCCCTCCCTGCTCCACCACATGATTCACCTCCATAGACACACATACACACGTACATGATTCAGCATAGGGTTCTACTAATTTTTTTAACTCTGATAGGAAAATTAGGCAGCAATAAATTAGTGCTACTTAAGTACTCCTAATTAATTAAGTGACCTTGCAGGAGAGACAACAGAAGTGGAAGGGCTCCTGGATGATCATCTCACATATAAGGGAGACATTGTCGGAGCCCTTGAATGGCCTCGACTGAGGCCTTGGCTTCAGCAAGATCACCTTAGCACTGTTGATCGTGTAGAGCTGGGTCGCACATGCATCCAGAATACAGTTAATTAGTATAATGTGTCATCAAGCCAAGCACTACTCTACTGTATTTCTCTATCTATTTCTACTCTGCTCTTATAAAAACTGAGTTGGTGATGATGGTGTGCCTGCCATCATGCAATATAGGCCGTCCGATTTATATCTGACGGATAGGAAGGAAACTATGGCAATTTTACAAAAAGATACCCACACCCCTCTCCACATTTGCAAATAAGGCCTTCCCTCGTTCATCCTTTTCTCTCACAAGATAAACTACTCATACAAATGCATCTTGATGTTACGTGCAACGCACGGGCATCTTACTAGTCTTCCTAGTAAATTAAGACTAGTAGCAACACAGCAAAACAATACCCCTAGCAATATGTCAGGATAACATAGGATGGTACCATCATGTGATCTACTTCATTTCCTCCTCCTCCTCCTCCTCCTCCTCCTCCTCCTCCTTCTTCTTATTCTTCTTCTTCTTCTTTGTATTCTTCTCCATGCTCTGTTTCTCTTTCTCCTCACGAGTTGGTGAAAGCAAGTACATGCTTGGCCTTCTATTTTAGAATTGGTTTTGTCAGTGAGGGAGTACAAGTGTACTAGTAAACAATAGCTTTATTTTCTCATGGCAGTCGCAAAATAGAAGTGAACACATGCATTAAATATCATTCTTACCTAAAGGAATGTTATGGTGCTAATATGGAGGATGAAGATTGGAACACAGATCTCCTTTTGTGCAGTTCCACCGAAATGAACTAACGGTTCCATTCTGACATTCCAGTTAAACAGCACAAAAGTCACTTCTTTTAAGAAGTGTTTTGTGCAGTGCACCAAAAGGTTGCACTAGCAACGAGGTGAAATGGATATCCCTGTTTGCACAAAAACCTACACATGAAACAGTTAGAGTCTCAAACAATTACTGGCAAAAACAATTGGTTAAACTTGTCATGGCGTATAATAGTGGCATGGCTTCATTTTACCAGGGACGTTAGATTAAGAACAGCTAAATATTTTCTATAAGGGCATGGGACAGTAGGGGCACCAGCAGTCCAGCACCATGTACCAAAACCGCGGCATAAAGTGGTGATTCAGAGTTTGTTGCCTCGAGAAACAAACATCCAAGAAACATATCTAGGTTGGTCCCATTTTTTGTTCACACTAGCCACCTACTCCTACGTGTGGATAGAAAATCTAGTCCTAGTCATACCACTGTGTACAATATTCCCCTATATTTTCCTTTTCGACCAAGAGACCGGTTGGATGACCAGTTTGTACTACTTTCACCCCCTTTATTTCTTGTTTGTATCAAGTCTGACATACATACTAAATTTCCCCCCTTTATTTCTTGTTTGAACCAAGTACAAGAGTCGAATCCATGAAGAAGCTTTACCTCTAACAATAGAAAAATAATTAGGTGACGCTGGACCATCCGATTGAGCCTAGCTATGAGGGGGGCTGAGAGGTAGAAAATGATGCACATGCAACGACATAGCGAGATGGGGAAGTAGAGCTAGGCCGGTTTCGAAGGAAGATATACCTGAAGATCATTGGGATGTGGATAGGTGGGCGGTGGGAGGCCAGATCCGCCCACACTAGGGCAGCGACGAAGGGATCGGAGGACCTCCCGCGCCGGCACTCAGCTAGATATAACGGTGCGGCCGGAAGTGGGCCTCCTCCCTCGCTATCGACGATGGCCTAAACGCTGCCCCTCCTCCCCTTCACCGGCGGAGGGGAATATGTCCAAATCTGTAACCGACGGTGAGGATAGAAAGAGAGTGTTACCACCGCTATCTTCTTTAGATCTGGAGAGGATGAGAGTGTGTGAATAGAGCAACCCTAGCAAGCAAGTGCGGAGGCTCCGTCCTATGTATATGTGTATAGTGGGGTAGTTTTCTTTTTTCACTCCATCAAAACAACGTTTAAAATTGTGTACGTGTCAGGTCGTCGTTTTTTTGAGTTGTTGATTGTTTTTTGAGATAGCTACCTGCTTATTCCAAGTGGTGCTACAGTATGCCAGGGCCCACTTTGTATCGTTCAAGTATGGTACTAGACCCTCCATTAAGTGAACAATCACCGCCTCATAAAAATTGTGAACCAGCCCATGGCTAAAATTATCGGAAATGTGGGCTGCACCAACATGCATTATTATTTATATTTTCTATGTGGGAGTATCCTTAAAACAAAATGTGAGAGTACAATCTTTATTGGGCCCCTTTGTAATTTGTGCTAAATTTTGACCAAATATTTAACTGACAAAATGTTGGTGCATGTTAACAAAAATTATATTCTTGGACTCGTATTTGAACATAGTTTTCAATGATGTAATTTTTTGTGACATGCATGAACATTTGGTTAGTTAAATTTATAGCCAAAATTTGGCACAGATTGTCATATGGACCAATAAACCAGGACATAGCTCCTCGTCTGTCGTCCAAACTACTACTGTATATGACTAGCCGCTCTATTACATGCGGGACATAAAGCATCCGGGCCTGCGTGCCATCCACCAAATCACATCGAGGTGTTATAGTCGAGACTCACCAGTCACCCCAGTGTGGCCGTCATGACCCGTCATATCACAAAACCCACACCTTTACTAGTAGTGGTAAAGTGGCCTCAAAGTTAGACTGGATGAAGCAACCATCATTTCACTGGAACGCTCATTGAAGCCCTTAAAGAAAACCTTACTGCAGGCTACTCACTTCAGCCATTTTTCTTCTGTACCGTCGAAGGAAAGGTGGGAGAATCAGTGATGCTACTATGTTTTCATTCCAAGAACTTTCTTTTTGCGAAGCATCGACCGATTCTCACAGCCTATTCTTTTCCCGTTTTCATTGCGACTGTGGTTTCCTTTCGATTGCTTTTTGTTTGTCTGTTTATTGATGGATCTTGGAGGACTAGCCAAAGAGTTGCCGGCGGACAACCCACTCGAGACAGAGATCTCCAGGAAGCAAGCACAGACCAAGAAGTTTTCCATGTTGGCGGGCCAACCAATGGAGACGAAGAACTCCAAGAAACAAGCACTAGCCAAAGAGTTGATGGCGTTGGCACCTCAAAGAAAGCTGGAAGAATAAATAGGGCTGTGACATGCCTACCCCAGAAACTCTAATGGCCTCCTATGAGAGTCTCAAGGCCGAGTTTGAGGAGATAGTCTCCGTTGAGAAGCAGTATTTCCCTGGGAGGCGATGGCCCCCACCAAGGAGATGGCCCCCGGAGGGATGGAATCCCCCGGTGAGCTGCACAAGGTAAGAAAATGGCTTACCATAGTTGTGGTTTTTGATTATTTGCAATGTGCTTGCTAATATGTTAGGGTCGTGCAGGTGTTGGTCGACGTCCTTGATGATTTCGATGTCACAGTCCGTCCTATGGACAACGCCCTAGAGATCGTTTTCGACGTCGCGGTCCATCCTGCGGACATCGCCCCGGAGATGGATTCCGATGCTACTGTCCGTCCTGTGGACATCACCCCGGAGATCGATTCCGATGTCGCGGTCCGTCCTATGGACATCGTCCCAGAGATTGATTCCCATGCCCTGTTCGTGTTGTGGTCATTGCCCGAGAGATCGATGATAAGCAATAGTTGTTCGCGCTAATCCTTCAAGGTAGTTTGCATTGTGTTTAATTACCAGAACGATGCGTGTTATCAAACCATCTTAGGGCTAGTGCATTGTATTGTGTGGGCGGTACATGCTACTTTTGTTTGATAGTGAATCATGTGAGCCCTCTCTAAGTTATGGAAACACATGTATCCTCACCAACTTTTGATGTAATATATGGCATGCTTAGATGTAAGTTTGAACTGTTTATCATATCAGCAGTACTTGTTTGATGATTCTGGGTGTTAGTAGGCTAGCTAATGTGGGAGCTATAGTACTTGCAAACACTCACCAAAGAGAAACGTTAGGGCTGATGAGCTCATGGTACGCTTATAGGTCTGATCTATCGTCGATCGACCAATAGCCCAAGCTCTTAAAATTGTAGTCTTAGCGATCGATTAGACAATAGTCCACAATTATACATTAATTCACATTAAACTCAAAGAGTTGGTTCATGCATACATTCACATTAATAGCCAGCAAAATAGGCACGTACTTGTAACATGCATGAATGTGTAATTTTTTTGTTGGAAGCATGAATGTGTAGTGACGTTGTACTTTCAGAGTGGCTACAGAGAGTGTGTACGTGTGCTAGAGGGGTTGTGGGATGGAGAGAGATCTAGAGAGAGAAAGACCCTCCGGCCTCCTTTGGTTTGTAGGAATTTTGTAGGAACTCTATAGGATAGGATTTGCAAAGGAAAAATTATTTTGAAGCCCGTTGGTTTATAGGAATAGATTCCTATTCCTATGTAGGATAGGAATCAATCCTTCATATTTTGGAGGAAAAAATTAGCCTAGACTCAATGGAAAAATTCCTATCCTATGCACCAAATAACATCTCTTTCTCTATAGGAATTGAGATGCATGTCATCTCACTTCCTATGATTTTCCTACTCTTATAAAATTCCTATCCTATGAACCAAATGAGGCCTCCATTTCTTTCTACTCCTAAGAGTTAGATTGATAAAAGGATATTTTTTGAGAACACAAAATCATAGCAGTACAGAGACGTACAAATCCTAGGCGGGCTATTTTGGCCTAGTGGGTTTCAGTGATATGATGTGCTACAGTGCCATCCAGTCTTCACGTGTGGTAGCAGTATTGCGGGTACAGTAAGTTTTCTTGAAGAAGCGGAATTCAACGAAGTCATGATGGTTCCTTCGTCCGACCAACTTACAGTGGGAAAGGTTGGGCCTGCACTACGACCAGGGTGGGCCAGGATAATTTTGTGCATGACAAGTGGACCAGGATGGTCGACGTCCCACATGTCGGCGAATGAAAGTATTATTTCCAATATCGAGGCCGAGCAACGAGTATTCATTGTTTTTTTATGAAAGCTATTGTCTCCACTGTTACAACGGAGGAGTGTGAAACACGGTAGCCCAGTGAACTTGGCATGTGCACAACTCCCTCCTTCCTCATGTACCATAGTGTTGACTATAAGGTTGGATATAAGGTTGCAACTTTTTCCCACTTTCTCTCTATCTATTTCCTCTCAAATGTTTTTACCTTCTTTTTTAGACACAATTGTTTTTTTATACCTCTTTTTTTAGAATTAGGTTTTTATACCTAGGAGCACGTGTAGAGACGGGCTCTTGCAGAGGCCACTCCTTGACTTTGTCAATGCCTCTTTCTCCTCCACATAAGCGGGCTTATAGCCTAGTATTGTACTTGCTATGAATGCAGGCAGCTGGCGTCTGAGGGGGAGCACGCGCGGGAAGGGGAAGGGGTTTTCTGGTGGGCCAGGGCGGTAAGAAGCGGGCTTGGAAGCGGTCCAGACTCCTGCATGGCCCACCTCACATTATCACCATATTTCTTGGAGTCCGTGCACAGCGGGCATGCGATCTCTTCTCCCTCCCCCATCTCTCTCTTCTCCGCCGACACCCGCCGAGCGATTAGATTTCGGCAATCCACAGTTTATTCAATTGCAGTACCACATGTCAGTGAAAATGCAAGACAACGCGTGTCCCCTCTGGTGAGCGGCATGCCATGCGAATACAACAGGCATGCTTTAAGTGTGACACCCAATCGATCGATAGAAATCCAGAATAAAATGACGAGGGCGGGGCTTTCCCGCGCATTAGGCAGGATAGTTATGCCTAGTGGGTTTGAGTGATATGACGTGCTACAGTGCCGTCCACTTGCTCCATTTTTATGTAAGCAAGCATCTCCACTCTTACGTGGGAGGAGTGCGAAATATGGCGGATCTGATTTTGATCGAGGGGTAACTATTCCCTGTGAAATAATGGAGCACTATTAGCAATTATAGTATGATAGTTAGAGAATCTCCAGCGCTGACCCACAAATTTACACCGGCATCTGTCCGAGGACACTGATGCCAGAGGATGCCATCCAATGCTACCCGCATACCTTTCGACAACTATATGAGCTAACCGGACGAAATTCGTGCAAACAAAGGAAATTTCAAATTAAACGGATGAAATACATAACATTTCGAAAACTTTTCCTATAAACTGGACGAAATTCATTACATATTTCGCACAAACTGTACTAAAACCTACTGTAAACCTAATCTAAATTGTCGCTGGCGCCCGACCACCATGTATGGCCATGAGCCTCGAGAACCGACGCTCCGGCTAGTGCCTTTGCCTCCTCATTCGCCTTGTCTTTGTCCACCTCCGCCTCGATAACCTCCTCCTCCGGAGCACAAGTGTAATGCCCCGGATTCGATGCGCCAGGTGTCTGCCAGTTATTCGTCGTCTTTGCCATGTCATGTGCTTGCGTGTTGCACTTTGCCATGTCATCATCTGCATTTCATATCATGCCATCATGTGTATTTCATTTTGCATATGTGTTTGTCTCATGCATCCGAGCATTTTCCCCGTTGTCCGTTTTCCAATCCGGCACTCCTATATCTCCCGGCGCCCCCTTTTGCCTCTTTTCGTGAGCGGGTGTTAAACGTTCTCGGAATGGACGGAGGTTTGCTAAGCGGCCTTGGTATACCACCGGTAGACCGCCTGTCAAGTTTCGTGCCATTTGTAGGTCGTTTGATACTCCAACGATTAACCGGGTAACGTAAAGCCCCCTTCTCCTTGCAGCCCAACACCCCTTTCAAACTGGCCCAAAACCCATCTAACTCCCCTCCATGTGTGGGCGAAAACCGCTCCTCATTTGGACTCTCCTAGCTCCCTCCACCTATAAAAACGTCTTCCCCTCTCCATTTTCGGATGATTTTCCCCCGAAACCCTAATTTCCCCTCCGCGCCGCGCCGGACATGTCCGGACCGGACCGGACACGTCCAGCTGCCGCCCCGCACCCAACCAGCTTCCGCCACGTGTCCTCCGCCGCCGTCTCAAGCGCCGCCCGGATCATGAGTTTATCCGGGGCCTGCAGGCCCGAATCCGGCGCCGTCCGGTCCGCTGTCCCGCCGCCTCGCGCCTCGCCGCCCGATCGCCGCCGCGCGCGCCGCGCCACGCCGCCTCCCGCGCCAGCCCGGCTGCGCCCTCCGCCGCCGCCTCGGCTCCTCCCGAGCCAGCCCGCGCGTCGTGCGCGCCGTCCCCGGCCGCCCTTCGCCGGCAACCGCCGCCGCCGGTTGCCCCGGGCGCCGCCGTGCCTCCTCCTCAGCGGCGCCCGGCCATGCCGCCCAAGCCTCCTCGTGTCGCGCCTCGCCCGGGGCGGATCCGGCGAGATCCGCCCGAGAGCACCCGTCCCGCCTCCGCCGACCTTCTCCGTGACGAACTCCGGCGAGATCCGCGGCAGTTGACTTTTCCCCGAGGTCGAAATTCCCCCAAGTCCCTGTATTTTGTCATTATCATGCCATGTTCATCGTGTAATATGTCAAATTGTTCGACTCGACGAGTACATCATATTCCATTGCATCATGTTCATTTGAGTCCATCTTGATGCCTGAATCTTCGTTGCAAAAGTGCTATGTGATGTTAATCTGCTGAAACTGGTATAACTTGGTGATTTGTCATTTTTGCCATGATTGATGTGTGCATCCTATGAACTTGAGTCCTACATGTGTTTTGTACTATGCCATGCCATCTTTACAGTGGTGTATGCCATGTATTTTTGTGATCTCTGTGGTGACTAGCACAAGCATGCAAACTAGGCTTCATGATGTTGCTGATTTCAGCCCCTGTTCTGCTGATATTTTAATGCTACCGAGAGATCCATGCTTATTTTGAGATACTTCAGTAAGGATGTTTTGAACATATGGTTATTCTCTATCCATCCAAGCCCTTGTTTGCAATTATGGAGTGCCATAGCTTGAGTCAATCGAGCTCTACTTTTTCTATAAAATGTTTCCTGGCAGGTTATTTGCATGTTATTCAATTTTGCCAAGGTTGTTGTAGCTGATCCGTGTATGCTATGATGTTGTTCTTGCCATGTATAGCCTCTATGCCATGTCTTCTTACTGTGAGTTGCCTTGCCATGCCATGTATTGCTCTGTGGTGAGTGGTTCAAGCTCACCAACATGCCTACTTATTGTTGTTCCTGCCTCGTATGAATCTGTCATATACTTGCCATGTTTACATGGGTGCCATCATATTTTCTGTGCCCTTTTGGCTCATGGTCAGTAAGGGACTTTTGTTTTATGCAATTAGTAGATTCATGCCATGCCTTTGTTTGCCATGATAAGTTCCTGCAGCATGTTTTTTGATAGCTCTAAACATTGCAACCTGATGTTATTTCCTGATAAGTCTGAAACTGTTATTATTTGCAATCTTGCCATATGTTTTTGAGCATGTTCTAGTGATTTCTGGAGATAGCTCAGTGTTCATGTTTTGTCCTGCTTTACCTGTACATTATGCCCATTCCTTTTGTTATCATGTTGAGATTCTGTAGCATGTTATTTTGATGCTTGCAATATGCCTACTTGTTGTCTTGGACATTGTTGCTATAACTTATATTGTGTGTATGTGTTGAACCGTTGCTCCGTTTTGAGTGTGCTCTATATGAAACTTGCTTGATTTTGCATGTAGCTTCATATTATCATGTTGCATCCATGTTTTGAGGTGTTTGCTTGATGTTGGTATGCATTTTGCATCAATGCCATGTTTAACTTGTTTTGCTCATATCTTATAGGCCGTAGCTCCGAATTAAATGAACTTTATATGTAACTTGACTAGAATATCGTGTAGATCATCTTGGTGCATTTTAAATTGCTGTTTAACAACTTGAACATAAAGTTATTCAGATCTGGACCAATTTCGAAATCTGCATATGAGGACTTACCGGAATTGTTATATGTTGTCTCCGGCCTCATTTAAACTTGCTTTGAGGTGTTGTTCTTGTTTGCATCATATTTTGCCATGAGTAGCTCCATGTAGCCTTGTCTTGCATCATGCTTGATTGTGCATCATGACTTGTCTATGTGTGGTGTGTTTACTATGTTGTGTGCTTCTTCTTGTTAGTTCCTGTTTCGTTGCGATCGTGAGGATTCGTTCGTCTACGCTTGGTTCGTCTTCGTGGCTTCATCTTCTTCATGGACTCGTTCTTCTTCCTTGCGGGATTTCAGGCAAGATGACCGTCACCTTGGATCTCATTACTATCATTGTTATGCTAGTTGCTCCGTTCTATCGCTATGTTGCGCTACCTATTACCTGTTTATCAAGCCATCCCAAATTGCCATGTCAGCCTCTAACCTTTGACACCTTTCCTATGCAAACCGTTGGTTGGCTATGTTACCGCTTTGCTCAGCCCCTCTTATAGCATTGCTAGTTGCAGGTGAAGTTGAAGATTGCTCCATGGGGGACAGGATTTTGGTTGGGATATCACAATATCTCTTATATTGTTAATGCACTGTATACTTGGTAAAGGGTGGAAGGCTCGGCCTTATGCCTCGTGTTTTGTTCCACTCTTGCCACCCTATTTTCCGTCATATCGGTATTACATTCCCGGATTTTGCGTCCCTAAAGCGGTTGGGTGATTTATGGGACCCCTTGACAGTTCGCTTTGAATAAGACTCCTCCAGCAAGGCCCAACATTGGTTTTACCATTTGCCTCACCTATGCCCTTTTATTTCCCTTGGGTTTCCGGAGCCCGAGGGTCATATTTATTTTAGCCCCCCCGGGCCAGTTCTCCTCTGAGTGTTGGTCCAAACCGAGCGATGTCCGTGGCTACTGGGCAACTGTGGTCTATGCCAACCCGTCGTCTTGCTCATCCGGTGTGCCCGAGAACGAGATATGTGCAGCTCCTATCGGGATTTGTCGGCACATTCGGGCGGCTTTGCTGGTCTTGTTTTATTCTTGTCGAAATGTCTTGTAGCCGGATTCCGAGACTGATCGGGTCTTCCCGAGAGAAGGAATATCCTTCGTTGATCGCGAGAGCTTATCATGGGCTAAGTTGGGACACCCCTGCAGGGTATAAACTTTCGAGAGCCGTTCCCGCGGTTATGTGGCAGATGGGAATTTATTATTATCCGGTTGTAGTAAACTTGAAGCAAACTCTTCTAAAATACACCAACCGTGTGTGTAACCGTGAGTGTCTCTTTTCGGGGTTGATCGAGAGGAGAACACGGTTTCTGGGTTATGTCTGATGTAAGTAGGAGTTCAGGATCACTTCTTGATCATTACTAGTTGACGACCGTTCCTTTGCTTCTCTTCTCGCTCGCTTTTGCGTATGTTAGCCACCATGTCATGCTTAGTCGCTACTGCAACCTCACCACTTTACCCCTTCCTTTCCCATTAAGTTTTGCTAGTCTTGATACCCATGGTAATGGGATTGCTGAGTCCTCGTGGCTCACAGTTTACTACACCAACAGTTGCAGGTACAGGTTATGCGATGATCATGATGCGAGAGCGATGTTTACTTGTTTTGGAGTTCTTCTTCTACTTCTTCAATCAGGGGATAGGTTCCAGGTCGGCAGCCTGGGCTAGCAGGGTGGATGTCGTTTGAGTTTCTGTTTATGATTCATCCGTAGTCGGATGTTGATCTTGTATGTTGTATTGTTCTATTCATGTGACTTTGTATGTATTGGATGTATCCCCACCATTATGTAATGTTGATGTAATGATATCCACCTTGCAAAAGCGTTCCAATATGCGGGTCTATCCTTGGTGGGACCGTCGAGTTCCTTTTGGATAGGGTCGCATATTGGGCGTGACAAGTTGGTATCAGAGCCTCGACCGACCCTAGGAGCCCCCTTGATTGATCGTGTAGTTTGGCCGTTGTTGATTCTAGAAGAAAATTGTTTTCAGAGTCTAGTTATATCGGAGAGTAGGAATTCTTTTTACTCCTCAGCCCCTTCATCGCTCTGTTAAGGAATCTTGACGTAGGTGTTTTGAATTACTCCTCTTCCCTTTCAAATTTTCTTTAGGATCACGCAGTTGGTTTTCCGATCGTTGGCTCTCAGCTCTTTTCATCCGGTGCATTTCTCGTCAAGTTGACTCGACCATCTTTATCTTTGAGTTGAATCCTCAGTTGTTTTCTTTTCCCACCCGCCCTCCCTTCTTCCTCTCAGAACCGGAGTCCGTAATCGAGTACCCATCCTTCTCGTGCGAAGTCTTTGCTTTCTTTCCTCAATGATTTCAACTGGTGTTTTCTCTTCAAGATATTCGTCGGTTTCCCCTTCCAAGTTGTCTTTGTTTTCCCGCCCTCCCACCCTATTATTCCCGCAGTTCGAGTTTCTTCCGACCAACAATTCCATTCGTGTGGACCCTCTTCAGTCTTCCCTCAATTATTTCAACCGGTGAATTCTCATTTTGTACGACATTCTTCATCTCTTTTCTTCTCCGGTGGACTCAATTCAAGTTTTGAGGTTGATCATATTCTTTTCCTCGAAGCGTTTTTCCTGCTCGTTCTCCTCTTGCCAGTTTATCCTTCCGAAGTGTTCTCCTCTTGCCAGTTTATCCTTCCGAAGTGATGAAGACATCTCAGGAGACTCGTCTGTGTTTGAATTAATTCGAGGTTGTCACCTCATTCAAATATTTTAATCGTTCCGGTGCATCATCTATCTCTTCAACAATCCTTTCCAACGGTGCTTTCCTTTAGTGGGCCCTAACCCACAGGTCTTTTCCCAGGATCTTACGACTCTTGATTTTCCGGAGTTATTCCAATTCTTTTCAAGTGTGACGTAAGAATGAATATCATCGATCCTTGCCTTTTCCAAGATCGATTTCGAATCATTTCATTGTTGGCTCAACCTCTTTGCTTTTCATTCTCCCGGAGTACCTCAAGAAATTTTGGTGGTGTTTCTCGTCATCATTTGAAGACCGAAGAAGAGTCTTTCCTCTAAATCTTGTCTGTTCTCTCGAAGATTCGCGGTCCTAGCTCGATGTTATGCTATCAAATTGTTTCTAGTCATGCAAATTCTTTTCATCCATCCGGAGCATTTCAGGAGTTGCTTTCTCTCTCGATCATCCGGAGGCCATCTTTTCGGAAGATTTCTTCATTCTAAGTTTTTAGATTCATTCCCCAATTATTCTATATCCGTGCCCCTTCGCTCATCTCAATATTCTTCCGGTGCTTCGTTCAAGTGTTCTTTAATCAGCTCATGATCTCTTTGATCTTTTGAATCTAAATCCCCTCTAGCATATTGGTTCTTCTAATTCTTTCCGGTGATTCGTTCTCTTCTCTTCGTTCATTTTCATTTCTAACGGTGGTTCGTTCAAGATTCTTTTTCTTTGATTATCACACTAATCCATTCGTTCTTTTCAATCCTACCGGTGGTTCATGAAGTCCTTCTCAAGTTTTGCGATATGTCACTTCTCAATCCTTTTCAAGAAGAATAAGTAGTATGCAAATCCATTGCTTGTCATCAATTTAATTTGATGAAGGATAAGCATACAATAAATCTTATTCTTATTTCATCCAAGTGATTAATCCCTTACTTCGGAGTTTGTCCGTAATGAATAAATTCTAGTTCCAAGTGTTTTAATCTTTTCTTTTCCGTAGTTCAAATTTCCTCGGCCATCTCGTCGGAACCTCCATCCGAATCATCGCAAGGCTTTAATCTTATTTCCTTTCATCATTTAATCGTATCTCATCATCCTTTTGTTACCGGAGTCCTTCATGGTGGTTCTTCATGATTTAATTCATTCTTCAAGAGTTCAGCAAGATTCTTGTTGGTGGAGTTCAAGTATCCTTCTTCTTGCGTCTCGAAGTGCAATTAACTCTCCGTATTCTTTTGAAGTGGAGTTTTGTATTTCTTCGTTCTTCTCAGCTATCCAATCATTTTCGTTTGTGGCCGGTTATCATCTTATGATCTTGAGATGTTACCTATAAGCCCACAACAAGCTTATTTCTTTTCGTTGTTGATTTTCTCAACAACTCCGTTCAACCCTTCCTTCTAAGTTCTTTTCATTCAATTCTTTCAATTCTTCCGGAGGCATTGTGTTGTTCCTCTCGTCATCTATCGTTCCATTTTGTCAAACTCAGTTCCAACTCCTTCCATGTTCAGCCGGAGTGCTGCCTTAATTCTTTCAGTCTTATTCGTCCCTTATCTCGTTCTAACCGGAGTGCTTTCATAGTCTATCTGATTCCGTGAGCTTTCGATTCTCGGCATTCTCATCGTGCCTCTCTTCTTCTCGAGTGCTCTTGATTCTTTGCTTGTTCTCTTGAGTTCTTGTTTTCTCCTCATCCTTTTTCCCTTCCGTCTCGGTCCTAAGATCTCGGGACGAGATCTCTTGTTAGTGGAGGAGTGTTGTAACGCCCCGGATTCGATGCGCCAAGTGTGTGCCAGTTATTCGTCGTCTTTGCCATGTCATGTGCTTGCGTGTTGCACTTTGCCATGTCATCATCTGCATTTCATATCATGTCATCATGTGTATTTCATTTTGCATACGTGTTCGTCTCATGCATCCGAGAATTTTCCCGTTGTCCGCTTTTCCAATCCGGCACTCCTATATCTCCCGGCGCCCCCTTTTGCCTCTTTTCGTGAGCGGGTGTTAAACGTTCTCGGAATGGACCGAAGTTTGCCAAGCGGCCTTGGTATACCACCGGTAGACCGCCTGTCAAGTTTCTTGCCATTTGTAGGTCGTTTGATACTCCAACGGTTAACCGGGTAACGTAAAGGTCCCTTCTCCTTGCAGCCCAACACCCCTTTCAAACTGGCCCAAAACCCATCTAACTCCCCTCCATGCTCTCGGTCGTTCGATCACGATCGTGTGGGCAAAAACCGCTCCTCATTTGGACTCTCCTAGCTCCCTCCACCTTTAAAAACCTCTTCCCCTCTCCATTTTCAGATGATTTTCCCCCGAAACCCTAATTTCCCTACTGCTTGTGCCGGACATGTCCGGACCGGACGGACACGTCCGCCGCCCGCGCCCAACCAGCTTCCGCCATGTGTCCTCACTTGCCCGTCCCAGCGCCGCCCGGCCCGCGGCCATCAGAACCCAGCGGGCCGAATCCGGCGCCGCCCGCTTCGTCCCGCCACCTCGCGCCTCGCCGCCCGGCGCCATGCGCCGCCGCCTCGCGCCGCCCGGGCCGCGCCCGCCGCCTCCATGGCCGGCTGCACCCTCACGCCGCCGTTGTGCGTCGCCGCCGCCTCGGCTCCTCCCAAAGCCGGCCAGCGCGTCGTCGCGCCGTCCCGTCCCGCCCGCCGCCCGGCAACCGCCGCGCCGCCCGGTTGCCCGGCGCCGTGCCTCCTCATGGCGCCGCCCGGCCGCCAGCGCCCGCCGCCTCCTCGCCACCGTCGCGCCTTGCCCCGGGGCGGATCCGGCGAGATCCGCCCGGGAGGACCCCGTCCCCGCCTCCGCCGACCTTCTCCGGCGACGAACTTCGGCGAGATCCGCGGCGGTTGACTTTGCCCCGAGGTCGAAATTCCCCTAAGTCCCTGTATTTTGTCATTATCATGCCATGTTCATCGTGCCATAACTCTGCATCCGCAGCTTCGTTTCGTGCGTGTAATCTGTCAAATTGTTGGCTCGACGAGTACGTCATTTCATTCCATTGCATCATGTTCATTTAAGTCCATCTTGATGGCTGAATCTTCGTTGCAAAAGTGCTATGTGATGTTAATCTACTGAAACTGGTATAACTTGGTGATTTGTCATTTTTGCCATGATTGATGTGTGCATCCTATGAACTTGAGTCCTACACGTGTTTTGTACTATGCCATGCCATTTTTACAGGGGTGTATGCATTGTATTTTTGTGATCTCTGTGGTGACTAGCACAAGCATGCAAACTAGGCTTCATGATGTTGCTGATTTCAGCCCCTGTTCTGCTGATATTTTTATGCTACCGAGAGATCCATGCTTATTTTGAGATACTTCAGTAAGGATGTTTTGAACATATGGTTATTCTCTATCCATCCATGCCCTTGTTTGCAATTATGGAGTGCCATATCTTGAGTCAATCGAGCTCTACTTTTGCTATAAATTGTTTCCTGGCAGGTTGTTTACATGTTATTCAATTTTGCCAAGGTTGTTGTAGCTGATCCGTGTATGCTATGATGTTGTTCTTGCCATGTATAGCCTCTATGCCATGTCTTCTTACTGTGTGTTGCCTTGCCATGCCATGTATTGCTCTGTGGTAAGTGGTTCAAGCTCACCAACATGCCTACTTATTGTTGTTCCTGCCTTGTATGAATCTGTCATATAACTTGCCATGTTTACATGGGTGCCATCATATTTTCTGTGCCCTTTTGGCTCATGGTCAGTAAGGGACTTTTATTTCATGCAATTAGTAGATTCATGCCATGCCTTTTTTTGCCATGATAAGTTCCTGTAGCATGTTGTTTGATAGCTCTAAACATTGCAACCTGATGTTATTTCCTGATAAGTCTGAAACTGTTATTATTTGCAATCTTGCCATGTGTTTTTGAGCATGTTCTAGTGATTTCTGGAGATAGCTCATTGTTCATGTTTTCTCATGCTTTACCTGTATATCATGCCCATGCCTTTTGTTATCATGTTGAGATTCTGTAGCATGTTGTTTTGATGCTTGCAATATGCCTACTTGCTGTCTTGGACATTGTTGCTATAACTTGTATTGTGTGTGTGTGTTGAACCGTTGCTCCGTTTTGAGTGTGCTCTATATGAAACTTGCTTGATTTTGCATGTAGCTTCATATTATCATGTTGCATCCATGTTTTGAGGTGTTTGCTTGATGTTGGTATGCATTTTGCATCAATTCCATGTTTAACTTGTTTTGCTCATATATTATAGACCGTAGCTCCGAATTAATTGAACTTTATATGTAACTTGACTAGAATTTCGTGTAGATCATCTTGGTGCATTTTAAATTGCTGTTTAACAACTTGAACATAAAGTTATTCAGATCTGGACCAATTTCGAAATCTGCATATGAGGACTTACCGGAATTGTTATATGTTGTCTCCGGCCTCATTTAAACTTGCTTTGAGGTGTTGTTCTTGTTTGCATCATATTTTGCCATGAGTAGCTCCATGTAGCCTTGTCTTGCATCATGCTTGATTGTGCATCATGACTTGTCTATGTGTGGTGTGTTTACTATGTTGTGTGCTTCTTCTTGTTAGTTCCTGTTTTGCTATGCGATCGTGAGGATTCGTTCGCTCACGCTTGGTTCGTCTTCGTGGCTTCATCTTCTTCATGGACTCGTTCTTCTTCCTTGCGGGATTTCAGGCAAGATGACCGTCACCTTGGATCTCATTACTATCATTGTTATGCTAGTTGCTCCGTTCTATCGCTATGTTGCGCTACCTATTACCTGCTTATCAAGCCATCCCAAATTGCCATGTCAGCCTCTAACCTTTGACACCTTTCCTATGCAAACCGTTGGTTGGCTATGTTACCGCTTTGCTCAGCCCCTCTTATAGCATTGCTAGTTGCAGGTGAAGTTGAAGATTGCTCCATGGTGGACAGGATTTTGGTTGGGATATCACAATATCTCTTATATTGTTAATGCACCTGTATACTTGGTAAAGGGTGGAAGGCTCGGCCTTATGCCTCGTGTTTTGTTCCACTCTTGCCACCCTATTTTCCGTCATATCGGTATTCTGTTCCCGGATTTTGCGTCCCTAAAGCGGTTGGGTGATTTATGGGACCCCCTTGACAGTTCGCTTTGAATAAGACTCCTCCAGCAAGGCCCAACATTGGTTTTACCATTTGCCTCACCTATGCCCTTTTATTTCCCTTGTGTTTCCGGAGCCCGAGGGTCATATTTATTTTAGCCCCCGGCCGGTTCTCCTCTCGAGTGTTGGTCCAAACCGGCGATGTCCGTGGCATACCAGGCAACTGTGGTCTATGCCAACCGTCGTCTTGCTCATCCGGTGTGCCCGAGAACGAGATATGTGCAGCTCCTATCGGGATTTGTCGGCACATTCGGGCGGCTTTGCTGGTCTTGTTTTATTACCGTCGAAATGTCTTGTAGCCGGATTCCGAGACTGATCGGGTCTTCCCGGGAGAAGGAATATCCTTCGTTGATCGCGAGAGCTTATCATGGGCTAAGTTGGGACACCCTGCAGGGTATAAACTTTCGAGAGCCGTGCCATGTTATGTGGCAGATGGGAATTTGTTAATATCCGATTGTAGTAAACTTGAAGCAAACTCTTCTAAAATACACAAACCGTGTGTGTAACCGTGAGTGTCTCTTTTCGGGGTTGATCGAGAGGAGAACACGGTTTCTGGGTTATGTCTGACGTAAGTAGGAGTTCAGGATCACTTCTTGATCATTACTAGTTGACGACCATTCCTTTGCTTCTCTTCTCGCTCCCTTTTGCGTATGTTAGCCACCATGTCATGCTTAGTCGCTGCTGCAACCTCACCACTTTACCCCTTCCTTTCCCATTAAGTTTTGCTAGTCTTGATGCCCATGGTAATGGGATTGCTGAGTCCTCGTGGCTTACAGTTTACTACACCAACAGTTGTAGGTACAGGTTATGCGATGATCATGACGCGAGAGCGATGTTTACTTGTTTTGGAGTTCTTCTTCTACTTCTTCAATCAGGGGATAGGTTCCAGGTCGGCAGCCTGGGCTAGCAGGGTGGATGTCGTTTGAGTTTCTGTTTATGATTCATCCGTAGTCAGATGTTGATCTTGTATGTTGTATTGTTGTATTCATGTGACTTTGTATGTATTGGATGTATCCCCATCATTATGTAATGTTGATGTAATGATATCCACCTTGCAAAAGCGTTCCAATATGCGGGTCTATCCTTGGTGGGACCGTCGAGTTCCTTTTGGATAGGGTCGCATATTGGGCATGACAACAAGGTTCTCAAGATTTCCGCCTCCACGCCGCTGTCAAGTGGCTAATCGGTCGTTGATGTTTACCCCACCAAGCTTGGCGTCGAGTGAGTGGAGGAGCGGTGGCCCTCCTGGGACCAGAGCGGCGGCAACCTACCATGTACTACTCTTCCTCGCTGTCGGCTGCGCCCGCGCACGTGCGCTGGCTTCGTGGTCGTGGCGGCGGAGGGCGTCCGGGGGGAGCTGGCGATGTCCTTCGTCTGCTCCTGCGACAGTACGTCCAAGAGAGCTTTGGAGCGTGGCTGGAGCGGAGCCACCGATGTCCTCCGTCTGCTCCTGCGACAGTACGTCCAAGAGAGCTTTGGAAGGCCAGGAGGCCATGGTTGGAGTGGTGCTGATAGAAGGAAGGGACCGGTGGAAAATGGTTGTGGGTCTTTGGCTATGGCTGGGAGCTGAGGCTGGAGTTAATATAGCAGCGAATGACAATGAGTCACGGCAGACGGATGGACGGCTGGCGCAGGAGTAGGTTCATCGGCAGTCGCGTGTCATTAATGTGGGTGGCAAACGAACAAATGGTTGTTGTGTCCTTAACGCGGAGCAGTCACTTTCACCGGGATGCCGCATGGTTGGCACTCTCTCGGCCGTCGTGCTGCTGCAATGCCAGCGCCAGTGAGAGGTCACGTCGGGCGTGAATGCGGCATTGACGTTTTGGAGCGACGGTGACCGTTTCAGGCAGGAAGCACGCACTAGCGATGGAAGGGGTTTCGGTAGGCCAGGGTGGTCAGGCACTTGCGCGGTGGTAAATTATGTGAACTCATGGATGACGAGTCTTTGAGGCGTATGTGGCACGTGTAGACAACCAGGCGTCCATGCAGCCATTCTTGTCGCCAGCTAGCCTTCGACGACCACCATTTGACACCACACAACCATGCATTACTTATGAATAATGGATAAATCGATCAAACACACACTCGCGTGCAGTGGCACTATGATCAGTCGCTGACGATACATATATATGTACCATAGTACCCTCTCTAGCTAGGCTGTTTTATAGATTGTCGTTGTGATGGATGATATACATGAGCAAGGCGCCGAGTCACGTCAGCTCGTCGTGTCCAGAGCCATGGCTAATGTCGAGTAGCTTGACGCCCAAGCACGAGTATGACGTTGGTGTTGAGCCAGGTGAATACATGCTCGGTGTTCGCGGAGGCTGCCAGCAAATGTCTAAACAGTAATGTCAGGCACCGCCGGGGCGCGCATGTGACTGGCTCGCCGTTTGCGTTGTACCATGAGCAGGACATTGATGGAGAGGGCAACGTGCATGCATTACCATAGTTTGATAGTGTGAGCATTAGTGTTTTCACGCGTACATGCTACTTGCGTCTATGGATGGTGTGCGCTAATGTGTGCATGAGATATAATATAAAAAATTGGTTCGTGCATTTAACGCAAAGTATTTCATTTTCATTTGGCTGACGAGTGTGCGTTGCAGCGATGAGTCCGTGGTTTGATTCCTCACATACGCATAATTTTGGTTTTTATTTCTTTCTCCACTCCGCCGCAGAGCTCTCACCAAGCCTCGTTCATGCCACCACGCCGCACACTAACCATTAAGGAAGCGATGGCATTCCTCCGCACCGAGTTCCTCACCACCCACGACCGCATACAAAATGGTAGGGAAGCGATGGCATCCCGCCATGCCGATTTCAGCCACTCGCGACCTCACACCTTTGTGGGCGGACATTGAAGCTAACAAGGCCAAATGGGCGGTAGAGCAAGAGGCGTTCAAAGCTGCACAAAGGGAGAGGAAAAGGCAGAAAGTGCTACCTCTTGAGCATGTGTTGGTTTTCCCTTGAAGAGGAAAGGGTGATGCAACAAAGTAGCATAAGTATTTCCTTCAGTTTTTGAGAACCAAGGTATCAATCCAGTAGGAGATAACACGCAAGTCACCTAGTACCTGCACAAACAATCAAGAACCTCGCAACCAACGCGATAAAGGGGTTGTCAATCCCTTCATGGTCACTCACAAAAGTGAGATCTGATAAAGATAGTAAGATAAATATTATTTTTTATTGTATAGATTGAAAAGTAAAGATGGCAAAAGAGTAAACGAGATGTGATGTAAATAAAAGAGATGCAATATAATAAGAAAGAGACCCGGGGGCCATAGGTTTCACTAGTGGCTTCTCTCAAGATAGCGTATATTACGGTGGGTGAACAAATTACTGCCGAGCAATTGATAGAAAAGCGCATAATTATGAGAATATCTAGGCATGATCATGAATATAGGCATCACGTCTGTGTCAAGTAGACTGAAACGATTCTGCACCTACTACTATTACTCCACACATCGACTGCTAGAGTATTAAGTTCATAAGAATAGAGTAACGCATTAGGCAAGATGACATGATGTAGAGGGATAAACTCAAGCAATATGATATAAATCCCATCTTTTTATCCTCGATGGCAACAATACAATATGTGCCTTTCTGCCCCTACTATCACTGGGAAAGGACACCGCAAGAATGAACCCAAAGCTACGCACTTCTCCCATTGCAAGAAAGATCAATATAGTAGGCCAAACTAAGCCGATAATTCGAAGAGACTTGCGAAGATATCAAATCATGCATTACAAATTCAAAGAAGAAACAAATATTATTCATAGATAAACTTGATCATTAATCCACAATTCATCGGATCTCGGCAAACACACCGCAAAAAGATTATTACATCGAATGGATCTCCAAGAACATCGAGGAGAACTTTGTATTGAGAACCAAAGAGAGAGAAGAAGCCATCTAGCTAATAACTATGGACCCGAAGGTCTATGGTAAACTACTCACACATCATCGGAGAGGCTATGGTGTTGATGTAGAAGCCCTCCATGATCAATTCCCCCTCCGGCAGATCGCCGAAAAAGGCCCCAAGATGGGATCTCACGGTGCATGTAAGGTTGCGGCGGTGGAAAAGTGGTTTCGTGGCTCCCCCTGATGTTTTTAGGGTATAAGAGTATATATAGGCGAAAGAAGTATGTCGGTGGAGCTTCATGGGGCCCACGAGAGTGGGGGGCACGCCCTCCTGCCTCGTGGCCGCCTCGCGGAGTTCCATACTTCAACTCCAAGTCTTCTGGATTGCTCCATGGCCAAAGAAAGTTCATCCCTACAAAATCATGTCTTCTCAAAATAACATGGCCAAAGAAAGTTCATCCCTACAAAATCATATGGTTTGGCTATGCTCCATCTTCGTCACACAGAATGCTCAAATCATGCACAACCCCGATGACAAGCCAAGCAATTGTTTCATACTTTAGTATTCTCAAACTTTTTCAACTTTCACGCAATACATGAGCATGAGCCATGGACATAGCACTATAGGTGGAATAGAATGGTGGTTGTGGAGAAGACAAAAGAGAGGAAGATGGTCTCACATCAACTAGGCGTATTAATGGGCTATGGAGATGCCCATCAATAGATATCAATGTGAGTGAGTAGGGATTGCCATGCAACGGATGCACTCGAGCTATAAATGTATGAAAGCTCAACAAAAGAAACTAAGTGGGTGTGCATCCAACTTGCTTTCTCACGAAGACCTAGGGCATTTGAGGAAGCCCATTGTTGGAATATACAAGCCAAGTTCTATAATGAAAATTCCCACTAGTATATGAAAGTGACAAAATAAGAGACTCTCTGTCATGAAGATCATGGTGCTACTTTGAAGCACAAGTGTGGAAAAAGGATAGTAACATTGCTCCTTCTCTCTTTTTCTCTCATTTTTTTGGGCCTTCTATTTTTTATTTGGCCTTTATCTCTTTTTTTGGGACTTCTCTTTTTTTATTTGGCCTTTCTCCCTTTTTTATTTCCTCACACGGGACAATGCTCTAATAATGATGATCATCACACTTCTATTCATTTACAACTCAAGGATTACAAATCGATACTAGAACAAAATATGACTCTATATGAGTGCCTCCGGCGGTGTACCGGGATGGGCAATGAATCAAGAGTGACATGTATGAAAAATTATGAATGGTGGCCTTTCCACAAATACGATGTCAACTACATGATCATGCAAGGCAATATGACAATGACGAAGCGTGTCATAATAAACGGAACGGTGGAAAGTTGCATGGAAATATATCTCAGAATGGATATGGAAATGCCATAATAGGTAGGTATGGTGGCTGTTTTGAGGAAGGTATATGGTGGGTTTATGGTACCGGCGAGAATTGCGTGGTACCAGAGAGGCTAGCAAATGGTAGAAGGATGAGAGTGCGTATAATCCATGGACTCAACATTAGTCATAAAGAACTCACATACTTATTGAAAAAATCTACAAGTCATCAAAACCAAGCACTACGCGCATGCTCCTAGGGGGGTAGATTGGTAGGAAAATACCACCGCTCGTCCCCGACCGCCACTCATAAGGATGACAATCAAAGAAACACCTCATGCTTCAAATTTGTTACACAACGTTACCATAATGCATGCTACATGACTTGAAAACCTCAACACAAGTATTTCTCAAATTCACAAATACTCAACTAGCATGACTCTAATATCACCATCTTCATATCTCAAAACAATCATCAAGTTTCAACCTTCTCATAGTATTCAATGCACTCTATATGAAAGTTTTTATTATACCCATCTTGAATGCCCATCATATTAGGACTTATTTTATAACCAAAGCAAATTACCATGCTGTTCTAAAAGACTCTCAAAATAATATAAGTGAAGCATGAGAGATCAATAATTTCTATAAAATAAAACCACCACTGCGTTTCTAAAAGATATAAGTGAAGCACTAGAGCAAAATTATCTAGCTCAAAAGATATAAGTAAAGCACAAAGAGTATTCTAATAAATTCCGATTCATGTGTGTATCTCCCAAAAGGTGTGTACAGAAAGGATGATTGTGGTAAAGTAAAAATCAAAGACTCCAATCATACAAGACGCTCCAAGAAAAACACATATCATGTGGTGAATAAAAATATAGCCTCAAGTAAAGTTATCGATAGAAGAAGACGAAAGAGGGGATGCCTTCCGGGGCATCCCCAAGCTTAGGATTTTGGTTGTCCTTGAATTTTACCTTGGGGTGCCTTGGGCATCCCCAAGCTTAGGCTCTTGCCACACCTTATTCCAAAATCCATCAAATCTTTACCCAAAAACTTGAAAACTTCACAACACAAAACTTAACAAAAAATCTCATGAGCTCCGTTAGTATAAGAAAACAAACCACCACTTTAAAGTAGTGTAATGAACTCATTCTTTATTTATATTGGTGTTAAACCTACTGTATTCCAACTTGTCTATGGTTCATACCCCCTGATACTACTCATAGATTCATTAAAATAAGCAAACAACACACGAAAAACAGAATCTGTCAAAACAGAACAATCTGTAGCAATCTGTATGAAACGTATACTTCTGGAACTCCAAAAATTCTGAAATAAATTGGTGTACGTGAGAAATTTGTCTATTAATCATATGCAAAAAGAATAAACCTAAAATATATCTCCGGTAAAAAATTGCATCTAATCTCATGAGCGCAAAAGTTTCTGTTTTTTACAGAAAGATTGCAAAGACTTCACCCGTGTCTTCCGAAGGTTCTACTTGGCACAAACACTAATTAAAACATAAAACCACATCTAACCAGAGGATAGATGAATTATTTATTACTAAACAGGGATAAAAAGCAAAGACCAAAAATAAAATTGGGTTGCCTCCCAACAAGCGCTATTGTTTAACGCCCCTAGCTAGGCATTGATAATTTTAATGATGCTCACATCAAAGACAAGAATACAAGCACAAAGAGAGCATCATAGAACACATGATAAACACATCTAAGTCTAACATACTTCCTATGCATAGGCATTTTATAAGAAAACAAATTATCATAGTAAGAAGAAATTAGCATATGCAAGGAAGAATAAAGAGACGATAGCAATCTCAACATGACGAGAGGTAATTTAGTAAAATAAAAATTTCTACAACCATATTTTCCTCTCTCATAAGAATTACATGTAGGATCATAGGCAAATTCAAGAAAATAGTTATCACATAAGATATTCTCAACATGATCCATATGCATGTGAAGTTGACACTCTTCCAAAATAGTGGGATTATCATTAACTAAAGTCATGACCTCTCCAAACCAACTTTTATCAAAAAATACAATAAGATTGAACATTCTCCAAATATGTGGGATCTAAAGTTGACACTCTTCCAAACCCACTTTCAATATTATTGGAAACACTATTATCAATCTCATATTCATCATGGGGCTTAAATAAATTTTCAAGATCATAAGAAGAATCACCCCAATCATGATCATTGCAACAAGTAGTAGACATAGCAAAATTAGCACAATTGACATCAATAGAATTTATAGTAAAATAATTGCAATCATGCTTTTTATTCAAGGAACTATCAAGTATGGGTGCAATAGCAATAATCTCATGTTTAACATAAGGAACTATAGCAAATTCATCTCCATAAATATTGGCATCATGGCCATAAGAATAGCATGCATCATGTTCATCAAGGGATATTTCAATCAAATAATAGGAATCATAATTATCTATAGATTCATGCATATCATTATTTTCTTCCAAAGAAACGGTCATTCTCTCAAAAAATTCCTTAACATAGGCATTATGAGCATTGTTTTCATAGCAATATTTAAGTATGTCGGAATTTTCAGATTTGTAGACAGTAATATCATACTTTTCAATCAAAGAAGCAACTTCATGAGCACCCTTCAAAACGATAAATTCTTCAATTTGTTCAATAGAATAGTAACTATAAACACCCTTTTCATAAGAAGATAAGATTTCATTATCATTAAACTCACATAGGTAGGGAAGGTGTTTTTTAGGGTTCTTAGAGCAACAAGTAAAATCATAAATTTCACAAAGATTCCAAGAATAGCATAGAAAACTATTTATTTAATACCATAAGAGCTTGCCCTTTTCAGACAAACGATGACGCACAAAATGAGCATGCTCGTCTAAAGATTTTCCCTCAACTAAACTAGTTGGGGTTTCAGCACGAGCACATATAGATCGAAGATAATCCAAGTAGAACACTTCAAGTGGATACATATCAATACATTTTTAGCAAGCAAAGATGCAAGAAAGGCCCATGGAAACAAAAACAAAAAGACATCCGGGAAGAAGGCGATGGAAAGGCAAAGGTTTTCGAAAATCGTTTTAGAAGTGGGGGAGAGGAAAACGAGAGGCGAATGGCAAATAATGTAATGTGAGGGAGAAGAGTTTATGATGGGTACTTGGTATGTTTTGACTTGGAGTAGATCTCCCCGGCAACGGCGCTAGAAATTGGCAAGTTGACGGGAGATCAAATCTTTACTTGACTTGGCGTAAACCTCCCCGGCAACGGCGCCAGAAATACTTCTTGCTACCTCTTGAGCATGCGTTGGTTTTCCCTTGAAGAGGAAAGGGTGATGCAGCAAAGTAGCGTAAGTATTTCCCTACGTTTTTTAGAACCAAGGTATCAATCCAGTAGGAAATAACACGCAAGTCACCTAGTACCTGCACAAACAATCAAGAACCTCGCAACCAACGCGATAAAGGGGTTGTCAATCCCTTCACATTCACTCGCAAAAGTGAGATCTGATAAAGATAGTAAGATAAATACTTTTGGTATTTTTGTTGTATAGATTGAAAGTTAAATATGGAAAAATAGTAAACGAGATGTGATGTAAATAAAAGAGATGCAATATAATAAGAAAGAAACCCGGGGGCCATAGGTTTCACTAGTGGCTTCTCTCAAGATAGCATATATTATGGTGGGTGAACAAATTACTGCCGATCAATTGATAGAAAAGCGCATAATTATGAGAATATTTAGGCATGATCATGAATATAGGCATCATGTCCGTGTCAAGTAGAGCGAAACGATTCTGCATCTACTACTATTACTCCACACATCGACCGCTATCCAGCATGCATCTAGAGTATTAAGTTCATAAGAACAGAGTAACGCATTAGGCAAGATGACATGATGTAGAGGGATAAACTCAAGCAAAATGTTATAAACCCCATCTTTTTATCCTCGATGGCAACAATACAATATGTTCCTTGCTTCCTCTACTGTCACTGGGAAAGGACACCGCAAGATTGAACCCAAAGCTACACACTTCTCCCATTGCAAGAAAAATCAATCTAGTAGGCCAAACTAAACCGATAATTCGAAGAGACTTGTGAAGATATAAAATCATGCATATAAGAATTCCGAGAAGAACCAATTATTATTCATAGATAAACTTTATCATAAATCCACAATTCATCGGATCTCGGCAAACACACCGCTAAAGAGTATTAGATCGAATGGATCTCCAAGAACATCGACGAGAACTTTGTATTGAGAACCAAAGAGAGAAAGAAGAAGCCATCTAGCTAATAACTATGGACCCGAAGGTCTGTGGTAAACTACTCACACATCATCGGAGAGGCTATGGTGTTGATGTAGAAGCCCTCCATGATCGATTCCCTCCCAAGAATCGCGGAAAAAGGCCCCAAGATGGGATCTCACGGGTACAGAAGGTTGCGGCAGTGGAAAAGTGGTTTCGTGGCTCCCCTGATGTTTTTAGGATATAAGAGTATATATAGGAAAAAGAAGTACGTTGGTGGAGCTCCGTGGGGCCTGATAACCCACAAGTATAGGGAATCGCAACAGTTTTCGAGGGTAGAGTATTCAACCCAAATTTATTGATTCGACACAAGGGGGGCCAAAGAATATTCTCAAGTATTAGCAGTTGAGTTGTCAATTCAACCACACCTGGATAACTTAGTATGTGCAGCAAAGTATTTAGTAGCAAAGTAATATGGAAGTAATGGTAACGGTAGCAAAAGTAATATTTTTGGGTTTTGTAGTGATTGTATAAAGAGTAACGGAAAAGTAAATAAGCGGAGAACAATATGCTGAAAAGCTCAGAGGCATTGGATCGGTGATGGAGAATTATGTCGGATGTGGTTCGTCATGTCACAGTCATAACATAGGGTGACATAGAACTAGCTCCAATACATCAATGTAATGTAGGCATGTATTCTGAATATAGTCATACGTGCTTATGGAAAAGAACTTGCATGACATCTTTTGTCCTACCCTCCCGTGGTAGCGGGGTCCTAGCGGAAACTAAGGGATATTGAGGCCTCCTTTTAATAGAGTACAGGACCAAAGCATTAACACATAGTGAATACATGAACTCCTCAAACTATGGTCATCACCGGGAGTGGTCCCGATTATTGTCACTTCAGGGTTGCCGGATCATAACACATAGTAGGTGACTATATACTTATAAGATAGGATCAAGAACTCACATATATTCATGAAAACATAATAGGTTCAGATCTGAAATCATGGCACTCGGGCCCTAGTGACAAGCATTAAGCATAGCAAAGTCATAGCAACATCAATCTCAGAACATAGTGGATACTAGGGATCAAACCCTAACAAAACTAACTCGATTACATGATAAATCTCATCCAACCCATCACCGTCCAGCAAGACTACGATGGAATTACTCACACACGGCGGTGAGCATCATGAAATTGGTGATGGAGGATGGTTGATGATGACGACGGCGACGGATTCCCCTCTCCGGAGCCCCGAACGAACTCCAGATCAGCCCTCCCGAGAGAGTTCAGGGCTTGGCGGCGGCTCCGTATCGTAAAACGCGATGAATCTTTCTCTCTGATTTTTCTCTCCCCGAACACGAATATATGGAGTTGGAGTTGAGGTCGGTGGAGCTCTAGGGGGCCCACGAGGCGGGGCGCCGCAGGGGTTGGGTGGCCGGCGCGCCCCCACCCTCATGGACAGGGTGTGGGCCCCCTGGCCTTGATTCTTTCGCCAGTATTTTTTATTATTTCCAAAAATAATCTTCGTGGAGTTTCAAGTCATTCCGAGAACTTTTTTCTGCACATAAATAACACCATGGCAATTCTGCTGAAAACAGCGTCAGTCCGGGTTAGTTCCATTCAAATCATGCAAGTTAGAGTCCAAAACAAGGGGAAAAGTGTTTGGAAAAGTAGATACGACAGAGACGTATCAACTCCCCCAAACTTAAACCTTTGCTTGTCCTCAAGGAATTCAGTTGATAAACTGAAAGTGATAAAGAAAAACTTTTACAAACTCTGTTTGCTCTTGTTGTTGTAAATATGTAAAGCCATCATTCAAATTTTCAGCAAAGATTATGAACTAACCATATTCACAATAACATTTAGGTCTCATGTTTACTCATGTCAATGGCATAATCAACTACGAGCAATAATAATAAATCTCGGATGACAACACTTTCTCAAAACAATCATGATATGATATAACAAGATGGTATCTCGCTAGCCCTTTCTGAGACCGCAAAACATAAATGCAGAGCACCTTTAAAGATCAAGGACTGGCTAAACATTGTAATTCATGGTAAAAGAGATCCAGTCATGGTCATACCCAATATAAATTAACAGTAATGGATGCAAATGACAGCGATGCTCTCCAGCTGGTGCTTTTTAATAAGAGGGTGATGACTCAACATAAAAGTAAATAGATAGGCCCTTCGCAGAGGGAAGCAGGGATTTGTAGAGGTGCCAGAGCTCGATTTTGAAATAGTGATAAATAATATTTGGAGCGGCATACTTTCATTGTCAACATAACAACCGAGAGATGGCAATATCTTCCATGCTACACACATTATAAGCGGTTCCCAAACAGAATGGTAAAGTTTATGCTCCCGCTCCACCAACAAGCATCAATTCATGGCTTGCTCGAAACAACGAGTGCCTCCAACTAACAATAGTCCCGGGGGAGTTTTGTTTGTAATTATTTTGATTTAATTTGTATAAAGCATGGGACTGGGCATCCCGGTGACCAGCCATTTTCTCGTGAGTGAGGAGCGGAGTCCACTCCTATTGAGAATAACCAGCCTAGCATGGAAGATACGGACATCCCTAGTTGATACACGAGCTATTCGAGCATACAAAACAGAATTTCATTTGAAGGTTTATATTTTGGCACATACAAATTTACTTGGAACGGCAGGTAGATACCGCATATAGGAAGGTATAGTGGACTCATATGGAATAACTTCGGGGTTTAAGGAATTGGATGCACAAGCATTATTCCCGCTTAGTACAAGTGAAGGCTAGCAAAAGACTAGGAAGCGACCAACTAGAGAGCGACAACAGACATGAACATGCATTAAAATTAATAAACATTAAGTGCAAGCATGAGTAGGATATAATCCACCATGAACATAAATATCATGAAGGCTATGTTGATTTGTTTCAACTACATGTGTGAACATGTGCCAAGTCAAGTCACTTGAATCATTCAAAGGAGGATACCACCCCATCATACAACATCACAACCATTTTAATAGCATGGTTACACGCAAGGTAAACCATTATAAACTCCTAGCTAATTAAGCATGGCATAAGTAACTATAATCTCTAATTGTCATTGCAAACATGTTTATTCATAATAGGCTGAATCAGGAACGATGAACTAATCATATTTACAAAAACAAGAGAGGTCGAGTTCATACCAGCTTTTCTCATCTCAATCAGTCCATCACATATTGTCATAATTGCCTTTTACTTGCACGACCGAATGATGTGAATAATAATAATAGTGCACGTGCAATGGACTAAGCTGGAATCTGTGAGCATTCAATAAACAGGAGAAGACAAGGCAATATGGGCTCTTTGGTTAAATGAACAATAATGCATATAAGAGCCACTTCAACAATTTCATCATGGTCTTCTCCTATCGACCCCCAAAGAAAAGAAAAGAAATAAAATTATTTGCAGGAGAAAGCTCCCAACAAGCAAAAGAAGAACGGGAAATCTTTTTGGGTTTTATTTTTAATTATTACTAATACAAGCAAGAAAAGTAAACTAGCTAAAAGCTACAACTATTTTTTTTTGGTTTTCTTAAGGTTTATCAAACACACAAGAAGAAGGCATAAAAAGGAAAATAAACTAACATGGATATTACAGTGAAAAACTATGAGCACGACATCTAGCAGTGAGTGTGTTAACATAAATGTAATGTTGGTGAGAAATACGTACTCCCCCAAGCTTAGGCTTTTGGCCTAAGTTGGTCTATTGCCACGGATGGCCTGGCGGATATCCAAAGTTGTAGTTGGGGTCGTACTGAGATGAGGAAGACCGTGATTGCCACTGGTTGGCAATCATCTCCGGATCCCACTGGCAATTAGATTGTTGTGGAGGATCAAATTGTGGTTCCGGCTCTAGCTCTATGGCTGATGTAGGGTTCCGGTAGGCGTGAATGACCGCCAGTGGAATGAGGTACTGGCCTGCAGATAAATCAAACAAGGAAGGAGCAGGCAAGGTAATAGTCTCAGGGTGATGTTTATCAAAGAACAATTTGTATTTAAGCTCCCATTCCCTATTCTTAATAATAAAATCATGCGCTACCATACTCTTATAATCTAAATAAACAGTAGGCAGTAATTTTTCTTCTTTTTCATAGTGCCTAACAATTATGTTATAGTATGCAGCAAGGTGTGAAGCATAGACACCTCCAAAGATGGGGCCCTTTGTACGGTCCAGACTTAACCGTTTGGCAATAATACCGCCCATACTAACAGAGTCATAACGGAATAAACCATGGAACAAAATAATAATATCAGGAACACTAAGGTTTCCACAGTTTCCGCGACCAATTCAGCAATGACTAGCAAATATTGCAAAGTAGCGTAAAACAGGAAAATGTATGCTAGTGATTCTTGCATTGGAAACCTTCCTAGTTTCCCCTACAGTAATAGTATCAATAAACCCGTCCACATCTTTACGATGTGGTTCTCTAAGCTACCCTCGAAAGGTATTTTGCAAACCCTGCAAAATTCATATAGTGACATCTTCTTAACCACATCATATAAATGAAACTCTACTGAAGGAGGTGATTCCTTAGGATAATAGTAGAAGCTTTGCACAAAAGTATTGGTGAGTAAGAGATACTGTTCTCCTTGGTCGCGGAGGAAGTCGGTGAGGCCTGCATTCTCAGCCAATTCATAAAAATCATCATAAATCTCGGCTGCTCTCAAGAAATCATCGAAGGCCATTCACACGGCCGAACCTCCGTGGTGCGAGGGAGGTTATATTTGGGCCTCTCTGCTTCTTCACTTTGCTTTTCCTTCGAGCTTCGGCTCGATGAGCCCCTCTAAAATCTCTTCATTATTTTCTGAAAAATTCTGAAATTTTTAGTAACTTCAAATAAAAGTGAACCAAGCTCAACAAAATTGATAGCAACTACTCCTACAAGTGCCTAGAGCCTATATCATGCATTAGAACTACTTGGAACCATATAAATTTGACAGGCAAGCTCAAGAACATGGTCACCTAGGCAGCACAAATTTGCAATGAATAAAGCACTAGAACAAAAACTAATTGGACCAATGGAGGAGTCACATGCCAAGGAACAATCCCCCAAAGAAGTTTTGTGAGAGGTGCTTTGAGCAAGGAGATCGAAAATCACAGCAAAATGAGCTAGAACTCGTGCTTGAGCTGGATGGTGATTTTTTTGGGAGGAAGAAGGAGTGTGTGGGTGCAGGCATAAGTGGAGGGGGGCCACCATGGGCCCACGAGGCAGGGGGTGTGCCTAGGGGGGTGGGCGCGCCCTGGACCCTCATGGCTAGGTGCCAGCTCCCCCTGATGTGTTCTCAGTGCCAGATATTCTCAAATATTCCAGAAAAAACATGTTAAATTGGCAGGGCATTTGGAGGACTTTTATTTTCAGGGTATTTTTATATTGCACGGATAAATCAGAAAACAGACAGGAAAATACTATTTTACTTTATTTCAACTAAATAACAGAAAGTAAAAGGAGGGTACAGAAGGTTGTGCTTCTAATTTCATCCATCACATGCTCATCAAAAGGAATCCACTAACAAGGTTGATCAGGTCTTGTTAACAAATTCATTCCGAATAACATGGAACCGGAGAATTTTTGAATATCACTATGTTACCTCAATGGGGATATGCACATCCCCAATAATAAGAATATCATATTTCTTTTTAACAGTAGGAAGAGGAAATTCAAAACCTCCAATAATAATCGATGGAACTTTTCCTATAGAATTTATACTGTGAACTTGAGGTTGTTTCCTCAAAAAGTGTGCCGTATGCTCATTACCATTAACAAGAAAAGTGAAATTTCCTTTGTTGCAATCAATAACAGCCCCTGCAGTATTCAAAAAGGGTCTTCCAAGAATAATAGACATACTATCGTCCTCGGGAATATCAAGAATAACAAAGTCCGTTAAAATAGTAACGCTTCCAACCACAACAGCACATCCTCACAAATACCGGCAATGTATAGCAGTTGATTTATCAGCCATTTGCAAAGATATTTTAGTAGGTGTCGACTTATTCAAATCAAGTCTACGATATAAAGAGAGAGGCATAACACTAACACCAGCTCCAAGATCACATAAAACAGTTTTAACATAGTTTCTTTTAATGGAGCATGGTATAGTTGGTACTCCTGGATCTCCTAGTTTCTTAGGTATTCCACCCTTAAAAGTATAATTAGCAAGCATGGTGGAAATTTCAGCTTCCGGTATCTTTCTTTTATTTGTAACAATTTCTTTCATATACTTGGCATAAGGATTCATTTTAAGCATATCAGTTAATCGCATACACAAAAAGATAGGTCTAATCATTTCAGCAAAGCGCTCAAAATCTTCATCATCCTTTTTCTTGGATGGTTTGGGAGGAAAAGGCATGGGTTTCTGAACCCATGGTTCTCTTTCTTTACCATGCTTCCTACCAACAAAGTCTCTCTTATCATAACGTTGATTCTTTGATTGTGGGTTATCAAGATCAACAGCAGGTTCAATTTCTACATCATTGTTATTACTAGGTTGAGCATCAACATGAACATCATCATTAACATTATCACTAGGTTCATGTTCATTACCAGATTGTGTTTCAGCATGAGAAATAGAAATATGATTTGGATTCTTAGGTGGTTCAGCAATAGGTTCACTAGATGCATGCAAAGTCCTATCATTTTTCTTTTTCTTCTTTTTAGAAGGACTAGGTGCATCTACATTATTTCTCTGAGAATCTTGTCCAATTCTCTTAGGGTGGCCTTCAGGATACAAAGGTTCCTGAGTCATTTTACCAGTTTTAGTAGCCACTCTAACAACATAGTCATTATTCTTATTATTCAGTTCATTGAGCAAATCATTCTGAGCTTTAAGTACTTGTTCTACGTGAGTGGTAACCATAGAAGCATGTTTACTAATGAGTTTAAGTTCACCTTTAACTATAGACATATAATTACCCAAGTGTTCAATCATATAAGCATTTTGTTTTAATTGTCTACCAAAATAAGCATTAAAATCTTCTTGCTTAACCATAAAATTATCAAACTCATCTAAGCATTGTCTAGCAAACTTAGTAGGAGGGATTTCAGCTTTATCATATCTATAGAGAGAATTTACCTTTACTACCTGTGTCGGGTTATCAAGACCATGTGTTTCTTCAATAGGTGATGAATTAAGACCATATATTTCTTCAACATGCGGTAAATTAAGACCATGTATTTCTTCAATAGGAAGTAAATTCTTGTAACATCCCAAATTTTCAATTTGGAATGTTATACATAGAGCATCATTGCATATCATATTTTTCATTGCATTTTCTTTGCATTTTGCTCGATCCTAGAAAATTCTACACAACTCAAGGACCCTCGGAGAGAGTTGGGAATTTTGTTATTTACATATTTGAGTTTTCTCAAATTTTGAAAATAGGATCGTTGATTTTAATTATTTTATCTTCAATTATTTCTATTACAAAAATATGCGAGAGGGAATAAAATGACTTTCCCAAAATAAATAAATAATGAAGATTTAATAATAAAATCAAATAAGATTTTATTTTGGAGTTTTTCGCCTTTTATTTGAATTTAAGAAAAATGCGTTTTTCAAAATTGCATCTAGGCCCCAAATAAATGTTCATTAAATCCGGCTTGGTTTTAGAAACCGGGGAAATTTTATTTCGGGATTTTTGGAGTCCGTTTGATACTTCTTTTGTCTTTTTCTACGCGTAATGTTTTATTAAAAAAAACGAACCGCCTTACTGGGCCGTACCCGAGCGGGACTCCGCTCGGGGGCGCCTTTAAATAGCGGCCACCCCCGAGCCGCAAAGCCGACCCGAGCCCGCCGGAGTTCGCCGCCACCGCCGACCCGCCGGAGCAGCGCGCCTTACGAGGTTCGCCGCGCCTCGATTTCCGGGCCGATTTTTATTTAAAAAAATAAAAAAACCAATCGGTTTTCTTCGGGTTTTTTCGGTTTTTTTCGGGTTTTTTTATTTTATTTATTTTTATTTATTTATTTTTTTTATTTTCTTTATTTTTCCGTTCGAATCTGTTCGTTATATTTTTCTTTTTCTAGGATTTAATCTGCGATTTTTCTGATCGCGATTCCAGATCCGATTTTCGTTTTAGTATAACTTTTCGCTCGTTTATCGGAATCAGGCGATTCGAGCGCCTGGAGTTTCGTCTTGAAACCCTCTTTCTGAATAATCTACTTAAACAAGTTTTTGCATCTGTAAAATTTGACCTAGATCCAGATTAGTAAAACGAAGTTGTTTTCTTCCGCCGTTTGACTTTCGTTGCTTCGTTTGATTTGATTCTTTTTGCAAACCGGAGTTTTTAGTTTGAACTATCTGGTTAGATCTATTTGAGTTTTACCTGTGCATTAGATGAGTACTTATTTTATGCTTGTTTGTTTGTCTGCAATAGAATACCCGGAGTGCACCGCTTGTTACTTCGAATCTCTAGGTTTCGCGGATCATCAGCAAGGCAAGTAACACTTTGATCATACTTTTCTCATACCCAGTTTTATGCATTAGATCTATTTCTCAAACACTTGCATGATTAGGATCTAATTAAATTGTGGGATGGGAAGTAGTTGAGGTAGTACCTATTACCTGTTTTATTATCAAACCTTTGGGAGTTACTTCTACGTTTGCCTATTATGCCATGCTATGCTAGTAGACGTGGATTGGGTGAGTGTATCCATGATAGATGTGAGATTGTTAATTAATGGTTTATTTAAGGTGGCAACTTAAACACACATCTGGGTGGATTGAGGCACCTGGTTTCTATCAGACTTGCCTGTATTTCTTCGGACCGCCACCCGTGCTCAAAGGGATCATGAGATTATTCAAACTAGAAACTTCCGTGGTGGAGCCACAAGCCATTATGGGCTCTGGCATAGTTGATTAAGTTGTGCGAACTCTTACGGGTAGGCTAGCTGATGTAGGGGATGTAGGTTGGTACGGTCTACCCACATGTAAGGTGCTAAGCGCTTACGAAGACTATGTCTCGGTCATCCGCTTCTCAAACACCATGTAGTGCGAGAAACCAAACGGAGGCGATCGAGTCTTGTGGGGAAAAGTGCGCAAACCTCTGCAGAGTGTATAAACTAATCATGGTTAGCCGTGTCCCCGTTATGGACGTTTTGAGTATCTAGTACCTGGATATCATGTGAATCTCATCATGTTACTTCTAATTAATATTGTTGGGTTTTAATGAGTACTTTCAATTGGGATTGAGAATGCTGTCAACCATTCTCAATGTTTCACAACCACCATAATAGTTAAATAAATTTATTCCTTTGCAGTAGGGAAAAATTGGCTTTATGCAACAATCAGAATCAGAGAGCTTTCCACAAGCCATATATGCATGTAGTATAGGCTTATCATTCCATTATTCTCTATGTGTTACATTGCGGCATATTCCATGTGTCAATTGCTTTCGGGCTGCAACGTTTCATGTTGCGACTTTTCGCATTTACAGTAAGGTGCTTAGGTCGTGGTTCTATACTCAGTGATGTCGTTGGAGTTGATCGACTCGCTTATTCTTCCAAGCCTTCCGCTGTTATCGTATTAGATGGCCTTAAGCCATATTTATTTTATTAAGTTCTCTCTTGAGACATTCGATTGTAATAAGTGTGTGATTGCTACTCTGTTATAAATCCTTCGAAGTACTGTGGTGTCAGCATTACTGATCCAGGGATGACACTGAGCACAGAGACTTGATCCATTCGGTCGGGTCGCTACGAGATGGTATCGAGCACACCGACCGTGAGGACACGACCATTAAGCCAAAGCCCTAGATCGCTACTCTCTCTTCTAATTTCTGACTCCTCATCTTTTCTACTCTTTTAGGATGACGGAAGCGAGGATCAAGTTCACTCAGCCGGATGAAGATACACCCTTTGGACGACACCTGAAGGAAGTCACTAGGTACCTTAACATTGGATTACCAAGCTTCACCGGGACCTACAATTCCACTTTACCTGAAGAAGAGCGCTGGAAGATTCAAGCTCAAGTTCTCGGAAGGACGTTTGCGCCAATCACGGAGCCCATAGAGTGTGTTTTCAATGCATCAACCTGGAGTTTGGGAAAGAGCATGGCAGCTTACATAACCATGGGGCGCATTGGAGAAGTTTATAAAGAAGACCTCAAGGATACTATCTACCAGATTTGCGGACGCCGAGATGAACAATGGGAGATAGTTGGCACTAAGAAGGATCGATTCATTGCAGCATTCATCCAGGAGTTAAACCAGCACATTCGACGCCAGGAGAACCAGATGTCTTGCAGACATGATGGAGTTGAAGGCAGCAAAAGCCAAGATTATCGAACTAGAAGGAGAACTCAAGGCCACTCGCAAGGACTACATGGAGGAGATTGTAGCTCTAGTGGGACAAAACGGCGATCTTAAGGAGAAGATTGAAGAACTCATGGGAAATTCAGCACCGGAGGAAAAGATGAAGATAGCACCTGTCCAGAGAACTACATCATCATCGGCGACACCGATTCCGATCCTAGTGATGATGATTACGAAGATGAAGCCGAGCAGATATCATGGAGTCTTCATCGGAGCAGATTTCTAGTTGACCACCATAATGTAGTAGATTACCCCCATGTTATTTTAGTTTTAGATTCAACACTTTGTAACGATAGATAGACCGTTGTATGCCCTTGTTTGAATTGATTGGAGTGATATTGTGTGATTTGTCTCATGTGCATATGGGTAGTGTTTCCCTCTAGACCTCATTCTATTCTAAATTCTCTTCTTTTCTTAAAACCCTCAGATGCCTCCGAGACGCGACCCCGGATTTGTTTTCCCGCCAGAGATCACTCAGTTGATTCAGCAGCAGAATACCTTGATTCAAACATTGGTACAGAACCAAGGCAACAACAACAACAACCCACCGCCACCACCACCTGTTGACCATTTGACCCGTTTCTTAAGGCTGAATCCGCCGGTGTTTTCCAATAGCACCGAGCCGATTGTTGCAGATGATTGGCTCCGTAAGATAGGGAGGGAGTTGACCACAGCAGGATGTCTGAGATGGAGAAAGGGTGAAGTTTGCTGCACATCAGCTTGAAGGACCCGCAGCAGATGGTGGGAGAATTTTACAGCCACTTACCCAGAGACATTGTCACATGGGATCGGCCAAAGAAGCTTTTCAGATCGCCCATGTTTCAGCAGGAGCTATGGCCATGAAGAAGCGTGAGTTTCGCAACTTACGCCAAGGAGGACGGACATTGGCCAAGATGTAGATGATTTCAGAAGCTAGCACGTTATGCCCCGGATGACGTTGCTACGACGCAACTAAGGTGAGAAGTTTCTAGAAGGACTGAATGATGAGCTGAGCATGCAGTTGATGGTAGACACTTTCAATAACTACCAGGAGTTATTAGATCGTGCGTTTATGATTGAAGGGAAGTAGCAGCAGATTGAAAATAGCAAGAGGAAGTATGGACAGGGGAAGAATAACTCGGGAGCTCAGCAGAAACTTCGCTTTACCCCGAAGCCAGGAGGACAGTTTCAGCATACCCATGGAGGAGGTAGCTCGCACAACCATAATGGCACCAAGAATGGAAACGGGAATGGAGGAAGCAATGGACAGAACCGCACCAACCCGTCAACACCATCCAAGGTAGACCTGAGCCACGTAACTTGCTTTAAGTGCCACAAGACTGGGCATTATGCAAACGAGTGTCCAGAAGGCCAGAATGGAAATGGCAATGGAAGCTCAGGAAAGAAGCCGAACTCTTTCAACAAAGGACAAGTGAACCACGTTACCGTGGAGGAGGTTGAAGCTCAGCCAGATGCAGTAATAGGTAAGTTTTTGGTTAAGTCATTTACTGCAGTTGTTCTTTTTGATACTGGTGCATCGCATTCATACATATCAAGGGGATTTGTGGATAAGTACAAATTACCAACCCAAGCCCTTAGGTCACCCATGCTAGTAACCTCACACCGAGCAGTATCCATGGCTAGTATATGGTGTGATCGACTGCCATTAAGGATTGGACACTATGTTTTTCCCTCGGACCTAATAGTTCTGGAATCCCAAGGATTGGATGTGATATTAGGCATGGATTGGTTATCGAAGTATCGAGGGAACATAGATTGCACCAGTAAGTCAATTTTGCTTACCACCCCAGAAGGGAGGAGAATCAAGTATGTATCATGGCATGAGCCTAGGAGAGCACATGTAAAATCCTTTATCGAGTTGTGCAGAAGAAGTACCATGGTAAGGGATTACCCGGACGTGTTCCTAAGAGTTGCTGTGCATGCCACCGGATAGGGACATTGAGTTTCTGATTGAACTAATACCTGGCATTGGGCCGATATCTAAGAGACCGTATAGGATGCCAGCCCAAGATTTGGAGGAAATTAAGAAGCAGATTAAGGAGTTACTGGATAAAGGTTTTATTCGCCCAAGTTCTTCGCCTTGGGGATCACCAGTACTTCTAGTGGAGAAGAAGGATGGATCATTAAGAATGGTTGTTGATTATCGTGGATTGAACGAAGTGACCATTAAGAAAAAATACCTATTGCCGATGATCAATGACTTGTTTGACCAATTGCAACGAGCTAGGGTGTTTTCAAAGATCGATTTGCGATCAGGGTACCATTAGTTGAAGATTCGAGAGCAAGATATACCTAAGACAGCTTTTACCACCAGGTACAGGCTGTATGAGTACACCGTTATGTCATTTGGTCTGACTAACGCACCTACCTATTTTGTGAACATGATGAACAAAGTGTTTATGGAGTTTCTGGATAAGTTCGTCGTGGTGTTCATTGATGATATTTTGGTTTACTCGAAGAATGAAGAGGAACATAAGGAGCATTTGCGTTTGGTACTCGAGAAGCTCAGAGAACATCGCTTATATGCCAAGTTCAAGCAAGTGTGAGTTTTGGTTGAAGGAAGTTGGATTTCTTGGACATGTTATATCCGGAGAAGGTATAGCAAGAGACCCCACTAAAGTTGTCACCAGAATAAATCGGGAAGCGCCAACAACAGTTGGAGAGATCCGGAGTTTCCTTGGACTAGCGAGGATACTACCGGAGATTCATTGAGAAGTTCTCAAGGATTGCGAAGCCTATGACAGAATTGTTGAAGAAGGATACCAAGTTCATTTGGACCGAGGAGTGTGAAGCTAGTTTCCAAGAGTTGAAGAAACGCTTGGTTACCTCACCAAAGGTTAATTCTGCCAGATCAGACCAAGGATTATGAAGTGTATTGCGACGCTTCACGTCAAGGACTTGGAGCAGTGCTTATGCAGGAGGGGAGAGTTGTTTCGTATGCTTCACGACGGCTTAAGCCTCATGAGTTAAACTATGCTACGCATGATTTGGAGTTAGCAGCCGTAGTACATGCGTTGAAGACATGGATACATTTCCTCATTGGAAATCATTGTGAGGTGTATACGGATCACAAGAGTTTGAAATACATCTTCACGCAGAAGGAGCTAAATCTCAGGCAAAGGAGATGGTTGGAACTCATCAAAGATTATGATATGAGATTGCATTATCACCCCGAAAAAGCTAACGTTGTAGCAGACGCGTTGAGCCGTAAGAGTCACGTCAACACATTAATGACGGGAGAAATACCAAAGGAGTTAGCCGAGGATCTTCGAGAGCTATGTTTGGAAATAGTTCCGAGAGGCTATGTATCAGCATTGGAGATTCACCAACTTTGATGGACAAGATCGTGGAAGCACGTAAGACCTGATAAAGAGATTGCCTCTATAAAGGAGAGAATGAGCGAAGGAAAGGCTAAGGGATTTCGTGAGGATGAGCACGATACCCTATGGTTTGAAGACCGTGTTTATGTGCCCAATGACCCGGAGATCGTGAAGTTGATTTTGCAAGAGGCACATGATTCACCATATTCGATTCACCCAGAAATACCAAGATGTATTTGGATTTGAAGAATACTTTCGGTGGACCGGAATGAAGAAGGATATTGCAGTACGAGTAGCAGTTTGTGATGTATGTCGAGGGTGAAGGCGTAACATCGAAGCTAGTAGGATTGTTACAGCCATTGCCTATACCCGAATGGAAGTGGGATAAACTAGGTATGGATTTTATCACGGATTGCCCAGACTCGTTCAAAGCTATGACTAGATTTGGGTTATAGTCGACCGTTTGATGAAGGTAGCTCATTTCATTCCAGTAAAGACTACCTACAGCAGTGCCAAATTGGCCAAGATATACATGACCAGGATTGTATGCTTGCATGGAGTTCCGAGGAGTATCAGACGATAGAGGAACCCAATTTACCTCAAAGTTCTGGAAGCAGTTGCATGAAACTTTGGGAACCAGGCTGGAGTTTAGCACCGCTTTCCATCCACAAACAGACGGACAAACCGAGAGAGTCAACAGGATTTTGGATGATATGCTTAGAGGTTGTGCTTTGGATTATGGATCAAGTTGGGATGAAAATTTGCCGTATGCGGAGTTTTCTTATAACAACAGTCACCAAACTAGTTTGAAGATGGCCCCTTTTGAAGCATTGTACGGAAGGAGGTGCAGGACCCCGTTGTTGTGGGATGAAGTTGGAGACTGCCAGTTGTTTGGACCAGATTTGATTAAGGAGTCTGAACAGAAAGTAAAATTGATTCGCGATAGGCTCAAGGTAGCCCACCAAGATGTAAAAGTTATGCGATTCAAAACGCAAGGAGATGTATCTGAAATCGGAGACAGAGTTTATCTTCGAGTATCGCCACTTCGAGGAGTTAAACGTTTTGGAGTTAAGGGAAAGTTAGCACCTCGATTCGTAGGACCTTATCGTGTTTTGGAACGCATGGGAGAAGTTGCGTACAAGTTGGAATTACTCGAGAGATTGTCAGGAGTTCATGATGTGTTTCACATTTCACAGTTGAAGAAGTGTCACGCAGAGATGGCTGATATACCACTGAGAGATACCGTACACCGGAAGCGATTCATTGAATGAAGTTTTGACCTATGAGGAGAAACCGTTAAGATTTTGGAGTATGCCAAAGAGTCACTCGCATCAAGGTCATTAAGTTTTGCAAAGTTCAAGGATCCACCACACCGAGGATGAAGCCACACGGGAGCGAGAGGAAGATTTGCTTAAAGACCATCCTCACCTATTTTCTAGTTAACCCGAATCTCGAGGGCGTAGATTCATCTTAAGGAGTAGGTTTGTAACATCCCAAATTTTCAATTTGGAATGTTATACATAGAGCATCATTGCATATCATATTTTTCATTGCATTTTCTTTGCATTTTGCTCGATCCTAGAAAATTCTACACAACTCAAGGACCCTCGGAGAGAGTTGGGGATTTTGTTATTTTCATATTTGAGTTTTCTCAAATTTTGAATATATGAGTGTTGTTTTTAATTATTTTTTCTTCATTTTTTTCTATTACAAAAATATGCGAGAGGGAATAAAATGACTTTCCGAAAATAAAGAAATAATGAAGATTTAATAATAAAATCAAATAAGATTTTATTTTGGAGTTTTTCGCCTTTTTATTTGAATTTAAGAAAAATGCGCGTTTTTCGAAATTGCATCTAGGCCCCAAATAAATGTTCATTAAATCCGGCTTTATTTTAGAAACCGGGGAAAATTTATTTTGCGATTTTTGGAGTCCGTTTGATACTTCTTTTGATTTTTTTTCGACGCTTAATTTTTTATTAAAAAACAAACCGCTTTACTAAAGCCGCATTCGAAGCGGGACTCCGCTCGGGGGCGCCTTTAAATAGCAGCCACCCCCGAGCCGCAAAGCCCACCCGAGCCCGCCGGAGTTCGGCGTCGCCGCCGACCCGCCTGAGGAACGCGCCTTACGAGGTTCGCCGCGCCTCGATTTCCGTGCCGATTTTTATTTAAAAAAAAACCGATCAGTTTTCTTCGTTTTTTCGGTTTCTTTTGGTTTTTTATTTTTTTTTTCCGTTCGAATCTGTTCATCGTATTTTTCTTTTTCTCGGAGTTAATATGCGATTTTTCTGATCGCGATTCCGTGATCCGATTTTCGCTTTAGTATAACTTTTCGCTTGCTTATCTAATCAGGCGATTCAAGCGCCTAGAGTTTCGTCTCGAAACCCTCTTTCCGAATAATCTACTTAAACAAGTTTTTGCATCTGTAAAATTTGACCTAGATCCAGATTAGTAAAACAAAGCTATTTTCTTCCACCATTTGATTTCGTTGCTTCGTTTGATTTGATTCTTTTTGCAAACCGGAGTTCTTAATTTGAACTATCTGGTTAGATCTATTTGAGTTTTACCTGTGCGTTAGATGAGTACTTATTGTATGCTTGTTTGTTTGTCTGCGATAGAATACCGAGTGCGCCGCTTGTTACTTGAATCTCTAGGTTTCGCGGATCATCAGCAAGGCAAGTAACACTTTGATCATACTTTTCTCATACCCAGTTTTTATGCATTAGATCTATTTCCCAAACACTTGCATGATTAGGATCTAATTAAATTGTGGGATGGGAAGTAGTTGAGGTAGTACCTATTACCTGTTTTATTATCAAACCTTTGGGAGTTACTTCTACGTTTGCTTATTATGCCATGCTATGCTAGTAGACGTGGATTGGGTGAGTGTATCCATGACGGATGTGAGATTGTTAATTAATGGTTTATTTAAGGTGGCAACTTAAACACACATCTGGGTGGATTGAGGCACCTGGTTTCTATCAGGACTTGCCTGTATTTCTTCGGACCGCCACCCAGGCTCAAAGGGATCATGAGATTATTCAAACTAGAAAAAACTTCCGTGTGCAGCCACAAGCCATTATGGGCTCTGGCATAGTTGATTAAGTTGTGCAAACTCTTACGGGTAGGCTAGCTGATGTAGGGTATGTAGGTTAGTACGGTCTACCCACATGTAAGGTGCTAGCGCTTCTGAAAGACTATGTCTCGGTCATCCGTTTCTCAAACACCATGTAGTGCGAGCAACCAAACGGAGTCGATCGAGTCTTGTGGGGAAAAGTGCGCAAACCTCTGCAGAGTGTATAAACTAATCATGGTTAGCCGTGTCCCCGGTTATGGACATTTTGAGTATCTAGTACCTGGATATCATGTGAATCTCATCATGTTACTTCTAATTAATATTGTTGGGTTTTAATGAGTACTTTTAATTGGGATTGAGAATGTTGTCAACCATTCTCAATGTTTCACAACCACCATAATAGTTATATAAATTTATTCCTTTGCAGTAGGGAAAAAATGGCTTTATGCAAAAACTATAACCGTAGAGCTTTCCACCAGCCATATATGCATGTAGTATAGGCTTATCATTCCATTATTCTCTATGTGTTACATTGCCAGCATATTCCATGTGTGACCGTTTCGGGCTGCAACGTTTCATGTTGCGTACTTTTCGCATTTACCAGTAAGGTGCTTAGGTCGTGGTTCTATACTCGATGATGTCGTTGGAGTTGATGGACTCGCTTATTCTTCCAAGCCTTCATTTGTATCGTATTAGATGGCCTTAAGCCATATTTATTTTATTAAGTTCTCTCTTGAGACATTCGATTGTAATAAGTGTGTGATTGCTACTCTGTTATAAATCCTTCGAAGTACTGTGTGGTGTCAGCATTACTGATCCAGGGATGACACTGAGCACAGAGACTTGATCCATTCGGGTCGGGTCGCTGCAATTCTTAACATCTTCAGCTTTAATACCCTTTTCTTTCATAGATTTCTTGGCCTCTTACATATCTTCAGGACTGAGAAATAGAACATCCCTCTTCTTCTGAGTTGGTTTAGGAATAGGCTCACGAGCTGGCTCAGGAAGTGTCAGATTATTTTCATTTGTCAACATATTATTCAATTGAATTTCAGCTTCATCCGGTGTTCTCTCCCTGAAACCAGAACCAGCACAACTATCCAGGTGGTCTCTGGAAGCATCGGTTAGTCCGTTATAAAAGATATCTAGTATTTCATTTTTCTTGAGAGGATGATCAGGAAAAGCATTAAGTAATTGGAGAAGCCTCCCCCAAGCTTGTGGGAGACTCTCTTCTTTAATTTGCACAAAATTATATATATATCCCTTAAAGCAGCTTGTTTCTTATGAGCAGGGAAATATTTAGCAGAGAAGTAATAAATCATATCCTGGGGACTACGCACACAACCAGGATCAAGAGAGTTAAACCATATCTTAGCATCACCCTTTAATGAGAACGGAAATATCTTAAGGATATAAAAGTAGCGGGTTCTCTCATCATTAGTGAACAGGGTGGCTATATCATTTAATTTAGTAAGATGTGCCACAACAGTTTCAGTTTCATAGCCATAGAAAAGATCAGATTCAACCAAAGTAATTATATCAGGATCAATGGAGAATTCATAATCCTTATCAGTAACGAAGATAGGTGAAGTAGCATAAGCAGGATCATATTTCATTCTAGCATTCAGAGTTTTTTGGTTAAGCTTAGATAATAATTTCTTAAGATCACTTCTATCATTGCAAGTAAGAAAGTCTATTTTAGTCTCTTCATCCATAACATAGCCCTCAGGCACAATAGGCAATTCATATTTATTGGGAGAGCCTTCATCATCACTTTCATCAATATTATCAGTCTCAATAATTTCATTATCTCTAGCCCTAGCAAGTTGTTCATCAAGAAATTCACCAAGTGGCACAGTAGTATCAAGCATAGAAGTAGTTTCATCATAAGTATCATGCATAGCAGAAGTGGCATCATCAATAACATGCGACATATCAGAATTACTAGCGTAGCAGGTGTTTAGGTGTCGCAAGCTTACTCAAACAGAAGGTGAATCAAGTGCAGAGCTAGATGGCAGTTCCTTACCTCCCCTCGTAGTTGAGGGATAAATTTTTGTTTTCTCGTCTTTCAAGTTCTTAATAGTGACCAGCAGATATAAATCCCAAGTGACTCAAAGAATAGAGCTATGCTCCCCGACAATGGCACCAGAAAATAATCTTGATAACCCACCAGTATAGGGGATCGCAACAGTTTTTGAGGGAAGAGTATTCAACCCAAATTTATTGATTCGACCTAAGGGGAGCCAAAGAATATTCTCAAGTATTAGCAGTTGAGTTGTCAATTCAACCACACCTGGATAAATTAGTATCTGCAGCAAAGTATTAATTAGCAAAGTAATATGGAAGTAACGGTAACAGTAGCAAAAGTAATATTTTTGGGTTTTGTAGTGATTGTAACAGTAGCAATGAAAAAGTAAAAAACCGGAGAACAATATGTGAAAAGCTCGTAGGCATTGGATCGGTGATGGAGAATTATGCCGGATGTGGTTCATCATGTAACAATCATAACATAGGGTGACACAGAACAAGCTCCAATTCATCGATGTAATGTAGGCATGTATTCCGAATATAGTCATACGTGCTTATGGAAAAGAACTTGCATGAGATCTTTTGTCCTACCCTCCCGTGGCAGCGGGGTCCTAGCTGAAACTAAGGGATATTAAGGCCTCCTTTTAATAGAGTACCGGACCAAAGCATTAACACATAGTGAATACATGAACTCCTCAAACTATGGTCATCACCGGGAGTGGTCCCGATTATTGTCACTTCGGGGTTACCGGATCATAACACATAGTAGGTGACTATAGACTTGTAAGATAGGATCGAGAACTCACATATATTCATGAAAACATAATAGGTTCAGATCTGAAATCATGGCACTCGGTCCCTAATGACAAGCATTAAGCATAGCAAAGTCATAGCAGCATCAATCTCAGAACATAGTGGATACTAGGGATCAAACCCTAACAAAACTAACTCGATTACATGATAAATCTCATCCAACCCATCACCGTCCAGCAAGCCCATGATGGAAATACTCACGCACGGCGGTGAGCATCATGAAATTGGTGATGGAGGATGGTTGATGATGACGACGGCGACAAATTCCCCTCTCCGGAGCCCCGAACGGACTCCAGATCAGCCCTCCCGAAAGAGTTTAGGGCTTGGCGGTGGCTCCGTATCGTAAAACGTTATGAATCTTTCTCTCTGATTTTTTTCTCCCCGAACACGAATATATGGAGTTGGAGTTGAGGTCGGTGGAGCTCTAAGGGGCCCACGAGGAAGAGGGGCGCGTCCGGAGGGCAGGCACGCCCCCACCCTCATGGATAGGGTGTGGGCCCCCTGGCCTTGATTCTTTCGCCAGTATTTTTTATTATTTCCAAAAATAATCTCTGTCGAGTTTCAGGTCATTCCGAGAACTTTTTTTTCTGCACATAAATAACACCATGGCAATTCTGCAGAAAACAACGTCAGTCCGGGTTAGTTCCATTCAAATCATGCAAGTTAGAGTCCAAAACAAGAGCAAAATTGTTTGGAAAAGTAGATACGACGGAGATGTATCAGGGCCCACGAGGGTGGGGGCGCGCCTACCCCCCTGGGCGCGCCCTCCTACCTCGTGGCCGCCTCGCGGAGTTCCAGACTTCAACTCCAAGTCTTCTGGATTTCTTTTGTTCCAATAAAGATCATCACGAAGGTTTCATTCCGTTTGGTATTCCTTTTCTGCAAAACACTGAAATAGGCAAAAAAACAGATACTGGCACTAGGCCTTCGGTTAATAGGTTAGTCCCAAAAATAATATAAAAGAGCATATTAAAGCCCATTAAACATCCAAAACAGATAATATAATAGCATGGAACAATAAAAATTATAGATACATTGGAGACGTATCAGAAAGCACTCAAGAAAAGAGAGGCCCGCCACCGCAAGAAAGAAGAGGACACACGTGCTGCTCCGGAGAACTCGGTGGAGGTCCAAGCACGATGGGGTGTCGCCGACAAAGCCGGGAAGGAGAACGACGGCGTTTGGCTAGCATGTGAGAAGTAGTAGTACTAGTAGTTAGTGTGTGTTTCTATGTCGCCCGTACGTATGTTTAATTAATTACGAGCATTTACCAGTACTAGTTACTACTGTAGTTTTTAGAGCAAATTACCAGTACATTAGCCTAGACTCAACAGAAAAATTCCTCTCCAATGCATCAAATGGCATCTCTTTCTCTATTGGAATTGAGATGCATGTCACCTCACTTCCTATGATTTTCATATTCCTATAAAATTTCTATTCTATGAACCAAAGGAGGCCTCCGTTGGAGTACAATACTACTGTAGCTAGCAGTATTGCTGGTACAGTAGTTTTCTTCAAGAAGCGGAATTCAACGAAGTCATGGTGGTTCCTTCGTCTGAGCAACTTTACAGTGGGAAAGGTTGGGCCTGCGATTTGACGGCTCATTATTCATTATTACTGCGGCGCGATGATACGTCCATTTTGCATCATGCTTTTATATTGATATTTATTGCATTATGGGCTGTTATTACACAGTATATCACAATACTTATGCATATTCTCTCTTATTTTGTAACGTTTACATGAAGAGGGAGAATGCCGGTAGCTGGAATTCTGGACTGGAAAAGGAGCAAATATTAGAGACCTATTCTGTATAACTCCAAAAGTCCTGAAACTTCATGGAGAATATTTTTGAAATATATAAGCACCAGAGTGGGGGTCACCTGCCATCCACAAGGGTGGAGGGCGTGCCCCCCCTGTCTTGTGTGCCACCTGGCACGCCCCCGACATCCATCTTCTTCTGTATGACCTGGAAAAAATCTGAAGGAAGGTTTTTGGGACGAAGCACCGCCGTCTCGAGGTGGAACTTGGGTAGAACCAATCTAGGGCTCCAGCGGAGCTATTCTGCCGAGGTAACTTCCCTCCGGGAGTGGGAAATCAAAGCCATCATCATCACCAATGATCCTCTCATCGAGAGGGGGTCAATCTCCATCAACATCTTCACCATCACCATCTCCTCTCAACCCCTAGTTCATCTCTTGTGTCCAATCTTTGTCTCAAAACCTCAGAATGGTACCTGTGGGTTGCTAGTAGTGTTGATTACTCCTTGTAGTTGATGCTAGTTGTTTATTTGGTGGAAGATCATATGTTCAAATCCTCAATGATAATTAATACTCCTCTGATTATGAACATGAATATGCTTTGTGAGTAGTTACGTTTGTTCCCGAGGACATGGGAGAAGTCTTGTTATAAGTAATCATGTGAATTTGGTATTCGTTCGATATTTTAATGAGATGTATGTTGTCTTACCTCTAGTGGTGTTATGTGAACGTCGACTACATGACACTTCACCATGATTTGGGCCTAGGGAAGGCATTGGGAAGTAATAAGTAGATGATGGGTTGCTAGAGTGATGGAAGCTTAAACCCTAGTTTATGCGTTGCTTCATAAGGGGCTGATTTGGATCCATATGTTTCATGCTATGGTTAGATTTATCTTAATTCTTCTTTCGTAGTTGCGGATGCTCATGAGATGGGTTAATATTAAGTGGGAGGCTTGTCCAAGGAAGGGCAACACCCAAGCACCGGTCCGCCCACATATCAAATTATCAAAGTAACGAACGCGAATCATATGAGCATGATGAAAACTAGCTTGACAGTAATTCCCATGTGTCCTCGAGAGCGCTTTGCTTTATATAAGAGTTCGTTCAGGCTTGTCCTTTGCTACAAAAAGGATTGAGCCACCTTGCTGCAGCTTAGTTACTTTTGTTACTTGTTACCCGTTATGAATTATCTTATCACACAACTATCTATTACCGATAATTTCAGTGCTTGCAGAGAATACCTTGTTGAAAACCGCTTGCCATTTCCTTCTGCTCCTCATTGGGTTCGACACTCTTACTTATCGAAAGGATTACGATAGATCCCCTATACTTGTGGGTCATCAAGACTCTTTTCTGGCGCCGTTGCCGGGGAGTGAATCGCCTTTGGTAAGTGGAATTTGGTAAGGAAATAGTTATATAGTGTGCAGAAATTTACTGTCGTTTGCTACTATGGAAAGTAATCCTTTAAGGGGCTTGTTCGGGGTATCTTCACCCCCACCGGAAGAGAAAAGAGTTGCTCCTCAACCTACTGCACCTACTGAAAATATTTATTATGAAATTCCTTCGGGTATGATAGAGAAACTGCTAGCTAATCCTTATGCGAGAGATGGAACATTACATCCTGATATGCACCTAATCTATGTGGACGAAGTTTGTGGATTATATAATCTTGCAGGTATGCCCGAGGATGTTGTCAAGAAGAAGGTCTTCCCTTTAACTTTGAAGGTAATGGCATTGACTTGGTATATGCTATGTGGTGATATTGGATCATGGAACTACAACTGATTGAAATTGGAATTTCATCAGAAGTTTTATCCTATGCATCTGGTTCGTCGTGATCGGAATTATATATATATATATAATTTTTGGCCTCGTGAAGGAGAAAGTATCGCTCAAGCTTGGGGGTGGCTTAAGTCAATGTTATATTCATGCCCCAATCATTAGCTCTCAAGAGAAATTATTATTCAAAAAATTTATGCTCGGCTTTCTCATAGTGATCGCTCCATGCTCAATACTTCTTGTACTGGTTCTTTTATGAAGAAGGATATTGAATTCAAATGGGATTTATTGGAAATATTTAAACGCAACTCTGAAGATTGGGAACTCGACGAAGGTAATGAGTCAGGTATAAACCTTAAGTTTGATTGTGTTAAATCTTTTATGGATACCGATGCTTTTCGTGATTTTAGCACTAAATATGAACTTGACCCTGAGATAGTAGCTTCTTTCTGTGAATCATTTGCTACTCATGTTGATCTCCCTAAGGAGAAGTGGTTTAAATATCATCCTCCCATTGAAGTGAAAGTAGTAGAACCTATTAAAGTTGAAGAAGAAACCATTACTTATAATGTTGATCCTATTGTTCCTACTGCTTATATTGAGAAACCACCTTTTCCTGTTAGAATAAAGGATCATGCTATAGCTACAACTATGGTTCATAAGAGTTATACTAGAACACATACAACCCTTGAGAAAATTAAAGTTGAACCTATTATTGCTATGGTTAAATATCTCATGGTTGATAATATTGAAGGGCATGTTATTTATTTCTGTGATGAAGTTGCTAGAATTGCTAAACCTGATATTAAAGATAAACATAGACATGTTGTTGGCATCTTGTTGTTCCTGTTAAAATTGGAGATCATCGTTATCATGGCTTATGTGATGTTGGTGCTAGGATGAGTGCAATTCTTTTTTACTTTATACAAAGAAATTATGAATGATATTGCACCTACTGAGATAGAAGATATTGATGTTACCATGAAGCTTGCCAATAGAGATACTATTTTGCCAATTGGGATTGTTAGAGATGTTGAAGTCTTGTGTGGGAAAATAAAATACCCTACTGATTTTCTTGTTCTTGCTTCCCCACAAGATGATTTTTGTCAAATTATATTTGGTAGACCTTTCTTGAATACCGTTAATGCTTAGATAGACTGCGAGAAAGATATTGTTACTGTTGGTTTTGGGGATATGTCTCATGATTTTAATTTCTCTAAATTTCATAGACAACCCCATGACAAAGAATTGCCTAGTAAGGATGAAATTATTGGTCTTGCTTCCATTGTCGTGCCTCCTACTGATCCTTTAGAACAATATTTGCTAGACCATGAAAATGATATGTTAATGAATGAAAGAAAGAAGGGAAATAGATGAAATATTGTTTAATCAAGGGCCTGTTTTGAAACACAATTTGCCTATTGAAATCCTTGGGGATCCTCCTCCACCCAAGGGTGATCATGTGTTTGAGCTTAAACAATTACCTGATACATTGAAATATGCTTATCTTTATGAAAAGAAGATATATCCTATTATTATTAGTGCTAACCTTTCAGAGAATGAAGAAAAGAAATTATTGAAAACTCTGAAGAAGCACCGTGCCACTATTGGATATACTCTCGATGATCTTAAGGACATTAGTCCCACTCTATGTCAGCATAAAATTAATTTGGAGCATGATGTTAAACCAGTTGTTGATCACCAACGACGGTTAAATCCAAAAATGAAATAAGTGGTAAGAAATGAAATAGTAAAGCTTCTGGAGGCAGCTATAATTTATCGTATTGTTGATAGTAGATGGCTAAGTCCTGTTCAATGTGTCCCTAAGAAGGGATGTATTACTGTTTTCCCTAATGATAAGAATAAATTGATCCCGCAAAGAATTGTTACAGGTTATAGAATGGTAATTGATTTTCGCAAATTAAATAAAGCTACTAGAAAAGATCATTACCCTCTACCTTTTATTGACCAAATGCTAGAAGGACTATCAAACATACACATTTTTGCTTTCTAGATGGTTATTCTAGTTTTTCTCAAATACCTGTGTCAAAAGATTATCAGGAGAAGACCACTTTTACTTACCCTTTCGGTACCTTCGCTTATAGAGGTATGCCTTTTGGTTTATGCAATGCACCTGATACCTTTCAAAGATGTATGACTGCTATATTCTCTGATTTTTGTGAAAAGATTGTTGAGGTTTTCATGGATGATTTCTCAGTTTGCGGAACTTCTTTTGATGATTTCTTAAGCAACCTTATCGGGTTTTGCAGAGATGTGAAGAAACTAATCTTGTCTTGAATTGGGAGAATTTCCACTTTATGGTTAATGAAGGTATTGTCTTGGGGCATAAAATTTCTGAAAGAGGTATTGAAGTTGATAAAGCTAAAGTAGATGCTATTGAAAAGATGTCGTGTCCTAAAGATATCGGTAGTATAAGAAGTTTCCTCGATCATGTTGGTTTCCATACGAGGTTTATTAAAGACTTCTCTAAAATTTCTAGGCCTCTCACTAATCTCTTACAAAAATATGTTCATTTTGTTTTTCATGATGATTGTCTAGAAGCATTTGAAATACTTAAGAAAGCCTTGATTTCTGCAGCTATTGTTCAACCGCCTGATTGGAATTTATCCTTTGAAATTATGTGTGATGCTAGTGATTATGCTGTTGGTGCTGTTCTAGGACAATGAGTTGATAAGAAATTGAATGTTATCCATTATGCTAGTAAAACTCTAGACAGTGCCCAAAGAAATTATGCTACTACTGAAAAGGAATTTTTAGCAGTTTTTTTTGCTTGTGATAACTTCAGATCTTATATTGTTGATTCCAAGGTGACTGTTGACACTGGTCATGCTTCTATTAAATATCTTATGGAAAAGAAAGATGTTAAACCTAGACTTATCAGATGGGTTCTCTTGCTACAAGAATTTGATTTGCATATTATTGATAGAAAGGGAGCTGAGAACCCCATTGCTGACAACTTGTCTTGGTTAGAAAATGTTCTTGATGAACCACTTCCTATTGATTATAGCTTTCCTGATGAGCAATTAGCTGTCATAAATGCTTCTCGTAATACTCCATGGTATGTTGATTATGCTAATTACATTGTTGCTAAATTTATACCACCTAGTTTCACATACCAGCAAAAGAAAAAGTTTTTCTATGATTTAAGACATTACTTTTGGGATGACCCACACCTTTATAAAGGAGTAGATGGTGTTATTAGACATTGTGTACCTGAGCATGAACAGAAACAGATCCTACGCAAGTGCCACTCCGAGTCTTACGGAGGACACCACGCTGGAGATAGAACTGCACATAAGGTATTGCAATCTGGTTTTTATTGGCCTACTCCCTTCAAGGACACTCATAAGTTTGTCTTGTCTTGTGATGAATGCCAAATAATTGGTAATATTAGTAGGCGTCAGGAAATGCCTATGAATAATTCACTTGTTATTGAACCATTTGACGTTTGGGGCTTTGATTATATGGAAGATTTTCATTCTTCTAATGGGTATACACATATTTTAGTTGCTGTTGATTACGTTACTAAGTGGGTAGAAGCTATTCCAACTAGTAGTGCTGATCATAACACTTCTATTAAGATCTTAAAGAAGTTATTTTTCCGAGGTTTCACTGGTGCGCGTCGGTCCTAAACAAACGATTTTTTACCCCTTTCCGCGACGGCATGTGGAACCGTCGCCAAGTGAGTGTGGGCGATAGGGTGGTCCTTCCCACATGACCCAGAAACCGTCGGGTATAGGGAGCCATGATGCATACAGTTGTCTCTATATACAATGTGGGCGATAGGGGGGTCATTGAAGCCATCGCAGTCGGAGTTTTGTGGTTCTGCCTAAAACCAGGCAGATTCTAGGCACGGGAGCCTTCCAGGCACATTCTAGGCAGATTCCAGGCACGGGAGATTTACGATGCCTGGCACATCACAAACAGTTCATGATTATAAACCGTGTATGATAGGTAGACAATCACACACATTTACTTTTCCTGCATCGTATGTGGTAGTGTCTAACATCACACACGCTTTGCAAACGACAACTGTGTCATGCTTGCACACATTTCCTCTCTGTGAACCATCTTGGATTATGGTGTATATCGCAAACGTTTTTGTTTTACCAATCGTGTGTGCCATAATGACCTGCACAATGTAATTTCGCCCTAATTTAATTGCTACTATTTAGAATTGTACCTAATTTAAACTTGAAAGTAGGCTATAGCTTTATTCATATCCATCTGGTTCAAACAACCAATGCATAATTCGATTCACAGGTACATATGTTTAACAATTATAGAAGCACGAAATAAAGAATGATGTACCAGGGTTCTATACTTGTACTATTACAGACGGTATAGAAAGAGGCGACAGACATTCCAGTTGCTGAACAAGGTGAAACGGAATGGCCCTATTGTGCTCTCCTGGATGCAGAAGGCATGCAGGACTCTAGTCCAACCCCTTGTGATGGACGGCTGCCAATCATGTAGTTTGAGAGGTAATCTTGAGTAAAGTGCTTCAGGATCCACTGCAAAAGAAAAAGATTCAAATATTGTCATCTAACACAACTCATTACGGGCAGTAAAAACAAGGCTACATGGTTCTTACTTACCATCCTGCAGTTCACTGTTGTCTTGCATAAAGTGTAAGCAAATAGTTCGATTGACATCTTTTGACCCATTTTAGTAACAATCCTTATCAGTTTCCTCACTTGATGCTGGTTCATGAATATCTCATTGCCCCATGCACAGAAAGGGTCGAAGTGTGGATCTTTGGCAATGATATATGTACCTAAAAGCACCAAGTTAATATTAGAAGCTAAAAAAAATTGAAAAATGATGTAGTACAACATTCCATCCATCCCATTATATAAGATTTTATTACATGTATATCTAGACATCATCAGAACATTAAGGTAACACTCTTCCTTGTTGCTATGTAGCCTGGGATTGCATATTTAGTCATTCAGTACAATGCATGTTGCTAAACAACAATTAAAAACGAAAAGGCATGTTAACTCCAATATCCTTAACAGCAACCAAATATCGTAATTCATAGTGGTATTGTTGAAACTGTTATTGATGAAATTGAACTGCACAACAAATAGCTGCACATATAGAGCATCACATTCTGAAGAACTGAAATAAACAAGTCATAAGGACATCTCTAGGCGATCCTTAAAAAGTTAAAGGACTAAAACCCTTAGTGATATATATATACTCCAACAGTTTTTGGCCTTTTCTAGTCGATCCCCTAAACATAAGGTTGTAAACTTCAATTTGATCAAGTTCAAAGCAGGTTCAACCGAAAGTAGCATGCATTCAAACATAAACATAGATATTTTTGCATAACCGAACATAAAATATAAATTTAAACTAAGCTAAACTACTTTCGGTCGAAGTAGAGGTCAAGCCAATCCTTCCTCGTCATGTACGGTGTTCCGCGAGCCGGGTTCGGGCCAGTACCATCGTCGGGGTCGTTGGGGAAGGCACTCCTCCACTCATCGATGTCGATCTCCTCGTCCTGGGGGACCACCTCGACGCCCTCTGTGCCGCTGTCGTCGCCGCCTTCGACCTCATCATGAGAGGAGAGCGCGATAACCTCGCCGCCTTCCGTGTTGCCGTCCTTGCCGCCTCCGACCTCGTCATCGGAGGAGAGCGCGATAACCTCTCTGCCCTCCGCACCGGCAAAGATTGCCCGCTCCGCCTCCACGAGCTCCGCGTGCTGCCGGTAGAGCTCTTGCATGTAGGCCTCGAGACGCTCACATGCCTCGCGGTCCTCCCGCGCCATAGCCGAGCTCACCAACCCTGGCTCCGGTGAAACAAGGTGGACCGGACGTGTGCTGAAGTGGAAATTGAGCCTAGCCGCCGTGCCGTGGTAGCGGACCTGCCAGCGGTCGTACTCCATGGCCGCGAGCTCGGCCGTGTGGAAGCTACCGAGCCAACGGCGGGTGTGGGTCTCTTGATCTGTAATCTCGGCGACCGACATCCCATACCGCCGCTGCCGGACCCCGAGGTAGGACTTCGTCGACTGCGGGTCCTGGGAAGGACGGGGAAGTCCTTGAACCGGCATAGGGGCGCGGCGGCGGGCGGATCGGGGGACCGTCGACGGTGGATCGGGCTTGTCGAGGACGACGGGGACACCTCGGCGGCCACCTCGCCGGCGTCGGGCGAAAAGACCGCGATAAACCTCTGTTTGGCCATTGGCTACTCGAGCTCTCCGGCACATAGGTAGAGGTTTAGTATGGAGGCGCCGGTGATGGCGGCGACCTACCAATGGTTTCGAGGGTTGTGTGTGTCTGTGTGAGCGGAGGTTGTGTTTGAGGAAACACCGCGGCAACTGAAAATTTTACTAGGCGGGAGTAACAAGGCGGGGCTACTGAAAATTTGGATCAAGGGCGAGCATATATTTTTGAGATTGCGAGGGATGCAGAGGCGGGAGTAAAATGCCGGGGCTACTGAAAATTTGAATCAAGGGACTGAAGCAGAGAGGGATGCAGAGGCGGGAGTTTTGGGGGAGCGAGCTAGTGTGCTTGACACGCCCGGTCAGCCGATCAGAGCCGACGCACCTTCTCGCGTAAGCCATAGGCGTACTATACACCGACGGTGCTCCAAGATATTTTGTACTACATCTCACACGGTTGGTGAGAATAAACTGTGTGGGATCTACTTGATTTGTATTACAAAATGGGGTCACGGCGGCAATGGACGGTGTTTGAATTGCTAGACCTTTTATCTGCAGTGAACATGCAACAGTATGTGTTTCATAAAAGAATCGGAGTTATTCAGGGTTCGTTTGGACATTTCATACATTAAACTGGTTTTCTAGCCATTTCAGGTGAACAATTCAAAATTAAACAACATGCACAGGCTCATGTGCATACAAATTGGTTGAAAAATAAAATCTGTGTCCTTCAGTGCATGCTTAGGTCCCATGGAAGAAATGGGAATGAATTTTTCGGGGTTCGTTTGTCCTTTTTTATACATTAACTGGGTTTTCTAGGCATTTTATGTGCATAATTCAAATTTGAACTACAAGCACATGCTCCAATGCACTAAAGTTGGTTGAAAATCACATGTGTGTCCTTGGGTGAATTTCTAGGTCCCATGCAAGAGATGGGAATGAATTTCAAACACCAGCGCATTGTTGATTGCCGGTAAAACATTGAGATGTCTGGTTTTTAAATTCTAGTAAATCCAAAACTCGTCTGAAATTCATGAAACTTGGCATGCTATCATGGAGCGGCATCAACATGCCGTGGTGAAAATTTTGTCCCATTTGGGGCAGGTTTGAGTATAAGCTTCTCACACACCAGAGCTTATCACAACAAGCATGATGGTTTCGATAGGGAACGTACCACCTTTGGGGACGAGACGATATCCGTTGCCTCTTATTGCTTTCAAAAATATTCTAGTGTCAACATTGAACAACAGGAGTGTTGTGTTCAATCTTGGAATTTTTCGGGGTTTGTTTGGCCTTTTTTATCTATTAACTGGGTTTTCTAGGCATTTTATGTGCATAATTCAAATTTGAACTACAAGCACATGCTCCAGTGCACCAAAGTTGGTTGAAAAATCACATGTGTGTCCTTGGGTGAATTTCTAGGTCCCATGCAAGAGATGGGAATGAATTTCAAACACCAGCGCATTGTTGATTGCCGGTAAAACATTGAGATGTCTGGTTTTTAAATTCTAGTAAATCCAAAACTCGTCTGAAATTCATGAAACTTGGCATGCTATCATGGAGCGGCATCAACATGCCGTGGTGAAAATTTTGTCCCATTTGGGGCAGGTTTGGGTGTAAGCTTCTCACTAATCAGAGCTTCTCACAACAAGCATGATGGTTCCGATAGGAACGCATTACCACCTTTGGGGACGAGACGATATCCGTTGCCTCTTCATCGCTTTCAAAAATATTCTAGTGTCGATAGAACAATAGGAGTGTTGTGTTCAATCTTGGAATTTTTCGGGTTCGTTTGGCCTTTTTATACATTAACCGGGTTTTCTAGGCATTTTATGTGCATAATTCAAATTTGAACTACAAGCACATGCTCCAAAGGCACCAAAGTTGGTTGAAAAATCACATGTGTGTCCTTGGGTGAATTTCTAGGTCCCATGCAAGAGATGGGAATGAATTTCAAACACCAGGGCACTGTTGATTGCCGGTAAAGCATTGAGATGTCTGGTTTTTAAATTCTAGTAAATCCAAAACTCGTCTGAAATTTATGAAACTTGGCATGCTATCATGGAGCGGCATCAACATGCCGTGGTGAAAATTTTGTCCCATTTGGGGCAGGTTTGGGTATAAGCTTCTCAATAATCAGAGCTTCTCAGAACAAGCATGATGGTTCCGATAGGGAACGTACCACCTTTGGGGACGAGACGATATCCGTTGCCTCTTATTTCTTTCGAAAAATTTCTAGTGTCTACATAGAACAACAGGAGTGTTGTGTTCAATCTTGGAATTTTCCGGGGTTCGTCTGGCCTTTTTTATACATTAACTAGGTTTTCTAGGCATTTTATATGCATAATTCAAATTTGAACTACAAGCACATGCTCCAATGCACCAAAGTTGGTTGAAAAATCACATGTCTGTTCTTGGGCGAATTTCTAGGTCCCATGCTGTCGGGGAGGCTGATCGGACCCACGAACACCTATGGGGCCGGCGGACCAGGCCCCTTCTGGTTCGGAGGGGGGCGGAGATCGCACGAAGAGCGGATCGAGGCGAAGCACACGAGCAGTTTACCCAGCTTGAGCTCTCGAGAGATAACACTCCTACTGCTGCTTGTCTCGATTGTATTGTGTTCTTGCTAGGGAGCGATGAGAGCTACAAAACCTAGCGTGAGTGTCTCCGGTCTCGAATGCGCCGAATCGACCCGAACCCCTCTACGCTATGCATGGGCCTCCTTTTATATGCTCAAGGGGTCTCCGGCGGTGGCAACGTAGAGGAGGGTACAAATGGAAAAACAGTAGTTGGTACACCTACCGAGCGATTATGCGAGCAATATACCTAACTCTAACGGCAAGGGACAAAGCATTAAATGCCCGTCCTCGCCGCCCAAACAAAGGCAACAGGGACCGTCAGAGCGCCACCGCTTGTCACGATGGTAGGCTTGTCGGCGCCGCTTATCGCTGCTCCCCGCTGGCTGCACAGCCTCTTGACACGCGCGCATGGAATGGTCCCATGGCGACACGTTGATGGATGAGCTGGAGCGGAGATGAAGAGAGGTTGCCTGCCGCGGCAAGTGCCTTGCCGCGGCTGAACCCTTGTCGCGTCCGGAGGCTTGTCGCTCGAGCCTTCCGGCAAGCTCCTCTTGCCGGGTCTTGTCTTCTGCGTGCCTTGAGTGGCCTTCCCGGCAAGCTCCTCTTGCCGGGGCCTCGTCTTCTTGGTTAAATACTTTCTTCTTGAATGGCTCCAAAGGAACCACGAAGGATCTTGGCGGTGACCAGGCAAGCCCTGCCGCTGAGGTGTCAAGAATCGCCTGCACGAAGTTCGGGATACTAGGGTACCCCTACTCTAGTACACCGACACATGCAAGAGATGGGAATGATATTCAAACACCATGGCGCTGTTAATTGCCGGCAAAACGTTGAGATGCCTGGTTTTTAAATTCTAGTAAATCCAAAACTCGTCTGAAATTCATGAAACTTGGCATGCTATCATGGAGCGGCATCAACATGCCATGGTAAAAAATTTGTCCCGTTTGTGGCAGGTTCGGGTATAAGCTTCTCACAAACCAGAGCTTCTCACAACAAGCATGCTGGTTTTGATAGGGTACATCCCACCTTTGGGGACGAAACGATATCCATTGCCTCTTATTGCTTTCAAATATTTTCTAGTGTCAACATAGAACAACATGAGTGTTGTGTCAATTTTTGTAATTTTTTGGGGTTCGTTTGGACATTTTTATGCATTAACTGGGTTTTCTAGGCATTTTATGTGCATAATTCAAATTTGAACTACAAGCACATGCTCCAATGCACTAAGGTTGGTTGAAAAATCTAATATGGGTCCTTGGGTGAATTTCTAGGTCCCATGCAAGAGATGGGAATGAAATTCAAACATGAGGGCACTGTTGATTGCTGACAAAATATTGAGATGTCTGGTTTTTAAATTCTAGTAAATCCAAAACTCATATGAAATTCATGAAACTTGGCATGCTATCATGGAGCGGCATCAACATGCCGTGTTAAAAAAATTGTCCCATTTGGGGCAGGTTCAGGTATATGCTTCTCACAAACTAGAGCTTCTCACAACAAGCATTATGGTTTCGGTAGGGAACGTCCCACCTTTGGGGACGAAATGATATCCATTACCTCTTATTGATTTCAATTTTTTTTCTCGTGACAACATAAAACAACAGGAGTGTTGTGTCAATTTTTGGGATTTTTCGGGGTTCGTTTGGACATTTTTATGCATTAACTGAGTTTTCAATGCATTTATGTGCATAATTCAAATTTGAACTACATGCACATGCTCCAGTGCATATAAATTGGTTGAAAAGTCAAATCTGTGTCCTTGGTTGCATGCTTAGGTCCCATGCAAAAAATGGGAATAAATTTCAAACACCAGGGCACCGTTGATTGCCGACAAAACATTGAGATGCCTGTTTTTTAAATTCTAGTAACTCCAAAACTCGTCAGAAATTCATGAAACTTGGCATGCGTTCATGGAGCAGCATCAACATGCCGTGGTAAAAATTTTGTCCCGTTTGGAGCAGGTTTGGGTATATGCTTCTCACAAACCAGATATTCTCACAACAAGCATCATGGTTTTGATAGGACGGTCCCACCTTTTGGGATCAAACGGTATCCACTGCCTCTTATCGCTTCCAAACTTTTTCTCGTGTCAACATAGAACAAAAGGAGTGTTGTGTCAATTTTTGTGATTTTTCGGGGTTCTTTTGGACATTTTCATTTACGTGCATAATTCAAATTTGAACTACATGCACATGCTCAAGTGCATATAAATTGGTTGAAAAATCAAATCTGTGTCCTTGGGTGCATGCTTAGGTCCCATGCAATAAATGGGAATGAATTTCAAACACCAGGGCACCGTTGATTGCCCACAAAACATTGAGATGCCTGGTTTTTAAATTCTAGTAAATCCAAACCTCGTCTGAAATTCATGAAACTTGGCATTCTATCATGAAATGGCGCCTGACCATATGTGGTATTTTTCGTGTCCATTTTAAGAGAAGGCGCACTCGAATAATGAAAGCCAACAAAGGCATTTTGAAAAATAGTTGCCACTTAATATCTCAAACGTTTGTATAATTCAAAACGTGTGTGTTTTGTTAACCATTCACGTGACGCCATGTGTCTTGGTTTTAATGGCTGTATGATGTGTCGTGCGGACAGCTGCTTGACCTTGACTGAACGGGAGGCGTGCGAGCGCAGTCCGGTGCGCAGGCTGACTGAGAGGTGTGCAAGCTGTCCTCCAATGCGCAGCCTCACCGGCAAGCATGTGAGATTTACGCTGCGCAGGCTCATTGGGAAGCGAGCCCTTTGACTTCCATGGTCGCCCGCCTTCCTCTCCATTAATGGCGCCCGAGCCGCTGTTTAATAGGTGGCCTTACTGTTCACCTCCCATTCCCCTCCCCCCCGTAGACCTCCACCACCATGGCGCAGAATGATCATCTGCCACTAGTCTTCAAGTTTGGTCAAGTCGACTCCGAGCCGGACGAGATAGAAAATAAGGAGGAATGGGGCCTCATGGACATGACCTAGAACAAGCTGGCCGCGGCGGTTTCTACCCCCGCTCCCGTCCTAGCTCCCATCCATGCGCCCGCGCCAGCGACCATCCCCGTTGCATTGACGGGCTGGTTGCCGAGCACTATCGTAGAGCTGGAAGCTGCGGGCGTCAGCGAGGTCTCCGCGGATCCGCGCGACCTCGTGTACATGCCGCCGCCGTGCACGTGCGCCCGCGCCCACTCCACCACCGCGCGCCGTCCCGTCGCTTGGCTGCACCCACCGCGCCCGTGCCCGTGCCCATGCCCCCCCCCGGTCAGCGGCATGGGACACTATCGTCTATCTCTACCTCTCAGCGGCGCCAGTCGCCGTCCTCCCGCGCCTCGCCCGTCGATCGCGCGATGACATGATGTTTGATTTACAAGTGAAGAACATTTTGTGCTGCCTTGAAGACTTCAACAACGGCATCCCGGAGGACGACAATAGCAATGACGGTGCGGCACGCCGCCTCCGCCGCCACCGGAAATAGTTTTTTTGTGGTTTAATACTGTATCTCGAATTCTTGATCATATGAATAAAAATTCGCAGTGTGAATGAATGAAAGATATGGTTTGAACGAACTTGCGTTTTTCTCTCTTAATGTACAGACTTATCAAACGATTTCATTTTGAAAAAAACGTCAACGGTTTTTAAATATAAAACACTCATCGCAAACATTTTAATTAGAACACCCGTATGCAAACTGACAACTTCCCCAGGAAGCCAAGGGAAAATGTGTCGAACAGGATTTATGCATCCCTTCAACGCAAACGGCTGTTTTGCATGACCCGTGTTCAACCACGTACAAACAATTGGGTAAAATTTGCATATCTGTCATTTTGGGTATGTTGCCATTTCTCAAACTGGAAAGATTGACATTTTTTTATCTAGTAACATTGCCATTTGACAATCTTGTAACACTGTGATTTGTCAAAATATGCAGCTACAAATCACTAGCACTATCTAATTTTTGCAACTAAAATCACTAGCACTGTTCATATGGACACCACTAGCAGGCGTGAGTTCATGGACGCATATGCAAATGTACCATTGATTACATACAACAGGTCATCAACCCACAACGAGAACGAGGATACACATTGGTTTATATATCATTTCCAACAAAACATTCTAGTATAGTTTTTCTCACACAACAAATAACAAAGAGATGAAATGAACTTCAGTTCAACCACTCGTCGGTGTTGGAAACGCTTGCTTTGAACCAGAAGTGATTCTCTGGGAAGGGCCAGCTATTGTCAATCTCGAGACCAACGCAGGACTGATCATCCAGGCTGAAGCGGCCTATTTCAATACCCATATTGGGACGGCAGGGAAGCATAGTAATGTCCGAGGTATAGATACAGTTGCTTCTCATAAATGGTAGTAACGTTGTGTCAACAGCAGCTGGATCACCTTCCACCATCATTGGATAGTTTTGTCCAAGGAAGAGCGAGTTCCTCCAAGAGTTTCAATACTGAACCAGGGAGAAGGTGTTGGCGCTAGTACACCAGTATCCATCCCGAATAACCTGCAATGGATGTTGGAATAGGTCTGGGGAGTGCGACCATACGAGACAACACCTGCTTCCTTAGTAACATCAGCAGTGCCCCGTATACAGACAACAAGAGGTGATCCATCGGAATAAGTTGCCAGGCGCCACTGAGTATATGGGTCCTACTCGTCCCCATGCTCGTGAATAAAAATTTCAAGTATAGGTGGTGGAATGTTCACAGGACCTTGGAAACACAAGAAGGTTAATTACTAAAGGGAAACTAGCTAACCCGTATGCAGGTGGATGAAACAATTATAATTACGGTGGAAGACAAACGTACCGAAATCATGAGGATTCCATGCAAAAACAGTGCCACGAGTGGTGGCAGCAAACACAAGATCCTCGTATTGAATTGCATCACAGTACTCATCCGTGTATAGAAACTGATTTTTGAGCAATATCCATCGAGTCGAACTATGAAGGACGACAACAAGCTTGTCGAAGATAGCGACAACATAAGCATTCCTATAACCGCAAGAGCGGTTGGGAACTCGACAAATTGCTATCTTCTATAGATGACAGTCAGCATGATCGTATTTGAACTCACGTAGAATACCGGTGTACTCAACCTCCGGCGTTAAATGCGAGATTTTTCAAAGTGGAACCCGGTGAGGAGTGTAAACATTCACAAGTTCCCACTCGCACTTTTACCCAATATAAACAACCCAATCTCCATTTGCGCCCGCCCAAGCCTTGCCCTCAAGCGATGGCATCTTAACATCATACGTATCATCATCAAGCGGCATCAACTTACACAAGGCGAGGCTTCCCTCGTCCCCGCGCCTATCAGCAGGGTCACGGCGAAGAAGATAGGGGAGATCAAACTGCTCCTGAACCCTTGGGTTCCTTGTAATGATGTTATTAGTTGAGTCAAGAATGGTCTTGAACGAACCTCCCATGCTAGTCGAGGTGATGACGTTGCACCGATCAATGAGTTCCTCCACCGCGTCATCATTCAGATCGGGGCAAGAATAACAGGGTCGTTTCCGGCTTGTTTCATCCATGGAGAAGACGATCAAAGAATGGCAGAAGGAAGGGTGAAGGAAAATGGAGGAGGGAGGAAGAGCTAGCGTGCGACAGCAGTTCCAAATTGAGAGGGAAAGGTGAAGAGTCGGTGGACGGTTGCCACAGTACACGAAGAGGCGCCCGGGGAGCGAACGGTTGCCACAGAGGTCACACACTAACGATAAGGGCCGAGTGAACCGCATGCAATCCCATCGCACAACACACACATCTTGTTAAGTTGAACCGTTTCTGTACTCTTGTGTCAACGCAAACAGTTCATCCGAGTGAACCGCATGCCGTATATCCCACACATCTTGATTTGGCTGACCGTTTCTTTTCTGTTGCCTAATCACAGACAGTTCGTCCGAGTGAACTGTATGCTGTATATCGCACGCACCTTCATCTGGCTGCCCATTTCTTTTGTGTTGCCTAATCTCAAGCAGTTCATCCGAGTGAACTGTATGCTGTGTATCGCACACGCCTTCATCTGGCTGCCCGTTTCTTTTGTTCCTCCTCATCGCAAACAGTTAATTGAACTGAACTGAATGCCCTTCATCGCACACGCAACTAAAACCTGAACCGTGTTTGATGCATCTGTCATCACAAACGTTTTATACATTTATTACGGTTTTCATACAACACTGTTTGCGATTATGGCATCGCACACAGATTCTCGGAGGGTCTCTGATTGTAGTGTTGCGTTAGCAGCATCTTGCAGTAGTGTTTGGAGTCCCTAGATATTTAATGACTGATGGTGGTTCACATTTTATTCATGGTGCTTTCTGTAAAATGCTTGCTAAATATGATGTTAACCATAGAATTGCATCTCCATATCACCCTCGGTATGGTGGTCAAGTAGAATTGAGCAATAGAGAGATTAAATTGATTTTCCAAAAGACTATTAATAGATCTAGAAAGAATTGGTCTAAGAAACTTGATGATGCATTATGGGCTTATAGAACTGCTTATAAGAATCCTATGGGTATGTCTCCGTATAAAATGGTTTACGGGAAAGCATGTCACTTACCTCTTGAACTAGAACATAAGGCATATTGGGCTATTAAAGAGCTCAATTATGATTTGAAACTTGCTGGTGAGAAGAGGAGATTTGACATTCGCTCACTTGATGAATGGAGAACCCAAGCCTATGAGAATGCCAAGTTGTTTAAAGAAAAGGTTAAAAGATGGCATGACAAGAGGATACAAAAGCGTGAGTTTAATGTAGGTTATCATGTTTTGCTATACAACTCTCGTTTAAGATTTTTTGCAGGAAAACTTCTCTCAACATGGGAAGGTCCTTACATTATCAAGGAGGCCTATCGTTCCGGTGCCATCGAGATTCACAACGACGAAGGCACAAATCCGAAGGTGGTAAACGGTCAAAGAATAAAACACTATATCTCAGGTAACCACATAAATGTTGAGACCAATATAATTGACACCGTAACACCGGAGGAGTACATAAGGGATACTTTACAGAGCGTTTCAGAGTCCGAAAAGGAATAGGTATGTGGTACGGTACGTAAACTGACTCCAAAACATTTCCAATCGCAATTTTTCTCTATTTTGGAACATTTAATAAATTAGGAAAATTAAAAGTAGTGCGAAGAGCGCACGAGGCATCCACAAGGGTGGAGGGCGCGCCCTACCCCCTGGGCGCGCCCCCTGCCTTGTGGCCACCTCGCATGCGCTCCGGACTCAGTTTTCTTGCACGGTACTTATTTTGGTCAGTCAAAATTCCTTATATAATCTCCCAAAGGTTTTGACCACCGTACCACGACAATATCTCATGTTTTTGTTTTGAGTTGTTTCTGCAGCAGATTTAGAGCAAGATGTCTTTGCAAGAGCCGGTCGGGGAGAGTCATGTATCTCACCCGACATCGGGCCCAAGAGCATACAGCGAAGCTGACCACTTTGGGCAATCAACAGAGGAAGAGATGGAGGCTGACTTGAAAAGGGTGGATGCCATGGAAGAGGATCAAGAAGCTACCTTTCGTCTTCAAACTAGATTCATGCTGGAGGAACTCCAGAGCTCAGCAATACCAAATTCGGTCATTCCTCCCAATGCTAGATTTCGCTCTTATGAAAATATGAAAAAGTGTGTTGCCTTTTCTCCTGTAGCTATGAAACATCCATGGGTGAATGGAGCTCTAACTGTCACGGGAAAACTTCACAAGGAAGTAATGGATCTTAAGCACCAAATTAATAAGCTCGAGGAAGAGAATCGCATCCTAAGGGGAATCATCGCCAAGAATATCACATCATGACCTCCGAAGAAAGAGACATAAATACATGGGTATGGGCACTCCCCTTGGCAACTGCCAACCTTGGGGGAGGTGCCCCGGTATCGTATTACCATCATACCTCTATCTTTATCGTTTTTCTTAGTTAGATCCTTTTGGTTATATCTTGATCTAGTAGAATAAAGTTTTTAGTATGATCTAACTTTGAGTTTTGTTTTGATCTCTATCTATGTAATCGATTCCGTGAGTTATATATAATAAAGAGTAGTTTTGAGTTGAGGGCTTTGCTATTTTTCTATGATCATGAGGGAATTAAATAAAAAAAGAATAAAAAGAAATAAAAAGATCATATATTGATCTTATGGAGAGTAATGACTTCACATATAAAGAGTATGATGAATAAAACTTCTTGAGAGTTGACAAACATAGTTCTTGTCATTGTGGCAATTAATAGGAAGTAATAAAGAAAGAGAGACTTCACATATAAATATACTTTCTTGGACATCTTTTTTAGTTGTGAGCACTCATTAAAATATGGCATGCTAAAAAGTTGATGTTGGACAAGGAAGACAACATAATGGGTTATGTTTTCTTATATCCGAATAGAAGTTATATTGTCATGGGTCATCCAACATGTTGAGCTTTCCTTTCTCCCTCATGCTAGCCAAATTCTTTGCACCAAGTAGAGATACTACTTGTGCTTCCAAACATCCCTTAAACCAGTTTTGCCATGAGAGTCCATGATGTCTACTACGCAACCTTCTTCTTGTAGACGTTGTTGGGCCTCCAAGTGTAGAGGTTTGTAGGAAAGTAGAAAATTTCCCTCAAGTGAATGACCTAAGGTTTATCAATCCGTGGGAGGTGTAGGATGAACATGGTCTCTCTCAAACAACCCTGCAACCAAATAACAGAGAGTCTCTTGTGTCCCCAACACACCCAATACAATGGTAAATTGTATAGGTGCACTAGTTCGGCGAAGAGATGGTGATACAAGTGTAATATGGATGGTAGATATGGGTGTTTGTAATCTAAAAATATAAAAATAGCAAGGTAACTAATGATAAAAGTGAGCGTAAACGGTATTGCAATGCTAGGAAACAAGGCCTAGGGTTCATACTTTCACTAGTGCAAGTTCTCTCAACAGTAATAACATAATTGGATCATATAACTATCCCTCAACATGCAACAAAGAGTCACTCCAAAGTCACTAATAGCGGAGAACAAACGAAGATATTATTGTAGGGTACGAAACCACCTCAAAGTTATCCTTTCTGATCGATCTATTCAAGAGTCCATAGTAAAATAACACGAAGCTATTCTTTCCGTTTGATCTATCATAGAGTTCGTACTAGAATAACACCTTAAGACACAAATCAACCAAAACCCTAATGTCACCTAGATACTCCAATGTCACCTCAAGTATCCGTGGGTATGATTATACGATATGCATCACACAATCTTAGATTCATCTATTCAACCAACAAAAAGTATTTCTAAGAGTGCCCCAAAGTTTCTACCGGAGAGTCAAGACGAAAACATGTGCCAACCCCTATGCATAGGTTCATGGGCGGAACCCGCAAGTTGATCACCAAAACATACATCAAGTGGATCACGTGATATCCCATTGTCACCACACATAAGCACGGCAAGACATACATCAAGTGTTCTCAAATCCTTAAAGACTCAACCCGATAAGATAACTTTAAAGACAAACTCAACCCATTACAAGAGAGTGGAGGGGGAGAAGCATCATAAGATCCAACAATAATAGCAAAGCTCACGATACATCAAGATCATATCACCTCAAGAACAGGAGAGAGAGAGAGAGAGAGATCAAACACATAGCTACTGGTATATACCCTCAGCCCCGAGGGTGAACTACTCCCTCCTCATCATGGAGAGCGTCAGGATGATGAAGATGGCCACCGGTGAGGGTTCCCCCCTCCGGCAGGGTGCCAGAACAGGGTACCGATTGGTTTTTGGTGGCTACAGAGGCTTGCGGCGGTGGAACTCCCAATCTATTCTGTTCCACGATGTTTTTAGGGTATATGGACATATATAGGCCAAATAAGTCGGTAACGGGAGCCACGAGGGGCCCACGAGGGTGGGGGGCGCCCGCAGGGGGTGGGCGCGCCCCCTCCCTCATGCCTTCCTCATTGCTTCCCTTACGTATACTCCAAGTCTTCCGGACTGCTTCCGTTCCAAAAATAACTCTCCCGAAGGTTTTATTCCGTTTGGACTCCGTTTGATATTCCTTTTCTTCGAAACACTGAAACAAGGAGATAAACAAAAACTGGCACTGGGCTCTGAGTTAATAGGTTAGTCCCAAAAATAATATAAAAGTGTTTATTAAAGCCCATAAACATCAAAAACAGATAATATAATAGCACGAATACTTCATAAATTATAGATACGTTGGAGACATATCAGCATCCCCAAGCTTAATTTCTGCTCGTCCTCGAGTAGGTAAATGATAAAAGAAATAATTTATGAAGTGTGAATGCTAGCAGGTGCACAAGTTTGATCAATGATAATTTCAATCACCTTTTCTAGCAACATTATATATCATCACAGTATCTCAACTCATAGGACTTCTCATGATCAAGTAACAAGCTATTCACATGTTAAAGTATAGATCATAAACTTTCTTGAAAACCAACAAACCGTGTTATTAGTCATCAAACAATTACAATTCATCTTATTTTCAGGAAGAGTCTATGTCAGAGATTTGATTTAGCAAACTCCACATACTCAACTATCATTTAGTCTTTCACAATTGCTAACACTCACACAATATTTATGGGTTCAAAGTTTTAATCAGACATAGAGAAAGATAGGGGCTTATAGATTCTCCTCCCAACCTTTTACCTCAAGGGTAATGTCAACAATAATAGTTCATGATGCCTTACATCCAATTGGATATATATATCAGAATCTTTCCAACACAAGGTGCTTACCAAAGGATAAAATGTAAAAAAGGAAAGGTGAAGATCACCATGACTCTTGCATAAGGTAAAAGACAATAATAAAAGATAGGCCCTTCGCAGAGGGAAGCAGAGGTTGCCATGCTTTTTTTATAGTTGGATGCACAAAATCTTAATGCGAGGGAATGTCACTTTATATTGCCACTTGTGATAGGGACCTTTATTATGCAGTCCGTCGCTTTTATTGCTTCCATATCACAAGATCGTATAAAGCTTATTTTCTCCACACTAAAAGATCATACATATTTAGAGAGCAATTTTTATTGCATGCACCGATGACAACTTACTTGAAGGATCTTACTCAATGCATAGGTAGGTATGGTGGACTCTCATGGCAATACTGGTTTAAGGGATGTTTGGAATCACAAGTAGTATCTCTACTTGGTGCAAAGCATTTGGCTAGCATGAGGGGGAAAGGCAAGCTCAACGTGTTGGGCGATCCATGACAATATACTTTATTTCGGATATAAGGAAACATAACCCATTACGTTGTCTTCCTTGTCCAACATCAACCTTTTAGCATGTCATATTTTAATGAGTTCTCACAATTGCAAAAGATGTCCATGATAGTATATTTATATGTGAAATCTCTCTTCCTTCAATATTCTTTCGTCAAATGTTCAAGTGACCAATACAATGTTTGCTAACCTTCAATAAATTTACCACCTCTACTTCTTATATGTAAAGTCATTACTCCCCATGGGATAAGCATATGAAACATATATAATTTCAGATTTATGATATTCAGTTCATTCAACCATTTACTCATAGAATATAAGTGAAGCACACGAGTAAGTGACAAACTACTCCAAAAAGATATAAGTGAAGATCAATGAGTAGTTAAATAATTATTTAGCTATGTGAGGACTCTCTCTCTCTCATTCAATAATTTCAGATCTTGATATTTTATTCAAACGTCAAGCAAAACAAAATAAAATAAATTGATGCTCCAAGCAAAACACATATCATGTGGTGAATAAAAATATAGCTCCAAGTAAAGTTACCGATGAACGAAGATGAAAGAGGGGATGCCTTCTGGGGCATCCCCAAGCTTAGGCTCTTGGTTATCCCTGAATATTACCTTGGGTTGCCTTGGTCATCCCCAAGCTTAGGCTCTTGCCACTCCTTATTCCATAGTCCATCGAATCTTTACCCAAAACTTGAAAATTTCACAACACAAAACTCAACAGAAAACTCGTAAGCTCTATAGTGAAAGAAAACAAAACACCACTTAAAGGTAATGTAATGAACTCATTCTTTATTTGTATTGGTGTTAAATCTACTTTATTCCAACTTCTCTATGGTTTATAAACTATTTTACTGGCCATAGATTCATCAAAATAAGCAAACAACACACGAAAAACAGAATCTGTCAAAAACAGAACAGTCTGTAGTAATATGTAACTAACGCAAACTTCTAGAACTCAGAAAATTCTACCAAAATAGGACAACCTCGAGATCATCATCATCTTCCCAACAAGCAATAGGCATAAAGAGATCATCATCAAGTGCATCATCTTCCACCATTATTTTTGATTCATTTTCACGAGGAACAATGATACGTCTCCGTCGTATCTACTTTTCCAAACACTTTTGCCCTTGTTTTGGACTCTAACTTGCATGATTTGAATGGAACTAACCCAGACTGACGCTGTTTTCAGTAGACTTTCCATGGTGTTATTTATGTGCAGAAACAAAAGTTCTCGGAATGACCTGAAACTCCACGGATTGTCTTTTCAGAAATAATAAAAAATCCTTGCCAAAGATGAAGACCAGGGGGCCTACACCCTGTCCACGAGGGTGGGGGCGTCCCCCCCCCCTAGGGCACGCCCCCCTTCCTCGTGGGCCCCCTGGAGCTCCTCTGACGCCAACTCCAACTCTATATCTTTGCTTCCGGAGAGAAAAAAATCAAGGAGAAGAAATCATCGCGTTTTACGATACGGAGCCGCCGCCAAGCCCTAAAACCTCTCGGGAGGGCTGATCCGGAGTTCATTCGGGGCTCCGGAGAGGGGGATTCGTAGCCGTTTTCATCATCAACCATCCTCCATCACCAATTTCATGATGCTCACCGCAGTGCGTGAGTAATTCCATCGTAGGCTTGCTGGACGTTGATGGGTTGGATGAGATCTATCATGTAATCGAGTTAGTTTTGTTAGTGTTTGATCCCTAGTATCCACTATGTTCTGAGAGTGATATTGCTATGACATTGCTATGCTTAATGCTTGTCACTAGGGCCCGAGTGCCATGATTTCGGATCTGAACCTATTATGTTTTCATGAATATATGTGTGTTCTTGATCCTATCTTGCAAGTCTATAGTCACCTACTATGTGTTATGATCCGCAACCCTGAAGTGACAATAATCGGGACCACTCCGGTGATGACCATAGTTTGAGGAGTTCATGTATTCACTATGTGCTAATGCTTTGTTCCGCACTCTATTAAAAGGAGGCCTTAATATTCCTTAGTTTCCATTAGGACCCGCTGCCACGGGAGGGTAGGACAAAAGATATCATGCAAGTTCTTTTCCATAAGCACGTATGACTATATTCGGAATACATGCCTACATTACATTGATGAATTGGAGCTAGTTCTGTGTCACCCTATGTTATGTTTGTTACATGATGAACCGCATCTGGCATAATTATCCATCACCGATCCAATGCCTACGAGCTTTTCCTATATTGGTTCTCGCTTATTTACTTTCCCGTTGCTATTTTTACAATCGCTACAAAACACCAAAGATATTACTTTTGCTTCCGTTACCTTTGTTACTGTTACCACCGCTATCATATTACTTTGCTACTAAACACTTTGCTGCAGATATTAAGTTATCGATGTGTGGTTGAATTGACAACTCAACTGCTAATACTTGAGAATATTCTTTGGCTCCCCTTGTGTCGAATCAATAAATTTGGGTTGAATACTCTACCCTCGAGAACTGTTGCGATCCCCTATACTTGTGGGTTATCAAGACTATTTTCTGGCACCGTTGTTGGGGAGCATAGCTCTATTCTTTGAGTTACTTGGGACTTATATCTGCTGGTTACTATGAAGAACTTGAAAGACGCTAAGACAACAATTTATCCCTCAACTACGAGGGGAGGCAAGGAACTGTCATCTAGCTCTGCACTTGATTCACCTTCCTGCTTTGAGTAAGCTTATGACACCTAAACCTGCTTCCGCTATTCGTTCTGATATGTCGCATGTTATTGATGATGCCACTTCTGCTATGCATGATACTTATGATGAAACTACTTCTACGCTTGATACTACTGTGACCCTTAGTGAATTTCTTGATGAACATATTGCTAGGGCTAGAGAGAAAGAAATTATTGAAACTGAATATATTGATGAAAGTGATGATGAAGATATGCCTGTTATTCCTGAGGTTTATGTAACGCCCCCGATGCGGCTATATCTCCCACGTGTCGAGGCACGACTTAGAGGCATAACCGCATTGAAAGCAATGTCGCAAGTGAGGTAATCTTCACACAACCCATGTAATAAATAAGGGAAAGAGATACATAGTTGGCTTACAAATGCCACTTCACACAATACATAAATAAACATCCATCATTCAGAGTACACTCAAGGTCCGACTACGGAACCAAAATAAGGAAGATACCCCAAATGCTACATGATCCCCGATCGTCCCAACTGGGCACCACTCATCAACATCAGGAAAAGACACATAGTAACGACCACGTTCCTCGTCGAACTCCCACTTGAGCTCGGTTGAGTCACCTGCACCGCATCGTCGGAACTCGCAACTGTTTTGGAAGTATCATGAGTCACGGGACTCAGCAATCTCACACCCGCGAGATCAAGACTATTTAAGCTTATAGGAAGGACCGAGTAGTACAGTGGAGCTACAGCAAGCGACTAGCATATATGGTGGCTACTTCGCAAAAGAGGGCAAGAAGAGGAGCAAAGCACGGTCGTGAAGCTAGTAGCGATCAAGAAGTGATCCTGAACTACTTACGCCGACATAACTCCAACACCGTGTTCACTTCCCGGACTCACGAGAAGAGACCATCACGGTTACACACGCCGTTGATGTGTATTTTATTTGAGGTCAACTTCGGGTTTTCTACAACCGGACATTAACAAATTCCCATCTGCCTCATAACCGCGGGCACGGCTTTCAAAGATATTACCTCGCAGGGTGTCCCAACTTAGCCCATTATAAGCTCTCACGGTCAACGAAGGATATTCCTTCTACCGGAAGACCCGATCAATCTCGGAATCCGGACCACAAGACATTTCGACAAAGAATAAAACAAGACCAGCAAAGCCGCCCGAATGTGCCGACAAATCCCGATAGGAGCTGCACATATCTCGTTCTCGTGGCACACCGGATGGGCAAGACGTCGGGTTGGCATAGACCTGGATTGCCAGGGGCACCGGACATCGCCTAGGTTGGGCCAAGACTCGAAGGAGCACCGTCCGGGGTTAAAATAAAGATGACCCTCGGGCTCGTGAAAACCCCGGGGAAAAAGGCTTAGGTGGCAAATGGTAAAACCAAAGTTGGGCCTTGCTGGAGGAGTCTTATTCAAAGCGAACTGTCAAGGGGGTCCCATAAATCACCCAACCGTGTAAGGAACGCGAAATCAAGGAACATAACACCGGTATGACGGAAACTAGGGTGGCAAGAGTGTAACAAAACACCAGGCATAAGGCCGAGCCTTCCACCCTTTACCAAGTATATAGATGTATTAATTATAGCGGATATATATTGTGATATCCCCAACAAGTAAACATGTTCCGATAAGGAACAACATCTCCATGTTCCAACAAGGAACAAACTTCAACTTCACCGCAACTAGCAACGCTATAAGAGGGCCGAGCAAAGCGGTAACATAGCCAATCAACGGTTTGCTAGGAAAAGGATGGTTAGGGCTGACATGGCAATATGGGTGGCATGATATAGCAAGTGGTAGGCATCGCATCATAGGCATAGCAAAAGAGCGAGCATCTAGCATAGCAAAGATAGAAGTGATTTCGAGGGTATGGTCATCTTGCTGCAATGTTCTCGAGTTGTCGAAAGCTTGATCCTCGTAGCGTTCTCAACAGGTTCCTCGTTCACGTACTCGTCTCCGGCTCTACCCAAAGCAACAACACAAACAAAGGAACCACAATAAATCACGGTGCAATGCACAATCAACATGATGCAAAACATGGCATGATGTGCGGGATGGGATATGCAATGCGTGTCTGCGGCGCTCCGGAAGGAAAATGATGAACCAGGCATCAACTTGGCAAACCAAGTATGCCACTGGAAAGATGAGATGATTTCGGTTAAAATCGATATAAAGATCACCGAATCGGATGCACGGTTTGGAAATGACAAGCAAAACAAGAATGGCACAAATCTGCCATTAACAGCATGATGCCACTTAGCAAGCAACAAATAATTAAGCTACTGCACCCAAACGTATCAACAAAGTACATGGAAGTGATCTACACAAGATGCTTGACAAAAGATGAGAACTGAGCTTCGGCTAAATCACATCATAACAGGTTCAAACAAGCATGGCAAAAGTGCACAAAATATCAGGCTGGACATGGCAAAAACAGCATCAGGTTGCAATGTTCAGAGCAGCAAAACTACATGCTACGGGACCTTGAAATAGCAAAGCATGGCATGGCATGAATCTACTCAAAGCATAGAACAAAAGTCCCTTACTGACCATAAGCCAAAAAGGACTAGAAAATATAGTAGCACCCATGTCAATATTGAAAGTTTCGTTAACAGATTCAGCAACATGGCATGTCAAAAACTGATAACAAGTAGGCATGTTTACAAGTTCAATGCACTCACTACAGAGCCTTAAATGATAAACTAAGCATACATACATCAAGAAGACATGGCATAGAAGACATACATGGCAAGAACAATAACATAGCATACATGGATCAACCACAACAACCTTGGCAAAATTGAATAACATGTAAACAATCTGCCAGGAAACATTTTGTAGCAAAAGTAGAGCTCTATTAACTCAAGCTATGGTACTCCATAATTGCAAACAAGGAGATGGATGGATAGAGCAAGACATGTTTAACAAAACATCCTTACTGAAGTATCTCAAAATATGCATGGATCTCTCGGTAGCATCAAGTTAACATGGCATCAAAATATCAGCTAAACAGGGCTGAAAACAGCAATATCAGGACACCTACTTTGCATGCTTGTGCTAGTCACCACATAGATCACAAAAATACATGGCATACACCCCTGGAAAGATGGCATGGCATATTACAAAACACATGTAGGGCTCCAATTCATAGGGTGCACACATCAATCATGGCAAAAATAACAAAAGTGCAAGTTCTGTTACGAAACAGATACTAACATCACATAGCACTCTTCCAACAGGATATCGGGCACACAGATGAGCTCAAATGAAAATGATGCAATGAGATGAAATGATCTACCCTTCGAGACGAACATTTTGACATATTATACACGCAAAATGGATCTACGGATGCAAAGATATACCACTTCGAAAATGCAACAAAATGACAAATGTATCAATGACTTAGAGAAAAGAAAGGGAGAGCGAGGTCAACGCGCGCGATTTCCGAGGCCGGATCGGACCGGATCGGATCGGATCGGATCGAGGCGGGCGCCGAGGTCGCTGGAGGAGGAGGCAGCCGGGCGGGTGCCGCCGGAGGGCGTGGAGGAGCTCACGGAAAGCGGGCCGGCCAAAGCGCGGGGTCGGCGGGCGAGGGCCATGCGGGCCGGGAGCGGCGGCGAGGTCGCCAGCCGGTGGCGGAGGGAGAGGGCGCGAGGCTGGCGCTGGCGGCGAGGGCGGCGGAGCTGGCGGAGGGCGGCGGCGCACCGGGCGCGGAGGCGCGCAAGGCGGGCCGTGGAAAGGCGCGGCGGGCCGGGCGTTCGCCGCCTCGGCTGGCCGGGCGGCGCGACGGCGGCGCGGGACAGGTGGCGGTTCCTGATTGGCGCGGACGCTGGCGGGCGATTTTCGTCCGGCGGCGGCGGACACGTCCGGCGGGTGCGGAGGACGAATTTTAGGGTTTCGGGGAAGGGATGATCCGGATTTGGAGGGGGGTTTGCTTAAATAAGCATAGAGGGAGCTAGGAGAGTCCAAATGAGGTGTAGTTTTCGCCCACACGATCGTGATCGAACGAAGGAGAGCATGAAAGTGACTTAGATGGGTTATTGGGCTGTTTTGGAGGGTGTTGGGCTGCAACTTGAAAGAGGCCTTTGCGAGAGTGCGGTTAACCGTTGGAGTACCAAACGAGCTCCAAATGACCCGAAACTTGACCGGTGGTCTACGGGTGGTATACCAAGGCCACTAGACAAACCTCGGTCCATTCCGAGAAGGTTTAGTACCCGCATACGTAAAAAACGTAAAAGGGACCGCCGGGGGAGATAGGAGTGCCGGATTGCAAAACGGACAACGGGAAAAATGCTCGGAATCATGAGACGAACACGTATGCAAATGCGATGCACAAGATGACATGATATAAAATGCATGACATGGACAAAATGCAAAATGAAGAAAAAACCCAACCACGGAGGGAATATCATATCACAATGCCGAAAATGGCAAGAGTTGGAGTTACAAATATGGAAAGTTACATCCGGGGTGTTACAGTTTATGTTTTTGATATGGAAGCTTCTGCAGCTATTTTAGCTTTTAAACATAGATATGAGCTCAAGAGGTTATTAGTTAAATGGAATAAGCAATCTCTTAAACATAGAATGAAACCTGACCCTGCTTTTGCTACTTCACCTATTTGTGTTGCCGATAAGGATTATGAATTCTCTGTTGATCCTGATATAATTACTTTGGTTGAATCTGATCCTTTTCATGGCAATGAATCTGAAACTGTTGTGGCACATCTTACTAAATTAAATGATATAGCCACCTGTTCACTAATGATGAGAGATCTCGCTACTTTTATATCCTTAAAATATTTATGTTCTCATTAAAGGGTGATGCTAAGATATGGTTTAGTTCCCTTGATCCTGGTTGTGTGTGTAGTCCCCAGGATATGATTTATTACTTCTCTGCTAAATATTTCCCTGCTCATAAGAAACAAGCTACTTTGAGGGAAATATACAACTTTGTGCAAATTGAAGAAGAGAGTCTCCCACAAGCTTGGGGGAGGCTTCTCAAGTTACTTAATGCTTTGTCTGATCATCCTCTTAAGAAAAATGAAATACTTGATATGTTTTATAATGGACTAATGATGCTTCCAGAGATTACCTGGATAGTTGTGCTGGTTCTGTTTTCAGGGAAAGAACACCGGATGAAGCTGAAATTATATTGAATAATATGTTTGACAAATGAAAATAAATGGACACTTCCTAAGCCAGCTCCAAAGCCAATTCCTGAGCCTATCCCTAAACCAACTCCGAAGAGGTGTTCTATTTCTCAGTCCTGAAGATATGCAAGAGGCAAAGAAATCTATGAAAGAAAACGGTATTAAAGCTAAAGATGTGAAGAATTTACCTCCTATTGAAAAAATACATGGTCTTAATCTACCGCCTGTTGAAGAAACATGTGATTCTAATCCATTACCTATTGAAGAACCTCAAGGTCTTGATAACCCGACACAGGTAGTAAAGGTAAATTCTCTCTATAGATATGATAGAGTTGAAATCCCTCCTGCTAAAATTGCTAGCCGATGCTTGGATGAGTTTGATAACTTTATGGTTAAGCAAGAAGATTTAAATGCTTATTTTGGTAGAAAATTAAAACAAAATGCTTATATGATTAAACACTTGGGTGATTATATGGCTAATGTTAGAGGTGAACTTAAACTCGTTAGCAAACATGCTTCTATGGTTACCACTCAAGTAGAACAAGTACTTAAAGCTCAAAATGATTTGCTCAATGAAATGAATAGTAAGAAAAATGATTATGCTATTAGAGTGGCTACTAGAACTGATAGAATGACTCAGGAACCTTTGTATCCTGAAGGCCACCCTAAGAGAATTGAGCAAGATTCTCAGAGAAACAATATTGATGTACCTAGTTCTTCTAAAAAGAAGAAAAAGAAAAATCATAGGACTTTGCAAACTTCTAGTGAACCTATTGCTGAACCGCCTGAGAATCCCAAAGATATCTCTATGTATGATGCTGAAACACAATCTGGTAATGAACATGAACCTAGTGAAAATGTTAATCATGATGTTCATGATGATGCTCAACCCAGTAAAGATAATGATGTAGAAATTGAACCTGATGTTGATCTTGATAACCCATGATCGAAGAATCAACGTTATGATAAGAGAGACTTTGTTGCTAGGAAACATGGTAAAGAAAGAGAACCATGGGTTCAGAAACCCGTGCCTTTTCCTCCCAAACAATCCAAGAAAAAGGATGATGAGGATTTTGAGCGCTTTGCTGAAATGATTAGACCTATCTTTTTGCATATGCGATTAACTGATATGCTCAAAATGAATCCTTATGCTAAGTACATGAAAGAAATTGTTACTAATAAAAGTAAGATACCTGAAGCTGAAACTTCCACCATGCTTGCTAATTATACTTTTAAGGGTGGAATACCAAAGAAACTTGGAGATCCAGGAGTACCTACTATACCATGCTCCATTAAAAGAAACTATGTTAAAACTGCTTTATGTGATCTCGGTGCCGGTGTTAGTGTTATGCCTCTCTATTTATATTGTAGACTTGATTTGAATAAGTTGAAACCTACTGAAATATCTTTGCAAATGGTTGATAAATCAACTGCTATACCTGTCGGTATTTGTGAGGATGTGCCTGTTGGGGTTGCAAACATTACTATTTTAACGGACTTTGTTATTCTTGATATTCCCAAGGACGATAGTATGTCTATTATTCTTGGAAGACCTTTTTTGAATACTGCAGGGGCTGTTATTGATTGCAACAAAGGCAATGTCACTTTTCATGTTAATGGTAATGAGCATACGGTACACTTTCCGAGGAAACAACCTCAAGTTCATAGTATCAACTCTATTGGAAAAATTCCATCGATTATATTTGGAGGTTTCAAATTTCCTCTTCCTACTGTCAAGAAGAAATATGATATTCTCATTATTGGGGATGTGCACATCCCCGTTGAGGTAACATAGTGTTATTCAATATTTCTCCGGTTCCATGTTATTTGGAATGAGGTTATTGACAAGACCTGATCAACCTTGTTAGTGGATTCCTTTTGATGAGCATGAGATGGATGAAACTAGAAGGCACAACCTTCTGTACCCTCTTTCTTTTTTCTGTTATTTAGTTGAAATAAAGTAAAATTAGTATTTTTCTCGTCTGCTTTCGATTTATCTGTGCAATATAAAAATACCCCGAAAATAAAAGTTCTCCAAATGCCCTGAAAATGAAATATGATTTTTTCTAGAATATTTGAGGATTTATGGAACTGAGAACACAGCAGGGGGTGAACCACCTGGCCACGAGGGTGGAGGGCGCGCCCCCTGCCTCGTGGGCCCATGGCGGCCCTCCTCCACTTATTCCTGCACCCATACAGTTCTTGTTCCTCCCACAAACACGAATATCTAGCTCAAGCACGAGTTCTAGCTCACTTTGCTGCGATTTTCGATCTCCTTGCTCAAAGCACCTCTCACAAAACTGCTTGGGGAGATTGTTCCTTGGTATGTGACTCCTCCATTGGTCCAATTAGGTTTTGCTCTAGTGCGTTATTCATTGCAAATTTGTGCTGCTTAGGTGGCCATGTTCTTGAGCTTGCATGTAAAATTTATATGGTTCCAAGTAGTTCTAATGCATTATATATCTTCTAGGCACTTGTAGGAGTAGTTGCTATCAATTTTGTTGAGCTTGGTTCACTTTTGTTTGAAGTTACTAAAAATTTCAGACATTTTTTAGAGGAAGAAATATGTTTAGGAAAATGTTCCAAGGTGGTTCTTCAAGGAAGCAAGTACCCAGGCTTGCAATGCGTGATGCTGATGACGAGCCACCAAGAGACGCCCCAGTGCGGCCTTGTGAGTGGCCTTCAGAAAAATTTATGGATCAAGCGGGAATCAAAGAGGAATTTAACGCATATTTGTGTAACACCGATCTTGTGAGCTTTGAGGCAGACAAATGCCCCCATTACCATCATCTCACTAGTTCATTTGTGAGGAGGTTTGAATTTTCATCTTCACATAATTCTCCAACTGTCATGTTTGATCTTTATGACAAATCTAATACCATGGACTTAGAGGATTTTACTTCTGCTTGCAAACTATGACGTCCCCGATTCAATCGTACACTAATCATGCATGCAAATGTGTACGATCAAGATCACGGACTCATGGGAAGATATCACAACACAACTCTAAAACATAAATAAGTCATACAAGCATCATAATACAAGCCAGGGGCCTCGAGGGCTCGAATACAAGTGCTCGATCATAGACGAGTCAATGAAGCAACAATATCTCGAGTACGTACATAAGTTAAACAAGTTTGCCTTAAGAAGGCTAGCACAAACCGGGATACAGATCGAAGAGGCGCAGCTCATCGCCTAGGATCCTCCCAACTACTCCTCGGTCGCCGCCGCGGGCTGCACGTAGTAGTAGGCACCTCCGGTGTAGTAGGAGTCGCCATCGACGATGGCGCTGCAGTTCCTGGTTCGACATCTGTTGCGACAACCAGGTAGAAGGGAAGGGAAAAGGGGGAGAAAAGCAACCGTGAGTACTCATCCAAAGTACTCGCAAGCAAGGAGCTACACTACATATGCATGGGTATATTTGTAAAGAGGCAATATCGGTGGACTGAACTGCAGAATGCAAGAATAAGGGGGGGATAGCTAGTCTTATCAAAGACTACGCTTCTGGCAGCCTCCGTCTTGCAGCATGTAGAAGAGAGTAGACTGAAGTCCTCCAAGTAGCATCGCATAGCATAATCCTAACCGCAATCCTCCTCATCGCCTCTGTTAGAGAGCGATCACCGGTTGTATCCGCACTTGGAAGGGTGGTTTTACTAAGTATCCGGTTCTAGTTGTCATAAGGTCAAGGTACAACTCCAAGTCGTCCCTGCTATCAAGATCACGGCTATTCGAATAGATTAACTTCCCTGCAGGGGTGCACCACATAACCCAACACGCTCGATCCCATTTGGCCGGACACACTTTTCTGGGTCATGCCAAGCCGCGGAAGATCAACACGTCGCAGCCCCACCTAGGACAACAGAGAGGTCACCACGCCGGTCTAAACCTAAGCGCACAGGGGTCTAGGCCCATCGCCCTTAGCACACCTGCATGTTGCGTCTGTGCCGGAAGCGTAACTAGCCCCTTAATACAAGAGCAGGCTTACGCCCAATCCGGCGCCAAGGCCCGCCGACGCGTCACAAAGGCTTCGGTGATACCACGACGCCGAAAGTGCCCATATCTTTCCCACATAGTTGGTTAGTGCGTATAGACCAAATGGCCGACTCGGATCAAATACCAAGATCTCGTTAAGCGTGTTAATGATGTTACCATGACACCGACCAGGGCAGGCCCACCTCTCGCCTAGGTGGTCTCAACTCGCCTGTCAGCCCGCCACAAAGATCCACATAGAGGGCCGTTGGGACAAAGGTCCTTTCAGCCCCAATCCGTGAATCACACGCTGGTGCTCCATGAGCCGAATTCGACTTTAGTCACCACATGTATCATGTATAAAGTATATAGTATATACCAAAGGATCACCTCCCGAGTGATCACGGCCCGATAGTATAGCATGGCGCACGGACAAGAATCTAGGGCCATCGATGGAATACTAGCATCCTATACTAAGCATTTAGGATTGCAGGTAAAGGTAACAATGAGTAGCAAGGACAAGCTATGCATCGTGATAGGATAAAAGGAAAGCGATGAATAGCTACACTACTCTAATGCAAGCAAAGATAGAGAAGAATAGGCGACATCTGGTGATCAAGTGGGGGGGGGCTTGCCTGATTGCTCTGGCAAGAAGGAGGAGTCGCCAACACCGTAGTCGTACTGGGTAGCAGTGGCGTCGGTCTCGGTGTCTAGCGAGAGAAGAGGGGGAAGGAACAATAAATACAATGCAAGCAAATGCATGACGATGCATGACATGACAAAGCGCGGTGCTAGGTGTGCCCTAACACGGTGGGAGGTTGTACCAGTGAAGGGGGGGAACATCCGGGAAATTATTCCCGGTGTTTCGCGTTTTCAGATAGAAGAACCAGAGGGGGAAAGTTGCAAGTTCGATAGGTTAGGGATGTGTGGTGGACGAACGGGCTGCGTATCCGGATTCGTCTCGTCGTTCTGAGCAACTTTCATGTAGAAAGTATTTTCATCTGAGCTACGGTTTATTTTATATGATTTTCTAAAGTTTTAATTTTTTTCTAAATTTATTTAATTAATTTAATTTAACATTATCCAGAATAGTGCATGCTGATGTCAGCATGACGTCAGCAGTCAACAGAGGTGTTGACTGGTCAAACTGACGTGTGGGTCCAGCGGGACCCATCTGTCATACTCTGTTTAGGTTAATTAGGTTTTAGTTAAACTAATTACTATTTAATTAAACTAACTAGTTAATGAGATTAATTAAACAGGATTAATTAACTTAATTCATTCACTTATCAACTAATTAATTAATTATTAATTTTATTAAATAAATTATTATTTTTAAACGTTCTCAGGGGTTGGGCCCTAGCTGTCATAGGCCCCATGGGCCTTAACGGGCACGGGCACACATTAACGGGCGGTGGTGCGGGCGCCCAAATGGACGCATGCCCGAGGGGGCGCCGAGGAGGCCCGACGCACGCCGGCGCCGGGCGCCGGCCGGAGCCAGGAGGCGGCGGAGTGGGGAATGACCGCGGCGACGGAGGTGGGCTGGCGGCAATGAGCCGCAGGCGATGGCGGGCAGCGCTGGGTCTCGGTGACCAACAGGGCGCGCCAAGACGGGAAGGAGGCTGCGGGCGTGTTCAGCAGCGAGGCGCGCGCAGGGCGCTGCCACGCACCGGCACGGACACGGCGAACAGGGGCAGGCCCGTGGCGCGAGGCTTCGTGACGAGCAGGGGGAAGGGGCGGGGGACGACGGGCACGGCCGGTCGGTGTAGCGTGTGGCCAGGGCGCGGCCGGCAGCGGTGAGCGTGGGGCCGGAACGCATGAGGCGCGGCGACGGTCGTGGGGGGAGGGAGTGCGAGGAGAGGGGGCGAGAGCCCGGGGCCACACCGCGGGTCCGTAGGGAAAAGGTCAGTGGGCTCGGGGAGGCGGACGGTGACGATGACGACGCAGGGGAGGAGGCAACGAGGTCCGGGTGGTGGTGGTGCTCCGGCGACAGCGGGTCTTCGGGCGGCAGTGATGGCGAACGGCGACGGCGCGAGGTCACCGGTCAGGGAGGAGATGAGGTCGGGGCGACGGGGACGAGGCAGTCCGGCGATGGTGGCGGGCGGCCGCGGAGACGACGAGCGGCGTCGGCGCGCCGGGGTCAGGGGTAGCGAGGTCCGGCCCCTGGGTGCGGGCGAGCGTCCAGATCGAGCGGGAGGGTGGGGGCGCGTGAGCCCCGATCCGATCTGGATCAGGGGAAAGGGAGAGGGGGGAAGTGGGTGTCGGTGGGGGTTAGGGTTTGGGTAGTGGGGGTTATGGGGAGTGGGGGTGGCCGGTTCGGCCGGCCTGGCTAGCAGCTGGGCCGACTGGCCCAGTTGGGTTTTTTTTGGCACTTTCAATTATTAGTTTTTGTTTACTGTTTTGTCTTTTCTTTATTTTTCAATTTCCTTTTCTAGTTGTTTAATCCTTTAAATTGTTTTTGTTATGTAAAACATATAGTTAGCACCTAATCTAGTACTAGTAATTATACCACTGCCACAATTATTCTTGTAGTTATAAAAAGTAGTTTTCAATAATTTAACCATTTAAGAGACGTTTAAATAATTGTTTCAGCTAATGTTTCTATTATTTGGTGCACCTAAACATTTTATAAAAATTTGGATTCTCCACCACAACCATCTATGGTTTAGTTGCTACACTTTGAACATTTTAGTTTTAATATTTGAAAACTTCTATTATTAGCTTGATTTTGAATTTGAATTTGAATCGGTTTTGAACTAACAGGAGATTAGCAACAGTAATCGAGGTGATGTGGCATCATTAGCAGAGGGTTACTGTAGCTTAGTTATCCGGGCGTCAGAATTCTCCTCCACTACAAGAAATCTCGTCCCGAGATTTAAGAGGCGTAAGGTAGGGAGGTTACGTTACGAAATTCTAGCGAGTGTTGTCGGACTTAGTTGCTCTTCTTGAAGAGGTCGATCCGTTACATTGATGTCTTCATTTCTATGCTTCACGTCATCATGATGAAGTCGGCATCCTTTCTTCAAGAACTCCATCGTACTTATGAGAGAAAAAGGGTGCGTATTCCGGGAGAACGAACCTATGCAAGGTTGACTATCTGGTCGACAACATCGAGGAAGGTGGCAGAAAGTAACTCTTGAATTGAAACTTAAGGAAATAACGAGAGCAAAGTAAGGATGTATCCAGGGAAGTTTCGAGCGGGCAGGCAATCGTTCGATGCCTGTTACAGGGCGTGAAAGGGGTTCAAAGCAACTAGAATAAGTATTGTGTCTAATATCATACTTGAAGGTGGCTCATGAATTACATATGAGGCCACGTACGAGGAATAACTTTGACAATAGGGTTTATAGGAGAGTCAGGTTTCGATCCTGTGGAACCGTGGGTTATGGGCCCACCATGTTGGTTAAAAGTAGAAGGAGTGGTGACATCTTGCGTGATAATGTAAGCAAGGCATGTCAGAGGATGGCCTGTCATTTATGTCGGCAACAACATCGGTACCAAGGGCGAGGGACGAAGAGAACCATTTTCCTGCTCGTCGAAACGAGGCGGACCAATAGGCAAAGTTCTCGTCCATCGGCGGCTACCAGGATGTCATCAACAATAGTAACAAGGTCTCACTGATAGAGTGGTACAATGAGGTGCTTACCTAAGCAGGGAATTATCACTGCTCAGTTAAGTCAGATTCAGGAAAGGTTAAACAAAAGAATGGAAAGGAAAACGCGATTATCGATTAAATGTATCAATGGAAAGGAAAATTGTGATTACACACAATTATTAGAGTATATCCTTCCCATGTACAAGCGAACATGGCACATGTGGTAGGAGAGCAAGTACCCATCCATTCAGATAAGAGGCAAGGATTAATCAAGATGTTACCCATACAACGGTGTTTGGATAACTGAACAAGAAACATTTAGCATTGCGCCTCCAATGTTCTTAATGATGTTCGGAGTAACCACGGTCATGCTTCGAGATAGCATTGACATGGTCTTCAAGCAAAGATCGGACTTGGATACAAAAAGGATTCATCAGGGACAACATATAGAATAAGTCTTTCAATTTCCTCCAGGAAGAATGGTTATCCTTGCAAAAGATATTATAATGATAGGTCCTCCAGCCAGGGGTGCTAGGCATGACATTATATTACCAGGTCATCAAGGGACCAACAACATAACTCCTGGAAAGTTGTCCCAACCATCATATCTGGCCAAGATTCAGATACGATTAGTGTCAGGACACCTTAAACTCAGGATGCCTGAGAAGAAGATGTGCAACACAATTGACGAGACGACATTATATGATCCTCGAGAAATGAACTATGGAAGCGAGTTTTGAACAGGGGTTCACCATTAAATCAAGGAGAGGTGAGGAGGTGACTGATTGACTCAGCGACAATCCATTGAGATTTCCAAAAAGATGGATTTCCGCAACTATGTGAACAAGGAGATAACATTAGCTAGATCAAATGACTTAATGATGTATGCTTGAGGAAAACATACACAGTTAAACATTGGTTGAAATGTACACCCGAAATATGGGCTAGGTAGCACGATCAATGTTCGAATGATGATTCAATAAGCCATAGACGTAGAATGAAACTATAGACCAATAACTCCAAAGCAATAGGGTTGCTTGAAGTTTAGATTTTACACATCACAGACCATTTGTCGGTATTTCGGTTAGAAACAACACGGGGACCAAGAAAAGAATGGTGATGTTAATAAGTATCACTTGTATCAAGAATTCTTAAGGGTGGTGAATTTCCCATGACATTCTTAACATAAAAGTTAGCAATACTCCAAGGTAGAACATCACATAAGTTGGATAGCAAGGATCTCAAGGTACAACACAAAACATGAACAAGTTTGTGTTGAAGGGAAATCAAGAATGTTGCCGATGATAACACAAATCATCGAGGGGCAAGGATGGAATTTCTCATCATGAATACAATTGATATCCTGGAGGAACTCAGAATGTTGATGATGATCATGACAAATTTTGTCGAGAGGTTTCATGGAGATGTAATCGGTCATCGACGACATCAAGCAAAAGGAAGGATGGAGCGAAAAGTTATTGAAACCACGGATACGACACAAACTCGAACTCAAGCTTGTTGCTTGAGGTGAAACGGTAAGACAAGGAAGATCGACGTAAGCTTAGCTCATCATCAAAAGTTGTGCTCTAGGAATAAGGACCAGGTAGCACAGTTTAAGCTTTAACATGACGATGATGATGTAGCCAATCGGTTGGGAATGACATCAGCGAGTACAAATCGCAATTAATAAGGATTAAAAAGAGTAGTTGAACCATAGAACGGACTCGATTCAGTTATCGGGGTTTCGAGTGAAAAACAACTCAAAACCCGGAGAAAATTGGAATCATCGAGAAATAATAGTTGATGAAGAACTCACAAGAAGTTATGTAGTTCGTTGATATTCTCGAGATACCAGAGTGTAATACTCGATGGTAGAGCAGAGTAGACGGTGGACACGTGAAATGATCAGCAGAAGACAAGTACTTCATCTTGTCTGAGAAATGGAATCAAAGGAGAACAATCATGGTTGGAACCATGGTTGCAAAGGACCAATTCACAGATACCAGATGATATTATCAAGGAAATATTTATTATTACAAGAAGTTTCCATGATAGGATCTACATCATGTCCATGGGCATGAACACAAAGTTCAAGGTCGACTCCCACTTCTTCAATGCATAACCTTTCATTCGCTCCTCATTTTTGATGGAATTGTAGTGTTGAAATTTTATCTGTTAAATCACCAGGAGAATATGACTCGTGAAAACTTTCGGGTTCACGCGGTTTTAGAGAAGGTATAGGTCCAACCCATCGGGGCATCTTAGAAACATATACCACAAGCTTCAAGAGTAACTAACACAAGCTCGAAAATAGAGCATGGTTGACAAAAGGAGAGGATACAATTTACAAAAGGCATTATGTATCAGAGAAAGAACTCGCCAGGTGGTTAACTATGAAGGACACTGTAGGATAATAATCCAACAGTGGATATGGCTTTCGATAACGGAGCTGGTGTGAGCATCGGCACACAACCAGTTGAAGAAAGAATGCAAGGGCATCATATTATAGAACATCTGAATGATTCGATGCTTAGATATCAAAGGAATTATGATTTCCAAATCGAAGGAACAAAAGAGGACGCTGCGATCAAGGGTGGATAAGTTCAATAGACCTAAGGGTACAATTGATGGAAAATAGATTGGTCGAGAACAAGCTCATGTTTAAAATGACGTCTGAGCCGAAAAGATGAATTCTAGGTTCTGATTGAGGATTGCGATCATTCGCAACATATTGAATCAACGGACTCAAAATGATAATGACAAAGGATACTATGAATATTGCTAATCATATGGAACGCATCCATAATGCAAGCAGACAAGTATTTGCCGAGCAATAGCGGGTAGAGGATACCGGAAGATCAGATAGTATTTCAATGTATCTTGTGAATCATAAGAACAACGTGGGAATAACGGATACTCGGTACGTGCGAGGAATTATCCGTATGGGGGTATTCATGGGGCAAGAACTACAAGGAGGTAAGCTCAAAGGATACTCGGAATAACGAAGAGCAGTTTGAGGCATCTTGTATTAACAAGATCAATGGGGTTGAGCGTAAGACTGGCAAGTGTATGCAGTTATCCCTAAGGATATAACAGTGATGGGGAATGCAAAAAGCGATGACACAAAGTCTTGAGAGAAAACTTTAAAGTATCTTCGGAATCTTCTGGTGCAGCAGGCGATCATCTGGAGTGAGGGGCTCTCCGGGAGAAAGTAATTACGAGAACCTAGAGTCAGACTTAGTAAATTCATTTTAACCCGAATAGAAGAGAGATCAGAGTCCCAGAGTATAGATGAGGAATAAAAGATCCTAATACCACCCAATGGCGACGTGGGCCCATGGGCCGCACAACCATGTTAGTAAAAACTTTTTCAATGACTAGACTCAACTTCGGCCAAGGAGTTGGAAAGGGGGATTCCTACAGGCAGTCGGCTCTGATACCAACTTGTAACGCCCCCGATTCAATCGAACACTAATCATGCACGCAAATGTGTACGATCAAGATCAGGGACTCATGGGAAGATATCACAACACAACTCTAAAACATAAATAAGTCATACAAGCATCATAATACAAGCCAGGGCCTCGAGGGCTCGAATACAAGTGCTCGATCATAGACGAGTCAGCGGAAGCAACAATATCTGAGTATAGACATAAGTTAAACAAGTTTGCCTTAAGAAGGCTAGCACAAACTGGGATACAGATCGAAAGAGGTGCAGGCCTCCATCCTGGGATCCTCCTAACTACTCCACGGTCGCCGCCGCCGGGCTGCACGTAGTAGTAGGCACCTCCGGTGTAGTAGGAGTCGTCATCGACGGTGGCGTCTGGCTCCTGGGCTCTGACATCTGGTTGCGACAACCAGGTAGAAGGGAAGGGGGAAAAGGAGGGAGAAAAGCAACCGTGAGTACTCATCCAAAGTACTCGCAAGCAGGGAGCTACACTACATATGCATGGGTATATTTGTAAAGAGGCAATATCGGTGGACTGAACTGCAGAATGCAAGAATAAGGGGGGGATAGCTAGTCTTATCGAAGACTACGCTTCTGGCTGGCTCCGTCTTGCAGCATGTAGAAGAGAGTAGACTGAAGTCGTCCAAGTAGCATCGCATAGCATAATCCTACCCGGCAATCCCCTCCTCATCGCCCTGTTAGAGAGCGATCACCGGGTTGTATCTGGCACTTGGAAGGGTGGGTTTTATTAAGTATCCGGTTCTAGTTGTCATAAGGTCAAGGTACAACTCCAAGTCGTCTGCATCAAGATCGCGGCTATTCAATAGATTAACTTCACTGCAGGGTGCACCACATAACCCAACACGCTCGATCCCATTTGGCCGGACACACTTTTCTGGGTCATGCCCGGCCGCGGAAGATCAACACGTCGCAGCCCCACGTAGGCCAACAGAGAGGTCAGCACGCCGGTCTAAACCTAAGAGCACAGGGGTCTGGGCCCATCGCCCTTAGCACACCTGCACGTTGCGTACGCAGCCGGAACCAGAAGTAGCCCCCTTAATACAAGAGCAGGCTTACGTTCCAATTCGGTGCGCGCCGCTCAGTCGCTGACGTCACGAAGGCTTCGGCTGATACCACGACGCCGAGTGCCCATATCTTTCCCACGTAGTTGGTTAGTGCGTATAGAACAAATGGCCAGACTCGGATCAAATACCAAGATCTCGTTAAGCGTGTTAATGATGTAACCGCGGACACAGACCAGGGGCAGGCCCACCTCTCGCCTAGGTGGTCTCAACCTGCCCTGTCGCTCCGCCACAAAGATCCACACAGAGGGCCATTGGGACAAAGGACCTTTCAGCCCCCAATCCGTGAATCACTCGCGGCTGCTCCATGAGCCGACCCGACTTTAGTCACCACATGTATCATGTATAAAGTATATAATATAAACATGTGATCACCTCCCGAGTGATCACGGCCCGATAGTATAGCATGGCAGACGGACAAGAATCTAGGGCCACTGATGGAATACTAGCATCCTATACTAAGCATTAAGGATTGCAGGTAAAGGTAACAACAGTAGTAGCAAGGACATGCTATGCATCAGGATAGGATAAATGGAAAGCAGTAACAGGCTACACTACTCTAATGCAAGCAGTATAGAGAAGAATAGGTAATCTGGTGATCAGGGGGGGCTTGCCTGATTGCTCTGGCAAGAAGGAGGAGTCGCCAACACCGTAGTCGTACTGGGTAGCAGCGGCGTCGGTCTCGGTGTCTAGCGAGAGAAGAGGGGGAATAAACAATAAATACAATGCAAACAAATGCAGGACGATGCATGACATGACAAAGCGCGGTGCTAGGTGTGCCCTAACGCGGTGGGAGGTTGTACCAGTGAAGGGGGGAACATCCGGGAAAGTATTCATGGTGTTTCGCGTTTTCAGATAGAAGAACAGGAGGGGGAAAGTTGCAAGTTCAATAGGTTAGGGATGTGTGGCGGATGAACGGGCTTCGTATCCGTATTCGTCTCGTCGTTCTGAGCAACTTTCATGTAGAAAGTATTTTTATCTGAGCTACGGTTTATTTTATATGATTTTCTAAAGTTTTAATTTTTTTGAATTTATTTAATTAATTTAATTCAACATTCTCCGTAATAGTGCATGCCGACGTCAAGATGACGTTAGCGATCAACAATGAGGTGTTGATCGTCGTGACCGACGTGGGTCCAATGGGACACACCTGTCATACTCTGTTTAGGTTAATTAGGTTTTAGTTAAACTAATTACTATTTAATTAAACTAACTAGTTAATTAGATTAATTAAACATGATTAATTAACTTAATTAATTCAGTTATTAACTAATTAATTAATTATTAATTTTATTAAGTAAATTATTATTATTATTATTATTTTCATACGTTCTCAGGGGCTGGGCCCGAGCTGTCATAGGCCCCATGGGGCCTTAACGGGCACGGCACGCTGCACGGCAGTGGTGCGGCACCCAAACGGACGGGTGCCCGAGGGGGCACCGAGCAGGCCCGACGCACACAGGCGCCGGTGCCAGCCGGAGCCAGGGGAGGCGGCGGAGGGGGGAATGACCGCGGCGATGGAGGTGGCTGCGGCAGGGAGCCGCAGGGCGGTGGCGGGGCAGCGCGGGGTCGGCGGTGACCAACAGGGCGCTGCCACGATGGGCGCCAAGACGGGAACGAGGTCGCGGGCGTGCCCATAGGCGAGGCAAGGTGCGGCCACGCACCGGGCATGGACGATGGGCACGGCCGGTCGGTGTAGCGCGTGGCAAGGGCGCCGCCGACCGCGGAGAGCGCGGGGCCGGAACGCGCGAGGCGCGGCGACGGTCGCGAGGGGGGGAGTGCGAGGAGAGGGGGCGGGAGCCCGGGGCCTCATCGCGGGTCCGTAGGGAAAAGGGCAGTGGGCTTGGGGAGGCGGACGGAGACGACGACGACGCAGGGGAGGAGGCGACGAGGTCCGGGTGGTGGTGGTGCTCCGGCGACAACGGGTCTTCGGGCGGCAGTGATGGCGAATGGCGACGGCGCGAGGTCACCGGTCGGGGAGGAGATGAGGTCGGGGAGACGGGGACGAGGCAGTCCGGCGATGGTGGCGGGCGGCGCCGGAGACGACGAGCGGCGTCGGCACGCCGGGGTCTGGGGTAGCGAGGTCCGGCCAATGGGCGCGGGCGAGCGTCCAGATCGAGCGGGAGGGTGGGGGCGCATGAGCCCCGATCCGATCTAGATCGGGGGAAAGGGAGAAGGGGGAAGTGGGTGTCGGTGGGGGTTAGGGTTTGGGTAGTGGGGGTTATGGGGAGTGGGGGTGGCAGTTCGGCCGGCTCAGCAGCAATTGCCGACCGCCCAGCTTGGGTTTTTTTGGCACTTTCAATTATTAGGTTTTGTTTACTGTTTTGTATTTTCTTTATTTTTCAATTTCCTTTTCTATTTTTTAATCCTTTAAATTGTTTTTGTTATGTAAAACATATAGTTAGCACCTAATCTAATACTAGTAATTATACCACTACCACAATCATTCTTGTAGTTATAAAAAGTAGTTTTCAATAATTTAACCATTTAAGAGACGTTTAAATAATTATTTCAGCTAATGTTTCTATTATTTAGTGCACCTAAACATTTTATAAAAAATTGGATTCACCACCACAACCATCTATGATTTAGTTGCTACACTTTGAACATTTTAGTTTTAATATTTGAAAACTTCTATTATTAGCTTGATTTTGAATTTGAATTTGAATCGGTTTCGAACTAACACGAGATTAGCTACAGTAATCGAGGTGACGTGGCATCATTAGCAGAGGGTTACTGTAGCTTAGTTATCCGGGCGTCACACAAACTTCCACAATGGGGTAGTGTTAGTGATCCCTGTAAATCTGAATTTAGAGACTTTCTTGCCGGTATAGCCGTAGGGGAATCTAGAGATATATCACAAGCTACCATAGGGAGCACTCACTTTCCTGCTATACATTATTTTTCTCTCTTCATAGGTAGGTGCATAAATGGTAAGGATGAATCATGTCATATGTGTGTGCCTGACCTCAGTATTCTTAGGAGTGTTGTGTTAGGAGACCAATCCTATAATACGGGAGCCATTGTTGCACGTAGGTTGCATCATAATAGATTTAATGGAGATTTCTTTGGAGGAATTTATGCAACCCGCTTAGCTGATTTTCTTGATGTGGATGTTCGTGAGGATGATATGGAGTTGCCTCCTACTTATTTAGATTTTAACTCTATGGTCTACCGCCAGTTTGTCGAGAGGAATGAATCATCTCTCCAGTATAGACTAATCTTTGACAAATGGCGTGTTGTCCGTATTACTCTCCCTGCTCCCGCCTTCTTTGATTGCCAGGCAAAAGGAAGATATATTATTACCAGAGAGGAGGCAGATGAGTACGAGAGGAGAGCGGAGGCAGCCCGACGCCACGCTGCAGCTCAGGAGGCAATAGTCACGATCGCAAAGACGACCCCAGCTACACCCACGGATATCCGCCAGGCCATCCTTGGTAATGAACCAACTTAGGCCAAAAGCCTTAGCTTGGGGGAGTACGTATTTCCCACCGACATTACAGTTATGTTTACACACACTCATTGCTAGATGTTGGTGCTCATACTCTTTCACTGTAATATCCATGCTAGTTTATTTTCTTTTTCTTGCTTTCTTCTTGTGTGTTTGTTAAAACAAAAAAAATAGTAGTAACTTTTAGTTAGTTTACCTTTCTTGCTGTAGTAGTAGTAATTAAAGGAAAACCCAAAAATATTTCCCGTTCTTCTTTTGCTTGTTGGGAGCTTTCCCGTGTAAATAGTTTTTATTTCTTTTCTTTGTGAGTCGATAGGAGAAGACCATGATTAAATTGTTGAAGTGGCTCTTATATGAATTATTGTTGATTTAACCAAGAGCCCATATTGCCTTGAATTCTCCTATTTATTGAATGCTCGCAGATTCCAGCTTAGTCCAATGCACGCACACTCTTATTAGTATTAACTCCGTCCGGTCGTGCAAGTAAAAGGCAATTATGATGATATATGATGGACTAACTGAGATGAGAAAAGCTGGTATGAACTCGACCTCTCTTGTTTTTGTAAATATGATGAGCTCATCGTTTTTGATTCAGCTTATTATGAATAAACATGTTTGCAATGACAATTAGAGATCATAGTTGCTTATGCCATGCTTGATTAGCTATGAGTTATAGTGGTTTACCTTGCGTGCCAACATGCTATTAAAATGGTCGTGATGTGGTATAGTGGGGTGGTATCCTCCTTTGAATGATTTAAGTGACTCGACTTGGCACATGTTCACACATGTAGTTGAAACAAAATCAACATAGCCTTCACGTTATTTATGTTCATGGTGGATCATATCCTACTCATGCTTGCACTCAATGTTTATTAATTTTAATGCATGTTCATGACTGTTGTCGCTCTCTAGTTGGTCGCTTCCCAGTCTTTTGCTAGCCTTCACTTGTACTAAGCGGGAATACTGCTTGTGCATCCAATCCCTTAAAGCCCAAACTTATTCCATATGAGTCCACTATACCTTCCTATATGCGGTATCTACCTGCCGTTCCAAGTAAATTTGTATGTGCCAAACTCTAAACCTTCAAATAAGCATTCTGTTTTGTATGCTCGAATAGATCATGTATCAACTAGGGCTGCCCTTATCTTCCATGTTAGGCGGGTTATTCTCAAGAGGTGTGGACTCCGCTCCTCACTCACGAGAAAATGGCTGGTCACCGGGATGCCCAGTCCCATGCTTTATGCAAAATAAATCAAAATAATTGCAAACAAAACTCCCCCTGGGACTGTTGCTAGTTGGAGACACTCGTTGTTTCGAGCAAGTCATGGATTGATGATTGTTGGTGGAGGGGGAGTATAAACTTTACCATTCTGTTTGGGAACCGCCTATAATGTGTGTAGCATGGAAGATATCGCTATATCTTGGTTGCTATGTTGACAATGAAAGTATGCCGCTCAAAATATTATTTATCTCTATTTCAAAACCGAGCTCTGGCACCTCTACAAATCCCTGCTTCCCTCTGCGAAGGTCCTATCTATTTACTTTTATGTTGAGTCATCACCCTCTTATTAAAAGCACCAGCTAGAGAGCGTTGTTGTCATTTGCATACATTACTATTAATTTATATTGGGTATAACTATGATTGGATCTCTTTTACCATGAATTACAATGTCTAGTCAGTTCTTGATCTTTAAAGGTGCTCTGCATTTTTGTTTTGAGGTCTCAGAAAGGGCTAGCGAGATACCATCTTGTTATATCATATTATGATTGTTTTGAGAAAGTGTTTTCATCCGAGATTTATTATTATGGCTCGCCAGTTGATTATGCTATTGATATGAGTAAACATGAGACCTGAGAGTTATTGCAAGTGTGGTTAGTCATAATCTTTGCTGAAATCTTGAATGCTGGCTTTACATATTTACAACAACAAGAGCAAACCGAGTTTGTAAAAGTTTTTCTTTATCACTTTCAGTTTATCAACTGAATTCCTTGAGGACAAGCAAAGGTTTAAGCTTGGGGGAGTTCATACGTCTCCGTCATATCTACTTTTCCAAACACATTTGCCCTTGTTTTGGACTCTAACTTGCATGATTTGAATGGAACTAACCCGGACTGACGCTGTTTTCAGCAGACTTTTCCATGGTGTTATTTATGTGCACAAACAGAAGTTCTGGGAATGACCTGAAACTGCATGGAACGTCTTTTCAGAAATAATAAAAAATCCTTGCCAAAGATGAAGACTAGGGGGCCGACACCCTATCCACGAGGGTGGGGGGCGCCCCCCTAGGGCACGCCCCCTACCTCGTGGCCCCCCTGGAGCTCCTCCGGCGCCAACTCCAACTCTCTATATTTGCTTTCGGAGAGAAAAGATCAAGGAGAAGAAATCATCGCGTTTTATGATACGGAGCCGCCGCCAAGCCCTAAAACCTCTCGGGAGGGCTGATCTGGAGTCTGTTCGGAGCTCCGGAGAGGGGGATTCGTCGCCGTCCTCATCATCAACCATCCTCCATCACCAATTTCATGATGCTCACCGCCGTGCATGAGTAATTCCTTCGTAGGCTTGCTGGACGGTGATGGGTTGGATGAGATCTATCATGTAATCGAGTTAGTTTTATTAGGGTTTGATCCCTAGTATCCACTATGTTCTGAGATTGATGTTGCTATGGGTTTGCTATGCTTAATGCTTGTCACTAGGGCCGAGTGCCATGATTTCAGATCTGAACCTATTATGTTTTCATGAATATATGTGTGTTCTTGATCCTATCTTGCAAGTCTATAGTCACCTACTATGTGTTATGATCCGGCAACCCCGAAGTGACAATAATCGGGACCACTCCTGGTGATTACCATAGTTTGAGGAGTTCATGTATTCACTATGTGCTAATCCTTTGTTCCGGTACTCTATTAAAAGGAGGCCTTAATATCCCTTAGTTTCCATTAGGACCCCGCTGCCACTTGAGGGTAGGACAAAAGATGTCATGCAAGTTCTTTTCCATAAGCATGTATGACTATATTCGGAATACATGCCTACATTACATTGATGAATTGGAACTAGTTCTGTGTCACCCTATGTTATTATTGTTACATGATGAACCGCATCCGGCATAATTATGCATCACCAATCCAATGCCTACGAGCTTTTCCTATATTGGTTCTCGCTTATTTACTTTCCCGTTGCTATTTTTACAATCGCTACAAAACACCAAAAATATTACTTTTGCTTCCGTTACCTTTGTTACCGTTACCACCGCTATCATATTACTTTGCTACTAAACACTTTGCTCCAGATATTAAGTTATCCAGGTGTGGTTGAATTGACAACTCAACTTCTAATACTTGAGAATATTCTTTGGCTCCCCTTGTGTCGAATCAACAAATTTGGGTTGAATACTCTACCCTCAAAAACTGTTGTGATCCCCTATACTTGTGGGTTATCACACAACAATAATAGGAGAAACATTATTTGGGAGAGATATCTTTTTACCTCTCTTCCTTTTTCTTTTCTTCTTCTTCACCACATCATGTGTGGGTTCAATCCTCTTTTTGGAGCTCCTTATTAATGAGATTGGTTGAATAGAAGGCTCCTCCTCGTTACCTGATTCATCATAAGAAATAATAGGAGGATATTGGGAAGTCTCTTCCCTTTCATTAGATTAGCTTCATCTTCTATTTGTTTTCTTGTGTTTATGTAATTGGCAATATAAGGATTTTCAATGCAATTCACCGCACAATACATATAAATTTTCTCGAGACCAAAATCAAGAAGTTTATAACGCGCAAATTCTAGAAGATGCTTAGTTATACGTTTCATTTCTTCGTAACCCATAAGCAAACTAATTTCATTATAATGTGCAAGGGAAATCAAGTCATCACAATTTTTGCACACGATTAGATCATGAAACAATTTGCATCGGATAGTTAAATGACCCCGTTCATTGCAAAGTTCACAAGTACGGCTAAGAAAATTTAATTTTTCAGCACAAACATCTAGCCTTTCTTGCAACAATTTAGTTTATAAATTCTTATGCCTCTTGCAATATCTATCTTCCCTATTTGGTGTTTACTTGCAAACCCAATGCACTCCACAAAAATTGACATTATAGGAGACATTTTCATCATAACTAGTGCAATCATCATTAGTACTATGGATATTCAAATAGTTCATACTAAGAACATTGCAATCATGCTCAACATTAAAAGATTTAGTGCCAAACATTTTACAGACTTCTTCTTCAAGCACTTGAGCACAATTTTCCTTTTCATCATACTTACGAAAGATATTAAAAAGATGAAGCGTATGAGACAAACTCAATTCCATTTTTTTGTAGTTTTCTTTTATAAATTAAACTAGTGATAAAACAAGAAACTAAAAGATTAGATTGCAAGATCTAAAGATATACCTTCATGCACTCACCTCCTCGGCAACGGCGCCAGAAAAGAGCTTGATGTCTACTATGCAACCTTCTTCTTGTAGATGTTGTTGGGCCTCCAAGTGCAGAGGTTTGTAGGACAGTAGAAAATTTCCCTCAAGTGGATGACCTAAGGTTTATCAATCCATGGGAGGTTTAGGATGAAGATGGTCTCTCTCAAACAACCCTGCAACCAAATAACAACGAGTCACTTCTGTCCCCAACACACCCAATACAATGGTAAATTGTATAGGTGCACTAGTTCGGCGAAGAAATGGTGATACAAGTACAATATGGATGGTAGATATGGGTTTTTGTAATCTAAAAATATAAAAACAACAAGGTAACTAATGATAAAAGTGAGCGTAAATGGTATTGCAATGCTAGGAAACAAGGCCTAGGGTTCATACTTTCACTAGTGCAAGTTCTGTCAACAATAATAACATAATTGGATCATATAACTATCCCTAAACATGCAACTAAGATTCACTCCAAAATCACTAATAGCAGAGAACAAACGAAGAGATTATTGTAGGGTACGAAACCACCTCAAAGTTATCCTTTCTGATCGATCTATTCAAGAGTCCGTAGTAAAATAACACGAAGCTATTCTTTCCGTTCGATCTATCATAGAGTTCGTACTAGAATAACACCTTAAGACACAAATAAACCAAAACACTAATGTCACCTAGATACTCCAATGTCACCTCAAGTATCTGTGGGTATGATTATACGATATGCATCACACAATCTCAAATTCATCTATTCAACCAACACAAAGTATTTCTAAGAGTGCCCCAAAGTTTCTACCGGAGAGTCCAGACGAAAATGTGTGCCAACCCCTATGCATAGATTCATGGGCGGAACCCGCAAGTTGATCACCAAAACATACATCAAGTGGATCATGTGATATCCCATTGTCACCACACATAAGCACGGCAAGACATACATCAAGTGTTCTCAAATCCTTAAAGACTCAATCCGATAAGATAACTTCAAAGGGAAAACTCAATCCATTACTAGAGAGTGGAGGGGGAGAAGCATCATAAGATCCAACTATAATAGCAAAGCTCGCGATACATCCAGATCGTATCACCTCAAGAACACGACAGAGAGAGAGAGATCAAACACATACCTACTGGTACATACCCTCAGCCCCGAGGGTGAACTACTCCCTCCTCGTCATGGAGAGCATCGGGATGATGAAGATGGCCACCGGTGATGGTCCCCCCCTTCAGCAGGGTGCCGGAACAGGGTCCCGATTGGTTTTTGGTGGCTACATAGGCTTGCAGCAGCGGAACTCCCGATCTATTCTGTTCCCCGATGTTTTTAGGCTATATGGACATATATAGGCGAAAGAAGTCGGTAAGGGGAGCCACGAGGGCGGGAGCGCGCCTAAGGGGGGTGGGCGCGCCCCCCTGCCTCGTGCCTTCCTCGTTGCTTCCCTTATGTATACTCCAAGTCTTTTGGACTGCTTCCGTTCCAAAAGTAACTCTCCCAAGGGTTTTATTCCGTTTGGACTCCGTTTGATGTTCCTTTTCTTCGAAACACTGAAACAAGAAGAAAAACAGAAACTGGCACTGGGGTCTGGGTTAATAGGTTAGTCCCAAAAATAATATAAAAGTGTTTAGTAAAGCCCATAAAAATCAAAAACAGATAATATAATAGCATGAATACTTCATAAATTATAGATACGTACCTACCTATGGATTGAGTAAGATCCTTCAAGTAAGTTGTCATCGGTGCAAGCAATAAAAATTTCTCTCTAAATATGTATGATCTATAAATGTGAAGAAAATAAGCTTTATACGAACTTTTGATATGGAAGAAATAAAAGTGATGGACTGCATAATAAAGTTCTTTATCACAAGAGGCAATATAAAGTGACGTTCTTTTGCATTAATATTTTGTGCATCCAACCATAAAAGCGCATGACAATCTCTGCTTCCCTCTACGAAGGGCCTATCTGTTACTTTTATCTTATTCCTTATACAAGAGTCATGGTGATCTTCACCTTTCCTTTTTACACTTTTTTTCCTTTGGCATGCACTACATGTTGGAGAGATCCGAATATATAATATATATATATATATATATATATATATATATCCACTTGATGTAGGTTTTCATAAAATATTATTGTTGACATTACCCTTGAGGTAAAAGGTTGGGAGGCGAAACTATAAGCCCCTATCTTTCTCTGTGTCCAATTGAAGCTTTGAACCCATAAGTATAGTGTGAGTGTTAGCAATTGTGAAAGACTAAATGATAGTTGAGTATGTGGACTTGCCGAAAAGCACTTGAATTGACTCTTTCCGATGTTATGATAAATTCCAATGGCTTCAATGACTGAGGTCATAGTTTGTTAGTTTTCAATGAAGTTTCTGATTCATACTTTACCTTCTAAATGAATTGTTACTTTAGCATAAGAAATTATATGACAATATATGTTGCTGTTCTAAAGATGATTGTGATGCCCTCATGTCCGTATATTATTTTATCGACACCTCTATCTCTAAACATGTGGACATATTTTTCGATATCGGCTTTCGCTTGAGGACAAGCAATGTCTAAGCTTGGGGGAGTTGATACGTCCATTTTGCATCATGCTTTTATATTGATATTTATTACATTATGGGCTGTTATTAAACATTATATCACAATAATTATTCCTATTCTGTCTTATTTTATAAGGTTTACATGAAGAGGGAGAATGTCGGCAGCTGGAATTTTGGACTAGAAAAGGAGCAAATATTAGAGACCTGTTCTGCACAACTCCAAAAGACCTGAAACTTCATGGAGAATATTCCTAGAATGTATAAAAAATATTGGGCGAAGAAAGCACCAAAGGGGGGCTACCTGCCATTCACAAGGGTGGAGGGCGCACCCTACCCCCTGGGCGCGCCCCCTGTCTTGTGGGCCAGCTGGCAGGCTCCCAACACCCACCTTATACTATATGATGTGTTTTGACCTCGAAAAAATCAGAAGGAAGCTTTTCGAGATGAAGCACCGCCGTTTCGAGGCGGAACTTGGGCAGAACCAATCAGGGCGCCAGCAGAGCTGTTCTCCCAGGGAAACTTCCCTCCGGGAGGAGGAAATCGAATCCATCGTCATCACCAACGATCCTCTTATCGAGAGGGGGTCAATCTCCATCGACATCTTCACCTGCACAATCTCCTCTCAAACCCTAGTTCACCTGTTGTATCCGATCTTTGTCTCAAAACCTCAGATTGGTACATGTGGGTTGCTAGTAGTGTTGATTACTCCTTGTAGTTGATGCTAGTTGGTTTATTTGGTGAAAGAGCGTATTTTCAGATCCTTAATGATAATTTAATACTCCTCTGATTATGAACATGAATATGCTTTATGAGTAGTTACATTTGTTCCTGAGGACATGGGAGAAGTCTTGTTATAAGTAATCATGTGAATTTGGTATTCGTTCGATATTTTTACGAGATGTATGTTGTCTTTCCTCTAGTGGTGTTATGTGAATGTCGACTACATGACTCTTCACCATGACTTGGGCCTAGGGGAAGGCATTGGGAAGTAATAAGTAGATGATGGGTTGCTAGAGAGATAGAAGCTTAAACCCTAGTTTATGCGTTGCTTCGTAAGGGGCTGAGTTGGATCCATATGTTTCATGCTATGGTTATATTTATCTTAATTCTTCTTTCTTAGTTGCGGATGCTTGAGAGAGAGGTTAATCATAAGTGGGAGGCTTGTTCAAGGAAGGGCAGCACCCAAGCATCGGTCCGCCCACATATCAAATTATTAAAGTAACGAACGCGAATCATATGAGCATCATGAAAACTAGCTTGACAGTAATTCCCATGTGTCCTTAGGAGCGCTTTGCTTTATGTAAGAGTTCGTTCAGGCTTTTCCTTTCCTACAAAAAGGATTGAGCTTAGCTACTTTTGTTACTTCTTACCCATTACAAATTAACTTATCACACAACTATCTGTTACCGATAACTTCAGTGCTTGCAAAGAATACCTTGCTGAAAACCGCTTGTCATTTCCTTCTGGTCCTCGTTGGGTTCGACACTCTTACTTATCAAAAGGACTATGATAGATCCCCTATACTTGTGGGTCATCACGCGATGAACGGGGTGACTCTCCCTTGGAGTTCTGCGTGCATGGCAAGTTTACCAAGATGGTCGACGTCCCACATGTCCGCGAATGGAAGTATTCGAAGTATTCTTTCTGATATCAAGGAGCAAGGAAACACGTGGTATAGTATCACTGTTGATTTATATTTGTTTTTTATTTTTGATGAAAGCTAACGTTTCAACTCTTACGATGAAGGAGTGCCAAACAGAGCACGTGTTGGATGTCCTAGACGTCAGCGAAAGGAGTGGGACATGAACAGCGTGGTAGAGCGTCTCCACTTCTTCCACTTCTAGGTCGGAGACCACACATAGTACTAGTAGTATGAACGATAGAAAGTGCGACCCGGAGAGAAAGACACGTATAGTTCGAAGCTCTCGGTCCATACACGTAAACAAATATAAAACCTGATATGTGTCTCCAATTAATATAGTAGTAGAGTACTTAGGCACGTACATCATAACATCACCATGCATTGCACGTACAACATTTAGTGGTAGTAAGAGACAAATGCCTATATGCCACGCATGTTCATACTATTAGTGCCTTTCTACTTCACTTACTGCTCTACATTACTCAGGTTCGTACGTGCACTCCTGGGTACATGTTCATCTCGTAGTTCCAGTCCCACGTGTTCTTCATAGATGGAACGATCCATAACGATGGGTAACAGGAGTCCATATTGTCGGCTTTCTAGGAACGGGGGTACCCAGAATTGCCTGCCTGCGGCCCACGGCGTGGCTGAGCTAGCAGGCCTATGCGGCCCATCTTCATCGACTAGGCATTCAAGACCCTCATGAGGGGCCAAGCCTCGCGAGGCGGACGACACAAGACCTCCTCAGGAGCGGCCTCGCCAGGTAGGCTCACGAGGGGCGGAGAGATCAAGTCAAGGCAAACCTCGCGAGGTTCTCATGACGTGAGCAATGACGACCGAGACCAGACATGTTCCAGCGCGTGCAGCGTCCTTGTTTCCTCTTTTGTGACAAGGGGGCAAGCGCATGTGCAGAGTACCGAGGCATCAAGCAAAGGTTTCCATGTCGGTGCAATGTGACCAAGACTAGCAGGACGACAAGACAGAGGTCACCATGGAGCCCAAGACGGCGTCACCACCAGAGCCTTTTGCAGGCGAAGACCGCTTTTCTCAGGATAAGCTGTACTAGCTGTCCCCTTTCGTCATTCGATGCGCCAGGTAGGGGTGCGCCGAAGCTTCCTTCCGTCGCTCCGCACCCTGTTGCTCTGTCGTCTCCATGGCGGACGCATGCCGGGCTCGTGTAGAGCGCCGGGCTGCCCTCTGCGCCCGCGTCGCTCAGACAGCTCCCGTCAGCGGGCCACCTCGTTGTTCCCCGTCGCCTGCCGCCAACGCTGCCATCGGCCCGGTGGGGAACAAGTAGCAAGCATCCTCGCTGCACCCCTCGGTGCGGCGGGACGGCCGCACCGCAACTCCATCGCTGACCCCGGCCGGTTCTTCTTCTCATGCACGTCGCCCTCCCATGGACACACGGACCGCGCTCCTCATGGCGCACGAGCTCCTGCACTACCGACCGGTCGACGAACTCTACAAGGACTGCCTCGACTGCATCGCCGAGCTTGTCCGCACCACAAGGGGCTCCCTTGCGCTGTCCCTCTCTCCGTCTCGACCTTCGCCAGCTATGGGTGACGTAGCTCATGGAGCGCGCTCCACCACCTCTGTCCCAAGAAGGCGCCCTGGCGCCAAGGGCGCGGCTCCACGACGGGACCCGCCGCGTCCCGTGCCCGCGCGTGAAGAAAGAAGCTATCAAGAAGTCGCTCTGCCATAAGAAATCGCTTTGCCTCTCCTCGCACCACCACGCCAGGACCGACTGTTGCGGCAAGACCCCATGCCACCTGTAGCGGCAGGGTGCGGACCCCATCAAGACCAAGCTCCGCCCCCAAGGCGGGCCCCAGTGACCATGGCAGGCTGCCGCGCTTTCACCTCGAGCTGCGTAGCGTTGCCAGGCTAGGAAAGTTCAAGCCGGATCTGCCTCCTCGCTACGACGGCACCACCGACCCCGCGGAGTTCTTGCAGCTCTATGAGCTGAGCATCGAAGCGGCCAACGGCGACGAGAAAGTCATGGCGAACTAGTTTCCCATGGCTCTCAAGGATGGAGCCCGCTCCTGGCTCCTGAACCTGCCACCGGGCTCGATCTCCTCCTGGGACGAGATGCGCAACCGCTTCGTCGCCAACTTCCAGGGCACTCGCAACCGCCCGCCGGCTGCGGGTGACCTGCGCCGCGTGAGGCAGCAACCGGGTGAGACCCTCCATAAGTACATCCAGCGCTTCAACAACGTCCGCCTCAAGATCCCCAAGGTGACGGACGAGGCCATCATCTCTGCGTTCTCTGATGGCATCCGCAACGTCAGGATGAAGGAAGAGCTCGCTATCCACGAGGAGCTGTGCACGTCCCTGGAGTTGTCAACCTGGTGACCAAGTGTGCAAGAGATGAGTAGGGGCGCCTCTCCCTCCTCGAGCTCCCAGCTGCAGACCCGGAGGAGAAGAAAGCCAAGGCCAAGGACGTGAAGCGCAAGGGAGCAGTCGTGCTCGTAGCGGAACCAGACACCAAGCATGGTAGAGACCAACCAGAGTAGTCCAAGAGCAGCCGTCCGTTATGCGCCTTCCACAACCTGAATACCCACAACACCAACGACTGTCAAGAGCTCAGAGCCATTCGCGAAGGACGCTTCGGTCGACGCTCCGAGCGCGGCGACCGGGGCTACGACCAAGGAGGAGGACGGGGTGGCAGACGCTGGGACGGCCGTGGCCCACGCCAGGAGTGGCGCGACCGGCCTCATGAGGACCGCTGGCAGGATCAGCCTCGCGAGGGCGCCTAGAGGGTTCAGCCTAGTGAGGATCGTCCTCAAGGCAACGCTGGACTCCCTCCGCTGCCGCCACCGCCAAGAAGGAATGACGAACACCATCAAGATGAGCGGGCTGGGGGCTTCCAGGAACCGCGTGCTATCACCTACATCTTGGGCGGAGCCCAGGCCCTAGCCTCGCAGCATATCTTCAAGAAGTTTGCTTGTGAACTGAATGCAGTTCTCCCCAAGCTCGAAGCCACACGTCTGCTCAGATGGTCCCAGTGCCCCATCATGTTCAACTCGGCAGATCAGCTCAAGTGCGCAGCTACCGCTAGCGCCATCCCGATGCTTTGCTCCCCAGTCATCAGCAACGTGCAAGTTACCAAGACCCTCATCGACGGCGGCGCAGGGCTCAACGTCTTGTCCGTTGACACGTTCGACAACCTCCAAGTGCCATATGACCAGCTTCAGCCTACCAAGCCTTTCTCAGGAGTGACCGACAGTTCCACCAAACCGATAGGGCAGGTCCGCCTCCCTGTCACCTTTGGAGAACGCAAGAACTACTGCACCGAGCTCATCGACTTCGACATCGCGCACATCCGTCTGCCGTACAATGACATCATCGGGTATCCAGCCCTGGCCAAGTTCATGGCGGTGACCCATCACGGCTACAATGTCCTCAAGATGCCGGGAAGTGGCGGGATCATCACGGTCCGATGTGAAGAAAGAGATGCGGTGTGCTCCCTCGAGCGTGCCTTCCAAACTGCAGCAATCGACGACCCCGACAGCAAGGGCGAGGGCCCTCCTGAGGTCATCCCCAAGAAGAAGAAGCAGCTGCATCGTGTAGGACCTCAGGAGGGTGGCGTCACAGCCGGAGCCTTGTCAGGATCAGCGCCTGCTCCAGGGGCGCCTCCCTCCATCGCATAGGAAGGCACGCCTAGCGCCCTTCTCAGGCAGGGCTCGGGGGCTTTCTTCTGGAAGGCCTCAGACCTTGCCCACAACAAAAGGGAGGTGCTTGGGCACCACTTGGAGGCGTGCTTCACGGCACGTTTCCCTCAGGAGGGCACAGGGCAAGGATCGCCCACCGTTCAGGATTTCATCACCAAGACCACCTAGGAATTGCAAGACGCAAGGGCCATGCGCGACGACCGCCGCTCACGAGGCGCAGCTTCCCATCCAGGCGAGGATGCCAGACTGTGCATCTGCATCGATGTTCCAGGGCTCAACAGGGTCGCTTCTCAGGAGCTTTTCTGGCCTTCGCGCGTGGGACACTGCGAAGGCCCACCGCACAGCTACGTTCGCATGCCCTTCGGCCTGTCGAGCGTGTTGTCCGTCTACCAGCGCCACTTGCGGCGCAACCTAGCGGCTCAGGAGGCCATGCACCATGCCTTCCTGACGGAGATGGAGACAGTCCTCAAGGAACCACCTGAGCCCCCAGAGCCTCCTGAGGCTCAGGGCCCCGGTGGCTCGTGAGGAGCAACCCCTTTGCTGCGCACCTTTAGCTGCCCCAACTCTCCTTCGTCAACTGAACTAGGTGACATTTTCCAAGTTAATTTAGCTACGAGCGCCGCTCGGGCTGCATCATTCCCAAGCCGCGTGGGTCCGTCCCTGTGGCATGTATCCCTTTTTATGTTTTTAGCTTACCTTGTTGGGAGCGCCCCTCGGGCTGCATCATCCCCAAGCAGCTCGGGCCTGACCCAGTGGCAGGTATCTCCCATGCACTTACTTAAGCCAGATGATTTCATGTTTAATCTACCTATGATTACTACCTGCTTGATCTCGCCTCCCACATGGCCTCCTCACGCCGGTACGGCGCTGGTGCACGGGTCCGTCCCTGCTACATCAATAAACCTGAGCGGTCGAGCTCTGGCTAGCGGCACGCCCCGCGCACGTCACCTCATCGGGCCCTCAGTGCCTTCACCCCTTCGCGGAGCAACCAGCGGCAGGCTTGCAACCATAACGGCAGATTGTGTTCTTCCTTGTGCTGGCTCGCAGGAATCTCACGAGGATAACACCAGGTGGCACCGCGAGCTCCCACCTCTTCCAAGTAACCGGCTCGCGACTCAGGAGCTCTTACTGGCTCTCTAGCCCTCACCCCTTGGCCTTGACCACGGCACGCGACCTGGCATACCAGCGGCGGCTGAGCTTGCTCGAGGGCCGGGACCTGAGGACGTAGAGCACAAAGGAGAGCATTGGAAGGGGGAGGACTCGTATGGGCCAGACCTAGCTACGCTGCGGATGTTCGCGCACAGGTCTGACGCATCACGAAGAATTGACCCCAGACCGCCAAGATAAGTCACGAGCTCAGATCAACTAACCGTTGGAACCGGGGGGACACGCTCGCTGCAGCCCTGTTGCGGCAATGTCGCCTCCCTTTCTTCTCTTACCACGGCTGCTTGAGTGCTAAAGGGGACCCCGTGAGCATCCCGCCTCGGGAGCTCTTACTGGACCTCGGGCCGCTCACCTCCTGGCCTTGACCATGGCACGTGACCTGGCATACCAGCGACGGCTGAAGCTTTCCTGGGGATCGGGACCTGTCAGCGTAGAGCAACAAGCTGTCGCAAGATTGGAAAGGGAAGACTGAGCCTAAACAGGACTTGCGCTCGCAAGGCTTCCATAATTAGGATAATATCAACAAAAGACATTGCAGACTCTTTACATGCCCCCACGGGGTACTTCTCGATTCCTCGCAGGGAACAAAAGGCGAGAACCTAGGAGAATCCTATCTACACATCCTCGCGACCGACACCATCATCAACAGTGGGCCGCGGGAGGCCGGCGCCAACCCCATCCAGATCAGCGACGGCGGCGGACGGACTTTGCGGCCCTGCTCCGGGCGTGGCGAGAGCTCGGGGGCACGTAGCTGTCGTCGCTCGTCTCTAGAGTCTCGTAGAGCTGGGGAGAACCGCTGGACTCCCAAGAGTCGCTGCTGCTGGAGCAGCCACGAACGGAGCGCGCCTCATCCTGGCGCTCCCCTTCGGGGCAACACTCCAAGCGGCGACCCTCCGCGTCGAAGACCTTGAAGAACAGCGTGGAGGCACCGTCGTACTCGAAGTGGATCGCGAGGGCGCCCTCCGCACAGCAAACCCGCGCGACCTCGCCCTAGCCACAGGTCATGAAGATCTTGCCGGTGGAGACTGCTTCAACCTCTGCTCCGGTCGCCAGAGCGTCGTAGTCGGCATGCTGCAACTAGAGCTCGAGAGGCCCCCTCGGCGGCATCACGTCTGAGAAGAAGCGCGGGAAGTGGATCCAGGAGCTTGGGAGCATCGCCGCCCACAGCACAAGCTCGCGTGAGGAGTCCACGGCATGGACTCTAGGAGCGACGACGCTCGTCGCCGCATCGACCTTGGCCGTGGTGCGCGCGCCGACGCTCGTTGCTCCTTCCTCCCGAGCCCCCGGCTTGGGCGTACAAGGGAAGTGGATACCCAGGAGGAGGCCGCTCACACCAAGTCCTCGTCACCACCTGCATCGCCGCAGCGTCGCGACGGTGGACCGACCTCTTCTTCGGCGGAAGCGGCGCCGGCGTGTCGAGGGGAATCTTTCCCTTCTCGTCAGCTGAGAACCTTCAGATCGGTGCCATTGAAGTTGCTACTAGCAGTAGAGCGGGGGAAGAAGAAGCAAGTGGAACGGGAAGAAATGGGCGACGGGGGCTCCGCCCCCTTCCTCATTTATAGCAGGAGAAGGCCAACCAGCGCCCACCACGATCACAGGTAATGATGGTTTTCCTTGCATGTCGCAGGGACTTGTCAAGTCGGGCAGTTGCCGAGGCAGCGTGGGGAAGCGGAGACGCCCACGTCCAATCAACCGCCACGCGTCAACCGAGGCCGCAGGCTTTTGGGGCCCGCGGCGCTCCGCGCTTGACCTTTGGCTTCGCCTCGAAGCCAAGCCCGAGCGCGCCTTGGGCCCGGGGGCTACTGTCGGCATTCTGGGAACGGGGGTCCCCAGACTTGCCTGCCTGCGGCCCACGACATGGCTGAGCTAGCAGGCCTGTGCGGCCCATCTTCATCGACAAGGCATTCAAGACCCTCGCGAGGGGCCAAGCCTCGCGAGGTGGATGACACAAGACCTCCTCAGGAGCGGCCTCGCCAGGAAGGCTCACGAGGGGTGGAGAGATCAAGGCAAGGCAAACTTCGGGAGGTTCTCATGACGTGAGCCATGACGACCGAGACCAGGCGGGCGCCAGCGAGCGCAGCGTCCGTGTTTCCTCTTTTGTGCCAAGGGGGCAAGCGCAGGCGCGGTGTACCGAGGCATAAAGCAAAGGTTTCCATGTCGGTGCAATGAGACCAAGACCAGCAGGATGGCAAGACGGAGGTCACCATGGAGCCCAAGATGGCGTCACCACCAGAGCCTTTTGCACGCGAAGACCGCTTTTGTCAGGATAAGCTGTACTAGTTGTCCCCTTTCAAATTGGCCATTGTTGGCTCCCTTCCCGCTCAAAATTTGGGGAGAGGACCAGGGCCTATATAAGTAGAACTAGCCACCACGGTAGAGGGACAAAAAAAGAGTCAAGAACTCATTCAGAGGCATCTCACCCACACAAGTTCGTCAAGCACAAGTACATCTCAACTTCAGGAGGTTGTTCTTCCCCTTGTACTGTTCATGATCAGCCCAAGAGGCTATCCACCACCACCACACTAGAGTAGGGTATTACACCATAACGGTGGCCCGAACCAGTATAAATCTTGTGTCTTTGTCTTGTGAGTTCGTCGAGTTCGTCCGCGAGATCTTAGAGAGCTAGGGCGTGGATTGGTAGGGAGGAGATCTTCGCGCGCACCCAAGTCTTCGAACCTTGAGGGTTTTGCCGGAACCCATGATCCGACACATATCATCGCAGCTTCTTAGTGTGGCTCCCCATGATGGAGACTCATCCAAACTGAAGCAGCATAGATCAGGATAGGGGCGTTCAAGGTATGAATCCGTCGGTGCACAATGAAAATGCACCCATTCTTCATGAACGGCAGGCCATCGGCGTTGTGCATGGAAGGTGGCATCTTTTGTACTATGGGGTAGTTGTCCCCGATGAAAATCGAGTACTCTTCAGGTGTGTGCATCCGCACCCAGGTAGCATCATGGGGGTCGAACACGCCGCCGTCCATCTGGTACACCAGACATCTCAAACCTGCTGGATACATGCTGACGTGCATGGTTATGGTCCATGCAATATAATAAGGTGACGTAAGCAGGGGATACGCATTAAAATAAAATACTTTATATTGCTTATTTCTATAAGGGGGAACAGAAGCAATGTATAGACCAGCTGCGGCACGGGCGACGACAAACAATTTGAGAGCGTTACCAGGGCCATGTACATTAATTAAAGTAGGAGTAGTTTTGTTTGATGGGGTTAAGGCTACCTAGCTAGTACTACACGGAATTGAAATTGGTAAGTCCTTTATAGTTTATACAACTTGGCATTATAAAGTTGCGTAGATGACTATCCCAATCAATAAAAAAAGGAAAGAACTACTCCGATCCTAGAGTACAAAGAGACATGTACTGAAATGTTATAAGATGACATGGCAATAAGAAATACTATAGTTCTTGGCTCTACTACTCTTGGATCGGGGAGAAGGGATTACCTGGGTTCATGATCAGGGTCCGATTGTGATAGATCGTGGCACCTTGTTACCCTTCAATGGCACCATCGGGAACGACTGCTAAGATAGTACGTCCCAACTGGGTGTCGTCAGCTACAAGGTTCCAAGTTAGACCAAATACCCCATTAACATCCACGACTGGCGATCTGATTTTGATCAGGGGATGACTTTGCCCTGCATAATCGTGCAAACAAGGTGGAATTCACAGAAATCGGATGAAAATCATTACATTTCGAAAACTTTTCATATAAATCGGACGAGATACATTACGGTTTCATACAAACCGGAGTAAAACCTACTCTAAGCAAGTTGCAACTATAATGTGGGCGGCGCATGGACGACGGTCGGCCGTGGTGTCATTTGTGGCTACTCATAGTGAGGAGTGTCATATACGATATAGTACTAGTGTCACAGCCCTAGATTAGTCCTTGCCTGTCATTGCTTAAGCATTCATGTCATCATGCTTAATTTCAAGAAATTTAAAATGGGGATTGATAAACGCTAGCACAATGTAACTCAAATAGGTTCAACCTCAAAATATTTTCAATGAACCCAAATGCCTTTGGAAAAGTCATCATTTTTGAATTGTTCTAGAACCTCTGCTAAAAATGATGCACACTTTTCAAGGACACTCTAGATTCTGGAATTAATTCATACTTATTTGAATTTGGACATTTAAAATCCTATATATATTTTGAAATGTCCAAATAATCTTGAAAGTATTTTTGGGCTGTTAGAATTAATTTCAGAAGTGCCCATGAATATTTTCAGCATTTAATAAACTGGTTTAGTATTTCTACTAAATCAAAACAAATAGTAGAAAATAGAAAAATGGAAAACAAAAAAAGAGAGAGAGAGAGAGAGAGAGAGGACCCAGACCCACTTACCTGACTGGGCCGACCCACCTGCCCCGTGCCAGTCACCCCCTACCTCTGCCAGTAGGCCGAGGATGTACAACACATGGCGCGCGTGCGGGCGCCACGCCACGAGGCTTCCTGCCTGCATCGCCTGGCCAGAGCGACGCCTCACGTCTTCTCCTCGGTGCTGCCTCGATGCCTCACTTTCCCAATGGCCCTCTCCCTCGCCTCTCCCCGCCATGGCAGATGCAGCTGCGCCCACCGTGCTCCCCTCGCCTCCCCGTGCTGCCCACGATCTCTGCCGTCGTCTGCCACTTCGCCTCGACCGAGACCCGAGCGCTTGTCCGCCCTGCATCACAGCCCCAGTTCTTCCCCGTTCAGTCGCCAAGATCACCGGCGACCTCACATCGACTCCAGCCCGTCCCTGAGGCCACTGATCTACTCCTCGCGTCCGCTGTGAGCTGCTCCTCCTCCTCCCCCTCTCTGTTGTCTCTCTACTTTTACAGCCGCATCCTTTCGCGCCCGAACACGGCCACCGCCCGAGCTCGTTCGACAAGCTCCGCCGCCTTAGCTTCTGCTGCCGTCTTTCTGGATGCTTGAAGCGAGCTCCGGCTCCTCGTGGGTGCTCTCCGACGCTCATTTGGGCGGCGGGAGAGTGCACCCGAGCCCTCCGCCGCGTCTGTGGACGCCGGCGTCAAGCTGCCGACGGGTTAGCCTCAGTTGACCAGGGTTTGACCTCCCCTGGGTCTATGACATGTGGGCCCCGCCTGACTAATTAACCTAGTTCAGTGTCAGAGTAATGGGCCACGGTTTGGCAAACCCGAGCCCCTGGACCTTTCAAAATATCGGGGCAGACTTCGCCCCTCAAGACCCCAAGACGAAGAGCCGCCTTCTGAGAGTCGGCGGTAGAGCCATGACCGCCTCCCACCGAGTCCCACAGACGGCCTCGCGATAAGCCGACTCCCAGCCAGCGACTTCCGGAGAAGCCGGCTATGGGGAGTCGGCCCGCGACTCCAACCACCTCCTGCCTATGCGACTACGGACGGTATGGGATGAGGCAGCCTCGCAGCCCATCCCTGCCCCGTTCACAAAGGACAGGCATGGCCACAGAGCGCCATACTGAAGGAGATCTCCGTCCGGCGCGGCATTGTTGCCATGCCGGCCCTGACATCAGCCACAATGGGCAGATCCTCAGCACTCCACGACGGCTGTCTGCATGCGACCAAGACGGCGGGACCCGCCTGCCGGCGGGAGTGCAGAAGACGGCAAGAGCTCCCCAAGACGGACCCGCTGGGAGTCGGCCACCGAGGGTCGGCCGGCCCTCCAGCAGCTCCGCCGCCATTAACTGCACAAGATGGGGATGGCAGTGATCGCCCGTCAGGCAGCGGCACTGTTGCCATGACCCCATGACCAAGCTCGCGTCATTAGAATCACGGCTACAGTGATCCGCAGCCGGCAAGACCCGCCCGCGGCGGACAAGGGCTGTCGGCCCCATGCTGGACCGTCGGGGGGGGCCCACTAGTCGGCGGGTCTCGTGGTGAGAAGACGGCGACTTAAGAGACTGACGGCTGGGATCTGCGCCCAGCCGGATTACAATTGTACCCCCGAGGGGTAGGCCTATATAAACCCCCCGGGGCACCCATGCAAGAGGTTGGACCCTAATAGTTTTAGACACCCATAGAGGGAAGAGAAGAGCTAGCTGTGCCCTTCTCCTTCCTCACCCTGAACAGCTCAAGGAGCAACCTTGTACACACTTTGCCATAGTGATAATGCGGAGACCCCGCAGAGCAGCGATGAGGGTGTTATCTCCACGAGAGCCACAGAAGCTGGGCCAGATTCGCCGGCGTGCAAGCCTTCGCCTCATCCCGTTTCCAGGCACCGACGACGTTCTACTCGCCCCCTCCATGATAAGCTATCCTTTGGTATATGTCGCACCCAACCCCCGACATTTGGCGCCCACCATGGGGCTAGGTGCACCGTTGTCCCGAGACCTGCTCTGGACGGGAACCCTCTTCCTCCCTGGCGAGCGCAGCCAGCCCGGCACGCCAGACGGAGTCTGCACCGACGCGCTGCATGGCGCTGAGGTCGCTTGCGCGGCGAGCTGCCTCGCCGAACTTGTCGGCGAGGTTCGCCTCTCCGACGAGCCTGCATCCGACGTAGGCACGGACGACCCCGAGAGCCTCCTCGCGGGCCTCCTCGAGCAGCTCCACGTTGCCGGCGAGCCTGCCGCCGACCTGGAGTCCGTAGGCTCCACCGACCCGATGCTGGTCAACTCCGACACCGCGTCGCTCGACGCGTTCCCCACCAACGTGGTGGTCTACGATGAGCCGCTCCCTCGCGCGGAGAGCGGCGGAAGCATCGTCATGGAAGTGCTCGTCATCGGTCATAGCGAGCCTTCCGGTGAGGGAGCTCATGACCCTCTCGACGCGGTTCTGCAAGACCTGACCGCGCCTATTCCGGAAGACGCTAACGCTGGGACGTGGAGGCACGCCGCCTTCAGCTCCTCGTAGGCGCAAAGAAGCTGGCAAGCATGAGACGCTTGTCAGAAGCCTACCAGCGTGAGATGGATCGTGCCGTGGGCGGCTCGCCCGGCTCGGCTGACCTAGCCGCCTAGGCGCGGTCCAGAAACGCGGCGTAGCCATCGCCAACCTGTTCGGGGCCAATCGCCCTGTGTACGCCACGCCCGCAGAGAACATCCGCGCCGCCCAGGCGGCGGCGGACGAGCTGGATAACATCGAGGGCGAGGAGCGTCTCCTGATGACGGAGCGAGTCCAGCAGCTCCTCGACGCGGCTGCTATGCAAGATGAAGCCGGCTGCCGCACGGAGGCGCCGCGACGACAACACGGCGACTTACCTCCCCGCCGAGATCAAGGCGCGACGTCTCGGACGCCGACTGGCGGTGTCCGTGGAAGAAAAAACAAGAATCCGGCCGTCAGCCATAGTCGGACTCACATCTCCGTCGAGCACGACGAAGACGGCCGCCCAAGAGCGGTGGAGCGGTGGGACGACTATCTGCCCCCTCCTCCCCGCAGAGAAAGGTCAGTCTCCCCGCCACCCATCGAGCATCCGACTCTCGGCGACCGCGTTGGCCGCTGAGAGGGAGTCGGAAAAAACAACGCCCGCCATCAGATCGACCGACTCCACCGATCCCTGGCGCTGGAAGAGGAAGACGAGTTGGGCCCGCCGTGTTTCGGACCTCGCATCCGAGACGAGCCCTTCCCCGGAGGGTTCACGCTCCCCCGAGATACACCCAAATACACCGGCTCCGTGAAGCCGGAGGACTGGCTAGTTGACTACTCCACGGCCGTCAGCATAGCGAACGGCAACAAGCGCGTTGCTGTAAAGTATGTTCCCCTCATGCTCCAGGGCACGGCCCGGACATGGTTGAACAACTTGAAGCCCCGCAGCATCAACAACTGGGTCGACTTCACCGAGGCCTTCATCCGCAACTTCACGAGCACATACAAGTGACCTCCCAAGCCTCGCCTGCTTTCCTTGTGCGTGCAAGGCCCCAACGAGTCCACTCGTGACTACCTCACGCGCTGGGCCGAGCTCCGGAACTCCTGCAAGGGAGTGCACGAGGTGCAGCCTATCGAGTACTTCACCGCCGGGTGCAGAGAAGGCACCCTCCTCAAGCACAAGCTCCTTTGCGACGAGCCGGAAACCCTCGACAAGCTGCTGATCATAGCAGACAAGTACGCCACAGCCGACTCCTCCATGAAGACGGAGATTGAAGTCAGCGCGACTGGCAAGGTGGCTCCTCAGGCTCCCAGAACTCCGGCTGGCGACACCAGTCGGCGACAGCAGCAGAATGATCACAAGCGCAAGGCCCCGCAGCCGGCTTCCAACAGCCGGCAGGTGGCGACAGTTGAAGACCAATTGCCAGAGGGGCAGCCTCTGGCCAAACGACAGAAAGGCGGCAAATCCAATTGGTTGCCGGCCTTCTCTTACGAGCAGACACTAGATGGTCCCTGCAAGTTCCATAGCGGCGCGAAGCCGTCAAACCACACCACCCGAAATGCCATCGCTCACCGAGAATCGCCAAGGAGACGGCCTTGCCTCCCCTTTCTTTGAGCCGCCGCCTCCACCGCCGCCCCAGCAGCCGGCTGTTAGGCCAGTCGGTGCAGTTCAAGACGAGTACCCAGAAGAGCATGGAGCTTATGTAGTGTTCACCAGTGTGGCCGACGATCAACGCAGCAGGCGGGTGCAGCAGCAAGAAGTGAACGCAATCGCGTCAGATACTCCAGAATTCATGCACTGGTCCGAGAAACCTATCAGTTGGAGTCGAGCTGATCAGCCAGAGGTGATGCCGAATCCGGGCTCCTACGCCCTGGTCTTGGGAGCCACCCTTGCCGCGGACAGGCGGGCCGCTCGCTTCTCGCGAGTGCTGATAGACGGAGGTAGCAGCATCAACATCCTGTACAAGGACACAATGGAGAAGTTAGGAATCAAGCGAAGACAACTTCAGAGCAGCCGGACTGTGTTCCACGGCATTGTACCTGGCCTTTCCTGCTCACCGATCGGCAAGATCCTGATAGACGTCCTCTTTGGGGACAAAGATCATTTTTGCCGAGAGCCAGTCTGGTTCGAAGTCGTGGACCTCGAAAGCCCGTACCATGCTCTGCTTGGCCGACCTGCTTTGGCCAAGTTCATGGCGGTCCCCCACTACGCCTACCTCAAGATGAAGATGCCGAGTACCAAGGGGATTCTGACCGTAGCCGGCGACTACAGAAAGTCGTCTGCCTGTGCAGCTAAAAGCAGCAGGCTGGCCGAGTCCCTGGTGATCGCAGCTGAGAAGCGGCTCCTTGATCGGGTTGTGGCAATGGCCGGCAAGCAGCCAGAGATGTCGCCCAACCCCAAGGAGTCGGAAGCTGAGGGCTCGTTCAAGCCGGCCAAAGAGACAAAGAAGATACCCTTGGACCCGGAGCACCCGGAGAGGTACGCTGTCATAGGTGCAAACCTTGACAGTAAATAGGAAGGCGAGCTCGTCGATTTCCTCCGTGAGAATCGGCACATTTTCGCATGGTCCACTAAAGACATGCCAGGTGTACCGACGGAATTCGTCGAGCACAAGTTACATGTCCGATCTGATGTGAAGCCCGTCAGGCAGCCCTTGCGCCGCCTGTCAGAAGAGAAGAGAAGAGTTGTTGGAGAAGAGATAGCCCGGCTCCTCACGGCCAGTTTCATCATGGAAGTGTTCTTTCCAGAATGGTTAGCAAACCCGGTCCTGGTGCTGAAGAAGAACAAACAGTGGCGGATGTGTATGGACTACACAAGCCTCAACAAAGCTTGCCCCAAGGACCCGTTCGCTCTGCCGAGAATTGACCAGGTGATAGACTCCACAGCCGGATGCAAGCTGTTGAGCTTCTTAGATGCATACTCAGGATATCACCAGATCAAGCTGAACCCGGCCGACAGATTGAAGACCGCCTTCATCACGCCGTTTGGAGCCTTCTGCTACCTGACCATGACGTTCGGCTTAAGGAATGCCGGCGCCACCTTTCAGCGTTGCATGCAGAAGTGCCTCCTCAAGCAGCTTGGCAGAAACACCCACGTCTACGCGGACGATGTGGTGGTGAAGTCGGAAAAGCGAGGAACACTGTTCGAAGACCTCAAGGAGACCTTTGAGAATCTGCGCCGATTCCAGATCAAGCTCAACCCAGAGAAGTGCGTCTTCGGAGTACCAGCCAGCCAGCTCCTTGGTTTCCTGGTCTCCGAACGTGGCATAGAGTGCAACCCCGTGAAGATCAAGGCAATCGAGAGGATGGAAGTACCCCCCGACTTATAGATGTGCAAAAGTTCACCGGCTGTTTGGCGTCCATCAGCTGATTCATCAGCCGGCTGGGCGAGAAAGCTCTTCCTTTGTACCAGCTCATGAAGAAGACCACCTTCTTCGAATGGAACCCCAAGGCGGACGAAGCTTTTCTCCAGTTGAAGAAAATGCTGACTACTCCCCCCGTGCTGGCGGCCCCGACTCCCAAGGAGCCCATGCTCCTGTATATTGCCGCCACCAGCAGGGTAGTCAGCACAGTCATTGTAGTTGAACGCATAAGGAGGAAGGCAAGGCGCTACCTGTCCGAGACCGGTATATTACGAGCGAAATCTTGTCGACCTCCAAGAAGAACTACCCCCACTACCAGAAGATGTGTTACGGCATGCACTTTGCCGCCAAGAAGTTGAAGCCTTGCTTTCAAGAGCATCCAATCACTGTGGTTTGCACAGCCCCACTAGCCGAGATCATTGGAAGCCGAGATGCTTCTGGCCGAGTGGCCAAATGGGCCATAGAACTGGCCCCCTACACCATCTATTACCAGCCCCGCACCGCCATCAAGTTGCAAGCACTGGCCGACTTCCTCGTCGACTGGGCCGAGACCCAGTACCTGCCGCCAAATACCGACTCCACCCATTGGCGGATGCACTTCGATGGCTCCAAGATGTGCACCGGCTTGAGAGCCGGCGTTGTCCTCACTTCCCCCAAAGGCGACAAGCTGAAGTACGCGCTGCAGATCCATTTCGCCGCCTCCAACAACGTCGCCGAATATGAGGCGCTCATTCACGGGCTCCTGCTTGCCAAAGAGCTTGGCATTCGCCAGATCCTGTGTTATGGCGACTCCGACTTGGTGGTCCAACAGTCATCCAATGATCGACGCCAAAGACGCAAACATGGCGAGCTACCGCTTCTGGTACAGCAATTGAGTGGATATTTTGAGGGTGCGAGTTCCTCCATGTGCCAAGAAACGACAACGACCAAGCGAGATACCACAGCAAGAATCGGCTCCACCCGCCAGTAATACCATCCGCGTCGCCCTTCGTGCCTCCTCAAGCCATATGTCAAGCCGTCACGAGAATCAGACTCCATTTTTGTGCCGACTCCCCACAAGAAGTCGGATCCGACTCCAAAGCCTCGTGAGCAGCACAACAATTCTTGCGAGACGGCCCCAAGAACGCTGCAGATCGAAGCCGGCCCGGACTTCGTAACCCGGCCGGGATCTGGCGACCATTGCGAAGATTTCAGAACTCGGCCTGGGGACTGCGCCAGTCGGCCCGGGGACTTCTTCAACCCAGCAAGCTGCTGCGGACTCCAACCCGCCGCCTCCCAGCCCAGCACCATCATGGGCCCAGCCCATCCTAAAGTTCCTAGTAAGTGGAGAGATACCAACCGATGAGACCTTGGCTCGGCAAGTACAACACCGAGAGGCAGCTTACACTATAGTCAACAGAGAGCTGGTCAGGCGCAGCGTCACCGGTGTCTACCAGCGTTGCGTCGAGCCAGAGCAAGCCCAAGTGATTCTCGAAGACATTCATCAAGGCGAGTGCGGCCATCATGCGGCCTCAAGAGCACTCGTCGCCAAAGCCTTCCGACACGGTTTCTTCCGCCGATCGCACTAGAAGAGGCCAAGGAATTAGTTCAAAAATGCAAGGGGTGCCAGGTATTCCGCTCCAAGCCGTTTCAGCCGGCTTCTGCACTCAAGACTATCCCCATCGCCTGGCCCTTTGCTGTTTAGGGCCTGGACATGGTGGGACCATTCAAAACGGCACGGGGTGGCCTAACTCACTTACTTGTCGCGGTGGAAAAGTTCACCAAGTGGATAGAAGCAAAACCCATCAAGAAATTGAATGGCCCTACTGCAGTGACTTTCATCACCGACATCCCGACTCGGTACGGCGTACCACACAGCATCATCACCGACAATGGCACAAATTTTGCCAAAGGAGCCCTGACCCGTTTCTGCGCGACGCAAGGCATCCGACTGGACTTAGCGTCCGTTGCCCATCCGCAGTCAAACGGCCAGGTGGAGCGAGCAAATGGCCTCATCCTGTCCGGCATCAAGCCTCGACTAGTCGAACCTCTGGAGCGTTCGCCCGGCTGCTGGCGTGAGGAGTTGCAAGCCGTCCTCTGGAGTCTGCGCACGACTCCAAACAAGTCAACTGGCTTCACACCTTTCTTCCTCGTGTACGGTGCCGAAGCCGTCATCCCGACGGATATAGAGTTCGACTCTCCGCGAGTCACCATGTACACCGAAGAGGAAGCAGAAGAAGCACGTCAAGACGGCTTCGATCTGCTGGAAGAGGGCCGGCTGTTGGCACTCAGCCGATCCAGCATCTACCAGCAGAGCCTGCGCTGCTACTACAACAAGAGGGTCAAGCCAAGATCATTCCAAGAGGGCGACCTTGTGCTCCGGCTGATCCAGCGAACAGCCGGCCAGCACAAGCTGTCGGCGCCTTGGGAAGGCCCATTCATCATCAGCAAAGTGTTGGGCAATGACTCCTAATACCTGATCGACGCTCAGAAGCCCCGAGCACGCAAGAGGGATGACTCTGGCAAAGAGACGGAACAGCCATGGAATGCGAATCTCCTCCAAAGATTTTATAGTTGATGCAGTATGTACCACGCTACCTTTTGTGTTTAAAGTACCAAGACTTCGGGCCCCCCGAGACGAGCTCGGGGACTGCCCTCTTTTGTTATTTGTATGATAAGAACTATGCCTTCGAGTATGTTACTCTTTGTTATGCTGTTCGGCATCGGGTTCGACTAGTCGGCCCGGGGACTCGCCGCCTTGGGCTATGAAATGCTTCCTCCAGTCAGACAAGTAACGTGCGGTGCCTAAGCCGTCTCCTGTCAGAAGCCGCAGCTCGCAGAGCGACTTTTTGGTGGGCGGGAGTAAGGAAGAATGGGCGCCCACACGAAAAAATGGCTAAGGACCCAAAGCATAAGCATAGTTTAAGCCGGCTTCCAGCCCCTTTTTTGCAAAAACCGACTCTTAAGTAGTCGGCTGGCTGCTTTCTATTCAACTTGTTTAAAAGACTCTAAAACGGCCAAGTACTTGCCTTCCCAAAGGTAGCCAAGCACTTGATCCAAACGGCAGTCCGCAGAACGGTTGCCCGATGGGCAAGGCGGCGACTAAGGGAAGGCGGCAAAGGAAAAAGCCATAAGAGCAATAAGCAAGGAAAGATAGAATTAAAATAATATTTACACAGCATAGGCCCTTGGCCAGATCTTCGGGCAGAGGTTCAAAATACACCCCATGGGTGGAGTTGTGCGAATTAACAAGTTCTATTCAAAGACTATCAAAGCAGATAAAATAAAGGCGAGACAGCGGCCTAGGAAGCGGCAGATGGGGTCGGAAGGCCGGAGGAGACGACGGCGTCAGGCGCCGGGGCGGCCGGCTAGGCGGTCTCGGCCTGATCGTCTCCGGCGGCAGCCGGCCCAGACGGGCGCGGCTCATTGCTGGAGGCGCGGTCGAGCTGAGGCTGGTCGCCCGCTTCGTCTTCTGGCGCCTCCATCTCATCTCCGTCCTCCGCCTCGTCTTCCTCCTCGGTGCTGGAGCCGATCACCTCCGCCGAGTCCTCGTCGTAGTCCGGGTTCATCCTGAACCACTCTGGCGGCGCCTCCCCACCGTCCTCAGCCCGCTCAGGGATGAAGACGCTGGTGTCCATGTAGTCGGCAATCGCCGCCGCACGCTCGACGAGGGCGTCCTCCGCAGCCAGCAACTTCGCCTGGGCCTCTGACCGGAACGCGGCCAGCCGGTCCAGATCCAGCCCTGGATACCATGCCTTGACGAATTACAGGGCCCGACGCGCTCTAGCCCAGGCCGCGGAACCCTTCCAGGCCTCAAGACGGCCATCCGCGACCTCCAGCCAGTCGGCGGTCCGGCTGGGAGTGCGCAGAACCGGCATGTCTGCCCCGCGCAGCGATCGCTCAGGCACCGACACGCCAAGCCGGGCGCAGATTCCGATGGGCCGCCGCAGACGAGCCTCAATGCTCGTGGAGCTGCTCGTCAAGGGTCCGGGGCGTTAAGCGATCGCGGCACCACTCGCCCTTCGCGCCTCGCGGTCAGCTTCGATAGCTTGATTGGCCGCCTGCGTGTGGCCGGGGAAGAAGTCTGCCAAGACGAAAATGAAGCAAGTCAAAAACCAGGAGTCGGCCTGACCTCTAGTCGGCGGCCCAATGGAAAAAGTAAAAACAAACTCACCGTTGACGATGTCCTCGATTTCGTGGAAGCCGGAGGTCAGCAGTGCTTCCTTGTCGGTCCAGGAGGAGCGCTCGCTCTCGAACTCGGCCAGGAGAGCAGCCTCTCTCTTCTCTGCCTCGTCCTGCGCCGCCTTAAGCAGCTCCCTCTGCTCCGCCAGCTGCGTAGCAAGCAGGTCGCGCTCTGCGGCGAGCTTGCTGCATTCCTCCTCCTTGGCACGCAAGGCGGTGTTGGCCGTACCCAGCTGCCACCGAAGAGTGGCGTTGGCCTCTGAAGAATAAAAAGAAGAAGGACGCAAAGTCATCAGCTAAGAAGGTCGCCAGGAAGATCCGGCCCGATCAAGCAGCGATCGTCCCAATCTCGGGACTACAGCCCACGTGCGCCAAGCCCTGCGAAGAAGAAAGAAAACTCACCTCGGCTCCTCGACAAGTCGGCAGTCCGCTTGCCCAGCTCCTCAACGTTGCGGTTGAAGGCAGTGGCGCGGAGGTTGTGATACTCCTGCGACAAGAATTTCAGAAAGGTAAAATTTTGGAAGTCAACAGATAGAGTTCCGAGCCGCCTTCTCAGCAGCCGGCCCACTCGGGGACTACACCCACTGGGTGCGCTGGCGCGTCCCCACAGAGAAGAGCAAGAAAAAACTCAAAGAAGGAAACATACCCGCATGGCAGCTCGCGACGCCAGGTGTGCCTTGGTGCAGTTTTGGATGGCATCGCCCTCAGCCCGCAGCTTCGCCTGGACGTCCAGGAGGGCCGTGTTCAGCGGGCCTGTGCCGCCTCCTCGCACCCACCCAATGGGCGCGGCACTTGTCGCCTCGGCGTCTGGGATGGCCGAGCTGGCAGCGCCGGTCTCCAAAGGGCGCGGCGCCGAAGTCGCCTTCTCAAGACGGCGGCGCACTGGCGAGGTGACTTGAAGGAGCAGCCTCGCCACAGCCTCGTCGTCGGTCGGCCGCACAGGCGGGTCCGCCGGCTGTTTGCCTCGTGCGCTCTCAGAATGCGGTGGAGGCGGCGGGGGCGGCACGGCCGTGCCCGACAGGGAGGCCTCGCCGCCTTCCCTCTCCGCGACGGGGAATTCACAGCCGACTCCCTCCGTCTGCCCCGTGAACTCCGGCGGCGGCGGGTAGAGCTCGGCAGGGTGACGAGCAGCGCCGACTGGAGGCATGCGGCCTCCTCGGCTCGCCTCTTGGCTGCAATGGCGGCTTCAGCCTCCTCCAGCTTCTTCTGGGCGGAAGCTGCCGCCTTCTCGGCCTCCGCCTTCTCCAGACGGGCGGCCTCCTCCTCGTCGAGCTTCTCCTGCGCGTTCCGCTCCGTCGCCTCCCGGAGGTCCGCCGCAGGGTCAATCCGCCGAGTATTGGCGGACGTCTCTGTCGACCCCATGATGGAGGCGGCGGCGACCCTCTCCAAAGTGAGAGGAGCCTTGATGAGAAGAAGACATATAAAAAGACTTAAACAAAGACGGACCAAAAGAAAACAAGACAAAGTAAGAAGCACTTACGCAGAGACCAGCGGCGGCTTCTTCACTTCCTTGCCGAAGCGGTTAGCCTTCGCGACCGCCTCTTCTCGCTGGGTCGCGGCGGTCGTCCCCCTGAACTTCTTCGCTCGGCCGCCTGGCAAGCTCGGCCCGGCCCGACGCTTCTTCGCGCCGCCTCGACCACCCAAGCCGGCGGAGGAACTCGCGCCTGGATGGCCGACCTTCGGTTGACGGCGGGGGCGACTTCCCTTCGCTGTCGTCTTCAAAGGCCGGTCGGCGAAGGTTGCCGAAGGCCTGAAATCGTCGGCCCCTCCTCCTCCTTCGGCGTCGGCCTCCATCGCCGCCACCCCCAAGTCGGGGTCGTCGACATCGCTCTCCGCCCGGTCGGGGACGAACTCACGGGCTGGCCCCATGGTGCCGGCTGAGGGCTGCATGAGGGGGTTCTGACTCGAAAAGAACCAAAGAAAATCAGTATCGGATTCGGCTGAAGAAGGAAACAGAAAAGCAAGAGAGATGACTTACCATAGGCGGGGGTTTGGCGCGCGAGTACGGCTCCTTGCCAAACTGCCATTCCTCCGTGAGGCCGCAGTTTTCCAGGAAATTCACCGTGTCCGGCACCTCCGCGTGGGGCATGTCTTTGGAGCACAGCCGACTGGGGTCCCGGAGGCCGCTCATCTGACAGATCAGATGAGGTCGGCCTTGGAGAGGAAGAACTCGGGGCACCACGAAGGCGGCCAGCAAGTCGGCCCCTGGGCCAGGCCCTCCGACTGCTGCCAAGACTGAGCCGCTGCGACGGCAGCGGTGCTTGCAGGAGTCAGCGTCCTGGCCCGATGGGACCAGCTGGGGAGTCGCCCCGCCAACTCGTCGGCCTCGTAAGGCGGCAGTTGACCTGGGCCGCCTGGGCGACGCTCTTCACGTGAGAATACGAGCGCTGCCACATCTTCACCGACTTGATCAGTGGGATGGCAGGGAAGGGGTTGTCGGCCACCGGCCTCCTGATTGCAATGAAAGTGCCGCACAGAGCCGGCATGCGAGCGACGTGTGTGCCGAGCTTGGCCTGGAAGAATTCCCCCCATAGCTCGATGGTGGGGAGAACGCCAAGAAAGCCTTCGCACAAGGAGGCGAAGGCGGCCAGCAGCACCATCGTGTTTGGAGTGAGGTGGTGCGGCTAAAGCCCGTGGAACTCCAGGAAGGCACGGAAGAAGCCGCTCGCCGGCAGCCCTAGCCCACGCATGAGGTGCGAGCGGGATATGACCCGCTCGCCCTCCTCCGGCGCCGGTGTTATTTCGCCCACCGGCGCGGCGCGGTTCCGCACTAGGTTGGTGCCGGGGATGCGGCGCGTCTGGCGGAGGAACTCGATGATGTCGTCGTCCACTTCGGAGTCGTCCCACACGCCGGAGCGCGTGGCGGGAGGCGCAGCGGAGGAGGAGGAGCTCATCTCCGCGGCGTGGCGTGGTCCGGCGCGGCGGAGGCGAGAGGAGGATGAAGCAAGGAGGAGATGAGCAAGAGGAAGCGGGGAACGGGAAGATGGGTGCGCGTGCGTCGCCACCCCCCTCTCCTCCCGCCTACTTATAGGAGCCTAGGCTGAGAAGCCGATGGGGCGGGCGTGGGATTAACTGCGCCCAGTACCCCACGCCCCCATGATTTAACCCACGATGTTACAGCGCGCGGTAACGATGTGGGGAGCCCAACCGCCCGCACGGACGCAACGGATCCGCCCGTGCGCCGAGGCGCGGTAGTGGCGGGCCCCGCCTGACAGGCCTGTCTCGTCACGCGCGTGGGTGGGCAGACTGACCCTGCCGCGTGGCGTCGCACGGCGGGCCCGCAACGGGCAGCCGCCTGGAAGCTTATCAGGCACGCTGCCCGGATCCCGCCACGACCTTCAAAACCTTTGAGGAGCAAGACGGCCTCCTGCAAGGCCGACTCCAGCTAGTCGGCTCAAGAGAGAGACGGCGAGCCAAGCCCAGATTCTTCCATTAGAGGGATGAAACTGTTGAGGCTCCTCGACATGTTGCCCTCGGCGCCTCACCAGCTTCGGGGACTACTGTCGGAGTAATGGGCCACGAGTAGGCAAACCCGAGCCCTTGGACCTTTCAAAACATCGGGGCAGACTGCGCCCCTCAAGAACCCAAGACGAAGAGCCGCCTTCTGAGAGTCGGCGGTAGAGCCGCCGACTGCCCCTCCCAACCGAGTCCCAGAGATGGCCTCGCGATAAGCCGACTCCCAGCCAGCGACTTTCGGAGAAGCCGGCTATGGGGAGTCGGCCCGCGACTCTAACCACCTCCTGCCTATGCGACTACGGATGGGATGGGATGAGGTAGCCTCGCAGCCCATCCCTGCCCCGTTCACAAAGGACAGGCATGGCCACAGAGCGTCGTACTAACGGAGATCTCCGTCCGGCGCGGCACTATTGCCACGCCGGCCCTGACATCAGCCCCGTGGGCAGATCCTTGTACCCACGACGGCTTTGCATGCGACCCGAAGGCAGGCGGGATTCGCCTTCGGCGGGAGTGCAGAAGACGACAAGAGCACCCCTAGATGGACCCGCTGGGAGTCGGCCTCTAGGAGTCGGCCGGCCCCTCCCGCGGGCTCCGCGCGCCTTTAACCAGACAAGACGGGGGATGGCAACAGTGATCGCCCGTCAGGCGGTGGCACTGTTGCCATGACCCCATGACCAAGCTCGCGTCATTAGAAGCACGGCTACAGTGTTCCGCAGCCGGCAAGACCCGCCCGCGGCGGACAAGGGCTGTCGGACCCATGCTGGATCGTCGGCGGGGCCCACTAGTCGGCGGGCCCCAGAAGTCGGCGGAGAAGACGACGACTTAAGAGATCGACGGTGGGACCTCGCGCCACTGGATTACCATTGTACCCCCGGGGGGTAGGCCTATATAAACCCCCGGGGCACCCATGCAAGAGGTTGGACCCTAATAGTTTTAGACACCCATAGAGGGAAGAGAAGAGCTAGGCGTGCCCTTCTCCTTCCTCACCCGAACAACTCAAGGAGCAACCTTGTACACACTTTGCCATAGTGATCACGCGGAGACCCCGCAGAGCAGCAGTAGGGGTGTTATCTCCGCGGAGAGCCCTGAAGCTGGGTAAGATTCGCCGGCGTGCATGCCTTCGCCTCATCCCGTTTCCAGGCACCGGCGACGTTCTACTCGCCCCCTCCATGATAAGCCATCCTTTGGCATATGTCGCACCCAACCCCGGACATTCAGGTTTTAACTTAATTAGTTTAACCGAGGTTAGTGTTAACAAAGTTTAATTAGTCACTGACACACGGGACCCACTGGTCAGTTTAACCTGGACTGCCCCGTTGACCTGCTGCCATCATGCTGACGCAGTTAACATTTTCTGGATTAAAAAGAATCCAGGAAATTCCAGAAATTAGTTTAACCTTCAAAAATTCATATAAAATCAACCGTAACTCCAACTGAAATAATTTATATATGAAAAATTATCAAAAAAATACAAAGAATCTGTTTATGGCATTTTAATGCATGTTTGACCAACCTAAAGTTGCTGTATATGACAATTTGATTAAATGGCATTTGAAATGCCTTACATGGAGTTTGAATTTGAACCCTTGGTTCAAACCAACTTCATTTAATCTGGTTGTAGTTGCATTAGCCCAACACACTCATTTTGCCATGTCATGGTCATGCATCATATTGTGCATTTCATTGATTGTGTTTCCTTCTTTGTTGCCGGTATTTGTCTCCTCTCGATAGACGTGGTTCCGACGATGAGATCAATGACACCGATGAAGAACTATACTATCTTCAGAAGTGCCAGGCAAGAAAAACCCCCTTGTTCATTCTGATACAATCCCACTCTCTCGCTCCTGCTCTCTTTTACTGCATTAGGACAACAATGATTCATGTTTTACTTGATGCGGTAGTTGAACCCCTTTTCCTCTGCATGACCTGTCATTGCCACAGTAAATAGAAGGAAACCACTAGTACGAGTAGGAGTTGTTTGAGCCCTGATGTGTTCCTACTCATTCATGCTTGTTTGTCATGCCTGCTACTGCTTAGAGTTGTGTCAGGTATGATTCATCGGGGATGAATTGGAAAGTTGTGAACATGTCCTACTATTGAGAGCTAAGTGTGTGAGCACGATTTGGTAAAAGGTACCGGTGAGAGGCCATGTAGGAGTACATGGTGGGTTGTCTCGTTGAAACCATCCTCGGGAACTGAGTTCTGTGTTTGTGATCCATGAACAGCTACTACGACGCGCTGGGCCCGAAACCAATGGACCCTCTCGACTTATTAACCGCCCCTGTCCTATGTTCGGGAGTTGAAAGTAGTTTCTGGTGTTTGTAGTATGCTGGAGGCCATGCGTAGCACTGACCCGAGGGGTGGGCTGTGATGCGGTAGGCATGTGGCCTGGTGTACCGAGTCGCCCGTTTGGTGACCGGGAACCCTGCACACATCGTTCGGCGACGTATGTGGAAACCTCAGCCAGACTCCCTATGGATGGAACCTGAATAGGCGATAAACCTGGACTGGGGACTTGTGTGGTTAGTCAGGGTGTGGCCGACACCCCCGCTGGGTTTCCGCTTGAAGGCTGCCAAGTACATGTCGTGTAAACGGCGATAAGTGGTGAGAGTGTGTGTGAAGAAGTACACCCCTGCAGGGTTAACATCATCTATATGAATAGCCGTGTCCGCGGTAAAGGACCTCTGGGTTGCCTATGCAGTTCATAGACAAGTGATAGTTGATACTCTAAAATGCGCGAGATAAGCGTGAGTGCTATGGATGGTGTTCTCGTAGGGAGACGGGTGCGGATCCATAGTGGTGTGTTGAAATGGTGAATATGTGGACTCATGTGCGCCACCTCAAAAGAGTTGCTTGCAGTCGTAGTTCAGGTTAGCCACCGAGTCAAATTTGGCTTGCTGCAGTTAAACTCCGCCACCCCTTTGTTGATACTGATGCACATGTAGTTAGTTCTGATGTAAGTCCTGCTGGGTACATTTGTACTCACGTTTGCTTAATTTATGTTTTGCAGAGAGACTTCAACCTCGCTAGTAAGTCCGCATGGACTTCGACATTTAGCTTGTTACCTCAGCTACGATCTTGTGCCCTCTGGAGGGTCTTGTAGATCGTCAGGCTTCTTAGCCCTTTTCATTTGTAGTTATCTGTACTCAGACATGTTAAGCTTCCGCATGTGCTTTTGGCTTGTATGCTCTGAATGTTGGGTCATGAGACCCATGTTTGTAATGCTTGGCTCCTCGGAGCCTATTGAATAAATACTTTGAGTCGTAGAGTCTTGTTGTGATGCCATGTTGTATTTGCACATATTGGGCATACTGTGTGTATGTTATTGAAATGCTTGGTATGTGTGGGATCTGACAACCTAGTTGTTTATTCTTGGTAGCCTCTCTTACTGGGAAATGTCTCCTAGTGCTTCCACTGAGCCATGGTAGCTAGCTACTGCTCCGGAACACTTAGGTTGGCCGGCATGTGTCCTTCTTTGTTCCTGTGCCTGTCCCTTTGGGGAAATGTCACGCGTTGTTCCTTTAAGTCCTTGTAGCTTGCTACGACTTGGGTTCATATGTTGATGATCGACACGTTCGTTGCTGGGTCATGTATGAATGTCCCTATAAGTTTGTGCCGCCTTGGGTTTACGACTAGTCATGTCGGCCCGCGTTCTTTGTCATATGGATGCTAGCGACACTATCATATATGTGAGCCAAAAGGCGCAAACGGTCCTGGGCCAGGTAAGGTGTCACCCATGGTAATACCGTGCGTGAGGCCACAAGGTGATATGATGTGTTACATGCTAGATCAGTGTGACTTAGGATTGGGGTCCTGACAGCTTTGGTATCAAAGCCAGGTTGCATGTAGGACTACCAAGCCAAACTGGTCGAAGTTGAGTCTAGAAATTCTTTAGTTATATAAGGGAATTGATTGTGGATGGGAACGTAACACTCTTTTTACTCCTTTAGCTTATGCCCTTTTGATCCGAGTCATCCTATCTTTCCTACGGGGTTAAGGAACTAGGCTTTCTCTTCTTTCTATCAGGATCACATGTTACTAATCTGTAGACTTATAAGATTGTTGGACTCAAGCCGCAGTTCAGTTCCTACCACTTTCGTGTGTTCATAGCTGGCCTCAGAACCTTGATATTGTGATGCTAAGTGGTTATGCCACCATTTTGCAGGATGTCTCAAATCTTTTTGAGCATTTACAACCATTATGTTGTCTGAGTCATCCCAGGTTTCTAAACAATCTGATGCATTTGCAAATTCCTTCTTACCGCTCAGAAGTTCCTTTGTGTCGGATTAACCACACTAACCAGTGTGCTGAGGTACTTCATTGCCTCGGTATATATGTTGGAGCTATTATTATGACCCTGGGAGTCTTACGAAACCATCTAGTAATCTAGTCGTGTTTTGTGTTCCCAGTGTGATGAATCTGGCCATCATTCTAGAAAGCATCCCGTGATGCCATTTAGTTAGTAGGCATTCTATTCCTGGGTTCTAGAACCCAAGATTCACCCTACTTACTTCCTGTTGATAGTGTTTACTCATTCATTTAGGATATTAGTAACTTTGCGATAATCCTCGAGGTCCATGGTATTTCCTTCTTCCAAATACTATGAACCGCTTATGGCAGAAGTTCATCGCCAAACCGAAAGATCACAACCAGAGTGCTCTTGACGAGTTCTCGATTCTATGTTGTGACCCTGCCAGTTCTACCTTTTCTGCATGGGTTATCCGAAAGAAATATGTTGAACTTGTTCGACATGCTAATCTATGCACCCACAACTCAGAAAATCATATGTTCTTTTGGGTTGTCCCTCTTTAGTTGTTTTCTGGCCCTCGTCTATCAATTGATAGACAGGAGTAGTTGTGCATTCGTGATATGGATGCCCATTATTTCTATGGTTCGTCAGGCCATTTTATTCTGGAATGACTAGGAAAACAAACTCTGGTACCTTATCCATATCTAGGATTGGGTCAAAGCAGTCGTACTCTGCAGATCAAATGCTAATCCATCTTTTGTTCTGTTCCACCTTGGAGTGTTACCCTCTTTATGTCGGGATTGTCATGAGAATTGCACCACCTCTTATGAATTCTTGACGCAGTGATACTTCTCTCCATCATTATTCATTCCTCGGTTCCGTGTTGTCGCAACCGGAATGTCGACAAGTCGATCATGATGTGTGAAATCAATACTCCTAGCAGTTGTGTTGCTTGGTAGTTAATGGATAACAATCTTATCCTTAGCGTGTTGATTACTGAATCGTCACCCTGAGGTTGATCGTGCTATCTAGTCCTTATTTCCGGTGCACTTTTGGATCAATGAGTTAGGATAGTGTCAATCCTTGCTTATTTGATCATATCGTCTTGCCCTGAAAAGCAAGATCGTTCTCGAGCTTACTGACATATCGGTGGTTCGTGATTTTCCGCATATCTTCTCGGAAGTATTACCAGGTAGTTCCCTGGCCGTTATGTTGAGTTCGTGATCAGGTTGGTTTCTTATGAACCACCCCTTCTCCAAGAATCTATGTTGGTTACCTCTGAACTAGCTGGATACGCTAAACAACAACTTGGAGAATTGGGAGATAAAAGCTTGCCTAGCTTAGTTCATTTTAGGGGATATCTTGTATGTGTGTTGAAGAAAGATGATATTTTCATCGATTGACCCTCGTGATCAGTTAATGGATCTATCATTTTATCAAATCTTTGATTTGAGTATGGGCTATCATCGAATCAAATCAGAACCAACGATATTCGTAATGTTGTCTTACTCGTGGTTGTTCCCTCGAGCATACACCATTATATCTTTTGGTTCTGACCAATTCTATCACCTTGTTCACATAATTGTGGAACTCCACTTATATGGAAACCTGGATGAATTGTTGTTGAGCCCATCAACAACATTGTTATCTTTTCCATGATTCATGTTGAACATCCAGCTAGTATTGGAAACTTTGTAACCATTGCCTTCATGTTGCGTTCATGAGGTATATGTTTGGTGCAAGAAGTGGCTTTCTCCAAGTTCACGTGCATTAGGTGCAAGTTGTCATCGTGAATTTGAGAACGTTAGTTTTGCTTCCTCTGGAATCATCCAAAGTCAGTCATGCACATGCGAAGTATACTATGGCTTGAGAGATTAGTTACCTCCATCCCATCGGTATTTCCTAGCACACCGAGCCATTGATTGATTTGTTCAAAGAAAAGAAGTTCATGCGCTAATCCTGAAGGGCCCGGACGGACATGCACAAAACTTCGTTATTTCAATGATGATTCCCAATCAGAACTCGGTAGTGTTTTATTGCAAGACTACCATGTGATCATGCTTATCTGGGACAGCGTGTTCACATGTGTGTAGCAGAACCAGCTCATGTTTTTGAGCTTAGTACCATAGTCCATTTCCCGAGAATCTCGCAATGCCATCTTGTCGATTTGTGTTGCAAACTTTCTTTTTTTTTCTTTCCAGACCCGATGAGTCTGGATTATCCTGGCACCAACCAGATCTGAATATCAGGAAGATATGATGGTTGGAACGTCTCCCAAGAACTATAATATTGGTCTTTCTGTAACCCGGTAAAGTGGATGTCGTGGTCAACACACCTAGCCGGAAGGCCTATTATTGTAGTATCTTGATTGAGGAAGTTGCCCACCTCCCCATAAGGATTTCGTAGGATTTACTTCAGTAAGTGTTCCTTATGGATTCTTCTGCTCCCGAAGTCCGACCTTTTACTTGATGTTCTAGATACCAAACCATATCTATAAATGGGTTACGCTGGCACATCAAGGAGAACATTAGAAGCGGAGTGCTAAATGTCTATCGGTCGATCATCTAGATTTTGTTTCCTTGGTCTCGCTAAGGTGAGTTCTTAGAAGGTGTTATCTTCCTTTGCATCTGCATCCTCTACCAATATCCATCATGGTAGTATGTTGTGTTGCCGGCATCCTTGACATGGATGTTGGTAAAACCATGATGAATATGGAAATGCTCAAGTTCTTGAGAGCACGCGCAAGCACTAGGTTTTATCATTGGCATTAATTGCATAGTGCTCTCAGTTTCCTCGGTTATGCTATAACCTTTCAGACAATGGACTCACTATCTACTGTTGGGTTTCTCCCCAGTTACTAGAATCATTCCCAGCATTTGCATCTTTTTCCCAGCTTGCACCACCATTGTGCCATCCTACTATGGACTACCCTTCTCAATAATTATTGATCAGGATCATCTTCAAAGTGGTCCTACCATGGGTTCCATCCATTTTCGATGAGAATCAAAAACCATTCCTTGCGTTGTCTTCAAGAAGGTGATCCACATCATCCGTTCTAGTCTGGCTATGCCATTCCTTTGCACTCAGCCAAACGATTGTTGGTGAACTGCCTTAGGCTGGTTTAGAAAGTTTCAGTGATCCATGTATCAAAAGTAATTCTTTTTGCCACTTAAGGTAATAATTCTACGAGTCACCTCTTCCAAGGTGCCCCGTTTGGTATTAAGGGCAATTTAACTCCTCGCTGCTTTGAAACGCACCCACCATCCGTTTAAGCGTGGTATTTTTGCTTACAAAATTGAACCTCTGTCGTCTGTCCTTCCATCCCTCCCGATGTGAGTTTGGACGCGCAGCTCAAGAGGTGTTCTATGTCTCATCCCGTGAGTTGATCGTCAGTTGCTCGATCTTCAAGAAGATCGATTCTTCTAGAGTTTTCCCTTACTTCTCGTCGTCATGTTGGATGAAGATCTCGAAAGCAAAGACGTCAAGATCAATTTGAAGCAATGGATCAACATATTCGAGAAGGGCAATTGAATCATGAAGATCGTGTTAGCTTTGTGTCCCCGCTGTCTTCTTGTTGGAAATATGCCCTAGAGGCAACAATAAATTAGTTATTATTATATTTCCTTGTTCACGATAATCGTTTATTATCCATGCTATAATTGTATTGATAGGAAACTCAGATACATGTGTGGGTACATAGACAACAAAGCATGTCCCTAGTAAGCCTCTAGTTGACTAGCTCGTTGATCAATAGATGGTTACGGTTTCTTGACCATGGACATTGGATGTCATTGATAACGGGATCACATCATTAGGAGAATGATGTGATGGACAAGACCCAATCCTAAGCCTAGCACAAAGATCGTAGTTCGTATGCTAAAGCTTTTCTAATGTCAAGTATCATTTCCTTAGACCATGAGATTGTGCAACTCCGGATACCGTAGGAATGCTTTGGTGTACCAAACGTCACAAAGTAATCGGGTGACTATAAAGGTGCACTACAGGTATCTCTGAAAGTGTCTGCATTGGGTTGGCACGAATCGAGATCGATTTGTCACTCCGTAAACGGAGAGGTATCTCTGGGCCCACTCGGTAGGACATCATCATAATGTGCACAATGTGACCAAGGGGTTGATCACGGATGATGTGTTACGGAACGAGTAAAGAGACTTGCGGTAACGAGATTGAACAAGGTATCGTGGATACCGACGATCGAATCTCGGGCAAGTACAATACCGCTAGACAAAGGGAATTGTATACGGGATCGATTGAGTCCTTGACATCGTGGTTCATCCGATGATCATCATGGAACATGTGGGAGCCAACATGGGTATCCAGATCCCGTTGTTGGTTATTGACCGGAGAACGTCTCGGTCATGTCTACATGTCTCCAGAACCCGTAGGGTCTACACACTTAAGGTTCGATGACGCTAGGGTTATAAAGGAAGTTTGTATGTGGTTACCGAATGTTGTTCGGAGTCCCGGATGAGATCCCGTACATCACGAGGAGTTCTGGAATGGTCCGGAGGTAAAGATTTATATATGGGAATTCCTGTTTTGGTCACCGGAAAAGTTTCGGGTTTTATCGGTAACGTACCGGGACCACCGGGAGGGTCCCGGGGGTCCACCAAGTGGGGCCACCATCCCCGGAGGGCTGCATGGGCTAAGTGTGGGAGGGGACCAGCCCCAGGTGGGCTGGTGCGCCCCCCCACATGGCCCAAGGCGCAGCTAGGTGGGGAGAGGGGAAACCCTAGGCGTAGATGGGCTTAAAGGCCCACCCTAGGGGGCGCCCCCTCTCTCCCCCTCTTGGCCGCCCCCCACGACCCATCTAGGGCTGCTGCACCCCTTGGGAGGGAACCCTAGATGGGGGCACAGCCACCTCCCCTCCTCCTAAAAATAGTGGGGGTTTTGGGGCTGCCCAACAGACGAGAACTTCTCCCTCTTGGCGCAGCCCTACCTCTCTCCCTTCTCCTCTCCCGCGGTGCTTGGCGAAGCCCTGCAGGATTGCCACACTCCTCCACCACCACCACGCCGTTGTGCTGCTGCTGGATGGAGTCTTCCTCAACCTCTCCCTCTCCTTGCTGGATCAAGGCATGGGAGACGTCACCGGCTGCATGTGTGTTGAACGCGGAGGTGCCGTCCGTTCGGCACTAGGATCTCCGGTGATTTGGATCACGACAGTACGACTCCTTCAACCCCGTTCTCTTGAACGCTTCCGCTTAGCGATCTACAAGGGTATGTAGGTGCACTCTCCTTCCGCTCGTTGCTGGTTTCTCCATGGATAGATCTTGGTGACACGTAGGAAAATTTTGAATTTTTGCTACGTTCCCTAACAGTGGCATCAGAGCTAGGTCTATTGCGTAGATTCTTTGCACGAGTAGAACACAAAGTAGTTGTGGGCGTTGATTTTGTTCAATATGCTTACCGTTACTAGTCCAAACTTGTTTCGACGGTATTGTGGGATGAAGCGGCCCGGACCGACCTTACACGTACACTTACGTGAGACAGGTTCCACCGACTGACTTGCACTTGGTGCATAAGGTGGCTAGCGGGTGCCAGTCTCTCCCACTTTAGTCGGAACGGATTCGATGAAAAGGGTCCTTATGAAGGGTAAATAACAATTGGCATATCACGTTGTGGTTTTAGCGTAGGTAAGAAACGTTCTTGCTAGAAACCCATAGCAGCCACGTAAAACATGCAAACAACAATTAGAGGACGTCTAACTTGTTTTTGCAGGGTATGCTATGTGATGTGATATGGCCAAGAAGAATGTGATGAATGATATATGATGTATGAGATTGATCATGTTCTTGTAATAGGAATCACGACTTGCATGTCGATGAGTATGACAACCGGCAGAAGCCATAGGAGTTGTCTTTATTTATTGTATGACCTGCGTGTCATTAAACAACGCCATGTAATTACTTTACTTTATTGCTAACCGTAGCCATAGTAGTAGAAGTAATAAGTTGGCGAGACAACTTCATGGAGACACGATGATGGAGATCATGATGATGGAGATCATGGTGTCATGCGGTGACAAGATGATCATGGAGCCCGAAGATGGAGATCAAAGGAGCTATATGATATTGGCCATATCATGTCACTACTATATAATTGCATGTGATGTTTCTTATGTTTATGCATCTTGTTTACTTAGAACGACGGTAGTAAATAAGATGATCCCTCATAACAATTTCAAGAAAGTGTTCTCCCTAACTGTGCACCGTTGCTAAAGTTCGTCGTTTCGAAGCACCATGATGATCGGGTGTGACAGATTCTTACGTTCACATACAACGGGTGTAAGCCAGATTTACACACGCAGAACATTTAGGTTAACTTGACGAGCCTAGCATGTACAGACATGGCCTCGGAACACAAGAGACCGAAAGGTCGAGCATGAGTCGTATAGTAGATACGATCAACATGAAGATGTTCACCGATGATGACTAGTCCGTCTCACGTGATGATCGGACACGGCCTAGTTGACTCGGATCATGTAATCACTTAGATGACTAGAGGATGTCTATTCGAGTGGGAGTTCATGAGATGAACTTAATTATCCTGAACATAGTCAAAAGATCTTTGCAAATTATATCGTAAGCTCGCGCTTTAGTTCCACTATTTAGATATGTTCCTAGAGAAAATATAGTTGAAAGTTGACAGTAGCGATTGTGCGGACATTAGAAAGCTTATGTCCTTAATGCACGCTTCGTGTCTTTGAACCCCAAAGCGTCGATGTGGATGTTGCGAACATCAGACATACACGTTTTGATAACTACGTGATAGTTCAGTTAAATGGTTTAGAGTAGAGGCACCAAAGACGTTTCTCGAAACATATAAGATGTTCCGACGATTTTCTTAGCCTGCAAACTAAGGGAGAAAAGCTCAATCGTTGAGCTTGTGCTCAGATTGTCTGAGTGCAACAATCACATCGAGTGGGAGTTGATCTTCCAGAGACAGTGATGTTTCTCCAAAGTCATTGCCACCAAGCTGCTAGAGCTTCGTGATGAACTATAACAAATCAGGGATAAGTATGATGATCCTTGAGATATTCGCAATGTTTGACACCGCGAAAGTAGGAATCAAGAAGGAGCATCAATTGTTGATGGTTGGTGAAACCACTAGTTTCAAGAAGGGCACGGCAAGAAGGGATACTTCATGAAACGGCAAATCAGTTGTTGCTCTAGTGAAGAAACCCAAGGTTGAACCGAAACCCGAGACTAAGTGCTTCGTAATAAGGGGAACAGCCATCGAGCAGCATTACCCTAGATACTTGGTAGATGAGAAGGCTGGCAAGGTCGATAGAAGTATATTGGATATACATTATGTTAATGTGTACTTTACTAGTACTCCTAGTAGCACCAGTGTATTAAGATACCGGTTCGGTTGCTAAGTGTTAGTAACTCGAAATAAAAGAGCTACGGAATAAACGGAGACTAGCTAAAGGTGAGCTGACGATATGTGTTGAAGTGTTTCCAAGTTTGATGTGATCAAACATCGCACGCTCCCTCTACCATCAAGATTAGTATTAAACCTGAATAATTGTCATTTGGTGTTTGCGTTGAGCATAGACATGATTGGATTATGTCTATCGCAATACGGTTATTCATTTAAGGAATAATGGTTACTCTATTTATTTGAATAACACCTTCAATGGTCTTGCGCCTAAAGGAATGGTTTATTGAATCTCGATCGTAGTGATACACATTTTCATGCCAAAAGATATAAGATAGTAATGATAGTACCACTTACTTGTGGCATCGCCATGTAAGTCATATTGGTATAAACGCATGAAGAAGCTCCATGTTGATGGATCTTTGGACTCACTCGTTTTGACAAGTTTGAGACATGTGAACCATGTCTATTGGTGCATACGCATGAAGAAACTCCATGCAGATGGATCGTTTAGACTCACTTGATTTTGAATCACTTGAGATATGCAAATCATACCACATGGACAAGATGACCGAAAAGCCTCGGTTTCAAAGAAGATGGAACTAGATAGCAACTTGTTGGAAGTAACACATTCTGATGTGTGCAGTCCAATGAGTGCTTTGAGGCATCTTGATGAATATCGTTATGTTCTTACTTCACAGATGATTCGAGTAGATGTTGAGTATATTTACTTGATGAAACACAAGTCTGAATTATTGAACAGTTCAAGTAATTTCAGAGTGAAGTTTAAGATCTTCGTGACAAGAGGATATAATGTCTATGATATGATCATAGAGATGAATATCTGAGTTACGAGTTTTGGCACACAATTAAGACATTGTGCAAATTGTTTCACAATTAATACCGCACCGAACACCATAGTGTGATGGTGTGTCCGAACATCATAGTTGCACTCTATTGGATATGGTGCGTACCATGATATCTCTTATCGAATTACCACTATCGTTCATGGGTTAGGCATTAGAGACAACCGCACTCACTTTAATGGGGCACCACGTAATTCCGTTGAGACGACACCGTTTGGAGAAACCTAAGTTGTCATTTCTTGAAAGTTTGGGGCTGCGACGCTTATGTGAAAAAGTTTCAAGTTGATAAGCTCGAACCCAAAGCGGATAAAATACATCTTCAGAGGACACCCAAAAAGTTGGGTATACCTCCTAATTCAGATCCGAAAGCAATAGGGATTGTTTCTTGAATCGGGTCCTTTCTCGAGGAAAAGTTTGTCTCGGAAAGTTGAGTGGGAGGATGGTGGAGACTTGATGAGGTTATTGAACCGTCACTTCAACAAGTGTGTAGCAAGGGCACAGAAGTTGTTCTGTGGCACCTACACCAATTGAAGTCGAAGCTTATGATAGTGATCATGAAGTTTTGGATCAAGTCACTACCGTACCTCGTGGGGTGACAAGGATGCGTCTTTGCTTGAGTGGTACGGTGATCCTGTCTTGAAGGTCATGTTGCTAGACAACAATGAACCTACGAGCTATGGAGAAGTGACGGTGGGCCCAAATTCCGACAAATGGTTAGAAGCCATAAAATCCGAGATAGGATCCATGTATCATAACAAAGCATGGACTTTGGTGGACTTACCCGATGATCGGCAAGCCATTGAAATAAATGGATCTTTAAGAAGAAGACGGACGTGGACGGTAATGTCACCGTCTATGAAGCTCGACTTGTGGCGAAGAGTTTTTTCACAAGTTCAAGGAGTTGACTACGATGAGATTTTCTCATCCGTAGCGATGCTTAAGTCCGTCGGAATCATGTTAGCATTAGCTGCATTTATGAAATCTGGCAGATGGATGTCAAGACGAGTTTCCTAACCGGTTTACGTAAGGAAAGGTTGTATGTGATACAATCATAAAAGTTTTGTCGATCCTAAGGATGCTAAAAGGTATGCTAGCTCCAGCGATCCTTCTAAGGACTGGAGTAAGCATCTCGGAGTTGGAATATGCACTTTGATAGGATGATCAAAGATTTTGGGTTTATACAAAGTTTATGAGAAACTTGTATTTCCAAAGAAGTGAGTGGGAGCACTATGGAATTTCTGATGAGTATATGTTGTTGACATATTGATGATCAGAAATGATGTGGAATTTCTGGAAAGCATATAGGGTTATTTGAAAGATGATTTTCAATAGAAAACCTGGATTAGGCTACTTGAACAATAAGCATCAAGATCTATAAGATAGATCAAAATGCTTAATAATACTTTCAAATGAGCACATACCTTGACATGATCTTGAAGGTGTTCAAGATGGATCACCAAAGAAGGAGTTCTTGCACGAGTTGTAAGGTATGAAGTTAAGAGTTAAAAGCTCGACCACGGCGGAAGAGAGACAAAGGATTTAAGGCCGTCCCCTACGCTTCAGACGTAGGCTCTATAGTATGCTATGCTGTGTACCGCACCGGAAGTGTGCCTTGCCATGAGTCAGTCAAGGGATACAAGAATGATCCTGGAACGAATCATTGGACAGCGGTCAAAAATTATCCTTAGAAGAATAAGGAAATATTTCTCGATTATGGAGGTGATAAAGAGTTCGGCGTAAAGGGTTACGTCGATGCAAGCTTTAACACCTATCCGAATGACTCTGAGTAGCAAACCGGATACGTATAGTGGAGCAACCATTAGGAATAGCTTCAAGTGGAACGTGGAAGCAGCATTTACAATATGACATAGAGAATTGTGAAGTACATACGGATCTGAATACTGCGCACCGTTGACTAAAACTTCTCTTACAAGAAAAACATGATCAAACCCTATAACTCATTGAGACTTAATCACATGGTGATGTGAACTAGTTTAAGACACTAGTAGACTCTTTGGATGTTGGTCACATGGCGATGTGACCTATCAGTGTTGATCACATGGCGATGTGAACTAGATTATTGACTCTAGTGCAAGTGGGAGACTGTTGGAAATATGCCCTAGAGGCAATAATAAATTAGTTATTATTATATTTCCTTGTACACGATAATCGTTTATTATCCATGCTATAATTGTATTGATAGGAAACTCAGATACATGTGTGGGTACATAGACAACACCATGTCCCTAGTAAGCCTCTAGTTGACTAGCTCGTTGATCAATAGATGGTTACGGTTTCACGACCATGGACATTGGATGTCATTGATAACGGGATCACATCATTAGGAGAATGATGTGATGGACAAGACCCAATCCTAAGCCTAGCACAAAGATCGTAGTTCGTATGCTAAAGCTTTTCTAATGTCAAGTATCATTTCCTTAGACCATGAGATTGTGAAACTCCCGGATACCGTAGGAATGCTTTGGGTGTACCAAACCTCACAATGTAACTGGGTGACTATAAAGGTGCACTACAGGTATCTCTAAAAGTGTCTGTTGGGTTGGCACGAATCGAGACTGGGATTTGTCACTCCGTGTAAACGGAGAGGTATCTCTGGGCCCACTCGGTAGGACACCATCATAATGTGCACAATGTGACCAAGGGGTTGATCACGGGATGATGTGTTACGGAACGAGTAAAGAGACTTGCCGGTAACGAGATTGAACAAGGTATCGGGATACCGACGATCGAATCTCGGGCAAGTACAATACCGCTAGACAAAGGGAATTGTATACGGGATCGATTGAGTCCTTGACATCGTGGTTCATCCGATGAGATCATTGTGGAACATGTAGGGAGCCAACATGGGTATCCAGATCCCGCTGTTGGTTATTGACCGGAGAACGTCTCGGTCATGTCTACATGTCTCCCGAACCCGTAGGGTCTACACACTTAAGGTTCGATGATGCTAGGGTTATAAAGGAAGTTTGTATGTGGTTACCGAATGTTGTTCGGAGTCCCGGATGAGATCCTGGATGTCACAAGGAGTTCCGGAATGGTCCGGAGGTAAAGATTTATATATGGGAAGTCCTGTTTTGGTCACCGGAAAAGTTTCGGGTTTTATCGGTAACGTACCGGGACCACCGGGAGGGTCCTGGGTCCACCAAGTGGGGCCACCATCCCGAGAGGGCTGCATGGGCTAAGTGTGGAGGGGACCAGCCCGGGTGGGCTGGTGCGCCCACATGGCCCAAGGCGCAGCTAGGTGGGGAGAGGGAAACCCTAGGCGCAGATGGGCCTAAAGGCCCACCCTAGGGGCGCCTCTCTCCCCTCTCGCCGCCCCAAGACCCATCTAGGGCTGCCGCACCCTTGGGTGGGAACCCTAGATGGGGCGCAGCCACCTCCCTCCTCCTATAAATAGTGGGGTTTTGGGGCTGCCCAGCAGACGAGAACTTCTCCCTCTTGGCGCAGCCCTACCTCTCTCCCTTCTCCTCTCCTGCGGTGCTTGGCGAAGCCTGCAGGATTGCCACGCTCCTCCACCACCACCACGCCGTTGTCTTTGCTGCTGGATGGAGTCTTCCTCAACCTCTCCCTCTCTCCTTGCTGGATCAAGGCATGGGAGACGCCACCGGGCTGCATGTGTGTTGAACGCGGAGGTGCCGCTTCGTTTGCACTAGGATCTCCGGTGATTTGGATCACGACGAGTACGAGTCCTTCAACCCCGTTCTCTTGAACCCTTCCGCTTAGCGATCTACAAGGGTATGTAGGTGCACTCTCCTTCCCCTCGTTGCTGGTTTCTCCATAGATAGATCTTGGTGACACGTAGGAAATTTTTGAATTTTTGCTATGTTCCCTAACACTTCTTACCTCACGTCTTGAATCTCGGGACAAGATTCTTGTTTAGTGGGGGTGAGTTGTCATAGCCCTAGCCTAGTCCTTGCCTGTGATTGCTTAAGCATTCATGTTATCATGCTTAACTTCCAGAAATTTTAAAAGGGGATTGATAAACCCTAGCACAATGTAACTCAAATAGGTTCAACCTCAAAATATTTTCAACCAACCCAAAATGCCTTTGGAAAAGTCATCATTTTTGAATTGGTCCAGTACCTCTGCCAAAAATGGTGCACACTTTTTGTCGTGGAATTGTCACTTCAGATGTCCTCTTGCAGGGACTTAGTCGCAGAGCCATCGCAACTAGGAAGCTGAAAGGGGTTAATCGGGACAAAGGACACGAGAGGTTTTATACTAGTTCGACCCCTTACGGTGAAGGTAAAGCCTACGTCTAGTTGGGTTGGTATTGCTTGAGGTTTCGATGACCAGGGAGTGAGATACGCTATGCCCGGTTCTCGATTGGTTGTTTCTTGCCCTAAGCCGCCCACAGGTCGTCCCCTTATATACACGGGTTGACGCCCTGTGGCCTTACAGAGTCCCGGTCGGCTTATCAACAATCTCCGGCTCGGTGACTAGTCAAGTCTACCTTATGATACAAGTCATGCCATTATGGAGGTTTACTACAACGGGCCTTAAGTCGTCTGTGGGCCTTAGGCCCCTTTGTTGAGACGCCATCTTTACGCTTGGACTTGGGCTTCTGTCTGGTAATCTCTTTATGTAACCCGGCCCCACCTGGGTGGCTTAGACAAATAGTTATATCCCCAACATTAGGCCCCAGATTGATTTGAACCTGTTCATGTCAATCTTAAAATAACTTAAATCATAAATCTTCAGTCTTCTGACTGCGCAAAATACTTTCTTTAACCCGCCGTGACGTCATTCTTTGGATCCGTGTTAACCCGTCATGACGTCATCTTTTCTTTTTACTCCGCCGTATCACCCAACGGATCTCTGTCTTTATTGTCCGTTCCGGAATTCGAGGCGTCGGGGCTGCTGGATAATAATTCTTATCTCCTCGTTTCCCGTGCCGTCTCAGTTATGCTCTCCTTATAAATAGGCGCGACCTAGGTTTCATTTTCACCCTTTCAGTCGTCTTCTTCCTCTTGCCTCCTCTCGAGCTCCGCCGCCGCCGCGTCAAGCTTCTCGTCTTCACCGACCCGACGCCCGCGCATCGACTCGGACCTGAAACACGTTGGCGAACCTCCGCAGCTCCTCCAGACCTGTAAGTTTCCTTTCCTTCCCTGCCTAGATCTGCATTAGATCTTCTTCGAGTTCGTCGTAGTTCATCACCATTAGAGCCATTTCCTTGTTAGTTTTTCCTCCTAGATACCACTTCTGATCGAGAATGATATGAAATAGCTGCGGTAGTTGTTTTCTCCCTTATCTTGGATATGAAGCAGATCTTTTCCTCTGTATGAAGGCCTTATTCAAGCCTATGAATGCATCTGCATCGGTTTTTAGGTCTAGAAAAACTTCTTATCAGAACAGCCCTTTGATCTCAAATCATAGCAGAAGATTACGAAACCTGTTTTTATCACCCGAAAGACTTCTTATGTTAAATGCCTTTAACATAACTGTCCAGGTATCCGTCTTAAACGTATTCCACTTAATCTGTGAACCTTGGCGCATTCTCAGGTCTTTAAAACTTTTGAATTGTTGCTAACACTCGTGGCGGCTTAATTAATGTTCCTCAATTATCCTTATGTCATTAGGCCCCTTTAAGCCGCTACCTTCAGTAATTTGGATACTTTCTTCCGGGTTAAAATTTAAACCGGAACTTCTTATTTTGTAATAGGCCAATCTGTTGTCATGGCGCCTAAGTCGACCAAAGCTCCTGCAACCTACAACTGGGTCCCATCCACTGTCACTAAAAGCAAACTGGCTGAATTTGTGAAGTCTGGCCATTTGCCAAAGAAAGAAGTCATGTCTTATCGCGTCCCTGACCCATCTGAAGAGAAGCCTCAACCCAAAGAAGGGGAGGTAATAGTTTTCACGGATCACATGAGCCGGGGATTTGCCCCTCCCGGCTCAAAGTTCTTCAGAGAAGTTTTAAATTTCTTTGACCTTAGACCTCAAGACATTGGACCCAATTCCGTGTCCAATCTTTGCAATTTCCAAGTCTTACGTGAGGTGTACCGGAGAGGAGCCAAGCCTGCTCTTATTCGTAGAACTGTTTTACTTGAACCGCGTAATGAGCACGCCTAACGGGCCGAAGTCTTGAACTTGGCGGTATCTCAATCCAGCGACGGAGAGACTGTCTGTTTCCTTATGCTGAGCTGCCGAGTCACCCCAAATATTGGAACCAGTCATGGTTCTACTGTCAGGATACTTCTCCAGCTGATGAGCCGCCTCTGCCCGGCTTTCGCGCCCTGCGCCTTGAGTCCAACCATCCGCTGGCGGATAAACTGACCGCTGTTGAACGTCTGCCGCTCAACCCCACCATCAAGAAGATTAAAGCTCTTCTAGGAAATGGTTTAAACAGCATTGACTTGGTCCGGGTCTGGATCACTTGGCGTATACTCCCGTTAAGCCGCCGCTCCGGCTTAATGTGCACCTATACAGGCGAACAGAACGACCCAATGCACCACAGTTCTGACGACTTACCAGATGATGTGGCAGATGCTACAACCCAGTCACTGCTGAAGGAGGGTACTGTTATCAACAACACCTTTGGGTTACTTCCCTTCTGCAAAAAGAACCCGGCCCCTGCAGTAAGTTACCAATCTTAATAAATACTCTTTAATAAGTTTACCTCCTTTGTACTTATAATTCCTTATCTTTCCCACAGGCCAGTGATGATTTCTGGAAAGTCAAATATGACCACGAGGCCGCCCAACAAGCCAGAGCAGCCAAGAAAAATGAAAGGAAAAACGCCAAGACGGGACTTCAAAAAGAAGAAACCCGGCGCCTACGAATTGCTCAAATTGGATGACTCTTCTTCAGATGAGGAAGAGGTAATCCCTCATTCTCTTTAACTCCTTTGTTACTATTTTATTGATATTTCCGCCTTTCAGGAAGACATTGGAAACAGCCAAGCTCATGGCAAAGAGGTAACTATAATTTCCTCCGACTCAGAGCCTTTACCAAAGCACAAAACCCGGCGGGTGACCCGGAAAATAAGATTTTCACATCCCTTAGCTTATCAAGATCCTCAATTTCTTTTGAAGCAACAACAGCTTGAGAACCGGAGGCAAACCCGGACAAGTAAGGATGTAGAGCTCTCTTCCGGCTTACCTGACGTAAGCAGGAAGCGTCGAACTGAGGTCATCTCCGCTTTGCGTTCTGTTTATCCTTTGGCGGGTTTAATTCGTCAGCCTCTCAATTCATCTGACTCCAATTATCAGGATACCTCTCCTTCTTCTGGCGAGTCTATGCAATCCAACATGCCGGCCTTCAAGACTGCCCCTGGGTAATGTACCTTTGTTATCCTCATGCTTTGCCTTACTCATATTTTGTACTCATCCCTTTGTTGTATTCACAGATTAATGCGAAGCCCAGTAAGAGGGCAAAGAAGAATAAGCCGATTGAAGACCCGGTAGCAACGGAGCCGGAACCCGTAACCACTGCCCCTAATGCTTCTACTCATCAACCTCCTCCTGAGCCGGCCCATGAAATTCCGACACCATCTTCCGACCCGCCTCAAGAAAGCACTCTTGATAGCTCTGATAAACCGGAAATTCCTAGCCCGGTCCGGACGGCTGAACCGGAAGTTGAATTCTTGAAAAGCCAGTATGTTGAGCCGAGGCGGCCTACTGTTCTTGCCAGGTGTACCGCTAAGTAAGAACTTATCAAAAGCCGGAAGACCAAACAGGACATCGCTGATTATGCCCACTTAAGCATTGGCGATATAGTCTCAGGCTATCTGAATCAAGTGCATAACAGCCGCGACCTAGAAATTGACATGGTGAAACAGATACAGCATAAATCTGAGGTATAACTTATATTATTTCTCCTGAATCTTACTTACTGTACCAGCCCCCAAGTCTACTGCTTATAGGTAAATATGACGTAGACTTAGATACCGGCTTACTGTTAGCTCACCCGGTTTACAAGAAAGTATATTTAACCCGGCGGTAATGTAGCAACTTTTCAAGAAGCGATACACATTAGCCCCCAAGTGTCAAGTATTTTTACTTGTAAAGTGCTTGAGACTTTAATATGCATAATCTGACATTATAAAGTAAAATTTTCTTCAGCATACATTAGCCCCCAAGTGTCAAGGGTCTTTACTTGTAAAGTGCTTGAGACTTTAATAATACTATACCATAACCTTACTTGAAACCCGGCGTTATTGCAGGTCTCCACCAGTCGATTCAATTGCGATTCTTGACACGAAGACCGGTGGCCCAAAGACCTTGAGATTCAAAAAGCCGACTCCAAATTCGCATTCAGCATCTCTGAGCAAGAAAAGTTGAAGAAGAATTTTGACGCGGAGAAAAAGGCCTGGGCGGACGAAAAATCTTCACTTGTGACCCGGGCCGAGACAGCAGAAGCAGCTCTTGCCGAAGCAACTGCCAAATTGTCTGGCTTAAAGCACCAGATATCCCAAATGGTCTCAGCAATTTTCGGTAAGTTACATGCGTAACTTTTGAACATCACCATGATTCATTTGATAACTATTTCAGATATGATCTCCGGCTTAATCTTATATGCATAAACGCGGGTCCCAGGAGTACCAACCTGAAGCAGAATATGTTGATCAAGCTTAAGGCGGTGTACACTCTAGTGGAACAGATGTACACCAGGTCACAACGTGCTTTGGCCGTTGTGGCTTTATCAAATGATACTCCTTATCTCCTGCAGGATGTGCTCAAACGGCTTGCCATGTTACCTCAACGGATTCAGGAGTTAAGGCGAGCATCTGGTAGAGCCGGGGCCATAGCCGCCTTAAGCCGGGCCAAAGCGTTGGCTCCAGAGCTAGACTTAGGCGATGTTGCTCTTGGATATCCTAGCTTAAGGGAGGACGGCTCTGCATTCAATGAATCGAGACTTCACCACCGTGTGAGAGTCGTAAATGCGTCACATGGCCACCATCATAGGCAACGATATTGATCTTACAAAGTATCAGCAAGGTTATGACAACGAGAACCGGAGGATTCCAACTCCGCATTATGATGATGTCAGCCTGATCCCTCCAACTCGTAAGCATACCTCTGCTCCTGAGGTTGACCCGGCGGTTTAATAGATGATGAAGCTGAATTTGAAGCCTTAAGCGGCATTGACTGGACCTCGTCAACCTTCCAGGACAAAGCAGCAGACGAAGAGGCGGAGAAGGATAACCCGGAGTCCTCAAGTCCACCAAAGGAGTAACCCGCCTGGCACTAAGTCTTTGAAGGGTAGAAACACTTCTTAACTCTGTCATGCCTTCGCGCATGTTTGTTGTGCTTAACAATGTCTCAAGCCGCTATTGTTGTGCACTGCCGGCTTGCTTGAATTGCTTCTTAACATCCAAAATCTTTTTGCTTTACCCTGTGTATAAAAACAAAAAATTCCTTTGGCATCTCACCACATCCGGGGTCGTGTAAAATAATATTAACCCGGAGTATGAACCAAAACATCATAAGTATCAGCCGGTTTAAGGCGTACATTACCGGCTTACCTGCTCCCGAAAAACCGACAGTTACACTTAACTTCTAAAAATTGGCACATATGTTGTTTACCTGGCCCTTAATATTATTCACTCTTATATAATAAGATAAACCTAATTTTCAAAGGCCACTGATTCGAATACGATCGGTAGAACCGTTCCAAAGGGGTTAAGCTAAGATTCGGATACGATCATATAGCCCCCAATGGCTTTGGCGATGCCGATTAAGTGGGTATCGACAGCTATGTTCTCTTTGGTTCGAATACGACCTATGTTTGAACAGGAAGCCCCCAAGTGACCATGAGAGTAGTTCAATGACGCTGATTCAAATACGATCCACGTCAGACCCAAAGAGGTTAAGCTATGATTCAAATATGATCAAGAAGCCCCCAAGTGGGTTTGGCAGTGTGCCAATCAATTGGGTATCAAAAGCTATGTTCTCTTTGGTTCAAATACGACCTATGTTTGAACAGGAAGCCCCCAAGTGACCATGGCTTGATTCAGATATGATCATAAGCCGGACCAAAGGGAAAACCGGATTCAGATATGATCCGCTCCCTGTTAGTCGTTTCCACCACCTGGTAAAGAAGACACATAAACCTTGTAGGATGGAAAGGAAAGAGGTCCTGCTTTATTGCTTTATATAATATATACATTGCTAAAAAGAAAAAACAAATATACTCTGAAAGCCGGTGGCTTAAGTATAGTAGGGCCGAGATGCGCTATGTTCCCACGGCGGGTCTCTTCCTCTGACTTACGTGAGTCTTTGTGCTCTCGAACATCAATGAGGTAATATGACCCGTTGTTGAGATTCTTGCTAACCACGAAAGGTCCTTCCCAAGGAGGGGAGAGCTTGTGCTTATCATATTGATCCTGGATGAGCTAGAGCACTAAATCACCTTCCTGGAAAGTTCTGCTTCTAACCCGGCGGCTGTGATAACGGCGCATGTCTTGCTGGTAAATCCTCGAGCGGGCTATCGCCAAGTCTCGCTCTTCATCCAACAAGTCAAGTGCATCCTGACGAGCTTTTTCATTATCAGCCTCAACGCAAGCCACCACCCGGGGTGAATCATGCCGGATGTCACTTGGCAGAACCGCCTCTGCTCCGTACACCATGAAGAAAGGTGTATAACCAGTAGACCTGTTAGGTGTTGTGTTGATGCTCCATAGCACAGAGGGTAACTCCTCCACCCAACAACCCGGAGTTCGCTGTAAGCGAACTAAGAGCCGGGGTTTGATACCTTTCAAGATCTCTTGATTTGCTCTTTCTGCCTGACCATTAGACTGGGGGTGAGTAACAGCCGAAACATCGAGCCGGATGTGCTCTTGTTGACAGAACTCTTCCATGGCACCCTTGGAGAGATTAGTACCATTATCAGTTATAATACTATGCGGAAAACCAAAGCGAAAGATCACCTTTTTGATAAACTGAACCACCGTGGCTGCATCACACTTACTGACCGGCTCTGCTTCAACCCACTTGGTGAATTTATCCATTGCCACCAACAGGTGTGTCTTCTTATCTTTAGACCTTTTGAAAGGTCCAACCATATCAAGTCCCTAGACTTCAAACGACCAAGTAATCGGAATCATCCTAAATTCTTGAGCCGGCACATGAGCTCGTCGTGAGAATTTTTTACATCCGTCACATTTGCTGATCAGATCCTCTGCATCAGCATGAGCTGTCAGCCAATAAAAACCATGACGAAAAGCCTTGGCTACCAGAGACTTTGAACCGACATGATGACCGCAATCACCTTCATGAATCTCATGAAGTATCTCCTGACCCTCCATAGGTGATACACAACGTTGAAACGCCCCAGTGACGCTGCGGTGATGTAACTCGCCATGAACAATCGTCATGGATTTGGACCGCCTGATGATTTGTCTTGCCAAGGTCTCGTCCTCAGGAAACTCTCCCCGGGTCATATAGGCTAAGTATGGAACCGTCCAGTCCGGGATGGCATGGAGAGCCGCCACCGGTGCGCCTCCGGATGCAGCCTTTGCAAGCTCTTCCTCTGTGGGCACTCTGACAGAAGGGTTATGCAAAATGTCAAGAAAAGTATTAGGCTGCACCGGCTTACGCTGAGACCCCAGCCATCTTAAAGCATCAGCCACCTCATTCTTCCTTCGATCAATGTGCTCTACTTGATAACCTTTGAAGTGCCCAGCCACCGCATCAACTTCACGATGATAAGCCGCCATAAGGGGATCCTTAGAATCCCACGTGCACGACACTGTTGAGCGACGAGGTCTGAATCGCCCAAGCATCTTACCGGCTCAAATTCATCTCTTTGGCCATCCGGAGGCCATGGAGTAAAGCCTCGTATTCAGCTGCATTGTTAGTACAGGAAACATAAGCGGAGCACATAACAAAATTTGTCACCTCGGGGAAGTTAAAACGACTCCAAATTTCGAGCCTTCCAACTGCCTGGACCCATCGAAGTGAATAGTCCAATACGTGTTATCCGGCTTCTCCTCTGGTGCCTGCAACTCTGTCCAATCATTGATAAAGTCCACTAGGGCTTGAGACTTGATAGCTGTGTGCGACATATACTTCAAACCGTGAGGCCCAAGCTCGACGGCCCACTTGGCAACTCGTCCTGTGGCTTCCCTGTTCTGGATGATGTCTCCCAAGGGGCTGAACTTACCACAGTTATAGGATGACCCAGGAAGTACTGCTTTAGCTTCCGGCTTGCCATGAACACCCCATAAACAAGTTTCTGCCAATGCGGATACCTTTGCTTCGTTTGAATTGGAGGATTCCAATAATGCAGGGATAGGAAACAGACAGGAATAGGATACGAATGCACGTGCAAAACAGAAAATTTAAAAACACAGGATTTCTGCCAATCTGGGTGTTCGATTCACAACAATTGGAAGATCACGGGATGGAAAGAAGCATGGTGAGATTAATTCAAACCACAAGAAAATGTATATGCTACAATCTCTTAGTCTTGTGCTTCATGAATAGGAATTTGAAAAGGAGGACAAGTGAAAATTAAAATTCCTATGTTTTTTTCTTTCAAGGAGACACTAAAGGAACAAATCCGTGTGCTCAGTGGACAATATATATAACATGTAGAGTAAAAAAGACATGCAACAAGTGTACAACCTCTTTGGCGAAGCCATGTCGATCTCGTCGTGATTGGGTTGGCCGATGAGGATGCTCCGGCTGACTTTGCTATCGGAGGAGGGGAAGAAGACCTTAGGCGTATGGAGATGGAGCCCGAGGTACTGCTCCGCTGTGATGGAGGGTTTCGTCATTGGAGCAGCTCCGGTGAGTTGTACGACGCCGAGGCTGAAGCAGGACAAGAGAGACAACTAACAACATTAACCTGAGTGGAATTCTAATAGCATCTCCAATACATGACGTAAAATACACAACCACAAAGTGCTAGATGTAAAATACATCATCCGCTCATCTCTGAACTTAACTGCCGAAACTGAATTTAATTGTCGAAACTGAACTTAACTGTCGAAACTGAACTTAACTGTCGAAACTGAACTTAACTGTTGAAACTGAATTTTGCTGTCGAAACTGAACGCACTAGCAAGGTGAGGCTACACGTCGATCGACTGACTTTTTCATCTCTGGTCAGTCGACTTTGCAGCCGTTAAATAGGAAATCAAGGGCCTGCGGTTCATCTTCAACCTCCACCCCCCTGAGTCGGCCAAACAGCAGCCGCCCGCGGCCGGCGGTGCACCGCCCCGCCCGCCCCGAAAACACTCCCCACCGCCGGTCTGCCGCCGCCCCGGCCATCCCTCTAGGACCCCCGTGCCGAGCTTTTTCTCCGGTGATCCCCACGCCACCTGTTGGGGATATAACTACTGGATGTAAACCGCCCGGGAGGGGCCGGTTCACCTTCAACTACATTGAAGCCCACGAAGACCCACAAGATGGCGTTTTACTAATGAAGCTTAGAGGCCCGGAGCCCAAAGGCGGATTAGGTCCCATAGTGGTAAACCTCCATGGTTATGTAACTTGTATTGTAACTTAGGAAAGGAGAGACCGAGCCGGACACTTATATGAGTCGGCCTCGGGGCTCTGTAGACCGGCCGGGCTTCAACCTGTGTATATAAAGGGACGACCCGGCGGCGGTTCAGGGACAACAGACAACAACTCAAGACTCGGGCAAAGCATATTTGCTCCCTGGTCATCGAAACCCAATCCATCCCATCACAACTAGACGTAGGCTTTTACCTTCATCGAAGGGGCCGAACTAGTATAAAACTCACGTGTCCCTTGTCCGGTTTAACCCCTTCAAGCTAACCCTTAGTGATGGCTCCACGACTAAGTCCTTTCATGAGGACATCTAGCGTGTTAATTCCACAACAGTTGGCGCCCACCATGGGGCTATCGCACGATGGTTTCGAGTTCTTGAAGGGCAGCTCTGAAGGACTTAAGGGGTACGTGGTCAGGCGGATGACCAAGAGTCGTCGCGGCAAGCTCTACATCGATGACGAAGGATGGGGCCCCCAGGCCGGCTCAATCGAGTATGGGTACCGGGTCCCCTTTGGCGGAATTCATGTCTTGATCGGCAAGATCGGCGAACCGGGCCCTGAGTCGGACATCTACACCATCCTGGTTGAGACGTCTCAGGGTGCAAGTCCTGCACGGGTCAAACCCACCATGAAGCGTGCGTTCGAAGGATGTGTCCATGGGATCGGATCTGAACCAGAGTCTGAAGGCGAGATGGCTATTTATTCCGACGGCGAGTCATCCACTGGTGAAACCGAGTCCTTATACCAAATTCATGATGGTGTATTCGAAGGATATTCCGATGGCAACAGTATTCCGGACCTCCTTGAACCGCCAAGTCGGGTTGCTATTTTCATGGCCGGAACGTAGCCCACTCTGCAATCTTCATCCACAGTAGCAATGAATACCAGATCAGCAGCCGCGGCAGGAGGCCCGGCGCGCCGACCGGCTCAAGTCCTCTCCAGTTTGATGGACGCCTGGGCAACCTTGTTAACCACGGCAGTTACCCCGGAGACACAGGATCAGCATAATGCGAATATTGCGAAGCTGAAAGACTAGATAGCTCAGGCTAAGGTGGACCTAGCAACTAATGATGCAAGGTTAGCTGAAGAACGGGCCGCTTTGGATGCCCAGTCACAGCAGATACAAGCGCAGAATTACCGGCTCATGCTGGATCAGAATGCATCTAATGATGTAATGCGGAGAAAGTATCGGTCGCGTATGCCACCAGTCTTCGAGGGAGTAAATCTTTTCAATACGTCGGGGGCTGGACCGAGTAATCCGATAGCCACAAACCGGACCGACGCGCCAAGGGCAGCACCAGTTCAGCCACGGACGATCGAACCACCTCGACGAACGGATAACCCGCCGCAGTACGTACCGACACCGCCGGATCACTTTTCGAGCCCTTTGGATAACATGATTGCTGCAGCATCTCGCCTGGCAGCTATTCCAATGGAGGGAGATTCATTGGCAGCAATTGAGACCCGGCGGGCCAGAGATCTTCTTCAAACTGCCGTAGTGCAGCAGCAGGCTTATTCCTATAGCCGGGATAGAATTCATTCAACTCCCCGTCCGAGCAAAAGTTACAGCAGGCACATGGATGAACCAGAAATGTCTAGCAGTGCGAGGCACCGCAATGTTCCCCAAGCGCGCGGCGAAGTAAATGCTCAAGACGTGGTGGATAATGGCAGGGCACGAAGGGAGGCCGCTTTGGCAGCACAATATACGGGTCGTTATCAACCCGCCCCGGTTCAGCCTGCGGCGTCAGTAGACCGTGGTACCGGGTTAGCCTTCAGTTCCTGGGGAGTGCCTTGTCTCATTCCGGCTCTACGTAATGCGCGACTGCCTAAAGATTTCAAGGGTCCACGTAAGGTGCCGAATTACACTGCTGATCAGCCACCTGAGGCGTGGGCCGAGAGTTACGAGATGGCAATGGAGATGCTGGATGTGGATGAAGCGTCTTGTGCAAAGTATTTCATGATGATGTTGGAAGGGACAGCCCGTACTTGGTTGAAAAACCTACCAGCTAACTCCATTGAGTCATGGGACCAGTTAAAGGCCCAGTTTATAGCCAATTTCAAAGACACATGCAAACAGCCTATGTCCTTCGTGGATCTGGATGCCTGTGTTCAAGGAGAGAACGAGTCAACAACTCATTGGGTGCGCCGGGTTTCAGAAGTTTTGCATTCGTCGGACCGGATTAATGTTGGCCAAGCGATCATAACACTAGAGTGCAATTGCCGGTTTAAGTCAGTAAAGATGAAGTTGGGAAGGCTCAAGCGCCACTGCAATGACATGGGAACACTTATGGCCGCCTTGGTCAAATATGCTGATTCTGATAATACCAAGGATCCTGATTCTGATGAAGAGAAACCGGAGAAGGGAAAGAAGAACGGCGGTGCAAAAGGACAGTATCACAACCAAGGAGGCCATGGAGGTAATGGTAAGCGCAAAGCAGATAGTTCCGATTTTGTAGCTAACACCAATATGCAGCGTCATAAAGGTAAACCGCCACAGCGCGGTGGAGGGATGAATTTGGAGCGTTTGTTAAATCAGCCCTGCCCGAAGCACAGGACCAAGGAAGTTCCATCAACACATCTTTGGAAGGATTGTCACATTATGAAAGAGTTTAAAAATTCCGATCTGTTCCGGTATGATCAGGGCCCGTCGGGCGGTTCAGGACTAGGTTTTCATGGTGGCGGCGGTTCAAGCTCTGGATTTCAAAATAGTCAGGGCAACCAGAACAACCAAGGTGGTAACAGCCAACAGAATAATCAAGGGAATCAGCAGCAGTCTGGTTATCAAAGTCACCCCAAGCAGTTGAATGGTGGGCAGTATCATGTGTTCACTACCAGTTTGTGCAAGCGTGATCAGAAGCTTCACAAGAGAGCAGTTAATACTGTTGAACCGGCGGTGCCACGTTATTTGCGGTGGTCCGAGCAGCCCATTGTGTGGAGTAGAGAGGATCATCCGCACTGGGTTGATAATCCGGGTCACATCACTTTGGTGGTGGCGCCTCAGGTGGAAGGTTATAAATTCACCAAGGTGCTGATGGATGGAGGAAGTAGCATCAATATCCTGTACTATGAGACTTTCCGTCGCATGGGGTTGACAGACAAGAGTCTTAAACCGTCAAACAATGTTTTTCATGGTGTGGTGCCAGGTAAATCAACATATCCTGTTGGCAAGATCGCTTTAGAAGTTGTGTTTGGAGATGAGCATGATTCCAGGTCTGAGACATTGACCTTCGAGGTGGTGAAGATCCAGAGCCCGTATCACGCACTGTTTGGACGGTCGGCTTACGCCAAATTCATGGCGAGACCCTGCTATATCTATCTGCAGCTCAAAATGCCAGGTCATAAGGGGACTATCACAGTGCATGGAAGTCGAAATATTGCTTTGGATTGTGAGGAAGGAGATGCGGCCTATGCTGAGTCGGTTTGTGCTACAGAGGAGCTGAAGTTTTATAAGGAAAATGTTGATCCGACAGACATGACCCCTCTAAAGAAGCCCAACACCGAGCATGACCCGACACTGAAGTTCAAACCGGCTGATGAGACTAAACTTGTTGACTTTGTTCCTGGCGATTCATCCAAACAGTTTAGCATCAGCACCAATCTGGATCCGAAATAGGAAAGCGCGCTCATCGAGTTCATCCATGAGAACCGGGACATCTTTGCATGGAAGCCTTCTAACATGCCGGGTGTATCGAGGGAACTCGCTGAGCACACTCTCAATATTGATCCCAAGTTTGAACTGGTCAAGCAGTTTCTTTGCCGCTTTAATGAGGAAAGACGCAAGGCCATTGGTGAGGAGGTAGCCCGGCTGTTGGCTGCTGGGTTTATCGTTGAGGTATTTCACCCCGAGTAGTTGGCTAATCATGTGCTTGTTCTCAAGAAAAATGGCACTTGGCGTATGTGTGTGGACTATACAGATTTGAATAAAGCTTGTCCGGCCGATCCCTTTGCTCTCCCGTGTATTGATCAGATTATGGATGCAACGGCGGGTTGTGAGCGTCTGAGTTTCTTGGATGCTTATTCAGGTTATCATCAGATCAAGATGGCAGTTAAGGACCAGAAGAAGACAGCCTTCATCACTCCCTTTGGAGCCTTCTGCTATGTTTCTATGCCCTTTGGGCTCAAGAGTGCCCAGGCAACTTATCAACATTGTGTGCAGAACTGTCTTCACACGAAGATTGGGCGTAATGTTCATGCCTATGTGGATGACATTGTGGTAAAATCCAGAAAGAAGGAAACTCTGATAGATGACCTCAAAGAGACGTTTGATAATCTTCGGGTTTACAAAATGATGCTTAATCCAGACAAATGTGTTTTTGGTGTTCCGGCAGGAAAGCTCTTAGGCTTTCTGGTTTCCAACAGAGGCATTGAGGCTAATCCGGAAAAAATCAAAGCGATTACATCCCTTGCTAAACCGAAGTGTATCAATGATGTTCAGCGTCTGGCGGGTCGGATTGCGGCCCTTAGCCGGTTTATCAGCCGTTTGGGAGAGAAGGCGATTCCTTTGTATCAGATGTCGAAAAAGACAGATGATTTCGTCCGGAGTGATGCAGTTAATGCAGCTTTTGAGGAGTTAAAGCGGCAGCTGGTTGAACCGCCGGTTCTTGCTGCTCCGGTTGACAATGAGCCCTTACTATTATACGTGCTGCCAATGCTCGGGCGGTCAGTGTGGCAACTGTGGTTGAACGTAAGGAGGCCGGAAAGGAGTATCTGGTTCAATGACCCGTGTATTACATCAGTGAAGTCCTGATCGAGTCAAAACAACGATATCCACATTGGCAGAAGTTGGTATATGGAGTTTTTATGGCAAGTCGAAAGCTCAAGCAATACTTTCAAGGCCATCCCATTACAGTGGTTAGTTCTGCTCCTTTGGGCGATATAATTCAGAACAGGAAGCAACTGGTCGGGTTGCAAAGTGGGCAATTGAGCTTGGTTAACATGTTTTGAAGTATATGCCTCGAACGACCATCAAATCTTAGGCGCTTGTTGACTTCATCAACGATTGGACCGAGTTACAGGAACCAGAAGACAAGCCGGACAACACATACTGGACTATTCACTTTGATGGATCCAGGCAATTGGAGGGCTCGGGGGCTGGAGTTGTCCTTACTTCCCCTCGAGGTGATAAAATTTGTTGTGTTCTTCGCTTGATGTTTCCCTGTACTAACAATGCAGCTAAGTACGAAGCTTTGTTCCATGGTCTCCGCGTGGCTAAGGAGATGAACTTAAGTCGAGTTCGTTGTTTTGGAGATTCTGATCTGGTGGCTCAGCAAGTCTCTGGTACTTGGGATTCTAAGGATCCACTCATGGCGGATTATAGACGAGAGGTGGATATTGTGGCAGGTCACTTTAAGGGTTACCAGGTTGAACATATTGACCGGCGCAAAAACGAAGCAGCAGACGTGTTAAGCCGGCTGGGATCTCAGCGTAAACCGGTATCACCCAATACCTTTTTAGATATCCTGCATAACCCGTCTGTTAAGTTGCCTTCAGAGGAAGATTTAGTTGTTCCTGATCCGGAGGCTCAATTGGTAGCCGCTTTACACATCACTCTGAATTGGACGGTTCCATATTTGGCGTATATGAACCGGGGCGAGCTACCAGATGATAATGTTTTTGCCAGGCAAATAATCTGGCGGTCCAAGTCCATGGTTGTTCACAATGGCGAGTTACACCGTTGAAGTGTCTCAGGCGTGTTTCAACGTTGTGTTTCTCCTGAATAAGGACAAGAGATTCTACGAGAAATCCATGAAGGGGATTGTGGTCACCATGCCGGTTCAAAATCCCTGGTAGCTAAAGCTTTTCGTCACGGGTTCTATTGGTTGACAGCTCATGCTGATGCGGAGGATCTGGTAAAGAGGTGCAACGCTTGTCAGAAGTTTTCACGTCGAGCTCATGTTCCGGCTCAAGAACTACGGATAATTCCTATCACTTGGCCTTTTGCCACTTGGGGGCTTGATATGGTGGGCCTTTTTAAACGTTCCAAAGATAAGAATACCCACCTATTGGTGGCGGTTGACAAGTTCACTAAATGGGTTGAAGCGGAGCCCGTCAACAAGTGTGATGCAGCCACGGCGGTTCAATTCCTTAAAAAAGTCATTTTCCGCTTTGGTTTCCCACACAACATCATCACGGATAATGGCACCAATCTTTCTAAAGGCGAGATGGAGGAGTTTTGTCAACGAGAGCACATCCGGCTTGATGTAGCATCCGTGGCTCATCCGTAGTCTAATGGACAAGCAGAAAGGGCGAATCAAGAAATCCTGAAGGGTATCAAGCCCCGACTTATGGTTCCTTTGAAGCGGACGCTGGGTTGTTGGGTGGAAGAATTACCATCTGTGTTATGGAGTATAAACACCACCCCAAACCGATCCACGGGTTATACACCTTTCTTCATGGTTTACGGGGCTGAGGATGTCCTTCCAAGTGATATTCATCATGATTCACCCCGGGTTGCTAATTATGTTGAAGTGGACAATGAGCAAGCACGCCAAGAGGCGTTGGACCTGTTACATGAGAAATGGGACATGTCTTTGGCTCGATCGGCGGTTTATCAACAAGACCTACGGCGTTATCACAGCCGTCGGGTTAAGACACGAACCTTTCAAGAAGGCGACTTGGTGCTCCAGCTCATCCAGGATCAGACCGATATGTACAAGTTATCCCCACCTTGGGAAGGACCCTTTGTGGTCAGCAAAAATCTGCACAACGGATCATACTACCTCATTGACGTTCGAGAAGACTCACGCAGTTCTGAGGAGGAGACCCGGTGGCCTTGGAACATAGCTCTACTTCGGCCTTACTACACTTGAGCCATAGGCTTTTCTTATGTACATATTTCGACAATGTATATATTATGATCAAATATAATAAACCAGCATCCTTGCTATAAGCAGGGCCTCTGCTGTTTTTTCTCAAATGATCCTTTGAGTTACATGGGGGCTTCAGCTGACAAAGCGGAGTACTACCTGTTAAACCGGCTATCATGTCAGAATACAGCTTGGGAGCTTCACACCCAAGGGGCCAAAGAGAGTCTGGATGCTATGCACAGCTCAAACATAGGCACCCATGAGCACAGCTCACAAAGTTACTTGGGGGCTCCTTGTGTAAAATACAAAGGAGTTTGAAAGGACCATTGTAGCTGGGTATCGACCCACGGCTTGGAAGCCTGATGTATTCACCTAAAACCCCAGGTTAACCTGACTTCATCAAGTAAGCCACTCCTATCCAGGTAATCCTGGCATGACCCATCGAACGTTTGACAGTTACTCTCATTGAGACCCTGAACTTGTCAAAGTTAAAACGATGATTCGTTAGTTGGAGGCCCATCCTAAAAGGCTTTGTCAAATGGTTCAACTCAGTGGCCTGGCAGCCCATGAAAAGCCTCGAATTTGGGCCTGGCAGCCCTTGAAAAGCTTCGACTACAAGTTTTTATTTGCTTTTTGAAAGTTTCTCTCTCCTTTGTTAAGGTTTCGAGTTAAACCGGCATCTTTTGACCCGTATGGCCTTTCAGTCATTATATTAATCTGGTGTTTGTTAGCCCGGCTTGGTTTCAACTATAAGTTGTACAACCACATCCAATTGTAAACCGGTGTTTATTAACCCGGTCTGGCTTTGACTATGTGTCACCACTTTTTATTATCTGGTGTTCATAGTAACCCGGCATGGCTTCTTACTTACCTTATTACATGGTGAGAAGTCAAACAGTTCAAGATTTGGGTTCCCACCCTTACTACAATAATAGTTGGTACACCGACTAAGTGATTTCATATCACAGGTATGAGTTATTTCATATTTATTCTGCTTTGGTTATTATCCAGGCTTTATCTTGGGCATTATGACCCGTCCGGCGGTAAACCGCCAGGACAATTCTTTTTATGCAGACTTAAGGATCGCATATTATATTATTATATATAAGCCAACACTAAAATTATCATGGTGGATCACACAAAGTATATCCCAGTGCACGATGGCAGCAGATCAAAATATTTTTGCTAGCCTATTGCAAGGCGTTTTAAGGCCCAAAATATGGAATTGTTTCTTCCAACAAGACAAAGTTTATGAAGCGTCAATCAGATTGCCGGATCAAGCCTCATCACCATGTTGACGTGAAGTGGATGGGTCATCTGGCGTCGGTTCAGCCTCCTTCTCCCCATCCAGTGGCTGGAAGTCATTGGTGGTCCAGTCAATCCAGGTTAAAGCCTGAAAGACAGCCTCTTCACTTATAAGTTCAGTTTGATCAACGTCAGGGGCGTAAGTGTGATTACGGATTGGCGGAATAAGATTTTGCACTTCTGGAATGACAACCTCAATCCGTTTGTTGTTGGCATCATAGTAGGACCGGTGAACAGTCAAGTTAGCTTCTTCTGCCAATTGACTCGCCAGAGGACGCATCTCCCTTGTCACTTTTTTGAGGGCTTCGTTATCAAACTCTGCCCCATTTTCTTGTTCAATGGGAAAGCCCTTGGCAATGTCAACCGGGTCTAGATCAGCTATCCATGCTTTGGCTCGGGTAAGTGCTAATAAAGCGCCAGCCCTGGCAGCGGATCGCTTCATCTCCTCTATCTCAGATCAAGGCGTCATGGACAACCCGCTAAAGTGTCCTTGATCAATGTTGGGGCGAATTGTCATATGAAGTTGCACGATAACCCGTTGGGCACCGTATACAACTGTTCAATCAGCGATATATCGCCTTGACTTCATCCGCATATCAGAGCCCAGATGAGCAATGCGGCCACCTACAGCGGTTTAAGGATTTCATGTTAAACCGGTATATTTCAAAGATGGTCATTCAAGAAGCCTTGGCAAAAAGTAATTACCAAATATTGCAGAGGTCATGGCATTCACATGGCTTTTCAAACCAGTAAGCTCTTCCGCCACCGGTTTATGAGCTGACTCGGCGTCTTCAGCCCGCTTCAGCAATGCAGCCTTTTCTGTATCCCAGTTGTCACGCTCAGTCTTGAACCATTCTTTGAGTTGCTCCATGGTGTTTAAAGCGGTTTTCAACTCATCCTTGGCCTTGGAAGTTTCTGCTTGTTGGGATTTTATGTTCTCTTGAAGATCAGCAATTTGAGAGCCTTGTTGATTTATTTCACTCTGCAACAGCCAGAAGAGCATGTTAATATCTTTCTTAAAAGTCCCAAGTATATAAACAAGTTATAAACTTGGCACTTGGGGCCTAATGCGGATTACTTTTTCTTACTGATTGTTTGAAGTCCCAATGATCAATACAAGTTTTAATCTTGGCACTTGGGGGCTAATGTGTAATTGATCAAAAAATACACAAGGAAAATCAACAAAGTACAGTATGGAATATAGAAGTCCCGGTTTGACTTTGCAAGACAAACCGGCCCTTGGGGGCTACAATACAATGAAGGTACAGAACAAAGGATAAAAGTGTTTACCTCATAGCATTCCTTCATCAGAGTTACCAAACCGGCCTCATAATCCCGGCTTGTGAAGAGGCGGTTCAAGAAACCAGAATGAAGATCCTGAGCAGACAGATTAGCATAGCTTGACAAGTCGGTCTTCCCCTTCCCCTTGCTCATAAAGGCAATTTCATCCTTGGCGGTATGTTTTGACAAAATAAGTGGATTGCCCGGGGCAGTATAAGCAGTGCCAGTAACAACAACATCATTGTCATCCTTAGCTGGGCTCGGCAGATTGACATTATCTTTGGCTGGGCTTGGCGGATTGACAGCAGGGCTTGGCGGATTGACTGCAGGGCTTGGCGGATCAGCAGTTGAATTCTGTGGATCAACATCTGGACTTGGAGGTGTGGCACATGGACTTGATGTATCAACATGTGTAGCCGGATCAGCCTCCGGTGGATTAGCATCAGTAATTGGGTGTTGCGGAGGAGAGTCATCTATGACAACATCAGGGCTTTCACCAGCGTTCTCTGAGGTCTTCTCCGGGTCAACATCGTCAGTAGGGCCGCCGGTCTTTGCTTTCTTGCTCAACCGGGCCTTGGCGCTATAACATTAAAGGTAAAGAATAAGTATGACAAACCAATGCATGAAGAAACAAATTGAAGAACAATATGCTTACCCAGCGACGGTCTTGAGAGGAGGCAGCTGAGTGGTTGATGAACCGCCAGACGAGTTGGAAGATGCCTGGTAATTCGGATCAGACGGATTGAGTGGGAATCGGAAGAAACCCTTCAAAGGATAAAGTTTTTCTGGAGAACAAGTCACCTTTGGACGACATTTCCGGGTTGGCATGTCCGGTAAACCGGAAGAAGTGACCTGTTGGCCACTGTGCCGGGTTGTGCGATGCCCTTTAGTTTGCTGGGTCTTCAAAGAAAATTTTGGATCCAAATGAGCAAGGGGGTGAGAGCGTTTTACTTTCCGAGCTGCACGGCGAAATCTTTGAACCAGCACAAGATCTGAATCGGAAGAAAGAGAGATTACCTCAACATGGTCCGCACGGCTGTCCTCTGCGTCATCCTGGGAATAATCATTGTCAATAAGGTGAACAAAAAAGGAACCAAGCGAGTCAAGTTCTACCTCTACATACGATTCATCAACATCTTCTGGCGGATCAGAAGACTCGGCGGTTTTCTTCTTGGCAATTTTCTTGGTGGCTTTGGTCTTTGCCCAAGGAGCCTTGGCCGGTTTATTCCATTTCCAAAAGGAGTTGTTGGCCCGTGAAATTAAAGCAAAGGGATGTTAGCACGTTATTAAAGCGGAGGCGAATCAGTAAGCATTAAGTTGAACTTTACCGCTGGCGGTTGATTGGAGGCGCAAAAAGGTGGCAACCCGATTTGGCTACATGCGGAGATCGATTCGTCAAGCATATTCTTCACAGATTCAGTAAGTGCAATGTCCGTCATTACTATTTGATGATATCGTTGTGGATCTTTTACGTTGCCAGTATATTCATGCATCAATCCGGGGCGGCGGCTTAAAGGCAGAATGCCCCAAGAAACCCAGCAGCGGACAAGATCAATGCCAGTCAAACCGTTGGCCATGAGAGCCCCGAGCTTGGCGAGTTGAGGCGCATAAGTTTTCCGTTCTGCGGCAGTTAAGCATGGAGGTAATGGATGACCATTGCTAAGCCGGTGAGGGCGGTAACCCGGCAAAGTGTTTTCTCCATCAGGGGCAATGTTCCGGCAATAACACCAAGTTTGGTTCCAATCTTTGGGATGGCTATGATGTTTTGCATGAGGGAAGTCAACTTCTTTCCTCTTGTGAATTGAAACCCCACCAAGTCCTGTGTTGGGACCATCAGAGAACTCCGTGCGGCGGTTTAAATGGAAAAACTCCACAGATGGTTCTTCTTGAAGGTAAACTTCGCAGAACACTTGAAAGTTGCATATATTGGACACGGACTTCAGTCCTATATCTTGAGGATGGAGTTGAAAGCTTGCAAGAACATCCCGGAAATTTTTTGATCCGGGTGGGCTGAATCCCCGGTCTAAGTGTTGCATAAATACAATCACTTCTCCATCTTGAGGTTCAGGTGGGCATTCAGGGCCCACAACTCGCCAATGAAGGACCCTTTTTCAGGCTAAAGCGCCAGTGGTGACATATCCGTTGATTTGTGTTTCCGTGATCTGGGACGGAACCCAGTTGCAAGAAGAAAATTGCTTTGTCATCTCAGAAGGCAAACTGTGAAAGGAAAATGAAGGCCGGTTTACCATTGGCGGTTTAAGTGTACTATTCAGTGTTAAAACCGGAAAATTGCTGTTTAAATTCAGTTGGCAGTTTAAGGGAGGGCTAATGGTGTATGGCGGATTAACTATTGAATGTTAAACCGCACCTAAGCAGAAGAGCCATAGCTGAAAATCTACTAAGGGTTTACAGAAACAGGTTTCACAAAATGGCAGTATAATTTTGGATCTACTGTAGTTTAAAAGAAAAAACTTCTCTAAGCCCTACAATGGCGCTAAGAGGAACAAAGAAGATTCAGATGGAGCCCATCCAGGAGCGGCAAGATGCTATGGTATAGTAAATTAACAACATGGATCTGGCCGCAGATCAAAGCTACCAGGCGCGTATATAAACTCAGTAAAAATACTAAGAGAAGGGTGCAGAAGAACTGATGAACGGAGACAAGAACAGATGAACATGAAACCCTAATCGAGATCTAGGGTTACAGGAAAGTGGATTTACCAGGGCCACTCAGCGGCGGAGGAGCGCTGCAGGGATTCTGGTACGAACAGGGTGATGCAGCGGCCTTGGTCGGTGCAGATTCGAAGGTCGACGGCGGCGGCGGCGCTGGGGCTCTTCGGATCGCGGGGAGGAACAAGAAGAGAAAGGGGAGAAAGTGGAAGGACCCTTCGGGTTTATTTGTAACGAGGCAGGAAGATAAGCGACAGGCGCAAAAATCAAGGAGCCTGAAGCGGCAAAGTGGGCGCGGCTGACGCCTCGATTTTTGGGATACCATTAATGGAGGAATCTTTTAATCATTTTTTACGAAGATGACGTCATGATGGTCCAATGCTGTGACCAGAGGATGACGTCACTGTGGTGGTTCAACAAAATTTGCTGGAGAAGATGTCATGGCGGTTTACGAGAAATGTAAGGAAATGCTTGCAGAAATTCTTGAAGTGTTAAGGATTGACATGAACAGGTTCAAATCAATCTGGTGCCTAATGTTGGGGATATAACTACTGGATGTAAACCGCCGGGAGGCTGTTCACCTTCAACTACATTGAAGCCCACGAAGACCCAGAAGATGGCGTTTTACTAATGAAGCTTAGAGGCCCGGAGCCCAAAGGCGGATTAGGGCCCATTGTGGTAAACCGCCATGGTTATGTAACTTGTATTGTAAGTTAGGAAAGGAGAGACCGAGCCGCACACTTGTATGAGTCGGCCTCGGGGCTCTGTAGACTGGTCGGGCGTCAACCTGTGTATATAAAGGGACGACCCGGCGGCGGTTCAGGGACAACAGACAACAACTCGAGACTCAGGCAAAGCGTATTTGCTCCCTAGTCATCGAAACTCAATCAATCCCATCACAACTAGATGTAGGCTTTTACCTTCATCGAAGGGGCCGAACTAGTATGAAACTCCCGTGTCCCTTGTCCGGTTTAACCCCTTCAAGCTAACCCGTAGTGATGGCTCCACGACTAAGTCCTTTCATGAGGACATCTGACGTGTTAATTCCACGACACCACCGCCCAGCCAACGCCGGCGACCACCGCCCCCATCCTGAACCCTAAGATAAATAGTGGGGTACCTCTCTGGCTGGTTCTTCCTTCACCCCGGCGAGCCCCCACCCCCTGAAAATCGACTGACCCAACAGTCGATTCAGTCGACGGAAGTGTAGCTAAATCGGAGCAGCATCGCAAGCAAGAGCAAGAGCGAGAGCAGCATGAAACCTTTGGCAGAGCTATGTGCATCCCTGCAGGTGCCATGCCCCCCCCAACCTTGGCAAATTTAGTGAAGAAATTTTTTATAGAGATATTTAGATTAAAAAATAGAGATGTTTTCCACTGTCTTTTCTCTTTGGCCCCCCCAATCTTCCTGTTCTAGCTCCGCCACAGAGCGCGAGCAAGTGCAATAGCAAGAGCAGACTAGGCAGGGGACCGAGAGCAAGAGCTGAGCAGCAGCGCGAGCGAGAGCTAAAGTAGCAGCAGCTCCTACTGATGTGGACGTCGCCGCCGAGGGAGCGACGCCGTGGAGGAAGTGGCCGGCGACGCCGCCGTGGATGGAGCCGCCGTGTCGGTTTCTGGGACCGGCGTCGCTGCACAACCGTGAGATCGAATCAAGTAGAAAATGCAGCGATTAGTGTACAACCTCTTTGGTGGTGCCGATTAGGCCGCAGCTTCATCCGAGGAAACGGTGATGATGATGCTCTTCCGGTGGTGCAGGTGAAGACGGCAGTGTGGGAATGGAGGTGGCGCGAAAGACGAGGGGAACGTCGGGGCAGCTCCTTGGAGGTGGAGGACGGGGTGGCTGAACCGGCGGGACGATGAGATCGACGATGGATCCTCATCCGGTAAGGTGGATGAGGGACATCGAGGTGTTGTTGTGGACGACGTCGTCAGGGAAGAGGCTCCGGCTGGGTGGCGGACGGAGCAGGGTGTGGGGTTTCGTCGCGGGTTTTCGCTGCCTTGGTGTACGAATAGGTGGGCGGATGGAATGGAAGTGGGGCACCATGGCTTAGAGACACGCTTGTCCGAAATGTGGGGTAAGTTACGAAAGTACCCCCACCGATTTGAGGCGGTTCTTTCGGTTTAGGGGTACCACGGGCATTTCGCTTGTCGGCATTTCACAGGAGGTGGGAGTTTTCACGCGTGTTGTAATTTTGGAATAGCAAGGCACGGGTTGAGATGGAGGGAGTTGTCGAAGCACAACAAGACAAAGATATATCTTAAATATTTCGGGCTAACAAGGCGCGGGTTGATGAGGCGGGAGTTTCGCAGCATGATAGATAGAGATGCTAGCTTGAATTTTCGGCATAACAAGGCGCGGCTTGAAATTTCGGAAGAACAAGCTTAACGTGTACCCAAAAAAAGACAATTTGCACCTCAACACGCACAACACACACATAAACACCATTTATACTAGAGTAAGGTACACGTGCATTGCACGCATGAGATTTGGCAACCAAATTATGAATAAATACCACTTTATAGCATGCAAGCTTTGAGTCATATATGCATGATGTAGATGTTCGTTTAATTCTTATAGTTCATTTCATTCAAAATCATCTAGTTTTTATAATAAAGATAATCTATTTTAAGATTCATGGAATTGTGCGTCGTAAGACATAAAGTAAAAACAAATAATGGCAAATCATGTAGAAACACATTTGGGCAATTCTGATACGGAAGATTCTAGAACAAATAAGAAGTGCTTGTGTTTTGATGTTTGTGCATTATGCTTAAGTTCAACCATGGAGTCTTCTAGATTATACATGTGGCGAAATCTGGTGGAATCTAGATGATATCCAACGGCCAGTAGTGCTCAAATTTGCCATATTTGGACCATCGGATTCTTCTCATCCAATGACCATCTTTCAAAGTTAAAGTTACGCGCACACAGTATAAAAATTATAAAATATAATATATATATAGGGGTATAGATATAGATATGTGGTGCAAAAGCCGCCCATCATCTCCAATTAGAATAGTGTGTCCATGCACGGATGTGACGTGGCCAAATGATGTCTGCCATCGGTATCTCAAATTCAAATTAGTCTGACCTTGTTCAATGTTTATACATTACAACATGCTCGTTTCCAAACCACACCGCGCAGATCTCCGTTATATTCATGCATGCATGGGTTCAAACATCAGGATCTCTTATTCAAATATTTGAATTCAACTTTACATTGATTATGACCTCACCTATTCAGCTATTCTTTTACACCCACATAGTAGTCTTCTCTTTATAATTGTACCACTAACTTTCTCTCGTGCATGCATGCACACACACTACCAGTCGGCATTATCCATCGCATGCATGCAATCTTTTTCTTCAGGTCGGTCTCCCATGAAGGCACACACCAACACACATCCCCCTCTCCATCATATCGGGCATTCTTTATCTCTCACGCCTGCATGCGCAACGATCGATATTCCTCTATGTATGTGTCGGATTTCGGGTTCCGGCAGACCCTTGAGGTTCGAACACTGGGGTGCGCAAGGAGATCCAACCCTCCACCATCTCGCACCTCGGCGAATCGTTGGGACGTAAACTACTAAACAGGGCAGCACAAGAGACACAGGATTTATACTGGTTCAGGCCACCATTGTGGTGTAATACCCTACTCCAGTGTGTGGTGTGGTGGATTGCCTCTTGGGCTGATGAGGAACAATACAAGGAAGAACAGCCTCGCGAGGGTCTGTTCTTGGCGGGTGCGATGAACTGCTAGGTGGTGTTCAGTCGCTCTAGCTACTGGTTTCTCGATGAGGATTCCGGATCCCTCGCCTTGTGGGTGGCTACTCCTATTTACAGACGAAGGCCCTGGGCCTCTTCCCAAATATTGAGCGGGAAGGGCGCCAACAATTGGCCATTTTGAAGGGGAACAACGGGTACACTTATCCTGACTAAAGTTGGTCCTCGCTTTGCCAAAGGCTCTGGTGATGACGCCTGCTTGGGCTCCACGATGACTCCCTTCCAGCCGTTGGGCTGGTCTTGGTCTTGTTGCACCGAAACGGATGCCTTTGCTTGATGCTCTCGCCTGCGCTTGCTCCCTTTGCACCAAAGAGGAAAGGAGGACATTGCGCGGGCTGGCGCCCAACTGGCGCCCTCGGTCGTCATGGCTTACGTCATGGGCACCTCGCGAGGTACCCCGCCTTGAACTCTCCGCCTCCTCATGAGCCAGCCTGACGAGGCCGTGCCTGAGGAAGCTCCTTGTCGTCCACCCCGCGAGGCTTGGCCCCTCGCGAGGGTCTTGAGCTTGTGTTGATGAAGATGGGCCGCGTTGGGCCTCCTTCGAGCCACGCCGCAGGCCGCAGGCAGGCAAGTCTGGGGACCCCCGTTCCCAGAACGCCGAGAGTAGCCCCCGGGCCCATGGTGCGCCCGAACTTGGCCGAGCAGAGAGGAGAAAGGGCAAGTCTGAAGCGTCATGGCCCTAACAGCCTCTTGACCTTGGGCGACGCGTGGCGGTTGATTGACGCGTCGCTTTGCTTCCCCATGATGCCTCGGTAACCACCCGGATTCGACAAGTCCTCGCATGCAGAGTTGGTCATGATTACCGTGACCGTGGAGGCCGACGGTTGGCCTTCGCAGGCTATAAATGCACGGCACGGCACGCCCTTCCAGTCTATCCTTTCTTGTCTCTCCTTCTTCTCCATGGCTCCACCAAGGAAGTTCTCGGCCGCAGAGAAGGGGAAGGGCCGTCAGGTCGAGTCTTCCTCTCCTCCGCCTAAGCGTGGTCGAGGTCGCCCTCGCAAGTATCTCGTGGCCTCCACGGCGGTCCCCCGCGGTCGTGGGGGAGGCTCTCAGCGTGGCGACGAGCGGCCGGCCATGGTCGGAGGGCGTGCCCCGGCCGCGCGTCCCTCGAGGCCGCGCCTCCATGCTGCTGAAGCACTGCCGGAGTTCATGGTGAGGGCGGAGGAGCCGTCCGGCGTCCGACTTCAGCTCCCGCGCTTCCTCCTGGGTGAGCTCCCAGATGGCGCCCTGGGTGGCCTCTGGCTCCAGGCAGATGGCTGCTGCAGCCGGGCTTCGTGGGCTTCTCTGGAGGTCTCTGCTGCAGGGAACCTGTTCCTGACCCGCGGCTGGCAGAGGTTCGCTCGCGTGCATAGTCTTCGCCGCCGGTGCTCCCTGCACTTCAAGTACGACGGCGACGCCACCCTCTACGTGAGGGTGCTCGGGGAAGACGGTCGCCGCATGGGGTGCTGCCACGAAAGGCGACCGCGGCCGCGGACTCAGCCCCGGCGTGGATGGAGAGGGCAGCGCGCGGGCGGCTGCCGATGCCCGTGACTCCTCACGCTTCACCAGCTCTTCTTCGGGTGGTGATTCTTCCAGCAGCGGCCGCGGCCAGCCCCCACGCCGCCGCGCCTGCTTGGGGGTGGCAGCGGGTCCGCTTGCCGCCGCGCCCCGGTGACGCGCGAGAGGGAGTCCGCCTGAGCTCCGGAGGCGGCTCAAGCCTTCCAAGAGAGCCGGCACGGGGCGTGCTTCACCTGCTTTGGTCCTTTTCCTTTTCTTTTCTCCTGCGCAAAAAGGCAACAATGTGTGGCCCCGTGGGGGCGCGTTTTGGTTAATGCCGTTAATTATTGTGCTGCTTTTGTTATCCTGATATTGTTCCCTTCTGTTGTACGCCCATTCGCAAGTGAACCCCAGCCGTGGCCGCGGGGGCGACCGATCCAGGCCCCGTGTTCGCGTTGTGCTGCCCGTGAGGCATGGTCAGGAGGGGTGCTCCAGCTGTGGACCAGGCCCGTGAAAACTTGAGTGAAAGGGGCAGGAACGCTCGCGGGGGCTCCCGAGGCTTCTGCCTCACGAGTCCCCACGCAAGAGAAATCGAGGCAGGAGAGCGAAAAAGATCGAAGAACCACGGACCAAAAAAGGGGCGATAGTTTCGATAAAAACTCCAAATGGGAATAACTAGTCAACTGCAGAAAGCAAATGAAAAAGCCGCGTCCGACACCTAATCTAGTCTTCGACGTCTTCTCACCAGCGCGGAGCTAAGTGCTGCCACTGGGCGTGGGAGGGAGCCCCAGGGCCTGAGGCCGGCACTCTTGAGACTCCGGGGCGTGTACAGCCCCAACTCATTATTACGTGAGAGTGTCACGGGCGGCGAGCTTCACAGGCGTTGGCCTTCTTCACAGGCTCCGGGCCTTTCTTATGGGAAGTATGCTTCACGGGTGTTGGCCCTCTTCACGGGCTCCGGGCCCTTTCCAGAGCGCGACAGCTTCACAGGCGTTCGCCTTCTTCACAGGCTCTGGGCCTTTCTCGAAAAAGATGAGCTTCACAGGCATTACGCCTTCTTCACGAACCGGGCCTTTTCCAAAAGAATGAGCTTCACAGGCATTCGCCTTCTTCACACGTGCACCGGCCTTTTCCAAAAGAATGAGCTTCACAGGCGTTCACCTTCTTCACAGGCGCTGGGCCTTTTCCAAAGGGAATGAGCTTCACAGGCATTCGCCTTCTTCACAGGCACTGGGCCTTTTCCGAAAAGAATGAGCTTCACAGGCATTCGCCTTCTTCACAGGCACTGGGCCTTTTCCAAAAAGAATGAGCTTCACAGGCATTCGCCTTCTTCACAGGCACTTGGCCTTTTTAGGGGTAAAACCTCCGGAGGTGCTGGATGTTCCACGCGTTCTGTATAGGTACTCCCTCTTGAGTCTCCAAGCGCACGGAGCCGGGCACAGAAACATGAACAACCTTGAACGGGCCCTCCCACATGGAAGAGAGCTTATGCAGTCCCTCCCTGGAGAGGACCCGTCGGAGCACGAGGTCCCCTACCTCGAGAGTTCTGGGGCGGATGTTGCGGCAGTGGTATCGCCGGAGTGCCTGCTGGTACCTTGCCGCCCGCAGCGCAGCTTCTCGTTGGTGCTCCTCCCCCAGCATGAGGGCCGTCCCCCGCATGGCGTCCTGCAGCGTTTCATCGAACGCCAGGACCTGCACGGATCGACGCTTGACCTCGTGAGGGAGGACCGCTTCGGCTCCGTAGACCAGGAAGAAGGGGGTCTCCCCAGTTGGCTTGGTTGCGGTTGTGCGGAAAGACCACAACACGGATGGAAGCTCGTCATACCAGCCTCTGCAGCAGGCCTTCAGTTTCTTCTTGAACGTCCTGGTCTTGAGGCCTCTCAGGACCTCTGCGTTGGCCCGTTCGGCCTGTCCGTTACTGCAGGGGTGCGCCACCGAAGCGTAGCATATCTCCGTCCCAAGGTTAGCGCAGTACGTTTTAAAAAGGTTACTGGTGAACTGGGAACCGTTGTCGGTGATGATGCGGTTCTGCACTCCGAACCGGCTCACGATGCCCTTGATGAACTTGACCGCATAACCAGCGGGGATGGTCCGGACGGCCTCGACTTCGCCCACTTGGTGAATTTGTCCACGGAGACGTGGAGGTAGCGATAGCCCCTGGCGCCGAGGAAAAGGGCCGGATGTCCAGCCCCCTGCATCGCGAATGGCCAAGTGAGGGGATGGTTTACGTGCCTCCTGGCTGGCTGGTGGATCTGCTTGGCATGGAATTGGCAAGCCTCGCAAGCCTTCACGAAGTTCAACAGCGTCATTGAGTGCGATGGGCCAATAGAAACCGCTGCGGGAACGCCTTTGCCGACGAGGGCTGTGGACGATGAATGGTTCCCACAATCTCCACCATGTATATTCGCGGCCAGTTCCTTCCCCTGTTCCCTGGTGATACAGCACAGGGATACGTCGTTCGGTCGTTTCCGGTAGAGCTCTCCATCCATGATGTTGTATGCCGTGGCTTGCCGCGCCACACGCTCTGCCTCCTCCTCCTTCTCTGGCAAAGTTCCATGCGTTAAGTAACTCTTGAGCTCCATGATCCAGCACCCCTCTTGAGGTTCCATCGTGAGGAGTAGGCGTGCTCCTGAGGCCGGGCCACAGGCTGGGGCTCCCGAGGCAGGTGGCTGAGGGAGCTCCTCCCGAGGTTGTGCTGTGCTCGATAACGGCGGCAGGGCTGAGGGCTTGAAGAGCCGTTCCTCAAAGACGCCCGGCTCCTGGGGTAATCTCCTGGAGGCTCGTTTGGCGATGTCGTCGGCCTCCTGATTGGTGCCATGGGCACGTCTTGCAGCTCCAACCCCTTAACTGTTTCTCCATCCTGCGGACCTCCGCAAGGTAGGCCTCCATGTGTTCATCTCTTGGCTCGTACACCTTGTTGGAGAAATTGACGAGGAGCTGTGAATCGCCCTTGATGGTAAGGCGCTTCACCCCCAGGGCAGCGACAGCCTTCAGACCCGCTATCAGCCCCTCGTATGCTGCTATATTGTTGCAGACCTTCTCGCCATGCTAGAAACAGAGCTGCACGGCATAGTAGAGCTTGTCCTGAGCGGGAGATATGAGCACTGCCCCAGCCACAGCGCCCTGTCTGGAGAACGCTCCGTCGAAGTACATGACCCAACCTTCTGGCGCTTCGCTTCCGAGGGAGAGGGATCGATCCTCGCCGGCCCTGAGGCCCGGTGCTTCTGTCTATTCGGCCACGAAATCTGCCAGCGCGGCCCCCTTGATGACTCTGGTTGTGCTAAACTCGAGCTGGAATGCTTGCAGCTCAATGTTCCACTCGGCAACCCTTCCGGCCGAGTTGGGGCTCCTGAGCACCCTCTCCACGGGGTATGCCGAGACAACCTTGATTGGATGACCCTGGAAGTAGTGCCGCAGCTTGCACGAAGCCACCAACAGCGCGAGGAGGAGCTTCTGCGGCATGGGGTACCGCGCCCTCGCATCCCGTAACACTGTGCTGACGAAGTACACCGGGTGCTCGACGAGGCTAGGGGCGTTGGTGCTGGCGGCGTCTTCCGGAAGCTGTGGTGCCTCCCGAGGTGGCGGCGCCTCCAGAGGCTGGGTGCCTGGATGGAGGGCCTCTCCCGCCCTTGGTGTGCTCTGCTGTAACGGCTGATCTTCTTCCACTGTAGTGCTGGCTTCTGTGAGTTCCTTCTGATTCGGCCCTGCCTTAGCTCGGGTGGCCGCCGTGGTCTTGGCCTGACGCTCCTCCCTAACTGCCACCAGGGCTGCGCTAGCGGAGTAGGGAGTGGCGGCGAGGTAGAGTACCAAGGGCTCTGAGGCGCTGGGCCACCATCACCGAGGGCTGGTCAGGTACCTCTTGAGGTCTTGGAACGCTTTATCGACCTCTTCAGTCCATTCGAAGGGCCCCTTTTTCTTCATCAGCTGGAAGAAAGGCAGCGCCCGCTCCCCCAATCGGGAGATGAAACGGCCCAGCGCCGTTACGTGCCCTGTGAGCTTCTGCATTTCCCTGAGGGTCTTTGGTGTGCTCATGTCTTCAACTGCCTTGACCTTTTCTGGGTTGGCGGCGATGCCTCGGTGGGACACGAGGAAACCCAGGAGCTTGCCCGAGGGAACTCCAAACACACACTTCCCCGGGTTGAGCCGCAGGCTCACTGCGTTGAGGCTCGCGAAGGTTTCTTCCAGGTCTTGTTTCAAGGTCTTGGCCTCGCGAGACTTCACCACGATGTCGTTGATGTAAGCCTCCACATTCTTCCCGAGCTGTGGGCCCAAGGTGATGTGCATGAGCCGCTGGAAGGTTGCCCCCGCATTGCGTAGCCCGAATGGCATGCATGTGTAGCAGTACACTCCACACGGGGTTAAGAAGGCCGTCTTTTCCACGTCTTCCACCGCCATCTTGACTTGGTGATACCCGGAAAAGGCATCCAAGAAGCATAACAGGTCACACTCGGCGGTGGAGTTGACGATTTGGTCGATGCGAGGGAGCGGGAACGGATCCTGCGGGCATGGTTGGTTGAGGTTGGTGAAGTCGACACACATGCGCTCCTTTCCTCCCTTCTTTGGCACCACCACGGGGTTGGCCAGCCAATCTGGGTATCGGACCTCGCGAATAACCCCTGCGGCTTCTAGCTTGCGGGTCTCTTGGACGATGAAGGCCTGCTTTTCGGTGGACTGTCTTCTCGCCTTCTGCTTCACAGGACGCACGTTGGGGCACACGTTGAGGTGGTGCTCGATTATGCCCCGTGGGATTCCCGCCAGCTGATCGGGCTCCCAGGCGATCACCTTCTTGTCCGCACGCAGGAACTTGACCAGGGCTTACTCTTGTTCGGGCTCGAGGTTGGCACCTATGGTGAAGGTGGCGTTTGTGGACCCGTCCTCGTCGACAGGTATCTGCTTGGTCTCCGCCTTGTCTTGAGTGAACAACTGCTTCTTCTTGGTCGACGCAGCCCCCTTGGGCTTGAGGGCTTCCGCATCGGCGGGCCAGCGCCCGCCGCCGTCTTGAGGGCGAGCCCGAAGGCCGCAGCCTGCACCTTCGATATCTCCAGTGCACGGTGAGGACGCCGCTGCTCCGGGCATCTTCATGAGGTTGTACCCGGGTGGGTTGCAGCCATGAATTTGGCCAATGCTGGATAGCCAAGGATGGCATTGTAGGGAGGCCGATGGGGGCGATGTCGAAGTCGACCAGTTCCGTCGCGGAAGTTGTCGAGGTGCCGAAGCTCACCGGAAGCCGATTTTGCCCCAAGGAGCTGGATGACCCTCCTCCACGCCTCAAAAGGCGGCTGGGCTGCAGCCGCTCCTGGGTATGCAGAGGAGGTTGAAGGCCTCGGCGAGAGTATGTTGAGGCGGCGCCCGCCGTCGATGAGGGTCTGGTGACGGCAACCTGGCATATGGTGGGTGTGCGAGCATGGGGAGCGACGCGAGCCGGCCGAGTTGGTGGGGTGGTCTCGAGAGTCGAAGGTCAGCCCGGCGGCGGCTCCGTTCGGCCGAGGGAGCCCCTGCCGCGTGGGCGGCGCCGACCAGCGGGACGTATGCCTTGACACGGCGGCTGGAAGGCGGCGCCTGCGAGCCGCCCAGGAGGGCCGCGACGACCGGAGGAACCGGCGCGACGGGACGGGTGACGAGGAAGCTGCGCGGCTCCTCCCCTGGGTTCGCCGAGGAGTGCAGGGACGATGCTTGCTGCCCGTCCCCCGCCGGGCCGGTGGTGGTGTTGACAGCGGGTGGTGAGGAACGACGAGGGCGCCTGCTGTCGGAAGCCGTCCGGGCGACATGGAAGGCGAGGGCGGTTCGGCGCTCGGCGCGGGCCCGACGGGCGTCAGACATGGTTGTGGTGGTCGGGGAAGAACGAGGCGACGAAAGGCAGATTCCGGCGCACCCCTACCTGGCACGCCAAATGTCGGATTTCGGGTTCCGGGAGACTGTTGAGGTTCGAACACTGGGGTGCGTCCGGAGATCCAACCCTCCACCATCTCACACCTCCCCGAATCGCTGGGACCTAAACTACTAAACGGGACAGCACAAGAGACACAAGATTTATACTGGTTCAGGCCACCATTGTGGTGTAATACCCTACTCCAGTGTGTGGTGTGGTGGATTGCCTCTTGGGCTGATGAGGAACAATACAAGGAAGAACAGCCTCGTGAGGGTCCGTTCTTGGCGGGTGCGATGAACTGCTAGGTGGTGTTCCGTCGCTCTAGCTACTGGTTTCTTGATGAGGATTCCGGATCCCTCGCCTTTGGGTGGCTACTCCTATTTATAGACGAAGGCCCTGGGCCTCTTCCCAAATATTGAGCGGGAAGGGCGCCAACAGTTGGCCATTTTGAAGGGGAACAGCGGGTACACTTATCCTGACTAAAGTTGGTCCTCGCCGCCAAAGGCTCGTAATGACGCTGCTTGGGCTCCACGATGACTCCTTCCAGCCGTTGGGCTGGTCTTGGTCTTGTTGCACGAAGCGGATGCCTTTGCTTGATGCTCTCGCTGCGCTTGCTCCCTTTGCACCAAAGAGGAAAGGAGGACATCAGCGGGCCGGGCGCCGACTGGCACCCTCGGTCGTCATGGCTTACGCCATGGGCACCTCGCGAGGTACCCCGCCTTGAACTCTCCGCCTCCTCATGAGCCAGCCTGACGAGGCCGTGGCTGAGGAAGCTCCTTGTCGTCCGCCCCGCGAGGCTTGGCCCCTCGCGAGGGTCTTGAGCTTGCGTTGATGAAGATGGGCCGCGCTGGGCCTCCTTCGAGCCACGCCGCAGGCCGCAGGCAGGCAAGTCTGGGGACCCCCGTTCCCAGAACGCCGACAGTATGTGTGTATATAGCTAGGTCTTTCATAGTTTTCCACACAAACCGATCAATCGATATATCCAGTGAGGTCTCACCCTCTTTCCCATGTCCACATCGATCAATCTATACCTCTCTATATAGGATTAACATATATAGCTAACACACCCACATTAATTATATATCCAACGTCCCCCTCTCATCATCCATGCCTTCTGCTTCATCTCTCAGACGCGTGCACAATGAGTGAAGACAGGCGATAAGGGCCCTGCCTCCCTCCCCCCTAACCTCACTATATATCGAGGCTAATATGAATGTGATCATTAGACAATTGCTGCTAAAAATGGTTTAAGTTCATGAATTGACCCTCCTCGTAAAGGATTATCAATGCTTGGCCCCCTGGCTCATTTATTTTTCATGGCTCCGCCACTGCGCGCAACAGCGCACGTGTTCGCCCCCTCTCTCTAAATGTTGATCTCGCACTTGTGCATTCCTTCATAGTCTCCCTCCACTCGGCCCCTCGCACCATCTTCTAGCCCCCCACCGGATTTTGCCACATGTACAATCTAGCGGACTCCATGGTTGAACTTAAGCATAATGCACAAACCTCAAAACAACAGTGTTTCTCTTTTGTTCTAGAATCTTCTGTATCATAACTGCCCAAACTTTTTTTCTAGTTGAATTGCCATTATTTGTTTTTACTTTATGCTTTACAACGCACAATTCCATGAATCAAAAAATAGAATAAGGGCTTCTTTGATTCAAAGGATTCTCAAAGGAATTTTGGAGGATTCTAATCATTAGGAATTTTTCCTATCTTGTTTGTTTGATTCGTAGGATTGTAAACCATAGGAATTTTTTCATATGATTCATTTGCACTAGATTTCATAGGAAACATCCGATCCACTCAAACCTCTTTGAAATAATTCTGCGTTTTTTCTTTGCACAATCAAACACTCGTGCAATCCTGTAGGATTCAAGACGACATTCCACTATAATCCCATATTTTTCCTATTCCCGCGTTCTTAGCTTTTTTATAAAAACTAATTGATTTTGAATGAGATGAACTATAAGAATTAAACGAAGGGCTACATCAGGCATATATGACTCAGAGCTTACATGCTATAGTGTGGTGTTTATTCATAATTTGGTTGCAAAATCTGATGCGTGCAATGCACGTGTACCTTACTAGTACTTGAGTATGTGCAAAACACGTAAATTAGAATACCAATGGCACGCTACATGTTGTCTCTCTTACAGTTCATGAAGCCATGTGGCACATGTGGAGGCGTTGTCGCGACCTCCTTGCGTGGATTGATCACGGTGGCGTGTTGCCGGTTCCGGAAGAATGTACTCGTCCTCCCCGAGCCATACTTGGCGGTACATGCACGGTTTAAGATGTGCACGCACACCGCGCACGCACTCATTCCCTCACACGCACACGCGGGTACACGGGCGAACGCAATTTTGTACCAAGATCCACCCCATGTGATAATTTGACGCGTATAAAGTCGTTCACTTCATTAATGGTCAATTAATACAGCGCATGCAAATTGAGTGGACGTGAGGGCGGAAGAAAGACATTATTACTCCACTGCGCGCATGCGAGTAGTTAAATCGTGGGTTGCTAGTAGTACTTCTATTGGTCTCCTTCGTATTTTGTGCCAATTTTTGACAGTAAAATAATATTTACGCATTTGAGCAATGTAGTACTTGAAATTTATGTTCCGCTAAACTCATCGGGAGCCGTTTCGGGCCTCGAAACCAAAACCATCAATTAATCTTTACCTTGTTCCCATCACATTCGAAAGCCTGCTCACACCTACTAGTACGCACCAAACCTGAACGTGTTCCCACTATGCAGGTATTAGTACTAGTGCTAGTACTTAGGTTATAAAAGGGGAACTACCTAACCGAAAATTACTCTACCTTTCCTCCTCATAAGTGCTTCTTCTTCGTCCGTCGTTGCCATGGCCGGTGAGCAGAGCTCTAGGTTGAGAACTACTCGTAACAAGGGAGCGGCGACCAAGGCTGTGGAAAAAAAGAGAAAGCTCGCCGCCACACAGAGACCTCGAAAGATCTCTCACGTGCAGGCGATGGATCCCAGGAGCGCCCTAGCCTCGGAGGTGAACATGCCGAGCCGGCGGAGCTGGAGTCGTTATCCCTCGACGGCATGCCTGATCAGATCAATAAGCAGAAGGAGTTCATCCAAGGCTTGATGGAGTTGCTGAAGGAGAGCCTCGATGACATGCCCGCTGAGCTCAATCAGCAGGGGGAGTTGACCGCCGGCTTGGTGATGCTGCTGAAGAAGAGCATTGCCTCGGAGAAGAAGGCGACCGGCGAAATCCTGCGACTTCGGGAGGACAATGCGAAGCTCTGCCACGATATTGACCTGTTTAAGGAGAAGAACGCCGGCTGGAAGAAGCTGCATGAGAATAGTAGTTCCTCAATGAAGATGCTGCAGTCGCTCGTCATGGAACAGAAGGAAGAGTTGGTGAAGCTCCGCATCGAGCACCCGGCTGCTGTCAAGGTACGTAATATGGCCGTGGAACAGATGATGAAGGCTCGCGTCGAGAAATGCCGCATCATGGACACAATGATGAAGATGGCGGAGGAGACGCGCAAGGAGATGGAGGTCGTGGAGGCGATGATGAAGCAGTTACGACTCCGCGACGAATTAGATCATTTTGGGTGATAATCTTCCTTCTTCTTTTGCTCCTGTGTTTCATCTTTTGCTTCGGGTGTTTCGCCGCACCTGTCACGTTCTGTAACACCCCAAAAATTTAACCAGGTTTTAGTTATTAAAATTTTGCCAGGAGTTTAAAATTTTTGCCTGCAAGAATATCTCTGTTGATTTCAAAACTTTTCCTTTAATATTAAGGAATTTATTCCAAGTGAATCCCTCCAAAACATATTGGACTTCTATGCCATCTCATTAAAACAATTTCCAAATCAGTAGGTTTATTTATTAAATTATTCCACCCTGAGCTATATTCATTAAAATGACTTGTTTTTAGTTTTGGAGCTCTTTTTGTACTACAACCATTTGATAAATTTAACTAAAAATCCAACCAAAATTTGGAGATGTCATGTGATGTCTCTAAATCACTTTTGTGCAATAATATATTTCATTCATTGCATATTTTGAGAGCTACACATGTTTTTTCTTCTCTCTCGTCCAAAGGCAATTTTTCACTGCAACCCTTTTAAATATTTGTTTCTAGCTTCCACCAAAATTATGGGATGTCAAGAGCAGCATATGATTCCATTATATGCAATAATCCAAGGATGTTCTTTGAAAAGTTTGAGTGAATCAACCTAATCTTCATTACGGTCCATCAAGATGGTTTGTACAAGATCCCTATTATTGCTTGCTCTTTGGCCCTTGATTCCTTCTCCTACTTGTAGTCCTCCATGCTAAACCCCTAAGTCCAAGAGCATGCAAGCATTGGCATATTTTGGTTCATGAAATAATGCCACTCACATCCTGTCCAGAATTGAAGTTACGCAAACCTTGCACTAGCAAGTTTGTGCTTTTCACCAACTAACCTCACCACCCTCTTGTGCACCCACAGAGACCCCACTCTGGAAGTTTTGGTCACTCCAAGAAATGCCTAAGTGCATCTGGCATTTTGTCGAGCACCCTGTGGGCATAGACAGTTTTGGCATGATTGTAAGTTTGTGTTGTGAACTTTCCCATCTGTCCAAACCAAGTTGTCTAGTAGCCTCCTAATGGTCTCTAACCCAGACCTGTGGATTTGCATTTGATCTCTAGCCGTTTTGGCCATCCTAGCATTTCGTCGAGCAGATGCTGTGCACGCCCGGAGCGCGAGCAGAGCATCGCTTTGCACGCGTTCGCTACCGAGCAAGCGCTACCGGATAAACCTCCCCGAGCTCACCCTGATCCTTTCCCCATTGTCGCGTCGTGCCAAGAGCCCCGACCGCCCCTGGCTTGCTACAGTGGCGCCGCAGCAAGCTCCTTGGCGGCACGCTTGCGGCCGCATCCATGGACGGCGCCGCCCAAACCTCCTCCGCTCGCCAGCTGCCCCCTTAAGCATCTCCAACTCAGCCGCAGCTTCGTCCTCTAGCGCGCGTCGCCGCCACGTCGCCATTGCTACAGAATGACGGTTCGCCGCCATCCTTATCGCCGGCCGCCTCGGAACCGACCTCCACCGCGTATATAAGGGCCCCGGAGACCAATCGTGTTCTCAGGCAACCTCTTCTGATCCTCCTAGAGCTACCCTGGCCAACATTCGAGGAGGGGAAGGCCTTCTTCCCCAAGTCAGGCCAGTTCGGTCGCCGCCTCGCTCCGACCGATTCCGTTGCCACCAGCGCCCCTCCCTCTCCATTCTCTCCACCAAGAACTCCCCCTCCCTCTCGCGAGTGCAACGCCTCGACCAATTTTGGTCGGAAACCACCGTAGCCCCAAACCCACTATCCACCCGAACGCCGGCTCCGCCGCGAAGCTCGTCGCCGGCAACTCCGTCCACGTTGGCAACCATGGCGGGTACCCATAGACTCGTCTCGACCCCCTGAGTACACCCATACCATCAAATCACCAAGAGACGCCCCCGTTCGCCGGCAAAACCTCACCGGAGCTCCGCCTCCGTTCGGTCAGAGGGGAACGGCGCGCGCGTGGCTGGTCAAACCTGACCGATGGGCGGCGGGCCCACCGTCAATACCCAGCCTTTGTCAGCGTAGGAGTAAGTGGAAGCGCCTTTTCCGAATACGCTTTCGGCGTGTATGCTTTTATTTGAAACGTTTTCTTTTACATTTTATTTCAAAAACAGATTTTGACCAAACTTTGACTCATGTATCTTTTTAAAATACAACTCCAATTAAATTGATTCTTTTTCCTACCTATCTCAAATATTGTCTAGTTTATTTTAAGATTTATTTGAAAAATTTCAGAACAACTTTTTGTGCTGTTTTTATTTTTGTGTTAATTCATTTATATTTCTAAAATAGGATTTTTGAAGAGAGGAGAAGTATTTCAAGAGTTTGAAATGCACCCTGCCTTCCCATGACACAAGGCAAGCATTACGAACCCGGCATAAATATTTTTGTGTGTTTGATGACACGTTTGTAACATCACCTCACTTTGGAGAAACTTGTTATTTCATGTGAGATGATCATGTGCATGGATGCATATTTGTGATTTCCATGCTGTTGGGAATGATCACACTCGTGATAATAATCATCCTCATGTGCCTTGCTTGCATGCCGGAAGGAATCCCAGAAACCCTCTGCCTTTGGTAGGCATGAGGTTGTCGCCGGTCCCCGTTGGGACGGTCATGTCCGGTATGGCATAGTGAGGTATGGTGAGCGGTGATCGTGTTGGTTGAGATATATTTGTTATACATGTCATGCAGGGAAATACTTAAACCTCCCGAGTCGACCGTAGATCGAGTCTTGTTCTAGTAACCCCCATACTTGGTTCGTACTACCACTCGTCTCTACAACAAGTAGAGTACGGTTCAGTAAGTTGTCAACCCCTTTCCAGCACACACCGCATGTAGAGGCTGTGGTGGAAGATACCGTTGTAGCTGGTAGGCGCACCACCCGTCCGGGGCATGGGTGTTTCCGGTTGAGGACCGAGGGGAGGCCACCCCTTAGAGCGCGCAATATAAATTTGATCCCATGCTACGCGAGATTGTAGCCTCCCCACTTAGAGTTTGCTTGACAGGTGTCGTGAGTGATTCCAGACATTGTGATTTAAGCTGGTGTGTGCAAGTTAGGTGTGTTTTCAACAAAAAGACCGTAGACGGAATTAGTCCCGATGGACTAAAGGAATCCGTTACTCGTGGGTAAAGAGTACACCCTCTGCAGAGATTAAACCTATTCGAATAGCCGTGTCCATGGTTAAGGATTTCAGTCTGGGATGGGTCAAGTGTCGGTCTTAGTGTCGGTCTTCGGAGGTGAAACTGTTAAGTCAGAACAGATATTATTACTTGTGACTTGTGATAATTATGATTATTATTGTTGTTGACTAACCCATGAATATTATTGTTATCATCGAGTATCTCTGGGATGGTTCTACCTCCGGGATATTCACTGTGGCATTTCTTTTAAAGCCCTTTATGTGGTGTCGCTCAGACGCCCGACTGTGGCATTTCTTTTAAAAGCCCTTTATGTGGTGTTGCTCAGACGCCCGACTATGGCATTTCTTTTAAAGCCCTTTATGTGGTGTCGCCAGACGCCTTGACCGTGGCATTTCTTTTAAAGCCCTTTATGTGGTGTCGCCAGACGCCTGACCGTGGCATTTCTTTTAAAGCCCTTTATGTGGTGTCGCCAGACGCCGACTATGGCATTTCTTTTAAAGCCCTTTATGTGGTGTCGCCAGACGCCTTGACCGTGGCATTTCTTTTAAAGCCCTTTATGTGGTGTCGCTCAGACGCCCGACTATGGCATTTCTTTTAAAGCCCTTTATGTGGTGTCGCTCAGACGCCCGACTGTGGCATTTCTTTTAAATCCCTTTATGTGGTGTTGCTCAGACGCCCGACTATGGCATTTCTTTTAAAGCCCTTTATGTGGTGTCGCTCAGACGCCCGACTATGGCATTTCTTTTAAAGCCCTTTATGTGGTGTCGCTCAGACGCCCGACTGTGGCATGCTTGTTATTTATTTCATTATACCCTTTTTATACTTCTTTGATATTGCATATTCATATATAACATGCTTACACGCATCAGAGTTATATTTATATTGTTGTGACTGACGTCATGAGTATAAAATATTTTTAGCACATCAGTACAATATTATCCCTGTGTTCATAATGTTTGCGAGTACATTCAAAGTACTCACCGGCTTGTCCTCGCTATTGTCTTGGCCAGATTTCTTGCGCTGAAAGGAGCGACCGTGTTGGCAGCCGGAACCTAAGCAACGGTGATAGCAGTCTCGCGAAGATAGGAGTTAACTGGTCATTTGTTCCGTGGGAAATGGAGTCCCATAGACACCGATGATTTTCAACCCGCTTCGCCATCAACCACTAGAAACCATTTGTTGTACTCACAGACCAGAATGGTCTTGTACTACATATTTTATATTTGCTTGGAATTTACGTATCAAGTTGGTGCCTCATCGCCACTTGATTATCACAGGGCTGATGAGCACAAGGGCCATTTTCTGGGAATTAGTACCCGGAGAATCGGTCGCCACACGTTCTCTGCAAGGCATGAATAGAACAATGGATTTTTTAGGTAATGAATAGAACAATGCTAACGAGGAGATGACTAGCAAATTAGATCATTTTTATCGCCATATAGCACTGGGTTGCCGTGTTTCGTGCTCCTCTGTCGCGGTACTACTCCAGTGGAAAACTTGAGTATACCGCACGGTTCTTTGCTCACCCTCGATCAGGTCGTCGGCGCATTTATACGAGTAGTCAAATCACAAGGCCCCGCCTTCCAGCAGTAACGAGCCGTCAAATCACAAAGGCCCTCGCTTCTCGTGAAACCGACCAAGCTAGACTGCCCCGCCCTCTAGCCTTTTAAAAAATGTATACTTTTGTACACCGGTAGTATCGATGGATTGCGCCATGGAGCAAAACTTGAAATTAAGAAAAGGTGGTACATATAGAGAGCACTCATCACCAAATTATGCATATAGTACTATTAAAAAGGCTAGTCACAATAATGGTGTCCAGCACAACCCACCCCTCAAATAAAACTAAGAGGGTGCTTGGATACGTTTTAGTCCCATGACTAAAAGTAGTGGGACTAAAACATGCTAGCCTCACCCATGTTTGGATCCAAATACTAAAAAGGCTAAAATCAAGTTAATGAGCATCTATTATCCTCCAAACCCTCCAATCTAGAACTCGCCTGTGTTAAAGGAGAGGAGTTAAATGAGTAGAGAGAGGACTAATCCACATTTTCGTAGGTGTACCCCTGACTAAAAATTTTTAGTCTCAAGACTAGTTTTAGCCCCTCTTTAGTCAGGGCTGATTGGAACTTTAGCCTTTTAAAGAGACTATTTTTTAGTCAGACTAAAATAAGTCCCTTGGATCCAAGCACCCTCTAAGCATCCTGGAATTCTTTGGCAAAACTAAGCACCCTGAAATTCTTTGACAACTAAACTGCTGGCTATATGATATTGGCCATATATATTGTACGTATATAATGTGAAGAAAGCAGTGGTAGTACTATACCAACTAAAAGATGAAATGTAAGAAATACTAGTATGTACGTACTGAAGAGTTAAAGTAACGAGAAGAAACATAACATAGTTCTGCTGGGGGCTCAGCACAACACACCCCTGAAATTAAATTAAGCACAGCTGAAATTATACTTTGCAACTATTCCGGTAGACACTGCATTAGAACCACCATGAGCAACGACACTGCCACCTTACACGGAGTCCTTGTCCACGCCCTCGACTTCGTCCTTGTCCCTCTTCCTCTTGGCCGATACTTCTTTGCTTGAACCGCACACTTGGTTGTTGATCTTCATCCAACCCTTGTAGATATTGAAGCAAAGGTAGCCATCCATTGCAGCGTAGTGGATGTGGTCTATATCTAGTACATTCCTCTGCCATGCATAACGATGAAACGTGTAATGAGGTTTCTCCAGTTTACCGTATGAAGGATGAACCATGGCTCCTGCCGAGTCGGCGTGAAGGCTGACGAGAGGACACCAGCCGATTCTTCTGGAGGTCGAAGGTGTTGCCTACGACGAGGCCTATACGACGCAGGACTTCTTTGTCGTTACCAAAGTCTACAATAACGAATTTGACTAGGTTGCTCTCGAGGAAGTTCTAAAAATCCTGGCACTCAACGTCGGCATGGGATATGTGGTAGACCAAGCAAACGTTATGTACGCAAACCTGGATCACGGCGGGCTTCTTCCTCTCTTCGTCCTTTAGATCCTTCTCTCGTCCGAGTGAACCGCCGTAGTATTGAAGGACGTGCGGGGACGAGTAGGAGCGAACTGCCAGCATGCGAACGGCAGGGTAGTGGCTTTCCATTCTCCCATGATACGGGCTTCCGACGGCCCTTGGATCTGAGATCGAATGTTGCATGGCGTGATTCTAGACCTATGGGTGAATATCCTATCCTGGAGGGTTATTCTGCAAATTTTCAGTAACTTAGCATGCGACCGTTTGATCTCAGATCCAAGGGTTGTCAGCAGCCCGTATCGTGGTCGAGCCTACCATGACCGCTGCGTCGCTTGTGCGGTCACGCCCTTGGATATTTAACATGGTGCGTTAGGCTATCTGATGTTGGCATGTCATACATAGTCATCACTTAGTCACTGATACTACAACAAGGTTTTGGCTATAAGGTTGGCTATAAGTGTATTTACTTTTTTTTACTTCTCTCTATCTCTTTCTTCGTACTCCCTCCGTCTCATAATATAAGAACGTTTTTGACACTCGTGTAGTGCCAAAACGTTCTTATATTATGGGACACAGAGTACTAGTATTTATTGCATTTGCCAAGGAGTGACCACTTCCAATGAAATGGTGTTGCTAAGTTTGCTTCATTTAATTAGCTATAGACTCAAAATTGTCTTTTCACCTAGGTACACGCGCTTAGCACCGTTCCTTCCTTGGGTCACGAAACTAGTCTCTCTCTTCTTGATTAACTTGCCACATCAGAATTTATGCCTATGTGGCAAGCTTAAGCACCTGTAGGAGCAAGTAAAAGTAAGTACAATAGTGCGCTTTACATGGCATTTTTGCATATGTGGAGGAAAGAGAGGCAAGGAAAAGTGGAGAAGTGGGCTCTCATGCAAGAGCCAGCCTCTACTACATGGTGGAGAATTGGGAGAGGCACCTGTATGAAGGTGGTCAGGAATCTGGGAGACTCACACCGGTCGTAGCGCCGCAGTTAAAATGATAATGGCAAGTCAAATCACGGGGCCCCACCTGTCCAGAATAACTTCATTTGTCAAATCACACTGCCCTACGTTTGCAGCAGCCTACTCCCTCGTCTTCTCGCGTCTCTATCAAACCGACTAGGCAGAACTGCCCCGCCGCCTACCGCGCAGGAAAAGCCCCGCCCTCGACTTTTAAATAGTATATAGTATACTTATTTTGTATCCATGGATTGCGCCCGCGCCATGGAGCAAAGCGTCTAGAGAACGGAGGAGAGACGATGGTCTTACAAAAGAGAAGAGGGAGAGGCGAGACAGTGGTTTTGGAATGGAGATGATGTAGAGGAGAGGAGGTGGTTTTGCAATGGAGAAGATCAGAAGAGGGAGAGGCGAGACGGCGGTTTTGGAATGGAGATGATGGAGAGGAGAGGATGTGGTTTTGCAATGGAGAAGAGGGAGAGGAGCATGCAGCAGCGATTTAGGATTGGACGAGAGGGTCGGCTACACAGGATCGGATCAAAATCAAAATCAATTTACCCTTCAATTAATAAAGCGACCCACATTAACTAGTCTCCCTTTTATTACGGGTCATAATTGACCATGATTTTCGCACATAAAATATATGTTATACGTTGCAAAAATAATATAATTTGAGAGTACATTCAGATCTGAACCAAACGATACAATTTTTGGTGACATGCATTCACATTTTGCTTGTCAAATACAGACGTGGTCAAACTTTGACCCAAAATACATAAAACAAAAAAATACTTCCAAGACCAGCGCCGCTCTTCCGCTCTTCTCCTCTTAAACCACCGCCACTCCTCTCCTGTTCCAATCTAAATGCAACGCCGCTCCTCTCCTCTTCCATTTCAAAACCACCGCCCCTCCTCTCCTGTTCTAGTCCAAAACGAGAGTTGCTCCTCTCCCATTCTAATCCAAAACCAGCGCTGCTCCTCTCCTCTTCCATTGAAAAACCACCGCCGGCGAGTGAAGTTGCTGTGGAGAAGTATATCGATGGAGGAGTACAACCGATACGTGAGGATCGCAGACGGCGACCCTGTGAAGCTAGCTAGGATTTTGGAGATACAGTCTTGGTTTGACAACAAGGACCAACTAGCAGCGACGGCGACATCCATGGCCAAATATCTGCAACAGAGCAAAAAGGCGGCGATACTCCCGGAGGGAGTCGCACCGAAGTACATAGAGCTGCTCCCCTGGGCCACGGAGCAAACAGATTCACCGAATTCAATCGTGAGGGAGCGGTGGTGGGAGTATCGATCCCAGATGGAGCATCCACCAGAGATTGAAGGATCGAGCATCTACAGGGTGCCGTTTGTGAGGGTGTCCTGCCAGAGCGAGCCGGTGGAGTCTTCGCCGACCGAACCAAACTGCAAGAGGAGAAAAGCAGTTGGCCCGATGATGCTTCGCCGCCATCGTCTCCCTTGCCGTTCACATCATCTCACGGGGCGGCTGTCTGCCGCTGAGGAATAGGAGGGGCTGCCCCCCCCCCCAGCCCAATAGTCATGCAGGTTGTGAATTGTCAGGAGGAGCTTAGGGTTGTCAGTATTTGCAGGTTGTGAATTGTGTTTTGTGTTGTGTATTTTGAGAGTACTTTCAGATATGAATGTCTTTTGAATTTCAGATTTGCAGTATTGAGAATATGAAGTATTTTATGAATTCTAGAGATCTATTTTTAGCACTTAAAAAATGTAGTTTCATAGGAGTATAAAAGTGCAGACAATGTGATTCTCAGAGAAGAAACTGCAAGTTCAGTTTCAGATAAGAAACTGCAACTTTCGTGAGGCGTAGCATTTATATTAACACGGCCTTTTCAAACAGGGTTAACATCATGTTGGAAGTTTTATTCATGGTCGAAAATGGAACTACCAGCCAGTTAACATCATGCTGATCAACATTCATGCATAGCACATCTTCATATGATGCTCAGTGAAAATGCCCACACAATGTCGAGTGTGCGAAACACAGAGAAAACGAGGGACGAAGTTTTGGCAAGTGTTGGACGTGGTTTTGGGCTGCCCCGTCTAGGCTTTCGTTTTTAACATGCGCAGCCCACGACCTCGGATGGGAGGTCCATAGGCCTGTTTGTATTTTCTTAGGTCTGGCATGTATCGACCGGCCTATGGACCTCCCATCCAAGGTTTTGTTTTTGGCAGCCCAATGTATGTATTTTTTTTGAAGAAAATGCAGAGGTCTGTTCTATTTTTGTATATAAGAATAGGAACGCCAGGTCCAACTTATGTTTCCCTTCTAACTATATTATATATATTTAAATTATGTTATATGTTGACTGTTTAGTTCACATACTCCCTCCTTTTCGGTTTATAGGGCTTATCTGAAAATTTTAGTTTTTCCATTTTATAAGGCTCAATTTGGTTGTTTTCCATCACATGTTCAGATTCCAAGGTGCATTAAATCATTGCATGCAAGTATTATGAGAAAATTGACCAATGCATGCATGCATTGCAATTTATGCATTGATAAACTTAATTTTTTGAGGAAAACAAGTGCATTAATTAGGTGCTTTTGCAAACTACAAAAAGTATTCCACCATTCATCATCTACCTTGGTTGCCTCCTGACTCCGGGCGCGCCTGCCCCCCTCAGCAAGTCCGCTCGCGTGCCCCATGGAGTCGCCGGCCATATCCACGGGGGAATGGCTGGAAGACAGGCAGATGTACAAGATGCATCTCCCACATGTCTACAAAGCCTTCCCGCGGATGCTCCAGCCGCTCGACTCCGTCGCGCCCGGTGTCTGAGGAGACTTCGAGGAGGAGATGGAGGGAGTGGGCGATCGGATCCGCGACGACGCCTCTCTTGGACCCAAAGGCACGCCTTGAATGGAGGGAAGCAAAGGAGGAAGCTGCAAGGGAGGAAGCCGAGGAGGGACCGAATCCGTTCTCTCACTCGCGCAGGTATGCTCGGATGTGCAAGGATCATGTTGATTGGGAGCTGCTGAATCTAGCCCTGCGGATCTACTTTGAAGGAGATTTCTTAGAGAAGCACAGGATGCCCCACCCCAGTGAGCCACCGATTGCATTCGTTCGATGGGCGAAAGGAGAAGTGAATTCAGGAGATCCACGCCGTGCTGCGAGATGGGAATGCTTGATCGACTCAACACCAAAGATGCCACGGAGCTGGAGCAGGTGGATCCCCTACCTTACCTCTTCCCCAAACCTGCAGAAGATTGAAATTAGGCTTGCAATCTGCTTCAATTGAGCTATCTGGTGGTTATTTACGCTACGAGAGACAACATCTGGTGGAGGATGAGAAGGAACCAGAACTCCGATGAATTTCCCCTATCACAATGGGGGAGCGCCGGTTCGGCAGCGGTACGGCCCACCTCCGCCCCAAATGGGGGCACAATCTGGCAGGCTCTTGTAATTGCCCAAGATCAATCTCAAGCGGTTCGACTCTCAAATCGTTGGGAAATCTCAAGGCAAGAATCAGCAAAAGAAGAGATAGGACATCTAGAAAACTGCTCGCCTCGCTTGGGCCTTATGGCATACTCTGAGGTGATCTGCTACAACTGTGGGGAACCAGGGCATCACTTGGATAAATGTGTCAAGCCCAAGAGTTGTTTTATCTGCAAAATGGTTACCCATAAAGTTGAGAATCGCCCGGTCAGAAGGAAAACCCACAGTTACGCTAGATATGTTGGAAGTGCTGCTCGAGGATTATGTCCACCATTGATGTAATTTTACGTGACACAGAATTAGATAGTTTCTTTCCCCTTTCTAGTTGTAGAGCTCTACCCAGATGTGGTAGTGACCACACTCCTTTGTTATGGGACTCTGGTCTTAACCAAACTCCAAAGAGCAATAGTTTTAAATTTGAAAAGTGGTGGTTGCTTAGAGAAGATTTTACTGACCTAGTCAGGAAAATGCTGAATGAGCTCTTGGGAGCATGCCCCTAGAAAATTGGCGAGATCAAAATCAGGAGATTTAGAAGAACTACCAAAGGGTGGAACTCCAATGAGGGAGCTAATCTTAGAAGATACAAAAGGCTTCTGCTCCTTGAGTTTGATTCTCTAGATATTAAGGCAGAAACCACTGGCCTCTCTGAGGCTGAGACTATTAGATTAAACTTTGTCCATGGATAGCTCAAGAAAATTTGGCTTCAAGAAGAAATCAAAGCCAAACAAAGGTCTAGAGATAGGAACCTTAAGGAGGTTGATAGAAATCGCTTACTTCCATGCAAGAGCTAACTTGAGGAGGAGGAAAACCCTCATTCACTCCCTTGATGGCCCTAATGGCCTCAATTCTTGAGGTAGATGAGATGCTGAAAGTGGCTAGTGACTTCTACAAAGACTTGTTTAAGAAAGAAAACCCTTCTGGATTCTCTCTACAAAACAATTTTTTCTCTGCTTCTGAAAAAGTCTCTCCTGCTGAAAATGAGCTGCTAGAAGCCCCTTTTTTCAGAGACAGAGGTGAAGGAAGCCATTTTAGCTCTTATCGTGATGGGGCTCCTGGTCCTGATGGGATTCCCTTCTTGTTTTACCAGCATTTTTGGGACTTGGTGAAAAATGGTCTCTTAGATCTTTTCCAAGCCTTTCATAGAGGAGAGTTGGCTCCAGCAACTTACTCATGGGGGGTCTGTTGTGGTCAAGTTAAATAACTATGAAAGTGAGTTTTTCCTTGCTGGTAAAGGCCTTAGGCAAAGTGACTCCATCTCCCCGCTTTTGTTTAATTTAGTAGTGGACGTTCTTACTAAAATGCTGAGCAAAGCTGCTGATCATAGTCTGATTGCGGGGCTCTGTCACGAGTGCCTTACGGTGGCATCATCTGCCTTCAATATGCAGATGATACCATCCTTTTCTTAGACAATGACTCCACACTTGCTAGCAATCTGAAAACTGTTCTAATTTGTTTTGAACAAGTCTCAGGCATGAGAATCAACTACTCTAAAAGTGAACGCATCCCTATCAACATGGATGATCAGGAGTTAGCTGACTTCCTCTCTATTCTTTGTAATAAAGGTAACTTCCCCATTAATTACCTAGGTATCCATCTCTACTATGATAAACTGAGGAGAGAAGATATCCAACCCCTTCTGGATAAAATCATTAAAAGAATTGCTGGGTGGAGGGGCAAACTTCTCTCTTACACAGGTAGATTGATCCTCATACAAGCTTGTTTGGCTAGCATTCCAGTGTATCTCCTCTCCTTCTTCAAGTTCCCTAAATGGGCAGTGAACCTCATCAATTCTCAGATGTCTCATTGCTTGTGGAATGATTTTGAGGGAAATAGGAAGCTACACCTTGCTAATTGGGCCCTAGTCTCTATGAAAAAAGATTTTGGAGGCCTAGGCATAACTAACCTCCAAGAAATTAACATCTGTCTTCTAGGCTCTTGGATTAAAAGATTCTATGAGGAAGACCTGAAACCCTGGAAGCTTCTTATTTCCCATAAATACCTAGGAAATAAACCTAATATTTTTGTCCCTTCCTCCAACCCTAAGACCTCTAGATTCTGGAAAGGATTAAAATCTATTATGCATCCTGTGAAATTTGGCTACAGATGGAACATAGGGGATGGGAGCAGAACCAGGTTCTGGGAAGATACTTGGTTTGGCACATCCCCCCTAGCAGTCCAATTTTGGCCTATTTACTCTGTCTGCAATGAGCTTAACAAAAGTGTCCATGAAGTTTGGGACGGTCAATGCCTAAAACTCTCTTTTAGAAGGAACTTTAATGATAGTCTCATGGAACAATGGTTCCAGTTGGAGGAAATTGCCAAAAGCATTACCTTTACTGCCAAGCCGGATGCCCTGATTTAGCAATTTGGACAATAAGGGAAGTATTCCTCCAGCTCCCTCTATCATGTTATCAACTTTAGAGGGTTCAACCCGTGTTTATCCCTGCTGTCACGGAAATTGAGAGTTCCCCTAAAATTCATGTATTTCTGGCTTCTCTCCAAAAACAAATTGATGACTAGGGATAACCTTAGGAAGAGACACATCATCAAACCCCTTGATTGTGTTTACTGCTTGGAACAAGATTCTTGTTCTCACCTATTTTTTGAATGTATAGTTGCTAAACATCTCTAGGCCCACATTGAGGAATATTTCTCTAGTCAGATTGGCTCATCCTTTGAATCTGTTGCCAGATTCTGGATTGCTACCAAAAAGTGCTCAGTTTTAAACACTGTTAGCTCAGCTGTCCTTTGGTGCCTCTGGAAATATAGAAATGCTATGATATTCAGTAACACCTCCTGGATTTCCATTCCGCGGGTCTTGAGGTTGATCAGGAACATGGTGATGAACTGGCGATTCTCTCCTCCGGATCGGACAAGGACAAGTTGATGAGCTTCGTGCAAACCCTAACAAGATCCCTCCAGAAACCGTTGGCGATCACTTGTGGCTGAACAAGGCTCTACCTGCTCTGGGGATGCACCCGTGGGCTCGTCTCAAGATCTCTGATGAAGATGATGGGCACCTGGCGCCGAAAGAGGACATCCACCATGCTACGCCTTCCGGCCGGTGTCTCCGCTTGCTTACCTTGGTCGCCGCAGTCGACACGGCCCCTCGGCTGAAGACCATGAAGGCTTCACTGGACCCTCCTTGTGTCATTTGAGTGCTCTATCCGCTCTGCCTTTGGCAACGCCCGGGTGATTTGTGTTATTCAGAGAACTTGTTCATCCACCCCCCCTAGTTTGTAGCTTTTCTACCTTTGCTTTCGAACTGCTCTTTGAGCTGCTGTATCAGAATATATTGTGGTTTCGTTCTCAGCAATGGAACCGGGGAGATGCTCCCTGTTTTTCTAAAAAAAATATTTTCTATGTTATTATATATTATTTTTATTGTCATCATATATTTAACAGATACTTACATATGTAAGAAAACAATATCCCACATCTTATTAACTTATAAAAATAATTTCTTAACAAATAAAATAGTGGATTGTTTTGGCACGAAAATCTTAGTGATTGTGTACAAAAGCTTGGTAACTTTAAGGACGAATGTAATAATATCACTTATTATTTAAATATATTTATAACAAAATTCTCAGTCCCTTTTTATTTTTTGATAACATTGCTGGCCCAACCCAACATTATAATTAGAATCAGCCCAAAGAAAAATCGTGTATTTCGAGAAAGTGCAAATGGCCTGTAATTTTTAGAAAATAAAATAAACGGGCCGCATGGACGCTACATTATTTGTTCACCCAGCCCAGCTAATGGTTGTAATTCAAAAAAGATCAAATTGATTTGTAAATTCTACCGTGCAAAAAAAAAAAAGTAAATTATGAAGAAAAAATGGGTTGAATACGTGCCACATTTTTTGAGGTCGGAATGTGGGCCAATAGGTCAAGCCAACGCAAGTCATTGTCAATTTAGTCAACAAATGATTACGACATGTTAGCCGTTGGATTTACATCCAACGACCGCATCCTTCTTCTATCTCTCGTCTTCTTCCTCCAGGTACCGCCGACCACCTCCCGCCTCCTGCTGCTAGCAGCTCTGCTTAGCACGCTTCGCTATGAAGTGCTACTCCACCGTTGGCTAGGCCATCCCTCCACCCCTCCACACCTCCTATTCTTCTCCATCGATTGCCGAACCACACCGCACTAGAACCAGTTAACCCTCGTACACCTCTCCGTCTGCGACTCTACTCCCGCGTCTTCCCATCTCCGGCTCATTGCTGTCCGGGGCCTCATCGTCGTCCACCACCTTGGATGCGCTCGGCGCGGCATGGTCAACGAACGACACCATTGGAAGTAGACTGTGCATGGAGAGGCTAACAGCTGGGTCCACGGCCGCACACAAGGAAATGCCTCCTTATTACGCGCTAAATAAGGATTCCTCCACCTGACAGCTGGGTCCACGGCCGCACGCAAGGAAGTGCCTCCTTATTACGCACAAAAAAAATGAATATTCCCCCTGCCAGCTGGAACCCAGCATAGTGGGAGGCTGACTTGTGGGCCTACCAAGTTGACGAGGACGGAGGGCTTTGTCAACTTAGTCAATATGAACGATTCTAGCTCCTGTTACCGTACGATGTTCATCCAAAGGCCGGAGTGCTTCTTCAACCTCTGGTCTTCTTGCTCCAGCCTCCCAAACCAGCGCCGATCGTGCCGCGTGCTCCTGCCTCCCGTGGCCGGCTGTGATGCCGCGGAGGCCTCACCGCCCCCTACTACTCCCACTGCTGGCCAGGCCATCCCTCTACTCACCCACACCCCCTGTTATTCTGCGGCGACAGCAGCCTCACACCGCAGCCAAACCAGTGAACCCTCGTACTCCTCTTCGCGTGGGCATCCACTGTTGCGTCTTCCGCGGCTCCTAGACATCCCCTTCCTAGTCCTTGTCGTCGTCCACCGCCCTGGTGCCCTCGGCGCGGCGTGGTCAACATGTTCAACGACCGACTTCCATCGAAAGAGTACTGTACATGGAGAGGCTGACAGCTGGGTCCAGGCGGCCGCAAGGAAGTGCCTCCTTGTTACGCGCAAAATAATTGTTCCTCCACCTGACAGCAGGGACCCACCGGACGGGCCACCTTATTTCGCGAAAAAAATGTTTCCCCACATTGGGACCCACCGGACGGGCCAGCGTATTTCGTGAAAAAATGTTCCCCCCGCTGTCAGCTCGGACCCACCAGAAGTGCCTCCTTATTATGCACAAAATAATGAATACTCCCCCTGCTAGCTGGGACCCACCATGGTGGGAGGCTGACTTGTGGGCCTACTAAGTTGACTGGGACGGGGGCCTTTGTCAACTTTAGTCAATATGAACGATTCTAGCTCGAGTGACCGTACGATGTCCATCCAACGGCCGTAGTGCTTCTTCAACCTCTGGTCTTCTTGCTCCAGCCGCCCAAAGCAGCGCCGGTCGTGTCGCATGCTCCTGCCTCCCGTGGCCGGCTGTGCTGCCGCGGAGGCCTCACCGCCCCCTACTATTCCCACCGGCCAGCCCCTGCGGCGGCAGCAACCTCACACAGCCAACGGTGAACCCTCGTATTCTCCTCTCCAGCGGGCTTCCACCGCTGCGTCTTCCCCGGCTCCCGTCGTCCCCTTCCTAGGCCTCGCCGTCGTCCACCGCCTGGTGCTCTCGGCCAAGCGTGGTCAATATGGTCAAGGAACGACTTCCATCGGATGTGGATCAGACGTGGAGAGGCTGACAGTGGGTCCACGGCCGCAGCAAGGAAGTGCCTCCTTATTACGCGGAAAATAATGATTCCTCCACCTGACAGCTGGGACCCACCGGACAAGCCACTGTATTTCGCGAAAAAATGTTTCCCCCTGACTTCTGGGACCCACCAGCTACATCTTCGCACGCAAGGAAGTGCCTGACAGTCGGGACCCACCTGGTCGAAGCGTACGTAGCGTTGTCTTTCGGGTCGCGAACGTGTATGTACATATATACTGGTCGATGTACAGGCGCGCACGTGTCATAGTAGAGGCGCGCACGTAGCATGTACACATACGTACAATGGCCAGGGTGCAAGAAAGAAAATACAGCCACGTATGTGTACATACGGGCGGGGTCTGGAATGCCTACTCGCGCATACGTACAGCCAGGGCTCGTGTACATGGCTGGGTTGTAATAGAGAAACAATGTTGTCGTCGTGTTCATGGGGAGGCAACGGAATGCGTGGTCGTGTTCATCAGGAGGGCTTGGATGGAATAGGCGATGGAAGCGAGGCCTGGCGTACCGCAGAACGGAGGAAACAACCTTGTGTTCGACTAGCCACGTTCGAAACGGGATCCTGTTCATCAGGAGGGGTCTGGCGTACCGCAAAACGGAGGAAACGGACCTCCTACGGTCGAAATGGGGGTCCTGTTGATTGAGAGGGGTGTGGCGTACCGCAAAACAGAGGAAACAGACTTGTGTTGGAGCACTACGGTCGAAACGGGGTCCTATTCATCGGGAGGGGTGTGGCGTACTGCCAAACGGGACTACACGGGGTTACTGTTCATCTCCACCGTCGACCCCCTCCAGCCTCCACAGGCTACTGTTCATCCACCGTCGACCTCCTCCAGCCTCCACCTGCGACTGTTCATCCACGGGCTCCTGTTCATCCAGCCTCAACTGCGCGCTACTCCACCGGCTACTGTTCAACTAGCCCTCTCCACGGGCTCCTGTTCAACCACCCCTCCACGGGCTACTGTTCATCCTACCCTTCACGGGTGGTCCTGTTCATCCAGCCCTCGACGGGGTCCTGTTCATCCAGCCCCAACCGGCTCGATCGATCGGGGTACTGTTCATCCAGAGGCAACACCACGGGGTCCTGTTCATCCACCCCCACCGGGAACTGTTCATCCAATCCCCCCCCCCCCCAACGCTCACTGTTCATCCAGAGGCAGCATCGATCGGCTTCAGTTAGCAGCAGTAGCGAAGGAATCGCTCGATCGGGTTCAGTTAACAGCCATCGATCGGTCACTCGGGTTCAGTAACGCGTAGCCTACAGTGCAATTTCTCGGGTTCAGTTAGATCCCAACGCCTCGCTTGGGTTCAGTTAGATCCCAACGCCTCGCACACACGCGCGTACGTATGAGAGAAACGCGCATCGCTCGGCCCAACCGGGGACTCCCCGATATTTTCTGCGCCCTCGCTTCTACCACGGTTTTTTCCATCATGGACGGCCCAAAGAATGTCATGCAGCTGCGTCTCCAGCCCGCCCAGGACGAAATGCCATTTTCTATCATGATTTTTTGTCATAGAAGTAGGAGCCCACCACATCTATGATGATACCGGGTTTTGTCACAATTATCGTCATAGAAGTGTCATATGCATGAGAGAAAAAAATTCGTTCGGCCCAAAATGTCACGGATGTGTCTTTTTTCTGTAGTGTATGTGTGGGATCCGACAACCTAGTTGTTTATTCTTGGTAGCCTCTCTTACCGGGAAATGTCTCCTAGTGCTTCCACTGAGCGCCATGTGTCGTTCTTCGTTCCTGTGTCCGTCCCTTCGGGGAAATGTCACGCGTTGTTCCTTTAAGTCCTTGTAGCTTGCTACGACTTGGGTTCATACGTTGATGATCGAAACATTCGTTGTTGTGTCATGTATGCCTGTCCCTGTAAGTTAGTGCCACCTTGGGTTTACGACTAGTCATGTCAGCCCGGGTTCTTTGTCATATGGATGCTAGCGACACTATCATATAAGTGAGCCAAAAGGCGCAAACGGTCCCGGCCCAGGTAAGGTGTCACCCATGGGAATAGCGTGCATGAGTTCGCAAAGTGATATGATGTGTTACATGCTAGATTGGTGTGACTTAGGATCGGGGTCCTGACAACTAGTGTATGATATACTACTTTTATAGTGCATAGTATCATAGATTAGTAGCATAGATGATCATATTTATTGCCATGCATGACCTCCTATCTCTTCTTTAATTCTCTTCCACATCACCATGTCTGCTATTCCCGAGTGTATGTACCAGCTAAGTTAACACCACCACCACTATGGCCAGCCTCGATGCGGAGCAGTCGCGTGCATCGAGAAGCGGCATTCTCTCGGCTGTCGTGCTGCCTCAAAGCCGGTGCCAGTGAGAGTCGCCTCTGCTCTGACCGGGCATTAATGCGGCACTGACGCTCTGGGCGATGCTAACTGTTTCACGCGGGAAGCGCGCGTTGGCAAGGGAGGGGGTATGGGTCGGCCAGGGCGGTCAGACGCGGGCGTGGTGGTATTGATTTTGTACCATTTCAGGTGGTGTTAGTAGTTTGCAAAACTACTCAATTATTGCACTTAGTTTCCTAAGAAATTGTGGTAAAAAACGTTACTTGTTATGCATGCGTGCGTGAAAAATATAAATGACCAATAAAAACTACTACATGCACGCAACGATTTAATGCACATTGTAATCTCAACATGTGATGGGGAGCTCTAAATTTGAATTTAAAACTTATAAAACAGAAAAAATTGAAAACAAATAAATTGGAAGAGAGGGAATATACTGTAGGATGTGTCCCATATGAAACAAGTCCCCTGGTTTGTCACCGCGAAGATGCAGTTAGAAAGGAGCACACTGTCTTTGTACTCGTACGGCAACAAATCGGTCGCAGACAGCATGGTCCACCTTTGACCGCCATGTGCAGGTTTCGTGAAAGCAATCGCGATGTCGAACACCGCGATGAGAGTGTAATTTTGGTTGGTGGACGACCTTATCGTAGCTTCTGGGATTGCTATCTTCTTCAATCTCACCGTGGTTCCATCTTACCAATTCAGGCGATGGCCCATTGCATGGATGATCCCAATGTTGGACTAAGGTTCTACGGGAACGGTGTCACCGTTGTAGATGTTGTGCAAACTGATGTTGGTACCCTCCGTACATATGCAAGCCAATATCAACTCGCACCAAGCCTAACCTGTGAAACAGTTAGCAGCGGGGGAATTAGGAAATGAACATAGAAGTAGTATTTAGAATGCATTTACTACGTGATCAAACTCATCACTTACCTGCTCATCGGACAAAATCCGAGTGCCCCTCGACCTCGACATCTCAAGGGGTGTCAACTTGCAACTACGGCCACGCCACTCTGGAGAGACCCCCTAGGAAACATTCTCGTCCTCGAGGACGCATGGCAGACCAACTAGCATGGCCTTCTCCCACATATATTTACACACCCTCTTAAAATATTTGGTGCAAGTACCGCTAAGTCTTGCGGATGTGAGGAAGTTGGACAGACTTACCAGTTGTCCCAAAGGATTGTCGTCCAAGGTCTCCCAACCTCGACAAGGACGAGAAGCATCACCGCCTTGGGAATCCATGGCAATGGCGACCAACTGCCTTATTCCTTGTGGAGCTGGTTTGCATGAGAGGAGATGGTAACAGCAGGGCTTCGTCCCTTCAGAAAGGATGTTCTGCGGCCGCGCACTAGTGCAGTTTATATTTGAGACTAGCAAGAGGCCCAAGTGTTGCATGTAACATCAAGACGCATTTATGCGAGCTGTTTATCTCGTGGGATATGTAGATGAACGAGGGAAGGCCTTATCTGCAAATGTGGAGAGGGGTGCGGGTATATTTTTGCAAAATTGCCATAGTTTCCTTCCTACAAGTCAGATATAAATCGTACGGTCTATATTGCAGGAGGGCATGCACACCATCATTACCAAATATGTTTTTATAAGAGTAGATTATTATTTATTACAAGCAAGATGCCCGTGCGTTGCACGTAACAACAAGATGCATTTGTATGATTAGTTTATCTTGTGAGAGAAAAGGATGAACGAGGGAAGGCCTTATTTGCAAATGTGGAGAGGGGTGTGGGTATCTGTTTGCAAAATGGCCATAGTTTCCTTCCTATCTGTCAGATATAAATCGGACGGCCTATATTGCAGGATGGCAGGCACACTATCATCGCTAACTCTGTTTTATAAAAGTATAAGAGTAGAGATAGAGAAGTAGAGATAGATAGATTATTATGATTATAAGAGTAGTGATAGAGATCATGGAGCTAGCAAGCGGTTCGTTGTACGGCATGTTCACGTCCATCCACTAGCTCGGAATTAAAGCACGCACGACATTTACAGCGACTAGGATTAGTTGTTTTCCGGGCGCATGGACCAACGCAGACTAGCGGACCTAGTCGCCCTTTTTCGAGCACGCCTTCATCCAGTACGTGCGTGACATTCATGCATGAAAATATTGTGTGACCAAACCATGCGAAGCGGAGCGGTAGGCTGTCGACCTGCAGCCTGCATGTTGCAGCCATGTCATCCACACACAACCTAAAGGCCAATTCGTACTCCGCTGGACTATACTGTACAACTATGCATTGTTTGGCATGAACGTTCCTTGGAGCTCATGCTGCAACTGGCGTACTCCACAACCCGCTTCCCTTCTCCTTCATCTTCCATCGCCCGCGCACGTCCTCGGGAAGCGACTGGTCAACCCTTATATGGGAGTGCTAGCACAAAAAGAAGAATGCATGACCACTAAAATTTCCTTTCTCTTATCTATATGAAATAAATGTGGCATAAAACTCAAAGCCCTTAGTCTGAGTATAATGGAAATCATCGTCCTCCTCCGGCTCCACTTAGCCCGCGTCGTCGTCCTCCTGTTCCGGCTCCACGTCGTCGTTCTCCTCCTCCGGCTCCGCGTGCTGCTCCGCCTCCAACGCCTCCTCGTCCGGCTCTGGCTAGTCCAGACTCCGGAGGCAGGGCGGCTGCGATCCGGGCTTCGCACTGCCTCCAGATTAAAGCGCCGCTCCGGTGGGAGTATGTCGTTACCTTCGGCCGGGCCATGGCTATCGGGCGACGGCGACCAGAGAAGAGGCGACGGGAGAGGAATGAATGCAGCTATTGTTTGGTTTCGTTGTCCGTCTTAAATAAATCCGCACCATCACGTGTACCCGTAGATGCACAAATTGTAACATACGGGTCTACTTAGGGGGCGTCACGTAATTGGTATGTGCGTGAGATTCTAAGAGACAGAGTGAGTGTGTGCGACTCTACTCTTCGGACATGTACTCCACCTTTTGCATCAGGATATAAGTATAATGGTATTACACTTTAGCTTGTGATTTACGTGGCCATGTTAACGTGGTTGTGTAAAAAAATGTCACTTCCTGCTCGTGATTTGCGTTATATAATTATGAGAAGTTTGCTAACTACTAAAGTAAAGTGGAAATTTTCCATGTTATATAAGTAAATTAAGGTGATTTTTTATCATACAAGTATGGTTGGACGAAGGGTGGTAGGGACAAATGCTCCGCCTAGAGCATGTGTGTGTGAGATGGAGTCTTAGTGTGTGTGTGTGTGTGTGTGTGTGTGTGTGTTGTGTGCATTTGTGTGTGTGAAGCGGAGTCTTCGGTGGCGAAAGTAATTTAAGTGTGTGTGGCTTCATCGTAGAGAGGTGGTGTGTATGGTAGAGGCCACCAATGAGGGGGGTACGAGAGAGAAGAGGCCTGTAGAGAGGGAAGAGAAGGCGTGTGCGCGTGAGAGGAGTCGTGTCGGTGTAGGAACGACGCCTATGGGATCACAAGAATCCCTACTACGGTTGCGGGGCACGGGGTCATGAGAAGAGCGGATCAAACAGATAGCACACGGTTTCCTTATCCAGGTTCGGGCCGCGAGGATGCGTAAAACCCTACTCCTACTTTGGTGGTTTGTTTATCTGTGTTCTTGAACTAGCAATGGGGTGTGAGGAGCTCCAAAAAGCCGAATCCTTCACCTGGTCGCCTTGGGCCTCCTTTTATAGGGAAAGGGGTTGCCACCGTGGCACACAAGAGGTGGAAAGGCTATAGTGATGCGAGTTTATCCCTCGCATTACATGACAAGGCGCCTTTAATGTGTCTTGCTTAGGTGTCCTTGCTTTATCGAGGACGGGGGAGGGCCCTGTCTCGTCCGTCGCCGCTCCCTTTCGTGTCGACACGCGCCGCCAGCGGTGCTCAAGGGTGCCATGTAGGCAGTGCAGGCAGCTGAGGTGGCGCAATGGCGGGTCTCCATGAAGACCCGCTTGTCGCCACGCAGTGCCTGCCCAACTGGTTGGGTCGGCAACAGATGCGAACGGTGGTGGAGGTTTGATTGGCGTGGGCTCGATGGTGGCCCTCACGGGTGTTCTTGGCGAGGGCCTCGTCGTAGCCCCGGCAAGGGTCTTGCCATGGCGCCTGCTGTCATCCCCGGCAAGGCTCTTGCCGGGGGCCTTGTGGTCCTCCTTGGCTGGGATCCCGCCAAGGGTCGACATCTTCTATAGTGTGTATCTGATCTTGAATGTCTTCACAAAGATCTGCATGCCACCACAGGGATGTCTCCCGAATCCTTGCCTCATGGGAGTAGTGGACTCAAGGGTGATTCACTCCATAGGTGTGGGGTGAGCCGCCCCGGCAAGGGTCTTGCCGGGTTTGCTAAAACCACCTCCCAGCAAGGATCTTGCCGGGGGAGTCCGCTTCGTCCCATTTGCTCTTTGTGGTCTTGGTCTTGGCGTCGTTCTGCTCCTTTCGAGCTTCGTCCTTACCTCGGCTCACCACCCTTGCCTTGCTCAGTGTGGTGGTGCCCGCGGCTCAGACTGCCCGTGCACGGTTATAGGGGTACAAAAAGTGTACCCCTCTTTTTGTACACCGACAGGAGCCCCGGGGTCTGGGCCACATGTAAGCGCAATCGCGTCGTTGGGCTAGGCCCAAAAACGGTGCGCGGGGAAGCGGGGTAGTTTTTACCGTGGTAAATCTCTTCGCGCCCTGCGCTTCCCATGCGTCCCTCGCGTGGCTCGACGTGGGGAGGCGTGCGTGACGTGGGCGGCATGCGTGGGGCTGAGCTCTACACACATGCGTCACGTGGTAGTAAAAGGGGCGGTTCGCGCTTTCCCCATGAACGGAGGGAGGCATGGAGGCGCGGCCCATTTACTGAACGGGGCCGAGGCGTGGTCTTCAAGGCGTCCACTCCCCACGATCACGGGGTGGGGATAAGTCGCCTCATCCATTGCCTTCTGCATGCCTGCCACGTGGTTCTCATGCGCTTGGGGTGGCGAATGGTGGAGGCGGGAAACCGGGTCGTCGCGGGCTGGGGCAGCGGATTGGTCCCAGTTCCCTGCGCCTTCCGCGTCTTGACTGGCTGAGCGGGGCGGCCGAGCCCCCACCCCGTTCCTTTATAAAGAGCAGGGAGGGAATGGCATCCCACATTCTTCCACCTTCTCCTTCCTTCAGCTTCTGCTCTCTCTCCCCCCTCCATCCGCCATGGAGAGAGGGAATCCTGGCTCTTCAACGGTGGCGGTGAGGGTCGCCGCTCGACAACGCGTCCTTCCTTCTCCTGCACCTGCGGTGGCAGAGCCAGCCGCGAGGGGAAGGGAGAGGGGGCGAGGCCGTGGGCGAGGCCTTGGGAGAGTCCGAGGTGCTCGAGGAAGAGGAGAACGGGGCGGCGCGCCGGTCTCGCCTCCGCCACTGGTTCCTCCCCCCATGGAGGGCCATGTTGGGGATGACCCTTGCGAGTTCTTCGTCAGGCTGCGCCGGCCGCCTCGTCATCGCCTTCGTCTCCCGGCTCCATTCACGCAGGAGATGGAGCTGGATCCGCCAGAGTCATTGCGGCTGCACATGAGGGGCTGTTGGATCAGCGGTACGCGAGTTCGCGTCGACTTCCCAGCCCCTCACGTGATGTATCTTTGTCGAGGATGGAAGACGTTTGCTCATATCCACCGCTTGACGGTGGGGCTCACTCTCCATTTCAAGCTGATGGAGGGCGGCCTCCTCTCCGTCAAGGTCTTCGGATGCTTCGGGACTCGGGCAAGGTGCTGCGTGGAGAGCTCTTCTGATAGCAAAGACTACTCCTCGAGCGGGAGTGGCGAGGAGGACAGCGGCAGCGACGACGAGGGTAGCAGGCGGCAGGATGACGGGTCCGACTAGGTGTCGGGCGCCGCTCCATGCGGTACCGCCGACCCCATCATCCGCGTCGCCGGCTTCCTGAACTTCTCGGGGTCGTCTCCTTGGGCGGCTGGCGTTGGGAGGCTGCAGAAGAGGAAGAGGGCGGGCGGCAAGGCCGTCAAATCGGAGTACGCGAGCACCAATGCCTGCGACGCATGCTGGCGTCCTGCCACCTCGTCTTCGAGCTCTGCTTCCGGCGTCGCCACCACCATCTAGCCTTCGGACGGCCACCGAGATGTTCTCTTGGTGTCTCCTGCCACTCGTAGCTCACCTAGGCGTCCCTTTTGCCCTTTTCGCCTCCTTGACCTGCCTCCTGAGGAGAGGGACAACAAAGGGGTTACGGGCACCTTATCTCTTTTTAGTTTGTAAGCCCTTGGGCCTTGGCTGAATTTAAAACTTGTAATCCCATCATTCATGTTTTTCATTCCCCATGGGCTATACCTGAGTGGAATGTATTTAATGAAAACGGGATGCTTGCCGGGTCATTTGTTTGCGGGTAGAACCCACGACAAGGAGTAAATCCTTGATATCCCCAAGATAAACATTTCCTTGCCCGGCAACAGGCCCTGCCGTTTTCCCACTTCGCTCGACCTTTCTCACGCTTTTGGCCGAGGCAGGGATGAGGTGGGTTCAGGCTCCTTGTTTCATCCTTTTGCTGCCGCGACTACGACCAAACCTGGCCCCAGGAACGAGCCCTAGGGCCTAGAGTTTTAGGGGAGCATGGTAGTTTTGGGAAAAAACGAGGTTTCACATACCTCAGTCCATAAGGGAATGCATGATAAGGGATGAAGAACTTATCTGAAGCTGTAGCCCCCCGGCAACTCTGGTTTGCCGTGGGTGAATCTTTGCACTTGCAGCCCCCGGCAATACTGGCTTGTCGGGGTCTAGATGCCGGTCTGCTCCTCTTCTCTTTTTCGTCCTCAAGTGATCCGGCAAGGATATCTGAAGTCCTGCGAACCAAAGAAGACAAAAACGGCAAAGAGACGCACACTCGACCTCTAAGCTAGGGGTTAGCCGCCGCTAAGCACTATCAACCCTAACCAAGGATGAGACTCGACCTAGCATGCATGCTATAACTTAGGGCGCCAAATACTTCATTTATTTACGCCGTGGTCTCATACCGCTTTATACAAAGGGTTACATGCATCATCGGCAATGCTTGTACAAAAGGTGGCTTGCCGGGGGGCCCGGCAAGTGGCGCCTCACGGGTAAAACTTGCGAAGATGCCCAATGTTCTAGGAGTTACTCACCGAAACGGCGTCTTCGGTCTCCAGGCGGACTGCGGCAGGCCTGGTGACTCGTATTACCCTATAAGGGCCTTCCCAACAACTTGTTGGAATTCTTGGCCGATTGAACGCGCCGAAGGACAAGGTCGCCTTCCTCAAGTCTTCGGGCATGAACCTTGCGGCTATGGTAGCGGCGCAAGGCTTGCTGGTAGCGTGCTGCTCTCACAGCTGCCCGAAGACGATCTTCCTCAAGGAGCATTGCATCATCTTGCCGCAGTTTCTCTTGCTCAAGCTTGTCATAAGCAAGCACTCGAGGTGACCCATATATGAGTTCAGTAGGGAGAACTGCTTCTGCCCCGTATACTAGGGCAAAAGGTGTCTGGCCGGTGGCTAGATTTGGCGTCATCCTGATCGACCAAAGAACCGCCGGCAACTCATCAATCCAGCGCCTTCCACTCTTGTGCAGCCTGTCGAAGGTCTTGGTCCTTAAGCCTCGCCGATTTCAGCATTTGCCCTCTCGGCTTGACCATTGCTTGGCGGGTGAGCAACGGAAGCGAAATGCAGACTTTGCTGCCGAGGTCTTGGGTATATTGCATGAAGGTGCGGCTTGTGAACTGTGTGCCGTTATTGGTGATAACCCTGTTAGATGCGTAAAGCGGCACACTAGTCCCTTGAAGAACTTGACGGCTGACTGAGTTGTGACCTTCCTCATAGCCTCCACCTCCGGCCACTTTGTGAACTTGTCGATTGCAACGTACAAGTACTCAAAGCCCCCGGCGGCGCGGGGGAAAGGGCCCAGTATGTTGAGCCCCCAGACCGAGAAGGGCCAGGAGAGAGGAATGGTTTGAAGGGCTTGAGCTGGCTGATGAAGCTTCTTTGAATGGAACTGACACGCCTCACACCTGGTGACTAGTGTCGTCGCATCCTGGAGGGCGGTGGGCTAGAAGAAGCCTTGCCAAAATGCCTTGCCGGCAAGGGCCCTTGACCCAATGTGGGATCCACATATGCCTCCGTGTATCTCTGCCAACAGCTCCAGTCCTTCCTCTCGAGGGATACACTTCAATTTCACACTGTTCGGCCTCTTTTCTCAGACAGGACGCCATCGATTTAACCGGTACATGGTAGAGCGACGGGCTACTTTTTCCGCTTCCTCCTGCTCCTCAGGAAGTTCCCCTGTTTGGAGGAATCTAACGGTATGTTGTGCCCACGCTGGAGCCTGGGGCTCGACGGCGAGGACTAAAGGCATTTCCTCCGCCATAGGAGCGGTTGTCTCGACGGCAAGAGCTTGACGCTCCGCTGGAGCCAGTCGTCCCGTGGCGGGCTCAGTATCCCCGGCAACATCCTTGCCGGCGGCTCCGGGGAGCTCGGCGGGAAAGTACTTGCCGGGCCCTGATTTCCTTCTCTTATTCTGCTCTGTTGATGGATCAACGGATGGCTGAGTTAGCTGAAGCACAAAGGTACCTGGTTCCACAGGTAGCTTGAGGGCAGCGCGTTTTGACAGGTAATCGGCGATATCGTTCTCCGCTCGGGGGACGTGTTCAGCCTATATACCGTCGAAACGCTCTTCCAGCTGTCTCACTTCATCGACGTAGGCCTTCATCAACGGGCTTTGGTAATCCTTGTTGACTTGCTTGACGACGAGCTGCGAGTCTCCCCTGACGATGAGTTTCTTGATTCTGAGGTCTGCCGCGATCCTAAAACCGGCAAGCAGCCCTTCATACTCTGGCGTATTGTTTATTGACGCCTCCCTGCGGAAGTGCATCTGGATCACGTACTTGAGGTGCTCTCCGGTGGGCGCGACAAGCAGTACGCCAGCCCCGGCGCCTTGTAAGGAGAAAGATCCATCAAAGTACATGATCCAATCACAACTCGCCTCCTTGCCGGGGAGAGCAGTCTCTTGGGCTTCTTTGTCAGGCGTTGCGGTCCATTCTGCAATGAACTCCGCTAGGACTCGGCTCTGAATCGTCGAGGTACTTTCAAACTTGAGGCCAAAGCTGGACAGCTCCAAAGGCCCATTCCACAATTCTTCCCGTTGCATCCGGATTGTGCAATATCCGCTGCAGAGGGAAGCGAGTGACGACAGTGATCTCGTGTGTGCACGGAAGTAGTGACGCTGCTTCCTCAAGGCCATAAGAAGGCCGAAGAGTAGTTTCTGCACGCCAGAGTACCTTGATCTAGCCCCCTGCAGGAGGGAACTAACAAAGTAAACCGGGTGCTGCATCATTTTCTTCTTCGGTGGCACTTCAACTGGCTGTGTCGTCTCTGCATTGGTGGTGTCGGGCTCTGCCGCTGCCATCACCTCATCGTCAATCTCTCTCTACGCCATTAGTGCGGCGCTGACCACCTGGTCCGTTGCCGCCAGGTATAGCAGCAACAGCTCATGTGGCCTAGGCGCAACTAGTATTGGCGCGGAAGAGAGGTATTTCTTCAAACCTTGCAATGCTGCTTCGGCTTCTGGCGTCCACTCCATTGGGCCCGCCTTTTCGTGATCTTGAAAAGGGAAGGGCGCGCTTCAGCAGATTTGAAATGAACCTGCCCATGGCAGCGACGCAACCAGCAAGCCGACGCACATCCTTGATTCGCTTGGGTGCTTCAATCTGCTCTATAGCTTTGATTTTGTCCGGATTGGCCTCTGTCCCACGCTGTGACACCAAGAACCCGAGAAGCTTGCCGGACGGGACGCAAAAGACGCACTTCTCGTGGTTCAAATTTTGAGATTGATCTTGCGCAGGTTTGCAAATGTTTCTTGCAAATCCGGTATGAGGGTTGCCCCGTCCTTGGTTTTGACCACTATGTCATCCATATAAGCTTCCATATTTCTATGGAGCTGGGGTTCAAAACCAATCTGGACCGCCCTTGCAAACGTCGAACCAGCACTCTTCAACCCGAAAGGCGTCCGCATGAAACAATACGTACCACATGGGGTGATGAATGATGTCTTCTCTTTGTCTTCTGTTGTCATGAAGATCTGGTGGTAGCCGGAGTAGGCGTCGAGGAATGACAACAAATCACACCCAGCCGTGGAGTCAACAATCTGATCGATGCATGACAATGGGAAGGGGTCTTTAGGGCAAGCCTTATTGATATATGTGTAATCAATACACAGCCTCCACTTCCCATTTGCCTTGCGCACCACGACCGGATTGGCCAACCACGTTGGATGGAGCACTCCTCTTACCAAACCCGCTGCTTCCAGTTTCCGGATCTCTTCTGTGATGAACTCTTGTCGTTCGAAAGCTTGCTTTCTAACCTTCTGCTTGACGGGCTGCGCATGAGGGAAGACAGCAAGGTGGTTCTCAATCACCTCCCTGGGAACACCGGGGATGTCGGAAGCTTGCCATGCAAACACATCGACATTCGCCCGCAGGAAGGTGACGAGCGCCAGATTCCTATTTGTCGTCAAGGGTGGAGCTTATGGTAAAAGCTCCTCCCATGTCGCCCTCATTGATGTAAACCTTTTTGGTTCCGCGGTATGGCCTCGGGCTTCTTGTTTCGCCGGTGGAGCTCTCAGCACGTCCTCGACGGCAGCGCTATACTTCAAGAGGTGCGCTTTGCGGAGTGGGTGTCCGAGATCTCATCGGTCTTCTTCTTCTTCTTCCTGCCGGGGTCCCAGTGGCGAGAGCAAGTGCCCTAGCGGCGGCATTTTGGCCGCTTCGGGTATAGTTGGTCGGCACAAATCAGCGCATCTTTCTTATCGGAGGGATGGTGATGATCGCCACAGTCCCCGCATCTTCGAGGTGTTGTAGGCGTAGTGTGACGCCACATGAACTTGGCCATCATTTGGGCGGCCAAGGATCCCGTTAGGGCAAAGGGATCTTGGCAACATCAAACACGATCCTCTCCGTCACGTAGTTCGTGTCGCTTCCAAAAGTCACGGGCAGCGTGACCTTTCCCTTGGGTTGGCTTCTTCCCGAGTTGACCCCCTGAAACGTGCCCGTCTCTTCGAGGTCTCCATCAGGAATCTGCAGTTTCTCGATCACGGCAGGCGAGATCAAGTTCAGACCGGCCCCGCCATCGACTAGCATCTTCGTCACCTTGAGGTTGTGTATTGTTGGTGAAACCAACAATGGCAAGCACCCGACCGTAGTAGTGCGATCAGGGTGATCCTCAGTGTCAAAAATGATAGGAGTGTTGGACCACTTCAGCGGCCTTTGGGCATCAAACGACGGCTCTGCCGATGTAATCTCTCGTGCCCACTGTTTAAGCCGGTGGTGAGAAGTATGCAGTGAGGCGCCGCCGTCGACGCACATGGCCTCCGTAGCTTTCTGAAACTCTTGGTCGCCGGATTCGTCATCCTCTTCGTGATCGCTGCGTCTTACGGCTTTACATCACGGCCCGGGCGGGCCTCTCCTGTTGCTTATCCTTGCCGCGACGGCCCGCCTGGCCATCACGCTTCTTGCCGGACCCCTCAGCACCGTCTGGGCCCTTCTCCTTGTCCCGCCTCTCATACTCAGCCCTCTGCTTCTCAGCGAGGAGCTCAACCTGTGGGCAGTCTTGGAGAGCATGGCATTTGGTGCGATGGATCTTGCAGTATCGCTTGTCGGAGTTTCCTGGCTTCTCGGCAGCCGCCAAGGCCCGGCAGGCGACACATCCGGTAACTTCCTTGCCGGGGTCATCTGCCTTGGTTTTCTTAGTGGAGCCAGCATCATCAGATCCCTCGACGGCAAGCACGGGTTTTCCTTTGCGCTTCCTGTTGCGGCGCCGGCCTTTCTTCACCGGGGCGGCAATATCCTCATTTGAGGAGTCGGTTTCCACGCCGGCATCCTTGCCGGGGTACTTCCTTCCCTCTTCAGCCCGGGCACATCTATCAGCAAGAACATAGAGTTCTGCTACATCTTTCACCTTGTTCATTGCCAGCTCTTCGCGCATCTTGCAATTACGCACGTTCTGATGGAACACGCTGATGATGGCGGCAGGGTGAACATCAAGGATATTGTACTATACCCGGCTGAACCTCTATATATACTTGCGGAGACTCTCGCCTCCCTTCTGGGGAATGACATGCAGGTCGCTTGCTTGGCCATGGGCTTGGTGGCCTCCGGTAAAGGCGCCCACAAACTCATGGCACAAATCCGACCAGGAGGAAATAGAGTCTACCAGCAAGTGCATCAACCATGACATGGCGTTGGGTTTAAGAGCCAACGGAAAGTAATTCGCAAGCACCTTATCGTCGCGGGCTCCGCAGCTTGCATCGTGATGGGGTAGATGCTGAGGAACTCGGACGGGTGGGTCTTGCCGCTGTACTTTTCTCCCACGTCGGGTTTGAAGGTGCGGTGAGTGGGCCACTGGAACTGCCACAGCTCATAGGTAAAAGCCGGACAGCCTATCTCGTAAGGTAGGCCTCCAGGGCTCCCCAGTGCTGGGTGGCTCACAGCAGGCCCTGCTCGGATGTCTGATTGGTGGCGTGCTCCGCGCTGGCGCTCGATAGTGGTTCGAGCGTCTTCATGTTCTCGTTCCCGAAGAACTTGGCGCTGGTCACAGTGGGCCCACGGGTCAGACGATGCTACGGAGATTTCGTCGCCCGTAACGTCGCGGCGGGCTGGCGTCCGCATTACCGGGCGAGGAGGAGGCGAGTGCACCATGGTTGCGGCGCCGCCGGCCCTCCCGCCACTGGTGCGTGGGACTCCGTCGGAGCGTCGACCCGGGGGCTCCACCGGACTCGGTTCGTCTTTGTTGGCCACCGCAACAAGGCTTCGGATAGTGGCTCTCCATTCGTCGAGTTTCCCCATAGTGGGAGGAAAATCGAGGAGCAAGTGCACGCGCACCAGGGCTTCTGCTGGCGTTGGTGGCAGCGAAACATGCACGGATCGCGACACGCTTCGACTTCTGACCATGTCAGAGGGAGCTCTATCACGACCCCGCGGTCGCATGCCATCTTCACCGGCGCCTCGGCGAGCGGGCAGGTCCTCTAAATCCCGGGAGTGGCGCTCGGGGCTCTTTCATGGCGACGCCGGGGTCTCGGCGTGATTACGCCATTAAATCGCGCCGTCTGAGAGGAGCGCGCCGTCGGCGCCGGCGTGGGAGTCTTGGAAGCCCTCGCGTCGCCTTCGAGCGGGGTGGCAGCGATCTTGGAAGGCCCAGCGCCACCCGCGGAGGGCCTGGCTCCGTCTTTGGATTTGGCGGCGTGCGGCCCGTTACCTGGCGCACGAACATCGCCACCTCCCAAACTTCGGCTGCTGGGACGGTGTTGGTGTTCGCGAACGGAGCCCCGGGTCCTTTCTGCGGCCGGTCTGCTGCTCGCCCGCGTCGGGACGGGATGTCTGACTTCCGACGGGCCAACCGCCACCATCATCTTCTTCTTGGGCGCCATGAGGATGAAGAAGCGTCGAACTAACTGCTAGAGCCGATTCTCACAACAGCGCCCCCTACCTGGCGCGCCAAAGATGTCGGTGTAGGAACGACACCTATGGGATCACAAGAATCCCAACTACGGATATCGCGGCTCTGGGTCGTGAGAAGAGCGCAACAAACAGATAGCACACGGTTTCCTTATCCAGGTTCGGGCCGTGAGGATGCGTAAAACCCTACTCCTGCTTTGGTGGTTTGTTTATCCGTGTTCTTGAACTAGAAATGGGGCGTGAGGAGCTCCAAAAAGCCGAATCCTTCTCCTGGTCGCCTTGGGCCTCCTTTTATAGAGAAAGGGGTTGCCACAGTGGCACACAAGAGGCGGAAAGAGTACAGTGATGCAAGTTTATCCCTCGCATTACATGACAAGGCGCCTTTAATGCGTCTTGCTTAGGTGTCCTTGCTTTATCAGGGACGGGGGAGGGCCCTGTCTCGTCTGTCGCCGCTCCCTTTCGTGTCGACACGCGCCCTGGCCAGCAGTGCCCACGGTGCCATGTAGGCAGGCAGGCAGCTGAGGTGGCGCAATGGCGGGTCTCCACGAAGACCCGCTTGCCGCCACATTGTGTGCCTCGCCCAACTGGTTGGGTCGACATGTGCATGCGAACGATGGTGGAGGTTTGATTGGCGTGGGCACGATGGTGGCCCTACGGGTGTTCTTGGCGAGGGCCTCGCCGTAGCCCCGGCAAGGGTCTTGCCGTGGCGCCTGCTGTCATCCCCGGCAAGGCTCTTGCCGGGGGCCTTGTGGTCCTCCTTGGCTGGGATCCCGCCAAGGGCCGTCATCTTCTATAGTGTGTATCTGATCTTGAATGTCTTCACAAAGATCTGCATGCCACCACGGGGATGTCTCCCGAATCCTTGCCTCATGGGAGCAGTGGACTCAAGGGTGATTCGCTCCGTAGGTGTGGGGCGAGCCGCCCCGGCAAGGGTCTTGCCGGGTTTGCTAAAACCGCCTCCCGGCAAGGATCTTGCCGGGGGAGTCCGCTTCGTCCCCTTTGCTCTTTGTGGTCTTGGTCTTGGCATCGTTCTGCTCCTTTCGAGCTTCGTCCTTACCTCGGCTCACCTCCCTTGCCTTACTCAGTGTGATGGTGCCCGCGGCTCAGACTGCCCGTGCACGGTTATAGGGGTACAAAAAGTGTACCCCTCTTTTTGTACACCGACAAGTCGACATCGAGATAACGTGTTTGTTCGAGAGACACCGAGGAAGACTACTATATATCGATGGTGCATGTAGGCGGGACTTAAACGAAGGGATGGTCTTATTGGTTTCAGGGATATAGGGGAATTGTGAGAGAGGGGTAGCTAGAAGGAGATTGTTAAGTGTGAGTGTCTGTTTTAGAGCAGAGTCCCATCTAGGCGTGTAAGTGCATCTAGTGCCCCTTAGTGATTTTGGTGTATTGAAGACTTATAGGTTAAGGGACTAATGCGTTTGTAAGTGTACACAGGACTATAAGTCCATGAGGAGTTTGATATTTACAGAGAAAGTCGACCCCTAAAAATGAATGTCTTCGAATGAAGACTCAGGATTTCTGAAGACTTTGAAAGTGAAGAAATTGGTGTGACCGTGAAGACTTGATATTCATACGAGGAACATGAACCGTGAAGACTTTTGTTTTCGTAGTTTCATTTTCTCTTTCTTGAGTCATAGGAAACACCGTACTGTTAAAGGGGGTCGAGGAAAAACTAAGGAAAAGTTTCCAAGTGATGCTCATCTCAAAATCCTACACCTACAAATCCCTTCGAGTGAAGCCATTGGAAATCTCATACAGTTCAGTCAATTTATTTAGTGACAGAGACAAAGTCCTTCTGGTCTCTGAGGAATTTGTTCTGACTGAGGAGTTAGGATTTCGCCAGTGCGGATTGCCTACAAGTGAGGAACATGATAGCCCTGAGGAATTTGAGCCTGGCTGTTGCTGTGCTACGCGCCAGCTATCCCAAAATATCTACCCACCTAACGGTCATATTATTGAAGGGCGTTCATGTCGGGCTGCTCCCTAGGCTATAAATAGTAACCCCCTACAACCACTAGCTGGTTGGCTGCTCCGAGAGAAACTGACACTTGTCATTGAGAGCATCCCATCCTCCGAGGACTTTGAGCGAAAATCATCAAGTGAGGAAAACCCAAACCCAAACCCCTACAAACCCTAGTGATTGAGCATCACTGAAGAAATTGTTCCTGTGTGGATCCGACGCTTGTTACCTTTGAAGACTGTGCATCTTCCAGACGGTTAGGCATCATGGTCTAGAGCATCCAAGAGGAAATTGTGGATCGCCGAGTGATCGAGTTTGTGAAGGTTTGGACGTCACCTCAAGACTTACCACGAGTGATTGGGCGAGGTTTGTGTGACCTTAGCTCAAGGGGAATACTGTGAGGACTAAGTGTCCTGGACTGTGTGTTCAGGACTGGGTGTCCGGGACTGTGTGTCGTCAGGTTTGAATACCTAGCCGCCCTAACCAGACGTACAACTGTCACATCAGTTGGAACTGGTCTACCTAGTCACTGTCTTCACCAAGCCTACTAGTTCTATTTTCTCAACCCTTCCATTTCCTCATTACTGTGTTGTGTGCTTTTTCATATCTATTTGAAGACTTTGACTGAAGACTTTCTCAATTTCCTCAGTTCAATTTCTTCAGTCTGTTTGTCTTCATCCTGCTTTATCATGTGCTTACGCTTTCTGTACTCTGTGTCTGTTTTCATTTCATCATTATGTCCATGTTTATGTTATGTCATGTATGCATCTGAGTACTTATTTCGCTGCAAGTAGTTCTTCGCTCAAGAATTTCCTCACCTTGAAATACCTTAGTGAAGAATTCATAAAAATCGCCCACCCCCCCTCTCTAGTCAACTTAACGCACTTTCAATTGGTATCAGAGCAAGGTACTCCCTTGTTTTGTGTGATTTTGGTTTAACCGCCTGGAGTTTTAGGTTTGTCGATCACAGGTATGATGAAGGTCTCTGCTGGGTGTCCTACCTTCGATGGGACGGACTACCCCTACTGGAAGAATAAGATGCGAATGCATCTTGAGGCAATTGATAACGATCTCTGGTATGTTGTGGAGAATGGTGTCCCCTCTGTCACTCCTACCATCAACGCTACTGACGTCAAGAGATTCAAGCAACTCGACTCTCAAGCGAAGAACATCATATGTGGCCATCTGAGGAAAGGGCGGTATGGTAGAGTGAGTGCTTTGGAAACTGCTAAGCTTATCTGAGATAGGCTCTCCAAGGTCAATGAAGGAGTCTCAACACAGTGTGACTCTCGAGTTGACGTTCTTCGCAATCTCTTCAATCGCTTCAAAAGGCTCGAAAAGGAAAATGTTCAGCAAACCTTTGATCGCCTCACTGACATATCAAATGAGCTTCAAGCACTTGGTGCCACTGACATCACCGACCATGAGGTGGTGAAGAAATTACTGAGATCGCTTGATTCCTCATTTGACACTCTGGCACTGATTATACAAGAACGTGGAAATTACAAGTCACTTGATCCCGCTGATATCCTCGAGAGGCTAAACACTCATGAGTTTCAATTTGCTGAAAAGAGAGATCTCTATGGACCGAGCTATGGCAGATCACACGCTCTGAAAGCCAAGGCAGTGTCTGAATCTGAAGGTGAAGATTCTGGTAGTAGCCTTGGTGATCCCGAAGAACTGAGCGAGGAGCTAGCAAGGCTCATGAAGAAATTCCAGAAGTTCTCAAGGCTTGGTCGCTTTGCAAAATCCTCAAGAAGTGATGATTCCTCATCCCGTGACTACAAGAAGGGACTGTGCCACAAGTGCAAGAAACATGGTCACTACATTCAAGACTGTCCTAAGTGGGAAAAGGAATCAAAGAAGAAGAAATACAAGGGTTACTGTTATGATGACTCAAAGAAGAAGAAGAAATCTTCAAAGTCTTCATCATCAAAATCCTCGAAGTCTTCATCACACAAGAAGATCAGCTCTAAGAAGGCTCGGGCATTCATTGGCAAGGAGATGGACTCTGAAGCTGAATTTGAGGAACATGAGCAAGAGGAGGCATCTGAGGAATCAGAATCTGGTGTGGCGAGCCTAGCACTCGCTACTGCGTTCGTCAGCAAATTAATCTTCAACTCTGAGGAGAATGACTTCTCCGACAAGGCTGACTATGGCGATAATGACTACGCTCCCACCTATTGCTTCATGGCAAAGGGTGCCAAGGTACTCAAATATCCCTCCTCTGAATCAAGTGAGGATGAATCTGATGAAAACCTTAGGCCTAGCTACTCTAAACTTGCTAAGATTGCTGTGAAACAACAAAAGGCTTTTGAAAAGGTTCAAAATATGCTAGACAAAAGTGATGATATGTTGGGTGTAGAAATAGATCGCACTAAAACTTTGACTGAAAATCTTCAGAGACTTTAGTACAAGTTTGATAATCTTCAAAGTCATCATAACACTCTCTTATCTGATCATGAGAAGCTTTCTTATGAATTTCTTCGAAGAAAGCAAGATCTTGAGAAGCTAAGGGTGAGTTATGAAGATCTTCAGAAGGAGCGTGATTCATTACTAGCTCAACAAATCAGTGCTCCTCAGGAAGAATTCATTCCTCCATGTTTGAAGTGCATTGAACGTGAATCTGCTAATTCTTCACCTGAAAGTTCAAATGCTTCTATTGCTGCAAATTCTTCACTTGTCTCTGCTATCACTAATTCCTCATCTAAGGATATTGCTAGTATCACTGACAATGCAGGGCTGAAGGAATTGTATATGACAGGCATGTACAAAAGCCTCAAAGGGCATCAGGCTCTTTGTGGTATGCTTAAAAAGCAGATCCTCAACAGGAACCCTAGGAAAGAGGGTATTGCCTTTGAAAGGAAACTCAATGTTGATGGAACATACCGGAAGAATGAGCAGTACCCCAAAACCTCATGGGTTGCTGCAAAGGGACCTCCAGTAGATCCATCCACTTTATCAGGCTTTACATGTGAATCTCCTCATTCTTCTGATGAGTCATTTGACTGCAACTATAAACTGTTCAAGAATCAGAATGGTGAAGTATTTGCTAGATATGTTGGCACTAACTGCAGGAACGGTTCCCCTATGAAGAAAATCTAGGTTCCCAAAAGGTGCCTTGAAAGTCTTCAGGTGAATGTCATCACGACACCACATGTGGAGAATAGGAACCCCAAATCAAATTCTTCATATGGATCAAATTCCTCAAAAGGATCAAAATCCTCATATGAACATCAACATGCTAACACTTATATTTCGCAGGGAAGATCTAAGGGCTATGAATATGAGCATTATTCTTCTAACCATTATGTTCATAATTCCTCGAAGAATTTCTCTGCTTATTCATATGCTTACCCTAACTCCTCTTATGTGAAACAAAGTGGACTGGCTTCTATGCCACTGTTCTCTTACGAAGCTCGCAGAAGGATGAACTCTTTGCCACCCCTTCAGATGTCGGTGGTGAAGAAAAAGAACTAATTTCTTATGCAGGGTCAGGTCTCCAGACGTACTTAAACGTCTGAAGAATTTGCTGGAGACCTGAAGATGCTTGAAAGGATGCAAGCTAATCATGAAGAAATGAATTTTCATTACTCACGTCCTCATATTGCTTTATCTGTTCTATTGCTTGATGAAATTGATCTGATGAAATTGATTTCATATTCTTCACTGATGAAGTATATGAGTTCGTGAGCTGCACTAATTCATCTGCAGGATGATCAACCCAAAGCCCTGAGTGGGTCCTTGATAGTGGATGTACAAATCACATGACTGGTGACAAGAATCTATTGATGGACGCTCCCTTATCTCCATCGCATCTGAAACATATCACCTACGGTGACAAAGGCAAAAGAAAGGTATTGGGTCTAGGTAAGGTTGCAATCTCAAAGGATCGACACATGGACAAAGTCATGCTTGTCGAGTCCTTAGGATTCAACGTCATGTCAGTCTCAATGCTTTGTGATCTTGATATGGTTGTTATCTTTGGCAAGTATCGTTGTGTTGTGATCATGGAAGCTGACCATTCCAAAGTCTTCGAAGGCTTTAGGAGAGGAGATCTGTATATTGTTAATTTTTCCACATGACCACAACTAGCTATATGTCTAATTGCAAAAGCTTCAGAAGGCTGGCTATGGCATCGACGACTTGGTCATGCTAGCATGAGGAACTTGCACATGCTCGCGAAGAAGAAGCATTTGATTGGCATTGAGAATGTCAAATTCCTCAAGGATCACTTGTGCGGAGCCTGTGAAGCTAGAAAGATGACCAAGGCCGAGCATCCAGCAAAGACTATCATGACAACCACTCGACCATTTGAATTGCTTCACATGGATCTCTTTGGTCCTAACCATTATTCTGCATTCACTAATGAAGCATCTCTATATGGCTTTGTTATTTTTGATGATTACTCTCGTTACACATGGGTACATATCGACTTACAAACGTGAAGTGTAGGAAGTCTTCAAACGATTTTCCTCGAGGGCTTCAACCAACTATGGTGTGAAGATCAACCACATCAGAAGTGACAATGGAACTGAGTTCAAGAATACTAGTCTTGATGACTATCATGAGTTATCTGCTCCTTATACTCCTCAGCAGAATGGCGTCATGGAGTGCAAGAACAGGACTCCTGTTGAGATGGCTCGCACTGTGCTTGATGAATACAAGACACCTCGTCATTTCTGGACTGAGGCAATTGATATTGTGTGCCACATCATCAACAGGGTATATCTTCACAAATTCTTCAAGAAAATTGCATATGAAATCCTCACCGACAAGAAACCCAATGTGAGTTATTTCAAAGTCTTCGGTGCTAAATGTTGGATTAGAGATCCTCATCACAATTCTAAATTTGCACCGAAAGCACATGAAGGTTTTATGCTTGGTTACGGAAAGGACTCGCACACCTACAGTGTCTTCAACACCGTTCACCACAAGGTTGTTGAAACTGTAGATGTGCAGTTTGATGAAACTAATGGCTCGCAAAGAGAGCACCTACCTCCTATGCTAGATGAACAGTCTTCTGAGGAAACCATCAAGTTCAAGGCTACTAAGGATGTCATTCCCACTGAAGAATCTGCTGAAGAAGTTATTCCAGAACGTGAAGAACATCATGCTGGTGCACCTGAGGAAACTGGCTCTGAGGAAAATGTTGATCCAATTCCTCGTCGCCAACCCGCTCATCCTCGAGTTGCAAATGAAGTGCAGATTGAGAAAATCATCAGCGGCATCAACGCACCAGGTCCTCTCACACGCTCAAAAGCTTCACATTTGTCTAACTTTTGTGGGCACTTTGCTTTTGTCTCTATGACAGAGCCCACTAAGGTAGATGAAGCATTTTTGGAGCCTGAGTGGATTCAAGCTATGCAAGAAGAATTACATCAGTTCGAGCTCAACAATATCTGGGAACTTGTCAAGCGACCGGACCATCGCAAGCACAATATCATCGGCACAAAGTGGATCTACCGCAACAAGCAAGATGAAAATGGCCTTGTGGTGAGGAATAAGGCACGGCTTGTAGCTCAAGGCTACACACAGGTTGAAGGAATTGATTTCGATGAAACTTTTGCACCTGTTGCTAAACTTGAGGCTATTCGCATATTACTTGCTTATGCTAACCATCATAATATCATCTTATATCAAATGGATATGAAAAGTGCATTCCTCAATGGTAAGCTTGAGGAAGAAGTATATGTTGCTCAACCACCAGGTTTTGAAGATCCAAAGCATCCTGACAAAGTCTTCAGACTCAATAAGGCCCTCTATGGCCTCAAGCAGGCCCCTCGGGCATGGTATGTGTAACACCCCGAGTTCGATGCGCCAGGTGTCTGCTAGTTATTCGCCGTCGTTGCCATGTCGTTTGCTTGCGTGTTGCATTTTGCCATGTCATCATGTGCATTGCATTGCATACGTGTTCGTCTCATGCATCCGAGCATTTTCCCCGTTGTCCGTTTTGCAATCTGGTACTCCTATGTCCTCCGACGCCCCCTTTTGCCTCTTTTCGTGAGCGGGTGTTAAACGTTCTCGGAATGGACCGAGATTTGCCAAGCGGCCTTTGTACACCACCGGCAGAGCGCCTATCAAGTTTCATCGCATTCGGAGCCCGTTTGGCTACCCAACCGTCATCCATAGCGGCACCGTTGCCGGGTAAAACGTCGGACATTTTCGGTCTCCGAAAACAGTCGCCGGGCCTCTCTCTCTCTCTTCTCTTCTCTCAGCCCAACCCGTTCTCAATAGTCCACTTCCACTCACCGGCAGCCCACCTAGTTTCCCCCTCTGTCTGAAGCCGCACGATCGCGATTCGAGGGTCCAAAACCCCACAAATCCCCTCAAACCCTAACAATGCTTATAAAAGGGAACCCCTCCTTCCAAATCTGGACATTCCTTCCCCTCCTCCTCTTCTTTGGCGCCCCCTAATCATCAGTCGCCGCTGCCTTCCTCGTTTTCAGCGTCGGCACGCGCACCTGCCACCACTTGTCGCTGCCAGCACCACCCCGTGCCGCCGCAAGCCGCCTCCCGCAGCCTATCCCCTCGCGCCACCTGTCCCCCCTACCTCCCCGCGCCGCCAGGCCCGTGCCAGGCCCGCCCGGGCCCTGATCTGGGCCCCGAGGCCCGCAGCCAGCCCGAGCACCCTGCTCTCTCCTCCCGTCGCCTCTGCCTGACCCCGTCGTCGGCGCGCCGCCGCCGGGTCGCCAGAGACCGCTCCGCCGCGCCTCCGTCGGGTCTCTGCCTCTCCCCCTGTCGCCTCTCTTTCCCTCCGCTGCTCTCCCTCTCACCTACCGTCTCCCCGTGCGCCTGCAGGACGCCGCCCGCCGTCGGCCCTCCCCGAGCTCGCCGCCAGATCCGGCCACTCCAGTCGCCGCCGACCACCTCCGACGCCAGATCCGGGGGCCCCACGCCCGGATATGCCCGTTCCCAATGCCTCCCCCTCGCCTCCTCGCCGTCCTCGGCGAGCCCCGTAGCCGGATCCGCCATGGCTGCGGCCTCCTCTGTCACCGCCGGACACGTCAGCAGGAGCCCGGACATGTCCGCCCGAGACCCCGTGAGGTCTATTTTTGTCCAAGTCATTTTTTTCAGCTACATCGTGTTGCATTAATGTGGTGCACATAACTTTCTGCATGTGTGTCCGTTTGGGGTGTATAATATGTCAAATGTTCATCATGATGTCCTCTTCATTGTGTTTCATTGTCGCATGTTTGTTTGAGGTCATCTTGATGCCTAAATCTCTGGTGCAAGAGTGCTATATATTGTTTACTGCTGCTACTTATCACATTATGTTGATTTGTCATTTTTGTCACATTTGTTGCGTGCATCATATGGTTATGAGCTCTACATGTGTTTTGATCTATGCCATGCCATATTTACAGGGGTGCTTCCCATGTATATTTGTGATCTATTTGGTGACTAGAACAAGCATGCAAACTAGGCTCCGTGATGTTGCTGATTTCAGTGACTTAGGATTTTGCCAAGTCTTTGTTCTGCTGTTATTTTTATGCCATGTATTCATGTTGCTACAGTGAGATCCATGCCTCTTTTGAGTATGTTCAGTAAGGATGTTTTGGACTTATGGTTATGCTCTATCCATCCATGCCTCTGTTTGCATTTACGGAGTGCTCTAGCATGTCTTAATCTTGCTCTACTTTTGCTATAAAATGTTCCTGGCAGATTGTTTACATGTTAATCAATTTTGCCATGGTTGTTGTTAGGGATCCAAGCATCCTATGAACTTGTCCTTGCCATGCTTAGCTTCATGAACATGTCTTCTTGCTGATTCCATGCTTATCTTGGCATGCAATGCCTTTTGATGAGTGAATCAAGCTCACAAAGATGCCTTCATAATTCTGTTTATGCCATGTCTGAATGTGTTTATGAAACTTTATATGTTTACATGGGTGCCATCATACCTTCTGTGCATTTCTGGCTCATGATCAGTACGGGATGTTTGTTCTATGAAATTAGTAGATTTATGACATGCCTTTGGTGGCCATGATAATTTCTTGTAGCGTGTTGTTTAATAGCTCTAAACATTGCAACCTGATGTTATTTCTGCCTTGTCTAGTAATTTCTGCGAAGCCTGTGAGCTGATATAATTTGCAATCTTGCCATGTCCTTTTGAGCACGTTCTAGTAGTTTCTGGAGTTAGCTCAGTGTTCTTGTTTTGTAATGCGTTACCTGTGCATCACGTGCATCCCTTTTATTTTCATGTTGAGATCCTGTAGCATGTTGTTTTGTTGCTCGCCATATGTCTAGTTGTTGTTTTGGACAGCATACCCTTTAAGCTCGTTTCATGTGTATGTGTTGAACCGTTGCTCCGTTTTGGGTGTGCTCTATATGAAACTTGCTTAGTTTTGAATGTAGTTCCATATTACCTTGTTGGATCCATGTTTTGAATGTCTTTGCTTGATGTTTGAATGTGTTTTGCATCAATGCCGTGTTTATCTTGTTTTGCTCATATCTTCTAGGCCGTAGCTTCAAATTAAATGAACTTTATATGTAACTTGACTAGAATTTCGTGTAGATCATAGTGGTGCATCTTAACTTGCTGTTTAACAACTTGAACATATAGTTTATTCAGATCTGCACCAATTTCGAAATTTGCATATGGGGACTTACCGGAATTGTTATATGTTGTTTCCGGCCTCATTTAAACTTGCTTTGATGTGTTGCTCTTGTATGCATCATCTCTTGTCATGAGTAGTTTCATGTAGCCTTGTCATGCATCATACTTGGTTGAGCATCATGCCTTGTTCTTGTGTGGTGTGCTTCTTCTTGATAGTTCCCGTTTCGTTGCGATCGTGAGGATTCGTTCGTCTACGATTGGTTCTTCTACGTGGCTTCATCTTCTTCATGGACTCGTTCTTCTTCCTAGCAGGATTTCAGGCAAGATGACCGTCACCTTGGATCTCACTACTATCATTGCTATGCTAGTTTCTTCGTACTATCGCTATGTTGCGTTACCTACCACTTCCTTATCAAGCCTCCCCAATTGCCATGAACCTCTAACCTTTGTTACCCTTCCTAGCAAATCGTTGTTTGGCTATGTTACCGCTTTTGCTCAGCCCCTCTTATAGCGTTGCTAGTTGCAGGTGAAGATGAAGATTGCTCCATGTTGGATTATGTTTATGTTGGGATATCACAATATCTCTTATCTTATTAATGCATCTATATACTTGGTAAAGGGTGGAAGGCTCGGCCTTATGCCTGGTGTTTTGTTCCACTCTTGCCTCCCTAGTTTCCATCATATCGGTATTATGCTCCCGAATTTTACGTCCCTAACACGGTTGGGTGATTTATGGGACCCCCTTGACAGTTCGCCTTGAATAAAACTCCTCCAGCAAGGCCCAACCTTGGTTTTACCATTTGCCTCACCACCACCTACTTTGCCCTTGGGAGTCCCGCTCACGAGGGTCATCTTTACTAAGCCCCCCCCCCCCCGGGCCAGTGCTTCTCTAAGTATTGGTCCGAACCGAGGCCCTGAGAGCCACCTCGGGGAAACTCGAAGTCTGGTTTTACTCGTAGCCTATCTCATCCGGTGTTGCCCTGAGAACGAGATATGTGCAGCTCCTATCGGGATTGTCGGCACATCGGGTGGTCTTGCTGGTCTTGTTTTACCATTGTCGAAATGTCTTGTAACCGGGATTCCGAGAGTGATCGGGTCTTCCCGGGAGAAGGAATATCCTTCGTTGATCGTGAGAGCTTATCATGGGCTAAGTTGGGACACCCCTGCAGGTTTGAACTTTCGAAAGTCGTGCCCGCAGTTATGTGGCAGATGGGAATTTGTTAATATCCGGTTGTAGTAAACTTAAATTAAACTCTTCTAAAATACACCAACCGTGTGCATAACCGTGATTGTCTATTTTCGGGGTTGTTCGAGAGGAGAACACGGTTTTTGGATTATGTTTGACATAAGTAGGAGTTCAGGATCACTTCTTGATCATTACTAGTTGACGATAAACTGCTAAGCTCCTCTTCTCGCTTTTGTTTTCGTAAGTTAGCCACCATACATGCTTAGTCGCTGCTGCAACCTCACCACTTTACCCCTTCCTTACCCATTAAGCTTTGCTAGTCTTGATACCCATGGTAATGGGATTGCTTTGAGTCCTCGTGGCTCACAGATTACTACAACACCGATTCTGTGCAGGTTATGCGATGATCTTGACGTGAGAGCGACGTGTACTTGTGTTGGAGTTCTTCTTCTTCATCGTCGATCTTGGGTTAGGTTCCTTGTCGGCCGCCTGGGCTAGCAGGGTGGATGTCGTTTAAGTTTCTGTTTATGTTTCATCCGTAGTCGGATGTTGATCTTGTATATGATGTATTGTTGTATTTATGTGACATTGTATGTCTTGGTTGTATCCCCACTATTATGTAATGTTGATGTAATGATATCCACCTTGCAAAAGCGTCTTCAAGATGTGCTTCTATCCTTGGTGGGACCTTCGAGTTCCTTTAGGATAGGGTCGCATCTTGGGCGTGACCAAGATTCAAAATATCGGATATCTGGTTCGTATCGGTTTGGCTTCGACATATCGGATGTCGGATATCGTGTGATATATACGACGATATGTAGATATATCAGAGAAAACATGTCTAGTTTTTTTTTCATTATTCTTGTTCAAAACATGTATTTTTAGTAAAACAAAATGTATGATGTCAAAGCTTCAACATAACAGTTCTAGATTCCTAGTTTATTAACTTGTTGATTAATAAACTATTAAGGAAAGATTTGCAAAATTCTTACTCTATGATTAAAAACAATGAGATATGTATGCATTTGTACGAAACATTGTGCATGACTTTGATAATATATGCTGAAGTTGTAAGTCCATAATCTTATTTCACTAATATTTAATAAATAACTATTGTTATCTACGAATCATGCTATATCGGTGGACATAATGGGCTAGATATTAGCCATATCGGTTGAGGTGAAATGTTTGAAAATGATATTTATAAAATGATATGTTATGTCTATATCAGTAGAGCCCCAAAAGTGATATATCGGCCTTTATATCGGTCATATCGGCATTGATTTGAAAGCTTGGGCGTGACAAGTTGGTATCAGAGCCTCGACCGACCTTAGAAGCCCCCTTGATTGATCGTGTAGTTTGGCCGATGTCGAGTCTAGAAGAAAACTTTTTTGGAGTCTAGTTGTATCGGAGAGTAGAATTTCTTTTTACTCCTCAGCCCCTTCGTCGCACTGGTGAGAAATCTTGACGTAGGTGTTTTGAACTACTCCTCTTCCCCTTTCAAATCTTTCTTTAGGATCACGCGGTTAGTTTGCGTTCGTTGTCCATCCTCTTTTCATCCGGTGCCATTCTCGTCAAATTGATGCAAACCTCTTTGTCTTTTGGGAGATCAATCCGCAGCTCTTTTTCAATCGACGTTGTTTCCCTGTCCGAAGTTGTCCTTTTTTTTCCCACCCGCCCACCCTTCTTCTTCTCGGAACCGGAGTCCGAAATCGAGTATCCATTCTACTCGTGCGAAGTCTTTGCATTCTTCCCTAAATCATTTCAACCGGTGCTTTTCTCTTCAAGTTATTCGTCGTTCCAAGTTGCCTTTGTTTTTCCCGCCCTCCCACCCTTTTCATTCGTGCGGAGTATCTTCGGTCTCAACTCAATTGTCTCAACCGGTGAATTCTCGTCTAGTTAATCATCATTTTTCTCGTTTTCCTTCCGGAGGTTTCAATTCAAGTATTCGGTGTTGATCATATTTTTCGCTCAGCTCTAATGTTTCCCCTTGCTTGGTCGCCTCTCGCCATTTAATCGTTCCAGAGTGATGAAGACATCTCAGAAGAATAGTGTTTGCATTCAATTATTTCGAGGTTGTCACCTCATTCAAATCTTTCAATCGTTCCGGTGCGTCATCTCTCTCCCCAACAATCCTTTCCAACGGTGTTTCTTTTCAGTGGGCCCTAACCCACAGGTCTTTTGCCAGGATTTTACCTGACTCTTCTAATTTTCCGGAGCTTTTCTCAAATCCCTTCTTTCGAAGTTTGACGTAAGAATGAATTTCATCAGTCAGATGCCTTTCCAAGATCGCTCCCAAATTCTTTTATGTTCGGGTCAATCTTTCCTCTTTTCATTCTCCCGGAGTTTTTCAACAATTTTGGTGGTGTTTCTCGTCGTCACTCTCAACATTTGAAGATCGAAGAAGAATTTCTCGTAAATCTTGTCCGTTCTCCCAGAGATTCACGACGCTAGCTCGATGTTATCCTATCTAGTTGTTTCTAGTTGTGCAATTCTTTTCATCCATCCGGAGTATTTCAGGTGTTGCTTTCCCTCTCGATCATCCGGAGGTCATCTTTTCAGAATATTTCTTTGTTCGAAGTTTTCAGCTTCGTTCTCTCAATTACTCTATATTCATGCCTTTTCGTTCGTTCTTCATATTCATCCGGTGCTTTGCTCTTTAATCAGTTCGCGATCTCTATGTTCTCTTCTCTTTAAATTCTCTCAAGTATCTTCGTGATTTTCTAATTCTCCCTAGTGATTCATTCTCTTTCATCAGTCATTTTCTAATTCTTACGGTGGTTCGTTCAATATTCTTTTTCCTTGATTATCATTTTAATTCATTCGTTCTTTTAAATCCTATCGGTGGTTCATGAAGACCTTCCCAAGTTTGCGATATGTCACTTCTCAATCCTTTTCAAGAAGGATAAGTAGTATGCAAAATCCATTGCTTGTCATCAATTTATTTTGATGAAGGATAAGCATACAATAAATCTTATTCTTATTTCCTCGAAGTGATTAATTCCTTCCTTCGGACATTGTTCATGTTGAATAATTTTTCGGTTCTAAGTTGTTCGTCTATTCTTTTCCGGAGGTCCAAGCTTCTCGCTTTTTCCATCATGAAGCTCCATCTTAATCATCGCAATGCTCTAATCTTATCCCTTTCATCCTTCAATTTTATCTCGTCATCCATTTGTTACCTAAGATCTTCACGGTGGATCGTCGTGATTTAATTCATTTTTCAATAGTTCATCAAGATTCTTGTTGGAGGAGTTCAAGTATCTTTCCTTCTTGCCTCTCGAAGTGCAGTTAATTCCCCGTAGTCTTTTAAATTGGAGTTTTGCATTTCTTCATTCTTCTTAGCTATTTAATCTTTTCCGCTTGTGGTCGGTTATCACCTCATAAGTTTGAGATGTTTTCCATAAGTCCACAACAAGCTTATTCTTTTGTTGTTGAATTTTCCAACAACTCCATTCAATCCTCCCTTCTATGGACGCTTTCTATTTCATTCGTCGAAGAAGTTGTCATTTTTCTTCTCTGTTCTTTTCTTTCCACTATGTCAATGCTTCCGGTTGCATTGTGTTGTTCCTCAAGTCAAGTATCATTCCATCTTGTCTAGTTCATGTTCTATTCTTTCCTTGTTCAGCCAGGGTGCTGCCTAAATTCTTTCAGTCTTATTCCATTCTTATCTTGTCCCTTGAGATTTTGATTCTCGTCTTAGTCGTCGTTCCGCTCTTCTTCCCGAGTGCTCTCGACTCTTTTTCTTGTTCGCTTGCGTTCTTGTTTTCGTCTCATTCTTTTTCCTCCCCGTCTCGGTCCTAACATCTCGGGACGAGATCTCTTGTTAGTACAGGAGAGTTGTAACTCCCCGAGTTCGATGCGCCAGGTGTCTGTCAGTTATTTGCCGTTGTTGCCATGTCGTTTACTTGCGTGTTGCATTTTGCCAAGTCATCATGTGCATTGCATTGCATACGTGTTCGTCTCATGCATCCGAGCATTTTCCCTGTTGTCCTTTTTGCAATCCGGCACTCCTATGTCCTCCGACGCCCCCTTTTGCCTCTTTTCGTGAGCGGGTGTTAAACGTTCTCGGAATGGACCGAGATTTGCCAAGCGGCCTTGGTACACCACCGGCAGAGCGCCTGTCAAGTTTCGTCGCATTCGGACCCCGTTTGGCTGCCCAACCGTCATCCATAGCGGCACCGTTGCCGGGTAAAACGTCGGACGTTTTCGGTCTCCGGAAACAGTCGCCGGGCCTCTCTCTCTCTCTTCTCTTCTCTCAGCCCAACCCGTTCTCCACAGTCCACTTCCACTCACGGGGAGCCCACCTAGTTTCCCCCTCTGTCCGAAGCCGCACGATCGCGATCCGACGGTCCAAAAACCCCACAAATCCCCCCAAACCCTAACCCTGCCTATAAAAGGGAACCCCTCCTTCCAAATCTGGACATTCCTTCCCCTCCTCCTTGTTTTCCGCACCCCCTAATCATCAGCCGCCGCCGCCTTCCTTGTTTTCAGCGCCGGCACGCGCACCCGCTGCCACTTGTCGCCGCCAGCACCACCCCGTGCCGCCGCAAGCCGCCTCCCGCAGCCTATCCCCTCGCGCCACCTGTCCCCCCTACCTCCCCGCGCCCGCCCAGCCACTGATCTCGGGCCCGAGGCCCGCAGCCAGCCCGAGAGCCCCGCTCTCTCCTCCCGTCGCCTCTGCCCGACCCCGTCGTCGGCGCGCCGCCGCCGGGTCGCCGGAGACCGCTCTGCCGCGCCTCCGTCAGGTCTCTGCCTCTCCCCCCGTCGCCTCTCTTCCCCTCCGCTGCTCTCCCTCTCACCTAGCCTCTCCCCGTGCGCCTGCAGGACGCCACCCGCCGTCGGCCCTCCCCGAGCTCGCCGCCAAATCCGGCCACTCCGGTCGCCGCCGACCACCTCTGACGCCAGATCCGGGGCCCCACACCCGGATCTGCCCGTTCCCGACGCCTCCCCCTCGCCGTCCCCGGCGAGCCGGTTTGCCGGATCCGCCATGGCTGCGGCCTTCTCTATCGCCGCCGGACACGTCAGGAGGAGCCCGGACATGTCCGCCCGAGACCCTGTGAGGTCTATTTTCGTCCAAGTCCTTTTTTTTCTGCTACATCGTGTTGCATTAACGTGGTGCCCATAACTTTCTCCATGTCTGTCCGTTTGGGGTGTATAATATGTCAAAATGTTCATCATGATGCGCTCTTCATTTTGTTTCATCATGGAATGTTTGTTGGAGGTCATCTTGATGCCCAAATCTCTAGTGCAAGAGTGATATATATTGTTTACTGCTGCTACTTATCACATTATGTTGATTTGTCATTTTTGTCACATTTGTTGCGTGCATCATATGGTTATGAGCTCTACATGTGTTTTGATCTATGCCATGCTATCTTTACAGGGGTGCTTCCCATGTATTTTTGTGATCTATTTGGTGATTATAACAAGCATGCAAACTAGGCTCCGTGATGTTGCTGATTTCAGTGACTTAGGATTTTGCCAAGTCTTTGTTCTGCTGTTATTTTTATGCCATGTATTCATGTTGGTACAGTGAGATCCATGCCTCTTTTGAGCATGTTCAGTAAGGATCTTTTGGACTTATGGTTATGCTCTATCCATCCTTGCCTCTAGTTGCATTTATGGAGTGCTCTAGCATGTCTTAATCTTGCTCTACTTTTGCTATAAAATGTTCCTGGCAGATTGTTTACATGTTAATCAATTTTGCCATGGCTGTTGTTAGTGAACCAAGCATGCTATGAACTTGTCCTTGCCATGCTTATCTTCATTAACATGACTTCTTGCTGATGATATGCTTATCTTGTCATGCAATGCCTTTTGATGAGTGAATCGAGCTCGCAAAGATGCCTTCATAATTCTGTTTATGCCATGCTCAGTTTTTCTGCTAAGTCTGAATCTGTTTCTGAAACTTGCTATGTTTACATCGATGCCATCATATCTTCTGTGGAAAAGCTTTTTTGGTCGCAGTTCCACAATCCAGAGCGACCACTTCCATTAACCGATCGTTTGGCCGCATGGGCGGAGCTGAATAGGTTATCCGGACTCGCCATGAAGTATGTCGTGAGTCATCTGTGCCCGGAAAGGCCCGAGCCGAAGAGTTATTTAAGCTTGGTGCAGCAGTTCCTTGGTGCGGTGGCGCATATCAATGCAATGAAGAGGTCAGCGTGCATAGAGGGTGCGCGGATGGCTCTTGCCCGTGTCAAGACATACTGGGCGGAGATGAAGGCCATCGCTGTTGCATCCCAAGATTCGGACGAGAGCCGAGTACCTGCCGAGCACTATTTTCGTGAAGTTCTGCGAGGCGCTTCGTTTGATAGAGATGCAAAGGCTCGAAGGATATTATGTTCGAATAAAATGTATTATTGTAAAACAATGTTTCGAGGGAATATAAAAGCTTTTTATACTTGTGCCTTCAAGAATTAAAATACCTCATGTGCGGCCGTTAATGTATATGTGTATATAACTTGAAAGATGGCAGTCTTCGCCTTCAAATTTACGCATATAATGCGGGGGTGTTCGCAGAAGGCGCATTTTCACACTTGATCCAACGTCTTGGTCCTATTAAGAAGGTGATAGCGCAGCGAACTAGGCAACCGGACTATAATGCTTTACCACTTTCACTTAGCCATAGGAGTTTGACAGTGGGTCTACTATATAGCCCCTAGGGGCACCGCGCTCACCCGAATTCGGGGCACGTGTGTGCCTGGCCGGGAAACGGTCCTTCGTTAATGCGGAGGAATCCTAAAGATTCTGGCGGGTCATCGAGTGGTTGACCAGTCTCACGCTATATCATGACAGTCAGTTTTCGGCTTTCTCTACTGAGGTGCTCGCCTGGCCGAACCGGGGCACAATCGCAGTAGTTCTCCTAGTGCCGCCTTAGCTGATAGAGCGGAACGTAAGGCAGCAAAACACAGGAGCCGGGCAAACCCAACATTTGACCAAAGACATGATTCGGAGCTGATGCATATAAGGCCAAACTTCATGACGCCGAACACTCCCTAAGGTATTCGGTCTTTATGAAAACGGGATGAACAACGCCCTTGGTAATAAGCCCCTGGTGTCCAGGTACGCGCAAAATTCTGAGGTGGCCACATGCCAAGACGCCAGCCTCCTCCTCGGTTATACCAAGAAATCGGGGGATGTGTATCAATAAGAGATAGTGAAAAAGGTTTACGCAGGGTCATAATCTAAAAAGAACCCTTGGAACGGGTCCCTACTGCACGTCTGCGCCTGTGCCTCCGTTGTGCCGTATCCTGGACGGGTGTAGCACGGTGTTCATCTGTAAAAGAGAGGAACTTAGTTCAAAAACATCATGCGAAAATGTATGTTATATTAAATAAACAAAGTATAATTCAAAAAATGGGTAAGATTGAGCTTTATTGTCTCTTGTTGTACATGCGTGGAGCCCCTTGTACGGGGGTATGCGGCTAGTAAGCCCTTGTATGTTTACGTCGGACTCGTCTAGCCATGTCCGGGGTCTGAACGACCTGTTTAGGTGCTTTGATTAGTGAAGCGGTTTAGTGTGTTTGTCAAGGCAGCCGCACAGATCTTCCGCTCGAGGAACACTCGATATTTCCCTTTAATGAGATGATGCCTCATGGACCGGGCATTTTAAGCGTAAGATATGCATAATGCGGTATTGCATTAAAGCGGCGAAAGCTTGGCGCCAAAGAGTGCTTGATAGCTACTTGTAAATGGGGCGATGTGGAAGGTTAGCTTTTCGCGGCGGAAGTTGTCGGGGGAGCCGAACATAACCTCTAGCAGGAGAGAACCCGCACAATGGGCATCTGGGCCTGGCGTTACCCCTTGAAAGGAAGTGTTGCTATGGCGAATTTTTTGTTGGGTTTATCCCCATTTTGTGGACTGTGTCCTGATATAGCAGGTTTAGACCACTGCCGCCGTCCATTAGGACTTGTGTAAAGTGGAGTCCGTCAATTATATGATCTAATATCAAGGCAGTCCAGCCTACATTCTGGATACTTGTAGAGTAATCATGATGGTCGAAGGTGATTGGTTTTAACAACCAGTGGCGGGACTCCTCTGGGATAGGCCGTATGGCGCGTATCTCTATAGGCGCCACTCTGTTTTTCCCTTTTGTCACGTGAACTGAGTTTACTGTTTTGACTTCCTGTGGGAAATTCTTTTCTTTTCCGGTGCTCTGCTTGTGGGGTTCGTCATCGTCCTCGCTTGGTGTGTCGAGCCCCTTGTGTTCGGCGTTGAGTTTGCCGGATTGCTTCAAGACCCAACAATCTCTGTGGGTATGGTTTGCGTGCTTCACAGAGTACTGTGGATTTGGCATATCTTGTCCAAGATTTTGTTTAGGTTAGATAGCTCGTCCTGTTATCCTTGAGGGCAGCTTTTTCGATTCTCGCCGAGAGCTTTTGAATCTGGTGTTGACTGCCCGTGCTCGTCGGGCTGTTTCCCTTGGTCCGGCTGGTCCTTGCTGCGTCGCGGTTTCCGTTCCATCCCTAACCCGGATGTACTTGGGTCATTGATCGCATCTTGCCAACCAGCTATCCTCTCTGGCCGGGTCATGAGGTTTGTTAATGCGGCCATTGTTCTTGGCTTTTCTTGGCGAGGTGTCTGGCGAGCCATTCGTCTCGAGCTGTGTTTGAAAGCTGCTAAGGCTTTGGCGTCCTGGACACGGTCGACTATCTGGTTCTTTTAGTAAGAAATCTGTTCGAGTTTCCGGGCTGACTCTCCGGGTTGTTGAGTTATATGACTTAAATCGCTCAGATCCGGAGGTCGGACATAAGTCCCTTGAAAATTTGCCCGAAAAGCATCCTCGAGCTCTTCCCAACTTCCAATGGTGTTTTCGGGAAGGCTTTTAAGCCAATGCCGGGCTGGCCCTTTGAGCTTGAGGGGTATGTAGTTTATGGCGTGGAGGTCGTCTCCTCTGGCCATGTGTATGTAGAGGATATAATCCTCAATCCAGAGTCCTGGGTCTGTTGTTCTGTCGTATGCCTCTATGTTTACGGGCTTGAATCCCGCTGGAAATTCATGGTCTAGCACCTCATCGGTGAAACATAGGGGGTGTGCGGCACCCCTGTACTTGGGTGTGCCGTGTTGTTCGGATATTTGTTGTGTTGTGTTGCTTTCTAGAGCTTGCTTTCTTGGCCCGTAGATAGATCTGGCTGGGCCATCTTTGTGATGTGAATCCTTGGGTGGATCGCGTGCTGGCTTGGGTGCGGTGCCGTTTGCCGCTCTATGTTGGCTATGGGGTTGTTTATCCGACCGGGTGGCTTCCTTATTTTTTGATTGCGGGGGCTCTAAGGCCTCCTCATCAAATTCCGGCAGTAATTTTCGCTTCGGATAGCTCTTTGTGTGGCGACTATCGTCGTATTTGTCTGCGGTGTTGAGTACTTTGCTCCATCTAATTCTGAGTGCATCTTCCGGTGTTTTGAGCTTCCGCTTCTGCTTTTTCAGGCTTCGCGCAGTGGTGACGAGCCTTTTGTGGAGGTTCTTCTGCTCCAGCAACTTGTCCGGCATGAGGACGTCCGGACTGTTATCTTCGTCGGGGATGGGTTGTTCGGTTTGTTTATCCAAGTTGCCCTGTTCGGACGGTTGCTTGATGGCATGTTCGTCGTCCGCCGGTTCGCCCTGCTCTGTGGCTGGGTCTATATGGCTGCTGTCTCTGTCGAGGTGGGGTTTGGGCGGCGCTTACGCCGCGCTTTGATCGCTTTTCGAGGGAACGATCCTCGTTGCGTCCCTTTGTTCCTCGTCGTCGTTTCTTTTAGGTGTGTCCACCATGTATACATCGTGAGATGAGGTGGTTGTCCGGTGCCCTATAGGCGTTGGTTCCTGTTTGTCTCCTACATCGTCGTCCATACCGTCGATGTCTTCGGAGTCAAAGTCCAGCATGTCTGTTAAATCGTCGACAGCGGCTACGAAGTGGGTGGTGGGTGGGCGTCGAATTTCTTCGTCGTCCGCATCACAATCCTGCCGGTCAGAATCCGGCCAGGACTCTCCTGACAAAGAGAGAGACCTTAGAGAATTCAGAATGTCGCCGAAGGGCGAGTGCTGAAAGATGTCCGCGGCGGCAAACTCCATGATCGGCGCCTGATCGGATTCGATTGGCAGGGGCACGGAAGGTCCAGAGTCCGGAGAGGAGTCCGGCACGTTGGAGTCACGGGCTTCGCAGAGGACAAGGCTGGTATTCGGCTCGATCGCCATAGAGATTGCAGCCCCCGAGGCGGTGTCCAGCCACCCGTCCTCGATTGGCGCAGTCGGCTCCGAGCTAAGGGTCGGAGCGGTCATGGGTGCGGCCTCCAGGGCACTGTTCGGCAGCAGAGCTAGATCATGCCCTTCGCGACAGTGCGGCGTGCTCGGCTGTGGCTCGAACCCGTCGAAGATCAAGTCTCCGCGGACGTCAGCTTTGTAGTTCAAACTTCCAAATCTGACCTGATGGCCAGGGGCGTAGCTTTCAATCTGCTCCAGATGGCCAGTTTAATTGGCCCGAAGTGCAAAGTCACGAATCTGAAGATCTGTCCGGGAGAAAAGTCTCACCTGGACCGCATCATTGTTGATGATCGGAGGAGCCATCGGGCCTAAAGATGACGCATACGAGGAACTCTCAATGAAAGCACCAATGTCGGTGTCAAAACCGGCGGATCTCGGGTAGGGGGTCCCAAACTGTGCGTCTAGGCGGATGGTAACAGGAGACAAGGGACACGATGTTTTTACCTGTGTTCGGGCCCTCTCGATGGAGGTAAAACCCTACTCCTGCTTGATTAATATTGATGATATGGGTAGTACAAGAGTAGATCTACCATGAGATCAGAGAGGCTAAATCCTAGAAACTAGCCTATGGTATGATTGTTGTTCGTCCTACGGGCTAAAATCCTCCTGTTTATATAGACACCGGAGAGGGCTAGGGTTACACGGAGTCGGTTACAATGGGAGGAGATCTACATATCCGTATTGCCAGGCTTGCCTTCCACGCCAAGGAAAGTCCCATCCGAACACGGGACGAAGTCTTCAATCTTGTATCTTCATAGTCCAGGAGTCCGGCCAAAGGTTATAGTCCGGCTATCCGGACACCCCCTAATCCAGGACTCCCTCAGACAGCATGCCCTTTAAGCTCGTTTCATGTGTTTGTGTTGAACCGTTGCTCCGTTTTGGGTGTGCTCTATATGAAACTTGCTTAGTTTTGCATGTAGTTTCATATTACCTTGTTGGATCCATGTTTTGAACAATCTTACTTGATGATTGAATGTGTTTTGCCTCAATGCCATGTTTATCTTATTTTGCTCATATCTTCTAGGCCGTAACACCAAATTAAATGAACTTTATGTGTAACTTGACTAGAATTTCATGTAGATCATCTTGGTGCATCTTAACTTGCTGTTTAACAACTTGAACATATGGTTTATTCAGATCTAGACCAATTTCTAAATTTGCATATGGGGACTTACCGGAATTGTTATATGTTGTTTCCGGCCTCATTTAAACTTGCTTTGATGTGTTGCTCTTGTATGCATCATCTCTTGCCATGAGTTGTTTCATGTAGCCTTGTCATGCATCATACTTGGTTGAGCATCATGCCTTGTTCTTGTGTGGTGTGTTTACCTTGTTGTGTGCTTCTTCTCGATAGTTCCCGTTTCGTCGCGATCGTGAGGATTCGTTCGTCTACGATTGGTTCTTCTACGTGGCTTCATCTTATTCATGGACTCGTTCTTCTTCCTAGCGGGATTTCAGGCAAGATGACCGTCACCTTGGATCTCACTACTATCATTGCTATGCTAGTTTCTTCGTTCTATCGCTGTCGTGGAATTGTCACGGCAGATGTCCTTAGTGTCAGGACTTAGTCGCGAGGCCAATGCATCTATGTGGTAGCTTGAGAGGGGTTGATCGGGACGAGAGACGCAACACACAAGACAAGGATTTAGACAACTTTGGGCCCCGGGAAACATCATCCGGTAATAGCCCTACATGCTGTTTGTGGCTAGATCTCATTATGCTCATCAGGGAGACGCCACATAAGCCGGCTCCCCTTTAGTTGTGTCTAGCCTAGAGATTGTTTCTTCTTACTTGTCCCCTCTTTGGGGAGCCCTGCCCCTCCTTATATATGTTGGAGGGGCGGTTTACATGTGGAGTCCAATTAGGATTAGGACTAGTCTATCTTTTATTACAAGTTGGATACAAGTCCGGGTCTTACTTCCTCATAAAGGAAATATTCCTCATGCCTTTCCTCTTAAGTCGGCCTACCATAACATGAGCCGGCCTTCTGGGCCTTGGGCCTAGTCTTCTATCTGACCCGCCGTTGGGGCCATCCATGAGTAAATGCGGTTCGTGAGTCGTCGACCAATGAGCCGCTGCACCGTGAGTCGCTAGTCCTCCGCCGGGTCATCGGTGAAACGCCAAGTCCGGCCAGGTCATACCGCGGGGTATATCCCTGACATTAGCCCCCAATTTAATTTGGATTTATCCATGTTAAACTAATCCTGCAACATAAACACAAGAACAAATTTGTCAGGTTGTGCTCCGGGTTAAATATTCTTGTAAGCCGGCACCTGATCATCCTTAAATCCTTGACATTTTCTCCTGGAATATCCGGTTCAATAGGCCAGCTTCATAATCCATTTGCTGCCATTGGCTCTTGTAAAGGAATATTATAAGAAATAATCCATTTGAGTCGGCCTTCAATGCTTTTATTTGACAAAAATATTAGTTTTGAAATATTCAACTGATATTCAGCCGGCTTAAAGATGTAGATCTTGCCGATTTATGACTGCCAAAATTGTCGGGTTATAAACAAATGATATCGGGTCATGTAGCTGATGCCGGGTTAATCTTTAAGATGACGCCGGGTCATAAACTTTGTAGATTTCTCCGATAATAATATAATACCAGATTTACTCAAAACTGAGAACTTGAAGTTATTCCTCTCTTATATGCATATCACCTGTAGCCCCCAAGTGCTGGGTTGTCATGCTTGCAGCAACTTGAGACTTGTAATTGCCTTATGCTTATAAAAATTTCAACCAGTGTAGCCCCCAAGGGTCGGGTCATTATGCAATAATGAGCAGGGACTTTGTAAATATGATCATGTAAACTTGAGCAGCAACGTGTAGCCCCCAAGGGCCGGCTTAGTAAGATATTACTGAGCTGGGACTTTGTATATGATTCATTGATAATAACATCATATGATGTAATCTCCACCATGGGGCTTGAACCCACGTCAAAAAATTTAAGAGCTTTGTATTCTACCAATTAAGTAGTGGATCTTTCAATTTAATGGATTAAGGCTTGTGTACCTTGAATTTTCTACAAGAGAAACTGGTAGCCCCAAAGGGCCAGCTCATTTAGAAAGTGATGAGTCGGGTCTTGAATAAGTTGAGCAAAAAATGACTTTGCATTAGCCCCCAAGTGCCATGGTGCATGCTGGCAGTGACATGGGACTTGCATATTTGATATAATCTCAATCTGAATAATGTAGCCCCCAAGTGCCGGGTCGTAAGCCTGTAGCGACTCGGGACTATTCCTTCCATTGTAGAATAAATCATATCCATTGATGAACTAATAACCATTGCGCTGAAGCGACTTAGAAGACCTCCGTCATAATATTGGCTATTGATAACCATAATAAAAATCCAGCCATGTTGGCTATTAAAGATTTGAATAATATAATCCGGTTTGGAAAACCTCAATCATTCAATATCATAATGAAAATCCAGCCAAGTTTGGCTATTTAAAGATTCAAATACCTTATCTGTTGACAAGTAAATCCGGAGTTTTAAATACCCGACGACTCTTGACCGATGGCGATTTAATATGCCTGCATTGTAAGCCGGAATTTTTGTAACCCGGCGGATTATAGCCCTTGAGAAAATCCAGAACGGATAATCATTTTGAAGCATCAATTTTAATAACGAGCTTGGACTTAAGCATTTTTATAAGTCATAGTTCTGCAAATCCTGCACAGAATTTAAACAACATAGGCCCTGGCGACTTAATGTCAAAAGTCAGGGCGGGTAATCACCCAAATGTAGTCTTATCCTACACACTAGTAGATCACAAGAACCCATGGCGGTTTACTGCAGGGCGGGTCATACTATCTTACATATGACCACTAATGTGTAAAAAAGGAGTCACAGATAAGCCTGTTATGAATCATAACTTTAAAACATAACTATAATATCATACCTATAATATTGAATTTGCACTTTCGGTTTATGTGACCTGCACAGTAAGGCTGATAACCCAATCTTTGATACGCGCATGATTCCAATGGCGCAATTCAAAATATACCGGCGGCTTAAAGTCCAAGCCAGGGCCGGTTTAAACATCATATCATACCTGTGATATTGAATCGTACTGCCGGCTTATGATACCAATGCAGTAATGGTGATAACCCAAAACTTAGAAGTCAAACCTTCCAAGTATTCATATTGTCATACGCTGGCGACTTGTTCATCGAAAACCAGGGCGGGTTAATAGAAACCACATATATATGCTTCAGATATGAGCAAAAAGTCTCAAAACCCAAAAGATTGTGTTCAAAAAACTTAATCCAGACAAAAAGAAAATCAGGGCTTCTGATTCAAATACGATCAGTAAACCGTTCCAAAGGGGTTAAGGTAGGATTCGAATACGATCATGTAGCCCCCAGTGGCTTTGGCATTGCCGATCAAGAGTGTACCTACAGCTATGTTCTCTTTGGTTAGAATACGACCTATGTTTGAACAGGAAGGCCCCAAATGACCTTGAGAGTTGTTTAACGATGATGATTTGAATACGATCCACGTCAGACCCAAAAGGGGTTGAGATATGATTCGAATACGATCAAGAAACCCCCTAGTGAGTTTGGCAGTGTGCCGATCAAGAGGGTACTGACAGCTATGTTCTCTTTGGTTCGAATACAACCTATGTTTGAACAGGAAGCCCCCATGTGACCATAGAGGCAGGGTACCTATATGTGAGTTGTGCTTGCAAATGTACTCTCGTTGGTCCCTTTAATTTTATCTGAGAACTCAAATTTTGCGAGAGATAAATTTTTGAACCGGAAATTCTTAAACCGGATATTGAGAGTTTCAAAGCTTTGTGAGAGACAAATTTACCTTGAACCGGATTTTAATCCGGAATTCTTTTTAAGCCGGACATTTTTCCAACGGTCTTTAAATTTTCATCGATAGAGAAATAATCTCCGGGGCCAGGTTATTTTTCCCTCCAATGACCCGGAGTTTTTGAATGTATTGTAACCAGCCAATTCTGCCAAGTCACACCATTGTAGCCCCCGAGTCTCAAGACGACTCGAGGTGTTGGCTAGAGATTATCCATATTTGACTATAGTAGAAGGTGTATATCATTGGCGTTGATAGCGTGATGTGAATCCACAGAAGGTTGAGGTGACTGCGGAGGGCTTATAAATGATCCCGTATGAGCTGTGTCAGCAACTCGGCCAATGGTTCCTTCCAACTAGCTGTTTGAAGTTTAACCAAACTGTAGTGACGGTGACTTGTGCGCCTGTCTATTGAGCCATCCAGTGCAGATGGCGGCTGATAATACATGATAATTTGCCTCCAATTTGTTAGAAGAAAACTGGGCTTCCCAAGCAGTGACTTGCTCATACTCAATAAACAGCTCATGCAGACAGGTGCGGCCCGATGTGTTGATGTAGACCAGACCGCGAGAGACGGACAGTAAAGACGACCGCAACATCTGAGGCGGCACAGACAGATGAACCGGCCGCGGCGTTGTAAGCCGGTGTGGACGGGCAAGTTGTCCTCCTTGTTGTAATTCGGCGTGGTCGCGAGAGACGGCCACGGTGTTGTAAGCCGGTGCGAGAGTCTGTTGAGTAACGACGACCACCTGTGCCAAAAGATGTCCGCATGCCTCCATCTTCGCGGTATAATATCACTTTTTTTCATAAATAATTGCCCTGCATAAACAATATTGCAGACCAAGGCAAAGATAAAATTGTTCTTTGACAAAAACAACATGTGCTAATAAAACAAACTTGGATGGATATCACCTGATTTGTTTGGACGGCGGATGATCCGTTTATCGTGACAGAGATGGCTCAGGCAGACCACTGACTCAATATAGTTCCGGCGGCTCAGGAAGACCGGCGACTTAATGTAACCCCGGCGGCTCAATGCAGCTCCGGCGGGTTGGTGTAGATTAAACTACACAGGCGGCGACCTGCGCACACATGTTCCATCTGTAACCGGGCGCAGACGCTGGTGCATAATGGTGCTGCCGTACTCTTCATAGGCACAACATGGCACCACCTTTGCTGCACATAAAAACATATAGACCAAAGTAATTGTTCACAAACCATTTAATATGCTTGACAAAATAAATAAAAAGATAACACCTGGTGATTTGTCGGATGAGCACAGACATAATGCATAATGCTGGCCTCCACGTGGAATAGTATTCCACCAATAAGTAATTACAGCAGCCTTGACGTGATTGATCCAGTAGTACTTTGCTTCTTGCTTTGACTAACTTTGACTGCCATTGATCTGCTTGGAATTTTATAGTTGTACTTGCCCACGGGGACTCCTGCCCAGGGCCAGGGATCAACCATGATAGCTGGGTGCAGGGCAACGACAGCAAGGTAATAGCCATTTGCTCCTTGTCCTCCAACCTCGCCTCCCTGACTCCAATATATATGCAAGAAAGGTCCAACCAGTTCAAATAGAGATAGGATGCGAAACTCTTCTTTGTCTGATTCTAAAGTCTAAACTGTGTTATCCCAACAGAAAAGTACAGCAGCCGTGGCGGAAGTAACCCGCAGTGAGTCATGAGCGGGCCACATGGCCGGGCCATACCGGGTTGGAAACCGCAGGGGCGGCTCAGCAGCGCCCCGGCGAGTCCGTGGCGGAGCGACACCGGTGAGGCAAGGCGCGGCGAGTGACTCGGAAAAGGCGGCTCGGAGAGGTAGAAGTGAGGCCGCTCAGCCAAGGCCCAAGGGCGACTCAGCGCAGCTCCTAGCAGAGGATGGAAACGACGCGGCGGGTCTCAGCCGCGACCGCTCATTGCGTGGCGGCGGCGGCTCAAGCAAAATCGCAGGGCGACAACGGCGGCCTAGCGCGGTCATGGCAAAATCTGAATCTGTGTGATCCAATCCTTCTCCGGGTCGTAGTCACATCCACGGTAGTAGCGGAGTCCCGACGCAACGGCGGCTCGGAAGTGGCTCAGAGGTGTGGCCACGGCCACAATAGCAGAGGCAGTAGGCGATCAAAAACGTGGGCGTGGGCCTCAACAGCGGCTTAGCAGAGCCGGCTTGAGGCGGGCCGAACCGCAACCACACGGAGCAACGACGCAGGCGGCTCGGAGGCGCACCGATGAGTCAACAGTGGCGAGGCGGAGTCTGAGTCTGTGGCTGCATCCGTTTCTGTGCCATGGGCAAATTCCTCTTCTTCTTTTTATCCTCACATGACACCCAATAGCTTAGCGCTGGAGTACTACTTGCAACCACATAGCAGATCGTCTCGGATTCCTTCATGCAAGTAAAAATAACAGTGATCTATCAAATCTCCTGGTCAATTGTTGTTGTTGTTGCTTCAAAACTTTTGCTAGAGAAAATTGGATGACAGTGTAACTGGACAGATCTCGAACTCCTGTGTTGTGCGAAAAAACAGTAAGTTTCGGCGACCCGGAAAAATTGCCTGGTCGCATGCGGAAACACAACAGATAGTTGAACTCGCTGGAACATCTGGCCACGCGTGCGACGGTGCACGCAATCCTAATCTTCTCGATCTCAGATTTTGTAAAAAAGGTTTCTTCTCGCCCATGAGATGTAACAGATGAACGATGAACTTGCCGATTCTTTTCCCTTCAGCACATCACAAGCTTCTCGATCCCTGAAAAAATCCCTTCAAGAACTCATCACCATCGTGCGCAGGCCCCACGATGGGCGCCAGCTGTCGTGGAATTTTCACGGCAGATGTCCTTAGTGTCAGGACTTAGTCGCGAGGCCAACGCATCTATGCGGTAGCTTGAGAGGGGTTGATCGAGACGAGAGACGCAACACACAAGACAAGGGTTTAGACTGCTTCGGGCCCCGGGAAACATCATCCGGTAATACCCCTACATACTGTTTGTGGCTAGATCTCATTATGCTCATCAGGGAGACGCCGCATAAGCCGGCTCCCCTTTAGTTGTGTCTAGCCTAGAGATTGTTTCTTCTTACTTGTCCCCTCCTTGGGGAGCCCTGCCTCTCCTTGTATACGTTGGAGGGGCGGTTTACATGTGGAGTCCTATTAGGATTAGGACTAGTCTATCTTTTATTACAAGTTGGATACAAGTCTGGGTCTTACTTCCTCGTAAAGGAAATATTCATCATGCCTTTCCTCTGAAGCCGGCCCACCATAACATGAGCTGGCCTTCTAGGCCTTGGGCCTAGTCTTCTATCTGACCCGCCGTTGGGGCCATCCATGAGTCGTCTGGTTCGTGAGTCGTCTGACCAATGAGCCACCAGACCTGTGAGTCGCTAGTCCTCCGTCGGGTCATCGATGAAACACCAAGTCCGGCCGGGTCATACTTCCGGCTGGGTCATACCGCGGGGTATATCCCCGACAATCGCTATGCTGCGTTACCTACCACTTGCTTACCAAGCCTCCCAAATTGCCATGAACCTCTAACCTTTGTTACCCTTCCTAGCAAACCGTTGTTTGGCTATGTTACCGCTTTTGCTCAGCCCCTCTTATAGCGTTGCTAGTTGCGGTGAAGATGAAGATTGCTCCATGTTGGATTATGTTTATGTTGGGATATCACAATATCTCTTATCTTATTAATGCATCTATATACTTGGTAAAGGGTGGAAGGCTCGGCCTTATGCCTGGTGTTTTGTTCCACTCTTGCCGCCCTAGTTTCCGTCATATCGGTATTATGTTCCCGAATTTTGCATCCCTAACGTGGTTGGGTGATTTATGGGACCCCCTTGACAGTTCTCCTTGAATAAAACTCCTCCAGCAAGGCCCAACCTTGGTTTTACCATTTGCCTCACCACCACCTACTTTTCCCTTGGGAGTCGCGCTCTCGAGGGTCATCTTTTTTTACCCCCCCCCCCCCCCCCGGGGCCAGTGCTTCACTAAGTATTGGTCCGAACCGAGCCGCCTGCGGGGCCACCTCATGGAAACTCGAAGTCTGGTTTTACTCGTAGTCTGTCTCATCCGGTGTTGCCCTGAGAACGAGATATGTGCAGCTCCTATCGGGATTGTCGGCACATCGGGCGGTCTTGTTGGTCTTGTTTTACCATTGTCGAAATGTCTTGTAACCGAGATTCTGAGACTGATCGAGTCTTCCCGGGAGCAGGAATATCCTTCGTTGATCGTGAGAGCTTATCATGGGCTAAGTTGGGACACCCCTGCAGGTTTGAACTTTCGAAAGCCGTGCCCGCGGTTATGTGGCGGATGGGAATTTGTTAATATCCGGTTGTAGTAAACTTAAATTAAACTCTTCTAAAATACACAAACCATGTGCGTAACAGTGATTGTCTCTTTTCGGGGTTGTTCGAGAGGAGAACACGGTTTTTGGGTTATGTTTGAGCTAAGTAGGAGTTCAGGATCACTTCTTGATCATTACTAGTTGAGATCGCTTGCTAAGCTCCTCTTCTCGCTTTTGTTTCGTAAGTTAGCCACCATACATGCTTAGTCGCTGCTGCAACCTCACCACTTTACCCCTTCCTTACCCATTAAGCTTTGCTAGTCTTGATACCCATGGTAATGGGATTGCTGAGTTCTCGTGGCTCACAAATTACTACAACACCAGTTGTAGGTACAGGGTATGCGATGATCTTGACGTGAGAGCGACGTGTACTTGTGTTGGAGTTCTTCTTCTTCGTCGTCGATCTTGGGTTAGGTTCCTGGACGGCCGCCTGGGCTAGTAGGGTGGATGTCATTTGAGTTTCTGTTTATGTTTCATGCGTAGTCGGATGTTGATCTTGTATATGATGTATCGTTCTATTCATGTGACATTTTATGTCTAGGTTGTATCCCACTATTATGTAATGTTGATGTAATGATATCCACCTTGCAAAAGCGTCTTCAAGATGCGCTTCTATCCTTGGTGGGACCTTCGAGTTCCTTTAGGATAGGGTCGCATATTGGGCGTGACAAGTTGGTATCAGAGCCTCGACCGACCTTAGGAGCTCCCTTGATTGATCGTGTAGTTTGGCCGATGTCGAGTCTAGAAGAAAACTTTTTCGGAGTCTAGTTATATCGGAGAGTAGGATATCTTTTTACTCCTCAGCCCCTTCGTCGCTCTGGTGAGAAATCTTGACATAGGTGTTTTGAACTACTCCTCTTCCCCTTTCAAATCTTTCTTTAGGATCACGCCGTTAGATTTCGTTCACTGTCCATCCTCTTTTCATCCGGTGCTATTCTCGTCGAATTGATTCAAACCTCTTTGTCTTTTGGGAGATCAATCCGCAGCTCTTTTTCAATCGACGTTGTTTCCCTGTCCGAAGTTGTCCTTGTTTTTTCCCACCCGCCCACCCTTCTTCTTCTCGGAACCGGAGTCCGAAATCGAGTATCCATTCTACTCGTGCGAAGTCTTTGCATTCTTCCCTAAATCATTTCAACCGGTGCTTTTCTCTTCAAGTTATTCGTCGATTAAATGCTCCAAGTTGCCTTTGTTTTTCCGCCCTCCCACCCTTTTTATTCCCGGAGTCTGAGCCTTTATTCGAGCAATCAATTTCATTCGTGCAGAGTATCTTCAGTCTTTCCTCAGTTGTCTCAACCAGTGAATTCTCGTCAAGTTAATCATCGTTTTTCTCGTTTTCCTTCCATAGGTTTCAATTCAAGTATTCGGTGTTGATCATATTTTTCCCTCAGCTCTAATGTTTCCCCTTGCTTGGTCGCCTCTCGCCATTTAATCATTCCGGAGTGATGAAGACATCTCAGAAGAATAGTTTTTGCATTCAATTATTTCGAGGTTGCCACCTCATTCAAATCTTTCAATCGTTCTGGTGCGTCATCTCTCTCCCCAACAATCCTTTCCAACGGTGTTTCTTTTCAGTGGTCCCTAACCCACAGGTCTTTTCCCAGGATCTTACCTAACTCTTCTAATTTTCCGGAGCTTTTCTCAAATCCCTTCTTTCGAAGTTTGACGTAAGAATGAATTTCATCAGTCAGATGCCTTTCCAAGATCGCTCCCAAATTCTTTTATGTTCGGGGCAATCTTGCCTCTTTTCATTCTCCGGAGTTTTTCAACAATTTTGGTGGTGTTTCTTGTCTTCACTCTCAACATTTGAAGATCGAAGAAGAATTTCTTGTAAATCTTGTCCGTTCTCCCGGAGATTCACGGTCCTAGCTCGATGTTATCCTATCTAGTTGTTTCCAGTTGTGCAATTCTTTTCATCCATCCGGAGTATTTCAGGTGTTGCTTTCCCTCTCGATCATCCGGAGGTCATCTTTTAGGAATATTTCTTCGTTCGAAGTTTTTAGCTTCGTTCTCTCAATTACTCTATATTCATGCATTTTCGTTCGTTCTTCATATTTGTCCGGTGCTTTGCTCTTTAATCAGTTCGCGATCTCTACGTTCTCTTCTCTTTAAATTCTCTCAAGTATCTTCGTGCTTTTCTAATTCTCCCCGGTGATTCATTCTCTTTCATCAGTCATTTTCTAATTCTTATGGTGGTTCGTTCAATATTTGTTTTCCTTGATTATCATTTTAATTCATTCGTTCTTTTCAATCCTACCGGTGGTTCATGAAGACCATCTCAAGTTTTCGATATGTCACTTCTCAATCCTTTCCAACAACTCCATTCAATCCTTCCTTCTACGGATTCTTTCTATTTCATTCGTCGAAGAAGTTTTCATTTTTCTTCTATGTTCTTTTCTTTCCACTATGTCAATGCTTCCGGTGGCATTGTGTTGTTCCTCAAGTCAAGTATCATTCCATCTTCTCTAGTTCATGTTCTAATCTTTCCTTGTTCAGCCAGGGTGCTGCCTAAATTCTTTCAGTCTTATTCCATTCTTATCTTGTCCCTTGAGATTTTGATTCTCGTCTTAGTCGTCGTTCTGCTCTTCTTCCCGAGTGCTCTTGACTCTTTTCCTTCTTCGCTTGTGTTCTTGTTTTTGTCTCATTCTTTTTCCTCCCCGTCTTGGTCCTAAGATCTCGGGACGAGATCTCTTGTTAGTAGAGGAGAGTTGTAATGCCACGAGTTCGATGCGCCAGGTGTCTGCCAGTTATTCGCTGTCGTTGCCATGTCGTTTGCTTGCGTGTTGCATTTTGCCATGTCATCATGTGCATTGCATTGCATACGTGTTCATCTCATGCATCCGAGCATTTTCCCCGTTGTCCGTTTTGCAATCCGGCACTCCTATGTCCTCCGGCGCCCCCTTTTGCCTCTTTTCATGAGGGGGTGTAAAACCTTCTCGGAATGGACTGAGATTTGCCAAGCGGCCTTGGTACACCACCGACAGAGCGCCTATCAAGTTTCATCGCATTCGGAGCCCGTTTGGCTGCCCAACCGTCATCCGTAGCGGCACCGTTGCCGGGTAAAACGTCGGACGTTTTCGGTCTCCGAAAACAGTCGCCGGGACTCTTCTCTGCTCTTCTCTCAGCCCAACCCATTCTCCACAGTCCACTTCCACTCACCGGCAGCCCACCTAGTTTCCCCCTCTATCCGAAGTCGTACGATCGCGATCCGAGGGTCCAAAAACCCCCACAAATCCCCCCAAACCCTAACCCTGCCTATAAATGGGAACCCCTCCTTCCAATCTGGACAATCCTTCCCCTCCTCCTCATTTTCTGCGCCCCCTAATCATCAGCCGCTGCCGCCTTCCTCGTTTTCAGCGCCCGCACGCGCACCCGCCGCCATGATACGTCTCCAACGTATCTACTTTCCCAAACACTTTTGCCCTTGTTTTGGACTCTAACTTGCATGATTTGAATGAAACTAACCCGGACTGACGCTGTTTTCAGCAGAACTACCATGATGTTGTTTTATGTGTAGAAAACAAAAGTTCTCGGAATGTCCTGGAAATCCACGGAGGCACTTTCTGGAATTTATAAGAGTTATTCGGCGAAAGAAATACACCAGGGGGCCCAGGCCTGTCCACGAGACAGGCGCCCCAGAGGGCGTGCCCCCTATCTCGTGGGCCCCTGGACCTCCTCCGACCTCAAATCCAACTCCATATATTCCGTCTCGGGGAGAAAAAAATCAGAGAGAAAGTTTCATCGCGTTTCACGACACGGAGCCGCCGCCAAGCCCTAATCTCTCTCGGGAGGGCTTATCTGGAGTCCGTTCGGGGCTCCGGAGAGGGGGATTTGTCGCCGTTGTCATCATCAACCATCCTCCATCACCAATTTCATGATGCTCACTGTCGTGCGTGAGTAATTACATCATAGGCTTGCTAGACGGTGATGGGTTGGATGAGATTTACCATGTAATCAACTTAGTTTTTTTAGGGTTTGATCCCTAGTATGCACTATGTTCTGAGATTGATGTTGCTATGACTTTGCTATGCTTAATGCTTGTCACTAGGGCCCGAGTGCCATGATTTCAGATCTGAACCTATTATGTTTTCATGAATATATGTGTGTTCTTGATCCTATCTTGCAAGTCTATAGTCACCTATTATGTGTTATGATCCGACAACCCCGATGTGACAATAATCGGGATACTTCTCGGTGATGACCGTAGTTTGAGGAGTTCATGTATTCACTATGTGTTAATGCTTTGGCCTGGTTCTCTATTAAAAAGAGGCCTCAATATCCCTTAGTTTTCGCTAGGACCCCGCTTCAACGGGAGGGTAGGACAAAAGACGTCATACAAGTTCTTTTCCATAAGCACGTATGACTATTTACGGAATACATGCCTACATTACATTGATGAATTGGAGCTAGTTCTGTGTCACCCTATGTTATAACTATTGCATGAGGAATCACATCCGGCATAATTATCCATCACTGATCCATTGCCTACGAGCTTTTCACATATTTTTCTTCGCTTATTTACTTTTTCGTTGCTACTGTTACAAATACTACAAAAACCCAAAAACATTTATCTTTACTTTTTCTACCGTTACCTTTATTATCATACCAATTTTGCTACTAAACACTTTGCTGCAGATACTAAGTTATCCAGGTGTGGTTGAATTGACAACTCAACTGCTAATACTCAAGAATATTCTTGGCTCCCCTTGTGTCGAATCAATAAATTTGGGTTGAATACTCTACCCTCGAAAGCTGTTGCGATCCCCTATACTTGTGGGTTATCAAGACTAATTTCTGGTGCCATTGAGGGGAGCATAGCTCTATTATCTGAGTCACTTGGGATTTATATATGTTGATCACCATGAAGAACTTGAAAGACGCTAAGACCAAGATTTTGCTATCAACTACTAGGGGAGGTAAGGAACTGCCATCTAGCTCTGCACTAGATTCTCCTTCCGTTATTAGTAAGCTTGCGACACCTAAACCTGCTACTGCTATGAAGTCTGATATGTCGCATGCTATTGATGATGCCACTTCTGCTATGCATGATGAAACTACTTCTGTGCGTGATACTACTTTGCCATTAGGTGAATTTCTAGATGAACAACTTGCTAGAGTTAGGGGGAATGAAAATATTGAAGAACCTATCATTGATGATAGTGATGATGAAGGTTCCCCCAATGATTATGTATTGCCTGTTGTTTCTAAGGGTGATGTTATGAATGAAAAAGCTGCTATGGAAATCCTTGCTTGCAATGATACAAATGATCTTAAGAAATTATTAGCCAAATGGAAGCAGCAGTCTCTTAATGCTAGAATGAAACCCGTTCCTGCTTTTGGTACTTCACCTATCTGTGTTGCTGATAAGGATTATGAGTTCTCTGTTGATCCTGAGATTATTACTTAACTTGAATCTGATCCTTTTTATGGCCTTGAATTTGAAACTGTTGTGGCACATCTTACCAAGTTGAATGATATAGCCACCCTATTTGCTAATAATGAGAAGTCTCGCTATTTATATATCCTTAAGATATTTCCGTTCTCATTAAAGGGTGATGCTAAGACTTGGTATAATTCTCTTGCTCCTAGTTGTGTGTGTAGTCCCCATGATATGATTTATTACTTCTCTGCTAAATATTTCCCTGCTCATAAGAAACAAGCTGCCTTGCGGGAAATATATAATTTTGTGCAAATCAAAGAAGAGAGTCTCCCACAAGCTTGGGGGAGGCTTCTCCGGTTGCTTAATGCTTTGCCTAATCATCCTCTTAACAAAAATTAAATACTTGATATCTTTTACAATGGACTAACCGATGCTTCCAAGGACTACTTGGATAGTTGTGCTGGTTGTGTTTTCAGGGAAAGAACAGTCGATGAAGCTGAAATATTATTGAATAATATGTTGACTAATGAAAATAATTGGACTCTTCCCAAGCCAGTTCCCGAAGTAATTCCTGAACCAGTTGAGCCAACTCCTGAGCCTATTCCTAAACCCACTCCGAAGAAGAGAGGTGTTTTATTTCTCAGTCCTGAAGATATGCAAGAGGCAAAGAAATCAATGAAAGAAAAAGGTATTAAAGCTGAAGATGTTAAGAATTTACCACCTATTGAAGAAATACATGGTCTTAATTTACCGCCTGAAGAACCACATTGTCTTATAACCCGACATAGGTAGTAAAGGTAAATTCTCTCTATAGATATGATAAATTTGAAACACCCTCTACTAAATTTCATAGCCCATGCTTAGATGAATTTGATGACTTCATGGCTAGACAAGAAAGTTTTAATGCCTATGTTGGTAGAGAGTTAAAGAATAATTCTTTCGAGATAGGACGCGTAGGTGATAATCTGGCTAGAGTTAAAGATGAACTTCACCGTGTTAGCAAATATGCTTCTATGGTTGCTACTCAAGCTGAGTAAGTACTTAAAGCTCAAAATGATTTGCTTGATGAATTAAATAATAAAAATGACTTTGCTGTTAGAGTGGCTACTAGAACTAGTAGAATGACTCAGGAACCTTTGTATCCTGAAGGCCACCCTAAGAGAATCGAGCAAGATTCTCAGAGAAATAATTTAGAGGCACCTAGTTCTTCTAAAAAGAAGAAGAAGAAGAAGAAGAAGAAGAAAAACGATAGGACTTTGCATGCTTCTAGTGAACCTATCGTAGAAACACCTGAGAATCCCAATGATATTTCTATTTCTGATGCTGAAACTCAATCAGGTGATGAACATGAACCTAGTGATAATGTTAATGACAATGTTCATGTTGATGCTCAACCTAGCAAAGACAATGATGTAGAGATTGAACCTGCTGTTGATCTTGATAACCCACAATCGAAGAATCAACGTTATGATAAGAGAGATTTTGTTGCTAGGAAGCACGGTAAAGAAAGAGAACCATGGGTTCAGAAACCCATGCCCTTTCCTCCTAAACCATCCAAGTCAAAGGATGATGAGGATTTTGGGCGCTTTGCTGAAATGATTAGACCTATTTTCTTACGTATGCGCTTAACTGATATGCTTAAAGTAAATCCATATGCTAAGTATATGAAGGATATCATCACAAATAAAAGAAAGATACTGGAAGCTGAAATTTCCACAATGCTTGCTAATTACACTTTTAAGGGTGGAATACCAAAGAAACTTGGAGATCCGGGTGTACCAACTATACCATGCTCTATTAAAAGAAATTATGTTAGAACTGCTTTATGTGATCTTGGAGCTGGTGTTAGTGTTATGGCTCTCTCTTTATATCGTAGACTTGAATTGAATAAGTTGACACCTACTGAAATATCTTTGCAAATGGTTGATAAATCAACTGCTATACCTGTCGATATTTGCGAGGATGTGCCTGTTGTGGTTGCAAATGTCACTATCTTAACGGCCTTTGTTATTCTTGATATTCCTGAGGACGATAGTATGTCTATTATCCTTGGTAGACCTTTTCTTAATACTGCAGGGGCTGTTATTGATTGCAAGAAAGGCAATGTCACTTTTCATGTTAATGGTAATGAGCATACGGTACACTTTCCGAGGAAACAATCTCAAGTCCATAGCATCAGTTCAATTGAAAAAGTTCCAACTATAATTTTTGGAGGTTTTGAATTTCCTCTCCCTACTGTCAATAAAAAGTATGATATTCTTATTATTGGGGATTTTCATATCCCCGTTGAGGTAACTTAGTGTTATTCAAAATTTCTCCGGTTCCGTGTTATTCGGAATGAGTTCGTTAACAAGACTTGATCAACCTTGTTAGTGGGTTCATTTTGATGATCACGAGATGGATGAAACTAGAAGGCACAACCTTCTTTATCCTCTTTTTACTTTCTGTTATTTAGAATAAATAAAGCAAAAATAGTATTATCCGTCTGTTTTCTGATTTATCCGTGCATTAAAAAAATAGTCCGAAAATAGAAGTGCTCCAAATGCCCTGCAAACTTAGTATGATTTTTTCTAGAATATTTGAGGATTTTAGGCACTGAAAACACTGCAGGAGGGCCAAGCACCAGGCCACGAGAGAGGAGGGCGCCCCCCCCCCTGTAGGGCGCGCCCCCTGTCTTGTGGGCCCCTGGTGGCTCCCCTCCACTTATGCCAGCATCCACACACTTCATCTTCTACCCAAAAAAAATCCATATCCAGCTCAAGCACGAGTTCTAGCTCGTTTTGCTGCGATTTTCGATCTCTTAGCTCAAAGCTCCATTCGCAAAACTGCTTTGGGAGATTGTTGCTTGGTATGTGACTCCTCCATTGGTCCAATTAGTTTTTGTTCTAGTGCTTTATTCATTGCAAATTTTTGCTGCATAGGTGACCATGTTCTTGAGCTTGCATGTTAAATTTGAGGTCCCAAGCAATTCCAATGCATGATATAGGCTCTAGGCACTTGTAGGAGTAGTTGCTATCAATCTTGTTTAGTTTTATTCACTTTTATTTTGAAGTTACTAAAATTTTAGAAATTTTCAGAAAAAGAAATATGCTTAGAAGAATGTACCAAGGAGGTTCCTCGGCAAAGAAAGGGCCAAGGATTGCTATAGTGAGCAAGATGTTGAATTGCCAAGGGACGCGAATGTACGGGCTTGTGAGTGGCCATCCGATGATTTTATGGTCGAAGCAGGCTTCAAGGAGGAATTTGACGCGTATGTGCGTAATGCCGAGCTGGAGGACTTCTTACAAGATAAGTGTCTGCAGTACTATCAGTTGACTGATTCTTTTGTGCGGAGGTTTAAATATAACTGTGCGCGTAATTCTCCTAGTGTCATGTTTGATATTTATGATACATCTTATACCATGGATTTAGAGGATTTCACAACTGCTTGCAAACTCCTTGATGGGGTAATATTAATGATCCTCCCAAATCTGAATTTAGAGATTTTCTTGCTAGTATTACTGTGGGAGAATCTAGGGACGTAGCACAAGCTACCATAGGGAGCATTCATTTTCCTGCTATACATTACTTTGCTCTCTTTATTGGTAGATGCATTAATGGTAAGGACGAAGTATGTCACATGTGTGATCCTGATCTTTGTGTCCTCAAGAGTGCTGTGTCAGGTTATAAAGGTAATAACTTGGGGGCAATAGTTGCACGTAGGTTGCAGAATAATAGTAGAAAGGGAGATTTATTAGGAGGAATTTATGCAACCTGTGTGGCTAATTATCTTAATATAGCCTAACGAGAGGGGGATATGATTTTACCTCTTGTTTATTTGGATAAAGAAGCTATGTTTAATCATCATTTTCTTGAGAGGAATGAACAATTCCTCCATTATCGACTAATCTATGATAGACGCAACGTCGTCCTCACATTACTCTTCCCTGCTCCCTACCTTTTTGATTATCAGGCAAAAGGAAGATATGTTGTCACCAGGGAAGAAGCAACTGAATATGAGAGGGGAATGGAGGCAGCTCGCCAACACGCTGCTTCTCAGGAGGCGGTCACCTCTGCATCTCAGTACAACCCCAGTTTCACTTATGGATATCAGCCAGGCGGTCCTTGGTACTAGACCAACTTAGGACAAAAGCCTAAGCTTGGGGGAGTACGTATTTCTCACCGACTTTAGATTCATGTTCACACACTAGTCGTCGGTGCTCATACTCTTTCATTGTATTATCCATGCTAGTTTAATTTTCTTTTTCTAGTTTTCTTCCTGTGTGTTTGATAAACCTAAAGAAAAACCAAAAAAAATAGTTAGTTTAATTTCCATGCTTGTAGTAGAAATTAAAATGAAATCCAAAAAGATTTCTAGCTCTTCTTCTTACTTGTTGGGAGCTTTCCCGTGTAAATAGTTTTCTTTTCTTTTCTTTGTTTTTGGGGTTGAGAAGACCATATTAAAAATGCTTAGTGGCTCTCATATGCATGATTGTTTATTTAACTTAGAGCCCATATTACTTGTCTTCTCTCTTGAGTTGAATGCTTGCAGATTCTAGCTTAGTCCAATGCACGTGCACTCTTATTATTATACACATCGTTCGATTAATGCGAGTGAAAGGCAATAATGACGATATATGATGGACTTATTGGGATGAGAAAAGCTGGTATGAACTTGACCTCTCTTGTTTTTGTAAATATGATGAGTTCATCATTTCTGAGTCAGCTTATTATGAAGTAAACATATTTGCAATGACATTTAGAGATTATAGTTACTTGTGCCATGCTTGATTAGCTATGAGTTATAATGGTTTACCTTGCATGCCAACATGCTATTAGAGTGATCATGATGTGGTATGATGGGATGGTATCCTCCTTTGAATAAATTGAGTGACTCGACTTGGCACATGTTCACACATGTAGTTGAATCAAATCAACATAGCCTGCACGATATTTATGTTCATGGTAGATTATATCCTACTCATGCTTGTACTCGGTGTGAATTAATTTTAATGCATGTTTACGACTGTTGTCGCTCTCTTAGTTGGTCGCTTCCCAGTCTTTTGCTAGCCTTCACTTGTACTAAGCGGGAATACCGCTTGTGCATCCAAACTCCTTAAACCCCAAAGTTGTTCCATATGAGTTCACTATGCCTTCCTATATGCGGTATTTACCTGCCGTTCCAAGTAAATTTGTATGTGCCAAACTCCAAACCTTCAAATGAAATTCTGTTTTGTATGCTCGAGCAGCTCATGTTTCAACTAGGGCTGCCTATATATTCCATGCTAGGTGGTTTATTCTCAAGAGGAGTGGACTCCGCTCCTCATTCACGAGAAAGGGCCGGTAACCGGGATGCCCAGTCCCATGATCCAAAAGATCAAAGCAAATCAAAATAATTAAAAAAAACTCCCCCAAGGTTGTTGTATGTTGGAGGCACTCGTTGTTTCGAGCATGCCATGGATTGATGCTTGTTGGTGGTTGGGGAGTATAAACCTTTACCATTCTGTTTGGGAACTGCCTATAATGCATGTAGTATGGAAGATACAACCATAGTTGTTGAGTTGAAAGCGAAAGTATGCCGCTCAAAATTTTATTCAATCTCTATTTTAAAATCGAGCTCTGGCACCTCTACAAATCCCTGCTTCCCTCTGCGAAGGGCCTATCTATTTACTTTTATGTTGAGTCATCACCCTTCTTATTAAAAGCACCCATTTGAGAGCACACTGTCATTTGCATTCATTACTATTGGTTTATATTGGGTATGACTTGACTGGATCTCTTTTACCATGAATTATAATGTTTAGTCAGTCCTTGATCTTTAAAGGTGCTCTACATTTATGTTTTGCGGTCTCAGAAAGGGCTAGCGAGATACCATTTTGTTATATCACGTTATGATTATTTTGAGGAAGTGTTGTCATCCAAGTTTTATTATTATGGCTCGCTAGCTGATTATGTTATTGATATGAGTAATTGTGAGACCTATATGTTATTGTGAGTATGGTTAGTTCATAATATATGCTGAAACTTGAATGCTGGCTTTTCATGTTTACAACAACAAGAGCAAACAGAGTTTATAAAAGTTTTTCTTTATCACTTTCAGTTTATCAACTGAATTGCTTGAGGACAAGCAAAGGTTTAAACTTGGGGGAGTTGATACGTCTCCAACGTATCTACTTTTCCAAACACTTTTGCTCTTGTTTTGGACTCTAACTTGCACGATTTGAATGAAACTAACCCGGACTAACGCTGTTTTCAGCAGAACTACCATGATGTTGTTTTATGTGTAGAAAAGAAAAGTTCTCGGAATGTCCTGGAAATCCACGGAGGCACTTTTTGGAATTTATAAGAATTATTGGGCGAAAGAAATACACCAGGGAGCCCAGGGCCTGTCCACGAGACAGGGGGCGCCTCCCCCCTGTAGGGCGTGCCCCCCTATCTCGTGGGGCCCCTGGACCTCCTCCGACCTCAAATCCAACTCCATATATTCCGTCTCAGGGAGAAAAAAATCAGAGAGAAAGTTTCATCGCGTTTCACGACACGGAGCCGCCGCCAAGCCCTAATCTCTCTCGGGAGGGCTGATCTGGAGTCTGTTCGGGGCTCCGAAGAGGGGGATTCATCGCCGTCATCGTCATCAACCATCCTCCATCACCAATTTCATGATGCTCACCGTCGTGCGTGAGTAATTCCATCGTAGGCTTGCTGGACAGTGATGGGTTGGGTGAGATTTACCATGTAATCAAGTTAGTTTTGTTAGGGTTTGATCCCTAGTATCCACTATGTTCTGAGATTGATGTTGCTATGACTTTGCTATGCTTAATGCTTGTCACTAGGGCCCGAGTGCCATGATTTCAGATCTGAACCTATTTTGTTCTCATGAATATATGTGAGTTCTTGATCCTATCTTGTAAGTCTATAGTCACCTACTATGTGTTATGATCCGGCAACCCCGAAGTGACAATAATCGGGACCACTCCCGGTGATGACCGTAGTTTGAGGAGTTCATGTATTCACTATGTGTTAATGCTTTGGTCTTGTAGTCTATTAAAAGGAGGCCTCAATATCCCTTAGTTTCCGCTAGGACCCCGCTGCCACGGGAGGGTAGGACAAAAGATGTCATGCAAGTTCTTTTCCATAAGCATGTATGAATATATTCGGAATACATGCCTACATTACATTTATGAATTGGAGCTAGTTCTGTGTCACCCGATGTTATGATTATTACATGATGAACCACATCCGGCATAATTCTCCATCACCGATCCAATGCCTATGAGATTTTCACATATTGTTCTCCGCTTATTTACTTTTCCGTTGCTACTGTTACAATCACTACAAAACCCAAAAATATTACTTTTGCTACCGTTACCATTACTTCCATATTACTTTGCTACTAAATACTTTGATGCACATACTAAGTTATCCAGGTGTGGTTGAATTGACAACTCAACTGCTAATACTTGAGAATATTCTTTGGCCCCCCTTGTGTCGAATCAATAAATTTGGTTTGAATACTCTACCCTCGAAAACGGTTGCGATCCCCTATACTTGTGGGTTATCAGGCCCCACGGAGCTCCACCAACGTACTTCTTTTTCCTATATATACTCTTATACCCTAAAAACATCATGGGGAGCCACGAAACCACTTTTCCACTGCCACAACCTTTTGTACCCGTGAGATCCCATCTTGGGGCCTTTTCCGGCGATTTGCCGGAGGGGGAATCGATCACGGAGGGCTTCTACATCAACACCATAGCCTCTCCGATGATGTGTGAGTAGTTTACCACAGACCTTCGGGTCCATAGTTATTAGCTAGATGGCTTCTTCTTTATCTCTTTGGTTCTCAATACAAAGTTCTCGTCGATGGTCTTGGAGATCCATTCGATCTAATACTCTTTAGCAGTGTGTTTGCCGAGATCTGATGAATTGTGGATTTATGATCAAGTTTATGTATGAATAATAATTGGTTCTTCTCGGAATTCTTATGTGCATGATTTGATATCTTCACAAGTCTCTTCTAATTATCGGTTTAGTTTGGCCTACTAGATTGATTTTTCTTGCAATGGGAGAAGTGTGTAGCTTTGGGTTCAATCTTGCGGTGTCCTTTCCCAGTGACAGTAGAGGAAGCAAGGCACATATTGTATTGTTGCCATCGAGTATAAAAAGATGGGTTTTATATCATTTTGCTTGAGTTTATCCCTCTACATCATGTCATCTTGCCTAATGCGTTACTCTGTTCTTATGAACTTAATACCTATTATGTGTTATGATTCGACAACCCCGAAGTGACAATAATCGGGATACTTCTCGGTGATGACCGTAGTTTGAGGAGTTCATGTATTCACTATGTGTTAATTCTTTGGTCCGGTTCTCTATTAAAAGGAGGCCTTAATATCCCTTAGTTTCCGCTAGGACCCCACTTCAATGGGAGGGTAGGACAAAATACGTCATACAAGTTCTTTTCCATAAGCACGTATGACTATCTACGGAATACATGTCTACATTACATTGATGAATTGGAGCTAGTTCTGTGTCACCCTATGTTATAATTATTGCATGAGGAATCGCATCTGGCATAATTATCCATCACTGATCCATTGCCTACGAGCCTTTCACATATTGTTCTTCGCTTATTTACTTTTCCGTTGCTACTGTTACAAATACTACAAAAACCCAAAAACATTTATCTTTACTTTTGCTACCGTTACCTTTATTATCATACCACTTTTGCTACTAAACACTTTGCTGCAGATACTAAGTTATCAAGGTGTGGTTGAATTGACAACTCAACTGCTAATACTCAAGAATATTCTTTGGCTCCCCTTGTGTCGAATAAATAAATTTGGGTTGAATAATCTACCCTCGAAAGCTATTGCGATCCCCTATACTTGTGGGTTATCACGCCACTTGTCGCCGCCAGCACCACCCCGTGCCACCGCAAGCCGCCTCCTGCAACCTATCCCCTCGCGCCACATGTCCCTCCTACCTCCCCACGCCGCCAGGCCCGTGCCAGGCCTGCCCGGGCCCCGATCTTGGCCCCGAGGCCCGCAGCCAGCCCGAGCGCCCCGCTCTCTCCTCCCGTCGCCTCTCCCCGACCCCGTCGTCGGCGCGCCGCCGCCGGGTCGCCGGAGACCGCTCCGTCGCGCCTCCGTCAGGTCTCTACCTCTCCCCATGTCGCCTCTCTTCCCCTCCGCTGCTCTCCCTCTCACCTAGCCTCTCCCCGTGCGCCTGCAGGACGCCGCCCGCCGTCGGCCCTCCCCGAGCTCGCCGCCAGATCCGGCCACTCCGGTCGCCGCCGACCACCTCCGATGCCAGATCCGGGGGCCCCACGCCCTGATCTGCCCGTTCCCGACGCCTCCCCCTCGCCTCCTCGCCGTCCCCGGCGAGCCCCGTTGCCGGATCCGCCATGGCTGCGGCCTCCTCTGTCGCCGCCGGACACGTCAGCAGGAGCCCGGACATGTCCGCCCGAGACCCCGTGAGGTCTATTTTCGTCCAATTCCTTTTTTTCTGCTACATCGTGTTGCATTAATGTGGTGCCCATAACTTTCTACATGTGTGTCCGTTTGGGTGTATAATATGTCAAAATGTTCATCATGATGCACTCTTCATTTTGTTTCATCGTGGAATGTTTGTTGGAGGTCATCTTGATGCCCAAATCTCTGGTGCAAGAGTGTTATATATTGTTTACTGCTGCTACTTATCAAATTATGTTGATTTGTCATTTTTGTCACATTTGTTTCATGCATCATATGGTTATGAGCTCTATATGTGTTTTGATCTATGCCATACCATCTTTACAGGCGTGCTTGCCATGTATTTTTGTGATCTATTTGGTGACTAGAACAAGCATGCAAACTAGGCTCCATGATGTTGCTGATTTCAGTGACTTAGGATTTTGCCAAGTCTTTATTCTGCTGTTATATTTATGCCATGTATTCATGTTGCTACAGTGAGATCCATGCCTATTTTGAGTATGTTCGGTAAGGATGTTTTGGACTTATGGTTATGCTATATCCATCCATGCCTCTAGTTGCATTTATGGTGTGCTCTAGGATGTCTTAATCTTGCTCTACTTTTGCTATAAAATGTTCCTGGCAGATTGTTTACATGTTAATCAATTTTGCCATGGTTGTTGTTAGTAATCCAAGCATGCTATGAACTTGTCCTTGCCATGCTTAATTTCATGTACATGTCTTCTTGCTGATTCCATTCTTATCTTGTCATGCAATGTCTTGTGATGAGTGAATCGAGCTCGCAAAGATGCCTTCATAATTATGTTTATGCCATGCTCAGTTTTTCTGCTAAATCTGAATCTGTTTATGAAACTTGCTATGTTTACATGGGAGCCATCATATCTTCTGTGCATTTCTTGCTCATAATCAGTAAGGGACTTTTGTTCTATGAAATTAGTCAATTTATGCCTTGTCTTTGGTTGCCATGACAAGTTCCTGTAGCCTGTTGTTTGATAGCTCTAAACATTGCAACCTGGTGTTATTTCTGCCTTGTCTAGTAATTTCTGCCAAGTCTGTGAGCTGATATTATTTGCAATCTTGCCATGTCCTTGTGAGCATATTCTTGTAGTTTATGGAGTTAGCTCAGTGTTCATGTTTTGTAATGCTTTGCATGTATATCATGTCCATGCCTTTTTTTCATGTTGAGATCATGTAGCATGTTGTTTTGGTGTTTGCCATATGTCTAGTTGCTGTTTTGGACAGCATGCCCTTTAAGCTCGTTTCATGTGTATGTGTTGAACCGTTGCTCCGTTTTGGGTGTGCTCTATATGAAACTTGCTTAGTTTTGCATGTAATTTCATATTGCCTTGTTGGATCCATGTTTTGAATGTGTTTGCTTGATATTTGAATGTGTTTTGCATCAATGCCATGTCTATCTTGTTTTGCTCATATCTTTTAGGCCGTAGCTCCAAATTAAATGAACTTTATGTGTAACTTGACTAGAATTTCGTGTAGATCATCGTGGTGCATCTTAACTTGCTGTTTAACAACTTGAACAAATGGTTTATTCAGATCTGGACCAATTTCGAAATTTGCATATGGGGACTTACCGGAATTGTTATATGTTGTTTCCGGCCTCATTTAAACTTGCTTTCATGTGTTGCTCTTGTATGCATCATCTCTTGCCATGAGTAGTTTCATGTAGCCTTGTCATGCATCATACTTGGTTGAGCATCATGCCTTGTTCTTGTGTGGTGTGTTTACCTTGTTGCGTGCTTCTTCTCGATAGTTCCCGTTTTGTTGCGATCGTGAGGATTCGTTCGTCTACGATTGGTTCTTCTACGTGGCTTCATCTTCTTCATTGACTCGTTCTTCTTCCTAGCGGGATTTCAGGCAAGATGACCGTCAAAATGGATCTCACTACTATCGTCGCTATGCTAGTTGCTTCGTTCTATCGCTATGCTGCGTTACCTACCACTTGCTTATCAAGCCTTCCAAATTGCCTTGAACCTCAAACTTTTGTTACCCTTCCTAGCAAACCGTTGTTTGGCTATGTTACCGCTTTTGCTCAGCCCCTCTTATAGTGTTGCTAGTTGCAGGTGAAGATGATGATTGCTCCATGTTGGATTATATTTATGTTGGATATCACAATATCTCTTATCTTATTAATGCATCTATATACTTGGTAAAGGGTGGAAGGCTCGGCCTTATGCCTGATGTTTTGTTCCACTCATGCCGCCCTAGTTTCCGTCATATCGGTATTATGTTCCCGGATTTTGCGTCCCTAACGCGGTTGGGTGATTTATGGGACCCCTTGACAGTTCGCCTTGAATAAAACTCTTCCAGCAAGGCCCAACCTTGGTTTTACCATTTACATCACCACCACCTACTTTTCCCTTGGGAGTCACGCTCTCGAGTGTCATCTTTATTTAGCCCCCCCACCCCGGGCCAGTGCTTCACTAAGTATTGGTCCGAACCGAGCCGCCTATGGGGCCACCTCGTGGAAACTCGAAGTCTGGTTTTACTCGTAGCCTGTCTCATCCGGTGTTGCCCTGAGAACGAGATATGTGCAGCTCCTATCGGGATTGTCGGCACACCGGGCGGTCTTTCTGGTCTTGTTTTACCGTTGTCGAAATGTCTTGTAACCGAGATTCCGAGACTGATCGGGTCTTCCCGGGAGAAGGAATATCCCTCGTTGATCGTGAGAGCTTATCATGGGCTAAGTTGGGACACCCCTGCAGGGTTTGAACTTTCGAAAGACGTGCCCGCAGTTATGTAGCAGATGGGAATTTGTTAATATCCGGTTGTAGAAAACTTAAAGTAAACTCTTCTAAAATACACCAACCGTGTGCGTAACCGTGATTGTCTCTTTTCGGGGTTGTTCGAGAGGAGAACACGGTTTTTGGGTTATGTTTGACGTAAGTAGGAGTTCAGGATCACTTCTTGATCATTACTAGTTGACGACCGCTTGCTAAGCTCCTCTTCTCGCTTTTGTTTCGTAAGTTAGCCACCATACATGCTTAGTCGCTGCTGCAACCTCACCACTTTACCCCTTCCTTACCCATTAAGCTTTGCTAATCTTGATACCCATGGTAATGGGATTGCTGAGTCCTCGTGGCTCACAGATTACTACAACACCAGTTGCAGGTACAGGTTATGCGATGATCTTGACGTGAGAGCGACGTGTACTTGTGTTGGAGTTCTTCTTCTTCTTCGTCGATCTTGGGTTAGGTTCTTGGTCGGCAGCCTCGGCTAGCAGGGTGGATGTCGTTTGAGTTTCTGTTTATGTTTCATCCGTAGTCGGATGTTGATCTTGTATATGATGTATTGTTGTATTCATGTCACATTGTATGTCTTGGTTGTATCCCCACTATTATGTAATGTTGATGTAATGATATCCACCTTGCAAAAGCGTCTTCAAGATGCGCTTCTATCCTTTGTGGGACCTTCGAGTTACTTTAGGATAGGGTCGCATCTTGGGCGTGACAGTATGATACTTTGAAGGAATTCCTCATGAAGGTAGGCTTCAAACCCGGTTCACTTGACCCAACTCTTTTCACCAAAATCTATGATGATGAATTATTCGTGTGCCAAATATATGTTGATGATATTATCTTTGGTTGTACTGACCAATGTTAGAGTGATGAATTTGCCTACATGATGAGTGAAGAATATCAAATGTCTATGATGGGATAATTGAAATTCTTCTTAGGTCTTCAGATACGTCAACAACGCAACGTGTCGTGGAATAGTCACGGCAGATGTCCTTAGCGTGAGGACTTAGTCGCGAGGCTAACGCATGTATGTGGTAGCTTGATAGGGTTTGAGCGGAATCGAAAGACACAACACAAGACAAGGGTTTAGACAGCTTCAGGCCCCGGGAAACATCATCCGGTAATAACCCTACATGCTGTTTGTGGCTAGGTCTCATTATGATCATGAGGGAGTCACCGGTAAGCTGGCTCTTTGTGTCTAGCCCTAGATATTGTTTCTTGTCCCTTCTTGCAGTGCCCTGCCCCTCCTTATATAAGTTGAAGGGGCGGGTTACATGACTAGTCGTAGTAGGATTAGGATTACTCAATTACAAGTGGAGTCCTAGTCTTGCTTCCTTTGTAAGGGAATATTCCTTACGCTTTCCTCTTAAGCCGGCCCACCATAACATGAGCCGGCCTTCTGGGCCTTGGGCCTAGTCTTCTATCTGACCCACCATCGGGGTCATCCGTGAGTCGTCAGGCTCATGAGTCGTCTGACCAGTGAGCCGCCAAACCCGTGAGTCGCCAGTCCTCCGGTGGGTCATCGGTGAAGCGCCAAGTTCGGTCGGGTCATACTTCCGGCCGGGTCATTCCGCGGGGTATATCCCCGACATTAGCCCCCAGTTTAATTTGGATTTATCCATGTTAAACTGATCCTGTAAAACAAACACAAGAACAAATTTGACAGATTGTGTTCCGGGTTAAAAATTCTTGTAAGCCGGCACCTGATCATCCTTAATTCCTTGTGCTCCGGGTTAAATATTCTCCTGAGCCGGGACCTGATTATCCTTAAGTCCAATTGTCATTTCCTTCATCTAGAAAATCCGGATCAATAAGCTAGCTTCATACTCAATTTGCTGATGTTGGTTTCTCATAGAAAAATATTGTGAAGAATAATCCACTTGAGTCGGCTTCCAAGGCGCCGGCTTAATAAACATATTGGACTCAAGATTCATCTGGTGATCCGCCGGTTTAAACATGTAGAGGCTGGCGAGCAAAATTGTCGGCTTGTAAATATTGGTAATACCGGGTCATAACTGTTGCTGATGCCGGGTTAATCTTATGATGACGCCGGGTCATAAACTTTGCAGATTTCTCTGATAATAATATAATACCTGATTTGCTCAAAACTGATAATTTGAAGTTATTCCTCCCTTATATGCATATCACCTGTAGCCCCCAAGTGTCGGGTTGTCATGCTTGCAGCAACCTGGGACTTGTAATTGCCTTATGCTCATAAAAATTTCAACCAGTGTAGCCCCCAAGGGCCGGGTCATTATGCAATAATGAGCAGGGACTTTGTAAATATGATCATGTAAACTTGAGCAACAATGTGTAGCCCCCAAGGGTCGTCTCAATAAGATATTACTGAGCTGGGACTTTGTATATGATTCATTGATAATACCATCAAATGATGTAATCTCCACCATGGGGCTTGAACCCACGTCCACAAGGTTAACAGCTTTGTACTCTACCAACTGAATAATGGATCTTTCAATATAATGGATTAAGGCTTGTGTACCTTGAATTTCTGACAGGAGCAATTGGTAGCCCCCAAGGGTCAACTCATTTAGAATGTGATGAGTCGGGTCTTCAATAAGTTGAGCAAAAAATGACTTTGCATTAGCCCCCAAGTGCCATGGTGCATACTGGCAGTGACATGGGACTTGCATATTTGATATAATCCCAATCTGAATAATGTAGCCCCCAAGTGACGGGTCGTAAGCCTGCAGCGACTCGGGACTATTCCTTCCATTGTAGAATAAATCATATCCATTGATAAAAATAACAGCCGTTGCGCTAAAGCGACTTTGAAAACCTCAATCATAACTCTGGTTATTGAAAATCACAATAGAAATCCAGCCATGTTGGCTATTCCAGATTTGAATAATATAATCCGGTATGAAAACCTCAATCATTCAATATCATCATGAAAATCCAGCCAGTTTTGGCTATTAAAGATTTGAATACCTCATCGGTTGACAAGTAAATCCGAGTTTAAATACTGGCGGCTCTTGGCCGATGGCGACTTAATGCGCATTCATTGTAAGCCGGAATTTTTGTAACCCGGTGGCCTATAGCCCTTGAGAAAATAAATAATTGATAACCCTTTTGAGACACCAATTTCAATGATGAGCTTGGACTGAAGCATTTATATAAGTCATAATTCTACAAATCCTGCACAGAGTTTAAACAACATATGCCTGGCGACTTAACGTCAAGAGCCGGTGGTAACCACCAAATGTAGTCTTATCCTGCACACAAGTAGATTACAAGTTCCCTATGATCCTTTGAATGATACCGCCGGTTTATGTGACCCGGACAGTGAAGTTGATTCTGTAAGAGCCGGCACATATGATATTTGTGACAACTCAAATACTTGTGATTGTATAAAAACAGATAAAATTTTTGAGGCTTCTGATTCAAATACGATCAGTAAACCGTTCCAAAGAGGTTAAGCTAAGATTCGAATACGATCATATAGCCCCTAGTGGCGTTGGCGTTGCTGATCAAAGTGGGTATCGACAGCTATGTTCTCTTTGGTTCGAATACGACCTATGTTTGAGCGAAGCCCCAAATGACCTTAAACATTGTTTAACGACTCTGATTCGAATACGATCCACGTCGATTCCCAAAGGGTTTGAGCTATGATTCGGATACGATCAAGAAGCCCCCAAGTAGGTTCAGCAGTTTGCTAATCAAAAGGGTATCGGCAGCTATGTTCTCTTTGGCTCGAATACGAGCTATGTTTGACAGGAAGCCCCCAAGTGACCATATAAGTTTTGGCATTGCGTCGCACAAGAGGGTACTGATAGCTATGCCCGATGAGCAGGAAGCCCCCAAGTGACCATAATAAGATAAGCCATAAGGCAGGATGCCCATGCTTTGAACCGTGCATCATGGCAGCAAGTTTTCTTTGGTAACCATTAATTTGTCTGAGATCTCGAACTTGCAAGAGATTAATTCTTTTTGAACCAGAAATTCTTAAACCGGATATTAAGATCCTCAAAGCTTTGTAAGGGACAAATTTACCTTGATCCGGATGTTGAACCGGTTTTGAGAGCTTCAAAGCTTTGCGGGAGAGAGATGTCTCTTGAGCTGTATTTTAAACCGGAATCTTCATTTTGAACCGGAAATTTTTCTGACGGCTTTAAAATATTCGCCAATAAAGCAGTAGCCTCCAGGGCTGGGTTATCTTCCCTTCAATGACCTGGAGTTCTTGAATTCTTTGAAACCGGTTAATTTTGCCGAGCCATACCATTGTAGCCCTCGAGTATCAAGATGACTCGAAGAGTTGGCTTGAGATTCTCCATATTTGACCATAGCAGAAGGTGTATATCATTGGCGTTGATAACGCGATGTGAATCCATAGAAGGTTGAGGTGACTGCGACGGGTTATAAATGATCCCATATGAACCGTGTCAGCAACTCGGCCAATGGTTCCTTCCAACTGGTTGTTTGAAGTTAACCAAACCGCAGTGGTGGCGACTTGTGCGCTTGCCCATTGAGCCATCCAGTGCAGACGGCGGCTGATAATACATGATAATTTTCCTCCAATTTGTTGGAAGAAAACCGGGCTACCCAAGTAGTGACTTGCTCATACTCAATAAACAACTCATGCAGACAGGTGCGGCCCAATGTGTTGATGTAGACCAGGCCACGAGAGACGGATGGTAAAGACGACCGCAACATCTGAGGCGGCACAGACAGATAAACCGGTCATGGCGTTGTAAGTCGGTGCGGACGGGCAAGTTGTCCTCCTTGTTGTAAGTCGGCGTGGTCGCGAGAGACGGCCACGACATTGTAAGCCGGCGCGGTCGCGAGAGACGGCCACGGTGTTGTACGCCAGTGCGGGAGTCCGTTGAGTAACGACAACCACCTGTGCCAAAAGATGTTGGCGTGCCTCCATCTCCGCGGTATAATATCACTTTTTGTCATAAATAATTGCCCTGCATAAACAATATTGCAGACCAAGGCAAAGATAAACTGTTCTTTGACAAAAACAACATGTGCTAATAAGACAAACTTGGATGGATATGACCTGATTTGTTCGGATGACGGATGATCCGTTTATCGCTACAGAGGTGGCTCAGGCAGACCAGCGACTCAATATAGTTCCGGTGGCTTAGGCAGAACGGCGACTTAATATAACCCCGGCGGCTCAAAGCGGCAAGGGCGGCTCAACGCGGGTCCGGCGGGTGGATGTAGATTAAGCTGCACGGGCGGCGATTTGTGCACACCTGTTCCATCAGTAAGCGGGTGCAGATGCCGGTGCGTGATGGTGCTGACGTATACTTCATAGGCACAACATGGCCCCACCTTTTGCTGCACATAAAAATATGATCAAAGTAATTGTTCTTTGATGAAAACAATATGTTTAATAAAATAAACTTGGATGGGTATCACCTGATGTTTTGTTAGGCGAACGCGGACACTGATTAGCACTCTGGCCGCATAATCCATGCACGTAGCAGGTTTTCTCCTCCTTCTCTCTGAAAGCGGTATATGAGTGACCGGAAGATCTATAGCAGCTCATCGGTAATATCCCATCCATCATCGAGGTAGCCTCAAACACCCGTACAACTTGTGCTCGTTGCAGTTTAAAGAGAAAAGGAGCATCCTTGTTTGACATTGTCAACAAAAAAAGGCAAGTCTAAAATAAATCGCGATCCAAAGAAATTGCTCCTTCTTGCTGGTGTTGCACATGAAGGTCCCACCTGCCATGTCGATTTCTTGCCGAAAGAGAGCCACATCATGCAAATGATCGGTGCCTCGCATCAACGACGGGCGAGGGCGCAGCGCAGCAGTGGACAATCGCCGAGGACAGGGCCAACTAGACGCCCGAGGCGGCGGCTGGACACGGTTATGAGGCGACCACAGCTCGTGGCGAGGCGGCGTCTCAAGACCACAACAGCGGGCGGCGCCGGCGGACACGCGGTTCTTGAGGCGAGGTAGGAGCGTGACGGCTCAAAGACAGCCGGCGGCTTGAAGACGAGCCAGCGACTGCAGAAGACCCGTGGCTGTGGAGGCGAAGCAAGGCTGAGCTCGGAGGCGCGAGGCCAAAGGCGGCTCTGCGGCAAAGGCCAGGGGCTCTCCGGCGGCTCATCACTCTCCAACGGTTCCACGGTGATGGCGACTTGAAGCCACGAGGCTGGTCGATGTGAGGCCGAGCAAGGGCGGCGGTAACTCTCCATGCGGCGCGACGGTGATTGGATAAGGCGGCGAGGGAAAACAAGCCGTAGAGGCAGCTCATGATGGAAGCTCACCAAGGCAGCTCGTGGTGGTCTGACGTCTCAAGGTACGACCGGAGGAGGGGAGCGTCGAGGAGGCCGATGATTTGAGGCACGTCTGGAGGAGAGGACATCGTGGCTGCAGCCATTGCGGCGGCTCAAAGGCGTCGGACGAGTCTGCGGTTTAGATGGGTGGCGGCTCTCTCGTCGCAGTTGAGATAAGTGCCTCACGCAGACGGGCTCTGACGAGCAGCGGTGGGGGCGAACCGTGAAGTGTGAAAAGCGCTGGCGAGGCCAACCCGCGATTCGCGGATGCGTGTTCGGCGAGGTGAGGCAACCGTTGAAACTTTAGATGGGCGACTTCGGGAGGCGGAGGCCAGTTCTTTGAAGCCGCAGACGGCTCGGAGGCGAGCTGTACAAGCGATGAATTCAGCCGTGACCGTATCTAGTTTGGCACTTGTTCGCCGTTGCTCTTGCCGGGCTAATCGAGCAACGGTGGCGGAATCTAATCTAATAATACTAGTGCGATCTTGATTGCCTTGCCATCGGGACTCGTCTTGATGCAACTCGGATATACCATGACTTTCCTTTCTCTATGGGATTAACTTAACTCCAGATGTACACCATGATCATCAGTTCTCACATGGAAATTTCCTCCTTTGATCTGACAGGTAAATCTTGTCTTCACATAAATAAAATAACAGCCACGAAAACGCTTTTGGTTATGCCTGCTCTCGTCACTTTAGAATTCCTCTGAACTTACAGTTCCTTTAGCGAAAATCATGCAAGGTAAACACCATGAAAAAGTCTCTGTCTTGGTCTCGGACTCGGCGGACCATCACGGCGCGTCTGGCGGCCATACAATACAATATGCAACCCTAAAACAATCTCAATCTCGTATCCGCCGCCATGGGACACTTCGTTAACCTTGACTGATGAACTCATAATTGATGTGAATGTTTCCACGCCAGCTCCTGTTGAGCCGGAAAATTGTGAACTTCTTGAACCCTAGAAAAGATCCCTTCAAGAACGCAACACCACCGTGCGTGTGCCCCACGGTGGGCGCCAACTGTCATGGAATAGTCACGGCAGATGTCCTTAGCGTGAGGACTTAGTCGCGAGGCCAACGCATCTATGTGGTAGCTTGAGAGGGGTTGAGCGGAATCGAAAGACGCGACACAAGACAAGGGTTTAGACAGCTTCGGGCCCCGGGAAGCATCATCCGGTAACAACCCTACATGCTGTTTGTGGCTAGGTCTCATTATGATCACGAGGGAGTCACCGGTAAGCCGGCTCTTTGTGTTTAGCCCTAGATATTGTTTCTTGTCCTTTCTTGGGGTGCCCTGCCCCTTCTTATATAAGTTGAAGGGGCAGGTTACATGACTAGTCGTAGTAGGATTAGGATTACTCAATTACAAGTGGAGTCCTAGTCTTGCTTCCTTTGTAAGGGAATATTCCTTACGCTTTCCTCTTAAGCCGGCCCACCATAACATGAGCCGGCCTTCTGGGCCTTGGGCCTAGTCTTCTATCTGACCCGCCATCGGGGTCATCCATGAGTCGTCAGGCTCGTGAGTCGTCTGACCAGTGAGCCGCCACACCCGTGAGTCGCCAGTCCTCTGGTGGGTCATCGGTGAAGCGCCAAGTTCGGCCGGGTCATACTTCCGGTCGGGTCATACCGCGGGGTATATCCCCGACACAATGGCATATTCACATCTCAGGAGAAATACCTCAAAGATGTACTAAGGAAATTCGTCATGCAAGATTACAAAGGCATCAAAATCCCTATGCCCACAAATGGCCATCTATGCACTAATGAAAATGGTATATACTTCGATCAAAATGTATACCGCTCCATGATTGGTTCTTTATTGTATTTATGTGCATCTAGGCCAGATATTATGCTGAGTGTTTGCATGTGTGCCCGCTTTCAAGCTACACCGAAGGAATCACACCATAAGGCTGTGAAGCATATTCTTCAATATCTAGCTCACACTCCAACACTTGGATTATGGTATCCCAAGGGCTCGGCTTTTGATCTTATTGGATATTCAAACTCTGACTATGCTGGTGATCGTGTGGACCGCAAGTCAACATCAGGCACATGTCATTTCCTCGGATGATCCTTGGTATGTTGGTCCTTGAAGAAACAGAATTGCGTGTCATTGTCTACTACTGAAGCAGAGTACATTGCTGCTGGATCGTGTTGTGCTCAATTGCTATGGATGAAGCAAACCCTCAAGGACTATGGCGTCAACATGAAGAATTTGCCACTCTATTGTGACAGTGAGAGTGCCATCAAGATTGCTCATAACCCAGTTCAGCACTCGAAGACAAAGCACATTCAGATTCGTCATCATTTTCTTCATGATCATGTGTTGAAGGGCGACATCTCCATCAAGCACGTGAAGACTGAAGAACAGCTAGCCGATATCTTCACAAAGCCCTTGGATGAGAAGAGATTTAGCAAGTTGCGGTGTGAGCTAAATATATTAGAATCTTCGAATGTCCTTTGAAAAGGACACACATCCTAACACTTATGCTAAATTGATGACTTAGATGTGCAACACACAAAGTAACATTTCTCTTCAATCAATGAAGACTAACAATCTAAGTGTGAAGAAATTAACGAAGAATTTGATTCTCAGAGCCCTATGACAATTGTACGCAGTGTCTGAAATCAGCATTCTTATACGGCGGGTTACGCCACCAACAAAAGTTGAAAATCTTCAATTTGAGTTTTTCTTCATTTTTAAAATTCCTCAGTTGTTCAATTTATTCAACTTTGAAATTTCTTCACTGTTTCCGTCATTTTTCTTCGTTGGCTATATAAACATATAAGTTTATGTCCTCAACAGTATTCACTTATTGCTATTTCTTCAAGTTGCTTTTTCTACTAAGTGAATGTGATCGGACCCTTCCCCCTCTATGCTAAACTCAACCCAGTCTATTCACAAATTCTTCATGTGCGTTCTATTTTAAACCCGTTCAAAATCTTCACTGTGTCCTTGACAGCTGAAGAATTTCTGAATGAAACCTTAAAATATTCTAATCTGAATTTTTGGCTTTTGCCGCTCAAATCGTTCCGCATTCCACGATATGATTATCTATTCACCCACGATCTCACATGATCTCCACCTCAGAGTACGTGGGTGACACATGTCGCACGAATGAGAAGGGTCAGGGGCAAGTTCGTCCATTTTCCTCGGGCGAGCGGTTTTTCACCTCGGCTATAAATACCCCTCACCCTCCTCAGACTGTTTTTACTCCGTTCGACCTCACTCCCTCGCTCGAGCTCTCAAAACCTAGCGCAGCCGCTACTTCCATCATCGCCGGTGAGGAAGAGCTTCGCTTCCTCGACCTCATCGGAGTTGAACTCGCGTCGGCTTTGGATTTCTTCACTCCGTCGCCGCCGTAGCTGTGTTCCTCTGCCAAGTTAGGGCGTGGAAGATCTGAACCGACGAGCTTAAAATCTACTAGTCTCAGTTTGTCGTGTTCTTCGTCAAGGGTAATTAAAAGTCACTTTTACTTCCCTTGTTGATTCATTTGATTTCTACAAATCTTCAAAAGGTGTTTATTATTCAATCTTCACACTCTAAACACCTCGCACAAACATATGTTCTTGATCTGTTTCCCTAAGCAACATTTTTCTTCAAGATTCCTCAGTTTTGTGGATTTCCAATCTATACAACTCTGGAACCTAAGTCAAAGAACGCTTAGTGAAATTCCTCAAGACACATCTGGTCAAATTCCTCAAACTTGTTCCTTTGCAAAAATCTTCTGAGAACGCATATGACCTCTCCAAATTCTTCGCACCTATACTCTATTCACAGGTACACATGTCTGCTGCTGAATCACTAGGTTCTCAACAACTTAACTCATTTGCAACGTTCCTCGAAGAAAAGTTGCATACCTCTTCATAGAACTCAATAGTTCAAAATCCTTAGCTGAAGAAAATGGCAGATGGCAAGAAACCTCAGAAGGGAGGAAAGAAGTTGGAAGTCAACAATGCTTTTGAGATTCCTGATGACATCTATGCAGGGTACTGCACTCTTCCTCATGAAACGAAGAATGAGCGCAAAGTGCACATTCAGAGGATAGAGAGGAGATGGGCCAGATCATGGAGGGAATATCGCTATGTCACTCCCAAGTATATGAAGAAATTCGCAGTACACCCTCCATGCCCAAGACCTCCCTTGTCACCAGGCTAAGTTGCTTATCCATCAAGCATCAGGCGAGGTGAGAATTTCCCTAAGGAATGGGCCAAGCGTCAAGCTAAACTGGCCAAAATGGCAAAAGAGGCCGTGAAGAAATTCAATGAAGATTCTGCTGCTGCCACTGCTGAGGCCTCTGCTAGCAAGCCTAAGAAGGATATGGCCAAGTGAAAGTGCGTTATATCGACGAGAGGGGGGGTGAATAGGCGATTTTTATGAATTCTTCACTGAGGAATTTGCCGGTGAGGAAATTCCTTAGCGAAGAACTACTTGCAGCGGAATAAGTACTCAGAAGTAAACATAAGACAATGCGGGCATGGTCATCATGATGAAATGAAGAAAAACAAAGAGTACAGAAAGCGTAAACATAGGATAGCACAAGATGAAGACAAACAGACTGAAGAAATTGAACTGAGGAAATTGAGAAAGTCTTCAGTCAAAATCTTCAAACACAGATATGAAACAACACTCAACACAATAATGAGGAAATGAAAGGGTTGAGGAGATAGAACCAATTAGGTTGGTGAAGACAATGATTTGGTAGACCAGTTCCAACTGCTGTCTCAGTTGTACGTCTGGTTGGAGCGGCTGAGTATTTAAACTCAAGGACACAGTCCGGACACCCGATCGCCGAGCATGCAGCTCGGGACACCAAGTCCTCACCGTATTCTCCTTGAACTAAGGTCACACAGACCTCGTCCAATCACTCGTGGTAAGTCTTGAGCGACTTCCAAACCTTCACAGACTCGGTCACCGGTGATCCACAATTCCTCTTGGATGCTCTAGACCATGACGCCCTAACCGTCTGGAAGAAGCCTGATCTTCAAAGGTAACAAGCGTCGGATCCACTCAGGATCAATCTCTTGATGATGCTCAATCACTTTGGGTTTGTAGGGGTTTGGTTTTGGGTTTTCCTCACTCGATGATTTTCGCTCAAAGTCCTCGGAGGATGGGTTGCTCTCAAATGACAAGTGTCAAGTTTCTCTCGGAGCAGCCAACCAGCTAGTGGTTGTAGGCGGCTATTTATAGCCTAGGGAGCAGCGACATGATAAGACATAAATGCCCTTCGTTGATATGACCGTTAGGTGGATAAGATGTTTTGGGACAGGCGCCTTGTGACAAAGAACGGTCGGAAATTTGAATGTGAAATTCCTCGGGGCTATCATGTTCCTCCTTTGTGTAGGCAATCCGCCTTTGGCGAATTCCTAACTCCTCGGTCGAACAAATTCCTCGATGACCAAAGAGCTTCGTCTACATCCTTTGAAGAAATTGACCTCAGTATGAGATTTCCAAAGGCTTCACTCGAAGGATTGGTAGGTGTAGGTTTTTTATTTGATCATCACATGGTAATTTTTACGTAGTATTTAATCGACCCCCCTTAACAATACGGTTTTTCCTTTTACTCAATAAAGAGTAAATTAAACTACGTAAACAAAAGTCTTCACGCTTCATGTTCCTCAAATGAATACCAAGTCTTCAAGGTCACACCAATTTCTTCACTTTCAGAGTCTTCAGAAAGTCTTCAGAATATCGAAGTCTTCAGTCAAAGAACTTCATTTTAGCGGTCGACTTTCTCTGTAAATATCAAACTCCTCATAGACTTATAGACCTTTGTACACTCACAAACGCATTAGTTCCTTAACCTATAAGTCTTCAATACACCAAAATCACTAAGGGGCACTAGATGCACTTACAATCTCCCCCTTTTGGTGATTGATGACAATATAGGTTAAGTTTTCAACGGGGATAAACATATGAAGTGTAAATACTGATATTGAGGAATTTGATTGCAAGATATAGAAGAACTCCCCCTGAAGATGTGCATGGTGAGGAATTTGCTTTTGAGGCAATGCACATTTGAAGAGTTGAATAATGGAGATCTCCCCCTATATCTTGTAATTCATACACGCATTTGACATATAATATGAAGAATTTGAAATGCATGATGAAATATGGTGCTTGATGAAATTCAGCATGCGTGCGATAACATTAATGAGGAACAAGCATGCAAAATAACGCATCAAGAGTATCAGAGCTCAAGATAATCAGAGCTCGATTGCATCAAAAGTATCGAGCATAGTGCAAGAGCACGATTGCATCAAAAGTATCAAAGCACCATCGGGTTTAAGATTACAACTCGATCCAATAAAAGTTTCAGAAGAACGAGAGTTGTAACTTAACAAAAATTTGCCCATATAATAGACCCTCTTGAAGACTAACTCAAATTTCTCCATCTTTGTCATCGAATGACCAAAAGGGTTCGAAACTGAGGACTAACGCCCCTGAAGAATTTCAAGTTGAGGAAGGGGCGCCAGCGTTGTTGGGGTCGGTTGTTGTAGTAGGGCCTGCCGCGGTGTCGTCCAAATCTTCATATTCATCAGTGTCACGCGATGAAGAATAGGAGTTGGCCACCAAGGAAGGAACTTTGACTTTCTTGTATTTCTTTGGAGGAGGTGCAGACCAGTCAAATTCTTCCTTGAGACCCATTGTCGTCAGTTCTTCCGCGTTGTAGACATTAGAAAGAACAGCCCAGGTGCGTTTGAAGGTTTCATGGAGGTAATAGTGGTTTTTCTTCACTGCATTGTGTGTTGAGGTCATGTTGTGAAGAATTGAACCAAACTGATGCTTGACCCATTTATGATTGCGATCAACCTTGATGAAAGGACCGAGGAGTAACTCACGATCAGTCATCACCACAGGTCTTTGTAACTTGAGGACTTTGCTTGACTGAGGTATTTGCGGCAGAATCATGTGTGGCAGAGTCATCATTGGTGGAGTAGGATGCAGCTTTGCAAAACTGTCCATCCAATGGACGAATGCCTTCATCGATCACTGCAGTAGCCTTGCCCTTGTCATCAGCTGAGGTAAATGTCCGTTTGAGGACTTCAATCGGGGGCAAGTAGCTGCGGTGGTTCGAGTATCGGCCTTGTAATTGAGTGAAGACCTTGTCTGATGAATCTCATAATCCAAAGGCGCATAAGGCTTCAGCTCAAATGGTGACATAGCAATGTTTGCGAGTCCTCATGAAGAAATCATGGAAGTTGACGGGAACACCATGAATGATATTGAAAAGCATATTCTTCATGATGCCAACGATTTCTTCATCATTTGAGTCGTGGCCTTTGATAGGACTCATTGTCTTCGTCAGAATCCGATAGACAGTCCGAGGCACATACAATAATTCCTTGACGAGGAATTTGGTTCTTGGGGCCTGCCCTGGGTTCAATGTCTTAATCAGCTCTTGCATATAGTGTTTTGAAAGGTCCGGTTCGTTGTAGATACAATGAGCACCATCACGGGGAGGACTGAGTGGTAGAGCACGAAGCAATTCGATTCTTTGGTGCCTTGTAGTGAGTGTTTTCAGACATCCAGTCTAACACCCATGAGTTCACGTCTTCAGCGTCTCCGGTGATGTGCAGCATTGCATAAAATTGAAGAATGAGTTCTTCATTCCAGTCATAGATGTCAGTGCAGAAATTCAGAAGTCCTGCGTCGTGAAGAACACTGAGGACTGGCTTAAAGCCTGGCAGCGACTCCATGTCCACATGAGGAATATGAGCATGATCGAAGACTTTGTCTTTGTTGAAGAGCACTGAGGAATAGAAATTGGCTTGACTGGCAGTCCAGAAACACCTCTTCCTTATGCGAGAAGAATCATATGGATTGTAATCAGTGAAGAATACATGTTCGCTGAAGAAGTCTTCAGCCTTGAACTTTTTCTTTGTTGAGAAGGGATCCTTTGGCTTTGGCAGTGGAGTGTCAGTGAGTTGCATCACGACCTCAGGAATCGCAATCTCAGGTTCTTCAGGCTAAGGAATTTCTTGTTCCTCAATAGGTGCGATCGAGGATCAGCGGCCGGAGTTCATCGGCGCTAGTGGCTGGAATTTCTTCATGGACGGATGAAGTGGGGTGAGTTTCTTGAGCCCATTTGAACTGTTGGAGCGGGGACTGAGGTATCTGTTGGATTGGGGTGAAGAGTGGAGAATTTGGATGCTGACTTTCCCAAAAGTCATCGTTCATCACTGGCGTTGTGCTTCCAATATCCAGATCTTCTTCAATTTCCTCAACACCGGCCTCTTCAGCTGTGAACTGAGGCATAGGCGAAGAAATGATTGGGGTTGAAGGGATTGTTTCCACTTCAATTTCTTCATCAATCTTCTCTGACGAAGCAGCAGAATGATTTTCTTCATCAGATCCGCTTGGGATCACATAATCTTCATCAAAAGGAACAAGGTCCTTTGATGGAATTGAGAAGTGGAACAGCATCAATAGGATTTTCAAAGGAGCTGGTCATTGGCTTCATTTTCTTCGCAGTAGAAGAATTTGGCCTTGTGATGCTTTCCGTTTCTTCACAAAGCAGCTCGTTCTGCCGCCTTGGTCTTCTTCACATCGAGGCGGATGGAAGAATTGGAGTTGGTGTTGGCGCAGGAGGAGGTGAGGAATCTGGTTGATTTTCCTCGGTATGGCCGATGCGATTGCCTGTCTTGTTCGATTTCTTCAGCGCACCACTAGTGGATGCCACAGCAATTTCTTCGGTAATGGAATGGGATCATCAGCCACAGGCTGGCATTTTCTTCAAAGAGTTTGAACTTCATCGGTGGTCTTTGGCATGTTCTTCGATCGGCTGGTGAGGCTCCGGCTGAGGAATTTCATGTTGCGTTGGGGCAGCAACATTGGTGAATTTCTTCGTCGGGTTGTGAATCGACCTTGGCTCCTTGCCAATCAGCATAATAAGCATCGAAGTTTTTGCAGAGGTCTTGAATTTCAGTCTGGACCTTGAGAAGTCCTCGGTGTCATTACGACAACGTTTTCTTCAGAACTTCTCCTTTACGTATTGAGCTTTCTTGATCTCTCTTGCCTTTTCAAACTTCCATTTCTCTTGATGATGAAATGGGTCAGCATATGACTTTGTCCAGAGTCGGATGAAAGTCGAGCATAGGGGTGTTTGGATCCTTGTGCCGGAGATCAATGTAATCGAGGATTTTCCTCGGATCCAACAGCGATGTACGCAGATGTGCCTTTGGATCTAGCGGCCCTTTCTTGGCGATCTCTGATGATTTCCGCAAGTTCATCATCATCAGCCTCATCATCTTCAGGTGGCACTTGGAAGGCGACCTGTTTCTTCTTGGGACTTGGCCGAGGACCTCATCTAGTTGTGGCCTTGGTCTTCAGCAGAGTCAGGCCAGATGAAGACTTTGGTGCAGCTAAGGAACTTGCTGAGACACCAGAGGCAATGGAGAAGCCTGCAGTCCTTTGGCACGTGGGACGGATGCACAGTCTTTGAGGACTTGGTCGGAACTTGAGGACTTGGGAGGAGCTTTGAGGACTTTGAAGGAGCCGAGGATTTTGGAGGAGCAGGAGCAGCATGAGGAATTGGCCGTGAGGGCGATCTTGAGAACTTGGCCGTGAGGGCACTGTTGGTGAAGCACTTGGCTTGTGTGCGGCTTCTTTGCCATAGATTTTCTTGGCTTGACAGAGGCCTCGAGGCGTGACGATGTGAGTCCTCATTGAATTTCCTCCTTTGCCTCGTTGGCTTGTCTTGCCAATTTGGCTTTTCGCTTGGCCCATTCTTCAGAAAGTCCTCACCACGCTTGATCTTTGGTGGGGTCGACTTCTTGACCAGATGCCAATGGAGCTCTTGGGCATGGAGGATTGAGTGCTGAATTTCTTCATGTACTTTGGAGTTACATATCATACTCCCTCCATTCCCTTGCCCATCTCCGTTCAATCCATTGAATCGCACCTTGCGCTGATTTTTATTTTCTTTGCGAACTCGGCTTCATCAGTGTGCAATAATCAGCATATATTTCCTCGAGGATTTCAAAGCGCGGTCATGACCTCAGGCCTCTTTCCTCCTTTCTGTGGCTTCTTTCCTTCGCCATATTCTTGGTGAGGAATTTGAACAAGCGAATTCTCTGAAGAAGTATGCAACTTTTCTTCAAGGAACGCTGCAAATGAGTTAAGTTGATGAGAACCTAGTGATTCAGCCGGACATGAGTACACAATGAGCAGTATAGTTGCGAGGAATTTGGAGAGGTCATATGCGTTCTTAGAAGATTTTTCAAAAGAACAAGTTTTGAGGATTTTGACCAGATGAGCCTGAAGAATTTCACTAAGCGTTCTTTGTCTTAGGTTCGAGTTATGCGGATCGAGGATCCACACAATTGAGGAATCTTGAAGAAAAATGATTGCTTAGAGAAACGAATCAAGAGCATATAACTAGTGAGGTGTTTGTGTGTGAGGATTTGAAGAATAAAACACCTTTGAAGATTTTGTAGTGTAAAATTTGGATCAACGAGGGCAGTAAAAGTAACTTTTAATTACCCTGAATGAAGAACACGACGAACTGGGTGTTGTAGATGTGAAGCTCGTCTGTTCAGATCTTCCACGGCCTAACTCGGCGGAGGAAGATGGCTACTACGGCGGCGGAGTGAAGATTTCCGCAACCGGCGCGAGTACGACGGCGACGAGGTCGAGGCAGTGAAGCTCTTCCTCACCGGCGACGATGGAGTAGCGGTGGCGCTAGGGTTTGAGGAGCTCGAGCGGGAGAGAGAGGTCGAGCGGATTAAAAGAAGTGATGATGAGGAGAGGGGTATTTATAGAGGCAGTGAAAACCTGTTCGCCCGAAGATTTAGGACGAACATGCCCCTGACCATTCTCCTTCTCACGACATGTGTCATCCACGTACTGTGTAGTGGAGATCGTGTACGATCGTGGGTGAATAAAATAATGCATCGTGGGATGCGGAGCGGTTTAATGACAAAACCGAAAGTTTGGATAAGATCAATTTTAAAGTTCCGTTACTTCAATTTCTTCGGTGACAAGGACTCGGTGAAGATTTTGAGCGAGTTTCAAATAGAACGCACATGCAGAATTTGTGAATAGATTGGGTTGCATTATAGCGAGAGAGGGGAAGGGTCCGATCACATTCACTTAGCGAAAAGCGACTTGAAGAAATAGCCATAAGTGAATGATGTAGAGGACATAAACCCACATATATATATAGCTAATGAAGAAAAGCGATGGAAAGCGATGAAGATTACGCAAAGTTGAAGAATTTGAAAAGCGAAGAATTTCAAAAGCGAGGAAAAACTCAAATTGAAGATTTTCAACTTTGGTGGTGGCGTGACCCACCGTATAAGAATGATGATTTCAGACACCGCGTACAATTGTCGTAGGGTTACGAGAATCAAATTCTTCATTAATTTCTTCACACTTAGAGTGTTATTCTTCATGGATTTAAGAAAACGTTTCTTCATGTGTTGCACATCTAAGTCATCAATTTTGCATAAGTGTCGGGATGTGTGTCCTTTTTAAAGAACATTCAAGATTCTAAGATATTTAGCTCACACCGCAACTTGCTAAATCTCTTCTCATCCAAGGGCTTTGTGAAGATATCGGCTAGCTGTTCTTGGTCTTCACATGCTCGATGGAGATGTCGCCCTTCAACACATGATCACGAAGAAAATGATGACGAATTTGAATGTGCTTTGTCTTCGAGTGCTGAACTGGGTTGTGAGCAATCTTGATGGCACTCTCATTGTCACGGTAGAGAGGCACATTCTTCACGTTGATGCCGTAGTCCTTGAGAGTTTGCTTCATCCATAGCAATTGAGCACAACACGAGCCAGCAGCAATGTATTCAGCTTCTGCTGTAGACATTGATATGCAGTTCTGTTTCTTCGAGGACCAACAGACCAAAGATCGTCTGAGGAAATGACAAGTACCCGATGTTGACTTGCGGTCCACACGATCACCAGCATAGTCAGAGTCAGAATATCCAATGAGATCAAAAGTAGAGCCCTTGGGGTACCATAATCCTAGTGTTGGTGTGTGATCTAGATAACGAAGAATATGCTTCACAGCCTTATGGTGTGATTCCTTCGGTGTAGCTTGAAATCGGGCACACATGCAAACACTAAGCATTATATCTGTCCTAGATGCACATAAGTACAATAAAGAACCAATCATGGAGCGGTATACCTTGTGATCAAAGTCAATACCATTTTCATCGATTGCATAGATGGCCATTTGTGGGCATAGGAATTTTGACGCCTTTGCAATCTTGCATGCCGAATTTCTTCGGGACATCTTTGAGGTATTTCTCTGAGATATGAATATGCCATTGTGTTGTTGACGAATTTGAAGACCTAAGAAGAATTTCAACTCTCCCATCATAGACATTTGATATTCTTCACTCATCATATAGGCAAATTCATCACTATAATGTTGGTCGATCAGCCAAAGATAATATCATCAACATATATTTGGCACACAAACAGTTCACCGTCATATGATTTAGTAAAGAGAGTAGGGTCGAGTGAACGGGTGTGAAGCCATTCTTCACGAAAAATTCCTTCAATGTATCATACCACGCCTGTAGAACTTGTTTGAGACCATAGAGGGCCTTGTTCAGTTTGAAGACTTTGTCGGGATTCTTTGGATCTTCAAACACAGGGGTTGAGCAACATATACTTCTTCCTCAAGCTTACCATTGAGGAATGCACTTTTCACATCCATTTGATATAAAGTGATATTGTGATGGTTAGCATAGGCGAGTAATATCTTGAATAGACTCAAGTCTAGCAACAGTGCAAAAGTTTCATCGAAATCAATTCCTTCAACTGTGTGTAGCCTTGAGCTACAAGTCGTGCCTTATTCCTCACCACAAGACCATTTTCATCTTGCTTGTTGCGGTAGATCCACTTTGTGCCAATGATATTATGCTTGCGAGGATCTCGGACGTTTGACCAGTTCCCGAGACATTGTTGAGCTCGAACTGATGTAATTCTTCTTGCATGGCCTGAATCCACTCGGGCTCCGAAATGCTTCATCTACCTTAGTGGGCTCTGTGATAGAGACAAAAGCATAGTGCCCATAAAAGTTAGATAAATGTGAAGCTTTTGAGCGTGTGAGAGGACACAGTGCTTCAATGTCATCGATGATCTTGTCAACTTGTACTTCTTTTTTACGCAAGGATGAGCTGGTTGTCTTGAGGAATTTGATCATTTTCCTCGGCACCATTGTCTTGACATTATCTTGATTGCATCATTTCGGCGTTCTTCAGCGTCTGAGGAATGAATTCTTCAGCAGATTCTTGATGGGAATGACATCCTCGGTTGCCTTGAACCTGATAGATTCCTCGGAAGCTGGTTCATCTAACACGAAGGTAGGTGCTCTCTTTGCGAGCCATTAGTTTCATCGAACCGCACATCTGATGTCAACAATCTTGTGAAGAGCGATGTTGAAGACTACTGTAGGTGTGCGAGTCCTTTCCGTAACCAAGCATAAAACCTTCATGTGCTTTCGGTGCAAATTTAGAATTGTGATGAGGATCTCTAATCCAGCATTTAGCAATCAAGACTTTGAAATAACTTACATTGGGTTTCTTGTCAGTGAGGAGTTCATAGGCAGTCTTCTTGAAGAATTTGTGAAGATATACTCTGTTGATGATGTGGCATGCGGTATCAATTGCATCGATCCAAAAATGACTAGGCGTTTTGTATTCATCAAGCATAGTGCGAGCCATCTCAACAAGAGTTACATTCTTGAGCTCCACGACGCCATTTCTTTGAGGAGTATAAGGAGCGAGATAACTCATGAGTAATACCAAGTTCATCAAGATAGGCATCAAGACCGGAATTTTGAACTCGGTTCCATTGTCACTCCTGATGTGTCGATCTTCACACCAAAGTTAGTTGAAGCCCTCGAGGAAAATCGTTTGAAGACTTCACGCACATCATTTTTGTAAGTAACAATGTGTACCCATGTGTAACGAGAGTAATCATCAACAATAACAAAGCCATATAGAGATCGTCATTAGTGACAGGTGAGTAATGATTAGGACCAAAGAGGTCCATGTGAAGCAATTCAAGGGACGAGTAGTGGTCATGATAGTCTTCATTTGGATGCTTGGCCTTGGTCATTTTTTCAGCTTCACAAGCTCCACACAAGTGATCCTTGAGGAATTTGACATTCTCAATGCCAATGACATGCTTCTTCTTTGCAAGCGTGTTCAAATTCCTGATGCCTGCGTGACCAAGTCGTCGATGCCATAGCCAGCCTTCTGAAGCTTTTGCAAGTAGACATACGACGGGTTGTGGTCCTGTAGAGAAATCAACAATATACAAGTCTCCTCTCCTAAAGCCTTCGAAGACTTTGGAATTGTCAGCTTCCATAATCACAACACAACGATACTTGCCAAAGATAACAACCATATCAAGATCACAATGCATTGAGACTGACATGAGGTTGTATCCTAAGGACTCAACAAGCATGACTTTGTCCATGTGTATGTCCTTAGAGATCGCAACCTTACCAAGACCCAATACCTGACTTTTGCCTTTGTCAGCAAATATGATATGCTTTAGATGAGACGGTGATAAGGGAGCATCCATCAATAGATTCTTGTCACCAGTCATGTGATTTGTACATCCACTATCGAGAACCCACTCAGTGGCTTTGGGTTGATCATCCTGCATATTAATTAGTGCAACTTATGATCTCATATACTTCATCAGTGAAGAATATGATATCAAGTTCATCAGATGAATTTCATCGATCGATTATAACGAGATAAGCGATATGAGGGCGTGTGAAATGAAAGTTCATTTCACCATGATTAGCATCGTCCTTTCGGGCATTTTGTCGGGCCCCAAGAAATTCTTGAGACGTTTAAAGCACGTGCGGAGACCTGACCCTGCAGAAGAGGTTAGTTCTTTTTCTTCACCACCCACATCTGAAGGGGTGGCAAAGAGTTCATCACTCTGCGAGCACCATATGAGAATGGTGGCATAGAGGCCAAACCATTTTGTTTCACATAAGAGGAGTTAGGGTAAGCATATGAATAAGCAGAGAAATTCTTCGAGGACTTATGAACATATTGGTTTGAAGAATAATGCACATATTCATAGCCCTTAGCTCTACCTGCGAAAGCGAGTTGTTAGCGGGATGATAATCATTTGAGGACTTTGATCCATTTGAGGAATTTGATCCACGTGAGGAATTTTGTCCGTATGAGGACTTGGATCCATATTAAGAATTTGGTCCATATGAAGAATTTGATCTGGGGTTCCTATTCTTCACAGGTGGTGTCATGAGGACATTCACACAAGACTTTCAAAGGCACTTCTTGGGGACCCAGATTTTCTTCATAGGGGAACCGTTCTGCGATTAGTGCCAACATATCTAGCAAATACTTCACCATTCTGATTTTTGAACAGTTTATAGTTGGAGTCAAATGACTCATCAGAAGAATGAGGAGATTCGCATGTAAAGCCAGATAAGTTAGATGGATCAACTGGAGGGCCCTTTGCAGCAACCCATGAGGTTTTGGGATACTGCTCAGTCTTCCAATATGTTCCATCAGCATTGAGTTTCCTCTCAAAGGCAATACCCTCTTTCCTAGGGTTCCTGTTGAGGATCTGCTTTTTAAGCACATCACAAAGAGTCTGATGCACTTTGAGGCTTTTGTTCATGCCTGTCATATACAATTCCTTCAGCCCTGCATCGTCAGTGATACTAGCAATGTCCTCAGATGAGGAATTAGTGATAGCAGAGGCAGGTGAAGAATTTGTAACAGTTGAAGCATTTGAACATTCAGGTGAAGAATTAGCGATTCACGTTCAATGCACTTTAAGCATGGAGGAACAAATTCTTCACGAGAAGCGCTGATTTGTTGAGCAAGTAATGAATCGCGCTCCTTCCGAAGATCTTCATAATTCACTCTTAGCTTCTCAAGATCTTGCTTTCTTTGAAGAAATTCATAAGAAAGTTTCTCATGATCAGATAAGAGAGTGTTATGATGACCTTGAAGGCTGTCAAACCTAGACTGAAGTCTCTGAAGATTTTTAGTTAGGGCTTTAGTGCGATCCATTTCTTCACCTAACATATCATCACTCTTATCTAGCATGTTTTGAACCTTTTCCAAGGCATGTTGTTGTTTGGTGGCAATGCAAACAAGTTTGGTATAGCTAGGTTCATTGTGATCATCAGATCCATCATCATCAGATTCATTTTCACTAGATTCAGAGGAGGTATATTTGAGTACCTTGGCACCCTTTGCCATGAACAAATAGGTGGGAGCGTAGTCATCACTATCTTCATCAGCTTTGTTGGTGAGGTCATTTTCTTCAGAGTTGAAGATGGACTTCTTGTGAAAGCGATGGCGAGAGCTAGACTACGCCACACGAGACTCAGATTCTTGATGCCTCCTCTTCCTCATGTTCCTCGATTCAGCTTGAGTCCATTTCCTTGCCAATGAATGCCCGAGCCTTTTTGGAGCTGCTTTTCTTGTGAGAAGAAGGCTTTGAGGATTTTGATGATGAAGATTTCGACGATTTCTTCTTCTTCTTAAGCGTCATCGAGCTGTAATCCTTGTGTTTCTTCTTCTTTAATTCCTTTTCCCCGAGGACAGTCTTGAATGTAGTGACCAGATTTCTTGCATTTGTGGCAAAGTCTTCTCTTATAGTCCTTTGGATGAGGAATCACTGCTCCTTGAGGATTTTCCAGCGACCACGTCTTGAGAACTTCTGGAATTTCTTCACGAGCAGTGCTAGCTCCTGGCCTAATTGTTCGGGATCTCCAAGGCTACTACCAGAGTCTTCATACTCGATTCGAGACACAGCCTTGGCCTTGAGCACGTGTTTTTCCATAGCTAGAACCATAGAGATCTCTCTTTTGACAAAATTTGGAACTCATGAGTATTTAGCCTCTCGAGGATATCAGCCGGATCAAGTGACTTGTAGTCGCACGCTCTTGTATCATCGGTGCGGAGTATCAAATGAGGAATCAAGCAATCTCAACAATTTCTTCACCACCTCATGGTCGGTGATGTCAGTGGCACCAAGTGCTTGAAGCTCATTTGAGATGTCAGTGAGGCGATCGAAGGTTTGTTGAACATTTTCGTTGTCGAGTCTTTTGAAGCGGTTGAAGAGATTGCGAAGAACATCAACTCGAGAGTCACGCTGAGTTGAGACTCCTTCATTTACTTTGGACAACTGTCCCACATGAGCTTGGCGGTTTCCAAAGCACTCACTCTTCCATATTGTCCTTTGCTCGAGATGGCCACATATGATATTCTTCGCTTGAAAATCGAGTTTCTTGAATCTCTTCACATCGGCAGCATTCGGAGAAGGTGTGGTGAGGGAACACCATTTTCCACAACATACCGTAGATCATTGTCAATTGCCTCAAGATGCATTCGCATCTTGTTCTTCCGATAAAGGGGTAGTCCGTCCCATCAAAGGTAGGACACCCTGCTGAGACCTTAATCATACTGCGGTCGACATAACTAAAACTCCGGTGGTTAAACCAAAATCACACGTAACAAGGAGTACCTTGCTCGATACCAATTGAAAGTGCGTTATATCGACTAGAGGGGGGGTGAATAGGCGATTTTTATGAATTCTTCACTGAGTATTTGCCGGTGAGGAAATTCCTTAGCGAAGAACTACTTGTAGCGGAATAAGTACTCAGAAGTAAACATAAGACAATGCGGGCATGGTCATCATGATGAAATGAAGACAAACAAAGAGTACAGAAAGCGTAAACACAGGATAGCACAAGATGAAGACAAAGCGGTGAAGAAATTGAACTGAGGAAATTGAGAAAGTCTTCAGTCAAAATCTTCAAACACAGATATGAACAAACACTCAACACAATAATGAGGAAATGAAAGGGTTGAGGAGATAGAACCAGTTAGGTTGGTGAAGACAATGATTTGGTAGACCAGTTCAAGCTAACTGTCTCAATTATGCGTCTGGTTGGGCGGTGAGTATTTAAACTCGAGGACACACGATCCGGACACCCGATCGCCGAGCACGCAGCTCAGGACACCAAGTCCTCACCGTATTCTCCTTGAACTAAGGTCGCACAGACCTCGTCCAATCACTCGTGGTAAGTCTTCAGGCAACTTCCAAACCTTCACAGACTCGGTCACTCGGCGATCCACAATTCCTCTTGGATGCTCTAGACCATGACGCCTAACCGTCTAGAAGAAGGACAGTCTTCAAAGGTAACAAGCGTCGGATCCACTCAGGATCAATCTCTTCAGTGATGCTCAATCACTTTGGGTTTGTAGGGGTTTGGTTTTGGGTTTTTCCTCACTCGATGATTTTCGCTCAAAGTCCTCGGAGGATGGGTTGCTCTCAAATAACAACTGTCAAGTTTCTCTCGGAGCAGCCCACCAGCTAGTGGTTGTAGGGGCGGCTATTTATAGCCTAGGGAGGAGCCCGACATGATACGACATAAATGCCCTTCAATGATATGACCGTTAGGTGGATAAGATGTTTTGGGACAGCTGGCCAAGAAGACAAAGAACGGTCGGAAATTTGAATGTCAAATTCCTCGGGGCTATCATGTTCCTCCTTTGTGTAGGCAATCCGCCTTTGGCGAATTCCTAACTCCTCGGTCGAACAAATTCCTCGGCGACCGGAAGAGCTTCGTCTACATCCTTTGAAGAAATTGGTGAATTGTATGAGATTTCCAAAGGCTTCACTCGAAGGGATTGGTAGGTGTAGGATTTTGAGTTGAGCATCACATGGAAATTTTTCCTTAGTATTTCCTCGACCCTCTTTAACGATGCGGTGTTTCCTATGACTCGAGAAGAGAAAATGAAACTACGAAAACAAAAGTCTTCACGCTTCATGTTCCTCGAATGAATACCAAGTCTTCAAGGTCACACCAATTTCTTCACTTTCAAAGTCTTCAGAAAGTCTTCAGAATATCAAAGTCTTCAGTAGAACAACTTCATTTTAGGGTCGACTTTCTCTGTAAATATCGAACTCCTCATAGACTTATAGACCTATGTACACTCACAAACGCATTAGTTCCTTAACCTATAAGTCTTCAATACACCAAAATCACTAAGGGGCACTAGATGCACTTACACCAAGAAGCCCGCTCACAAGCCCAGTGCTTCTGCTTCAATGCCCTCACGGCCCAGTTCTGCAAAGCCCTCACAGCAAATTCCTCATACTGCTCCAGCTCCTCCAAAACCCTCAGCTCCTCCGGCAATGTCCTCAGCACCTGTGCATCTCGTCTCGTGTCAAAGGACCACAGGAAAATCTATTGCCTCAGGAGCCTCTACAAGTTCTTCTGCTCCTCCAAATTCCTCAACAGGCCCTACTTTGCTAAAAGACCAAAGCCACTGCTAGACGAGGCACTAGACCAAGTCCTCACAAGAAGCAGGTTGATTTCAAGTACCGTACGATGAAGACGAAGTTGATGATGAGGAACTTGCCGAAATCATCAGAGATAGACAGCGGAGGGCCGCTAGAGCCAAAGGAAGTGAAGTTCCTCTCTTACTGGATCCAAAGTTGATCCTTGAGTACATTGATCTCTGGCACAAGGACCCCAACACACCTGTGCCAGACTTGAATCTGACTCCTGGCCAAAGCCACATGCTGAACGCCTTCATTGGCGAAGAAAAATGGAAATTCAAGAAGGCCAGGCAGTTGAAGAAAGCGCAATACAAAAAGGAGCGCTTGCTGAAGAAGAATGTTGTCAAAATGACAACTGATGAACTTGTAGCTCTGCAATCTAAGATCAAGAATCTCAGTGATGAATTTGATCGCTACTATGCTAACTAGCTTGGAGCCAAAGTCAGGTTTGTGAAGTTAACTAAAAAATTCACTTCAAAAGCTGAATCTCCTCAGGCTGAAGCATCTGCTCAGTCGACTGAAGAACATGCCAGCACCGCTGACGAAAATCAGGCTGCCGATGAACTGCTAGTACCAGGGCTGATGAATGTATTCCAGCCACTGATGACATTGCCAGGACAACCACTAGTATTGTGCCTGAAGAACAAGCCAGGCCAGCTAAGACATCAACCGTTGTGCCTGAAGAATCTGAACCAACCAGGTAAACTAAAACAGTTGTGCCTGAGGTAACTGAACCAATTTCCTCTACTCCTCCTGCACCAACACCAAGTCCAGTTCTTCCTTCTGCATCAGAAGCGAAGAAAACCAAAGTTGCGGAGCGAGCAGCAGTGAAGAAGAGGAAAGCATCTACTTCATCTCAGTCTTCAGCACGAAAGAAGATAAAGACATTGACAAGCTCTTTTGAGAATCCCATTGATGTTGTTCCTGTCTCTAGCCATCAAAGGAACTCGTTCCTTTTGGTGAAGATTATGAGATCCCAAGCGGATCGAATGAAGACGTCCCTTCTGCTGCTTCTTCAGAGCAGTTAGACGAAGAAATTGAAGCGGATAATATCCCTTCAACCCCAATCATCTCATCGCCTCATAGGCAGGCGGGCGTTGAAGAATTAAGTGAAGAAGATGAAGACGTGGACATTGGGAGCACCACACCGGTGATGAATGATGACTTTCGGGAAAGTCAGCATCCCAACTCTCCTTTGTTCACGCCACTGCAACAAATCCCTCAGTCCCCAGCGCACACTGAAGTTATAATGGGCTCTCAAGAACCTCGCACCACTCCGTCCATTCATGAAGAAATTCCAGCCACTAGTGCTGATGAAAATGTTGCTGAAGAAATGAATACCAGTGCTGCAACTAAAGCTGGCCAGAAATTCCTCAGCCTGTGGTGCCTGAGAATGTGATTCCTAAGGCTATGATGCATTTGACTGGTACTCCTCAGCCCACTTCATGATGATATTCTTCAGGGGTGTTAGTCCTCACTTTTCGTCCCTTTTGGTCATTTGATGACAAAGGGGGAGAAATTTGGGTTAGTCTTCAAGCGGGTCTGTATATATGGGTGATTTTTTGCTAAGTTACAACTCTCGTTCTTTTGAAGACTTTGTTGGATCGAGTTGTAAACTTAAACCCGATGGTGGTCTGATACTTCTGCTATGTTCTTCTGCATGATATTTCCTCATATATGTTAATGCACCCATGCTGAATTACATCAGTCTCCATATTTCATTATGCATTTCAAATTCTTCATATCATATATTAAATGCGTGTATGAATTACAAGATATAGGGGAGATCTCCATGATTCTACTCTTCAAATGTGCATTGTTCAAAAGCAAATTCCTCAATATGCACATCTTCAGGGGGAGTTCTTATATATCTTGCAATCAAATTCCTCAATATCAGTATTTGCACTTCATATGTTTATCCCCGTTGAAAACTTAACCTATATTGTCATCAATCACCAAAATGGGGGAGATTGTAAGTGGATCTAGTGCCCCTTAGTGATTTTGGTGTATTGAAGACTTATATGTTAAGGGACTAATGCGTTTGTAAGTGTACATAGGTCTATAAGTCTATGCAGAGTTTTATATTTACAGAGAAAGTCGACCCCTAAAAATGAATGTCTTCGACTGAAGACTTTGAAAGTGAAGAAATTGGTGTGACCGTGAAGACTTGATATTCATACGAGGAACATGAAGCGTGAAGACTTTTATTTTCGTAGTTTCATTTTCTCTTTGTTTAGTCATAGGAAACACCGTACTATTAAAGGGGGTCGAGAAAAACTAAGGAAAAGTTTCCAAGTGATGCTCATCTCAAAATCCTACACCTACCAATCCCTTCGAGTGAAGCCATTGGAAATCTCATACAGTTTAGTCAATTTCTTCAGTGACAAAGATGAAGTTCTTCTGGTCTCTGAGGAATTTGTTCTGGACCGAGGAGTTAGGAGTTTGCAGTCTTGGATTGCCTACAAGTGAGGAACATGATAGCCCCGAGGAATTTGAGCCTCAAATTTCCGACCGTTGTTGTGCTCTGGCGCCTGTCCCAAAATATCTACCCACCTAACGGTCATATTATTGAAGGGCATTTATGTCTTATCATGCCGGGCTGCTCCCTAGGCTATAAATAGCTGCCCCCTACAACCACTAGCTGGTTGGCTGCTCCGAGAGAAACTGACATTTGTCATTGAGAGAATCCCATCCTCCGAGGACTTTGAGCGAAAATCATCAAGTGAGGAAAACCCAAACCCAAACACCTACAAACCCAAGTTATTGAGCATCACTGGAGAAATTGTTCCTGTGTGGATCCGATGCTTGTTACCTTTGAAGATTGTGCATCTTCCAGACGGTTAGGCGTCATGGTCTAGAGCATGCACGAGGAAATTGTGGATCGCCGAGTGACCGAGTTTGTGAAGGTTTGGAAGTCACCTTAAGACTTACCACGAGTGATTGGGCGAGGTCTGTGTGACCTTAGCTCAAGGGGAACACGGTGAGGACTAAGTGTCCTGGACTGTGTGTTTAGGAATGGGTGTCCGGGACTGTGTGTCCTCAGGTTTGAATACCTAGCCGCCCTAACCAGACGTACAACTGTCACATCAGTTGGACTGGTCTACCAAATCACTGTCTTCACCAAGCCTACTGGTTCTATTTCCTCAACCCTTCCTGTCGTGGTTTTGTCACGGCAGATGTCCTTAGTGTCAGCACTTAGTCGCGAGGCCAACGCATCTATGTGGTAGCTTGAGAGGGGTTGAGCGCAATCGAGAGACGCAACACAAGACAAGGATTTAGACAGCTTCGGGCCCCGGGAAACATCATCCGGTAACAACCCTACATGTTGTTTGAGGCTAGGTCTCATTATGATCACGATGGAGTCGCCGGTAAACTGGCTCTTTGTGTCTAGCCCTAGAGATTGTTTCCTCTCGCTCCTCCCCTCTTGGGGTGCCCTGCCCCTCCTTATATAAGTTGAAGGGGCGGGTTACATGACTAGTCCTAGTAGGATTAGGATTACTCAATTACAAGTGGAGTCCTAGTCTTGCTTCCTTTGTAAGGAAATATTCCTTACGCTTTCCTCTTAAACCTGCCCACCATAACATGAGCCGACCTTCTGGGCCTTGGGCCTAGTCTTCTATCTGACCCGCCGTTGGCGTCATCCATGAGTCGTCAGGCTCGTGAGTCGTCTGACCAGTGAGCCGCCAGACCCGTGAGTCGCCAGTCCTTTGGCGGTTCATCGGTGAAGCGCCAAGTCCGGCCGGGTCATACTTCCGGCCGGGTCATACCATCGGGGTATATCCCCGACATTAGCCCCCAGTTTAATTTGGATTTATCCATGTTAAACTGATCCTGTAAAACAAACACAAGAACAAATTTGACAGGTTGTGTTCCGGATTAAAAAATCTTGTAAGCCGGCACCTGATCATATCCTTAATTCCTTGTGCTCCAGGTTAAATATTCTCCTGAGCCGGGACCTGATTATCCTTAAGTACAATTGTCATTTCCTTCATCTAGAAAATCCGGGTCAATAAGCTAGCTTCATACTCAATTTGCTGATGTTGGTTTCTCACAGAAAAATATTGTGAAGAATAATCCACTTGAGTCGGCTTCCAAGGTGTCGGGTTAAATAATTTTGGTCTTCAAATACTCATCTGATATTCAATCGGCTTGAAGATGTAAAACTTGCCGGTTTATCATTACCAAAAAGTGCCGGATTATAAAACATACGATGCCGAATCATAATTGTTGTTGACACCGGGTTATGTAATTGATCCTCCTGATTTGCTCAAAACTGATAATTTGAAGATTTTTCTCCCTTATATCCATATTACCTGTAGCCCCCAAGTCTTGAGCAGAACAAAGTGATGGTTTAAGACTTGCTCCAATAAATGTTGCAACCTTGAAGAAATCCGGTTTATTCATCTCAATCATATAAACTGAATATTCCACACATGTAGCCCCCAAGTCTTGGGGTTGTCATGCTTGCGGCAACACAGGACTTGTAATATTTGTATGCTCATGAAAACTTCAACTAGTGTAGCCCCCAAGGGCGGGTCATTCTGTAATGATGAGCGGGGACTTTGTAGATATAACCATGTAAATTTGAGCGACAATGTGTAGCCCCCAAGGGCCGGCTTAGTAAGATAATCTTGGTGGGACTTTGTATATAGTTCATAATAACATCATATATTATAGTCTCCACCATGGGGCTTGAACCCACGTCCACAAGGTTAAGAGCTTTGTACTCCACCAACTAAATAGTGGACCGTTCAATATAATGGATTAATGCTTGTGTACCTGAAATTTTTGACAGGAGCAATTAGTAGCCCCCAAGGGCCAACTCATTTAGAATGTGAAGAGTCGGGTCTTCAATAAGTTGATAAAAAATGACTTTGCATTAGCCCCCAAGTACCATGGTGCATGCTGGCAGTGACATGGGACTTGCATATTTGATATAATCTCAATCTGAATAATGTAGCCTCCAAGTGTCGAGTCGTAAGCCTGCAGCGACTCGGGACTATTCCTTCCATTGTAGAATAAATCATATCCATTGATAAAAATAATAGCCGTTGCGCTAAAGCGACTTTGAAAACCTCAATCATAACACTGGTTATTGATAATTACAATAGAAATCCAGCCATGTTGGCTATTCAAGATTTGAATAATATAATCTGGTATGAAAACCTCAATCATTCAATATCATCATGAAAATCCAGCTAGTTTTGGCAATTAAAGATTTGAATACCCCATCAGTTGACAAGTAAATCCGGAGTTTAAATACCTGGCGGCTCTTGGCCGATGACGACTTAATGCGCATTCATTGTAAGCCGGAATTTTTGTAAACTGGTGGCCTATAGCCCTTGAGAAAATCAATAATTGATAACCCTTTTGAGACACCAATTTCGGTGATGAGCTTGGTGAAGCATTTATATAAGTCATAGTGCCGCAAATCCTGCACGAGTTTAAACAACATATGCCTGGCGACTTAACGTCAAGAGCTGTATGGTAACCACCCAAATGTAGTCTTACCACCGCATACAAGTAAATCACAAGAACCCTTGGCGGTTTATCGCGAAGCGAATCATAATACCTCGCATATAACCACCGTGATATTGAATTACGTCTTTGCGGTTTACATGACACCATGCGATGAGGGTGATAACCCAATCTTTAGAAGCCAATGCTTCCACATAGATGATGATTTTCATAAAATTTGGCGACTTAATGTCGAAAAGTCAAGCCGGTTTAAGCATAAACCACTCATATATATTTGAGATATGATCCAAAAAGGTCTCAAGTCAAACCCAAAAGTTTTCGCAAAAAAGACTTAAAAAGTTTAAGGCTTCTGATTCGTATACGATCAAAAAACCATTCCAAAGGAGTTGAGCTAAGATTCGAATACGATCATATAGCCCCCAGTGGCTCTGGCGTTGCCGATCAAGAGGGTACCGACAGCTATGTTGTCTTTGGTTCGAATACGACATATGTTTGAACAGGAAGCCCCCAAATGACCTTGAGAGTTGTTTAACGACGCTGATTCGAATACGATCCACGTCGAACCCAAAAGAGGTTAAGCTATGTTTTGGATACGATCAGGAAGCCCCCTAGTGAGCTTGGCATTGTGCCGATCAAGAGGGTACCGACAGCTATGTTCTCTTTGGTTCGAATACGACCTATGTTTTAACAGGAAGCCCCCAAGTGACCATATAAGTTTTAGCATTACACCGATCAAGAGGGTACCGACAGCTGTGCTCGATGATCGGGAAGCCCCCAAGTGACCATAATAAGATAAGCCGTAAGGCAGGATACCTATGTTTGAACCGCGCATCATGGCAGCAAGTTCTTTTTGGCAACCTTTAATTTTTCTTAGAAACTCGAACTTGCGAGAGATTAATTCTTTTTGAACCGGAACTTTAAACCGGATTTGAGAGCTTCAAAAATTTGTGAGGGACAAATTTACCTTGGGCCGGATTTTGAACCGGATTTGAGAGCTTTAGTGCTTTGTGGGAGAAAGATGTTTCTTGAACCGGATTTTAAACCAGAATCCTTATTTTGAGCCGAAAATCTTCTGATGGCTTTTAAATTTTCATCGATCTAGGAGTAATCTCCGGGGCCGGGTTATTTTTCCCTTAAATGACCCGGAGTTCTTGTATTTATTGAAACCGGCTAATTTTGCCGAGTCATACAATTGTAGCCCCCGAGTCTCAAGACGACTCGAGGAGTTGGCTTGAAACTCTCCATATTTGACCGTGATATAAACCGGCATAACTTATATATCATTGGTGTTGATAGCATGATGTGAATCCATAGAAGGTTGAGATGACTGCGGTGGGTTATAAATGATCCCGTATGAGCCGTGTCAGCAACTCGGCCAATGGTTCCTTCCAACTGGCGATTTGAATTTAACCAAACTGTAGTGGCGGTGACTTGTGCGCCTGCTCATTGAGCCACCCAGTGCAGACGGCGGTTGATAGTATATGATAATTTGCCTCCATTTTGAAAGAAAACCGGGCTACCCAAGCTGTGACTTGCTCATGCAGACAGGTGCGGCCTGGTATGTTGATGTAGACCAGGCCGCGAGAGACGGATGGCAAAGACGACCGCAACATCAGAGGTGACTCGGATAGATGAGTCAGCCGCGACATTATAAACCGGTGCGAACGGGGAAAATCGGCACCGGTATCATAAACTAGCGCGGACGAGCGAGTTAATCGCGGGCGTGGTCCCGGCAAATTGATGTAAACCAGGCCACAGGGACGGCAACTTGCTCACGTTCATTCATTAGGTGGCATGACACGCAGACGAAAACGCCGGTCGCGAGCAGCTGCTATGCGATGCTCGCGTGCACGTAATAGAACACCTCATTTGTAATGAACAATTGTCCTGCGTCAAAAAATATCACATGCCAAAGTAATTGTTCCTTGAAAAAAATAATATGCGCTAATAAAATAGGCTTTAGATGGATATCACCTGATATGTTAGGTCGGAATTATCCACCGCGGAGTTGATGATCACCGCGGTGAAGCTGAAATCAATCATGGACAAGTCGGCCAGACGAGCAGACGGATGATCCGGCCGCGGTGTTGTAAACCGGTGCGGACGAGCAAGTTTTCCTCCGTGTTGTAAATCGGCGCGGGCGCGTGATCCGGCCTCGAGAGCGGACGGGCGAGTCGTTCGTGGCGTTGTAAGCCAGTGCGGTCGCGAGAAACGGACACAGCGCTGGAAACGGCCCGGACCCGGGCGAGACATACGTGGATGCGGACGATGAGTCAGTCACGCGTGCGGATGTAGCGGGAGCAGCGACTTGCACAAATAATGCTGGCATGCACCCTTTATGCAACACCCTTGTAAGGAATAATGGCCATGCGAAAAATTATCATAGACCAAGTAATTGTTCTTTGATGAAACAATACATACTAAAAGTAGACAGAAAAAATAGCACCTGATATATTTTGTCTGATAAACACGGACACTGATGATGTATAACGCTTGCGTTCTGATGATTTTTCTGATGTACGTGATACTAATGGTCCTCATGTAGTACTCTCGTGAGAAGTACTATTAGTAGTGGACCTTGGATTTGGTTCTCCACGTCAGCTAGTAGCACATTATTAGGCTTGGTTTCATGGATACTTCTATCATTAGATTCCCATTGTTGATTGTTCGCCACGTAGCGTCCGGCTTGCAGCTTTTGATAGCATGTTGCCGCCCCACATGGCCTTCCTTGCATTTTATGTCTGAGCACGTGCGGCTGTACAGCGCAGTTCTTGTTGCTGCCACAACCACATATTCCCAGGTAGCAGCAACCTGTTGATGTACGGCTGTAGGTGAAAAAATTTCTTGGGATTTGATCCGGCAGTGGTGGTGAGCTAGCAGCGCGTCGTGGCACGACTGAAGCCAGCCCAAGGCAGAGGTAGACCGCAGCAGCTGGAACAGTGCAAGGAAAGATGGAACAGCAGCTTCGACCATGGTTAAGGCCAGGCGGCGACTCGTAGACGGTCCTTGAAGCAGCCCAGCAGTGGAAGACAGCTCGGTTTGAGACTGAGTTGGTTGGTTCGGTTGACTGAAATAATGGCAGCTCTCGGCCGGGCAGGCGGCTTAGATGCGATGCAGGCCTGCAGTCTAGGAGGCGAGCACGGCGGTTTAATACAGCACGGCCTGCGATTAAAGCGGCTTGACCCTGGAGCCATGGCGATTTGTTCGGAGACGGCTCAGCAGAGGTGTAGCAGCTCGTGGCAGGTCGTCGCCGTGGCTCAGAGGCCACTGTTGTAGAAGTAGTAGCGATGCGGAGGCGGAGCGATGCCAAAGCGGCAGGTCACGGCGTCGAGGTGAGCCGGGGAGGTGGAAACCGGCGAAGCAGCTCTGTAGAGCCGCCGCCGGCGGTCTGCTCTTCTTGTGAGCGAGGACTCGCGAGGTGGGTGAGCTTGAGAAGTCCAATGAGCGGCCCGGCGAAGCAAAGCGGCAATGGCCTTGGCGAGTCCGTGTCTGCGATCGCCTCCTTTTTTTAACATTGCCTCTTCTTCTTTTTTATAGCGTCTGTAATCTTGGTTGTACTCGGCTTGCGAGATCTGTAGATGGCGTTGCGGAAAAACTCTTCCTTTTCGGTCTCTTGAAAGATTGCCGCCTCGTTCTTTTTCCTGGTAGCCTCGGTTTGCTCGTACCAATCAAATGATTTGCTAGCACTCAGAAGTAGTAGCCTTCGACATATCCTTTGGATTTTACTCGGTCCTGACGCCGGAAAGAGTAGCACCATAGTACTAGCAGTCTTTAGCAGATCGATTTTATGAAACCGGCTCGGGTCTTGACCCTTGCCTCCTCATGCGTATGTTGACATAGATTGATCTGACGCGGTGTGCGGCAGCTGGAGCACAATTCCTGTCGGCCTTGGCGACATGCGACTAGCAGCAAAATATTGATCTTCTGTCCGGATTTGACGGATGATGTTTTATCGGCGATACACATAGGAACGCCAAACCCTAAATTCCCTTGAACTCAAAACTCATATTGGACGGTTGCAAACTTCTCGATCCCTAGAAGCGATCCCTTCAAGAACTCAACACCATTGTGCGATAGCCCCACGGTGGGCGCCAAGCTGTAAATGGTTTTGTCACGGCAGATGTCCTTAGTGTCAGGACTTAGTCGCGAGGCCAACGCATCTATGTGGTAGCTTGAGAGGGGCTGAGCGGAATCGAGAGACACAACACAAGACAAGGATTTAGACAGCTTCGGGCCCCGGAAAACATCATCCGGTAACAACCCTACATGTTGTTTGAGGCTAGGTCTCATTATGATCACGAGGGAGTCGCCGGTAAACCGGCTCTTTGTGTCTAGCCCTAGAGATTGTTTCTTCTCGCTCCTCCCCTCTTGGGGTGCCCTGCCCCTCCTTATATAAGTTGAAGGGGCGGGTTACATGACTAGTCCTAGTAGGATTAGGATTACTGAATTACAAGTGGATTCCTAGTCTTGCTTCCTTTGTAAGGGAATATTCCTTACGCTTTCCTCTTAAACCGGCCCACCATAACATGAGCCGGCCTTCTGGGCCTTGGGCCTAGTCTTCTATCTGACCCACCGTTGGGGTCATCCATGAGTCGTCAGGCTCGTGAGTCGTCTGACCAGTGAGCCGCCAGACCCATGAGTCGCCAGTCCTTCGGCGGGTCATCGGTGAAGCGCCAAGTCCGGCCGGGTCATACCACGGGGTATATCCCCGACATTAACGAAAAAGCTCATCAGGATGCACTTGACTTGTTGGATGAGGAGCGAGACTTGGCAATAGCCCGCTCGATGATTTACCAGCAAGACCTGCGCCGCTATCACAGCTGCCGGGTTAGAAGCAGAACCTTTCAGGAAGGTGACTTAGTGGTCCGGCTCATCCAGGATCAGTCTGATATGCACAAGCTATCTCCTCCTTGGGAAGGACCATTTGTGGTCAGCAAGAATCTGAACAACGGGTCATACTACCTTATCGATGTTTGAGAGCACGAAGACTCACGTAAGTCAGAGGAGGAGACCCGCCGGCCGTGGAATATCGCCCATCTTCGGCTTTCTTATACTTGAGCCACCGTCTCTCAAGATGTATATATTTTTTGACGATGTATATGTTATATGAAGCAATAAAGCAGGACCTCTGTTCTTTTCACCCTCAAAAGTTTACATGTCTTCTTTATCAGGTGGTGGAAACAACCAACAGGGAGCGGATCATATCTGAATCCGGCTTTCCCTTTGGTCCGGCTTATGATCATATCTGAATCTAGTCATGGTCACTTGGGGGCTTCCTGTTAAAACATAGGTCGTATTCGAACCAAAGAGAACATAGCTGTCGGTACCCTCTTGATCGGCACAATGCCAAGCTCACTAGGGGGCTTCCTGATCGTATTCGAATCATAGCTTAACCTCTTTTGGGTTCGACGTGGATCGTATTCGAATCAGCATCGTTAAACAACTCTCAAGGTCATTTGCGGGCTTCCTGTTCAAACATAGGTCGTATTCGAACCAAAGAGAACATAGCTGTCGGTACCCTCTTGATCGGCACAATGCCAAGCTCACTAGGGGGCTTCCTGATCTTATCCGAATCATAGCTTAACCTCTTTTGGGTTCGACGTAGATCGTATTCGAATCAGCGTCGTTAAACAACTCTCAAGGTCATTTGGGGGCTTCCTGTTCAAACATAGGTCGTATTCGAACCAAAGAGAACATAGCTGTCGGTACCCTCTTGATCGGCAACGCCAGAGCCACTGGGGGCTATATGATCGTATTCGAATCTTAGCTCAACTCCTTTGGAACGGTTTTCTGATCGTATACGAATCAGAAGCCTTAAACTTTTTAAGTCTTTTTTGCGAACAATTTTTGGGTTTGACTTGAGACCTTTTTTGGATCATATCTCAAATATATATGAGTGGTTTATGCTTAAACCGGCTTGACTTTTCGACATTAAGTCACCTTCTTATGACAATCATCATCTATGTGGAAGCATTGGCTTCTAAAGATTGGGTTATCACCCTTACTACACAGGTCATGTAAACCGGCAGTACAAATTCAATATCACAGTGGTTATATGTGAGGTATTATGACCCGCCCTGCGGTAAACCGTCAAGGGTTCTTGTGATTTACTTGTATGCAGGGTAAGACTACATTTGGGTGGTTATCCGCCCTGGCTCTTGACGTTAAGTCTCCAGGGCATATGTTGTTTAAACTCTGTGCAGGATTTGCAGCACTGTGACTTGTATAAATGCTTCAGCCCAAGCTCATCACTGAAATTGGTGTCTCAAAAGGGTTATCAATTATTGATTTTCTCAAGGGCTATAGGCCACCAGTTTACAAAAATTACGGCTTACAATGAATGCGCATTAAGTCATCATCGGCCAAGAGCCGCCAGGTATTTAAACTCCAGATTTACTTGTCAACCGATGAGGTATTCAAATCTTTAATAGCCAAAACTGGCTGGATTTTCATGATGATATTGAATGACTAAGGTTTTCATACCGGTTATATTATTCAAATCTTGAATAGCCAACATGGCTGGATTTCTATTGTAATTATCAATAACCAGTGTTATGATTGAGGTTTTCAAAATCGCTTTAGCGCAACGGCTATTATTTTTATCAATGGATATGATTTATTCTACAATGGAAGGAATAGTCCCGAGTCGCTGCAGGCTTACGACCCGGCACTCGGGGGCTACATTATTCAGATTGAGATTATATCAAATATGCAAGTCCCATGTCACTACCAGCATGCACCATGGTACTTGGGGCTAATGCAAAGTCATTTTTTTATCAACTTATTGAAGACCCGACTCATCACATTCTAAATGAGTTGGCCCTTGGGGGCTACCAATTGCTCTTGTCAAAAATTCAACGTACACAAGCATTAATCCATTATATTGAACGATCCACTATTCAGTTGGTGGAGTACAAAGCTCTTAACCTTGTGGACGTGGGTTCAAGCCCCATGGTGGAGACTATATTATATGATGTTATTATCAATTATATACAAAGTCCCAAAAGGAATTATCTTACTAAGCCGGCCCTTGGGGGCTACACATTGTTGTTCAAATTTACATGGTTATATCTACAAAGTCCCTGCTCATCATTGCATAATGACCCGGCCCTTGGGGGCTAAACTGGTTGATGTTTTCATGAGCATAAAGCAATTACAAGTCCCTGTTCTTTGCAAGCATGACAACCCGACACTTGGGGGCTACATGTGTGGAATATTCAGTTTATATGATTGAGATGAATAAACCGGATTTCTTCAAGGTTGCAACATTTATTGGAGCAAGTCTTAAACCATCACTTTGTTCTGCTCAAGACTTGGGGGCTACAGGTAATATGGATATAAGGGAGAAAAATCTTCAAATTATCAGTTTTGAGCAAATCAGGAGGATCAATTACATAACCTGGTGTCAAAAACAATTATGACCCGGCATCGTCTATTTTATAATCCGGCAGTTTTTGGTAATGGTAAACCGGCAAGTTTTACATCTTCAAGCCGCTTGAATATCAGATGAGTATTTGAAGACCAAAATTATTTAACCCGGCGCCTTGGAAGCCGACTCAAGTGGATTATTCTTCACAATATTTTTCTGTGAGAAACCAACATCAGCAAATTGAGTATGAATCTAGCTTATTGACCCGGATTTTCTAGATGAAGGAAATGACAATTGTACTTAAGGATAATCAGGTCCCAGCTCAGGAGAATATTTAACCCAGAGCACAAGGAATTAAGGATATGATCAGGTGCCGGCTTACAAGAATTTTTAATCCGGAACACAATTTGTCAAATTTGTTCTTGTGTTTGTTTTACAGGATCAGTTTAACATGGATAAATCCAAATTAAACTGGGGGCTAATGTCGGGTAAATACCCATGGTATGACCCGGGCCGAAGTATGACCCAGTCGGACTTGGCGCTTCACCGATGACCCGCCAAGGATCATGGCGACTCACGGGTCTCAAGCGGCTCACCGTCGGGACGACTCACGAGCCTGACGACTCATGGATGACCCCAACGGCGGGTCAGATAGAAGACTAGGCCCAAGGCCCAGAAGGCTGGCTCATGTTATGGTGGGCCGGTTTAAGAGGAAAGCGTAAGGAATATTCCCTTACAAAGGAAGCAAGACTAGGACTCCACTTGTAATTGAGTAATCCTAATCCTACTAGGACTAGTCATGTAACCCGCCCCTTCAACTTATATAAGGAGGGGCAGGGCACCCCAAGAGGGGAGGTGCGAGAAGAAACAATCTCTAGGGCTAGACACAAAGAGCCGGTTTACCGGTGACTCCCTCGTGATCATAATGAGAGCTAGCCTCAAACAGCATGTAGGGTTGTTACCGGATGATGTTTCCTGGGGCCCGAAGCTGTCTAAATCCTTATCTTGTGTTGCCTCTTTCGATTCCGCTCAACCCCTCTAAAGATACCACATAGATGCGTTGGCCTCGCGACTAAGTCCTGACACTAAGGACATCTGCCGTGACAAAACCACGACACTTCCATTTCCTCATTACTGTGTTGTGTGCTTGTCATATCTGTTTGAAGACTTGGACTGAAGACTTTCTCAATTTCCTCGGTTCAATTTCTTCAGTCTGTTTGTCTTCATCATGCTTTATATTGTGCTTATGCTTTCTGTACTCTGTGTCTGTTTTCATTTCATCATGATGTCCATGTCTATGTTATGTCATGTATGCATCTGAGTACTTATTCCGCTGCAAGTAGTTCTTCGCTCAGGAATTTCCTCACCCTGAAATTCCTCAGTGAAGAATTCATAAAAATCACCTATTCACCCCCCTCTAGTCGACTTAACGCACTTTCAAGGCAGAAGTCATGTGCACACAAGAAGAGAACGATTCGATGTGGGGTTAGGGCTGAGTGTAATTAACTACGTATGGAGGCATAGGAGACCTTGAACGTGCATGTGCGAGAGGTATACATGTATACGTGGGGTGTGTGTGTGTGTGTGTGTGTGTGTGTGTGTGTGTGCACGCGCGCATGATTGAGATAAAAGAAAGAATACATAAGTCATAAGAACAACGACATGGGAGAGACGGGTCGGTATGACAATATGCATGCATGTGAGAGTGGAGTGAAGAAGGGCCGATAATTGAGCATGTGTTTTTGTCTTTAAGAGATAGTGGCCTGGGCTGGAGCATGCATCTATGGCGAGCAGAGGGAGCGAGACAAAACGATTGTGCAAAAGAGATCAGCCTATAGATGCATGTATGGAGAGACAAAAATAGTGTGCCTGGTAGGAAGAACAGTGCGTGCGAGAAAGAAAGGTTGACGGAGAAACTACAGATAGATAGAGAGATAGAGATGTTAGCTAGAGGGACATTGGCTAGTTTGTGTGTTAGAGATGACCACCGAGTGGTTCAGAGGGTTAAGTTATGTGTGTGTGAGAGAAAGATAAAGAGAGGGTGCATGACTGCATATAGAGAGAAACATATATAGTATACGTGATAGGAAGCAAGAGTGGGGGCGAGAAATGTTGGGAAACGTATCATGCAATTTCAAATAAAAATCCTACGCTCACACAAGATCTATCTAGGAGATGCATAGCAATGAGATGGGGAGAGTGTGTCCATGTACCCTCGTAGGCCGAAAGCAGAAGCGTTTGACAGTGCGGTTGATGTAGTCGAACTTCTTCTAGCTACGACCGATCAAGCACCGAACGTACGACATCTCTGAGTTCTGCACACGTTCAGCGTGATGACGTCCCTCGCCTTCTTGATCCAGCAAGGTGTTGAGGAAGTAGATGAGTTCCGTCAACACGACGTCGTGGTGACGGTGATGGTGAAGTGATCCGCGTAGTGATTCGCCTAAGCACCGTGAGAAATATGACCGGGGGAGTAAACTGTGGAGGGGGCGCCGCACACGGCTAACAATAGAGTGTTCTAGGCGCCCCTCCCCACATATATATAGGTGGGAGGGAGAGGGGAGAGTCCAAGGGGCGCCCCAAGCGGGGATGAATCCCACTTGGGCTCCTGCCCTGGTTCGCCCCCCCCCCCCCCCTTCCTTGTATAGGCGCCACGGGAAGGAAGGGGGAGGTGGCGCCCCCACTTTCCTTTCTCCCTTGAGGAGGGGAAGGAAGGAAGAACTTGCCCTCCGCCCTTTCCTTTCCCTAGGGCTGGCCGGCCTGGTGGAGGGGCGCACCAGCCCCTTGTGGGCTGGTCTATCCCTCCCTTGGCCCATTAAGCCCATATCTTTGTCGGGGGTGCCCGGAACCCCTTCCGGTGACCCTATATGTACCCGGTACCCTCCAGAACACTACTGATGTTTGAATACCATCGTCTTATATATCAATCTTTACCTCTCGACCATTTCGAGACTCCTCGTCATGTCCGTGATCTCATCCGAGACTCCGAACAACATTTGGTCACCAAAACACATAACTCATATAATACTAAATCGTCATCGAACGTTAAGCGTGCGGACCCTACGTGTTCGAGAACTATGTAGACATGATCGAGACACCTCTCTGGTCAATAACTAATAGCAGAACCTGGATGCTCATAGTTGCTCTTACATATTCTACGAAGATCTTTATCGGTCGAACTGTTATGACAGCATCGTTATTCCCTTTGTTCATCGGTATGTTACTTGCCCGAGATTCGATCGTCTGTATCCACATACCTAGTTCAATATAGTTACCTGCAAGTCTCTTTACTCGTTCCGTAATACATCATCTTGTAACTAAATCATTAGTCACTTTGCTTGCAAGGCTTCTTATGATGTGCATTACCGAGAGGGCCCAGAGATACCTCTCCGATAGTCAGAGTGACACATCATAATCTTGATCTATGCCAACCCAACAAACACCTTCGAAGATACCTGTAGAGCATCTTTATAATCACCCAGTTACGTTGTGACGTTTGATAGCACACACGGTATTCCTCCGGTATCCTGGAGTTGCATAATCTCATAGTCGAAGGAATATGTATTTGACATGAAGAAAGCAATAGCAATAAAACTAAACGATCAATATGCTAAGCTAACGGATGGGTCTCGTCCATCACATCATTCTCCTAATGATGTGATCCCATTCATCAAATGACAACACATGTCTATGGTTAGGAAACTTAACCATCTTTGATTAACGAGCTAGTCTAGTAGAGGCTTACTAGGGACACGGTGTTTTTTCTATGTATCTACACATGTATCAAGTTTCCGGTTAATACAATTCTAGCATGAATAATAAACATTTATCATAATATAAGGAAATATAAAATAACAACTTTATTATTGCCACTAGGGCATATGTACTTCAGTCTCCCACTTGCACTAGAGTCAATAATCTAGTTCACGTCTCCATGTGATTTAACACCAATAGTTCACATCCTTATGTGACCAACACCCAAAGGGTTTACTAGAGTCAATAATCTAGTTCACATCGCTAGGTGATTAACAACCAAAGAGTACTAAGGTGTGATCATGTTTTGTTGTGAGAGAAGTTTAGTCAACGGGTCTGCCACATTCAGATCCGTATGTATTTTGCAAATTTCTATGTCTACGATGCTCTACATGGAGCTACTCTAGCTAATTGCTCCTACATTCAATATGTATCTAGATTGAGACTTAGTGTCATCTAGATCAGTGTCAAAGCTTGCATCAACGTAACTCTTTACGCCAAACTCTTTATCACCTCCATAACTGAGAAACATTTCCTTAGTCCACTTTAAGGTAACTAAGAATAATTTTGACCGCTGTCCAGTGATCTAGTCCTGGATCACTATTGTACCCCCTTGCCAAACTCATGGCAAGGTACACAACAGGTTTGATACACAACATGGCATACTTTATAGAACCTATGGCTGAGGCATAGGGAATGACTTTGAATCTCTCTTTATCTTCTATCGTGATCGGGCTTTGAGTCTACACTCAACTTCACACCTTACAATACAGGCAAAAACTTCTTCTTTGACTGATCCATTTTGAACTCCTTCAAAATCTTGTCAAGGTATGTACTCATTGAAAGTCTTATCAAGCGTCTTGACCTATCTCTATAGATCTTGATGCCCAATATGTAAGAAACTTCATCGAGGTCTTTCATTGAAAAATTCTTATTCAAATATCATTTTATGCTATCCAGAAATTCTGCATCATTCCTAATCAACAATATGTCATCCACATATGATATCAGAAATGCTACAGATCTCCCACTCACTTTCTTGTAAATACAGGCTTTACCATATGTCTGTATAAAACCATATGCTTTGATCACCTTATCAAAGCGTATATTCCAACTCCGAGATGCTTGCACCAGTCCATAGATGGATCATTTGGAGTTTGCACACTTTGTTAGCACCTTTAGGATCGACAAAACCTTTTGGTTGCATCATATACAACTGTTCTTTAAGAAATCCATTAAGGAATGCAGTTTTGACATCCATTTGCCAAATTTCATGAAATGCGGCAATTGCTAACATTATTCGGACAGACTTAAGCATCGCTACGAGTGAGAAAATTTCATCGTAGTCAACACCTTGAACTTGTCGAAAACCTTTTGTGACAAGTCGAGCTTTGTAGATAGTAACACTACCATCAGTGTCCGTCTTCCTCTTGAAGATCCCTTTATTCCCAATGGCTTGCCGATCATTGGGCAAGTCCACCAAACTCCACACTTTGTTCTCATACATGGATCCTATCCCAGACTTCATGGCCTCAAGCCATCTGTCAAAATCTGGGCTCATCATAGCTTCTTCATAGTCCGTAGGTTCGCCATGGTCTAATAACATGACTTCCAAGACAAGATTACCATACCACTCTGGTGCGGAACATGCTCTGTTCGACCTACGAGGTCCAGTAGTAACTTGATCTGAAGTTTCATGATCATCATCATTAGCTTCCTCTCTAGTTGGTGTAGGCATCACGGGAACAGATTTCACTAATGTGCTACTTTCCAAATCGAGAGAAGGTACTATTACCTCATCAAGTTCTACTTTCCTCCCACTCACTTCTTTTGAGAGAAACTCCTTCTCTAGAAAGTTTCCATTCTTGGCAAAAAAGATCTTGCTTTCGGATCTGTGGTAGAAGGTGTACCCAATTATTTCCTTAGAGTATCATATGAAGACGCACTTCTCCGATTTGGGTTCAAGCTTATCAGGCTGAAGCCTTTTGACATAAGTGTCGCAACCCCAAAATTTCAGAAATGACAACTTAGGTTTCTTGCCAAACCACAGTTCATATGGTGTCATCTCAACGGATTTATACGGTGCCCTATTTAACGTGAATGCAGCTGTCTCTAATGCATAACCCAAAACGATAGTGGTATATCGGTAAGAGACATCATAGATCGCACCATATCTAATAAAGTATGATTACGACATTCAGACACACCATTACGATGTGGTGTTCCAGCTGGTGGGAGTTGTGAAACTATTCCACATTGTTTTAAATGAAGGCCAAACTCATAACTCAAATAGTCGCCTCCGCGATCACATCGCAGAAACTTTATTTTCTTGTTAGGATGATTCTCCACTTCACTCTGAAATTCTTTGAACTTTTGAAATGTTTCAGACTTGTGTTTCATCAAGTAGATATACCCATATCTGCTCAAATCATCTGTGAAGGTCAGAAAATAACGATACCTGCCGCGTGCCTCAACACTCATCGGACCGCATACATCGTTATGTATTATTTCCAATAAGTCATTAGCTTGCTCCATTGTTCCGGAGAACGGAGTTTTAGTCATCTTACCCATGAGGCATGGTTCGCAAGTATCAAATGATTCATAATCAAGTGATTCCAAAAGCCCATCTGCATGGAGTTTCTTCATGCGCTTTACACCAATATGACCTAAACGGCAGTGCCACAAGTATGTTGCACTATCATTATCAACTTTGCATCTTTTGGCATCAATATGTGTATCACTATGATCGAGATTCAATAAACCATTCACCTTGGGTGTATGACCACAGGATGTTTTATTCATGTAAACAGAACAACAATTATTCTCCGACTTAAATGAATAACTGTATTGCAATAAACATGGTCTAATCATATTCATGCTTAACACAAACACCAAATAACATTTATATTGGGTTCAACACTAATATCGAAGGTAGAGGGAGTGTGCGATGCTGATCATATCAACCTTGGAATCACTTCCAACACACATCGTCACCTCGCCCTTAACTAGTCTCTGTTCATTTTGCAACTCCTGTTTTGAGTTACTAATCTTAGCAACTGAACCGGTATCAAATACCCTGGGGTTACTATGAACACTCATAAAGTACACATCAATAACATGTATATCAAATATACCTTTGTTCACTTTGCCATCCTTCTTATCCGCCAAGTATTTGGGGTAGTTCCGCTTCCAGTGACCATTCCTTTTGCGGTAGAAGCACTTAGTTTCAACCTTAGGTCTAGCTTTGGGCTTCTTCACGGGAGTGGCAACTTGCTTGTCATCTTCTTGAAGTTCCCTTTCTTTTGCTTTGCCCTTTTTCTTGAAACTAGTGGTCTTGTTAACCATCAACATTTGATGCTCTTTCTTGATTTCTACCTTCACCAATTTCAGCATCGTCAAGAGCTCAGGAATCGTTTTCATCATCCCTTGCATATTATAGTTCATCACGAAGTTCTAGTAGCTTGGTGATAGTGACTAGAGAACTATGTCAATCACTATCTTATATGGAAGATTAACTCCCACTTGATTCAAGCGATTGTAGTACTCAGACATTCTGAGCACATGCTCACTGGCTGAGCTACTCTCCTTCATCTTGTAAGCAAAGTACTTGTCAGAGGTCTCATGCCTCTCGACACGGGCATGAAACACCAATTTCAGCTCATGGAACATCTCATATGCTCCGTTGCATTCAAAACGTTTTTTGAAGTCCCGGTTCTAAGTTGTAAAGCATGGTGCACTAAATTGTCAAGTAGTCACCATATCGAGCTTGCAAAACGTTCATAACGTCTGTATCTGCTCCTGCAACAGGTTTGTCACCCAGCGGTGCATCAAGGACATATTTCTTCTATGCAGCAACGAGGATAATCCTCAGATCATGGACCCAGTCCGCATCATTGCTACTATCATCTTTCAACTTTTCTCTAGGAACATATCAAAAATATATAGGAGCTATACCTTGAGCTATTGATCTACAACATAGATATGCAAATACTATCAGGACTAAGTTCATGATAAATTAAGTTCAATTAATCAAATTACTTAAGAACTCCCACTTAGATATTCATCCCTCAAGTCATCTAAACAATACGTGATCCAAATCAACTACTCCGATCATCATGTGAGATGGAGTAGCCATCAATGGTGAACATCTCTATGTTGATCATATCTACTATATGATTCACGTTCGACCTTTTGGTCTCCAGTGTTCCGAGGCCATGTCTATACATGCTAGGCTTGTCAAATTTAACCAAAGTATTCCGCATGTGCAAAACTGTCTTGCGCCCGTTGTATGTGAACGTAGAGTCTATCACACCCGATCATCACGTGGTGTCTTAACACGATGAACTGTCGCAACGGTGCATACTCGGGGAGAACACTTATACCTTGAAATTTTTAGTTAAGGGATCATCTTATAATGCTACTGTCGTACTTAGCAAAATAAGATGCATAAAAACTAAACATCACATGCAATCAAAATATGTGACATGATATGGCCATCATCATCTTGTGCTTTTGATATCCATATCCAAAGCATCGTCATGATCTCCATTCTCACCGACTCGACACCTTGATCTCCATCGTTGCGTCGTGGTCTTCTCGCCAACTATTGCTTCTACAACTATCGCTAACGCATAGTGATAAAGTAAAGCAATTACATGGAGTTTGCCTTTCATACAATAAAGAGGCAACCATAAGGCTCCAACCAGTTGCCAATAACTTTTACAAAACATGATCATCTCATACAATAACATGTATCACATCATGCCTTTACCATATCACATCACAACATGCCCTTCAAAAACAAGTTAGACGTCCTCTACTTTGTTGTTGCAAGTTTTACCTGGCTGCTACGAGCTTCTAGCAAGAACCGTTCTTACCTACACATCAAAACCACAACGGTGATTTATCAAAATAAGACATTGGTGGTAAGAAGTATGACGATCACCACCCACAACTCTTTGTGTTCTACTCATGCATATCATCTACGCATAGACCTGGCTCGGATGCCACTGTTGGGAAACGTAGCATGCAATTTCAAAAAAAATCCTACGCTCACGCAAGATCTATCTAGGAGATGCATAGCAACGTGAGGGGGAGAGTGTGTCTACGTACCCTCGTAGACCAAAAGCGGAATTGTTTGACAATGCGGTTGATGTAGTCGAACTTCTTCTAGATCCGACCGATCAAGCACCGAACGTATGGCACCTCCGAGTTCTGCACACGTTCAGCGCGATGACTGTTGGAAATATGCCCTAGAGGCAATAATAAAAGGATTATTATTGTATTTCCTTGTTCGTGATAATTGTCTTTTATTCATGCTATAATTGTATTATCCGGAAATCATAATACACGTGTGAATACATAGACCACAATATGTCCCTAGTGAGCCTCTAGTTGACTAGCTCGTTGATCAATAGATAGTCATGGTTTCCTGACTATGGACATTGGATGTCATTGATAACGGGATCACATCATTAGGAGAATGATGTGATGGACAAGACAATCCTAAGCATAGCACAAGATCGTGTAGTCCGTTTTGCTAGAGCTTTTCCAATGTCAAGTATCTCTTCCTTAGACCATGAGATCGTGTAACTCCCGGATACCGTAGGAGTGCTTTGGGTGTACCAAACGTCACAATGTAACTTGGTGACTATAAAGGTGCACGACAGGTATCTCCGAAAGTGTCTGTTGGGTTGACACGGATCGAGACTCGGATTTGTCACTCCGTATTACGGAGAGGTATCACTAGGCCCACTCGGTAGTGCATCATCATAATGAGCTCAAAGTGACCAAGTGTCTGGTCACGGGATCATGCATTACGGTACGAGTAAAGTGACATGCCGGTAACGAGATTGAACGAGGTATTGGGATACCGACGATCGAATCTCGGGCAAGTAACATACCGTCTGACAAAGGGAATTGTATACGGGGGTTGATTGAATCCTCGACGTCGTGGTTCATCCGATGAGATCATCGAGGAGCATGTGGGAGCCAACATGGGTATCTAGATCCCGCTGTTGGTTATTGACCGTAGAGCCATCTCGGTCATGTCTGCATGTCTCCCGAACCCGTAGGGTCTACACACTTAAGGTTCGGTGACGCTAGGGTTATTAGGAAGACTTATATGTGATTACCGAATGTTGTTTGAGTCCGGTTGAGATCCCGAACGTCACGAGGAGTTCCGGAATGGTCCGGAGGTGAAGATTTATATATGGGAAGTTGTCATACGGACACCGAAAAGTTTCGGGGCATATCGGTATTGTACCGGGCCACCGGAGGGGTTCCGGGTCCACCGAGGGGCCACCCCTCTCGGAGGGCCTCATGGGCCGCAAGGGGCAGGGAACCAGCCCCTGGAGGGCTGGGCGCGCCTCCCCCCTTGGGCCCATGCGCCTAGGGTTGGGGGGGAACCCTAGTGGGGGCGCCCCCCTTGCTTGGGGGGCAAGCCCCCCTCCCTGGCCGCCGCCCCCCCTCTAGATCTCATCTAGAGGGGGCCGGCCCCCTTCCCCCTTCCCCTATAAATAGAGGGGCGAGGGGAGGGCTGAACACCTGATCCAAGGCGCAGCCCCTCCCCTCCCCAACACCTCTCCTCCTCCGTTAAGTGCTTGGCGAAGCCCTGTCGGAGTACTGCCTCTCCACCATCATCACGCCGTCGTCTTTGCCGGAGCCTTCTTCCTCAACCTCTCCTTCCCCTTGCTGGATCAAGAAGTAGGAGACGTCGTCCGTTCGTCACGTGTGTTGGACGCGGAGGTGCTGTCCGTTCGGCACTTGGTCATCGGTGATTTGAATCACGGCGAGTACGACTCCATCATCACCGCTCCCTTGAACGCTTCCGCACGCGATCTACAAGTGGTATGTAGATGCAATCTCTCTCCCATGACTCGTTGCTTAGATGAACTCATAGATGGATCTTGGTGAAACCGTAGGGAAAAAATTTAATTTTCTCGCAACGTTCCCCAACAAAGGCATCATGAGCTAGGTCTATGTGTAGTTCTCTATTGCACGAGTAGAACACAATTTTGTTGTGGGCGTAGATCTTGACAACTTGCTTGCCGCTACTAGTCTTTTCTTGCTTCAGCGGTATTGTGGGATGAAGCGGCCCGGACCGACCTTACACGTACGCTTATGTGAGATGTGTTCCACCGGCGACATGCACTAGTTGCATAAGGTGGCTAGCGGGTGTCTGTCTCTCCTACTTTAGTTGGAGCGGATTAGATGAAAAGGGTCCTTATGAAGGGTAAATAGAAGTCGACAAAATCACATTGTGGTTATTCGTAGGTAAGAAAACGTTCTTGCTAGAACCCAATTGCAGCCACGTAAAAGATGCAACAACAATTAGAGGACGTCTAACTTGTTTTTTGCAGCAATTGTCATGTGATGTGATATGGCCGAAGTTGTGATGAATGATGAATAATATATTGTGATGTATGAGATCATGTTCTTGTAATAGGAATCACGACTTGCATGTCGATGAGTATGACAACCGCAGGAGCCATAGGAGTTGTCTTATTTTTGTATGACTGCGTGTCATTGAAGAACGCCATGTAAATTACTTTACTTTATTGCTAAACGCGTTAGCCATAGAAGTAGAAGTAGTCATTGGCGTGACAACTTCATGAAGACACGATGATGGAGATCATGGTGTCATGCCGGTGACGAAGATGATCATGGAGCCCCGAAGATGGAGATCGAAGGAGCTATATGATATTGGCCATATCATGTCACTACTTTATATAATTGCATGTGATGTTTATTATGTTTATGCATCTTGTTTACTTAGAACGACGGTAGTAAATAAGATGATCCCTTAGAATAATTTCAAGAAAGTGTTCCCCCTAACTGTGCACCGTTGCTAAAGTTCGTCGTTTCGAAGCACCACGTGATGATCGGGTGTGATAGATCCTTATGTTCACATACAACGGGTGTAAGATAGTTTTACACATGCATAAACACTTAGGGTTAACTTGACGAGCCTAGCATGTACAGACATGGCCTCGGAACACAAGAGACCAAAAGGTCGAACATGAGTCGTATGGAAGATACGATCAACATGGAGATGTTCACCGACAATGACTAGTCCGTCTCACGTGATGATCGGACACGGCCTAGTCGACTCGGATCATGTAACACTTAGATGACTAGAGGGATGTCAAATCTGAGTGGGAGTTCATTAAATAATTTGATTAGATGAACTTAATTATCATGAATATTAGTCTAAAATCTTTGCAAAATGTCTTGTAGATCAAATGGCCAACGCTCATGTCACCATGAACTTCGACGCATTCCTAGAGAAAACCAAGCTGAAAGATGATGGCAGCAACTATTCGGACTGGGTCCTAACACGAGGATCATCCTCATAGCAGCCAAGAAACAATATGTCCTAGAAGCTCCGCTAGGTGAAGCACCCATCCTAGAGAACCAAGACATTATGAATGCTTGGCAGTCTCGTCTTGATGATTACTCCCTCGTTCAAAGGCGGCATGCTTTACAACTTAGAACCGGGCTCCAAAAGCGTTTTGAGCAACACGGAGCATATGAGATGTTCGAGGAGCTGAAAATGGTTTTCCAAGCTCATGCCTGGGTCGAGAGATATGAAGTCTCCGACAAGTTCTATAGTTGTAAGATGGAGGGAAAACAGTTCACAAGGTGAACACATACTCAAAATGTCTGGGTTGCACAACCGCTTTGTCCCAATGAGGACATTAACCTCCCGGACAAGGCGGTCATTGACAGAATCCTTGATCGCTCCCACCAAGCTACAAGAGCTTTGTGATGAACTACAATATGCGAGGATGGTGAAGACCATTCTGAAGTATTCTCAATGCTTTGAAGTCAGCAGAGGTTGAAATCAAGAAAGAACATCAAGTGTTGATGGTTAATAAAACCACTAAGTTCAAGAAGGGCAAGGGTAAGAAGAACTTCAAGAAGGACGGCAAGGATGTTGCCGCCCTGCAAGCAAGTTGTCGGAAGAAGTCAAAGAATGGACCCAAGCCCAGACAGAGTCCTTTTATTGCAAAGGGAAGGGCCATCGAAGCGGAATCGCCCCAAATACTTAAGGACAAGAAGGCCGGCAACACTAAAGGTATATTTGATATACATGTAATTGATGTGTACCTTACCAGTACTCGTAGTAACTCCTGGGTATTTGATACCGATGTCGTTGCTCATATTTGTAACTCACAGCAGGAGCTGCGGAATAAACGAAGACTGGCGAAGGACGAGGTGACGATGCGCGTCGGGAATGGTTCCGAAGTCGATGTGATCGCCGTCGACACGCTACCTCTACATTTACCTACAGGATTAGTTTTAAACCTCAATAATTGTTATTTAGTGCCAAGTTTGAGCATGAACATTGTAACAGGATCTCATTTAATACGAGATGGCTACTCATTTAAATCCGAGAATAATGGTTGTTCTATTTATATGAGAGATATGTTTTATGGTCATGCTCGATGGTCAATGGTTTATTCTTAATGAATCTCGAGCGTAATATTACACATATTCATAGTGTGAATACCAAAAGATGTAAAGTTGATAACGATAGTCCCACATACTTGTGGCACTGCCGTCTTGGTCACATTGGTGTCAAGCGCATGAAGAAGCTCCATTCTGATGGACTTTTAGAGTCTCTCGGTTATGAATCATTTGACACATGCAAACCATGCCTCATGGGCAAAATGACCAAGACTCCGTTCTCCGGAACAATGGAGCGAGCAACCAACTTATCGGAAATCATACATACTGATGTGTGTGGTCCAATGAGCGTTGAGGCTCATGGAGGATATCGTTATGTTCTCACCGCCACCGATGACTTGAGTAGATATGGGTATGTCTACTTGATGAAACACAAGTCTGAGACCTTTGAAAAGTTCAAGGAATTTCAGAATGAGGTAGAGAATCAACGTGACCGAAAGATAAAATTCTCACGATCGGATCGTGGAGGAGAATATTTAAGTCACGAATTTGGTACACACTTAAGAAAATGTGGAATCATTTCACAACTCACGCTACCTGGAACACCTCGGTAGCGGTGTGTCCGAACGTCGTAATCGCACTCTATTGGATATGGTGCGATCTATGATGTCTCTTACCGATTTACCGCTATCATTTTGGGGATACGCTCTAGAGACAGCTACATTCACTTTAAATAGGGCACCGTCTAAATCCGTTGAGACGACACCGTATGAATTATGGTTTGGGAAGAAACCTAAGCCGTCGTTTCTAAAATTTTGGGGATGCGATGCTTATGTCAAGAAACTTCAACTGAAAAGCTCGAACCCAAGTCGGAAAATGCGTCTTCATAGGATACCCTAAGGAAACCATTGGGTATACCTTCTACCTTAGATCCGAAGGCAAGATCTTTGTTGCCAAGAACGGATCCTTTCGGAAAAATAGTTTCTCTCGAAAGGAGTAAGTGGGAGGAAAGTAGAACTCGATGAAGTACTACCTCTTGAACCGGAAAATAGTGCAGCTCAGAAAATGTTCCCGTGATGCCTACACCGACCGGAGAGGAAATTAATGATGATGATCAAGGTACTTCGGATCAAGTTACTCTTGAACTTCAGTGGGTCCACAAGGACACGTTCCACACCAGAGTGGTATGGCAACCCAGTCCCCGGAAATCATGTTGTTAGACAACGGTGAACCTTGAACTATGAAGAAGCGATGGCGGGCCAGATTCCAACGAATGGCTTGAAGCCATGCAATCCGAGATAGGATCCATGTATGAAAACAAAGTATGGACTTTGACAGACTTGCCCGATGATCGGCGACGATAGAAAATAAATAGATCTTTAAGAAGAAGACGGACGCGGATGGTAATGTTACCATCTATAAAGCTCGACTTGTCGCTAAAGGTTATCGGCAAGTTCAAGGGATTGACTACGATGAGACTTTCTCTCCCGTAGCGAAGCTGAAGTCCGTCCGAATCATGTTAGCAATTGTTGCATACTATGATTATGAGATATGGCAAATGGACGTCAAAACGGCATTCCTTAACGGCTATCTTAAGGAAGAACTGTATATGATGCAGCCGGAAGGTTTTGTCGACACTAAGAATGCTAACAAGGTATGCAAGCTCCAGCGATCCATTTATGGGCTGGTGCAAGCATCTCGGAGTTGGAACATTCGCTTTGATGAGATGATCAAAGCATTTGGGTTTATGGAGACTTATGGAGAAGCCTGCGTTTACAAGAAAGTGAGTGGGAGCTCAGAAAGCATTTCTCATATTATATGTAGATGACATACTTTTGATGGGAAATGATATAGAACTCTTGGACAGCATCAAGGCCTACTTGAATAAAAGTTTTTCAATTAAGGACCTTGGAGAAGCTGCTTATATATTAGGCATCAAGATCCATAGAGATAGATCGAGACGCCTCATAGGTCTTTCACAAAGCACATACCTTGATAAGATATTGAAGAAGTTCAAAATGGATCAGTCCAAGAAAGGGTTCTTGCTCAGATTGCAAGGTGTGAAATTGAGCTCGGCTCAATGTCCCACCACGGCAGTAAGATATAGAAGAGATGAGTGGCATCCCTATGCATCAGCCATAGGTTCTATTATGTATGCCATGCTGTGTACCAGACCTGATGTAAACCTTGCCGTAAGTTTGGTAGGAAGGTACCAAAGTAATCCCGGCAAGGAACACCGACAGCGATCAAGAATATCCTGAAGTACACGAAAAGGACTAAGGACATGTTTCTCGTTTATGGAGGTGATGAAGAGCTCGTCAGAAGGGTTACGTCGACGCTTAGCTTCGACACGCATCTGGATGACTCTAAGTCACAAACCGGATACGTGTATATGTTGAATGGTGGGGCAAGAGTCGGTGCAGCTGCAAGCAGAGCGTCGTGGCGGGATCTACATGCGAAGCGGAGTACATGGCAGCCTCGGAGGCAGCGCATGAAGCAATTTGGGTGAAGGAGTTCATCACCGACCTAGGAGTCATACCCAATGCGTCGGGGCCGATCAAACTCTTCCGTGACAACACTGGAGCTATTGCACTTGCCAAGGAGCCCAGGTTTCACAACAAGACCAGGCTCATCAAGCGTCGCTTCAACTCCATCCGTGAAAATGTTCAAGATGGAGACATAAAAATTTGCAAAGTGCATACGGATCTGAATGTCGCAGATCCGTTGACTAAACCTCTTCCGCGGGCAAAACATGATCAACACCAGAACTCTATGGATGTTCGATTCATCACAATGTAACTAGATTATTGACTCTAGTGCAAGTGGGAGACTGTTGGAAATATGCCCTAGAGGCAATAATAAAAGGATTATTATTGTATTTCCTTGTTCGTGATAATTGTCTTTTATTCATGCTATAATTGTATTATCCGGAAATCATAATACACGTGTGAATACATAGACCACAATATGTCCCTAGTGAGCCTCTAGTTGACCAGCTCGTTGATCAATAGATAGTCATGGTTTCCTGACTATGGACATTATATGTCATTGATAACGGGATCACATCATTAGGAGAATGATGTGATGGACAAGACCCAATCCTAAGCATAGCACAAGATCGTGTAGTTTGTTTTGCTAGAGCTTTTCCAATGTCAAGTATCTCTTCCTTAGACCATGAGATCATGTAACTCCCGGATACCGTAGGAGTGCTTTGGGTGTACCAAACGTCACAACGTAACTGGGTGACTATAAAGGTGCACTACAGGTATCTCCAAAAGTGTCTGTTGGGTTGACACGGATCTAGACTGGGATTTGTCACTCTGTATTACGGAGAGGTATCACTGGGCCCACTCGGTAGTGCATCATCATAATGAGCTCAAAGTGACCAAGTGTTTGGTCAAGGGATCATGCATTACGGTACGAGTAAAGTGACTTGCCGGTAACGAGATTGAACGAGGTATTGGGATACCGACGATCGAATCTCGGGCAAGTAACATACCGTCTGACAAAGGGAATTGTATACGGGGTTGATTGAATCCTCGACATCGTGGTTCATCCGATGAGATCATCGAGGAGCATGTGGGAGCCAACATGGGTATCCAGATCCGCTGTTGGTTATTGACCGAGATCCATCTCGGTCATGTTCAGATGTCTCCCGAACCCGTAGGTTCTACACACTTAAGGTTCGGTGACGCTAGGGTTATTAGGAAGACTTATATGTGATTACCGAATGTTGTTCGGAGTCCCGGATGAGATCCCGGACATCACGAGGAGTTCCGGAATGGTCCGGAGGTGAAGATTTATATATGGGAAGTTGTCATACGGACACCGGAAAGTTTCGGGGGCATATCGGTATTGTACCGGGGCCACCGGAGGGGTTCCGGGAGTCCATCGGGAGGAGACACCCCTCTCGGAGGGCCTCATGGGCCGCAAGGGGCAGGGAACCAGCCCCTGGAGGGCTGGGCGCGCCTCCCCCCTTGGGCCCATGCGCCTAGGGTTGGGGGGGAACCCTATTGGGGCGCCCCCTTGCTTGGGGGCAAGCCCCCTCCCTAGCCGCCCCCCCCCCCTCTAGATCTCATCTAGAGGGGGCCGGCCCCCTTCCCCCTTCCCCTATAAATAGAGGGGCAAGGGGAGGGCTGAACACCTGATCCAAGGCGCAGCCCTCCCTCCCAACACCTCTCCTCCTCCGCTGAGTGCTTGGCGAATCCACAGCCGAGATCTGCCTCTCCACCATCATCACGCCGTCGTTCTGCTGCTGGAGCCTTCTTCCTCAACCTCTCCTTCCCCCTTGCTGGATCAAGAAGGAGGAGACGTCGTCCGTTCCGTACGTGTGTTGAACGCGGAGGTGTTGTCCGTTCGGCACTTGGTCATCGGTGATTTGAATCACGGCGAGTACGACTCCATCATCACCGTTCCCTTGAACGCTTCCGCACGCGATCTACAAGTGGTATGTAGATGCAATCTCTCTCCCATGACTCGTTGCTTAGATGAACTCATAGATGGATCTTGGTGAAATCGTAGGAAAAAAATTTAATTTTCTGCAACGTTCCCCAACAATGACGTCCCTTGCCTTCTTGGTCCAGCAAGGTGTCGAGGAAGTAGATGAGTTCCATCAAGACGACAGCGTGGTGACGGTGATGGTGAAGTGATCCGCACAGGGCTTCGCCTAAGCACCGTGAGAATATGACCGGGGGAGTAAACTGTGGAGGGGGCGCCGCACACGGCTAACAATAGATGTTGTGTGTTCTAGGCGCCCCCTCCCCACATATATAGGTGGGAGGGAGAGGGGAGAGGCCAAGGGGCGCTCCAAGTGGGGCCGAATCCCACTTGGCTCCTGCCCTGGTTCGCCCCCCTCCTTGTATAGGCGCCATGCGAAGGAAGGGGGAACTGGCACCTCCCCCCCCCCCTTTCCTTTCTCCCTTGAGGAGGGGAAGGAAGGAGGGACTTGCCCTCCCCCTTTCCTTTCCCTAGGGCTGGCTGGCCTGGTGGAGGGGCGCAACAGCCCCTTGTAGGCTGGTTTGTCCCTCCCTTAGCCCATTAAGCCCATATCTTTGTCGGGGGTGCCCAGAACCCCTTCCGGTGACCCTAATGTACCCGGTACCCTCCGAAACAATTCCGGTGTCCGAATACCATCATCCTATATATCAATCTTTACCTCTTGACTATTTCGAGACTCCTCATCATGTATGTGATCTCATCCGAGACTCCAAACAAGATTCGGTCACCAAATCACATAACTCATATAATACTAAATCATCATCAAATGTTAAGCGTGCGGACCCTATGGGTTCGAGAACTATGTAGACATGACCGAGACACCTCTCTAGTCACTGACCAATAGCGGAACCAGGATGCTCATATTGGCTCCTACATATTCTATGAAGATCTTTATTGGTCAAACCATTATGACAACATATGTTATTCCCTTTGTCCATCGGTATGTTACTTGCTGGAGACACAATCGTCGGTATCCACATACCGATACGTCTCCAACGTATCTATAATTTTTTTTATTGTTCATTGTTGTTTTATTATCAATCTTGGATGTTTTATAATCATTTTATATCATTTCTTGGTACTAACCTATTGACATAGTGCCAAGTGCCAGTTGTTGTTTTTTCCATGTTTTTACATCGCAGGAAATCAATATCAAATGGAGTCCAAATGCCACGAAACTCCATGATGACTTTTTATGGGCCATAATGAAGGCAATGGGCCCTGGTTGCACCTGGGGGTGCCCCATGGGGGGCACAACCCACCAGGGTGCGCCAGGAGGCCCAGCCGCGCCCTGGTGGGTTGTGCCCACCTCGGGTGCCCCCCGGACCGCCTCTTTGCTCTATAAATACCCCAAAAATCCCAAAACCCTAGAAGTTTCGACGAAATATTCATCCAGCCGCCGAAGAGTCCAGAGCCACTAGATCCAACCTAGACACCATCACGGAGGTGTTCACCACTTCCATTGGTGCCTCTCTGATGATGTGTGAGTAGTTCTTTGTAGACCTTCAGTTCCGTAGTTAGTGCCTAGATGGCTTCCTCTCTCTTTTGATTCTCAATACAATGGGCTCTCGGAGATCCATATGATGTAAGTCTTTTGCGGTGTGTTTGTTGGGATCTGATGAACTTCGAGTTTATGATTAGTTATATCTTTTTATATCCATGAAAGTTATTTGAGTTTCTTTAATATCTTATAGCCTCGTATTTCTTCTCCGATATTTGGGTTTTGTTTGGACAACTTGATCTATTTATCTTGCAATGGGAAGAGGTGCCCAGTAGTGGGTTCGATCTTACGGTGCTTGATCCCAAAGGATGTAAAGGGAACCGACACGCATGTATCGTTGCTGCTAAGGATAAAAAGACGAGATCTATATCTACCGCCATATAGATAAATGGATCTTGTCTACATCAAGTCATCGTTCTTATTGCATTACTCCATTTTTCCATTAACTTAATACACTAGATGCATGCTGGATAGCGGTCGATGTGTGGATTAATAGTAGTAGATGCAGGCAGGAGTCGGTCTACTAATCTTGGACGTGATGCCTATGTAATGATCATTTCCTGGATATTGTCATAATTATTTGAAGTTCTATGAATTGGCCAACAGTAATTTGTTTACCCACCGTTTGCTATTTTTCTCGAGAGAAGCCACTAGTGAAACCTACGGCCCCCGGGTCTTCTTTCTCATATATTTGCCTTGCGATCTAATTTTCCTTTGCATTGTTATTCAGATCTATTAATCCATAAATAAAAAACTACCTTGCTGTGTTTTATCTTTGTTTATTTTATTTGGCGTTCGATCTATCAATCTACTACAATTTACCTCATGTATGTTTGCCTATCTTGAGGCACCGTACCCCGGAAGGGATTGACAACCCCTTTAACTCGTCGGGTTGCGAGGTGTTGTTGTTTGTGTGCAGGTGTTGTTTACGTTGTGTTGCTTGGTTCTCCTACTAGTTCGATACCTTGGTTTCATAACTGAGGGAAATACCTACCGTCACTGTGCTACATCATCCCTCCCTCTCTGGGCAAATACCGACGTAGTTGCAGCAACCATCAAGGAGAATTTCTGGTGTCGTTGCCGGGGAGGATCTTCAACATAACCAGGTTCCTAATTTAAAAATCTCATCTCCTTGCAATTTACATTATTTGCCATTTGCCTCTCATTTTCCTCTCCCCCACTTCACAAAAAGTTGCCATTTTATTCGCCTCTTTTTCCGTTCGTCGTTTCCTTGCCAGATCTGTTTTTGAGTGCGACTTGTTGTGTGCTCATCATGAATCAAGAGAACACCAAGTTATGTGATTTCTCAAAAACCAACAACAATGATTTTATTGGCACTCTGCTTGCTCCTCCCGCCACTAGTGCGGAGATTTGTGATATTAATACTGCTTTGTTGAATCTTGTTATGAAAGATCAATTTTCTGGTACTCCTAATGAGGATGACGCGTCCCATCTTAATACCTTTGTGGAATTATGCGATATGCAAAAGAAAAAAGATGTGGACAATGATGTGGTCAAGATGAAATTATTTCTGTTTTCTTTGCGTGATTCTGCAAAAAAATTGCTTCTCTTCTTTGCCTCGCAATAGTATCGGTTCTTAGAATAAGTGAAAAAATGCTTTTATCACTAAGTATTTTCCGCCCGCAAAAATTATTTCCCTTAGAACCCACAGCATGAGTTTCAAGCAATTTGAACATGAGCATGTTGCACAATCTTGGGAAAGTATGAAAATGATGCTAAGGAACTGCCCAACTCATTGGTTGAATCTTTGGATGATCATACAAAAAATTTATGCGGGGTTGAATTTTGTTTCTCCTAATCTTTTAGATTCCGACGTGTGTGGTACTTTTATGGAAATTACTTTTGGTGAATCCACCAAATTGCTTGATAATATCATGGAAAATTATTCACAATGGCATACCGAAAGAGCTCCTACTAGTAAAAAAGTTAATTCGGTTGAAGAAATTTCTTCTTTGAGTGATAAAGTTGATGCTCTTATGAAATTGGTTGCTAGTAAAAGTGCTCCAATTGATTTTAATGATATGCCTTTGTCTACTTTGATAGAGCAAAATAGTGATGCCATTGATGTGAATTTTATCTCTCGCAATAATTTCAACAACAATGCTTATAGAGGAAATTTTAATCATATGACCTTTCCTAGTAATTCCTCTAATAATTATGGTAATTCCTATGGAAATCAATCTTACAATAATTATAGCAACACCTTTGATCTTGAGAATAATATTAAAGAATTTATCAACACGCAAAAAGTTTGCAACACTTCCATAGAAGAAAAGTTGAATAAGACTGATGATTTGTCTAGGAGTGTTGATAGAATTGCTCATGATGTGGAAAATCTCAAGATGAATTTTTTTTTGCCTAAAGTTGATGAATCAATTAAAGCTCTTTATGTTTCTATGGATGAAAGTAAGAAAAGAACTGCTATGCTTAGAGATAAAAGAGAATTTTTTGAAAAAGCTTTTTCTAGTGATTATTATTGCAAAAGTGATGAAGATCTTAAAATGATTGGTGTTTCTTCTATTGATTCCTTGTTTAGTAAAGTTAATAATGATGACAAAGGGACTTGAGAAGAGTCAACTTTAGGTAGAAGGTGTCCCAATATTTCAGAGGGTGAAAATCTTGTTGAGGAAATTGACGAAAGTGGGTTTCGAGAGGTCAAAACTTTAGCTAGTGATGCACCCACTCTTTTGGATTACAAAGACTTTAATTATGATAGTTTCTCTTTGATTGATTGTATTTATTTGTTGCAATCCATGTTGAATTCACCCCATACTTATGAACAAAATAAAGCTTTTACTAAACATATTGTTGATGCTATGATGAAAGCTTTGGAAGAAAAGTTGGAATTAGAAGTTTCAATTCCTAGAAAATTGCATGATGAGTGGGAACCTACCATCAAAGTCAAGATTAAAAATTATGAGTGTTTTTCCTTGTGTGACTTGGGTGCTAGTGTTTCTACAATTCCGAAATCTTTATGTGATGTACTTGGTCTTACCAATCTTGAAGAGTGTTCCTTGAATTTGCACTTGGCGGATTCTACTATTAAAAAGCCTATGGGAAGCTTATTCTTGCAAATAGGAATTATGTGCCCATAGATTCTATTGTTCTTGATATTGATTGCAATCCGTCTTGTCCAATTATTCTTGGTAGACCGTTTTGACGCACTATTGGTGTCGTGATTGATATGAAAGAAGGCAATATTAAGTTCCAATTTCCTTTGAGGAAAGTTATGGAACACTTTCCTAGAACAAAAATCAGGCCACCTTATTAATCAATCATGAGAGCATCCTATGGATCTCTAACCAAAGATGACAAAACTTAGATCCTTTCCTTACGCCTAGCTAAGAGCGTAAAACTATGGCGCTTGTTGGGAGGCAACCCAATGAATAAAATTTATTTTTGCTTTTTGCTTTCTGTTCTTGTGTGTTTACACAATTAATATATTGGTATGATTGTGTTTTTTTGTTTTAATTAGTGTTTGTGCCAAGTAAAACCTTTAGGATCTTCTTGGGTGATAGTTGTTTGATCTTGCTGAAAAAGACAGAAACTTTGTGCTCACGAAAATAATTTTCATAAAACACAGAAAAGAGCTTTTGCCCTGATTTTTTTTGCAGAAGATTATACAAATTACCCTGGTCGTCCTCATTTGGTAGAATTTTTGGAGTTACAGAAGTATTCGCTAAAGTCATATTACTACGATCGCTCTGCTTTTGATGACATCTTGCTTTTCTTTGTGTTGTGTGCTTATTTTAATGGCTCTATGGTTTTCTTTGATGAGTTTTTGCCATAAAAAAGTTGGAATACAATAGATATAATACAAAAATAAAATATGAATTGGTTTGATACAGAACTTATAGTAGTGGTTTGCTTTCTTATACTAACGGATCTCACGAAGGTTTTGTTGAGTTTTGTGTGATTGAAGTTTTCAAGTTTTGGGTTATCTTACGATGGATGAAGGAAGGATGTAAGAGCCTAAGATTGGTGATGCCCTGACATCCCAAGCTATTATCCAAGAATGAGCAACCAACTAAGCTTGGGGATGCCCCCGAGTGGCATCCCCGCTTTCTTCCAACAACTATCGGTATTTTACCCGAGGCTATATTTTTATTCGTCAGATGATATGTGTTTTGCTTGGAGCGTCTTGTATGATATGTGTGTTTGCTTGTTTTATTTTGTGTTTTAAGTCATCAATCCTTGCTAGACACACCTATTTGAGAGAGCCAAAATTATATCATTACTTGTTAGAATTGCTCTCTATGCTTCACTTAAATCTTTTATGAGCTAGGACTTGCTCTAGTGCTTCACTTAAATATTTTTTAGCACGGCGTGCTTTGTTATTTTTGAAGAAATGCTCTCTTGCTTCACTTAGATTTATTTGAGAGTTAGTAAAATTTTGAAGAAATTCTCTCTTGCTTCACTTAAATTATTTTGAAAGAAAATTTGTTATGCTCATGATCTTCACTTATATTTGTTTGAGCTTTTGAAAAGCAACTCATGAAAATTAGTACCAAAGAGATAGACATCCAAGAAGGATAAAGAAAAGAATGTCATGAAGATCATTGGACAAAATAAACTTGATTCTTAGTAATAGTTTTGAGATATGATGATGTGATATGTGAGTTATGTTGATGAGTAATTGTGCTCTAGTAAGAATATTGGTGTTAAGGTTTGTGATTCCCTATGCATGCACGAAAGTCAATAATCATGCAATGAAAATTATATCATACTTGTGGTGCATTATTCGGTGTTAATTATGCTTAATGCTTGCTTATGGGATTATTCGTTTCTTGGTTGGTCGCTTCTCAATCTTTTTGCTAGCCTTCACTTTGCACCAAGTATGATCTCTACTTGTGCATCCAAAATCCTTTAAACCAGTTTTGCCACATGAGTCCACTATATCTACCTATATGCGGTATTATTTTGCCATTCTAAGCAAATTTGCATGTGCCATCTCTAATTTTCAAAATGAACTTCTCTTTTGTGTGTTTGTTTCGCTCGCGGAACGGTAACGGGTGGCTAATATTTTCCATGATGGATGTGTTATTCTCACGATGAGTGTTATTCACTTGTAATTGCACGAGAGTAAGGCAAAGGTCTTAGGGATGCCCAGTCCCAAAATGCAAAAATGAATTTACTTTATGTTGTCAAATAATAAATTCCTTGGAAAGTGTTGGTATGGAGGGCACCCGCGGATACGGCTAGCCATGGAAAGTGAAATAATGGTGGAAAAAGGAATAAACTTTATTTTCTGCCGCCTATGGCATATCTAGCATGGAAAGGGTTCGTAGCTCTACGTCGTTTTCATTGGTGGGATGGATACACCTCCCAAAATGTTTTTATCTCCAATTTTTTCGCTTTGAGCTCTGGCACCTCTACAAATCCCTACTTCCCTCTGCGAAGGGCCTTTCTTTTACTTTATGCAGTTTTTATTTTGAATTTGAGTCTCCATCTTCTCTTATAAAAGCACCAACTAGGAGGCAATATGATCGTGCTCAAGTATTGGGTGTAGTTAATACTCGAGTGTGTTTCATGAATGGATCAATGTTTGAGCATGATGGGCTAGGGATAACTTATTTTAGCGTTGATATATTGAAAGACATGGTTTCTTGTTGATATGCTTGAGTATCTAAATTATTATGTCAAAACTAGACTATTGCTTTGAATCACATAAAAGTCCAAATGTTCATGCTATAAAGAAAAGAATATGATATGACTTGATGAATGATACGTCTCCAACGTATCTATAATTATTGATTGCTCCATGCTACTTTATCTACTGTTTTAGGCTTTATTGGGCTTTATTTTCCACTTTTATATTATTTTTGGGACTAACCTATTAACCGGAGGCCCAAATTAATTGCTGTTTTTTTGCCTATTTCAAAGATTTCAAAGAAAAGGAATATCAAACGGAGTCCAAATGGAATGAAACCTTCGGGAACGTGATTTTCTCGCCGAACGTGATCCAGAGAACTTGGAGTGCAAGTCAAGAAGCAATCGGAGCCTCCACGAGATAGGAGGGCGCCCCCGCTATAGGGCGCGCCCCCCTGTCTCGTGGGCCCCTCGGGCGGCCACCGACATACTTCTTCTTCCTATATATACCTACGTACCCCGAAAACATCCAGGGGCACCACGAAACACAATTTCCACCACCGTAACCTTCTCAGATCCATGAGATCCCGTCTTGGAGCCTTCACAGCACTCTGGAGGGGGAATCAAGCACGGGGCCTCTACATCGACATCCTTGCCCCTCCGATGAGTTGTGAGTAGTTTACCACAGGACCTACGGGTCCATAGTTATTAGCTAGATGGCTTCTTCTCTCTTTTGGATCTCAATACAATGTTATCCCCCTATCTTGTGGAGATCTATTCGATGTAATCTCTTTTTGCGGTGTGTTTGTCGAGATCTGATGAATTGTGGGTTTATGATTAAGTTTATCTATGAATAATATTTGAATCTTCTATGAATTCTTTTATGTATGATTGAGTTATCTTTGCAAGTCTCTTCGAATTATCGGTTTAGTTTTGCCTACTAGATTGATCTTTCTTGCCATGGGAGAAGTGCTTAGCTTTGGGTTCAATCTTGTGGTGTCCTTACCCAAAGGATGTAAAGGGTTGCAAGGCACGTATTGTGTTGTTGCCATCGAGGATAACAAGATGGGGTTTATATCATATTGCATGAGTTTATCCCTCTACATCATGTCATCTTGCTTAAAGCGTTACTCTGTTCTTATGAACTTAATACTTTAGATGCATGCTGGATAGCGGTCGATGTGTGGAGTAATAGTAGTAGATGTAGGCAGAGTCGGTCTACTTGTTATGGACGTGATGCCTATATACATGATCATGCCTAGATAATCTCATAACTATGCGCTTTTCTATCAATTGCTCGACAAGAATTTGTTCACCCACCGTAATACTTATGCTATCTCGAGAGAAGCCTCTAGTGAAACCTATGGCCCCCGGGTCTATATCTTATCATATTTGCTTTCAATCTACTTTTATTTGCATCTTTACTTTTTGCATCTATACCAAAAATACCAAAAATATTATTTACTATCTTTATTAGATCTCACTTTTGCAAGTGGCCGTGAAGGGATTGACAACCCCTTTATTGCGTTGGTTGCGAGTTCTCAGTTTGTTTGTGTAGGTGCGTGGGACTTTTGAGGAGCCTCCTACTAGATTGATACCTTGGTTCTCAAAACTGAGGGAAATACTTACGCTACACTTTGCTGCATCACCCTCTCCTCTTCGAGGAAAACCAACGCAAGCTCAAGACGTAGCAATGAACATTACTCCACATCAAAAATTCTGTTTTTATCACTTACCTACTCGAGGACGAGTAGGAGTTAAGCTTGGGGATGCTGATACTTCTCCAACGTATCTATAATTTTTTATAGTCATTTTATATCATTTTTTGGTACTAACCTATTGACATAGTGCCAAGTGCCCGTTGTTGTTTTTTTCATGTTTTTTACATCGCAAGAAATCAATATCAAACGGAGTCCAAATGCCACGAAACTCCACAATGATTTTTTATGGGCCAGAAGGAAGGCAATGGGCCCTGGTTGCACCTGGGGAGTGCCCCGAGGGGGGACAACCCACCAGGGCACGCTAGGAGGCCCAGGCGTGCCCTGGTGGGTTGTGCCCACCTCGGGTGCCTCTCGGACCGCCTCTTTGGTCTAGAATACCCCAAAAATCCCAGAACCCTAGAAGCATCGACGAAATATACATCCAATCGTCGCAGAGTCCAGAACCACCAGATCCAATCTAGACACCATCACGGAGGGGTTCACCACTTCCATTGGTGCCTCTCCGATGATGCGTAAGTAGTTCTTTGTAGACCTTCGGGTCCGTAGTTAGTAGCTAGATGGCTTCCTCTCTCTCTTTTGATTCTCAATACAATGGTCTCTTGGAGATAAATATGATGTAAGTCTTTTTGTTGTGTCTTTGTTGGGATCTGATGAACTTTGAGTATATGATCAGTTATATCTTTTTATATCCATGAAAGTTATTTGAGTTTCTTTGATCTCTTATATGCATGATCTCTTATAGCCTCGTATTTCTTCTCCGATTGGGTTTTGTTTGGCCAACTTGATCTATTTATCTTGCAATGGGCAGAGGTGCCCTAGTGGGTTCGGTCTTACTTGCTTGATCCCAAAGGATGTAAAGGGAACCGACACGTATGTATCATTGCTACTAAGGATAAAAATACGAGATCTATATCTACTGCCATATAGATAAACGGATCATTTCTACATCATGTCATCGTTCTTATTGCATTACTCCGTTTTTCCATGAACTTAATACACTAGATTCATGCTGGATAGCGGTCGATGTGTGGAGTAATAGTAGAGGATGCAGGCAGGAGTCGGTCTACTAATCTTGGACGTGATGCCTATGTAATGATCATTGCCTGGATATCGTCACAATTATTTGAAGTTCTACCAATTGCCCAATAGTAATTTTTTTACCCACCGTTTGCTATTTTTCTCGAGAGAAGCCACTACTGAAACCTACGGCCCCCGGGTCTACTTTCTCATATATTTGCCTTGCGATCTACACTTCCTTTGCGTTTTTATTCAGATATATTAATCCAAAAATACAAAAATACCATGCTGCATTTTATATTTATTTATTTTATTTGTCGTTCGATCTATCAATCTACTACAATTTACCTCACGTCTGTTTGCCTATCTTGAGGCGCCGTACCCCGGAAGGGATTGACAACCCCTTTAACTCGTCGGGTTGCGAGGTGTTGTTGTTTGTGTGCAAGTGTTGTTTATGTTCTGTTGCTTGGTTCTCCTACTGGTTCGATACCTTGGTTTCATAACTGAGGGAAATACCTACCGTCGATGTGCTACATCATCCCTCCCTCTCCGGGGAAATACCGACGTAGTTGCAGCAACCATCACATACCTAGTTCAATCTCATTACCGGCAAGTCTCTTTACTCATTCCGTAATACATCATCTTGTAACTAACTCATTAGTCACTTTGCTTGCAAGGCTTCTTATGATGTGCATTACCGAGAGGGCCCAGAGATACCTCTCCGATACTCGGAATGACAAATTCTAATCTCGATCTATGACAACCCAACAAACACCTTCGGAGATACATGTAGAGCGTATTTGTAATCACCCAGATACCTTGTGATGTTTGATAGCACATAAGGTATTCCTCCAATATCCGGGAGTTGCATAATCTCATAGTCGAAGGAGTATGTCTTTGACATGAAGAAAGTAATAGCAATAAAACTGAACAATCAATATGCTAAGCTAACAAATGGGTCTTGTCCATCACATCATTCTCCTAATGATTTGATCCCATTGATTAAATGACAACACATGTCTATGGTTAGGAAACTTAACCATCTTTGATTAACGAGCTAGTCTAGTAGAGGCATACTAGGGACATGGTGTTTTGTCTATGTATCCACACATGTATCAAGTTTCCAGTTAATACAATTCTAGCATGAATAATAAACATTTATCATGATATAAGTAAATAAAAAATAAAAAATTTATTATTGCCTCTAGGGCATATTTCCTTCAAGAAAGAAAGTTGATGCAGAAACAGATAAATAGAAAGATAAAGACGCTAGCTAGAGGGAGATCGGCTAGCTAGTGTGTGTGTTAGAGATAACAGTCGAGTGGATCAGAAGGCTAAGTTATGTGTGTGGGTGTGAGAGAGATAGAGAGAGGGTGCATGTGAGTCACATACAAAAAAATATCAGAGAGAAATGAGATCCCGAGAGACGGAGATTTGTGTTTGCGAGAGAGAAAGATATTTCACAAGGAAAGTGATGGCTAGATAGAAATATCAGGGAACGTGAGATATCTCTAGGGAGAGAGTGTGTGTGTGAGCGACATACAACGGAATGGTTGAGAGATATGAGACCTGGGAGACAGAGTTTGTGTTTGTGCGTGAGAAAGAGATATTTAAGAGGAAGAGTCGTAGCTTCTCATACATAAGGAGCGTAAGACATCTCTGTGTGAGAGGGGGTGTGCGAGTGGCACACAGGGGAATAGTAGAGAGAAATGAGACCCCGCGAGACGAAGTTTGTGTTTGTGTGAGAGAAAGAGATTTCACAAGGAGAACCATAGTTAGAGACACATAGCAGGGAGCGAGATATACTTAGAGAGAGATAGAGTGAAGGTCGAGGGAGAGAGTACCGTCAGTGTGTTATGAAGATAAAAGATCATTGTCGACATACAAGTAGCACGAGTGATAGCTATATGAGACGAATATCTGGATTAAAGGGGATTCAAATATTCAAACTAGAGATCACGACATTGATAATATCATAACGAAATTTGGTCTATCAAACATGCATATTCATTTGAATTTGGGGACACGTGTAATGTTATATAGTTTATAAATATTAGTGATCCATAGATTCTTTAATTAGAGACAATGCATGGTTTATATGCAATTAATGTCTAACGGATTACACTATATGAATGCGTGTGTGAAACACATTATACGTGTTTGAGAGTAAAACTTGGAGACAGTTAGCGAGGAATGCATACATTGGATTTCAACATAAAGTGGTTTCAAATATTTGAAAATCCAAATTAAGATGGATCCAGCCTTATGATCTGAGATCATGCCATTTGTAAACCATATTTATGTATAAAAAATGATGTATATAGATTTTGAAAGTATATATAAAAAATGATGTATATAGATTTGTATTCTAATACAAAATGGATCCTACCCAGGAAAAAATACAAACTGGATTCGAATTGAGTTGGCAAGGTAAACGTGCACTCTTTCTCTGCAAAAATTTGAATGAAGCAGGGGAAGTCGCAATAACGCCCGAAACCAAAATTTGGGAGATGGAAATTACTGCCTATCCCTGACACGCAAAGCCTATCGACTCGATTTCTATAGGTTCTGATAGGGGTAGGCTTGTAATTTCACTCAAACGTGACATAACCGCCTCCGCCTCTCACCTCCCCGGGTTCATATACGGTGGGCGCCAAAACACAGTTTCTCCTTGGCAAAATCGCCCCTGACCTCCCTCCCCGATTCATGCATGGTGGGCGCTAAAACAAACTCTCGTCGGCCGAAATCTCCGTTGGCCAATATTCGGTGTATGTGAGATTACCGTCCTATCCCCAACTGACTAATATTGTTGTGATGCAGGAAATTTTAGACGGGGGCTAAGTTTGTAAATTTCCTCGCATTTGAGACAAGCGCGTCCTGAAGACATGGTTCCACCTTCCTCTCTCCCTCCATTTCCCCATTCGTACTCTGTGGGTGCCAAAACACCATCTCCACCGCAGTCTCCTCCGTCCGCCAACCCATCCACCGCCGTCCTCCTCCACCATGCCAGAGTTGATACCCCGACATCGTCGTCCATTACAAGAGATCGACCTCTCTCATCCATGGCTTCGGACCCCGATCCTTGCACCGCGTCCTCTCGCTTCATCCACACCATCGTCCTCCTTGCCGAGGCCGCTCGTACGACCGTCTCATCCACTGCGTCGGGATATTTCTCTCACTGCCACCGTCTGCCCTCCTAGATCTGCTTCCACGCCGCCGACAGCCATCGCAACCGCAGCACCCTCAACGCCTCAGCAGATGCTTACACGGCGCCACACCAGAGGTGGTACTCTTTCGTATCTGCTCAAGTTATTTATCTTAGCAAGAAAATAGATCGCCACTGCTTTACTGTGATTTCTTGTCCATCACTTAGAATCTTACTTGTTAGTTGAAACCAAACATTGGTTGCGAAGTTGCCTTTTGTCCGGTTTGCACCTTCAGATCTGCCATGGCACGCGCACCACTACACTCGCAATGCTTATGGTTTTTCCATTTTATATTCCACATTATCTTAAATGACAGTCGACTGAATTTCAAATTGGGGACAGTCCATTTTTGGGAGTTCGTCGGAGGGAGGAAGGGGCTCGCTAGAGGGCTGCCCCATTATCTATCTTAGGGTTTCGGGTGGGGAAAGTGGTTGTGGGGGGCTGTCATCGGGCTCTGGTGGGGCCTCGTCGGAGGCAAAACTCGACGCGGGTGGGGGTGGGGTTAGCTAGAGGGATGGCCAGGGGCGGCGGAAGACCAGAGATGGTGGGCAGTTCAGGGGAGGGCGGGGAGCGGTGGTTCGGCCGGCGACCCGTGCAGTGGTCTTTAGGGGAAGAATAAGAGGCCAGGAAGAAGAATGGTTAGGAGAGTAGGATCTTCATCCAACCGCTTGAAATGGTCGACTGATCCAAATGACGAAAGTCAGGCGACTTGCATGTAGACATTCCCATATATTCAGTACCATTATCGTAGGTGCTTCGAGACGTACGTGCTCCTCAACCCATCAAGCTAAACAACATGCCACTCATAATTCCAAACTTAGTTGCTCAAATACTAATCTGATATGATGCTAACATGTACTAAAACAGAGAATGTTTAATTGGTCAGCTAATGTTCCTACTTTACTTTCGAAAAGCACATGCGCCACATATCGAGGGACAGCAGGGAGTTGTGTTCTTTATGCGCTCTGGTTCATCATGTCTGGCCCACCAACATTTTATTATCCAAAATTTGCTTGCTCTTCTTTAGCATGCTCCTCTTCTGTTCTTGTTTTGTAAGTACTCTCTCTATACCTAAATATAAGTCTTTGTACAGATTCCTCCATGGACTATATACGGAGCAAAATGAGTGAATCTAAACTCTAAAATGTATCTATATACATCTGTATGTGATCCATGGTGGAATCTCTACAAAGATTTGTATTTAGGAACAGAGGGAGTATAATAGTTGTATAGTATGTTCTTTGTAGTGAAGAGTAGCAGGGACATTTGCAGTGTACAGGTCTATTCTGTCACTTGTCATGGACGCTTTCAACTCTTCGTGTTGGTCTTCATGTCGAGTGTCATGGACACTTTCAACTCTTCGTATTCGATCATATGTGTCGCCTTTGAGAGTTAGACTAATAGTAACAGTATTGTGTCGTCAGTTGTAGAGAGCTGGTATCCGAAGCCTTTCTAGCCGTACCGGCAATACTATCACATATATTCCAGCAAGTTCCACTTTCCTGATTTTACTCTTGATGCTTAGGGTTTTCCCATTATATCTACACTACAATCTGCGTAGGTGCTTTGTGTCCTACTAGCAGTTGTCCACCCTTTAAAGTTAAATAACACACCAATCATACGTCCTAAGGTTCTTCAAATACGAATGTGATATGATACTGACATTAGATAAAAGACACACATTTAATTCGTTAGCTAATGCTCCCACTTGAGTTTCCAAATGCATGTGGCTACATATAGAGAGACATCATGGAATGGCATACTTTGGGCGCTCTGATTCATCATGGGTGGGCAACCAACATTGTATAGAAAGAAGGGGAATCTCAATAATATGCTTCCCCTTCTATTCTTTAACATGTTCCTCTTTTGTTCTTCTTTAGTAAGTACAGTATGTTCCTTGTCGGGAAGGGGAGCAGGGACATCTGCAGTCGACAGCTCTATTGGGCTGGTTCTGCTACATGATTTTGCACTTCGAGTTGGTCTGTCATAATATCCCGGAAATGGTGGGAGCCACGTGGTCTTTGATAGACTAGACTGATAGTAACAGCTATGCGCCTTCAGATAAATAGAGGTGGCTCTATAGGTGATCGATAGGCTGCATATTAGTTGTCGGTGTACAAAAGTAGGGGCCTTTTCTGTACCCCTTTACTTGTGCACGGGCAGTCGTAGCCACGCCTGCGGTCGGGCTTGGTAGGGCAGAGAAAGAAGGTACAAGGCTGCCGAGGCAGCACTCAAGCCAGAAGCATGAAGAGCAAAGGGGCAAAGTGGATTCCCCCGGCAAGACCCTTGCCGGGGCGGCCTACACAGCCTCGTCAAGAGCCTTCCCGGGGCGAATTGCCCAACACCAGCAAGGCCGCCACCTTGAGCCTGAGAGTCATGACACCATCGACAAACATCAAGACCAAGGCTCAGGGGCGTTCTGCGTCATGGCATGCAGATCTTTGTGAAGACCAAAGGCCTGCAAATCTAGATGAGAACCAGAAGACGAAGACCCCCGTCGAGATCCTTGTCGTGATCGGACGAAGGTCCCCGGCAAGATCCTTGCCGGGACGGCCATGAGACCCCCGGAAAGATCCTTGCCAGGGACGCCCACAAAACCCCGGCAAGACCCTTGACATCTGCGGGGCCACAACCAGGCCCACACCTACCAAGATTTCGCTTTCCCACGGCCTTTCCGACGCGGCAACCAGCCTGCCAAACTAGGCACACACCTACGTGGCAGCAAGCAACCTCTAGGCCAACCAGTCAAGCACCTGCGTGGTGGCATGTAGATCTTCATGAAGACCCTGCCACCGCACCAGTGCAGCAGCCAGCGTGGCGCTGCATGCCTCGTGAGCTTGGACACGCGTCGAAGCAAGGCGAGGCAGCGACGGACGGGACGAGCTTTGTTGTTGTCCCTGATAAAGCAAGAGGACATGTAGGTGGAGCATTAAATGCATTTGTCCCACGATGTCAGTGATACTTGTACATTGTAGATGCTTTCCACCTCCTGTGTGCCACTGTGGCGACCCCTTTGACATATAAAAGGAGGCCGAGGCGTACTGAGGAAGGATTCAGACTTTTCGGACTAGGCATGCACCGCAGCTAGTTTAAGAGCTCAAGAACACTAAATACACACAAAGCAGGACTAGGGTTTTATGCATCGTTTGCGGTCCGAACCTGGGTAAAAATCCCACCCCCCCCCCCCCACGTTGATCTTCTAGACCCGCTCTTTGCACAACTCCACGCCCCGCCAACCGTAGAAGGGACTCCCCGAGGGATCCCATAGGTGTCGTTCCTGAGCCCCAACATATTTGGCGCGCCAGGTAGGGAGCGCAAGCTGTGAGAGTCTGGTTTTGAATTTAACGCATTGACTCCCTCATCGGGATGGCTCGAAAGAAGAAGGCGACGTCGATCAGCCACACTCTGGTGCCGTCCGCCGCCGCAACAACCATCCGAGTGGCGACGGAAAAGCTAAGTCACGCAAAACCTTGAGCAATTTCTTTTTTTATATAAGGTTATTCTCCTCGAAAGATCTTTCCCCGTGTATGGAAAACCTGCACGCAATGGAACCCTTCCGCTATTGGCAATGCCCTTGTTCTGTTTCGAGTCCGCTAAATAGTTCAAGCGGCCGCACTCAGAACGGCAAGGTGGCTTGCCTGGCAGCAAGCGCCCCCCGGCAGGCTGCTAAGGATTTGTTCCTCAAAGCGCCATAGCACGGGTTTACGTGCCGGCAAGCCTATTTAACTAAGCGTAGGGTGCGTACATACAAAGAAAGATCAAACAAGAAGATAGCACGCACTATTTCAGAATACTGCAAAGTATATTACATCAATAGTTGTTGCGGTTCTAACTTAAGATAAAATTGTCTTGGTCATGAACTCGCAGCGGCGATGAGAAACGGGGTGCCTAGTCCCGGCGCTGGCCCTCCACCCTCTTGACTCCGTCGACGCAGCTGATGATGGGCTCGATACGCTCTTCGAGTGTCGTGAGGTGCGCATCCTCCGGCGAGCTCTCCAACGCGTTGGCAAAGTTGACGGTGGGGTTCCAGAACGTCACCTTGGTGAGCACCTTGGTCAGGGCGCCCCGGCAGAGCCTCCAGGCCTCGTTGGCCAGATAAGCTGCTCGATTGGAGCGGAGCTCCTCCAGGGCGTCGAGGATGCGCTCGAAGAACAAGGTCAGCCTAGAGTTGGGGCTTACATTCATCTCCTGGGAAAACCTGATGTTCGGCGAGCCCATGAAGGCTAGCTGGGTGGTGAGCTTCCCCGCAACAATGACGAGGTGGCCGATCCAGAGGTTTTCCACGTAGTCCTTGTGGGCGACAGCGTCATCGCTCTGCAGCTGCCTCTCGTCCTCCAGGGCCTTGTTCAGGGTCTCCTCACGGGCCCTGGCCTCTGAAAGCGTCCCCTCCAAGCCATCCAGTTTCAGCTTCAGATCGTTGATGGAGGCGTTGGCCTCGGAGAGCAGCTTGGCCTTGTCGGAGATGGCGACCTGCGAATCCACCAAAGTGCGGTTGGCCATGTCCCTCTCCTTCGTCAGCTCCAAGATTTCCTTTTTCAGCCCATCCTGCTCCAGTTCCAGCTTCTCCACCTTGCCGGCGTGGTCCAGGGCCAGAGCATCAAGTGTGTCCTTGTGCTTCTGCTCCAACTCCTGGGTCCGCTGCGCGACGGTCTTCCCAATTTCCTCATCCTTGCCGCGGAACATAGCGGCAAGCGCCTGCTCACGAGCAACGAAGTCTTCCTCCTGGGTGTCCAGCAGAGCCTGCTGCTGCCGCCGGGTAGCTTTGTCCTTGGTGGCTTGTTCCTTCGCCGCCTCCTGGGCCTTCTCGATATCGGCCTGCTTCAGGATGAGCTCTCGCTTGCGCTCATCCAGCTCACCCTGGGTAGTCCTCGGTTCCTCCCGAGCCTCGCCAAAGCAGACCTGCATCTGAGTGACGCGCTCCTCAAAATTCGCCTCCGCCTTGTCCACCGCCACCATCCTGGATTTCACTTTGTCTTGGCAGGAACAGTGGAGCGCCTGGAGCTTCTGGAAGTTGGTGCTCATGGCTCAGAGAAGCTGCTCCTCTTGGGAACCGCCGCCGCCGGCGCTCGGTTCGTCAACAACCTGGAGCCCGACACTGGTAAGCGCCTTGTCATCAAACACCTCCCCTTTGACTGGCACTCTGATGCTCGCCGTCCCTGGGAGGCGGACGAACAGGTCATCGCCCACTCTCGGGTACTTGCCCGGGGCGGGAGCTGCGAGGGAGGAAGGTTGGTCGTTGGCCACCTCCTCCTCGGTGGGCTCCTTGGCGGCCTCCTCAGCAGCGGCCTCGCCGGACTCCCCGGCTGGCCCCTTGCCGGCCTCCCCAGCAGCGGCCTCGCTAGTCTCCCTGGCAAGCCCCTTGGCGGCCTCCTCGGCGGCAGACTTGGCGGCTTCCCCAGCCGCGATCTTGGCAGCCTCGGCTTCTGCATCCTTGGCGACCTCCTCGATGACGGTGTCGATATCTTTCTGGTCCATCATGGGAGAGTCTGGAAACCAAAAAGGAGAATGAAACGAGCCCAAAATCAAGGTTCAGAACAAAGAAAAAAAACAGGGACAGGAGGCAGGCCGCTTACCCGTGCCAAGCTGAGAAGAAGTGGTTCCCTCCCTGCCAATGTTCGTGGCCGAGACGGAGCCGCCAGCACCCAAGCCCGCCTCCTCTTCCTCCGTATGTGTGGGCTCGGCGGTAGATGCCCTTGTCGGGGACGCCCCTCCGGGCGGTGTGGTCGATGGGGGCGGCGTGTCGGGGGCGGTCCTCATCGGCTCCTCCTATTGCCGCTCTCCTCCTGCAAACCCGGCAAGGTCAGCACCAAGGATTCATGCCCCAACGCCCATTGATGAGGACTAAGTAATGAACTCACACTGGGGGCTGAAGTGGGGACTACGTCGAGGGCTGTTGTCTGAGCTGATCTCCACCAGCACCGGTTTGCACGGGGTGCTCGTCGTGGGCTTGTCGCCCGTCAAAGCCTTGGCCCTCTTCGCCGCCCTCTGGGCCAGCGTCTCCGTGTTGCTGTAAAGATAAGATCATGTCAGGGAAGATGGCACAGGCTGAGGGTCAGAAATGATGAAGGGCGAGGTGCTTACTCGTCCTCCTCCTCTGGCCTCCTCTTCTTCTTTGGGCTGAAGGACCCGAGGTTGAAATCGGCCTCCGGGGTGCCATCCGAAGGAGGAGAAGGGATGGTGTCCTGCACCGCTTGGACAAGGAAGAGGCGGCGGCCACTGCCTTCTTCGCTGCCGCGACCCTCGTCTAGCGCACAGGCTATGCCTGGGCCTGTTGCCGCTACGTGGTCCTGCCAGGTCGGTCCGGCTCGCCAGAGCTAGCCCGCCGCAGGACGCATTTCCTCCCCGGGGCTGAGGAGTCATCCGCCTCGGTCTCCCCTTCGGCCGACTCCTCGGCTGCTTCCTCAACAAGGGGGACCCCGGCGCCAGCGCCGCTGGCTTCCCCGACAGTCCCCGCCCACTCGGCGAGCTCTTTCTCTTCTCCGGCCATGTCGGCCTCGTCCTCCATCGCGCCAACGCTGCCGTCCTCCTTAGCAAGGGCCGCCTCCTCTGCCCTAGCGGCAATGTACACTAGCTCTTCCTTAGTGGTGTCGCGGACGAGCAGTGGCTCGTGACGAACGTAACTCTCCGACAGGTTGTCGAAGAATGCCTGCACCCGCTCTGCTTCCTGCTCGCCCTAGGTTGGATCGAGGCCATGCGCGTTGAAGTCCGGCATCATGGCGATGATGGCGGTCTGGGAAGAGTTGTTGCTCAACGGGACCACTCCCGCTGGCAACCCAGACAGAGACCCGTCGGCCTTGACGGCCTTGTCGGTCCTCTCAACCCCGTCAGCCTCGTCAACCTTGAGCTGAAAAAGCCTCTCGCAAAGATGAGCATGCTGAAGCACCGTGAAATTGTGTTTCAGGCCGGGGCGGAGCCTCATGACGTTGGCCGCATTCCTGAAGTCCCAGGCCGGCCTCCCCCTTTTGTGCAATGGGGCAATCCCACAACGGATGAAGTCAGCCCCAATCATCTCAAGGGTGAGCCCGACCGAAGTGAGGCGATGAATCCTGGTGGTGGCGACCATGAGCTTCTTGTCATCGGCGTCAAGCTCGCCCTAGTCCTTGTTGCGGACCGGCGGCATCCGACGGACCCGGTAGAACTCCTGCGGATCTGCCTCCTCGATCCAGCACCACCGGCCCAGCCACTCGTCCCACCTCTCCTTCTGGGCACCCTCCGGGTACGTGCCCCTGCTCTGGGTCCTCGGGATCCAAGTAATACAGCAAGAGATGGCGCCCTTGGCTGGATGCGAGGGGTGAAATAATGGCGGAAGAGCATCGTGCTGGGATGCACTCCAGCAAAGCCCTCGGAAAAATGGGCAAAGAAGGCCATGCATGCCATAGAATTCGGCATGAAATCCAGAAGACGGAAGCCGTAGGTGTGCATGATGTCGTTGAAGAAATCTGAGAAAGGGGGGCAGAGCCCGCAGGAGAAATAATCGACAAAGAAGGGATGTTGGTCTTGGACCGACGTCACCGAAGGAGGCAAGGACGATGCCCGTGGCAGGGTGCCCCGACGTCTCCCTTCCCGACAGGGGCCTGAACTTGTCCCTGAGGGTGAGCGCATCGACCGTCGAGGTGAAGAGGGCGCGCTGTGTCCGACTCCACCAACTCGCTCTCTGGCGCCTCCTTCCCTCCGTCGTCTTTGGCTGCACCCTCGCCCTTGCTTGTCTTGGGTGCCATGGCGACTGGGAGGGGATGAAGGATCAAGGTTAATGGGGGCGCGGCGGCGGCGAGCAGAGGCTAGAGCTTTGATTTGCACTTGAGGAAGAAGAAGGGAACAATGGTTCCAAGATTGGAAAGGGCACAGAGGGTAAATGAGCAGCGCCCTTGCGGTTTCCTCTTTTTTATGGGGAAGGCGCGGGCTGCCTCTTTACTATTCACCGCGAGGTGACGCAAGCACGCTGCGGCCACTCCACGCACGACCCCCACGTCACGCACTCAATGCGGATCATGGGGAAGCGCAACTGGCGAGGGAGTTACCACAATTAAAACTCTGCCACGCATGCCCGCGCACCGTTCTGGGCCTGTCCCAACAACGCCTTGCGTTTGTGTGTGGCCCAGACCCGGGGGCTCCTGTCGGTGTACAAAAGTAGGGGCCTTTTTTATACCCCTTTACTTGTGCACGGGCAGTTGTAGCCACGACTGCGGCTGGGCTTGGCAGGGCAGAGGAAGGGAAGGTAGAAGGCTGCCGAGGCAGCACTCAAGCCAGAAGCATGAAGAGCAAAGGGGCAAGGTAGATTCCCCCGGCAAGACCCTTGTCGGGGTGGCCTACACATCCCCGGCAAAAGCCTTCTCGGGGCGACTTGCCCAACAACAGCAAGGCCGCCACCCTTGAGCCTGAGAGTCATGACACCGTCGACAAACATCAAGACCAAGGCTCAGGGGCACCTGCGTGGTGGCATGCAAATCTTTGTGAAGACCAAAGGCCTGCAAATCTAGATGGGAACCAGAAGATGAAGACCCCCGGCGAGATCCTTGCCGGGGACGGACGAAGGCCCCCGGCAAGATCCTTGCCGGGACGGCCACGAGACCCCCGGCAAGATCCTTGCCAGGGACGCCTACAAGAGCCCGGCAAGACCCTTGCCGACCCCGGCAAGACCCTTGCCGGGGACATCTGTGGGGCCACAACCAGGCACGCACCTACCAAAGTTTCGTTGTGCCATGGCCTTTCCGACGTGGCAACCAGCCTGCCAAACTAGGCACGCACCTATGTGGCAGCAAGCAACCTCTAGGCCAACCAGTCAAGCACCTGCGTGGTGGCATGCAGATCTTCATGAAGACCTCGCCATCGCACCAATAAGAAGAGCCAACCAGCCAAAGATGGCGCTGCATGCCTCATCAGCTTGGACACGCATCGAAGCAAGGCGAGGCGGCGACGGATGGGATGAGCTTCGTTGTCGTCCCCGATAAAGCAAGAGGACACGTAGGTGGCGCATTAAATGTGTTTGTCCCATGATGTCAGGGGTAGACTTGTACACTGTAGATACTTTCCACCTCTTGTGTGCCACTGTGTCGACCCCTTTGACATATAAAAGGAGGCCCGAGGCGTACTGAGGAAGGATTCAGACTTTTCGGACTAGGCATGCACCGCAGCTAGTTCAAGAGCTAAAGAACACTAAATACACACAAAGAAAGACTAGGGTTTTATGCATCATTTGCGGCCCGAACCTGGGTAAAAATCCCCCCCCCCCCGCGTTGATCTTCTAGACCCGCTCTTTGCACAGCTCCACGCCCCACCAACCGTAGAAGGGACTCCCCGAGGGATCCCATAGGTGTCGTTCCTGAGCCCCGACATTAGTAGCGGCAAAACCCTGTATTTTCCAGCTAGTTCTGCTTTCCCGATTTATTTATGGTGGTTATGGTGCACCCCTATTATCTACACTAAGATCTGCCTAGTTGTTGTGCGCTCTTGTTATGAAACTTTCTATACGGTATATTATGAACGTATCATTGGCCAACTATCCTTACATCTGGAGCTCCCAACAGGGAGCCTATTTTTTGTGTAGTTGTGCCAGATTATATTAATCTACTCAGCATATTATAGCACACATGGGCTCTCTCATCAGAATCCAGTGATAGCACACAAGGGTTTACAGGGAGCCCCTATTATATTACAATATCATGTGCATTACAAAGATAATCTCACTACTATTTATGTTTTCATGCTTTTCAAATATTGTACGTAATCACAATGAATATAAGAATGCGCACATCAGAAGAATATTGGGAAACTATTCAATGGGTAACAAACTTGGCATCAAGGGATTGAGGTCCATTGTGGATGCAATGAAACCCACATGCTCCCGACCTATAGATTCGTATTTAGAATATGATCCTAATGACTATTCTGAGCTCAAGGAGTCAAAGGCAGATGGCCTATCCTATTCACCAATAAGGTTCCTATTCTAATTTGGCAAGGTTTTATTGGTTGCACATATCTTGCATCAGGTGTCTTGCATTTCTTTTTCTTCGTTGCACCACCATCTGCTTAGTTTACTCATGATATATGTGAAGATGCCATGCCCATCCATTATCAACACATATTCCATTTGTCGTCATACCATGATTTTCCATTCAAATGATGTTCTTGTGTTTCAGACATCCGAAAGGAAGAGGGTGATTGCAGAACCTGAAGGAGTACAAGCAAAGTCATTGAGAAAGGTGGTGCTACTGGAGAAATCACATAGCACCCCATGTATATTGGCGATAGAACCAGCACAGCAAAACCTAGCATATCGCAACTATGCTGGTCGCTGCTTTGCTCTTGTGAGTACCTATTGTCCTATCGATGTCCTTACATTCATACCTGTAGCTGCTTTGCTCCTGTGAGTACCTATTGTCCTATCGTTGTCCTTACATTCATACCTGGTGGATTATGTGACATCATTGTGCATTATAGCTTGCTTATCCACTATTCGCTCCAAATTATCAGATCTATACTAATGCTTACATTAATGTAGAATAAACCCAATGCTTATGAAGAAATTTTGTTCTGCATTGTTCTTGTAAGTATCTGCTGTCCTTCATCACTGTACTTATATTGTCAGCTAGTTCTTCATGTACACTTTGCATCTTATTTTCCCTTGCCCTCCATTTTCTACGCATCAGATCTACATTTACTCTTGCCAAAATATTGAATGAAACCAATGTTATTGAAGAGGCTTAGCTCCGCATTGCTCTTGTAAGTGACTTTTGCCTGTATGATGTATTTACATTTGTACTCTGCATCTTAGGTGTTCCTGTATTTTCACATCTATATTACTCTTAACAAAATGTAGAATAAAGGCAATGCTCTTGAAGAAGAGTGTGCAGTAAACTTCTTGAATTGCCCCCCCCCCCCCATCAATATGGACAAGGGCTTTATAGAGCCGTTCTTCACTATTAATGTAAGTTTGTCCTCCTCGATCCTTCAAACTTTGTTGTGTATATTTGGATAGTTATGAGTGCAAATGCTATTTATTTTTGTCGTCTGCATCAAATTACTTGTTCAAAGCTTATAATGAAGAAGTACATAAACATAAGTTTGTCCTTCTCAATTTCAGTCTTTAGTTGTACAACCTAGTGAAGGAAATATGCCCTAGAGGCAATAATAAAGTTATTATTTATTTCCTTATATCATGATGAATGTTTATTATTCATGCTAGAATTGTATTAACCGGAAACATAATACATGTGTGAATATATAGACAAACAGATGTCACTAGTATGCCTCTACTTGACTAGCTTGTTAATCAAAGATGGTTATGTTTCCTAACCATAAACAAGGAGTTGTTATTTAATTAACAAGGTCACATCATTAGTAGAATGATCTGATTGACATGACCCATTCCGTTAGCTTAACACTTGATCGTTTAGTATGTTAATGCTTTCTTCATGACCTATACATGTTCCTATAACTATGAGATTATGCAACTCCGTTTACGGAGGAACACTTTGGGTACTACCAAAGCGTCACAACGTAATCGGGTGATTATAAAGGAGTACTACAGGTGTCTCCAAAGGTACTTGTTGGGTTGGCGTATTTCGAGATTAGGTTTTGTCACTCCGATTGTCGGAGAGGTATCTCGAGCCTTCTCGGTAATGCACATCACTTAAGCCTTGCAAGCATTACAACTAATAAGTTAGTTGTGAGATGATGTATTACGGAACGAGTAAAGAGACTTACTGTAGCGAGATTGAACTAGGTATTGGATACCGACGATCGAATCTCGGGTAAGTAACATACCGATGACAAAGGGAACAACGTATGTCGTTATGCGGTTTGACCGATAAAGATCTTCGTAGAATATGTAGGAACCAATATGGGCATCCAGGTTCCGCTATTGGTTATTGACCGAGAATAGTTCTAGGTCATGTCTACATAGTTCTCGAACCCGTAGGGTCCGCACACTTAACGTTTCGATGACAGTTCATAATGAGTTTATAAGTATTGATGCACCGAATTTTGTTCGGAGTCCCGGATGTGATCACGGACATGACGAGGAGTCTCGAAATGGTCGAGACATAAAGATTGATATATTGGAAGCCTATGTTTGGACTTGGAAGGGTTCCGTGAAATCGGGAATTCTAGATGCAAGGGAGGTTACCGAACCCCCGGGAACTACATGGGCCATAGTGGGCCTTAGTGGAAAGGAGAGAGGGCCAGCCCTAGGTGGCGCGCCCCCTTCCCCTAGTCCTATTAGGACTAGGAAAGGTGGGCCGCCCCCTCTCTCTCTTTCCCCTCAGGAATCCTAATCCAACTAGGATTGGAGGGAGTCCTACTCCGGAGGAGTAGGACTCCTTAGCGCCTCCCCTTGGGCGGCCACCTCCCCTTGGCTCCTTTATATCACAGGCAGGGGCACCCCAGAACACACAAGTTGATCTACGGATCGTTCCTTAGCCGTGTGCGGTGCCCCTCCACCATATTCCACTTCGGTCATATCGTCGTAGAGCTTAGGCGAAGCCTGCGCCGGAGAAGTCATATCGTCAGCGGAGCTTAGGCGAAGCCCTGCGTCGGTGGAGCATCAACATCGTCCTGCCCGTCGTCTTGTGGAACTCATCCCGACACTTTGCTTTGGATCGAGTCCGGGATCGTCATCGAGTGAGCGATGTGCGAGAACTTCGGAGGTGCCGTGACGTTCGGTGCTTGGATCGGTCGGATCGTGAAGACGTCTGACTACATCAACAGCGTTGTTATAACGCTTCCGCTTTTCGGTCTCTGAGGTGCGTGGACGGACACTCTCCCCTCTCGTTCTTTGTGCCATCACCATGGTCTTGCGTGATCGTAGGAAAATTTTTGAAATTACTGCGTTCCCCAACAAGTGGCATCCGAGCCTGGTTTTATGCGTTGATGTCATATGCACGAGTAGAACACAAGTGAGTTGTGGACGATACAAGTCATACCGCCTACCGGCATGTCATACTTTGGTTCAGCGGTATTGTTGGGCCAGACGATCCGGACCAACCTTACGCGTCGCTTCTGTGAGACCGGTTCCCTCGGCGTGCTTTGCACATAGATGGCTTGCGGAAGACTGTCTCTCAACTTTAGTTGAACTGAGTGTGGCTACGCCCGGTCCTTGAGAAGGTTAAAAGCGGAGTCTATTTGACAAACTATCGTTGTGGTTTTGATGCGTAGGTAAGAACGGTTCTTGCTTTCAGCCCGTAGCAGCCACGTAAAACTTGCAACAACAAAGTAGAGGACGTCTAACTTGTTTTTGCAGGGCATGTTGTGATGTGATATGGTCAAGACGTGATGCTATATTTTATTGTATGAGATGATCATGTTTTGTAACCGAGTTATCGGCAATGGCGAAAGCCATATGGTTGTCGCTTTATTGTATGCAATGCAATCGCGATGTAATGCTTTACTTTATTACTAAGCGGTAGTGATAGTCGTGGAAGCATAAAATTGGCGAGACGACAACGATGCTCTGATGGAGATCAAGGTGTCGCGCGGTGGCGATGGTGATCATGACGGTGCTTGGCGATGGAGATCACAAGCACAAGATGATGATGGCCATATCATATCACTTATATTGATTGCATGTGATGTTTATCCTTTATGCATCTTATCTTGCTTTGATTGACGGTAGCATTATAAGATGATCTCTCACTAAAATTATCAAGAAGTGTTCTCCACAGTATGCACCGTTATGAAAGTTCTTCGTCTTTGAGACACCACGTGATGATCGGGTGTGATAGGCTCTACGTTCAAATACAACGGGTGCAAAACAGTTGCACACGCAGAATACTCGAGTTAAACTTGACGAGCCTAGCATATAATGAGATATGGCCTCGGAACACGAGACCGAAAGGTCGGCGTGAATCATATAGTAGATATGATCAACATAGTGATGTTCACCATTGAAACTACTCCATCTCACGTGATGATCGGACATGGTTTAGTTGATTTGGATCACGTGATCACTTAGATGACTAGAGAGAGATGTGCCTAAGTGGGAGGTTTTTAATATGATTAATCAAACTTAAATTTATCATGAACTTAGTACCGATAGTATTTTGCTTGTCTATGTTTGATGTAGATAGATGGCTCGTCTTTGTTGTTCCGTTGAATTTTAATGCGTTCCTTGAGAAAGCAAAGTTGAAAGATGATGGTAGCAATTACACGGATCGGGTCCGTAACACGAGGATTATCCTCATTGCTGCACGTAAAAATTACGTCTGGAAGCACCGCCGGGTGACAGGCTGCTGCAGAATCTTTGAGCGAAGTTATGAACGTCGCAAAGCAGAAGCTGATGACTACTCTATAGTTCGATGTGCCATGCTTTACGGCTTAGAACCGGGTCTTCAACGACGTTTTGAGCGTCATGGAGCATATGAGATGTTCTAGGAGTTGAAGTTAATATTTCAAGCAAATGCCGGATTGAGAGATATGAAGTCTCCAATAAGTTCTATAGCTGCAAGATGGAAGAGAATAGTTACATCGGTGAGCACATACTCAAAATGTCTGGGTATAACAATCACTTAATTCAGGGGAGTTAATCTTCCGGATGATAGTGTCGTGATGAAATTCTCCAATCACCGCCACCAAGCTACAAGAGCTTCGTGATGAACTATAATATGCAAGGGATGACTAAAACAATTCACGAGCTCTTCGCGATGCTGAAAGCTGCGGAGGTAGAAATCAAGAAAGAGCATCAAGTGTTGATGGTCAGCAAGACCACTAGTTTCAAGAAAAAGGGCAAAGGGAAGAAGAAGTGAAACTTCAAAAAGAACAGCAAGAAAGGTGCTGATCAACAGAAGAAACCCAAGTCTGGACATAAGCCCGAATCGAGTGTTTTTACCGCAAGCAGACCGGACAGCAAGCGGAACTGCCCCAAGTATTTGGCGGATAAAAGGATGGCAAGGTGAACAAAGGTATATGTGATATACATGTTATTGATGTGTACCTTACTAATACTCGCAGAGTACACAGGTATTTGATACCGGTTACATTGCTAATATTTGCAACTCGAAGCAGGAACTACGGATTAAGCGAAGATTGGCTAAGGGCGAGGTGACGATGCTTGGCGTTGGAAATAGTTCCAAAGTCGATGTGATCGCGATCGACACACTACCTCTACATCTACCTTCGGGATTAGTTTTAGACCTAAATAATTGTTATTTGGAGCCAGCGTTGAGCATGAACATTATATCTGGATCTTGTTTATTGCAGACGGTTATTCATTTAAATCGAGAGAATAATGGTTGTTCTATTTATATGAGTAATATCTTTTATGGTCATGCACCCTTGAAGAATGGTCTATTCTTGTTGAATCTCGACAGTAGTGATACACATATTCATAATGTTGAAGCCAAAAGATGCAGAGTTGATAATGATAGTGCAACTTATTTGTGGCAATCGCCGTTTAGGTCATATCGGTGTAAAAGCATGAAGAAACTCCATCTTGATGGGCTTTTGGAATCACTTGATTATGAATCACTTGGTACTTGCGAACCGTGCCTCATGGGCAAGATGACCAAAACGCCGTTCTCGGAACTATGGAGCGTGCAACTGATTTGTTGGAAATCATACATCTTGATGTTTGTGGTCCAATGAATGTTGAGGCACGCCAAGTGTATCGTTATTTTCTCACCTTCACAGATGATTTGAGCAGATATGGGTATATCTACTTAATGAAACACAAATCTGAAACATTTGAAAAGTTCAAAGAATTTCAGAGTGAAGTGGAAAATCATCGTAACAAGAAAATAAAGTTTCTACGATCTGATCGTGGAGGAGAATATTTGAGTTACGAGTTTGGTTTACATTTGAAACAATGTGGAATAGTTTCACAACTCACGCCACCCGGAACACCACAACGAAATGGTGTGTCCGAGCGTCGTGTCGTACTTTACTAGATATGGTACGATCTATGATGTCGATTTCCGATTTACCGCTATCGTTTTGGGGTTATGCTTTAGAGACGGCCGCATTCACGTTAAATAGGACACCGTCAAAATCCGTTGAGACGACGCCTTATGAACTGTGGTTTGGCAAGAAACCAAAGTTGTCGTTTCTTAAAGTTTGGGGCTGCGATGCTTATGTAAAGAAACTTCAACCAGATAAGCTCGAACCCAAATCGGAAAAATGTGTCTTCATAGGATACCCAAAGGAGATCGTTGGGTACACCTTCTATCACGTATCTGAAGGCAAGATTTTTGTTGCTAAATTCGGATCCTTTCTAGAGAAGGAGTTTCTCTCGAAAGAAGTGAGTGGGAGGAAAGTGGAACTTGATGAGATAATCAGATCTACTCCCTTATTGGAAAGTAGTTCATCACAAGAAATGGTTCTGTGACAACTACACCAATTAGTGAGGAAACTAATGATGATGATCATGAAGTTTCGGATCAAGTTACTCTTGAACCTCGTGGGTCAACCAGAGTAAAATACGCACTGCAGTGGTACGGTAATCCTATTCGGAAGTCATGTTACTTGACCATGGCGAACCTACAAACTATGAAGAAGCGATGGTGAGCCCAGATTCGCAAAATGGTGGAAGCCATGAAATCTGAGATGGGATCCATGTATGAGAACAAAGTATGGACTTTGGTTGACTTGCCCGATGATCGGCAAGCCATTGAAAATAAATGGATCTTTAAGAAGAAGACTGGCGCCGATGGTAATATAACCGTCTATAAAGCTCGACTTGTTGCGAAGGTTTTCGACAAGTTCAAGGGGTTGACTACGATGAGACTTTCTCACCGTAGCGATGCTTAAGTCTGTCCGAATCATGTTAGCAATTGCCGCATTTTATGATTATGAAATTTGGCAAATGGATGTAAAAACTGCATTCTTGAATGGATTTCTAGAAGAAGAGTTGTATATGATGCAACCGTAAGGTTTTGTCGATCCAAAAGGTGCTAACAAAGTGTGCAAGCTCCAACGATCAATTTATGGTGCAGTGCAAGCCTCTCGGAGTTGGAATAAGCGCTTTGATAGTGTGATCAAAGCATATGGGTTTTCTGAGACTTTTGGAGAAGCCTGTATTTACAAGAAAGTGAGTGGGAGCTGTAGCATTTACGATATTATATGTGGGCGACATATTATTAATTGGAAATGATATAGAATTTCTGGATGGCATAAAAGGATACTTGAATAAAAGTTTTTCAATGAAAGACCTCGGTGAAGCTGCTTACATATTGGGCATCAAGATCTATAGAGATAGATCAAGACGCTTAATTGGACATTCACAAAGCACATACCTTGATAAAATTTTGAAAAGTTCAAAATGGATCAAGCAAAGAAAGGTTTTTGCCTGTGTTGCAAGGTGTAAGATTGAGTAAGACTCAATGCCCGACCACAATGAGAAGATAGAGAGAAAATGAAAGATGTTCCCTATGCTTCAGCCATAGGCTCTATCATGTATGCAATGTCATGTACCGGACACGGCGTATGCTTAGCTATAAGCTTGGCAGAAGGTACCAAAGTAATCCAGAATGGATCATCGGACAGCGGTCAAGAACATCCTGAAATACCGAAAAGGACTAAGGATATGTTTCTCGTATATGGAGGTGACAAAGAGCTAGTCGTAAATGGTTACGTCGACATAGCTTTGACACCGATCCGGACGATTCTAAATCGCAAACCGGATACGTGTTTTTATTAAGCGGTGGAGCTGTCGGTTGGTGCAGTTCTAAACAAAGCGTCGTGGCGGGATCTACATGTGAAGCGGAGTACATAGCTGCCGGAAGCGGCGAATGAAGAAGGAGTCTGGATGAAAGAGTTCATTTCCGATCTAGGTGTCATACCTAGTGCATCGGGACCGATGAAGATCTTCTGTGACAATATCCGTGCAATTGCCTTGGCAAAGGAATCCAGATTTCACAAGAGGACCAAGCACATCAAGAGACGCCTTCAATTCCATTCGGGACCAAGTCCAAGTGGGAGACATAGAGATTTGCAAAATACATACGGATCTGAATGTTGCGAGACCCGTTGACTAAGCCTCTTCCACGAGCAAAACATGATCAAAGCACCAAGACTCCATGGGTGTTAGGATCATTACTCTGTAATCTAGATTATTGACTCTAGTGCAAGTGGGAGATCAAGGAAATATGCCCTAGAGGCAATAATAAAGTTATTATTTATTTCCTTATATCATGATGAATGTTTATTATTCATGCTAGAATTGTATTAACCGGAAACATAATACATGTGTGAATATATAGACAAACAGTATGTCACTAGTATGCCTCTACTTGACTAGCTTGTTAATCAAAGATGGTTATGTTTCCTAACCATAAACAAGGAGTTGTTATTTAATTAACAAGGTCACATCATTAGTAGAATGATCTGATTGACATGACCCATTCCGTTAGCTTAACACTTGATCGCTTAGTATGTTAATGCTTTCTTCATGACCTATACATGTTCCTATAACTATGAGATTATGCAACTCCGTTTACGGAGGAACACTTTGGTACTACCAAAGCGTCACAACGTAATCGGGTAATTATAAAGGAGTACTACAGGTGTCTCCAAAGGTACTTGTTGGGTTGGCGTATTTCGAGATTAGGTTTTGTCACTCCGATTGTCGGAGAGGTATCTCGAGCCTTCTCGGTAATGCACATCACTTAAGCCTTGCAAGCATTACAACTAATAAGTTAGTTGTGAGATGATGTATTACGGAACGAGTAAAGAGACTTACGGTAGCAGATTGAACTAGGTATTGGATACCGACGATCGAATCTCGGGTAAGTAACATACCGATGACAAAGGGAACAACGATGTCGTTATGCGGTTTGACCGATAAAGATCTTCGTAGAATATGTAGGAACCAATATGGGCATCCAGGTTCCGCTATTGGTTATTGACCGAGAATAGTTCTAGGTCATGTCTACATAGTTCTCGAACCCGTAGGGTCCGCATACTTAACGCTTCGATGATGTTCATAATGAGTTTATAAGTATTGATGCACGAAGTTTGTTCGAGTCCCGGATGTGATCACGGACATGACGAGGAGTCTCGAAATGGTCGAGACATAAAGATTGATATATTGGAAGCCTATGTTTGGACTTGGAAGGGTTCCGAGTGAAATCGAATTTATGCGAGTAGGAGGTTACCGAACCCCCGGAACTACATGGGCCATAGTGGGCCTTAGTGGAAAGGAGAGAGGGCCAGCCCTAGGTGGTCACACACCCCCTTCCCCTAGTCCTATTAGGACTAGGAAAGGTGGGCCGCCCCTCTCTCTCTTTCCCCCTCAGGAATCCTAATCCAACTAGGATTGGAGGGAGTCCTACTCCCGGAGGAGTAGGACTCCTTGCGCCTCCCCCTTGGGCCGCCACCTCCCCTTGGCTCCTTTTATATACAGGCAGGGGGCACCCTGCCACACAAGTTGATCTACGGATCGTTCCTTAGCCGTGTGCGGTGCCCCTCCACCATATTCCACTTCGTCATATCGTCAGAGAGCTTAGGCGAAGCCTGCGCGGAGAAGTCATATCGTCATGAGCTTAAGCGAAGCCCTGCGTCGGTGGAGCATCAACATCGTCCTGCGCCGTCGTCTTGTGGAACTCATCCCGACACTTTGCTGGATCGAGTCCGGGATCGCCATCGAGCTGAGCGTGTGCGTAACTCGGAGGTGCCGTGACGTTCGGTGCTTGGATCGGTCGGATCGTGAAGACGTGCGACTACATCAACTGCGTTGTTATAACGCTTCCGCTTTCGGTCTCACGAGCGTGATGAGACACTCTCCCCTCTCGTTGCTGTGCCATCACCATGGTCTTGCGTGATCGTAGGAAATTTTTTGAAATTACTGCGTTCCCCAACACCTAGTTCCTTATTCATACCATGTAAATTAAACTAAACATAGCAAGTTATCTTATTTAGCACTATGTGTATGCTTGTGTTCTTGATCTATAATCCAGTGGCGTGAGGAAACTACCAACTCCAGCACAATGTCATATCCTTCTATCTCTCAACTATGAACAATGCCATATTATACTAATGTTATTTAAATCATGTCTCTTTATTTACCAAGCTGAAATGGTATAAATTGACAGTACACTCACCATTCATGCTTATATGTTGTTTAGAACTACATGTGTGCTTGTGTTCTTGATCTGTAATCCAGTGGTCTGTTGAAGCTGGCCGCTCCTGCACAATGCCATTTCATGTCGTCTTAACTATGAACGATGCTTATTATGTTAATACTATTTTAAACTGTGTCTCTTTATTTATGATAAAGAAATGAGATGAATTGACAGCGTTGATTCTTAGACGTGCAAAACCTGTTGTCTACCTACTTGTTTCTCTTTCAGGGTGACAGCACCGATGCTAGGAAGAACTGCCACAATGATAGTGAGACAAACCCATTGTTTGTCCCTCTAACATATATTCCAGAGAAGAAGGAAACACATCTTGAGGGTAGGGATACAACCACAAAGTCATGTCTTGATGTAGTGTCGAACTTACTCAGTGACACAAGCTCGATGAAGTCGCAGCCTGAATCTGTACGACTTCTTCAGTCTAAAATTCAAGCAGAAAGACATGCTTCAGCTCAAATCCGACTGGAACTCCAATCTCTATGCAAGATTAACCATAAGTACAAGACATCTATTGATGATATGCAGCTTAAGTTGGTGGATATAAGCGTCAGATAAGCGCAGTCTCATCAGGTTGCTAAGCTACTTGCGCTACAGTTCTTGGGTCGGGCTAACCTTTCTTGAACTATGTTGAAGTGTTGTCGGTTCTGTCTATTATTTTGTCGACCTGTTTACTTCCGCTGGTGGCGACCTGCCCAGTTTATGGAATCTACTATCTGGTTGCCCTTTATTATCACTGGTGGTGAACTGTGATGCCCAGGGGATGTAATATGCTGTAATTTCTTTGTTGTATAGTCTAGGTTTATTCTTCGTCACGATGCTGTAATTTATTTGTTGTTTATGCTATCGTTGCTCTGAGAAAAGGTCATAATCTTCGATCGGTGTGCAATGATCCAATAGGTTAGGTTTATAAAATAATAATTTATGTACTAAAACTGGTCGGTCGCCAATCGCTAGTACGGGCCGAACCGTGGGCCTACAATCATCTTGGGCCATTAGTTAGGTCTAGTCTTAATCTGGCCCACTGTTAATTTTGGGCCTTTAAAAGGACGAGTAAACCGCTTGCCTTAATTGAGCCGGAAAATTATATAGGCTTTTAATAGGTTGAAATCTAGATTGAGCCTTAATTGTGGCGAACAAATCACGGGCCAACAGCGTGCTGTAATATACATCGGCCCATTATTATCTCATTCGTGTGACGGGCCATTAACAGGCTGAAATGTTTTTGGGCCTTGGCTGACCCAATTACATGACGGGCGGGAAGCACGCTAGTATATAACGGGCCAAAATTAGGCCCAACACTCTCAAGGGCCTTTAACGGGGCGATAGGTAGTTTGGGCTAGAATGTATTCATGAAGACTACGGGCCATTAAGAGGCCAAAAGTAACTACGTACCAGAATTTGGCCCGAGTGCAACTTGGGCCTTTAAATGGCCGAAAGTGAAACCGGGCCGAAAGAGGCCCATATGTAGACAGGGCCGCTGACAGGCTGAAACTAATATCGGGTCAAACTGTTAAATGGGCCATTAAGAGGCCGAAGAGCAAATCAGGCCCCCAATGGGCCCGATGGCATAGTAGCTGTTAAAGGGTCGTTCTGTTATGGGCCCGTAATTTGGCCCAAAAAGGAAAGGAAAGTTAACGGGCCGGATCAGTTATGGACCGTAATTTCTCCCAAACTATTACAGGTTGTTAACGGAGCGGATATGATATGGGTCGTAAACTGGCCCAGAATATTGCAGTCATTTAACGGCCCATATGTGATGTGGGCCATAATTTGGTCCAGAAAATGTTAGGATGTTAACGGGCCGACCCATTAGAGACGAAATCTTGTGGGCCAGTTCCTGGGCCGGCTTTTAAACCTATATGGGCCTCTATTGGGTCGTCTCACGTGTCAACATTTTATTGGCGATTCTTGTCCAATGGACGGTTGACATCTGTCCCAACGCTGAGCCAACACGTGGATTGTCGGCGAATGAGAATTTTACATGTGGAAAATCGCCATTGGTCTGAGCTGTTAACGGGTTAGCAAATCCAAACCGAAACCCCATAGCTTAACGGCGACCCGTTATGGTGGATGCCACATGGAGGTTACCCTTGATGAAAGCACTTCTATGAGCGTGATTTATCATCATGGAAGTGGACACTTCTGTGATGATAATTTTGGTAATGTCGTGGAACACTTCTACGATAGCACAGGTATGACTATCTTGATTATATCATAAAATCGTCATGGATGTACATGCATGACAGAAAACTTGACCTACTGTGACAAAAACGTATCATCACGGAAGTGTATTTTTTGTAGTGTTGGTCATGCATTTATACCATGCTCTAGGAGCTTGTTTAAGACCATAAAGAGCTTTGTGAAGTTTGTAAACATGATTAGGTTTCTTGGGATTGACACGAGAGGTTGTTTAACATACACTTCCTCCTCAATTTCTCCATTAAGAAAAGCACTTTTAATGTCTATTTGGTATAAAGTGATGTCATGGTGATTGGCATAAGCAAGTAAGATGCGTATGGACTCAAGTCTAGCAATGAAGGCATATGTCTCACCACAGTCCATACCTTCGACTTGAGTGTAGCCTTGAGAGACGAGACGGGCCTTGTTGCGTACGACTTGTGCATCTTCATCTTGCTTATTCTGAAACACACATTTGGTTCGAATGACATTGCGCTTGTCGTCGGGCTTTTCAACCAATGCCCACACTTGATTCCTCTCGATGTTGTGTAGCTCTTTAGGCATAGCGTTCACCCAATCCGGATCCTCAAGAGCTTCTTCAACCTTCATAGGTTCAATACTAGAAATGAATGAGTAGTGTTCACAGAAGTTAGCCAAACAAGTTTTAGAGCGAGTAATTCTCCCGGTTTGAATATCATCGAATATTTGTTCGACGGGATGGTCTCTTGTGACTCTTGCTCTAACTCGTGAGAGCTTTTGTTTGGGTGGGGTGGAACATCCTCTTCATTGTCTTTTTCTTCTTCTTGTCCTCCTTCATTGTTGTTGGCATTGTCGTTCTCTTGTGGAGGTGAAGAGGGAGTTCGATGTGGTTCATCTAGTTGCACTTCCTCGTTTCCTCCGTCCTGATGTGTTCCACTTGTGGATGCCTCCAAATCAACTTGTGGTTCACCTTGATGTGAAGTTGAGGCTTCCACTTGGACACATGAAGTACTCCCCTTCACCTTTGTTGGGCGAATCTTGCCAATGGACAAATCTTGTACTGCTTCCAAAGGATCTTTGTCTCCTACATCAATTGGCAATTGCTCTACTTGCAAGCCGTTAGATTCGTCAAACTTCACATATACCGTCTCTTCAACCTTTCCGGTGAAATTGTTGTAGACACGGTAAGTGTGAGAGTTTGATCCATAACCGAGTAGGAAACCTTCATGAGATTTAGGAGCAAATTACGAGCAACGATGCTTATAAAGAATGTAACACTTTGAGCCAAATACCTGAAAGTATCCAACTTGGGGTTTGATACCGGTGAGAAGCTCGTATGCCGTCTTGCCGAGAAGCTTGTGAAGATATAGTCGATTCATAGCATGACAAGCTGTCTCAACCGCTTCCGCCCAAAAGTGTCTTGGCGTCTTGTATTCGTCAAGCATCGTTCTTTCCATCTCAATAAGTGTCCGGTTCTTCCTCTCAACAACTCCATTTTATTGAGGCGTGTACATAGCCGAGAACTCATGCGAAATCCCTTCTTCATCAAGAAAGCTATCCACATTGGTGTTCTTGAACTCCGTTCCATTATCGCTTCGAAACTTCTTGATCTTCACTTCAAATTGGTTTTGGGCCTTCCTAGCAAAGTTCTTGAATATCTTTTGGACTTGCGACTTATCATCAAGAAAGAACACCCACGTAAATCTTGAAAAGTCATCAACAATGACCAACCCGAATGAGTTACCACCGAGACTCTTGTAGGCGTTGGGACCGAAAAGATCCATATGAAGTAGCTCAAGCGGTCTTCTCATGGTCATGATGTTCTTCACGGGATGACTTCCTGCAACATGTTTTCCTGCTTGACAAGCACTGCAAATTCTATCCTTGTCAAATATGACATCTTTGTCACCAAGGATATGATCACCTTTAATAATCTTATCAAGATTTCGCATGCCCACATGACCTAGTCATCTATGCCATAACCAAATTTAGAAGATTTAGCAATTAAGCAAGTACGAGGTTGAGCTCTCTTAGTGAAATCAACAATGTATAGATCACCTCTACGAATACCAGTAAAGATCATATTATGATTATCTCTACGAAACACTTGGCAATATACTTCAGTAAATAGAACATTGAAACCAAAGTCAGGTAGTCTAGATACGGAAAGTAGATTATAACCAAGAGACTATACGAGCATAATGTTTTGGATTGAGCTATCATGGGAGATGGCCACCTTACCAAGGCCAACTACCTTACCCTTGGAGTTGTCACCAAAAGTGACATACTTGTGGGGACCATCGTTCTAAGCAAGCTCACGAATCATGTCCTCATCTCCGATCATATGATCAGTACATCCACTATCAAGAACCCATTCCTGTCCTCCGACCATGTAACCATGAAGGTTAGCCATAAGACCAAAGTGTCTCATCGACTCATCGAGATCAAAGTCACTATCATCATCCTCATCATAATATCCATGTTCAACATCATCATGTGAATGATCATCACCTAGAGAGAGTGATTCATTAGATTTATGACCATGACAATGTGCATGTTTATGAATTCTAATAACTTGTGAGATGATGCTACTAATGACTCCAACATATCCTTTGGCAGGCATAAGATCACAGAGCTCAAATAGACAATCATCAAATTTAGGATCACTAGGATCCATATTTTTAAAAGCAATGGACTTTTGAAGAATCTCATCTAGATTTTCCAAGGAATAGTTTGGAAAGTGCTCCTCAAGATATCTCCATATAGTATAAGCACATTCAAATGTAGGCAAGCATACAAGCAAATTTCTAGGCAATCCTCTCATGATAAGATCAATGGTTCTAAGGTTGTGGGTCATGTCAAGATACTCATCGGGGGTAGGAAGCAAAGGATCAATGTGGGGCACATAAGGGCTAGTAATATACTTGTTCAAATTATATTTATTGAAAATCTTAAGCATCTCATTCTTCCAAGAACTATAGAACTCTCTGTCAAGCATAGGCACACTACATCTAATACTCCTGATCATAGACTCATCCATCTTCCTCCAATATCGATTAAGCCAATGATGACGGGAAAATGGCGGGCATGAGACGCGTCCACGTCATTGATACAGAGTTAATAAATTTAAGCACATAAACGCATAAATAAAATAGAGATCAAACATTGCAGATACATTATTTACAGAACTCTTACATTTACATAAAAAATCATGTTAATTACATCTCTGCATAGAAAACCCCTGATTAAAAATTCCAACCGTCGTATTACATAGAATTGCAACACATGACTACTACAAAACGATAAAGAAAAATCGCTCCTCCTCGCTATCGTTGATGCTGGTGTGCTCGCGGGAGCATTCTCGATCTTCTTCAAGTTATCATGTGTCTTGTTCATTTATATGTTACTCTTATACCGCTATGATCAGTATGTAGAGTATGAGTGCAATGCATGCTCTTGCGTTAGATGCCTAATTTGTATAGTCGACTTAGCCAACATATACTAGTATGACCATGCGGCTATTTTAAGTATTTTTCAGGTCATTTCATTTTAACAAGTGATGGGTCGACTAGTAGAGCATCTGCCTAATACATGTATGGTGCAAATGACCATGCATATGATGATGGGGCCCATGATTTAGTTCATGTTGGCCTCTGCACATTAAAGTTTAATATAAGGGAGGTCATAATATCGGAGCTGTCCCATATATTATCTTGTTTAATTTTGTTTGTTATATTTGATGACAACATCTACTAAGCGAATTAGTCTGTTTTGGTTAGGACTAAAGCAAGCTAGATGCAATATCCTTTATTTTGTTATGGGTCCCGTGCGCATACTCTAACTATCACTTAGGAGTGTATGCACGTTGCATAGAGCATGTATACTCTGACTTTGATATTTCATGAAACCATCATATGACATGTAGGGTTATATTTAATTTAACTTAACCTACACACATTCATTTTATTTTATGGGCGTGTTATATTTTAGTGCAAATTGAGACAACTAGCATTTCTATTATCTCATATTTACACGTTAGATTTCACTTAGCGCACATATATGTGCATGGGATTTAGAGTGGGCTCATTTCATCATTTATATGATAAATGTAAATAACATTTATACCTTCTTGTTTGTATTACTACTATATGTATATCAAGGCAGGTGAAAACGTAGCAGCAGATGAGCTGAAGCACGTCCTGGAAAAACTTATCAAGATTTAAGTAATTACTCCCTCTATAAACAAATATAGTGATCTAAACACTCTTATAAAAGTTTACAGAGGGAGTACATCATACAAAACGCCACCGCATCATTTGTACTTCTGTCCTCCCACACTGTCAGCCATCGTAAACTGTAAGAGAACATATACACCTGGATTCTCAAAATCAGCAAAAACCGTAGCTACAAAAAAAATCACATCAAACTCAAGATGCAGCTTGGGCTGCACCAAGTTTCTGGGCACCCTTCTGCAGATTCTTTTTTGGATCTTTCTTTTCAGAACTTTCCTCCTCTTGCTTCTTCATCACTGGTTTGAACTGTTCCAAAACAAAGGATAAGGTCACTAGAGAACTGGGCTAAAGCACATTCAGCAGCGACGAATGACGATACAAGTGCTAGGCAGACCAAATACAGACATGTGAAAGCTGAATGAGATAGGAGCATTGCTTCTACAAAGAACAAAGGAGAAGAGCATGGACCAGAGTCAAAGGCAAGGAACGCAAAACTATTGACAGTGCAACAAATCCATCAGCTTACAAGCCTACAACCTTAATTCTCGCAGATGTCACGCCTGCACCACCGGTAACCGCAGCAATGACCGTGGCAAAGGCGGACATTCGGAGATGCCAGTTTAGGATGATGAAGGGGCCCGGCCTACGATGGAGGACCCATGTCCAGAGAGAGAAGGAGCTGGAGTAACCCGCAAGATGTTGAGTTCGGTGAACCAGGTGCATGGACAAATGAGGTCCACTTAAAGCATGAGTGTCGCGTTAAAAGGCCAAGTGCCAATCTCTGTAAAACATGTCGTTGAAACGAGACCTCTGAACTTCCCATCTCTCTTTCCCTGAACATTTCACCCCCTTCTCCAATTCCTTACCCTCCTGCCGCCAATTTACCCCCATTCTTCCCCTCCACCGGCAGTAGAGCTGGCGCCTCGACCATCGAGGGGGGTGACACCTACATGCCGGAGTAGTCAGCATACGGTTCCCGACGATGGTACTTCGGTCACAGATGAGGACTCCTTGGCCAAGGCTATGCGGCGTAAAGCAACGCAGAACCTCGACAACCAAGGTATTACGTCGCCACCCAAATCCTTTTTAGCTTTTTCCAATACTAGTATCGTTTCTAAGTTGAATAATGTGGGTGTTAGTCTGGGAAAGAATGAGAAGGATATTTCTATTTCGACAAACGCCTTGAAACATTTGGAATATGATCGATTAAAAGTTGTTCCACATATTTCTAGCAAGTCTTTTGCCTCCTCTACTGATGACGAGGAGCTGCATGCCACATCAGATTTTTTTTTGGAAAAGGAGGCTCACCCCCGGCCTCTGCATCTGAAAGATGCATATGGTCAGCTACTCTCTCATTTAGTAGGAGCGGTTTAGGATGTGGGTCTAGATGAACCCGGGCTTAGTTCTTTGATTGAGCTTACAGCCTCCGGACGTAAATCAAAGACCGCAAGTTTGAAAAAAGTTATTAAGTCCCATAAGAAGGCGAAATTTTCTAAATCTCCTATTGTTTCCCCATGAATGGAATGTTTTTTAATAGCAGAGGTCTTCGTGACTTGGCTAAACATTTATTCATTGCGGAGTGTAATAGGGATTACAATTTAGATTTTTTTTTTTTGCCTATCTCTGAAACGGGGAGACGTGACTTCTCCGTAAGTCTGCTTAACCGTCTTTCTGGCGGGATAGAATACACTTGGGTTTCACGACCGCCTAGAGGTCGTTCTGGGGGCATCTTACTTGGCGTAAACACGCGGACAATGGATGTTTTATTACCTAAGGTTAATGAGGCTGAAAAGATACAACAATATAGTCCTATTTGCCTCCTTAATGTTAGTTCTAAAATATTCACGAAGGTTGCGACTATTAGGCTGAATTCGGTTGCTGGACATGTGGTTCGTCCTTCAGAGACAGCTTTTATGCAAGGTAGACACATCCTAGACGGAGTTGTTATCCTTCATGAAACTGTCCATGGATTACATCGGAAAGAGTTAAATGGGTCGTACTTAAAATAGACTTTGAAAAAGCTTATGACTAAGTCAAATGGCCCTTCAACAGACTCTCAGAATGAAAGGAATTTTTTCTGCAGCGTGGCGCGCAATGATCCATAGCTTCGTTTCAGGAGGCAGTGTTGCCATTAAGGTCAATGATGACTTTGGCCACTATTTTCAAATGAAGAAGGGATTGCGACAAGGTGACTCGCTATTGCCCATGCTATTCAACAGTGCCGGATATGCTAGCAGTCATGATTGAGCGTGCCAAGGCTGATGGACAAATTGATGGGGTAGTGAATCATCTAGTTGATGGTGGCCTCTCTATACTTCAAAGATCTTTGACGATGATTCTCTTCATGGATCATGACCTCGAGAAAGCGAGAAATCTGAAATTAATTTTATCAGCATTCGAGCAACTCTTAGGTCTTAAGATCAATTTTCATAAAAGTGAATTATTTTGCTTTGGCGAGGCCCAAGACGAGGCTCACCTGTATGCCGACCTGTTCGGATGCGGGTTGGGCCAGTTTCCGATCACATATTTGGGGATACCGATACATTATCGGAGACTCACAGATGTTGAATGGAAACACGTCGAGGAGAGGCTGCAAAAAAGACTTAGCAGTTGGAAAGGTGAGCTGCTGGCTCTACGAGGAAGATTGGTCCTAATAAATCCAGTACTAAGTAATATAGTACTATATATGATTTCCTTCTTCCAGTTGCCGAAAGGAGTTTTACATAGATTTTATTATTTCCAATGAAGATTCTTTTGGCAAGGAGATAGCGAGAAAAAGAAATATCGACTAGCTAAATGGAGTGTGGTTTGCCGTCCCAAAGACCAAGGCTGGTTGGGCATTCATGACCTTTTGGTTAAGAATAGGTCCCTACTCGGTAAATGATTGTTTAAATTATTGACGGAAGATGGTGTATGGCAAACCCTCCTTACACAGAAATATGTGGGCTCCAAGGCGGTATCCTAAGTATACTAAGCCTGGGGACTCTCACTTTTGGGCGGGTCTAATGGCTGCGAAGAAATATTTCTTCTGCCATGGATCTTTCTCGATTAAGGATGGCTCGGAAATTAGATTCTGGGAGGATAAGTGGCTAGGAAATGCCACTCTCCGGGAACAATATCCGGCTCTACACAATATTGTGCGTCACAAGGGTGATACTATCGCCACGGTAATGGAATCATTTCCGCCAAATGTGACATTCAGAAGGGATTTATTTGGACCCAGACTACAATCGTGGAACATCCTGCTCCAGCGGTTGTCCACGGTGCAATTGTCACATGGGTCAAATGCATTCCGATGGAACCTACATGGAATGGACAGTTCTCAGTGGAGTCTATGTATAGAGCATTAATACAGTCTGATGTGCCAGTTGATAATAACAAGAAGATCTGGAAGATGAAGATACCGCTTAAGAATAAAATCTTCACATGGTATCTTTGTTGCGGAGTCATCCTTACTAAAGATAACCTTATTAAGAGGAATTGGCATGAAAGTCCGCAATGTGTCTTGTCACCATCATGAGACAATAAAACATTTATTCTTCCAATGCAAATTGGCTTGTTCTATATGGCCAGTCATCCAAATAGCTTCTGGCTTGTATCCTCCTTATAGTGTTGCTAATGTATTTGGCAACTGGCTACATGGGATTGATCACAGGTTTAGAACCCTTCTCAGGGTGGGAGCGCTTGACGTTATTTGGGCACTTTGGCTGTGTAAAAATGATAAGGTTTTTAACGACAAAAGTACATCTCTTATGTAGGTTATCTACAGATGTACCGGAACTTCGTTTATGGTCCTCTCTACAACGTGTGGAGAATCGAGACCTGTTTATGAAGGTGTGTACATGATTGGAGGCTACGGCGAGGGATACTTTTACCCAACATAGGTGGCAGCATGATCTTAGGATTGGTCCCCCTCCGCTTTAGGCATTATACAGATACTGCATGTTTTCCTTATATTTCGCCTTTTTATATTTTTTTATTTGAATGAGAGGACATTGTTTGGCTGTGTGCATCTTAGCTATGCAGAGGCCGGGTGTAATGCTTAAATCTTTTAAGTAATAAAGCCCTTTTCGAAAAATTTACCCCGATTCTCTCTTGTGATCATCCCTACTACTAGTGGGATATCAAAATTTGGTATCACAGACAACATACAGATTGTTGCACTCCAGCTAAAATCCTCCAAGACTGGATCGTAAAATTCCACTGTGAAGGGTGTTGTATCACTTTGGTGAGGATCCCCCCGTAGGTTGGAACCGATCCAGAGAAGGAGGCCCAGCCGCGCCTTCCAGGTCAAGCAAACTATCGGCATATACGAATTTTGTTTTGAGAGGATGGATGCGGTAGCAGAAGCTGGATGAGATTATCACCCCGCTTCAACGCGATGGCCATGACATGTACATAGTCCCCGCGCACTTCCGGGTCAGCATAGCCACACTCTACCTGGATGGTCATGCCGCTCTCTGGTTCCAAGTGTACAAGTGGAAATAGCGTCTCATCTCTCAGGACACATTCATGGTGGCAGTGATCATGGAATTCCAGCAAGGTGAGTTCAACGGCCAGATGACCCGACTGCTGCAATAGAAGCAAACTGGCTCGGTGATAGTCGAGGGGGGTGAATTTCACCATGTTCTCTTGCTGCGTCCATCGTATTTGGGCCGTATTTACCCATATGAACAGGCGCAAGGGGCCCATGTTGGATCCACCGACTTCCGCAACCGTACCACCCTAGCTAGTTTCCCTGAAAGAAGCCACACTACTGCCATAAACGGAGGAGTCCGTGACTGATGGAAGGAGACCAAGACGGCAGGCGAGCGGCAACTAACCAAGACCACTACAAATAGGCGTCATGGCATAAGGGGCAACCACGACACTTACACCAACAGGCGAAGCGCTCGCCGCTACCACAGAGTTAGCAAGTAAAAATACTTTGAGAAAAGAGAAGAATTATTGCTTTAGGTGTGGTTTTGTGGGACACTTTGTGGTCCATTGCACGGCCGAGCTTTGTGATAATTGTTTGAAGCCTGGGCATGAATCTGATGATTGTCCGCTTCTGACTATGCCTAAGCCTGTGGTTACGATCTATGGTGTCTGCAATAATAGGCTTATGTTTTTCGAATCTCCATGCTCCAACTTGAGAAAAATGCAAGGGCAGGGATAGTGCGTGTCTCTGGAGGTTCGTTGTCGGATGATCAGGTGGTGCAGCAACTTCGGAGACTTGTACCGGGAGATATTCGATGGACACCTATTTTGTTAGAAGAGAATGTGTTTAAGGTGGACTTCCCGAAGAAGGAAGATTTGACAAGGCTGATGGTGTTTGGTATTTTCAAAGTGCCTGACAGCCCTTTATTCGCTGCAGTTTGAGGAGTGGCCTAGTCATGAGCCAAATGGAATCCCTCTGCATGAGATATGGGTGTGGTTCTATGGGGCTCCTTCCAAGCCTCTTAATGATTTTATGAAGGTTTTGAGCATTGTTCCATGATAGGTAAAACTGAAAAGGTGGACATGCATGGGGTTGCTAGACTTTTGGTAGGTGCGGTCAGTATTGGCGATGTTCCACAATATGTAGAGTGGTACTATAAGAGTAAAGGGTATGAGTCACGCTTGACATTGAAGGTCGTCCTTTTCCAGCTGAGGAGCACTTGGATGATGATATTGATGATCCTAAGGATGGAGCTGGGCATGGGTCTGAACAAATGTGCACCAAATGAGGAAAGTGCTGAAGGTGAACGGTCTGGAGGTAATGGTAAGGGCGGGGCTCCGGGGACTACTCTATGTTCTGGGTTGCCGGCAACGCCTGTGGTTAATAAGACCATCTCCTTTGCTTCTCCGACTACAAGTATTCGATTTGGGTCGTTTGCGGCGGCCTTGGCTCCTAGTCGGCTCTAGAGCGATCATGTGGATGGCGACAACTGGGCGGAGCAGGAGGCTCCATCATTGACGCCCCCACTCTCGCTGTACACACTACCAGGGTGATACTAAGTTTCACGCAGGAAGGGGCGCACTCCGCTGGCTGGGCCAAATCTGCAGGGACCGGGTCCTATGTGTCAGGTGGATGTGGTGCCGCCGACTTACACAATCATACCACCCCTGGTCTCCTTGAAGGAAGCCACACGACTACCATAAACGGAGGAGTCCGCGACGAATCAAAGGAAACCAAGACGTCGAGCAAGAGGCAATAAACCAAGACTATTACAAATAGGCGTCCACCCGATGAGGAGATCTTCAACTGCCAAGATCTCTGGAAACACTAGTTCCAGCCAATTAGCACAATCAGTAGATCCGATCTAGACATCGAAAAGTTGACTTCCAACTCGCCAAGCACATCTTGTACACCATCAATGTAATCCTTCAAGCAGGAGTAGGCTTGTTGCTCGCATAGCAGGGACCAGAACCTAGGTAAATCAATGCCCATGTCCATTTGGTAACTTGAGGTGACATCCCACTGTCATACAAACTGCGTACAACTTCTTCACTTTTGTGAGGTACATTGCGAAAAACACCTCAACTTGACTATCACTTGCAGATTGAGAAATGTATGTATCATCCTATGTCCTTGCATTCCTCTCAACATGTGTTTGTTTGTGAATCAGTTTGTTTTCAGCCAAAGGGATGGCATCCGCGGCGAGGTGCACCTCTAGGTGCCGACCAGCTTGACGTGTGCGGTGTCGCTCACGCGCATCCAGCAGTGTTGTTGATCTACCATGAGTTTGAGGGGCTGTGTTAGAGTAGTTTATACAGTCATGTATAGCCGTTATATAAGGAGCATTCTGCATAACCCACACCTTCACGTGTGTATATATTGTGATGCGGAGCATCCTATGGTCATCCCCGTGAACCTACCATCGTCTCACCAAGTGCCAAGAGGACCCATGACACGAGCACAAGCTAGAGCTCTCGACACCGAGGTGACTTCTTTCCTTAGTGATATCACATATGATCCTCTCGAGACATGGCTACTACCTAAGTCCGGAATGTTGTGCATGATTAGGTACCAAGAAGACCCTCTCGAAGATGCACGTGAAGACGGACAAGGCCCCAAGTTCACGGATGAAGAGGAACGCCGAAAGGAGAAGAAGGCAGCTCCAGGGCCCGGACATCCGGCCGCTGGAGACATCCACTACAGCAACAATCCAGCAGCCGAAGCTACAGGACCCGGACATCCGGCCCCAGCCCCGGACATCCGGCCCCGCACCAGCCTGGACATCCGGCCCCTGCCCGAAAATCCGGCGCCTGTCACAGAACATACCCGAAGCTGAACCACTTCGGCCCGAACATCCGGCCAAAGGCCCGGACATCCGGCTCTTCGCGAAGGCCCGGACATCTGGCCCGACGCCCGGACATCCGGCCCCGTCTGTCTGCGCACAGTAAAGGGCCGAGGCCCATGTACCCCTTCGCCCACCTAGACTATATATACTCCTCCCTCTTTCTAGGGTTAGCGTTGTGATAGCTCATTTGTGAGATAGAGCATCGCTCATCCATACGGATCTACTCCTTGAGAGAGACCGCGGCCCCTCTGCGGAGAAGATCCCCCTTGGATTCAAGACCCCCTCTTGGGTGGCCCCATCAAGACCTCCTCTCGGAGAAGAACCGATTACCCTATGTATCGTCTCTTGTTGGATTTGGACCGTGTGATCTCTATGTGTACTCGGATCTAGCATATGTGTGACCTAATCTTGTTGGTTTGAGTGATTCTCTCGTGTTTTCCCACGTGTTTCCCCTCGTGTTCTTCGTGTTCCTCGTTGGGATCCGCTCCTTTCGTGAAAGATTGGTCATCTAGGGTTCCACCCTACATCATCTTGGATCAGAGCCAGCTTGTCTCATGATATCATCTTGGTATCATGAGCCATGTTTATCACGATTTCAGAGCCCCCTCTCTTTGTTTTCTAGCCTTGTTTTGTTGATTTTGTCCCTAATTCAAAAATTCCCCACAAAAATAGCCCCCAAATTTTTTTTGTGATTTGTTGGTGTGATGAAGTTTTGTTGGATTTGATCCGCGGATTTCGTGTGTTGCAAGTAGATCTAGCTTTTCCCCATCTTTTCCCCAATTTCCATCCACAAAATCTTCCGAATTTTGCCCCAGATTTGACCTCTCCACGCAGAGTTCTTCGACTTCGTCCACGGATCCATAGCCCGGACATCCGGCCCGACAGCCCGGGCATCCGAGCCCCGCCCCAGACATCCGGCCCCTGACAGCAGCACTCTCCACCATTCAGTCCGTACTCTCCACCATTCCAATCCATACGATGCTCGCCATGAGTTTACCACCAAAGACATTAGCTGCCTTGGGAAAGATCTGCCCGAGGATTCCTATGGGTGGGCACGGCAGAGGCCAGAGGGGAATCTTGCTTGGTTGCTTGGGAGATTGTTTATCGGCCCAAGTGGGTTGGCGGACTAGGCATTATGAACATGCGGTGGATGAATGTTGCCTTGCAGGCGAAGTGGCTATGCTTCAAAAGACCGATGCTTCCATACCTTGGGCGGGATTCAACTTCTCGGTACCGGAGGACTATAGGTCATTATTCGGAGCAGCGACGAGGGCTATCATTGGCAATGGTCGCAAGGTACTCTTCTGGGAGGATAGATGGTTGGATGGTTTCCGGATCGAGGAACTGGCGCCGCTGCTTTATGCGAAGGTGTGTCCGAGGGTCAGAGCCTCACGCACGATGGTGGAGGCCCTAACTGATAGTGCGTGGGCTAGAGATGTGGGGCCGCGACTCACTGTGATGGAGCTGGCGCAGTTCCTGGAGGTTTGGCCCGAGTCGCGGTGGTTCAGCTACAACCACTACAGGAGGATCAATGGAGATGATCTTGGACACGAGACGGTATGTTCTCGGCCAAATCCGCATACACGGCGAAATTTGCAGCCCTGGAGGTGGCACCCACCACGGACTTCACTTGGAAATCGCGAGCACCGCTACGCTGCAGGTTCTTCGCGTGGCTGGCACTCAAGAACAGATGTACGTCTGACAGGTTAGCGCGTAGAGGCCTACCCCATCAAAACGCATGCCCGTTCTGCGATCAGCACGACGAGACAATTGATCACTTGCTGGTCACCTGTGTCTTTGCGAGAGAAATTTAGGACAAGGTGTGTGCGGCTATGGGCCATATGGATGGTGCTCCGACAGCGGAGGTCTCACTTCAGGGTTGGTGTTTGAGGGCTGGGGCTCATGGTCGCCTCGGCAAGGCGGAGCGGGCTATTCACCTTCTATGCCTTTGGGAACTCCGGAAGCATCGGAATGCGATCGTCTTCGATGGGGCGACACCGAGCATTAGGTCTGTACTTAGGCGCATTGCATCCGAGAGCAAGGTTTGGCATCTTGCAGGGCTTGTAGGTGGGGAGTTAGATGGCTTCCTAGCGGCGGTTTCACGGTGGGCATGTGGCGAGTAATCCACTCCATTGTCTTCGATGTAGGTGGAGTGGACTGGGTGTTGCCTGTGTGTAGGCACGCCTTGTAACATATCACGGGGTCTTTCCCATTTCTTCTATATCATATGATACGCACACTCGTGCGTATTCAGGAAAAAATACAAAAACGATAAAATAATGTAGTATCCATATCCCTTTAATAAGGGAAATAAAGGAAGGATGAGTTGGACATTAGGGGTGGACAAACCTGATATACAGAATAAATAACATTTCTCCGGATTTGAGCCATCATATCCAAGAAAAGATTATATCCCTCAAGTTTATATTCGATAAGGGGGTCTCGTTGAGCATAGCCCCTTAACCCAACAGCTTGTTGCACAAACTTTAAAGCTTGCAAGTGTTCTTTCCAGAGCTTATCAATATTGCTTAGGATTAGGAATCGCTCGGCTTCCTTCATCAAACCTGGAGCTTGCTTCTCCACAATTTCCTGCCATATAAACAGATAAGTTAGGAAACATGCAAATGTGGAATTACAGCTTGTTTTTGCCAAAGTTCCTGATATAATTAGGCCAAAACTACTTTGAAGATATTGTTTTATCATGTGTCATTTGAAGAAAGCACCTTTGATCTCTGAATTTAAGTCTGAACTGAGAAAGCTATTGCTTAATTTTTCTGTTGAGATTGGGTTGGCCACATTATAATACCCCCTCCATTCCATAACGTAGTGCGTATAGATTTTTTGAAGAGTCAAACTTTGTAAACTTTGACTGAGTTTATAGAGAAAACTATTTATATCTATAATATCAATTATATAAAATATGAAACCACATTATAATACTCCCTCCGCTCAGTCTTGCTACCGGGCCACCTTCCAGGGAGCGACGGTATGCCACTCCTGGAAGCTCATATGGAGGAGCTGGGCGCCGCCAAAAGTGAAATTCTTCGATTGGCTGGCATGTCAAGATCGCTGCTGGACCGCGGAGCAGCTCGCACGCCGTGGCCTGCAGCACCACCCGCGGTGCCTTCTGTGCGACCAGGAACCGGAGACGATCGGGCACTTGATGCTCACGTGCCCTTTCACTAGGCAAACATGGCATGAGGTCCTTTCTTGGCTGCGCTTATCGGCGCCGGCGCCCGACTCGCTCATGGACTGGTGGCTGCGCGCGAGGGAATCCACACTGCCAGCATAGTGGCTGAAATCCGTGGCGCTTTTGGTGCCGTGGATGATCTGGAAGCATAGGAACGCGTGCGTTTTTTACCATATGAGCCCATCGCTCAATGAGCTTGTCGACAGGATCAAGGGCGAGGCCCGATGTTGGGCAAAGGCCGGGCTCGAGGGCTCAGGGTCGTTTGCCATCATCCTGGGATGTCCACTGATCTCTTGGCGGCTGTGTAACTCTGCCTCCTAGGAGGATGTACATTCTCTTTCTTTCCAACGCAATGAAACGCATAAAAAGCCATTTGTGTTTTCTAGAAAAAAAAAAACTACATCTTATGATGAATCTAATGATATAGGTTTGACATTCAAGATGTAAATGTTTTTCTCTATAAATTGGTTCAAAGTTTGTGATGTTTGACTCTTCAAAAAATCTATATGCACTACATTATGGAACAGAGGGAGTAGTAAAATATATTCATATGTATTTGCAAGGTGAAACTTCCATTCTTGTTTTCAATGGTTAAACATCTGTTGCATTGATCTAACTATTTTATAATTTTCAGTGTGTATCATGCAAGAAAACTCTACCCATGAGACCAGAAAGAGCAACTAACAGCTTTTTGGAAATATGCTTCACGCCCTCGGGTTCGAAGGTACTCTTGTAAATCCTCGTAGCTTGAGCATTTACTCTCCAACAGTTCGGGTGTCAAGTCATTTAATAGGTAACAATACCTAGAAAAAAAATAGAAACATTATGAAGGAGATAATAAATCACTTAGTAGATCGCCTGAAATATACATAATATCAGAAAACTCACTGTTGAACTTTAGCTATCAGCTTGCCAAGATCCCAACTTTCCCTTGGGGTACCAGGACCTATGTTTGCCTTCAAATAGGATGAAAAACTAGCATCATTTTTCGAGAAAACGCAAAGGGTTTGTGCTTCATTGGATCAAAAAGATTGGGAGAGTACAGTCCTCCTAGGAGGCTAGTGTTACAAGCATTGAAAACTAGCATCATTTCAGGGTAACTAGTTGCTAACTTTCAATTGCAGTTGTAAACTTTGGCATTAAATAATTAGGAGAAATTACCAAAATAAATCTGTTATGAAAATGGTGGTACCTACTAACTAACCTCTAATATGTCGTCCATTGTTAATTCAGCATACTCCACAATAAGTGACTCCAGGCTACCAGATGCTAGGGCACGTCTTCTTTCTGCATATACCCTATCCCGCTGGCTATTTAATACCTCATCATACTCGAATAGCTGCTTCCTGATATCAAAAAGTAGTTCTCAACTTTCCGTTGAGCTTCATCTAGGGCCCTTGTTAGCATCTTTGATTCAATAGGAAGATCTTCAACTCTGAAAGCTTGCATCAGACCCTACATGACACAGTTCGCAATGTTTTCAATTTGAATGTACACTATTTTTAACTCTCATGGAATACTGAAACAGTAGTCTGTAAAAGCCACATGTGCTGAATGGTGTGGTCTGAGACTCAAAGTGTACCAGATAAACTCTTGCAGTATAAACATTTCATATTTGGGATGCACATTGAAAGAATGCCCTGTCTTTTCTGTTCCTAGACAAACAGAATGATGTGGAGCATCCTACGGTCATCCCCATGGACATTTCATCATCACCTCGAACACCAAATGGACCAATGACGAGAGCCCATGCACGTGAAATCGAAACCGAGGTTACCTCTTTTCTCTTCGAGCTCCCTTTGATTTCATATGAGAAATGGCTTCTACCTCAAACGAAAACTTTGTGCATGACTAGGTATCGAGGTGAAGTTCATGAAGAGGCAACAGCCTCAAGAAGGAGGAAGAGAAGGAAGAGCTCCAAGACACGAAGCACCGGAGGCTCTCTGGACACCCCGGGTGCCCGCACCGGCTGGCCCCGTGGGGCGCGGCCCCCTGACTACCCCGGGTGCCCAGGCCTTCACTCCCCCGGGTGCCCGGACCTCACCCCCGGGTGCCCGGCCTCCTCCTCGCTGATGACCCCGGGTGCCCGGCCTCTTTACCCCGGGTGCCCGGACATGTCCGGCTGTGCCTGCATGCACTTAGGGCGAAATGACCCTTGTAACCCCGTTCCCCCCCCCCCCCCAATTCGTCCCTAGCCTGTAAGTACTCCATATCTAGCTCATTTCTAGGGTTAGCAAAGTATATGATAGACACTAGAGAGCTTTGCTCCTTGTATCCCCTCCTCTTGGAGAGCAAGACCCCTCTCTGGGAAGAATCCTTGTGGATTATCAAGGCCTCCTCTTGGAGAAGATCAACATCAAGACCTCGTCTCCTTGGAGTGGGAAGAACTCTACCATAGTGCTATTTTCCTTGAATTGTTCTTGTATGCTTCTGGATCTCATGTATGCTACTCTAGTGGATGTGTGATTTGGGTATGTTTGAGTGATTTTCCCCCTTGTGTTCTTGTGTGTTCATCCTTTTCCCCCCTCCAAGTGTGAAAAGATCTTCCCTAGGGTTTCACCCTACAACACAGAACCTCTCCCCTCCTAATTCACTAATCTGTAGGAAGGTACTGGACTTTCAGATTTAGCAAATTATAAAAAGACATGCCTAAAGTAGATGGTATTGATTGAGCAATTCTTGCTTGCAAGTTCCAGTTTGGATACTGCCCCTACATAAAGCTTGTAACTGGTAGTAAAACATCGAATTTATTACTGCTGCGGGTACTATTTAAAACAGGTTTGGAACTTCGGACTAAAAGCTTAGATGTGTGTAGCAGAAGAATTTTGCAAGGTTTTCATTTTTTGGCTAAGGGCATCTTATTGCAAGCAGAAGCGATTGCTTTGAACTGCACATGGACCCATATCTTCCATAATATTCTGATAGTCTCTTTTTATGACTCTTAGTAGTTGCGAGAGGTAGGTGAACTACATTATGAAGGCATGAGGTGCTTTGTTTAGCAGCGAACGGATTCCAATTCGTTGCATACCACCTTCATGAACGAGGAATATACAGATTATGGAATAATCGAAACTTCAAGTTGACCAAATATTCTATTAATCAGAAGCTTTAAGTGGAGTCAAGTAAGTTGTACAGTACAACAGAAAAGATGGGAAATGCTAAATGACAGGGCTTTGAATGCAACAATGTACTTTGTGCAGCCTTTGATATTGCTACCACGTTACCCTAAGGGAATAATATAAAATAAAGGAAGGAAATAAAATATACCTGTACCCGGTCACCTCCGAAGATTCGGAAGATGTTATCCTCAAGACTAAGAAAGAAGCGAGAGCTCCCAGGATCCCCTTGCCTGCCACTTCGGCCACGAAGCTACACCAGATAAAAGCAAACCAATCAAAGGTAATGATGGATCTATAAAAAGATACAATGGTGGTAATCATACACAACCAAGTCTGAAGGGATCATACCCCTGTTTGCGGTGTTTCGGTGTTTTCAACATATAATAGGTAGATCTGTTCTTTGCGAAGTTAACCCCATTGTGACCCCAAATGATATTTTTTTCTGTTCTACTAGCTAAATCTAATGGTTCATACTAGAGTCAAGCCTGTCATCCCATGTTGACCATCTAATCACACATTTGATGGCCTAAAGAGTATTGAATTATCTTAATTAACTCGTTATTACAATTATTACTTCCTCCCCAATCCTCTAATGTATGGATTGTATATTCAAGCAAGAAAATAGCTGGCCTGCTACTTGCTCAATTACCAATTGTTTTAATACTATTCATTCTGAAAGAATATCCCTAATAAGGACAATTCATGTTGATATAGGATAATGCGCATTACTTGTCAAAACTCTTTGATTACGTTTTTTTCTGAAACTCAACATCTTGTGAAACATGTGTTATGATGCTTCACATCTTTGAAATAAAAGACTAATCCCAAGAAACACTAGATTGCTCCATTTGCACATGACAAGATAATATTGCAATCTGTGCACAGATGGAGACTCCAACATTTGTTGCACCCAAAACTTGGCACAGATGGAGACTCCAAAATCATGACGAGAAGCCAAAAATCATAGAACTCCATCCATTCCCTAAAATTATCATGATTGTGAAGACTCCAAAATCATGACAGGCCGCAAAAGATCATAGTACTCCCATCTCATCTGATTTTTGTAAGACTACATGGTCGATTTTCGGCATGCATTTTTTTGCGGGAAACCAATTTTTGCGTATTGATGACAATAGCTTGAATGGGTACTCCCTCCATTTCTGATTTGCGTAAGGCTACAAGGTCAATTTTCAGCTTTTCTTTGCGGGAAGCCGACTTTTCTATATATTCATTCTGCAGGAGGCCAACTTTTGCATACTAATGAAAATACCTTGAACAGTACTCACTCCATTTCAGAATGGACGTTCTTTTAGAGTTGGGCTCAAGAATTAAGGGTTTGAGTAAAATGTCCATGTTGCCCCATCTCTTTATCCTCTGAAGGCAGTAAAGTTCTGACTGTTTTTGAGTACGAGATTTTTTATGGCTAAAGTAGAAATGGATGTTCCATGCAAGTGCATTAAATTTTTTGGAAGAGTTCAAACAGTCACAGCAGGCAGGGGAACTAAAGAAATAGGGAAGTGCAAGCTGGCATATGAGTATTTAGATATATTTTGTCATGGCACTGATGAGGTAAAATAGGAATAAATAACTAAAACTGCATTGGGAGTGTAGAATGACAAGTATTCTGAAAAAAACTGGAGAGGCTGAAAAGGCATCTATTCTGAAACTGAGGGAATGCCTGATTGTCAATTCTGCGGGACTCATGTCGTTCAGTTCCTACTACATGAAGCCCACCTGTCGCAATGACCTGAATAAATGACGATGATGCCATAATCAGTTCATCACTATGGTCTTCAATAGCAAAGATAAACCAATAAAATATCCTTTCTATGTGCAAACCTTCTTCTTTTCTTCCTCTGTGTAAATCTTAAATTCATCTGCTATCTTCATGAATGCGGTTCTCAGAGTTGCAATTACTTCATCACGTGTCGGTCCCTGACATGTAAAAATACATAGGTGAGTCTGGATTCCTATGCCTGTGGAGAGGGGGGGTCTTAACAGAATATCCAGAGATCAGAATAGCAGTTTCTGATGGTGATATACAAGGCTCAAACTGTGCAATTGTGTGGGCGGTCCCAAATGATTAGTGGTAGGTACACAAGTTCTAAGAACAAAAACTAAGAAAAAATAGACAAAAAAAACTACCTGGCTTTCAGGTAGTGTGTGAGAAAAAAATTGAGTCATATCAAAAAAATATTAACCAAGGCAAGATTTAATCCACCATGAGGGTATTTTGAAGTATTCAAGTCATTTTGATGACAATAAATTGGTTGATTATCTGAATCTCGATTCCCCGGCAAGAATTCCAGTAAACCTGTGGGGAACAACTGGCTACTGACTTAGGAATCAAACTGCTTTGTTACAACAATACTAATACTAATAACCGCAAGACACTCAAGATAGAATTACAAAAAATCACATTTTGGACAAGAAAATACATTATAAATTTGAATGAACTGCTTCGGTACTGCTATGTATCAACCAACTAATAATATAATGCCAGGTTTTCAAGCCATACGTACAGATCACAGATCGTTTTGTACTTATTCTTAGAATAATTTTGGGCGCACATCGATCCGTCGAGGACAAGCAATCACACAAGCACGAGCATGACACCGAGATTTGTTAACGAGGTTCACCAACATGGCTACATCCCCAAGGCATGACTACGCGTGCTCCTCCCCATGTACCAAACCACATGATACAGTCGATGATAAGCCTCTGCTGAAGCCGTCAGACAGCGCTCTGAACACTGCACCACAGCCGGTCTAGCCACCCCTGCCGGAGCGTCCCTCTCGTAATCTCTGTCTAGCCTACCAGCTTATGTCTAGTCTATTTGGCTACCCCGCGGTGCCTTTATATAATAGGCCCGGGTTACACGCGTTCGACTCAAACACCCTAACCCTCCACTGATTACAAGTCCAACTGTAGCACAACTCGTACACGTAATATTTGACACATGCCCACATCAGATCCGAGGTGGAGCCAACCCCATGCGCTGACCAGGTCGCGACCCCGTCCGGGCGCGCTGGGACGGACCGCGCGGGGCTCGAGCTCCGCGCCATTTCTCCCGCCGCGCATCGGCGACCCCACCCGTGGAAAGACCTCTGCCGCCCACCCCAGACCAGTGGGACCCGCAGACACCCATGCAGAATCCCATGGCCCCTGTCACTCCCGGGCCCGCTGCGGCCCCCCTCGCCAACCCCGAGTAGACACGTCAGAGCGTGCATCGGTCTGGGCCTGACCGCTTTGCTTCCCCACCCATTATCATGCGCCGATCGCACCGACATGCATCCGCCGCTCGCTCATCGACGTTGGGGGATTTTCTAGCAGCTGCCACCAAGGAGCTCAATGCTGCCCTGCCGGCGCCCAGGAAGAGGCCCCGCCGCCCTCTCAACTTCACCCTCCCCCCCCCCCCCCACCCGCCGTGGCCGCTTAGCTTCCACTGCGCCCATGACCGCTGCCCCTCCTACTGCTGCAAGACGCGCGCAAGTGCAGGTCCTCCGCACGCTTGGAATCGTCGGGACTAACCAGAAGATCTCGGCCGCAGAGATGAAGGCATGCGACGATCTGTTCGCGGCGCCCATCCCGCTGCCCGTGCTTTCGGCCATCGCCGCTTTGGTCGATGCGACATCCCAGCTTGCCTTGCGGGGCAGCCGACTATCCAGGCGCACGTCGACCAGGTGTGCGCGTTAGTCCCTCCAAGACGCCGACACTCATCGATCCAATCTTTATGGATCACGGCTTCAAGATCGTGGTATCGAATGTGCGTGGTCTCAACACACGCGCGCGGCGCCACGCCATTCGCATGCTGCTTGACACAACCGGCGCCTTCATTGTATGCTTGCAAGAAACGAAAATTGAGTTGCTCTGCTCGTCCATCGTACTTGACACACTTGGCTCGGAGTTTGACAATTAGACATACCTCCCGGCCCAGGGCACGCGCAGCGGCATACTCCTTGCATGGAAAAGTAGGATGTGTCCATCTCGGACCCCCTGTTCACCACGAACGCGATCTCTGCCTGCGTCACCATGGCCGCCGGCACGCCATGGTGGATCACGGTAGTATACGGGCCCAAGGATGATGCGGCCAAGGTCGCCTTCCTGGAGGAGCTGCGCGAGATTAGAGCGGGTTGTCCCGGACCGTGGATGCTTTGCGGTGACTTCAACCTCATCCTCCGCTCCGAGGACAAGAACACGGACAACCTCAATAAGCGCATGATGGGCAAATTCCGCCGCCTAGTCAATGATCTCGCGCTCAAGGAGGTATATCTCAATGGGCAACGTTACACGTGGTCGAACGAACAATCGCCGCCGACCCTGGTGCACCACGATCGAGTGTTGTGCACCTCGACCGGGAAGGGCGAACGCAGCGAATGCCACCGACGTTCTAGTGTCCGTCGTGTCATATCACTCCCCTTGTTGCGGACTCGCCCCCACACCTGTGTTGCACCGCAGGTTCCACTTCGAGGACCATTGGTTGCGCTTGGACGGATTCCACGATACAGTGGCCTCAGCATGGGGCTCCATTCACGAGCCCGACCCCTTCCGTCGCCTGATGTTGCGCCTCCAAGCCACGTCGTGCTGCTTGACGAGTTGGAGTGCCAAAGCGGTTGGCAACGTGAGGACCAAGCTGGTCATTGCTAGAGAGCTCAATGCGTGTTTTGACAAAGCCTAGGAGGACCGCATCCTCACGCCCCAGGAGGACTGGCTGCGCAAACAGTTGAAAGTCTCGTACCGCGAGCTCGCGTCCCTGGAACGAACGATCGCTAGACAGCGCGCCCGCATTGCCAACCTCAAAGACGGCAATGCCAACACTGCCTTCTTCCACCGGCAATGCTCCTTTCGACGGCAGAAAAACCGTGTCTTCCGCCTCTCCGCGGACGGCACGGTACTCACAGATCACGATGAGATGGCCGAGGCTGCATTCCGGCACTATGACGCACTACTTGGCACGGCGGTCGAACGCGACCACACAGTGGACCTGTCGCAACTCATCAAGGGGAGCGATCTCTCCGACCTCGACGCGCCCTTCTGCCTGGCGGAGATCTGGGAAGCCGTGAAGCGCCTACCTGTGCGCAAGGCACCAGGGCCCGAACGTCGGCGCAAGGTCAGAACGGTGGTTGAAGGCCTCAACGGCAACGCATAGGCCCGTGACATCCAGGGTGTCCTCGACATCCATGGAGATTGGCCAGTATCTGCAACTTTGGCAACTCGCGCAGCATGCCACGCTCAACGATGCCCCTAACCAGCTGATATGGAAGTGGTCCGCGAGCGGCGTCTACTCGGTGCAGTCTTGCTGCGCGGCACACCTTTCAAGGATCAATGCACTCCTGCTCCTGGAAGCTGATTTGGAAGACTTGGGCTCCCCCTCGGGTCAAGTTCTTCCATTGGCTTGCCAATCTGGATCGTTGCTGGACTGCCGACGGACTGGCCCACAATGGACTGCAGCATCATCCACACCGCCTTCTTTGCGATCAGGCGCCGGAAATGATTCGGCACCTGCTGCTTGACTATCCCTTCTCCAGGCAGGCATGGCATGAGACCCTGGCCTGGCTACGCATACCGGCACCGATTCCCAACCAGAGCCCACCCTCACGGACTGGTGGCAGCACGCCAAGGACACCACACCGCAAGCACAATGCAAGGCCCTACAATCCGTTGCATTACTCGTACCGTGGTTGGTCTGAAAGCATAGGAACAGTTGTGTCTTCGACAACGCGACGCCCTTCCTAGGCACGCTAGTTGACCGGATCAAGGAGGAAGCCTGTTCCTAGGCAAAGGCTGGAGCAACAGGCCTTAGAGTAGTCCTACCACCTTCATGGGATGTGCACTGAGCGTTGTACCCGATCTTCGATTGTTCGTCCTAGGACGACTGTAACTGACTTCCTACCTTTCCAATGAAAAGAAACGCAAAGGTCTTTTGCGTTTTCTCGAAAAAAAATATTTGACACATATTTTAACACTCCACCTTGGCGAATATGACCTCACTACCTTGAAGCCACCATATGCAAATCACCATGTGCCTTGGACTTAAACCATTAATCATGAGTTTCGCCGCTACACCCTTGACTTCACATGACTCCACCTACAACTGTAGTTCCTTCTTTTTCTCCATTATAGTCAATGCTCCCACAAAAGTTATGTTCTTCTGCACTCTTGTTTTGTGTTACCAATCTCCCAGAGTATCCGTCCAACTCTATCACACACCGACCATAAAGTCACCATATCAACAACACCATTGTATCGTCACCCTGGTAGCTTCTTCCTTGATCTGTGTGAAAGTGAACAAGTCGCATATTAGATGCCACATATAAGAACTTCCGAGCTCACCATTATCGCTATTGTTGACTGCATGTTTGAACTTCAAGGAATTCTTGGTTGCCCTTTAGTCATCTCGAGTCAAATTCGCATTTGTCTCATCTTTTTTTCTTAACAGTCTCTATATGTCCCATAGCTATAGTACTCCGCCTCCTTTTGCATTTGTCATCTGCACTTTGTCATGTGCACTGAACACCACATAATATACAGCCATGTACTCTCCAAGCTTTTGACATTCAGACTTTCCGACACTTTCGCATATTCTCCATGGTCAACATTCATCCATCTGACACGTCATACTCGGTAGCTCCAGTCACCAACCCAAACCTGGTACTCGCCAACACTGCTTCAGCATCCTCTCTACACTTCGTCGGACCACAAGTCTGACCACCAGTGCTATGATCTATCATTGTGTCCCATGCTTACCGCACGCCTCACCGCTATCACCGTCCGAGCCTTTGTTGTCCCTGACGAATATACTAGGTCGTGAACCCACACCACCTCAATCCTCACTGCAGAGAACAACCGATCATCACCGACCGATGCCAAGTTTCACGTATCCCTCGAACCACTAGATCCCAGCCCGAACAACATGCCCATCGCTTTTCCTGCTGAAATAATTTTGACTTACGCCGTAACATCTGTCAGCATCGAGTGAAGTGTCCCATTAGACCCCAGCTCCGCCTTCAACATGACTCCATGGTGGTTGTACATGCCAGCCCCGCCCGTCGACTTCAAGCTCTCATGTGTACACCGTCTTGAATCAACCCCGCACCATCGCCATGATGAAGCGCACAAGCCCTTCGACATGCGCCGCGTGATGCCATGCCCAAAAGTCGGCCATCATCAACATCACGCTCCTATGTCGTCGTCAATGAGACCACCGCCGTCTTCCATACCGACCGACATACTTGTCGATCCGCCAGGCCAAACGCCTTATATGTCTGTCCCCAGCCGAACTGGCCCGCCTGCAACCATGCTCCACACCTCGCACCATATCAACCCAGCACATCACGGTGCATTGGTAGACGCTCTCGTAAAACATGATCCTCATGACACACTCCAGACTCCTCAAGCCTTCACCGTGACCATCACACAAATGTGTACCAACAAAGAAAACTAAAGCAAAGTCCCTTGTAGCCTTCCCACGTGAACAAAAAAAAGGACATCAACAAAGCTAGCTAGCCAAACTCCTTATTCACCACACATATGCCGATTTCTTTCTTGATGGCATCATGGCCTGAACTCTCTGACTCAGATCCGAAACTTACCATCATGATCAATCTGATAACTTGATCCGACGACTTGCGGTTGCCGATCCCGACTACTCTTCATCTTCTAGATCAAGACAATGACCTCCTTGAAACCTTGATCTGATACCACTTGTTAGAATAATTCGAGGCGCACATTGATCCGTCAAGGACAAGCAATCACACAAGCACGAGCACGACACCGAGATTTGTTAACGAGATTCACCAACATGGATACATCCCCAAGGCATGACTATGGGCGCTCCTCCCCATGTACAAAATCACATGATACAGTCGATGATAAGCCAGCTGAGGCCATCAGACAGCGCTCTGACCACCACGCACGGCCAGTCTGGCCACCCCTGCCACGGGGGCCGGACCGTCCCTCTCGTGATATCTGTCTTTCCTAGCAGCTTATGCCTAGTCTATTTGGCTACCCCGCAGTCCCCTTATATAATATGCCCAGGTTACACATGTTCGGCTCAAACACCTAACGCTCCGCTAATTATAAGTCCAACTGTACCACAACTTGTACACACAATATTCGACACCTATTTTAACACTTATACTTCAGATTTCAACTAAAAATACATGTGGAATAATCATTTGGTGATAGATACTTAAGTAACCCAAATATCTCTTAAAAGAGCATACAAAAATTTGTGATAACTTCAAAAGGCCTACCTTCTCACATGAGTAGGAGAGACGCTCTTCAGCTTCTAGCTCAGGTAATGACTTTTCTCCCCATTCTTTGACAGCCACTTCAACTGCATCTTTGATACATGATAGTGTATCTTCTGAAAGTTCACAAGGGAACAAGCTTTCATTTGTCTGGAAGAGGGGATAGTGCAATAAGCCATTGGGAACTGAACTTCATCACATATTAAATCATAACACAACAATCTAAAGAATAATTCACAGAATCTTGAAGGCAACTAGTCATCACTTTTTTTTGATAAGGAAGCTTTTATTGAACTCAGATCATTACATCAAGATGATACAATTGCTAAGATCACTCCCGGCCTCTGCATAACTAGTCATCATATGCATATTAAAATAACTACTGAACATATAGTTCATTATTTACCTTCCATGTCTTTCTTGGTGGAAGCTGCTTTTTGGACACAATGACACCATCAACCGGATTGACAATTCTGCAACATGATTTCAGAATCAAAAGAAGATATAAGCAATGTTGAGCACCTGTAGAGGGAAATAATCAGATGCAGTGTCTCTGATACATGGGAATTCTGCTGACAAGGATTTTAAATACCTTGGCATAAGCATCTCCCATAACTTCAGCCTGGCCATGAATTCCGCATTGCCTCCAAGGATAATATCAGTGCCACGTCCTGCCATATTGGTGGCAATTGTCACTGCACCAAGGCGTCCACTCTGAGCTACAATCTCTGCCTCCCTCTCCACATTCTCTGGTTTAGCATTAAGGACCTTCAACAGAAAGTTCAAAATAAGAAAACTTCAGATTGCTTTAGAGATCTTGGGAAATATAACAGGCGCAAACTAGAGGGTGAGGAGACGTAAACTGGAGTACATTTAATAAACTTACAAAGTCTGTACAACAACAACAACAACAACAACAACAACAACAAAGTCTTTTAGCTTTTAGTCCCAAACAAGTTGGGGTAGGCTAGAGTTGAAACCCATAAGATCTCGAAAACCAAGTCATGGTTCTGGCATGTGGCTAGCTAACTTCCATGCACCCCTGTCCATGGCTAGTTCCTTGCTGATATTCCAATCCTTCAGATATCTCTTAACGGACTCCTCCCATGTCAAGTTTGGTCTACCCCGACCTCTCTTGACATTATAAGCATGCTTTATCTGTCCGCTGCGCACTGGCGCTTCTGGGGGCCTCCGTTGTTTATGCCCAAACCATCTCAGACGATGTTGGACAAGCTTCTCTTCAATTGGTGCTGCCTCAACTCTATCACGTACATCATCATTCCGGACCTGATACTAAATAAACTTACAAAGTCTATTTAACAGAAAGTTGCTAACAAACTAAATTTTGAAAGAAAAAAGAACTAGTTAACTATGTGGAGTGCGAGAAGGCAGAAAGCCAAAAACTTTATTTTGTACTATTATGCAGTTTCCATTAACGTGACAGTGATGATGTTGTGCTAAACAGGGAAGGCAGGACTAGGTACCGTTTGTGAAGCTAACAAGCATACCTCGTGAGGAATCCCTGCTTCACGTAGTTGTTCAGACAAAGTTTCACTTTGCTCAACACTAGTTGTACCAACAAGCACAGGACGGCAAGCTTTATTCATTCTTGATATCTCCACAACAGCAGCACGCCATTTTCCACTTGTTGCTCTGAAAACAACATCTGAATCGTCCTGCAAAGGAAGAAGCATAGTCGAACATTCTCAGAAAGGGGGGACTTGGAAAATTGAATCGAGAGACCTACAATTACTAAAAATTAAATGTGCACAATGAAACAGGATGGCAATCACCTTCCTTATCATAGGCTTATTCGTTGGAACAACTGTAACTTTTAGTTTGTATATGCTCTCGAACTCCTGTCTTTCTGTAGCTGCAGTTCCAGTCATGCCACAGAGTTTCGGAAACTGTCATAAAACGTATCAGTTTCCTGCCAAATAACCCAGTGAACATCTCCAAAAGTAAACAGAAGAGAGTGATCAATCTAGCACAGTGAGCCATACATTCTTCATCACATTTACAATTTACCACTATCAACGGAAATGCTCAACAATGGGCTTTTTAGATGAATGCTCAACAATGGTTAGCGGCTGTTAAAGCTCAATTAGCGTTGAAGATGATATAGCCAGTCAATGATTATTGGCTTATTGGCACTTACCATTTCGCAGAGGTCAATAACATTTAAGGATTAGAACTAAAGGATCGGCACTTGCCTGAAGAAAGAAGTTCTGGTAACTTATAGATGCGAGGGTTATGGTTTCATTCTGTATCTGCACACCTTCTTTTGCCTCAATTGCTTGGTGGAGTCCATCACTCCATCTTCTGCCCTGCCAAAATAAAACAATATACCTTAAACAAAGAAACTAATCTACAAACTCTTTATGTTTATATCATCACCCATGGCTTAGATTTTACAATTACACTAGATTTTGCCCCTATCTTTGAGATACAATAATTGTTTCAAAATAAAGAGATTTGCCAAACCATCAAATTAACCTGATATAATAATAATCATAAGTCAGTCATCACTTGAGGCTTGTGTCTTTTGCCCTCTCATTTATCTTCAGACATTGCGTGGATGAATATTTGTAAGCCGTAGTGAAGGACGAGGAGATCAAGCATAGATAGCGAGAATACTTCGACAAGCTGTTCAATGGGGAGAATGAGAGATCTACCATTGAGCTGGACGACTCCTTTGATGATATGAACAGACGTTTTGTGCAACAAATCCAGGAGACTGGAGTCAGCGAGGCTTTAGAAAGGATGAAAGAAGGCAAGACGATGGCCTCTGATTGTATCCCATTGAGGTGTGGAGAAGCCTTGAAGACATAGCGATAGTATGGCTAACTAAGCTTTTCAACCTCATTTTTTATCAAACAAGATGACCGAAGAATGGAGGCAGAGTATATTAGTACCAATCTTCAAGAACAAGGGGGGTGTTAAGTTGTTCTCTAATTACCGTGGAATTAAGCTGATGAGCCAACAATTAAGCTACCGGAAGTCATTGAGCACCGCTTAAGAAAAATGACAAGTGTGACCAAGAATCAGTTTAGTTTCATGCCTGGGAGGTCGACCATGGAAGCTATTTTCTTTGTACGACAACTTATGGAGAGATAAATGGAGCAAAAGAAGGACCTTTTGTAGCTACCACCCTTCAGCCTGATACCCATGAGAGATGGAAATCAGATCCATACTACCCTGTTGTTCCTTCAGTGGCTGGTCTAGTTGCTCCCCCTGACGTGCAACACCATTACCATGCTTCCTTGAATACACCTTCAGGTGCTCCTCCTGCTCTGTTGTCCACCTCAGCACACTACCAATCGGAGCAGATGCAACATCATCTTGTCCACCTCAGCACACTACCAATCGGAGCTGATGCAACATCATCACCTCGCTTCCATGAATAGACCTTTAGGTGCTCCTCTTGCTCTGTTGTCCACCTCGGCACACCTCTAGGCACGCTACCAATTTGAGTCGGTGCACAAACCTGCACATCGCCGTTGTAGGTCAATGCTTGTGTCAAAGGAGTCACATGAGCTAATGTGCTATTACTCTCCCCCTCTTGACCAAATTCACCAACCTGAGATGGGTCAAGGCCTTCAAACATGACACCGAGATCAGTTTTTTCACCCTAGAAAGGTTCCGATTCGCGAAATGTAACATCCATGCTCACAAATGTTCTCTCAGATAGACTCCAACATTTGTACCCTCTTTGTCCTGAAGAATACCCAATAAAGATGCACTTGACTGCCGGAGGATCCAATTTATTGACTGATGGCCTATGATCACGATCAAAACAAGTGCAACCAAACACCTTGGGAGGAACTGGAAATTTATTTCTGTGAAAACCAACTCACACGGTGATTTCATACCTGTCACCTAGGATGGCATGCAATTGATCAAGAAGGTGGCCGTCATGACAACTTCACTCTAAAGGAACTTGGGCACATCCATGGTGAACATGCCCGGGCCATCTCGTGGCGATTTTTCCTTTCAGACACTCGATTTTGAGGTGTGTCCACATCTTCCTTTCAGACACTCGATTTTGAGGTGTGTCCACAAAAGATGTTTGATGCAGGATGCCCTTGTCAGAAATGAAGGCACCAATGGCCTTGTTAACATACTCAGTGCCATTGTCTGATTTGAGTGCTTGAATTGTCACATTAAATTGAGTCTGAACAAGTGCATAAAAAGTTTTTGAACACTGGAACACCTCATCTTTATGTCTCGGAAATCAATGAATGTAACGGAGTACTGCATACCACTGGTAGATAACACTAGACATGTCCATACATCAGAATGGATTAACACAGAAGAAGATATGCTCATGATCTCCTTACTCACATATAAGCTTCTGGTATGTTTAGCAAACTCACACGCATCACAGTTCAGCTTGCTCTTGTCCACACCACTCATTACATCAACAAACACTTGATACATTTTGTCAAAAGACATATGCCCCATACTACAGTGATGGATTAAGGCACTAGTCTCCTTATCATCAGCAACTGCAGCTAGCATGTGCATTCCCTCCCGGTCTGTCTTGCTGCGGTCCATGTACCACAGCCCCCTACGCCTCTCTGCAGTCCCAAGACTCTTGCCCATTGATCTCTCCTGGATCGAGCACACAACCTTGTCCATAATTATTCAACAATCAATTTGGTCAATCAAAGCACTCAAGGATACTAAGTTGACGGAAAAAGTTGGCACATGCGACACTGAGGATAATTCAATACACGGTGTGCAGCTGACTGTCCCAACTGTTGTGATGGGCTAGGTTGTGCCACTGCCGTGTAAATAGTTTTCTAATGTGTGGGACTGTGGAATATAGGATGCGAACTCATTAAAGTCTCCAGAAACATGTTGTGATGCTCCAGAGTCAAGCACCCATGCATAATTTACTTTATGGGATGCTATTGATGCGTGTTCAAAACTAGCCATGGACAGGGGTGCGTGGAAGTTAGCTATCCACGTGCCAGAACCATAAATTGGTTTCGAGATCTTATGGGTATCAGCTCTAGCTGACCCCAACTTGTTTGGGACTAAAGGCTTTGTTGTTGTTTTTGCTATTGATGTGTGTTCAATCTTACCTTCATTTGTATCGACAAAGTTGACATAACTAGTAGCAGTCTCCTGTTCTCGCTGCTTCACCTCGGCTGAGGTAGCTACATTTGCCTTGAGAGCATTCCAATAACCACCATGCCCAGTCTGACCACCACTCCCATTCCGACCACCTCTGTTGCTGCTGCCACCACTATACCCTCTGCCTCTTATGGGTGGTTCTATGCAAATCCGACTGATATGCCCTGGTTGACCACACTTGTAACAATCCCTAGAACCTCGTTGGTCAGCCACTCTGTAAGCAGATTCATTTCCATCTCCTCTAGATTGCAGGTGTACCTCTCTTCCTGGGACATCGCAACAATGTCCTCATCTAGAGACACAAGCGCTGTATGTGTGCCTGCTCTCAAAGCCTTGATTGAGACCTTTTAGAAACTGCATCACATGCCTGCGCTCAACCCAATACCTGGCAATCTCCATGGATTATGCATGGGGAAGCTAAAGGGAATCACACTTATCCAGATCGGCCCAAAGGTGTTGCAGCTTATTCACGTACACCACCATGTTGTTCGTCACAGCATGGATCTTGTCTTCGATTTGAGACATGAGCATCAGAGTTCCCCTACATGAGTACCTTTTGGACAGCAGGGTCCACACATCAAAAGCACTCGAGAATGCCTGAACAGACGCTGCAATAGCAGGAATCAGAGAATTGAGCATACAAGCCAGTATCATGGAGTCAGTGACACTCCACTTTTTCCATTCTGACCTCTCCTTGCCAACCGGTTCTTCAACCGTTCCAAGGACATATCCCATCACACCCTTTGTCTTCAAGACCAACAAGGCCCGCCTGGTCGGCCCGCCTCGACCAGCTCAGGTAGCTGCTCACGCCATTCAACTTGACATCATTGCGCATGAGCTCAAGCAAATCTGTGTGGGACACAACAATGGCGCCACCTGCAGGAGGTGACCCCTCGGCAGCTTTCATAATCATGAGCGACCCAAGTTTCTCTATAGCAGCAGTAAATTCAGTCCCCATGACTGCCTCCGCCTCCTCTTCTCCTGGATGTAACATCTACAGTGTTACGTCCTTCCTCTGCAATCAACAGCCACACCACAACCAGGATCACTCACTTCAGCTACTCACTTGGCTGTGAGACCTCTCCTACGTGCGCCAGCACCAAGCTAGCCAGCAGCGCCACCACCAACTCCAACCAGCACCAGCAGCTCTCAGCAGAATAAGCAGTACAGCACGCAGCAGCACCTGTGCTTCCTCTGCCAAGCAGCACCAACTCACCCAGCAGTACCACAGCACCCATTTCGTATTCCTCTGCCAAGCCCTGAGAGCTCAGCAGTCAGCAGCAGCGCCTCCCGCGCGCACCACGTCCCTCTAACCAAGCCATCGAGAACCAGCACCGGAAGCAGCAGCAGGCAATGAGAACCGGCAAGGGGGCGTGGAGATCCTCGTGACCCTGACCAAGCCCCGCCGTCGTTGTGCACCAGACCTCGTCGCTGACCCCTGCAGTTGCCCCACAGCCCCACCGCATCGCGAGCTGCACGCCCGCAACCGCCCAGATCCGCTGTTGTCTTCCCGCCGGACCCCGACGCCTCGCCAGCGATTACGCCACCGTCGCCGCCTCCTCCAATACTCTGCCCTCTGATACCATGTAAGCCGTAGAGGAGGGGCTCCTAACCTGCTTGATAGGTTGTGGCGGCACTTGTCTCCAGACAGGGACGAGCTCGTCCTTCTTTACCCATCGTGGGGAGTAACTTAGACCAGTAACATGCATATGTTACTAGTCTATGTTACTACCTCTATAGTAGGGAGTAACATATGTGTGGTGTCATGCAACTCTTCATTTATTAGGTTGTAGACTCATCTTGTCTTGGTATGTGTGATGTTACTCCCACTATGACTAGCCTGAGTAACTAGCTATGTTACTACATGACTCTCTTTCATCATTAATTACTTGCCACGTCATCTATTTTGTCTAGATAGGTGTGATGTTACCACCTATGTTACTCCCACTTATGGGTAATCTTAGGTCAGTCACGATATAGGCCTGGGCCACATGGGCCAACAGGGATGGGCCACACTGGCCAACAGGAATGACAACAGAAGATGTTCTTAGTCAGGGTGCAAATGCATAGAGAAATGCTGACAACAGAAGATTTTCTGGTAGCACAATTGCACAGGGATTCACAATATCAAGGATATAACAAATAACCAAAAGTATACATCCATTAGCTGTCGAAGAGTTGCTCCAGACATCAGCTGGGTATGATTTGACATAGCAAATGCACTAACAAGGAGACATCGGAAAGAATCAATTTTGGGGATGGATATGATAAATGGAACTTCAACTTACAAAACAGAAATCCCACTCCTAACATTTTTCCTACTCCCCGCCTGTCCCACTTTAGGATGATTCACAGATCTTTGGAGAAGTGTATGCGACGTAGATCCATTATATACACATAAAGTTAGCCACTCATATACAGTGTTGGCTTCCTCCCCCTGAACCGCTCCCGCGACGCGCCCCGCGCGCGTCACGGGGGCCCTCGATCCGCCGCTGGAAAACTCCTTCCCCTCCAGCCTCTCCTCGCCATCGCCGCCGCCGGAGGGCGTCCGCCGGGTGAAGCCCGTGCGACGCGGGCGACGGCGGGGCCTTTACTTCCCTCCCCTGTTCGAGGCTGTGGCGGCGCGGGTCAGCCGCTCATGGGGGCGCGAGCTCGGCGGGGCTCTCGGCGGCGGGGACGTCGGGCTTCGACGGCTGCTAGGCTGGGAGTGGAGGTGCGCCGCTGCGTCGTTGGTGGCGAGGTGTTGGTCGGGCTCCCCCCGATTTGGATCTCAATTTGCGGCGGGCGGCTTGGTTGGTGTTGGCGATGGTGGTCCCGCCCGTCGGTGGGCGTGTCTTGTGGGGGCTGGTCGCGGCTGTGCATCGGCGCCATCCCCCCTTGACCTTGTGGCTCGCCGTGACGGACCCTGCTCGGCCCCATCTGGGTCAAGTCGGGGGCTTTCGGCCGCGGGCTTGGCGGCGCGGTGACTAGTCCAAGTCCCGGCGGCGGGGTTAGCTGGTGGTGCCGCGGAGGCTGCGCGGGCCTGTGTCGCGGCTTTGGTGCAAGCGGCGGCCATGGTGGCTGGTTGCGCGGGTGCGTGCCCGGCGGCTCCGATGCTTGGAGCTTCGCCCGGTCGGTATGAGTTGGGCAGTGGCCCCGGGTGGCTGCTGCTCCGGCCATGGGTGGCTCCACGGCGGCTTGGCAAGTCGGCTACAGCGGCGGCTGGCATGTCCCGACGTCGGCTCGTCCGTAGGCCGCTTGTGTCGGCCTTCGATCTGTCTCCTCGTCGTCCGGGTGCTATTTCCGTTGAAGTGATGGTCCTCTCCCGGTTGTGGCCCATCGCTAGTCTCGCGCTAGGGCAGAAGGACCGAGCTCGTCTCGCGCCCGGCAGGCAGGACCGTGCCCGTCTTGCGCCCGGCAGCAGGACCGCGCCCGTCTCGCGCCCGACAGCAGGAGTGTGCTCGTCTCGCGCCCGATGTGGCAGGACGAGTCGATGGAGGCTAGTTTACCACGGGGTCCGCCCGTCTTTTCGGTTGGGGTAGCGGCGGGTATCGAGTGAGGTGGTGTCGAGGTCTTGGATGCCGGGGCGGCGGCCCTGGTGGTGGTAGCATGGTGCTCATGGGTAGAGCCTGTCGCTTGGTGCTGCCCGACGGCCATGGCCATGTGGGCGGCGTGGTAGCCGGGGTGTGGCGTTCAATGGCGTTGACTGTTGGCCGGGGTGAAAACCTGCTCTATCTTTAGACGGACCGGCGGCGGCGTTGCTCGTTCCCTTCTTGAAGGCGTCGTCGCGGCTCTCATTGCCTGTCGTGTGGATCCAGGGGAAACTCTGATCCTCGGATCGGACGGTGGCAGCACTCCGGTGTCGTAACCTTCCTGAAGGCATCGTCTTGAAGCTCACCATTAAATGCGTATGTGGCTTCATTTCTTGTGATGGCGTGGTCACTTTATTGGAGTCCCCGGTTGCTCTTGTAGTGCTAAGGGTCGTGTTCTTGCGCTCGGCGCCTATGTATCCTGCCTTGGGTGTGTGCGTGTGTTGTGGTGGCATGCGTTTGTCTTTGGGTTGTTGTCGGTCATTGCTTTATATATAAAGCGGGTAAAGCCTTTTTCGGTAAAGTTAGCCACTGACTTAATTTTGGGCTATACAAAAATTGCCTTACAGCACCGAGAATAATAATGCAATACTTACTTTTTTTGAGAAAAAATAATGCAATACTTACTGCCATAACGCGACCTGTGAACTCATCCACAATAAGCACCTCCTTGCTACGAACAATATAATTCACATCTCTAAGGAAGAGCTCCTTGGCTTTGATTGCATTTAAAACATATGAAGCCCATTGTTCACGAGGATCATATAAATCATCTATGTCCAGTATTTCTTCAGCGTCAGCGTAGCCTTGTTCTGTTAGTAAAACATTTCTCTGCTTTTCATCAACCTGCAAAATAATATTTATAAGAGAACGAATTGGATTGTAGCTCACAAACTAGTAAACAGGAGTATGAATACAAGAACAGATTTATGGCTAGGTCAAAGAGAAGATCTATCAGCAATGTACTCGTATATTTTAAAAATGTACTATTCTGAAGTGAACAGCAATAGAATACTTCTTACAGAATGTGCAAAAAACAATTACCCTTCTTTTCATTAAGAGGAGAAGCACGATTGTTACAAGAGTTAAGAGCCAAGGCAACAAGTGCCACCCATAACAACACACAACGGTAAGTGAATATTAGTACCGGTATTCAAACAAGAACACAGGTGAAAGATGGGGACAGAATACAAGTTTCTTTCAAGGCAAGCTACATGATTTCATGTGCTGCGTGTGCCACATGCGTCAGGTTGTGCCGCATAAGCCGCTTGTGTTTTTTCGTTTTTTGGGCTTGTTGAGTTGTGCCCTCAGCAGAACCCCCCTTTGGACCTGTGTGTGCTACCATGTGAGTTTGTGCGTGTGTGTGCGGCGTGAACCTTGTTGTTTTGTTGGACCTTGTGGCTCTGGTGGTTGCTTTATTATATATAAAGCGGGGCAAAAGACTTTTTCGGTAGAAGGAATAAAGTTGTGAGGCTGAAGCGTGATGACGGGGTGCTTACAGAATGTTAAGGAGTATTAAGGAGTACTGGTGTAGGTGTCCATACGTATTCGTATTAGTCTAGATTTCATTCCTTGTATCCCAAGTCTCTTGTACTATATATTTGCCCCTTGGCCTATGCAAACAGATAAGTTGCTCCTCTCACATGGTATCATGAGCCCAGGTTTAGGGGGGGGGGGTCCGGCACCACAGCCCGTCCATCTCTCTTCCGATCGATTTCTTGGTTTCCCACCTCCCTCAATCGATTTTTCCGGTCTCCCATCTCAGTTAATCGATCTCCTCTCCAGCACAAAACACCAACTTCGCTGTATGTCCAGATTCGTTCACTCAATTGATCATGCCAGGATACAGCAAGAATTCGGGATGGGAGAGAGGATACAGGTGGGAGAGGAAGAGGGGTTGGTGAGATTCAGAGAAAGGAGATGAAAAGTTCAGATACAACTCATTTCACACCCCACACGCTAAGCCAACGGTCTCTACTTATCCTACATGCGCACACACACGCTTACAGGTGGCCCCACGGTTCACCGTGTTCGGCTCACAAAGCCTTCTTCCTTACACGCTTACAGGTCTGCTCTGCCTTCTGGTGAACAGCTGGGGCCTCATGGCACCACCTTGTGCTTTTCGTCCCCATACACCTCTCCGCAAAATGGGAAGGCTGAATGTGCCATACGATTGACAAATGAAGTCGTTCGAACCCTCCTTCAAGCCTCCATGCCCTCTACCTATTGGGTTGAGGCACAGAGTCTCGCCACCCATGTTCTTAACATTCGTTCAACTAAAACCCAAGCTGCCCTTACCACTCCGCACGAAGCCCTTTTTCATCGAAAGCACCCACATATGAACACTTGAGCATTTTGGGGTGTCTGTTAACCCAATCTCACCGCCACCATGCCTAACAAATTAGCTCCGCGCTCCACGGCTTGCGATTTCTGAGGATACCCAAACGATCACAAAGGATATCGTTGCCTAGATCTCTTCATGGATAGTGTCCACATATCTCGACATGTAATTTTTGATGAAAATGTCTTCCCATTTGCTAACCCAATCCCCCGCTCAGCCCACCGTAGCAGATCTTTTCCTTGATCTGCCTCCCGACCCACCTCTAGGCCATTCCGCCACCTTCCCCGGTTTTCCTGCCATGGCACATGAAATCCCTAGTGCCCAGCACTCTAGCCAGATTGATTATGTCCTTACTAGGACAACGAATATGCATACCCATTTGGATTGTAAGGTGATACCCTGGGAAGTGTGTGGAGGACTGGAGGCAGCATAAGCTTGCGGTGGCTAATTTCTACTTCGCACTTGTGTTATGCGGGACAAAGGTGCCAAAATCACAAGAACAAAATGGTGGAAGCTCAAAGGGGAAGTGCAGTGGTCCTTCTAAGGAAAGAGCGGGAAAACCTTGCTTAACAGATGTTAGCCACAGGATCAAATCAAAAGGTGGATGAAGTGGTGGCAAGCATCTGTCATTTCTGTGACAAGAAGGTCCCATAAAAGCTGAAAGGTAAGTTCTCTAGGGCGACAATCAAAATTGTGATGCTATATGAAGCAGAACGTTGTTGGCACACTAAAAGACAACACATCTGGCAAATGAGCATTACAGATTGTGCATGCTATGGTGTGTGTGGCCATACAAGGACAAAAAATAGGAATGAGGTAATACATGATAGGGTAGGGTGGCACCAAATTAAGAGAAGTGTGTCCAACAGTGAGTAAGGTGGTTTGGACATATCCTACAAGGGCCTCCAGAAGCACCAGTTAATAGTGGGATTCTAAAGGGTAGCAAAAAATACTAAGAGGGGCAGGGGCGACCAAAGTTGACATGGTGGGAGGCGGTAAAGAGGTATTTGAAGGATTGGAATGTACCTGGAGATTGGGCTCATGATAGGACTGCATGGAGATCAGCAATCCATGTGCCAGAACCTTAATTTACTCTTTTATTCTTCGTTTACTTTTTTCTATATTTCGCTTTTTTGGTTTCCGTATGTTTCTGTTGGGTTCCATATCTAGCATACCCCAACTTGCCTGGGACAAAAGGCTGCTGTTGTTTTTGTTGTTGTTCTTGTTGTATTTTACATTGTTCAGTTAAAATGATCTGTTGGCTGTTGCATGATCTATCTAGAACAGAAAATTCATTCTGAGATTCTACAGGGATAAGACATATGCAGTAACAAAAGAGTAAGAATTGATTGTGCTCACAGTATAATGAACATCTTGTTCAAAAGCTTCAGCTATTTTTGCTGCTTTGTAATACCGGTCACTTGGCTTTTCAGCCAGGCCTGATATTATAAGAGGTGTCCGTGCTTCATCAATAAGGATTGAATCAACTTCATCTATCACACAGTAATTAAAGTTCCTCAAGACAAGCTCATCTACAGTCTGCAAATAAAGATTCGGTTAAGTGCAGAAGCTGTGAACTTGAGAGAACAGGAAAAAATGAAATAGTGGTCCTTAAAACTTAAGAGTAAAATGCACCCGAGGTCCTAAAAGTATTCCGGGTGTGTCAGCTCAGTCCTATAAGTATGAAAATGCACATTTAAGTCCCAAAAAGGATAGGTGATTCATCGCAGGTCCTACTCAGGTCTGACCTGCCCGCGTGGAGCGTTGAAATGCAATGTAGGTAATATTTTGCACAATCACACAATAGTCTATTGTAATTCCATGGTCCCGTGCTAATGTTGTGCGCTATGTCACAGTCACCTACTTCTTGTGGATGGTGCACATGCTCGCGTGGACGTTGAGATAGGAGAACTTGTTATGGATGTGACCTTTTTTCGTGTTCTTTATCCCCCGTTTCAGGTGATTGGCAGGCTCTGATGGGCGGTGATGCTGCGAGGATAGTACTTGACCATGGCCCGGGCTTCACATGCGGTGGAGAGGTCAGGCTCTGCAGCGGTGGCATGATGTCCGGTGTGCAGCGGCTGTTCATCGGGCTCACAACTGGTATGCACGCTCGCTGGACGAGAGTCAGAGCAGAGCCCAATGTCGCTGCTCGATCCCAAGGCGCTCATGCTCAGTCGCCGCGCTTGCTGAGGACCTACGAAGCAGGACCAGGCCAGGGATCGGCCTCGTGGTGGACGTCGCCCTGGCTGCCGACAACGACGACGGCAAGAGCTGTCGTACCTGGCTGTCCAACTCACCACCTCGGTACCTCCGTTTTCATCCGCCGCACAAGAGTGAAGGCCAATTGAATTCCACCCCCACGCGTCCCGGATGAGACCATGAAGATGGTGTCATGAACATCAGTGGGCTCATCGACTGTCAGCCGCTTGAGAGGTACCGGGTAACGTTTGTGTGACGGTGTACGTGGCGCTCGCCGCCAGCAACCACATGGGACGGCTGCTTGCAAAGACGCATCCCCTGTCAGGAAGAGCAAGCCAGAGGCGGGCGACGAGTATGAGCGGTCCTACGTCTACTTCCATTGTTATGGCACTGGTGCCACTCTACCTGCTTTCGCATCAGGAGCACGTTCTAAAACCAGGTCGGTTCCTAGCGATGCTGCAGCGCAGTATTAAACTGTTCACAGGGATGAGCTTGCCAGACCTTGCCCGCGTTCATGGACACAATCATACTGGAGCAATATGGGGACGATTGTGTGCAGACCAAGCGATGAGAGCGCCGTCATAGAACTGGGAACGACTAGAGAGCAACGGGTGGTGTCGGGAATTACAGAATTAGAATTGAGTTCATTAAGGCGATTTTTGCAACAAAAAAATGCCTACATGGCATATATTAAGTTTCATGCACTAGGGAACGCAACCAAAAATCTGAACTGATGGAAAGGGCTAGGCTTCTCACGGGTTACATGGTATAGACACCCCCTCTCACGTGTGACGCGGGAAGTTGGCATGTGAATAGACTCAGAGGTATGGCTCAAGAGGCCTATACCTGGACACAGAGGGGGCAACAACAATTTTTGGATAAATCGCGAAAGCCAGGACTTGAACTCAAGACCTTAGGCTCCGTTACCATGTTAAGCTTCATGCACTAGCCAACGCAACCAAAAATCTGAACCGATGGAAAGGGCTAGGCAATCCACATATACACTAGCATGTTAAGCTTCATGCACTAGCCAAGGCAACCAAAAGTCCAAACTAATGGAAAGGGCTAGGCCATCCACATATACATTTCATCACCCTTCTCACGTATGATGTGGGAAGTAACACATGAATAGACTCAGAGTATGCTCAAGAGACCTATACGTGGACACAAAAGGCGTTACAACAATTTTTGGACAAATTGTGGAAATCGGGACTTGAACTCAAGTCCTTAGGCCCTGATACCATGTTAAGCTTCATGCACTAGCCAATGCAACCAAAAGTCCGAGAACTGATGGAAAGGGCTACGCAATCCACATATACACTTCAACACCCCCTCAAATGGGACGCGGGAAGTCAACATGTGATATGGCTCAAGAGGCCCATACGTGGACACGGAGGGGGAACAACATTTTTTGGATAAATTGCGAAAGCCAAGACTTGAACTCAAGACCTTAGGCTCTGATACCATGTTAAGCTTCATGCACTACGCAACCAAAAGTCTGAACTGATGAAAAGGGCTAGGCAATCCACATATACATTTCAACAACATATTTGATAACGGGCCATGAGGGTAGGTTAGACTTGGGTAGGACCAATGGTGAACCATTTATCCACTTTTAGTGCTCAAATGTGCATTTTCGTAGTTATACGGCCTAGTTGACACAGGAAATACTATAAGGACCTCTGGTGCATTTTACCCAAACTTAAAAGGCAAGCATGCGATCAAACATTGATAAACATTGTCCACAAAGGAAGAGGCCTACCATCGCAAGGTTATCTCTTAGATAATCAAATCCAAGCTCACAATTTGTGACATAAGTAATATCGCACAAGTAATTTTCCCTCCGTTGCTCCGGTGTCATGTTCTCTGCCAAAACAAAGACCAACTGTTCAACAAGCATCAATAACAAATAAAGAAAATCAATAAATGATGCCAGAAAAAGAGAAAATCCAAAAATAAGTGCTTGATGGGCACATGGCTGTTGCATAGCAGCAGTGACAGGCTAACGGACTCAGAGTAATACTACAATCAGCTAAACATCCATCTTGTTTGGCATGCGTTTTCTGGAACAGACAAGTAAAAATCGATCTCAATTATGCTTTTCTGGACCAGACATGTACAATTATTGGGTACTTTTGCTCTTTTCTCACACATATCAGTACTTCCACGAGCAACTCATTTCATTCACAGGAGTTCAGTTGGTACGTTAGTACCTTAATTATGTTTGGCGTTTTAAGGTGGATACTGAACAAAGTGTGCAATTTGGAGATGGCACAAACAACAATAATGAACAACGTGGAGTGATCACATACGTTGAATTAGTCCAACCTGCAGTCCCAGAAAGCGGGGAACTTGACCAACCCACTCACAGTCACGTCTGGCAAGATAATCATTTACTGTGACAACATGGACTCCTTTACCACTTAATGCATTTAAAATGCGCTGGCAGGATAGCCACGAGTGTCTTCCCCTCTCCAGTCTTCATTTCTGCAATCTCCCCTTATGCAGAACCATCCCACCAATCAACTGTACATCAAAGGCGAAGACCAAGAACTCTATTGAAGCCTCCCTCACAACAGCAAATGCTTCCTGCAATAGCTAAGAAACCATCAAAATATTTCCACCTTGAAATATCTTTTTCAGCAGTTGACATGTCGGCATGTTGAATATATCATAGAACAAAGTACTTTGCAGTTTTCAGACAAACACTGTAGTAGGCTAGTAGCTACTGAGGAAAATAGTTGGTGGCTAATATGTAAGTCCTAAAATAAAAGTAACTTCTCCCACATCTCCAAATGTGAGCTTATCAGTTCAGTTATTAACTTATATTTTTATCAATTACAACTTTTTCAGTCCAACAATGCTAAAAAAAACATTCGGTTCATTTTGAAATTGTATACATTTTGAAGTTATTTACCTTTTTCTTTTAACATAAATTGAAAATGTTTTTGAGTTATCACATTTTTAATAATGAAGTGGCAAAGTAGTTATATAGTTCCCGAGTTCTTCAATTTTTAAAATGAGGTTCTGCTATTTGTATGTTATGAAATCAAATAACATCTATCCTTGTTACATGTTATTCCCTATCAGTGTATAGAACACTAGAGATACGGGGATCCCCGGATATGCGGCAATATGTGTATCCCCGAGTATCAGTGCAGCCTAGTAAAGCCCAACCCTCTCGGGTTGGGTCGGCAATCTTGGTACTGTGTAGGGCATTTGTGAGGGCCGAGCGAAAGCTCTGCGCTTCGGCGCTGGCGACGATGACGGCTACGGGCGTCACTTCCCTCCAGGGGGCGTTGTTGTGGGTCTCCTCATGTTGCCTGGGCTCCGGGGTGAAAACCTTTGTCCGTCCTTCGGACTCAACGACGGTGGCGCGTGGTGTCATCACCCTCTTGGGGGCGTCGTTGCGGAACCCCGGCCCATTTCGGTTGCAGCTTGCCAGCGGCTTCGAGCTTGCCTTTTTCCTGACATGTGGCACCCAATACTATGGCGTGGGGTGGTCCCGATGGTCTCCTATCTTTTAGACGTGTCCCTATGATTATCGTTCTCGGTCCTTGCAATCTCCTGGCAGGAGCGGTGCTCCTCGGCCCGGAGCAAGGGGGGAGGACTCTACGGTGAGTCGGACCCTTCCGGAGATGCTCGGTGTGTTCCGTGCTACAGGGTCCGGTGGTTTTCTCGTGGCGACGCGGTTTCACTCTTGTTCAATAGTTTTGGGTGTCTTGTTAGGTGTGGCGTCTCCTGTTTTCTTGTGCGGCTTCGGGTTAAGGGCACTTGTGCCACTCGCTCGGATGCTGTTGTATTTTTCTTTTGGCCTGCTTTTTTGAGGGTTTCCTCACCACTTTGTATCAGTTCGGCCGTTTGTGCCTTTATTTATAAAGGGGGGCGAAAGCCTATTTCGAGGAAAGCCCAACCCTAGACAGGTCCCAGTCCTCAATCGACCAGGGCAGCTCGATCCAGTCCCGACTCCCGCGATCCCATGCACGAGTGCGTCACCGCTGCCCGTCGCTGAATCTCCCGGTGGCAAGCAAGGTAATTTTCCCGACAGTTCTCCTCAATGTTCAAGTGCTTGCTGTCTGCTGACTTGCTGCCACCTGCCACTGCCGTTACTGGCTTGCTGCTACCTCACATGCTGTTGTTGTATACCTGCTGCTGTTGAGTGGCTTGCTGCTGTTGTTGGCTTGTTGCATATGCTAGATATTTCTGTCGAGTAATTGAGTTGCTGCTGAACTGCTATTGTTGCTTCCTTGCTTGCTACCTTACTAGCTAGGGAATGGCATCTGCAAGCAGTGGCATGGGGCAGGCAGCCACTCTTCTTTTGGTGGAGCTGTAAACAACGTCAGTGCTGATAGTGAAGAAGTTGATGCTAGGGCTGGTTGCTCACAATCACAAATATCCTCTGGGCTCGTATGACAAGAATATTACCAGTTGCAGACTCTACTTTCTAGGTTATTTCTATGTTCATTTGTTGCTAAGTTATTTCTATGTTCTTGTTGCTGTTTAGGTTATTTCTATGTCCGCTTGTTGCACCTTACGTTCAACTTCCTTGACCTTGTCATGGCATATCAAATTATGGCATAATCTGATATTTACAAAATCACTCTAGGATGCTGTCCCCACTATCAACACCAGAAGCTTCCATCCATCTATACATATAAACATACGTTTATCAGCTTCTAAACTACTCCGTCTGTCTCATCCGTTCGAGCGACAATTAATATGGGACAAAGTACTATGCAGCCATGATATTTGTGTTCATATTTAGAAATGTTATTTATTCTATACTGCCTTGCAAGCTGATTTGACAAAGAAAAATACTGTATGGAACTTCATGATCAAAGTCTTGAGTTGCAGAAAATACTAAAATAACCAATGATGTCAGAACAAATGAATAATCAAATATGCAACTTAACATTGGATTCTAACTTTTACCTGTATTACATATATGTTGAATAATCATTTTACAACTATTGAGAAACATTTGTAAATATGCCTACAGGATATTTTACAAATGTTTTTCTGTGTAGCACATCACATAACTTCAGATTGTACTTCACACAATTTTTCACTATTATTGGCTAGTTGTATTTAAACACATCATTTGTTGTGCCTGTACATTGCATTCCATATTATATTTTAGAGATATGTACCATCAACATTTATACCAAACTAACTCACGACAATGTACAGGAATGACACTGGTAATATTATATTGTAGTTACTTCCAAGCTAAGCAATGTCTAATGGTAAGACCTCCTCCAATGCAAGGTGCTTAGATGAGGTGCTAAGTGCATTAAGTACCTTAGCAACTCGACTCCCCAATGCATAGGTGCTTAACTTGTTGCTAAGCACACTTTATTTAATGAATTAACACCTAAAGCCGTTCATCCATTGGTCAAGTTGTTTCATTTAAGTGGTTTGCCTAGGTTCACGCGTTTGGCATTGGTTCTTTCTGGGGTCACCAAAGTGCTCTCTCTCCTCCTTAATTGTTGCGCCATGTCAATTTTTTGCTTATGTGGCATGCTTAGCACCTGTCCACCATGGAGCACTGGGAAGGGCCTAAGCCTTTCAAGCTAAGCAATGTCTTCTTGTTTTTTGGGTGACACGGCCTTCAGTGAGGAATTATTGTACAACGTTCCTGAACTACCTTCGCAGCTTGATATGTTTAGATGTTAAATCTAACCTAGTTCTTGGCGCCCACATAAGTGGACTGAAAAAGCAATCACCAAAGTCACAATTTATAACTATAGGTTTTTAATTTTTGCAGAGAATTTACAACTAGAGTTGTGGTAACCATAAGTTGACAGTGTAAACTAACTAATACTACCTCTATCTTGATATAAGACGTTTTTGCAGTTCAAATATTAAGGTACAGAGGTAGTAGTTGCTTTATTTGATTAACCATTGTCAGGACGCAATTTAATTACAAACTCTCTATCCATTCCCTCTGCCTCGAATCGGAACTGAACAGAAATCTGGAGTAGTTAAGAGATTGTAAGTGATTCTGGATGTTGTCCAATACGTACGGGGAGGAGGGAGCCGAGGGATTCCCCGGCGCGCGCGCGCCCTTGCAGAGCGGAGGTGCGGGCGCGGAGGTCAGCGTCCGAGAGCGCGGAGACCTCGGGCTCCAGCCTGTTGACGAGCGCGACAGTGTCGTTGTAGCTCCTCTTCGCTGCCTCACCGTCGTCGCCGCCGCCGCCGCCGAACATGCCGCCCAGCAATCCCCCCAGCCCCGCGCGCGCTGCCTCGCCGCCTCGCCGCCTCTGCAACCCGCGACAGCGCCGGCGGAAAAACTGGACGTGGCCGACGCCACTGCTGATACTACAGGGAGGAGACGGGTGGGGAAAGTGGAGGGATGTGGCGCAGGTGGCGGTGGACGAAGGTGCCGTCACCATCGCGCCGCGAGCTCGCTGCTGGCTTCAGCTCCTCAGCTTCACTTGTGGTCTAGTGCAGTATGGCATGCACGGCGCCGCGTGCTCTCGGCGATAGGCAGTTGTGGCCGTGGATGATGGAACGAGGTCGGTGAAAGAACGAGGATAAGGAGTCGGACAAAGCCCATCTCTTTTTTTTATACTAGTTGACCCGTTGCGCCGAATGACACAGAGACCTACTAAAATCATATTATCGATGAAAATAATTTTATATTTAATATTGATAATAGAAACCTCATGTGTTAAGTCATGCTACATTGAAAATATATTTATCAGGTTAAGAAATCTGAGTTTGAAAAAAATCATGTTTCTATAACATGCATAGACCAACTAAGAAAGTATTTTTTAAAGGGACTATGCTAACAACCAGTCGACTGGTCTTTAGCGACAGATCCGCACGATCACCTTCCTCTCGCAACCTGCACGTTCGGTTCTACCGATTTTTCTTCTTCTTTCGAAAACCGTATACGTGAATAATAAATTCCTAGTGATTTTTCTGGTTTTTTGGCTACACAATATGAAAAGAAAATAAAAGTGGTAGACTATTCATTAGACTTTGAGGCCAATAACCAACTAAGCCACCTTTAGTTGTTGTCTATTGTATATAAACAAGGTTATTTGAACCTTTATTTTTCTGTCATACAAGCAATAATAGTTTTTTTTTGCTTGGTAAGTTTGGCAGGGCATATTTCTAGAACTTTTCGCCCACGGTGAAAAATTATCAATGCGTTTATATGTAAGCTATCAGGTTAATTGCACGTAAGTTATCATCTTATTTACATAAAAATTATTGGGTGGTATATTTTAACAAGTTTTTCACCTCGGATGATAAAAAAGTGATATTTTATTTGAACTTGTGAGGAGCCAAGTAGTGGGTGAGTTGGCTAGTGTGTTAAGATCTCAATATTGAAGTATTGTGTTCAATTCTTAGCTTCAGCATGAATTGTTAGGCTATAAAACTACAATATGAAAACTATTAGCATCAAGATTTGTTTCCACATCTTTTTCTCCCATTAATCATCAGGCCTGTGATGTGTGGGTTATCAAGCTATTCGCACAAAAAATAACTGAAGGTATTGATCAACGTGCCTCCCTCCACCCAGTCGCCAAATTTACCAAGATCTAGGTACATAAGTCATCGTGTCACGATGTGTTAGTTACCGTGATATTCACATAAAAGTTATCGGGGGTATATTTCATCACCTCTATTCGTCAAAGTTATCATGATCGGATTGCATAAGTTATCAGATCTCCGATGTATGGGTTACCATGCTATTCACACCAAAAGATACGGGGGATATTTCTTCAACACCCATCCCTACGCCAAAGTTATCAGATCGAAGTTATATAAGTTATCAGGTTGTGATATGAGAGTTATCCTGATATTCACACAAAAGTGACCGGGGAGTATCCCACCTGGTCGGCAAAATTACCACAGTGTCATCAACCGTAGATGAGTTGGTAAAAATAGTCTACTTAAGTGAGAAAAACATTGGACATTGTATTAACTGTTGTGCAAACATAGAAGAGGAGACAAGTTAATAAGCTATTATTGTGTTTCTTTGGACCGTGGTTTTCTTTACGTTAGATTAGTAGATCTAGAAAATAGTACCTTACCTCAACATAAACAGAAGGACTCGATCTAGTTCTGGTAAAGGATGGGTGTGGTGTAGCATGAGGTTGTAGGTTCAAATCCCCACATCCTCATTTTTTAGCACTTTAAAAGTCATCGGAAAAAACAGAATCAGAGGAGGCGCTGGCGCGTTGCCAAACATCGTCACATCTCGAAAAAAACGGATCCAACCGATCGCCGAGAAAATCACGCACCATCGAGAGGCATGCGTGGAGAAAAAACAGCAGATCCGCAAATCGTGAAGTCTACCGCCTCGGACGCGCGCGAGCGCACAATTTTGAGATGGACGGCATCCGAGTCGTGCGGATATCTCGCTAACTGCCAGTCGGCAGGAAATTAGCTTTTCCGTTTTTAAAGTTAAAAATATCGTTATCATCATGAGAAATCTGAGTTTGAAAAAAAGACATGTTTGTATAATATTTAGACTTGTTTGTGTGGCCCATCTGGAGTCGGGCTTGCATCTCCTTTCCTATTATTAAGGATTTCTCTGCATACATGATTATACAAATGGACCGTTACACCAAACAACACAATGTCTATTTCAAACACGAATTGTTTTGAAAATTAAATTAAGTTTTAGCACGGAAGAATAGGACTTGAAACAGCGGATGCAACCATTTTACAAATTCAAACTCTTTAGCAACCATTTATGATTATGATGTCTAATGGAACAAGGTGTCAATTTAGACTAAAGAGTTATTTGAAATGTGTTTCATCCGTTCTTTACAAAGTGCTAGATACAATTTCACTGCACATAAGAATTTTAGAGTTATTTGAAATGTGTTTCATTCATTCTTTACAAAATGCTAGATACAATTCCACCGCACATAAGAATTTTCAAGCTCGTTTAAAAAGGTATTTGCATGCATACAAACCATAACTAAACAAACGTGAATGTAAATATATATGACCGAGTCATACTTCCTAATACAAAAGCAAGTAGATAGGCCTGTTTTAGATATTGTGGTAAATTACACTTCATTATTACACGCAAAATGTTTTTGCTTCAGAGCAGAACACTGATATCTTTATCTTCATATCCTTACACTTCATTATTATATGAGCTGCGATTATTTTGTCAGGGACTCATGGCTGTATATAACTTTCACAAGCAACATCCCATATGTGACAACCTACCTTCGACCACAAAGCTATATAATCTATATAATGGTGAAAAATGGAGCTTTCGATAACCTGCATACCTATTTTTCCTAAAGCAAAGCTACGAATGAAGTACACAGTATTTTAACTGGAAAAGTAGGAAAATTAAATCATATACTCTAAAACATATTGCAGAAAGAGAAGTGTGAAGCACGCTTCCTTGAAATTTGAACATAAGCGGACATATATTTTTGTTGAGCCTGCTATATATCTATGGGGAAGCATGGATAAGAAAAGATAGAAATTTAGAAAATGTATGCAAATTCACATATATTTTTCTAAAATCCCATGAAAATGTGTTGGTCCACTTGGTCTATCAGGTTGGTGTATTTCAAAAAAGCAAGTCAGGTAGCTAATAGTTTCGATAAAACCTCTATAGATAGTAGAAAACAACTTCCAATGATTCCACTGTACATAATAAAAAGTTCGCCAGGAAATGAGACGAGCCAACAAAATACACTAAGTTACAGAAGAAGCACCTGAAATACAATAGTGGCAGTTAGTTTGGCAAGAAACCTGCATATATTTGAGTGAAATTCACATCCTCTAGGCCATCGTTCTCACACATTTTTTCCTAATAAGTAGAAAGCATATACAAAGTATGAAAAGGGGATACAGATTACACAACAAATAGTAGTTTTAGAGCTTTAGAAGGCCGTCCAGTTTTGCATAGTATGCTTTCACCTATGGAGAACTGGACGCTGTACTACTAATTTCAGAGTCAAGACATATTTCAATCTCTAAAAGAAACCTGACACATTTGGCAGGTATAGACTATAGTGTCAACCATACAGTATTATTTGCAAAAGCAAGGAAGGTTGTTGTAGCTAGATAAATGACTCGTTTCAAGTTGACTGCCAAATTTTTATTACAAAGTGGATGCCTACTAATAGCGCATCTCGGGGAATCAAAGTGAGATCGAAAGGCCTGGAGAAATGCAAAACAGCAAGATAAAATTCAGACATTGGCATAGAGAGAAACTGATAGAAAAACATGCACCATCAATCACTCACCAACGTCAGCAGCTGGACAATAGTTGAGCCGCCGTAGATGGTTACCAAGTAATGAACAGAAGGAAAATCACTACAAAATAACCATGAGAGCACCAAACTATCTGCAAACATGAAGGCCCTTTCTTGGATTAGACAGGACGAGTACGCCATGATGATCCAAAGAACAAAAATATGGATTTAAATTTATAGAGCAATGCTAGGAAGATATTGTCTTGAAGAACGGAAAGTAAGAAAACAATAAAGCAAGCAACGAACCTGCAAAAATATCCTCCAAATTTTGCGTGAAAATCCATCGAATATATCCTTGATCGCATATTTGTCTCTGTCGAGGTACTCTACAGGAAGGTTCTCCAAAAAACAGAGTAAACTTGATTTTCCTTTTTGAGAGTTTGATAGCAAACCTGCAATGCATCAAAAAGGGATTAGAATTGATAAGAAAATAAACCTCTGCTATTTTATAGTCGAAGAACATGCTTCAATCAACAAAAATACAAAAACATTGAAATTTGACGGTGTAAGGAACCTGCAGTGATATATTGAGCCATAAACTACTTTGCAATTATATATTGAACCATAAACCTGAAGCTCTACTTTGATGACAATAAATTTATAACTGGGAAAGTAGGAAAATGAAATCATATACTCTAAAACATATTGCTCATGGTACATGGTGGATTTATCATAATTGATATTTGGCTGGAAGTGGATAAGTTCTCTAGTTATTCTGAAGCTCATTTTCAGTAGTCAGATAAATCGACTTGGTTTCCCAGCTTAGACGTTTCAGACATGTCTCACAATATGATGTGACCATGGGTTCAATCCCATATTCAATTATGTACGAAGAGAGGCCCCATTTGGGTACAATCTTGGAAAGCTATTTGGAAAAGAGAGGCCCCATTTGGGTACAATATTGGAAAGCTATTTGGAAAAGAGAGGCCCCATTTGGCACATACTGATACATTTAGATCAAAACCCATGTGTAGTGGGCACAGCAGTGGTTGCAAACAAAGAGCCTTACCTGAATGTGAAACGATGCTTAGCATTCTGCCTCACCAATTGATCTGCAAAGGATCTTCACAAAAGAGAACATATTAGAGAGAGAGAGTATTAGGCAAATGTATATAGCAAAGCATCTACAGTAATGTCATCACACTGCCAGTTTCAATTCACGCAAAACAATTGACAATTTACTCAACAAATAGCTTCAAGTTCTCATGATCATAGTTGATTTCATAATCTAGTCCACCATGTTGATGCTCTGAATATCAATTAAAAAAGTTCATTTGAAAGGGTTATTTTAGACTACATAACTTGAAATGGTGTAGCAATTAAGTACTACAGCAGACCGAATAGTAACAGGCCAATTATAAACAATGCAGTGCAATGCCCTTTTCCTTATGATGGTGTTCCTTAGTGTAACCTACAAACCAAATCGAGCATGAAAACAACCATGTTACCTATTTTTGTGCTACATATAGACTGAAACCAAGTAAGATAATGTAACCTGACAAGAAGTATAGTATCGTTGATAACAGAATAGAAATTGAGAACTGGCCATTCCAAACAAAAACAACATTGCTAGTGCTGCAAAAATGGATAATCCAACGTCAAATAGTGATGCCTTCGTCAATCAAATCCCTGGGAATTTTCCTGCAGATAGCATAACACAAAAACAAATCTCAAAACACTGTACAACTCAGTAGAAATCCAAAAACTGCACTGGACAATGCCAACAAAAAAGTCACACCCCAGCGACAATCTTTTTAGAAGAACAGGGAGGCTGAGGGAGTCCTGGATTAGGGGTCTCCGGACAGCCGGATTATATCCTTTAGCCGGACTGTTGGACTATGAAGATACAAGATTGAAGGCTTCGTCCCGTGTCCGGATGGGACTCTCCTTGGCGTGGAAGGCAAGCTTGGCAATACGAATGTGTAGATCTCCTCCCTTGTAACCGACTCTGTTTAACCCTAGCCCCCTCCGGTGTCTATATAAACCGAAGGGTTTAGTCCGTAGGACAACAACAATCATACCATAGGCTAGCTTCTAGGGTTTAACCTCTATGATCTCGTGGTAGATCAACTCTTGTAATGCTCATATCATCAAGATCAATCAAGCGGGAAGTAGGATATTACCTCCATCGAGAGGGCCCGAACTTGGGTAATCATCGTGTCCCCCGCCTCCTGTTACCATCCGCCTTAGACGCATAGTTCGGAACCCCCTACCCGAGATCGTGCCTGCCGCCAGTAATGGTTGTCAGCTTCCTCGGTGACGTCGGGCGAAGAGACCGCTATACACCTCTTTTGGGCCAGTCGCTCCTCGAGCTCCACGGGAAGCGTAGCCGGGCTTAGGGCTGCGACGCCCTGGAGTGGGGGATGGGGATGGGGATCTGTGGAAAGGGGCGTTTGGCAGGCGTCATCTAAGAAACTCGGGGCGGCCTGTGTATGGAGATCAGTGGGTAAGTTGCACAGGCAAACCGGCAGACGTTGACAATGGAGGCCTTGCGGTGGCGGCGGCGGCAGCAGGGGGGGACTTTGCTAGGGTTTCGAGCGAGGGAGTGTGTGTGTGTGTGTGTGTGCACGCCGAGGGGTTTTGGTGTGTGTGTGTGTGTGTGGAGGGGGGTGTTTGAGGAAATGACGCTGGTACTGAAAATTTTACTACGCTGAGTCAAACACGGGAGTGAAATGCCGCTATTGAAAATTTTGATGATAGTGCATCGCACACGGTCCGGAGATAACAACCGTGTGTTATGAAAAGAAAAACCCTCGAGGCAAAGTGATATTTTCGATGCGGTAGCGGATTGGGAACAAGAAACATCACACACGGTCTGGAGATAACAACCGTGTGTTATGAAACAGAAAAACCCTCGAAGCGGGCAGATATTTTTGAGAGGGAGCCTCGTGGAGCCCAATGTACTGTGCGGATGTGTGTGTGAGAGGTGCACTGGCATGGCACACGGTTAGTTTGAGTGAACCGTGTCTGTTGTGTCATCCGACTTTTCTAATGTTCATAAATTTGGCGAAAAATGACGTGGGAGAGGGTCAGAACACGAACACACTTGCATGTGGACCAAATTTATGTATCAAAAGGGTGGTTTCATTTTCGTAATACCAAATGCAACTTCGATGTGGCACCTCTCTCGCAAAGCGCACGCTATTGCTTGCTCCCACCCTCTCGTGTCGGCACAAAGGGAATCCTAAGCTATGAATGCATGCCCCCTCCCCCTCAACCAAGGTTCACCTAGCAAAGTGCGAAGTAGCTAGCAGCCCTCCTCCTCCCTCGTGTCGGCACGAAGGGAATCCTAAGCTATATATGAATGCATGCCCCCTCCCCCACAATCGAGGTTCACCTAGCACAGTGAAGTAGCTAGCAGCCCCTCCTCCCTCGTGGTCGGCATGAAGGGAATCCTAAGCTATATATGAATGCATGCCCCTCCAAACGAGGTTCACCGTAGCAAAGTTTGAAGTAGCTAGCAGCCCCTCCCTCGTGGTTTGCACGAAGGGAATCCTAAGCTATGAATGCATGCCCCCAACAGAGGTTCACCTAGCAAAGTGTGAAGTAGAGCTAGCAGCCCCTCCCTCGTGGCTCACAGGAAGGGATTCCTACGCTATGAATGCATGCCCCCCAACCGAGGTTCACCTAGCAAATTGCGAAGTAGCTAGCAGCCCCCCTCCCTCGTGTCGACACGAAGGGAATCCTAGCTAAGCTATGAATGCATGCCCTCCCCTCCCCCAACCGAGGTTCACCCTAGCAAAGTGTGATGTAGCTAGCCGACACCCATCCCTCGTGTCGGCACGATGGGAATCCTAAGCTATGATTGCACATGCCCCCCCCCCAACCGAGGTTCACCTAACAAAGTGCGAAGTAGCTAGCAGCCCCCCTCGTGTTGGCACGAAGGGAATCCTAAGCTATGAGCATGCCCCTCCCCCAACCGAGGTTCACCTAGCAAAGTGTGAAGTAGCTAGCAGCCCCCACCCCTCGTGTCGCAACGAAGGGAATCCTAATTAATCTATGAATGCATGCCCCCAACCGAGGTTCACCTAGCAAAGTGCGATGTAGCACCCCCCCACACACACACTTTCGGGCGGGCCAGAGAGGCATATATCTCACCAAGATGGATCGTAAAACGGACCAAGAATAATCCACCTTGGTTGTACAACCTCTCTCTTGTTGTTGGTCAAAGTGATGTCCGTCCATGCGACCCCAGAGATGGGCTAGCTCGCCAATAATCCCGCAAGTAGCTAGTCCCCGAAGACAACCACTGCATGCATGTGGCCCAAACATATATATGGAGAGGTGTGTTTTTGAGTAACAATGAACAACTTTGACGTGGCACCGTGATTTCAAACTAGAAATCCCCACACTGAGTGAGGGTTAGGTTGACGATGCATATGTATGTTACACCACACTTCAAGCCAACGACGGGGACTCATATATGCATGCATGCGTGCATAGTATATGCGCTCAAACTTAATTAGGTCTGAATCTCACCATGACCTATACTAGGATAACACTAACAAATGAAGAATCTGCCATGGTAACCTATCTTGTTGTTGGTCAAGGTGATCATGGATGTCAATGCGGGCCCACGAATATATAGGCTTGTCGCCGATAACCACGCGAGGGAGTGTATCGTTCGAAGGCAACCACTACATGCATATGTATGGAGGTGATGCATGCATGCATGTTTGAATACACAACATTGATCTGGCGCGTGTGTCAAAAATCGTACACTAGCTCCCCACACAGAGCGAGATCGGTTCATGATGGTGTCATTGTACTAGCCACTTCGACTCGATGGGAGGGATTCATGCGTACACATGCATATGTGTGTGCTCAAAATGTATCATGCATGTCAGTCCAGAGCAAAAATATTAATCCCCTCCTAAGTCAAATTAACCTCTCTTGTTGTTAGGCACAAAGAAGTGATGGACCAAGCGGGCCAACAGATGGAAAGCATCGATATCACTAATAACCGCTTAAGTGGGTGCGAGAGGACAACCACCACCGCTTTGCATGTGGGGCAAACATATATATGTTGAATACCCAAAATGCACAACTTTAATGTGCCACATTCCTCAGAAACCGTAAACCATGCACCCACAGAGAGCGAGGTTCATATCAAGCATACTACATATGATGGTCCCCTTCCCCCTCTTCACCGCATACTATATGCTCATGCCGTAATATATGTACAAACCAAAAGAATCGTCATCGATGGTGAAATTAATTAACCTCTCCCGAGGTAGGTCAAGGTGATGCATGCATGCATGCATCAACGATGGCCTCGTGGGCCCACAGATGGAAGCGCCACACGTGAGTGTCCTAGCTAGGATATATATGCATGTGGCCCAAAAAGGTGTTGTGTGATGTTTGAATAACCAATTTCACAATTTTGATGTGGCACGTGCCTCGGTAACCAAAATGTCCCGACACTGAGTGAGGTGTACTTGTTCACGGACGCATACATATAGTATATATACTAGTCCCCTCTCACCTCTTCGACGCGTACTATATACCATCATAACCAAACAAAAAATATTATACCTTGTTGGTCAAATTAACCTCACTACCGGCTGTTCGTCAAAGTAATGGACGACGACCTCACGGGCCCACAGAAAGCGTCACACGCGAGTATCGAGTGTCGTGTAGGACAACCATCGACTGCATGTGGCCAAAACATTTATGTATGAAAAGGGTTGTGTAATGTTTTAAATAACAATTTCACGACTGATGTGGCACCAGCCGCCTAACAAAACGGGTTAACCCACACGGTGGCTCACAACTCGTAGTGTACTGCGAGCCACCCGCCACCCCCAGACGCACACACCCACACACACACCGCGAATCCACCGCAACTACAATGCATGTTAAATTAATTATCTCGCGGTAAACATACATGTTACCAAAGGAGGGACGTTTTAATTTCAAAAAATTCATAGAGATCATTAAGATGTTTTAGTACATTGATTGACTTTCTATGGGTATAATATGCAAAAATCAAATTTGAGCTACATGCACACGTGACAGTGCACCTAAATGGATTGCAAAAACACATGTGTCTCACTAGGTGCATGTTTACTCCCCGTGCAACAAATTTCAAACATTGAGAATCTTGATTTTTAAATTCTAGTACATCCAAAACTTATTTGAAGTTCATGAAACTTATCGTGTTGTCATATGGACACCAATACAAAGTGGCATTGTACTTTTTTTGTCAAATTTGAGACCAGTTTTGATGTAATATTTATCTAATTACAGACGGGAGATTATTAATAACTGGGAACCAATATCCCAAACGGATTATTTACTCGAACCGTGAGCGTTAGACCAACAATGGATATGTGCCATACTTTGGTTAAGCAATAAAGCGGCAGCATTAATCATCTAAATAGAAAAACAATATACGTGCCGCCGCGCAACCCATGTGGCGTGCGAGTAGGCGTGAGTTGACGGGGCCGCATGCGGCGATTACGTCGCCTTGAGACGGGAGGCGTGCGTGCAGTGTGTGAATTGACGGAGGCATGCTCGCTGCAAGAAGGTCATCGGGAGGTGTGCGAGTAGCTGTGTGAAACTTTGGTAGGCATGCCAGCAGCCGATGCAGTGCGCGAGCTCACCGGGAGGCGAGCCATCAGTTTGACCGCCGCCCGCCTCTCTCCCACTACTCCCACTACTCCATATTAATGGTGCGCCCGAGTGGCCGCACCCACATCCTCACTACGCACACACAATCCTCTCTCTCCGCTTGCAACCTCGACGCCGCTCTTAGTTATCAAAGCCATCAGTGTATGAGGATGCCACCCAAGCGCCCCATTGGAGGGAGTGGCGACGCCGGGGCTGCTAAAGCACCGGAGCACGGCGTGGAGATGGAGATAGAGGTTGCCGTCACCGCTGGCGAGTTACCATTGCACCCTGACGTCGTCGACGGCGTCGAGCTTCCATAGCCGGAGGCGGAGTTCCACACCGACTCCGACGACCACTCCGGTGATGACTCCGACGAAGACGGACAGCTGGTTAGTCATCTATACCCATTTATGTGTCAACTAGATCATAGGGTTTCTCTGGTTACTCCTGCCTCCCCCTTTTTGGAATAGAAATCATGTCGTTATGTTCTCCCAATCTATGAAATCTGAGTAAGTTTCGTTAGATCCATGTAGTGTATTGATAGTTTGAATGGTACAGGTGATAGGTGATTAGTTATTTCATCTGTGCAAATGATTTCTGCTAGTAATCCGACTAGGGTTAGTGTTCGTGCTAATAATTCCTAGCGAGGACTTGACAATTGATTTTGAATGACCTATATATGTTTGTGCCAATATTTTCTTCAAGATTCCTCTGTACATAGACGACTGTGCTTAAAAATCGAACCATAATCTCTGAATATGTATAAATAAATAGCCATAAATTCCTAATCCTACTTCACGGCATGTAATCAGTGATTTGATGCCAAATTTGTTTTACTATATGTATAGGTGTTATCTGACGATGTGGACAGCGAGGATGAAGATGCCCAGAAGAGGTACAAGAGGCGAATCCTGAGGGAGCTTTATGCGGCAATGCATAACAGGCGTATTAGGACCTGGAACGATGGCTATGTATAACCATTTTGCAACCACAAGTTTCATGACGCGTATCTAAGTGTTCTTGCGCATGCAAAGAGGACGGGCCGTTGGCTCCTTCAAGCAGAAGTATTCTCGCAGGGTGGCGCACGTCGCGTACGCCGAGTACCTGGAGAAGCTTCAGGATCGTGTCGGCCGCATGTGGGATGAGATGTGGGATGGATCGAACTATGTACGATTAAGTATGCTTAATGACGGTTGAACTATGTACTTATGGTTGAACTATGCTTATGTACGTGTATGCTTATTATCTATGTCTGAGTATGTTAAATATTTTTCCAAATTTTGGTAAAAATTACAACGAGGGACCAATAAACCAGGACAGAGGTGGTACGTCAATCACACACGGTTCTCAAAATTGGAACCATGTGCAATGACTATCATTTTGCCTGCTGCGTCAATCACACACGGTTCACTCTAGCAAACTGTCGCCCCCAAAATTCTTTGTGGGACAGAAAACCCTCACCACCCAATTCAAAAAAGAAAAAAGAAAACCCTCACCATCCCCACGTCACAAAAACCCTCACCCCGCCCACCACCCACCTCGGCCCCTCCGGTACGTTCCCCATTCACACCTGCACAAGCTCCTCCGTGTCTATGCCATGGCACCGCCTATCGCGGCGGTAAACACTTAGATCGACGCCTGCCGCCGCCGCCAGGCTGTCGGCAAAGTCCACCGCATTTCGCCGCTTCCGCTTGCCGCCGCCTATCGCCATCCCTGTTCAAGAATTCGTCCGATTAACAAGTTAACTTGCCGATTAACCCCTACTCGTAGGGTCGCCGAGTAGCCGATAAACCAATAAATCGTCCGATTAATTGATTAAATGGCCGATTAACTTGCCGATTAGCATATTAATCCCCTACTCGCAAGCCAACCGAGCAGCTACCAGTTAACGATTTCCTCAACAATGATCGCCATCGACTTTCTCGACGCGGCTCGCGGTCGTCCCAGCTCCACTCGGTTGGGGAATCTGCCGTACTGAGGGTTCTCTCTCATGGACGACAAGGTAACTAATTTAACGAGATATTATCTCATCTCTTATCCCAGTTCATCTGCCTCCTTTAATCACCCGGCGGAAATCGCCGTGAATTCATTTTTATTCAAGCTGATTTGAGGGTTTTCTTTCATTCATATAATGTACAGTGCGCCGATACTTCAGGACTTGGCGACCGCCGCCAGAGATTCCATCTCATCGCACCAGATAACTTGAGGACACACGCGGTATGTTCAATCTCACCCTAAATCGGTTGGCATGGCCTACTTTCCTGAACATATTCTAAATATTGCTACATTTGGATAAAAGGTGCCACATGCATCATATACGTCAAAGGGGATTTTTTTTTCCTCTCTTCTTTCTATATTAGGGAAATTAATGATGTATTGTTCTTTCGATTACTATCATATTTCCATGACATCATGTTTACCCTATCTGTTTAATTATAGACTTTTGTCCTTCGATTTGAACCGATGTATAGTTCTTTCAATTTGGGCCCATATTTGCATGTTACCATATTTTTTTAACAACCCTACCATTTTCTGCAGGACATCCCTCGCTATGCAACAGATTATGTAGTGCACAATTTTTCCCTTTACATACATGAAGGCTCCACGAATGTCATACTATGCACAAACCATGGATTTACAATCGTTACATCAGAAGACTTGATGAACGTGGTGACTCCTATTTTGGCAATCGCTTTTGGAATGAAATTGCAAAGTTTTATGTAATCGAAGTCGGCACTAAAATTGCACCTTGCATATAGAAGGGCCTGGTCATGAGATATATGCTAACTTCCCGACAAAATCATCCATCCGCATTTTGTTCAAGTAAGTTTTCTTTTCAACTATCTGCATATGTTGACTTACCCAAAGAATGTCAAATGAATTGTGTAGTATTTAAGCAACCAATTGTTATTCCCTTATCTTACTATATTCCTACCTAATAACTTCTAGTTACCAACACACTTTTCTATTGCCCTGTTTTAACTAAATATTCCATGTACTCCCATTTCTATCAGAAAGCGCCGCTGACAAGGAGACTCCAGAGTGGAGAACGGGGCTGCCAACAAGCGGAGGTGGGGCGAGCTAGAACTGCAAGCGACTCCAGTAGGCCTAGACTTAATCGGCAGCCTCCCCGATGATATGTTGAGAGTCATCATCTCCTTCCTCCCAATCAAATATGGGGCGCGGACAACCATCCTTTCCCGGCGGTGGCGCCCCCTATGGAACTCCAGCCCTTTCAACCTCATCGACACCCACGAGCTCTGCCATGGCTATCGCAAAAAGCTTGGATGCATTCTCCAAGATCCTCGGCAGTCACCTTGGCCCAACCAAAGGCCTTAGAATGGGCAAGTTCGGCTCCAACGGCAAGGACCGAGCCAAGCTTGATGACTGGTTCCGATCCCCCGCCCTAGATCAGCTCGAGGAGCTCACTTTTGATGATGGGCATATGCGGTCGCTGCCAACGTCCGCGCTCCGCCTCACACCCACGCCACAAGACCGCCAAGTTCAGAACTGCCATTTCCCGCCTTAATGACGCTGCCAAGACTTATTCTACCACGACTGAAGCACCTCGAGCTCGTCGCCGTCTGCCTCTCAAAGGGTGACATGGAGCGCCTGTTTCGTGGCTGTACTGCACTCGAGTACCTTCGTCTTCAGGCGATCAATGAGTTGAGTACCTTCCACATCACCTCCATGACTCTCTGGACTATTTATGTGTGTTCTTTGGTGCGGCGGAAGACATCACAAAAGGTGGACCACGGTATGGTCATCCAGACACACTGCACTTGAGAGATTACTTGTAGTTGATCAAGAAGGTCCAACAAGAATCAATGTCATTTCTGCACCGAAATTGATAGTGGTGGGCTACTCGCCTGACAAATACTCCGAACTTGTTATTGGATCCACATCCGTTCAGGTACAACAGCCGCCTTCTACCTCTCCTTCTACAAATTAACATTATTTCTAATTTCAAAGATGTTTGTTCGTCTGTCATTCGGAAAATGATTCCGACAGGCTTGAGCCCGAAACTGCGCACAGTGAAGATCTTGGCACTAGAATCTAGGGCTGGGCATTCGGTTCCCCCGAACCGTTCGGTTCGGTGCTTCGGGTTATGAAGAAATTCGGTTTTGAGATTGTGCTACCTGATTGGTTTCTTCAGAAAAGACTAACCAAGAGTTCGGTGCATCAAAGACTCGGTTCGGTGCTCGGTTAACACCTAGAAGACTTGCGTTCTGTAAGACGCAATCGATGCATAAAAGTCCAAATCTAAACTTCAAGGGAAGACCAAGAACAATACATCTCCGATGAACAACAACAACAATGCGCATCACCCTGACAGAAGGAAAAGGACGCATCACAACTGAGGCTCATGCGTGAGCCAAAGCAACTCACCGGCGAGGGAGTTAGCTCGGGTGCTGGACGTGCCTATGCAAGGGATCTGGTATCCCGGGACGTTAGGAGCAGAGGGCTGGGTGGAGAGATGGATAGGAGCAGACGAGGGGGCGGCTAGATGGATGCAGACAAAGAAGACATGGCAGGGACGGGAATGGCGGCGGGTGCGGCGGGTTCGGGATGAGGGTTTCATCGCACTTGGGGTTGGGCTCAAGCAACAGAGCAATTGGGCCGTGGGCCGTAAAGTGTTATCTAGAGTTGGGCCTCTACACTGGTATATTTTTGGTACTTCGGTGTATTCGGGTCCTCGAGCAAAACAACCGAACTAACTTCGGTTATGCAGCATTGACAACCGAAGCTCTCACCGAATAAATCGGTTTCGGTGCATTCGGGTTCGGTCTCGGTTAGTTCGGGTCGGTGCTTCGGTCATCGGTTTATATGCCCACCCCTACTAGAATCTATCGGGCCCGACCTGGAGCAAGTTGTCAGTTTCCTGAGATGCTTTCTGTGCCTAGAGAAGCTATATATCGAGGTGATGTTCCTTTCCTGTTAAATTTTAACCATAAGGGAGTTCAATTTGTGACACCTTTTTCCAAGTTTATAATGACAATGTACTACGATTTCGGAAGGTTCTTTTGGAGGATTTCATTACATACATGCCCCCCCCCATATTGGTTGCTTGATCCATATGGTTACAATCAATAAGCATTTCTCCTTTGGATTCATCTGTACTAGTTTTCTTAGGGAACTTTTCATCCACTCCAACCTCTTGTGAAGAAGGCTACATTTTTTATAGAATGTAATCAAATGCCCATGTTAATCATGTCAGATCGAAGATGTCATGTTAGTGCATTTTACAAATCCTGCAAACCAAATAGCTAGTCCTGTAGTAATGTTCAAAACTGCATGTAGGCACTAACATGTTTTCTTCTTTTGGAGATAAGATTAGGCCCAGTGGTGGATAATGTGATACAATATAACAATCACGTTGAATGCCTAGATCTGCATCTCTCAGAAATTACTTTGAACTCCTACCGAGGGACCTTACCGGAGATTATATTCGCAAGGTTCTTTGTTCTCAGAGCAAGGGTGTCAAGGAAATGAGGTTTGCCCTACATTTATTTCGCAAAAATGAATGGTCTGCTGATCAAGGCCTCAAGGGCAGAATGGAGTAGGCTCCAAAATGCTGAATTTCATTTTGGAACTTTAGATGACAGAGTAATCGAAGTCATCGGTCAACTCCCATACATGACTTCTCGCTTTGACCCCTTTGCAAAAAATGTGAGGTTTTGAAGCCGGACTTAGAAGCGGTGATATTAGTTTGAACCTCTCTCGATATCCATGTTCAAGATCAACATGAAAGCGTTCTGGTGATGAGCTGAATTTCATTTCTAATATCAGTTTGAACCTTGTAATATTTGAATTTGAGCCATATAACTCTGGAATTTGAACCTTGTAACATTTCGAGCTTTTGTGGTACAATGTTGAAATGGCATCGTATGTGACTCGTATATTGCTAGCACTACTTTGACCTTAATACACGATGGTATTATATTTTATTTACCATTTTCGAATCAATTTACCTCGTCGACCTCACACCACACGATCTGTATAGCTAACTCGACTGTGATCTTCGGCATTATTGCACACAGTTGGTTTCTTCCACCGTGTGCACTGTAGAGCGCAGAATTAATTATCGCACTCGAGTGTCCATGCCTGGGGTGCGGTGTTGTCAAGCGTGCACTGGATTCTGGAATCCTCCGCTATGAACGCCGTGACAAGACGTGACGATTACAGGCCGGCCGGCCCCCATTTATTATTACAGCGGCATTTAACCTACCCTTGTGTCTCTTCAACCTTTCGATCGCACCCCACCATTGGAAGAAGCACACCCACCACGAGAAATTCTTAGAGGGTATCCTGCGCGGCTCCAATGGCACTCCGAGCGGCTGCCGACGACGAGCAGCAGTTCACCATGCGTGCCATGGTGGACACCCGCAGAAGGTTCATGGACCTCTCGATGGTGTACACCAACAACCCGGTCTGGGCGGAGCACTCCATCCACATCATGGAGTTGTTGCTTGCCGAGGAGAAGTACAAGGTGGTCGGGTTCAACCTCGAGTACACCCGCGCTCGTGCCGGGTCTCGTCCCAAGGTCGTCGTTGCCCAGATGTGCGTGCGCCACCACGTCCTCGTCTACCACTACTACCTATCCACAAGGCCTTGCGAGCGTTTCGCCAGGTTTGTCAACATCCCCCACTACATGTTCGCTACGGTGGACATCAGCAACGATGTAAAGGCGCTCGAGAGTTTAGGCATGGCTTGCCAGAATCTTGTCAACATCCAGGGCCAATACAAGATCTGGGGCAGCAAGGAGCATGAGAAGGACTCACTGGTTCACCTCACCGAGGCCATCATCGACCCCTACTACAGAGACATGAAGGATTCGTGCAAAAAGGACAAGCGTGCCTGGCACTCGGCCTGGATGGAGAAACTCGACAAAGCTCACGTCGTGTATGCGGCCAAGGAGGCGTACACGAGCTACGACATGTACCGACGGATCGTTGACATGAGGAAGTCCCTCCTTCCCCAAAACGTCCAGGGATCCAGCCGGAAGCAAAGCAATGGCAAGCGTCGTCGCAACAATAAGTAGATGATTAGATCCTCGTTTCTCCTACTTTAGTATGCATGTAATTGCTTACTTTGGTGTGTGCAAATGTTATGTCTGTAGTCACTTGTGTAATTGTATGCTTAGTTTGGTTATGCAATGCTGTCTTTTTAAGTATATATGTCGATGCTCTGTAGACAGAACGTAGATGGTGTGCGAACAAAGAAAATCACATCGCACATAGACTAAATAATGGAACCTGTCGGTGATGTTTTCAACAATCACTCACAATTGTATACCAGCAATCATTTGCTCACAACACACACGTCTTATTAGCAGCAACCGTCCGTGTTCTTATCGGTCTTCAGACACATTTCTGATTACAGACATGTTTGTCGCGTATCACACACATCTTGTTAAGTTGAACCATTTCTGTTGTCATGTCTCAACGCAAACAGTTCATCCGAGTGAACCACATGTCGTATATCGCACACACCTTTGATCTGGCTGACCGTTTCTTTTGTGTTGCCTAATCACAAACAGTTCATCAGAGTGAACTGTATGATGTGTATCGCACAGGCCTCCATCTGGTTGCCTGTTTCTTTTGTTCCTCCTCATCGCAAACAGTTCGTTGAACTGAACCGTATGCCCTTCATCACACATGCAACTAAAACCTGAACCGTGTTTGATGCATCCGTCATCGCAAACGTTTTACACATTTCTGCGGTTTTCATACAACACCGTTTGTGATTATGGCATCGCACATAGTTTCTCGAAGGGTCTCTGATCGTAGTGTCGCGTTAGCAGCATCCTGCAGTAGCGATAGTGCCAAGTGCCAGTTGCTGTTTTTCCATGTTTTTACATTGTAGGAAGTCAATATCAAACGGAGTCCAAATGCCACGAAACTTCACGGAGAATTTTTATGGGCCAGAAGGAACACAACGGGCCCTGGTTGCACCTGGGGGGGAGTCCCGAGGAGGGGACAACCCACCAGGGCGCGCCCTGGTGGGTTGTGCCCACCTCGGGCCCTGGTGGGTTGTGCCCACCTCGGGTGCCCCCCCGGACCACCTCTTTGCTCTATAAATACCCCAATATTCCAGAAACCTTAAGAGCGTTGGATTTAAATATTCATCCAAATTACCGCAGAGTCCAGAACCACCAGATCCAATCTAGACACCATCTCGGATGGGGTTCACCACCTCCATTGGTGCCTATCCGATGATGCATGAGTAGTTCTTTGTAGACCTTCGGGTCCATAGTTAGTAGCTAGCTGGCTTCCTCTCTCTCGCTGAATTCTCAATACAATGGTGTCTTGGAGATCCATATGATGTAACTCTTTTTGCGGTGTGTTTGTTGGGATCTGATGAACTTCGAGTTTATGATCAGTTTATCTTTTTATATCCATGAAATTTATTTGAGTTTCTTTGATCTCTTATATGCATGATATCTTATAACCTCATATTTCTTCTCTGATATTTCGGTTTTGTTTGGCTAACTTGATCTATTTATCTTGCAATGGGAAGAGGTGCTCGGTAGTGGGTTCGATCTTACGGTGCTTGATCCCAGTGACAGAAAGGGAAACGACACGTATGTATCATTGCTACTAAGGATAAAAAGATGGGACCTATATCTACGCAATAGATAAACGGATCTTGTCTACATCATGTCATCGTTCTTATTGCATTACAACCGTTTTTTCATAAACTTAATACACTAGATGCATGCTGGATAGCGGTCGATGTGTGGAGTAATAGTAGTAGATGCAGACAGAAGTCGGTCTACTAATCTTGGACGTGATGCCTATGTAATGATCATTGCCTGGATATCATCATAATTATTTGAAGTTCTATCAATTTCCCAACAATAATTTGTTTACTGCTACCTCTTGAGCACTGCGTTGGTTTTTCCTTGAAGTGGAAAGGGTGATGCAGTAAAGTAGCGTAAGTATTTCCCTCAGTTTTTGAGAACCAAGGTATCAATCCAGTAGGAGACCACGCTCAAGTCCCACTCACCTACAAAAACAAATAAGAACCTTGCAACCAACGCGATAAAGGGGTTGTCAATCCCTTCACGGCCACTTGCAAAAGTGAGATCTGATAGAGATGATAAGATAATATTTTTGGTATTTTTATGATAAATACTAAACACTACACAAAAAGACACATCCGTGACATTTTGGGCCGAACGAAATTTTTTTTCTATCATACTTATGACACTTCTATGACGATAATTGTGACAAAACCCGGTATCATCATAGATGTGGTGGGGTCCTACTTCTATGACAAAAAATCATGACAGAAAATGGGCTTTTCATCCTGGGCGGGCTAGAGACGCAGCTGCATGACATTCTTTGGGCCGTCCATGACGGAAAAAACCGTGGTAGAAGCGAGGGCGAGGAAAATATCGGGTTGTTCCCGGTTACGGTGGGTGGTCGGGCCCAAGCGATGCGCATTTCTCTCGTACACGCACGCGCGTGGGTGCGAGGCGTTGGGCTCTAACTGAACCCGGCGACAGACGGCAAGCTACGCTATCGAACCCGAGCGATCGATCGATGGCCGTTAATCGAACCCGATCGAGCGACTCGCTTCGCCATCGCCGCTAATCAAGCCGATCGATGTTGCCTCTGGATGAACAGTGAGCGTTGCTGGGGGGTTTGGATGAACAGTTCCTGGTGGGGGTGAATGAACAGGACCCCGTGGTGTTTCCTCTAGATGAACAGGACCCCTATCGATCGAGCCGGTTGGGGTTGGATGAACAGGACCGCATGGAGGGCTGGATGAACAGGACCACCCCGTGGAGGGCTGGATGAACAGTAGACGGTGGAGGGTTGGATGAACAGTAGCCCGTGGAGGGGTGGTTGAACAGGAGCCCGGGGAGTGGGCTGGTTGAAGCGATAACCCGCTGGAGTAAGCGCGGTGGAGGTTTGGATGAGCAGGCGCCCGTGGATGAAACGATCGCGGTGGAGGCTGGAGGAGGTCGACGGTGGATGAACAGTAGCCCGTGGAGGCTAGAGGGGTTCGATGGTGGAGATGAACAGTATCTCGTGGAGTCCCGTTTTGCGGTATGCCACACCCCTCCCGATGAACAGGACCCCCGTTTCAATCGTGGCACTCCAACACAAGTCCGTTTCCTCTGTTTTGCGGTACGCCACACCCCCCCCCGATCAACAGGACCCACGTTTCGACCGTAGGAGGTCCGTTTCCTCCGGTTTTGCGATACGCCAGACCCCTCCCGATGAACAGGATCCCGTTTCGACCGTGGCCGGTCAAACACAAGGCCGTTTCTTCCGTTCTGTGGTACTTCAGGCCTTGTTTCCATCGGCTGTTAGCCCTCCTGATGAACACGACGACACATTCCATTCCGACCCAGGCGGTTGGCTCCCCATGAACACGACGACGACACAATTTCTCCGTTCCGACCCAGCCATGTACACGAGCCCTGGCCATACGTATGCGCGAGTAGGCATTCGAGACCCTGCCCGTATGTATGTACGTGGCCGTATTTTCTTTCTTGCACATTGGCCGTTGTATGTACGTGTACATGCTACGTGCGCACCTCTACTACGACACGTGTGCGCCTCTATATCGACCCAAGATGTACGCACATCGTCATGACCGTAATGACAACGCTACGTGACGCTTCGACTAGGTGCGCCCCGACCGTCAGCGCTTCCTCGTCACAGATGTAGCTGGTGGGTTCCCAGCAGTCAGGGGGGCGAATCATTTTTTTTGCCCAGACACACTTCCTTGCGTGCGAAGATGTAGCTGGTGGGTCCCAGCAGTCAGGGGAAACGTTTTTTTATGAAATACGGTGGCCCTTCCGGTAGGTCCCCGCTGTCAGGTGGAGGAATAATTATTTTGCGTGTAATAATTACTTTGCGGCCGTGGACCAGGCCGCGCCGAGAGCACCAGGGCGGTGGACGACAGCGAGGCCTAGGAAGGGAACGACACGGAGGCAGGGAAGACTCGGCAGTTGTTTCCCACGCGGAGGGGAGTACGACTGTACGAGGGTTTACTGGTTCGTCTGCCATCGCCAGAGAATAACAAAGCAGTGTGGGTGAGTAGAGGGATGGCTAGGCCAGCGATGGGAGTACGGTGGGGCGGTGAGGCTCAAGGTGGCAACATAGCCGGTCATGGAGGAGAGAGCAGCAGTCCATGGCGCTTGTTTGAGCGGCTGGAGTAGGAAGAGCAGAGATTGAAGAAGCACGACGGCCGTTGGATGGACATCCAACAGTACTGCTTATGTGTCAACCTTTTTTTAGGAAAGCCTCAAATCTATGGAAAACATCATGCAACCCATCTGCCATTATTTCTAATAATTTACAGCCCATTTGCTAATTCTTAAGGTTTTTTTGGAGCCCATATTCTTTTCGTTAGCATTACAGCCCATATTGTGGCCACAGTTAAAAAAATATACGAAATTTTGCATATTTCGGTGCGGTCCGAACTGTTTTTAATCCCAAAATTTTGAGTCATGTTCAAACTGATTTTAAAAATAAATGTATATCAATATAAAATCCAACAAATTGTCCACACATAAAAATCAATGCAATTTAAAATCTCGAAATGAAAAAAAGAAATTTGAAACTAATTGCCGGTTTGATGTGTTTTAAAATGTACAACCCATTTCTCATTACTGATAGGCCATTTTCTCGGCCAGCCGAATGAAGCTCTCCTCGTCTTGAAAGATTTGCAGCCCAACAGGCTTGGCAAATCACAAAAAAACTGGGTTGCGGCCATGGACCCAGCTGTCAGCCTCTCCACGTACTGTACTCTTCCGATGGAAGTCGGTCGTTGACCACATTGACCACGCCGCGCCGAGAGCACCAAGGTGGTGGACGACGGCGAGGCCTAGGAAGGGGACGACGCGAAGCCGGGGAAGACCCGACAGTGGATGCCCACGCGAAGAGGAGTACGAGGGTTCACTGGTTCGGCCGCTGTGTGAGGCTCCGTCGCCTTGAGAATAACAAGGGGTGTGGGTGAGTAGAGGGATGCCCGCCAGCGGTGGGAGTAGTAGGGGCGGTGAGGCCTCCAAGGCATCACACCGGCCACGGAGGCAGGAGCACGCGCACACGACCGACGCTGGTTTGGGCGGCCGGAGCAAGAAGACCAGAGGTTGAAGAAGCACTACTACCGTTGGATGAACATCGACGCAGAATCGGAGCTAGAATCGTTCATATTGACTAAGTTGACAAAGCCCTCCATCCCCGTCAACTTGGTAGGCCCACAAGTCAGCCTCTCTCTATGCTGGGTTCCAGCTGGCAGGTGAGTATTCTTTTTTTGTGCGTAATAAGGAGGCACTTCCTTGCATGCGAAGATAGCTGGTGGGTCCGACCTGTCATCAGGGGGCATGTTTTTTTTTTGCAAAATACAGAGGCCCTTCCAGTGGGTCCCAGATGTCAGGTGGAGGAATCAAAGACTTGAAAGGTGTACAGAACAAGCTAGTGTACCAGTAAAGAGACGTTGCTGAGTTTTAGAAAAAAGAGAGACGTACATCAGAATGGGTTCAATCCAAACCTAGACTATGACTATATATGGTGCTATGCTACTCGCAAGTAATGAAACCGACATATCCAATGTTCGCTTCTCCTCTTCTCTACTTACTCGCCTAGCATCGAAGCTCTCGCCGCAGAAGAACCATGTCCGCTGGTTGCTCGTCCACCGCTTCTTCAAAGAAAGTAACAACCAAATATGCGCCAAGTCGCCATCTGTACCATCGCGTGTGGGTCTCATCACACCCCCGCCGGCACGCGCACCGCAGCCGGTTGCTCATCGCAACCCGTTGCCGTTGGTGTGGTGCCACTGTTGCAAATCACGCAGAGTCACCCGTCGCGTGTCAACCACAATCCTCAACCCTGGACGAGTCTTCTACAAATGCCCGAATCATGGGGTAATAATATGTTTAAGTGTTGTTCACGCTTTCGGTTGCTGATTTTTTAATAGTTTGGTTGATGATCTTCCAATTTGAGTCGTGCGTAAAAGGGAAGATTCGTGTGATTTGTATTTCGGGAAGTTTCATGTGGGGAGTGCAACTATGTTGATTATTTGGTTAGCCGAGGAATCCCAATACCGGCAGGTTGGGGTGTTGGAAAAGTAAATCAAGGAACGATGTAAGAGGAAGATGCAAAGCGTAAGGTTAAAGATGCAGTTCCTCCGATCATGGCTAAGCAACAATCACGAACGGCCTTGACAAAGAATGAGGAGATGAAAGAGCTTGTGAAGATAATGGGAAAAATCGATGTGCTCAGAGGATGATTGTCTCTTTATTTGCAAAGTGTATGTAGCACTCGTGATGTATTCAAGGGCTATGACGTGAGCACTTTGCTAAAACTAGTAATGAATGAAACCCGTAGCAGGCTGGGCGTAGTGTTGTGAACATCTAATGATTTCTATTAACGAAAATCAGGGGGTATCCCCTTTTGCTCATAAATAAATAAATAGCAGAGGCCCTTTTGGTAATAAATAAATAAATTAGCAGAGGCCCTGTCGAGTCAGCTTTGTTCTCATTCGAAGACGTCGAGCAAATTGCAGTCCAACGGCAAACTATGTCATCAAATTCAAGTTTCACAGCCAAATATGAGTACAACTAAACAACAATGTCATCATGTTTTAGTCGCCATACAATCACCAAACACAAATCAGCATACATAACAAGTGATGTTCTCACAGAAAATACTAAACAACATGTTCATCGTGTTTCAGCTTGTCATAGAAAACACAATTTCACATAGTAGATAAAAAACGCCTTCCGACAGTAAATACGACAAAAGCAATGTAATCATCATCCGCAGCAGCGTCAACATCTTCGCCATGTGTATCAGTCTGAATCGTAATTCCCCATGGTGTCATCTTCTTCTTCGTCCTCAACGTCCTCGAACATTGGCTTCTTCTTGATCAACTCTTGTATGTCCACATCACGATAGGCAATCTTTTCGCCGGCGTCATTGACGTGATGGTTCTCAAAGATATTAGGAACATCTGTGTTATCTTGTACATCAGGAGCAGTGTAAGCATCATCTTGTTGTGCAACTTCATTAAACGAATTCCTCTGCTCAAACCTTTGCAATACTCTCCACTCATCGCTACGTGCAAATGTGTCTTCCAAGAAAAATATCTGTGTTGCTTGATTTGCCAAAATAAAAGGCTCGTTGGTCTGGTACGCCACCTTGACATTGATGGATTTGAAATAATCATCATCTCTGGGTTTTGCGATCCTGGAAATAGGTTATACCAACGATAGAACAACAGAACCACACACCGATGATCCTCGAAACTGGAGATATACTACAACTGAACAATGTCTGTTATGTTAGCATATATTTCAGTTGTCTCTTTGACATACGTATCCGTGCTCATGATGGCACTGTTTTGTGTCTTCCTGCCTTCGTCTCGTGCAACGTGTTGTAGCGCACATCTCCAACAACGCAAGATTCATAATGTCTTACCCGAGTATCAGGACCCATTGTTAGTGAGTAAAGGGCATCATCAACTGCCTGCCCATCCTCCCGCATCTTCTTAACCTATGGTTAGAAAATAGACAAGCTGATCATCTTATGTACTCAATATATTAAAAAAACTGACAGTGTAATTGAAAAGCTTACATGACTCTTGAACCATTTCACAAATCCTGCCATAACCAGTTTGTCAATGTTTCTTGGATTTTGCAACATTAACTCCTTTTTGTAGATGCTGCACAACATAGTGATCGCGTCAAACATCTAAATATATAAGAATGTGCTGCAAGTTTAGTAGATTATGATGTATAAGCTGTAGTACTTAGCACTTACTTGATACAAGGTAGTATCTCGTGACGCTTATTCAACACATACCAAACCATTTTGTCCAAATCTTTAGGTTTGTCCTCTTGTCGACTCTTCCTCAGAATTTCGAATGTAATAATCGAAAACATTGAGCCCGGGATTGTCTTCATCCACCTCTTTGCTAAGCTGATCAGTTGTTTCAATGTATTTTGAGCAGAATGTCAACGCTTCTATAGCAATGTAGGCCTCTGCAATGGAACCCTCGGGTCTAGCTCTGTTCCTAACATAGCCCTTGAAAGTACCTAGCCTCCTTTCAATAGGGTACATACAACCATACTGTACTGGATCTCTAAGTAGTGCCTCATCAGGTAGATGAACAACCAAATGCACCATCACATCAAAGAAGGCTGGAGGATATATCTTCTCAAGGTCGCATAGGATAGTTGGTATCTTGTCTCTAAGATGCTCCAAAGCATCTATCCTGATATTTCTACCGCAGAGTTCCTCAAGAATTGTCCCAACTCGCAATCGCTTCTCAGATAAGTCGTATGCCCAATCCTCTAAGGATAACAGGTAAAACCCTTTGAAGTAGGACGTGGCAGTCATGAGTTTTCAACCCTTGTACCTTGTTTTCATCTGCACCGACTCTCCTTTACGGGTTGGAAGCAAATCCATGTGGGAATCTCACACGTGACAGGACCTCGCAGAATTCTTTTTCTTTTTACCTTATCCAAGACGTACACAACTGGTGCCGTATCCCATGGTTTACCTTCATCTTATACCGCAACTCGCCCGATACCCAAAAGGCCAAATCAATCCTAGATTTTAAGGTATCTTTCGTCTTGCCTTCAATATTAAGAAGTGTTCCGATAATGCTGTCACATATATTTTTCTCGACGTGCATCACATCAAGATTATGCCGCAGATCCATATCTTTCCAATACTCCAAGTCCCACAAAGTGGACCTGCGGGTAAACAATAATCTCTCTTCTACCCTGCCACGCTTCCTTTTCCCGCTACAATTATCAGGATGGTTTCCTGGTGTAATATGCCTGACCTTCTCTAATTCAAATTGCAACTCATCGGCGGTGAGCCTCTTTGGCGCATCACGGTTTTCATGTTTGCATTGAACACATGTCTTCGGTATTTTCTAGGATGCGGCTTGTCCTTGGCAAGGAAACGGCGGTGTCGAATGTAACAGATCTTGCTAAGTATTCCGTATGACAGTGGATTCCTGTCACAGCGAACACATGCATTGTAACCATGTGTCGTTCGCCCTGACATAGTGCCCAAAGCCGGATAATCATGGATGCACCAAATTATAACAACACGTAGAAAGAAATCAACTAGTGGGCTGCGATATAGGTCTCGAGTGAGAACACCCCTCCATAGCTTTTGAAGTTCCTCCACAAGAGGCTCCATGGACAAATCAAAATCCTTTCCAGAACTTTTGGGACCTGGGATGAGCAAGGCCATCATGTAGTTTGATTCTTTGGTGCAGACATTTGGAGGCATGTTGTAAGGGATAACAAGCTTCGCAACATGCTATATGTGGCGCCTGTGGCAAAATGGGTTAAATCCATCCAAGCTAAGCCAAGTCTAATGTTTCTCGGTCAAGACAAACTTTTCGTGTTTTCGATTGAAGCTTTTCCACTCACTACCATGTGATGGATGGCTCATTACATTCGATCTTTGTACTCCTGGTTCCTAGAATGCCACAAGACATCCTCTCTTGTTTCAAAGATCATGAAACAACCTCTACAATCTTGGTGTAATTGGAAAATGTCTCGTAACATTATGAGGAATCCTCTTCACAAAGATCGCCATCTTTCCATCTTGATGATTTGCATTTCGGGCATTCACTTAAGTTGGCATAATCCTTCCTAATGTAACACAATTATTCTTACAAACATGGATCATATCATATCTAATTCCAACCGCATCGAAGGAAATTCTTCATTTTATCAGAGGTGTGTGGCAGCTCAAAGATCTGGGAAAGCTTTATGAAAGCAGCCGACATCGCATCGAATGATTTGTTGGTCATCCGCTCAGATGTCTTCACCTGAAGAAAGGTGACCATAGCTGAGAATACTGACAGCTTATTTCCTGGGGTGACAGCCACGTTGCATTGTTCCAACATGAGGCCCACGATTTTTCTTCTGCAGGTGAAAGTTCACGGAATGCACGAGCATTTCGTAGCATTGTTTCAATGTTGGTCAAACTCACTGGCTCCACCACCTCCTCCTCCTCCTCTTCCACCTGAGCATCAGGCAGATCAAGATGGTGATCTGCTGCTTACACGTTGTCAATAACATTGACGTTCACAGCTTCACCATGATGAACCCACCTAGTATATGTGACCGACATCCCATACAAGTGTAGATGATTTTGCACAGTTGACTGGGGTCTTGTAACTGAATTCATACAACTGCTACACAGGCAGAGAACATCTGATTTTGGACCACCGTACTCAGCTCTGATACAGTTCATGTAGTTTTCAACCCCCTCGACATATGCAATGGAGAATCTTCGAGCAGAAGTTATCCAAGTCCTGTCCATCTGTTAGACATACAAATTAGTTCTTCTACTAGATATTACAGGAAAAACATATATGCTTTTTTATGAAGTCCAGAAGAAAATACCTAGGTCGATGTCTAAAGCTATGGCAAGATATTTGGACGAGCAGATCTAAGTAACGAAATATATGTAAAGCTAATTCAAAGAAACAGATTTGAGTGCTAAATTATGGCAGTCGTTTCAAATAGCTAATGAGGCTGTCCTCACAACCACCGAACTATCGAAGGCCATCGCAGCAACAAAGATCGAGTATAAAACGGTGTAGAGCTATTTCACCTAACAGATTGGCTACTAGACCATGGCAATCTACGTCACAATAAATATATGGCAGGATATTTTAACAACTAATCGGCCTTGGCATGCCATCTCAGCTAAGCAGATTGAGTGCGAACAGGCAAGGAAGCTTCTTAAGCGAGCATATTGATCAGTAAACTACTTCGCAAACAAAGTGAGATTAACATCGCTCTATCGCCTAACATTCAGCGCCACACCGACATGCACGGGCCTCGCCTAGAATGCGCTGCATCGTGGGAGAAGCTGACCGCCGTGCGTCTCCACACGAACGTCGCCAGCGATGGCGGCGCTGACCACCGTGCGCCTCCACAAGAACATCGCCAGCGGTGGCGGCGCGGCTAGAGGACGGCAGTCTACAAGAGCGTACTGTGGGAGCGAAAGGATCGCCGTGCGTCCCCTCGACGAACCGCGTATTCTACGAAGATCTTTATCGGTCAGACCGCATAACAACATACGTTGTTCCCTTTGTCATCGGTATGTTACTTGCCCGAGATTCCATCGTCGGTATCTCATACCTAGTTCAATCTCGTTACCGTCAAGTCTCTTTACTCGTTCCGTAATACATCATCCCGCAACTAACTCATTAATTGCAATGCTTGCAAGGCTTATAGTGATGTGCATAACTAAGTGGGCCCAGAGACACGTCTCCGACAATCGGAGTGACAAATCCTAATCTCGAAATACGCCAACCCGGCAAGTACCATTGAAGACACCTGTAGAGCACCTTTATAATCATCCAGTTACATTTTGACATTTGGTAGCACACAAAGTGTTCCTCCGGTAAACGGGAGTTGCATAATCTCATAGTCATAGGAACATGTATAAGTCATGAAGAAAGCAATAGCAGAATACTAAACAATCGAGTGCTAAGCTAACGGAATGGGTCAAGTCAATCACAGCATTCTCCTAATGATGTGATCCCGTTAATCAAATGACAACTCATGTCAATGGCTAGGAAACATAACCATCTTTGATCAATGAGATAGTCAAGTAGAGGCATACTAGTGACACTCTGTTTGTCTATGTATTCACACAAGTATTATGTTTCCGGATAATACAATTCTAGCATGAATAATAAACATTTATCATGATATAAGAAAATAAATAATAACTTTATTATTGCCTCTAGGGCATATTTCCTTCAGTCTCCCACTTACACTAGAGTCAATAATCTAGATTACATAGTAATGATTCTAACACCCATGGAGCCTTGTTGCTGATCATGTTTTGCTCGTGGAAGAGGCTTAGTCAACGGGTCTGCAACATTCAGATCTGTATGTATCTGGAAAATTTCTATTTCTCCCACCTGGACTAGATCCCGGATGGAGTTGAAGCGTCTCTTGATGTGCTTGCTTCTATTGTGAAATTTGGATTCCTTTGCCAAGACAATTGCACCAGTATTGTCACAAAAGATTTTCATTGGACCCGATGCACTAGGTATGACACCTAGATCGGATATGAACTCCTTCATCCAAACTCCTTCATTTGTCGCTCAAGCAGCTATGTACTCCGCTTCACATGTAGATCCCGCCACAACGCTTTGTTTAGAACTGCACCAACTGACAGCTCCACCGTTCAATGTGAACACATATCTGGTTTGTGATTTAGAATCGTCCGGATCTATGTCAAAGCTTGCATCAACGTAACCATTTACAATGAGCTCTTTGTCACCTCCATAAACGAGAAACATATCCTTAGTCCTTTTCAGGTATTTCAGGATGTTCTTGACCGCTGTCCAGTGATCCACTCCTGGATTACTTTGGTACCTCCCTGCTAAACTAATAGCAAGGCACACATCAGGTCTGGTACACAGCATTGCTTACATGATAGAGCCTATGGTTTAAGCATAGGGAACATCTTTCATCTTCTCTCTATCTTCTGAAGTGGTCGGGCATTGAGTCTTACTCAACTTCACACCTTGTAACACAGGCAAGAACCCTTTCTTTGCTTGATCCATTTTGAACTTCTTTAAAACTTTGTCAAGGTATGTGCTTTGTGAAAGTCCAATTAAGCGTCCTGATCTATCTCTATAGATTTTGATGCCCAATATGTAAGCAGCTTCACCGAGGTCCTTCATTGAAAAACTCTTATTCAAGTATCCCTTTATGTTATCCAGAAATTCTATATCATTTCCAATCAGCAATATGTCATCCACATATAATATCGTAAATGCTAAAGAGCTCCCACTCACTTTCTTGTAAATACAGCTTCTCCAAAAGTCTCAGATAAAACCAAATGCTTTGATCATACTATCAAAGCGTTTATTCCAACTCCGAGAGGCTTGCACCAGTCCATAAATGGATCGCCGAACTTGCACACATTGTTAGCTCCTTTGGATCGACAAAACCTTCCGGTTGCATCATATACAACTCTTCTTCCGTAAATCCATTCAGGAATGCAGTTTTGGCATCCATCTGCCAAATTTCATAATCATAAAATGCGGCAATTGCTAACATGATCCGGACAGACTTAAGCATCTCTATGGGTGAGAAAGTCTCATCGTAGTCAATCCCTTGAACTTGACAAAAACCTTTCGCAACAAGTCGAGCTTTGTAGATGTAACATTACCGCCGTCGATCTTCTTCTTGAAGATCCATTTATGCTCAATGGCTTGCTGGTCATCGGCAAGTCAACCAAAGTCCACACTTTGTTTTCATACATGGATCCCATCTCGATTTCATGGCCTCAAGCCATTTTATGCGAATCTGGGCTCACCATCGCTTCTTCATAGTTTGTAGGTTCGTCATGGTCTAGTAACATAACCTCCGTAACAGGATTACTGCATCACTGCGTGGTGCGGATCTTACTCGTTGACCTCACGAGGTTCAAGAACAACTTGATATGAAGTTTCATGATCATCATCATTAACTTCCTCACTAATTGGTGTAGGTGTCACAGAACCAGTTTACGTGATGAACTACTTTCCAATAAGGGAGCAGTACGATTACCTCATCAAGTTCTACTTTCCTCCCACTCACTTCTTTCGAGAGAAACTCCTTCTAGAAAGATTCCAAATTTAGCAACAAAAGTCTTGCCTTCGGATCTGTGATAGAAGGTGTACCCAACAGTCTCTTTTGGGTATCCTATGAAGACACATTTCTCCGATTTGGGTTCGAGCTTATCAGGTTGAAGGTTTTTCACATAAGCATCGCAGCCCCAAACTTTAAGAAACGACAACTTTGGTTACTTGCCAAACCATAGTTCATAAGGAGTCGTCTCAACGGATTTAGATGGTGCCCTGTTTAACGTGAATGCAGCTGTCTCTAGAGCATAACCCCAAAATGATAGTGTTAAATCAGTAAGAGACATCACAGATCGCACCATATCTAGTAAAGTATGATTACAACATTCGGACACACCATTACGCTGTGGTGTTCCGGGTGGCGTGAGTTGCGAAACTATTCCGCATTGTTTCAAATGAAGACCAAACTCGTAACTCAAATATTCTCCTCCACGATCAGATTGTAGAAACTTTATTTTCTTGTTACGATGATTTTCAACTTCACTCTGAAATTCTTTGAACTTTTCAAATTTTTCAGACTTATGTTTCATTAAGTAGATATACCCATATATGCTCAACTCATCTGTGAAGGTGAGAGAATAACGATACCCGCTGCGAGCCTCAACATTCATCGGACCACATACATCTATATGTATGATTTCCAATAAATCTGTTGCTCGCTCCATAGTTCCGGAGAATGGCGTTTTAGTCATCTTGCCCATGAGGCACGGTTCGCAAGTACCAAGTGATTCATAATCAAGTGGTTCCAAAAGTCCATCAGTATGGAGTTTCTTCATGCGCTTTACACCGATATGGCCTAAACGACAGTGCCACAAATAAGTTGCACTATCATTATCAACTCTGCATCTTTTGGTTTCAATATTATGAATATGTATATCACTACTATCGAGATTTAACAAAAATAGACCACTCTTCAAGGGTGCATGACCATAAAAGATATTACTCATATAAATAGAACAACCATTATTCTCCGATTTAAATGAATAACCGTCTCGCATTAAACAAGATCCTGATATAATGTTCATGCTCAACGCTGGCACCAAATAACAATTATTCAGGTCTAAAACTAATCCGGAAGGTAGATGTAGAGGTAGCGTGCCGACCGCGATCACATCAACTTTGGAACCATTTCCCACGCGCATCGTCACCTCGTCCTAATCTTCACTTAATCCGTAGTCCTTGTTTCGAGTTGCAAATATTAGCAACAGAACCAGTATCAAATACCTAGGTGCTACTGCGAGCATTAGTAAGGTACACATCAATAACATGTATATCACATATACCTTTGTTCACCTTGTCATCCTTCTTATTCGCCAAATACTTGGGGCAGTTCCGCTTCTAGTGACCAGTCTGCTTGCAGTAGAAGCACTCAGTCTCAGGCTTAGGTCCAGACTTGGGTTTCTTCTCCCAACAAGAACTTGTTTGCTGTTCTTCTTGAAGTTCCCCTTCTTCTTCCCTTTGCCCTTTTTCTTGAAATCGGTGGTCTTATTGACCATCAACACTTGATGCTCCTTCTTGATTTCTACCTCCGCAGCCTTTAGCATTGTAAGAGCTCGGAATCGCCTTATCCATCCCTTGCATGTTATAGTTCATCACGAAGCTCTTGTAGCTTGGTGGCGATGATTGAAGAATTTTTTCAATGACGCTTATCATCCGGAAGATTAACTCCAGCTTGAATCAAGTGATTGTTATACCTGCATATTTTGAGTATATGCTCACCGACAGAACTATTCTCCTCCATCTTGCAAACAGAGAACTTATTGGAGACTTCATATCTCTCAATCCGCATTTGCTTGAAATATTAACTTCAACTCTTGGAACATCTCATATGCTCCATGACGCTCAAAACATCGTTGAAGTCCCGGTTCTAAGCCGTAAAGCATGGCACATCGAACTATCGAGTAGTCATCGCCTTTGCTCGCCACACGCTCATAACATCCGTGTTGCTCCTCAAGAAGAGGTTTGGCACCTAGCGGTGCTTCCAGAACGTAATTCTTCCGCGTGCAAGAATGAGGATAATCCTCAAATTACGGACCCAGTCCGTAATTGCTACCATCATCTTTCAACTTTGCTTTCTCAAGGAACGCATTAAAATTCAATGTAACAACAAAGACGGGCCATCTATCTAAAACAACATAGACAAGCAAGATATTGTCAGGTACTAAGTTCATGATAAATTTAAGTTCAATTAATCATATTACTTAAGAACTCCCACTTAGATAGACATCCCTCTAATCCTCTAAGTGATCACGTGATCCAAATCAACTAAACCATGTCCGATCATCACGTAAGATGGAGTAGTTTCAATGGTGAACATCACTATGTTGATCATATCTACTATACGATTCACGCTCGACATTTCGGTCTCAGTGTTCCAGGCCATATCTGTTATATGCTAGGCTCGTCAAGTTTAACCTGAGAATTCCATGTGAGCAAAACTGTCTTGCACCCGTTGTAGATGGACGTAGAGCTTATCACACCCGATCATCACGTGGTGTCTGGGCACAAGGAACTTTGGCAATGGCGCATACTCAGGGAGAACACTTATACCTTGATAATTTAGTGAGAGATCATCTTATAATGCTACCGTCACTCAAAACAAGATAAGATGCATAAAAGATAAACACCACATGCAATCAATATAAGTGATATGATATGGCCATCATCATCTTGTGCTTGTGATCTCCATCTTCAAGCAATCATTATGATCACCATCGCCACCGGAGCGACACCTAGATCTCCATCGTAGCATCGTTGTCGTCTCGCCAACTTATGCTTCTACGACTATCGCTACCGCTTAGTGATAAAGTAAAGCATTACAGGCCGATTGCATTGCATACAATAAAGCGACAACCATATGGCTCCTGCCAGTTGCCGATAACTCGGTTACAAAACATGATCATCTCATACAATAAAATTTAGCATCATGCCTTGACCATATCACATCACAACATGCCCTACAAAAACAAGTTAGACATCCTCTACTTTGTTGTTGCAAGTTTTACGTGGCTGCTACGGGCTGAGCAAGAACCGTTCTTACCTACGCATCAAACCACAACGATAGTTTGTCAAGTTAGTGTTGTTTTAACCTTCTCAAGGACCGGGCATAGCCATACTCGGTTCAACTAAAGTTGGAGAAACTGACACCCGCTAGTCACCTATGTGCATAGCACGGCGGTAAAACTAGTCTTGCGTAAGCGTACGCGTAATGTCGGTCTGGGCCGCTTCATCCAACAATACCGCCAAACCAAAGTATGACATGCTGGTAAGCAGTATGACTTATATCGCCCACAACTCACTTGTGTTCTACTCGTGCATATAACATCTACGCATAAAACCAGGCTCGGATGCCACTGTTGGGGAACGTAGTAATTTCAAAAAAAATCCTACGCACACGCAAGATCATGGTGATGCATAGCAATGAGAGGGGAGAGTGTTGTCTACGTACCCTCGTAGACCATAAGCGGAAGCGTTATATCAACGCGGTTGATGTAGTCGTACGTCTTCATGATCTGACCGATCCAAGTACCGAAAGCACGGCACCTCCGAGTTCTGCACATGTTCGGCTCGGTGACGTCCTCGCCTTCTAGATCCAGCAAGAGGGGCGAAGTAGTAGATGAGTTTCGGCAGCACGACGGCGTGGTGATGGTGTTGGTGAAGAACAATCTTTGCAGAGCTTCGCCTAAGCACTACGAAAACTATGACGGAGGATAAACTAGAGGAGACGGGGTTGCCGGCACACGGCTTGGTGTTTCTTGATGTGTCTTGGGTGCTAGCCCTACCCCTCTATTTATATGTTGAGCCTTGGGGTCGAAACTTGGAGTAAAAGCCTCCACAGAGTCGGTTTGACCCGAAAGGCAAGATTCCTTCTCGGACTCGGGGCGGACACTGTGGTTCCGGCGTCGACCCGTGATGCCGAGGACCACGGCATCCGCCCTCGACTCGGCAAAACTTCCTTTTGCGCTTTCCATAAACCTCGTGGGCTTTCCTTTGGCCCAGATAAAGTGTTCTTGTGCCCAAACATATCGGGAAACATCCGGAACCCCTTCCGATGGATTTCGGAACCTTTCCGGAGATCAAACACTACTATCCACATATCAATCTTTACTTCTGGACCATTCCGGAGTTCCTCGTCATATCCGTGATCTCATCCAAAACTCCGAACAACATTCGATCACCAACATACATAACTCATAGTACTATATCATCAACGAACGTTAAGCATGCGGACCCTACAGGTTCGAGAACTATGTACACATGACCGAGACACCTCTCTGGTCAATAACCAATAGCGGGACCTGGATGCCCATATTGGCTCCTACATATTCTACGAAGATCTTTATCGGTCAGATCGCATAACAACATACGTTGTTCCCTTTGTCATCGGTATGTTACTTGCCCGAGATTCGATCGTCGGTATCTCAATACCTAGTTCAATCTCGTCACCGCAAGTCTCTTTACTCGCTCCGTAATACATCCGCTTGTTCGGGAACGGGGTACCCAGACTTGCTCGCCTGCGCCCGCGGCGTGGCTCAAGAGGTGGCCCAAAGACAGCCCGTCTTCATCAAGACAAGCTCAAGACCTCGCGAGGGGCCAGATTGAGGCGGACGACAGGAAGCTTCCTCGTGCACGGCCTCGTCAGCCGGGCTCGCGAGGGGCGGAGAGATCAAGGCAGGGTACCTCACGAGGTGCCCATGACGCAAGCCATGATTTACCAAGGGCGCCAGGCGAGCGCCCGGCCAGCAATGTCCTCCTTTCCTCTTTGGTGCAAAGGGGCAAGCGCAGGCAAGAGTATCAAGCAAAGGCATCCGTTTCGTGCAACAAGACCAAGACCGTCAGAACGGCAGGAAGGAAGTCATCGTGGAGCCCAAGCCGCGGCCACCACCAGAGCCTTTGACAGCGAGGACCAACTTTAGTCAGGATAAGTGTACTAGATGTTCCCCTTCAAAATGGCTAATTGTTGGCGCCCTTCCCGCTCAATATTTGGGAAGAGGCCCAGGGCCTTTGCCTATAAATAGGACTAGCCACCCACAGGGTAGAGGGATATGGGATCGGAAAGATCTTGAATCAGCAGAGAGAGAGAGAGACCGACTGAACTCCCCCATATGAGAGGCTGCCAAGGATAAACAACTAGATTTTCGGATCCCACTCATACCAAGCATTTCAATCATACACACAATATGCCCGATATGAGTACATACAACATGGCATCACAACAAAACTCTACAACTCAAAGTACTTTATTTAAGAGGCTCCGAGGATCCATACATAACATATTCATACAGATAGGGGTCACATGACCCAACACTCAAGTCATACAAACATACAAGCACATGCGGAAGCAAACTAGTCCGAGTACAGACACTAAAAAGAAAGAAGGCTTGACAAAGCCCTTCTATCTACAGTGGCCCTTCACAAGCCTTGGATCACCACCTGGGTGGCTAGTCACTTGTCGACGTCAAGGTCTACATAGAACCCATCGGAGGGGGCGGTGTTGTCGTCTGAAAACATTAATTAAGCAAACATGAGTACGGAGGTACTCAGCAAGTCTTTCAACAGAAACCTATTGTACATGCACATTCTCAAGAAGGTAGTGGAGTTATTGCAGCAAGCCAGCTTTGACTCTTGGCTAAGCTATCCTACGTGACACCACTTGAAAAGCATTTGTCGCACACGAGTCCACTAATCACCATCACAATACTCCACCGTGGATCCTCTCTCGACAACCTACGAGAGAGCCATCTGCGGTACTCACACTTATCTTAAGGCTTTTAGTAGTATCCATTTACTTGTCTATGAACTGTATAGGTGACCAAGTAGTCCTTTACCGCGGACGCGGCTATTCGAATAGTTTCATAACCTGCAGGGGTGTACTTCTTCACACACGCTCTCACCACTTATCGCCATTACACGACGTGTACTCGGCAACCTTCAAGCGGAAGCCCAGCGAGGGTGTCGGCCACGACCTGACTAAACACACGAGTCCCTAGTCCAGGTTTATCGCCTATTCGGGTTCCATCCGCAGGGAGTCCAGCCGAAGTTTCCACTAACGGCCCCGAACGATGTGTGCAGGGTTCCCGAGACACCAAACGGGCGAATCGGTACACTATGCCACATGCCTACCGCAACACAGCCCACCCCTAAGGTCAGCGCCATATGCCCCCAAAGATGCTACAAACACCGTAAACTACTTTGCAACTCCTGACAAAGGACAAGAGTGGTTAATAAGTCGAGAGGGTCCATCGGTTTCGGGCCCAATGCGTGGTAGTAGCTAAGTCTTAAATCACACACACAGATCTCAATTCTTAGGGACGGCTTCAATGAAACAACCCACCATGTACTCCTACATGGCCTCTCATCGATACCTTTACCAAATCGTGTTCAACACTTCACTCTCATTACCAACACAACCTTTCACTCTAGTTCATCATCCCGATGAGCCGGACCGACACAACTCTAAGCATAGCAAGCATAGCATGGTAGGAAACACAAACATGGCTCAAACAACTCCTACACATGCTAGTGGGTTTCATCTAGTTACTGTGGCAATGACAGGTCATGCAAATGAAGTGGGTTCAACTACCGCAACACACAACAGTTTGAATCGCGTTGTCTTAATGCAGTAAACAAGAGCAGAAGCAAGAACATGGGCTTGTATCGGTATGATCAATGGGTTGCTTGCCTGATGTAGTAGTAGTAGGATACTGCCTTCTTGACGGATATTCGGGTTATCCTCGAGGCGTAACCTATCACGAAGACACAATCAACATAAACAACACATGACAATATGCAACAATATGATGCATGCTATGACATGGCAAAATGAATGTGTGTTGGTCTAATGCAAACTAGAACAGAAAGGAATGAACTCATTTGAATCAAAGATTCAGATGCTAGCTCATTTAACATAGCCATAATAGTGCATTATCTTATTCTGCTTAAAAAGCAAGGTTAACTTGTTCTGTCATGCATGAAACCATTACCAATGGATAGATTGAATTTTTCTGATCAAAATTCATATATAGAACTTTGCATTTGGAGTTACAGATTAATTTCTATGATTTTTTGAAGTTTGCAACAATTTCTCGAATTTCCCTAATACAAATAAAACCGTAAATTAGTTATTATGTCAAGACTCGCGTCGTGGTGACGCCGAGGTCAACAGTATGTCTGTGTCAACTCCGACCAATGGGTACCGCATGTCAGTAGCTAATTTAACTAACTAATTTTAGTTAAAACTAAACTAGGTTAATTAGCAGAGGGGCCCCACTAGTCAAATCCGTCAACGGGGTCAAACCCGCCGACGTTTAGCCACGCCAAGCCGCATATCGGCGGCGAGAGTGTGTTTGTGCATTCCGGCGACCAAGTGGGCCGGAGGCCATCTACGTGTAGCCGGAGACAAGCCGCGACGCTTGGTGGCGGTGGTTGAACTTGGGTGGCGGAACGTCACGGCGACGAGCTTGGCGGTCGCCGAGTCGGTGAGGATGAACCTGCGGCTACGGGCACGGCAAGGCATGGGGTGAGGTGTGTTGGGCTCCTGGGAGTGCGGTGAGTGCGGTGGTGTGCTCGGAGTCGAGCCAACGTGGCTGTGGCCATGACGGCGACGTGCGGTGGCGGCGGCGGGTGCGGACGAGCTCGGTGCAGTCGGTACGGGGCTCGAGAGCGTGAACGAGAGGGATGGGAAGGTAGCTGGGCTCACGGCGAGTACGGCGAAGTAGTCGGTGAGGTCGGGGACGAGGTGATGCGGTGGCGATGGCGATGGGGATCTCCGGCGGTGATCGACGGAGACGGGGTCGGTGAAGGTGTTGCGAGGCGTCTGGCGGGGGCTCGGCTTTGCTCAAGTAGTCGGCAGTGGCGAAGCTTAACGGACACGGTGGCGCAGACGGAGATTTACGGAGGCGCGAGCTTCCACGGTGGTGCGGGCGACGCGGCCGGGCCATGGTGGCGCGAGCGACGGAGAGGAGCCGGGAGGAGAAGGTGTCTGCGAGCTCGGGAGGAATGGCCGGCCGAACCGAGGCGGCAGGACGGTGCGGGGAGGAGGTTGGGCGGCGAGCAGCTGCGTGGCGTGCTCGGGTGCCACCGTCGAGCACCTGGCTGCCTGCCTGGCCAAGCCAAGCAGCTCGCTGGAGCGGTGGCTGGGCGGGGCCGGCAGGTGGGCTCGCCAGGTGAGCGCGAGGTAAGATCCTCTCTCTCTCTCTTTATTTCTTTTTTCTATTTTTCTGTAAGTGTTGGGCTTTTCTAAAAATACCTAGACACCTTCAAAAATCCTGCAAATAATCATGGGCTCTGTTCAGATTATTTCCAACAGCCCACACTTATTTCCAGAATTATTTGGGCAGTTAAAATATTTACTAGCATTTAAATGCCCAAATGCAAATTACATATGATTTAATCCAATGACCTTCCGCTGACCTAGAAAATTGTGCACCTATTTTGCCGGAGGTTCTAACCCAAGACAAAGAGGGTGAACTTTTGGAAGGGCATTTCAAGGTTCATTGAAAATATTTTTAGTAAACCCTAGTTGGATTCAGAGGGGTTCTGGGGTTCTGTCTTCCCCATTTCAAGTTTCTGATGAAAAGTAAACATGATGCAACACTCTAATGCATGGACTAGCTAGGATGTGACAACTCACCCCCACTGAAAAGAATCTCGTCCCGAGATTTTGGATCCGTCGAAAAGAAGGTGGGGTACTCAAGTCAAAGACGATGCTCCCTTTCCCAAGTAGCTTCTTGCTCGGAGTGGTTTGACCATTGAACCTTGAGAAACTTGATGTTCTGGCATCGAGTGGTACGCTCGGATTGATCAAGGATACGAACGGGATATTCTCGATAAGTGAGATTATCTTGGAGATCAAGCGTTTCGTGGTCTACTCCACGGATGGGATCCGAGAAGCAACGCCTGAGTTGAGAGACGTGGAAGACATCATGAACTCTGGAAAGATGCGGAGGTAGTTCCAACTGGTAGGCAACTTCCCCTCGTTTGGCAAGAATGCGAAAGGGTCCAATGTAACGAGGAGCCAACTTGCCTTTGATACCGAATCGATGGGTTCCTTTTAAAGGTGTAACCCGAAGATAAGCCTTCTCGCCAACTTCATAGGACATAGGCTTATGCTTGCGGTCATATTGGCTCTTTTGACGAGATTGGGCTGTTTGCAATTTCTCACGAATAACGCGAACCTGCTCTTCTGCTTCCTAGATCATATCCGGGCCAAAGAGTTGTCTTTCCCGGTTTCGACCCGCTAAGAGGCGTTCGACATTTTCGTCCATAGAGAACTTCGAAGGAGCTTTGCCCAAGCTAGCTTGATAACTATTGTTATAAGCGAACTCGACGAATGGAAGGCATTTCTCCCAATTCATGCCGAAGAGATTACGTAAGCTCAAGCATATCCTCCAGAATTTGATTGACTCGTTCTACTTGACCACTTGATTGAGGATGGAAGGCGGTACTAAAGGAGAGACGAGTTCCCATAGCATTTTGGAAACTTTCCCAAAATCGAGAGGTGAAGAGACTTCCACGGTCCGAGTTAATATCCAATGGAACACCATGAAGAGACACTATTCGAGAGATGTACAAATCAGCTAGCTGGCTAGCGGTTATACTCTCACGAACGGGTAGGAAGTGGGCTACTTTGGAAAGACGGTCGACAACAACGAAGATAGCATTATTCCCTCTCTTGGTCCTGGGAAACCCGGTAATGAAATCCATACCGATTTTATCCCATTTCCATTCAGGAATTGCCAAAGGTTGAAGGGTGCCAGTAGGCCGTTGATGCTCTGCTTTGACGCGACGACAGACGTCGCAATAGATAACAAAGTCCTTTGAAAATTTTGGTGGTACAAGTACGGGTGCAGATGTCAGGCGTCTTTTCAGTTCCTGAAAGCTGAACTCGCACTGTTGGGTCCACTCGAACTTTTTATCTTTCTTGAGGAGTTCGGTTAGAGGCTTAGCAACCTTGGAGAAATTCTCAAGGAAGCGGCGGCAATAGCTCGCTAAACCGAGGAAACTCCGAACTTGCTTGACCGATTCTGTGGAGTCCAATCAAGGACGGCTTGAACTCGCTTCGGGATTGACAAAGAATGCCCTTACCAGAGATTACATGGCCTAGATAGGTTACTTCCGGCAACCAAAATTCACACTTAGAGAATTTGGCATAAAGGCGAGGCTCTCAAGTTTCATCAATACTAGCCTTAGATGTTCGCATGTTCTTCCTCATTCTTGGAGTAGATGAGTATATCATCGAGGTAAACCACGACGAATTTATCCAAATACTCCATGAAGATCGAGTTCATTAACCGAGAGAAAGTGGTCGGAGCATTGGTTAACCCGAAGGACATGACGGTGTACTCATATTGGCCATAACGAGTAACAAAGGCCGTTTTAGGAATGTCCCCGTTCTTGATTTTGATTTGATGGTAGCCCAACCTCAAATCCATCTTGGAGAAGATTGAGGATCCAAATGAGCTGATCATACGTGTCGTTGATCCCGGGAGCGGATACTTGTTCTTGATAGTGACCAAATTGGATGTGTCGGTAATCTACAACCATCCGATCCGTTCCATCCTTTTTATTGACGAAGAGGACGGGGCAAGCCCATGGGGAAGAACTAGGACGGATGAAACCTTTTTGCAAGGACTCATCGAGTTGTTTCTTAAGCTCGGCTAGTTCTAAGGGTGCCATCTTATAAGGTCTTCTAGAGATTGGGACAGTTCCTGGAACGAGGTCTATCACGAACTCAACATCTCTGTCAGGTGGAACACCTGGCAGTTCTTCTGGAAAGACATCCGGGAAATCACGGACTACCGGAATATCTTCAAGGTCTGGAAGGGGGTTGGCATTTAAGGAGTAGAGCTGACGCCGTGACACTCGGTCAAAACATTGATCGCCTTGGTCTCACGCTTGTTGCGCTCGCCTCCATCATAACTTCGCCAAAGAAGGCGGTTGAGGCAGATTAACATTCCTAGTCTTTGGCTTCACCCCGCTCTCCCGGGAGCAGCAGGTTGTTCTTGGTGTTGACCATCCTAGGAAACAAAACAACGGTTTAGACAAGGATGGCAAATTTTGGCAAGGAAGTGCAGAATGTAATGAATAACACGAAATGCAGAGATGTTCATCCGTATAACATGGTAATATAGAAACTGCCATATATATACCAACGGTCATACACACCATTCATAGTTTAGTACAAGCCCGGCTAGAGTACAACTACGGTGAAAGGCATTACATCTCATCGGAAGCATTCCAAACTCCTATACATTATTTTTCTACACTTCCTAATTGATACACACTAAGTCATATTCCATGTGTCACGCAGACGGTGGAAATATAACTATTACAATACCGTAAATACTACTACTAACTCGCATGACTCCGTAGTAGTCCTCATAGAAGTCACCTCCATAGCCTGGAAGCTCAACATGATTATCCGAAAACAGACGGTCCTGAGGAGCTTGTGGACCATAGGGGCTAGGATGAGGTCTTGGACCAACAAACGGTGGCCTGCGGGGACCACGGGGTGGGGTGATGCCTCCCACATCACGCCAATCCATCATGTCCGCCAGAGCAGATCTCACAGGATACAGATCCCTTGTATCCAGGCATCCAGCTTGCACAGCCGGTGCAAACCGAGTCAAAGTGGCACAATGATCGGCACGGGTGTTGAAAAGCTCCGTTCTCAAGGCCCGATTCTCTCAGTCCTTATCCTCGAGCATCTCAGCAGTGGTGCGGGTTAGTGAGTCCTCCTGAGTGGAATCAGCATAGATGGCCTGAAGATACCCTTGCGCCCCCGGGAGCGAAGCTGGCATATAATGGAAATCGGTGTTCCGAAGGAGGCCAGTCCTGACTCGCATGATGGTCATCATAGAGTATGCAGCATCCTGCACAACCATCTCAATAGTGACCCCGAGTCCATAGGAGTGGTGAAGGGGCTCAGTCGATCCAGGATAAGAAGGAAATATCCTGACAGTGCAGAGGTATTGGCTTTGATTAAAGTCTCGGAATTGCTCTTCGACGGTGATTCAGGATACCAACGGTAACCCGTCTCAATCATAACCCGGACTAACATAGCCGTATGACTGGGCACATCGATACACCTGGTCAGGCGAACCACTTGGTTTTGAGCATGAGTGGCCATCTGAAAGCACAGCCACAATGCAAAGACATTAGAATTTCTAGGGAAAATCGGACAGCATAACGTCTGTAAATGCTCAAGAATAGGTTTGAGACATTCAAAAGCAGATTGCAAAACCACTCAACAACATCATATCAAGGTTCTGGTTCAGCTAATAACATACTAAAGGTAGTAGAAACTGAACCGAGGCTGGTAACCAACAATCCTATAAGTTACTACGGATTAGTAACACGTGAACCTGATAGAGAGAAGAGAGCCTAGTCCTATACCCACGTAGAATGAGAAGAGGATGACTAAAATCAGAGGGCATAATGTAAAGGAGAAAAAGAGCCTTACGCCCCTCCCACAATCAATTCCCTACATATAGCTAAAGCATTTCTATACTCGACATCGACCAGTTTGGCTTAGCAAACCTACAGGCAGTCCGGCTCTGATGCCAACGCTGTCAGGACCCCGATTCCAAGTCACATCGACCTAGCCGGTAACACCTCATATCACTTTGCGACCTCACGCACGGTATTCCCACGGTGTCGCCTTACCATGGCCCGGGACCGTTTAGCCTTTTGGCTCACGTATATGATAGTGTCGCTAGCATCCATATGATGAAGAACCCGGGCCGACATGGCTAGTCGTGAACCCAAAGCGGCACTAACCCATGGGGACAGCATACATGAATCACATCGAGCATGTCGGTCATCAACGTATGAATCAAAGTAACCTTTGGCTAACAGGACTCCGGTAACCCGTCTTTGTAGCAAGCTAAGCGAGGACTCGAGATGTCACCGTGACATTTCCCGAAAGAGACGGAACCACAGTGCAGTGAACCACATGTTGGCGGTCGAGTGTCCAGGAAGCATTAGTCTTTGGGCTAGCGGGACTCCGGTGAACCGAGGCATGGCGGACTACTATCGCTCAGAGGCACTAGACTACATTTCCCCATATGAGAGGCTGCCAAGGATAAACAACTAGATTTTTCGGATCCCACTCATACCAAGCATTTCAATCATACACACAATATGCCCGATATGAGTACATACAACATGGCATCACAACAAAACTCTACAACTCAAAGTACTTTATTTAAGAGGCCCGAGGATCCATACATAACATATTCATACGTATAGGGGTCACATGACCCAACACTCAAGTCATACAAACATACAAGCACATGCGGAAGCAAACTAGTCTGAGTACAGACACTAAAAAGAAAGAAGGCTTGACGAAGCCCTTCTATCTATAGTGGCCCTTCACAAGCCTTGGATCACCACCTGGGTGGCTAGTCACTCGTCGACGTCAAGGTCTACATAGAACCCATCGGAGGGGGCGGTGTTGTCGTCTGAAAACATTAATTAAGCAAACATGAGTACGGAGGTACTCAAGAAGTCTTACAATGTAAACCTATTGTACATGCACATTCTCAAGAAGGTAGTGGAGTTATTGCAAGAAGCCAGCTTTGACTCTTGGCTAAGCTATCCCACGTGACACCACTTGAAAAGCATTTGTCGCATTAACCCAGTCCACTAATCACCATCACAATACTCCACCGTGGATCCTCTCTCGACAACCTACGAGAGGGCCATCCGCGGTACTCACACTTATCTTGAGGCTTTTAGTAGTATCCACTTACTTGTCTATGAACTGTATAGGTGACCAAGTAGTCCTTTACCGCGGACGCGGCTATTCGAATAGTTTCATACCCTACAGGGGTGTACTTCTTCACACACGCTCTCACCACTTATAGCCGTTAACCTTCAAGCGGAAGCCCAGCGAGGGTATCGGCCACGACCTGACTAAACACACGAGTCCCTAGTCCAGTTTATCTCCTATTCGGGTTCCATCCGTAGGGAGTCTGGTCGAGGTTTCCACTAACGGCCCCGAACGATGTGTGCAGGGTTGCCGAGACACCAAACGGGCGAATCGGTACACCGTGCCACGTGCCTACTGCAACACATCCAACCTAAGGTCAGCCATGCGTATGCTCCCCAAAGATGCTACAAACACCGGAAACTACTTTGCAACTCCGGACAGAGGACAAGAGTGGTTAATAAGTCGAGAGGGTCCATCGGTTTCGGGCCCAATGCGTGGTAGTAGCTAAGTCTTAAATCACACACACACAGATCTCAGTTCTTAGGGACGGCTTCAATGAAACAACCCACCATGTACTCCTACATGGCCTCTCATCGATACCTTTACCAAATCGTGTTCAACACTTCACTCTCATACTAACACGACCTTTCACTCTAGTTCATCATCCCGATGAGCCAGACCTGACGCAACTCTAAGCATGGCAAGCATAGCATGGTAGGAAACACAAACATGGCTCAAACAACTCCTACACATGCTAGTGGGTTTCATCTAGTTACTGTGGCAATGACAGGTCATGCAAAGGAAGTGGGTTCAACTACCGCAACACACAACAGTTTAAATCGCGTTGTCTTAATGCAGTAAACAAGAGCAGAAGCGAGAACATGGGCTTGTATCGGTATGATCAATGGGTTGCTTTCCTGATGTAGTAGTAGTAGGATACTGCCCTTCAGACGGATATTCGGGGTTATCCTGAGGCGTAACCTATCACGAAAGACACACCAACATAAACAACACATGACGATATGCAACAATATGATGCATGCTATGACATGGCAAAATGAATGTGTGTTGGCCTAATGCAAACTATAACAGAAAGGAATGAACTCATTTGAATCAAAGATTCAGATGCTAGCTCATTTAACATAGCCATAATAGTGCATTATATTATTCTGCTTAAACAGCAAGCTTAACTTGTTCTGTCATGCATGAAACCATTACCATTGGATAGACTGAATTTTTCTGATCAAAATTCATATATAGAACTTTGCATTTGGAGTTACAGATTAATTTCTATGATTTTTTGAAGTTTGCAACAATTTCTGGAATTTCCTGAATACAAATAAAACCAGAAATTAGTTATTATACAAGAAGGCGTCAGGCCGTGGTGACGCCGAGGTCAACAGGGCGTCCAGGTCAACCTGACCAATGGGTACCGCATGTCAGTAGCTAATTTAACTAACTAATTTTAGTTAAAACTAAACTAGGTTAATTAGCAGAGGGGCCCCACTAGTCAAATCCGTCAACGGGGTCAAACCCGCCGACGTTTAGCCGCCGGCCAAGCCAGACACGGCGGCGAGAGTGTGTTTGTGCATTCCGGCAACCAAATAGGCGACGGAGGCCATCTACGTGTAGCCGGAGACAAGCCGTGGCGTTTGGTTGCGGTGGTTGAACTTGGGGTGGCCGGAAACGTCGCCGGCGACGAGCTTGGCGGTCGCCGGAGTCGGGTGAGGATGAACCCGTGGCTACGGGGCACGGCAAGGCACGGGGTGAGGTGCGTTGGGCTCCTAGGAGTGCGGTGAGTGCGGTGGTGTGCTCGGAGTCGAGCCAACATGGCTGTGGCTACGACGGCGATGTCTTGATGGCGGCGGCCGGGTGCGGCCGAGCCTGATCAGGTCGGTGCGGGGCTCGAGCGTGAACGAGAGGGATGGGAAGGTAGCCGGGCTCACGGTGAGTACGACGAAGCGGTCAGGTCGAGGGGGAGGTGATGCGGTGGCGGCAGCGATGGGGATCTCCGGCGGTGATCTACGGAGACGGGGTCGGTGAAGGTGTTGCAGGGTGTGCGAGCGCTCGGGGCTCGGCCTGCTCGAAGTAGTCGACGGCGGCGGAGCAAAAGGACACGGTGGTGCAGCATGGAGATGATGGAGGGCGCGAGCTTCACGGTGGCGCGGGCGCGACGGCGTCGGCCATGGTGCGGGCGAGCGAGGGAGAGGAGCTGGGGAGGAGAAGGGGTGTCTGCGAGCTCGGGGGAGGAATGGCCGGCCGAACCGAGGCGACAGGATGGTGCGGGAGGTGGGTCACGGCGAGCAGCTGCGTGGCATGCTCAGGTGCCGCCATCGAGCACTGGCTGCCTGCCTGCCAAGCCAAGCAGCTTCTTTGGAGCGGTGGCTGGGCTGGGCCGGCAGGTGGGCTCGCCAGGTGAGCGCCAGGTAAGATCCTCTCTCTCTCTTTTAATTTCTGTTTTCTATTTTTCTGTAAGTGTTGGGCTTTTCTAAAAATACCTAGTCACCTTCAAAAATCCTCAAGAATAATCATGGGCTCTGTTCATATTATTTCCAACAGCCCACACTTATTTTCCGAGAATTATTTGGGCAGTTAAAATATTTACTAGCATTTAAATGCCCAAATGCAAATTACATATGATTTAATCCAATGACCTTCTCATTGACCTAGAAAATTGTGCACCTATTTTGCGGAGGTTCTAACCCAAGACAAAGAGGGTGAACTTTTGGAAGGGCATTTCAGGTTCATTGAAAATATTTTTAGTAAACCCTAGTTGGATTCAGAGGGGTTCTGGGGTTCTGTCTTCCCCATTTCAAGTTTCTGATGAAAAGTAAACATGATGCAACACTCTAATGCATGGACTAGCTAGGATGTGACAGGCTCTTCGTCACCAAAGGCCTCCCGTGGCCACAGCAGGCTGCCACGCCTTCACCACCGAGCTGCGCAGCATCGCGTGGCCCGGCAAGTTTAAGCCAGACCTGCCTCCTCGCTACGACGGCACGGCCGACCCTGCGGAGTTCCTCCAGCTCTAAGAGCTGGGCATCGAAGCCGCCAATGGGGACGAGAAGGTCACGGCGAACTGGTTTCACATGGCACTCAAGGAGGGGCCCAACTCGCTCTCGAACTCGCTCTGGCACGATCTCCTCCTGACGAGATGCGCACCCGCTTCATCGCCAACTTCAAGGCATCGCGACCGCCTCCTGCATTGAGCGACATGCGCCAGATCAAGCGCAGCCTGTGGAGACCCCGCAGAAGTACATCCAGACTTCAACAACGCATCGCCTCAAGATTCCCAAGGTGACCGAGGAGGCCATCATCTCAGCCTTCTCCGACGGTGTCGCGACGTCAAGATGAAGGAGGAGTGGCGATGCATGAAGATCTGTGCACTTCCTTGAGCTGTTCAACTTGGCGACCGAAAGTGCGCTGTAGGAAGGACGCCTTTCCTCCTCGAGCTGCCACCGCAGACCCGTAAGAGAAGAAGCCCAAGGCCAAGGACGTGAAGCGCAAGGGGCTGCCATGCTCATGACAGAACCCGTGACACCAAGTGAGGCGTAGATCACCGAGTCTTCCAAGGGCAGCCGGATCAGGTGTACCACGACCTCCACACCCACAACACCAACGAATGTCAAGAGCTCCGAGCCGTGCGAGAAGGAGAATCGGTCGACGCCCGACCACAACGATCGAGGCTACGACCGAGGAGGAGGAAGAAACGCAGACGCCGGAAGACCGTGGCCCTCGCCAAGGGTGGCGTGACCGACCTCGCGAGGATCGCTGGCGAGATCAGCCTCGCGAGGGAGGCTGGGGGATCAGCCTCGCGAGGATCGCCTGCAAGGAAACGCAGGCCTCCCTCCTCTGCCGCCGCAGCCAAGGAGAAATGAGGACCATCATCGGACGAGGGGCTGGGGGCTTCCGAGGGCTACGATCGTCACATCCTGGGCGGAGCTCAAGCCCCAGCCTCTCAACGCATCTTCAAGAAGTTTGACTGCAAAGTGAATGCAGTCCTCCCCAAGCTCGAGGCCACGCGCCCTCTCAGGTGGTCAGCGTGCGCCATCACGTTCAGCTCAGCAGATCAGCTCAAGTCTTGGCGGCCACAGCCGGAGTCCTCCCGATGCTTTGTTCCCCAATCATCAGCAACGTGCAAGTCACCAGGACCCTCATCGATGGTGGAGCAGGGCTCAATGTCCTGTCCATAGAGACATTCAACAATCTCCAAGTGCCATACAATCAGCTTCAGCCAACCAAGCCTTTCTCCGGGGTCACCGACGGCTCCACAGTTCCGATTGGGCAGGTCCGCCTCCCCGTCACCTTCGGGGCGCGCGACAACTACCACACCGAGCTCATCGATTTTGATGTCGCCCACATTCGCCTGCCATACAATGCCACCCTCGGGTACCCAACTCTGGCCAAGTTCATGGTCGTGACTCATCACGGCTACAACGTCCTCAATATGCCAGGAAGCGGCGGAGTCATCACGGTGCCTTGTGAAGAAAGAGACGCAGTGTGCTCCCTGGAGAGAGCTTTTCAAGCCGCATCACTTGAAGACCCAGATCGCAGGAGCGGGAGGCTCCCCGAGACCGCTCGCAAGAAGAAGAATACATCGCTAGGCCCGACCCTTCGGGAGGCAGGCCCCTCAGGGTCCGCGCCTGTTCAGGGGCCACCTCCTTCTGTCGCATAGGAAGGCGCGCCCGGCGCCCTCCTCAAGCAAGGCTCGGGGGCTCTCTCCTGGAGGGCCACCGACCTTGCTAAGGTCACGAGGGAGGCGCTTGGGCACCACTTGGAGGTGTGTTCCAAAGCATGTTTCCCTCAGGAAGGAGCGAGGCAAGGAGGGCCAAACCCTCAGGAGTTCGTCAGCCAGATCATTCAGGAGCTGCAGGAGTCAAGAGTCATGAGTGGCAGCCGCCGCTTACCCGCCGTAGCTCCCCATCCAGCGAGGATGGTGGGCTGCGCGTCTGCATCGATGTACCGAGGCTCAACCGAGCCGCCTCTCGAGCGCCGCCCTCACGCTGGGCGCTGCGAAGGTCCACCCCACGTACGCTCGCATGCCCTACGGCGCATCAACGCGGCCGCCACGCCGCCAACGCCTCATGGGGAGCGCCCCGAGGCTCAACAGGCCAGCGTTCCGCTGTCTGGCGGAGATGGAGATAGTCACGAGGAGCCACCGGCGCCTCCGGAGCCTCCCGAGGCTCCGGGCACTGGGCTCATGAAGATCGGCTTCAGCCAACGACGTCGCTACTTCAAAGATCCTTCGCCGTCTTCAACGTTATCGGTGACATCCTTCAAGTTTCATTTCCAAATTGCGCCCTCCGAGGCTGCATCATTCCCGAGCCGTGGGTCCATCCCTGCGGCATGTATCCCTTTTACTTCATGTTCCTAGCTTACTTTGTTGGGGGCGCCCCTCGGGCTGCATCATCCCCAAGCCGCTCGGGCCAGACCCAGCGGCATGTACCCCTCTTGCGTTTATTTCGGGTCATGCGTTCGACCCATCATGATTGTTATTTGATGCCTGTCAACGACACCCCTTCTGCCTTCATGTCGGCCGCTTGCACGTTAAAGGGGGGGTACCTGAGCATTGCGACTCATAGGCTCCTACTGGCTCTCCAGCCCTCACCCTCTCGCCTTGTCCACGGCATCGCGACACAGCATACCACCGACGGCCGAGACCCGCCGAGGGCGGGACCGAGGACGAGAGCGTCGGCATCTAACCAAATTTGCGAGAACACATCACAAGTTAAGGCTCAGTGCAGCGCAACCCGCCTTAAGGTAGGGGCCCTCGGAGTCCCGCTACTGCTCACGGTGCCAGACACACTCGTCAGCCCTCATCGTGCAGCCCACGTGTCGTATGGGTCAGACACGCCTGGGGCTCCTCCGGAGGGGAGCCCCCTCACGCACCAAAGGAAGCACCATGCTCCTTGCTACCGGGTCGAACACCGCCGAGGAGCTGCTATGCCCGTACACATACGGAAGCGCTTATGCTCTACCGGTGATAAACAATCGAGGGTGGCCCCGGCCGCATCAACCTCGAGGAGCCCAGAGCTCAATGTCTGGCCTCATCGCAACGCCTCCCTCGGGAGTGCCAGCGAGGCTGGGCACGGGCTACGCCTGGTCACGCCCAGACGCCGCCACCCAGCCCAGCCCTCGGGCTGGTTCAAATCACGTCCCTCCCGAAGCGGAGCCAAGGTAAAGGCCGCTTGAACGTCAAGGGACTCCTGAGCATCGCGACTCAGAGCCTAATCGTCACGTAGCCCCTCACTCCTTAGTTCAAAGGCTAACGGCGGTTGAGGTATGCGCGGGCCGGGCTCTGCAGACGTAGAATGGTAGATTCACCCACACATCTCACCTCCCTACTTGTCTTTCGTGCGCCAAGGGGACTCCTGAGCATCGCGACTCAGAGCCTAACTTGTCACGTAGCCCTCACTCCTTGGTCCCGCCCTGGTTTCCGTCGGGGCTAATGGCGGCCGAGAGAGCCAAGGGCAGCTCTGGCGTAGAACATAAGCAAGTAGGAAGGAAAAGCGCAAATCTCAAGGAATTTAAAAGCAAATATTACAGTCCATAAACTGTTATCATGACACCAAACGCGAAGTTTAAATGCCTCCCCGAGGCACGATGCATGTTGCGGTGAGCCGAAAGCGTATCAGAGCCACAAAGGAGTCACTTGTCGACGACGGAGCTGCGCTTAGCGGGTTCGCCTCGTGAAGCCTCAGGACCGGCAGCGCCTTCGCCCGGCTTGGTCTTGAAGGACCGAACCGCCAAGAGAGCCTTCGCCGACCCTTCATGGCCATGCCACAATGCGGTAACAATCTCGCCGCTCATTGCTCCAAAGAAGTCGAGGTCGGCGTTGGGATCGCGAAGATAGACATGGGTAAGGACGCCAGCGTCAGAACAGAAGACAGACGCGCCTCGGCCTCGGTAGTGGGGCCAAGGCCAAGGGTGACATCTTCAAGAGCACGGATCAGAAGGGAAGCAGCTTGGCGAGTCGCCTCGGCGCCCGGCCAATGGGCTTTCGAGTGCCGTCAGAAGCGACATCGGAAGGTGCGAGCCTTCACCTCCATCTCCGTGAAGGCCTCGCGGTCCTCGGTGAGGACCCGCGCCTTGCCGTCCAGCTCGACCTTCTTCACCTCCAACCTCTGCTCCAGCAAGACCCAAAGCGGTCACGGCGCTTGTTAAGTGGCTTACGTCCCGGTCCTTGGCGGCCGCCTCGTGAGCCTTCATGTCTTCCTCCTTCTCTTGGCGAATGCGGCCTCCTGCAAGCTAGTCACGCAGCCACACCTTTCGCTCTCCGGCGCCTTGCAGCGACCTCGGACATCGGCTACCTCCCCCAAAGGCGGCGTCAGCAGCCTTCGCCCCAAGGATGGCTGTTTCTCCTCGTCACTGAAGCCATCGAGGCTGAACCAGCGCCCGCCGAATCAGCGTCGGGCGAACCCAGTAGGAGACCGGCTCCAAGCGCCAGCCTGGCAAGCGGCGTCGGCGCCCAGAAGATCTTGCAGCCGGTCAGTTCAGCGGCGGACGATCCAGACAGTGGGAGGAGTCGAGAGAGACAACAGTTGGTGGAGTAGGAGGAGAAGATTTGCAACAGAACCACAAAGACTTCGAGGCAAGACCTTCTGCCCAAAGAACAAGTGCGGTGGCATCGAGCAAGGATACCTCAGAGTCGCTTGGGCCATGGGCTGAGCTCGCCCCGCCTAGCTCCGCCAAGCCTCGCGAGGATGACCAGGCAAGAGAGGCCCGTGTCTTGTCGTCACCTTCTTTCGCGGGCGGAGGCACTGCCCCAGACAAAGCCTCGGGAGCTCCCTTCAGCTTCTTCGCCGCAGGCGCCAGCCTAGCCAAGAGATACAGATATCAAGCCTCAGCGACAAAGCAAGGAATAAAACAAGAATCAAGCACTTACTGGTCATCGCTCGCGAGCTCGAGCAACCTCCGACCATACTTGAGGCCCGAGAGCCGGCTAGAGGGATCAGCCTCAAGAGGCCCGGGGGCAGGAGGCACGTCTGCGGATCGCCTCGGAGCCGGGGTAGACCCGCGGAGGACCAGCCCAGTCCTGTCCTTCTTTGGGATCGGGGGCAAGCTCTCGCCGCCCCGCTCATTGCCATCCTCGTCGTCGCTCGGTAAGAGGCGGAGAGTGCGGGACCTACGACGGGGGAGGGGCGCTCTCGACTCCCCGTCAGTCGCCTCGGAGTCAGGCCCCTCTTCCCGCTCCTCTTCTTCCTCCTCTTTGCTGGAGTCGCCGGAAGACACGTTCACCATCGCCAGGGCCGCCGGGTCCTCGGGAACCTCCGCGGGCACGGGCCCGTCCCCATTGAAGATGGGCATGGACTCCACCGCCAGCTCCCAATCATCTCGAAGGAAGAGGGGTACAGGAGCGCCCTCCAGCCTCGCCACGTCTCCCCCGACCAAAGATTGGAGGACCGCGGCCAGACTTCGTCGGCCAAGACTGCGGGGCTTGGGCGGGGCCTCCACAGCGGAAGCGAGTACTGACGAAGCGGGGCCACCTGATGCTCCAGGAACTCCCTCAGGAGCGACGCCCCGGTCAGCTTCGCCATCACCATGTTGCCCGGCCATAGGTCCGCATCCATCTTCTCCAGCACCGGCTTCATGCGGGGATCCACGAGTTCCACGCGAGACCAATCGTCGGAGGTCGTGGGCTGCTTCGTGGGCAGAATCAGCCGAGGATGGATGCGCCCAACATCTACCATGACCCACTTGCTCCTGAAGCCCTCAATCCTCTTCCCGGGCTTTGAGATGGCGTTGGAACTGCCATATGCGACAAAGCTCGCGCACGCGGAGATGGGACCGCGAGAGGTCCGGAGGTAGAAGTAGTGGCGCATGGCCACTGAGGGTTGCACCCCAACATGAGCCTGACAATAGTAGGCGAAGATCGCCAGAAGAAGAACGGAGTTGGGGTGGAGGTGCAGAGCTTGCAGTTTGTAATGGCAGAAGACAGAAAAGAAGAACTCAGAAAAGGGAGGCACCAGACCGGCAGCAATGGCGCTCACGAAGAGCGGATAGAAAGTGCTTCATTGGCCCTCGGGAAGGGCGGAGCCAGCCTTGAGCACCGCTTCCCCGTCATCGCCTTGCGCCGCCACCATCCGGCGCGCCCGGTCAAGGCCCTTCTCCGACATGTTCGGCGAGTCAAAGGCGGGTGAGTACCAAGCTCCGGCTCGGGTCTGGCGAGGCGCCATGTCTTGCTAGGGCACGCGGTTAGAGTAGATCTGAGATTTCGGAGGAAGGAAAGAAAGGCGCAAGAAAAGGGATCTGGGCAATGACCGGAGGAGGCAAGGGAAGCAAAGCCTAGACAGATGCCGCTCCTTTGTCGATTCGCGCAGTTGCTAAGGCGCCCACGTCCAATCAACCGCCACGCGCTTAGAGGCCACAGTTGTTAGGGCTCATGGCGCCTACTTGCCCCTTCGCTTCTCGCTCGGCCAAGTCCAGCGCGCCTGGGCAGAGCTCTTGTCGGCGTTCTGGGAACGGGGTACCAGACTTGCACTGCACTGGCGTGGCTCAAGGGGTGGCCAAAGACGACCCGTCTTCATCAAAGGCACAAGCTCAAGACCCTCGCGAGGGCCAAGCCTCATGAGGCGAGGCGACAATCGGAGTGACAAATCCTAATCTCGAAATCGCCAACCCAGCAAGTACCTTTGGAGACACAGAGAGCACCTTTATAATCACCCGATTCGTTGTGACGTTTGGTAGCACACAAAGTGTTCCTCCGGTGAAACAGGAGTTGCATAATCTCATAGTCATAGGAACATGTATAAGTCATGAAGAAAGCAATAGCAGAATACTAAACGATCGAGTGCTAAGCTAACGGAATGGGTCAAGTCAATCACAGCATTCTCCTAATGATGTGATCCAGTTAATCAAATGACAACTCATGTCAATGGCTAGGAAACATAACCATCTTTGATCAACGAGCTAGTCAAGTAGAGGCATACTAGTGACACTCTGTTTGTCTATGTATTCACACAAGTATTATGTTTCCGGTTAATACAATTCTAGCATGAATAATAAACATTTATCATGATATAACGAAATAAATAATAACTTTATTATTGCCTCTAGGGCATATTTCCTTCACCCACCACCATGAAAATCAGGGGATGAGAGAGAGAGGCAATTTACATTAACCCTTTCGTAGGTTCCCGTAGATGTAGAAAGATGTGAAATGCATGAATATGCATTTGCAGATAAGGCCTTCCCTCGTTGATCGTTTTGTCCCACAAGATCTTGATCTTCCGTGCAACGCACGTGCATCTTGCTAGTACTCCTACAATATACTATATTGTTGTGAAAGTTCATATACACCGGCCGAGATTAATGCAAACACGGAAGATTTTCATTACATTTTGAAATTTTATAGGACAGAAAAATAAAAGAAACCCGACCATATACCTATTCAACGGCGGCAACCGACGTCCTCCATCTGTGATCTCCATGTACGGGGGTGGGGTTCAAGCCTCGTGAAGTGAAGTTGCGGTCTCCGGCGAGGAAAAGTAGAACACAGGAGACGGACCGGCCAGTTGGCACACCATGCCCTGCCGCCTCCCATGCCCTACTCATCCTCGGAGGAGTCCCCGACCGACGCAGTGCCGGGACGTTGGACGGCGGCAAGTAGGGCAGCGTGGTAGCAGTGCTCCCGTCGTCGGCCGCCAGTAGCCACCGCTTGTCGCGGCGACTTGAGCGAGGGCGGCGACCTCGAGCTTCATCCCCGAAGACAAGCTCTCCCGCGGAGCGTTCGCGCTTGCGGTCATGGCGGATATGGTGCCAGGTAGGAGGACGATGTGCTATGGTGTGGAGGTTAGCTGGGTGTTGCCGCTTTAAGTAGCGCATTCCGGTGAGGCCAAGGGTCCTGGTGCGTCATTAAGTCGCCGGAGTTGGTTCCTCGGGCACTGAGCCTCTTAACAACGGCATACGGATGGATGGCACGAATGTGGGCAGCTGGCGCCGGCTGAACGTGACATGCGACGGGCGCGAGGGACGAGGGTTTTTGGTGTGCCAGGGTAGTCAGCTGTGGTCATGGCAACGTTGGAGATGCCCTTTGCTCACATGCAATTGACGCATGTCATTGAAAAAGCAAGACGACACGGCATGGTCTCAGGTCCTGAGGATGCAGTTGGCCGCGCTACACCACTCCGCGGACACGTCCCGGCGCCCCGTTCATATTGACTATGTTGACAAAGCCCTCCGTCCCCGTCAACTTGGTAGGCCCACAAGTCAGCCTCCCTCTATGCTGGGTTCCAGCTGGCAGGGGGAGTATTCATTTTTTTTGCATAATAAGGAGGCACTTCCTTGCATGCGAAGATAGCTCATGGGTCCGACCTGTCAGCAGGGGGCACGTTTTTTTTGCGAAATACAGAGGCCCTTCCAGTGGGTCCAAGATGTCAGGTGGAGGAACCAAAGACTTGAGAAGGCGTACAGAACAAGCTAGTGTACTAGTAAAGAGACGTTGCTGAGTTTTAGAAAAAAGAGAGACATGCTCCTCAGAATGGGTTCAATCCAAACCTAGACTATGACTATATATGGTGCTATGCTACTCGCAAGTAATGAAGTCGACATATCCAACGCTCGCTTCTCCTCTTCTCTACTTACTCGCTTAGCATCGAAGCTCGCCGCAGCAACCATGTCCGCTGGTTGCTCGTCCACCGCTTCTTCAAAGCAGTAACAACCAAATATGCGCCAAGTCGCCACCCATACCATCGCATGTGGGTCTCATCACACCCGCAGCCAAGACCGCAGCCGGTTGCTCATCGCAACCCACTGTCGTTGGTGTGGTGCCACTGTTGCAAATCACGCAGAGTCATCCGTCGCGTGTCAACCACAATCCTCAACCCTGGCCGAGTCTTCTACAAATTCCTGAATCATGGGGTAATAATATGTTTAAGTGTTGTTCTGCTGCTTTCAGTTGCTGATTTTTTTAATAGTTTGGTTGATGATCTTCCAATTTGAGTCATGCAGAAAAGGGAAGATTCATGTGATTTGTATTTCTGGGAAGTTGTTGATGTGGGGGAGTGCAAATACGTTGATTATTTGGTTAGCCGAGGAATCCCAATACCAGCAGGTTGGGGTGTTGGACAAGTAACTGAAGGAACGGCAGAAGAGGAAGATGCAAAGCAGAAGGTTAAAGATGCAGTTCCTCTGATCATGGCCAAGCAACAATACGAGCGGCCTTGACAAAGAATGAGGAGATGAAAGAGCTTGTGAAGATAATGGGCAAAATCGATGTGCTCACGAGGATGATTGTCTCTTTGTTTGCGATGTATGTAGCACTCGTGATGTATTCAAAGGGCTATGACGTGAGCACTTTCTTTGAAACTAGTAATGAATGAAACACATGTAGCTTTGGGCGTAGTGTTGTGAACATCCGATGATTCCTATTAACGGAAATCAGGTATCCCTTTGCTCATAAATAAATAAATAGCGAGAGGCCCTTTTGGTAATAAATAAATAAATTAGCAGAGGCCACCGCCGGGTCAGCTTTTGTTCTCATTCGAAGACGTCGAGCAAATTGCAGTCCAACAACATACTATGTCATCAAATTCAAGTTTCACAGCCAAATATGAGTACAACTAAACAACAATGTCATCATGTTTTAGTCGTCATACAATCACCAAACACAGATCAGCATACATAACAAGTGATGTTCTCTCAGGAAAATACTAAACAACATGTTCATCAGGTTTCAGTTGTCATAGCAAACACAATTTCACATAGTAGATAAAAAACGTCTTCGACGAGCAAATACGACAAAAGCAATGTAATCATCATCCGCAGCAGTTAGCGTCAACATCTTCGCCATGTGTATCAGTCTGAATCATAATTCCGCATGGTGTCATCTTCTTCTTCGTCCTCAACGTCCTCGAACATTGGCTTCTTCTTGATCAACTCTTGTATGTCCACATCACGATAGGCAATCTTTTTGCCGGCGTCATTGACGTGATGGTTCTCAAAGATATTAGGAACATCTGTGTTATCTTATACATCAGGAGCAGTGTAAGCCTCATTTTGTTGTGCAACTTCATTAAACGAATTCCTCTGCTCAAACCTTTGCAATACTCTCCAGTCATCGCTACGTGCAAATGTGTCTTCCAAGAAAAATATTTGTGTTGCTTGATTTGCCAAAATAAAAGGCTCGTTGGTCTTGTACGCCGCCTTGACATTGATGGATTTGAAATAATCATCAGCTCTGGGTTTTGCGATCCTGGAAAACAGGTTATACCAACGATAGAACAACAGAACCACACACGGATGATCCTCGAAACTGGAGATATACTACAACTGAACAATGTCTGTTATGTTAGCATACATTTCAGTTGTCTCTTTGACATACGTATCCGTGCTCATGATGGCAATGTTTTGTGTCTTCCTGCCTTCGTCTCGTGCAACGGTGTTGTAGCGCACATCTCCAACAACGCAAAATTCATAATGTCTTATCAGGACCCATTAATAGTGAGTAAAGGGCATCAGTAATTGCCTGCCCATCCTCCCGCATGTTCTTAACCTATGGTTAGAAAATAGACAAGCTGATCATCTTATGTACTCAATATATTAAAAAAACTGACAGTGTAATTGAAAAGCTTACATGACTCTTGAACCATTTCACAAATCCTGCCATAACCAGTTTGTCAATGTTTCTTGGATTTTGCAACAGTAACTCCTTTTTGTAGATGCTGCACAACATAGTGATCGCGTCAAACATCTAAATATATAAGAATGTGCTGCAAGTTTAGTAGATTATGATGTATAAGCTGCAGTACTTAGCACTTACTTGATATAAGGTAGTATCTCAGGACAGTTATTCAACACATACCAAACCATTTTGTCCAAATCTTTAGGTTTGTCCTCTTGTCGACTCTTCCCTGTAACTCGAACAGAATAATCGAAAACATTGAGCCCGGGATTGTCTTCATCCACCTCTTTGCTAAGCTGATCAACTGTTTCAATGTATTTTGAGCAGAATGTCAACGCTTCTGTAGCAATGTAGGCCTCTGCACTAGAACCCTCGGGTCTAGCTCTGTTCCTAACATAGCCCTTGAAAGTACCTAGCCTCCTTTCAATAGGATACATCCAACCATACTGTACTGGACCTCTAAGTAGTGCCTCATCAGGTAGATGAACAGCCAAATGCACCATCACATCAAAGAAGGCTGGAGGATATATCTTCTCAAGGCCGCATAGGATAGTTGGTATCTTGTCTCTAAGATGCTCCAAAGCATCTATCCTGATATTTCTACCGCAGAGTTCCACGAAGAATTGTCCCAACTCGCAATCGCTTCAGTATAAGTCGTATGCCCAATCCTCTAAGGATAACAGGTAAAACCCTTTGAATTAGGACGTGGCAGTCATGAGATTTCAACCCTTGTACCTTGTTTCCATCTGCACTGACTCTCCTTTCACGGTTGGAAGCAAATCCATGTGGGAATCTCACATGTGACAGGACCTCATGAAATTCTTTTCTTTTTACCTTATCCAAGACGTACACAACTGGCGGTGCCATATCCCATGGTTTACCTTCATCTTGCACCTGCAAATCACATGCGATACCCGTGTGTCAAATCAATCCTAGATTTTAAGGTATCTTTCCTCTTGCCTTCAATATTAAGAAGTGTGCCGATAATGTCATCACATATTTTTTCGATGTGCATCACATCAAGATTATGCCGCAGATCCAAATCTTTCCAATACTCCAAGTCCCACAAAGTGGACACAGGGGTAAACAATAATCTCTCTTACCTTGCCACGCTTCCTTTTCCCGCTACAATTATCAGGATGGTTTCCTGGTGTAATATGCCTGACCTTCTCTAATTCAAATTGCAACTCATCGGCGGTGAGCCTCTTTGGCGCATCACGGTTTTCATGTTTGCATTGAACACATGTCTTCGGTATTTTCTAGGATGCGGCTTGTCCTTGGCAAGGAAACGGCAGTGTCCAATGTAATGGATCTTGCTAAGTATTGCGTATGACAGCGGATTCCTGTCACCGCGAACACATGCATTGTAACCATGTGTTGTTCGCCCTAGCATAGTGCCAAAATCCGGATAATCATGGATGCACCAAATTATAACAGCACGTAGAAAGAAATCAACTAGTGGGCTGCTATATAGGTCTCGAGTGAGAACACCCCTCCATAGCTTTTGAAGTTCCTCCACAAGAGGCTCCATGGACAAATCAAAGTCCTTTCTAGGACTTTTGGGACCTGGGATGAGCAAGGACATCATGTAGTTTGATTCTTTGGTGCAGACATTTGAAGGCATGTTGTAAGGGATAACAAGCACTGGCCACATGCTATATGTGGCGCTCTGGTGGCAAAATGGGTTAAATCCATCTGAAGCTAAGCCAAGTCTAATGTTTCTGTCAATTGACCAAACTTTTCGTGTTTACGATTGAAGCTTTTCCGCTCACTACCATGTGATGGATGGCTCATTACATTTTGATCTCTCAGACTCTGGTTCCTAGAATGCCACAAGATACATCCTCTCTTGTTTCATCATCATGAAACAACCTCTACAATCTTGGTGTAATTGGAAAATGTCTCAGAACATTATGAGGAATCCTCTTCACATCATTGCCATCTTTCCATCTTGATGATTTGCATTTCGGGCATTCACTTAAGTTGGCATAATCCTTCCTAATGTAACACAATTATTCTTACAAACATGGATCATATCATGTCCAATTCCAACCGCATCGAAGGAAATTCTTCATTTCTTCAGAGGCGTGTGGCAGCTCAGACGCATCTGGGAAAACTTTGCGGAAAGCAGCCAACATCGCATCAAATGATTTTTTGGTCATCCGCTCAGATGTCTTCACCTGAAGAAAGGTGGCCATAGCTGAGAATACTGACAGCTTATTTCCTGGTGTGACAGCCACGTTGCATTGTTCCAACATGCGGGCCCACCATTTTTCTTCTGCAGGTGAAAGTTCACGGAATGCACGAGCATCTCGTAGCATTGTTTCAATGTTGGTCAAACTCACTGGCTCCGCCACCTCCTCCTCCTCCTCTTCCACCTGAGCATCAGGTAGATCAAGATGGTGATCTGCTGCTTACACGTAGTCAATAACATTGACGTTCACAGCTTCACCATGATGAACCCACCTAGTATATGTGACCGACATCCCATACAAGTGTAGATGATTTTATACAGTTGACTGGGGTCTTGTAACTGAATTCATACAACTGCTACACTGGCAGAGAACATCTGATTTCGGACCACCGTACTCAGCTCAGATAAAGTTCATGAAGTTTTCAACCCCCTCGACATATGCAGCGAAGAATCTTCGAGCAGAAGTTATCCAAGTCATGTCCATCTGTTAGACATACAAATTAGTTCTTCTACTAGATATTACAGGAAAAACATATATGCTTTTTATGAAGTCCAGAAAAAAATACCTAGGTCGATGTCTAAAGCTATGGCAAGATATTTGGACGAGCAGATCTAAGTAACGAAATATATGTAAAGCTAATTCAGCAAACAGATTTGAGTGCTAAATTATGGCAGGCTGTTTCAGCAGTTAATGAGGCTGTCCTCACAACCACCAAACTATCGAAGGCCATCGCAGCAACAAAGATCGAGTATAAAACGGTGTAGAGCTATTTCACCTAACAGATTGGCTACTAGACCATGGCAATCTACGTCACAATAAATATATGGCAGGATATTTTAGCAACTAATCGGCCTTGGCATGCCATCTTAGCTAAGCAGATTGAGTGCGTAAGGGCAAGGAAGCTTCTTAAGCGAGCATATTGACCGTAAACTACTTCGCAAACAAAGTGAGATTAACATCGCTCTATCGCCTAACATTCAGCGCTACACCGACATGCACGGGCCTCGGTCTAGAATGCGCGTATGCGGAGAAGTCGACCGCCGTCGTCTCCACCTAACGTCGCCCGGCGATGGCGGCGCCGACCACCGTCGCGCCCACAAGAACATCGCCCGGTGATGGCGGCGCGGCTGAAGGACGGCGATCTACAAGAGCGTATTGTGGGAGCGAAAGGATCGCCGTGCGTCCCCTCGACGAACCGCGTATTCTACGAAGATCTTTATCGGTCAGACCGCATAACAACATACGTTGTTCCCTTTGTCATCGGTATGTTACTTGCCCGAGATTCCATCGTCGGTATCTCATACCTAGTTCAATCTCGTTACCGTCAAGTCTCTTTACTCGTTCCGTAATACATCATCCCGCAACTAACTCATTAGTTGCAATGCTTGCAAGGCTTATAGTGATGTGCATAACTGAGTGGGCCCAGAGATACGTCTCCGACAATCGGAGTGACAAATCCTGATCTCGAAATACGCCAACTCGGCAAGTACCTTTGAAGACACCTGTAGAGCACCTTTATAATCATCCAGTTATGTTTTGACATTTGGTAGCACACAAAGTGTTCCTCCGGTAAACGGGAGTTGCATAATCTCATAGTCATAGGAACATGTATAAGTCATGAAGAAAGCAATAGCAGAATACTAACAGATCGAGTGCTAAGCTAACGGAATGGGTCAAGTCAATCACAGTATTCTCCTAATGATGTGATCCCGTTAATCAAATGACAACTCATGTCAATGGCCAGGAAACATAACCATCTTTGATCAATGAGCTAGTCAAGTAGAGGCATACTAGTGACAATCTGTTTGTCTATGTATTCACACAAGTATTATGTTTCCGGTTAATACAATTCTAGCATGAATAATAAACATTTATCATGATATAAGGAAATAAATAATAACTTTATTATTGCCTCTAGGGCATATTTCCTTCAGTCTCCCACTTACACTAGAGTCAATAATCTAGATTACACAGTAATGATTCTAACACCCATGGAGCCTTGGTGCTGATCATGTTTTGCTCGTAGAAGAGGCTTCGTCAACGGGTCTGCAACATTAAGATTTGTATGTATCTGGCAAATTTCTATGTCAATTTCACCAGTATTGTCACAAAAGATTTTCATTGGACCCGATGCACTAGGTATGACACCTAGATCGGATATGCACTCCTTCATTTGCTGCTTCCGAAGCAGCTATGTACTCCGCTTCACACGTAGATCCCGCCACAACGCTTTGTTTAGAACTGCACCAACTGACAGCTCCACCGTTCAATGTGAACATGTATCCGGTTTGCGATTTAGAATCGTCTCGATCGGTGTCAAAGCTTGCATCAACGTAACCATTTACGATGAGCTCTTTGTCACCTCCATAAACGAGAAACATATCCTTAGTCCTTTTCGTGTATTTCAGATGTTCTTGACCATTGTCGATGATCCACTCCTGGATTACTTTGGTACCTACCTGCTAAACTTATAGCAAGGCACACATCAGGTCTGGTACATAGCATTGCATACATGATAGAGCCTATGGCTGAAGCATAGGGAACATCTTTCATCTTCTCTCTATCTTCTGAAGTGGTCGGGCATTGAGTCTTACTCAACTTCACACCTTGTAACACAAGCAAGAACCCTTTCTTTGCTTGATCCATTTTGAACTTCTTCAAAACTTTGTCAAGGTATGTGCTTTGTGAAAGTATTAAGCGTCCTGATCTATCTCTATAGATTTTGATGCCTAATATGTAAGCAGCTTCACCGAGGTCCTTCATTGAAAAACTCTTATTCAAGTATCCCTTTATGCTATCCAGAAATTCTATATCATTTCCAATCAGCAATATGTCATCCACATATAATATCAGAAATGCTACAGAGCTCCCACTCACTTTCTTGTAAATACAGGCTTCTCCAAAAGCTGTATAAAACCAAATGCTTTGATCACATTATCAAAGCGTTTATTCCAACTCCGAGAAGCTTGCACCAGTCCATAAATGGATCGCTGGAGCTTGCACACTTTGTTAGCTCCCTTTGGATCGACAAAACCGTCCGGTTGCATCATATACAACTCTTCTTCCAGAAATCCATTCAGGAATGCAGTTTTGACATCAATCTGCCAAATTTCATAATCATAAAATGCAGCAATTACTAACACGATTCGGACAGACTTAAGCATCGCTACGGGTGAGAAAGTCTCATCTTAGTCAATCCCTTGAAGATGTTGAAAACCTTTCACAATAAGTCGAGCTTTATAGACAGTAACATTACCGTCAGCGTCAGTCTTCTTCTTGAAGATCCATTTCTTCTCAATGGCTTGCCGGTCATCGGGCAAGTCAACCAAAGTCCACACTTTGTTTCATACATGGATTCCATCTCAGATTTCATGGCCTCAAGCCATTTTGCGGAATCTGGGCTCACCATCGCTTCTTCGTAGTTTGTAGGTTCGTCATGGTCTAGTAACATAACCTCCAGAACAGGATTACCGTACCACGATGGTGCGGATCTTACTCTGGTTGACCTACGAGGTTCAGTAACAACTTGATCTGAAGTTTCATGATCATCATCATTAACTTCCTCACTAATTGGTGTAGGTGTCACAGGAACCGGTTTCTGTGATGAACTACTTTCCAATATGGCAGCAGGTACAGCTACCTCATCAAGTTCTACTTTCCTCCCACTCACTTCTTTCGAGAGAAACTCCTTCTCTAGAAAGATTCCAAATTTAGCAACAAAAGTCTTGCCTTCGGATCTGTGATAGAAGGTGTACCCGACAGTCTCTTTTGGGTATCCTATGAAGACACATTTCTCCGATTTGGGTTCGAGCTTATCAGGTTGAAGGTTTTTCACATAAGCATCGCAACCCCAAACTTTATGAAACGACAACTTTGGTTTCTTGCCAAACAATAGTTCATAAGGAGTCGTCTCAATGGATTTAGATGGTGCCCTATTTAACGTGAATGCAGCTGTCTCTAGAGCATAACCCCAAAATGATAGCGTTAAATCAGTAAGAGACATCATAGATAGCACCGTATATAGTAAAGTATGATTACGACGTTCGGACACACCATTACGCTGTGGTGTTCCGGGTGGCGTGAGTTGCGAAACTATTCCGCATTGTTTCAAATGAAGACCAAACTCGTAACTCAAATATTCTCCTCCACGATCAGATCGTAGAAACTTTATTTTCTTATTACGATGATTTTCAACTTCACTCTGAAATTCTTTAACTTTTCAAATGTTTCAGACTTATGTTTCATTAAGTAGATATACCCATATCTGCTCAAATCATCTGTGAAGGTGAGAAAATAACGATATTCGCCATGTAGCCTCAACATTCATCGGACCACATACATTTGTATGTATGATTTCCAATAAATCTGTTGCTCGCTCCATAGTTCCGAAGAACAGCGTTTTAGTCATCTTGCCCATGAGGCACGGTTCGCAAGTACCAAGTGATTCATAATCAAGTGGTTCCAAAAGTCCATCAGCATGGAGTTTCTTCATGCGCTTTACACCGATATGACCTAAACGATAGTGCCACAAATAAGTTGCACAATCATTATCAACTCTGCATCTTTTGGCTTCAATACAATGAATATGTGTATCACTACTATCGAGATTTAACAAAAATAGACCACTCTTCAAGGGTGCATGACCATAAAAGATATTACTCATATAAATAGAACAACCATTATTCTCTGATTTAAATGAATAACCGTCTCGCATTAAACAAGATCTAGATATGATGTTCATGCTCAACTCTGGCACCAAATAACAATTATTCAGGTCTAAAACTAATCCGGAAGGTAGATGTAGAGGTAGCGTGCCGACCATGATCACATCAACTTTGGAACCAATTCCCACGCGCATCGTCACCTCGTCCTTAGCTAATCTTCGCTTAATCCGTAATCCCTGTTTCGAGTTGCAAATATTAGCAACAGAACCAGTATCAAATACCCAGGTGCTACTGCGAGAATTAGTAAGGTACACATCAATAACATGTATATCACATATACCTTTGTTCACCTTGCCATCCTTCTTATCCGCCAAATACTTGGGGCAGTTCCGCTTCTAGTGACCAGTTTGCTTGCAGTACAAGCACTTTCGGCCTCGTGCTTAGGTCCGGACTTGGGTTTCTTCTCCCGACAACTTGTTTGTCGCTCTTCTTGAAGTTCCCCTTCTTCTTCCCTTTGCCCTTTTTCTTGAAACTGGTGGTCTTATTGACCATCAACACTTGATGCTCCTTCTTGATTTCTACCTCCGCAGCCTTTAGCATTGCGAAGAGCTCGGAATCGCCTTATCCATCCCTTACATGTTATAGTTCATCACGAAGCTCTTGTAGCTTGGTGGCGATGATTGAAGAATTCTTTCAATGACGCTATCATCCTAAGATTAACTCCCAGTTGAATCAAGTGATTGTTATACCCAGACATTCTGAGTATATGCTCACTGACAGAACTATTCTCCTCCATCTTGCAGCTGTAGAACTTATTAGAGACTTCATATCTCTCAATCCGGGCATTTGCTTGAAATATTAACTTCAACTCTTGGAACATCTCATATGCTCCATGACGTTCAAAACGTCGTTGAAGTCCCGGTTCTAAGCCGTAAAGCATGGCACACTAAACTATCGAGTAGTCATCACCTTTGCTCTGCCACACGTTCATAACATCCGTGTTGCTCCTGCAGAAGTTTGGCACCTAGCGGTGCTTCCAGACGTATTTCTTACGTACGGCAAGAATGAGGATAATCCTCAAGTTACGAACCCAGTCTGTGTAATTGCTACCATCATCTTTCAACTTTGCTTTCTCAAGGAACGCATTAAAATTCAACAGAACAACAACACGGGCCATCTATCTACAACAACATAGACAAGCAAGATACTATCATGTACTAAGTTCATGATAAATTTAAGTTCAATTAATCATATTACTTAAGAACTCCCACTTAGATAGACATCCCTCTAATCCTCTAAGTGATCACGTGATCCAAATCAACTAAACCATGTCCGATCATCACGTGAGATGGAGTAGTTTCAATGGTGAACATCACTATGTTGATCATATCTACTATATGATTCATGCTTGACCTTTCGGTCTCAGTGTTCCAAGGCCATATCTGTTATATGCTAGGCTCGTCAAGTTTAACCTGAGTATTCCACGTGTGCAACTGTTTTGCACCCGTTGTATTTGAACGTAGAGCCTATCACACCCGATCATCATGTAGTGTCTCAGCACAAAGAATTTTCGCAACGGTGCATACTCAGGGAGAACACTTATACCTTGATAATTTTGTGAGAGATCATCTTATAATGCTACCGTCACTCAAAACAAGATAAGATGCATAAAAGATAAACATCACATGCAATCAATATAAGTGATATGGTATGGCCTTCATCATCTCGTGCTTGTGATCTCCATCTTCGAAGCACCGTCATGATCACCATCGTCACCGGCGCGACACATTGATCTCCATCGTAGCATCGCTGTCGTCTCGCCAACTTATGCTTCTACGACTATCGCTACCGCTTAGTGATAAAGTAAAGCATTACAAGGCGATTGCATTGCATACAATAAAGCGATAACCATATGGCTCTCGCCATTCTTTGATAACTTCGGTTACAAAACATGATCATCTCATACAATAAAATTTAGCATCATGCCTTGACCATATCACATCACAACATGCCCTACAAAAACAAGTTAGACGTCCTCTACTTTGTTGTTGCAAGTTTTACGTGGATGCTACGGGCTGAGCAAGAACCGTTCTTACCTACACATCAAAACCACAACTATAGTTTGTCAAGTTAGTGTTGTTTTAACCTTCTCAAGGACCGGGCATAGCCACACTCGGTTCAACTAAAGTTGGAGAAACTGACACCCGCTAGTTACCTGTGTGCATAGCACGGTGATAAAACCAGTCTCGCGTAAGCGTACGCGTAATGTCGGTCCGGGCCGCTTCATCCAACAATACCGCCGAACCAAAGTATGACATGCTGGTAAGCAGTATGACTTATATCGCCCACAACTCTCTTGTGTTCTACTCGTGCATATAACATCTACGCATAAAACCAGGCTCGGATGCCACTGTTGGGGAACGTAGTAATTTCAAAAAAATTCCTACGCACACGCAAGATCATGGTGATGCATAGCAATGTGAGGGGAGAGTGTTGTCTACGTACCCTCGTAGACCGTAAGCGGAAGCGTTATATCAACGCGGTTGATGTAGTCGTACGTCTTCACGATCCGACCGATCCAAGTACCGAAAGCACGACACCTCCGAAGTTACGCACACGTTATTTCGGTGACGTCCTCGCCTTCTCGATCCAGCAAGAGGGGCGAAGTAGTAGATGAGTTTCGGCAGCACGACGGCGTGGTGACGGTGTTGGTGAAGAACAATCTTTGCAGGGCTTCGCCTAAGCACTACGAAAACTATGACGGAGGATAAACTAGAGGAGACGGGGTTGCCGGCACACGGCTTGGTGTTTCTTGATGTGTCTTGGGTGCTAGCCCTACCCCTCTATTTATATGTTGAGCCTTGGGGTCGAAACTTGGAGTAAAAGCCTCCACAAAGTCGGTTTCACCCGAAAGGCAAGAGTCCTTCTCGGACTCGGGGCCACGCCGAGTTCCGGCGTCACGGACCCACGCCGAGGACCACAGCGTCGCCCCGGACTCCGCATAAAACTTCCTTTTAGCTTTCCAAAAACCTCGTGGGCTTTCCCTTTGGCCCGGATAAATTGTTCTTGTGCCCAAACATTTTCGGGAAACATCCGAACCCCTTCCGATGGATTTCGTAACCTTCCGGAGATCAAACACTACTACCACATATCAATCTTTACTTCCGGACCATTCCGGAGTTCCTCGTCATATCCGTGATCTCATCCAAAACTCCGAACAACATTCGGTCACCAACATACATAACTCATAGTACTATATCGTCAACGAACGTTAAGCATGCGGACCCTACGGGTTCGAGAACTATGTAGACATGACCGAGACACCTCTCTGGTCAATAACCAATAGCGGGACCTGGATGCCCATATTGGCTCCTACATATTCTACGAAGTTCTTTATCGGTCAGACCGCATAACAACATACGTTTTTCCCTTTGTCATCGGTATGTTACTTGCCCAAGATTCCATCGTCGGTATCTCAATACCTAGTTCAATCTCGTTACCGGCAAGTCTCTTTACTCGTTCTGTAATACATCATCCCGCAACTAACTCATTAGTTGCAATGCTTGCAAGGCTTATAGTGATGTGCATAACCGAGTGGGCCCAGAGATACCTCTCCGACAATCGGAGTGACAAATCCTAATCTCGAGATACGCCAACCCAGCATGTACCTTTGGAGACACCTATAGAGCACCTTTATAATCACCCAGTTACGTTGTGACGTTTGGTAGCACACAAAGTGTTGCTCCGGTAAACGGGAGTTGCATAATCTCATAGTCATGGGAACATGTATAAGTCATGAAGAAAGCAATAGCAGAATACTAAACGATCGAGTGCTAAGCTAACGGAATGGGTCAAGTCAATCATAGCATTCTCCTAATGATGTGATCCAGTTAATCAAATGACAACTCATGTCAATGGCTAGGAAACATAACCATCTTTGATCAACGAGCTAGTCAAGTAGAGGCATACTAGTGACACTCTGTTTGTCTATGTATTCACACAAGTATTATGTTTCCGGTTAATACAGTTCTAGCATGAATAATAAACATTTATCATGATATAAGGAAATAAATAATAACTTTATTATTGCCTCTAGGGCATATTTCCTTCACCCACCACCATGAAAATCAGGGGATGAGAGAGAGAGGCAATTTACATTAACCCTTTCGTAGGTTCCCGTAGATGTAGAAATATGTGAAATGCGTGAATGTTCATTTGCAGATAAGGCATTCCCTCGTTGATCCTTTTGTCCCACAAGATCTTGATCTTCGGTGCAACGCATGGGCATCTTTCTAGTACTCCTACAATATACTATATTATTGTGAAAGTTCATATACACCGGCCGAGATTAATGCAAACACGGAAGATTTTCATTACATTTTTAACTTTTATAGGAAAGAAAAATAAAAGAAACCCGACCATAAACCTATTCTACGGCGGCGACCCACGTCTTCCATCTACGATCTCCATGTACGGGGGCGGGGTTCAAGCCCCGTGAAGTGAAGGTGCGGTCTCCGGCGAGGAAAAGTAGAACACGGGAGACGGACCGGCCAGTTGGCACACCATGCACTGCCGCCTCCCATGCCCTACTCATCCACGGAGGAGTCCCCGACCTCGGCGGTGCCGGACGTTGGACGGCGACAAGTAGGACGCGTGGCTGACGGTGCTCCCATCGTCGGCCGCCAGCGGTTAACCATCGCTTGTCTTGGCGACTTGAGCGAGGGCGGCGACCTCGAGCTTCATCCCCGAAGACAAGCTCTCCCGCAGAGCGTTCGCGCTTGCGGTCATGGCGGATATGGTGCCAGGTAGGAGGACTATGCGATATGGTGTGGAGGTTAGCTGGGTGTTGCCGCTTTAAGTAGCGCATTCCGGTGAGGCCAAGCGTCCTGGTGCGTCATTAAGTCACCGGAGTTGGTTCCTTGGGCACTGAGCCTCTTAACGACGACATACAGACGGATGGCATGAATGCGGGCATCTGGCGCCGGCTGGGAACACACCGCGCGACGGCGCGAGGGACGAGGGTTTTTGGTGTGCCAGGGTAGTCTGCTGTGGTCATGGCAACATTGGAGATGCCCTTTGCTCACATGCGATCGACGCATGTCATTGAAAAAGAAAGACGACCCGGCATGGTCTTAGGTCCTGAGGATGCAGTTGGCCGCGCTACACCATTCCGCGGACGCATCCCGGCGCCCCGTGCATCCTCGACGAGCTGGGTGTTGGGGTGTGTTTGGATTGTGGCCAAAGTGCACCTTACCAAAATTTTGTTCATGACCCAAAGATTGGTCTTTGTTTGGATGGTTGCCATTTTTTTGGCATGCCAATGAACTCTAGCCAACTCTAGTTCATTTTTCTTGCCGATGTCGGCCAAATCATGGGCTACCAAAACCTCAACCAAAATTTTGGCTACCCAATACTTTGATGGGGAAACCTTGGGCACAAACCAAACATACTGTTGGTCGTGCCACAACACTAACGCCACCCTCGGCACACTGAAACCGACCGTGCCTAGCGACGATGAGCGTTTCGCTCACTGCGGTCGCCGTGTCCAGAGGTGGTGCTGGAGCCACGCCATGTTGGTGGCCCCCACGACCCACATAAACGGTTGCCGGTAGCGAGGAGGTCGTGGGCCAGCTACTCCATTGGACTAGTTGCGCTACATCGTCCCGACAGGTGTGCCCCACATGTCGGTTTCCCTGTTTTCCCGGCCATATTCGAGCATCAGTGCTTCGTGTTGCGCATTAGGCCTTTCACTATGTAGGCCAAGCGAGACAACTTATTGTTTATTTGAGCCGTTCAAGTATAATCATGTGGTGTTTGCTTATTTCTCATTCCTCTCCAACCCTCTTCTCCATCGATCATGTCGCCCTCCGGCCGAGTCCATCCTCCCGCATGCCTCATTTGAACATTCCGTCGAGTACCATTCGCATGTGGGCCTAGACCATGCTTGTATTTCCAATGTTTATTTGTAATTTGTCCAACATGCATACAAACAAACGGTTCGTTTAAAGTTTCACATTTGGTTCATGCCCCAACACATGTTGACGAGATCGATTGATGTTCAGAGATCAATTGCGTGTCGTGCAAGGAGATAAAGGTTTGATCTGTTTCTATGATAGAAATGACCCTCCGGGGGGATCAGAGGGAGTATATTGTACGTTCATAAGCGAAATGAACGTATTGTACCCACCCTAGTCCTCTTTCAATCGATCTCCGGACCCCGAGATGAAATTGAGAGAGAACGAGTGGGGGCATGTGTGATACCTAAGGCGGATTCAAAATTTTGAACCAGTGATCATAGCATCCGCAAATCATATATAAAGGGTATTGAATGTTCGTTTCGTTTTTGAACGTACAATATACTCCCTCCTATCCTTTTTAGTTTACATATAAGCTTTATGTGTAGTCAAAGTATCTCTACTTTGATAAAAAAAGTATCAACATTCAACAATGCCCAATCAATATTGTTAGATTCGTACGTACTCCTAGATTTGTACTCGAGATGGTTTGCAATTTGTTTTCAACCACGTGAATGTGCTTGTTCTCGCGCATGCTCTTCCTACTAGGATTTCGCCACGTATAGCCAGTCAAATAGTAACTTTTTTAAGCTCCCTGTCCAATAGTACTAGTGGAGTACTGACAACATCTGTACTAGAGTATGCAGTGCTCATAGTTGTACTCCCTCCTTCCATTTATATAGGGCCTATGTGGAGGAGAGGGATGTGACAAAGTAAGGGGAGTGAGCTCTCATGCAAGAGCCTAGCTATATATGCATTCCTAGTTAAATACGTACAATAAATATGAAGAAAGAGATGGAGAGGAGATGGAAAAAAGTACTAATACAATAGCCAACCTTATACTTTTTTTGCGGGAAATAGCCAACCTTATAGCCCACACTACTGTATGAGTGCATATAATAGATGATGGCTATAGATGACATGGCAGTAACTTATAGCCATCGACTGGCTATATTATTAACCATGCTCTAATGCGTTTTTCAAAACCGCATTTGACTACTGACAAGATTAATAGTACATGAGATGTATAATGTGAAAATTATATCATTGGAAGCTCCTTTCACATACGTATCCCTGCCTTACCCTCCCTTTCGGTCACTTACTGGTAGACCCCATGCTTGCTTGGCCCCGCATGTCAGTTACTCAATGGGTTCGGCCACATCACGGGATCCTAATCCATAGTATACTCCCTCTGTTTTTATTTACTCCGCATAAAATGACACGGGCGGGGGAGGGGGAGGGACGTCGGTTTGCTCTCAACTGCGGTCCCACAAGCGAGCGAAAACGCAAGACGGTTCTGCTCCATTTGATGAGCGACGTGGAGGGTCCAGCGTGCGGGCTGCAACACGAACGCGACAAGAGCGATGTATAGTCAAAACCGATTGAGCGGTCGTCACCGAACCACTATTCACACCGTAACCTTCACCGCTCGCCTCGCCACCACCGCCTAAAACCACACCTAATCTCTAGCCCCTTCCCCCACCTTTCGATCCCCTAGCCCGCATCAAGCGTCCCCTAGTTCGCCGGAAAACCATGGTGCGCCGCAAGATCACGTACTACAAGATGCTGACGCCGGAGCGCCGTGCAAAAATCGCGGTGGCGGTCGGTGCCAGAGACCTCCGTTCCCAAGCTCGCTTTGTGGCGGGCCAATCCCCGAGTTCTCTGGAGCCAAGCTACAAGGAGGAGGATGCCGATCCAATGTTCATGGCGGCGCAGAAGGCCCCCGATGGGTATGAGACGATGGACGTCGACTTTGTGCCGGCGTCCGAGTCCCCCATGGTGCAGGCGGACCAGCGGTTCAACCTGGCGATACTAAAGGAGGATCGGGAGGCAGAGGCTCAACTCGACGCGGAGTGCGGCATGCCGCTGCCATCGAGGCTCTCCTGCAGGCGGAACCGGATGTCGTCGATGTGAACCGGGCAGCGGAGGCTCAACTTGAGGCGGAGCGCGCGGATGCCGCTGCCATCGAGGCCCTCCAGTAGGCGGAACCGGACGTCCTGGACTTGAACCGGGCGGCAGAGGCTCAACTCGACGCGGAGCGCGCGGATGCCGCTCTATTAGAGGCCCTCCTGCAGGCGGAACCGGACGTCCTGGACTTCAACCGGGCGGCGGAGGGTCGATTCGACGCGGAGCGCGCGGATGCCGCTGCCATCGAGGCCCTCCTGCAGGCGGAACCGGACGTCCTCGACTTGAACCGAGCGGTGCTCTCGTCCGTGCAGAGTGCCCACACGCTCCGTGTGAACGAGTAGCTAGAGGCCGAGGACAACCACGGTGCGGAGACACACGTTGGCAGCTACGGCTGGTTCCCACCGGCAGCCAAAGACAACGAGGCTGTCTCGGTCAGAGAGCAGTGATAGTTTTTCTTTATGTTGTTGTTTTTATGGATCTTTTGTTGTGTAAAAACATATATTGTTATGCAAGTCGCCTGACTTGGGTCGGTCTACCATTTCAGGCGGTTGGATGAATATCATATGTCTCCTAACCCTTCTTCCTCACCCCTCCTTCTTCCCCAACAGACCACCGCACGGGCCGGACGGATACTCCCCAACATGCGGTTGGATAAACATAATCTATGAACGAAAATTATGTGTCAGCGGTAGGATGGCTGAGTTGGTTTGTTCACATGCGACAACACGTGTCAGTGAGGGTGCGTTCCCTTGGTTGGGTTTATTGCGTGCGAGCGATCTGCATGTGAGGGTGCGGTGCGACCCATGGCGTCAGGAAGCGACTGCAGTGAGGGTGCGGTGCGATCATGACAGCCGTGCACAAGTGTACCTCCTTTTCATTTTGAAAACTTTAGGTAAGCTTGGCAAAAATGTGTGGCTAGTATGGCAATGCAAGGCCTAGACCCAAACAGGATAAGTACGTAGTACTACGTCTTTGGGAGTACTAGTGTTAAAAAAGAAAGGCGGGGTTTTCCTTCGCGGGATTAATCGATACAAATCCTCGTTTCACGTGTCAATTAATTTGTATTTTTTCTCCAAAGCCCAAAGAGCTAACCATCTCACTCCTCATCGCTTGATTAATGCAGCGCCATGCAAACTGTAGGACCTTGAGAAGAGGTGTCTAGAGGGGGGGTGATTAGACACTAAGTACCAAAGTTGCAGTTTTTAACTTCTTTAGGTTTAAGTGGAGTTTAGGCACAAGTTTAACATTCATAATACATAACAAACAAGCATGCAAAGAGTATATAGGCAGCGGAAATTAAAGCATGCAACTTGCAAGAATGTAAAGGGAAGGGTTTGGAGGATTCAAACGCAATTGGAGACACAGATGTTTTTGTCGTGGTTCCGATAGGTGGTGCTATCGTATATCCACATTGATGGAGACTTCAACCCACGAAGGGTAACGGTTGCGCGAGTCCACGGAGGGCTCCACCCACGAAGGGTCCACGAAGAAGCAACCTTGTCTATCCCACCATGGCCGTCGCCCACGAAGGACTTGCCTCACTAGCGGTAGATCTTCATGAAGTAGGCGATCTCCTTGCCCTTACAAACTCCTTGGTTCAACTCCACAATCTTGTCGGAGGCTCCCAAGTGACACCTAGCCAATCTAGGAGACACCACTCTCCAAGAAGTAACAAATGGTGTGTTGATGATGAACTCCTTGCTCTTGTGCTTCAAATGATAGTCTCCCCAACACTCAACTCTCTCTCATGGGATTTGGATCTGGTGGAAAGAAGATTTGACTGAAAGCAACTTGGGGAAGGCTAGAGATCAAGATTCATATGGCGGGAATGGAATATCTTGGCCTCAACACATGAATAGGTGGTTCTCTCTCAGAACTGGTAAGTTGGAAGTGTAGGTTTGTTCTGATGGCTCTCTCCACGAATGAAGAGGAGGTGGAGGGGTATATAGCCTCCACACAAAATCTAACCGTTACACACAATTTACCAAACTCGGTGGGACCGAATCAACAAACTCGGTCGGACCGATTCAGTAAACCTAGTGACCGTTAGTGGTTTCGGTGGGACCGACATGCAACTCGGTAGGACCAATATGGTTAGGGTTAGGGCATAACATAATCTTGGTGAGACCGATTACACAAACTCGGTGAGACCGATTTTGGTAATTAGCTTACTAGAGAGTTGGTCAGGTAAACTCGGTGGGACCGATTCACTCTTTTCGATTAGACCAGAATGTTACGAAAGGGAAACAGAGAGTTTACATTGCAATCTTGGTGGGACCGATCGCTCACTTTGGTTAGACCGAAACGTTACGAAGGGAAACAGAGAGATTAAAATCCCATCTCGGTGAAACCGAGATCCCTATTGGTGAGACCGATTTGCCTAGGGTTTGTGGCAGTGGCTTTGACATCTGAACTCGGTGGCGCCGGATAGAAAGAATCGGTGGGGCCGAGTTTGATTTTAGGTTGAGGTCATATGTGTGGAAGTGGGAAAGTGGTTGAGGGTTTTGGAGCATATCACTAAGCAATCGTGGAGCAAGAAACTCATTAAGCAACACCTCATCCCTCCTTGATAGTATTGGCTTTTCCTATAGACTCAATGTGATCTTGGATCACTAAAGTGTAAAATGAAGAGTCTTGAGCTTGAAGCTTGAGCCAATCCTTTGTCCTTAGCATCTTGAAGGAGTTTCCACATCCTTTAGTCGATGCCACTCCATTGTTGAACTTATCTGAAACATACTAGATAAAAGTGTTAGTCCAACAAGAGATATGTTGACATTAATTACCAAAACCACCTAGGGAGCACTTGTGCTTTCACAAATCAACCTTCTCACTTCCGCATGCATGCAGGGGATATTAATGTCCTTGGTTGCTAGTATGAGGCAAACCCCATCAATTTTGCCTCGATTAGTGTTAGTGGCCTTTTGCAAATTTTAATTTTGATATACTGGCCTTGTGTACAAAAAAATGGAGGTAGTAACTATATTTGACTAGCTTCCCCATTGCAGTGACGTCGATGATATCTTGAACATTGTGATTCGGCGAAGTGCGTTCGACAGAGAACACCATTGAGGGAGAACACGATAAGTCGTTCGCAAGTGCCGCCTGCAAGTCGAGACAACCGCCTTATTTGCATCCAGGAAGTCCCTGCTACCTCTTGAGCACTGCGTTGGTTTTCCCTTGAAGAGGAAAGGGTGATGCAGTAAAGTAGCGTAAGTATTTCCCTCTGTTTTTGAGAACCAAGGTATCAATCCAGTAGGAGACCACGCTCGAGTCCCACGCACCTACACAAACAAATAAGAACCTCGCAACCGATAAAAGGGTTGTCAATCCCTTCACGGTCACTTACGAGAGTGAGATCTGATATATATGATAAGATAATATTTTTGGTATTTTTATGATAAAGAGTAAATAAATATGCAAAGTAAAATAAACGGCAATAGAAATATCTAAGTATTGGAAGATTAATATGATGGAAAATAGACCCGGGGGCCAAAGGTTTCACTAGTGGCTTCTCTCAAGAGCATAAATATTACGGTGGGTGAACAAATTACTGTCGAGCAATTGATAGAATTGAGCATAGTCATGAGAATATCTAGGTATGATCATGTATATAGGCATCACATCCGCGACAAGTAGACCGAAACGATTCTGCATCTACTACTATTACTCTACACATCGACCGCTATCCAGCATGCATCTAGAGTATTAAGTTCATAAGAACAGAGTAATGCTTTAAGTAAGATGACATGATGTAGAGGGATAAACTCATGCAATATGATATAAACCCCATCTTGTTATCCTCGATGGCAACAATACAATACATGCCTTGCTGCCCTAACATCCTTTGGGAAAGGACACCGCAAGATTGAACCCAAAGCTAAGCACTTCTCCCATTGCAAGAAAGATCAATCTAGTAGGCCAAACCAAACTGATAATTCGAAGAGACTTGTAAAGATAACTAATCATACATAAAATAATTCAGAGGAGATTCAAATATTGTTCATAGATAAACTTGATCATAAACCCACAATTCATCGGATCTCGACAAACACACCGCAAAAGAAGATTACATCGAATATATCTCCACGAGAATCGTGGAGAAATTTGTATTGAGATCCAAAGAGAGAGAAGAAGCCATCTAGCCAATAACTATGGACCCGAAGGTCTGAGGTAAACTACCCACACATCATCGGAGAGGCTATGGTGTTGATGTAGAAGCCCTCCGTGATCAATGCCCCCTCCGGTGGAGCGCCGGAAAAGGCCCCAAGATGGGATCTCACGGGTACAGAAGGTTGCGGCGGTGGAATTAGGTTTTCGTGGATGCCTTTGATGGTTTGGGGGTACGTAGGTATATATAGGAGGAAGAAGTATGTCGGTGGAGCAACGTGGGCCCCATGAGGGTGGAGGGCGTGCCCAGGGGGTAGGCGCGCCCCCTGCCTCGTGCTCTCCTTGTTGATTTCTTGACGTAGACTCCAAGTCCTCTGGATCACGTTTGTTCCGAAAATCACGTTCCCGAAGGTTTCATTCCATTTGGACTCCGTTTGATATTCTTTTTCTGCGAAACTCTGAAATAGGCAAAAAAACAGTAATTTGGGTTGGGCCTCCGGTTAATAGGTTAGTCCAAAAATAATATAAAAGTGTATAATAAAGCCCATTAAACATCCAAAACAGAATATAATATAGCATGGAACAATAAAAAATTATAGATACGTTGGAGACATATCAAGCATCCCCAAGCTTAATTCCTGCTCGTCCTCGAGTAGGTAAATGATAAAAACTGAATTTTTGATGTGGAATGCTACTTGGCATAATTTCAATATAATTCTTGTTATTGTGGCACGAATGTTCATATTCTATATGATTCAAGATAAAAGTTTGATGTTGACATAAAAACAATAATACTTCAAGCATGCTAACCAAGCAATTATGTCTTATCAAAATAACATAGCCAAAGCAAGTTATCCCTACAAAATCATATAGTTTGGCTATGCTCCATCTTCCCCACACAAAATATTCATATCATGTACAACACCGGTTTTAGCCAAGCAATTGGTTCATACTTTTTAACGCGCTTCAGCCTTTTCAACTTTTACGCAATACATGAGCGCAAGCCATTGATATAGCACTATGGTGGAATAAGGTATAATGGTAGGGGTTATGTGGGAAGACAAAAAAGGAGAAAGTCTCACATCAACGAGGCTAATCAACGGGCTATGGAGATGCCCATCAATTGATGTCAATGCAAAGAGTAGGGATTGCCATGCAACAGATGCACTAGAGCTATAAGTGTATGAAAGCTCAAACAAAAGAAACTAAGTGGGTGTGCATCCAACTTGCTTGCTCACGAAGACCTCGGTCATTTGAGGAAGCCCATCATTGGAATATACAAGGCAAGTTCTATAATGAAATTTCCCACTAGTATATGAAGGTGACAAAATGAGAGACTCTCTATCATGAAGATCACGGTGCTACTTTGAAGCACAAGCGTGGTAAAAGGATAGTAACATTGTCCCTTCTCTCTTTTTCTCTCATTTTTTTTCTTTTGGGCCCTTTCCTTTTTTTTCATGGCCTCTTTTTTTAGTCCGGAGTCTCATCCCGACTTGTGGGGGAATCATAGTCTCCATCATCCTTTCCTCACTTGGGACAATGCTCTAATAATGATGATCATCACACTTTTATTTACTTACAACTCATGAATTACAACTCGATACTTAGAACAAGATATGACTCTATGTGAATGCCCCGTGGTGTCTTAGGGATATGCAATGAATCAAGAGCGACATGTATGAAAGAATTATGAACGGTGGCTTTGCCACAAATATGATGTCAACTACATGATTATGCAAAGCAATATGACAATGATGGAGCGTGTCATGATAACGAAATGGTGGAAAGTTGCATGGCAATATATCTCGGAATGGCTATGGAAATGCCATAACAGGTAGTTATGGTGGCTGTTTTGAGGAAGGTATAAGGAGGTTTATGTGTGATAGAGCGTATCATATCACGGGGTTTGGATGCACCGTGAAGTTTGCACCAACTCTCAAGGTGAGAAAGGGCAATGCACCTGCATCAAGAGGCTAGAAAATTGCGGAAAGGTAAGTGTGCGTATAGTCCATGGACTCACATTAGTCATAAAGAACTCATATACTTATTGCAAAAAATTATTAGCCCTCGAAGCAAAAGACTACTACGCATGCTCCTAGGGGAAGGGTTGGTAGGAGTTAACCATTGCGCGATCCCGACCGCCACACAAAGGATGACAATCAATAAGTACCTCATGATCCGACTTCTTTACATAACGGTTCACCATACGTGCATGCTACGGGAATCACAAACTCCAACACAAGTATTTCTCAATTTCACAATTACTCAACTAGCACAACTATGATATTACCACCTTTATATCTCAAAACAATTATCAAGCATCAAATTTCTCATGATATTATAATTAAAGCAAATTACCATGCTGTTTTAAGACTCTCAAAATATATAAGTGAAGCATGAGAGAACAATAGTTTCTATAAAAAAAATCCATCGTCGTGCTCTAAAAGATATAATTGAAGCACTAGAGCAAAAACTATATAGCTCAAAAAATATAAGTGAAGCACATAGAGTATTCTAATAAATTCCAATTTATGTGTGTCTCTCTCAAAAGGTGTGTACAGCAAAGATGATTGTGGTTAAATAAAAATCAAAGACTCAAATCATACAAGACGCTCCAAGCAAAACACATATCATGTGGTGAATAAAAATATAGCTCCAAGTAAAGTTACCAATGGAAGTAGACGAAAGAGGGGATGCCTTCCGGGGCATCCCCAAGCTTTTGCTTTTTGGTGTCCTTAGATTATATTGGGGTTACATGGGCATCCCCAAGCTTAGGCTCTTCCCACTCCTTGTTCCACAATCCATCAAATCTTTTACCCAAAACTTGAAAACTTCAGAACACAAAACTTAGCAGAAAATCTCGTGAGCTCCGTTAGTGAAAGAAAACAAAACACCACTTCAAGGTACTGTATTGAACTCATTCTTTATTTATATTGGTGTTAAACCTACTGTATTCCAACTTCTCTATGGTTTATAAACTCTTTTACTAGCCATAGATTCATCAAAATAAGCAAACAACACACGAAAAACAGAATCATCAAAAAAACAGAATAGTCTGCGAATCAGAATCAACGCAAACTGGAACTCAGAAACATCTACCAAAATAGGAAGACCTAGACAATTTTTTTAATCTACTGCAATTGGAATCAGTATTTTATCAAGTTCTGGTGATTTTTAACAATTGTTTTCCTGAACAGAAAGTTTCTGGAATTTTCAGCAAGATCAAATAACTATCATCCAAGAAGATCCTATAGGTTTAACTTGGTACACACACTAATTAAAACATAAAAACAAATCTAACCAGAGGCTAGATCAAATATATATTCCTAAATAGAAGCAAAAAGCAAAAAAACTAAAAAAAATTGGGTTGCCTCCCAACAAGCGCTATCGTTTAACGCCCTAGCTAGGCATAAAAGCAAGGATAGATCTAGGTATTGCCATCTTTGGTAGGCAATCCATAAGTGGCTCTCATAATAGATTCATAAGGTAATTTTATTTTCTTTCTAGGGAAGTGTTCCATGCCTTCCCTTAATGGAAATTGGAATATAATATTCCCTTCCTTCATATCAATAATTGCACCAATCGTTCTAAGAAAAGGTCTACCAAGAATAATAGGACATGAAGGATTGCAATCTATGTCAAGAACGATGAAATCTACGGGCACATAGTTCCTATTTTCAACAATAATAACATCATTAATTCTCCCCATGGGTTTCTTAATGGTGGAATCTGCAAGGTGCAAGTTCAAAGAACAATCATCAAATTCACGGCATCCTAGCAAATCACACAAAGTTTTTGGGATCGTGGAAACACTAGCACCCAAATCACACAAAGCATAGCATTCATGTTCTTTAATTTAAATTTTAATAGTAGGTTCCCACTCATCATAATGTTTTCTAGGGATAGAAACTTCCAACTCAAGTTTTTCTTCATGAGATTGCATCAAAGCATCAACGATATGTTTAGTAAAAGCTTTATTTTGGCTATAAGCATGAGGAGAATTTAGCACGGATTGCAACAAGGAAATACAATCTATCAAAGAGCAATTATCATAATTAAATTCCTTGAAATCCAAAATAGTGGGTTCATTAATATCTAAAGTTTTGATCTCTTCAATCCCACTTTTACCAATTTTTGCATCAAGATCTAAAAACTCTGAATTTTTGGGACGCCTTGTAGGTAAAGGTGACTCATATCCAGCCCCATAATTATCAAGATTCATATTTCAAAACAAAGATTTAATAGGAGACACATCAATAACTTTTAGATCTTCGTCTTTATTCTCACAAACACTAGAAGAACAAGCTTTCACAAAGCAATCTTTCTTAGCACGCATCCTAGCGGTTCTTTCTTTGCACTCATCAATGGAAATTCTCATGGCTTTGAGAGACTCATTGATATCATGCTTAGGCAGAATAGATCTAAGTTTCAAAGAATCAACATCAAGAGAAATTCTATCAACGTTCCTAGCCAATTCATCAACCTTGAGTAATTTTTCTTCAAGCAAAGCATTGAAATTCTTTTGTGAATTCATAAACTCCTTAACACTAGTGTAAAATTCAGAGGGCATCTTATTTAAATTTCCAGAAGAGTTGTTGTAGGAATTACCATAATTATTAGAGGAGTTACTAGGATACGGCCTAGGATTAAAGTTTCCTCTATACGCGTTGTTACCAAAATTATTCGGACCAACAAAATTCACATCCATAGATTCATTATTATTCTCAATCAAAGTAGACAATGGCATATCATTAGGATCAGAAGAAACACTTTTAGTAGCAAATAATTTCATAAGTTCATCCATATTTCCACTCAAAACATTAATTTCTTCTATCGCATGCACTTTTTTATTAGTAGATCTTTCAAAGGTGCCATTGAGAATAATTAACCATAATATTATCTAGGAGTTTAGTAGCTTCTCCTAAAGTGATTTCCATAAAAGTGCCTCCCGCGGCCGAATCTAAAAGATTTCTAGAAGCAAAATTCAATCCGGCATAAAATTTTTGTATAATCATCCAAAGATTCAGACCATGTGTAGGGCAATTACGTATCATTAATTTCATCATCTCCCAAGCTTGTGCAAAATATTCATGATCAAGTTGCTTAAAATTCATGATATCGTTTCTAAGGGAGATGATTTTAGCGGGAGGAAAATACTTAGAGATAAAAGCATCTTTGCACTTATTCCATGAATCAATACTATTTTTAGGCAAAGATGAAAACCAAGCTTTAGCGCGATCTCTAAGCAAAAAAGGAAATAACTTCAATTTAACAATATCATTGTCCACATCTTTCTTCTTTTGCATATCACACAAATCAACGAAGCTATTTAGATGGGTAGCGGCATCTTCACTAGGAAGGCCGGCGAATTGATCTTTCATGACAAGATTCAACAAGGCAGCATTAATTTCGCAAGATTCAGCATTGGTAAGAGGAGCAATCGGAGTGCTAGGAAAATCATTGTTGTTGGTAATGGCAAAGTCACACAATTTAGTATTATCTTGAGCCATCGTGACAAGCAAGCAATCCAACACACGAGCAAACAAGAAGCAAGCGAAAAAGAGGCGAACGGAAAAGAGAGGGCAAATAAAACGGCAAGGGTGAAGTGGGGGAGAGGAAAATGAGAGGCAAATGGCAAATAATGTAATGCGAGGGATAAGGGTTTGTGATGGGCAGTTGGTATGTCTTGACTTGTGCGTAGACTCCCCGGCAACGGCACCAGAAATTCTTCTTGCTACCTCTTGAGCACTGCGTTGGTTTTCCCTTGAAGAGGAAAGGGTGATGCAGTAAAGTAGCATAAGTATTTCCCTCAGTTTTTGAGAACCAAGGTATCAATCCAGTAGGAGACCAAGCTCGAGTCCCACGCACCTACACAAACAAATAAGAACCTCGCAACCAACGCGATAAAGGGGTTGTCAATCCCTTCACGGTCACTTACGAGAGTGAGATCTGATAGATATGATAAGATAATATTTTTGGTATTTTTATGATAAAGAGTAAATAAAGATGCAAAGTACAATAAACGGCAATAGAAATAGCTAAGTATTGGAAGATTAATATGATGGAAAATAGACCCGAGGGCCATAGGTTTCACTAGTGGCTTCTCTCAAGAGCATAAGTATTACGGTGGGTGAACAAATTACTATCGAGCAATTGATAGATTTGAGCATATTATGAGAATATCTAGGTATGATCATGTATATAGGCATCACGTCCACGACAAGTAGACCGAAACGATTCTGCATCTACTACTATTACACCACACATCGACCGCTATCCAGCATGCATCTAGAGTATTAAGTTCATAAGAACAGAGTAATGCTTTAAGTAAGATGACATGATGTAGAGGGATAAACTCATGCAATACTATATAAACCCCATCTTGTTATCCTCGATGGCAACAATACAATACGTGCCTTGCTGCCCTCACATCACGGGAAAGGACACCACAAGATTGAACCCAAAGCTAAGCACTTCTCCTATTGCAAGAAAGATCAATCTAGTAGGCCAAACCAAACTGATAATTCGAAGAGACTTGCAAAGATAACCAATCATACATAAAAGAATTCAGAGGAGATTCAAATACTGTTCATAGATAAACTTGATCATAAACCCACAATTCATCAGATATCGACAAACAGACCGCAAAAGAAGATTACATCGAATAGATCTCCACGAGAATCATGGAGAACTTTGAATTGAGATCCAAAGAGAGAGAAGAAGCCATCTAGCTAATAACTATGGACCCGAAGATCTTAGGTAAACTACTCACACATCATCGGAGAGGCTATGGTGTTGATGTAGAAGCCCTCCGTGATCAATGCCCCCTCCGGTGGAGCGCCGGAAAAGGCCCCAAGATGGGATCTCACGGCATGTAAGGTTGCGGCGGTGGAATTAGGTTTTCGTGGATGCCTTTGATGGTTTGGGGTGCGTAGGTATATATAGGAGGAAGAAGTACGTCGGTGGAGCAACATGGGCCCCACGAGGAGGAGGGCGTGCCGAGGGTAGGCGCCCCGCCTCGTGCTCTCTGGTTGATTTCTTGACGTAGACTCCAAGTCCTCTGGATCACGTTTGTTCCGAAAATCACGTTCCCGAAGGTTTCATTCCATTTGGACTCGTTTGATATTCTTTTTCTGCAAGATACTGAAATAGGCAAAAAACAACAATTCTGGGTTGGGCCTCCGGTTAATAGGTTAGTCCCAAAAATAATATAAAAGTGTATAATAAAGCCCATTAAACATCCAAAACAGAATATAATATGGCATGGAACAATAAAAAATTATAGATACGTTGGAGACTGATAACCCACAAGTATAGGGGGTCGCAACAGCTTTCGAGGGTAGAGTATTCAACCCAAATTTATTGATTCGACACAAGGGGAGCCAAAGAATATTCTTGAGTATTAGCAGTTGAGTTGTCAATTCAACCACACCTGGATAACTTAGTATCTGCAGCAAAGTGTTTAGTAGCAAAAGTGAAATGATAATAATAGTAACAGTAGCAAAAGTAAAGATAATTGTTTTTGGGTTTTGTAGTATTTGTAACAGTAGCAACGGAAAAGTAAATAAGCGAAGAACAATATGTGAAAAGCTCGTAGGCAATGGATCAGTGATGGATAATTATGCCGGATGCGATTCCTCATGTAATAGTTATAACATAGGGTGATGTAGAACTAGCTCCAATTCATCAATGTAATGTAGGCATGTATTCTGTAAATAGTCATACGTGCTTATGAAAAAGAACTTGCATGACATCTTTTGTCCTACCCTCCCGTTGAAGCGGGGTCCTAGCGAAAACTAAGGGATATTATGGCCTCCTTTTAATAGAGAACCGGACCAAAGCATTAACACATAGTGAATACATGAACTCCTCAAACTACGGTCATCACCGAGAAGTATCCCGATTATTGTCACTTGGGGTTGTCGGATCATAACACATAATAGGTGACTATAGACTTGCAAGATAGGATCAAGAACACACATATATTCATGTAAACATAATAGGTTCAGATCTGAAATCATGGCACTCGGGCCCTAGTGACAAGCATTAAGCATAGCAAAGGCATAGCAACATCAATCTCAGAACATAGTGGATACTAGGGATCAAACCCTACCAAAACTAACTTGATTACATGGTAAATCTCATCCAACCCATCATCGTCCAGCAAGCCTACGATGGAATTCCCCACGCACGGCGGTGAGCATCATGAAATTGGTGATGGAGGATGGTTGATGATGACGACGGCGACGAATCCCCTCTCCGAGCCCCGAGCAGACTCGAGATCAGCCCTCCCGAGAGAGATTAGTGCTTGGCGGCGGCTCCGTGTCGTGAAACGCTATGAACCTTTCTCTCTGATTTTTTTCTCCCCGAGACGGAATATATGGAGTTGGAGTTGAGGTCGGAGGAGGTACAGGGGGCCCACGAGATAGGAGGCCGCGCAATTCAGTTGATAAACTGAAAGTGATAAAGCAAAACATTTACAAACTCTGTTTGCTCTTGTTGTTGTAAACATGGAAAGCCAAAGATTCAAGTTTCAAAGAAATATTATGAACTAACCATACTCACAATAACACATAGGTCTCACAATTACTCATATCAATAACATAATCAGCTAGCGAGCCATAATAATAAAACTCGGATAAAACACTTTCTCAAAATAATCATAACATGATATAACAAAATGGTATCTCGCTAGCCCTTTCTGAGTTTGCAAAACATAAATGCAGAGCACCTTTAAAGATCAAGGACTGACTAAACATTGTAATTCATGGTAAAAGAGATCCAGTCAAGTCATACCCAATATAAACCAATAATAATGAAAGCAAATGATAGTGTGCTCTCCAGTGGGTGCTTTTAATAAGAAGGGTGATGACTCAACATAAAAGTAAATAGATAGGCCCTTCGCAGAGGGAAGCAGGGATTTGTAGAGGTGCCAGAGCTCGATTTTAAATTAGAGATTGAATAACATTTTGAGCGGCATACTTTCGCTGTCAACGCAACAACTATGAGATGGATGTATCTTCCATACTAAATGCATTATAGGCAGTTCCCAACTATGAGCGGCATACTTTTGTTTGTTGGTGTTATTCGTTGTTGTGTTTTGTTGGCTTGATCATATTATGCATATGGTTAGAATATATTTATATATACATAGTCTTTGGCCCTATTATATCTATAACTCTTCTATGCTTGCCCACCAGATGCCGCCGAGGCGTGATAATAGGCGTAATGCTGCAGGAGGAGACAACAATGGCAATGATGTACCGCCATACATGCAACAGTTGCTTGTGGACAAGCTCAGTTGATCAAGTTGCTTGTCCGAACTGCAACAACAACAATAACAACAACAATCCACCGCCACCTCCACCAAAGTGGATATGCTTACTGTGTTCTTGAGGTTGAATCCTCGGAGGTTCTCCTGTTCCCTGAACCTATTGTGGCTGATGATTGGCTCCGTGCGATCAATAGGAACCACAGACGGTTGGATGCACAGATGCACGAGAGGGTGAGGTTTGCCTCACATTTGTTGGAGGGTCCTGCTGCAGCTTGGTGGGACAATTACTTGGTCACCTATCCCATTGCTACTATCGCATGGCCTCGGCCAGGATGCTTTCCGTCTTTGCACATGTGTCTGCTGGTGCTATGAGTCTGAAAAAGAAGGAGTTTCGCAGTTTGCGCCAGGGAGGTCGCACAGTTAATGCTTATGTGGACGAATTTAATAATCTTGCATGTTATGCTCCTAATGATGTTAACACTGATGCAGCTAGGCGGGAGAAATTCTTGGAGGGCCTAAATGATGATTTGAGCCTTCAGTTGACAGTGGCCACTTTTAGGAATTGTCAGACCTAATTGATAAGGCCATTGTGTTGGAGGGAAAGCAACAGGCCATAGAGAATCGCAAGAGGAAGTACAACAACAATAACAGGTATAATTCAGGACCACAGCAGAATCCACGCACTTCATATCATGGTAATGGAGGTAATGGACATAATCATCATGGAGGTAATGATCATAATCATCGTGGAGGGAATGGCCACAACCATAATGGCCACCATCATCATAATGGGCACAAGAGTAACAATGGCAATGGCAGAGGTAATGGTAATGGTAATGGCAATGGAGGAACAATAACCGTAACCACCAAAGTTACACGTGCGCTTAAGGGATTTGGGTCAAGTGCGATTAGCTTGGTGTAAGGCTATGGGGCACTATGCCACAGATTGCCGAGGCGAAGAACTCGGGATCCAACAAGCCAAACCCTTCCAAAAGGGTCATGTCAACCATGTTAATGTGGAGGAGGTTTACAATGAACCCGATGCGTTGATTGGTAAGTTCTTGATTAACTCAGTACCCGCGCTTGTTCTTTTTGATACTGGTGCATCGCATTCATTCATTTCGAGGGTATTTGTTGATAAACATGGATTGCCAACCAAAACACTTAGCATGCCTATTAGAGTGAGTTCCCCAGGAGCTGAGATGATAGTAGGTGTTGGTTGCCATCAGTTGACTTTGTCTATTGGAAAGCATGATTTTCCTACGGGTTTGATTATATTAAAGTCATAAGGTCTGGATGTTATTTTGGGTATGGATTGGTTGCAGTTATATAAATGTCGTATTGATTGTGCCAGTCGATCTATTACTCTCAGTGCACCAGGAGGGAAGAGAATCAAATATCTGTGTAAGTATAAGCGTAATCAGTGCGGTGAACTCTCTTAAGGGGGTAGCACGGAAGAGGTGCCAGTTGTGAGGATTATCCAGATGTGTTTCGGAGGAGTTGCGGGTATGCCACCAGATAGAGATATTGAGTTTCTTATTGATTTAATACCGAGCAATCGGACCTATTGCAAAGAGAACGTATAGAATGCCTCCTCAAGAGTTGGAGGAATTGAAGAAGCGATAAGAGAATTGCAGGCACAAGGATTTATTCGCCCAAGTTCATCACCTTGGGGAGCTCCAGTTTTGTTTGTGGAGAAGAAGGATGGGACCTTGAGGATGTGTGTTAATTATCGTTCTCTGAATGAGGTAAACATTAAGAATAAGTATCCTTTGCCTATGATAAATGATCTGTTTGACCAGTTGGAAGGAGCTACTGTTTTCTAAGATTGATCTTCGCTCGGGTTATCATCAATTAAAGATTCGTGAGCAAGATATTCCAAAGACTGCTTTTACTACGAGGTATGGGTTGTATGAATATACTGTTATGTCATTTGGATTGACTAATGCTCCTGCATATTTCATGAATATGATGAAAAAGGTGTTTATGGAGTTCTTGGATAAATTTGTGGTTGTTTTCATTGATGATATATTGGTATTCTCCAAGAATAAGCAAGAGCATGAGGTGCACCTGCGTTTGGTATTGGAGAAATTGAGGGAACATCAGTTGTATGCCAAGTTCAAAGAAATGTGAGTTTTGGCTGGATGAGGTAGCTTTCCTTGGACATGTTGTGTCGTAATGGAGTTGCAGTTGATCCATCTAAGGTTGTCATGCAGATTCTGAGTGGGAGACACCCACGACGTTGGAGAGATTCGCAGCTTTTTGGGCCTTGCGAGGTTATTACAGGAGGTTTATTGAGAACTTTTCAAAATTGCAAAGCCTATGACTGAATTGTTGAAGAAGGAGAAGAAGTTTGTTTGGACTGATGAATGTGAAGCCAGCTTCGTGAATTGAAGCAGCGTTTGGTTCTGACACCAGTCTTAACTCTGCCGGATATACATAAGGACTTCCGGTATATTGTGATGCTTCTCGTCAAGGACTTGGGAGTGTTTTGATGCAGAAGGTAAAGTTGTTGCATATGCTTCACGTCGACTTAAGAATCATGAGCATAATTATCCCACACATGATTTGGAGTTAGCCTCGATTGTGCATGCATTGAAAACTTGGAGGCCATACCTTATTGGTAATCATTGTGATATATTTACCGATCATAAGAGCATGAAGTATATTTTTACTCGTAGGATTTGAACCTCAGCGAGAGGAGATGGTTGGAGCTTATTAAGGATTATGATTTGAATGTGCGATTATCATCCTGGTAAGGCTAATGTTGTTCTTGATGCATTGAGTCGTAGGAGCCATGCTAATGCAATTAATGTTGATAATATGCCACCCGAGTTATGTGAACAGTTCAGAATCTCAGGTTGGAGATGGTTCCTAAGGGATATTTGGCAACACTTGAGGTAAAGCCTACTTTGCTTGACAGGATCGGGGAAGCTCAAAAGGGTGATAAGGAGATTGTTGAGATAAAAGAGAATATGGCTAAAGGTAAGGCAGAAGGTTTCCATGAGGATGAACATGGAGCCATATGGTTTGAGAAGCGTATTTGTGTACCTCAAGATGCAGATATTAGGAAGTTGATTCTTTAAGAGGCGCATGATTCACCTTATTCTATTCACCCAGGTAATACTAAGATGTATTTGGATTTGAGGGAAAGATTTTGGTGGCCTAGCCTGAAGAGGGAAATTGCTGGGTATATTGCAACATGTGATGTGTGCCGGAGAGTTAAAGCAGAACATCGAGACCAAAGAGGTTTGTTACAGCCATTGCCTATCCCTGATTGGAAGTGGGACGAGATTGGTATGGATTTCATTACAGAGTCTACCCAGACACGGTCGAGTTATGATTCTATTTGGGTAGTTGTTAATCGTTTGACTAAAGTTGCTCACTTCATCCCGGTAAAGACTACTTATACCAAAGGTTTCAGCTAGCAAAGATTTATATGTCTAAAATTGTTTGTCCGCATGGAGTTCCAAGGAAGGTAGTGTCTGATAGAGGTACTCGATTCACATCCAAATTTTGGCGTCGATTGCATGAATCCTTGGGCACCAGTTGGAGTTCAAGATGCAGACTTTCCATCCACGCATGTATGGGCGCATGAGAGGGTAAATCAGATTTTGGAGGATATGTTGAGAGCTTGTGCTTTGGACTATGGGTCCAGTTGGGATGATAATTTACCTTATGCAGAGTTCTCATATAATAACAGTTATCAGGCTAGTCTGAAGATGGCACCATTTGAGGTATTGTATGGTAGAAAGTGCAGGACACCGTTGATGTGGGATGAGGTTGGAGAGCGTCAGTTCTTTGGACCAAACTTGATCAGGGATGTTGAGGAGAAGGTCAAGTTGATTCGTGACAGGCTGAAGATAGCACAGTCCAGGAAAAAGAGTTATGCAGATGCAAAACGTAAGGAGGTGACATATGAGGTAGAAGACCGTGCATATCTTAGAGTTTCACCACTTCGTGGAATTAAAAGGTTTGGAATCAAGGGTAAGTTAGCACCACGTTTTGTGGGACCTTACAAGATCTTGGAGCGTAGAGGAGAGGTAGCTTATCACTGGAGTTGCGAGAATCCTTGTCGAGTTCATGATGTGTTTCATGTATCTCGATTGAAGAAGTGCCATGCAGAGATGATGGATGTTCCATTGAGGGACACAAAGGCCACTTGAGGCAATTCAGTTGGAGAGTGATTTGACATATGAGGAGAAACCAGTTAAGATTTTGGAGACAGCAGAGAGAGTTACTCGCACCAAGACAATCAAGTTATGCAAGGTTCAGTGGGATCATCATACAGAGGAGGAAGCTACCTGGGAACGAGAGGAAGATCTCAGGCAGGATCACCCACACCTATTTGCTAGCCAGCCCGAATCTCGAGGGCGAGATTCATCTTAAGGAGGGTAGGTTTGTAACATCCCAATTTTCCTAAATTAGGATGTTAATAGATCATTCATATGCATATCGTATTTTTATTGCATTATTTGTCTTTCTGCAATATTCGAATCATTATGCAACTAAAGGCAATTTATTGGAGTGGAGATAACATGACTTCTCCCCTATTTTAAAAATGTTCATAATGTGCAGAATATTATTTCCAGTTCATATGATATGTTCTAGTAATTTTTGTGATGTTCAAAATATTTTATTTGTTTGTTTTATTGCTGTTTGAGTGGCCTATTGCATCAAAATTATTTTACAAAATTGCATTAGAGTTGGAACTAGTGTTCCTGTAGTTTATAGTCAAGAGCTATTTTTACTGTGTGTCTAGGTATTTTATTTAGAATTTATATTGTGTATTTTATTTTATTTATTTTTAGTTTTGCTGTTGTAGTTTTTGTTTTAAAACAAAAAAAAAGGAAAACAGTATTAGCCTTATTTCTTCTGCAGCCATGACTCGCCGCCACATACGGCCCGCCTTGCCGCCCACCTAAGCCGCAGCGATACGCCCTTCATGAGACCGCATTGCTTCACCCGAACCCGCGGACCCCACGCGCCCCTGGTCATCCCCTTCACCGAGCCGGACGCACCGCCGCGCGCACGTCGAGGCCGACCCGGATCGATCCGGCGCCTGGTCGATCCCGTGCGAGCCAGGGACATCACGCGCGAGCCCAGGACCCCGAAGAACCCTACCGCTCGCCTTTCCCCACCCCTCGTCGACCGCATGCCTCAGAGCGTTTTGGATCTCGGAGAAGCTCATTGCCGCCGCCATTTCTTCGGTCGATTCCGTCGTCGTAAGAACACCGCAGCCGCGCCAGTTGCCTCCCTCGACCCTCCACTCATCACCGAAACCTTCTGACACTCTTACCTGGGCGAGAGCCACCAGAGCCGCCGCCCGACGCCGAGCAGAAGCGCTAGAGCACGCCGGAGTTCGCGAGCCGCCGACGCCTAACAAAGGACACCCCGCCGCCGTCCGACACCGCCACTCACCGCCGCACCCATCTGTCACTTCCCCCTCGCCGGAGAGTCGCCGGAGGAGCGCCACCGCCGCCGTCCTCTGCTTCTGGTGAGCACGCACACGCACAGGGGCCTTTGGCCAATCACAAACTGCCACGTGGCAGATCGCTACTGGCGCAACTACGGTCGACAGAACTGAGAGATTTCTGTTTCTTTGGTTTTCACATATTTTCATCCAAAATTCAACTAGCTATATCTTTTATTATATAAGTCCAATTTAGGTAGTTCTTTTTCCTATGCACTCACAAAAATCAACACTTTATCACAGTACCAACTTTGCACATGTTTGCACTTATCAAATTTGAATTCGTTTGAATTTGAATTAAATCTTCCGGAGGCCGTAACTTTCAAACCGTTTATCGGAATCGAGCGATTCTTTTTGCGTTGTGACCATAGTGCAATTTAGGTGCTGTTAAGCTTCTGTTGTTGATTTTTAAATGGTTTTGTTGCTGTTGGTTTTATTTTGGTTCTATTCATGTTCCGGTGATTGATTTGTTGAATTGTGTGAAACGTGTAGATTGTCCGGAGTGCGTACGCGAGCTATTGTCGAGTGTGACTTTCTGAACCGTAACCAAGGCAAGTTTTACATGTTGATCATCCTTTACCTATTATTTTCTATGCATGTAGTTATATCACACTATGAATATATGCATGTATAGGAGTATTATATATGTTGGCTATGTTGTTGAGCTATTTTCCCGTCTTCTGCAAATCGTGGTAGTTGTAGTTTGCTATGCTTTGTAGGCGGGGGTGGTTCGTGTATTCATTGAGGTTACGTGAGGATTATATACATAACTAAAATGAGTAGTAATTAAGGATTTAATTCACCTCTGGGCGGAAGTGGTATTGCTTGGTGTTGAGGGAAGGCATCATGGGGTCTTGCACCTTTTCTAAGGCCATGCGCTCATGAGAGTGCACCCTAAGTGGAATGCCGCCTGTGTTCAAAAAGATCAGACAGACTTAGTGACTAGTAGCTTCCATGTGCGGCCACCGCTATATGGGCTCGCTTAGTTGATCATTTATTGGAACCCTTGCCTGCATAAAGGTCGACAGATGTAGCATATGTAGGTGGGATGTGGCCGTCGGTGGTTAAGGGAACCTCTTACGAAAGACTTTGTCTCAATCTTGGATTGGGTCCAGTGGGTAAAAGCGTACAAAACTCTGCAGAGTATTAAAACTAATCATGATTAGCCGTGCCCCCGGTTATGGGTAAATCTGAGCCACTATGCCATTACAATTGTTGGATGATCTTGACAGATGTGACACTTAATAATATTTGTGGGCAACTTAATAATGGGTAGGTTGGAGTTGATTTTGCCAACTCAACCTTGTGCATTTAATTGTAGTAATAAAAAACTAAATAAAAATTTGACTATTAGGTAGTTATGAGGATAAAATCAGCTTTCTGCAAAAATAAACCCTCAAGCCTTCCTTTGTAGTACTATGCATATACATGAAGGTCTACTTTATTATTACTCCTGTGTAACTTGCCAATACATTCCAAGTATTGACCTATATGGCTGCAACGTCTCATGTTGCAGGATATTCAGACGAAGAGTAAGGTACCGTTAGGGTCATGAAGTCTGCACTCAACATCGCCAGTGGGCTATGATGGGACTCATCGTTATTTTCTGCTACTTTCATTTGTTTGATTGAATAAAGCTAGCCAAGTGCTATGCAGATTGTTTTATTTTATAAATTCTGGATCATACGTTGTAATAAATGATGCACTTGCTATGCGGTATTCATCTATACTGTAAAAGCTAGCGAGTTCGATCCGAGGACTAGCACGGTAAGCACGTAGACTCAAATCCTTCGAGGTTTGGTCGTTACGGTTGTCGGATCATAACACATAATAGGTGACTATAGACTTGCAAGATAGGATCAAGAACACACATATATTCATGAAAACATAATAGGTTCAGATCTGAAATCATGGCACTCGGGCTCTAGTGACAAGCATTAAGCATAGCAAAGGCATAGCAACATCAATCTCATCCAACCCATCACCGTCCAGCAAGCCTACGATGGAATTACTCACGCATGGCGGTGAGCATCATGAAATTGGTGATGGAGGATGGTTGATGATGACGACGGCGACGAATCCCCCTCTCCGGAGCCCCGAGCAGGACTCCAGATCAGCCCTCCTGAGAGAGATTAGGGCTTGGCGGCGGCTCCGTGTCGTAAAACGCGATGAAACTTTCTCTCTGATTTTTTTCTCCCCGAGACGGAATATATGGAGTTGGAGTTGAGGTCGGAGGAGGTACGGGGGGCCCACGAGATAGGAGGCCGCGCAATTCAGTTGATAAACTGAAAGTGATAAAGAAAAACATTTACAAACTCTGTTTGCTCTTGTTGTTGTAAACATGGAAAGCCAGCATTCAAGTTTCAGCAAATATTATGAACTAACCATACTCACAATAACACATAGGTCTCACAATTACTCATATCAATAACATAATCAACTAGCGAGCCATAATAATAAAACTCGGATGACAACACTTTCTCAAAATAATCATAACATGATATAACAAAATGGTATCTCGCTAGCCCTTTCTGAGTCTGCAAAACATAAATGCAGAGCACCTTTAAAGATCAAGGACTGACTAAACATTGTAATTCATGGTAAAAGAGATCCAGTCAAGTCATACCCAATATAAACCAATAATAATGAAAGCAAATGACAGTGTGCTCTCCAGCGGGTGCTTTTAATAAGAAGGGTGATGACTCAACATAAAAGTAAATAGATAGGCCCTTCGCAGAGGGAATCAGGGATTTGTAGAGGTGCCAGAGCTCGATTTGAAATTAGAGATTGAATAAAATTTTGAGCGGCATACTTTCGCTGTCAACGCAACAACTATGAGATGGATGTATCTTCCATACTAAATGCATTATAGGCAGTTCCCAAACAGAATGGTAAAGGTTTATACTCCCCCAACCACCAACAAGCATCAATCCATGGCTTGCTCAAAACAACGAGTGCCTCCAACATACAAGAGCCCTGGGGGAGTTTTGTTTAATTATTTTGATTTGCTTTGATCTTTTTGGATCATGGGACTGGGCATCCCGGTTACCGGCCATTTCTCGTGAATAAGGAGCGGAGTCCACTCCTCTTGAGAATAACCCACCTAGCATGGAAGATATAGGCAGCCCTAGTTGAAACATGAGCTGCTCGAGCATACAAAATAGAATTTCATTTGAAGGTTTGGAGTTTGGCACATACAAATTTACTTGGAACGGCAGGTAAATACCGCATATAGGTAGGTATAGTGGACTCATATGGAACAACTTCGGGGTTTAAGGAGTTTGGATGCATAAGCAGTATTCCCGCTTAGTACAAGTGAAGGCTAGCAAAAGACTGAGAAGCGACCAACTGAGAGAGCGACAACAAATGAAACATGCATTAAAATTAATTCACACCGAATACAAGCATGAGTAGGATATAATCCACCATGAACATAAATATCGTGCAGGCTATGTTGATTTGATTCAACTACATGCGTGAACATGTGCCAAGTCGAGTCACTCAATTCATTCAAAGGAGGATACCATCCCATCATACCACATCATAATCATTCTAATAGCATGTTGGCATACAAGGTAAACCATTATAACTCATAGCTAATCAAGCATGGCACGAGCAACTATAATCTCTAAATGTCATTGAAAATATGTTTACTTCATAATAGCTGACTCAGGAACGATGAACTCATCATATTTACAAAAACAAAAGAGGTCGAGTTCATACCAGCTTTTCTCATCTCAATAAGTCCATCATATATCGTCATTATTGCCTTTCACTCGCACGACTGAACTATGTGTATAATAATAAGAGTGCACGTGCATTGGACTAAGCTGGAATCTGCAAGCATTCAACTCAAGAGAGAAGACAAGTAATATGGGCTCTAAGTTAAATAAACAATCATGCATATGAGAGCCACTAAACATTTTCAATATGGTCTTCTCGACCCCCAAAGGAAAGAAAATAAAATAAAACTATTTACACGGGAAAGCTCCCAACAAGTAAGAAGAAGAACTAGAAATCTTTTTGGGTTTTCATTTTAATTTCTACTACAAGCATGGAAATTAAACTAACTAATTTTTTTGTTTTTCTTAAGGTTTATCAAACACACAAGAAGAAAACTAGAAAAAGAAATTTAAACTAACATGGATAATACAATGAAAGAGTATGAGCACCGGCGACTAGTGTGTGAACATGAATGTAAAGTCGGTGAGAAATACGTACTCCCAAGCTTAGGCTTTTGGCCTAAGTTGGTCTAATACCAAGGACCGCCGCTACTCTCCCCGGTGTAGTGGGAGGTGTAATCAGGATACCACTGGCTGGTCATCTCCGGATCCCACTGGACAGATGATGCACGACAAGGGTCCAGCTCAGGTTCAGGTTCTGAAGTAAAAGCTTGAGCTCGATGATTGTTCACCGCTTCCGGTGTGACAAGAAAATTTTCTGCAAGCAAATCAAACAACAAAGGCGCAGGCAAAATAATAATATCAAAGTGTTTCTTATTGAATCTAAGTTTATACAAGAGCATCTTCTCTTCGTTGTCAACAATAAATTTGAGTGCTACCATCCTCTTGTAATCTAAAATGTGAGGAGGTAATTTTGTCTCCTCCTCCTCATGGTGCCTAATGGGTATCTGAAAATGTTCAGCAAGACGTGAAGCATAGATACCTCCAAATATGGGGCCTTTTGTATGATTCGAGGCTATCCGTTTAGCAACGCATTTACACCCATACTAAAAGTATTGTCTCCTAGCAAAGCATGTTGAAGAATAATAATATCTGGAACGCTCAAATTTCCACTATTTCCACGACCAATCAAGCATCTACTAGCAAATATAGCAAAATAGCGTAAAACAGGAAAGTGTATGCTACAGACATTCACCTCGGAGCCCTTCTTTGGCTCCTCTACAGCAATAGTATTAACAAAGCCACCCACATCTTCACGATGGGGTTCATCTAATTCTCCCTCATAAGGTATCCTACATACCGTGCAAAAATGACGTAAAGACATTTCTTTGAATTCATCATATAAATGAAATGATACTGCAGGCGGTGATTTCTTAGGATAATAATAAAATTTTTGCACGAAAGTACTGATCGATTCGGTCGTTGATGAAACCGGTGAGGCCTGCAGTCTCGATTAAAGCATAAAAGTCTTCATGAATTCCGGCTAGAAATCCTCGCATGGCCATTCGCACGACCGTACTTCCGCTAAGCGAGGAATATTATACTTGGCTTTTTCCTTCTCTTTGGCTTGTTTTTCCTGAGAGCTTTGGCTAGAAGAGCCTTTAAAAAGCCTCCTTAACATTTTCTAAAAATTTCTGAAATTTTAGTAACTTCAAAATAAAAGTGAATAAAACTAAACAAGATTGATAGCAACTACTCCTACAAGTGCCTAGAGCCCATGTCATGTATTGGAATTGCTTGGGACCTCAAAAATTTAACATGCAAGCTCAAGAACATGGTCACCTATGCAGCAAAAATTTGCAATGAATAAAGCACTAGAACAAAAACTAATTGGACCAATGGAGGAGTCACATACCAAGCAACAATCTCCCAAAGCAGTTTTGTGAATGGAGCTTTGAGCTAAGAGATCGAAAATCGCAGCAAAACGATCTAGAACTCGTGCTTGAGCAGGATGGGGATTTTTTTTTGGGTAGAAGATAAAGTGTGTGGGTGCTGGCATAAGTGGTGGGGGGCACCAGGGGCCCACGAGACAGGGGGCGCGCCCTACAGGGGGGCGTGCCCTCCTCTCTCGTGGCCTGGTGCTTGCCCCTCCTGCAGTGTTTTCAGTGCCTAAAATCCTCAAATATTCCAGAAAAAATCATACTAAGTTTGCAAGGCATTTGGAGCACTTTTATTTTCGGACTATTTTTAATGCACGGATAATTCAGAAAACAGACGGATAATACTATTTTTTCTTTATTTATTCTAAATAACATAAAGTAAAAAGAGGGTACAGAAGGTTGTGCCTTCTAGTTTCAGCCATCTCGTGATCATCAAAATGAACCCACTAACAATGTTGATCAAGTCTTGTTAACAAACTCATTCCGAATAACACGGAACCGGAGAAATTTCGAATAACACTAAGTTACCTCAACGGGGATATGAAAATCCCCAACAATAAGAATATCATATTTTTTTCTTGACAGTAGGGAGAGGAAATTCAAAACCTCCAAAAATGATAGTTGGAACTTTTTCAATAGAATTGATGCTATGGACTTGAGATTGTTTCCTCGGAAAGTGTACCGTATGTTCATTACCATTAACATGAAAAGTGACATTGCCTTTGTTGCAATCAATAACAGCCCCTGCAGTATTAAGAAAAGGTCTACCAAGGATAATAGACATACTATCGCCCTCGGAATATCAAGAATAACAAAGTCCGTTAAGATAGTGACATTTGCAACCACAACAGCACATCCTCACAAATACCGGCAATGTATAGCAGTTGATTTATCGGCCATTTGCAAAGATATTTGATAGGTGTCAACTTATTCAATTCAAGTCTACGATATAAAGAGAGAGGCATAACACTAACACCGCTCCAAGATCACATAAAGCAGTTCTAACATTATTTCTTTTAATAGAGCATGGTATAGTTGGTACAATTCGGATCTCCAAGTTTCTTTGGTATTCCACCCTTAAAAGTGTAATTAGCAAGCATGGTGGAAATTTCAGCTTCGTATCTTTCTTTTATTAGTAATGATATCCTTCATATACTTAGCATAAGGATTTACTTTAAGCATATCGCTTAAGCGCATACGTAAGAAAATAGGTCTAATCATTTCAGCAAAGCGCTCAAAATCCTCATCATCCTTTGACTTGGATGGTTTAGGAGGAAAGGGCATGGGTTTCTGAACCCATGGTTCTCTTTCTTTACTGTGCTTCCTAGCAACAAAATCTCTCTTATCATAATGTTGATTCTTTGATTGTGGGTTATCAAGATCAACAACAGGTTCAATCTCTACATCATTTTTTTTGCTAGGTTGAGCATCAACATGAACACTATCATTAACATTATTACTAGGTTCATGTTCATCACTGATTGAGTTTCAAAGATCGTAAATAGAAATATCATTGGGATTCTCAGGTGTGTCTACGACAGGTTCACTAGAAGCATGCAAAGTCCTATCGTTTTTATTTTTCTTCTTTTTAGAAGAACTAGGTGTCTCTAAATTATTTCTCTGAGAATCTTGTTCAATTCTCTTAGGGTGGCCTTCAGGATACAAAGGTTCCTGAGTCATTCTACCAGTTCTAGTAGCCACTCTAACAGCAAAGTCATTTTTATTATTCAATTCATTAAGCAAATCATTTTGAGCTTTGAGTACTTGCTCAGCTTGAGTAGCAACCATAGAAGCATATTTGCTAACGCGGTGAAGTTCATCTTTAACTCTAGCCAGATTATCACCTACGCATCCTATCTCGAAAGCATTATTCTTTAACTCTCTACCAACATAAGCATTAAAACTTTCTTGTCTAGCCATAAAGTCATCAAATTCATCTAAGCATGGGATATGAAATTTAGTAGAGGGTATTTCAACTTTATATATCTATAGAGAGAATTTACCTTTACTACCTGTGTCGGGTTATCAAGACAATGTAGTTCTTCAGGCGGTAAATTAAGACCATGTATTTCTTCAATAGGTGGTAAATTCTTAACATCTTCAGCTTTAATACCTTTTTCTTTCATTGATTTCTTTGCCTCTTGCATATCTTCAGATCGAGAAATAAAACACCTCTCTTCTTCGGAGTGGGTTTAGGAATAGGCTCAGGAGTTGGCTCAATTGGTTCAGGAATTGCCTCAGGAACTGGCTCGGGAAGAGTCCAATTATTTTCATTAGTCAACATATTATTCAATAGTATTTCAGCTTCGTCGACTGTTCTTTCCCTGAAAACACAACCAGCACAACTATCCAAGTAGTCCTTGGAAGCATCGGTTAGTCCATTGTAAAAGATATCAAGTATTTCATTTTCCTTAAGAGGATGATCGACAAAGCATTATAATCGGAGAAGCCTCCCCAAGCTTGTGGGAGACTCTCTTCTTTGATTTGCACAAAATTATATATTTCCCGCAAGGCAGCTTGTTTCTTATGAGCAGGGAAAAATTTAGCAGAGAAGTAATAAATCATATCCTGGGGACTACGCACACAACCAGGAGCAAGAGAATTATACCAAGTCTTAGCATCACCCTTTAATGAGAATGGAAATATCTTAAGGATATATAAATAGAGAGACATCTCATTATTAGTAAATAGGGTGGCTATATCATTCAACTTGGTAAGATGTGCCACAACAGTTTCAGATTCAAGGCCATAAAAAGGATCAGATACAACTAAAGTAATAATATCGTGGTCAACAGAGAATTCATAATCCTTATCAAGAACACGATAGGTGAAGTAGCAAAAGCGGTCGGGTTTCATTCTAGCATTAAGAGACCGCTGCTTCCATTTAGCTAATAATTTCTTAAGATCATTTCTATCATTGCAAGCAAGAATTTCCATAGCAATTTGCTTCATTCATAACATAACCCTTAGGAACAACAGGTAATACATAATCATTGGGGGAACCTTCATCATCACTATCATCAATAATAGGTTCTTCAATATTTTCATTCCCCCTAACTCTAGCAAGTTGTTCATCTAAAATTCACCTAATGGCAAAGTAGTATCACGCACAGAACTAGTTTCATCATGCATAGAAGAAGTGGCATCATCAATAACATGCAACATATCAGAATTCATAGCAGTAGCAGGTTTAGGTGTCGCAAGCTTACTAATAACGGAAGGAGAATCTAGTGCAGAGCTAGATGACAGTTCCTTACCTCCCCTCGTAGTTGAGGGCAAAATCTTGGTCTTAGCGTCTTTCAAGTTCTTCATAGTGATCAACAGATATAAATCCCAAGTGACTCGAGAGAATAGAGCTATGCTCCCCAAATAACAGCCTTTAAATTAGTCTTGATAACCCACGGTATAGGGGATCGCAACAGCTTTTCGAGGGTAGAGTATTCAACCCAAATTTATTGATTCGACACAAGGAGCCAAAGAATATTCTTGAGTATTAGCAGTTGAGTTGTCAATTCAACCACACCTAGATAACTTAGTATCTGCAGCAAAGTGTTTAGTAGCAAAAGTGGTATGATAATAATAGTAACGGCAGCAAAAGTAAAGATAATTGTTTTTGGGTTTTTGTAGTAGTTGTAACAAGAGTAACGAAAAAGTAAATAAGCGAAGAACAATATGTGAAAAGCTCGTAGGCAATGGATCAGTGATGGATAATTATGCCGGATGCGATTCCTCATGTAATAGTTATAACATAGGGTGATGTAGAACTAGCTCCAATTCATCAATGTAATGTAGGCATGTATTCCGTAAATAGTCATATGTGCTTATGGAAAAGAACTTGCATGGCATCTTTTGTCCTACCCTCCCGTTGAAGCGGGGTCCTAGCGGAAACTAAGGGATATTAAGGCCTCCTTTTAATAGAGAACCGGACCAAAGCATTAACACATAGTGAATACATGAACTCCCTCAAACTACGGTCATCACCGAGAAGTATCCCGATTATTGTCACTTGAGGTTGTCGGATCATAACACATAATAGGTGACTATAGACTTGCAAGATAGGATCAAGAACACACATATATTCATGAAAACATAATAGGTTCAGATCTGAAATCATGGCACTCGGGCCCTAGTGACAAGCATTAAGCATAGCAAAGGCATAGCAACATCAATCTCGAACATAGTGGATACTAGGGATCAAACCCTAACAAAACTAACTTGATTACATGGTAAATCTCATCCAACCCATCACCGTCCGGCAAGCCTACGATGGAATTACTCACGCGCGGCGGTGAGCATCATGAAATTGGTGATGGAGGCTGGTTGATGATGACGACGGCGATGAATCCCCTTTAGGAGCCCCGAGCAGGACTCCGGATCAGCCCTCTCGAGAGATTAGGGCTTGGCGGCGGACTCCGTGCGTAAACGCGATGAAACTTTCTCTCGATTTTTCTCCCGAGACGGAATATATGGAGTTGGAGTTGAGGTCGGAGGAGGTCAAGGGGCCCACGAGATAGGAGGCCGCGCCCTAGGGGAGCGCGCCACTGTCTCGTGGACAGGTCAGGCCCCCGGCATTAATTCTTTCGCCAAAAATTCTTATAAATTCCAAAAAGTACCTCCGTGGATTTCTGGGACATTCCGAGAACTTTTCTTTTCTACACATAAAACAACACCATGGCAGTTATGCTGAAAACAGCGTCAGTCCGGGTTAGTTTCATTCAAATCATGCAAGTTAGAGTCCAAAACAAGGGCAAAAGTGTTTGGAAAAGTAGATACGTTGGAGACGTATCAGAGACGTATCAGTCCGTTGAACCAAAGGTCGCGTAAATTTACTGGTACTACTCGTACACAATTGCGTCATTCGTCCAGCTTAGTGCGGTGAGATGGTTTCTCGAACAAGACGATGGAGAAGCGGAGTCGGCGAAGAGTGAAATGATGGTTGCTTCGTCCATGCTTTGTGATTTGACGCCTCACTGCTTTGTGATTTGTGATAGAAGGGACAGTGGAGTAGACTCTGTCCTCTATACTGTACATGCGTCCAAGCACGGGAGAAAGAGGAGAGACGTTGCATTTTTTTATTCCTGCAATCAATCAATTAGGGAGCTTCGGTTCCATCCCTTTGGCTTTGGCAACACCATCCACAATGGTTCCCACGATGCCAAAAGCTATTTTCACATTTGGCTACACATTTTGGATGCCCTTAACCATACCACTTGGTTTTGCTCCTGTGTGCTATATATACAAATCTCAACTATATTGATCTAAAAAATTATAGAATCAAGATTAGTAAAAAGGAGGTGATTTTGCCCCGCGGATGGCGGGGGAGGTTTCTTATTTTTAGAGGACGTTGTCCTGGCGGTTTGCTAACATATGGTCCCACGTACCAGTGCTTTGCCAAGCCGATCCGCTTCCCACATGAGGCAGAACAACGGCAGAACCAACACGTGGTTAACTTGAAGAAGATGAGGGAGAAGCGGATTCAGCAACGAGTGAAATGATGGTTGCTTCGTCCCTCCAACTTCTTTGTTTAGCATTATTGCTTCATCCCTCCAACTTAACTGCGGGAAAGGTGCAACTTTGTAATTTGACGCCTCATTGCTCATTACTACGTCGGCGCCATGACCGGGTGCTTCACCCCGCTACTGCCTTTGTATTCGGTATGGCACGTGGACCGGTAGCTTGATGTCCCACATGTCGGCGAAAGGGAGTAGAAGATTTATGAAAGCAAGCGCTCCACTCTTCTGACAGACGAGTACACGACACAACGCCGATGAAGGTATCACTTGTCTTGTATATAGTACTATAGTTTTGCTGTTTTGCACGATCCATCGATACAAACCCGATTAAACAGGAAGGGCGAGATTTTTCCCACGCGGTATATGATACTGGCCATACATTTCAAAGGCAATTTTAATGTATGCAAACTGAATAATTAAGTAACATATGATATCTAGTAAAACTAAAAACACATATGATTTATTGTGTTAGAGTGTAGTAGTAGTGTTGTATTGCATAGTTGTTAGATGTAACATGCGAGAACGTGTAGAGATGTAGTTTTGGAGGGCCTACAAAGAGAAAAGCGTAATACGTTCACCGAACTTCAGAATAAGCTGATTACGGTCACTATATACGTTTTGCGGTGATTATACGGTCAATTGCTCACGGTTCAGCATCGGATTGCACTCTGTTGACCGGCCAAATAGTCTGCGTGGCACCATGTTGACTAGTTAAATTGACCATGTTCCTTGTGGGTCCCACCTATCAGTTCGCATAGGGGAAAGGTCAGATAAACACAAATTTACGCAGGCGTGACAAGACACCACCCCGTGCGCGGGAATCACCTGGTTGTGTATGTATGCATGTGGCACGATGTCTTGCGCATGCGTGTAGGTTGAGCACTTGAGCGTGAGAGTGTGTGTTGGTCGTGTGGTGTACTGGTGTGCATGCATGCGTGTGTGTGCGTGTGTGAGTGTTGCGTGCGTGCGTGGCTGCGTGTGTACGTGTGAGTGTTGCGTGCGTGCGTGGGTGTATGTGTTCGTGTGAGTGTTGCGTGCATGCAGTTCGTATGCATGGGCGTGTGTGTGTATAATCACCACACCAGCTCCTGTGTGTTAAAACACACGGCTCAGCATACCAATACAAGGCCACCTTGTCCGTTGTGCCCGCGGTTGATACGTCTCCAACGTATCTATAATTTTTTATTGTTCCATGCTATTATATTACCTGTTGTGAATGATTATGGGCTTTATTATACACTTTTATATTACTTTTGGGACTAACCTATTAACCGGAGGCCCAACCCATATTGTTGTTTTATTGCCTGTTTCAGTATTTCGAGGAAAAGGAATATCAAGCGGAGTCCAAAGCGGAATGAAACCTTGACATCGTGATTTTTGGAAGAATATCATCACAGGCTTGGGAATCAAGTCAGAAGACCCTCGAGGAGCCCAGGAGATAGGGGGTGCCCCCCCCCCCCTACAGGGTGCGCCCCCTGTCTCGTGGACCCCTCGAGGCTCCCCCGACCGACTTCTTTCGCCTATATATTCCCTCGTACCCTAAAAACATCGAATATCAAGATAGATCGAGAGTTCCACCGCCGCAAGCCTCTGCAGCCACCAAAAACCTCTCAGGAGCCCGTTCCGGCACCCTGCCGGAGGGGGAACCCATCACCGGTGGCCATCTTCATCATCCCGGCGCTCTCCATGACGAGGAGGGAGTAGTTCACCCTCGGGGCTGAGGGTATGTACCCGTAGCTATGTGTTTGATCTCTCTCTCTCTCTCGTGTTCTCTCTCGTGTTCCCTCTATGGCACGATCTTGATGTATCCCGAACTTTGCTATTGTAGTTGGATCTTATGATGTTTCTCCCCCTCCACTCTCTTGTGATGAATTGAGTTTCCCCTTTGAAGTTATCTTATCGGATTGAGTCTTTTATGAGAACACTTGATGTATGTCTTGTCGTGTTTATCTGTGGTGACAATGGGATATCATGTGCCTCTTGATGTATGTTTTGGTGACCAACTTGCGGGTTCCTCCCATGAACCTATGCATAGGGGTTGGCACACGTTCTTGACTCTCCGGTAGAAACTTTGGGGCACTCTTTGAAGTACTTTTATGTTGGTTGGATGAATCTGAGATTGTGTGATGCATATCGTATAATCATGCCCACGGATACTTGAAGTGACAATGGAGTATCTAGGTGACATTAGGGTTTTGGTTGATTTGTCTCTTAAGGTGTTATTCTAGTACGAACTCTTTAATAGATCGATCCAAAGAATAACTTTGAGGTGGTTTCGTACCCTACCATAATCTCTACGTTTGTTCTCTGCTATTAGTGGCTTGGAGTGACTCTTTGTTGCATGTTGAGGGCTTGTTATATGATCTATCTATGTTATTATTGTTGAGAGAACTTGCACTAGTGAAAGTATGAACCCTAGGCCTTGTTTCCTATCATTGCAATACCGTTTATGCTCACTTTTATTATTAGTTACCTTGCTGTTTTTATAATTTCATATTACAATTACCTATATCTACCATCCATATTGCACTTGTAGCACCATCTCTTCGCCGAACTAGTGCACCTATAAAATTTACCATTGTATTGGGTGTGTTGGGGACACAAGAGACTCTTTGTTATTTGGTTGCAGGGTTGCTTGAGAGAGACCATCTTCATCCCTCGCCTCCCACGGATTGATAAACCTTAGGTCATCCACTTGAGGGAAATTTTCTCTTGTCCTACAAACCTGTGCACTTAGAGGCCCAACAACGTCTACAAGAAGAAGGTTGTGTAGTAGACATCAAGCTCTTTTAAGCGCCGTTGCCGGGAGGCTAGGTAGTAGCACTCACTCACACCCCGTCAACTAAGCTCTTTTCTGGCGCCGTTGCCGGGGAGGTGAGTGCTTGAAGGTATATCTTTAGATCTTGCAATCGAATCTTTTTGTTTCTCGTTTTATCACTCATTTAGTTTATAAAAGAAAACCAAAAAAATGGAGTTAAGTTTGTCTCATACGCTTCATCTTTTTAATATCTTCCGTGAGTTTGATGGAAAGGAAAATTGTGCTCAAGTGCTAGAAGAATAATGCATTAAAATGATTGGTACTAAATCTTTGAATGATGAACATGATTGCAATGTTGTTAGTATGAACTCTTTGAATATCCATAGTACTAATGATGATTGCACTAGTTATGATGAAAATGTCTCCTATAAGCATGTTGATTTTTGTGGAGCAGATTGGATTTGCATGGACACACCAAATAGAGAAAATAGATATTGCAAGAGCCATAAGTATTTAAAAACTAAAGGTTTGCAAGAAAGTCTTGATGAGTGTGCTAAAAGATTCAATATTTTTCGCGCTCCTTGTGAACTTTGCAATGAACGTGGTCATTTAAATCTCCAATGCAAATTGTTTTATGATCGAATCGTGTCCAAAAATTGTGATAGCTTTATTACCCTTGGGCATCATAAATATCTTAGTCTTCTTTTGGGTATAAACAAATGAAACGTATAACCGAGGGTATTCCAAAATTTAATCTTGATAGATTTCTTGATTTTGATCTAGACGATATTTATTTGTATTGTGCGGTGAATTGCATTGAAAATCCTTATATTGCCAATTACCTAAAGAAAATAAAGCAAATAGAAGATGAAGAGAATACTAATGAAAGGGAAGAGACTTCCCAATCTCCTCCTATTATTTCTTATGATGAATCAGGTAACGAGGAGGAGCTTTCTATTCAACCAATCTCGTCAATAAGGAGCTCAAAGAGGAAGGTTGAACCTACACATAATGTGAAGAAGAAAAAGAAAAGAAGGAGCAACAAAGGTAAAAAGGTATCCCTCCCAAATGATGTTTCTCCTACTACTCCTTGTGATGATGATAATTGCTTTACTATTGGTGCTATCCATATTATTAATGATGAGAGTAATTATGCTTATGATATGAAAGAGCCCAAGCTTGGTGAAGCTATGTTTGATGAGGATGAAATATTTGAGAATATATTTGCTGAAATTAATGTTTGTCCCAAGCTTGGGGATGCTATGCTTAATGAAGATGATATTTTTAGCACCCCAAGTTTTGATATGCAAAGTTGTTATGATGATAGCATGCCTCCTACCTATGATGATAATATTGATGAAAGTGGGTTTGGAAGAGTGTCAACTTTAGGAAGTAGTGATCCCACTATTTTGGAGGATGTTGAATTTTATTGTGATGAATATGAAAGTGGATTTGGAAGAGTGTCAACTTTATTTAGTGATTCCACTATCTTGGAAGAGGTTTCAATCGATTATGATGAGAACGAAGTTGCTACTTATGATGATTATTGTGATGAAACTTATGCTATAAAAAGTAGTGATGATTATATTTACAAATCTTGTCATGATTATGATTATCCTTTTTCTGAACATTACTCTTTTAATGTGGAAACAATTTTGAGTGTTCAAGTCTCTTATGATACTCCCACTATTCCGAATGAGAAGAATTTTACTTATGTGGAGAGTAGTAAATTTCCTATGCTTGTAGATCATGAAAAGAATGCTTTAGGTGCTGGTTATATTGTTTAATTCATTCATGATGCTACTGAAAATTATTATGAGGGAGGAACATATGCTTGTAGGAATTGCAATAATATCAAGTTTCCTCTCTATGTGCTTAAAATCTTTAAGCTATGCTTGTTTTACCTTCCTATGCTTGATGATTATCGTTCTCATAAGTTGTTTGCTCATAAAATCCCTATGCATAGGAAGTGGGTTAGACTTAAATGTGCTAGTCATATTCTTCATGATGCTCTCTTTATGTTTCAATTTTTATCTCTTATGTAAGCATCATTGAAATCATCATGCCTAGCTAGGGGCGTTAAACGATAGCGCTTGTTGGGAGGCAACCCAATTTTATTTTAGTTTCTTGCTTTTTGGTTTTGTTTAGGAATAAATAATACATCTAGCTTCTGTTTAGATGTGGTTTTATGTTTTATTTAGTGTTTGTGCCAAGTAGAACCTTTGGGAAGACTTGGGTGAAGTCTTTATGATCATGCTGTAAAAAACAGAAACTTTAGCGCTCACGAGATTAGCTAGAACTTTTTACTGGAGAGTGCTATTTAGTTGATTCATTTTTCAGATGATTACTAAACAAATTCCTCAGGTCCACCAGTTTATTTTAGAATTTTTGGAGTTCCAGAATTTTGCGTTAGTTACAGATTACTACAGACTGTTCTTTTTCTGACAGATTCTGTTTTTCGTGTGTTGTTTGCTTATTTTGATGAATCTATGGCTAGTAAAATAGTTTATAAACCATAGAGAAGTTGGAATACAGTAGGTTTAACACCAATATAAATAAAGAATGAGTTAATTACAGTACCTTGAAGTGGTGTTTTGTTTTCTTTCGCTAACGGAGCTCACGAGTTTTCTGTTAAGTTTTGTGTGGTTGAAGTTTTCAAGTTTGGGGTAAAGATTCGATGGACTATGGAATAATGAGTGGCAAGAGCCTAAGCTTGGGTATTCCCAAGTCACCCCAAGGTAATATTCAAGTACAACCAAGAGCCTAAGCTTGGGGATGCCCCGGAAGGCATCCCCTCTTTCGTCATCGTTCATCGGTAACTTTACTTGGAGCTATATTTTTATTCACCACATGATATGTGTTTTACTTGGAGCATCATTTTCTTTTGTTATTATTTGCTTGCTGTTATTTATAATAATGTTTTGCATCTTTAGTTTCAATAAAAAAGTCAAGGATAGCCTTTGCCATGCTTATTTTGCTACTATACATGTTGCTGTTTGAAAACAGAAAGTTTACCGCTGTTGCAAAAATTCCTCAGAAAAGTCAGAGCATGATATAATGTTGAAACTTTTTGCATAATGAGCTATGATAAATTTATTACAGTGCTAATTTTAGTTCATAATTTTTGGAGTGAGGGAAGTATTGATACTCTTGCATTCTTTACAGACTGTACTGTTTTGGCAGATTGCTGTTATGGTTGCATTGTTTGCATATGATTGCTTGTTTAATGATTCTATTTAAGGATAGGAGTATTAAATATGTAGAGGCGTTTAGTATGCAATGTTGAATAATAATGTTAGTGATTTTTTACAGTAGAAAATGATAAGGTTTTGCATTGGTTTACACTAACCTATCTCACGAGTTCTTGTTGAGTTTGTTGTGAATGAAGCATTTGATAAAAAGAGAAACCATGATATGAGAGAATTTAAGGAGACACAAAAGTTCAAGCTTGGGGATTCCCAAGGCACCCCAAGATAATATTTCAAGAAGTCTCAAGCATCTAAGCTTGGGGATGCCCCGGTAGGCATCCCACCTTTCTTCTCCAACAACTATCGGTTAGTATCGGTTGAGCCTAAGTTTTTGCTTCTTCACATGAGTTGTGCTATCCTTGCAATGTAGTTTTATTTAGCTTTGATTGCTGTTTGAATAAAGTATAAAGATCTGAAATTATTAAATGGGAGAGTCTTCACATAGTTACATAATTATTCGACTACTCATTGATCTTCACTTATATCTTTCGGAGTAGTTTGTCATTTGCTCTAGTGCTTCACTTATATCTTTTAGAGCACAATGGTGGTTTTATTTTGAAGAAATATATGAACTCTCATGCTTCACTTATATTATTTTGAGAGTCGTTAATAGCATGGTAATTTTCTTAAGATTAATATACTTGGTATTCAAGATATGTGAAACTTTCTTTTGAGTGCGTTGAATACTAAGAAAAGTTTGATACTTGATAATTGTTTTGAGATATGGAGGTAGTGATATTAAAGTCATGAGAGTTGGGTGATTATGAATTTAAAGAATGCTTGTGTTGAAGTTAGCAAATACCGTAGCATGCACGTATGGTTAAAGTTGTGTAACAAATTTGAAACATGAAGTGTACCTGGCTTGTGCATCCTTATGAGTGGCGGTCGGGGACGAGCGATGGTCTTTTCCTACCAATCTATCCCCCTAGGAGCATGCGCGTAGTGCTTGATTTTTGATGACTTCTAAATTGTTGCAATAAGTATATGAGTTCTTTTGACTAATGTTGAGTCCATGGATTATACACACTTTTACCTTTCCGCCATTGCTAGCCTCTTGATGCACTGCATTGCCCTTTCTCACCTTGAGAGTTGGTGCAAACTTCACGGTGCATCCAAACCCCGTGATATGATACGCTCTATCACACATAAGCCTCATTATATCTTCCTCAAAACAGCCACCATACCTACCTATTTATGGCATTTCCATAGTCATTCCGAGATATATTGCCATGCAACTTTCCACCGTCTGTTCATCATCATCATGACATACATTACTTTTGTCATATTGCCATTGCATGATCATGTAGTTGACATCGTATTTGTGGCAAAGCCACCATGCATAAATTTCATACATGTCACTCTTGATTCATTGCACCATCCGATACACCACGGAGGCATTCATAAAGAGTCATATCTTGTTCTAGTTTCGAGTTGTAATCCTTATGTTGTAATCAATAGAAGTGTGATGATCATCATTATTAGAGCATTGCCCAATCAAAAAAAAATAGAAAGGCCCAAAAAGAAAACAAAAGAAAGGCCCAAAAAAAGAAAATAAATAAAAAGGGCAATGTTACTATCTCTTTTTCCACACTTGTGCTTCAAAGTAGCACCTTGTTCTTCATGTAGTGAGTCTCATAAGTTGTCTTTTTCATACTAGTGGGAATTCTTCATTATAGAACTTGGCTTGTATATTCCTACGATGGGCTTCCTCAAATGCCCTAGGTCTTCGTGAGCAAGCAAGTTGGATGCACACCCACTAGTTTTCTTTTGTTGAGCATTTATAGCTCTAGTGCATCCGTTGCATGGCAATCCCTACTCCTCATGTTGACATCAATTGATGGGAATATCCATAGCCTGTTGATTATCCTCGTCAATGTGAGACTTTCTCCTTTTTTGTCTTATCCACACAATCCCCTTCATTATATTCTATTCCACCCATAGTGCTATATCCATGGCTCACGCTCATGTATTGCGCGAAGGTTGAAAAAGTTTGAGATTATTTAAGTACGAAACAATTGCTTGGCTTGTCATCGGGGGTATAGAAGTTGGGAACATCTTTGTGTGACGAAAATGAAGCATAGCCTAACTATATGATTTTGTAGGGATTAACTTTCTTTTTCCATGTTATTTTGAGAAGACATGATTACTTTGATTAGTATGCTTGAAGTGTTACTATTTCTTTTATCAATATGAACTTTTGTCTTGAATCTTCCGGATCTGAATACTCATACCACAATTAAGAAGAATTACATTGAAATTATGCCAAATAGCACTCCGCATCAATTTTTTTTATCATTTACCTACTCGAGGACGAGCAGGAATTAAGCTTGGGGATGCTTGATACGTCTCCAACGTATCTATAATTTTTGATTGTTCCATGCTATTATATTACCTGTTTTGAATGATTATGGGCTTTATTATACACTTTTATATTACTTTTGGGACTAACCTATTAACCGGAGGCCCAGCCCATATTGTTGTTTTATTGTCTGTTTCATTATTTAGAGGAAAAGGAATATCAAAAGGAGTCCAAAAGGAATGAAACCTTGACATCGTGATTTTTTGGAAGAATATCATCACGGAGGCTTGGGAATCAAGTCAAGACCCTCGAGGAGCCCAGAGATAGAGGCGCGCCCCCCCCTGTATGCGCCCCTGTCTCGTGGACCCCTCGAGGCTCCCCGATCGACTTCTTTCGCCTATATATTCCTCGTACCCTAAAACATCAAATATCAAGATAGATCGGAGTTCCGCCACCGCAAGCCTCTCAGTAGGCACCAAAACCTCTGGGAGCCCGTTCGGCACCACGAGGGGGAACCCATAACCGGTGGCCATCTTCATCATTCCGGCGCTCTCCATGACGAGGAGGGAGTAGTTCACCCTCGGGGCTGAGGGTATGTACCAGTAGCTATGTGTTTGATCTCTCTCTCTCGTGTTCTCTCTCGTGTTCCCTCTATGGCACGATCTTGATGTATCCCGAGCTTTGCTATTGTAGTTGGATCTTATGATGTTTCTCCCCCTCTACTCTCTTGTGATGAATTGAGTTTCCCCTTTGAAGTTATCTTATCGGATTGAGTCTTTTATGAGAACACTTGATGTATGTCTTGCCATGTTTATCTGTGGTGACAATGGGATATCATGTGCCTCTTGATGTATGTTTTGGTGACCAACTTGCGGGTTCCGCCCATGAACCTATGCATAGGGGTTGGCACACGTTCTTGACTCTCCGGTAGAAACTTTGGGGCACTCTTTAAAGTACTTTTATGTTGGTTGGATGAATCTGAGATTGTGTGATGCATATCGTATAATCATGCCCACGGATACTTGAAGTGACAATGGAGTATCTAGGTGACATTAGGGTTTTGGTTGATTTGTGTCTTAAGGTGTTATTCTAGTACAAACTCTTTAATAGATCGATCCGAAAGAATAACTTTGAGGTGGTTTCGTACCCTACCATAATCTCTACGTTTGTTCTCCGCTATTAGTGGCTTCGGAGTGACTCTTTGTTGCATGTTGAGGGCTTGTTATATGATCTATCTATGTTATTATTGTTGAGAGAACTTGCAATAGTGAAAGTATGAATCCTAGGCCTTGTTTCCTATCATTGCAATACCGTTTACGCCCACTTTTATTATTAGTTACCTTGCTGTTTTTATAATTTCAGATTACAAATACCTATATCTACCATCCATATTGCACTTGTATCACCATCTCTCCGCCGAACTAGTGCACCTATACAATTTACCATTGTATTGTGTGTGTTGGGGACACAAGAGACTCTTTGTTATTTGGTTGCAGGGTTGCTTGAGAGAGACCATCTTCATCCCTCGCCTCCCACGGATTGATAAACCTTAGGTCATCCACTTGAGGGAAATTTGCTACATGTCCTACAAACCTGCACTTGCGGGCCCAACAACGTCTACAAGAAGAAGGTTGTGTAGTAGACATCCATGGTCATGACTTGAACCACCGTCAATATTTTTTTGTCGTTTGTTTTCATTCTTACTAGCAAGATGCCCGTCGTTGTTACGTAACATCAAGATGCATTTGTATGACTAGTTTATCTTGTGAGAGAAAAGGATGAACGAGGGAAGGCCTTATTTGCAAATGTGGAGAGGTGTGTGGGTGCCTTTTTGCAAAATTTTCATAGTTTCTTTCCTATCCGTCAGATATAAATCGGACGACCTATATTGCAGGATGGCAGGCACACCATCATCACCAACTCTGTTTTTTATAAGAGTGTATTTTATCCCTACTCTTATAAAAACGCATAGTCGGTGATGATCATGTGCCTGCCGTCCTCCAATATAGGCCGTGCGATCTATATCTGACGGATAGGAAGGAAACTATGGCAATTTTGCAAAAAGATACCCACACCCCTCTCCACACTTGCAAATAAGGCCTTCCCATGTTCATCCTTTTCTCCCACAAGATAAACTACTCATACAAATGCATCTTGATGTTCTGTGCAATGCATGGGCATCTTGCTAGTATTTTATAAGAGTGTAGATGTAGAGTAGATACAAGCCGACAGGTGGGCCCGATGGTAGTGAGATAATGTGATGCAACACTAGAGGTGCCACGTGGAGCGTTTAACTGGTCAACTAGTCGTGTCTTGAGCAAATACAGAGTTGTATGGTGAGCCCGTGACTGTATAATAACCACAAAACGTAATTGGTAACCGTAATGAGTGGATTCTGAAGTCCAATGTACGTATCGTGCTTTCGCTTCAAATACAATGATCGTCACTGTATATATCGCGAGAGAGAGAGAGATTAAACATGCGTGAATGTGCTGGGGGCTTACTTTTAGAGGACCTGCAGATAGTTTGTGTGCATACGTGAAAGGGGCGTAGAGGGGGGTACGCGATGGAGAGAGAGATGCTCTTCGTTTATCTTTGTTATGACTAACTTTATATATAGTATAAAAATATACAAATTCACAGTGCGGAATAAATATCATTGTGGGCACCATGCAATGCAAGCGTTCATACTCCTCCATATAACTTTGTAATGTTGTATATATGTAGAAATTCTGAAATATTTTTTTGGCCACACTTTATTCAAAAGGAATGTTGTATGCGAAATAAACGTGAAGAGAGGGCTTTTTAGATCAATGGGGTACATGATGTAACATGTGTGAATGTGTAGTTGATGCATTTGGCAGGGCCTAAAGAGGTATGTGTGTGTATTACGTATTCGAGAGAGGCATGGATAGAGGGGCCGACAGGGGGGCGTGGGAGAGATAGCACGAGAAATGAGAGTGGTCTAGAGAGAGAGACGAATATGATGCCACAGCGAGAGATTCCCTTGAGTGTGTATATGCAAGGGGGGAGTGGATAGAGGCACCAGGAGAATATATTTTTTGTGTGGTGTCTGTGTTGGTATGTGTGGGTGTGAGAAGATAACAAGACATGGGGGCAAAGGGTGTGTCACCGCGTGAGGTCCGGTGGTTTGAGGTGAGGCCCTTCGTTCGGTTCCGCCCTGCGCCACATTGGTCGGCCCGTGACGCATTTAGGGAGACCCATGGATGACTAGTCGTACAAGACAAAGATAGCATAACTGTGAAGGACTCTATGTCCACTGACAAAGCCGTCTAGGTTTTGTAACCCTAGGTTCTCGGACTAAGGTAACCCCTTTATCTCTGATATTACTATTCATCCAACCTAGTTTTAAGGGGCATCGTATAGAATGCTCTGCTAGAATCATACTCGTCGATTAGGAAAAGAGGTTGAGACAATGCGTGAGAGACATGCCTAAAGATAATGTGCGTACAGGAGACACGTAGGCAGGTCTATGTATATAGAAAGAGTCGATGGGGATTGTGTGTGTGTATGCTTGCGAGAGGAAGAGTGCTTGTGATAAAGGTTAGTGAAAATAGTCGTAAATGGTTACGAGAGGGAGGGAGGGTTATATCGAGAGCATGTGTGCGAGAAAGACACCTCGGGAGAGAGTGTGTGAGCATGTGTGAGAGACCACCGATGGTGAGTGAAACTACACGTCCAAGACTGTTGTACACATTGATTAAAGATATAAATTGTATCCAAATATTAGGATGGGATCATGATATTTGCAATTCGCGTAAGGAACGGTCATTGATCCATCAGACATCTAGATTCTATCGAATTTGAGCATGTCTATGTTATTATTCGACACAATTGATCCACATAGTTAGTATTTTGAACTCCGGACAATGCATCGCTTTTAGCAATCGAATATAAACGTGAGTATAGTTCATGTTGTGTGTGTAAAGCACATTATACATACGAAAGTTACACAATGAACATTATAAATAGCTACATATGAACTAGCATACATTTGAATTCAACTTAAGGTGGTTTAAAAAATCGAATTCAACATGAAGTCCATTCAAAAATTTGAATTTGATATCATGGCATTAGTAAATCATAACTAAATTATGGGGCACCAATCTTTGCTCGATTTTGTACATAATAGCATATGTAGTCGTGTACAAAATAGATTCAAATTTAGCTCCTCCATTCCAAAATAATCGTAGTTATAGGATTTTCAAGTGTCAAAATTTCAAAAAGAAGCGGATAATTTAATGAGGTTTTCAAACATACAAGGTCAAATTTAACGTTGTCTATTTAGGTTAATCCTCAAAGTTGAAGAGTACTCTAAACGTGAATGCTTGTGTTTCAAAATTTCGAACGAAGCGCCAAAAGAGCCTCTACTGCTCAAACCGCGTGAGACCAATGTTTGGTAGTACACGAAATTACTTTTATAATAACTCCGACCGTGAAACCTACCGCCCGACGTCCAAAGGTCTAAACCGGGGTAGGTTTGTAGCTTCATCTAGACGCCACGCAACCGCCTCCCGAAAAACATTCAAACACAATGGCCGCCTAAGCACACATGCGGCGTCTCGAAATCGCCTCCGCCCACTATTTGGGACACTTGGGATTACCATCCTACCCCGACCATAATAGGTCCGAAATTTAAGAGGGGTGATGGTGTCTGGACTAGGGGGTACTCACCACGTCGTCTCCCGATCAGTTGGATTGGGCCGAGGACCCCATGGTCAGATACTCATGGGCCAGTCCGGACAGTTGCCGCATACAAGGAAGATTCCACAAGACTTGGCGATCAAGACAAGGACTCCTCCCCACCGGCATATTCGGCTAGGACTCTTGTTATCCTAGGCCTCTGGTGCATTATATAAACTGAGGCCAGGCTAGTCGATAGACATATACAACAATCATACCATAGGCTAGCTTCTAGGGTTTAGCCTCCTTAATCTCGTGGTAGATCTACTCTTGTACTACCCATATCATCAATATTAATCAAGCAGGAGTAGGGTATTACCTCCATCGGGAGGGCCCAACACAGGTAAAAACATCGTGTCCCTTGTCTCCTGTTACCATCCGCCTAGATGCACAGTTCGGGACCCCTACCCGAGATCTGCCAGTTTTGACACCGACATTGGTGCTTTCATTGAGAGTTCCGCTGTGTGTTCGGCAAAAGGTCGATGGCTCGCCTGCAGATCAACTGCGACTTCGGCATCTTCGTCACCAGCTCGACTGGTCACCTTGGTTCGACCAAGGACTGCACCATACCTCCGATCGTCATGTTCAGATGGGGGCCTTCATCAACATCAGCTCTGATCTCTATCAAGATCATGGAGGAATCATTCAGGGAGCCCGGGGGCTCAACGTCAACATTGCCCTTGGGCGACCGTGCTGTTTTTCTGGACAGCGAACTTGTATCCGCCGTCACCACCTCCTCGAGCGTCAGTTTGACGATTGCTTCGGTGGAATTGTGCGGAATTGAGTCTACAACAACTCTGGAAAATTTCGTCGAGTTCCGATGGAGAAATCTCTGGCAATCTCCGATATACCGGAGCCGCATTGCATCTGGACGAGAATCCGGACGAGTTTAGGGCGTGGTGTCCAGCTTCTAGCTCGGACTTCCTTTGGAAGATCCAACCGTTGATCGGCTGCGGAATTCCTATATCTACCACCCTCAAAATTTCAGCTCGATCCGACCGTCCAAACTCCGGGAACCTTCCGATTAGTGCATCACTTTTCGGATATGTTTTCTGCGCGAAAACGAATCCGACCCGAGTTCTTCTTTTTTATGAACGGGATTTCTGACATCCTTTTTGAAGGAAGTTTTGTATGGGGTATTGTGTTTTGTTCCCGAACACATCCCACTAACTTTAATATCTTTTGAACATGATCTTCAATATTGCTCCACGGCTGCCGATCTGCGCTAGACACGTCGTCACTTTGTTGAGCCGAGCTCAACTTCTACGGATCATCATCTCGGCAAGCCGAACAAGAGTCCGGCATCGCGAAGGATAAATCATCACCAACATCGCCGCCCCACGGATTACACAGAGCGGGCATACCGGCATCGCCGCACGGTCGCTTCATCAAGCCGGCATCGACCACGCCACGACCTGCACGGCAGTGGCCGCACTATTGCTTCCTCAAGTCGGTGTCCATCACGCCGACCTACTTCGACATCTCGGCTGGACCGGGCTTCGCCATCTCTTCATCAACCTACTCCGGACACTTCGGCGTCACTAGCCGACCAGGCAATGGGTGCGGCGGATCGAGTCCCAATTTTGGGAATCACCTTCCTTGGGATTGATTCAAAATATAAACCACGTTCTATTAATCCTAGTTTATTTTTTTTTGCTTGTTTGGTTTAATTTTTCCCAAGGAATTATTACTCTGTTTTGTCCATCATATGTACACATGTATATCAAGTGGTGGCCGCATTATCGACGGTCGCATGATGGTTCGGTCAGTTTCCATACATAGTCCGGCGAACGCCGCATCCGGAACTCGGACCGACCTGTGAATCCAGGCTTTGCCACGCCTTTATTTCATTACGCTGACGACCTGCATCGACATCGACTTCGGCGCCAGGTCTGCATTGACCGTGCTATGTCACCACTTCGGCGTGTCGAGCTCTTCGCTCCGCCACCTCGGGACCGGATTGGGGGATGGAACCTTGTCCCATATCAAGTTCAGACCGCGTCATCAATACTGAACACATTAACCAGCTAAGTAGCTTTCATGCTCAAAGCTTTAATTTCTAACTTGTGTTCGGTTCGACTAAGCATTATACTTTTTCGGAAAATTTTGCTTGTAAAATTTTTTCTTGTCCAAACTTTGTTTGTGACGCATAAATTCAAATACCCAATTCATTTGGGGCTTCCTTCATGAAGCTTTTCCTCTTGCTATGATTATACTTGTACGGCTTCGTTCCTTGTTCGTGTATTATGCCACAATATGCACCATATTGACTTAAGCGATTTGCAAGCTGGGTTGCCTCGCTCCTGTGTTTACCCCTACGTTCTCGATTGTTCGGCTAGGGAGTAAAGGAAGCACCTCTGCGATTGTCACGATCGGGTCACCCGAGCCGGACCTCGACTGGTGAAGTGAAAGCTAAGCGCTCTTCTTGTTTTCAATAATGGTCGGCACACAACGGAACTCATGAGTACAAAAATCTATTGCACAAGTCTCATATTAACAATGAGCAATCAAGAAAGGTATTGGTGGGGTACTATTTTCTTGAAGATGATTCTTACACTTTATCAAGAATATAGCATAAGTTCCCCGAGCGCCGCTTTATGCATTACACCTTATGACCTGATTGCCTAGTTATTGGAAACACTGCCGATATTCTCGATGATGGAGTACATAACACTTTTCGGTCCTTGACCGAAGAGGGAGAAGCCGACGGTCGGTTAAGACGCGTTTAAAGTTCGGTTGAACATATATATGATATAAGTACTTCGGTACATACAATCATTCTTTTACCCAAGTCACTTGGGGGCTCTTATGAGCCGTTTTATAATAAGTGTTTTTCTTCTTAGTTGTTGCAGAGTTTTATTATTATTTATCACACCTTTTCTCGACAAAAGTGTGCGGTCACTAGCCGGGGAGCCTAATTGCTCTCTCAAAACCGCTAGAGTTTAGTTTTCTAAACTGGCCTAATGAGAAGTACTCCACCTTCGGGATGGGAGACTGAAGCCGTAGGCTGACCCACTTGAAGTCTTGAGATAGGATGTGTCATGTTAAAGCACGGCAGAATCACTTTTTTTTCTAAAGTCCAATTTTCGGATTGGCACCGAACACTTGATCTTGTTCGGACGTCATGCTTTTCTGACAATTTTTGGTTTTCCAAGCTTTTGGCACTTTTAAACTATTTGTGTGTTTTCAGCACAAGTCTCGCAGTGCAATGTCGGACACCTTTAGAGATTCGGCAAAAACATTCTCCGATATTGCTATATATGCATCGATTTGAATTGTGTCTTGATCGATAGTTGGGTTGCCGGCCCCAGCTTGCCTCCTACGTTCGCTTTGTTCGGCTAGGTGTGCAAAGGAGAACCACTGCGATTGTGCTTCCAAACGCATGGTCAAGCACCTCGATGGAGAAAACCGAAAACCGATTGTCACAATAGGTGTAAACTGGTCAGCGATCCGATGACTATATTAAATGACGGGCCATTCATAACATTGGCGAAGTGTTTCGGCTTGACCTCGATCGTCGCCGAACACTACCGGGGCTAGTAATCGCCTCCCAAACTAAATCCTCAATATTTTGCTCTTACATTGGAGCTGAGGTTTCATGATCATGCTTAGCATGACAACCCAAAGAAAGGAACCGATAAGCGGGACTATCTTTGGAAGACATTTCTTACATTAAACAAGAATATAACATATCTCTCTGCGTACCTTTGTTTATAAAACCGTATGGCCAAATTGCCTTGTTTGTCGTAAATCTTTTCCCTCATAAAGGCTTTATAAAGTAGGACAAACACTCCTCGGCTATTGGCCGAGGAGGTTGAAGCCGATGGTCGGTCAACAAATTTTTATACAATGCGGATCCGAGCATTAATGACATAAAGTACTTAGATACATTGAGTCATTACACGTAATTTGTGATTTAACTATGGATATTTCCTTAATTCGGCCACCCGTGCCCGCATTAAGGCTCGGGGGCTACTGGGCTTCGGGCTTATTATTTACAAATATTAAAGGGGCACATCAATCCCACGATGCGGTGTTGCCACCCGACCCGGTGTCTCGGGGGCTCTTGCATTGCCTGTTCTATGCGTAAAATTTTAAGTGCAATACTGCTTCCGAGTAGATTTTGATCCTCGGGTTGGTCGGCCGCACCCAACCCGAGTCTCGAGGATCGAGCACGCTGCTTTTTGTGTCCCAAGTATTCGCCGAAGCTAGGACTTGATCCTCGGACCGATTTTGCAAATCAACCCGAGTCTCAGCACTATGGGGATCGGCGGTTTTATGTCATCCTTCATGTGCATCTCGGGCTTTAGACCGATACCCACCTTGAGGGCTCTTGGCTGTGTATCTCGGCAGAGAATAAATTGCACGAATCAAAATTGACAAAATCGGCCCACATTCGGGTGGTGCACCACCTCGGAAGCGATCCGACATAAAGCTCGAGGCGCTAGTGGCTGGCTCCATAGAGGGCATTTCCGCATTAAGTTCGCTAAACTCCTTCAAACTTCTTTGAACCAAGGTGATTTACGACACCTTGGATACTGATCCGGCGTTGGAGCTCGGATACATAGTCTGGCGTTGGAGCTCGGATCTGATCCGGCGTTGGAGCTTCGGATACATAGTCCGGCGTTGGAGCTCGGATACATTCCGGCGTTAGAAATTTGAGGAAGCGGTCCGGCGTTGGAGCTCGGACGCAAGAGGATCTTGCCGCCACCGAACAACTTCAAACCCGAGGTGTGGCATAAAAATAACAAGGCATTGATAAAGGCCGAAACTTAAAGGGCTCCTCGGATACCCGGCGTGTAAACTCGTCGAATGCATTTTGGCGATCCTCAAGATCGAAGATGAGAAGATTTGTTGAACCGGTTTTCAAGACCGACGACTGCCGGGAGGTCGATCGTACCCACGAACACCTATGGGGCGGCGGACCAGGCCCCTTTGTGGTTCGGAGGGGGCGGAGATCGCACGAAGAGCGGATCGAGGCGAGGCACACGAGCGGTTACCCGGAGCTCTCCTGAGAGATAAAACTCCTCTGCTGCTTGTTTGATGTATTGTGTTCTTGCTAGGGAGCGATGCGAGCTACAAAACCTAAGCGTGAGCGTATCTGGTCTCTAGTGAGTCGAATGAACCGAACCCCTCTCGTTGCGCATGGGCCTCCTTTTATATGCTCAAGGGGTCTCCGGCGGTGGCAACATAGGCGAGGGTACAAATGTAAAACAGGAGTTGGTACACCTACTCGAGCGATTATGCGATGCAAAATACCTAACTCGACGGCAAGGGACAAAAGCAATAAATGCCCGTCGGTGTCGCCCGAACAGTGTCAACAGAGACCGTCAGTGCGCCATCGCCGCCACGATGGCGAAGCTTGTCGGCCGCTTATCGCTGCTCTCCGCCGGCTGCACAGCCTCTCGACACGCCGCGCATGGAATGGTCCCATGGCGACACGTTCTTGGATGAGCCGGAGCGGGGATGGAGAGAGGTTGCTTGCCGCGGCAAGCGCCTTGCCGCGCCGAATCCTTGTCGCGTCCGGAGGCTTGTCACGCCTGAGCCTTCCCGGCAAGCTCCTCTTGCCGGGCCTTGTCTTCTGCATGCCTTGAGTGGCCTTCCGGCAAGCTCCTCTTGCCGGGGCCTTGTCTTCTTAATCAAATACTTTGTTCTTGAATGGCTCCAAAGGAGCCACGGAGGATCTTAAGCGGTGTGACGAGGCAAACTACATCGCAGGGTCTTTGCAAGTCCGTCTGCAGTACGGGATACTAGGGTACCCCTACTCTAGTACACCGACAACGACCGAAGATGAAGAACAGTTCGGAAGAATCGAGGAGCGTCCCTAACTTGAAGACCGGTTCAGGGGGCTACTGACGGTGTCCTGGACTAGGGGGTACTCACCACGTCGTCTCCCGATCAGTTGGATTGGGCCGAGGACCCCCATGGTCGTATACTCATGAGCCAGTCCAGACAGTTGCCGCATACAAGGAAGATTCCACAAGACTTGGCGATCAAGACAAGGACTCCTCCCCACCGGCGTATTCGGCTAGGACTCTTGTTATCCTAGGCCTCCGTGCATTATATAAACCGAGGCCAGGCTAGTCGATAGACATATACAACAATCATACCATAGGCTAGCTTCTAGGGTTTAGCCTCCTTGATCTCGTGGTAGATCTACTCTTGTACTACCCATATCATCAATATTAATCAAGCAGGAGTAGGGTGTTACCTCCATCGAGAGGGCCCGAACCTGGGTAAAAACCTCGTGTCCCTTGTCTCCTGTTACCATCCGCCTAGACGCACAGTTCGGGACCCCCTACCCGAGATCCGCCGGTTTTGACACCGACAGGGGGGCAAAGTTTGTCCTTTCCCCAAATTTCAAACAAGCGCGTCCCATCTTCTGTTCAAAAAAGCCAAAAACAAGCGCGTCCTGCATCGAAACATGGTTCTCCTCCCCTTCGCCCACCCGTCCGATTCCCCATTCGTACTCCGTGGGCACAAAAACTACCTCTCCACCAGCCGCGAAACCCCGGCGTCCTCTGTCCGCCACCCCATTCCACCCATCAACCGCCACCCTCCTCCATCACACCGGAGCTGATACCCCGACATCGTCGTCCACCGCAACCTCAACCGCAATGCCCTCCACGGCTAGTAGTTGAAGCCGAGGCCAAGCCGTCTGTACCCGAGCCAGTTCAACCACGCCGTCTTGCGCCTCACCGCTGCCGCTCCAACTTCGCCACCCTCCACCGCACCAGCTGTTCACCTTTCACGCCGTCCTTCGCCGCCTCGGATCTGCTTCCCCTCCGCCGACGTACGGCCACGCCAACACAATCAACAATTTGGCCATGGGTTCGTCCAAGCCTGAACCCTCCTCCAGAACATCGGTTTCCCCGGCAAAAAGAAGAAGATCAGCACGACATGCGGAGGCGACCACACCGAAAATTTACTCCTCTTCCCTTATTCATGCAAATCTTACGTGTCTGCTTGCACGGTATTCATCCCAGAGAAGACACTAGTTGACCGCTTCTTCTTGATACTAGATGTTCCTAGTAACTCGTGATGCACAAGGTTTCTTCTCATATACTATTTCACCTTAGCTAGAGGTCCATCGCCCCCCTGAATTTCATTTCCTAGTCAGTTGATTCCCAATTAACGGAAGCATTCCCCGGCGTAACAGGTGCTAGTCCGCCTATTACGGGAAGCATCACTCTCAGTGTTTATCTTAGGGCGTGTGGGGCCTAGAGCTACTGGTGCCCGATCTGGAGGTCGGCTAGGATTAAAGGGATGGCCTGGGGGAGCTGCCAAGCACGGCGGTGGTGTGAAGTCGCGGGGAGGGCGGGGCGGCGGAGGCAGGGGTCTGGGCCGGTGGTCGCTGGCGGTCCGAGAAAGATCGTCAACAGTGACTGGCGGGAGGTAGACGAAGGCCATCTGCCCGCTCCTTATAGATCGGACGGTTCATTAAAAAAATCGACTGACCTATTTATTTTCAGTCGACTATTATCTTGATATGACCACATGTGGTGGTGTGCTGGAGGAGTACACGCATTTCACGTGCTCATATATTACAAAAATCATACGGAGTAGAATCTAATTTTTTGCCATGCAATGTTGTAGAGCTATCATATGTCTCCTGTCATTTATTTTTCAGCCACCGTTATCTGCTACTTTTACGATTGCACTAGTTACGCACACACTTCACCCATACTCTCACTATTGTGTTTTTATGCAAGGGTATTTCAGACTCCATTGCTATGAGGGAAGCAAAAAGAAAAGAGAGAAGTCGCTCGGTCAAATGCAGCGGATAGGCCGAACACGTTTCAGCCTTATAATAGGTGCGGTGTCGTGAGATGGAGATAGTAAACGTAGCTCGAGTTGATGACCTCGCTTCAATGAACCAACATCCTGTGTGCTTGCTTTAACTTCACAAAGGTCATATGTGGTTGCATGTTCCATATGGTGTCTAGTTTGTATTCGAAAGGCCGAAGTCGGTCTTTATTAAGATAAGGAAAGATATTTTTTACATGAACCACCATCCGTGAGCACCAGAAGACAAATAGCTGGTCAAGGCACTGGCCGAGCCAGTGACAAGCCCAGCAAAGAGAGGCATCACCTAGAAGCCAACTAAAAAGCCACGATGGTGGCGAAGCAGCCCGCCTCCCACCAGGCTCTCAGGTCCTAGATGATCATGCTCACCACTCCAGCCGGATGTCTAGCTTGTATTGCTTCCAGTTTGGTTAAATTGCATCTGCTTAGCTTACACATTATACCTTTGAATATGACATGCCTTTCTGTTTTTGGTACATACTAGTACATCAGTGTATTAACCATGTTCTTACATCAAACTAATGTTCTTGTGTACCCCTCATCAATCACTTATGATGAGGCAGTCAGGCAAGTGGATTACTCCTCATTTAAAGAATGCAGCGTCAGCCTCCCGACATGATTCTCAAGAAACAACAAGGCTAGATGAAGATAGTGATCGTAGCTCTATAGTTGATTACCGCATTTCCCCTACACTAGCATCGCAGGTGCTTGCTCTAACTTGGCAGCGTGATATGTGGTTGCATGTTGCATATGGTGTCTAGATTCTAATTCCTCCAATCTGGTTAAACCGCATGTGCTATTCTCGCTTAGCTTATACATTATACCAAGTAATGTGACATGCCTTCACGTATTTAGTACATAGTACATCCGTCTATTAAGCATGTCCTTACATAAAACTATTGTTTTTTGTATCCCGCATCAATCAATATGACGAGACACCTTTAGTATATGCAAAGGCGATATTAGTTGCATCTTTCATATGATTTATAGCATGCGCTGCTTCTAATTTGTTGAAATTCCATTTATGATGGGACGCTTTTAACTTGGCAGAGTCATATTGGTTGCATCTTTCATGTGGTGTCTAGCTTGCATTGCTTCTTATTTTTTGGAATGGTTTCTGCTTAGTTTACACAAACAGTTGTGAACATGTCATGCCATCCTGTTTTTCGTACATATTCCACCCTGGTATCATGTGTTTGCCTTACATCAAAGTAGTGATTGTCAGTATCATACATGAATGAGTTCTGAAGAGAGAATTTTATTGCTTTTTCTTGTCGGTTTTACTTAACAATTCAAAATCAATAAAGCGGAAGGAAGTTAGCAAGGTAGCGGATAAAGGTGCTCCTTCCGAACGGAGGGCCTCTACAATTTCTACTCCTTGATCCCCCAAGATGATTTCCAAGACAACACATGCATAGACACTCAACGTGGCTATGTTTATGATGAGCACGTCTCCCCTAGTGCACCATCGTCGGTGCTCCCTCTAACTTGGCACTGTTATATGTGGTTGCATGTTATGTGTGATGTCTAGCTTGTATTGCTTCTAATTTTGTTGAATTCCATCTGCTTACTTCACACATTATACTTGAATAATACACGTGTTCATGTTTCTAGAACATACAATATCTGTCTATCACACCATGTTCTTACATCAAATTACTACTGTTGTGTAACCTGCAACAATCACTTATCATAAGACACGTTTGACTTGAGTGTGATATAGGTTACATCTCACATTCTTTTCTAGCTTGTACTACTAATTTGTTGAAATGGCACTTATGTGAGACAGTTTTAACTTAGTAGAGTGATATTCGTTGCATCTTTCATATGGTGTCTAGCTTTCATTGCTTCTAATTTGTTGAAATGCCTTCCCCTTAGTTTACACATCATAAGCTGTGAATATGCAATGGCACTAATGATGAGAGACCTTTAACTTGATAGTCTAATGTTGTTTGCATCTTGCATATGATTTATTTCTTGTACTGCTTCACATTTGTTTAAACAGTATTTATGATGAAACATTGTTAACTTGGCAAGCGATATTTGTAGCATCTTTCATATGGTGTCTACCTTCCATTGCATTGCTTCTAATTTAGTGAAATGTCTTCTGCTTAGTTTACACATCATAGTTCTGGTTATCTCATGTCGTCCTGTTTTTCTTACATATTACATCCTCCTATCATGTGGTTGTCTAACATCAAAGTTCAGTTCATACAGATCACGCATCAATTTGTTCTGAAGAACTAAATTGTTATTCGTTTTTCTTGCCGGCTTGACTTAACATGGCACAGAGAAAGAGGAAGCAAGACAGAACGACAGGGAAAGGGAAGCGGAAGAATCCTGCAGATCCTGCTGGTATTGATGGTGCAATAGAAGGTCAAAGTCCAGCGAAAAATTGTACCAACAGGGTATCCCGTACTAAACGAGCTGCAGAACAAGCCAAACAGAAACAAATAGCTGCCACCAAACAAGCAGAGACAACCCTAGTTGTTGCAACACCTTCCATAGTACCACCAAGGTGCCACGATTTACTCGTTGGTCAACTCGACTAGCGACACGTTCCCAAGCTCCCTCGCCACCCGACACTACTTCAAGCACTCTTGACACAAGATGAGTTGGCAAGATGAGATGAACTTTGTGAGCTTCAACAGCAAGAAGGTAGTTCTTTGAGTCAAGTTCTGATTGCATGCTTCTTTATATGTAGTCTCACAGTTTGATGTACACTAACACTTCCTATGTTTGTTGTTGGACTAGCACCTAGGCACAAGAGGAAACAAACATCAGGGATAATGCTAGATAGGTTAACTAAATCTAGAGGAGGAAGAATGGAGATCCGTTTTGAGGCAGGTTTAAAAAGGCCACGTGATGCTACATAGTCAGCCAAGTTAGTATCGAGGCGTGCGGTTCGTTAGGTGTCATGTACGTATCCTCCCAACATGGATTCAGTACAGGAATGACAAAGACGAAACCCAGTTCAACACCTTCCTCGACCATTTATCTGTAAGTATGGTTATATATGGAAACTAGTAATATCGTCTTGCTCTGTCCAATACTTTCTAGGTTGCTGATAATGAGACTCCCATAATTTTCAACAGATGAGGTTCAAATTGGATAGCCAAGATGATGCAACAAGACAAGGTTGCACCCTTGTTTTCAAGTCTGCTCTGAGACAGTTTCGGTATAACTTGAGGAAAACTCACTTTGAAGGCAAGGCTAACAGTGAACTTGCCCAAACATCTCCAGTGGAAAATATATATGATGAAGACTAGAGAGGCCTCGTTAAACACTGGTCCGATCCGAAGTATCACGTACATTATATATATGTGATCAGATCACATGTTGAAGTCCTATTTACGCATGTGCCACACAAATCTATCTTCTTGTAGGTGAACTGTTCAAAGAATAAGGCCAACCATATGAAAGTGAAATTCCAAAGGGCAGCGAGGATCTCGTAGCTATATTGCACTGCTTGTGAGGCTCTTGTAATTAGTCGTTGTTTCACTCTTTTCGCTGTACCATATTATCATATCTATATTGACTTATTCCAAATGCGGAGGAAAGCCCGCATAAGGACCAAAAAGTACCTGAACCAAATGTTGTGGAAATCTTCAAGGACTGTCACACCAAGAAGAAGAAGGGCATAACTACACCCGGTCAAAGCCGTTGTTGTAAGTCCTTAATCCTCATGCCTTTTAACTACTACTTACTCTGACTTGTGCCTTGAACTGCATGGTTTGCAGCCAATGTCTATTACTCTTTTCAATTTTATACACAATTGTCTTAGCGTATCATTGCACCTTACAAGGTTTAAAAGAGAGGAGTGATGTTCCTTTTATCTTGACATGTAATCTAGTTCCGTGCTAGACTTGCCCACACAATGTTACAATTACCTGTTTGTCTGTTCTCAGTTGTTTTGTGATATGAATGATGTCATACTGTGCTTACGGTATCATAAACTTTGTCTCTTTATCCTCAGCCCTCAATACAATGTGAAGAAATAGACAATACATTAGCGATGGTACATGGTCATATGTTTGGAACCTGGTTTTATTATGTACTTTGCAATAAAATACAACTATTATTTTACATGGGTTCACCGAATAAGTTCTATATATAGACCAAAGCTATTTTGTTTGGTTTTCTTTGCCTCCTTAATATCTTACGTTACGGTACTACTAATGTAAAACCTCAACTTTTCAAATGAAGCTATGGAAAAAATGGTGGAACCGCCACCTTACGAAGGTGGCGAGGCAACTATAACCGCAATGTCGACTCTTTCTTTGCGGTGGGTCGATACACAATCCACTAACAGTGCCAAAAGCACGTTCCTGCGTAATACTGGCTTGGTTGTTAAGGCAATCTCGTCCAAACTGCCTCATGATCAAGATATGCAAGCTCAAAACAATGTTGTACCTGCGCTCCAGACACGAGTCCATTCCCTAACAGAGACCCTTTGTGAAACAAGGAGAGACATTGTTCGATGTTGTCAAGATATGCATGGTTTTGAAACCAGACTATTAGACATTTGCTATGTTGTTCAGAGCCTAGAGAAGCGAAGGCGAAGGTTATGGTGCTCCATCGGACAATACAGCATGAAAACGTAACAGTCAGGTCAAATGAACTGAGCTTCTGAACTTCTGGTGGTGCATTTATCTGCTAGACTGTTAACTTTTATGCCAACCTTCCTTTTGTATAGTGTAGGGTGTTTCCTATATTTGCACTGGTGGCGAACTTTGATGCCCACTTGATGTAATATGTGTAATAGCCGTGATACCCTAGCGTAAGTTGCTTGCTTATTTATTTCCTTATTGTCTTGTTTATTTGTTTTCTTGTAGTCAGTGTAGTTCTTCCGCGGTTTGCTAGTGGCCGCAATAACCTATTTTTTAAAACTAGGCCACATTAACCATGGGCTACATATTTACTGTAGTTAACATGGGCCTCCTACGGGCCGTAAAAACAATGGGCCTTCTAAGGGCCGTAGAAACAATTGGCCTTCTACGAGGCGTAGAAACAATGGGCCTTATACGGACCGTAGACACAATGGGCCTTCTACGGTCCGTATCATCAATGGGCATTCTACGGGCCGTATGATCGGTTGGCCAAACATGAGCCAATAACAGACCACATTATGGCCGTAAATGGGCTAGAGTTGAAATCGTCCGTTCATGGGCCGACCATAACGGGCCGTTGTTAATCGGCCGTATTTGATGACGCTATGAAAATGGCCCTACGTATTAACGGGCCACAAACGCGCCGACTGTAACCACGGGCTGAATTTGGCCCACAAGCAGAAAATGACAGTAACGGGCTATAAGTAAACGAATGCTGGAAATGAGCCCAAGAATAAATGGGCCTTGAGAAGGACGAAAGATAACATGGGCTGGAAACGGCCCAACTAAATAATGGGTCGTTAATGGGTATAAAGTGATACACTGCTCATTACGGGCCAGTTTTACCACGGGCGTTAATGGGTATAAAGTGATACACTGTTCATTCTTGGCGGTTTACCATGGGCCGTTAATGGGCGAAGTTACTAAGGGCCTCATATGGGCGAAAGAAGTCATGGGACATACATGGGCGGAAGTTAAAAGCGGTAGGAATTATATTAGACGACCGGATGACGCTCTGGGCCTAATTCGGATAGGCGATGGCGGGCCCTGGGTTAGCGGGCTATAAATGGGCTATATCGAACATGCCGTTAACAGGCTTGCCGTGGGCCGGCCCTTCACCTTTTGACCAAGTCAAACGGGCCGACCTTTTCACAGGAATGGGCCTCTGTTGGGCCGTGCCACATGTCGACGTACCATAGGCGCTTTGGGTCCAATGAGTGGATGACATCTGTCCCAACGGTGAGCCGACACGTGTTTCCTCCATCCAATGATGATTTTACACGTGGAGAATCCCCATTGGTCGGGGCTGTTAACGGGTTATCGGATCCAAAACCGGACCTGATAGCTTAACGGTGTTCCGTTACGATGGATGCCACGTGTCGGTCACCCTTGACGAAAGCACTTCTGACGTGCGATTTATCGTCATGGAAGTGGACACTTCCGTGATGATATTTTGGTAATGTCATGGATCACTTCTACGACAGCACAGGTATGACTATCTTGATTCTGTCATAAATTAATCATGGATGTACATGCATGACAGAAAACGTGACTTACTGTGACAAACACGTATCACGGAAGTGTATTTTCTTTGTAGTGAAAAGTAAAGAAAGCAAAATAAGCGGCAATAGAAATAGCTTGTTGATGGGAGATTAATATGATGGAGAATAGACCCGGGGGCCATAGGTTTCACCAGTGGCTTCTCTCATGAGCATAAGTATTACTGTGGGTAAACAAATTACTGTCGAGCAATTGATAGAATTGAGCATAGTTATGAGAATATCTAGGTATGATCATGTATATAGGCATCATGTCCATGACAAGTAGACCGATTCCTGCCTGCATCTACTACTATTACTCCACACGTCGACCGCTATCCAAAGATGCATCTAGAGTATTAAGTTCATAAGAACAGAGTAACGCTTTAAGCAAGATGACATGATGTAGAGGGGTAAACTCATGCAATATGATATAAACCCCATCTTTTTATCCTCGGTGGCAACAATACAATACGTGTCGTTTCCCCTCATCCTTTGGGATCGAGCACCGCAAGAATTGAACCCAAAGCTAAGCACTTCTCCCATTGCAAGAAAGATCAATCTAGTAGGCCAAACAAACTGATAATTCGAAGAGACATGCAAAGATAACCAATCATACATAAAAGAATTCAGAGGAGATTCAAATATTGTTCATAGATAATCTTGATCACAAACCCACAATTCATCGGATCTCGACAAACACACTGCAAAAGAAGATTACATCGAATAGATCTCCAAGAGAATCGAGGAGAACTTTGTATTGAGATCCAAAGAGAAAGAAGAAGCCATCTAGCTAATAACTATGGACCCGAAGGTCTAAGGTAAACTACTCACACATCATCGGAGAGGATATGGTGTTGATGTAGAAGCCCTCTGTGATCAATGCCCCCTCGTGAGCGCTTGGAAAAAAGGCCCCAAGATGGTATCTCATGGGTACAGAAGGTTGCGGCGGTGGAAATAGGGTTTTGGCTCCGTGTCTGATGTTTTCGAGGTACGTGGGTATATATAGGAGGAAGAAGTAGGTCGGTGGAGCTACGAGGGGCCCACGAGGGTGGAGGGCGCGCCCAGGGGGGTAGGCGCGCCCCCTGCCTCGTGGCCTCCTCGTTGATTGCTTGACGTCCACTCCAAATCCTCTGGATCACGTTTGTTTGGAAAATCACGTTCCCGAAGGTTTCATTCCGTTTGGACTCCGTTTGATATTTCTTTCCTGCGAAACACTGAAATAGGCAAAAAAACTGCAATTTGGGCTGGGCCTCCGGTTAATAGGTTAGTCCCAAAAATAATATAAAAGTGTATAATAAAGCCCATTGAATATCCAAAACAGATAATATAATAGCATGGAACAATCAAAAATTATAGATACGTTGGAGACGTATCATTTACCCACTGTTTGCTATCTTTCTCGAGAGAAGCCACTAGTGAAACCCTCGCCCCGGGTCTTATTTCTCATATATTTGCTTGTGATCTACTTTTCCTTTGCATTTTTATTCAGATCTATTGAACCAAAAATACAAAAATACTTTGTTGCACTTTATTTTATTTGTGATCTATTATTTAAACCTATTACAAATTTCTGGCATCATTACCCGAAAGGAATTGACAACCCCTTTAACACGTCGGGTTGCGAGGTGTTGTTATTTGTGTGCAGGTGCTATTTACGTTGTGTTGCTTGGTTCTCCTACTGGTTCGATAAACTTGGTTTCATCACTGAGGGAAATACCTACCTTCGCTGTGCTACATCATCCCTTCCTCTTTGGGGAAATACCGACGTAGTCCTAGCAGACAGGAGCTTTCTGGCGCTATAGTAAGGGAGCAATTAGGCTCCGGAGTCACGATGCTCAGGAGTCCCCCTTGACGTACGAACAACCCTCGGGAAGGAGATGCGGGTGTAGGTCTTAGCATTTTGCATCGGCAGGGCCCGACCCAGCATACCTCACTGCCCGTTAGGCGTCCAGGATCACCGGGGACGAGGCTAAGGGGTGAGGGGCTACATGACCAGTTAGGCTCCTGAGTCGCGATGCTCAGGAGTCCCCCTTGACATACGAACAGACATCCATACCTTTACTCACCGAGCTCTCGCTCGGCAGGGGCGCACGAAGACCAGGTCCGAGGGTGTAGGATCAAAAGTATGTCTAGAGGGGGGTGATTAGACTACTTGACCAAATAAAAGTCTATCCTTTTCCCAATTTGAAGTCTTGGCAGATTTTAGCAACTTAGCACAAGTAAAGCAATCAACCAACACATGCAAGTCTAAGAGTATATCAGCGGAATGTAAAAACATTGCACATGAAGGTAAAGGGAGGAGTTTGGAGGGAGCAAACACAATGTAGACGCGGAGATTTTTTGTGTGGTTCCGATAGGTGGTGCTATCGTACATCCACGTTGATGGAGACTTCAACCCACGAAAGGTAGTGGATGCGCGAGTCGACGGAGGGCTCCACCCACGAAGGGTCCACGAAGAAGCAACCTTGTCTATCCCACCATAGCCATCGCCCATGAAGGACTTGCGTCACTAAGGTAGATCTTCACGAAGTAGGCGATCTCCTTGCCCGTACAAACTCCTTGGTTCAACTCCACAATCCTGTCGGAGGCTCCCAAGTGACACCTAACCAATCTAGGAGACACCACTCTCCAAAAGGTAATAGATGGTGTGTTGATGATGAACTCCTTGCTCTTGTGCTTCAAATGATAGTCTCCCCAACACTCAACTCCCTCTCACAGATTTGGATATGGTGGAAAGATGATTTGAGTGGAAAGCAACCTGGGAAGGCTAGAGATCAAGATTCTTGTGGTTGGATTGGAATATCTTGGTCTCAACACATGAGTAGGTGGTTCCCTCTCAGAAAATGAATGCTGGAAGTGTAGGCACGTTCTGATGGCTCTCTCCACGAATGAAGAGTGGGTGGAGGGGTATATATAGCCTCCACACAAAATCTAACCGTTACACACAATTCACCAAACTTGGTGAGACCGAATCATGAAACTCGGCCAGACCGATTTAGTTCAAAATGTGAATGTTAGGTTTTTCGGTGGGACCGACATGTCAACTCGGTGGGACCGATTTCATTAGGGTTAGGGCATAACGTAATCTCGGTGAGACCGATCACATAAACTCGGTAAGACCGATTTCTGTAATAGGCAAACAGAGAGTTGGTCGGGCGAACTCGATGGGACCGAATCGCTCATTTCGGTGAGACCGAAACGTTACGAAAGGGAAACAGAGAGTTTGCATTGTGAACTCAGTGGGACCTATTGCTCATCTCGGTTAGATCGAAACGTTACGAAGGGAAACAGTGAGTTTGCAATCCCATCTCGGTGAGACCAAGATCCCTATCGGTGAGACCGAACTGACTAGGGTTTCTGGCAGTGGCTATGTCAAATGAACTCGGTGGTGCCGGATAGATCAAATCAGTGGGCTGAGTTTGACTTTGGTTTGGGACATATGTGGATATGAGAAAGTGGTTGAGGGCTTTTGGATCATATCACTAAGAATTTTGAGCAAGCAAGACATTAAGCAACACCTCATCCCCTTTTAATAGTATCGGCTTTTCCTATGAACTCAATGTGATCTTGGATCACTAAAATGAAAATGTAGAGTCTTGAGTTTGAGCCAATATGTGTCCTTATCAATTTGAGGGGTCCACATTCCTAGTCCATGCCATGCCAATCATTGAACTTTCTGAAATGATCATCTTGAAAGAGCATTAGTTCAATGAGCTATATGTTGTTAGGAATTACCAAAACCACCCAGGGATAGTTGCACTTTCAATCTTCCCCTTTTTGGTAATTGGTGACAACATATAGATCAAAGCTTCGACAAATGATAATAAGATTGAAATGCATCGTCGCTTTGAGAAGTATGTGATAAATAAGAGCTCCCCCTAAATTTGTGCATTATTTAAAATTTGCTTTTGAATGCAAATGCACAATCGATTAGGATCATGCGTTACTCTTCCATGTCACATACATCTTGGTGGAGCGCTCGAAATGATAGAGAGTAAAAACATGCACTCATCACCAAGGCAAAGTGAATGATCATACAAGAGATATAAAAGATAACATCATTCAAGCATAAGCATTAACGTGTGATATGATCAAGCACATGATCAAATAAGTATCTCAAACACATAAACATAAAGTATCAAGCAAGCACACAAAAGTATCAAGCAAATATCAAAAGAGACAAAAGAAGCAAAAAACGCTCTCTCTCGAAGCCTATGATCTATACATTTCTCCCCCTTTGGCAACAAGTTACCAAAAAGTTTGAAAATGCATAGTGCTATGTGATGTCTACTACACAACCTTCTTCTTGTAGACGTTGTTGGGCCTGCAAGTGCACTGCAGGTTTGTAGGACAAGAGCAAATTTCCCTCAAGTGGATGACCTAAGGTTTATCAATCCGTGGGAGGCGTGGGATGAAGATGGTCTCTCTCAAACAACCCTGCAACCAAATAACAAAGAGTCTCTTGTGTCCCCAACACACCCAATACAATGGTAAATTGTATAAGTGCACTAGTTCGGCGAAGAGATGGTGATACAAGTGCAATATGGATGGTAGATATAGGTATTTGTAATCTGAAATAATAAAAACAGCAAGGTAACTAATGATAAAAGTGAGCGTAAACGTTATTGCAATGATAGGAAACAAGGCCTAGGGTTCATACTTTCACTAGTGCAAGTTCTCTCAACAATAATAACATAGATAGATCATATAACAAGCCCTCAACATGCAACAAAGAGTCACTCCAAAGCCACTAATAGCGGAGAACAAACATAGAGATTATGGTAGGAGTGCAGAAACCACCTCAAAGTTATTCTTTGGATCGATCTATTAAAGAGTTCGTACTAGAATAACACCTTAAGACACAAATCAACCAAAACCCTAATGTCACCTAGATACTTCATTGTCACCTCAAGTATCCGTGGGCATGATTATACGATATGCATCACACAATCTCAGATTCATCCAACCAACACAAAGTACTTCAAAGAGTGCCCCAAAGTTTCTCTGGGAGAGTCAAGAACGTGTGCCAACCCCTATGCATAGGTTCATGGGCGGAACCCGCAAGTTGGTCACCAAAACATACATCAAGTGGCACATGATATCCCATTGTCACCACAGATAAACACGACAATACATACATCAAGTGTTCTCAAAATAAAGACTCAATCCGGTAAGATAACTTCAAGAGGGAAACTCAATTCATCACAAGAGAGTAGAGGGGGAGAAACATCATAAGATCCAACTACAATAGCAAAGCTCGCGATACATCAAGATCGTGTGAAGTCGAGAACACGAGAGAGAGAGAGATCAAACACATAGCTACTAGTACATACCCTCAGCCCCGAGGGTGAACTACTCCCTCCTCGTCATGGAGAGCGCCGGGATGATGCAGAAGGCCACCGGTGATGGGTTCCCCCTCCGGCAGGGTGCCCGAACAGGGTCCCGATTGACTTTTGGTGGCTACAGAGGCTTGCGGCGGCGGAACTCCCGATCTATCTTCTCCCTGGATGTTTTTAGGGTACGTGGGACTATATAGGCGAAAGAAGTCGGTCGGGGGGTGCTCGAGGGGTCCACGAGACAGGGGGCGCGCCTAGTAGGGGGGGGGGCGCCCCCCTATCTCCTGGGCTCCTCGAGTATCTTCTGACTTGATCTCCAAGCCTCCAGGATGATATTCTTCCAAAAAATCATGATGCCGAAGGTTTCGTTCCGTTTGGACTCCGTTTGATATTCCTTTCCTTCGAAATATTGACATAGGCAATAAAACAACAATATGGGCTGGGCCTCCGGTTAATAGGTTAGTCCCAAAAGTAATATAAAAGTGTATAATAAAGCCCATAATCATTCAAAACACATAGTAATATAGCGTGAATGCTTCATAAATTATAGATACGTTGGAGACGTATCAGCATCCCCAAGCTTAATTCCTACTCGTCCTCGAGCAGGTAAATGGTAAAAGAAAGAATTTATGGTGTGAATGCTAGAAGGTGCACAAGTTTGATCAATGATAATTTCAATCACCTTTTCTAGCATGATAATATGTCATAACAGTAGTTCATCTCATAAATTTTTTCATAATCAAGTAACAAGCAATTCACATGTTAAAGCATAGACCATAAAATTTCTTGAAAACTAGCAAACTTCATTCTTAGTCATCAAACAATTGCAAATCATCCTATTTTCAGGAAGGGTCTATGTCAGAGCTTTGATTTAGCAAACTTCACATACTCAACCATCATATAGTCGTCTACAATTGCTAACACTCACGCAATACTTGTGGTTATTAAGTTTTAATCAGACACAGAGAAAGATTGGGGCTTATAATGTTGCCTCCAAACGTATTCACCGTTGGGTGATGTCAACAATAATAGTTCATGCTAACGTACATCCAATTGGATATATATATATATATATATATATATATATATATATATATATATCAAGATCACCCTAACACAAAGTGCTTGCCAAAGGATAAAATGAAAAAGGGAAAGTTGAAGATCACCTTGACTCTTGCATAAAGTAAAAGACATAAAGTAAAAGATAGGCCCTTCGCAGAGGGAAGCAGAGGTTGTCATGCGCTTTTAGGGTTGGATACACAAAATCTTAATGCGAAAGAACGTCACTTTATATTGCCCTTGTATATGGACCTTTATTATGCAGTCAAAATCGCTTTTATTGCTTCCATAACAAGTTCATACAAAGCTTATTTTCTCCACACTAATAAGTCATGCATATTTAGAGAGCAATTTTTATTGCTTGCACCGATGACAACTTACTTAAAGGATCTTACTCAATCCATAGGTAGGTATGGTGGACTCTCATGGCAAAACTGGGTTTAAGGATATTTGGAAGCACAAGTAGTATCTCTACTTGGCACAAGTAATTTTGGCTAGCATGAGGGGGAAAGGCAAGCTCAACATGTTTGAATGATCCATGACAATATACTTTAACTGAGATGTCGGAAAACATAAACCATTATGTTGTCTTCCTTGTCCAACATCAACTCTTTAGCATTTCATACTTAATGAGTGCTCCCAATTATAAAAGTTGTCTAGGATAGTGTATTTATATGTGAAATCTCTCTTCCTTCAATATTCTTTCATGAATTGTTCAAATGACCAATACAATGCTTGCTAACCTTCAATAAATTTACCACCTCTACTTATTAGATGTGAAGTCATTACTCCCCATGGGATAAGCAAATGAGACATATATAATTTCAGATTTATGACAATCAACTCATTAAACAATTTACTCATAGGATATAAGTGAAGCACACGAGTAAATGACAAACTACTCCAAAAAGATATAAGTGAAGATCAATGAGTAGCTAAATAATTATGTAACTATATGAAGACTCTCTCTCATTAAAGAATTTCAGATATTAAGTACTTTATTCAAACAGCAAGCAAAGCAAAACAAAATGACATTGCAAGGATAGCACAACTCATGTGGAGAAGCAAAAACTTAGGCTCAACCGATACTAACCGATAGTTGTTGGAGAAGAAAGGTGGGATGCCTACCGGGGCATCCCCAAGCTTAGATGCTTGAGACTTCTTGAAATATTATCTTGGGGTGCCTTGGGCACCCCCAAGCTTGAAATTTTTTTGTCTCCTTAATTCCTCTCATATCATGGTTTCTCTCTTTCTCAAAAGCTTCATCCACACCAAACTCAATAAGAACTCGTGAGATAGGTTAGTATAAACCAATGCAAAACCTTATCATTTTGTACTGTAACAAATCACTAAAATTATTATTCAACATTGCATAATAAATGTCTCTGCATATTTAATACTCCTATCCTTAAATAGAATCATTAAACAAGCAAACATATGCAAACAATGCAAACATAACAGCAATCTGCCAAAACAGTACAGTCTGTAAAGAATGCAAGAGTATCAATACTTACCTAACTCCAAAAATTATGAAATAAAATTACCACTGTAGTAAATTTATCAGATCTCATTATGCAAAAAGTTTCAACATTATATCATGCTCTGACTTCTCTAGGGAATTTTTGCAACAGCGGTAAACTTTCTGTTTTCAAACAGCAACATGTATAGTAGCAAAATAAGCATGGAAAGGCTATCCTTGACTTTTTTATTGAAACTAAAGATGCAAAACATTGTTATAAATAACAGAAAGCAAATACTAACAAGATAAAATGATGCCCCAAGCAAAACACATATCATGTGGTGAATAAAAATATAGCTCCAAGTAAAGTTACCGATGAACGAAGACGAAAGAGGGGATGCCTTCCGGGGCATCCCCAAGCTTAGGCTCTTGTTTATCCTTGAATATTACCTTGGGGTGCCTTGGGAATCCCCAAGCTTAGGCTCTTGCCACTCCTTATTCCATAGTCCATCGAATCTTTACCCAAAACTTGAAAACTTCACAACACAAAACTTAACAGAAAACTCGTGAGCTCCGTTAGCGAAAGAAAACAAAACACCACTTCAAGGTACTGTAATGAACTCATTATTTATTTATATTGGTGTTAACCCTACTGTATTCCATTTTCTATATGGTTTATAAACTATTTTACTAGCCATAGATTCATCAAAATAAGCAAACAACACAATGAAAACAGAATCTATCAAAAACAGAACAGTCTGTAGTAATCTGTAACTAAAGCAAACTTATGGAACTCCAAAATTTCTAAAATAAATTGGTGGACCTGAGGAATTTTTCTAGTAATCATCTGCAAAAAGAATCAACTAAATAGCACTCTCCAGTAAAAAGTTCTAGCTGATCTCGTGAGCGCTAAAGTTTCTGTTTTTTTACAGCATGATCATAAAGACTTCACCCAAGTCTTCCCGAAGGTTCTACTTGGCACAAACACTAATTAAAACATAAAACAACATCTAAACAGAAGATAGATGGATTATTTATTCCTAAACAGAACCAAAAATCAAGAAACTAAAATAAAATTGGGTTGCCTCCCAACAAGCGCTATCGTTTAACGCCCCTAGCTAGGCATGATGATTTCAATGATGCTCACATAAGAGATAAGAATTGAAACATAAAGAGAGCATCATGAAGAATATGACTAGCACATTTAAGTCTAACCCACTTCCTATGCATAGGTATTTTGTGAGCAAACAACTTATGGGAACAATAATCAACAAGCATAGGAAGACAAAACACTTATAACTTCAAAATTTAAGCACATAGAGAGGAAACTTGATATTATTGCAATTCCTACAAGCATATGTTCCTCCCTCATAATAATTTTCAGTAGCATCATGAATGAATTCAACAATATAACCAGCACCTAAAGCATTCTTTTCATGATCTACAAGCATAGAAAATTTACTACTCTCCACATAAGCAAAATTCTTCTCATGAATAATAGTGGAAGCAAACTCAACAAAATAACTATCCTGTAGGGGGGGGGGCGCCCCTATCTCCTGGGCTCCTCGAGTATCTTCTGACTTGATCTCCAAGCCTCCAGGATGATATTCTTCCAAAAAATCACGATGCCGAAGGTTTCATTCCGTTTGGACTCCGTTTGATATTCCTTTCCTTCGAAATACTGAAACAGGCAATAAAACAGCAATATGGGATGGGCCTCCGGTTAATAGGTTAGTCCCAAAAGTAATATAGAAGTGTATAATAAAGCCCATAATCATTCAAAACACATAGTAATATAGCATGAATGCTTCTTAAATTATAGATACGTTGGAGACGTATCACTATGCGTCTCTCTAGGCTTGATCTTGGGAGGTGGTGTTGAGAGGACTCCAAGGATGAATGCATCTGTGGAAGTTGATGGAGATGGTGGAGTGGCAACTGGAGGTGGAACTAGTGTTGTGGCTCCAGGTGCTGATGAAGTTGCTCTTGTGTCAGCCATGGGCATCTCTGACCTCTTGGCACTCTTTGAAAGGCATCTGTGGTAGCCTGCCCTTTCCTCTCCTCAGCTTCTTCCTGGAGCTGCTCAACTGCTGTTTGCATATCTGTCACTTTTAGATCAAGATCATAGAACTTAGTCTCAATGATCCTTTCCAGGCTCTCTTGGTTTTGAGTCAGGGTGGCCAATCCTTTCTCAATTCTCAAGGTTGCTTGAATCAGATATGCAAGTTGATCTTGTTTGGTCTTGAGAAACACTTGAGATGCCTCTTCAGCACTTAGCATCTTTGCAGCTTTCTCAGTCTTTGCTTTCTCTCTCTTTTCTTGTGCCTCTACAGATGTGGGATCATCTTCATTCATGACAACAATGTTGTCCTCAAAATCTGATCTCAAGGGTAGATGCTCCTTATCTAACAAGTAGGTACATGTGCCCATCTTGGAGTTGATGAGCATTTGAATATGTGGAGCATACCCACATGATCTCTTCTGATCTGCAGCCGTCCTCTTGATGGTTTCCACAATCAGGCCCATGACTTTGAATTTTTGGGGCACATCAAACAATTGCAACAAGTTGATGGAATGGCCTCTGATCATCTTGTGATCTCCAGATTTGGGCAACAAGGTATGCCTCAAGATGGTGTTAATTGTGGCCAAACCAGATAACAGAGCCTAGCTTATGCGTTTCCAAGGCTTTGTCAGGAATTTCCTTGTACATGTTGGCCATTGAGTTGTGGTCTTTCTTCTTCTTGGCATAGACATCCAAATCATCCTCATGCTCTTCAGGGGCATTGATCAATTTTGCCCACTCAGCGACTGTTGATTGGTACCTTGTACCCTCAGACATCCAAATAATTCTACCATCAGGATAGAAATGAGCTGTAGAATAGAATTGCATAATGAGCTCATCATTCCACTTGGTCAACTTCTGACCCACAAACTTGTCCACTCCACATAGCCTAAAGCTCTCGTGCACACCTGGAAAATGATCTTCATTCTCATCAATGTATTTCCAATCTGCCCACTTCGTATCACAAACAATGGGCTTCTTATCAAGCAAGATGGTTTCATAGAAGTCCTACTGCTCCTTTGTGCGGAACCTGTAATCCACATCAGTCCTTCTCCTCACAGCATATGGATCAGTTTGTCTCCTAAGTCTGAGACCTGCATCCTTCCTGATATTCATGTCTTCTGCCACTGGATGACTATCATCATGGTCAGGGATCTTGGGCTTGAGCTTCCTAAGCACTTGGGCTTCAACATCTTCTCCATCAATCTTAGGCACTGGGGGCCTTATTCTTTTCAGCAGCTGGAATATTCCTTGTGCTCCTCTTGGGTGCAGTATTTGGAGCTGGAGCAGAAGCTTTGGGGGCAGTCTTGGGCTTTGAAGGAGTAGCCCCAGACTTGATGGCATCCCACCGAAGAGCACCTCAAGTACGTGGTCCAAATGCATTTTCCCCGGGAGATCGATGAATAACACCGCGGAGTATGAGGGGCTGCTCGCCGGTCTTAGGATCGCGACAGACCTTGGGATCATAAAGTTGATCGTCCATGGGGATTCACAACTCGTGGTGAAGCAGGTGAACAAGGATTATCAGAGCCCGCTGATGGAAGCTTATTTGGATGAAGTGAGGAAGTTGGAAGAACGTTTTGACGGTCTACGAGCAGAGCATGTTCCTCGAGCATAGAACAACATTGCTGACGACCTGTCAAAACATGCTGCCCTCAAGTTACCTGTGGAACCAGGGACCTTTGTGCTTCAATTGACTCAGCCATCCGTCGATCCGTCGGCAGGGTAGAATAAGTGAAGGAAATCAGGCCCCGGCAAGTACCTTCCTGCCGAGCTCCCGAGGGAGCAGCGGCAAGGATGCTTCTTAGGGGACGCCCGAACTTTCTTTGAGGAGCGGCAGGCTCCGGCAGGGCCTCAAGCCCTTACCGTAGAGGCAACTGCTCCCACGGCAGAAAGCATGCCTCTAGTCCTTGTCGTCGAGCCTTAGGCTCCGGCATGAGTGCAGCACACCGTTCAGTTCCTCCAAACAGGGGAACTCCCTGAAGAACAGGAAGAAGCGGAGAAAGTAGCCCGTCGGTCTGCCATGTACCAGTTTGTGGATGATGTCCTGTACAGGAAAAGACCGAACGTCGTGAAATTGAAGTGTATTCCTCGGGAGGACGGACTGGAGCTGTTGGCAGAGATACATGGAGGCATATGCGGCTCTCACATAGGGTCAATGGCCCTTGCCGGCAAGGCGTTCCAGCAAGGTTTCTTCTGGACCACAACTCTCCAGGATGCAACTGCACTAGTAACCAAGTGTGAAGCGTGTAAGTGGCCAGAAGTGGAAGCAGTGAGAAAGGTGACAACACAGTCAGCCGTCAAGTTCTTCAAAGGGCTAGTTTGCCGTTTTGGTGTGCCAAACAAAGTCATCACCGACAACGGCACACAGTTCACAAGCCGCACCTTCATGCAATACGCCCAAGACCTCGGCAGCAAGATATGTTTTGCTTCTGTTGCACATACACAAAGCAATGGCCAGGCGGAGAGGGAAAATGTTGGGGTGTTGTGAGGCCTCAGGACGAGGACTTTCGACAGTTTGCACAAGTGCAGAAGACGCTGGATTGACGAGTTGCCGGCGGTTCTTTGGTCAATTAGAACGCTGCCAAATCGAGCCACCGGCCAGACACCCTTCTCCCTCGTGTAATGCAGGCGTAAGCGATTCTCCCCACGGAACTCACATATGGGTCACCTCGAGTGCTCGCTTATGATGAGCTTGAGCAAGAGCAGTTGCGGCAAGATGAAGTCACGCTCCTTGAGGAAGATCGTCTTCAGGCTGTTGTGCGAGTTGCGCGCTACCAGCAAGCCTTGCGCCGCTACCATAGCCGCAAGGTTCATGCCCGAAGCTTTGAGGAAGGCGACCTTGTTCTTCGGTAGCGTTCGATTCGGCCAAGAATTCCAACAAGTTGATGCCAAAGTGGGAAGGCCCTTATCGGGTAATACGAGTCACCAGGCCTGGCGCGGTCCGCCTAGAGACCGAAGATGGTATCCCAATGAGCAACTCCTGGAGCATCGAACATCTTCACAAGTTTTACCCGTAAGGCGCGGCTGTCCCCCCCCCCCCCCCGATAGGCCACCTTTTGTACAAGCCTTGCCGACAAGGCATGTGACCCTTTGTACAAAGCCAGGTGCAGACCCTGAGCAACAGATGAATAAACAAAGTGCTGGCGCCCTAAGAATTAGCATGCATGTTAGGTTGAGTCTCTCTCTGGTAGGGTCGATAGTGCTTAGCGGCAACTAACCCCTAACTCAGAGGGTGGATATGTGTCTTTGTGTACCTTCCCGTCCTTTTTGGTTCGCAGGCCGCGCGAGCGCTTCAGCGGGACTTTTTGGGGGAAAGGAGACAAGCTGACGTCCCGACCCCGGCAAGCCAATGCTGCTGGGGGCAGCATATAAGTCCTTTCTTCCCATCACACACTTCCGTATGAAGCTTGGACGTATGAAACTTCGCTCTATCTCATGCCGTCATGCTCCCTTTTTCTTGTGCCTAAAATCCCCTTTTGGGCCAGGAGTTGGTTGTAGTTGCGGTGAAAAGGGAATGGGCGAAGGGCCTAATCCTACTTTGCCCCTACCTCCGCGAAGGGCGTGAGCGTAGTCATGGTGTGAAGCGGGAGAACGGCGAGGTCTGTTGCCGGGATGACTTTGTTTATTTAATGAATAATAACAAGGACATGTTCCTTGGTGTGAGCCTTGCTTGCGCACAAAAGAACCCGGCAAGCACCCTTTTCCTTCATTAATACGTTGATTTAACAAGTACAATTCATACGGAATGTAAGCATCGGCTAAGGGTTACAGAGTTCAAATTCGACAAGTGCCCGCAGGCTTAAGATCTAAAAAAAGATAAGATGCCCAATCCCTTTCTTGTCCCTCTCCTCGAAGCGGACTAAGATAGCGAGGAGGGCAAAAGGAGCGCCCTAGGCAAGATCTGTGACATAAGACACCAAGAGAACATCCCGGTGATGACGCGCCGGGAGAGGAGCCGAAAGATGAGGCAGCGGGCCAGCAATACGCGATGAAGGCGCCGGTGCCATCGTACTCCGACTTGGCGGCCCGCGACCTTCTTTCTTCATCTTCTCCGGCCTTCCAGCGCGGCCGCTAGAAGCGGCGGCCCCGAGAAGTTCAAGGAGCTGGCTTGGAAGCCACTGCCAAGAACCAGCCCCCCGGCAAATCGCTCTGCCGGGGAGAAGGCCAGGTGTAGATGACGGTGCTGCCAACATCGCCTATGGACGGGGCACCCGACGTCTAGTTGGGACCGTCCCCGTCATCCTCCCCACCGGTCTCCTCTCGTCGCTGTCGCTCGAGGAGGAGCTTTCATCATCAGTCGAGCTCCCCGCGCAGCACCCTAGTCGGATTCCCGAGCGCCCGAAAACCTTGATGGAGAGCAGGTCAGCCTCCACTAATTTGAAGCGAAGGACGTGCCCCTTCATCAGGCAGTGGGCACGTGCGAAGGTTTTCCAACCATGATGAAGCATTACATGAGGGACGGGGAACTTCACGGTCGCCCACATGTCGCCATTGCAACATCCCTTCATGTGAAGCCTCAACCTCGATGGCTGGTCAACCTCCAGCACCCTCGCGAATGCCTCGGGAAGACGGAGGCGGCTACGTGGCGGTTCGCGCAGCTGCAGGATGAACTCCAGCACCGTGTCTCCGACATGGCCGCTCGACGAAGCAGGAGGAGATGGTGGTGGAGACGGTGGCGCCGCAGGTGCCCCCCTTCCACGTCCACCTCTGCCTCGACCACCTCGCCGACCGCGGCCCCGTCCAGCACCTTCGCCTTGGGCGTCTGGCTCTTCTTTAACTGTCGTGGCTCTCTGGCGAGAGGAAGATCTAGTCGCCTTCGCAGAAGGACGGCCGTGATCGCGCCCTCTCGGCATGGTGGTGGGTGAAGAACGGGGAAGAAGAAGTCGCGAGGGGATGCCCCTTCTCCTCCCAATCCCCTTTTTATAGCTAAGCAGGGAGGGCTGGGGGCTGGCTCTACACCTCCTCGGAAGAGTCCTTTCAAGTTCGGCTCATTAAAGCCATTGGCAATGAGCGAGGCCGTCGACCGCCCTCCCCGCGCCAATCAAAGGCACATGGATATCTACCATGGCACGCCCTCCCGTATCCCGCGTGTCCGCCACCTACCCCACGCCATGCATGCGGCGTACGCGGCGAAAAAGGCGGGCGTAGTGGGAAGCGTGGAACATCGATTACCGCCCCGTGAATAAATGCTGTTCACGGGCCACCGCAAGCGCAGACAATGAGAAGATTATAGCAGTTATCCCCTTCCACGCGTGCCCGCGCACTGTTTGGGCCTGGCCCAATGACGCTTCGCACTCGTGTGTGGCCCAGGCCCGGGGGCTCATGTCGGTGTACTAAAGTTTGGGCCTTTAGCACGCCATACTTGTGCACGGGCAGTCGTAACCCCACGCGCGGCGAAGCACGAAGAGGGCGATTGGGGACAGATACAAGACAAAGAAGAACAGTCAAGACATAGAACAGAGGGCGAGTGGGTCCCAGCCAAGAAGGCCCCTTGAAAGGCGGCTTGCGAGACCCCGGCAAGTTCCTTGCCGGGACGACTTACATACCACCAACCAGAGCACCACCCTTGTGGTTGAGAGCTCTGACACCATCGACAACATTAAGGCCAGAATCCAAGGGCGCGCGCGTAGTGGCATGCAGATCTTTGTGAAGGCCAGAAGACGAGGCGCCGGCAAGATCCTTGTCGAGGACGCCCACAAGGCCCCGACAAGATCCTTGACGGGGACATCGGCAAGACCGTGGCAGAACTCATTTGCCCAGTCACCACTCCAACGAGGGGCTGACATCGACTGGCGGCGCCTGTGTGGAGGCATGCAAATCTTCATGAAGACCACCGCCACCTCTCCGGTAGCAGGTGGCTGACCAACTTTGCATGCCCCATCGGCATGGACGCGTGTCAAGACGGGACGGGGGGGGGGGGGCAACGGACGGACGGGCACTCTACCCGTCCCCGATAAAGCTAGAGGGCACGTAAGTGGCGCATTTAATGCGTTGGTCCTTAGATGACCAAGATAAGCATGTGTACTATAGAGGTTTAAAACTCCTGCATACACTGTAGTTACTTTACACCTCCTGTATGTCACTATGGCAGCCCCTTGGTCATATAAAAGGAGGCCCACGGTGTACTTGGGGGGGGGGATTCGGTTTTTTGGACCTCTCGGCCCAGCTTGCATGCATAGCAACGAACCGAAGCTCAAGAACACTCAATACACAATCAAGAAGGACTAGGGTTTTACGCATCTCAGCGGCCCGAACCTGGGTAAAGACCCGTGGTGTTGATCACTAGATCCGCTCTTTTCTTAGCCAATGTTCCCTGCCAAACCGTAGAAGGGATCCCCGTGGTCTCATAGGTGTCGTTTTCCCCGACATCTACGAAGATCTTTATCGGTCAAAACGCAATGACAACATACGTCATTCCCTTTGTCATCAGTGTGTTACCTGCCCAAGATTCGATCGTCGGTATCCTTATACCTAGTTCAATCTCGTTATCGGTAAGTCTCTTTACTCGTTCCGTAATGCATCATCCCACAACTAACTCATTAGTCACATTGCTTGCAAGGCTTATAATGATGTGCATTACCGAGAGGGCCCAGAGATACCTCTCCGATACTCGGAGTGACAAATCCTAATCTCGATCTATGCCAGCCCAACAAACACCTTCAGAGACACCTATAGAGCATCTTTATAATCACCCAGTTACGTTGTGACGTTTGATAGCACACAAGGTGTTCCTCCGGTATTCGGGAGTTGCATAATCTCATAGTCAAAGGAATATGTACAAGTCATGAAGAAAGCAATAGCAATGAAACTTAACAATCATTATGCTAAGCTAACAGATGGGTCTTGTCCATCATATTATTCTCCTAATGATGTGATACTGTTCATTAAATGACAACACATGTCTATGGTTAGGAAACTTAACCATCTTTGATTAACGAGCTAGTCAAGCAGAGGCATACTAGGGACACTATGTTTTGTCTATGTATTCACACATGTATCAAGTTTCCAGTTAATATAATTCTAGCATGAATAATAAACATTTATCATGATATAAGAAAATATAAAATAACAACTTTATCTTTATTATTGCCTCTAGGGCATATTTCCTTCACCCCTGGTCCAGCCGAGCTGACAAAGCAGGTTGGTGAGGTAACACTGGAGCCGCCATGTCAGCCGACGTGTCGGAGTTAGTCGGCATGGCGGACGTCCTGGAAGAAACGATGGCATGACGATGCCGGCGCAGGCAGAGTAGTTTTGCTGCGCACATATAAGTAGTGCAAACCAGGAATAATAATTATATATATATATATTAAATAAAATTCTTCCGCTTAATTAATTTAGCGGAGAAAAAAAGTTAGAAATATAGCCTGGCCGACAAGCTCGGCTTGATGATGTCAGTGTCGCGAGGTGTGGAGCGGTGTCTGCCGGACCACGGGCAAAGAGGACTGCTTGAATTTGCGATCTTGATGGGATCGTAGATGCGCAAATGTCGTGCGATCGTCATCGCTTGAAAATTTCCTAAAAGTAATAGAGTGAAAGCCCAAGAAAAATATTTAAGAGCAATTTAGCAAAGCAATCCTATCAAAGAAAAATATCTCCTAGACGTACGCGTGAAGAGTAGTAATGTGTACGTAGAGTACTAATACTAGTTTTGAAAAACTAGATTTCGTGGATCTTCCCCCGTGAATTGTACTATTGTACTTTGATTCAGAAGAAAGTAAAACCAATCTAGTTTACTACTAGACTAGATTGATCCCTGTCATTACGATGCTCCAACAGCACCCAGTGTCTGGTAGAACAGGAGCGGCAGCAACCTCGGAACTTGTAGCTATACCCTACAATTGTGAGGAAAACCAGCATGGTGGACCATTAGACGCTTACTTGAATAATAACAATAATAAAAAAGAGAAGAGCATATGATCATCCTTGCGCACGCGTTGCCTGAGGAGGGCTGCTTCAGGCTACTCGAGTCGCTCGGGACCCGGATTGCGTGGGGCACAAGGCCAACGCTGTTCGGCAAAATGTGATGCTTGACAGCGGCCGACATATACATTCTCTGATCTGATCTAAGGCTGAAATCGATCTTGGACGAGCTTGCGGAATAAAGCTGTAATTCGACAACAGTAATTCTCAAAGGAATCAATTTGTAATGAATAGATCTAAGTGAAAAATAGCAACTAATTTATTCTATGATGGATGCAACGATCCGAACAGAAACCAACAACGGATGTCATTATGCATGCCTGGGTCACCCCGATCTCCTGGTCATGAGTACTACTTTTAGTAGTAGTAGTAGGATCCCACGTGAGGACACTTAATTAGATTGAGATGGATCGTTCCTAGTAGTACTGAATCCACAGGTACCACCGGTTGATGCATGCCGAGGAGTGATTGAATCCGCGTGTGTGTATGTCTGTTCCGCCAGCAGCTACAGCCACAGAAACAGATCGACAATTGGAACTGCAAACAAAAACTCCATGCGAACCAACATGAATAATTCTCACAAAAAATAACTCGTACGAAACAGATCTGACTGAAAAAACATCACCTGATCATCTCATTGATCCGTGACGATCACCCAACAGGCTCTCAATGAAAACACCAATGTCGGTGTTAAATCCGACATATCTCGTAGTAGGGGTCCTAAGCTAGGCGTCTTGGAGCGATGGTAACACGAACACATTATTTTACCCAAGTCCGGGCTCTCTCACAGAGATAATACCCTACGTCCTGCTTTTGATTGCATTCATATGGGGTGTAGTACAGAGTACATGCATCTGCCACGAGATTGTTCTAATCAATATGACCTCATCTATTGACTAGCCTGGCCTCGGTTTATACAATGCACCAGAGGCCTAGGGTCTAGGAGAGTCCTTGTCTTATGCACCAAGTCTTGTGGAAACCTGCTTGCATGCGTCATGGGCTGCCTAAAGTGGCCCATGAGCAAACCGCCATGGGGTCCTCGGCCCGATCCACCGGATCGGGGGACAACATGGTGGTACCCCCTAGTCCAGGACACTGTCAGCGGGCACTTGAAGCATCTCATCGCATGGTGGCCTAGCGGTGCACAAATCACCGAGCAAGTAAGTTGATCACTAGCCGAATACGCTTTAGTTTTGTTGATCACTAGCTGGATATGCTCTAGTTTTGTTGATCACTAGCTGGATATGCATTGGTTTTGTTGATCACTAGTCGGATATGCTTTAGTTTTTTTATCACTAACCAGACATGTATTGTTTTCTTGCTCATTAGACGGATATGTTCACTTTAGTAGCCTACTCGTGCTTGTGTGGTGTACAAGAAGTTGGAGAAAAAGTCCTTCACCGTCATGCATTATTGGTTGAAGTTGAATGGGCAGCTGAAGTGAAACCTTTTCATTGCCAAGATCGCCACCCAAGCCAACGAGGAAGAAACCGGTGACCCTACCGACCCAGCCCAAAAACCACCGAAGAAGGTTAGAAGAAATCTTCGGAGCAAGAAGTGGGAGGAGGAGAGGGCAAAGTGAGAAGTTGCGGCGGCCAAGCTGACAGAGAGGTTCGAGGAGATCTTGGCGAAGAAGGAAGAGGCATGCGTGAGGCGCTCGGACATAAAGGAGGAGCGAAAGGCGAAGAGGTTCAAGCAGTTGATGGATGCGATAGAGAAGAAGATCAAGCTCGGAGAGAGGAGGACTATGATCGAGGAGAGGAAGGCGACACTCGAGGAGAAGAAGGCCACGCTCGAGGAGAAGAAGGCCACGCTCGAGGAAAAGAGGGTGAAGATCGCCGCCAATGCGGAGGACGCCAAGACGTTGACCTTGAAAATCGACTCTTTGGATACTGGCGTTAGAATTATAGTGCAATCCATTCGCTACCAGATGCTAGAGCGGCAGAGAGATCAGTTGGCGGTGGAGGTGGAGGTGGACCCGGACGCGGAGGCTGTCTACGCAGCATCGACGATACCTCCTTGATTGGGAAGCATCTTGCCATGATGGCCGGGTTGGTAGGGCAGAAATGCACGGACTGCCGGACTGATGTTTTTTTGAATTCGAGCATGTAAAAATTAAGCATATTTGCCTCCTTTTAGTTATGATCAGGGATGCGATCCTGCGCGGATGTGATCCGTTGCGTTGTGTGGATCAGTGTAGATTTAAACTTGAATTTTCTAACGAATAAAATGCGGCTATCGTTGGACGGCTGTCTCCCACATCCGTGTGCACAGAGAATGCTAGGAGGTTTTTTTGGGTTGCCGATGAAGGTGCCCTAAAGCTCTGCCGTTCACTCGAAAAAGAAAATCTAAAATGTTGCCACGAGTAATTCCCGGGGAACTGTCTAGTTTTCACAAAAGACATATCCACCGACCGGCTTCGCCCGATTCGACTCGACTCCCCACTCCCCAGCCCCAGCCCCAACAGAAACCCCGTCCAGACTGCGCCGCTTCGGCCCCAGCTTCTCAATCGGACATTAGGAGAGATGGGGAGGCGCCGCCGGTTCACGCAGCAGCCCACCAGCGACGACGACGACGACGACGACAAAGCCGTCCCGCAGCCGCTCAGAACCACCAAGCCCACAGCCCCCCTCTCCTCGGGCGCCAAGAAGCAGCAGCGTCACCGTGCCGACGAGGACGACCTGGAACTCGAGGAAGAGGAAGAGGATGAGAAGGACCTGGCGGAGTTGAGGAAGAACGAGGAGGAAGAGAGGCGGGAGGAGACGCAGACCCGCCGCCGCAGGGGCCGCAAACCCAAGCGCCCCGCCGAGGAGAGCGACGAGGATCCGGAGGAGAAAAAGGCGGAATCAGAGGAGGAGGAGGAGTCCCGCGAGGAGGATAGCACGGAGGCGGTACCCGTCGGGGAACCTTTGAAGGTGACCGGCAAGGGGAAGAAGCAGCGGAGGCATTACCTCTCCTTTGAGTACGAGGGCAACACCTTCGAGCTTGTAAGCGGCCGCCCTGCTTCTATTAAACAATTTTTTTTTGTTCGATTTTATAGGGTTTTTGGAGGTTGTAAATTTTGTTATGGATTTGTGTAGGAGGACCCGGTGCTGCTCACGCCCGAGCAGCAGAAAGAGAAGCCCTATGTCGCCATCATCAAGGTCTGCAATTGGTGACACAATTTTGCGGTTTCTAAGATATTAGTACATTGACATGCATAGAATTCACATAGAGGATATGCTATTTTGTGTCATCTTTTTCCAGATAGTCACAGAAAATTTCTATGTTAGGTAGTTCATTTTTTGCTAAGATACTGAATTATTAGCTAGTTTTCGTAAATTTAACAATGTTTTCTTGCTCATATGCTTCACATTGCAGTCAATTGTTGAAAATGGACTTCATCGTTTAGAACTCCACATGTTCACTGTGCTCTCTGCTCTAGGCTTGGTTTTGGCTGCACTTTACCCTGTGTTTTTTTTTCCATGGTTGAACAATGCTTTTATGCCAGGCTTTAGGTAATGATCTATGTTGAGCGGTTTTTGTACGGCCTAGCTTGCATTCGGAGCCAAAATCCCTCATCTCTTTAGAGCTGCATGAATGTTCTATGGATGCAATTGTCCTTACTTCTGTTACCTCTTTCTGTTATCTATTCATCTCTGGTACAATTGGTTCTTAATGATGTATGCTCATTTATTTTATTTATCATGGAGCAGGATATAACAGAAAATGATGGGAGCTTATCGGTAACTGGTCAGTGGTTTTATAGGCCAGAAGAAGCTGACAAAAAGGGTGGTGGGAATTGGACAGCAAGTGACACAAGAGAGCTATTTTATAGTTTTCATATAGATGATGTGCCAGCGGAGTCAGTTATGCACAAATGTGTAGTCCATTTCATTCCACTGAACAAGCAGATTCCCAGTCGAAAGGAACACCCTGGATTCATTGTCCAAAAAGTTTACGACACAGTTGCGAAGAAATTGTGGAACTTAACAGATAAGGATTATGAGGATAACAAGCAACATGAAATCGATCTCCTCGTGAAGAAAACAGTGGACCGTATTGGACAGCTTCCTGACCGTGAACCTATAGATGTACTTGCTGACAGTACTGATCAGTTCTCAAATAAACGCGGTCTACGAAAGAGACCTCTGAACCCTTTAGACGTGTCGAGAGATACAACAGGCAAACCCGAGCAATTCATAAAAGCAGAGACACCCGGGAGTGATAATCTAAAGCATTATGCCATCCTCGCCAAATATAAAGCTGTCACTAACGCCACTTATCGCGATAAGTGGCTTGATAAACTAGTAGACACTATTCCATTAACATCAAAAGAAGGTGCTGAGGCTTCTCATGCCGATGCTGGCAGTGTGGCCAAAATTTCAAATAGCTCTTCATCTGCAAGGGATCCTAGTTCAAGTGTAAGTTGCTCCTTTCTTGTAACGAGAATTGTTTACTATTGCACGTCAAATCCATAGTTAGTAGAAGTAGTAGGGATCTACTATGTAGGTATATTAGGACTAGAAAGTAGAACATGGTTTCTTAGAGTAGCATTACATGGTTGGGGGTACAGAACATTTTCTCTGAAACTCGACAAAATTCCACTGTGAACATGAAACTCATATCCTAAAACGGTTTTGAGGTCTACAAGATACATAGGTGTCCTAGTGAACCTTGTGGGTTTATCATCTGTAATTCTTATTGTATATATACAATAGTAGGTAAAATTGTATGTATCAATGCTGTCTGGGGAACCCGTTAAGGCTTGTTGAGGTTTTAATGGTTTAGAAGTTCTCAAACAATATGAAACAAATACTGAAAAATCACACCTATAATATAAGATGATCCAACGGAGCGATTGGGAAAAATATGAGTTTATGTGCCCTTGGTAAAAATAACAATCATAAAGTTGTTATTTTTCATCTAGGGTACACAAAGTTGTATTTTCCCAATCATTCCGTTGGATCATCTTATATACCTGGGTCAGACTATTAATCACCAAGGGTGAAGAATTGTTATTCTTCACCCTTCTCTTATTACATCACTACCCTACATTTTATGTCTTGTAAATTTTGTCTTACATCGGACGTGAAAAGAGAAGGTCAGAAAATGTGTGTCGGTCGAAAGAGATATTTCACGTGACGCAAAATCATGAACTTAAAAAATATAGTATAAAATATACATATAAATGTAAATTTTGTGGTTTTATGACTCACATCTTCTCTTATATCGAATTTTGCGTAGTGAATCAATATGAACGTAATTATTCGTAAACAAATGTAAATTCTAAATGTAATGGCGTAAAGAAAACCATGGGTGTAATGCTATTCATCACCCAGGGTGCAGAATAAGTTACTTTACACTCGAGGTTTGTTTACATCATTACATTCAGAATTTACGTTTGTTATACGAATAATTACGTTCATATTCAGAATTTATGTTTGGCATACGAATAGTTACGTTCATATTGATTCACTACACAAAAATTGCTATAAGAAAAGTAAGATATGAGTCATAAAACAACAATAGTCACATTTATATGTAGTGTGATAACGTTATTGGATTGTTGGCCATTGTATGACTTAATCCAGTTAGGTATCTGCCATATATTGTTTCACTAGCTAATTTCATTGTGCCTGTTGTCTGCTAAACTGATTCTTCTACTTCCTACGTATGAAAAGTTTCAGTTATAATCATATTTTGTTATTTACATATTGTTGGCATGTCTCGGTTATTTATTTTATTCACATATTGTTGGCCTAATTCTTCTACTTCCTCTACAATTATTTCCAATTTTTAGTTAAATATATATTATTATCAGCCAACAATGTGAACTGTGCATGCTTTTCCTATGGCTAATTTTGGCATGCTAAACTAAGGTCCATCCTTTTGTCCTATGTTTACTTGTTAACAAAATAGTGCATGCATCAACAATTATTTGCTGAAACTCCTTTTCTAGTTTTAGGCTCGATTTTTGCGGTTGCTGAACCATGTTGTGCTGAACTTACTTTATATTCTGCTGTGAAAAATAACACAAAGGTAGAAAAAGTAGGTGAGCCAAACAGAAAATACTTAAAAGCTTAGGAAAGCTAGATTATCATAATCCACGTCAGTGCCAGACACAGCCTTAAAATAAGTTCTGGTTCTGTTCTGTTTTCATGCTGGTTTGCTGTATTCTCTTATTGTTGCATTTCATAAAAGATCTAGATGAGCCTTCTACTTGTTTCTTGGATCCCTGTTTTTTCATCCTTTATCTTTCCTCCTTGGATGGTTGGTAATGATCTTCTATTTTCAGGATAATGAAAATTCATATCCACCAGATGTGGTTGTTTCAATAATGGCCTCCTTAGAAAGGTCTACATATGACGCTCTTCATGTCGACTTCCGGAAGTATAATCAAATGAGAAAATTAGAATTCAACATCAAGGTACATAAGTATCCAGACCTTCGTTTTGGCCTATGTTTCTTGGGAACATCTATTTTCAACCTTAAATGCCAAAGTTGATATGATTATGTCCATGCTATATGCTAGTACTGAATAACTGTAACGCTAGCTACTTACCGAAAAAGGCTTTCGCCCCGCTTTATATTATAAAGCAAATGCCCAAGCCAACATCCAACAAGGTTCAAGCACACAAACACACACACACACACACGGTCCAGACAGATAAGTAGTCAAAGGGTTAATCTTTGAGGCACACTCAACAAGCCCTGAAAAAACACAAAAAGGCACACGCCACGGAGTGACACATCATCTAGTCGGGCTTGAGGGGTGGCGGAGGAGGCGCCAAGCGGAAGGCCATCGATCGAAGGTCGGCGGAGGTGTTGATGGCGTCCGGTCTGAGGCGGCTAAGCGGCCGCCAGAGTCGCAAGTAACCACACATTTTAAAGATGGAGTCGAGTACGCCAAGAGGCACCTTCAGATGACAAGCTTATTGCGAGCAGTCCACGGCGTCGGCAAGGACCCCAATGCAAAGCCATCTAATATATGCATGGCGAGGGGAGGCTCAATTTCTATAGCGGTCGGGGAAGTTGGTGTTGCACCATCGCCCCCAACCGCTTTCGCATGGAAACAGGACCTAAAGGAACTGCGTCTGCAGCACGAGAAGAAGATGTGGTTGGCATCCTCTCACCGTGCCGCACATTGGGCACATCCCATCTCCAGTCCATGACGCTTAAGGACCTCAACGCCGGACGGGAGGCGGTCATGATCCATTGCCACGGGAAGATCTTGATCTTGAGGCGGATGTCCCAAATCAAATCAAGGGCTCGGGGCCGTCGATGGGCGATAGCCGCTTGTAGGATTTAGTGGAGAAGCAATGAGGGTTCAGGCGCCAAGAGATGGCGTCCGTGAGTCGGCAACGTCCATAGGGAGGAGGCGATGTCTCGGAGGAGGGCATCCCAAGCCGCAACCTCATGGGGCGAAGGGCGTGAAAGCGAGGCGCCCTAAGCCAATAAGGGCCGTCTCGACAGAGACCCGAGGGTCAATAACGATGTCGAAGAGCACTGGAAAACGCGCGGCTAGGGGGGTGTCGCCAAGCCACCTATCCAGCCTGCAGCAGGTCGAGGACCCAGTACCCACCGAGATGGATGTGCCAATGCGTAGTACAAAAGAATTTGGATGACGGCTCGCTAAAACTGGAGCCGCTGAAGGCCGACAAAATGCGTAGAGGTCATTCATGCGTGTACTTGTTCGGATGATAGTAAGCCGAGACCTCCATCTCCATTGGCAATGCGCCAGAGCCAACGGGTCAAGAGGGCAATGTTCATGCGCCGAGGACAAAATCCCAAGACCGCCTCGTCCTTGGGTTTGCGATATCCGCCACCGACCATGTGGTACTTCCGCTACCCTCCCCACCCGTAAGAATTTGGATTGGTATTTGGCGATCTCCAGTGCGAGGGTTTCATGAAGGCTATAGAAGCTCATGAGGAACCAAAGGAGGCTATGGCGAAGAGTTGATAAGGATCACGCGAGCGACCTTCGACTGACCGGCGCCCTTTCCGAGGGCTCAACGCGATGTTGCATACGGGTCACCGTGGGCGAAAGATCGACCCACGGTGAGGCGTGAATCACTAATGGGGATCCCCGGATAGGTCGTGGGGAAAGAACCCGGTAAGCGGTTTAGTCGGTCGACAATAGCAGGCTTCCTCCAAGGGTGCAGAGAACCATCACTTCGCTCTTATCGAAGTTGATGGTTAGGCCCATTATTTGTTGGAAGCACGTGAGGAGGAACTTCAGTTAGTAATATCTAGGGCGGATCCTCCACCATTATAATGGTATCATCCGCATATTGAAGGAGGAGACCCTCCCTCCGACTAGGTGGGGGACTAAGCCGCGGATATGACCCGGCAACCTTGGCCTTATCCAAGATGAATGCCGTGGCATCAACCACCATGTTGAACAAGAACGGCGAGAAGGGGTCACCCTGACGGACCCCACATAGGGTGGGGAAGTAGGGCCCAATGTCACCGTTGATGTTCACCGCGGTCCGGCCACAAGAGACAAGCTGCATGACGCGGGTCACCCAACGGTCGTCGAAGCCCTTGCGAAGCAACACTTCCCGCAGGAATGGCCAATGTACCGTGTCGTAGGCTTTGTGAAAGTCTAGCTACTTAGGACTGGAGCTTCAAGAGTTCGCCATCATTCCCTCAAGATCGATAGTTTATTACTGTGGGTATGCATGTCTATGTCGATGGGCATCATATGTCTGCTCAACTAGCTAATTAGGAGGATCGAGCTTCAAGAGTTAGCCATCATTCCATCATGATCGATAGTTTATTACTGTGGGTATGCATGTCTATGTCGATGGGCATCATATGTCTGCTCAAGCATTTCTCATGCTTCCACGTATATTCATCTTACCTGGCATGGATCTTAAATATTGGGAAAACTAATTATTTCAAATTGTTTCCTATGAGTAGAAGTGTAAATTTAACACATACAATCATGCGCAGTAAGATCCCAACAGTTAGGAAAGTTAGGATTAGTTCCTTCCATAGGAGCCAAGTTATCCAGCTTCATATGACAGGGGACATGTATCAATGCCAATCAAGATCAATATAGTTGTTTTATTTCCTACCAATGCTTAGTCTAACTTATCCCTGAATTATCCAAGGATAATCCCAGATACATCATATTTCTTTGAAGGAACTATTTGGAAAATTCTATCGTTATTTTCATTTCTATGGTTCTTTGTAATTACCATGCTACTATTTCATACCAATTAATGATATGCTCCTTGACAATTTATCATGGGATCTTTTGTCATATGATCTTTAACTCATACTGTTTATTTTGGATCCGCAGAATAGCCCTGTACTGCGCAGGCGACTGATGAACAAGGAGCTTGACCCTCCAGTTCTTTTAACCATGTCTCCAGATGAACTAAAGGTCTAGTAATTTGTTTCACGTGCTTTACATTTTGTCCTTATAATTACCAATTAACCATTTTCTCTATCTCCTTCACAACAATAATTATATTTTGCTTGCTAGTGTCTAGGAGTCCGTCTTAGTCTATATTTCCTTCCTTGTACCCTAAGTCTTGTGTACTATATATTTGCTCTCCAACCATAACATGGTGTCTTGAGCCTAGGTTTAGGATATTTTCTCCGGAAGCTGCAACTCGCCCGCCCGGTCGAGTTCCTCTCTTGGTCTCCGTCGATCCTGTTCTCAGATCGATTCCACCCAATCGATTTTTTTTCTGGATGAAGTGGCACCAAGCTTCTGGCGTTTTCTGTGAGAAGAGGCGTAGGCCTCCAGAAGATCCAGTGCATAGTGGATGGCTAAAGCGTGTTGATAATGTCAAGAGAGGTCGGGGTAGACCAAACTTGACATGGGAGGAGTCCGTAAAGAGAGATCTGAAGGACTGGAATATCATCAGAGAACTAGCCATGGGCAGGTGTGCGTGGAAGCTAGCTATCCATGTGCCAGAACCATGAGTTGGTTGCAAGATCTTATGGGTTTCAGCTCTAGCCTACCCCAACTGTTTGGGACTAAAGGCTTTGGTGGTGTTATCGTCTATTTATAGGCCTCCGTTGATCTGCCACTTTGGGATCGATTCCCCTCTGCCTCCCTGGTCAGGCCGCCTCCTAGGTCTCCGCCGAACCCCTCGGCATGGGCCCACCATCTCCTGCACGCCCAGTCGCTGTGGCCATCCTGCGTGTCAGCATGCTCCCGCAAGCTCGTTCGGCTCCATTCCTGATCCAGGCCCCGTGCCTTCGACCGAGTAAATCGTCCGCGATTGGCACCTGTACGAAGCACATCCCATGCCCATGCAGCATGCCGCCCAGATTACTATACCCGTTGGAATCTCTCCGCCACTTGTCCTCACGCCTCGCTTTGCTCGCCTCACTGTCCTCATCTGGGAGGACAATATTAGGAAGTATTAGTATTGGTCTAGGAGTCCTTATCAGACCATGTTTCCTTTCCTTGCACCTCAAGTCTTATGTACTATATATATGCCCCTTGGGCCTTGTAACAAAGATAAGTTGCTTTCATAACATGGTATCAGAGCCTAGGTTTAGGTCTCCCTCGATCGATTCTTGATCTCGTTCCTGCCATTCTTGTTCCAATCCGCCTCCTCTCTGTCGATTTGAGCTTCCAACTCGATTGAATGTTGCCCGTTAGATTCCGCGTGCCAAACATCTTCGAGGTCTAGATCGCCTACAAGTCCATGGTTGGGTGGGCCTGGTTGGCCGATGCCCAATTGAAGTTCTCCTAGTCTGGGCCTGTTCAAGCCGCCGCTTGTGCGTGTTGCTGCTGCAGCAGCTCCCTGGGTGACCTCCTTATTGCTGGAATTTAGTCTATTTTGGGACAGCCCAATAACTATTTCAGAAATTCCTAAATAAATCCTAGAGGCCCACTTAGCCCATTCGTGCAAGGCAAGGGATACTACTAAAGTTTAGTCCCACATTGCTAGTTTAGTGGGAGTTGGACCTCCTTATAAGGGAGGATCTTTTCCCACTTGTATGAGCATGAGAACAAGAGGGACATCCACGCGCGCTCCTCCGCCGCCCGCCTTGCCACGCCACGCCTCGTCACGACGCGCCGCGGGTTGCGGGACTGAGACGAGCTGATGTCTAAATTTTGCCACGCACTACGGTATACGAAAAGGTCACTCAGAGTTGGAAAGTTTTCTTTGTAGTGGATATTGAATCTGAACGCTGCACCCTTCTGGATGTCGCCTGCTCGCTTCGTCTCCGCTCCTTCTGGCTCCCTACAGCCTCTCATCTCCTCCTCTTGCGCCTATAAAGGGAGGTTGCTCCTCTCGAGAGACGCACTGTAACTTCTTCCTCCTCTCGCCACAAGTTCACGAAAGCACTTTGTCTTTGCCACGTCCTTCCCCATCCCGGCTTGCGGTGTGCACCGCAGTCGGGACAAGAGGGCCTCCAAACCGCACCTCTTTGAGTCCCATGCGGGAGAAGGGTGATAAGGTTTTGGGGAGGCGCTTGGCGACCTCTTGACTTCTTCGTCATGGACGCCCCGGACTCCGATGACTACCCCGACGACGACTTCTTCCCCGACGTCGACAACCTCCTTGATGACATGGCTGGCGAGGACACTGACCCCAAGTCCGGTAACCTGCTTCTTCTTTGTCCGTATGTGTTCTTCCTCTTTACATTAGATGCCCTGCTGATTCCTTGTTCTAGTGTTTGCTAGATATGTTAGGCTCTATTTCATATATGCAACTTGCTATACTGTCTACTCTAGATATGTTTAGTTACAGTTCATATATGAAGATGTTGTTTACCTTCTCTTTGTCAAATCGCATGACTCATTTTATCACTGCTATACTAGTCATGCTTTATCTAGTATTTCGTTAATAAAATCATTCGGTAAATGCTTTATTCTCTTGATGTGCCATCTTTATCTAGTCATGCTTTATCTAGTATTTCTGTTAATAAAATCATCCGCTTCTTTCGCCGTCGGTTGTCGTGGGCTATGATTTTCTGTGCAATGCTTTATTCTCTTGATGTGCCATCTTCCTTTGACAACCCATCTTCTCTTGATACTTATCATGTATCTTCTAGTGGTGTGGTGTCTTCCTGTGATGTGCCATCTCTTCTTTATCCCCTCTGGCTTGACTCGACAGGTTTTTAAGACTCTTCATGCTACGATGACACTAAAGACGCGGATTTGGATCATCATTTATTTTTTCTAGTATTACACTTCTTCAAATGCAATGCTATTGCATACGCTTTGCATTTGAGAGGGGGCGGGGTGGGGGGGTGTTAGGAAGTATTAGTATTGTGGTCTAGGAGTCCTTATTAGACTATGTTTCCTTTCCATGCACCTCAAGTCTTGTGTAATATATATATGCCCCTTGGGCCTTGTAATACAGATAAGTTGCTTTCATAACAGACACGATCCGCATTGCCGCTGCCTTCTCAGAGTCTGGCTGCTGCAGCCACCGGCTGTACCCCAACGGTCCATCCGCACCCAGGCTGACCGCTTCATCGCCCACCGCCAGGCAGCCGCACCTCCACCGCCGCCCCTAGCTTGACACATCGAGCCATGGGCCTCCTACTCCTTGCAGTGGTCCACCTGGCGACCACTCCATCAAATGACTCGCCATGCATTGTGCTCCTGCTCCATGCTTGCCATGCCCATGCATGCCCGAGCACGCCTTGTGCTTTTTGCTGGTCGATGGTCCTCTGTTTCCCCTACTGTGGAATTAGCCTTTGGGTGTGATTACTCGTGGGCATCTCACCTGTATGGCCTCCTTCGCAGTCTCCCCTGCAAACATGATGGGTCCTGCATCATTGTCTCGCGTGTGCGTCCTAGCTTCTATCTTTCTATGTCTCCGATGCGTCCACGACATCCGTTGCTCTTTCGTGTTTCTCATGCATGCGATTCCACCACACCATTATATGCCAACCTCCTTTTCTGATCTTGTCCTTTCTATACAACTTTCGTGCCCTTTCTGGTCCTTATTGTTTCTATTGGATTTTTGTGGCCTCTTTTTGCATTGTTGTTGATCCATGCCCATTCTCTTGCCGCTGAGCTTCTTTCACCCCCGGTTTCTTGGGCTACTTTTTTGCGCAGTGCTTCATTCTCTTGATGTGCCATCGTCTTTTGATAAACCATCTTCACTTGATACATAGTCTTCCTTGTACGGTTGTACCCCAAGTCTTTTGTACTATATATTTGCCCCTTGGGCTATGCAATAGAGTAAGTTGTATCCAGTTGATAGGGCAAAGGATAACAAGACTGAAACTTTTCTATTTAGTACAAAGCATTTAGCTTCTAAATTTAAACATGGAGCATATCTTATGCAAACGGCTTTTGTTGGAACGAAAATAAAAACAAAAAAAGCTTAAAATGATTCTGCAGAAAGTGTAAAATTTGTTTTGAGATAAATATCGCATAATGAAATTAGAAGGAAAATGAAGAATTTATTTTGACTTTGGCATAGAAATGGAATAGCGGAAGCAGTGGAGAGTGATGCTCGTCATAGCTTGATCTTGACGTGTTGAGCTTGCCATGACAGAGGGGAAGTAAGGGCACATGCTCTGTGGTCGAAAGTGCATAGTCCAATGGGAGTAGAAGGAATTATTACTCAAGCGATGCATGGCATGCCATGGCATGCCGATGATGTCGAGCTCTAAAGGTGGTTGCGAGCCATCATGATCATATGATTGAGAACAAAGTGAAAAAGAAGAAGAAAATGACAAAGGCATTGATATGTCGAACTTGTTAGATGAATTATTTCTTTAATATCGCTCGTGCCATTTTCATGTTGGGTTCGTCGACCACATCTATATCATTTTTTATTTCGGGTTTGGGGTGGATGCGCGGTAGAAGTCCTTACAAATTGAGTGGGTTAAGTAGATGCATCCTAAATTCGGGGTTTAAATAGATGTTCTCCAATTCTAATGGTAGCTGTTTGAGCATTTCAGTGGGTTGACACCAAAGAGAAAACGTCTGAACCGTAAGAAGCAAGGCGATTGCGGTATTGTTCATCAATTCAAGAATTAGTCAAAACTGAGTAAAGAAGAATATTCAAAAGACGATTACTAATTTTTAATGCGGAGTTATACTAGTGATTCTCATATCTTGTGTTTGTTTTAACTAGATGATCGACGCGATGTGAGAGGTGCACGTAAAAGAGAGTAGGCATTTACGATATTATTCATGCCGGTCATGGAGATCGATATCGTATTTAGTTTTTCATTTTATTTTCTTTATTTCATTTGGCTATCAAGATGGGTTTACATTCTCTATTTACGGATGCCACGTTGGGCCTTTCCATTTTGATTGTACAATCTCTGTGTACTGCTTTTAAAATAATATAATTCCATAAATGGATAAAAAGTAGTGCTAATTTTGGCATCGCAGGGAATGGTTTCAACTTTGAATAGTTCAAACCTGCCTCTAAACACTTGTTTGGTTGGTGCCTTTGTGGGCTTCCAGATCTATTCTTTTCCTTGCACATGCTTCGAGATCTCTTTAGGAGTGCTGGATTGTGCAAACCTTCTCCTATTTACTGCCATTGTTCACTGATTTGTTCGAGGCTCTTGTTCCTGTCACGAATATGCAACTTGTATTACTAGGAGGCCAAAGCCACCATATATAGATGTACATGAGAATGCCAAAAGGCAAGAATACAAAAGGCCAAAGGACATCATCAATATAACTCTTAACACCCCCCCTCAAACTCATGGTGGATCACAACACTGAGTTTGGAGAGGTGAAATCTGTGTTGCACTCTAGTCTGTGCCTTCGTGAAGAAGTCCGCTAGCTGTAACTCGGAAGGCACATCTTGAAAAGAGCAATAACATGATCTCGCATAAAGAAGACGCACATAATAAGCATCAACACCAATATGTTTGGTAAGCTCATGCTTCACGCGGTCCCGCGCAATATTGATAGCACCTGTACTGTCGGACAAGAGGGTGGTATGTGTAGTAACAAAAACACCAAAATCCTCTAGTAGCCATCGTAACCATGTCACCTCTGCCGTCAGAAGAGCCATAGCTCTCAACTCGGCCTCTGCACTCGAACGAGAAACTGCAGTCTGTTTCTTTGTCTTCCAGGCAATGAGAGAACCACCAAGAAAAACACAGTAAGCAGAAAGTGAACGGCGATCCTAAGGATCACTGGCCCACGTAGCATCCGAATAGGCCTGGAGCTGTAACGAGGAAAAAAGAGACGATGAGAGATCGTGCCACGAAGATATCGTAGAACATGAAGAAGGTGACTATAGTGAACTGAAGTGGGAGCGGAAACAAACTGACTTAGAATATGGACAGGATAGGAGATATCCGGACGAGTCACAGCAAGATAGACAAGACTCCCAACAAGACGACGGTAACGCGTCGGATCAGACAAGAGCTCACCATTAGAAGCGCGAAGGTTAACATTGAGCTCCATAGGAGTCTCAGCAGTGCGCTCATCACTAAGAGCCGCATGAGCAAGAAGATCCTGGATATACTTTTCTTGAGAAATAGAAAAGCCATCAGAGGTGGAGGAAACCTCAATCCCAAGAAAGTAACGAAGGGGACCAAGATCAAACATAAGAAACTGCTCACTAAGACGGGCCTTGACAAAGGCAATGTACTTATGATGATCATGTGATCAACATATAGAAGGAGAAGAGTGCGACCACGAGCAGCAAGGTGGACAAACAACGCTGCATCATGAGCATTGGGCGAAAAACCAGCTGCTGTGACGAAAGAGGCAAAACGCTCAAGTCAAGCGCGGGGGGCTTGCTTAAGGCCATATAGTGAGCGACGAAGACGGCAAACCATATATACTTCCTCACGCAACTCACCATTAAGAAAGGCATTCTTAACATCAAGCTGAGACACAGACCTGTGGCGAACAGAGGCCATAGCGAGAAGTGTGCGAACAATGGTCATATGGGCCACAGGAGCAAAAGTCTCATCGTAATCACGACCATGCTCCTGCTGAAAGCCACGAGCCATAGGACGAGCTTTATGACGCTCAAGAGAACCATCAGAGCGAGTCTTAATCTTATAGACCCACTTACAAGTGATGGGATGAACATGGGGTGGAAGAGAAACCAGGTCCCACGTGCCGGTGCGTTCAAGGGCAGCAATCTCCTCTGCCATCGCAAACTGCCGTTCAGGATGAACAATAGCATCTCAATAAGAAGTCGGCTCAAGAACGGTCGAAAGACCATAGCGAGAAGGAGAATACCGGTCAGGGGGGCGGACAAGACCGAGAGCGAAGACCATAAGTCGGTTTGGAGGAGGAAGACGACACACTAGAAGAAGAGGGCGCATCGGTAGACTCATCCACAACACGTGAACGACGAGTATAATGGAAAGGAAAGGAGGGAAGAGGTGGAATCACTGGAGGTGGAGACGGGGAATCTATCGGTGATGAAGGTGGGGAAGGGGAAGGGGAAGGGGAAGGTATCGGTGATGAAGGTGGAGAGTCATGCGATGAGGGAGGAGAAGAAATCGTAGGAGAGAATGGCGTCGGATCTGCAACAGCGGGACGAGGAGTAGGAATATTGGTCACAGAGGGAGGTGTATTCGGAAACGTAAGAAAAGAGATGTCCTCTGTGGAAAAGGCCGAGGAGGATGGACGCGGGTACAAGGGACGAGATTCATCAAAGGTCACATCCCGAGAAATACGCATCCGGCGACCGACAGGATCCCAACACCGATAGCCCTTATGCTCATCACTGTATCCGAGAAAGACACACTCAACGGACTGAGCGGTCAGTTTGGTGCGTTCATGAGGGGCAAGCAAAACATAGCAAACGCAACCAAACAAACAGAGGGCCGAATAATCGGGAGAACGACCAGAAGGACGTTCAAGAGGAATACCACCCTTTAGAGCAGCAAATGTCTGAATGTTGATGAGATGGGTGGAAGTGGTAACAGCCTCAGCCCAGAAGTGAGGCGGAAGAGAGGCGGCGATCATCATCGCAGGTGCCGTCTCAAGTAGGTGATGATGCTTGCGCTCAGCCACACCATTCTGAGCATGAGCACCAGGGCAAGAGAACTGAGCAAGAGTACCCTGGTCAGCAAGGAATCATCGCAACACGTGGGAGATATACACTGAATCTGCGTGAAATACACGAATAGGAGTGGAAAACTGGGTATGAACCATGGCAGCAAATTTTTTGTACATAGATAAGACCTCACTACGAGAAGACATGAAATAGATCAAAGTGTATCGAGAAAAATTGTCTATAAAGATAATATAGTATCGATAACCCCCTTTCGAAGCGAAGGGAGCCGGACCCCAAACATCAGAGTGAACGAGATCAAAAGGACGCCCGGACACTGACTCACTGTGAGGATAGGGTAGCTGAATCTGCTTATCAAGCCTACAACCTAGACAATCCAAGCGTTGTTGAGGCAGACCCGAACACCATGATGAACTAAAGGCGAGAGACGAGAACCACATAAATGGCCAAGACGATGATGCCATTCTTTGAAAAGAGTCGGTAATGCAAAGAACAGGAGTTGCAGGATCAAGCGGTGGCAGCGGAGGGAAGACAAGGCCAGTCAAGCTCCCAGAGACCATCAGAGCGTCGAGGGCCGGCACCAAGCAGAGCGCCTGTGCGATGATCCTGAACAGAACACAAATCAAAGTCGAGAATGACCCTACAACTAGAGTCAACAATCTGACCACTAGATATGTGTTGCATGGTAAGTCGAGGAACATGAGCGACGGAGGGAACATGAAATGAAGAGGTGCTAAGAGTGCCTCGACTAGCTACTGAGGAGGAGTGCCATCGGTAGTAAGAACATGAATCGGAGACTCGGCGAATTGAGCGGGGTCAAAGTGGAAGAATCATAAGTCATATGAAAAGACGCTTCAGTATCAAGAATCCATGGAGATGTACCTGAATGAGTAGATGATGGTTTCTCAGTGCCAGAAGAGTCAGCCACAGAAACTGCAGAACATGTCGGTGAAGAATCCCAAGCATCAAGCAGGCATCGCAGCTGCGCAATCTCACACGCAGAGAGGGACACGGCCGAAGATATCGAGGTAGAAACACCTGCCGACGATGAGCAGTCGCCACCACTCATGAAAGCCCGCGTGTAGAGTCGACCGAGAGTAGCGAGTCAACGTAGGACCGCATGCGGAAGCCACTTGGGGAGTCGATGTAGAGCGGTCTCCGCCGCGCGTGGAAGCCGAGAGAGGAGTCAGCGTAGGGCGACAATCACCAGGTGTAGAAGTCGTGTGAAGAGTCGCTGAAGAACGACCAACACCGGCCAGCAGAGGCGGATCAGCTGCCGAAGGAGTTGACGTAGAGCGGCAGCAGCACCGACGGAAGTCGCAAAAGGTGTCGAAGTAGAGCGACAAACACCACCTCCAAGCGAGCGAGCACCAAGCACCGAGGAAAGGCGCATGTGCGAGACGGGATCAATGTATGGAACACCGTCGAAAAACATTGAGCAGCGAGGAAGAGACGTGCCCGACGAAAGCATTGTACTCTCTTTTTGTTTTTTGAAAACTCAATCGGGCAGTCCAATTGAACACACCCGAAACAGGGCCCAAGTCTCGCTGGAACACACCGCAGCGAATCAGCCTTGACAGCAGCCGAGGCCCAAAACGTGGCCCGAGCTGCCACGCTCCAACGCACGTAGCGGCCTCGAGCCCTCGACACGGATCGAGGCAGGCAGATCGAGGCAGATCCATGTGCACACACGGTCGGGCAGCGAGATGGCGGCGAACACGGACTGCCAGAGGAGACAAAGCGCCGATGGCGTCAAGGCGATACCGAGGAGACAACGGTGAGATGGCGGGCGGAGGACAATGAGGAGACGCTGGCGCCGGAGGACGAAGCTTCCGAAGACACCGGACCGCCCCAATTCAAAGCGGAGGCGGAGCCGAGGAGACGGGCGGCGGTCGAGGACGACGCTCAATAAGCAGTGACCGCCTCCAATCGGCAATGGGTTGATCTGCAGCCGACTTGATCTGAATCGGGCGGCGTCAGGCCTGTGCACTAGTTGAATCCAGCCATGAAGACTTAATCAGGCACGGGAGGGGACGGGGCAAAGAAGCAATAGCGAACGGCCAAGAGAAAGACGGTGGCGCGAGAGATGGATTGAGAGCACGAGTTGCGGCGTGCAAAAACAATACCTAAAGCTCTAATACCATGTCACGAATATGCAACTTTGTATTAGTAGGAGGCCAAAGCCACCATATATAGATGCACATGAGAATGCCAAAAGGCAAGAATACAAAAGGCCAAAGGCCATCATCAATATAACTCTTAACAGTTCCAAGTATTATAGTTTATATATTATCTTGATAATCAGTAGTGACTTATCAATACAAGTAAATACGCTACCAAGGACTTTGAGTCCATTCTCATTAATTTTTACAATGCAGAATAGGGAAAACATTGGAATAGAGTGTCATGCCGTCTTAAATTCTACGGTGATTGCATGAACATTTGATTGTGCACAGGGAAGAACACAGGAATTTTCACAAGAGGTTTAAGAGGATCCATGAAAAGAAAGAGTTTTGAGTGGATGTAAACTTTCCTACGAAATCTTGTGCAAATGAATCCCATGGATTGCAATCCTACGAATCAAACAAGTAGGAAAAATTCCCAAGGATTAGAATCGTCCAAAGTTCCTTTGGAAATCCTTTGAATCAAAGAGTCCACCAATCTCTTATTGTTACAATTTCTTTGTATCTCCAATGGTGTCAAACACTCCTTGATGCAAATTCACATAGTTCTCCAATCCTATAGGATGGAAGAGGACAAGACATTCCAATCCTGCATTTTTCCTATTCATGTGTTTCAAAATCACAGAATCGGAGAAGCCATGTTGTTGCCTTTGTCATCGCTACCATCATGGACTGCAATGAGACAAAGCCATAAATGGAGAGGGCAAGCGAAGGATGCAATGGCGGCTCGAGCGAAGATAATGATTAGGGTGCCTCATCGCTTGATGATTGTTAGCTACATGATGGGGAATCGAGGTAGGCCATGGGATCATTACGAAGTCACCAAAGGGGCGGTCTTTACTTACAAGGAAAGGATTACAAGCCAACGGTTGCTAGCTGTTTACCAATTCACCGCGTGTCTGAGAATACAACGAAGGAATTTATAATCCTCAGGTTAGGAGCCAATCCCCATTTGCATAACGGGTCAATGTCTGATGGGCTCTTTGCTGGGCCGGCCCTCCTTGGTGATGAAGGTTGCATTGGTGGCGTCCGTAGTTGATGTATGCCCGGTGCTAACACTCCCCTTTCTTGATGACCATCTTGTCCCCAAGTCGGTGCTCGTGGAAAGCGTTGCTTTAGCTCCTCCAAATCCTCCCATGTTGCTAAGGAATCCGGTTGATCCAACCATTGGACTAGTCATTGAGGTACGGCTTCATCACCACGGCGACGCAAGTGATGTTGAAGCACCTCTTCGGTAATCGCAAACCGAGCATCTGGAGGATGAAGTTCAGATTGAACTTGACAAAGTGTGGTCCAAGAGCAAGTTTCAGCTTGGGAAACATGAAGTACTTGGATGAATTTTGCTAAATGCAGTAACGCCACTGATATGCCGAATCACCTACTCGTTTGAGACCGTGTAGGCGCCATAGTATTTGAACAACAGCTTTATGATGCACACAAGGTGCGATAGAGGATTGGATGTATGGTTGCAATATCAGAAAACTGAATCACCCACGACAAAAACACCGCCGTAATGCTTCTTGTCGACTTGATGCTTTATGCGGTTCGAACCCTCTCCAAATGTTGCTGGAGTAAACGGAGCATGAGATCACAGCCATGGAGCCAAGTATTAAGATCAGACACAGAACATGTATCGTCTGCAGACAAACCAAAAGTTCAGGCGTCGCCATACAATTTTAAACAGTGATTTCCATTGAAGCCCTGAATGAGGGCTGGTGTTATACCAAAACTCAGCAAGAGACAACCATTGAGCCCACTTAATCGGACAAGCATGAATAAAACAACGCAAATAGGCCTCCGGGCATTCAAAGTGACTCTTGACCGACCATCGGTTTGGGGATGGTGAGAAGAACTCATGCTTAGCTTGGTCGTGTGATTGCTGCCATTTTCTTCCAAAACCGGTGGAAAGATACGGTCTTGACCTATCACAATTGACTCAGCTTAAGTGGGCCACAACCAGAACATAGTTGAAACGTCTGAGCGAGGCAACCCTTCTCCAAAATCCATCGTGAGCATTTGCCAAAACTTGCAAGGAACAAGCAAAGGCTTTGAAAGTCCTGGATAGCAAGTTCGATCAGGTTTGGCTCACTGACAAACCATACACTCTTGAACATACTGTAGGACCTTGAAGTATGTCTAGAGGGGGGGGGGGGGGGGGGGGTGTTTAGACAAATTTACCAATTAAAAGCTATTCGTTTTCACAATTTTATAATTTTGTAGATTTTAGATATCTTTGAACAAGTCAAGCAATCATCACGCAATTCAAGCAAGCATGCAAAGAGTATATAGGCATGAAAATAAAGCATGCAACTTGCAAGAATGTAAAGGGAAGGGTTTGGAGGATTCAAACGCAATTGGAGACACGGATGTTTTTGTCGTGGTTCCGATAGGTGGTGCTATCGTACATCCACGTTGATGGAGACTTCAACCCACGAAGGGTAGCAGTTATGCGAGTCCACGGAGGGCTCCACCCATGAAGGGTCCACGAAGAAGCAACCTTGTCTATCCCACCATGGCCGCCGCCCACGAAGGACTTGCCTCACTAGCGTAGATCTTCATGAAGTAGGCGATCTCCTTGCCCTTACAAACTCCTTGGTTCAACTCCACAATCTTGTCGGAGGCTCTCAAGTGACACCTAGCCAATCTAGGAGACACCATTCTCCAAGAAGTAACAAATGGTGTGTTGATGATGAACTCCTTGCTCTTGTGCTTCAAATGATAGTCTCCCCAACACTCAACTCTCTCTCACGAGATTTGGATTTGGTGGAAAGAAGATTTTAGTGGAAAGAAACTTGGGGAAGGCTAGAGATCAAGATTCATATGGTTGGAATGGAATATCTTGGCCTCAACACATGAGTAGGTGGTTCTCTCTCAGAACTAGTAAGTTGGAAGTGTAGGTTTGTTCTGATGGCTCTCTCCACAAATGAAGAGGAGGTGGAGAGGTATATATAGCCTCCACACAAAATCTAACCGTAACACACAATTTACCAAACTCGGTGGGACCGAATCATAAAACTCGGTCAGACCGATTTAGTAAAACCTAGTGACCATTAGGATTTTCGATGGGACTGACAGGCAACTCGGTAGGACCGATATGGTTAGGGTTAGTGCATAACGTAATCTCTGTGAGACCGATTACACAAACTCGGTGGGACCGATTTTGGTTATTAGCTAACCAGAGAGTTGGTCAGGTAAACTCAGTGGGACCGATTCGCTCTTTCCGGTGAGACCGAAATGTTACGAAAGGGAAACAGAGAGTTTACATTGCAATCTCGGTGGGACCGATCGCTCACTTCGGTTAGACCGAAACGTTACGAAGGGAAACAGAGAGATTATAATCCCATCTCGGTGAGACCGATTTGCCTAGGGTTTGGAAACAGAGAGATTACAATCCCATCTCGGTGAGACCGAGATCCCTATCGGTGAGACCGATTTGCCTAGGGTTTGTGGCAGTGGCTATGACATTTGAACTCGGTGGCGCCGGATAGAAAGAATCGGTAGGGCCGAGTTTGACTTTGGGTTTAGGTCATATGTGGATGTGAGAAAGTAGTGGAGGGTTTTGGAGCATATCACTAAGCACATTAAGCAAGAGGCTCATTAAGCAACACCTCATCCCTCCTTGATAGTATTGGCTTTTCCTATAGACTCAATGTGATCTTGGATCACTAAAATGTAAAATGTAGAGTCTTGAGCTTAGAGCTTGAGCCAATCCTTTGTCCTTAATATTTTGAGGATCCACTTTCATCATCCATGCCATGCCATTCATTGAGCTTTCCTGAAATATTTGTCTTGGAATAGCATTAGCTCAATGAGCTATATGTTGTTATGAATTACCAAAACCACCTAGGGATAGTTGCACTTTCACATACTTTTTCACCTGAGCCCTCATGTGCTTCCAGTAAAAAAGTTATTTCAGACGGTGAAGAGTAACTGGAATGCCAGAGTGGCCCCCAATAGGACTGGTATGAAAGGCATCCAACAATTTGGGGACCAGGTCCATGTCAGGAGGAAGCCAGATACGATCTTTACATCCCTGAGAGAAAAATGACCGTCTTCAGAAATTTGCACTGCTAATTTGACTAGTAATTCCTGAGCTTCAATATTTTCTTGGTAGACATCTAAGATCTCTTGTATCCAAGCAGGTTGGTGAGAAGATATAGCCAGTAACTGATCATCAAGATGAGGTTTGCGAGACAAAGCATCCGCAGCACGGTTGTCCACTCCTTTGTTGTACTTTATTTTGAACTGTAGGCCCAATAGTTTGGTGAACACATTTTGTTGTGTGCAGCTCTGGTCCTCTAAATGTGCCAGACTATTGTGGTCAGTTAGAATGAGAAATTCAACATGCTGTAGATAAGTTCTCCATTGTTCCACTGCAAGTAATATGGCCATATACTCATTTTCATATGTGGATAATCCTTTGCTCATAAAAGCGATTGGATGGCCTTTTTGAAGCAATACTGCCCCTACTCCAGCATCACATGCATCTGTTTCAATAACAAACTGTTGGCTGAAATCTGGCAAGGACAAAACAGGTGCAGTAGTGAGAGCCAACTTCAGTTGCTCAAAAGTAGACTGCCTTTGGAGACCAAACAAAAGGAACATGTTTCCGGAGAAGTTTTGTTAAAGGCTGGTTAATCATTCCATAGTATCTAACAAACTTAAGGTGGTAGCCTGATAACCCAAGAAATTCAAATTGTTAGATATATAGGCCAATTATTCACATCTGCTATCTTACTTGGATCAGTGGAAACACCCTTCTCAGAGACTACATATTCCAAATAAGGGATACTGTGTTGAGGGAAAGCACACTTGGATCCTTTGACCTTCTACAGATGCTGCTGCAATAATTGTAACACTTGCTGCACATGCTGGAGATGATCCTCAAAAGTGGCACTGTATATAAGGATATCATCGAAGAAAACAATATCAAAAGTGGCAGTTTGTCATTCATGACTGACTGGAATGTTCCTAGTGCTCCTGTCAACCCAAACGCCATGACATTATCTGAACACGCAGTATCCAAGTCGACAATCCTTTGAACGGCAACAATCATATGAACATTGAATTTAAACCATCTACAAATCTAGTAGTATAGTGCAACATATCTGGATCAGGTTCATAAGCTGTCAACTGGTCCATAAGTTCAGAAAACTGACTGATATATTCCTCAACAGAAACAGTCTGTCGAAGATAATACACCCTGTGCACTAAGGAATCATGTGATTGCGCCCAAATCGGCTAATTGCCGCTGCACAGAAATCATCCCATGAGGCTCGCACACAGCGTGCCGCTGCTCCCTTGAACTGCATTGCAGCCACCGCGATCCATAGATCCGGGTTGGTACCAAACATCTCAAAGTAATCAATGCATCTGGTTTATCACAACTTACGATTCTTGCCATCGAATCGAAGAAAATCCACTGACGGTGGTTTCAGTGGCCTGATGATGAGGACAAACCACTCCTCTCGTGTTGCAGAAGACTAGAGAAGGACGAACTCGGGTGTGGTAAATCGGCGAATAGCTCGTGCTGGAGGAGGGATGTAAGGCGTTGTCGCGCCCAATCCCGTCCCTGTGTAGTCGTAGACAAGCGGTGCCTCTGGGCCGGTCTCCGCGCCTCCCCTTGGCGTCCTGTCGAACAGATCCAATTCGCTGATGCAAGAGGTGAGACCCTCGGCAGCTCGAAGCTCCTGGATCTGCTTGAGGAGGTCCGCTTTGGCGCCATCAGTGTTAGCTTGCATGTCGTTGACGATGGTGCCGACCGCTGCACCAACCGCCCTGTCGACCACTGCATCAACAGAACACGCCACCGCCGCACGGACCGCGCTCCCCATCGCTGTCACAATGAGCGCGTCGAGCTCCTTCTGGTGACGAAGGTGGGCTGCTTTGCTCGCCTAACTGAGCGTCTCATAGATCGCCTCCCTTCTGGAGTCAAGTACTCCATGAGCTCTTGCTGTCGCCGCCAGACGCGTGTCGTGCAGATGATCCGATGTGAGGTGGGTGAAATTTTTGGCTCTACCAATTGTTAGTTACAGGATGGTGAATCGGAGGTAGGCTATGGGATCATTTCAAATTCACTAGGTGGGGTGTCTGTCTTGCTTACAAGGGAAGGGACAAGGAAAGGATTGCAAGTCAATGGCTGCTAGCAGTTTATTAATTAGCCACCTAATGCGGAATCAACGAAGGTATTTATAATCCTCAGGCTAGGACCCAATCCCCATTACGGGTCAATGGCTGACGGGCTCTCCCGCTGGGCTCTCTTACTGGGCTGGCCCTCCTTGGTGATGAAGGTTGCACTTGTGTCGTTTGTAGTCAATGTAGGCCCAGTGCTAACATTGATTCCCACCAGGCCATCACTGTGACTGGGCCACCATCAGGGATGGAGCTAGGAATTTTATTTGAGGGGGCCCAATGAAACATCTAAAGCATTGAGGGGGGCCATACATACGAATTTAGTGGTCAAATTCATCAAATCCACGCACTACATAGGTGTAGTTTGAGAATTTTCACAGCATGGGGGGAGCCATGGCCCCGGCTCGCCCCCTGCTGGCTCCGTCCCTGGCCACCATACCTTCACTTTCTTGCCTTCGTCTCTTCTACTTAAATCTGGGCTACAGATGGGAAGATGGACATGTGGGGCTGGGTTGGCCCGTTTTCGCTTGTTCTCTGTTCTTTGCCTATTTTGCTTGTGTTCATTTGAAATGTATCACTGTCAATATGGACACAGTCTCCAAGATGCAACTCCGATCATTACGATGATGTGAATGTATTGTTAAAAAATAGAAAATCACATAATTATGATATTTTTCATGACAAATCAAACGTATTACTCGTGCTATTATTTTTGAATAATATTATCCTCATTTAACTAATCTCAACTATCATTATATATATATGTAGTTGATGTTAGATAAGTTTGATGCACACCTTAACTAGAAGCTTGGTAATTGTATCGTTGTCTCAGATTTGTTGGGATCATGTCTTAGCGCCGCGAATAATGCAAACTTTCACCTGCATTTTTATTCAGACATGACACATGTTCTGTGATCCCATTCCTTGATCTGATCGACCAGGTTCCTGGTAACTATGGGCCGTTATACCTGTTGGGAAATCTCTCGCTAGACGAAAATTCATCGTATTCTCTTCACATCGAATGACCCAATTGTCATGATTATATTTTTCTAAAATTGTACTCCCTCCGTTCACAAATATAAGAATATAAGATGTTCTAACTTTTTTTTTCTGAATCGGATGTATATAGACACGTTTTAATATGTTTGTTCACTCATTTTAGTCTGTCTGTAGTCCATATTGAAATATCCAAAACATCTTATATTTGTGAACGGAGGGTGTATCTATATGCTATGTTTGCCCAATAAGATCACACTATTGTGAATAAAATGCCTTACCGCTCATCCATATTAGGTGAACCGATTCGTTATATTGCTGAATTTATGCTCAGTGACACCAACGCATTATCAAATCCTAGAACAAGTAGTCAACTATAACTATATAGTTATAACATACGGTGTACTTGTTAGCGAATGCTGAAAGCGTGAAGATACATTGGCAACAGTATTAGTTATAATGTTACTTGGTTTGGCTTCCTACTGGAGGGTGGCTGTTGAGCATGTGTTGGAAAGGCAGTTCACTTTTGCTAGATCGAAACTTAAAAGAGTTCTTGTAGTTGAATCTCAAATCAAATTGTTTGTACAGTATCTCATCTATAGGAGGCCTGGAGAGTTGTTAACTCAAAGAAGTGGACTCGCAAGCACTTTTCCTCTGCAGGAAGTGTATGCAAGGCTGATTTCTGAAGGATAAACTTCATCTATCATTCTATCAATTTTTTTTCCCTCACACGATTGTAATAAGCCTGAATTTGCCACAACCGTCTCATTGAATTTGCCTCTTTTTTTCAGCTTGAATGTATTTCCTGTGGTTACACATGGTTTTCGTCAAGAGATGCCATCTCATCGCTGACGGTCGATACTCCAAGTTCTGGTGGGAATGTAGGCACCGCTCCCTGGGCAACAGCAAAGTTTGATGTCCTTCAGAAGCAGCTGGTGAGCCCTCGGGAGGCAAGTGCTGATGCTCTCCAGAAGAACACGGTGGCGTCCATTCCTAAACTTGAGAGGCAGAAATCATTCATCAAACCGAAGCCAGAGGAGCCCTCTGCACCCACACTGGAGAAACAGAAGGCGTTCACCAAGCCAAAGCCGGAGGAACCCTCTGCACCTTCGGCTAGTCATTAGTGAATGATCATGGGCGTTGCAATGTTTCAGAGATTGTACACCGGCAGCTCTTAAACATTCAGTAGAAGCATGAATAGGATGACAACACTTTCTTGTAGTCTATCGTTAAAATTTTCGATAAACTAGTTCCATACTTCCACAAGCTACTTTTGATCTCACTCTTGTTACGGTTGGCACTAAAAAACTCTTAGGGCAAAAGCCACCAGTGAGGGCCAAGTGGTTGGCTATAGGTGATTTCAACCAAATATATCGTGCAAGAGACGAGCAAAATGTTAAGAGAAGCAGAATAAACCGTTTTCAGACAACTCTACAGAACCGTGAGCTCAGGAGATCCATTTGCAGAATTACCGCTTCACATACAGTAATAAGAGGACAAACCAAGACGACTCTACAGAACCGTGAGCTCAGGAGATCCATTTGCAGAATTACCGCTTCACATACTGTAATAAGAGGATAAACCTTATTGCTGCTTGACATGGAGTGATGGGCCCATTTTGTCTGGTTTTCTCACATGTCCGTGTGGATGCATATCCGGTCTAAACACCAGACAAACTGTTGCGCGTCCGCTCGGTGTCTTGCTCGGGGCTGAATTTGGGCTGGATTTGTGTCCACACGGACACAAGACCTTGCTCGGGGCTGAACTTGTGCTGGATTTGTGTCCACACGGAACAAGACGGACATCGCATATTAGTTTGGTGTCTAGCTTGATCCGTACCTTGGCCACCCAACCACCACCTATCTTATATTTAATTCCACATGGGTGGGAGGCCTTGCACGTGAGCCACCCAACCTCCCACCGTTCCTTTTCTAATGTCACACGTTCAATGGGGCCGTCCAGTCCACTTCCTAATTTCTTCTTCCCTCTGCCCCTAGTTGCTCGACAACCCTAGCTGTTGGGCTGTGCTAGGTGCATTGGCTGCAATATAAATTTTTCTTACGCGTAGATCAATCAGGAACATGCTAATGGAGATAGACCACGAGATCAATATCACTAGTCGCCCGTTGCCATGCAGCGGAAGTAGAGTTGGGGCATCACGTTTTCTGAGTCATCTTCTCCTCGTCGATTCTTCGAACATCCAGTCGTCGGATCCCACGAACAGGTTTGCTGGAGCGGTGTAAGTGTTTTTTTATTTGAGCCTTTTCACTTTTTTTATGGCCTCGTTTTATTATTTTTTCGTCCGGAGTCTCATCCCGACTTTTGGGGGAATCTTAGTCTTCATCATCCTTTTCTCACTTGGGACAATGCTCTAATGATGATGATCATCACACTTTTATTTACTTACAACTCAAGAATTACAACTCAATACTTAGAACAAAATATGACTCTTTTGAATGCCTCCGGCGGGGTATCGGGATATGCAATGAATCAAGAGTGACATGTATGAAAGAATTATAAAGGTGGCTTTGCCACAAATATGATGTCAACTACATGATCATGCAAAGTAATATGACAATGATGAATCGTGTCATAATAAACGGAACGGTGGTAAGTTGCATGGCAATATATCTTGGAATGGCTATGGAAATGCCATAATAGGTGGGTATGGTAGCTGTTTTGAGGAAGGTAATGGTGGGTGTATGGTACCGGCGAAAGTTGCGCGATACTAGAGAGGCTAGCAATGGCGGAATGGTGAGATCACAGATAATCCATGGACTCAACATTAGTCATAAAGAACTCACATACTTATTCTAAAAATCTATTAGTTATCGAAATGAAGTACTACGCGCATGCTCCTAGGGGGATATATTGGTAGAAAAAGACCATCGCTCGTCCTCGACCGTCACTCATAAGGAAGACAATCAATAAATAAATCATGCTCCGACTTCATCACATAACGGTTCATCATACGTACATGCTACGGGAATCACAAACTTTAACACAAGTATTTCTCAAATTCACAACTATTCAACTAGCATGACTCTAATATCACCATCTTCATATCTCAAAACAATTATCAAGTATCAAACTTCTCATAATATTCAATGCACTCTATATGATAATTTTTATTATACCTATCTTGGATGCTCATCACTTTAGGACTAATTTCACAACTTAAGCAAATTACCATGCTGTTTTGTAGGACTCTCAAAATAATATAAGTGAAGCATGAGAGATCAATAATTTCTATAAAATAAAACCACCGCCGTGCTCTAAAAGATATAAGTGAAGCACTAGAGCAAAAGCTATATAGCTCAAAAGATATAAGTGAAGCACATAGAGTATTCTAACAAATTCCGAATCATGTGTGTCTCTCTCAAAAGATGTGTACAGCAAGGATGATTGTGGTAAACTAAAAAGCAAAGACTCAAATCATAAAAGACGCTCCAAGCAAAACACATATCATGTGGTGAATAGAAATATAGCCCCAAGTAAAGTTACCGATAGACAAAGACGAAGGAGGGGATGCCTGGTTGTCCTTGAATTTTACCTTGGGGTGCCTTGGGCATCCCCAAGCTTAGACTCTTGCCAATCCTTGTTCCATAATCCATCAAATCTTTACCCAAAACTTGAAAACTTCACAACACAAAACTTAACAGAAAATCTAAAATCTCGTGAGTCTCCTTTAAACAAAACAAAACACCACTTCGAGGTACTGTAATTAACTCATTCTTTATTTATATTGGTGTTAAACCTACTGTATTCCAACTTCTCTATGGTTTATAAGCTCTATTACTAGCCATAGATTCATCAAAATAAGCAAACAACACACGAAAAACAGAATCTGTCAAAAACAGAACAGCATGTAGTAATCTGTATCTAACGCAAACTTCTGAAACTCAGAAAAATCTACCAAAATAGGAAGACCTAGATAATTTGTTTATTGATCTATTGCAATTGGAATCAGTATTTTATCACGTTTTTGGTGATTTTAAACAATTGTTTTCGTGAACAGAAAGTTTCTGAAATTTCAGCAAGATCAAATAACTATCATCCAAGAAGGTCTTATAGGTTTAACTTGGCACAAACACTAATTAAAACAAAAAAAAACACATCTAACCAGAGGCTAGATCAAAGATTTATTACTAAACAGAAACAAAAAGCAAGATAATAAAAAAAATTGGGTTGCCTTCCAACAAGCGCTATCATTTAACGCCCCTAGCTAGGCATAAAAGCGAGGATAGATCTAAGTATTGCCATCTTTGGTAGGTAATCCATAAGTGGATCTCATAATAGATTCATAAGGTAATTTAATCTTCCTTCTAGGGAAGTGTTCCATGCCTTTCCTTAACGTAAATTGGAATCTAATATTCCTTTCCTTCATATCGATAATTGCACCAATCGTTCTAAGGAAAGGTCTACCAAGAATAATAGGACATGAAGGATTGCAATCTATATCAAGAACAATAAAATCTACGTGCACATAGTTCCTATTAGCAACAATAAGAACATCATTAATTCTTCCCATGGGTTTCTTGATAGTGGAATCCGCAAGATGCAAGTTTAAAGAACAATCATCAAAATCACGGAAACCTAGCAAATCACACAAAGTTTTTGGAATCGTGGAAACACTAGCACCCAAATCACACAAAGCATAGCATTCATGATCTTTAATTTTAATTTTAATAGTAGGTTCCCACTCATCATAAAGTTTTCTAGGGATAGAAACTTCCAATTCAAGCTTTTCTTCATAAGATTGCATTAAAGCATCATGATATGTCTGGTAAAAGCCTTATTTTGACTATAAGCATGCAGAGAATTTAGCACGGATTGCAACAAGGAAATACAATCTATTAAAGAACAATTATCATAATTAAATTCCTTCAAATCCAAAATAGTGGGTTCATTGCTATCTAAAGTTTTAACCTCTACAATCCCACTTTTATCAATTTTTGCATCAAGATCTAAAAACTCTGAATTTTTGGGACGCCTTATAACTAAAGTTGACTCGTCTCTAGTCCCATCATTATCAAGATTCATATTGCAAAACAAAGATTTAATAGGGGACACATCAATAACTTTTAGATCGTCATCTTTATTATCATGAAAATTAGAAGAACACGCTTTCACAAAGCAATCCTTTTTTGCACGCATCCTAGCGGTTCTTTCTTTGCACTCATCAATGAAAATTCTCACAGCTTTGAGAGACTCATTGATATCATGCTTAGGTGGAATAGATCTAAGTTTCAAAGATTCAACATCAAGAGAAATTCTATCCACGTTCCTAGCCAATTCATCAACTTTAAGCAATTTTTCCTCAAGCAAGGCGTTGAAATTATTTTGTGAATTCATAAACTCTTTAACACTAGTCTGAAAATCAGAGGGCATCTTACTAAAATTTCCATAAGAGTTGTTGTAGGAAATACCATAATTATTAGAGAAATTACTAGGGGACGACGTAGGATTAAAGTTTCCTCTATACGCGTTGTTACCAAAATTATTCCTACCAACAAAATTCACATCCATAGATTCATTATTATTCTCAATCAAAGTAGACAAAGGAATATCATTAGGATCCGAAGAAACACTCTTATTAGCAAACAATTTCATAAGTTCATCCATCTTTCCACTCAAAACATTAATTTCTTTTATCGCATGCACTTTTTTACTAGTAGATCTTTCAGTGTGCCATTGAGAATAATTAACCATAATATTATCTAGGAGTTTAGTAGCTTCTCCTAAAGTGATTTCCATAAAAGTGCCCCCCGCGGACGAATCTAAAAGGTTTCTAGAAGCAAAATTCAATCCGGCATAATTTTTTTGTATAATCATCCATAGATTCAAACCATGTGTAGGGTAATTACGTATTATTAATTTCATCCTCTCCCAAGCTTGTGCAACATGTTCATGATCAAGTTGCTTAAAATTCATAATATCGTTTCTAAGAGAGATGATCTTAGCGGGAGAAAAATACTTAGAGATAAAAACATCTTTGCACTTATTCCAAGAATCAATACTATTTTTAGGCAAAGACGAAAACCAAGTTTTAGCACGATCTCTAAGCGAAAAAGGAAATAACTTCAATTTAACAATATCATTATGCACATCTTTCTTCTTCTGCATATCACACAAATCAACAAAGCTATTTATATGGGTAGCAACATCTTCACTAGGAAGGCCAGCGAATTGATCTTTCATGACAAGATTCAGCAAAGCAGCATTGATTTCACAAGATTCAGCATCGGTAAGAGGAGCAATCGAAGTGCTAAGAAAATCATTGTTGTTGGTATTGGCAAAGTCACACGATTTAGTATTATATTGAGCCATCGTGACAAGCAAGCAATTGAATACGCAAGCAAACAAGAACCAAGCGAAAAGAGGCAGACGGAAAGAGAGGGCGAATAAAACGGCAAGGGTGAAGTGGGGGAGAGGAAAACAAGAGGCAAATGGCAAATAATGTAATGCGAGGGATAAGAGTTTGTGATGGGTACTTGGTATGTCTTGACTTGTGCGTACTCCTCGGCAACGGCGCCAGAAATGGCTCGTTGTCGGGCAATCAAATCTTGACTTGACTTCGCGTAAGCCTCCCCGACAACGGCGCCATAAATCCTTCTTGCTACCTCTTGAGCACTGCGTTGGTTTTCCTTAAAGAGGAAAGGGTGATGCAGTAAAGTAGCGTAAGTATTTCCCTCAGTTTTTGAGAACCAAGGTATCAATCCAGTAGGAGACAACGCTCAAGTCCCTCGTACCTACACAAACAAATAAGAACTTTGCAACCAACCCGATAAAGGGGTTGTCAATCCCTTCACGGCCACTTGCAAAAGTGAGATTCGATAGAGATGATAAGATAATATTTTTGGTATTTTTATGATAAAGACTAAAAGTAAAGAAAGCAAAATAAACGGTAATAGAAATAACTTGTTGACGGGAGATTAATATGATGGAAAATAGACCCGGGGGCCATAGGTTTCACTAGTGGCTTCTCTCAAGAGCACGGTGGGTAAACAAATTATTGTCGAGCAATTGATAGAATTGAGCATAGTTATGAGAATATCTAGGTATGATCATGTATATAGGCATCACATCCGTGACAAGTAGACCGACTCCTGCCTGCATCTACTAGTATTACTCCAGACATCGGCCGCTATCCAAAGATGCATCTAGAGTATTAAGTTCATAAGAACAGAGTAACGCCTTAAGCAAGATGACATGATGTAGAGGGATAAACTCATGCAATATGATATAAACCCCATCTTTTATCCTCGATGACAACAATACAATACGTGTCGCTTCCCCTCACATCGGGATCGAGCACCACAAGATTGAACCCAAAGCTAAGCACTTCTCCCATTGCAAGAAAGATCAATCTAGTAGGCCAAACCAAACTGGTAATTCGAAGAGACTTGCAAAGATAACCAATCATACATAAAAGAATTCAGAGGAGATTCAAATATTGTTCATAGATAATCTTGATAATAAACCCACAATTCATCGGATCTCGACAAACACACCGCAAAAGAAGATTACATTGAATAGATCTCCAAGAGAATCGAGGAGAACTTTGTATTGAGATCCAAAGAGAGAAGAAGCCATCTAGCTAATAACTATGGACCCGAAGGTCTGAGGTAAACTACTCACACATCATCGGAGAGGCTATGGTGTTGATGTAGAAGCCCTCTGTGATCCATGCCCCCTCCGGCGGAGCGCCGGAAAAGGCCCCAAGATGGGATCTCACGGGTACAGAAGGTTGCGGCGGTGGAAATAGGGTCTTGGCTCCTGTTATGATGTTCTCGGGGTACGTAGTTATATATAGGAGGAAGAAGTAGGTCGGTGGAGCTACGAGGGGCCCACGAGGGTGGAGGGCGTGCCCGGGGGGGGGGGGGGGTAGGCGCGCCCCCCCTGGCTCGTGGCCTCCCCGTTGATTGCTTGATGTCCACTCCAAGTCCTATGGATCACGTTGTCACAGCCCTAGAGCTTGCTTGTAGCTAGTGGCATTGCATCCATGCATCATGTTTAATTTTTCATGAAATTCGAAATGGGGATTGCCTAAACCCTAGCATTAAAGGAATTCAAATAGGCTCAACCATAAATATTTTTCAATGAACCAAATGGCCTTCAAAAATGTTCACCATTTTTGGAAAAATGCTGGAAACTTGATAACGAGATGTTGCACATTTTTCCATGACATTTGGATTTTTGAATTAAATCATATAGTATTTGCATTTGGGCATTTAATGCTAATAAATAGTTTAAATGTTCAAATAATCATGAACTGAAATGTTTGTTGTTGGAAATATTCCAAACAGTGACATTGACCAGTTTCATGATTTTTGGAAATGCCCCGCATTTTATTAAAGTCAAACATAATTACGTAAAATAGAAAATGGAAATAAAGAAAGAGAGAGAGAGAACCACCAAGGCGTCCGAACCGCCAGCTTTCTCGGCTGGCCAGCTTGGCCCACCACCACCACCTCGCCAGCGTCACCTACCTCACCAGTAGGCAGAGGAGGGACACGGCGACGCCCCGAGCTCGCCACACCTCCTCCCTCGCCGCCGCCTCACCGAAGGGCCTCAAGCTCCTCCTCGGCGCCCGCTTTGGACCCCGGCCCCTCTCCTCTCTCGAACGTCCTCCTCTCCTCTCGCTCCTCTCTCGCCGGACCGGCGCCGCCGTCGCCGCCCCTTGCTGCCCTCGCTGACCACCGTCACCCCTCTCCTCCCGACATGCCCCCGAGCTCCGCCTAGTCTCCTCCCCTCCTCACTGAGCTTCCCGACACCGAGGCGCCCAGGCGCCGCCCGCCACTTTTCCCCTTCTCGGACCCGCCGGACTTCATCGACGATTCACCGCCTTCCGGTCGTCCCCCGAGCGCCGAGCCTCCCCTACGACATCGCCGTGAGCACCTCGTTGTTTTCCCTCTCCTCTCTTCCTCGCTTATGCGTGTAGCCGCACTAACCACCGGACCCGAGAGCTCATCGCCGCCATAGTTCCTCACCGCCGTGGCCAGGGCCACCGCAGCCCCCGCCTGAGCGCGTCACCGTGCTCAGTGCACCCCCAGGAGCTCGTAGCCACCACCCGCTCCTCCTCTAGTGCACCGTAGCTCCTTATCCCCTCCCTGCCGAACTCCGGCCGCCGCAAAAGTTGCCGCCGTCGTCGATTTAGCCCACTCCGTCGCGAGTTGTTGCCTCCGTTGGATGCGCGAGACTCCTAGCCTCCAAGCCGCAAACCGGCCCAAAACCAAGCCTCAGAGTGCAAACCGAAGGCCTCCGCCGTCTCGGCCTCGCCGGCGACTCGGCGCCGGTGGATTAGCCCCGATTGACCGAGGATTTGACCCCCAGGTCAGCGACGAGTGGGCCCGGCCACTAACTAAACAGGTTAACACTAACCGATATTAGTTAGTTAAACTAACTCTTGACCATGGGCCCCAAATACGAGTTGACACAGACAGCGACCAGTTGACTTCGCCGACGTCACATCGACGTCGGTCGATTTAATAACTAGTTTTCTGGATTTAATATAATTTAGGAAATTTCAGAAAATGTCCTAAACTTCTAAAATTCATAGAAATTCATCTAACTCCAAATTAAATAATTTATATATGAAAATGATCAGAAAAATATGAAGAATCTGTTTATGGCACTTTCATGCATGTTTGAGCAAGTTAACCTCACTGAATAGGATGAATCATGATTAGGGTAATTTATGAAATAGCATTTGGAGTTGGAGTTCAACCTTGTTTGAATTCCACTTCAACTAACTTGGATTACTGTTGCATTAGGTGAATTCAGTACCTTAACATGACATGTCATTCATGTGAATGTGCATTGCATTGATTGTGTTCTCTCTTGTTTGCCGTAATCGCCCCTCTCAAGAAACGACGTTAGACGATTGTTCGATGACACCGATGAAGAACTATATTATCTTCGAAGTGCCGGGCAAGCAAAACCCCTTGTTCATTCCGATATAATCCCACTCTCTCGCTCCTGCTCTATTTTACTGCATTAGGACAACAACGACTCATGTGTTACTTGTCATGTAGCTGAACCCCTTTATCCTCTGCATGACTGTCATTCCACAAGAATTAGATGAAACCCACTAGCATGAGTAGGAGTTGTTTGAGCCATGTTGTGCCTACTCATTCATGCTTGTTGTCATGCCTGCTACTGCTTAGAGTTGAGTCAGGTCTGATTCATCGGGAATGAATTGGAATGGTTGGTGAACATGTCCTAATGTGTGTGAACACGATTTGGTAAAGGTAGCGGTGAGAGGCCATGTAGGAGTACATGGTGGGTTGTCCCATTGCAGCCGTCCTCAGGAACTGAGATCTGTGTTTGTGATCCATGGAACAGTTACTACCACTGTTTGGGCCGGAAACCTATGTACCCTCTCGGCTTCTTAACCTCTCTGGTACTCTGTCCGGGTGTTGCAAGTAGTTTCTTGTGTTTGTAGCATCTTTGGGGCATACATAACGCTGGCCGTAGGGGTGGGTTGTGTTGCGGTAGGCTGCAAATGTCTGATGTACCGATTCGCCTGCTTGGTGTCTCGAACCCTGCACACATCGTTCGGGGCTGTATGGGAAACCTCGGCGGACTCCTGCGGATGGAACCCGAATAGGCGATAAACACGGACTTGGGACTTGTGTGTTTAGGTAGGCTGTGGCCGACACCCACGTTGGGCTTCGCTTGAAGGTTGCCGAGTACATGTCGTGTAAACGACGGTAAGTGGTGAGCGTGTGTGAAGAAGTACACCCTGCAGGTTAATATAATCTATTCGAATAGCCGTGTCCATGGAAAAGGACTTACGGGTTGCCTATATCAGTTCATAGACAAGTGAAAGTGGATACTCTAAAATGCGCAAGATAAGCGTGAGTGCTATGGATGGCGTTCTCGTAGGGAGGCGGAGGCGGGTCCATAGTGGTGTATTGATATGGTGAATATGTGGACTCGTGTGCGCCACCTCAAAAGAGTTACTTGCGGTCGTAGTTCGGGATAGCCACCGAGTCAAAGCTGGCTTGCTGCGGTCAAACTCCACCACCCCTTTTGATAATGATGCATATGTAGCTAGTTCGATGTAAGCCTTCTTTGATGCGTTTGTACTCACGTTTGCTTATTTTATGTTTTGCGAGAGACTTCGTTCTCGCTAGTAGTTCCACGTGAACTTCGACGTTTAGCTTGTTACCTCAGCTACGATCTTGTGCCCTCGGCAGATCTCGGTAGATAGTCGCTTCTCAGCCTTCTTCATTTATAGTTGTCGTACTTTCGAGACATGTTTAGCTTCCGCTTGTGCTTTGACTTGTATGCTCGAGTGTTGGGTCATGAGACCCATGTTTGTAATATCTCGCTCCTCGGAGCCTATTGAATAAATATTTGAGTCGTAGAGTTATGTTGTGATGCCATGTTGTATCTACACATATTGAGCATATTGTGTGTATGTTTGAAATGCTTGGTATGTGTGGGATCCGACAAACTAGTTGTTTATCCTTGGCAGCCTCTCATATGGGGAAATGTAGTCTCGTGCTTACGGCGATAGTAGTCCGCTTCTGACCCGGTTCACCGGAGTCCTGCTAGCCCAAAGACTACCGCTTGGACACTTGACTGGCGGCATGTGTTTCACTTCGTTCCTTATGTCCGTTCCTTCGGGAAATGTCACGCGGTGTTATTCGGAGTCCTGCCTAGCTCGCTACACCCGGGATACCGGAGTCCTGTTAGCCCAAAGTGCTACACCCGAATATATACGTTGATGACCGACATGCTCGATGTGATTCATGTATGCCTGTCCCCATGGGTTAGCGCCGCTTTGGGTTCACGACTAGCCATGTCGGCCGGGTTCTTTGTCATATGGATGCTAGCGACACTATCATATCGTGAGCCAAAAGGCGTAAACGGTCCGGGCCATGGTAAGGCGACACCGTGGGAATACCGTGCGTGAGGCCGCAAAGTGATATGATGTGTTACATGCTAGATCGGTGTGACTAGGATCGGGGTCCTGACAGCGTTGGTATCAGAGCCTGACTGCCTGTAGGATTACCAAGCCAAACTGGTCGGTTGTGTCTAGAAATGCTTTAGTTATGTAAGGGAATTGATTGTGGAAGGGAACGTAAGGCTCTTTTTACTCCTTATACCTCATAGCCTTCTCGATCCGAGTCATCCTCTTCTCTTCTACTGGGGTTAAGAACTAGGCTTCTCATCCATCTGCTCGAGGATGACGTGTTACTAATTCATAGACCTTTAAGATTGTTGGTTTTAAGCCCCATTCGGTTCCTACTAATTACGTATGATTACCGTTGATCTCGGAACCTTGTCATTGTGATGTTGAGTGGTTATGCCACCATTTTGCGTGATGTCTCAAATCATTTTGAGCATTTACAGCCGTTATGCCGTCCGAGTCATCCCTGTGTCTCTAAATTGTCCGATGCGTTTGCAAATCCCTCCTCCATTTCTAATGTTCATCCGGGCGGATTAATCACACAAATTAGTATGTTGAGGTACTCCGCTGCCTCAACATATATGTTGGAACTATTATTATGACCCTAGGTGTTTAGGAAGTCACCTAGCAATTTAGTAATGCTTTTGTATCCCCAGTGTGATGATTCTGGCCATTATTCTTGATAGCATTCCGCGATGCAATTTAGTTAGTATGTATTCTAATCAGGGGTTCTTGAACCCGAGATTCACCCTACTTCATGTTGTTAGTATTTGCTAGTTCCTTTAGGATATTAGTAACCTTTGCATTAGTCCTCGAGGTCCGTGGTATTTCCTTCTTCCAAATACTATGAACCGCCTATGGCAGAAGTTCCTCGCTGAACCAAAAGATCACAACCGGCGCTCTTGAGGAGTTCTCCATTCATATTGTGACTCTGCCAATTCTACCTCTCTGCATGGGTTATCCGGGAGAAATGTTGAGCTTTGCTCGATATACTAATCCACGCCTCGACAACCTCGAAAAGTTATATGCTCCTCGAGTTGTTCCTCCCTAGTTGTATTCCGATTCCCGTCTATCGGTTGATAGGCGGGAGTAGTCGTGTTCTCGTCCTCATCAATGCCTATTATTCTTGTGGTCCATCAAGCCATTACTGCTCGAATGACTAGGAGAAACAAACTCCGATTACCTCATCCATTTCTAGGATTGGGTCAAAGCGGTTGTATTCCGCAGATCAAAATGCCAACCCGGCTTTGATTCTGCTCTACCTTGAGTGTTACCATCTTTATGTCGGGAACATCATGAGAATTGCACCTTCTCTTATGAATTCTCGACGAAGTGATACTTCTCTCTATCATTATTCATTCCTCGGTTCCGTGTTGATGCAACCGGAATGTCGACAAGTGAATTGTGATGTGTGAAATCGATACTCCTAGCAACCTCGTTGCTTGGTAGTTAATGGACAATATTTTCATTCTTAGCGTGTTGGTTATTAAATCATCATACTAAGACCGATCGTGCTACCTAGTCCTTATTTCTGGTGCACCCTTCGATCAATGAGTTAGGATTATATCAATCCCTTGCTTATCTGATCATATCGTCTTGCCCTCAAAAGCAAGATTGCTCTCGAGCTTAGTAACATACCGGTGGTTTGTGATTTTCCGAATATCTTCTCGGAAGTATTACCAGGTTGTCCCCTGACTGTTATGTTGAGCTCGTGATCAAGTTGGTTTCCTGTGAACCATCATTTCTCCAAGAATCTGTGTTGGATATCCCTGAGCTAGTTGGTTAAGCTAGACAACAACTTGGAGAGTTGGAAGATAAAAGCTTGCCTAACTTAGATTCGATCCAAAGGGATATTCTTGTGTAGTGTGTGTTGAAGAAAGATGATATCTTCATCGATTGGTCCCTGTGATCGATTCTTTGGACCTATTGTCTTATCAATTCGTTGACTTGAGTATGGGCCATTGTCAAGTCAAATCAGTACCAACGGTGCTCGTAATGTTGTCTTACTCGTGGTTGATCCCTCGAGCATACACCATTATACCTTTTGGTCTCGACAAATGCTATCACCGTGTTCACATGATGGTGGAAGTCCGATTGATATGGAAATTCCGATGAGTTCTTTGTTGAGCCCCTCAGTAGCATTTTGTCTCCCCCCCCCGTGAGTCATGTTGAGCATCAACCTAGCGTTGGAAACTTGTGTAAGCATTTCTTCGTGTTCCATTCATGAAGCCTATGCTTGGATGGAAAGAGTGACTTCCTCGAATTCATGTGCTTTAGGTGTAAGTTGCCGCCATGAATTTGAGAAAGGTTTGTTTTGTTTCCTTTGGAATCATCCCAAGTCAGTCATGCATGTGCGAAGTATTCTATGGTCTGATAGACTGATCATCTTCATTCTATATGAATTCCATAGCACACCAAGCCACTGATTGATTTGTTCAAGGAAAAGGAGTTGTTGTGCGAATACTAGTTCTTGCACAAGATTCCAATATCCTCGAAGATGGTTCCCCACCTGAACTCGGTAGTGTTTTGTTGTAAGACTACCTTGTGGTCATGCTTATGCAGGACAACGTGTTCACATGTGTGTAGCGTAACCAGCTCATGTTTTGGAGCTTGCTATCGTAGTTCATATCCGAGAATCTCGCAACATTATCTCGCCGATTTGTGTTGCGACCTTTCTTCGGACATGCTGAGTGCGAGTATCCGATTACCAATCGGATCTCAATCTCGGCAGATATGATGGTTGGAACATTCCAACAGCTTGTATTTCGTTCCCGACTTACACCGTCCTTGTGCCATTTCACTATGGGCTGCCTTCTTAGTAATTCTTGTCTAGGATCATCCTCAAAAGTGGACTTACCATGGGTCCCCTCCACCTCCGATGATAAGCAAAAATCATCCATTGCGTTGTCTTCAACAAGGTAGTCCACATCATCCATTCTTGTCCGGGTGTACCATTCCTTTGCACTCCGTCAAACGATCGTTGTGAATTGCCTTAGGCTGGTATGAAGAGTTTCAATGATCTTTGTATCAGAAGTAATTCTTTTTGCCACTTAAGGGAATGGTTCCTCGCGTCACCTCCCACGAGGTGCCCGCTATTGAATCATGACAATTATTTCCTCGCCACCTTGACACCATCCACCATCTTTCAAAGCGTGGAATTGTTGCCACCAATCAAACCCCGTCGTTTGTTCTTCCATCCCTTTCGATGTGTTTTGTGTCTCAACTTGAGATGTGTCACCATCCCAGTCCGTGAGTCGATCATGTTTATTTGATCTTCGTGAAGATCGAATCATATAGGGTTTCCCCTTCTTTACATTGTCGTGTCGGTGAAGATCTCAAGACGTCAAGACCAAGATGATGGGATGAATCAACATCTTGGGAAGGGCAAATGGATCATGAAGATTGTGATAGTTTGCGACTCCCCTTTTCCTCTTACCTCACGTCTTGAATCTCGGCGAGATTCTTGTTTAGTGGGGTGAGTTGTCACAGCCCTAGAGCTTGCTTGTAGCTAGTGGCATTGCATCCATGCATCATGTTTAATTTTTCATGAAATTTGAAATGGGGATTGCCTAAACCCTAGCATTAAAGGAATTCAAATAGGCTCAACCATAAATATTTTTCAATGAACCAAATGGCCTTCAAAATGTTCACCATTTTTTGGAAAAATCTTTGAAGCTTGATAACGAGAGATGTTGCACATTTTTCCATGACATTTGGATTTTTGAATTAAATCATATAGTATTTGCATTTGGGCATTTAATGCTAATAAATAGTTTAAATGTTCAAATAATCATGAACTGAAATGTTTGTTGTTGGAAATATTCCAAACAGTGACATTGACCAGTTTCATGATTTTTGGAAATGCCCTGGCATTTTTATTAAAGTCAAACATAATTACAGAAAATAGAAAAATGGAAATAAAGAAAGAGAGAGAGAGAAATCTACCTGGCGTCCGAACCGGCCAGCTTTCCCCCCTCGCTGGCCCAGTTGGCCCAGCCCACCACCACCTCGCCAGTCGTCACCTACCTCTGCCAGTAGGCAGAGGAGGGACACGGCGACCGCCCCCGAGCACGCCACGCCTCCTCCCTGCTCGCCTGCCTCACCGAAGGGCCTCGAAGCTCCTCCTCGGCGCCGCTTTGGACCCCGGCCCCTCTCCTCTCTCCAGGCGTCCTCCCTCTCCTCTGCTCCCTCTCTCTGCCTTGGGACCCGAGCGCCGCCGTCGCCGCCCCTTGCTGCCCTCGCGGCCACCGTCACCCCCTCTCCTCCCCAACATGCCCCTGAGCTCCGCCTAGTCTCCCTCCCCCTCTTCACTGAGCTTCCCGACACCGGAGCGCCCCGAGGCGCCGCCCCGCCACTTTTCCCCTTCTCGGACCCGCGGACTTCATCGACGATTCACCGCCTTCCGGCCGTCCCCGAGCCTTGAGCCTCCCTACGACATCGCCATGAGCACCTCGTCGTTTTCCTCTCCTCTCTTCCTCGTTTGCGTGGCGTAGCCGCACTAACCACCGGACCCGAGAGCTCATCGCCGCCAGTAGTTCCTCACCGCTGCGGGCTGGCCACCGCAGCCCCCGCTTGAGCGCTGGCCACCGTGCTCGGTGCACCCCTGTGAGCTCAGAGCCACCACCCGCTCCTCCTCTAGTGCACCGTAGCTCCTTATCCCTCCCGCCCAACTCGCCGCCATAAAGTTGCCGCCGTCGTCGATTTAGCCCACTCCGTCATGAAGTTGTTGCCTCCGATTGGATGCGCGAGACTCCTAGCCTCCCGAAGCCGCAAACCGCGTCCAAAACCAAGCCCTGTGGTGCAAACCCGAAGGCCTCCGCCGTCTCGGCCTCGCCGGCGACTCGGCCGGTGGATTAGCCCCGATTGACCAGGATTTGACCCCCACAGGTCAGCGGCGAGTGGGCCCGACCGCTAACTAAACAGGGTTAACACTAACCGATATTAGTTAGTTAAACTAACTATCGACCAAGGGCCCCAGTCGAGTTGACCTGGACAGCGACCCAGTTGACTCGCTGACGTCACATCGACGTCAGGCTGACGCAATAACTAGTTTTCTGGATTTAATATAATTTAGGAAATTTCAGAAAATGTCCTAAACTTCTAAAATTCATAGAAATTCATCTGTAACTCCAAATTAAATAATTTATATATGAAAAATGATCAGAAAAATATGAAGAATCTGTTTATGGCACTTTCATGCATGTTTGAGCAAGTTAACCTCACTGAATAGGATGAATCATGATTAGGGTAATTTATGAAATAGCATTTGGAGTTGGAGTTCAACCTTGTTTGAATTCCACTTCAACTAACTTGGATTACTGTTGCATTAGGTGAATTCAGTACCTTAACATGACATGTCATTCATGTGAATGTGCATTGCATTGATTGTGTTCTCTCTTGTTTGCCGTAATCGTCCCCTCTCAAGAAACGACGTTCGACGATTGTTCGATGACACCGATGAAGAACTATATTATCTTCAGAAGTGCCAGGCAAGCAAAACCCCCTTGTTCATTCCGATATAATCCCACTCTCTCACTCCTGCTCTATTTTACTGCATTAGGACAACAACGACTCATGTGTTACTTGCTGCGGTAGCTGAACCCCTTTATCCTCTCGCATGACCTGTCATTCCACAAGAATTAGATGAAACCCACTAGCATGAGTAGGAGTTGTTTGAGCCATGTTGTGCCTACTCATTCATGCTTGTTGTCATGCCTCTTTGCTTAGAGTTGAGTCAGGTCTGATTCATCGGGAATGAATTGGAATGGTTGGTGAACATGTCCTAATGTGTGTGAGCTAAGTGTGTGAACACGATTTGGTAAAGGTAGCGGTGAGAGGCCATGTAGGAGTACATGGTGGGTTGTCTCATTGCAGCCGTCCTCAGGCTGAGATCTGTGTTTGTGATCCATGGAACAGTTACTACCACGCATTGGGCCCGAAACCAATGGACCCTCTCGGCTTCTTAACCACTCTTGTCCTCGGTCAGGAGTTGCAAGTAGTTTCGTGTTTGTAGCATCTTTGGGGGCCGCACGCAACGCTGACCGTAGGGGTGGGTTGTGTTGCGGTAGGCACCGTGGTCTGATGTACCGATTCGCCTGCTTGGTGTCTCGGGAACCCTGCACACATCGTTCGGGGCTGTATGGGAAACCTCGGCGGACTCCCTGCGGATGGAACCCGAATAGGCGATAAACCTGGACTTGGGACTTGTGTGTTTAGGTAGGCTGTGGCCGACACCCACGTTGGGCTTCCGCTTGAAGGTTGCCGAGTACATGTCGTGTAAACGACGGTAAGTGGTGAGCGTGTGTGAAGAAGTACACCCCTGCAGGGTTAATATAACCTATTCGAATAGCCGTGTCCACGGAAAAGGACTTCTGGGTTGCCTATATCAGTTCATAGACAAGTGAAAGTGGATACTCTAAAATGCGCAAGATAAGCGTGAGTGCTATGGATGGCGTTCTCGTAGGAAGACGGGAGCGGGTCCATAGTGGTGTATTGATATGGTGAATATGTGGACTCGTGTGCGCCACCTCAAAAGAGTTACTTGCGGTCGTAGTTTAGGATAGCCACCGAGTCAAAGCTGGCTTGCTGCAGTCAAACTCCACCACCCCCTTTTGATAATGATGCATATGTAGCTAGTTCTGATGTAAGCCTTGCTGAGTACGTTTGTACTCACGTTTGCTTATTTTATGTTTTGCAGAGAGACTTCGTTCTCGCTAGTAGTTCCACGTGAACTTCGACGTTTAGCTTGTTACCTCAGCTACGATCTTGTGCCCTCGGCAGGATCTGGTAGATAGTCAGGCTTCTCAGCCTTTTTCATTTATAGTTATGCGTACTCGAGACATGTTTAGCTTCCGCTTGTGCTTTGACTTGTATGCTCTGAGTGTTGGGTCATGAGACCCATGTTTGTAATATCTCGCTCCTCGGGCCTATTGAATAAATATTTGAGTCGTAGAGTTATGTTGTGATGCCATGTTGTATCTACACATATTGAGCATATTGTGTGTATGTTTGAAATGCTTGGTATGTGTGGGATCCGACAAACTAGTTGTTTATCCTTGGCAGCCTCTCATATGGGGAAATGTAGTCTCGTGCTTCGAGCGATAGTAGTCCGCCATGACCGGTTCACCGGAGTCCTGCTAGCCCAAAGACTACTGCTTGGACACTTGATCGGGCCGACATGTGTTTCACTTCGTCTATATGTCTGTCCTTCGGGAAATGTCACGCGGTGTTATTCGAGTCCTGCCTAGCTTTGCTACAGCCGGGATACCGGAGTCCTGTTAGCCCAGTGCTACAGCCCCGAATATATACGTTGATGACCGACATGCTCGATGTGATTCATGTATGCCAGTCCCCATGGGTTAGCGCCGCTTTGGGTTCACGACTAGCCATGTCGGCCCGGGTTCTTTGTCATATGGATGCTAGCGACACTATCATATACATGAGCCAAAAGGCGCAAACGGTCCCGGGCCATGGTAAGGCGACACCCGTGGGAATACCGTGCGTGAGGCCGCAAAGTGATATGATGTGTTACATGCTAGATCGGTGTGACTAGGATCGGGGTCCTGACACACGTTTGTTCAGAAAGTCACGTTCCCGAAGGTTTCATTCCGTTTGGACTCCGTTTGATATTCCTTTCCTTCGAAACACTGAAATAGGCAAAAAAACAGTAATTTGGGCTGGGCCTCCGGTTAATAGGTTAGTCCCAAAAATAATATAAAAGTGTATAATAAAGCCCATTGAACATCCAAAACAGATAATATAATAGCATGGACCAATAAAATATTATAGATACGTCGGAGACGTATCAAAGTGCGCCACCTATATCCGCGCATGCAGGAGGAACATTGTGCGGCGGACCGCTAGGTTCGATCGCACAGCCAGCGACGAGTGGATATGGCTAATTGCAACACATGCAAAGCCCTAACAAAAAACACTGAAGCGATCAACTGAATACGTGTGCGGCACCTCCATTATATATAAGCATCCATCGCGGGCTCAACACATGGGCTCCACATGGATCCTGAAGCCCACATGTCTACTCGGCCCAGATCCAAGTTCAGGTCGGATCATATTCGACCCATGAAGTCGAATCAGACCTCGTAGGTTCCTTCCCTTAAGTGTGCGACCCCTTAGGTTCATGTCGGCTTGGTCGCAAGCCAGATCACATTCGACCTGCTCGGTTGGTAGCGGCCTCTAGCAAAGCATGCCAAGCACCAAGCACACAATGAAGCCGGTTTGGTGAACATGTACAACGTGTCACACTTCTATTCCCTTTGCCTCACGATATGTGTTGTCAGGATCAAGGCGAACCGGTCATCCTTGTTGTAGCTCGAACTCTCTCATTCCAATGATGCCGACCTACAACCGGATTATCTCAAACTCATGTTGCACGGCCATACTTATCAAGGTTGGATTACACGAGGGGCCCAAAGTATATCTCTTCAGATCAGAGGGGCAAATCCCATCTTGCTTGACCAATGTCTCGCGACATGAGTCTGGGCAAGCCCAAAGCCAACCTTTATAACTACACAGTTTTAGAGTAGCGTTTGGTCGGCCCAAAGTAGGTGGGTCACCATCCCGAGTCCATGCGCTAGCTCAGGTCTTAGGACACAGAACAAATGTTGTACTAGTTACTCACAGATGACTTATCGCCGCGCCTCATGGTTGGGTCTGTCCGACCTAATGTCCATCTGAGCTCGGATCCAGTCACCCATATCCAACATTGGATCCGACCAGGTCCATGCAGTCCGTTAACATATAATGCTCCATGCTTAGCGAGATCCAGCCATCTACCGTGTTGCTGTCGGGCCCGTGGGACTAGGGGTACCTAGGCCCGTCTGCCTGTGGCCCAAGGCACGACGCTCGGTGCGAGTCTAGTACGGCCCATCTTCAAGACTTCAAGAGAAAGACCGCCGCGAGGGCCCCTGCTTCGCGAGGCGCCCAACGACGAGCTACACAGGAGCTCGAGAGGCCTCGTGCTAGGCGGCATCCCCAAGCTGCCTCCCGAGGCCCCCTCGCGAGTGGATACTCCGAGGGCGCCAAGTTTCGCCTCGCGGTGCACGTGGGTGACGTGAGCCATGATGAGCGGCACCAGAGCCGTGCCAGCAGGCGTGGATGGTGGAGCTTTCCTCTTCCGTGCTAAAGGAGCAGGGCAGCTCGCCAGTTCCCAAAGCAATCTCTAAAGGTTGCCACTCCGGTGCACGAAGACCAGGACCGCGGGCTCGCTAGGACGGAGGTCATCACCGAGCCCACCGAAGCGTCATGCCCAGAAGCTTTAGCAGGCAGAGACTACTTTTGCCAGAATAAGCTATACTGCTGTCCCCCTTCGAATTTGGCCGTTGTGGCAACCCTTCCCGCCTAGAGTTTTGGGGGGAAGACGACCAAGGCCAGTATAAGTACATGTAGAGCACCACCATAGGAGGAGATCCATCCATCGAGTCCCAAGGCCTCTAAAGGCAGCCCACACTTGTACTCGCATGTTCATCCTCCCTCGCGAGGCAATCCACAAAATGCAGGAGTAGGGTTTTACACCGCAAGGTGGCCCAAACCTGGGTAAACTACCGTGTCTCTGATCCTTCTCCCCTCTCGCTCGAGCACGTCGGAGCATCGCCATGAGGCAGTGAGCAGCGAGGCCAAGCGTAGCAAAGTTCTGTGAGCACACCCCAGAGTTTGAACCTTTCTTGGGTCCCTGGAGCCCCTGTTCCGACATTTGGCACGCCAGGTAGGGGTGTGCCTGAGTTCTTCCGCCGCACTTTGGCCTCTGCTCCGCCGCCACCATGGCCGACGCTCGTCGTGCTCGAGTCAAGCGCCCGGTGGCTCGTGTCACCCAGACGGAGCCCGCCGGCCGTGGTGGCCGCCGCCACTCCACCTCGGCACGACCAATGCCGCCACTGACCTTGCCGCCCATGAGCAGCAGGACTCCTCCCTGCACCCCTCTGTGCGGCAGGATAGTCACACCGCCACAATGTCACTCGCCGCTGCTATGGGCTCGTCCTCCCACGGTCTTCAGGGCCCGATGAATGCGCAGGCTGCGCTTCTCATGGCGCGCGAGCTTCTGCGTTACCGCCCGGCCAACGAGGGCTATGACGCCTGGCTTGGCTGCATCACTAAGCATGTCAATGCTGCGGGAGAGGCCCCGACGCCATCTCACTCGCTTCGCCCTCCGCCATCCCAGGCTGCGCCGTCCCACGCCGGAGATGTGGCGCATGGGGCACCTCCGCCGCCTCCGTTGTGCGGCGACATCGTCGAGCCTTGACGCGAACGCGCCCGCGCGACCCGCTGCGCAGAACGCCCGCACTGGCCTGGGACGAGGCCGGCTGCCAGATCGTCCACCGCGCGTTGCCCGGTGCGCACGTGCTCCTCGAGCAGCGGCAGCAACGCCAAGACCGAGCCGTCCACGGCCGGACGCCAGAACCGCCCGCCCTCGCGCACGGCGCTCCTTCAAGTAGGGTCGGGTGTCGGGCCTTCACTCGCGAGCTGCATCGGGTGGTTTGGCCCGCCAAGTTAAAGCCAGACCTGCCTCCGCGCTACGATGGCGGCCCCAACCCTACAAAGTTCCTCCAGCTCTGCGCGCTGAGCATTGAGGCGGCAAAAGGTGACGAAAAGGTCATGGCGAACTGGTTCCCCATGGCCCTCAAGGACGGCGCACACTCCTGGTTCATGAACCTGCCCGAAGAGTCAATCTCTTCGTGGGCTGAGCTGTGCGAGCTGTTCGTCGCGAACTTCAGAGGCACCCACGACCGTGCCCTCACCATGAGCGACCTGCAGTGCATGAAGCAGCGCCCCAACGAGACCATCCGCCAGTACATCCAGCGCTTCAGCCAAGTGCGTCACAAGATCCAGCGCGCCTCGGACGAGGCCATCATCATGGCATTCACCAATGGAGTCAATGTTCGCATGTGCTAGAAGGTTGCCATCCACGACCACCTGAACATGGCGCTAGAGCTGTTCAACCTCGCCGACAAGTGCGCAAAGGCTGAGGAGGGCCGCCTCTTCCTCCACAACGACCTGACGCGCCCCTCGACGACGGCAAGGCCAAGGGAAAGGAGGTTAAGCACAAGGGCCCTGTCGTGCTAGTGGCTGAGCCCGAGCAGAAGCGCAACCGCGTTCGTGATGAGACCAAAGGGAGCAGCCATCTGTTCCGCGCCTACCACAACGTGTGCACCCACAACACCAATGTCTGCCAGGAGCTCAGGGCACTCCGCGACGAGTGCTCGGGCCGTCGTCCTGACCACGGCGATCGTGGCGCTGGCTGTGGAGGCGGCCGCGGCGGCGGCCGGTAGGACAACCGCAACGGCAACCCGCGCCAGGCCTGGCATGACCAGCCCCGCGACGGACCCTAGCGTGACCAGCCTCGCGAGGATGGTTGGCATGACCAGCCTCGTGAGGTCACCTGGAGTGATAAGCCTCGTGAGGCGCGCCCTCAGGGCAACGCTGCCCTTCCACCACTGCCGTCGCCCCCAGAAGGAACGATGACAACTAGCGTGACGAGGGGGCTGGGGGCTACCAGGAGCCTCGCGCGATAGCCTGTATCCTCGGCGGAGCTCAGGCTCCCGCGTCCAACCGCATCTTCAAGCAGTTCTCTTGCGATGTAAATGCTGCCCTCCCGAGGCTCGAGGCCGTGGGGCCCCTCAAGTGGTCACAGTACGCTATCGCCTTCGACTCCAAGGACCACATCAGGCGCTCAGCCACCTTCGGCGCACTCCCCATGCTATGCACGCCCACCACCAACAACGTCTCTGTCACCAAGACCCTCATCGACGGCGGCGCTGGCCTCAACGTCCTCTCCATCGAGACCTTCGAGACGCTCCAAGTGCCTTATGACCAGCTCATGCCCACCAGACCCTTCTCAGGAGTGACCGACGGCTCCACTACTCCCCTGGGGCAGGTGCGCCTCCCCGTCACTTTCGGCACCCGCGACAACTATAACACCGAGCTCATCGACTTCGACGTGGCCCACATTGGCCTCCCATACAACGCCATCCTGGGATACCCTGCGCTCGCCAAGTTCACGACAGCAACCCACCACGGCTACAATGTCCTCAAGATGCATGGCTGTAGCGGCATCATTACCATCACCTGCGACGAGAAGGATGCAGTTTGCTCCCTCGAGCACGCCTACACGGCTGCCGCGGCCGACGACCCTGACGGCGAGAACATCGTCGAGCCTCCTGAAGCCACACCCATGAGGAAGAAGCAACTACTTCCCAAGAGCCGCCCTGAAGCCAAGAAGCAACCGACTAGCGATGATGCCTAGACTTCCGCCTAGGCCGCCGGGGCGTGCCTTCCTCCTGCATAGGAAGGCGCGCCCGGCGCCTCCCTCAAGGCAGGCTCGGGGGCTTCCATCTGCAGGGCGTCTGACCTGACTAGTGTGAGGAGGGAGGTGCTTGGGCACCACTTGGAGGCGTGCTTCGATGCGCGCCCCCACAAGCAAGGAGCACGACACCAGCCACCAGGAGCATAAGAATTCATCGCCCAGGAGATTCGCGAGCTTCAGGAAGCACGGGCCATGCGCGGCGAGCGTCGCCCCACGCACCCCACTGGCTTAGCTGCCGCTCCTGACAAGGGCGGCGAGCTCCACATGTGCGTCAACATCCTGGGCCTCAACAGGGCCGCTTCTCAGGACCTCTTCTGGCCGTCGCGCGTCGACCGAAGAGGGGGCGCCCCCTGCAACTACATCTGCACGCCCTTTGGCCTGCTGAACGTGGGTGCTATTTACCAGCGGCTCGCGCAGCTCACGCTGGCGTCTCACAAGGCTCGACGCTTGGCGATGGCGTCTCATGAGGCCCCGCCCCCCACGAGCCTCTGGGGCCTCAGGAGCCTCCAGGCCCCTGAGGGGCGACCCTTCGCAACGCGCTTTGTAGACCACCCCAGTGCTTCCACAATAGCACGATTGCTAGGTGACTTTTTGGTTTGTTCAATTGAGGGCGCCCTTAGGGCTGCATCATCCTCAGGCCGGTCAGGGTCCGTCCCCATGGCCGTGTTGATTTTGGTCTTGTGATGGACCTAGTTATGCTTTGATGAAATTCTCTCACCGGCTTAAATTGTGTGACTGGTGCCATGACGCCATTTGGATCGCTGCGCCCTCGCCAGTATGCTCTTGACCACCCCATGACCGAGACCGAACACGGTGTCTGTGCTTGGGTCCATCCCTGGAGCGCTGATAAACCCAAGCTACTGAGCTCTGTCTTGCGGGCCAGATCCTGTGCACGTCACCTCCAGAGGTCCTTGGTGTCCCGTCCCCTCATGGGACCATCACGAACAGGAGAGTAAGGGCGCGACCCAAGTTATAATACTGTGAGTCTGGTGCTTAGCCACCACGAGCCTCGCGCACCACAACCCTACCCCCGACAGTCCCATGGGCGGGGGCTACTATTGGCACGACGTCTGTGCTCGGGTCCATCCCTGCAGCGCTGAGAAACCCAAGCGACCGAGCTCTGGCTCGCAGGCTTGCCCCATGCACGTCACCTCACGAGGTCCCTCATGGAACAATCGTGTGTAAGTTGGCAGACGCTCGTCACCCCATATGCCTCTTAACTTGTCAGCATATAGCTTGAGGAGCTATATGCCCAGATGCCGCGCGACCAGCGTTTCGTTCTGCCCCAGGAGCCCGGCCTAGGATGGCACATTTCGGCCAGCCCCGCCACGGGCGGTGACTCGGTCGGTGCTGTAGTTCATCAAAGAGCTAAGTACAACCACCTCGTGCGGTGCATCGCATCATTCGAACTCCTTCTCCACGCAACCTTGGCGAGGCACGCCGCCTCTTTTTCGCGTGAGTCGTTGCACGTTGACAGGGGCCCGAGAGCATGGCGCCTCAGGGGCTTTCACTAGCTCTCGACGCCCATCACTCCTTGGCCTTATTCCAGGCATCACGACCCATCATACCAGGGGCGGCTGAGGCTTGTGTGAGGGCCGGGCCCCGGGAGTGTAGAGCACTTTGGCAAGCAAGGAAAAGAGAAGCGGGCCCCATGAGGAAACGTGGGGAAGAGACGCACGACTAAAATCACGAAAGCATTGTTTGAAACGCGAAGGGCAGTGACTCCTCATGCACCCCTCACAGGACTTATCTTGATCTATCATAGGAAGAAGACGTGTAGGAAGCCCGACCTCACGGAAACGCACCGCGTGTGGCAAGGGCTTCACATGAGCCGCGACATATCTACGCCTCGCCCCAAAAGCTAAGTTGACTGCCTCACGTGGCGCGCAAATCTTGCTAATAGCATTCCTTATTTTCGCAATCTCGTCTGGGGCGGAAACCTTTGCTCTCTCATGAGCCGCTTGCGCGTGAAGGGGGACCTCCTGAGCATTGCGCCTCAGGAGCTCTTACCGGACCTCGAGCCCCTCACCTCGTGGCCTTGTCCAAGGCATCGTGACCTGACATGCCAGTGACGGCTGGGGCCTGCTCAGGGCCGGGTCCTAGCGACGCAGAACATTAACGCGATCGCAAAGAAAAGGTTAAGTCTAAGAGAGGGGTGCCGTGATCAACTTAAAGCCTAGCCAAAAGCATTTAAATCAAGGCGCAAGCGCCAGAGTTCTTACACGGCCTCACGGGGCCCACGTTATCCAATGCAGGAAAAGGAAAAACAAAAGAAACCCCCTCGTGGAGTATGCCGCTCCCGAGGCCCCGGCTCCAGCTTCGCCAGTGCCTAGTCGGAGTCCTCCTCCTTCTTGATGTGGGGGCGTGGTGAGTCATCAAAATCGTCGTCGTTCCCTGATACATCTCCATCGTATCTACTTTTCCAAACACTTTTGCCCTTGTTTTGGACTCTAACTTGCATGATTTGAATGGAACTAACCCGGACTGACGCATTTTTCAGCAGAATTGCCATGGTGTTATTTTTGTGCAGAAATAAAAGTTCTCGGAATGACCTGAAACTTCACGGAGAATGTTTTAGGAATATATTAAAAATACTGGCGAAAGAATCAAGACCAGGGGGCCCACACCCTGTCCAAGAGGGTGGGGGGCGCACCTACCCCCTGGGCGCGCCCCCTGTCTCGTGGGCCCCCTGAAGCTCCACCAACCTCAACTCCAACTCTAAATTCACGTTCGGGGAGAAAAGAATCACAGAGAAGGATTCATCGCGTTTTACGATACGGAGCCGCCGCCAAGCCCTAATCTCTCTCGGGAGGGCTGATCTGGAGTCTGTTCAGGGCTCCGGAGAGGGAATCCGTCACCGTCGTCATCATCAACCTCCCTCCATCACCAATTTCATGATGCTCACCGCCGTTTGTGAGTAATTCCATCATAGGCTTGCTGGACGATGATGGGTTGGATGAGATTTATCATGTAATCGAGTTAGTTTTGTTAGGGTTTGATCCCTAGTATCCATTATGTTCTGAGATTGATGTTGCTATGACTTTGCTATGCTTAATGCTTGTCACTAGGGCCCGAGTACCATAGATGTCATGCAAGTTCTTTTCCATAAGCACGTATGGCTATATTCGGAATACATGCCTACATTACATTGTGAACTGGAGCTAGTTTTGTGTCACCCCGTGTTATAACTGTTGCATGAAGAATCGCATCCGACATAATTATCCATCACTGATCCAATGCCTACGAGCTTTTCACATATTGATCTTTGCTTAGTTACTTTTTCGTTGCCACTGTTACAATTACTACAAAACTGCTACTATTACTTTTGCCATCGTTACCGTTACTTCCATATTACTTTGCTACTAAATACTTTGCTGCAGATATCAAGTCTTACAGGTGTGGTTGAATTGACAATTCAACTGTTAATACTTGAGAATATTCCTTGGCTCCCCTTGTGTCAAATCAATAAATTTGGGTTGAATACTCTACCCTCGAAAACTGTTGCGATCCCCTATACTTGTGGGTTATCAAGACTATTTTAAAGCGCCCGTTCTTGGGAGCATAGCTCTATTCTTTGAGTCACTTGGGATTTATATCTGCTGATCACTATGAGGAACTTGAAAGACGAAAAAACCAAAATTTATCCCTCAACTACGAGGGGAGGTAAGGAACTGCCATCTAGTTCTGCACTTGATTCTCCTTCTGTTTTGAGTAAACTTGCGACACCTAAACCTGCTTCTGCTATTAATTTTGATATGTCACATATTACTAATGACGCCACTTCTACTATGCATGATACTTATGATGAAACTACTTCTATGCTTGATAATACTGTGCCACTAGGTGAATTTCTTGATGAACAACTTGCTAGGGCTATAGAGAATGAAATTATTGAAACTGATAAAATTGATGAAAGTGATGATGAAGATTCTCCCCCTAGATATGAATTGCCTGTTATGCCTGTGGGTTATGTTATGGATGAAGAAACTGCTAGAGATTTTCTTGCTTGCAATGATAGATATGATCTTAAGAAATTATTAGCTAAGTTGAAAGAAAAGTCTTTGAATGCTAGAATGAAATATGACCCTGCTTTTGCTACTTCACCTATTTGTATTATCGATAAGGATTATGATTTCTCTGTCGATCCCGAGATAATTACTTTGGTTGAATCTGATCCTTTTTATGGCTATGAATCTGAAACTGTTGTGGCACATCTTACTAAATTATATGATATAGCCACCCTATTCACTCATGAGGAAAAAATTCGTTACTACTATATCCTCAAGTTATTTCCGTTCTCATTAAAGGGTGATGCTAAAACATGGTTTAATTCTCTTGATCCTGGTTGTGTGCGTAGTCCCCAAGATATGATTTATTACTTCTCTGCTAAATATTTCCCTGCTCATAAGAAACAAGCTGCTTTAAGGGAAATATATAATTTTGTGCAAATTGAAGAAGAGAGTCTCCCACAAGCTTGGGGGACGCTTATCCAATTACTTCATGCTTTTCCTGATCATCCTCTCAAGAAAAATGAAATACTTGATATCTTTTATAATGGCCTAACCGATGCTTCCAGATACCAGCTGGATAGTTGTGTTGGTTGTGTTTTCAGGGAAAGAACTATTGATCAAGCTGAATTGCTACTGAATAATATATTGAGTAATGAAAATAATTGGACACTTCCTAAACCAACTCCTAAGCCAACCCCGAAGAAGAGGGGTATTCTATTTCTCAGTCCTGAAGATATGCAAGAGGCAAAGAAATCTATGAAATAAAAAGGTATTAAAGCTGAAGATGTTAAGAATTTACCACCCATTGAAGAAATACATGATCTTGATAATCCGACACAAGTAGTAAAGGTAAATTCTCTATAGATTTGATGAAGGTGATATCCCTCGTTATAAGTCTGCTAGCCAATGCTTAGATGAGTTTGATAATTTTATTGTTAAACAAGAAAACTTCAATGCATATGTTGATAGGCAATTGAAACTTAATGCTTATACGATTGAACACTTGAGTGATTATATGTCTAGAGTTAAAGGTGAACTTAAACTTATTAGTAAACATGCCTCTATGGTTACCACTCAAGTAGAACAAGTGCTTAAAGCTCAAAATGATTTGCTCAATGAATTAAATAGTAAGAAATATGATAATGTCATTAGAGTTATGACTAGAGGGGGTAAAATGACTCAGGAACCTTTGTATCCTGAGGGCCACCCTAAGAAAATTGAGAAAGATTCTCAGAGAAATAATGTTGATGCACCTAGTCCTTCTAAGAAGAAGAAAAAGAAAAAGGATAGGACTTTGCATGCTTCTAGTGAACCTATTGTTGACACACACCGAGAATCCCAATGATATTTCTATTTCGATCTTTGAAACACAATCTGTAATGAACATGAACCTAGTGATAATATTAATGATGATGTTCATGTTGATGCTCAACCTAGCAATAACAATGATGTAGAGATCGAACTCGCTGTTGATCTTGATAACCCACAATCAAAGAATCAACGTTATGATAAAAGAGACTTCGTTGCTAGGAAGCACGGTAAAGAAAGAGAACCATGGGTTCATAAACCCATGCCCTTTCCTCCTAAACCATCCAAGAAAAAGGATGGTGAGGATTTTGAGCGCTTTGCTGAAATGATTAGACCTATCTTTTTATGTATGCGTTTGACTGATATGCTTAAAATGAATCCTATGCTAAAATACATGAAGGATATTGTTACTAATAAAATAAAGATACCGGAAGCTGAAATTTCCACCATGCTTGCTAATTATACTTTTAAAGGTGGAATACCTAAGAAACTTGGAGATCCAGGAGTACCAACTATACCATGCTCCATTAAAAGAAACTATGTTAAAACTGCTTTATGTGATCTTGGAGCCGGTGTTAGTGTTATGCCTCTCTCTTTATATCGTAGACTTGATTTGAATAAGTTGACACCTACTGAAATATCTTTGCAAATGGCCGATAAATCAACTGCTATACCTGTCGGCATTTGTGAGGATGTGCCTGTTGTGGTTGCAAACATTACTATTTTAACGGACTTTGTTATTCTTGATATTCCCAAGGACGATAGTATGTCGATTATCCTTGGTAGACCCTTTTTGAATACTGCAAGGGCTGTTATTGATTGCAACAAAGGCATTGTCACTTTTCATGTTAACAGTAATGAGCATACGGTACACTTTCCGAGGAAACAACCTCAAGTCCACAATATCAATTCTATTGGAAAAATTCCATCGATTATTATTGGAGGTTTTGAATTTCTTATTCCTACTGTCAAGAAGAAATATGAAATTCTTATTATTGGGGACGTGCATATCCCCGTTGAGGTAACCTAGTGATATTCGAAAATTCTCCGGTTTCATGTGATTCGGAATGAGTTTGTTAACAAGACTTGATCAACCTTGTTAGTGGATTCCTTTTGATGAGCATGAGATTGATGAAGTTAGAAAGCACAACCCTCTGTACCCTCCTTTTACTTTCTGTTATTTAGATTAAATAAAGCAAAAATAGTATTTTCTGTCTGTTTTCTTAATTATCCTTGCAATAAAAAATACCCCGAAAATAAAAGTTCTCCAAATGCCCTGAAATTGAAACATGTTTTTTGTAGAATATTTAAGAATATCTAGCACTGAGAACACATCAGGGGGAGCCACCACCTGGCCGCGAGGGTCCAGGGCGCGCCCACCCCCTGGGCGCGCCCCCTGCCTTGTGGGCCCCACATGCCCCCCTCCACTTATTCCAGCATCCACACACTTCGTCTTCCTCCAGAAAAATCACCACACAGCTCAAACTCGTGTTCTAGCTCGTTTTGCTGCGATTTCGATCTCCTTGCTCAAAGGTCCACTCACAAAACTGCTTCGGGGGATTGTTCTTCGGTATGTGACTCCTCCAATGGTCCAGTTAGTTTTTGTTCTAGTGCTTTATTTATTGCAAATTTTTGCTGCTTAGGTGACCCTGTTCTTGAGCTTGCATGTCAAATTTTTTTGCTCCCAAGTAGTTCTAATGCATGATATAGTCTCTAGGCACTTGTGGGAGTAGTTGCTATCAATTTTGTTGAGTTTGGTTCACTTTTATTTTGAGTTACTAAAAATTTTAGAAATTTTTCAGAGGAAGAAATATGTTTAGGAAAATGTACCAAGGTGGTTCTTCAAGGAAGCAAGCACCAAGGCTCGCGATACGTGATCTGGACTATGAACTACTAAGTGAAGCTCAAGTGCGGCCTTGTGAATGTCCGTTAGAAGATTTTATGGTCCGAGCAGGCATTAAGGAGGAATTTGACGCATATGTGCTTAATGCTGAACTCGAGGGCTTCGTGTCAGATAAGTGGCCCCAACATTACTACCTAACTGACTCCTTTGTGAGAAGGTTTAAATTTACATCGTCACACAATTCTCACATGGTCCTGTTGGATCTTTATGATAAATCTTATACCATGGATTTAGAGGATTTTAATACTGCTTGTAAACTCCCACAGCGGGGTAATGCTAGTGAACCTCGCAAATCTGATTATAAAGACTTTCTTGCTAGTATAACTGTGGGGGAATCTAGGGAAATCACGCAAGCTACCATATGGAGCATTCATTTTCCTGCCATACATTATTTTTCTCTCTTTATAGGTAGATGCATTAAAGGTAAGGATGAGGCATGTCACATGTGCGTTCTCGATCTTAGTGTTCTCAAGAGTGCTGTATTAGGAGATAAACAATATAACCTGGGAGCTATTGTTGCACGAAGGTTGCATCATAATAGTATTAGCGGAGATTTGTTTGGTGGAATTTATGCAACCTGTTTAGCTAATTTTATTGAGGTACCCATTCGTGAAAATGATATGGAGTTGCCTCCTCCTTATCTAGATTTAATTCTATGGTTCGTCATTAGTTTGTTGAGAGGAATGAACAGTCTCTCCAGTACCGACTAATCTTTGACAGACATCGTGATGTCCATATTACTCTCCCTGCTCCTACTTTCTTTGACTTTCAGGCAAAAAGGAGATATGTTATAACCAGGGAGGAGGAGAACGAGTATGAGAGGAGGACGGAGGCATCTCGTCTCCAAGCTGCAGCTCTTGAGGCAGTAGCTGCTGCATCTCAGTACAATCCCAGTTACAACTTCGGATATCCGCCAGGCCATTCATGGGCATAGACCAACTTAGGCCAAAAGCCTAAGCTTGGGGGAGTACTTATTTCTCACCGACATTACATTCATGTTCACACACTCATGCCAGCTGTCGGTGCTCATACTTTTTCATTGTACCATCCATGCTAGTTTATTTCCCTTTTCTTGCTTTCTTCTTGTGTGCTTGAAAAACCTTAAGAAAAAAAATTAGTTGTAGCTTTTAGCTAGTTTACTTTCCATGCCTGTAGTAGTAGTAATTAAAAGAAAACCCAAAAATATTTCTCGTTCTTATTTTTTCTTGTTGGGAGCTTTCTCGTGTAAATAGTTTTATTTTATTTCTTCTCTTTGGGGGTCGAGAGGAGAAGACCATGATGAAAATGTTGAGTGGCTCTCATATGCATTACTGTTGATTTAACCAAGAGCCCATATTACCTTGTCTTCTCCCTTGAATTAAATGCTTGCAGATTCCAGCTTAGTCCAATGCATGTGCACTATTATTATTATCCACACCGTTCGGTCGTGCAAGTGAATGACAATAATGACGATATATGATGGACTGATTGAGATGAGAGAAGTTGGTATGAACTCGACCTCTCTTGTTTTTGTAAATATGATTAGTTCATCGTTCCTGATTCAGCCTATTATGAATGAAACATGTTTGCAATGACAGTGAGAGATTATAGTTGCTCATGCCATGCTTAATTAGCTAGGAGTTTATAATGGTTTACCTTGCGTGCCAACATGCTATTAAAATGGTGGTGATGTGGTATGATAGGGCGGTATCCTCCTTTAAATGATTCGAGTGGCTTGACTTGGCACATGTTCACGCATGAAGTTGAAACAAAATCAACATAGCCTCCACGATATTTATGTTCATGGTGAATTATATCCTCCTCATGCTTGCACTCATTGTTGATTAATTTTAATGCATGTTCATGACTGTTGTCGCTCTCTAGTTGGTCGGGTCTCAGGCTCTTTCTAGCCTTCACTTGTACTAAGCGGGAATACTGCTTGTGCATCCACTCCCATAAACCCCAAAGTTATTCCATATGAGTCCACCATACCTTCCTATACGCGGTATCTACCTGCCGTTCCAAGTAAATTTGTATGTACCAAACTCTAAACCTTCAAATGAAATTCTGTTTTGTATGCTTGAATAGCTCATGTATCAACTAGGGCTGTCTATATCTTCCATGCTAGGCGGGTTATTCTCAAGAGGAGTGGACTCCACTCCTCATTCACGAGAAAATGGCTGGTCACCGGGATGCCCAGTCCCATGCTCAAACCAAATCAAAATAATTGCAAACAAAACTCCCCCAGGATGCTAGTCGGGAAGGAGCGCGCGAGGCCTGGGCAATGGTGAAGACCCGGTTTACCAAACTCGATCCCTAACATATGGCCCGGGTGCGACTTGTGGGGCTGGACGGGCATGAAATACCGCTTAGCTTAGTGTATGACCAAGTGATGCCCGCAACTCGATACTCCCAGAAGGATCGCACCTTGGACAGTTTGATAGATGGCATTGATAAAGAGTAGAGTGCGTGATTCAATGTATCCATGTACTTTACATCATGTAATTCTCAAACCATGGAAAAATGTTTTCTTAACTGGCCATCGGCTTCCACCTCCCTGACGAGTGATCGGGGAGTGTTCCGTACTATATGCCTTGACGAACAGGGGATAATTCTGGTAACCAGGCAATCCGGCCATTTGGTACGAACAGACAAAACGCGCGCGGCGAGTAATGTTATATTACTGTGTAACGTAAGAAACATCTTCCAAAGAAAATAGTTCCTCCAACGGTTCCTTTCCTCGGGTAAGGTATGTTGACCATAAGCCGTGAGTTCGGAAGTGGGTGGCAGACGAATGTTCATGGTTTTTAGGAACCAGGAACAGTTAGATGGCGGCTAGTGCCTGTTTATTTTCACTTCCATGGAGGCCGAACCATTATTTTCTGTAAGAACGCTAGCTTTCGGCTTCACCCATCTGAGGTACGTATTCGGATTACCTGGGCGTAGCAATCACAGAGGTGCTCCCTTTACTCCCTAGCCGAACAATCAGGAACGTAGGGGTAAACACAGGGGCCGGGCAACCCAGCGTAGCAAAGGACTTAAGTCAAATAGGTGCATATAATGGCTTGAAAGATACAGGGAGGAGATCTATTCAAACAACAAAAATGGGGTTGTAAGAAGTATATTATAATTGGTCACTTTTAAGAGGAGCCCCCAGGTAAAGCTGGGTAGTACATCCAAAGATGTGCACAATGGTGACCTGTTGTGTTACGGTTTATCCGAACTCTCGGTCGGGGAAGCTAAAGTCCCATAATTTAAAATGAAGCAAAAAATACGAAGACAGTCCGAGGGGGTGTTGATGATGAAGCCGGGTTATGCGTAGAAACGCCAAAGTCGAGCGGTGTTCCATGGGTTCGGTTCGAGGCCTCGATCTGATGGCCTGCGAAGGATATATGCCCCCTGCGAGTACTTCATCTATAATGAAGGGGCTTCCCACTTATGTGAAAGCTTGTGCTTCTGCTTCTCTAGGAGGCGCAGGACGACCTCTCCCACGTTGTATGTCTTTGCCCGAACTTCTCGATTTTGGTAACACCGTGCTTGTTGCCCGAGTGACATCACGCTCTCATTCTAGTGCATCTAGGTCGTCTTGATGATCTAACTTGGCCTCCTTCTCTTCGTACATACGTACCCTGGGTGCGTCATGGATCAAGTCACATGGGCGGACTGCTTCGGCACCGTACACCATAAAGAATGGGGTGTATCCTGTCGACCGATTAGGAATAGTGCGCAGCCCCCATAGCACGGAGTCTAGCTCCTCTACCCAGTGATAGTCCGATTCCTCGAGGGAGCATACTAAGCATGGTTTTACGCCACTCATAATTAATCCGTTTTCTCGTTCCACTTGCCCGTTAGTTTGCGGGTGGTATACCGAAGCGTAGTCGAGCTTCATGCCCTTCTTAGCACACCAATCTTTGACCTCTTGGGAGGTGCAATTAGACCCGTTATCGGTGATTATGGTGTGGGGGACACCATAACGGTGTACAACACTGGATATGAAGTCAACAACAGGTCCGGATTCTGCGGAGGTTACCGGCCTTGCTTTGATCCACTTAGTGAATTTATCCACCATGACTAGTAGGTATTTCTTTTTCTTGGTCCCCCCTTTAAGTGGTCCGACCATGTCGAGCCCTCAGACAAATGACGACCATGCTTTGGGAGGCATGTGGCTTTGATTTGCGAATAGTTGGCACCCAACACAATGTTGGACCAGGGTACGTGCTTCCTCATGAGCTGTGGGCCAGAGTAATCCTGCTCAAAAGGCTTTGTTGACCAGGGCCCGAGCTGCTGCGTGGTGACCACCCATGCTGACATGTATCTCGACGAGGATCTGCTGCCCCTCCTCTTTGGAGATGCACCTTTGAAGGACCCCCGTAGTGCTCTGTCTATAGAGATCGCCCTCGTGGACTTTGTACTCTTTAGAGTGCCGTACTATGCGTCGCGCCTCTGGTCTGATAGTTAGGGAGCTCTTGTCGCAAGAGGTAGGTGAGCAGTGGTTTGGTGGAATGGGCAATTATGGCCATGATCTCATGGGCCGAGGGTGTTTCTTCAAGTGCGGAGCCTCCGATGATATGATCATCTGGTTCAATTTCTGGTGGGGCAATCTGGACAGGCTCATTTGTTGAGGTGCCGTTGTCCCTGTCCTGCCATACTACAGATGGCTTGAATAGCCTTTGCAGGAAGGTGTTGTTAGGTACTGGGTCTCGCTTGGCACCCATGCGGGCAAGAACATCCGCTGCCTGGTTACTGTCTCTAGAGACATGATGGAATTCTAGACCCTCAAATCGGGCTGACATCCTAAGGACGGCGTTTTGATATGCCGCCATTTTTGGATCTTTGGCGTAAAATTCACCGTTGACCTGCGAGATAGCGAGGTTCAAATCTCCTTGCACCTCCAACCGCCGAATACCCATCGATGTTGCCATCCGAAGACCGTGCAACAGTGCCTCGTATTCGGCTGCATTATTGGAGTACGTGTACATGATTTGTAAAACGTACCGGATACTATCACCTGTGGGGGATATTAGGATTACCCCAGCCCCTAGTCCAACCATCGTCTTGGATCCATTAAAGTACATTGTCCAGTTTGCGTGTGTGCCATATTCCTTGGGGAGTTTGGCTTCTGTCCAATTGGATAGAAATTCGACCAACACCTGAGATTTAATAGCTCGGTGTGGTTTGTATACAATCTCGAAGAGAAGGAGCTCTGCGGCCCATTTTGCAATGCGGCCCGTGGCATCCCTATTGTTGATTATATCGTTGAGGGGTACCTCGGATACTACTATCACCGAACACTCTTGAAAGTAGTGTCGCAGTTTCCGGGACGCCATGAAGACCGTGTATGCTATTTTTTGATAGTGAGGATATCGAGACTTGCATGTTGTGAGGATCTCTGACACATAGTAGACATGGTTTTGGACCTGGAACTTGTGTCCCTCTGATTCCCGTTCTATGACGAGCGCCACACTTACCACCTGGTTAGTGGCTGAGATGTACAACAACATAGGTTTGCCGACACCTGGTGCGACCAGGATGGGGTTGCTTGTCAGGAGTGTTTTGATTTCTTCTAGTGCAGTGGTCGCCTCGTCAGTCCACTCAAAGTTTTTTGTTTTCTTAAGTAGCCTGTAGAGAGGCAGTGCCTTCGCACCGAGGCGGGAAATGAAACAACTTAGGGCTGCCACGCAGCCTGCCAGCTTCTGTACGTGTTTGAGCTCCGTTGGTATTGTGAGCTGGGACAGGGCCCTGATTTTGGCCGGATTGGCCTCTGTTTCTCGATGGGAGACGATGAATCCTAGGAACTTGCCGGCGGGGACCCCGAACACACGTTTGTCCGGGTTGAGCTTTATGTCGTAGGCCCGCAGGTTTTCAAAGGTCAAGGGGAGATCGTCCACGAGTTGACTGATTTTTTTGGTTTTAATGACCACGTCGTCTACGTATGCCTCGATCGTTTTGCCAATTTCATTTTCCAGGCATGTTTGAATCATGCGTTGGTATGTGGCTCCTGCGTTCTTTAACCCGAAAGGCATCATGTTGAAGCAGAATGGCCCGTAGGAGGTGATGAACGCGGGTGCATATTGGTCGGAGTCTTCCATCTTTATTTGATGATATCTGGAGTATGCGTCGAGAAAGCATAGTGAATCATGCCCGGCAGTGGCGTCCATGATCTGGTCTATGCGAGGTAGAGGGAAGGGATCCTTGGGCCAGGCCTTGCTTTGGTCTTTGAAGTCGACGCAGAGCCGCCATGACTTGTCCTTCTTTGGTACCACGACCAGATTTGCCAGCCCCTCCAGATGCTTTACTTCACGGATGAATCCGACCTCTAGTAGTTTTGCCAGCTCCTCACCCATAGCCTGTCGTTTGGGTTCGGAGAATCGGCGTAGTGTCTGTTTGACTGGCTTGAAGCCCTTGATGTTATTCAGGCTATTCTCCGCCAGCCTCCGTGGGATGCCTGGCATATTAGAAGGGTGCTAGGCGAATATGTCCCAATTTTCACGTAAAAGCGCGCGCAGTGCTTCATCAACTGCGGGATCCAGCTGTGCTCCGATGGACGCCGTTTTATTCAGGTCTGCCGGGTGTACTTGGATTGTACTATCTTGTCAGCTGGTCTGAATGACATGGATTTTGGCCTTTTACTGAGGACCATGTCATCCCTGTTGATTGGGTGCGGAGTGTTGTTAACTCTTCGGCTGCTAGAGCTTCAGATAGTGCTGTGAGGGCAAGCGATGTAGTCTTATTTTCTACTCGGAGGGCTGTGTTCGGATCGTTGGCAAGTGAAATCACGCCATTAGGCCCCGACATTTTTAGCTTCATGTATCCATGGTGGGGTTTTGCTTGAAATCATGCAAATGCCTGTGCTGTCCATAGTGGGGTACTGTTCTTTCATGCATGGACATCCATGACAAATTTATGACAGAATCAAGATAGTCATATCTGTGCTGTCGTAGAAGTGTTCCATGACATTACCAAAATTATCATCATGGAAGTGTCCACTTCCATGACGATAAATCGCGCGTCACAGAAGTGCTTTCGTCAAGGGTGACCGACACGCGTGGCATCCACCGTAATCTTAACGCCATTAAGCTATCGGGTCCGGTTTTGGATCCGATAACCCGTTAACAGCCCCGACCAATGGGGATTTTCCACGTGTAAAATCATCATTGGCTGGAGGAAACACGTGTCGGCTCACTATTGGGACAGATGTCACCCACTCATTGGACCAAAAGCGCCTATGATACGTCGACACGTGGCACGACCCAACAGAGGCCATTCGTGTGAAAAGGCCGGTCCGTTTGACTTGGTCAAAAGGTGGCGGGCCGGCCCACGGAAAGCCTGTTAACGACTTGTTCGCATATAGCCAATTTACAGCCCGCTAACCTAGGGCCTGTTTACGGCCTATCTGAATTAGGCCCAGTAGCATCATCTGGGCCGTCCAATATAATTCCAGCCTGTTTTAAGTTCTAGCCCATGTATGGCCCACGACGTCTTTCGGCCCATATGAGGCCCTTTGTAACTCTTGGCGCATTAACGGCCCGTGGTGAAACTGGCCCGTAATGAACAGTGTATCACTTTATACCCATTAACGGCCCATTATTCCGTTGGGCCGTTTCCAGCCCATGTTATCTTCCGACCTTCTCAGGGCCCATTTATTCTTGGGCTCATTTCCAGCATTCGGTTACTTACGGCCCGTTACTGCCATTTTCTGCTTGTGGGCCAAATTCAACCCATGGTTATAGTCAGCCCGTTTGTGGCCGTTAATACGTTGGGCCGTTTTCGTAGCATCATCAAATACGGCCTATTAACGACGACCCGTTATGGTCGGCCCATGAACGGACGACTCCAACTCTAGCCCGTTTACGGCCATAATGCGGTCTGTTTTTGGCCCATGTTTGGCAAATTGATCATACGGCCCGTCTAAGGCCCATTGATGATACGACCCATAGAAGGCCCATTGTTTCTATGAACCGTAGAAGGCCCATTGTTTCTACGGCCCATAGGAAGCCCAGTGTCACTACAGTAAATATGTAGCCCATGGCCTGTTAAAGGCGGGAAACTACTATAGGTTTAGACCTGCTAATGACCCAAGATGATTATAAGCCCACGTTTTGGGGCATATGAGTAACGGGCCGACCTGAAGACTGACAACACTGAGATCCACTGAACCTTCCGGCCTAAATTACAGCATACCGACCAAAGAATAAACCTAGACTATACAACAAAGAAGTTACGGCATATTACGTCCACTGGGAATCAAAGTTCGCCACCGCTGATAATAAAGCGCAACATGACCGTGGATTACATACACTGGGCATCAAAGGTCGCCACCAGTGCACATAAACGCGCCGACAAAAGAATATACAAAACTAAGAGCACTTCAGAAGGCACTAGACACAGCAAGCTCGGGCCCATAAGCAGCCGAACAAGGCGATGAGACCTCGGTTGTGTCAACGATAGATGCTTCATCCCTAGATGTATGGCACCATAGTGCGCAAAGCGATCCCTTGACATCTTCATTACATCTTTGACTTCAAGTCGGAGCTGAGTCAAGCAAGCCTTTCCGCTTTAAGTTGAGACCAAGAAGTCGAACTCGATTGAGGCAAATGATCGCAGAGGTTGTCTCACACCTGCTGGTGAGTATCTTCAACTCACTGTCTTCATCAAGACAGGACCTTGGGGTCATCTCGCTGTCCTCAAGATGGTTTGGCTCACTATCTTTCCTAAAGTTCTGCCTAGCATAAGAGATACGACTCTGAAAGAGAAACAAGGAGACACGTAACAGGTTTCACAATTATATAAGCAAATAAATGGATCTGTTCTGCATAAGGAACATGTTTTTACAACTACAATTTAAAATCGTAGTTGTTGCAAACATCCAATCGAGATGTAAACAAAGAAGGAGGAAATGACGCCTATCCAAATCTATACTAGAAACAACTTTGAAGGCTTGAGCAGGATGAACTTACATTACATGTTAACACGGGCTGGACAAAGCCCTTCTCCATGTTGATGGAAAGATAATTCAATAAATTCCCCAAAGAAAATTCTTTATAAGCGTTGCCATTATTCTACATTTAGCAAAGAGTAAATATAGATCAAATAATATTGGAAGAAATAGAGGATAATGAAGCTCATGTGCAGACTGATGATACATAATCAAATAGCAATTAATTAAGTACATCATTACAAGGCAAAAGGTACTGACAAGAGGAATGCAGACATCAAAGTGTGCAGTGGCATTGGCTTTATTCAACATTTTGGTAAGAGTAAATGTAGATATGCTAATTTGGAGAAAGTGGAGGGCAGGGCAGATAAGATGCAGAGTAATGCTAGACAATCAACTATCTCGCAATGCATGTACAGTAATACCACCACCGTCCATTATTAGTTGTCGCTCAAATGGATGTATCTAGCACTATTAAGTTCTAAATACATCCAGTTGATCAACAATTAATTCGATACAAAGGGAGTACATGACAACAGGTACTTACATGAGCAATCCAAAACTTCATAACCATTGTGTTAATTGTACATTTATCTAAGAGTAAATATAGATCTTATAATTTCAAGCAAAGGGAGGATAAAGAAGTGAACATTTACAGTGGTGGTACATAATCAAACAGCAATGAGTGTAAGTATGCTGACAAAGGGCAAGAGGTACTGACAAGAGCAATGCAGAGCCCAGTATTGTCGTGAGATCCTATGATCCTTTGAGCAAGGAGATTCATCTGAAATTAGTTTTCATACAAGAGAGAAGGTAAGGCACATGTAGAAATTTAGGAGTTCAAATTTTGAATTGATATCATAGACAGTACCTGACGCTAGGCTGTTAGTAGTTCTAATAGGGGCTTGGCTACTGGAGTAGGGGTAAAGTCTGTTACAGTTGGGCCTGTGTTTTCTGTGGCTGCTGATCTATCTGATTTAACAGGCATCACTACCTTCTCCAAATACCTAGTTTGTACTCCTTGAGGATCTACAATCACCCTCTTCCTTTTGGACATCTATTACGAAGAACAACATTTGACTGGAAAATCATAGTATGACGACACATGGAATAGGTACGTAAAATGGATAGGTATGGCATATACTCATATATGATGCTTAAACTAAGAAGATGGTGTAACAAAGTAGAAGTAATGCAAGAGGTCAGATGAAAAATATGTGCGACCAATACAACCTTGCCAAGTTAGAGCATGCACCTTGATGGGTGAATAAGATAGACCATCTCCACCATGCCAAGTTTGTTAGCCAGTGGATTGTTCCGCAATATTCCTCTCGTGTGCCCATTCTCATATTCATTTTGATAATGTTCAATACCTAACATGCATGAAAACATAAAAACAAGTGAGATTATCTTTGTAATGCGTATGATTCTAATCCAATACTTCCTCCTCATAAACCCCTTTGTGCTATCTCTGCAATTCTTCTAAGAGGTGCCATGAATGCTGTAATTTGGTGTGTGCATTAATATAATGTGGCCTACTACTCAAAATATGAGAGCTCCAGAAGTGATGATACTTCACAGATGACAGCTTCAACATATAGTAAAGAAGAACAAGTCGACCTGACATGACAGATTCAAAATATACTAAGGGAGAATAACTCGATCTGACCAGTCGACCGCAAGAGAAGAGGATCATATTAAAGAAGAGCAGAAGAGCAAGCAGATTGAAGATATTACAAGTCTTTCTATACAATGTCGTTTGGCCACCCATGATGAACCAGAGCGCACAGAGAAATACTATTCCTTCCGGTCTCTCCATATGTGGCTCACATGCATTTCGAAACTAAAGTAGGAACATCTAGTTGACCAATTAAGCATCTCTCAGTTTTACTAATATTAGCATAATATCAGATTTGAATTTGTACAACTAAGCTTGTTTAGTTCGATGGGTGGAGCAATGCTATTACGACACGAACCACGTAGGCCGATCGTGGTCATCATAAAATGGGGAAACCGTAAGCATGATGAGTATAGTGTTGACCGTGGTAGTGGGATGGCATATCTGAAGCTGCAAACTGCGCAAAGGGTAGTTAGCAACCGATATATGCTTTCAAATAACAACTAAGATTTGGTATGGACAAGAAAGTACAGTCAACAAGTGACAAAGAAATGCAATTATGCCGTCTCTCTATATGTCGCGACATGCATTTGGAAACTCAAGTGGGACCTTTATCTAACCAATTAAATGGGTCTGTTAACTAATATCAGTATCATATCACAATCATATTTGAAACAACTAAGCTTTGGAATTAAGTGTTGTGTTGTTTAGCTTGAAGGGTGGAGTAATGCTAGTATGACAGAAAGCACCTACGCAGATCATAGTAGATTAGATAAAAGGGGAAAACCCTAAGCATCAAGCGTAACATCAGGAAAGTGGAACTAGCTGGACCAGTGGGTGGCGCACATGCTTTTCGAAACGAATATAGGAACATTAGGTGACCAATTAAACATTCTCTGTTTTAGTAATATGAGCATCATATCAGATTCAGATTTCAACACGTAAGCTTTGGAATTATGAGTGGCATGTAGTTTCGCTTGATGGGTTGAGGTCTTGAGGAGCAAGCATAGCACGACACGAAGCGATGAAGCACCTACGATGATGGTAGTGTATATAAAGGGGGGAAACCATAAGCTTTACGAGTATAGTGACCGTGACATGGCGGATCTGAAGGTGCAAACCGGACAAAGCTACTTCGCAACCAATGTTCAACTAGCCAATACGATTTGGTACGGACAAGAAAAGTACAGTAAACAATTTAAGATATATTTTCTGGGTGAGATCAATAACTTAAGCACATATGGAAAAGTACCACCTCCCTTGCGACGCCGTGTAGCCCCCTGCTGATACGTTGAGGGTGTGAAAGCACAAGTGCTCCTTAGGTGGTTTTGGTAATTAATGTCAACATATCTCTTGTTGGACTAACACTTTTATCTAGTATGTTTCAGATAAGTTCAACAATGGAGTGGCATGGACTAAAGGATGTGGGAACTCCTTCAAGATGCTAAGGACAAAGAATTGGCTCAAGCTTCAAGCTCAAGACTCTTCATTTTACATTTGAGTGATCCAAGATCACATTGAGTCTATAGGAAAAGCCAATACTATCAAGGAGGGATGAGGTGTTGCTTAATGAGCCTCTTGCTTCATGTGCTTAGTGATATGCTCCAAATACCCTCAGCTACTTTCCCACTTCCACACAAATGTCCTAAAACCTAAAGTCAAACTCGGCCCCACCGATTCTTCCTATCCGCGCCACCGAAGTTTGGATGTCTTAGCCACCGCCACAAACCCTAGGCAAATCGGTTCTACTGATAGGGATCTCGGTCTCACCGAGATGGGATTGTAATCTCTCCGTATGTCCATTATCAAAGTCGGTCTCACCGAGTTTGAGAATCGGTACTACCGAGATTACAATGCAAACTTTCTGGTTAACTTATTACCAAAATCGGTCCCATCGAGTTTGAGTAATCGGTCCAACGGAGTCTGCCTGACCAACTCTCTGGTTAACTAATTACCAAAATCGGTCTCACCGAGTTTGTGTAATCGGTCTCACCGAGATTACGTTATGCCCTAACCCTAACCATATCGGTCCTACCGAGATGCAAATCAGTCCCACCGAAAACCCTAACGGTCACTAGGTTTACTAAAATCGGTCCGACCGAGTTTGTTGATTCGGTCCCACCGAGATTGGTAAATTGTTCGTAACGGTTAGATTTTGTGTGGAGGCTATATATACCCCTCCACCTCCTCTTCATTCGTGGAGAGAGCCATCGACTGAACCTACACTTCCAAAGATCCTATTTCTGAGAGAGAACTACCTACTCATGTGTTGAGGCCAAGATATTCCATTCCTACCATATGAATCTTGATCTCTAGCCTTCCCCAAGTTGCTTTCCACTCAAATCTTCTTTCCACCAGATTCAAATCTTATGAGAGAGAGTTGAATGTTGGGGTGACTATCATTTGAAGCACAAGAGCAAGGAGTTCATCATCAACACACCATTTGTTACTTCTTGGAGAGTGGTGTCTCCTAGATTGGCTAGGTGTCACTTGGGAGCCTCCTACAAGATTGTGGAGTTGAACCAAGGAGTTTGTAAGGGCAAGGAGATCGCCTACTTCGTGAAGATCTACCGCTAGTGAGGCAAGTCCTTCATGGGCAACAACCATGGTGGGATAGACAAGGTTGCTACTTCGTGGACCCTTCGTGGGTGGAGCCCTCCGTGGACTCGCGCAACCGTTACCCTTCGTGGGTTGAAATCTCCATCAACGTGGAAGTACGATAGCACCACCTATCGGAACCACGCCAAAAACATCCGTGTCTCCAATTGAGTTTGAATCCTCCAAACCCTTCCCTTTACCTTCTTGCAAGTTGCATGCTTTACTTTCCGCTGCTCATATACTCATTGCGTGCTTGCTTGTTATGTATTGAAAAAGTTAAACTTGTGCCTAAACTTCACTTAAACTTTAATAAGGTTAAAAACTGCAACTTTGGTACTTAGTGTCTAATCACCCCCCTTCTAGACACCTCTTCTCAAGATCCTACAAGTGGTATCAGAGCATTGGTCTCCATTGCCTTGGTTTAATCACCATTGGAGGAAGATGGATGAGTCTACTTTGGGGAGTCTTAGTCATAGTTTGCCTATTCTTGATGGAGAGTATTTTCAAGAGTGGAAAAATGAGATGCTTGTAATTTCCAATCAATATCATTTGAACAAGTACATTGCTAGCCCTTGTGTTCCTCATGTTGATCCTATGCATCCTACCCTTGATGAATCTTAGAACTGTTAATATTATCACTAGAGGCTTGCCTAGAAACTTGATTAGAATCTTGCCTACTTTTGAGTGTGCCTACACTATATGGAAATTTCTTGAGGAACGCTTTCCAAATTATTCCTTGAAAAATCTAGATGAAATTCTCTATAAGTCTATTGCTTTGAGTAAAATAAATACTAGTGATCCTATGTTTGGTGATCGTCTATTTGAACTTACCGACCTTATGCGTGCCAAAGGAGATATTGGAATTATTAGTGATATTATTTCCGAAGCTATAAGAATTCATAAGCAAGATCATTGTCAAACTCGCTCTAATGAATTACCCTCTCTAGGATTTGATCCACCACATGACGATGTTGAACATCGATACTATGATGAGGATGATGATAGTGACTTCGATCTTGATGATGCAATGAGACATTTTGGTCTTATGGCAAATCTTCGGGGATATGTGTCAGGAGGATAGGAATGGGTTCTTGATAGTGGATGTACCGATCACATGACCGGAGATAAAGACATGTTTTGTGAGCTTGCTGAAAATTATAGTCCTCAAAAGTTTGACACTTTCAGTGAGAACTTAAAGGGTAAGGTGGTTGGCCTCGGTAAGGTGGCCATCTCACATGATAGCTCCATTCAAAATGTCATGCTCGTTGAATCTCTTGGCTACAACTTACTTTCAGTATCTAGACTTGCTGATTTCGGTTTCAATGTCCTATTTACTGAAATTGATTGCCAAGTGTTTCGTTGAGACAATCATAAAATGGTCTTTACTGGTGTGCGTAGAGGTGATCTATACATTGTTGATTTCACTAAAAAGGCTCAACCTAAAACTTGCTTCATTGCTAAATCCTCAAAAGGTTGGTTATGGAATAGACGATTAGGTCACGTTGGCATGAGAAACCTTGACAAGCTTATTAAATGGAATCATATCCTTGGAGTTAACGATGTCATATTTGATAAGGATAGATCTGCAAAGGCTTGTCAAGGTGTAAACAGGTTGGAGGAAGGCATCCAGTGAAGAACATTATGACCACAAAGAGGCCACTCGAGCTACTTCACATGGATCTCTTTGGTCCCAACTGCTACAAGAGTCTTGGTGGAAATTCTTTTGGTCTAGTTATAGTTGATGATTTTTCAAGATTTACGTGGGTGTTCTTTCTCGATGATAAATCGCAGGTCCAAAAGATCTTCAAAAGCTTCGCTAGAAAGGCCCAAAATCAATTTGAAGTAAAGATCAAGAAGGTTCGCAACGACAACGGAACGGAGTTCAAGAATGCAAATGTGGACACCTTTCTTGACGAAGAAGGGATTTCACACGAGTTCTCGGCTACGTACACACCTCAACAAAATGGAGTTGTTGAGAGGAAGAACCGGACACTCATCGAAATGGCGAGAACGATGCTTGATGAGTACAAGACACCAAAGCACTTTTGGGCAGAAGCGGTTGAGACAGCTTGTCATGCAACAAATCGCTTGGATCTTCACAAGCTACTCGGCAAGACGGCGTACGAGCTCCTCACCGGTAACAAACCCCAAGTTGGATACTTTCGAGTATTCGGCTCAAAGTGCTACATTCTTGATAAGCATCGTCGTTCTAAATTTGCTCCTAAGTCTCATGAAGGTTTCTACTAGGTTACGACTCAAACTCTCACACTTACTGTGTCTACAACAGTTTCACCCGAAAGGTTGAAGAGACGGTAGATGTGAAGTTTGATGAATCTAAAGGCTCGCAAATAGAGAAATTGCCAATTGATGTAGGAGAGAAAGACCCTTCAGAAGCAATCCAAGACTTGTCTATTGGCAAGGTCCGTCCAACGGAGGTGAAGGAGAGTACCTCGTCTATTCAAGTGGAAGCTTCTACTTCACGACAAGGTGAACCAAGAGTTGATACGGAAGCATCCACAAGTGGGACACACCAAGATGAAGAAAACGAGGAAGTGCATCATCACGAACGTCAACAACCTCCTTCTCCACCACGACAAGAGAACGACAACGCCAACAATGAAGAAGGCCAAGAAGAAGAACGAGATGAAGAAGATGTTCAACGAAGACCCAAGCAAAAGCTTTCACGAGTTCGAGCAAGAATTGCTAAAGACCATCCCGTCGAGCAAATCTACAATGATATTCAAACCGGGAGAATCACTCGCTCTAAAACTCATTTAGATAACTTTTGTGAAAACTATTCTTTCATCTCTTGAATTGAACCTATGAAGGTTGAAGAAGCATTGGAAGATCCGGATTGGATAAATGCTATGCATGAAGAGCTACACAACTTTGAGAGGAATCAAGTTTGGACATTGGTCGAGAAGCCCGACAACAACCACAACATCATCTGTACCAAATGGGTGTTTCGCAACAAGCAAGATGAAGATGGACAAGTAGTTCGCAACAAAGCACGTCTCGTCGCCCAAGGATACACACAAGTCGAAGGTATGAACTATGGTGAGACTTATGCTCTGCTGCTAGACTTGAGTCCATTCGCATCTTACTTGCCTATGCTAATCATCATGATATCACCTTGTACCAAATGGACATTAAAAGTGCTTTTCTAAATGGAGAAATAGAGAAGGAAGTTTATGTTAACCAACCTCCCGGCTTTGTCAATCCTAAGAAACCCAATCATGTTTACAAACTTCACAAAGCTCTTTATGGTCTTAAACAAGCTCCTAGAGCATGGTATAAATGCTTGACCAAGTTTCTTCTTGAAAAAGGCTTTGAAATTGGGAAAATTGATTCCACACTCTTTACTAAAAGGGTTAATGGAGAATTATTTGTATGCCAAATTTATGTTGATGATATCATATTTGGATCAACTAACCCTCATTTTAGTGAAAAGTTTGGGAAGCTAATGTCGGAGAAGTTTGAGATGTCAATGATGAGTGAACTCAAATTCTTTCTTGGGTTGCAAATCAAGGAAACTAAGGAAGGTACTTTTGTCTCTCAAAGAAGTACACCAAGGACTTATTCAAGAAGTTCAATATGCAAGAATGCAAAGGTATGTCTACACCCATGCCTACTAGTGGACATCTTGACTTAACCAAAGATGATGAACCAGTTGATCAAAAGGTTTATCGCTCTATGATTGGTTTATTGTTATATCTATGTGCTTCACGTCCCGATATTATGCTAAGTGTGTGCATGTGTGCACGATATCAAGCTGCTCCTAAAGAATGTCATCTTAAGGCCGTGAAAAGGATAGTGAGATACTTAATCCATACACCAAATTTTGGCATTTGGTATCCTACGAGGGCCTCTTTTGATCTTGTTGGCTACTCCGACTCGGACTATGCCGGCGACAAGGTTGATAGAAAGTCCACTTCGGGTACTTGTCAATTTCTTGGTAGATCTCTTGTGTCTTGGTCCTCCAAGAAACAAAACTCGGTATCCTTAACCACTCCCGAAGCGGAATACATTGCCGCTGGTTCATGTTGTGCTCAATTACTTTGGATGACCCAAACTCTTGAAGATTATGGTATATATGTGGAACATGTTCCATTGCTTTGTGACAATGAAAGTGCTATCAAAATTGGTCATAATCCCGTACAACATTCTCGAACTAAGCATATTGAAGTTCGTCATCATTTCATTCGAGATCATGTTGCTAAGGGTGACATTGATCTTAAGCATGTTCGCACCGAAAAGCAATTAGCGGATATATTCACTAAACCTCTTGATGAGAAAGTGTTTTGTAGGTTAAGAGGAGAATTGAACATCATTGATGCTTCAAACTTGGAGTAGAAACTCCATTGGATACATGCAAGACATGAGCTTATGCCTAATCCTTGATATCTCATCTATGATGGAAATCTTATGTCTTGGATATATTTGTATCTTGCATGTTATCTAACTCATGTAGGTACTTGGTTGAATCAAATTCCATGAGGTTGTAACCTACTCATATCTTGAGCAATCTCTACATCACCAAGTCTCTACACAAGGTGGATGAAGCCAAGGAAGCACAAAACCATTTAAACATATCCTTTGACAAATTCTATGTTGAGCTTCATGATTGTCATTGTTGGATACACAAGTGCTCTTCCTTGCACGAACTAGCCCATGTAGGTAGATGGACTCAAATTCCAAGTGGTGCTCCAAATTCTTGATGAGCTACATCAACCTTGAGCAACCCACACAAGTTCAACTACATGGACGACACCACCAACCAAGGTATGTTATTCCATCTTAGAGAAGCTTTACTCCAAGTCATGAGTTAAAGCAACTCGACAAGATGAGAATACATCAAGATGCTTAAACGAAAAATGGCAACCCCATTCTGAGCTTAAACGATGAGTATGACCTATGATCAAGTGATCTCACTTGACTCCTAAGTCAATATACTCTAACATAGGTGACTTTGTCACCGACCATCTCTAGATGAAGTTCTCTTGTGTTCTTTTCTGTGTTTTTGCATTTGTCTCATGCATATGTGTTTCCCCTTTCAAAAATAAAATAAAATAAAAACTTCATCTAGATTTCTTTCTGTTTGCTCTGCATTTTCTGCATTCCAATTCATTGTGAATCTTTCAGTAAATTCCTTGCAAATCTTTGTGAGATCTTATTAGTCAAGTGAGCTGAGGTGACAAGTGTTTTCTCTGCGATGAACTCGGTTACACCGATTTGTTATTTTCGGTCCAACCGAAAACTTTCGGTACCACCGAAGCATACCACTCGGTGCCACCGATTTCACAACAGGAAAAATGGTTTGCCACTTATTCTGTGTTTCTTTTGATCCAGCTCATCTTGTCCTCTACAAGCATCACATTTTTATCATTGCTTTAGGTTGTGACTCAAGGATCAAACCCATTCACGACAAATTTCAGCGGGGGAGAGAGAGCTAAAAGTTTTCTTATCAAGCCCTTCTTGGAAATTGATGTCAAAGTGCGAGAGAGAGATCACATCAAAGCTTATCACTTAGAGAGATCACATCAGAGAAGGAGAGAGAGATCCTTCAGGGGGAGAGAGAGATCTCCAGGTGGAGAGAATACTAGATAAAAGTATTTCTCAAGGATCCCACATGCTTGGTGTTCAAGAGGAGAGATGCCACATGTCTTCTTGAGGGGAAAGACATGTTCATAAGTGCTTATCTGCATTAGCTTGCATTAGCTCTGTTCATTTACATCTTTCTGCTCTGATTTTCTGTTCCCTACCTTCTCCCAGTATCCCATGCTAGATTCATGGGGAGCAAGACATCTAAGGGAAATAAATCATCTAAATTCATTGCATATCTTTATTCTTGGGGACATGTCAAATCCAATGTAGTACTTAGTACTCACTCTCTACATGTCATCCCAGTCTTGGTATTCTTGTGGTTTCTTTTGTTTGCTCTGGCTAGTAGGTGCATCTGTGTTATCTAACCTTGTTTACGCAGGTTCATGCCATCCTAAGCCAACTCAAGACTACAAGGTAAGTATATGCATCACAATCATGTGTATGAGAAATTCTTGCTAATGTACATACTGTTTGCAAGAAGGACTCATGGGCATGAAGGTATTTTCTTTAATATTTTTGCTCTGATGCATATGGCCAAGATACATGTAACACATTGCCTACTCTATCATGGTTATGCTATCACATGCTTCTGCATTCCATATTCACATGATTGCATACATGTAGGGGGAGCCTATGCCTGTTACATGTCTTTTCAAAGCTTTACTTGCTATTCTTTGTATCTTTATCTAAAGCTTTGATGTATGTTGTCATCAATTACCAAAAAGGGGGAGATTGAAAGCACAAGTGCTCCTTAGGTGGTTTTGGTAATTAATGTCAACATATCTCTTGTTGGACTAACACTTTTATCTAGTATGTTTCAGATAAGTTCAACAATGGAGTGGCATGGACTAAAGTATGTGGGAACTCCTTCAAGATGCTAAGGACAAAGAAATGGCTCAAGCTTCAAGCTCAAGACTCTTCATTTTACATTTTAGTGATCCAAGATCACATTGAGTCTATAGGAAAAGCCAATACTATCAAGGAGGGATGAGGTGTTGCTTAATGAGCCTCTTGCTTCATGTGCTTAGTGATATGCTCCAAATACCCTCACTACTTTCCCACTTCCACACAAATGTCCTTAAACCTAAAGTCAAACTCGCCCCACCGATTCTTCCTATCCGCGCCACCGAGTTTGGATGTCTTAGCCATCGCCACAAACCCTAGGCAAATCGGTTCTATCGATAGGGATCTCGGTCTCACCGAGATGGGATTGTAATCTCTGTGTATGTCCATTACCAAAATCGGTCTCACCGAGTTTGCGCAATCGGTACTACCGAGATTACAATGCAAACTTTCTGGTTAACTTATTACCAAAATCGGACCCACCGAGTTTGAGTAATCAGTCTCACCGAGTTTGCCTGACCAACTCTCTGGTTAGCTAATTACCAAAATCGGTCTCACCGAGTTTGTGTAATCGGTCTCACCGAGATTACGTTATGCCCTAATCCTAACCATATCGGTCCTACCAAGATGCAAATCAGTCGCACTGAAAACCCTAATGGTCACTAGGTTTACTAAAATCGGTCTAACCGAGTTTGTTGATTCGGTCCCACCGAGATTGGTAAATTGTGTGTAACGGTTAGATTTTGTGTGGAGGCTATATATACCCCTCCACCTCCTCTTCATTCGTGGAGAGAGCCATCGACCGAACCTACACTTCCAGCATCCTATTTCTGAGAGAACTACCTACTCATGTGTTGAGGCCAAGATATTCCATTCCTACCATATGAATCTTGATCTCTAGCCTTCCCCAAGTTGCTTTCCACTCAAATCTTCTTTCCACCAGATTCAAATCCTATGAGAGAGAGTTGAATGTTGGGGAGACTATCATTTGAAGCACAAGAGCAAGGAGTTCATCATCAACACACCATTTGTTACTTCTTGGAGAGTGGTGTCTCCTAGATTGGCTAGGTGTCACTTGGGAGCCTCCGACAAGATTGTGGAGTTGAACCAAGGAGTTTGTAAGGGCAAGGAGATCGCCTACTTCGTGAAGATCTACCGCTAGTGAGGCAAGTCCTTCGTGGGCAACAACCATGGTGGGATAGACAAGGTTGCTACTTCGTGGACCCTTCGTGGGTGGAGACCTCCGTGGACTCGCAAGAACTGCTACTCCTTCGTGGGTTGAAGTCTCCATCAACGTGGAAGTATGATAGCACCACCTATCGGAACCACGCCAAAAACGTCCGTGTATCCAATTGAGTTTGAATCCTCCAAACCCTTCCCTTTACCTTCTTGCAAGTTGCATGCTTTACTTTCCGCTGCTCATATACTCATTGCGTGCTTGCTTGTTATGTATTGAAAAAGTTAAACTTGTGCCTAAACTTCACTTAAACTTTAATAAGGTTAAAAACTGCAACTTTGGTACTTAGTGTCTAATCACCCCCCCTCTAGACACCACTTCTCAAGATCCTACAAGTGGTATCAGAGCATTGGTCTCCATTGCCTTGGTTTAATCACCATTGGAGGAAGATGGATGAGTCTACTTTGGGGAGTCTTAGTCATAGATTGCCTATTCTTGATGGAGAGTATTTTCATGAGTGGAAAAATGAGATGCTTGGCTGTCGGCGGTGGGGAAGAAGACTTTAGATAGCAGACGGCTGGGTTGGGGGATAAATCCTGTTGCCGTGGACGAGGCGGTCGTAGGAGCGGCAACGGAAAAGTGGACGATGGCGCCGATGAAGCGAGACGACGCGACGAAAGGATCCTGGTCCGGCGCCATGGATGAGAGACGTTCATGATAACTTTCAAGTATAGGGGATCGCAACAGTTTTCGAGGGTAGAGTATTCAACCCAAATTTATTGATTCGACACAAGGGGAGCCAAAGAATATTCTCAAGTATTAGCAGTTGAATTGTCAATTCAACCACACCTGGATAACTTAGTATGTGCAGCAAAGTATTTAGTAGGAAAGTAATATGGAAGTAACGGTAACGGTAGCAAAAGTAATATTTTTGGGTTTTGTAGTGATTGTAACAGTAGCAATGGGAAAGTAAATAAGAGAAGAACAATATGTGAAAAGCTCAGAGGCATTGGATCGGTGATGGAGAATTATGCCGGATGCGGTTCATCATGTAATGATCATAACATAGGGTGACATGTAACTAGCTACAATTCATCAATGTAATGTAGGCATGTATTCCGAATATAGTCATACGTGCTTAAGGAAAAGAACTTGCATGACATCTTTTGTCCTACCCTCCCGTGGCAGCAGGGTCCTAATGGAAACTAAGGGATATTAAGGACTCGCTTAATAGAGTACCGAACAAAGCATTAGCACATAGTGAATACATGAACTCCTCAAACTATGGTCATCACCGGTAGTGGTCCCGATTATTGTCACTTGAGGTTGCGGATCATAACACATAGTAGGTGACTATAGACTTGCAAGATAGGATCAAGAACTCACATATATTCATGAAAACATAATAGGTTCAGATCTGAACGGGCCCTAGTGACAAGCATTAAGCATAGCAAAGTCATAGCAACATCAATCTCGTAACATAGTGGATACTAGGATCAAACCCTAACAAAACTAACTCGATTACATGATAGATCTCATCCAACCCATCACCGTCCAGCAAGCCTATGATGGAATTACTCACGCACGGCGGTGAGCATCATGAAACTGGTGACGGAGGATGGTTGATGATGGCGACGGCGATGAATCCCCCTCTCTGGAGCCCCGAACGGACTCCAGATCAGCCCTCCCGAGAGGTTTTAGGGCTTGGCGGCGGCTCCGTATCGTAAAACGTGATGAATCCTTCTCCTTGATTTTTTTTCTCCCCGAACACGAATAGATGGAGTTGGAGTTGAGGTCGGTGGGCGTCAGGCCCACGAGGCAGGGGAGCGCCTGTAGTAGCGCCCCACCCTCGTGGACAGGGTGTGGGCCCCTTGACGTGGATTTTTCTTCCAGTATTTTTAATATTTTCCAAAAATACGTTCCGTGGAGTTTCAGGTCATTCCGAGAACTTTTGTGTCTACACATAAATAACACCATGGAAAGTCTGCTGAAAACAGCGTCAGTCCGGGTTAGTTACATTCAAATCATGCAAGTTAGAGTCCAAAACAAGGGCAAAAGTGTTCGGAAAAGTTGATACGACGGAGACGTATCAACTCCCCCAAGCTTAAACCTTTGCTTGTCCTCAAGCAATTCAGTTGACAAACTAAAAGTGATAAAGAAAAACTTTTACAAACTCTGTTTGCTCTTGTTGTTGTAAATATGTAAAGCCAACATTCAAGTTTTCAAAGAAAGATTATGACTAACCACATTCACAATAACTCTTAGGTCTCATGTTTACTCATATCAATGGCATAATCAACTAGCGAGCAATAATAATAAATCTCGGATGACAACACTTTCTCAAAACAATCATGATATGATATAACGAGATGGTATCTCGCTAGCCCTTTCTGAGACCGCAAAACATAAATGCATAGCACCTTTAATGATCAAGGACTGACTAGACATTGTAATTCATGGTAAAAGAGATCCATTCATAGTCATACCCAATATAAATTAATAGTAATGGATGCAAATGACAGCAACGCTCTCCAGCTAGTGCTTTTTAATAAGAGGGTGATGACTCAACATAAAAGTAAATAGATAGGCCCTTCGCAGAGAGAAGCAGGGATTTGTAGAGGTGCCAGAGCTCGGTTTTAAAGTAGAGATAAATAGTATTTTGAGCGGCATACTTTCATTGTCAACATAACAACCAAGAGATGGCGATATCTTCCATGCTACACACATCATAGGCGGTTCCCAAACAGAATGGTAAAGTTTATACTCCCCCTCCACCAACAAGCAACAATCCATGGCTTGCTCGAAACAACGAGTGCCTCCAACTAGCAACAGTCCCTGGGGGAGTTTTGTTTGCAATTATTTTGATTTATTTTTATAAAGCATGGGACTGGGCATCTCGGTGACCAGCCATTTTCTCGTGAGTGAGGAGCGGAGTCCACTCCTCTTGAGAATAACCCGCCTAGCATGGAAGATACGGACAACCCTAGTTGATACATGAGCTATTCGAGCATACAAAACAAAATTTCATTTGAAGGTTTAGAGTTTGGCACATACAAATTTACTTTGGAACGGCAGGTAGATACCGCATATAGGAAGGTATAGTGGACTCGTATGGAATAACTTTGGGGTTTAAGGGATTGGATGCACAAGCAAGATTCCCGCTTAGTACTAGTGAAGGCTAGCAAAAGACTGGAAGCGACCAACTAGAGAGCGACAACAGTCATGAACATGCATTAAAATTAATAGACATTGAGTACAAGCATGAGTAGGATATAATCCACCTTGAACATAAATATCGTGAAGGCTATGTTATTTTTGTTTCAACTACATGCGTGAACATATGCCAAGTCAAGTCACTTAAATCATTCAAAGGAGGATACCACCCCACTATACCACATCACAACCATTTTAATAGCATGTTGGCACGCAAGGTAAAACATTATAACTCATAGCTAATCAAGCATGGCACGAGCAACTATAATCTCTAATTGTCATTGCAAACATGTTTATTCATAATAGGCTGAATCAGGAATGATGAACTGATCATATTTACAAAAACAAGAGAGGTCGAGTTCATACCAGCTTCTCTCATCTCGGCCACCCATCATATATCGTCATAATTGCCTTTCACTTGCACGACCGAACGATGTGAATAATAATAAGAGTGCACATGCATTGGACTAAGCTGGAATCTGCGAGCATTCAATAAACATGAGAATACAAGGCAATATGGGCTCTTGGTTAAATCAACAATAATGCATAAAAGAGCCACTTCAACAATTTAATTATGGTCTTCTCCTATCGACCCCCAAAGAAAAGAAAAGAAATAAAAACTATTTACACGGGAAAGCTCCCAACAAGCAAAAGAAGAACGGGAAATCTTTTTGGGTTTTTATTTTTAATTATTACTACTACAGCAAGAAAAGTAAACTAGCTAGAAGCTACACTAATTTTTTTGTTTTTTTTTAAGGTTTAACAAACACACAAGAAGAAAGCAAGAAAAATAAAATAAACTAGCATGGATAATACAATGAAAGAGTATGATCACCGACATCTAGCAATGAGTGTGTGTGAACATAAATGTAATGTCGATGGGAAATACGTACTTCCCCAAGCTTAGGCTTTTGGCCTAAGTTGGTTTATTGCCACGAATGGCCTGGCGGATATCCATAGTTGTAGCCGGGGTCGTACTGAGATGAAGAAGACTCGACCGCCATCGTTGGAAATCATCTCCCATCCCACCGGTAATTAGACTTTCGTGGAGGTTCAAATTGTGGTTCCGCTCCGTGGTTGGTGTAGGGTTCCAGAGGCGTGAATGGCCGCCAACGGAACGAGATAATGGACCTGCAGATAAATTAAACATGGAGGGAGCAGGCGAGGTAATAGTCTCAGGGTGGTGTTTATCAAAGAACAATTTGTATTTAAGCGCCCCTTCCCCATTCTTAACAATAAAGTCATGCGCTACCATACTCCTATAATCTAAATAAGCAGTGGGCAACAATTTTTCTTATTTTTCATAATGCCTAATAGGTATGTTATAATGTGCATCAAGGCGTGAAGCGTAAATACCTCCAAAGATGGGGCCCTTTGTACGGTTCAAACTTAAACGTTTAGCAATAATACCGCCCATACTAACAGTGTTATCGCAGAATAAACCATGGAACAGAATGATAATATCAGGAACACTAAGGTTTCCACAGGTTTCATGACCAATTAAGCAACGACTAGCAAATATGGCAAAGTAGCGTAAAACAGGAAAATGTATGCTAGTGATTCTTGCATCGGAAACCTTCCTAGTTTCCCCTACAGTGATAGTGTCAATAAACCCGTCCACATCTTTATGATGAGGTTCCTCTAAACTACCCTCGAAAGGTATTTTGCAAATCTTGCAAAATTCATCTAGTGGCATCTTCTTAGCCACATCATATAAATGAAACTCTACTTAAGGAGGTGTTTCCTTAGGATAATAGTAGAAGTTTTGCACAAAAGTATTGGTGAGTAAGAGATACTCGCTCAAGTTGGTCGCGGAGGAAGTCAGTGAGGCCTGCATTCTCAGCCAATTCATAAAAATCATCATAAATCGTGGCTTCTCTCAAGAAATCATCGAAAGGCCATTCACACGACCGAACCTCCGCGGTGCGAGGCAGATTATATTTGGGCATCTGTGCTTCTTCACTTTGCTTTTCCTTCGAGCTTCGGCTCGATGAGCCCCTCAAAGATCTCTTCATTATTTTTTGAAAAATTCTGAAATTTTTAGGAACTTCAAACAAAAGTGAACCAAGCTCAACAAAATTGATAGCAACTACTCCTACAAGTGCCTAGAGACTATATCATGCATTAGAACTACTTGGAACCATATAAATTTGACATGCAAGCTCGAGAACATGGTTACCTAGGTATCACAAATTTGCAATGAATAAAGCACTAGAACAAAAACTAATTGGACCAATGGAGGAGTCACATACCAAGGAACAATCCCCCCCCCCCAAGCAGTTTTGTGAGAGGTGCTTTGAGCAAGGAGATCGAAAATCGCAGCAAAATGAGCTAGAGCTCGTGCTTGAGGTGGATGGTGATTTTTTTGGGAGGAAGAAGAAGTGTGTGGGTGCAGGAATAAGTGGAGGGGGGCCACCATGGGCCCACGAGGCAGGGGGGTGCGCCCTGGACCCTCATAGCCAGGTGCTTGCTCCCCCTGCTGTGTTCTCAGTGCTAGATATTCTCAAATATTCCAGCAAAAATCATATTTCAATTTCAGGGCATTTGGAGAACTTTTATTTTCGGGATATTTTTATATTGCACGGATAAGACAGCAAACAGATAGAAAAATACTATTTTTACTTCATTTCTACTAATTTACAGAAAATATAGAGAGGGTACAGAAGGTTGTGCTTCTAGTTTCATCCATCTCATGCTCATCAAAAGAAATCCACTAACAAGGTTGATCAAGTCTTGTTAACAAACTCATTCTGAATCGCATGAAACCGGAGAAATTTCAAATAACACTATGTTACCTCAATGGGGATATGCACATCCCCAATAATAAGAATATCATATTTCTTCTTGACAGTAGGAAGAGGAAATTCAAAACCTCCAAATATAATCGATGGAATTTTTCCAATAGAATTGATACTTTGGACTTGAGGTTGTTTCCTCGGAAAGTGTACCATATGCTCATTACCATTAACATGAAAAGCGACACTGCCTTTGTTGCAATCAATAACAGCCCCTGCAGTATTTAGAAAAGGTCTTCCACGAATAATAGACATACTATCGACCTCAGGAATATCAAGAATAACAAAGTCCGTTAAAATAGTAACGTTTGCAACCACAACAGGCACATCCTCACAAATACCAACATGTATAGCAGTTGATTTATCAGCCATTTGCAAAGATATTTCAGTAGGTGTCAACTTATTCAAATCAAGTCTACGATATAAAGAGAGAGGTATAACACTAACACCGGCTCCAAGATCACATAAAGCAGTTTTAACATAGTTTCTTTTAATGGAGCATGGTATAGTAGGTACTCCTGGATCTCCAAGTTTCTTTGGTATTCCACCCTTAAAAGTATAATTAGCAAGCATGGTGGAAATCTCATCTTCCGGTATCTTTCTTTTATTAGTAACAATATCTTTCATGTACTTAGCATAAGGATTCATTTTGAGCATATGAGTTAATCGCATACGCAAAAAGATAGGTCTAATCATTTCAGCAAAGCGCTCAAATCCTCATCATCCTTTTTCTTGGATGGTTTGGGAGGAAAAGGCATGGGTTTCTGAACCCATGGTTATCTTTCTATAATGTGTTTCCTAGCAACAAAGTCTCTCTTATCATAACGTTGATTCTTTGATTGTGGGTTATCAAGATCAACAACAGGTTCAATTTCTACATCATTATCATTACTAGGTTGAGCATCATCATGAACATCATCATTAACGTTTTCATCAGGTTCATGTTCATTACCAGATTGTGTTTCAGCATCAGAAATAGAAATATCATTTGGATTCTCAGGTGGTTCAGCAATAGGTTCACTAGAAACATGCAAAGTCCTATCATTTTTATTTTTCTTATTTTTAGAAGGACTAGGTGCATCAATATTATTTCTCTGTGAATCTTGCTCAATTCTCTTAGGATGGCCTTCAGGATACAAAGGTTCCTGAGTCATTTTACCAGTTCTAGTAGCCACTCTAACAACATAGTAATTTTTCTTACTTTTCAATTCGTTGAGCAAATCATTCTGAGCTTTAAGTACTTGTTCTACTTGAGTGGTAACCATAGAAGCATGTTTGCTAATGAGTTTAAGTTCACCTTTAACTCTAGACATATAATCACCCAAGTGTTCAAGCATGTCGGAATTGTATTTCAATTGTCTACCAAAATAAGCATTGAAGTTTTCTTGTTTGACAATAAAATTATCAAACTCTTCTAAGCATTGTCTAGCAGACTTATAGTGGGGAATATCACCTTCATCAAATCTATAGAGAGAATTTACCTTTACTACCTGTGTTGGGTTATCAAGACCATGAGTTTCTTCAATAGGTAATGGATTAAGATCATATGTTTCTTCAACAGGCGGTAAATTAAGACCATGTATTTCTTCAATAGGAGGTAAATTCTTAACATCTTCAGCTTTAATACCTTTTTCTTTCATAGATTTCTTTGCCTCTTGCATATCTTCAGGACTGAGAAATAGAACACCTCTTTTCTTTGGAGTTGGTTTAGGAATAGGCTCAAAAATTGGCTCAGGAAGTGTCCAATTATTTTCATTTGTCAACATATTATTCAACAGAATTTCAGCTTCATCCGGTGTTCTTTCCCTGAAAACAGAACCAGCACAACTATCCATGTAATCTCTGGAAGCATCGGTTAGTCCATTATAAAAGATATCAAGTATTTCATTTGTCTTAAGAGGATGATCAGGAAAAGCATTAAGTAATTGGAGAAGCCTCCCCCAAGCTTGTGGGAGACTCTCTTCTTCAATTTGCACAAAATTATATATTTCCCTTAAGGCAGCTTGTTTCTTATGAGCAGGAAATATTTAGCGTAGAAGTAATAAATCATATCCCTGGGGACTACGCACACAACCAGGATCATGAGAATTAAACCATATCTTAGCATCACCCTTTAATGAGAACAGAAATATTTTAAGGATATAAAGGTAGCGAGATTTCTCATCATTAGTGAAGAGGGTGGCTATATCGTTTAATTTAGTAAGATGTGCCACAACAGTTTCAGATTCATAGCCATGAAAAGGATCAGATTCAACCAAAGTAACTATATCAGGATCAACAGAGAATTCATAATCCTTATCAAGAATACGTATAGGTGAAGTAGCAAAAGCAGGGTCAGGTTTCATTCTAGCATTAAGAGATCGCTGCTTCCATTTAGCTAATAACCTCTTGAGCTCGTATCTATCATTGCAAGCTAAAATATCTCTAGCAGCTTCTTTTTCTAGAACATAATCCTCAGGAACAACAGACAATTCATATTTATTAGGGGGAGAGTCTTCATCATCACTTTCATCAGTATTATCAGTCTCAATAATTTCATTCTCTCTAGCACTAGCAAGTTCATCAAGAAATTCACCAAGTGGCACAGTAGTATCAAGCATAGAAGTAGTTTCATCATAAGTATCACGCATAGAAGAAGCGGCATCATCAATAACATGCGGCATATCAGAACGAATAGCGTATAGGTTTAGGTGTCGCAAGCTTACTCAAAATGTAAGGTGAATCAAGTGCGAGCTAGATGGCAGTTCCTTACCTCCCTCGTAGTTGAGGGATAAATTTTTGTCTTAGCGTCTTTCAAGTTCTTCATAGTGACCAGCAGATATAAATCTCAAGTGACTCAAAGAATAGAGCTATGCTCCCCGGCAACGGCGCTAGAAAATAGTCTTGATAACCCACAAGTATAGGGGATCACAACAGTTTTTGAGGGTAGAGTATTCAACCCAAATTTATTGATTCGACACAAGGGGAGCCAAAGAATATTCTCAAGTATTAGCAGTTGAGTTGTCAATTCAACCACACCTGGATAACTTAGTATCTGCAAGAAAGTATTTAGTAGCAAAGTAATATGGAAGTAACGGTAACGGTAGCAAAAGTAATATTTTTGGGTTTTGTAGTGATTGTAACAGTAGCAATGGGAAAGTAAATAAGCGAAGAACAATATGTGAAAAGCTCGTAGGCATTGGATCGGTGATGGAGAATTATGCCGGATGCGGTTCATCATGTAATAGTCATAACATAGGGTGACACAGAACTAGCTCCAATTCATCAATGTAATGTAGGCATGTATTCCGAATATAGTCATACGTGCTTATGGAAAAGAACTTGCATGACATCTTTGTCCTACCCTCCCGTGCCAGCGGGGTCCTAATGGAAACTAAGGGATATTAAGGCCTCCTTTTAGTAGAGTACCAGACCAAAGCATTAGCACTTAGTGAATACATGAACTCCTCAAACTATGGTCATCACCGGGAGTGGTCCCGATTATTGTCACTTAGGGTTGCCGGATCATAACACATAGTAGGTGACTATAGACTTGCAAGATAGGATCAAGAACTCACATATATTCATGAAAACATAATAGGCTCAGATATGAAATCATGGCACTCGGGCCCTAGTGACAAGCATTAAGCATAGCAAAGTCATAGCAACATCAATCTCAGAACATAGTGGATACTAGGGATCAAACCCTAACAAAACTAACTTGATTACATGATAGATCGCATCCAACCCATCACCGTCCAGCAAGCCTATGATGGAATTACTCATGCACAGTGCTACGTCTTGAGCTTGCGTTGGTTTTTCTCAAAGAGGAGAGGGTGATGCAGCAAGTGTAGCGTAAGTATTTCCCTCAGTTTTTGAGAACCAAGGTTTCAATCCAGTAGGAGGCTCCTCAAAAGTCCCACGCACCTACACAAACAAGCGAGAACTGCAACCAACGCAAAGAAAGGGGTTGTCAATCCCTTCACGGCCACTTCATGTAAAGTGAGATCTAATAAAGATAGTATGATAAGATAAATATATTTTTGGTATTTTATAATATAGATGCTAAAAGTAAAGACGCAAATAAAAGTAGATTGAAAGCAAATATGATAAGAGATAGACCCGGGGCCATAGGTTTCACTAGAGGCTTCTCTCGAGATAGCATAAGTATTACGGTGGGTGAACAAATTCTTTGTCGAGCAATTGATAGAAAAGCGCATAGTTACGAGATTATCTAGGCATGATCATGTATATAGGCATCACGTCCATAACAAGTAGACCGACTCACCGTGCATCTACTACTATTACTCCACACATCGACCGACTCCTGCTCGCATCTAGAGTATTAAGTTCATAAGAACAGAGTAACGCATTAAGCAAGATGACATGATGTAGAGGGATAAACTCATGCAATATGATATAAAACCCATCTTGTTATCCTTGATGGCAACAATACAATACGTGCCTTGCAACCCTTTACATCCTTTGGGTAAGGACACCGCAAGATTGAACCCAAAGCTAAGCACTTATCCCATGGCAAGAAAGACCAATCTAGTAGGCCAAACCAAACTGATAATTCAAGAGACTTGCAAAGATAACTCAATCATACATAAAAGAATTCAGAGAAGATTCAAATATTATTCATAGATAAACTTGATCATAAACCCACAATTCATCTGGATCTCGACAAACACACCGCAAAAGGAGATTACATCGAATAGATCTCGACAAGAGAGGGTGAGAACATTGTATTGAGATCCAAAAAGAGAGAAGAAGCCATCTAGCTAATAACTATGGACCCGTAGGTCTATGGTAAACTACTCACAACTCATCGGAGGGGCAAGGATGTTGATGTAGAGGCCCTCCGTGGTTGATTCCCCCTCCGGCAGAGTGCCGGCGAAGGCTCCAAGATGGGATCTCGCGGATACAGAAGGTTACGGCGGTGGAAATTGTGTTTCGTGGTGCCCCTGGATGTTTTCGGGGTACGTAGGTATATATAGGAAGAAGAAGTACGTCGGTGGCCGCCCAAGGGGCCCACGAGACAGGGGGGCACACCCTATAGGGGGGGCTCCTATCTCGTGGAGGCGTCGGCTGCTTCTTGACTTGCACTCCAAGTCCTCTGGATCACGTTCGTTCCAAAAATCACGCTCCCGAAGGTTTCATTCCCTTTGGACTCCGTTTGATATTCCTTTTCTTCGAAATACTGAAATAGGCAAAAAAACAGCAATATGAGCTGGGCCTCTGGTTAGTAGGTTAGTCCCAAAAATGATATAAATGTGTAAAATAAAGCCCATAAACATCCAAAAGTGGTAATATAATAGCATGGAACAATAAAAAATTGTAGATACATTGGAGACGTATCACACTGCGGTGAGCATCATGAAACTGGTGATGGAGGATGGTTGATGATGGCGACGGCGAAGAATCCCCCTCTCTGGAGCCCCAAACGCACTCCGGATCAGCCCTCCCGAGTGGTTTTAGGGCTTGGCGGCGGCTCCGTACTGTAAAACATGATGAATCCTTATCCTTGATTTTTTTCTCCCCGAACACGAATATATGGAGTTGGAGTTGAGGTCGGTGGAGCGTCAGGGGGCCCATGAGGCAGGGGGGCGCGCCCAGGGGGCAGGCGCGCCCCCACCCTCATGGATAGGGTGTGGCCCCTCTGACGTGTATTTTTCTTCCAGTATTTTTAATATTTTCCAAAAATACGTTCCATGGAGTTTCAGGTCATTCCGAGAACTTTTGTTTGTGCACATAAATAACACCATGGAAAGTCTGCTGAAAACAGCATCAGTCCGGTTAGTTCCAGTCAAATCATGCAAGTTAGAGTCCAAAACAAGGGCAAAAGTGTTTGGAAAAGTAGATACGACGGAGATGTATCAATCCATCTCTTGAAGTGGACGACGGGGTAGGGGTAGCGGCTCCGGCAAGGTGGAGGATGGGGTGGCGGACGGAGGAGGCTGGCCGCAGTGGGGAAGTTGTCGTGGCGCCGACGGTGTATGAATTGGGAAATGGAGGGGGAGGGGGGGATCTCAAACTTTGGGACGCGCTTGTCTGAAATGTGGGAAAGTTACGAACTTATTCCCGTTTAAAATTTCGGACATCACGTCGGTTGGGGATAGGACGGTAATCTCACATCTCCCAAATATTTGCCGGTAACGATTTCAGGCGAGGAGAGGGTGCTTTGCCTCCCACGGTTGGTGCCCACGGTGTATGAGCGGGGCTGACAGGTAGGGAGGTTGTGTCACGTCTGTGGGAAGTTACACATCTGCCCCTATTTAAAATATTAGCCTACATCGATTTTGGATGAGGAGAGTTTATTTTGCCGCCCACCGTGGATGAATGGGGAAATGGAGGGAGAGACACATGTCTTTCGGACGAGCTTGAATCAAATGTGTTTTGCCGCCCATGTTTGGCGCCCGCCGTGTCTGAATGGGCTCAGAGGCTGTCGTGTCACGTCTGATTGAAGTTACTAGTCTACCCCTATCGACAGCAGTGTAAATCCGATCGATAAGGATGTCAAGTGTTAGGGGTAGACAGTAATTTCCATCTCGCAAACACTTGCTTCAGGCAGCCCACAAATGATAGTGGGTGTTTAGCCGCTTCGTTCAAAACTTGGGAGAATTAGCATTCACGTTTTCCACCGGCCCCGCAACAAAATCCAAATCCAATTTTTATTCGATTACGAATATCCACAGATAATTCTATGTTTTGTTATTTATTTCTTCAAAACCACAACAAAGATTTATTCCACCTTTATATATGATTATGATTTAGAAATGTCGTGATCTTGAATTCAAGAGGTTGGATACACTTTGAGTCAAACAGTTATTTCATCCAAAGACAATATGCTCACACGAAAAACAGTTCACCTTATGTCAATCATACAAGTACTGAGGATTACCTCGCCTAAAAAATCCGGATCATTACAACACATGGACAACATAGGGGGTCTTACAACATAATCCATTCAGAGACATGACACAACATGTGTAACACCCCCAGTATCATGCTACAGTAATCTCATGCCCGATGATGCCATGTCATCATAATGAAGTTGATAATCCTCACTTGTTTCAAACACATGTCAAATTCAAATTCCAAAAACAAGTCAAATTCTTATCTCTTCAAACTGTCGAGCAAAAATGTTCGATGGGTTGAAAATATTCGCTAACTAATTGTCATGAATGGTTCAACATCATTTGAGATATATAATTTCCTTTGGAAATTAAAATAGTTCCAAATCAGCTTTTTCTTGTACTTTTCCATTTGTGAAAAATCCAAATCAATTCAAACTCCTTCCATTTGTAATGTATTTATTTGGCCAAGACCCACATTTTACATAACTCCTTTTGGCAGCTCAAATTTTGCATATCATTTTTCTGTAAAAAGAAAAGAGCAAAAGAAAAGGCAAAAGGGAAAAAGAGAAAGCCCCCTATCCCCTGGGACTAATCCACCCGAGCGGGCCCATCCAGCCCACTCCCTGCACCGGACACCCCTCCCTCGCTGTTCCTCTGTCCTGGGTCACTACAGGTGCCGTCCCCGCCGGACCCGCCTCGCCGGCGACGCCCCGGAAAGGATAAGGACGCCACGGCCCCCTCTCGGCCTCATCAGATCCCCCTCCCCCCGTAGATATTTCTCCTCCCTCTCTCTCACACGCTCGCTCTTTCTCCGCCTCGCCCGAACTCCCACCGTCGCCATGGACGCACCTGACCCCGCGCCCTCTGTCGACCCCATCGCCTAGGACCGCACAGGGAGCTCCGCCTTCGACCTCCACTACGCCTACGACCGCTACCTCAAGCTCGGGGCTGCTTCACCGTTTCCCTCGACCACTTCTTCCCCGGCGCAGACCGCCCGCATCACCGTCGTCCGCCCTCGAACTAGCCGCCTCTGCTGCTCCTAATCAGTCACGGGGCCTCCTTGTGCCCACGAGGTGGGCACCCCGCGTCCTCCCTCTGCTCCCCCTTCTTTACGGGCATAAACGCAGTATGCCGCCGTTGCTTCTGCTTGCTGCTGCCGCGTTACCGCCGCCGCTTTGCTTGCTGATGCCGTTGCATTGCTGCTTCTACTACCGCACCGCGGCCTGCCTCGCACACGAGCCGCGCTCGCCTCGCCTCTCCTATCGCCGCTCACCCCGCTCCCTCCCAATCCCCGCGCTTGCCTGCAGAAGCGCGCCGCCGCTCATTGCTTCAGTCGCAGCCACCGCCTCCTCCTACTTCTGCTGCTCAGCACCGCTGCCGACCGTCCCGCCGCTGCCTGCCCAGGCTTGGCCGCTGATTCCCTGTGCTGTCGTGCGTCCATGCACCCGCACAGTTCGCGCCCCTGCTGGCCGTTGCCGATGAAGCGCCCGTCTCCGGCCATCACCGCCGCCGTGCCCCGCCCCTGTTGCTCGCGCGCTGTGTCCCCTCGCCGCGTGCCATGCCGCCACTGGCCCGGTTCCGCTCCTCCCGCACTAGCCCATGCCCCGCTGGCTGCCGGCGCCCCGTCGCCCGCGCGCCCTCTCCCCTGGTGGCCTGGGCGGGCACCCTAACGGGCGGCTCCCGTGCCCGGCAGCTGCATGGCCACGCTCACCCCGCTAAGGCCTGGGCCATTGGCCAAGGGGCCCCACGCCCCTGTGTAAAGAAAAATAACTTTTAAAAAACTAAGTATAAAATAATTAATTAGTTAATTAATTAAATAGTTAATTAACTAACTTAATTAACCTTGCTTAGTTAGCCTAATGAACTAGTTTAATTAATTTGAACCTGCTTAATTATTTGGGTCAATGACAGTAGGCCCCGGTTGTCAGTTTGACCAAGTCAACTGATTTGTTGACTGCTGACATCACACATACGTCATGCTGATGTCATATTCCTTTTCTGTTAACTTAAGTAATTCCAGAAAATTGTTTAATCTTTGAAAAGTAATAGAAAATAAACCGTAGCTCGGATGAAAATGTTTTCTACATGAAAGTTGCTCACAAAAATGAGACGAATCCAATTACGCTGTCCTTTCAGCTGTCACATTCCCCTAGCATGCTGAACATGGAACATTCCCCCTCCGGTCATCTCGTCGACATTAGTCCTAACCGGAATACATTCCTGCTGAATTCCCCTTCACCTATATTGTGTAGCACCGCGTTAGAACACGCCTAGCTCACTTTGTTGTCCTGTTATGCACTTGCTTGCTATGTATTTACTGTTTCTCCCCTCTTCTCTTCTTCGGTAGACCCCGCGATCTTACGCCGATGCCCTGTGATCGACTACGTCACCGACGACCCCTCCTTCTAGTCTGAGCAACCAGGCAAGCCCCCCTTTGATCATCCCGATATCGCCCATTCCATTCTCTAATGCTTGCATTAGATTTTGCTACCGTTATTATTTGCTCCTATTCTGATGCATAGCCTGCTTTTGTATCTGCTGTTGTACCTTACCTGCTTATCCCAAACTGCTTAGTATAGGTTGGTTAGTGACCCACAAGTGATCCCCACCTTGTCCTTGTTGCCCCTGCTTCATCATCGAAGACACAATCAACGGGATCGAAGACCAGGCCCCGACACCGCACATCACTTCCCCTTAGTTGCTCGACACTACTGGGTTACTATCGAGTGCCGAGGGTGAGACCTCTACATCACTTCTGATGTTAACCCTGTAGTGTAGCTAATCGGTCGTGGTCATCAAGGGTGATTTCTCCTTAACCACTTCCGATACAACTTTGTCATGCAACCCCTCAAGTGTGACCTCGGGGGTGGTTCCTCTTACGTTCACCTTGATGATTACATCGAGTGGAATCCACCGGTGGTGATTCCTCGGGTTTTCCCCTTGATGTTTGGATAGACAGTTACTATGGTTACTATGAATTTACACTGAACCAATTTACTAAAGACGGGTCGGCCCTGAGGGGTACCTGTGCGAGCTTAATTGCGAGTGATGTGGAGGCGGGTTGACCTGGAAGGTGCCCGCGAGATAATTATGAGGCGTGGCCGGGCATTCCTAGCCCTTGCCGCAAGTCCTCGAGACGGGGCAACGGGGTCACATCTTTCATGAGTCTCTGCTTGTTACCGCGCGTTCCCAATCAACTCACGATTTGGATATTTGATCCGAGGGTCCTCTCGGGCTGATAGCACTAACCATCACGTGGGCATAGTATGGGCGTTACTGCGTCGTATGCATCAGCCAAGCTTAATAGGCGTCGGCGACTAAGCGGTAGCGCGCCCGGGTTGGACTGCGTGGCGCTTTGCCTTGTTGAAGGAGGTAGCTAGGTTCTGCTCACCGCCGCCCTCATAGCGTGCATGACTTCCGGGAGATGGCCCATGACCCACAGGGGCATAGGTTTAGTCCCGGCGTCTTGACCTCTCTATTAAGCCTAGGTCGGGTTGCAGCGTATTGTTTGGCCGAGGCCGGGCATGACCCAGGAAAGTGTGTCCGGCCGGAGTTAATCGAGCGTGGTGGGTAAGTTGGTGCACCCCTGCAGGGAAGAAATCATCTATCGATAGCCTGTCCTACGGTAACGGACACTTGGAGTTGTATCCCGATCGATAGAACTAGAACTGGATACTTGTGCTGAGAATTGGATTGTGATGAGAAATGGATAGTATGGCTCTGGGATTGCTTTCTCGCAGGGAGTCGAGGAAGGATCTCTGGCCGAGGATGATAACACTACTACTACTTTACTTTATGCTACTCTACTCCCTCTGTTCTTTGCAAGATGGTGGTTTCCAGAAGATGCTAGTCTTCGATAGGACTAGGTTCTCCATTCTATTCTGGCATTTCTGCAGCCCATTCCACATATACAGCCTTCCTTTGATAATGTTGCATATGTAGAGTAGACCCTTGCTTGCGAGTACTTTTGATGAGTACTCACGGTTGCTTTGCTCCCCCTTTTCCCCCTTTCTTCTTCTTTTCGGTTGATGCAATCAGATGTCGGTGCCCAGGAGCCAGATGCCACCGTCGATGCCTACTACTACATGGAGACCGCCGACGACCAGGAGTAGTTAGGAGGCTCCCAGGCAGGAGGCCTTGCCTTTTCGATCGTAGATGCTTTTGTGCCGGCCTTCTTAAGGCAAACTTGTGTAACTTATGTCTGTACTCAGATATTGTTGCTTCCGCTGACTCTTGTGAATTCGAGCTTATGTATTCGAGCCCTCAAGGCCCATGTCTTGTAATATAAAGCTTGTACTATTTTATTTTGTGTCTAGAGTTGTGTTGTGATATCTTCCCGTGAGTCCTTGATCTTGATCGTACACATTTGCGTGTATGATTAGTGTACGATTGAATCGAGGGCGTCATAACATGCAAGTACAATAATCTAATGACAATTTCAACTACTATCTAAATAAGAACTGGGATTACCCTGGGCTTCAGATAGCAGAAGCAGCAGGACCTCCTCCGTCTTCAAATGCAACATTCTTACTTCCTCCAATTCTTGGGTTGCTTGCATAATGCGTGCAGCTAATTGCATAATTTCCAGCTTCAAGATTGAGATTACCTCATTCATGGCAGCCACACCATCTCTTTCTGCCTCTAGTAGAGCATCAAGAACTATAATATCTGTGCTCAGACTGCTCTCCGACGGTGTTGCCTCTGAACTGCTACCATTGGGTAACATGGATGGCGCACTGCTTACACAAATAGATTCTGGGGTTGTACATTGTATTCTAGTGTGAACGGCATCCTGAAAGGTTTCTGCTGGACATAAGTAAGAGATAGTTATCACATGATCCAGGCAGTAAGCTTACATGGTAAACGACATACGAATTATTGCCGAGCATGGCAAGCTATATTTAAAAGGTTTGAAGCAGCATCAGCCGAAAAGAAATTAAAATGGTAAGATGAAACTAGGGATGTAAGTGGCAAATAAACGACATCCGCCAGTCCCATCTAGTTAGTTTTTGCTAGCTCCCTGGTTCATTTTCCTCAAAAAACAAAAACTGTTTTGAATTATCATACCACTAGTGGACTTTAATCAGGATTAACCAGGACCCAATCGACATCCCTAGTTTAAAGGGTGTGTACCACCGCTATACTTAAGTTGCCAAGGCATCTAAGCAGTTGAAATAATCTGAGAAAGCACTTAACAGTGTGGCCTCATATAAACTACGAAGACAGTCTTGTGATGAAGTTCAGAGGAAAAGTGAAGGACTCAAATAAACTAGGCATGCATTTCTTTATGATAGTACAACAGCACTACTGACATATTGGCCAACTCAGGTATAGCGTAACAAGTAACAAACAAGCATTCGAATCAAGCAATACAACAAAGCAGACAACTGAACTATTTGTTATTCTGTAGGATTACAGGTTGAGGGCACAAGCCAAGAAAGCAGCCGACACGCATTACATTTCACATGTACTAAAACACACTGGCTTACCATATGTTGCTGTGAAGCCTCGCTGCTATTGCAATGTTCTTTGAAGATATCATCGACATTCCGTGGTTGCAAATCTACTTGTTGTAGTTTATTTTGCACCCTCTATTTAGGTAAAATTAATTTTAAACGCATGCACTGGTTCGAATTGATCATCAATGGTTCATCTAAACTAATGAAAGAAGGGTGTGTGCATACACGATAATATATCTGCTTCCCTCTATTTTATGCTTGTTCGGTGCCATTTCAAAAGAACAAATATTTTGCTTGATGGGGTTGGCAGCTCCATAATTAGTAGAAGCATCAAATTAGTCATGCAACTTGGGAAGATCACGAACACACAAAGAAGTAATGAACAGAGGCTCGTAGCAGTGATGTAATAGCTAGCATCAGAAAATGTAGGGTAAAACGAACAAAAACCAGCGGAACCACATGCTAGTTTGTTGATGTGTAATTAAGCATAAAGAACATGAAGCAGTCTGATGGAACCAACAGGTGGCATCAGAACAACACCATTATCATAAATATAGCATGCAAGAAGTAAAATAGTAGGCACTGATATCTAGGAAGTACAGTAATACTTAGGACAAAACTAAAGCATATTAACTATATGTGCACTTGTATGTAATTTAGCACATGTAACATGTTCACTGCCGGGAGTATGGCCCTACAGGTGCAAGCAGAATAACACGTCTCATGAAAAACTGAATGATGCCCTGAAGAAATTCTAAGGTGCGGTGCTTATGCTAAGAAAGTGAACGTAGGCGCCGGCCGTTGGATAATAGTACCTGATTCTCGGCGGCGTATGGGTATCGTTAGCATACTTGATAGCTAAGGATCGTCGATGGTGCTCGTGTTGCGGTTGAGTTTGGGCCGGCTATCGCCGTCGCTGAAGCAGCTCCGCTGCAACGGTTGTGGCGCCTGTCGACATACAAGAAAGCTCATCTGTGGTAAGTGAACAGTTGCACGATAAAGAGAAAAACCAAAGGAGTACAGATCGAAATAACCTGATGAGGCTGCGGCGTCGGTAAAGCAGGGCCGATGGAGTTGAATATGGCATCCGTGGAGCGGGTCTGGTGAAGTGGACGAAGGCTTTGACCGGCGCGTTGTATAGTGCTTTCGGTGAGGTGAATCTTTTGTGGCGGACGAGGGCTTGTATGAAGGGCCAGCGAAGGGACGGACGAGGGAGTCAGTGAAGGGCCTACACTGTGGTGAACGAGGGCGCCGGTTAAGCAGATCCAGTGCGGTGGACCATGATGGGGGTCAAGGAGATCTTGAGCGGTGTACAAGCCAGTCGCTGAAGCGGCTCCGGTGAAGTGGTGAGTTGGCAGTTGGGGGTTCCAAGGTGCGGAAGGTAGATCCGTCGGGGTGTGAGGTCCACCGCTGGGGTGGAGGATTAGATTCGACGGCTTGCCATGGTTGGGGGCGGGGTCGGGGAGGGGAAGGGGAGGGGCTCTGGGGAAGAATATTGGGGGCAAAGAGGGGAAAACAATGGAGTTACCAAAGCAGCCCTTTTCTGTTCATGTGGTAGGGGTAAAACAGGAATATCGCAGGCTAAACTTTCGAAGCGAGATATTTCGATGTGAGCGGAAGTTTGAAAGCTTTTTGGCGCTGAAATTATATTCTGCTCTTGTACGGACGATTATGATATCATGGCCGAGAATTTGTTTGTTTTGAACGCAAAAAAAAGTGCAAGTTTTGAAAATCAATGTCTCCAACTCGAAACTTAGATTGTCCATTCAATTCAAATATGGATCATTGAGGTATTACAAGCAAATACCATCATATGGTCCAATTCAAATGAAATTCCAAATGTGTTTATCCTAAATATGATGACAAAAGCAAAAATGTGTATGTGTATGAATAAAGTGGATAATTATAAAGTTTGAACATGCCCGTATGTGTATATCTCTAGGTTTGATATATGAATTTGAAATCATGAAATCCCGGCTTAAAAATGTACCTCCGTTTAAATGAATTTAAAAATCTAATGATGGAGTCGAATTCCAAAATTCCAATCTTAGGTTTGTAATTCTGGTACATCAAAGTATATCACGCATGTTCAAAAGTATCGTTATCTCGTAGTCCAAACTGTGAAACAAATTGATCAAGCTTGAGTGCACACACTATTGACCATGTATATCTCAATTACGCTAAAGTCCCTCAAATATAGACACCTCACTCTTTATCTGAAGCCAACCCCCTCTCGTCGCCCCCCACACAGAAGTCGTTCTCTCACCCAAACACCAACACACGAGCACAATAACACCCCTCTCTCTTCTAAAGTACGGACCCCAATATAGGTCTCTATCACTTTGTCTCTTGGGCATGCACACATCTCTTCCCCCACTCTCTATCTAGGTCTCCCGACATCTCTCTTTCCCAAGCACACGCACTATGTAGAGTGTATCTTTTCCATACACACAAAACATCGCCCCCAAACGTCTATCTCCCTAGTTATGTGGTTCTCGCACACTCACCTCACACACCACCCCCACCGCAAAACAAGCACACTTTGTATCCTTGTGCACCACTCTCCTCTTTCTATCTCTCCCACATGCGGACCCACCCCAGCTCCTCCCTGTATACATATATGTCGTGACTCTTTCCATATCTCCCTAATGTATCACGCACATTGTTCTCTACACCATCTATTCTAGATCTCTCATGAAGTCCCTATCACACACACGATGACTCGCTTCCCTTGCGTCTCCGTACATAGGCCAATTTCAAACTACATCAACATTGTCTCCCTATCTATACGCCATTTATGGACACAAACTGTAACGCCCTCGATGCGGCTATATCTCCCACGTGTCGAAGCACGACTTAGAGGCATAACCGCATTGAAAGCAATGTCGCAAGTGAGGTAATCTTCACACAACCCATGTAATACATAAGGGATAAAGATACATAGTTGGCTTACAATGCCACTTCACACAATACATAAATAAACATCCATCATTCAGATTACACTCAAGGTCCGACTACGGAACCAAAATAAAGAAGACTACCCCAAATGCTACACAGATCCCCGATCGTCCCAACTGGCTCCACTCACGATCATCCGGAAAAGACACATAGTAACGACCACGTTCCTCGTCGAACTCCCACTTGAGCTCGGCTGCGTCATCTGCTGACCGGCATCGTCGGCACTGCAATCGCTTTTGGTAGAATCTGTGTCACGGGACTCAAAGCAATCTCACACCCGTGAGATCAAGACTATTTAAGCTTATAGGAAGGACAGAGTTGTGAGGTGGAGCTGCAGCAAGCGACTAGCATGTATGGTGGCTACATTCGCAAAAGAGAGCGAGAAGAGAAGCAAGGCACGGTCGTGAAGCTAGTAGCGATCAAGAAGTGATCCTGAACTACTTATGTCAAGCATAACTCCAACACCGTGTTCACTTCCCGGACTCCGCCGAGAAGAGACCATCACGGTTACACACGCGGTTGATGTGTATTAATTAAGGTCAACTTCGGGTTTTCTACAACCGGACATTAACAAATTCCCATCTGCCTCATAACCGCGGGCACGGCTTTGAAAGATAATACCTGTGGGTGTCCCAACTTAGCCCATAATAAGCTCTCACGGTCAACGAAGGAATATTCCTTCTACCGGAAGACCCGATCGATCTCGGAATCCCGGACTACAAGACATTTCGACAGCAATAAAACAAGACCAGCAAAGCCGCTTGGATTGTGCCGACAAATCCCGATAGGAGCTGCACATATCTCGTTCTCGTGGCACATCCGGATGAACACTACGTCTGGCAACCGAAGATACCCCAAGTTGCCTCGGTATGCACCGCAAGTGGCTCTAGTTTGGACCAACACTCAGAGGAGCATTGGCCCGGGGGGGGGGGGGGGGTTAAATAAAGATGACCCTCGGGCTCGCGAAAACCCGGGGGAAAAAGGCTTAGGTGGCAAATGGTAAAACCAATGTTGGGCCTTGCTGGAGAAGTCTTATTCAAAGAGAACTGTCAAGGGGGTCCCATAAATCACCCAACTGTGTAAGGAACGCGAAATCAAGGAACATAACACCGGTATGACGGAAACTAGGGTGGCAAGAGTGGAACAAAACACTGTGCATAAGGCCGAGCCTTCCACCCTTTACCAAATATATAGATGCATTAATTATAGCAGATATATTGTGATATCCCCAACAAGTAAACATGTTCCAACAAGGAACAACATCTCCATGTTCCAACAAGGAACAAACTTCATCTTCACCTGCAACTAACAACGCTATAAGAGGGGCTGAGCAAAGCGGTAACATAGCCAAACAACGGTTTGCTAGGAAAGGATGGTTAGAGGTTTGACATGGCAATATGGGTGGCATGATATAGCAAGTTATAGGCATCATAGCATAGGCATAGCAAAAGAGCGAGCATCTAGCAAGCAAAGATCGAAGTGAATTCGCCCGTATGGTCATCTTGCTGCAAAGTTCTCGAGTTGTCGAAAGCTTGATCCTCGTAAGCGTTCTCAACAGGTTCCTCGTTCACGTACTCGTCTCCCGGATCTACCCAAAGCAAGAACACAAACAAAGGAACCACAATAAATCACGGTGCAATGCACAAGCAACATGATGCAAAACATGGCATGATATGCGAGATGTGATATGCAATGCGTATGCGTGCTCCGGAAGGAAAATGATGAACCAGGCATCAACTTGGCAAACCAATTATGCCGCTGGAAAGGTGAGATGATTTCGTTGAAATCGATATAAAGATCACGAAATCGGATGCACGGTTTGCAAATGACAAGCAAAACAAGAATGACACAATTCTGCCATTAACAGCATGATACCACTTAGCAAGCAACAATAAGTTAAGCTACTGCACCCAAACGTACCAGAAAAGCATATGGCACTGATCTACTCAAGAAGCTTGACAAAATATGAACACTGAGCTACGGCTAAATCACTCCATAACAGGTCCAAACAAGCATGGCAAAAGTGCAAAATATATCAGCTTCACAGACTTTGAGAAAATACTGAACATGGCAGAATCAGCATCAGGAAGCAATGTTCAGAGCAAGCAAAAAGCATGCTACAAGAACTTATAAAAGAAAAACAAGGTATGGCGTGAATCTACTGAAATCATAGAACAAAAGTCACTTACTGACCATGAGCCAAACGGGATCAGAAAATGAAATAGCACCCATGTCAACATAGCAAGTTCCGTTAACAGATTCAGCAACAGGGCATGACAAAAACAGATAACAAGTAGGCATGTTTAAGAGCTCGATGCACTCACTACAGAGCATTTAATGATAAACTAAGCATACATACATTAATAAGACATGGCATAGAAGCTATACATGGCAAGAACAACATCATAGCATACACGGATCAACTACAACAAACTTGGCAAAATTGAATAACATGTAACAATCTGCCAGGAAACATTTTATAGCAAAAGTGGAGCTCGATTGACTCAAGCTATGGCACTCCATAATTGCAAACAAGGGCATGGGTGGATAGAACATAACCATATGTTCAAAACATCCTTACTGAAGTATCTCAAAATATGCATGGATTTCTCGGTAGCATCAAGTTAACATGGCATAAAAATATCAGCAAAACAGGGGCTGAAATCAGCAACATCATGAAGCCTAGTTTGCATGCTTGTGCTAGTCACCACAGAGATCACAAAAATACATGGAACACACCCCTGTAAAGATGGCATGGTATATTACAAAACACATGTAGGACTCAAGTTCATAGGATGCACACATCAATCATGGCAAAAATGACAGAAGTGCATGTTCTGATAAGAATCTGAAACTAACATCACATAGCCCTCTTCTAACAGCATTTCGTGAATCAAGATGAGCTCAACTGAAAATGATTCAATGAGATGAAATGATGTACTCATCGGGACAAACATTCCGGTATGCTACACGCCCAAATCGGAGCCACGGGTGTAAAGTTATGGCATGATGAAAATGCACCAAAATAATAATAGATTAAAAGACTTAGAGGAAATCAGGGGGAGAAGTCAACCGAGATGATTTGGATCTGAGATCCGGGGCGCGCGGGTCGAGGTGAGGCCGGCGGCGGCTCGTCGGAGCGGCGCCGGAGGAGGAGCTGCTGGGCGGCGGGCGACAAGGTCGGCGGGAGGCGGCGAGGCGGCGGCAAGTGAGGCGCGGGGCCGAGGCGGCCGGCAACTGGCGACGGGTTGGCGCTGCACGCCAAGCGGGCGGTGAGCGGACGGGCGGCCTTGGGGAGGGCCTCCGCGGCCGGGCGGCGGCGGGCGTGGGCGCGACGTGGCGCCTTGGCTTGGCGGCGGCGGACGTGTCCGGCCCGGTCCGGATCGTCCGGCCAAAAGTGAGAGGAGCGGGCTAGGGATAGGGTAGGAATTGATCCGGATTTCGGGGAGGGGTGTTTTTATAGGTAGAAGGAGCTAGGAAGCTCCAAATGAGGTGTAGTTTTACCACACGATCGTGATCGAACGGCGATGGACATGGAAGTGACTTAGATGGGTTATTGGGCTGTTTTGGAGGGGTTTTGGGCTGCAACTCAAAAGAGGCCTTTTGCGAGTCACGGTTAACTGCTGGAGTACCAAACGAGCTCCAAATGACCGAAACTTGACAGGTGGTCTACCGGTGGTGTACCAAGGCCACTTGACAAACCTCGGTCCATTCCGAGAAAGTTCAGTACCCGCTCACGGAAAAATGTAAAAGGGGACGCCGGGGAACATAGGAGTGCCGGATTGCAAAACGGACAACGGGGAAAATGCTCGGAATCATGAGATCAACACGTATGCAAAAGAGATGCACATGATGACATGATGTAACACCCCGGTGTAATGATGCTACAGTAACCCCTGGGGTTAAGTTATTCATTTTGCTAAACAAGTGTTCGATCATAATTGTCTCCTTTCTCTTTTAAATTCCAGTTGAATTCAATTTAAAGTTATGAGTGAAATTCAAAATGCTCAGACATGAACACAAAATGTTCATCATGTGCCAAATAATCCAAATGTTTTATTGGTGGTGAACCAACATTTTTGCAAAAGGTTTAAGTGGCCTAATCTACTTAAAGCTTTGAACTTAGAAATAAATTTAATGCCCTTTTTAATTTATAAAATTGGCAACTATTCCAAAAGCCTCCCCCTTTTGTGGCGATTGCAATATACTTCTTTGAGATTGTTTTGGCCAAAGTGGCATAATTTTGCAAAGTCAATTGTGGCAAAAGAAAATGCAAAAGCTGCCGAAAAGAAAAACAAAAAAGGAAACGGAAAGAAGAAGGGGTGGGAGAGCCCTGCCTCCCTTGGGCTTCGGCCCAACCCAGTGACCGGCCCACCTCACCCGGCTGGCCGGCCCAGCTCCCAGCGCCCCTTCCTGTTCCCACAGTGCGCGCCGCTCTGAGGCGCCATCCCTTGAACCACCTCGCCGTCGACAAGGAGGATAAGGTCGACCCCTCCCCTCGACGCCTCGGCCTCCTCCCCAGCTACCCCCACTCACCTCCGCCTCTCCCACTCCCCTCCGGATTCCCCCTCGAGCACTCCCCTCTCTCGGACCAAAGCGCGCTCGCCGCCGTGCCTCGCCTGTCCTCGCGGCCACCAAGCGCCGTTCGCCTCGCCATCGAGCCCATCGTCTCCGCCGCCGTCGTCTACCCAGTCCCCGTCCGTGAGCGCGAGCCGGGAGCCACTACGGGGAGCGGATCGAGCAGCCCCCTTTCTCCTCTGTCGCCGGTGACCGCCGTCATCTCCGGCCACCTCTGCGCTCCTAAGCTGTCGCAGGCTTTTCGTAGCCGCTCGGTGAGCTCCTCCCTCCCTCCTTTCTTCTCCTCGCACCGCTTCGCCCTCCCTAGCTCACTCGCCGCAGCTGCAGTAGCTCACCGCCGCCTAGATCCGCAGTCGTCGTGGCCACGCTCACCGTCGAGCTCAATCGAGCATCGCACTGCGTGCCCAACACGCCCGAGCAGCTCGACACACATGCCAGCTGCCTCGCTGCCCTACTTGACGAAGCTCGAGCTCGCCCGAGCTCCGGCGTCCGCCGCGGTCGACGCCACCGTCGACACCGTCCATCCCAGCCTCGGCTGAGGCCTCGAATGGGTGCGCCCGACCCCCTGCTTGTGAACGCGCTGCCCCACGCTGCTTTTGAGCACCCGTAGCCCCGTCCCCGATGATGCCCGGCCAACCGCCGCCACGCTCACCGCCGCGCTCGCCAACCCAGCCTGCCGCCACTACCGCCGCGCCACGTTGTAGCTCTTGAGCAGGGGTCCGGCGCCAACGGCTGCCGAGCCGGATTCCGCGAGGCGGTGCCTCTCCGTCGCGAACGCCGCTGGGTTTCTAACGCCGGTGCCGACGTGGTCGTCTGGTCCACCTAAGCGGGTCACCGCCCGCGTGGCCCCTGGCCCTGCTGACCTAGTCAATGGTCGATCGGGCATCGCCCGATCCATCGCCAAGGTCCCCACAGGCCCTGTTGACTAGTCAACTAGTCTGCATTGACTTCTTTGATGTCGACATGGCGTCATGCTGACGTCATTTACCTTTTCTATTAATTTTGAATAATTCCAGAATATGTTTAAAACTTAGAAAATTCATATAAAATAATCTGTAACTCGGATGAAAATGTTTTCTATATGAAAGTTGCTCGAGAAAATCCAACAAATCCGAATCATTGGTCCGTTCATCATCACATGCCCCTAGCATGCTGAACATGGAACTTTCCCCTCTTTTCCTTGTCCTAATCCACCTAACGCCGGGAATTCATCCTCGGATGTTTCCCCCCTTCGTCTGCAACGTGTAGTTCCGCGTTAGAGCACGCCTAGCGCTACGTATCGCCATGTCATGCTTAGTGTTACCTCTGTTTGCTATGTATTTACTGTTTCTTCCCCCTCTTCTCTCGGTAGACCCCAGTGGCGATGCCCCGGTGATCGGCTACGCCACCGACTCCTCCTTGCGAGCAACCAGGCAAGCCCCCTTTGATCATCCCGATATCGCCCATTCCATTCTCTCATGCTTGCATTAGATTTTGCTACATCAAGTTATTGTTTGCACCTATTCGATGCATAGCCTTTTGCTTTTATCTATTTGTTGTACCTTACACCTTATCCTAAACTGCTTAGTATAGGTTGCTTAGAGATCCATCGGTGACCCCACTTTGTCCCGATCGCTCACCGATAATCGAAGACCCGATCAACGGATCGAAGACCAGGCCCGACCACCGCACATCACTTCCCTTGGTTGCTCGACACTACTGGGTTACTATCGAGTACCGAGGGTGAGACCTCATCAGCACTTCTGATGTTAACCCTGTAGTGTAGTTACTCGGTCGTGGTCATCGAGGGTGATTTTCCTCTTTAACCACTTCCGATACGACTCTGTCGTGCAACCCCTCAAGTGTGGACCTCGAGGGTGAATCCTCTTACGTTCACCTTGATGACTACATCGAGTGGAATTCACCGGGGGTGATTCCTCGGGTTTTCCCCTTGATGTTTGGACACACGGATACTTGGACTTTACCCCTGTTACTTGGAAAGACGGGTCGACCCTGAGGGGTACCCGCGCGAGCTTAATTGCGAGTGATGTGGAGTCGGGTTGACCTGGAGGGTGCCCGCGAGATAAATACGAGGCGTGGCCGGGCATTCCTAGCCCTTGCCGCAAGTCCTCGAGACGGGGCAACGGGTCACATCTTTCGTGAGTCTCTCGCTTGTTACCGCTGCGTTCCTAATCCACTACGATTTGGATATTTGATTCGAGGGCCTTTGGCCCGATAGCACTAACCATCACGTGGGCATAGTATGGGCGTTCTGCGTCAGATACATCAGCCGAAGCTTAATAGGCGTCGGCCGATCGAAGCGGCGCTGCTGGGTTGGACTGCGTGGCGCTGCCTTGTTGAAGGAGGTAGCTAGGTTCTGCTCACCGCCGCCCACATAACGTCAAGGTGAGTTCTCGGGAGATGGCCCATGACCCCGGGGAATAGGTTTAGTCCGTCGTCTTTGGCCTCTCTATTAAGCCTAGGTCGGGTTGCGGCGTATTGTTTGGCCGAGGCGGGCATGACCACTGGAAAGTGTGTCCGCCGGAGTTAAGCGGCGTGGTGGGTAAGTTGGTGCACCCTCAGTGAAGAAAACATCTATCGATAGCCTGTCCTACGGTAACGGACACTTGGAGTTGTATCCCGATCGATACAACTAGAACTGGATACTTGTGATGAGAATTGGATGGTGATGAGGATTTGATGGTGATGAGAACTGGATTGTGATGATAACTGGATAGTATGGCTCTGGGATTTCTTTCTCGCAGGGAGTCGAGAAAGGATCTCTGCCGAGGTTGATAACACTACTACTTTACGTTATGCTACTCTACTCCCTCCTGCTTGCTGCAAGATGGTGGTTTCGAAGATGCTAGTCTTCGATAGGACTAGGCCTTCTCTCTATTCCGCATTTCTGCAGCCCGATCCACATATACAACCTTCCTTTGATAATGTTGCATATGTAGTGTAGATCCTTGCTTGCGAGTACTTTGGATGAGTACTCACGGTTGCTTTGCTCCTCCTTTTCCCCTTTCTTCTTCTTTCCGGTTGATGCAACCAGATATTGGAGCCCAGGGAGCAGATGCCACCGCCGATGCTTACTACTACGTGGAGCCCATCGATGACCTGGAGTAGTTAGGAGGCTCCCAGGCAGGAGGCCTTGCCTTTTCGATCGATGTTGCTTTTGTGCTAGCCTTCTTAAGGCAAACTTGTCTAACTTATGTCTGTTCTCAGATATTGTTGCTTCCGCTGACTATTGTGATTTCGAGCTTGTGTATTCGAGCCCTCGAGGCCCCTGGCTTGTAATATAAAGCTTGTATTATTTTAATTTGTGTCTAGAGTTGTGTTGTGATATCTTCCCGTGAGTCCTTGATCTTGATCGTACACATTTGCGTGCATGATTAGTGTACGATTGAAACGAGGGCGTCACAAGTTGGTATCAGAGCCGACTGCCTGTAGGTAGCCCCCTTTCCAACTCCTTGGCCGAAGTTGAGTCTAGTCACCGAAAAACTTTTTACTAACATTGGCTGTGTGGCTTACGGTCCCACGTCGCCATTGGGTGGTATTAGCATCTTTACTCCTTGTCTATACTCTGGGACTCTGAACTCTCTTCTACTCGGGTTAAACGAATTTACTAACATTAGGATCCCGTGACCACATTCACCCGAAGTTGGATAAAGCCATAGTTATTCCTTAGAATAGCCTCTTGAATAGTACACACACCTGTCGTGTTGACTACGAAGTGGAATCCATCGTACATCTTTCCTTATGCATGTTTCATCATGAATGATCCTTGTCTTTGCAAATGCTCAATGCTGAACTACCCCCTGTTACATGTCAGCAGGATGGTTAGACCCGCTGGTCGTGGCCGTGGTGCCAATGATCCACCACCGCCCGAATTCTTTGCTGGAATGATGCAACAATTTGAGCTGAACCGTCAGTTCATGGAAGGAATGATGGCTCAGTTTCCTCGTCCGAACATGAGTCAACAGCCAACCCCAGTAACTCTGCAGGACTTCTTGCGCCTCAACCCAACTATCTACCGCAGCTCAACTCAACCCCTTGATGCTGATGACTGGCTCCGCGACATCACATATGAAATGGAGTCTGCTAGTGTTGCCCCTGCCAGCTATGTCACCTTCGCATCCTTCTTCCTGAAGGGTCCTGCTGCTCAATGGTGGGACAGCCACAGGCGTACCCTACCTGCTGGAACGGTCATTACTTGGCCGGATTTCCAAACTGCCTTCCGTGCCCGTTTCATTCCTCAGGGAACCATGGACAGGAAGAAGCGAGAATTCCGCAACCTCACCCAAGGCAACAAGTCTGTAGATGATTATCACGGGAATTTCTGGACTTGTCACGTTATGCTGAAGAAGATATTGCAACTGATGCTCGTAAGCAAGAGAAGTTTCGTGATGGACTTCACCCTGATATCAAACTAGCATTGCTCGTTCATGACTTTGCCGACTTTGCCACCTTGGTGAACAAGGCTATTCAGGTTGAGACTGGTCTTCAGGAACACCAGGGATCCCTTAGGCGTAGTCGCGACGTTGGCTCATCTTCGGGCCCGTCAGTGCAGAAGCGTTGGATATGGATTCCCCACAGCATGTATCATCCAACTGCACCTGCACCAAGACAGTCCTATGTTGCACCTCGTCTGCCTCCTCCACCGCAGAGGCAGCCCTTCGGGCTGTACCACCCCAAGCTTCTGCTCCCGATCCCAATGATTGTCTATGCTTCAAGTGTGGCCTTCCAGGTCACCGCTCCAGAAATGCCCTCGTAATCGGGATCACCGGCTCTGCCTTCAATTGGTCGTAATAATCAGCCCCATAACAACAATGCCGCACCTTATGGTCGTGGTCGCTAATCATGTTGATCTGAATGAAGCTCAAGATCAACCTGCCACTGTGATGGGTACTCTTCTCGTTAATTCAGTACCGGCTTCTGTTTTATTCGATTCAGGAGCCTCGCATTCATTCATGTCAGAAAATTTTGCATACGCACACGACATTCGATGCGAGCCCATGAACACTCCGATGATAGTGGTACGCACCCTGCGGTCGATGTCGAACTACCATGATTGGTCGCGACGTCCCGTTGAAATTGAAGGGCTGGAATTTCATGTTTCTCCCATTATTCCGGAGTCTTCCAATATTGACCTCATTCTGGAATGGAATGGTTGAAAGCACATACCGCTTCTATCGTTTGTGCCACCAAAGTCGTTCATCTCCTACATCCTTCCGATGAGATAGTAACCTACCATGCTCAGCTTGTTCAAAACGCTGAAGCACGACTTTATGCTTTGAATGCGTTGAACGCAACACCTCTTGAGGGAATTGAAAAGATTCCAGTCGTTCGCGACTTCCAAGACGTATTTCCAGAAGAACTTCCAGGAATACCCCCTGCCCGGGCCGTCGAGTTCGTCATCGACTTGAAGCCAGGCACCGTTCCTATTGCAAAACGACCCTACAAGATGCCACCTCATGAACTCCTAGAACTTAAGGAGGAAATCGACAAATCTCTTCACAAGGGTTTCATTCGTCCAAGTTCCTCTCTGCTTGGGGAGCACCTTCTCTCTTCGTCAAGAAGAAGGGCCAGTCTGAACCGTTTGGTCCAAGACTATCGTCCTATCAACCAAGCTACAATTCGTAACAAATATCCCTTCCTCGGATCAATGATCTGTATGATCAACTGGCTGGATCATCGATATTCTCTAAACTCGACTTGAGGTTGGGTTACCACCAGATCCGTGTTCGTGAAGAGGATATTCCAAAGACCGCATTCGTCACTCATTATGGTTCTTACGAGTACACCGTCATGTCATTCGGTTTAACCAATGCTCCAGCCACATTCTCCCGTCTGATGAACTACATATTCATGGATTACCTCGACAAGTTCGTCGTAGTCTATCTGGATGATATCCTGGTATATTCGAAGAATAAAGAAGAGCATGCTGAACATCTTCGTCTTGTTCTGGAGAAACTCCGAGAACATCAACTTTATGCCAAGTATTCCAAGTGTGAGTTCTGGTTACCCGAAGTCACCTACCTTGGTCATGTTATCTCCAAGGATGGTATTGCCGTCAACCCAGAGCGCGTTCAGGCTATTCTTGACTGGACCCCTCCTAAGACTGTCAAGCAAGTCAGAAGCTTTCTCGGCCTAGCCAGCTATTGTCGCCGCTTTGTTGAGAACTTCTCCAAGATCGCCAAGCCACTGACTAATCTGCTTCACAAAGGCGTTAAGTTTGATTGGACAGACAAATGTCAGGAAAGTTTCCAGGCACTCAAGGACAAGCTGACTTCTGCCCCAGTGCTTGCTCCTCCTGATTCTCGCAAGGACTTCGTCATCTATTGTGACGCTTCACGTCAAGGATTAGGCTGTGTTCTAATGCAAGAGCGCAGGGTGATTGCTTATGCTTCCCATCAAGTGCGTCCTCACGAGGAAAACTACCCGGTTCATGACCTTGAGCTTGCAGCGGTTATCTTTGCACTGAAGCTATGGCGACAGTACCTTCTCGTGTCGCTAAGAGATCTTCACCGATCATCGTAGTCTGAAGTACCTGTTTACTCAACCAGATCTGAACCTCCATCGCCAGCCGGTGGATGGAAGCTATTATGACTACAACTGCGGTATATCTTATACCCTGGTAAGGCTAATGTAATGGCTGATGCCCTGAGCCGCAAGTCTTATTGCAATAATCACATGGTCTACAAAGCTCAACCCCGCCTTTATGAAGAGCTATGCAAGCTAAACCTTCAACTAGTTCCACGAGGTTCTCTGAATAACCTTGTAATGGAACCAACTCTTCTAAAAGCAATTAAGTCTGCTCAAGCCAAAGATGCTCACATTGATTTGATGAAAAGGATCTTGCCTTAGAAATCCAGATTTCTCATTTGGTGAAGATGGAACCTTATACTTGAGAGATCGCATTGTAGTACCCGGTTCGAGCTTATGACGGAGAAGGTGATGAAAGAAGCGCATGACACCCTCTCTCTATTCATCCGGAAGTACCAAGATGTATCTAGACATCCGTCAATCTTTGGTGGTCTAAAATGAAGCAAGACATTGCTCGATATATCGAAGAATGTGACGTTTGCGTCGCGTCAAAGCGAACATCGAAACCGGCTGGACTTCTACAACCGCTTCCGATTCACGAATGGAAGTGGGATAAGATCCAAATGGATTTAAATCACAGGCCTTCCCAAGTCTCGAGAAAAGGTAACGATGCTATCTTTGTTGTCATCGACCAATTCTCGAAAAGTTGCTCACTTTACGCGATCAAGGAGACAATCACTGCTAGTCAATTAGCAAACTTGTATATCTCCAGAATTGTGTCACTCCACGACATTCCGAAGGAGATCAGTTCCGACCGCGGTAGTATATTCACTTCAAAGTTCTGGGATAGTTTCCAAGAGGCAATGGGAACTCATATTACCTGGAGCACTGCTTATCATCCCCAATCCCAAGGCCAAGTCGAGCGAGTCAATCAAATTCTTGAAGACATGCTTCGAGCTTGTGTTATTTCCTTCGGCAAGAAGTGGGAAGAATCTCTCCCTTATGCGGAGTTCTCTTATAACAACAGTTATCAAGCCAGCTTGAAAATGGCACCTTCAAGTGCTCTATGGGCGTAAGTGTCGAACCCCTCCGAATTGGTCGAGAAGCGGGGAACGGGCACTCATTGGTCCGGTAGATTATTCAACAAGCTGAAGAGCAGGTTCGCATTGTCCGGATAATCTCAAAGCGGCCCGATCCGCCGTAAGAGCAACTATGACCGAAACACTGGGTTCAACTTATCAACACGGTGAACAAGCTTATCTGCGTGTCACTCCTTTGAGAGGCACTCATCGGTTCGGAGTCAAGGGCAAGCTAGCTCCGTGCTACATTGGTCCTTTCCGCATTCTGGCCCGTCGTGGGCTGGTGGCTTATCAACTTGAGTTGCCACCTCAGTTCTCTCATGTTCATGATGTCTTCCACGTGTCGCAACTTCGTTGATGCTTCAAGGATCCGGAACGTGAAGTGGATCCGAAATTGATTGAAATTCAAGATGATCTCACATACAAGGAGCATCCGATCTGCATTCTTGAAGAAGCTGATCGTCGAACACGCCCGGAAAGGTTACCAAGTTCCTCAAGGTGCAATGGTCAAATCATTCTAAGGATGAAGCCACTTGGGAACGCGAAGATAACCTCCGGGCTGAATACCCCGACCTGTTCCCTTCTACCTCTTAATTCTCGGGACGAGAATTTCTTTTAGAGGAGGAGAGTTGTAACACCCCGGTGTAATGATGCTCTGATAACCCCACAGGGTTAAGTTATTCATTTTGCTAAACAAGTGTTCGACCATAATTGTCTCCTTTCTCTTTTAAATTCCAGTTGAATTCAATTTAAAGTTATGAGTGAAATTCAAAATGCTCAGACATGAACACAAAAATGTTCATCATGTGCCAAATAATCCACATGTTATATTGGTGGTGAACCAACATTTTTGCAAAAGGTTTAAGTGGCCTAAGCTACTTAAAGCAGTGACCTAAGCAATAAATTAAATGCCCTTTTTAATTTATAAAATTGGCAACTATTCCAAAAGCCTCCCCCCTTTTTGTGGCAGTGCAATATACTTCTTTGAGATTGTTTTGGCCAGTGGCATAATTTTGCAAAGTCAATTGTGGCAAAAGAAAAATGCAAAAGCTGCTGGAAAAGAAAAACAAAAAAAAGGAAAAGGAAAGAAGAAGGGGTGGGAGAGCCCCTGGCCTCCCCTTGGGCTTCGGCCCATCCCAGCAGGCCGGCCCACCTCACCAGCCTGGCCGGCCCAGCTCCCCGAAGCGCGCCCCCTTCCTGTTCCCCTGGTGCGCGCCGCTACAGGGGCGCCGTCCCCGCCGAACCACCTCGCCGTCGACAAGGAGGATAAGGTCGACCCCTCCCCTCGACGCCTCGGCCTCCTCCCCAGCTACCCCCACTCACCTCCGCCTCTCCCACTCCCCACCGGATTACCCCTCGAGCACTCCCTCTCTCCGGACCAGCGCGCTCGCCGCCGTGCCTCCCTTTGTCCTCATGCGGCCACCCAAGCCCGTTCGCCTCGCCATCGAGCCCATCGTCTCCGCTGCCGTCGTCTACCCAGTCCCGTCCGTGGCCTTGAGCCGAGCCACTACGGGAGCGGATCGAGCAGCCCCTTTCTCCTCGTCGCCGGTGACCGCCATCATCTCCGGCCACCTCTGCGCTCCTAAGCTGCCATGAGCTTTTCGTAGCCGCTCGATGAGCTCCTCCTCCCTCCTTTCTTCCTCGCACCGCTTCGCCCTCCCTAGCTCACTTCGCCGCCATTACAGTAGCTCACCGCCGCTTAGATCCGCAATCGTCGTGGCCACGCTCACCGTCGAGCTCAACCGAAAGCACCGCATCGTGCTCAAAGACGCTCGAGCAGCTCGACACACATGCCGATTGCCCTGTGCCCTACTTCGACGAAGCTCGAAGCTACGCCGAGCTCCGGCGTCCGCCGCGGTCGACGCCACCGTCGACACCGTCCATCCCAGCCTCGGCTGAGACCTCGAATGGGTGCGCCCGACCCCCTGCTTTTGAACGCGCTGCCCCACGCTGCTTTTGAGCGCCCGTAGCCCCGTCCCCGATGATGCCCGAAGCCAACCGCCGCCCACGCTCACCGCCGGCGCCGCTCCGGCCAACCCAGCCCCTGCCGCCACTACCGCCCGATGCGCCACCGTTGTAGCTCTCGAACGCGGGGTCCGGCGCCCCGAACGGCTGCCCGGAGCCGGATTCCGGCGAGGGCCGGTGCCTCTCCGTCGCGGGAACGCTCGCCGGGGCTCCCCAACGCCGGTGCCGACGTGGTCGTCCGGGTCCACCTAGCGGGGTCACCGCCCCGTGGCCCCGGGGGCCCGGCTGGCCCTGTTGACCTAGTCAATGGCTGACTGGGCATCGCCCAGCCACTGCCAGTGGGTCCCCCTGGGCCCTGTTGACTAGTCAACTAGTCTGTTGACTTGCTGATGTCAGCATGGCATCATGCTGACGTCATTTTCCTTTTCTATTAATTTTAAATAATTCCAGAATATGTTTAAAACTTAGAAAATTCATATAAAATAATCTGTAACTCGGATGAAAATGTTTTCTATATGAAAGTTGCTCAGAAAAATCCAACGAATCCGAATACGTGGTCCATTCATCTGTCACACGCCCCTAGCATGCTGAACATGGAACTTTCCCCCTCTTTTCCTTGTCCGGAATCCACCTAACGCCGGGAATTCATCCTCGGATGTTTCCCCCCTTCGTCTGCAACGTGTAGTTCCGCGTTAGAGCACGCCTAGCGCTACGTATCGCCATGTCATGCTTAGTGTTACCTCTGTTTGCTATGTATTTACCGCTTTCTTCCCCTCTTCTCTCCGGTGAGACCCGAGGTCACGATGCCCGGTGATCGGCTACGCCACCGACGACTCCTCCTTGCCCGAGCAACCAGGCAAGCCCCTTTGATCATCCCGATATCGCCCATTCCATTCTCTCATGCTTGCATTATATTTTGCTCTTGTTATTGTTTGCACCTATTACGATGCATAGCCTGCTTTTGTATCTATTTGTTGTACCTTACCCGCTTATCCTAAAGCGCTTAGTATAGGTTGCTTAGAGATCCATCAGTGACCCCCACTTTGTCCCGACTGCCCCGCTGGATAATCAGAAGACCCGATCAACGGGATCGAAGACCAGGCCCCGACCACCGCACATCACTTCCCCTTAGTTGCTCGACACTACTGGGTTACTATCGAGTACCGAGGGTGAGACCTCATCGACTTCCGATGTTAACCCTGTAGTGTAGCTATTCGGTCGTGGTCATCGAGGGTGATTTCCTCTTTAACTACTTCCGATACGACTCTGTCGTGCAACCCCTCAAGTGTGGACCTCGAGGGTGAATCCTCTTACATTCACCTTGATGACTACATCGAGTGGAATTCACCGGGGGTGATTCCTCGGGTTTTCCCCTTGATGTTTGGACACACGGATACTTGGACTTCACCCCTGTTACTTGGAAAGACGGGTCGACCCTGAGGGGTACCCGCGCGAGCTTAATTGCGAGTGATGTGGAGTCGGGTTGACCTGGAGGGTGCCCGCGAGATAAATACGAGGCGTGGCCGGGCATTCCTAGCCCTTGCCGCAAGTCCTCGAGACGGGGCAACGGGGTCACATCTTTCGTGAGTCTCTGCTTGTTACCGCGCGTTCCTAATCCACTACGATTTGGATATTTGATTCGAGGGGCCTTTGGCCTGATAGCACTAACCATCACGTGGGCATAGTATGGGCGTTCTGCGTCGTATACATCAGCCGAAGCTTAATAGACGTCAGCGATCGAGCGGCGCTAGCGGCCGGGTTGGACTGCGTGGCGCCTGCCTTGTTGAAGGAGGTAGCTAGGTCTGCTCACCGGCCGCCCACGCAACGTCAGGAGTTCTGGGGAGATGGCCCATGACCCCGGGGCATAGGTTTAGTCCGGCGTCTTGGCCTCTCTATTAAGCCTAGGTCGGGTTGCGGCGTATTGTTTGGCCGAGGCCGGGCACGACCACTGGAAAGTGTGTCGGCGGAGTTAAGCGGCGTGGTGGGTAAGTTGGTGCACCCCTGCAGGGAAGAAAACATCTATCGATAGCCTGTCCTACGGTAACGGACACTTGGAGTTGTATCCCGATCGATACAACTAGAACTGGATACTTGTGATGAGAATTGGATGGTGATGAGGATTTGATGGTGATGAGAACTGGATTGTGATGATAACTGGATAGTATGGCTCTGGGATTTCTTTCTCGCAGGGAGTCGAGAAAGGATCTCTGGCCGAGGTTGATAACACTACTACTTTACGTTATGCTACTCTACTCCCTCCTGTTTGCTGCAAGATGGTGGTTTCCAGAAGATGCTAGTCTTCGATAGGACTAGGCCTTCTCTCTATTCTGGCATTTCTGCAGCCCAGTCCACATATACAGCCTTCCTTTGATAATGTTGCATATGTAGTGTAGATCCTTGCTTGCGAGTACTTTGGATGAGTACTCACGGTTGCTTTGCTCCTCCTTTTCCCCCTTTCTTCTTCTCTCCGGTTGATGCAACCAGATATTGGAGCCCAGGAGCCAGATGCCACCGCCGATGCTTACTACTACGTGGAGGCCGCCGATGACCAGGAGTAGTTAGGAGGCTCCCAGGCAGGAGGCCTTGCCTTTTCGATCGATGTTGCTTTTGTGCTAGCCTTCTTAAGGCAAACTTGTCTAACTTATGTCTGTTCTCAGATATTGTTGCTTCCGCTGACTATTGTGATTTCGAGCTTGTGTGTTCGAGCCCTCGAGGCCCCTGGCTTGTAATATAAAGCTTGTATTATTTTAATTTGTGTCTAGAGTTGTGTTGTGATATCTTCCCGTGAGTCCTTGATCTTGATCGTACACATTTGCGTGCATGATTATGTACGATTGAAACGAGGGCGTCACACATGATATGAGATGCATGACATGGACAAAATGCAAAACGAAAGACAAAAACCCAACCACGGAGGGAATATCATATCACAATGCCGAAAATACCAAGAGTAGGAGTTACAAATATGGAAAGTTACATCCGAGGGTGTTACAACACTCCACCACTACAAGAGGATCTCGTCCGAGATCTAGGACTGAAAAGAACTCCGGATATTTGGAACGGAGGTGATCCTCGCGCTCCCAGGTGGCTTCTCGGTCGGAATGGTGTGACCACTTCACTTTCATGAATTTGATTGACTTGTTGCGAGTCTTGCGCTCGGTTTCCTCAAGAATAGCAACGGGGTGCTCATGATAAGAGAGATCTTCTTGGAGGTCAATTTCTTCGAAGTTGATAGTGCGCTCAGAGTCTTGAAGCACTTGCAAAGCTGTGACACGTGAAACACATCGTGCACGTTCGCGAAGTTGGACGGGAGCTCAAGTTGATAGGCGAGATCGCCTCTTTTGCCAATGATCTTGAAAGGACCCACGTATCTAGGGGCAAGCTTCCTTTGATACCGGCGACGAGTGCCTTTCATTGGAGAGACGCGAGGTAGACATGGTCTCCGATTTCAAAAGCCACATCACGGTGCTTGTCATCATAATAGCTCTTCTGGCGCGATTATGCGCGGCTTTGAGATTCTCACGAATGACTTTGCACATTTCTTCGCTTCGTGATCAAGTCGTTGCCAAGAAGTTGGCGTTCACCTGTCTCGGACCAATTGAGAGGAGTACGACACTTTCTGCCATAGAGAATTTCGAATGGGGCCTTGCCCGAACTTGCTTGGAAGCTGTTGTTGTAGGAGAACTCGGCATATGGAAGAAAATCTTCGCACTTCATACCGAAGGAAATGACACAAGCCCTGAGCATATCTTCAAGGATTTGATTGACTCTCTCGACTTGGCCACTTGTTTGAGGATGGAAAGGCTGTCTTTGAAACGAATGTTGGTGCCCATGGCCTTCTGAAAAGAATCCCAAAACTTGGAGGTAAAGATGCTGCCACGGTCTGAAGAGATCAATTGTGGAATGCCGTGCAAGGGGACAATCTTGGAGGTGTATAGCTCTGCCAACTGAGCTACCGTGATATATTCTTTGATAGGAAGAAAATGAGCCACTTTAATAAGCTTGTCAATGACAACAAAGATAGCATCATTTCCACGCTTGGACTTAGGAAATCCAGTCACGAAGTCCATCTCGATATGATCAAACTTCCATTCTGGAATAGCAAGAGGTTGGAGGAGACCAGCTGGTCGTTGGTGTTCTGCTTTCAGTCTTCTGCAGACATCACACTCATTCACGAATTGAGCAATCTCTCGCTTCATTCGAGTCCACCAATATGACTGCTTGAGGTCATGGTACATCTTCGTACTTCCAGGATGAATGGATAGAAGGGAATTGTGCGCCTCGTTCATAATGACTTTACGTAGATCACCCTTTGGAACCACAATCCGGTCCTCGAAGAAAAGAGTATCTTTGTCATCAATGTGGAAGCACTTGTATTTGGAAATGCCCTTGTCGATACCACGTTTCACCTTTTTCACCATGGTATCCGAGGAGATGAGCCTCACGAATTTGGTCTTCCAAAGTAGGAGAGACTAAGAGGTTGGCAAGAAAGCCTTGAGGAACAACTTGAAGATTAAGCTTGAGGAAAGCTTCACAAAGATCAGGTTGGAAAGGCTTGAGGATTAAACTGCTGCGATAAGCCTTTCTGCTCAGAGCATCTGCAATCACATTCGCCTTGCCGGAGTATATTCAATACTCGGGTTGTACTCTTGAATCATTTCGACCCATCGAGTTTGCCTGAGGATGAGGTTGGGTTGAGTGAAGATATACTTGAGACTCTTGTGATCGGTGAATATGTCCACTTTCCTTCCCAACAAGAGATGTCTCCATGTTATTAATGCATGGACAACTGCCGCCAACTCAAGATCGTGAGTGGGGTAGTTCTTTTCGTTAGGCTTCATTTGGCGAGAGGTATAGGCCACAACTTTCTTCTCTTGCATTAACACAGCACCGAGACCTTGAAGAGAAGCATCACAGAAAACTTCGAATGGCTTGGATTCATCAGGAGGAGTCAAGACAGGAGCTGTGACTAGCTTCTCTTTGAGGGTGTTGAAAGCAACATCACACTCAGGAGACCAGACATACTTCACATGCTTCTGGAGGAGGTTGGAAAGAGGCTTTGCAATCTTAGAGAAGTTCTCAACGAATCTCCGGCAATAGCTTGCAAGACCAAGAAAACTGCGAAGCTGCTTGATATTCTGAGGAGGTTCCCAATTCACAACTGCAGACACCTTCTCGGGATTAACAGCGATGCCCTTGGCGGAGATGATGTGACCAAGATAAAGCACTTCATCAAGCCAAAATTCACATTTGGAAAACTTCGCATAGAATTGATGCTCTCTGAGCTTGTCTAGCACCAATCGCAAATGTTTGGCATGATCCTTCTTATTCTTGGAGAAGACCAAAATATCATCGAGATAGACCAAGACGAATTCATTGGTGTAGGGGTTGAAGATGAAGTTCATCATTCGAGAGAATGTTGGAGGAGCATTGACAAGGCCGAAAGAAATGACAGTATATTCATAAGAAACAAAGCTTGTTATGAATTCTGTCTTGGGAATATCTTTTTCACGAATGCGAATCTGATGATAACCCATATGAAGGTCAAGCTTGGAGAACACTTTAGCACCTTTGAGTTGCTCGAATAGCTCATTGATGTTGGGAAGTGGATACTTGTTCTTGATAGTCTTCTTATTCAATGGGCCGGTAATCGTCGGCAAAGTCGGTCCGTGCCATCCTTCTTCCGGACAAAAGAACACCACAACCCCAAGGAGATGAACTCGGTCTGATCAAACCCAGACGCTCTTGTTCATCGAGCTGCTTCTTCAATTCCTTCAGCTCATTAGGTCCAAGCTTGTATGGACGCTTGCAAACGGGTTCCGTGCCAGGCTCAAGATCGATAATGAATTCAACTGGCCGGTGAGGAGGCATACCCGGAAGATCTTCTGGAAAGACATCTTGGTACTCACAAACGACTGGAATCTGAGAGATAGCATCCAATTCGCCCTTCTCATTGAGAGAAAACAACCGAATGGTTTCAACACGAGCGGCATAGATGATCACATCATTAGAAGAGTGTGTCAAATGAATTTCCACAGCAGCACAATCAAGCTGAGCTTTGTGCTTTGAGAAAGCCGATCCATTCGAGAATTAGATCAATATCCGAGTCACCAAGGACAATTGGTTTAGCCAGAAATCTATAGTCGCCCATCTTGATACAAACATCCGGGACGCAAATATTAGATGTCATTTGCTTACCCGGGGACACAATCTTCAACGGAATAGGAATCTTTTCCGTCACAAACTCATGCTTGGCAACAAAAGGTCTCGAAATGAACGAAAGCGATGCACCAAAGATTTCGAATAAGACTTTTGCAGGAATATCATTAATCGAGAGATTACCCATTATCACGTCGATGGAGATTCCTCCGCTTGAGCTGCATTCATCATATTCACCTTGGCATGCTTTGGATTATGCTTGACCACTTCATTCTGTGGAAGATCTCACGGAGGAGGAGGCGGAAGGCGCCTTTGGTTGAAGCACTTGTTCGCATAGTGACCTTTTCTCACGACATTTGTTGCAAGTCACCTCACGAGAGCGGACGGTGATAAGGAGCATTTAACCTTGGAGCTTGAGAATTTGACTTGTTACGATAGCCTGGGTTGGGTGAGTGGGAAGATCCACGACCACCTGAGTTCTTCTCTGGCGATAAGGCCGATTTAAACGGAGGAGGAGGAAGGTAGAACTTCTGCTGCTTAGCTGCCACTTGAGAGGAAGAAGAAGACTGAACTGCATCCCTGATTCTCTTCTTAGAAGCCTCACATTTGAGCTGGGCAGCTTCTTGCTTCAGTGCCATGTTGTAGAATTCATCATACTTTTCTGGCTCAAAAGCACGAGAGCTAATTGCAGATCTTCTCTGAGACCACCTCTGAATTGATAGATCATACTCTTTTCATCGTGGACGTCTTGCTTAGCGAAGCGGCGAGTTCTCGAACTGGATATTGTATTGATACACGGACATGTTGCCTTGCTTGAGATTGCAGAACTCCTCACGCTTGCTCTCAACAACACTTTTCGCAATGTGGTGAGCTTTGAAGTCTCGTGGAACTCATCCTGTAATGACACGACCTCCTCTAGAATCTTTGTATTGCTTTGGTACCACTCAAAGAAGCTTGGTCCTTGAGTTGAAACGAAGCAAACTTGACAAAGTCCTCGTGTCCGACATTGCTACATTCAAAATGTTTGCAGATGTCCACAAGCCAATCGTCGGCGTCTGTGGCCTCGACACGTAAGCTGAAAGACTTCGCTGATTAGCGAGGAACCGATTGAGGGTAGCAAAGTGCGGCTGGTTGTTGCCTTGGCCTTGATTTCCTTGATTGCCTTGCCCTTGGGTACGCTCTTGCAAGAGTTGCAAAATCATCTGAGCATTTGCATTGGTGGCTGCCATGATAGCTTGCCATGCCTCCGGAGGCGGAGGTGGATGTGGAGGGTTCGACTGACTCCCATCATTACGTTTCAGATTCAGACGCGTTGGCGGAGCCATCCTGAAGAGGGTGACATCCGTTAGCACTTGATAGACAGACAGACAAGTTGAATCAACGGATAGAAATTGCAACATATAGTCTTCACAATAAACATTCGAACAAGGATGAACGAATGAATTCCAAAAGCTAACATCACACGTCCATTAAGGTGAGAAGCCACTTGATTAAGGGTTGATGAAAAAAACAAGGTACGACTGGAACAAATAAGTGGTAAGGATTACCCAATCACAAACCAAATATCTGCGGGAAGAAATGCTAGGAGCTACTTGAATCCCACCTATAAACTCCCGAAACTTCCTGGTTATGCAATCTGGTGTTGGGGATACAGGGGACACAAAATATATCACCCAAACTAACAATACCTAGATCCAAATTGTATCCATCCGTCAACACTTAACCAAGAAACCTTCAGTAAATCATGTACCTCGACCTTGAAAAGCATCCGTTATACGAGTCATGGCAATACTCCCGAGCTCGCCTCAAAGATCAAGTTATCGGGGTTATCTCACCAACAACTGCACAAAAGAGATTTTCGATGTCGCAAAGCTCGTGTATTCCGTAATCAGCAACGATAAAATTGTGACGACAACACCTCGGAGCTCAACTCCCCGGGACACTGCCACAACCCCTAAATGTCAGGAGGCACCAAGAACAATGTTCTCGTCACAAAACCATCGGAACGATTCCAAGATACCCGCGTGATCCTAAATTTTTTTTTAGTGAAATTTGAGGAGAGGAGAGTCAAAACTTCTACGTCAGAAGACCTCACCAGAGCGACGAAGGACCTGGGAGTAAAAAGAATCCTACTCTCCGATATATATAATCCTAAGACTCAAAACATTTTTGTTCTAGACTCAACAACGCCAAAGAAACAATCAAGCGAGGGCTCCTAAGTCGTGGATGGCTCGATTACCAACTTGTAACACCCTCGATGCGGCTATATCTCCCACGTGTCGAAGCACGACTTAGAGGCATAACCGCATTGAAAGCAATGTCGCAAGTGAGGTAATCTTCACACAACCCATGTAATACATAAGGGATAAAGATACATAGTTGGCTTACAATCGCCACTTCACACAATACATAAATAAACATCCATCATTCAGATTACACTCAAGGTCCGACTACGGAACCAAAATAAAGAAGACTACCCCAAATGCTACACAGATCCCCGATCGTCCCAACTGGGCTCCACTATCATCATCCGGAAAAAGACACATAGTAACGACCACGTTCCTCGTCGAACTCCCACTTGAGCTCGGTTGCGTCATCTGCAGACCGCCATCGCCGGCACCTGCAACTATTTTGATAGAATCTGTGAGTCACGGGACTCAGCAATCTCACACCATGTAGATCAAGACTATTTAAGCTTATAGGAAGGACAGCGTTGTGAGGTGGAGCTGCAGCAAGCGACTAGCATGTATGGTGGCTACATTCGCAAAAGAGAGCGAGAAGAGAAGCAAGGCACGGTCGTGAAGCTAGTAGCGATCAATAAGTGATCCTGAACTACTTACGTCAAGCATAACTCCAACACCGTGTTCACTTCCCGGACTCCGCCGAGAAGAGACCATCACGGTTACACACGCGGTTGATGTGTATAAATTAAGTTCAACTTCGGGTTTTCTACAACCGGACATTAACAAATTCCCATCTGCCTCATAACCGCGGGCACGGCTTTCGAAAGATAATACCCTGCAGGGGTGTCCCAACTTAGTCCATAATAAGCTCTCACGGTCAACGAAGGAATATTCCTTCTACCGGGAAGACCAGATCAGTCTCGGAATCCCGGACTACAAGACATTTCGACAGCAATAAAACAAGACCAGCAAAGCCGCCCGATTGTGCCGACAAATCCCGATAGGAGCTGCACATATCTCGTTCTCAGGGCACATCCGGATGAACACTACGCACGGCAACCGAAGATACCCCAAGTTGCCTCAGTATGCACCGCAAGTGGCTCTAGTTTGGACCAACACTCGAGGAGCATTGGCCCGGGGTTAAATAAAGATGACCCTCGGGCTCGCGAAAACCCGGGGGAAAAAGGCTTAGGTGGCAAATGGTAAAACCAATGTTGGGCTTTGATGGAGGAGTCTTATTCAAAGCGAACTGTCAAGGTGGTCCCTTAAATCACCCAACCGTGTAAGGAACACGAAATCAAGGAACATAACACCGGTATGACGGAAACTAGGATGGCAAGAGTGGAACAAAACACCAGGCATAAGGCCGAGCCTTCCACCCTTTACCAAATATATAGATGCATTAATTATAGCAGATATATTGTGATATCCCCAACAAGTAAACATGTTCCAACAGGGAACAACATCTCCATGTTCCAACAAGGAACAAACTTCATCTTCACCTGCAACTTACAACGCTATAAGAGGGGCTGAGCAAAGCGGTAACATAGCCAAACAACGGTTTGCTAGGAAAGGATGGTTAGAGGTTTGACATGGAAATATGGGTGGCATGATATAGCAAGTGATAGGCATCGTAGCATAGGCATAGCAAAAGAGCGAGCATCTAGCAAGCAAAGATAGAAGTGATTTCGAGGGTATGGTCATCTTGCCTGCAAAGTTCTCAGAGTTGTCGAAAGCTTGATCCTCGTGGCGTTCTCAACAGGTTCCTCATTCATGTACTCGTCTCCCGGCTCTACCCAAAGCAAGAACACAAACAAAGGAACCACAATAAATCACGGTGCAATGCACAAGCAACATGATGCAAAACATGGCATGATATGCGAGATGTGATATGCAATGCGTATGCGTGCTCGGAAGGAAAATGATGAACCAGGCATCAACTTGGCAAACCAAGTATGCCGCTGGAAAGGTGAGATGATTTCGCTGAAATCAATATAAAGATCACCGGAATCGGATGCACGGTTTGCAAATGACAAGCAAAACAAGAATGACACAATTCTGCCATTAACAGCATGATACCACTTAGCAAGCAACAAGAAATTAAGCTACTGCACCCAAACGTACCAGAAAAGTATATGGAAGTGATATACTTAAGAAGCTTGACAAAAGATGAACACTGAGCTACGGCTAAATCACAACATAACAGGTCCAAACAAGCATGGCAAAAGTGCAAAACATATCAGCTTCACAGACTTAGAGAAAATACTGAACATGGCAGAATCAGCATCAGGAAGCAATGTTCAGAGCAAGCAAAGAGAATGCTACAGGAACTTATAATAGAAAAACAAGGCATGGCTTGAATCTACTTAAAGCATAGAACAAAAGTCCCTCACTGGCCATGAGCCAAAAGGGAACAGAAAATGCAATAGCACCCATGTCAACATAGCAAGTTACGTTAACAGATTCAGCAACAGGGCATGACAAAAACAGATAACAGGTAGGCATGTTTAAGAGCTCGATGCACTCACTACAGAGCATTTCATGATAAACTAAGCATACATCCATCAAGAATACATGGCATAGAAGCTATACATGGCAAGAACAACATCATAGCATACACGGATCAACTACAACAACGTTGGAAAAATTGAATAACATGTAAACAATCTGCCAGGAAACATTTTATAGCAAAAGTAGAGCTCGATTGACTCAAGCTATGGCACTCCATAATTGCAAACAAGGGCATGGATGGATAGATCATAACCATATGTTAGAAACATCCTTACTGAAGTATCTCAAAATATGCATGGATCTCTCGGTAGCATCAAGTTAACATGGCATAAAAATATCAAGAAACAGGGCTGAAATCAGCAACATCATGAAGCCTAGTTTGCATGCTTGTGATAGTCACCAAAGAGATCACAAAAATACATGGCATACACCCCTTTAAAGATGGCATGGCATATTACAAAACACATGTAGGACTCAAGTTCATAGGATGCACACATCAATCATGGCAAAAATGACAAAAGTGCATGTTCTGATAAGAATCTGAAACTAACATCACAACCCTCTTCTAACAGCATTTCGGGCATCAAGATGAGCTCAAATTAAAATGATGCAATGAGATGAAATGATGTACTCATCGAGGCGAACATTTCGGTATGCTACAACCCAAAGTAATGGCATGATGAAAATGCACCAAAATAATGACAGATTAAAAGACTTGGAGGAAATCGGGGGGAGAAGTCAACCGAGATGATTTGGATCTGAGATCCGGGGCGCGCGGGTCGAGGTGAGGCCGGGCGGCTCGTCGAGCGGGCGCCGAGGAGGGAGCCGGGCGGGCGGCGACCGCGACGGGTCGGCGGGAGGCGGCGAGGCGGCGGCGGGCGGAGGCGCTGGGGCCGAGGCGGCGGAGGCGGGCGCTGGGCGGAGGCCGAGGCGGCCGGGCGGCGACCGGCGACGGGTCGGGCGCGACGGGCGGGCTGGCGGCGCGCGGCGGTGAGCGGGCGGGCGGCGCGTTGGCCGGAGGGCCTCCCGCTGACTTCGCGGCTGCGGCGGCGGCGGCGGCGCGCCACGTGGCGCGCGCTTAGTCAAGGGCGGGCGGCGGCGGACGTGTCCGCCCGGTCCGGATGCGTCCGGCGGCGCGGAGAGGAGCGGGGCTAGGGATATGGTAGGAATTGATCCGGGATTTCGGGGGAGGGGGTGTTTTTATAGGTAGAAGGAGCTAGGAAGCTCCAAATGAGGTGTAGTTTTCGCCCACACGATCGTGATCGAACGGCGATGGACATGGAAGTGACTTAGATGGGTTATTGAGCTGTTTTGGAGGGGTGTTGGGCTGCAGTTCAAAAGTGGCCTTTGCGAGAGTGTGGTTAACCATTGGAGTACCAAACGAGCTCCAAATGACCCGAAACTTGACAGGTGGTCTACCGGTGGTGTACCAAGGCCACTTGACAAACCTCGGGCCATTCCGAGAAAGTTCAGTACCCGCTCATGGAAAAATGTAAAAGGGGACGCCAGGGAACATAGGAGTGCCGGATTGCAAAACGGACAACGGGGAAAATGCTCGGAATCATGAGACGAACACGTATGCAAAAGAGATGCACATGATGACATGATATGAGATGCATGACATGGACAAAATGCAAAACGAAAGACAAAAACCCAACCACGGAGGGAATATCATATCACAATGCCGAAAATGGCAAGAGTTGGAGTTACAAATATGGAAAGTTACATCCGGGGTGTTACACAAACGCCCCCTCTTGCCCCCTCTCTTCCTCTCTCTTTCTCTCTCCGTCGCTAGCTATCTCTCTCTCTCCCTCTCTCTCTCTCTCTCGCTCTCACACCCCTCTCCCACACACAATCGATGTCTCTTCCAAATAGTATGCTCCCCCCGCCCGCACCCATGCTATCCCGCTATTACACATGTCACACCATTCCCCCTTCCCTTATACTAGGTTTACATCATTAGTGGTCTCTCTACTCCACATACACACTCTCCCTCTCACACACAAACGCGCGCACAAACACACAGAGACACGCACAAACACCCATTAATCTGGATCCTCATCTCTCCCCATGTCTGCATGTGTATCTCGCACACTCACTCTCTAATTATGTATATGTGTCTCCATGTTATACAACACAAAGCCCCATGTACATGTATCTCTGTATCCTCCACACACATAGACACAAAGAATCTGGTATCATTGCCTCAGTCTCTAGACATATCACACACGCACACTGTCTCTCTCTCTCTCTCTCGCAAACACGCTCAACAAGGGTTTCCCCATGAATAACTTACCGTCTATTCATCAACAATCGTGGCGATCTGGCGAACACGAGACATGAAAAAGAACAAATCTACATCGTGCTTAGACCACCTAGTATGACTACTAGGACTAGAGCAAGCCAAAAGCGCTACCGTCACCCCCTCCTTATCGGCGACGGGAAAACCTTTGTTTTACACAGTCGAGAAGTCAACTTGCTAAGGCCTCACATGCTGAGGCGTTGAATAGAATGTAGATGCTAGTTTACAGAAACAAGTATCGATAATACGTTTGTATCCTCATACTTATATTTTGCCCATGTGTTGCACGGAACATCAAGATGCATTTGTATGAGTAGTCTATCTTGTGGGAGAAAAGGATGAACAAGGGAAGGCCTTATTTGCAAATATGGAGAGGGTGTGGGTATCTTTTTGCAAAATTGCCATAGTTTCCTTCCAATTCATCAGATATAAATCGGACGACCTATATTGCAGGCTGGATGGCACACCATCATCACCAACTCTGTTTTTTTATAAGAGTAGAGATCCAATCCGTCAGATATAAATCGGACGACCTATATTGCAGGATGGCAGGCACACCATCATCACCAACTCTGTTTTTTTAAGGAGTAGAGATAAAAAACCAAGTTGGTGATGATGGTATGCGTGCCATCTTGCAATATAGACCGTCCGATCTATCTCTAACTGATGGAAATTAAACTAAAATATACCCGCACCCCTCTCCACGTTTGCAGACAAGGCCTTCCCTCGTTCATCCTTATCTCCAACAACCTCATTGTTGAGCAATTAAGAAAGGAAGCCTCTGGAACAAACTGGCCTGGTAGCCGCTGCTGGCGTCGTCAATCCCCATGCCTCCGCTCAGTCCGACCACCAATCACCACCACGCCCCACTCCACTTCACCTTATCTCCTATTTCTCGAGATATCATTAGTTTTTACACATGGGATTACTCCCGCATGGGTGTGACGCCCCCGATTCAATCGTACACTAATCATGCACGCAAATGTGTACGATCAAGATCAGGGACTCACGGGAAGATATCACAACACAACTCTAAAACATAAATAAGTCATACAAGCATCATAATACAAGCTATGGGCCTCGAGGGCTCGAATACAAGTGCTCGATCATAGACGAGTCGTGGAAGCAACAATATCTGAGTACGTATATAAGTTAAACAAGTATGCCTTAAGAAGGCTAGCATAAACCGGGATACAATCGAAGAGGCGCATGCCTCCTGCCTGGGATCCTCCTAACTACTCCTCGTCATCGTCGGCCAGGCTGCACGTAGTGAGCACCTCCAAGCGTAGTAGGAGTCGCCATCGACGGTGGCGTCTGCTCCTGGACTCCAAAGATCTGGTTGCGGCAACCAGGTAGAAGGGAAAGGGAAAAGGGGGAGAAAAGCAACCGTGAGTACTCATCCAAAGTACTGCAGTGCAAGGAGCTACACTACATATGCATGGGTATATGTGTAAAGGGCCATATCGGTGGACTGAATCGCAGAGTGCCGTAATAAGAGGGGATAGCTAATCCTGTCGAAGACTACGCTTCGCAGCCTCCGCCTTGCAAAGCATGTAGAAGAGAGTAGATCAAGTCCTCCAAGTAGCATCGCATAGCATAATCCTACCCGCGATCCTCTCCTCGTAGCCTCATAGAGAGCGACCACCGGGATGTATCTGGCACTTGGAAGGGTGTGTTTTATTAAGTATCCAGTTCTAGTTGTCATAAGGTCAAGGTACAACTCCGAGTCGTCCTGTTACCGAAGATCAAGGCTATTCGAATAGATTAACTTACTTGCAGGGGTGCACCACATAACCCAACATGCTTGATCCCATTTGGCCGGACACACTTTTCTGGGTCATGCCCGGCCGCGGAAGATCAACACGTCGCAGCCCCACCTAGGCATAACAGAGGTCAAGATGCCGGTCTAAACCTAAGCACAGTGGGTCTGGGCCCATCACCCTTAGCACACCTGACGCTATGCATGGCCGAAGCAGACCTAGCCTAGCAGTGCTCCAGTCAATCCGCGGCCGCCGCTCGGCCACGACGTCACGAAATTCTTCGGTGATACCACGACACCGAAAGTGCCCATAATCAAGGTTGCCAGAGTTGGTTAGTGCGTATAGGCCAAGAGCTGCACTCAGATCAAATACCAAGATCTCGTTAAGCGTGTTAAGTATCCACGAACGCCCGAACAGGCTGTGCCCACCTCTCTCCTTGGAGGTCTCAACCTGCCCAGCTGCTCCGCCACAAAGTAACAGTCGGGGGCCCTCGGGAACCCCCGCCCACCATCACTGGATGGAGCCACCGCCCTTCAAATTTCCCATCTCCTAACAACAGTATCACAAGTAATGTAACAGTGTAAAGTATATAGTATATGCCCGTGATCACCTCCCGAAGTGATCATGGCCCAGTAGTATAGCATTGCAGACGGACAAGAGTGTAGGGCCACTGATGGAACACTAGCATCCTATACTAAGCAGTTGGATAACAGGTAAAGGTAACAACAGTAGTAGCAAGGACAGGCTATGCAACAGTATAGGATTAACTGAAAGCATTAACATGCTACACTACTCTAATGCAAGCAGTATAGAGAAGAATAGGCGACATCTGCTGATCAAGGGGGGGGGCTTGCCTGGTTGCTCTGGCAAGAGAGAGGGGTCGTCAACTCTGTAGTCGTACTGGGTAGCAGCGGCGTCGGTCTCGGTGTCTAGCGAGAGAAGAAGTGGGAAAAAACAATAAATGCATAGCAAGCAAGTGTGTGACGATGCATGACATGACAAAGCGCGGTGCTAGGTGTGCCCTAACACGGTGGGAGGTTGTACCAGTGAAGGGGGAACATCCGGGAAAGTATTCCCGGTGTTCCGCATTTTCGGACAGATGAACCGGAGGGGGGAAGTTGCGAGTTCGATAGGTTAGGGATGTGTGGCGGACAAACGGGCTGTGTAACCGGATTCGTCTCATCGTTCTAAGAAACTTTCATGGACAAAGTTTTTCCATCCCAGCTACGGTTTATTTTATATTAATTTTTAAAGTTTTTAAATCATTTTTAGGATTTATTTAATTATTTCAAAACAACATTATCCAGAACAGTGTTTGCTGACGTAATCATGACGTCAGCAGTCAACAGAGGTGTTATCTGGTCAACTGACGTGCGGGTGCCGTATGTCATACACTGTTTAGGTCAATCCGGATTTAGCTAATCTAATTACTGTTTAATTAAGCTAATAAGCTGATCAGATTAATTAAATAGGATTAATTAACTTAATTAATTCACTAATTAATTAATTAATTATCAATTTATTAATTCATTTTTATTTTTATTTTTTTATTTTAAAACGTTCTGGGGCTTGGCCCACCAGTCATTGTCAAAGGGGGGCGGGGCCCAGCTGTCATAGGCCCCTGAGGCCGATGCGGGTCGGGCGCTAGTGGGCGCTGGGCGCAGCCCGAATGAGCGGCTGCGGGTGTGGCCAGCAGGGGCGCACCCGACTCGGCGCCGACGACCACGACATGCCGCTGGAGTGGGGGGAAGGCCGATGGGGAGTGGGGGGAGGCCGATGGCCTGAGGCGGCCGCGTGCGCGAGGGCGCACAGCAGCGGTGCGAGCACGTGGAGGAGGTCAGGGGCGCTACGCGGACGAACGACTACGATGGCCAAGGCACGGCCACGGGGCGTGGGTGGCCAGCACATGCGGCAGCGTGGAGGCCTTCGGCGGCCCGAAGCTTTGTGCAGGGGAGGCGAGCTGCGTCTGCGGAGGCACGACCGTCGCGTAGCGATCTTGAGGTCGAGCGAGGTGGACGGTCGGGGTTCCTCACCGCGGGGCCGTAGGGACTAGGCAGCGGTGCGCGGGGAGGAGATGGAGACGACATGGACGGAGAGGAAGCAGTCCGGCAGAGAGGTCCGGCGAGGTCCAGGCGGGGCGGCGGTGAGGTCCAGCGGCGTGAGAAGGAGACGAGGAGGCGGCGGATCCAGCGACGAAGCTCGGCAGCGGGCCGCGGGATCCACGGGCGACAACGGCGATGTCGGCGGGGCGCGATCGGGGTTGAGCCAGAACGTCGGCGGGAGGAGGTTGAGGACGGGGCATCAGGGCGTCGAGCGACGCCGGCAAGGGGCGACGGAGTCGGGGACGATGTGGTCGGGGCAGTTTGCCCCGATCCAGAAACAGGGGGGAGTGGGGGAGCGAGTGAGTGGGGGGGGGAGTGGAATTGTGGTAGCTAGGGTTTCGGCCGATAGGGGGATATGGAGAGTGGGGTGGGCCGGTCGGGCCAGGTGGGCCGGCCAGGTGAGCTGGGCCGCCTGGTCCAGTGGGCGGTTGTTTTTCTTCTCCTTTTTGTAGTTTTGTTTTATGTTTTTATTCCTTTCCTTTTTCTTTATTTTCTCTACTGTTTTAATTCATTTTAAATTATTTAGACCTCCTATAAAAATGTGGTTCATTCACCATAAATATCTAGGCATTAATTGGCACACTCCGAACATTTTACTTTAATGTTTGAAAAAATTTGACGTTTGTTGTTATTTTAAATTGGAATTTGAACCGGTATTGAACTAACGCGAGTTTCACAATAGTAATCGAGGTGACGTGGCATCATTAACGCGGAATTACTATAGCCTAATTATCCGGGCGTCACAATTCTCCTCCACTACAAGAAATCTCTTCCCGAGATTTAAGTGGTAGGGTAAGGGGGAAAGATTGGGTTACGAAATTCTAACGAGTATCTCGACCTTGGTTGCTCTTCTCGAAGAGGTCTATCCATTACGTTGATGTCTTCATTTCTCTGCTTCAGGTCATCATGATGAAGTCGTCATCTTTTCTTCGGAGTCTTCATCATACATGCGAAGGACAAGGGGTAACTTCGGAAGAACGGACCGCTACAATGTTACTTATCTGGTAGATAACAACATGAAAGGTGGTGGAAAGTAACTCTCGAATTGAAACTTAAGAAAACATCAAGAGCAAGTAAGACGGTGCAATAAGAAGTTTCGAGCGGATAGGCAATCGTTCGTTGCCTGAAACAAAGTGTGAAACGGGTCTAGAGCAACAAGAATAAGTATTGCGTCTGATACCAGAATTGATGATCTCTGGGAAGGTGGCTCGTGAATCACATAGTAGGCCAAGTGCGAGGAATTAACTTTGGAAACCGAGGGTGTATAGGAGAGTCAGGTTTCGATCCTGAGGAACTTGCAGGTTATGGGCCCACCATGTGGGTTAAAAATAGGAGCGGTGACATCTTGCACGGTCATGACGGCAAGGCATATCAGAGAGTAGCATGTCAGTTAAGTCAGCAACAACGTCGGTACCAAGGGCGAGGGACGAAGAGAACCATTTTCCTGCTCGTTGAACGAGGCGGACCAATAGGTAATGTTCTCGTCCATCGGTGGCTACCGGAATGTCATCAACAATAGTAACAGGATCTTGCTGACAGAATTGTACACTGAGGTGTTTACATAAGCAGGAGAATATCACTACTTAGATCATATAGATCACAAGAAAGGTTAAACCAACCAATGAAAGGAAAATATGATTATCAGATTAAACTGAACAATGGAAAGGAAAATGTGGTTAAACACATGTTTCAGCGATATATCCTTCCCAAGGACAAACATAGCATGATATCCAAGACAGGATAGAAAGTAGAAAACGCTTTTGATAAGAGGAAAGAAATTTCATGACATTACCCATACAACGGTGTTTGGGTAATTTCAACAAGAACATTTAGCATGGTGCTTCAAATGTTCTTATTGAAAATCGGAGTACCATAGACATGCTTCAAGATAACACTGACATGTTCTACAAGCAAAGGTCAAACTTTGGATACAGAAAGGATCCATCAGGAACAACTCATAGAATAAGTCTTGCAATAGATCCTCCAACCAGGTGTGCTAGGCATGACATCACCTTATTGGGTTATAGAAAGACCAATGCTATGACTCTTGGAAAATGTTCCAACCATCATATCTGACCGAGATTCAGATCTCATTGGTGTTACGATACCTCAGACTCAGGATGCCTGAGAAGAAAAGGTGTAACACAAATTGTCGAGATGACATTGTAAGATTCTCGGGAATTGAACTATGGAAGCAAGTTTCAAAACAAGAGTTCATCATTTAACCAAGGAAAAGACGAGGAGTGGCTGATGAACTCAGCAACAATTCATTGAGATTTTCAAAAGATGGATTTCCACACTTATGTGAACAAGGAGATAACATTTGTCAGATCAAATGATATAATGTGGTATGCTCGAGAAAAACATACACAATTTAACAATGGTTGAAAAGTGCACCCGAAATATGGGCTGGGTTGCACAACCAACATTGGAATGGTGATTCAATAATCAATAGTCTAAGACGGAAGGCCGACCATTAACTTCAAAGCAACAGGGTTGCTAGAAGTTTAGAATTTACACATCACATACCATTTGTCGGTATCCCGGTTAGAAACAACACGCGGTCCAAGAAATGAACAGAGATGGCAGGAAGTATCACTTGTATCAAGAATTCTTAAGAAGTGGTAAAATTCTCACGACATTCTTGACATAAAAGATGGTAATACTCCAAGGTAAAGAAGAACAAATATTGGATAGCAAGGAACTCAAGGTATAACACCAAGCACGAACAAGCTTGTGTTGGTGGGAAGGCAATAAACTGGTCGATGATAACGCAGATCATCGAGGGCAAGGATGGTATTTCTCATCATGAACTCATTTGATATCCTGGAAGAGCTCATAAGGTTGATGATGATCACGACACACTTTGTCGAGAGATTTCAAGATGTAATCGATCGGCGATGACATCAAGTCAAATGAATGATGAAGCGAAAGGTTATTGGAACCAAGGGTACGAAACAAACTCGAAACCAAGCTTGTTGTCCAAGGAGAAATGATATGATGAGGAAGATCAACGTAAGCTTAGCTCATCGTCAAATAATTGTGCTACGGGAAGAAGGACTGGGTAGCACAGTTAAAATTTAACATGGTAATGATATAGCCGATCAGGCTAGGAATGACTTGAAGGATTATTAAACTCATAAGCAACGGAGATTACTTTATTGAATCGGAGTGCGGAATTGATTCACTTATCAATGTCCTTGAGTTCTAACAACTCAGAACCCGGGGAAAATTGGAATCAGTGAGAAATAATACGTGAAGAACTCATAATAAGTAATGCAGTTCCATGATATTCTTGAGATACAAGAGTTTAATACTCAACGGTAGAGCAAAGTAAAGGTTGGACAGGTGCAATGATCTGCAGAAGACTAGTACTTCAACTTGTCCAAGAAATGGTATTTAAAAGGAGAACATGGCCGGAACCACGATTGCAAAATGCTGAATCCCAGATATAAGAACTTATACCAAAGAGGGTTTAAGAGGAGCATCCATGATAAGATTAGCATCCTGTCCATGGGCATGAACACAAAGTTCAAGGTCGACTCCCACTTCTCCAATGCATGACCATTCATTCACTTCTCTATTAAAATGAGTTGAGTGTGAAACCTACCTAGTGAATTACCAGAGGAGTATGACCCGTGAAAAATTTCGGGTTCACACAGATTAAGGAAGGCATATGTTCAACCCCTCGGGGCATTGTGGAAACATATACCACAAGCTTCAATAGTAAATATCACCAGCTCGAAAGCAGAGCATGGTTGGCCAAATCAGAGAATAGGATTTACCAACGACATTATGCATCAGGGAAAGAACTTCCAAAGTGATTGAATATGAGGGACGTTGTCGGATAAAATCCAACAAAGTATCCGATGGTTCTCAAGGGATCTGATGTAAGCATCGGTACTCAAACAGAGGAAGAAACAATGCAAAGGCATTCGATTCTAGAAACAACTAACTAATTAAAGCTTAATGCAAAGAAATTTTATGATTTCCAAATCAAGGGATCAGAAGAAATCGTTCTGATTGAAAAATGAATAAGTTCAATAGACTTAGAAGCACAACCGATCAAGGCATTGATTGGTCAAGAACCAGCTCATGTTTGAAATGACATCTGAGCCGAAAAGATAATTTAAAAGGATCAACTGATGATTGCGTGCATTCGTACTCATGTTGAATCAAAAGGATCAAAATGACGGTGCCTAAGGATACTAACGAATATTGCCAGACATATGGAAAGCATCCATCATGCAAGTGGACAAGTATTGCAGAGCAATAAGCTACTAAGGATTTTTGGAGGATCGAATAGTATTTCGAAGACCATTGTGAAACACATGAACAATCGGGGATGAGCGGATACTTGATAAGTGCGAGAATTATCCGTAGGGGTATTCAGTGACAAAGAACAAGCAAGGCAGTAAGCTCAAAGGATTATCGAAACAACGACGAGTATTTCGGGGTATCTTGTAATAACAAGACCAACTGGGGATTAATGTAAGAATAACAACTGCAATTAGTTATCCATAAGGGTTGACGGTGGAAGGGGAATTGCAAACGCGATGAACACAAGTTCTCGGGTTAACAGCGAAGAGTATCTTCAGGGTCTTCATGTGCAGCAGACGATCATCAGTAATAAGGGGCACTCCGGGTCAAAGTGATAACGAGATCCAAATGTTAGATTTAGCGAAATTCATTTAACCCGAATAGAAGAGAGATCAGAGTCCCAGAGTATAGACAAGGAGTAAAAGATCCTAATACCACCCAATGGCGACGTGGGCCCGTAAGGCACACATCCATATTAGTAAAAGTTTTAGCAATGTCTAGACTCGACTTTGGCCAAGGAGTGTGGAAGGGGCTTCCTACAGGCAGTCGGCTCTGATACCAACTTGTGACGCCCCCGATTCAATCGTACACTAATCATGCACGCAAATGTGTACGATCAAAATCAGGGACTCACGGGAAGATATCACAACACAACTCTAAAACATAAATAAGTCATACAAGCATCATAATACAAGCCGTGGGCCTCGAGGGCCCGAATACAAGTGCTCGATCATAGACGAAGTCAGCGGAAGCAACAATATCTAAGTACGTACATAAGTTAAACAAGTATGCCTTAAGAAGGCTAGCATAAATCGATACAATCGAAGAGGCGCAGCCTCCCGCCTGGGATCCTCCTAACTACTCTGGTCGTCACGTGGGGTTGCACGTAGTAGTAGGCACCTCCGGCATAGTAGGAGTAAATTAAATCGACGATGGCGTCTGGCTCCTGGACTCCAGCATCTGGTTGCGGCAACCAGGTAGAAGGGAAATGGGAAAAGGGGGAGAAAAGCAACCGTGAGTACTCATCCAAAGTACTCGCAAGCAAGGGGCTACACTACATATGGATGGGTATATGTGTAAAGGGCCATATCGGTGGACTGAACTGCAGAATGCAAGAATAAGAGGGGGATAGCTAATCCTGTCGAAGTACGCTTCTGGCAGCCTCCGTCTTGCAGCATGTAGAAGAGAGTAGATTGAATTCCTCCAAGTAGCATCGCATAGAATAATCCTACCCAGCGATCCTCTCCTCGTAGCCCTGTTAGAGAGCGACCACCGGGTTGTATCTGGCACTTGGAAGGGTGTGTTTTATTAAGTACCCAGTTCTAGTTGTCATAAGGTCAAGGTACAACCCCAAGTCGTCCTGTTACCGAAGATCACGACTATTCGAATAGATTAACTTCCCTCCAGGGGTGGACCACATAACCCAACACGCTTGATCCCATTTGGCCGGACACACTTTTACAGGTCATGCCCGTCGCGGAAGATCAACACGTCGTAGCCCCACCTAGGCATAACAGAGGTCAAGACGCGGTCTAAACCTAAGCGCCGCAGTGCAGGCCCATCGCCCTTAGCACACCTGCACGTTGCGTGGGCGGCCGAAAGCAGACCTAGCCTAGCAGGCGTTCCAGTCCAATCCGGCGCGCGCCGCTCAGTCGCTGACGTCACGAAATGCTTCGGCTGATACCACGACGCCGAGTGCCCATAACTGTTCCCGCGTAGTTGGTTAGTGCGTATAGGCCAAGAGCTGCACTCAAATCAAATACCAAGATCTCGTTAAGCGTGTTAAGTATCCATGACGCTGAGCAGGCCAGACCCACCTCTCTCCTAGGTGGTCTCAACCTGCCTGCCGCTCTGCCACAAAGTAACAATCGGGGTCGGGGAACCCAGCCCACCTCTACCGGATGGAGCCACTGCCCCTTCACCCCCATCTCCTAACAAGATTCACAAGTAATGTAACAGTGTAAAGTATATAGTATATGCCCGTGATCACCTCCCGAAGTGATCACGGCCCAAAGAGTATAGCATGGCGACGGACAAGAGTGTAGGGCCTTGATGGAACACTAGCATCCTATACTAAGCGAGGGATAACAGTAAAGGTAACAACAGAGTAGCAAGGACAGGCTATGCAGCAAAGATAGGATTAATCGAAAGCATTAACATGCTACACTACTCTAATGCAAGTAGTATAGAGAAGAATAGGCGATATCTGGTGATCGAGGGGGCTTGCCTGGTTGCTCTGGCAAGAGAGAGGGGGTCGTCAACTCCGTAGTCATACTAGGTAGCAGCGGCGTCGGTCTCGGTGTCTAGCGAGAGAAGAAGGGGGGAAACAGTAAATGCATAGCAAGCAAGTGCGTGACGATGCATGACATGACGAAGCGCGGTGCTAGGTGTGCCCTAACGCGGTGGGAGGTTGTACCAGTGAAGGGGGGAACATCCGGGAAAGTCTTCCCGGTGTTCCGCATTTTCGGACAAATGAACCAGAGGGGGGAAGTTGCGAGTTCGATAGGTTAGGGATGTGTGGCGGATGAACGGGCTGCGTAATCGGATTCGTCTCGTCGTTCTGAGCAACTTTCATGTACAAAGTTTTTCCATCCGAGCTACGGTTTATTTTATATTAATTTTTAAAGTTTTTAAACATTTTTTAGGATTTATTTAATTATTTTAAAACAACATTATCCAGAACAGTGTTTGCTGACGTCATCATGACGTCAGCAGTCAACAGAGGTGTTGTCTGGTCAACTCACCTGTGGGTCCCGTATGTCATACACTGTTTAGGTTAATCAAGATTTAGCTAATCTAATTATTGTTTAATTAGGCTAATAAGTTGATCAGATTAATTAAATAGGATTAATTAACTTAATTAATTCACTAATCTATTTATTAATTCATTTTTATTTTTATTTTTTTATTTTAAAACATTCTGGGGCTTGGCCCACCAGTCATTGTCAAAGGGGGGCGGGGCCCAGCTGTCATAGGCCCCTGAGGCCGATGCGGGTCGGGCGCTAGTGGGCGCTGGGCGCAGCCCGAATGAGCGGCCGCGGGTGTGGCCAGCAGGGGTGCACCCGACTCGGCGCCGGCGGCCACGACACGACGCCAGAGTGGGGGGAAGGCCGATGGGGAGTGGGGGGAGGCCGATGGCCTGAGGCGGCCCCTGCGGCGTGAGGGCGCATAAGCCAGTGCGAGCACGGGAGGAGGTCGAGGCGCCACGCGATTTAACGACTATGATGGCCAAGGCGCGGCCACGGGGCATGGGTGGCCAGCACGCGTCTGGCGCTTCAGCGCGGCCCGAAGCGTTGTGGGAGGGCGAGCTACGTCTGGCGGAGGCACGATCGTGCGTGGCGATCGGGTCGAGCGGGGAGGATTTGTCGGGGTTCCTCACCGCGGGGCCGTAGGGATTAGGCAACGGTGCGCGGGGAGGAGATGGAGACGACAGGGACGGAGAGGAAGCAGTCCGGCAGAGAGGTCCGGCGAGGCGGCTCCGGTGAGGTCCAGGCGGGGCGGCGGTGAGGTCCAGCGGCGTGAGAAGGAGACGAGGAGGCGGCGGATCCAGCGACGAAGCTCGGCAGCGGGCCGCGGGATCCATGGGCGACAACAGCGACGTCGGCGGGGCGCGATCGGGGTTGAGCCCCGATCTATATCGGGCGGGAGGAGGTCGAGGACGGGGCGTCAGGGCGTCGAGCGACGCCGGCAAGGGGCGACGGAGTCTGGGACGATGGGGTCGGGGTAGTTTGCCCCGATCCAGAATCAGGGGGGGAGTGGGGGAGCGAGCGAGTGGGGGGGAGTGGAATCATGGTAGCTAGGGTTTCGGCCGATAGGGGGATATGGAGAGTGGGGTGGGCGGTCGGGCCGGGTGGGCGGCTTTGGTGAGCTGGGCCGCCTGGTCCAGTGGGCGGTTGTTTTTCTTCTCCTTTTTGTAGTTTTGTTTTCTGTTTTTATTCCTTTCCTTTTTCTTTATTTTCTCTACTGTTTTAACTCATTTTAAATTATTTAGACCTCCTATTAAAATGTGGTTCCTTCACCATAAATATCTAGGCATTAATTGGCACACTCCGAACATTTTACTTTAATGTTTGAAATTTTTTGACGTTTGCTTTTATTTTAAATTGGAATTTGAACCGGTATTGAACTAACGTGAGTTTCACAATAGTAACCGAGGTGACGTGGCATCATTAACATGGAATTACTGTAGCCTAATTATCCGGGCGTCACAAATAGGTCAATCACAACGAGTCTTTTTATAAAAAATGCATCTTGATGTTCCGTGCAATGCACGGATCTTGCTAGTACTCCTACAGAAGACTAAGTGGGTGATGATGATGTGTCTGCCATCCGTCGTTTGTGACCATTAGATCTACATCTAACGACTGTGAGTTAAGTTGTTGCCTTTTCTCACAAACATCCTACTTGTCTACCAATTTGCATAGAAACCCATAATTAGTATCTTAAAACCAACCACATCCCTCCCTGACCTCACCAAAACAGCCCAAGGAATATATTCTAATTGAAACATAATATATCTCTAGTGATATATGTATATCAAAATTAGAGTGTTTTGTATCAAGTTTGTGAATAAATATTATTCTAAATATGATTTGTTGCAGCACACATGAACATTGCTAGTATTTCAAACCATGCAATTTTTTCCCTAGTATTCCATAGTTTCGAGTTCTCCATCAAGATATTAGTCACTCATGGTTGATATTTACTTTCAATCATGTACACATATGCACTATGTAACTAGCCTTCTTATTGGGTTCCAAAGCTTAACTTTCACTCCTAATTACAATATGTAGAGTATTTAACAAAAAACTACCACTTTCACCCAGCCCTAGGAAGAATCTATTGTACAAAAAATAGCAAAAACATACCCTAAATTTCTTAATCCACGCCAAAAACTACTACCTACCAATTAGGTTAGTTTAAACCCATTTATGATAGGGTTGGCCCACACGTCCGTGCTGACGAGGCAACTTAAACCACACACATTTTGTTTGACCGTTGACATGAGGGACCCACATCTGACCTTCTATCTTGTTATTCCCCCTCAAATCATTATTTTTCCTGAACATTACTTCAAACAGTACTGATGCGTGTTCGTCGATGGCGCCGGTGATGAGCGAGTTGCCCGCCGCTCCGCCGGACGGGTCGGACGCCACGCTGGCCTCCGCACGGATTGGCAGACTGGCCCGAGCGTGACTTGCGAACGAGCAAGCCGCCGCGCTGGCCTTCGCTCGAGCCAGATGGCTGGCCTTGGCGCGGCGCGTGCGAGCAAGCCGGCGTGCCGCCGTGCCAATCTAGCTAGCAAACCTTGCAGACAAGTAGCTGGACGGAGCTATCTTGGCTAGCTAGCGGCCGCGAGCGCCGGACGGAGCTGGTATCTGGGCTGCCGCAAGATGGGCTCCGCACTGCCGGCGGTTTTGACCTCGCCTTCTGTCGACGGCGGTAGCTGCTTCCCATGGCCAAGGATGACTAGGTGGACGGGCCGGAGGTAGGAGGTCACTCGGGGATTTTTGTGCAGACTGACATGTAGGTCCCACAAGTCATAACGCCCGGTCGAATAGAAGGCGTTGACTTAATGGACAACATGGGCCCTATTTGGATACTCTAAGTCAAAGGTTAGATTCTAACCCTGAACTAACTCTAACCGAAGTGGTGTTTGGATGGCAGGGTTAGATTGACAACAAATGTATCCAAACAGGGCCATGGGTTGAAACGTGCCTATAATGGCACTTTGTAGAGTAGTCGTTTCTTGGTAGGGCTGGTTGGTAAGAGCATGTACAATGGTTGATAAAGTAGTCTTATCTTAAGTCTGCCACGTATGCAAGTGGTAGTAGTTTCTTGGCATTATTAGTGGTTTCTTGCATTATTAGGGGTTTCTTGTAAGGAACAATGTACTACTAGCGACAAAAGGCGATTCTAGGTTGTGTTGTACTCCAACGAGTACTACTAGTGGTCGTGAGAGTGTATACCTCGTTTTGTGGGTTCGATCCCGGCCGAACGCACGGCGGCCCTTTTTTAAAATAGTAACTTCACTGCGAGCCAATATTTTACACGGGTAGTTTGAGTTTTGAAGTCAAACGGACGTGCGAAACCACAACCTGGGTGCACTGGATAGCTTAGCCACGTGAACGGGTTTTCCTTCCTAGCATCTCGTGGCTCGCGTGCTCTCCCTAGCCGCACTTTGCTTACAACTTCCTCACCAACTAGTAGCATATTTAAACTAGCGCCTCCCAATTAAGCCCGAGGAGCCGGAAAAGCCTGGCAGGGCATTGGGAACTGTGCAATATGGCTTTGTACGTAAAGTGCTCTACTACTACTCAGAAGCTTGTGGCGTTGCACGCATGGACTTCACTCCATTATCGGCTCTACTATAAAAGAAATTCCTCTTGACGTGTTTTTTTGAAACGGAGGCAAAAGCTTTGCCTCATCTCATTCATAAAGAATGAACTACTAACAAAGTTCGACGAGATCCATTACACCTCCACAAATGGAAGCGAAAAGCCTAGTCTCGCTGTATCAAATAACTCAAATGTTCTGCCCCAGAATCACGTCACGATAAACAGGCCGCTAGTGTGTGCGTGAGAGGAGCGGCTGAGTAGGCTAACTACGTGAGAGGAGCGGCTGAATAGAGCACCGAGAGTACCCACTAGGCCACTAGGCAGGTGTACTTTCCCTGCATTGATAGTACAGTGATGGTTCTAGAGAACAGTAGTAATACCCTCCACTTCCAACTGTAGCACCTTAGCCCTGAGATTCAAGAGTTCAAAACTAGTGCACTATACTAGAAGTAGAATACATAGAACTAGTAGTACCCTCGCACTACTAGTTGAGAAAGTAGTACTAATCGCTTTCTGATGCAATGCGTACTCCTCAAATCACATAATTTAAGACGTTTTTTTGACACTAGTTGGCGTGTACAAAAAATAGCAAAAACATACCCAAAATTTCTTAATCCACGCCAAAAACTACTAGCTAGTGCCAAAAATTTCTTACTAGTGCAATTATTTACAGTATAATGCAATCCCATAACGTCCCATAATGCTAGTACTAGTAGTAAATAATAGCCTCACCCCTTCGCTACAGTTGGAAGGAACGATCTACAGTTGGAAGGGACGAGGCCCTGCGGTTACTATGCTCTTATCTGCTCCTCGCCAGTTCCTCCCGAAGAGAAGGCAGTTCGTCGCTGCTCCCATGGATTCGCCAGGTGGTTCTCCTCCTCGTCGGGGCTGGGAGACCTTGGACGACGATCCTCTGGGAGAAATCGCACGCCGCTCCAACGTCCTCACCGTCGCAAGACTATGTGCTTCCTGCACCAACTATTTCAAGACGGTGCTTAAAATGGCTTGGGAAAAGGCCATGCTTGTTAGTCTTCCATGCGTCCTCGAGGAGAAGGTTCTTCTATGGGAAAATCCTTCGAACAGTCCGCCGCTCCCTGGCCATGGTTGCACGTTGACTCCGCTAGAGTTGCCGACGTTGAGAGGTAGTTGGATTTTGTCTGATGAGCAGGTCAGTAATGGAGTTCGATCATGTAGTACTTAATTATTCCATTTCCATCTCGTAATTTCTCCGCTGCCCACCGTCTTATATATAGGTCTGGGTCGGTGCCAATGAAGATTAGCTTGCATACCTCCGGCGGATACCACCATCATTTTGCACAACATCCACAGCAGTGCGGTTGTTCGGTAGACCCTTCTCCACCATTGGGATCGGCCTTCGGATCGGCCGGGCTTGAATACGTATGATGATGCCTACATGAGATTGAAGAAGATAGCAATTGTGGACCCGCCGACAAAGCAACGCTACCATTTATTTATTACTATCTCATCGCGGTGTTCGACATAAGGATTGCCATCAATGCAAGAGGCAAGAATGAGAGGTGGCGCATGTTGGCGGCGGCAGATTTGTACCCCTACACGTTCGAAGACGCCGTGCGCCATCTAGGCCGCATCTTCGCGGTGACAAGCCAGGGGACTTGTTTCATCTGGTTGCCATCCTACGGTATGGGAGATTACAAACGGAATGCACAAACCATCATTTGCATCCCTAACGGTACTCCATTATTTTGCAAGGACCAGTCATCCCGCGATCAAAATAAGATCACCGATCCTGGATGTGCATTTGCATCCGCGATTCGGTCTAACCTGGAACCTTGTAGCTGACTTTGGCATATTGGGATCAACTATCTTAGCAGTCGTTACCCATGGTACCACTGATGTGCAACATGGTCACACAATCTACCACGACCGGACCGTCACCATCTACCCAGGTATTCCATTTTTAACCCTCTCGCCCTCTCTTTTATTGTTGTACTAGTACTCTACTTATGTACTACTCCCTCCGTCCGGGTTTATTAGTCCTAAAGACAACTTCTCTTAGACCAAGACACATAGTAATTTGCTCACATTAATTTTTCCATTCCACTCCCAATGCACTCTCTCACATGCATGTAGCCAATGAAAAAGCATGCATGAAGTGTATTAGTTTTCCAGCCATGGCATCAACAACAATGGCTTTCAATGCAACCAATGAAATGGTTGCATGCATGCACCTTTCCAAAGTGGGGCCTTATAAAAGGGGACATGCTTGTGATCCTGAGAGGCCTAATAAACCCGGACGGAGGGAGTAGTAGGAGTACTTTTTACCTTGGAGGACGTGTATAGCTAGCTAGGCCCTTGAAGACTTGAACCCACTAGCTGCCACCATTTTTGTTTTTACATATCTTACTATCTCATCCATGTAGTCAAGAGTGGCTATATATAATAAGCCGGTTATTTTACTTCCTCTATACCGGAGTAGTACTATTTGTCGCACAAGACATCGACCGCCATATTTGAGCACAACATTATTATGCATGGACCTTGACTATGTACGTCACCATGTGTCCAGATCTGAGATGCCGCATGTACCAGATGAACGGCTGTGACAGCCCTAGAGCTTGCTTGTAGCTAGTGGCATTGCATCCATGCATCATGTTTAAATTTCTAAGAAAATTGAAATGGGGATTGCCTAAACCCCTAGCACCAAAATAATGCAAATAGGTTCAACTTCAAAATATTTTCAAGAATCCAAATGGCCTTCAAAAATGTTCATCATTTCTGGAAAAATGTTTTAAACCATAACCAGAGGTGTTGCACATTTTTCATGTCATATTTGGTCACTAGATTAATTCATAAAGTATTTGCATTTGGGCATTTAAATGCTAATAAATAATTTAACTGCTCAAATAATCCCAAACTGAAATGTTTATCAGAGGATATATTTCCAACAGTGGTCATGAGAAGTGGCATGAATTTTGGGATTGATTTAGTATTTTAATAAAGCCCAACAGTTTACGTAAATTGGAAAACAAATGCAATTAGGAGAGAGAGGAACGTGCACTGGCCACTTACTCCGCGCCCCATCCGCCCACCTTCAGAGGTGCCTACCGGGCAAAGCCAGCCCAGCCCACCTAACCGCCGATCATCGCCTTCCTCTCGCCAAGATGGCGAGGCGAGGCGTGGCGCGCCCGAGAGCCCCGACGCCACCTCCCGCTTCCCGGCCCTCCTAGCGATGCCACGACGTCGGCCAGCGCTCCCTCTCGCTTTCCCTCCTCTCCTGAATCTCACTCTCCCGAGCCTGCCTCTCCCTCTCTCTCCCGAACCCGAGCACTATCTCCGCCGCCGACGAACACCACCACGGCCATTGCCTCCCCCCTCCCCTCGAGCAGTCCACGAGCTCCGCCTAGTCCCTCTCCTCCTCCCCACCGAGCCACATGAGCCGGGAAGCGCTGCAACGCCCTCGACGTCGTTGTCTTCCTCCTCGGGCAACCGAGATCGCCGCCGTGATTTCGTCGCCTCCGGACCTCCCCCGCGCCCACTGACCTTCCCATCGTGCTCGCGGTGAGCTACTGAGTTTTTCCCCTCACCTCCCCGCCGCTAGCCTCCTCTAGCCACCGTTCCCACATGCGGGCTTCGCCGCCCGCCGTGCCTCGTCGCCGGCGTGGCTAGAGCCACAATGGCTCGAAGCCAACCTCACTTTTGTGCTCAGCGCAGCACCAAGAGCTCGTAGCCACCACCCGCTCCTCCTCCCGTGCAATCAGAAGGCGTCAAACCCGACCCCGCCCGAACTCCGGTCGCCGCCAAAGCTCGTCGCCGGTGAGATTCCGGCTGCCCCGTGACCACCCGTCTGGTCCATTAGATGCGCGAGTGCAAGAGCTCCTCCTCGGTGCGCTCAGCGCGCCAAACCACCGCCCGAAGCTCAAATCCGAGACGCGCCGCCGTCGTTTTGGTCGCCGCCGGCCAGGTTCCGGCGAGGCCGACGTGGCGACATCATTAGTCGCTAATGAGCCCGCTAATCACCCCTCTAGAGCCACTGACGTGTGGGACCACGAGCCTAATTAGGTTAGTTTAAATTTACATTAAGTTTAGTGCTAATATATGTGGACCCCACGTGCGGTTTGACCTTGGCCAAGTCAGCTTTGACCGGGTCCCACATGTCATCCACCTAAACCAGCCCGAGACGCCGACCAATGGACCCCACGGTCGGTCGTTTGACCTGGGCGCCAGTTGACTTGTCGACGTCCACAAGTGATGTCATCTTGACGTTAATAACCCATTTTCTGGATTTATTATAATTCAGGAAATTTTAAAATACCCCAAACTTCTAAAATTCATAGAAATTCAACCGTAACTACAAATGAAATAATTTATATATGAAAATGATCAGAAAAATATGAAGAATCTGTTTATGCCATGATCATGCATGTTTGAACAAAGTTAACCTCACTGAATAGGATGAATCATGATTAGGGTAAATTATGAACTAGCATTTGGAGTTGGAGTTTAACCTTGTTTGAATTCCACTTCAATTAACTTTGCTAGGTTTTGCATTAGGGGAATTCAGTACCTTAACATGACATGTCATTCATGTGAATGTGCATTGCATTGATTGTGTTCTCTCTTGTTTGCCGTAATTGTCCCTCTCCGTGAGACGACGCTCCGACGATTGTTCGATGACACCGATGAAGAACTATATTATCTTCAGAAGTGCCAGGCAAGCAAAAACCCCTTGTTCATTCCGATATAATCCCACTCTCTCGCTCCTGCTCTATTTTACTGCATTAGGACAACAACGACTCATGTGTTACTTGTCATGATAGCTGAACCCCTTTATCCTCCTGCATGACCTCCATTCCACAAGAATTAGATGAAACCCACTAGCATGAGTAGGAGTTGTTTGAGCCATGTTGTGCCTACTCATTCATGCTTGTTGTCATGCCTGCTACTGCTTAGAGTTGAGTCAGGTCTGATTCGTCGGGAATGGATTGGAATGGTTGTGTGAACATGTCCTACTGTGTTTGTGAGCTAAGTGTGTGAACACGATTTGGTAAAGGTAGCGGTGAGAGGCCATGTAGGAGTACATGGTGGGTTGTCTCATTGCAGCCGAACTCAGGAACTGAGTTCTGTGTTTGTGATCCATGAAACAGCTACTACCATGCATTGGGCCCGAAACCAATGGACCCTCTCGGCTTCTTAACCACCCTTGTTCCCAGCCCGGGAGTTGCAAGTAGTTTCTGGTGTTTGTAGCATCTTTGGGGGCGCCTTACGCTGGCCGTAGGGGTGGGTTGTGTTGCGGTAGGCACCGTGGCCGGTGTACCCGATTCGCCTGCTTGGTGTCTCGGGAACCCTGCACACATCGTTCGGGGCTGTATGGGAAACCTCGGCGGACTCCTGCGGATGTAAACCGAATAGGCGATAAACCTGAACTAGGGACTTGAGTGTTTAGGTAGGTCGTGGCCGACACCCACGTTGGGCTTCCGCTTGAAGGTTGCCGAGTACATGTCGTGTAAACGGCGGTAAGTGGTGAGAGCGTGTGTGAAGAAGTACACCCCTGCAGGGTTAATATGATCTATTCGAATAGCCGTGTCCGCGGAGAAGGACTTCTGGGTTGCCTATATCAGTTCATAGACAAGTGAAAGTGGATACTCTAAAATGCGCAAGATAAGCATGAGGGCTATGGATGGCGTTCGTGAGGGAGACGGGAGCGGATCCATAGTGGTGTATTGACATGGTGAATATGTGGACTCGTGTGCAGCGCCACCTCAAAAGAGTTACTTGCGATTAATGAGTTCGGGATAGCCACCGAGTCAAAGTTGGCTTGCTGCGGTCAAACTCCGCCACCCCCTTTTGATACTAATGCATATGTAGTTAGTTACGATGTAAGTCTTCTTTGAGTACAATTGTACTCACGTTTGCTTATTTTATGTTTTGCAGAGAGACGTCAGTCTCGCTAGTAGTTCCGCTTGGACTTCGATGTTTAGCTTGTTATCTCAGCTGCGGTCTTGTGCCCTCGGCAGGATCTGGTAGATAGTCAGGCTTCTCAGCCTTTTCATTTATAGTTGTCTGTACTCAGACATGTTTAGCTTCCGTTTGTGCTTTGACTTGTATGCTCTGAGTGTTGGGTCATGAGACCCATGTTTGTAATATCTCGCTCCTCGGAGCCTAATGAATAAATATTTGAGTCGTAGAGTTATGTTGTGATGCCATGTTGTATCTACACATATTGAGCATATTGTGTGTATGTTTGAAATGCTTGGTATGTGTGGGATCCGACAAACTAGTTGTTTATCCTTGGCAGCCTATCATATGGGGAAATGTAGTCTCGTGCTTACGGCGATAGTAGTCCGCTTCTGGCCGGTTCACCGGAGTCCTGCTAGCCCAGACTACCGCTTGGACACTTGGCGGCGGCATGTGTTTCACTTCGTTCCTTATGTCCGTCCTTCGGGAAATGTCACAGCGGTGTTATTCGGAGTCCTGCCTAGCTCTGCTAGCCGGAATACGGAGTCCTGTTAGCCTGCTTACAGCCCGAATACCGAGTCCTGTTAGCCAGTGTTACAGCCCGAATTTATACGTTGATGACCGACATGCTCGATGTGATTCATGTATGCCTGTCCCCATAGGTTAGCGCCGCTTTGGGTTCACGACTAGCCATGTCGGCCCGGGTTCTTTGTCATGTGGATGCTAGCGACATCGCCATATACGTGAGCCAAAAGACGCAAAGCGGTCCCGGGCCATGGTAAAGCGACACCGTGGGAATACCGTGCGTGAGGCCAAAAGTGATATGAGGTGTTGCCGGCTAGGTCGATGTGATTTGGAATCGGGGTCTGACAGCGTTGGTATCGAGCTTTGATTGCCAAGAGGGATTACCAAGCCAAACTGGTCGAAGTTGTGTCTAGAAATGCTTTAGTTATGTAAGGGAATTGATTGTGGAAGGAACGTAAGGCTCTTTTTACTCCTTATACCTCATGGCCTTCGATGCGAGTCAACCTCTTCTCTTCTACGGGTTTAAGAACTAGGCTTCTCATCTATCTATCGGGATGACGTGTTACTAATCCATAGACCTTTAAGATTGTTGGTTTTAAGACTCGATTCAGTTCCTACTATTTACGTATGATAATTGTTGATCTCGGAACCTTGGTATTGTGATGTTGAGTGGTTATGCCACCATTTTTGCAGGATGTCTCAAATCATTTTGAGCATTTACAGCCGTTATCTTTGTCGAGTCATCCTGTGTCTCTAAATAGTCTAATGCATTTGCAAATCCTTTCCTTCCGTTTCCGATGTCCTTTTGGTCAGAGTAAGCACACTAACCGGTGTGTTGAGGTAATTTATTGCCTTGACATATATGTTGGAACTATTATTATGACCCTAGGTGTTTAGGAAGTTATCTAGCAATTTAGCAATGCTTTTGTATCCCCAGTGTGATGATTCTGGCCATTATTCTTGAAAGCATCCCATGATGCCATTTAGTAGTAGGCATTCTATTCCTGGGTTCTTGAACCCGAGATTCACCCTACTTACCTAATGTTGATAGTGTTGCTCGTACCTTTAGGATATTAGTAACTTTGCGATAGTCCTCGAGGTCTGTGGTATTTCCTTCTTCCAAATACTATGAACTAGTTATGGCAGAAGTTCTTGAACCAAAAGATCACAACCAGAGTGCTCTTGAGTTCTCCATTCATAATTGTGACTCTGCCAGTTCTACCTTCTCTGCATGGGTTATCCGGAAGAAATGTTGAGCTTTGCTCGACATACTAATCTATGCATCCACAACTCAGAAAATTATATGTTCCTTTGAGTTGCTCTCTTTAGTTGTATCCCTGACCATCCTCTATCGGTTGATAACCAAGAGTATGTGTGCATTCGTTTATCGATGTCTCATTATCCTTGTGGTCCGTCAAGCCATTTTGTTACGGAATGACTAGGAGAAACAAACTCGATTACCTCATCCATATCCGATTATTGGGTCAAAGCGGTTGTACTCCATGAGATCAAAATGCCAATTCAGCTTCTTTCTGTTCTACCTTGGAGTATTACCCTCTTTATGTCAGAATCGTCATGAGAATTGCACCTTCTCTTATGAATTCTTGACGCAGTGATACTTCTCGCTATCATTATTCATTCCTCGGTCCCGTGTTGATGCAATCGGAATGCCGACAAGTGAATTGTGATGTGTGGAATCAATACTCCTAGCAACTCGTTGCTTGGTAGTAAATGGACTATATCCTCATTCTTAGTGTGTTGGTTGCTAAATCATCATCCTAAGGTTGATCGTGCCACCTAGATCTTATTTCTGGTGCACACTTCGATTGATGAGTTAGGATCTTGTCAAGTCCTCACTCATTTGATCATATCGTCTTGCTCTAAAAAGCAAGATTGTTCTCGAGCTTAGTAACATACCGGTGGTTCGTGACTTTCCAAATATCTTCTTGGAAGTGTTACCGGGTTGTCTCCTGACTGTTATGTTGAGCTCGTGATCAAGTTGGTTTCCTGTGAACCATCATTTCTCCAAGAATCTGTGTTGGATATCCCTGAGCTAATTGGTTAAGCTAGACAACAACTTGGAGAGTTGGAAGATAAAAGTTTGACTAACTTAGTTCGTTCCAAAGGGATATTCTTGCGTAGTGTGTGTTGAAGAAAGATAATATCTTCATTGATTGGTCCCTGTGCTCAGCTGCTGGACCTATTGTCTTATTAATCCTTTGATTTGAATGTGGGCTATCGTCAAATCAAATCAGTACCAACGATGCTCGTAATGTTGTCTTACTCGTGGTTGACCCCTCGGGCATACACCATTACATCTTTTGGTCTGACCAATACTATTACCGTGTTCACATGATGGTGGAAGTCCAGTGATATGGAAATTCCGATGAGTTGTTGTTGAGCCCATTAGCAGCATTTTGTCTCCCCCATGAGTCATGTTGAACATCAACCTAGTATTGGAAACTTGCGTAAGCATTTCTTCATGTTTCGTTCATGAAGCATATGTTTGGATGGAAGTAGTGACTTCCTCGAATTCATGTGCTTTAGGTGTAAGTTGCCGCCATGAATTTGAGAAAGGTTTGTTTTGTTTCCCTTGGAATCATCCCAAATCAGTCATGCATATGTGCGAAGTATTCTGTAGTCTGGAGACTTGCAACCTTCATTCTATATGTATCCCTAGCATACCAAGCCACTGATTGATTTGTTCAAGGAGAAGAAGTTCCTTCCTAAGAGCTAATCCGGACTTATGTAAGGACTTCGTTATCCCCGATGATGGTTCCCCACACGAACTCAGAGTGTTTTATGATAAGACTACTATGTGGTCATTCTTGTCTTGGACAACGTGTTAACATGTTAGTAGAAGAACCAGCTCAGGTTTTGGAGCTTGCTATAGTAGATCATTCCCGAGAATCACGCAACATCTTCTCGTCGATTAGAGTTGCAAACTATCAATTTTCTTCTAGACTCGATGATTATGGAATATCCTAACACCAACCAGATCTGAATCTCGAGGCAGATATGATGGTTGGAACATTCCAACGATTGCATTTCGTTCCCGACTTGCACCGTCCTTATGCCATTTCACTATGGGCTGCCTTCTTAGTAATTTCTGTTCAAGATCATCCTCAAAAATGGTCCTACCATTGGTTCCCTCCACCTCCAACGACAAGCAAAATCATCCATTATGTTGTTTTCAACAAGGTAGTCCACATCATCCATTCTAGTCTGGGTATGCCTTTCCTTTGCACTCCACCAAACGATCGTTTGTGATTGCCTTAGGCTGGTATAAAGAGTTTTGATGATCTTTGCATCAAAAGTAATTCTTTTTGCCACTTAAGGGAATAGTTCCTCGCGTCACCTCCCCTGGGGTGCCCCGTTATTGAATCATGGCAAATATTTCCTCGCCACCTTGACACCATCCACCATCCTTCTAAGCGTGGAATGGTTGCCTACCAATTTGAACCTTCGTCATCCGTTTCTTTTCCCATCATTTCTAATGTGTGTTTGGTGTCTCAACTCAAGAGATGTTCTTACGTCTCACTCCACGATCTGATTTTGAATTGCTCGATCTTCAAGAAGACTAAATCCGGTAGGGTTTCCCCCTTCTTTCTGTTGTTGTGTCGAGTGAAGATCTCGAAAGCAAAGACGTCAAGAACAAAATGATGGAATGAATCAACATCTTCGAGAAGGGCAAATGGATCATGAAGTTTGTGATAATTTTGCGACTTCCCTTTTCCTCTTACCTCACGTCTTGAATCTCGGGGCGAGATTCTTGTTTAGTGGGGGTGAGTTGTCACAGCCCTAGAGCTTGCTTGTAGCTAGTGGCATTGCATCCATGCATCATGTTTAAATTTCTAAGAAAATTGAAATGGGGATTGCCTAAACCCTAGCACCAAAATAATGCAAATAGGTTCAACTTCAAAATATTTTCAGTAATCCAAATGGCCTTAAAAATGTTCATCATTTACGGAAAAATGTTTTAAACCATAACCGAGGTGTTGCACATTTTTCATGTCATATTTGGTCCTTTGGATTAATTCATAAAGTATTTGCATTTGGGCATTTAAATGCTAATAAATAATTTAAATGCTCAAATAATCCCAAACTGAAATGTTTACTGTAGGATATATTTCCAACAGTGGTCATGAGCAGTGGCATGAATTTTGGGATTGATTTAGTATTTTTAATAAAGCCCAACAGTTTACAGAAATTGGAAAACAAATGCAATTAGGAGAGAGAGAGGAACGTACCTGGCCACTTACCTGGCGCCCCATCCGGCCCACCTCTGTAGCAGGCCGGCTGGGCAAAGCCAGCCCAGCCCACCTAACCACCGCTCATCGTCTTCCTCTGCCAGTAGGCAGAGGCGAGGCGTAGCGCGCGCCCGAGAGCCCCGACGCCACCTCCTGCTTCCCGACCCTCCTAGCGACGCCACGACGTCGGCCAGCGCTCCCTCTCGCTTTCCCCTCCTCTCCCTGAATCTCACTCTCTCCCCGAGCTCGTCTCTCTCCCTCTCTCTTCCGAACCCGAGCACTATCGCCGCCGCCGACGAACACCACCACGGCCATTGCCTCCCCCCCTCCCCTCGAGCAGTCCACGAGCTCCGCCTAGTCCCTCTCCTCCTCCCCACCGAGCCACATGAGCCGGGAAGCACTGCAACGCCCACGACGTCGTTGTCTTCCTCCTCGGGCAACCGAGATCGCAGCCGTGATTTCGTCGCCTCCGGACCTCCCCCGCGCCCACTGACCTTCCCATCGTGCTCGCGGTGAGCTACTGAGTTTTTCCCCTCACCTCCCCCGCTCGCTAGCCTCCTCTAGCCACCGTTCCCACCGCGGCCGAAGCTCGCCGCCGCCGTGCCTCGTCGCCGGCGTGGCTAGAGCCACAATGGCTCGAAGCCAACCTCACTTTTGTGCTCAGCGCAGCACCAGGAGCTCGTAGCCACCACCCGCTCCTCCTCCCGTGCACCGTAGCGTCAAACCCGACCCTTGAACTCCGTCGCCGCCAAAGCTCGTCGCGGTGAGATTCCGGCTGCCCGTGACCACCCGTCTGGTCCATTAGATGCTTGTGAGTGCAAGAGCTCCTCCCGGTGCGCTTCAAGGCCAAACCACCGCCAAGCTCAAATCCGAGCAGCGCCGCCGTCGTTTTGGTCATTTGCCGGCCGGAGTTCCGTGAGGCCGGCGATGGCGACATCATTAGTCGCTAATGAGCCCGCTAAGCACCCCTCTAGAGCCAGCGGCGTGTGGGACCACGAGCCTAATTAGGTTAGTTTAAATTTACATTAAGTTCAGTACTAATATATGTGGACCCCACGTGCCAGTTTGACCTTGGCCAAGTCAGCTTTGACTGGTCCCACATGTCATCCACCTAAACCAGCCTGAGACGCTGACCAATGGACCCCACGGGTCAGGTTTGACCTGGGGCGCCCAGTTGACTTGCTGACGTCACAGTGATGTCATGCTGACGCAATAACCCATTTTCTGGATTTATTATAATTCAGGAAATTTCAGAAAATACCCCAAACTTCTAAAATTCATAGAAATTCAACCGTAACTCCAAATGAAATAATTTATATATGAAAAATGATCAGAAAAATATGAAGAATCTGTTTATGCCATGATCATGCATGTTTGAACAAAGTTAACCTCACTGAATAGGATGAATCATGATTAGGGTAAATTATGAACTAGCATTTGGAGTTGGAGTTTAACCTTGTTTGAATTCCACTTCAATTAACTTGGCTAGCTTTTGCATTAGGGAATTCAGTACCTTAACATGACATGTCATTCATGTGAATGTGCATTGCATTGATTGTGTTCTCTCTTGTTTGCGGTAATTGTCCCTCTCGGTGAGCGGCGTTAGGCGATTGTTCGATGACACCGATGAAGAACTATATTATCTTCGAAGTGCCGAGCAAGCAAAAACCCTTGTTCATTCCGATATAATCCCACTCTCTCGCTCTGCTCTATTTTACTGCATTAGGACAACAACAACTCATGTGTTACTTGCTGCGGTAGCTGAACCCCTTTATCCTCTCTGCATGACTGTCATTCCACGATGAATTAGATGAAACCCACTAGCATGAGTAGGAGTTGTTTGAGCCATGTTGTGCCTACTCATTCATGCTTGTTGTCATGCACACTCTTGCTTAGAGTTGAGTCAGGTCTGATTCATCGGGAATGGATTGGAATGGTTGTGTGAACATGTCCTACTTTGTGTGTGAGCTAAGTGTGTGAACACGATTTGGTAAAGGTAGCGGTGAGAGGCCATGTAGGACTACATGGTGGGTTGTCTCATTGCATCCGTCCTCAGGAACTGAGTTCTGTGTTTGTGATCCATGAAACAGCTACTACCACGCATTGGGCCCGAAACCAATGGACCCTCTCGGCTTCTTAACCACCCTTGTTCCCGGTCAAGAGTTGCAAGTAGTTTCGGTGTTTGTAGCATCTTTGGGGGCACGCCGCATAACCTTGACCGTAGGGGTGGGTTGTGTTGCGGTAGGCACCGTGGCCGGTGTACCGATTCGCCCGTTTGGTGTCTCGGGAACCCTGCACACATCGTTCGGGCTGTATGGGAAACCTCGGCGGACTCCTGCGGATGGAACCCGAATAGGCGATAAACCTGGACTAGGGACTTGAGTGTTTAGGTAGGTCGTGGCCGACACCCACGTTGGGCTTCCGCTTGAAGGTTGCAGGTACATGTCGTGTAAACGACGGTAAGTGGTGAGCGTGTGTGAAGAAGTACACCCTGCGGGGTTAATATGATCTATTCGAATAGCCGTGTCCACGGAGAAGGACTTCTGGGTTGCCTATATCGGTTCATAGACAAGTGAAAGTGGATACTCTAAAATGCGCAAGATAAGCGTGAGTGCTATGGATGGCATTCTCGTGGGGAGGCAGGAGCGGATCCATAGTGGTGTATTGACATGGTGAATATGTGGACTCGTGTGCCACCTCAAAAGAGTTACTTGCGATCGTAGTTCGGGATAGCCACCGAGTCAAAGCTGGCTTCTTGATCAAACTCCGCCACCCCCTTTTGATACTGATGCATATGTAGTTAGTTCTGATGTATGTCTTGCTGAGTACAATTGTACTCACGTTTGCTTATTTTATGTTTTGTAGAGAGACGTCAGTCTCGGTAGTAGTTCCGCTTGGACTTCGACGTTTAGCTTGTTACCTCAGCTGCGATCTTGTGCCCTCGGCGGAGATCAGTAGATAGTCGAGCTTCTCGGCCTTTTCATTTATAGTTATGCGTACTCGGACATGTTTAGCTTCCGTTTGTGCTTTGACTTGTATGCTCTGAGTGTTGGGTCATGAGACCCATGTTTGTAATATCTCGCTCCTCGGGCCTAATGAATAAATATTTGAGTCGTAGAGTTATGTTGTGATGCCATGTTGTATCTACACATATTGAGCATATTGTGTGTATGTTTGAAATGCTTGGTATGTGTGGGATCCGACAAACTAGTTGTTTATCCTTGGCAGCCTCTCATATGGGGAAATGTAGTCTCGTGCTTACGGCGATATTAGTCCGCTACAGCCCGGTTCACCGGAGTCCTGCTAGCCCAGCACTACTGCTTGGACACTTGACTGGCCGGCATGTGTCTCACGTCGTTCCTATGTCTGTCCCTTCGGGGAAATGTCACGCGGTGTTATTCGGAGTCCTGCCTAGCCTGCTACAGCCCGGAATACCGGAGTCCTGTTAGCCCAATGCTACAGCCCGAATTTATACGTTGATGACCGACATGCTCGATGTGATTCATGTATGCCTGTCCCCATAGGTTAGCGCCGCTTTGGGTTCACGACTAGCCATGTCGGCCCGGGTTCTTTATCATGTGGATGCTAGCGACAACCGCCATATACGTGAGCCAAAAGACGCAAACGGTCCCGGGCCATGGTAAGGCGACACCCGTGGGAATACCGTGCGTGAGGCCGCAAGGTGATATGAGGTGTTACCGGCTAGGTCGATGTGATTTGGAATCGGGGTCCTGACAGCGGCGCTGAGTTCGACCCCCGTGATGCTACGTGGGTGCCGAAGAACACTCTTGGAGAGTACTCGCTTTTCATTGGGGACAGCTACCCCATTGTGAAGCGGATGCCACCTTCCGTGCGACCACGGAAGGCCTGCCGTTCATGAAGCATGGTTGTGTCTTGATGCGCACCGCCGGATGAACGACATGCTAGGACACGCTATCCACGATTTATGCCGCTTCAGCTTGGATGAGTCTCCATCGTGTGGAACCGGACTAGAAAGCTGCGACAATGATTCCGTTGCCCACCGCTATGGATAGTGACATCCATGAAGAACACAGAATTTGGAACACGGAGGAGGACATGTAGCCCATCTATAACATGTAAGTGGAGTACGGTAAATTGTGAGCAGTAGCGCTGTGAATATATGTAGACTAGTCGTGCACAAATTTTCACATGAATTGGAGATGAACTTGTGTGGCATACTGGCATTTGTCCTTTAGAATTTATTACTAGTAAATGTGTTATGTGTATGCGCAACTTGTGTGGTTGTTGCACGAGCTCCAACACGCTCTCTGAGAAAAAAAAGGAGGCACAACTTTGGATATACGTGACGTGGCGGAATCATACAGTGGCATCGTTCACTATAGTTGTAGTACGCTCCTACTAGGATGACAACTCCTATAAAACCTTGCGCTTGGCTCTTTGCCTCTTCGGCAGGTTCAACAGTTCGTACTCGTGTGAACCTTGCACTTGGCTCTTCGCCTCTTTGGAAGGTCCAACAATGATTATACTACAGTACACATTATGCTTCTGGCAATCTGACACCGATTGAACTGCTGCACGTCCACCGCGAGGGCGAGGGAGAGGGAGAAGGAGAGGGAGAGGGCGCACTGTAGTCAAAAACCTCTGCTCGTCTTGCGAACCACCACACGCGTGGGTGAGGGAGATGCGTAGTAAGCAAGCTTCTCCTCGTTCGGCGAGTTGATAGGACACATCAAAGCAGTACTAGTACTAGTCCATTCTGCGTCCTTTCCGGTTAATATGGCTTAATTTGAAACGATAAAAATACACTGGCGGTCAACGTATGTAACAATACGCTCTTTACGGTCACTATATATAGTTTTGCGGTGATTATACGATCACTAGCTCATCGTGAAACATCATATTGCACCCTCTTGGTTGGCCACATAGTCGACGTGGCACTTTGTTGTTGGTTGAATTGTCACACGGTTTACGGGTCCCACATCGGGCCAAGGTGAGCAAACAAATCAGCTAAAAACAAAGAGTGTAGTACATCTACACTTCTAATGCATTTAGCCTTTAATATAAATCGATATTGATTGACTAATGCACCAACTTGTGCTCTAGGTATAGGCTACATGTCTATCCTTAATTACAACATGCAACGACCTTCATTTAACCTTCTTCTCTCAATGGTCGCATGCACACATAAGTCTGCTACATTTGGGCGTTAATTATGCCCTGTTCAATGTGTAAATCTCTAAATGTACAGTCTTTCACGGACGTAGGGAGTAGGTTGAGCACTTGAGCGTGAGCGTGTGTGTTGCGTCGTGTGCTGTGTGCCACATGGGTGCGTGAGTGTTGCGTGCATCCATGCGTACGTGTGAGTGTTGCATGTTGCATGCATGCATGCATGCATGGGGCTTACTCCCTCCCATTGACATGTTCATATTTCAAGCTTCCTCTGTTCCCTCCATATGGTGATACTCCCTCTGTTCCCAAATACGGAGTAAAATCCTCCCTCTGTTCCCAAATATGGAGTAAAATCCTCCCTCTGTTCCCAAATACGGAGTATTTGTCTTTCTAGAGATTTCAACAAGTGACTACGTACGGAGCAAAATGGGTGAAGTGAGCGTAGAGGCATAGGATAATGTAGAAAGGAACTCTTCATGATCTATTATTCCCCATCTCGGTCAGAGAGAACTATTCAACTAGTCTTCGCAGTGAAGTGACAATACACGCTGCAACAGATGGGACACATAATTAATAAGCTGAACCAACGTGTTGGTGTTACTAAATCAGCCTTACCCGATCGCCATCATGTTTGCCAAGATGAGCACGATTACATCCTCCATTAAGCGACATATGGGCCCTCTTGTGGTAGACACATATGTCATCGGTGTAACTATTTACACTCGAAGGACGGTATATCCTGGTAGTAGTAGTAGAATTGAGATTTAATGCACTTTCTTTCCCGTCTCACTCTTCTTCCTCCTCTCTTCTTCTTCCTCCTCTCTTCCCCATCATCGGCCTTTTCCATTTCCCCCTGCTCTCTGCTTTTCGCCCTTGCGCTATCTTCCTTGGTAGCTCACATGTACAATATCCCCAGCTCCTTTGCTTTCGGCCACACGAGGAGAAGCTTCTTCGCTCGCCCGCCCGAATCCACTTCCCCGCTGGCTCGCAGGCACCGAAAACCCCAATGGCAGAACCGACTGACACGCAAAGCCGTGATTGGAATTCCCTCCCTGATGTTCTGTTGGAGCAGATATGTAATAGTATGGGCCTACTCAGCACCGTCCGTCTGGCCGCATGCTCGGTGTCTTCGTACCGTCTACTCGTCTGCAACCGGCCGGCTCTTTTCAAGACACCCTGCTTGCTGATGCCCGATCCTCGCAGGTGCCTAGACACCGACTTGACAATCCTGCGGAGGTTGCCATGGTGCCCCTCGACATGCTACCACTACCCGTCCACTTGCCCTTCATGCGCGGCCACTACTGGGCGGGCATGAAGGCCAACTGGATCATCCTCATCCACCAAGCCGGTAGTCCATGGCGTCTCGTGGATATCTACACCCAGCGAGAGATTACCCTTCCATCTTTGGATACCGCCGCCATCGAGCCTCGCGGCCCGCCGGACACTCCTGCCTACTACGCATGAGACGAGTCGAGCTTTTGGCTCGACCTGCATTTCTTGAATGTTGTAATCTGCAAAGTGCCCACACCATCGAAGACTACATGGATTACAAGCTCATTGCCGTGTTCAACATGGGATTAGTCTATCTGGAATCCAGTCGCCATACATCGTTATGGCTCATCGTCGATCCTCTTTACTCAACACTTCTGTCTGATGCTATAGTGCATGATGGCATCATTTTTGCGGTCGACGCACAGATTGGCTGCCTATACTGGTGGAATCTATCCTCGTGTAATTGTTCTATCTCATCTCATCTTTACCTTAAGAATATGACTGCCTGTTCATTGTTACAAATTTAGAATATATAGTATGTCTATAACCACATCATTGCTATATGTTCCTCTCATTTCCTAGATTTTTATGACCACGCATGTTATTGTTAGAGTTGATATGAGAACAATTGGTATCTAATGATTGTTAGAATAGATATTATGAGTATAACCTCATGATTGCTATATGTTACTCTCATTTCCAGGATTTTTGTAACAACGCATGTTATTGCTTAGAGTTGATATGATAACTGTAGTAAGTGCTATGGTAGAATATGAGTAGGCCCTGTCATATCTGTTTTTCTCTCATTGTTACATGATGTTTGAACCATGATATATTGCTAGAATATGAAAGCCATTGGCTTATTTTTTTAACTTGGGGTATGAGTATGACCACGGCATTGCAATTTTTTTGTCTATGATACGTGTCACTGTTATAATAATCTTAATTCCACACATACTCTGAACATGATTGTTTATTTTTGTCCTTTTGGTCTCCAATTTGAATTTTTGCAGCAGACGCAAACGTGCCGGCCTTCATGATTCCAGGACCTGGAATCATACCAGCTGATGGGTGGTGGTTTATCGCTCGTTTAGCTAACGGTGGTCATTTGATGCTCATTTGCACGTACCAAATTGACCAAACCATTTCATCAGACCACATGCAGTACAATGCCTGGGGCGTTCGTGACATTGATGGCTATGGCTGCTTCGTGTTAGAAAGATCCCAGCTCCATTTGGGCCAGGCGTATTCAACTGGAGGCGGGTTTACAGCCTCGACAACCACTCCATGTTCCTCGGGCTCAATTATCCGATCATCCAACCAATCATCGATCATATCACCGGCGATGATTACCGTGCTATGCAACTTCCACGCTAGGGGGACTGTGTTTACACATCTACAAAGGGTTTCATGAATCACCATATCTAGAGATTCGTCGACACAACTTGTTGCCAGATAATCTTCAACGTGTGAAAGGCATCAAGCTTCCATGCAATGGATGGCTTTTGCAAACCCGACATGCGGCGATGTGGTTCATGCCAACAACAAATATGCACAACTTGATTCGTACTAATATGTAGACTGAGCCATGTATCCTGCTGCTGTAGCATGACCCTCTTTTGTTGGATATTATGTACTATTGTTAGTTTGAAGCACTCCTCTGGTTTGAAGGATATATACCTTTCTGGGATCAAGTGCATCCTAACTCACCTGCGCAGTATGTACTGATAATGATGATGGAGATGCTTTGCACTATATATATATATATATATATATATATATATATATCACTTAGGCTTCAAGTGCGTACTTGTTAGTTAAACCTATGGTTAAATAGTGACTAAATACGACTAGTAAGTAGTAAAGTAGCAATACTAGTATACGTCGGTCAAATTATTCATCATGTCCACACATTGAATTGACGTGACAACATGCTGCGCGTGAGGTGACACAAGAATCCTGACGGCATGTTCCGGTATTCTGGACATCAGATTTGGAGTACCACTTATCTGTCGAAATATTTCATCATTCACTTAAAATAGTCGATTGATCATACATTGAGTACCATATAACTGGAATTAACCCATGCAAGTCGAAGAAGGATTGGCCAGCGTTGATTTTTGTTGTTGTTCTTTTCCCTCCCAGCGTTGATTTTTTTACCACTGGTTTTCTCTTAAACCAACTCAATTGCCCCACGTCTTATTTGCTTGCAAAAACAAAAAACGATTTTTTTGGCAAATCAATAAGTTCTTAAAAATGTTTATCATTTCGGGATTACAAAAGTTCAGACTCCACCGAAATATGCAAAATAAGGTTGAACTTTTTGACCGTGGTCCTGGGCAGAAAATGGGTTGTAATAAATTACTTATAAGAATTAGCAAATGGGCTACAAATTATTAAAAAATAGCAAATGGGCTCTATGTTGTCTGCCACAGATTTGGAGGCTGACTTGTGGGCCCACTAAGATCATGCGTACACAAGGTTTATCAAAAATAAACTTAGTCAACAATCAACTCTACCAGCGTTAGACCGTTAGATGTCAATCTAATGACAATTGTGATTCTTCAGTCTCTGATCTTCTTGCCCCAGCCGCCCAAACCAGCGCCGTCGGTACCGCCTGCTCCCGCCTCCCGTCGCCGGCTGTGTTGCCGGGCAGGCCTCACGGCCCCATCATATACTCGCATCCCTGGCCTTTCTATCCCTCTACTCACCCAAACCTCCTGCTATTTTCCGGCGACGGCAGCCGAACCAGTCAACCCTCATACCTCCACCGCATGGGCAGCCACTTGCGTGTCTTCCCCGGCTCCGTATCGTTCCCTTCGTAGGCCTCGCCGTCGTCCACCGCCCTGGTGCTCTCGGCACGGTGTGGTCAACGTGGTCAACGAACGACATCCATCGGAAGTGGACTGTACGTGGAGATGCTGACAGCTGGGTCCACGGCCGCACACAAGGAAATGCCTCCTTATTACGCGCAAAATAATGATTCCTCCATCTGACATGTGGGACCCGCCGGAAGGGCCTCTGTATTTCGCGAAAAAAACGCCCCGTCCACTGACAGGTCGTACCCACCAACTATATCTTCGCACGCAAGGAAGAGCCTCCTTATTGCGCACAAAATAACTGAATACCCCCTGCCAGCTAGGACCCACCACTGTGTGAGGCTGACTTGTGGGCCTACTAAGTTGAAGGGGATGGAGGGCTTTGTCAACTTAGTCAATATGAACGATTCTAGCTCTAGTGACTGTACATTGTCCATCCAACGACATTAGTGCTTCTTCAACCTCTGGTCTTCTTGCTCCAGCCGCCCAAAGCAGTGCCGGTCATGCCGCCTGCTCCTGCCTCCCGTGGCCGGCTGTGCTACCGCGGAGGCCTCACGGCCCCCATACTACTCCCACCGCTGGCCAGGCCATCCTTCCACTCACCCACACCCCTTGTTATTCTGCGGCGACGGTAGCCTCACACCGTAGCCGAACCAGTGAACCCTCGTACTCCTCTCCGCGTGGGCATCCACTGCCGCGTCTTCCCCGGCTCCGCGTCGTCCCCTTCCTAGGCCTCGCCCTCTTCCACCGCCTTGGTGCTCTCGGCGCGGCGTGGTAAATGTGGTCAACGACCGACTTCCATCGATAGAGTACTGTACATGGAGAGGCTGACAGCTGGGTCCACGGCCACAACCCAGTTTTTTGTGATTTGCCAAGTAAGTCGCTTTGTCAGGCCTGTTGGGCTGCAAATCTTTCAAGACGAGGAGAGCTTCATTCGATTTGGCGGAGAAAATGGCCTATCAAGAATGAGAAATGGGTTGTACATTTTTAAAACACATCAAACCGACAATTAGTTTCAAATTTCTTTTTTTCATTTCGAGATTTTAAATTGCATTGATTTTTATGCATGGACAATTTGTTGGATTTTATATTGATATACATTTATTTTTAAAATCAGTTTGAATGTGAGTCAAAATTTCGGGATTAAAAACAGTTCAGACTGCACCGAAATATGAAAAATTTCGTATTATTTTTTAACCGTGGCCACAATATGGGCTGTAATGCTAACAAAAATAATATGGGCTCCAAAAAAAAACCTTAAGAATTAGCAAATGGGCTGTAAATTATTAGAAATAATGGCATATGGGTTGTATGATGTTTTCCGTAGATTTGAGGCTTCCCTAAAAAAAAGGTTGATGCATAAGCAGTGACTGTTAGATGTCCATCCAACGGCCGTCGTGCTTCTTCAATCTCTGCTCTTCCTGCTCCAGCCGCTCAAACAAGCGCCGTGGACTGCACCTCACTCCTCCCATGGCCGGCTGTGCTACCGCCAAGAGCCTCACCGCCTCACCGTACTCCCATAGCTGGCCTAGACATCCCTCTACTCACCCACACCTGTTGTTATTCTCCGACAACGGCAGACGAACCAGTAAACCCTCGTACAATCGTACTCCCCTCCGCGTGGGAAACAACTGCCGAGTCTTCCCTGCCTCTGTGTCGTTCCCTTCCTAGGCCTCGCCGTCATCCATCGCCCCGGGTGCTCTCGGCGCGGCCTGGTCAACGTGGTCAACGACCGACATGCATCTGAAGTGGACTGTACGTGGAGAGGCTGACAGTTGGGTCCATGGCCGCACGCAAGGAAATGCCTCCTTATTACGCGCAAAATAATGATTCCTCCACCTGACATCCGGGACCCACCGGAAGGGCCTCATATTTCATGAAAAAACGTTACCGCCACGGCGGCTTGGACCCACCAGCTATATCTTCGCATGCAAGGAAGTGCCTCCTTATTACACACAAAAAATGAATACTCCCCTACTAGCTGGGACCCGGTATAGTGGCGGAGCTGACTTGTGGGCCTACTAAGTTGACGGGGACGGAGGGCTTTGTCAACTTAGCCAATATGCACGATTCTAGCTCCAGTGACCGTACGATGTCCATCCAACGGCCGTAGTGCTTCTTCGACCTCTGGTCTTCTTGCTCCAGCCGCCCAAACCAGCGCCGGTCGTGCCTCGTGCTCCTTCCTCCCATGGTCGGCTATGATGCGGCGGAGGCCTCACCGCCCCCTACTACTCCCACTGCTGGCCAGGCCATCCCTCTACTCACCCACACCCCCTGTTATTCTGCGGCGACGGCAGCCTCACATCGCAGCGAACCAATGAACCCTCATACTCCTCTATGCGTGGGCATCCACTGCCGCGTCTTCTCCGGCTCCGCATCGTCCCCTTCCTAGGCCTCGCCGTCGTCCACCGCCCTGGTGCTCTCGGCGCGGCGTGGTCAACATGGTCAAGGAACGGCTTCCATCGGACATGGACTGTATGTGGAGAGGCTGACAGCTGGGTCCACGGCCGCAACAAGGAAGTGCCACCTTATTACACGCAAAATAATTATTCCTCCACCTGACAGCGGGGACCCACCAGACGGGCCACCGTATTTCGCGGGAAAATCGTTTCCCCCTGACTGCTAGGACCCACCAGCTACATCTTCGCATGCAAGGAAGTGCGTCGGGGCAAAAAAAAACGATCCGCCCCCCTGACTGCTGGGACCCACTAGCTACATCTTCGCACGCAAGGAAGTGCCTGACAGTCGGGACCCACTGGTCGAAGCGTACGTAGCATTGTCATTCTGGTTGCGAACGTGTACATACATACTGGTCGATGTAGAGGCGCGCACGAGTCGTAGTAGAGGCACGCACGTAGCATGTACACATACGTAAAGCGGCCAGGGTGCAAGAAAGTAAATACGGCCACGTGTGTACATACGGGCAGGGTCTCGAACGCCTACTCGCACGTACGTACTGCCAGGGCTTGTGTACATGGCTGGGTCGGAACGGAGAAACTACGCCGTCGTCGTGTTCATGGGGAGGCAACAGAATGCGTCGTGTTCATCGGGAGGCAACGGAACACGTGGGAGCCAACTGGCTTGGATAGAACAGCCGATGGAAACGAGGCCTGGCGTACCGCAGAACGGAGGAAACGGCCTTGCGTTCGACCGGCCATGTTCGAAACGGGATCCTATTCATCGGGAGGGGTCTAGCGTACCGCAAAACGGAGGAAATGGACCTCCTACGGTCGAAACGGGGGTCCTGTTGATCGGGAGGGGTGTGGCGTGCCGCAAAATGGAGGAAACGGACTTGTGTTGGAGCGCTACGGTCGAAACGGGGGTCCTGTTCATCGGGAGGGGTGTGGCGTACCGCAAAACGGGATTCCACAGAATACTGTTCATCTCCACCGTCGACCCCTCCGGCCTCCACGGGCTCTTGCTCATCCACCGTCGACCTCCTCCGGCCTCCACCTGTGATTGTTCATCCACGGGCTCCTGTTCATCCATCCTCCACCTCGCGCTACTCCACCGGCTACTGTTCAACCAGCCCTCTCCACGGGCTCCAGTTCAACCACCCCTCCACGGGCTACTGTTCATCCAGCCCTCCACCGTCTACTGTTCATCCTGCCCTCCACGGGGTGGTCCTGTTCATCCAGCCCTCCATAGGGTCCTGTTCATCCAGCCCCAACCGGCTCGATCAATCGGGGTCCTGTTCATCCAGAGGCAACACCACGGGGTCCTGTTCATCCACCCCCACCGGGAACTGTTCATCCAAACCCCCCAGCAACGCTCACTGTTCATCCATAGGCAGCATCGATCGGCTTGATTAGCAGCGATGGCGAAGAATCGCTCGATTGGGTTCGATTAACAGCCATCGATCGATCGCTCGAGTTCGATAACGCGTAGCCTGCGGTCTGTCGCCGGGTTCGATTAGAGCCCAACGCCTCGCACCGCAGCATGCGTGTACGAGAGAAACGCGCATCGCTCGGCCCCGACCACCAACCGTAACCGGGAACACCCCGATATTTTCCTTGCCCTCGATTCTACCATGGTTTTTTCCATCATGGATGGCCCAAAGAATGTCATGCAGCTGCGTCTCCGGCCCGCCCAGGACGAAAAGCCCATTTTCTGTCTTGATTTTTTGTCATAGAAGTAGGACCCCACCACATCTATGATGATACCGGGTTTTGTCACAATTATCGTCATAGAAGTGTCATAAGTATGACAAAATTTTTTTCGTTCGGCCCAAAATGTCACAGATGTGTATTGTAGTGCTCTGTCCTCTCTTCGATGGTAGTGACGATCTGATTGATGGGGGATGTCGATCTCCCTGTTATCAGGTCTAAGCCCGATCTGGTTTTAGGCCACAGGCCTACTAACGGAGATTCCCATGGCTCGGAATCGATCCAAGCGGAGTTATCTCTTGAAGGGGTCCTCATCAGGTCGAGCCTCCTGGATGTTCAAGGGATGCTCTTTGGATACTTCAACGGGATCTGGCTTTAAGGCCAGGCCCAGGATTGAGTCGGCTCCCTTTACATCCACCGAATCCAAGGTCATGGCGTCGGGCTCAGCGAGTTCTTTGGAAGCAGGGCTTTGCCGAGGGCCGGCACCAGACTCCTAGTTCCGGTGGCTGGCTGCGTGATCGGTGGTGAGATTTTCAGCGGGGCTCAAGCGACTGGTGGGGTCGGCATGGAAAGTGATGCTGACAAACATAAAGATCTGGCCAGGGGCGAAGATGTCCCCGGTGCTGGAGGGGTTTCCACGAACAGTTGGGCCATCGACCCTTCGGTGATTCGCATCGGAACTCTCAATGAAAGCACCAATGTCAGTGTCAAAACCGGCGGATCTCGGGTAGGGGGTCTTGAGCTGTGGATCTAGGGTCGATGGGGTACTCAGGTTCAGGCCCTCTCGAAGAGATAAAGCCCTATGTCCTGCTTGATTGTATTTGATGTATGGTATGGTTAAGAGTAGATCTACCTCGAGATTAGATGAGCTAAACCCTAAGGTGATGGGTGATGAATGTAGCTCTCGCCCTAAAGACTAAAATCCTCTGGTTTATATAGGCACCGGTAGGGTTAGGGTTACACATGTTCAGTTGCAAAGAAAGGAAGATCCAGCCTAATATTGGCTTGGAGGACACACCACGGCTCCAAAGATTCCTTGTCTGGTCATGGATCTGCCCTCCAGCTTGGCCCTATAGTGGCCCATCAGTCTGACCCAAATCCAGAGGGTCGACGGTCCAAGGACCCCTTAATCCAGGACTCCCTCACGGTGTGCCCCCTTCAAGCCGTGGGCATGGGCGAATGACTTGCAGCCCCACTTCAGGAACATGAAGCCCGAGGAGGTAAACTCGGTCACCACCCAGGAGGCGCCGTTGCAACAGCCATCGGGCTGCAGCCATAGCCCAAGGGGAGCGTGGTTGGCCATCTCCTTCGCAAAGGAGTCCGGGAGTCGGAGCTAGGTCGGTGTACTAAAGTTTGGGCCCTTTGGTACCCCTTGTGCCCGGGCAGTTGCAGCCGCACCCGCGGCAAGGCTTGACGGGGGCAGCTGGGGGCAAAATATGAGACACCCAAGCCCGCGTCCAAGCCAGTAACCAGAGAGAAGAAGACAAGCTGAACCCTTAGCAAGATCCTTGCCGGGATGGCTCGTGAAGCCCCGAGAAGATCTCTGCTGGGATGGCTTGCGAAGCACTGACAAGACCAGCACCCTTGAGATTGAGAGCTCTGACACCATCGACAATGTCAAGACCAAGACCCAGGGGCGCCTGCGTGGTTGATAGGTCTCCTTCGTATCTATAATTTTTTATTGTTCCATGCCAATATTCTTCAGCTTTCATATACTTTTGGCAACTTTTTATACTATTTTTGGGACTAACATATTGATCCGATTGCCCGGTGCGGTTCACATGTCATTGCATGTTTTTTGTTTCACGAAACCCAATATCAAACGGAGTCCAAACGGGATAAAAGCAGACGGAGATTTTTTGGAATATTTATGATTTTTGGGAAGTAAAATCAATGCGAACGTGTCCTGGTGGCCACGAGACAGGGGCCGCCCAGGGGAGGCAGCCGCCACTGGCTCTCGTGGGCCACCCGTAAGGCGGTTGACGCTCTTCTTTTGCCGCAAGAAAGCTAATTTTATGAGAAAGATCTGGGCGAAAGATTCACCCCAATCGGAGTTACGGATCTCCAGATATAAAGGAAACGGTGAAGAGGTAGAATCAGAGAACGCAGAAACAGAGAGAGACAGAGAGATAGATCCAATCTCGGAGGGGCTCTCGCCCCTCCCACGCCATGAAGGCCAAGGACCAGAGGGGAAAACCTTCTCCCATCTAGGGAGGAGGTCAAGGAAGAAGAAGACGAAGGGGCCCCCTCTCCCCTTCTCTTCTGGTGACGCCGGAATGCCGCCGTGGCCATCATCATCACTGCAATATTCACCAACAACTTCACCGCCATCATCACCAACTCTTCCCCCCTCTATGCAGCGGTGTAACCTCTCTCTTACCCGCTGTAATCTCTACTTAAACATGGTGCTCAACGCTATATATTATTTCCCAATGATGTATGGCTATCCTATGATGTTTGAGTAGATCTGTTTTGTCCTAATGGCTATTTGATGATCAAGATTGGTTTGAGTTGCATGTTTTATTATTGGTGTTGTCCTATGGTGGTCTCCGTGTCGCGCAAGCGTGAGGGATCTCCGCTGTAGGGTTTGCAATATGTTTATGATTTGCTTATAGTGGGTTGCGTGAGTGATTGAAACACAAACCCGAGTAAGTAGGTTGTTTACGTGCAGGATAAAGGGACTTGATACTTCAATGCTATGGTTGGGTTTTACCTTAATGAATCTTTAGTAGTTGCGGATGCTTGCTAGAGTTCCAATCATAAGTGCATATGATCCAAGTAGCGAAAGTATGTTAGCTTATGCCTCTCCCTCAAATAAAATTGCAATAATGATTACCTGTCTAGTTATCGATTGCTTGGGGACAAATAACTTTCTCGTGACAACAAGCTCTTTACTAAAACTAATTTAGTTGTGTCTTTATCTAAACAGCCCCTAGCTTTTATTTACTCGCTCTTTATTTTCTTGCTAACCTATCCAAAAAGACCTACAAAGTACTTCTAGTTTCATACTTGTTCTAGGTAAAGCGAACGTCAAGCGTGCGTAGAGTTGTATCGGTGGTCGATAGAACTTGAGGGAATATTTGTTCTACCTTTGGCTCCTCGTTGGCTTCGACACTCTTACTTATCGAAAACTGTTGCGATCCCCTATACTTGTGGGTTATCAAGACCTTTTTCTGGCGCCGTTCTTGAGGAGTCATAAGCGTGGGGTGAATATTCTCGTGTGTGCTTGTTTGCTTTATCACTAAGTAATTTTTATTTGCTGTTCTTAGTTATTTTCTATCTTTAGTTATGGGTAGGAAACGCAAAATACCAAAAAAATTAGTTGTACCTACTACACCAATGGTTGAAGAACCACTCAAAATCTATCACACTACTGAAGCTTTTTACTTGGATCATCTTCGATCTCTTTGTGCTCGTGCTGAAACCCCAACTAGCTTAGTTGAGGGCAAATCTTTAGATGAGCATGCTTGTTATGTGCGACACCATATATCTGAAAAAGGGAAACTATTATGGGATCAAATTCAACGTTTGCAATGCTATGCTTGGAATTTATGTGAAATATATGATGTTACTTGTTGTTCGAAAACCCTAAGAAACACCTTCCCTACCAATGTGAGTTTGATAATGGAATCGTATCTTCGTATGCTAAGGGTGTTTATAATTACTATGATGTTCACAAATTGAAGAATTTGTTGCTTTTAAGGGTGCTTTTGAAATTGCTTCTTTGATTGAAAAGTATGATGCTACCCTTTACAAATCTGAAAGTTTTGCCATACTTGAATATTGTTATGATAATTATGCTTCTAATGCCTATGTTGAACCATATATTGAGAAATTCTCCGCTGTCCAAGAAGAGACTAATATTTTGCAGGAAGCTATGGAAGAAGAAATTGATGAAACAGTCAGCTCATTGGATGAAAAAGATGATGAGGAGAGCGAAGAACAAAAGGAGGAAGAGCTGATTAGCTACCCGTGCCCACCTTCTAATGAGAGTAACACTCCAACTCATACATTATTTAATTCCCCTTCGTGCTTACCAAAGGATGATTGCTATGATGATTGCTATGATCCCTTGACTTTGTTTGAAATATCCCTTTTTGATGATGCTTGCTATGCTTGTGGCCAAGATGCCAATATGAATTATGCTTATGGAGATGAACTTGCTATAGTTACTTATGTTAAACATGAAATTGTTGCTATTGCACCCATGCATGATAGTCCTATTATATTTTTGAATTCTCCAAACTACACTATATCGGAGAAGTTTGCTCTTATTAAGGATTATATTGATGGGTTGCCTTTTACTATTACACATGATGAGTTTGATAGATATAATATGCATATGCTTGTTGCTCCTACTTGCAATTATTATGAGAGAGGAACTATATCTCCACCTCTCTATGTTTCCAATACAATAAAATTGAAAGAATATGTTTATACTATGCATTGGCCTTTACTATGTGTGCATGAATTGTTCTTTTATGACATGCCGATGCATAGGAAGAGAGTTAGACTTCGTCATTACATGATATATGTTACTTTTTGCTCACTACTAAATTATAAATCATTGCTAATTAAAATTGGCTTTGATATAATTGGGATCCGGGTGGATTCACTACTTGAGCACTATATTCCTAGCTTAATGGCTTTAAAGAAAGCGCTGCCAGGGAGACAACCCGTAAGTTTTAGAGAGTCATTTATTTCTGTTGAGTGCTTTCATATAGTTTAAAAACAACAAAAATAAAGAGGGGAACCCAAAACTTTTTCAAAAAGAAAAGTGAAAGTGAGAGAGACAAGTATTTTGAAAGTGGGGGACGTCCTTGAACTTTGTTCATGCCCATGGAAACTTTGTGAATCTTAATTACAGAAACTTTTCAATAAAAATAATTATCCCCTTGTACAATTCCATTGTATTATAAAAATAATGTGGCAGGGTTTGCCTTTAGGATGTTTACAATGTTGTTGGTTTGTACGGTGCAGGACAGAAAATTTGGCTGTAGTGCGCAATTTAAATTTTTACTGGAACGTCAAATAGTTCTCATTCTTTTTGCACTGTCTTTCTGTACAACTTGTTTATTTTTCCTAATTTTGGTAGAATTTTTGGGGTAGCAGAAGTACGGTGAATGTTCAGATTGCTACAGATTGTTACTGCTTTTTGATGATTCTGTTTTTGATGCATAGTTTGCTTGTTTTGATGAATCTATCAATTTATATTAGTGGATTAAGCCATGGAAAAGCTATATTACAGTAGACACAATGCAAAAAAAATGTGAATTGGTTTGCAACAGTACTTAGAGTGGTGATTTTCTTTATTATACTAACGAATCTTACCGAGTTTTCTGTTGAAGTTTTTTGTGGATGTAGTGTCTAATCAAGGATGTCTCGATATGAGGAAAAGGAAGAGAGGCAAGAGCTCAAGATTGGGGATTCCCGAGGCACCCCAAGTAAATATTCAAGGAGACTCAAGCGTCTAAGCTTGGGGATGCCCCGGAAGGCATCCCATCTTTCTTCAACAAGTATCGGTATGTTTTCGGATTCGTTTCATCCATGTGATATGTGCAAATCTTGGAGTGTCTTTTGCATTTAGTTTTCATTTTTCTTTTATGCACCATGATGGTATGAGATGGTCCTTGGTTGATTTATATAATGCTCTATGCACTTCACTTAAATATTTTGAGTATGGCTTTGTAGAATGCTCCATGTGCTTCACTTATATCATTTGAAGTTTGGATTGCCTGTTTCTCTTTACATAGACAACCGCCATTTCTAGAATGCTCTTTTGCTTCACTTATATTTGTTAGAGAGCGGGCACATCTTTTGTAGAAAGAATTAAACTCTCTTGCTTCACTTATATCTATTTAGAGAGATGATAGGAATTGGTCATTCACATGGTTAGTCATAAAATCCTACATAAACTTGTAGATCACTGAATATGATATGTTTGATTCTTTGCAATAGTTTTGCGATATAAAGATGGTGATATTAGAGTAATGCTAGTGGGTAGTTGTGGATTGTAGAAATACTTGTGTTGAGGTTTGTGATTCCCGTAGCATGCACGTATGGTGAACCGTTATGTGATGAAGTTGGAGCATGATTTATTTATTGATTGTCTTCCTTATGAGTGGCGGTCGGGGACGAGCGATGGTCTTTTCCTACCAATCTATCCCCCTAGGAGCATGCGCGTAGTACTTTGTTTTGATGACTAATAAATTTTTGCAATAAGTATGTGAGTTCTTTATGACTAATGTTGAGTCTATGGATTATACGCACTCTCACCCTTCCATCATTGCTAGCCTCTTCGGTACCGTGCATTGCCCTTTCTCACCTCGAGAGTTGGTGCAAACTTCACCGGTGCATCCAAACCCCGTGATACAATACGCTCTGTCACACATAAGCCTCATTATATCTTCCTTAAAACAGCCACCATACCTACCTATCATGGCATTTACATAGCCATTCCGAGATATATTGCCATGCAACTTCCATCATCATCATATACATGACTTGAGCATTCATTGTCATATTGCTTTGCATGATCGTAAGATAGCTATCATGATGTTTTCATGGCTTGTCTGTATATTTGATGTCATTGCAACGCTAGATCATTGCACATCCCAAAGACACCACGGAGGAATTCATATAGAGTCATATCTTTGTTCTAGATAGCGAGTTGTAATATTGAGTTGTAAGTAAATAAAAGTGTGATGATCATCATTATTAGAGCATTGCCCTAGTGAGGAAAGGATGATGGAGACTATGATTCCCCCACAAGTCGGGATGAGACTCCGGACAAAAAAATAAAAATAAAAAGAGAAAGGCCAAAAAAAGGGAGAAGGCCCAAAAAAGAGAAAAAAACAAAAAAATGAGAGAAAAAGAGAGAAGGGGCAATGTTACTATCCTTTTACCACACTTGTGCTTCAAAGTAGCACCATGTTCTTCATATAGAGAGTCTCTTGAGTTATCACTTTCATATACTAGTGGGAATTTTCATTATAGAACTTGGCTTGTATATTCCGATGATGGCCTTCCTCAAACGCCCGAGGTCTTCATGAGCAAGCAAGTTGGATGCACAACCACTTAGTTTCCAGTTTGAGCTTTCATACACTTATAGCTCTAGTGCATCCGTTTCATGGCAATCTCTACTCACTCACATTGACATCTATTGATGGGCATCTCCATAGCCCGTTGATACGCCTAGTTGATGTGAGACTTTCTCCTTTTTGTCTTCTCCATATAACCTCCACCATCATATTCTATTCCACCTATAGTGCTATGTCCATGGCTCACGCTCATGTATTACGTGAAAGTTGAAAAGGTTTGAGAACATCAAAAGTATGAAACAATTGCTTGGCTTGTCATCGGGGTTGTGCATGATGTGAATATTTTGTGTGGTGAAGATGGAGCATAGCCAGACTATATGATTTTGTAGGGATAACTTTCTTTGGCCATGTTATTTTGAAAACACATGATTGCTTTATTAGTAGGCTTGAAGTATTATTGTTTTTATGTCAAAGGATAGACTATTGCTTTGAATCACTCGTGTCTTAATATTCATGCCATGATTAGATACATGATAAAGATTATGCTAGGTAGCATTTCACATCAAAAATTATCTTTTTTATCATTTACCTACTCGAGGATGAGAAGGAATTAAGCTTGGGGATGCTGATACGTCTCCGTCGTATCTATAATTTTTGCTTGTTCCATGCCAATATTCTTCAACTTTCATATACTTTTGGCAATTTTTTATACTATTTTTGGGACTAACATATTGATCCAGTGCCCAGTGCCAGTTCCTGTCTGTTGCATGTTTTTCATTTCACAGAAACCCAATATCAAATGGAGTCCAAAAGGTATAAAAACGGACGGAGATTTTTTTTGGAATATTTATGATTTTTTGGGAAGTAAAATCAACGCGAAACGGTGTCCGGGGTGGCCACGAGACAGGGGGGGCGCGCCCCAGGGAGGCAGGCGCGCCCTGGGCTCTCGTGGGCCACCCGTAAGGCGTTTGACGCTCTTCTTTTGCTGCAAGAAAGCTAATTTTATGAGAAAGATCTGGGCGAAAGATTCACCCCAACCGGAGTTACGGATCTCCAGATATAAAGGAAATGGTGAAGGGGTAGAATCAGAGAACGCAGAAACAGAGAGAGACAGAGAGATATATCCAATCTCGGAGGGGCTCTCGCCCCTCCCACGCCATGGAGGCCAAGGACCAGAGGGGAAACCCTTCTCCCATCTAGGGAGGAGGTCAAGGAAGAAGAAGACGAAGGGGCCCCCTCTCCCCTTCTCTTCCGGTGGCGCCGGAACGCCGCCGTGGCCATCATCATCACCGCAATCTTCACCGCCATCATCACCAACTCTTCCCCCCTCTATGCAGCGGGGTAACCTCTTTCTTACCCGCTGTAATCTCTACTTAAACATGGTGCTCAACACTATATATTATTTCCCAATGATGTATGGCTATCCTATGATGTTTGAGTAGATCTGTTTTGTCCTAATGGCTATTTGATGATCAAGATTGGTTTGAGTTGCATGTTTTATTATTGGTGTTGTCCTATGGTGCTCTCCGTGTCGCGCAAGCGTGAGGGATCTCCGTTGTAGGGTTTGCAATATGTTTATGATATTCTTATAGTGGGTTGCGTGAGTGACTGAAACAGAAACCCGAGTAAGTAGGTTGTTTACGTATGGGATAAAGGGGACTTGATACTTTAATGATATGGTTGGGTTTTACCTTAATGAATCTTTAGTAGTTGCGGATGCTTGCTAGAGTTCCAATCATAAGTGCATATGATCCAAGTAGAGAAAGTATGTTAGCTTATGCCTCTCCCTCAAATAAAATTGCAATAATGATTACCGGTCTAGTTATTGATTGCCTAGGGACAAATAACTTTCTCGTGACAACAAGTTCCTTACTAAAACTAATTTAGTTGTGTCTTTATCTAAACAGCCCCTAGGTAAAGCGAACATCAAGCGTGCGTAGAGTTGTATCGGTGGTCGATAGAACTTGAGGGAATATTTGTTCTACCTTTAGCTCCTCGTTGGGTTCGACACTCTTACTTATCGAAAACTGTTGCGATCCCCTATACTTGTGGGTTATTAGTGGTGGCATGCAGATCTTTGTGAAGACCAGAAGGTAAAGTTCCCAACAAGGTTCTTGCCGGGGACGTTCGTGAGGCCACGGCAAGATTCTTGCCGGGGACGATTGCGAGGCCACGGCGAGGCTCCCGCCGCCCTGCCACCGTTCCAGCACATCAACTAACATGCCAACCAGGCAAGCACCTCCGTGGCGGCATGTAGAGTTTCGTGAAGATCCTGCCACTGCTCCAGCGCAGTGGCTAGCCAGTCAGCTTGGTATTGCATGCCTCGTCATCCTGGTGTCGTGTCAAGGCGGGGTGAGGCGGAGACGGACGGGATGGGCTTTGTTTCCGTCCCTAATAAAGTTAGAGGGCACGTAAGTAGCACATTTGATGCATTTGTTGTAAGACGTCAGTGATAAGGACGTGCACTGTAGCACTTTACACCTCCTGTGTGCCTACACGTCACTGTGGTAGCCCATTGGTATAAAAGGAGGCCCAGGGCCATGCAGGAAGGGACTTCTGGACTTTCCGGCCCAGTTTGCATGTGCAGCAGCTAGCCGAAGCTCAAGAACACTGAATATACACTAAAAGCAGGACTAGGGTTTTATGCTTCTCAGCGGCCCCAACCTCGGTAAAAATCCCCCGCCTTGGTCGTTAGATATGCTCTTTGTGCACCCCTCTTCCCTGCCAACCGTGGAAGGGATCCGCGTGATCCCATAGGTGTCGTTTCCCCGACAGGGTTTGTCCGCCCATCCTCATGATGAACTCGCGGGCCAAATCAGCGGAATGACTCCACGACCGGGGCGGCCGGGCGCCTGCGCCTCTCCTCACCCCTCGGCCACGGCCGCCCCATCCCTTGTGGTCGCGCTCGCGGGATGAGTTTTTTCCGCGGCTACTCGAGCTGGCATAAGTCGACAATGGAGGACGCCCGCGTCCCCGGGGAGGCTCCCCAGGTGGAGCGGCAGACTTGCGAGGGCGGCCGCCCCCCTCGCTGGCAGCGGTGGCTCCGCCCCTTCTAGTGTCGCCTTCCTTTCTCAGTGGCAAAGTCCTCTAAGAGCGCCATAACTTGGGTAATGACAGATGGAGACAAAGTGGGGAGGCGACGGTGATGGACCAAGTGGTCCGACCCCTTGCCCTTATATAGCACTCGAAGGTGGCCGGTCTGTGCCCTTTCGCCTTTAGAGCAATGATGGGCCCGCATCACCCCCGCCAGGCTTTATGTCAGCCCTTGCGGTTGCTTGAGGCGTCGTAGGGAAGTGGGGGCGTCCAGTGCCCCATCGTGCACTACGCGTGATGCCTGGCCCGCAGGTGGTTAGGGACCAAGCCGTTTCGGCCCCTTTTCAACGGGCGGGGTCGCGCGCGTTGCTAGCTCGGGGGCTGCTATCGGGCCCATGGGACTAGGGTCCCCAAGCCCGTCTACCTGCAGCCCAAGGCACGACGCTCAGTGCGAGTCCAGTACGGCCCATCTTCAAGATTTAAAGAGCAAGACCCTCGCGAGGACCCCTGCCTCGTGAGGCACTCAACGACGAGCTACCTAGGAGCTCCTGAGGCCTCATGCTTGGCAGCATCCCCAAGTTGCCTCTGAGGCCCTCTCGCTGGCAGATACTCCGAGGGCACCAAGTCCCGCCTCGCGATGCACGTGGGTGTCGCGAGCCACGAAGAGCGGTGCCAGAGCCGTGCCAGCAGGCGCGGATGGTGGAGCTTTCCTCTTACGTGCTAAAGGATCAGGGCAGCTCGTTGGTTCTAAAATCAATCTATGAAGGTTTCCACTCCGGTTCTAGAAGACTAGGACCGCGGGCTCGCCAAGAGGGAGGTTACCACCGAGCCCACCAATGCGTCATGCCGAGAAGCCTTAGTAGAAGACTGCTTTTGCCAAGATAAGCTGTACTCCTGTCCCCCTTCGAATTTGGCCGTTGTGGCAACCCTTCCCGCCTAGAGTTTTGGGGGGAAGAGGACCTAGGCCAGTATAAGTATAGGTAGAGCGCCACCTTATGAGGAGATCCATCCATCGAGTCCCGAGGCCTCCATAGGCAGCCCACACTTGTACTCGCCTGTTCATCCTCGCTCATGAGGTAATCCACAAAATGCAGTAGGGTCTTACACTGCAAGGTGGCCTGAACCTAGGTAAACTGCAGTGTCTCGGATGCTTCTTCCCTCTCGCTCGAGCACGTCGGAGCATCACTGTGAGGCAGTGAGCAGCGAGCCAAGCATAGAGAAGTTTTGTGAGCACACCCCAGAGTTCGAATCTTTATTGGGTCCCCGGAGCCCCTGTTCCGAAAGTTGCATACTAGTCCAGTTAGATGTGAGTCCACACATCACTATCTGACGAGGGGCCATTTATAACGTATCATGCATTGCCAGATCTCACAAGCAAACATACTTGTCTGACATGTGTCATTGATATCGTTCAAGGACTATATTGATTCATAAACACATCGAGAAATACATCATACATGATTGCCTTTAGGGCACATCTCCAAAAGTCTCCCATTAGCACTAGAGTCAATGAAACATGCATCGAATGCCCATATCTCAAATGTGCCCGTCAGGCTTGGGTTCTAGAAGCGGCTTAGTCAATGGATCTGCAACATTCACACCTTTGTGAATTTTACATAAATTAACATCACCATTGTTTATGGTCTTTCGTATCAGATGACATTTTTGGTCTATGTGCTTGGTCTTGTGGTGTTGTTTTGGGTCCTTGGCCTGTGCAATGGCACCAGAATTATCGCAATAAAGGTCCAATGATTTTGCCCATCCCGGACAAATACCAAGATCTTCCAGGAACTTACAAATCCAAACACCTTTCTTCGTGGCTTTGCAAGCCACAATGTATTCGACCTTTGTTGTGGAATCAACCACCGTGTCTTGCTTGGAACTGATCCAACTCAATGCTCCTCCATTCATGACATACACGAATCCAATTTGCGATTGATAATCACCCTAGTCGGGTTGGAAATTAGCGTTGACATAACCCTTTATGCAGAGCTCCTTCTCACCTCCATAAACTATACTAGAAACATTTCCTTAGTTATTTTCAGATACTTTAGAATATTCTTCACCGCCGTCCAATGACTCTCACTAGGTTCAACCTGGTATCTGCTTGTTAAGCTTATTGCATAGGAAACATTAGACCGAGTACATTGCATGACATACTTGATGGACCGATTGCCGAAGCATACAGGACCCGACTCATCCGACTTCGCTCATCAGAAGTGGAACGACTCTGAGCCTGGCTTAGCATTATACCATGTGAGACTGCAATAACCCCTTTCTTTTCCTCACTAATGTTGATCTATTTCAACACTTTATTTATGTACATTCTTTGGCTTAACGCAAGCAGCCTTTTCAGTCTATCTCTATAGATCTTGATCCTAATATGTAAATTGCTTCACCAATGTCTTACATAATTTTTTTTCCATTCAATGATTCCTTGCCCGAGTTCGACATTGTAACATCGTTTCCGATCAACAGTATCTCATCCACCTATAGGACCAAAAACACTACCGAGCTCCCACTCAACGTCTTGTATAAACAAGCATCCTCTTGTTCTTGATGAAACCAAGATCAGTGATGACCTCATCAAAACGAATATTCCAGCTTCAAGATGCGTGCCTCAACCCATAAATGGATCTCTTTAGCTTGCATACCTTACTAGCACCAGTCAGATTGACAAAACGCTCACCCTGCATCGTGTATACTTCCTCGGTTAAATTTCCATGAAGGAAAGCCATCTTGACATCCATCTGCCATATCTCGTAATCAAAGTATGCAACTATAGCTAGTATGACCCTAACCGACTTTAGCATTCCTACCTACGAGAAGGCCTCGTAGTCAATTCCTTAAGCTTGTTGGTACTGCTTCGCGACAAGCTGAGGTTTGTGGATCTCAAAATTTCCATCCACATCAGTTTTCTTATTAAAGACCCATTTGCACCCAATGGTCGTGACACCGGGTTCAACAACCGGCTGTGTTGAGACATCGGTCGAAATGCTCCCTAGTGGTTCTCAAACTTCTTCGAGTCGAACCAAACTTCTTCAAGGAAGGAGACAACGATCGAGGAGTGGCGTGAGCTCGGCGAGCAATTGATGTGGTCCCCTTGTGGTCTAGTGCACCTATAGCGATAGTGTAGTAATGTAGCTATATTTAGCTACATCGACGTACATTTTGAAGCTACGATGTTGATCAGGAAGTGGATATATGTCTTTGGCGCACATAATATATTTTTCCAGCTAATCATATGTAATGAACTAAGTTTTATATATGTATGGGCAACTAAGTTTTAACTACATTTTACGTACGTGTGCATGTGTCAAGATTCAAATTAACAGTGATATATTTAAGAACAATGAATTTTTTACTAAGTTTGATGAGCATGAAACAGGGGAGTCGAGAAACCACATAAGCACTTTGTAACATGTATTATGTCAACAAACATTGGTGGCATTGACCGAAAGAGCTTCGCTGCTACATCGGGATTATATAGGCGTGTGCCGAGTGACGATGCCGATAATATAAGGTTTCTATGGCGTTCGCGGAATACGTGATGCCAACGATATTTTGCTGAATAGCAGTGGTATTGGATATACTCCAAGGCCAGACAATAACTCCTAATAGTGGCACTGGCAATATTACTGACGTCGCATGTATTTTCAGAAATTACCCCGACGTCGGGTTTTCATGGAGCCTATAAGGGTTTTTCTACTAGTTGTTGTTGTATCCATACGGTAAATATCTATGCCCATGAGGATAATGCCCATTTAAATTGCGTGAAGGATTGCGCCTCTATCATTACCAGGTAGAAATTGATCATCATACTAAAGGCGGTATGGAAGACATCATGGTACTCACTCGGCCACGATACCGGTCATCACTTCCAAGAGAAAAGGTTGGTCGGCGAGGAGGAGCCATTCCCCACGGGGGTAAAGATGCTCTTGGCCTTCATGCCATGTGGACTGTAAGCTAATTGGGTGGTTTCTACTTGAACGAATTCGTTATGAACCCGATTGTGAGATTGTGTAACTACGGGGTTTTGTTCCATTTCTGCCTTCAACATGGCTTGGACGTGCCAAATACCTTCTGCTGCTGATTGACACAGCTGAAGTGCATTTGTGACCCATGTGGCCACGACGAATTTTTGCACTGAAGTGCGCAAGGCTTGACATTTTGCGTGTTTTTAGTCAACAAAGTAGACTCCTTGCCCAACTGGTGCTGGCAATCTCACGAGCCCTTCACTTGAGAGCCCTATCCCTCTATTCCAGATGTGATCTTTCAGCCAGAGTGACCAAGTGAGCAGCTTCTAGCGTAGCTCCTTCTGGTGTGTCTATTGCAATTGGATCCATAACGTCTGCTCGACCAGTTTGTGGAGCTCTGCAATTTGCTCGCAAGTAGAAGGGATGGCTCCACCATCCACTTGGCCCTGCCGCTAATACGACCATCAACCGTTTCATCTATGGGATCTTGCTGTTTCAACCATCACTGTCTCGAGCGGCAGTTGGTTCGCCAAAGCCAGGCGGTCTTTTGGTCGGTCTTTCTACCATGAGAACTTCCGCCATAGGTGATAGGCTCCCATAACTCTCTTCATCCTCGTGGATCGATGCACATAGGTGTTAGGGCATAGTTCTCTCTAATGATTTTGGTAATTGATGACAATGCGTTTTCCAGACTAATTGTGTGTTGAGCATTTCAGATATTCTTACATATGGCACTAGACGGTTTTATTCCCCTTGGTGAAACAAAGACCGAAGATGGTTTTATTCCCCTCGGTGAAACAAAGAGCGAAGACAGGTTTCCAGTATTTCTTTTCGGTTGACTTGAGTCATAGGAAATTCGTACTATAAGAGGGGGTCTGTGCTAGAAAGGTTTGGGTGAAATCAACACGTACATAAACTCATATGCACTCACTAACCATTTCCGCAACATGGAGGAATCCAGTGTTTATGCTTGGGCAAGTTTTCAGCACCCAAGCGGTCGTATCGCCCTGGTCGATCGTAGTACCGCTTAGCGGTACTTCCATAGACCAAGTCTGCACCCACTACCTCTTGGGATTGGCCTTTTGTTGGCGTACCCATAATTAATGGAAGTACCACGGTAGTAGAGCGGTAGTACCGCTTGCGCGGTACTTCCGTGTTCTACTACCGCTTATTTTGGGGCTGTTGTTGCCCTTTCACTTTAAACGCTTGTTAACCGGATGTTAAATGATAGTACTGCTTCCTGCAGTACTTCATACAACACCGATCTAACACCGGTGTTCCCCCTGTTCCCGAGACCGATTCTTGATAGTACAATGCTAATGGATGGTATTACTACTCCGGCGGCACAATCACTCCAGTGCTTGATATACTCTTAGGCTTTAGCTGGAACTTCCGCTCTAAGCGGTAGTAACGCTCTGTCGAGTGATATTACCGCTTGTGTGCGGGCTGTGAGCAGAATAATGGTTGGATCTTGCCCCACTACATAAAGGGGATCTTCTTCCCCAAGAAGACTCATCTCTTATCCCCTTGACTCTCCATTGTTGACCCTAAGCTCATTTTCGTCCAATCTCTCTCCCTAGCCATTAAAACTTTTTTATCTTCTATGGTTTGGAGGAGAGGGCCTCGATCTACACTTTCACCAAGGGAAATTTGATTTCCCCCACGAATCCCTTGTGGATCTTATTACTCTTGGGTGTTTGGACACCCTAGATGGAAGATGTCACCTTAGAGCCACATTCCGTCGTGGTGAAGCTTCGTGGTGGTGTTGGGAGCCTCCAATTAAGTTGTGAAGCGAGCCCCAACCTTGTTTGTAAAGGTTTGGTCACCGCTTTCAAGGTACCACGAGTGTAATCACGGTATCTTGCATTGTGCGAGGGTGTCGTGGGGAGCATTGTGCCTCCACACCGTTCCAACGGAGACATACCTCCCCCTAAAGGGTGGGAACTTATTTCCAACCTTAACTTTATGCATGCTTATATTGTGTTTATATCTTGTGCTTGCTTGTGTGCTTGTTATTGTGCTTGTCGTATAGGCTGTTCACACATAGTTGCATATCTAGGAAACCTACTTTTGTCAAGCCTAATTTGTTTAACATAGCTAAAACTTGGTAGTCGCCTATTCACCCCCCTCTAGTCGAGCATATAGATCCCTTCAATTGGTATCAGGGCCATAATCTCTTTTTAAGGGCTTAACCACCTAAATAGTATGGTTGACGACGAGGATAGGTATGGGGAGATCCCTGCGGCCGTGGAAATGACCGTGGTCACTCAAAATGTCTTGAATGAGACTATGGACTCACTTAAAACATCAATACCGGAAGAGGTCAAGTCCATATTAAAACAATTCATTGAGGGCATGAATCCTTCCACTGCTTCCAAGGTAGTAGTAGTTAATCCTACTCTCTTGGAAACTGATGCCGACTCTGCCAAGGAGGCGGCTAATAACGTAAGCCTTCATCCTCTCAAGGAAAGAATGGGTCGGGCACCCATGGCGTGGTTGCCCCTCCCCCGGTCTATGGAGGACCAGTCCCCTCACCTCATATCAACTCTCATAGGCCTCCTCCTAAGCTTGACTTGAATAATTTTCCTAATTGCCTTTTTCGTATCAAGTCTCATTTGAATCACAACTCAACCCAACTCTAGAGAATCATTGCACAAGGTTTCTACTCGCATGGTCCAAACAACTTTTCTCCAAGGATGCATGGTACAAAGGAAGCTCGGGCATTCAATGCTCCAACTTTGAGGTCATACTTGATGAGGCCGATGAGTTTGTGATGAATGAAGATGAGGATCCTCATGGGCTATACCGAAGATTGACTACTCTCTCGGTCTCACTCCGAGATCATGGAAGCAAGGACGCGGATGAAAATTGGATCAGGCAAGGCCATCATGCCATTCAACAAGAGCAATGTCCTCCATGATCTGTCAAAGACCGGGTTTCCACACCTTGTCCTGGAGTGATGTGTTGGATGAGTTCCTTGCAATGAACATCTTGAACAAGACCGCTGACAATGCTCTTGCACGTGTTCAACGGTCAAAGAAGTACAACCTTGCTTTGAAGGCCAAGGTGACCCCAGAAGAGGAAGAAGAAGAGTGTTGCCCTGAAGACACCAAATATGCTTACCATGAGCACATGCATCTTGTGTCAAGGAAAGTTTGGGGCAACAAGAGAAACTCCAAGCCCAATTACTCCAAGAAAAACTCAAGTGGCTCCAAGGGCAAGAGCCAACATGCGAGGACTTGCTACAATTGTGGCAATGTGAGTCACTTTATCGTGGATTGTCCTTATGAGAAGAGAGAAGACCATGGTGGCAAGCTCATCTGCCAGGACAAGGCCAAGTCGTTCCCAAGCAAGAGCAACAACTTCACGAAGAAGGTGCCTCACATGGGTTTGGTGGTGCAAGAAGAGTACAACTCCGATGACGATGACAATGATGATGCTAGTGGTGAGGGATTACAATGACCTCTGTCGCCATTGCCACCTCTCCATCACGTCAACAACGATGATATTTTTGTCATCATTATTATTAGTATTTTTTTATCATTTTGGGTCTTTTACTTTACTATCAGTTCTAATTTTGAGTCTTTTATTATGTCAAGTCTTTTATTAATCTTAATCTTTTTATTTGGACTGTTATTATCTACGGCATTGTGTTTTAGGCCCCCGCCAGCACTGGCCCACCTGATTCAACTCCCCACTTTCTAAAAGACCTAGCTGCCGTAGTCATTTCACCCACTACAATCCGCCTTAACCAGCCGCCGTCGCCAATTTTGGACCATGCCGCCCTTTCGCTTCCACTCGCCGCACCGCCGGCAGCAAGGTTCGACCTCTCCTTCCCTTCCCATCGATTCTCCTTCATCTTCATGCTCACCTCCTCTATCCGTGGACACGCCACACGGAATTCATGGGGATTGCTTTATGTAGAAATTTAGGGGATTGTTTTGTGTAGAAATTTTAGTATCATGGTTTGCTTTGTGTGATGTAGAATCCAAAGTTAGTTCCATGGATTGCTTTGTGTAGAAATTTTAGTGATAATCTGATTTTCATAGTGCATTTTGAGTAGAATTTTTTGAGTGTCTAGAATATTAATGACTCAAGTTCACCTTAATTTGGTATTGTAGACTGGAATGTTTGGAATAAATAAGACGAACTCCTATAAATTAGATTGGCGGTGTAGAATTAGTTTATTTGTGTTTCCCTCTGTCGATTTTTTAATTTGTGTGTACAATTACTAGTGTAGAATTATATTTAGCATTGTAGTATCCGATTATGTTTAGTAGAAATTGATTTACTAGTGTAGAAACTGATTGTACTTAGTGTTGATTTAGTAGTCTATAATCCGATTATACTTAGTTTTCAATTTGTTTTGTGTAGAATGACGCAACCACCACCATGTCAAGTGTGCAAGTCAAGGTGCGAAACCAACCTTGCAACTGCCACAATGTTCGGCATCTACTTCCATCCGTGTTTTGTTCCTGCAGCGGTAACAAATTATATGAACCTTCTAACAGTTAATTCTTTTGTTTTTGTTGCTATTGCCACTAATGCATTGTGTGTGTTTTTTGGTCTTTCTTACACATATCGTCCCTTGCAATGCCAGATTAGAATTCAATGAGCTCATAACCGGAGACACTATAATCTGCGACGCTCCTGGGGCCCCTACACTATGGAGGTCGAGAAGGGACGAAGATGTCCCAGATTGGAGGAGATGAATGGGATTGTTTTATTGCCCACATGCATCTCACTTGGTGTGAATTGATCAGCTTCTCCTTCAGAAGACAAACTCCAAGGCTGATTGCACTCTATGTCAACTCGGAGGAAGAAGAAGAAGATCCACTTGATGAAGCCCTCTATGACCAAAGAATGAGGCTGAGTGAGGAGGAATCGGGCAACCTCTGGTACATACTTCGGCCACGTGATGCCTATGTCGGGATTCCATTCGTGACCCACCTAACACGAACAAAGGTTAACCGCCATGTCATGGTATGTTACTTAGTGTAGTAATAATGATACTATATTAGTTCCATGGATTGATTAGTGTAGTAATGTGATATGCTTATAGTGTAGTAATGTGATGATATGCTTAGTGTAGAATTTGATGATATGCTTAGTGTCTTAATTAATGTGATGATATGCTTATAGCGTAGTAATGTGATATGCTTAGTGTAGTAATGTTATGCTATGCTTAGTGTAGTAATGTTATGCTATGCTTAGTGTAGTAATGTGATATGCTTAGTGTAATAATGTGAAATATGCTTAGTAATGTAATAAGCTTAGTGTAGAATTTGATGATATGCTTAGTGTAGTAATCTGATATGCTTAGTAATGTGATATGCTTATAGTGTAGTAATGTGATGATATGCTTAGTGTAGAATATGATGATATGCTTAGTGTAGTAATGATGGTATGCTTATAGTGTAGTAATGTGACATGCTCATTTATCATATTTGTTTTTCTCCAGAAATTACCTAAGAGGCTATGTGTGAGCTGTGGCATCGAGCCAGATGCAGCAGTCATTGCTGGACTACGCCTTACCACAAGGGGCTCCATAACCACCTGTGCTTACGTAGTGGACACGGACGGTCGCATTGTCTTCAGCGCGGCGGGGTGGAACAATTCCTTGGTAGCAAGAATCTCCGGGTTGGACAATGTCTTAGTCACTATCAAGAAGACCCCATGCCATGACTTGAGGATGATGATCATCATCAACCTCCTCTAAAAGTATGTGTGTGGTCGGGCCATCAATGTGAAATAAACTCCTTATTAACTATTTTGGTTTGCTCATGTTTGTGAGGATTGTAGTTTATTAAATAGCTACCTAGCTCTAGTACTACCAGTGAGATTGTCACTTATTATTATCTGGTACAAATTGTTCTATTAGTTGGTATTGTTCTAGTGCCTAATGTGAAATGCTAAATGTTATATGGTGGGGAATTTTTTGGCTGCATGAAATGTTCTGGCGTGCAATGTACATTGCACGTCGCCAGGTGAGTGATTATAGTGATGGCGGTGTCCATGTGGCACACCAGCAACACGTACAATACTGCTAACGTGGGCACCAATGCCATCATTATTTAATGACAATGACACCATATTGGTGGCATCGTGTGTGCACGCAATAACTAGGCTTTTCTACATTTGTGTTTGATGGATTGTGTGGATGGAAGTGAGGAGGTAAAGGTGGATGAGAATGATTTTGACAAGTTCTTGGTTAAGCTCAAAGGTGATACCAAGGACTTTGTTGCTCTCTTGGAACAACTAGGTGTGGCCAATGATATAACTGAGTCTCACGAAAAGCCCATCACAAAGATGGAAGGGCATAGTCATGAATATGCCAATGAGATAGCAGATCTTTCTCATGCTCTCGAGGAAGAGCAAGGTCTTTGTTTCTCTCTTGAGGAGTCACAAAATGATGACCTTGCTAAATTAAATAAATATCATGATCATGCTCAAGTTCTTGCTAGAGTGCTTAAATCGAGAATGTTGAACTTGGGTTTGGCCATGCTAGAATCAAAGAGGAGTTAGAGTTACTTGACAAGTCTCACAAAGCCTTGAAGAGTGCTCATGCTACACTCAAGAAGTCTCATGATCAACTCCAAGTGAAGCTAACTAAGGAGATTGCAACTTTGTCCTCCGTTTTTAATTGATAATGCTCGTGCAACGAACCCTTCTTGTGAGCACTCTCATCTTGTAGAGGAGAATGCCAAGTTGAAAGAGCAACTTGAGAAAGGTCTTGTCTCTTGCATTGAAGGTGAGAAGAAACAAAACAAAATTTTGATCAATCAAAAGGAAGTTGTGGCAAGGAGGGACTTGGGTTTCCCCCAAATCAAAGAAGAACAAGGCAAAGAAGAAAAGCAAGACCAAGCAAGTTCTCCCTCTCAAAGAGGTATTTGTTAAGGAGGTAGAGAGTGATACTAAGGAGAAGAAGAACAAGGCGGTGGGTGGTGATGCCAAAAGGGGCAAAACCACTCCTCCCAACAAAGCCGACGATTTTAATCCTTCTTATGTTTTATGTCGTGCTAGTGATGGGCATGTTTGTGCCAAATTTGTTGGTTCTCCTTATGAGTAAATTGAATGGTCATTTTGGGTTCCTAAGAGCCTTGTTACTAACATCAAATGACCTATTCAAGAGTGGGTACCTAAAATCAAGCGTTAATCTTATGTAGGAGTTTGCTTCAGATGGAGGATCATGGTCACTCGATAGTGGAGCGACAGATCATATGACCAGAAGAAAGGACTGGTTGGTGGATGTGCAATCAAGTTCATCTATGCCCACCCATGTGCAATTTGGTGATACTTCAATTTCAAAGGTATTGGGTCTTGGCAAGGTAGTTATCTCACTAGACTTGTCCATTGAGAAAGTCATGCTTGTTGAGACCCTTGCATACAATTTACTTTCTGTTCATCAACTTACACTTATGGCCTTTGCCACTTCCTTTAATATTGATACCGTATCCATTTTGTGGAGCAAGACTCTTAAAGTAGACTTTCTTGGGCATGTCGAGAATGGTTTATATGTGGTTGACTTTTCAAAGAAACCCACTTAAACTGTGACTTGTCGAATGGCTAAAGTTGACATAGGGTGGCTTTGGCATCACCGTTTAGCACATGTTAATATGAGATCTTTGCAAAGTCTCCTCAAAGGGGACCACGTCCGATGGCTAACAAATGTTAGTTTTGCCAAAGATCGTGCTTGAAGCACTTGTATCAAAGGAAAGCTACATGAGATGGCTCAGTGACCCACGACTGTTATTTCATCCAAGAGGCCTTTGGAGCTCCTTCACATGGATATCTTTGGGCCTCCATCATTTGATATTCTTGGGGGAACAAAGTATTGCTTGGTGACAGTGGATGACTATTCAAGATGCACGTGGGTATATTTCTTCAAGAGGAACAGTGAGACCCAACAAACCATGATCAACTTTGCAAATGAAGCTTAACATGAACATGATGCAAATATTTTGATCATTAGAAGCGACAATGGCACCGATTTCAAGAACTACACCTTGGATGAGTTTCTTGGTGATGAGGGGATCAAGCATCAATATTTCGCATCTTATACCCCTCATTAAAATGGTGTAGCGGAGAGAAATAACCAAACATTGATGGACGTGGAAAGGACCATGATGGCGGAATTCAAACCTCTGAACAACTTTTGGGCCGAAGCCATCAACACCACTTGTCATGCATCCAATCGGTCTACCTGTGCAAATGCTTGAACAAGACTTCATATGAGATTCTTACCGACGACAAGGCCAACCTCAAGTACTTCGGGTGTTCAGGTGTAAGTGTTTCATTATCAAGAAAGGTGCTCTCTTGTATAAATATGAAACTAGTGCTCAAGAGGGCATATTTGTTGGTTATGCTACAAACTCTCATGCTTACCGTGTTCTCAACAAATCCAATGGACTCATTGAGGAGACGTGTAACATGGAGTTTGATGAGAATAATGTCTCTAAGTGGAGCAACATGGTCTTTGTGATGTAGGTGATGAAATTCCTCCTAAAGCCATAAGAAGAATGGGTGTTGGTCAAATCCTACCCATTGAGGAACCCCTTGTGGCCAAAGGAGAAGGACAATGTTCCATGCAAATAGAACCATCACCAACACTAGATGCTGCACGCTTAGAAGAACAAAGCGAAGGCCCTCAACCAAGTGAACAAGATCAAGAGCAAGATCAACCTCATGATGATGGTGATGCACCAAGTGATGCTCAACATCAAGTTCATGATCGTGAGGAAGCTCAAGATGAAGAGCAAGCTCAAGATGATCAAGACGAAGCTCTTCGGATTTCCCATGAAGAGCAAATAGAGCGTCGTGCCCCCAAGATAGCTTCTGACCTTGCTCATAAAGGACACACGATGGAGAATGTCATAGGAACCTTAAGAAAGTAGGTAACTACTCATAAACAATTAACAAACTTCTATGAGCATCACACTTTTGTTTCTTGTGTTGAATCTCAAAATGTCTATGAGGCGCTCGAGGACCCGAATTGGCTAGAAGCCATGCATGAAGGACTCAACAAATTCGAGCACAACAAAGTGTGACAATTGGTGGAAAGACGAAAGGAGAATCATAATGTCATTGGAACCAAGGGGATTTTCAAGAACAAGCAAGATGCACATGGGATCTTCGTTCACAACAAGGCAAGATTGGTGGCTCATGGTTACTCCCAAGTCAAAGGAGTCGACTATGGTGAAACTCTCGCTCCCATTGCTCTCCGAATCTATTTGCATGTTGCCTGCATATGCATCTCACCATGATTTCAAGTTGCAAAAAATTGATGTGAAGAGTGCATTTCTTAATGGTCCTCTTAATGAGTTGGTGCTTGTCAAGCAACCCCCAGGGTTCGAGGATCCCAAGTTCCCTAACCATGTATATAAACTCGATAAGGCGCTCCGTGTCCTTAAACAAGCCCCACGTGCATGGTATGAGCACCTTACCAAGTTGTTGCAAGATCGTGGGCTTGAAATTGGAAAAATTGGTCCCACTCTTTTTACTAAGAGGGTTAAAGGTTTTTTTTCATATGCCAACTTATGTTTATGATATTATGTTTGGTTCTCCTAACAAAGCTTTTAGCGATGAGTTTGTTGCACTCATGACCGAGAAGTTTGAGATGTCTATGATGGGAGAGTTGAAGTTCTTTCTTGAGTTTGAAGTCAAGAAAAGGAGAGAAGGAACTTTCATCAAATAAGCCAATTATACCCAAGAAATGCTTAAGAGATTCAAGTTGGATGATGTCAAGGCGAACAGGACTCCAATGCCAATCAAGTGCCAACTTGACATTGATCCCAATGGTAAAGCGGTGGATCAAAAGGTATACTGTTCCATGATTAGATCCTTGATTTACCTTTATGTATCTAGACCGGATATCATGTTGAGTGTGGGAATGTGTGCACGGTTTCAAGCCACACCAAAGGAAAGCCACTATGTGGCGGTCAAGCGAATCTTTCGATATTTGGCTCATACCCCAAACTTTGGCTTATGGTACCCAAAAGGAGCCAGCTTTGATCTCATGGGATATTCAGACTCGGATTGGGCAAGGGATCATGTAAGTCCACTTCCATAGGGTGCTAATTCCTTGACCGCTGTTTGGTGAGTTGGTCTTCCAAGAAGCAGAATTGTGTATCTCTCTCAACCATCGAGGCGGAGTATGTAACCATCGCAAGTTTTTTTGCACAATTGCTATGGATGAGGCAAAGTTTAACGGATTATGGTGTGACCTGTGATAGAGGCGAGGGTCCCGATCTTTCGATGAGATGATAACTATCAATTTGGTGGAGCCAACTTTGATGATCCGACTATAAGCGTGTACGACATTGCGCCTTAGCAATCGCTAAACCAATCTCCTGAGGTTATTGATGATGCTGGAAGCATGATCAGCCTGACCAAGAAGGTCTATTCCTGCACGCAATCAAACAACAAGCAATAATATGATAATGCAATCTGAATATTGCGAATATAGATGAAGTATTGATAAAGGTGGGGGTCCGAAAGCGATCTTGGTCTGGTCGTTGGACACAAACAAAGTACACGAAGTAGCAATGACTAACTTTTAATTAAAAAAATTCCAAAGTCTAAACGATGCCCTAAGGTCTATATATATGGAGGAAGAGGGGGAAATTTTGTGGCCCTTGGAGGAGGGGTCCGAAACCAACCCTAACTCTTGTTTCCCCACACATACCACTACTGCAGGATACTGCTAACGCGACACTACGATCAGAGACCCTTTGACAAAACTATGTGCTATGCATTAATCGCAAATGGTGGTGTAAAAAACCCGTCAAAAAAGGTGCAAAACGTTTGCGATGGCGGAGCCATCAAACACGGTTTTGATTTTAGTTGTGTCTGTGATGCAGGACACACGGTTAATCCATTCGAACTGTTTGCGATGAGGCAGAACAACAGAAACGGGCGGCCATATCAATGTGTGTGCGATATACGACATACGGTTCACTCGGACGAACTGTTTTCCATTAGGGAACACAATAGAAACGGTTGAACTTAACAAGATTTGTGTGATATGCGGCATACAGTTCACATGGATGAACTGTTTTTGATGAGCCAAAAGAACACAAACGAGTCATGTAAACAAGATGTGTGTGATATGTGGCAAACAACCGACTCGGATGAACTGTTTGCGATGAGAAATTACAACACAGTTGGTGAATACAGTTAGTTCATGTGCGATTCTGTGTGTACAAAAAACTTTGAAAAATGCATACTAGTTGCTTGCGGTGGCTAGGAGTATCGCACATGATGCGTCTGCGAGTACTCGTGTGTGATGATTAGTAAGTTACACATACGTTTCCTTACGTTAACATGTGTGTGAATTTGCAATATGGACAGTTAATATATGCAAATGCCTTCTGGACATCGGGCACACGCTTAAACTCAATGAACTGTGTATGATACTAATACTTTCCATGAAAATTTAAGAACTTGGGTAACAACATTTGCGTAACTTATACATAGTGGTTACACTATTCGACAAAAGGAGGATCTTCGTAACATGGTTTTGATAACCATATGGTCCATATCTACATACTTAACATAGTAACAACTATCACATTTTAGGAGGCTAAGGGCCAACAACCATATGGTCCATATCTACATACTCAACATAGTAACAACTAGCACATTTTAAGAGGTTGAGAGCCAACAACCACAACTATCCGCTGGAAGCAGCTTGATCACGGCGACTCGGCATCTCGTCAATGAAAAGGAAGAGCCCTCCTGTGCCTTGGTAGAGCATGAGTAGAATAGTGTCTCCAATTTTCCAATATGGATGCATTGCCACGACAAGCGAGAACTTGTTAATTTGAATGGTTCCATTTCTGCAGGAAATGCAGTACCTTGCAATCACTTTGGCGTTATTAGAAGGCACAAGGTGTCGGTGTACAAAAGTAGGGGCTCTCCTTTTGTACCCCTTTACTTGTGCACGGGCAGTCGGAGCCGCGCGCCGCGCCCACACTAAGCAGGGCAGAGGAGGGGAGCCGGAGAGAAGCCGAAGCCCAAGACAACGCCAAGACCAAGAGCACGAAGGGCAAAAGGGCGAAGCAGGCTCCCCAGGCAAGACCCTTGCCGAGGGCGTCAGCGGGGCCACAGCTAGGCCCGCGTCGACCAAGACTCCACCGTCGTCCCCAAGCAACTGCTAGCTCAACCAGCTGGGCAGGCACCTGCGTGGCGACGGGCAGCCTCTACGCCAACTCATCAAGCACCTGCGTGGTGGCATGCAGATCTTCGTGAAGACCCTACCACCGCGCCACCTCAGCTGCCTGCCTGCCTACATGGCGCCGCATGCATCGCTGGCCTAGGCACGTGTCGGGAAGCAAAGCGGCTGACAGCAGACGGGGCAGGCCTCGTCTCCGTCCCGATAAAGCTAAGGACACCTAAGCGATGCATTAAATGCATCTTGTCCTGTAATACGGGAGATAAGCTCGCAACACTGTAGACCTTTCCACCTCCTGTGTGCCACTGTGGCAGCCCCTTTCGACTATAAAATGAGGCCCATGACATACTGGAGGGGGAATCGGCTCTGTTGGGCAAGTTACACCCCGTAGCTAGCTCAAGAACATAAGAACACTCAATACATCCACCAAAGCAGGACTAGGGTATTACGCATCCTCGCGGCCCGAACCTGGGTAAATGATCCGTGTGCTTCCTGTTAGACCTGCTGTTCTCACGACCCCGCGCCCGCCAACCATAGAATGGATTCTAGTGATCCCATAGGTGTCGTTTCCACCGACACAAGGGTAATTCGACCATGCCGGCAAATCGATCCAGGAACTGCTACAGTGGGCAATTTCTGTTGACATGTAGAATAAAAACCAATTGTAACATATCATTGAAGATATATATAGTTTATTAGCATCAACATTAAAATAAGACTTTTTATGAGCGTTTTGTGCACACAATTGGTCTTGTTCAATGTGTGCACCATAGGTATAATTAATTCCATCCAAAATTTAGCATTCATACGATGTGCTATCTCTGTCAGATTATGAAGAAAGTTTATGACATGCTTCAAGTCCTTCCAGTGAAATTTGGTACGCTTAGTAACGTACAGATCATTCACTATGCATCCAACATATCCTGCTTAAAAGGTGGAAATGTATTATTTATTCAGAACACGGCAGAAGAATATATAGTGCACATGAATTGGTAAATAGAATTTGTTACTGCCTAGGAACAGAGTCAGAAAATGAAATCACAATTCGTTGCTTAAATAGTGATCGATTAGTCAGAACAAATACCCCGATTTTGCTATGTAATATGACAACATGGAGAAAGTTAAAACGACATTAACCTCGATCAGACTTTGATCGGCTGATGACGTTGGGGAAGTAAACATCCATGTTAATTAGACAAGGCTGTGGTGCACGCACTAGAATTTTATTGCCAGCTTTCAGTTCATAACACTTAGACATTTTTCTCCAAAGGTCCGTGTTAAAATAGGAGTGACCATCTTTATCAAGATTTATGCTAACTGTCATTGTAAATCCATGCTGCGTTGTCAATATGACATCCTAGGAGTCATCAACAAAGTAAAGCCCAAGATTTCCTTCTACTCCTGTTCTTGCAAAGCAAGGGATGTACTGCTTGATATGAAAATTAAGATCGTAAATTAGATATATTGAAATAACAGAGCAAGATGCAAATATGGGAGTAACTGATAGAACAGATCAATAAATAGATGAAAGCAAAGTACAAAAATACAGAATTAAAAATAGATAATGTAACAAAGATTTGATGCAAAAATATAGATCATGTAGCAACAGACGGTATATGTTCACAAATTTAGGCCATGCCGACCGATGTAGGTTGAGATTGAACATACCGAGCGCTCCCTAAAGTCATCTGGAATGGTGAGATAGAACTTCGTTTCTGATTGGCCGCGACCACACTTGCCCGATTTGTGCTCGCACTGTGGACACATGAATGAACACCCACGAAAAATGATTCCACGGTGATTTCCGCCGGTTGATTAACAGCGACGAACGGACTGCGATAAGAGATGAGTGAATATTTCTCTAAGTTGATTACCTTCTCCATGAGAAAAATCCCCGGCCCAATCCCGCAGAAAACCCCAGTCGACCAGAGTCTAGAATGTCGGTGCAGATAGGCGGTGAAAAGTGGTAGGGGCGAAATCCCATGCCATTGGGAGCGCGACCTTCGCCCACCGACAACAGTCATCGAGTTTAGGGTGACAGTCGCGATAAAATTTGATGAGGTGCAGAGTTGCGGAGGAGTCCGCGGCAAGTGGGTGCCGAAGTTGGTGAGGGTTTTCTTTTCCTTTTGCATGTGTGAGTGAACACACACGGCTCGTAGAGGCGACGGAGATGAATCGTGTGCGATAGTAAATCACCGAGATTGAATGCGGATCCAAATTTCCTTTGTCCTTCATCCATGAGTTATTTCTACGATGAACATAAACCCTGCTAATCACCGTGTTCAAATTTGGCACTTTCCGGGTTCATTTACAGTATTTAGGGGATTATGTGCATTTTGTAGGCATTAATGCACATAATTCAAATTCAAACAATTTGTGCTTGAAAAGGTGCACAAGAATAGTCTGGAAAAACCGTACTCATGGTATTTAGTAAATTCTCAAGCCTTTTACAAGGAATGGGCAAAGATTTCAATAGAATGCGTGGCAATAGTCAACCACAAGCGCGTCATTTACTGAGTTATCAACTATAGAAAAATGAAATACGTGCTTGAAAAGCATGACGTCTGACATGGTGCCATGGTATGGCATCACCGTGCCCTGCTTAAAAGTTGAGAAGGTTTGATTTATGTCGTCATGCACGCCCTTCGAAATCGAATCATCACCAAGGAAGTTCCATGCTTTTGAGGGGGAAATCACAAAGATTGAAGGGGAATCCAAATTTCCGTCCTAGTTTGTCATTCAGTTTTTTCCAACGATCAACATACCGCATCAAATGCAACGTGTTCAAATTTGACATTTTCCGGGCTCATTTACCATATTTAGGGGATTATGTGCATTTTCTAGGCATTAATGATGCACATAATTCAAATTCGAACAATCGGTGCATGAAAAGGTGCACAAGAACAGAATAGAAAACCATGCTAGTGCTATTTAGTACATTCTCATCCCTTTTACAAGGAATGGGAAGATATTTCAAGGAAATGTGTGGCAATAGTCAACCATAAACGCGTCGTTTACTGGGTTAACAACTATACAAAAATGAAATACATGGTTGAAAAACATGACGCCTGGTGTGGTGCCATGGTATGGCCTCACCGTGCCCTGGTAAAAATTTGAGAATGTTTTCCTTATGTCATCATGCACGCCTTTCATAAATCGAACAATCACCGAGGAAGTTTCATGGTTTCGAGGGGGAAATCACCAAGATTGAAGGGGGATCCAAATTTCCTTTGTCCTTTGTCCATGAGTTTTTCTATGATGAACATACACCTTGAAAATCACCGTGTTCAAATTTGGCACATTTCCGGGCTCATTTACCATATTTAGGGGATTATGTGCATTTCCTAGGCATTAATGGACATAATTCAAGTTTAGAAAATCGATGCATGAAAGGGTGCACAAGAATGGCCTGAAAAACAATGCTCGTGCCATTTAGTAAATTCTCATGCCTTTTACAAGGAATGGATAGTATTTTGATGAAATATGTGGCAATAGTCAACCACAAACGTCTGTTTATTGGGTTTTCAACTATAGAAAAATGAAATAAATGCTTGAAAAACATGCCGCCTAGCATGGTGCCATGGTATGGCCTCACCATGCCTTGGTAAAATTTGAGAAGGTTTGGCTTATGTCGTCATGCACGCCCTTCATAAATCAAACCATCACCGAGGAAGTTCCATGCTTTCGAGAGGGAAATCACCAAGATTGAAGGGGAATCCAAATTTCCGTCCTAGTTTGTCATCCAATTTTTTCCAACGATCAACATACCTCCTCAAATGCAACATGTTCAAATTTGACATTTTTCTGGGCTCATTTACCATATTTAGGGATTATTTGCATTTTCTAGGCGTTAATGCACGTAATTCAAATTCGAACAATCGATTCATGGAAAGGTGCACAAGAACAGTCTGGAAAACCATGCTCGTGCTATTTAGTACATTCTCATGCCTTTTACAAGGAATGGAAGATATTTCAAGGAAATGTGTGGCAATAGTCAATGATAAACGCATCATTTACTGGGTTAACAACTATACAAAAATGAAATACATGCTTGAAAAACATGACGCATGGTGTGGTGCCATGGTATGGCCTCACCGTGCCCTGGTAAAAATTTGAGAATGCTTTCCTTATGTCATCATGATAGCCTTTCATAAATCGAACCATCACCGAGGAAGTTTCATGGTTTCGAGGGGGAAATCACCAAGATTGAAGGGGGACCCAAATTTCCTTTGTCCTTTGTCCATGAGTTTTTTCTACGATGAACATACACCTTGCAAATCACCTTGTTCAAATTTGGCACTTTTCCGGGCTCATTTACCATATTTTGGGGATTATGTGCATTTCCTAGGCATTAATGGACATAATTCAAGTTTAGACAATCGATGCATGAAAGGGTGCACAAGAACGGCCTGGAAAACCATGCTCGTGGCATTTAGTAAATTATCATGCCTTTTACAAGGAATGGATAGATATTTCGATGAAATGTGTGGCAAAAGTCAACCACAAACATCTGTTTATTGGGTTTTCAACTATAGAAAAAATGAAATAAATGCTTGAAAAACATGACGCCTAGCATGGTGCCATGGTATGAACTCACCATGCCCTGGTAAAATTTGAGAAGGTTTGGCTTATGTCATCATGCACACCCTTCATAAATCAAACCATCACCTAGGAAGTTCCATGCTTTCAAGAGGGAAATCACCAAGATTGAAGGGGAATCAAAATTTCCGTCCTAGTTTGTCATCCAGTTTTTTCCACGATCAACATACCTCCTCAAATGGAACGTGTTCAAATTTGACATTTTTCTCGGCTCATTTACCATATTTAGGGATTATTTGCATTTTCTAGGCATTAATGCACATAATTCAAATTCGAACAATCGGTGCATGAAAAGGTGCACAAGAACGGTCTGGAAAACCATGCTCGTGCTATTTAGTACATTCTCATGCCTTTTACAAGGAATGGGAAGATATTTCAAGGAAATGTGTGGCAATAGACAACGATAAACGTGTCATTTACTGGGTTAACAACTATACAAAGACGAAATACTTGACGCCTGGTGTGGTGCCATAGTATGGCCTCATCGTGCCCTGGTAAAAATTTGAGAATGCTTTCCTTATGTCATCATGCACGCCTTTCATAAATCGAACCATCACTGCGGAAGTTTCATGGTTTCGAGGGGGAAATCACCAAGATTGAAGGGGGGTCCAAATTTCCTTTGTCCTTTGTCCATGAGTTTTTTCTACGATGAACATACACCTTGCAAATCACCGCGTTCAAATTTGGCACATTTCCGGGCTCATTTACCATATTTAGGGGATTATGCGCATTTCCTAGGCATTAATGGACATAATTCAAGTTCAGACAATTGATGCATGAAAGGGTGCACAAGAACGGCCTGGAAAACCATGCTCGTGGCATTTAGTAAATTCTCATGCCTTTTTCAAGGAATGGATAGATATTTCGATGAAATGTGTGGCAATAGTCAACCAAATACGTCTGTTTATTGGGTTTTCAACTATAGAAAAATGAAATAAATGCTTGAAAAACATGATGCCTAGTATGGTGCCATGGTATGAACTCACCATGCCCTGGTAAAATTTGAGAAGGTTTGGCTTATGTCGTCATGCACGCCCTTCATAAATCAAACCATCACCGAGGAAGTTCCATGCTATCGAGAGGGAAATCCCCAAGATTGAAGGGGAATCCAAATTTTCGTCCTAGTTTGTCATCCAGTTTTTTCCAACGATCAACATACCTCCTCAAATGCAGCGTGTTCAAATTTGACATTTTTCTGGGCTCATTTACCATATTTAGGGATTATTTGCATTTTCTAGGCATTAATGCACACAATTCAAATTCGAACAATCGGTGCATGAAAAGGTGCACAAGAACGGTCTGGAAAACCATGCTCGTGCTATTTAGTACATTCTCATGCCTTTTACAAGGAATGGGAAGATATTTCAAGGAAATGTGTGGCAATAGTCAACGATAAACGCGTCATTTACTGGGTTAACAACTATACAAAGACGAAATACATGACGCCTGGTGTGGTGCCATAGTATGGCCTCACCGTGCCCTGGTAAAAATTTGAGAATGCTTTCCGTATGTCATCATGCACGCCTTTCATAAATCGAACCATCACCGCGGAAGTTTCATGGTTTCGAGGGGGTAATCACCAAGATTGAAGGGGCTCCAAATTTCCTTTGTCCTTTGTCCATGAGTTTTTTCTACGATGAACATACACCTTGCAGATCACCGTGTTCAAATTTGGCACTTTTCCCGGCTCATTTACCATATTTAGGAGATTATGTGCATTTCCTAGGCATTAATGGACATAATTCAAGTACAGACAATTGATGCATGAAAGGGTGCACAAGAACGGCCTGGAAAATCATGCTTGTGGCATTTAGTAAATTCTCATGCCTTTTACAAGGAATGGATAGATATTTCGATGAAATGTGTGGCAATAGTCAACCCCAAACGTCTGTTTATTGGGTTTTCAACTATAGAAAAAATGAAATAAATGCTTGAAAAACATGACGCCTAGCATGGTGCCATGGTATGAACTCACCATGCCTTGGTAAAATTTGAGAAGGTTTGGCTTATGTCGTCATGCAGGCCCTTCATAAATCAAACCATCACCGAGGAAGTTCCATGCTTTCGTGAGGGAAATCACCAAGATTGAAGGGGAATCCAAATTTCCGTCCTAGTTTGTCATCCAGTTTTTTCCAACGATCAACATACCTCCTCAAATGCAATGTGTTCAAATTTGACATTTTTCTAGGCTCATTTACCATATTTAGGGATTATTTGCATTTTCTAGGCATTAATGCACATAATTAAAATTCGAACAATCGGTTCATGAAAATGTGCACAAGAACGGTCTGGAAAATCATGCTCGTGCTATTTAGTACATTCTCATGCCTTTTACAAGGAATGGGCAGATATTTCAAAGAAATGTGTGGCAATAGTCAACCATAAAGGCGTCGTTTACTGGGTTAACAACTATACAAAAAATGAAATACATGGTTGGAAAACATGATGCTTGACGTGGTGCTATGGTATGGCCTCACCGTGCCCTGGTAAAAATTGGAGAATGTTTTCCTTATGTCGTGATGCAAGCCTTTCATAAATCGAACCATCACCGAGGAAGTTTCATGATTTCGAGGGGGAAATCACCAAGATTGAAGGGGGACCCAAATTTCCTTTGTCCTTTGTCCATGAGTTTTTTCTACGATGAACATACACCTTGCAAATCACCATGTTCAAATTTGGCACTTTTCCGGGCTCATTTACCATATTTTGGGGATTATGTGCATTTCCTAGGCATTAATGGACATAATTCAAGTTTAGACAATCGACGCATGAAAGGGTGCACAAGAACGGCCTGGAAAACCATGCTCGTGGCATTTAGTAAATTCTCATGTCTTTTACAAGGAATGGATAGATATTTCGATGAAATGTGTGGAAAAAGTCAACCACAAACGTCTGTTTATTGGGAATCCAAATTTTCTTCGTTATTTGCCCTGGAGTTTTTTTCACGAGGAACATACAATCTCCAAATCACCGTGTTCGAATTTGGCATTTTTTCGGGCTCATTTACCATATTTAGGGGATTATGTGCATTTTCTAGGCATTTAGCGCATATAAATCCAATCCAGCTACAGCTGCACTGGTGTGATGTGAGGGACGTGGATTGCCGTTCGATCACGGCGCATCCTACGGTGCACACACGCGATCCGCGTGGCTGGGGTTCCGGAAAATTGATACGTCTCCAACAAATTTATATTCTGTTTTGGATGTTTAGTGGGATTTATTATACACTTTTATATTATTTTTGGGACTAACCTATTAACCGGAGGCCCAGCCCGAATTGCTGTTTTTTTGCCTATTTCAGAGTTTCACAGAAAAAGAATATCAAACGAAGTCCAAACGGAATGAAACCTTTGGGAACGTGATTTTTGAAACAAACGTGATCCAGAGGACTTGGAGTCTACGTCAAGAAATCAACCAGGAGAGCACGAGGCAGGGGGCGCGCCTACCCCCTGGGCGCGCCCTCCACCACCCTCGTGTGGCCCTCGTTGCTCCACCGACGTACTTCTTCCTCCTATATATACCTACGTACCCCCAAACCATCAGAGGCATCCACGAAAACCTAATTCCGCCGCCGCAACCTTCTGTACCCGTGAGATCCCATCTTGGGGCCTTTTCCGGCGCTCATGGAGGGGGCATTGATCACGGAGGGCTTCTACATCAATACCATAGCCTCTCTGATGATGTGTGAGTAGTTTACCTCATACCTTCGGGTCCATAGTTATTAGCTAGATGGCTTCTTCTCTCTCTTTGGATCTCAATACAAAGTTCTCCACGATTCTCGTGGAGATCTGTTCAATGTAATCTTCTTTTGCGGTGTGTTTGTGAGACCGATGAATTGTGGGTTTACGATCAAGTTTATCTATGAACAATATTTGAATCTCCTCTGAATTATTTTATGTATGATTGGTTATCTTTGCAAGTCTCTTCGAATTATCAGTTTGGTTTGGCCTACTAGATTTATCTTTCTTGCAATGGGAGAAGTGCTTAGCTTTGGGTTCAATCTTGCGGTGTCCTTTCCCGGATGGCGGGGCAGCAAGGCATGTATTGTATTGTTGCCATCGAGGATAACAAGATGGGGTTTATATCATATTGCGTGAGTTTATCCCTCTACATCATGTCATCTTACTTAAAGCATTACTCTGTTCTTATGAACTTAATACTCTAGATGCATGTTGGATAGCGGTCGATGTGTGGAGTAATAGTAGTAGATGCAGAATCGTTTCGGTCTACTTGTCGCGGACGTGATTCCTATATACATGATCATACCTAGATATTCTCATAACTATGCTCAATTCTATCGATTGCTCGACAGTAATGTGTTCACCCACCGTAATACTTATGCTCTTGAGAGAAGCCACTAGTGAAACCTATGGCCCTTGGGTCTATTTTCCATCATATTAATCTTCAATACTTAGCTATTTATATTGCCGTTTATTTTATTTTGCATCTTTATTTACTCTTTATCATAAAAATACCAAAAATATTATCTTATCATATCTATCAGATCTCACTCTCGTAAGTGACCGTGAAGGGATTAACAACCCCTTTATCACGTTGTTGCGAGGTTCTTATTAGTTTGTGTAGGTGCGTGGGACTCGAGCGTGGTATCCTACTGGATTGATACCTTGGTTCTCAAAAACTGAGGTAAATACTTACGCTACTTTACTGCATCACCCTTTCCTCTTCAAGGGAAAACCAACGCAGTGCTCAAGAGGTAGCAAGAAGGATTTCTGGCGGCGTTGATGGGGAGTCTACGCACAAGTCAAGACATACCAAGTACCCAACACAAACCCTTATCCCTCGCATTACATTATTTGCCATTTGCCTCTCGTTTTCCTCTCCCCCACTTCACCCTCGCCGTTTTATTTGCCCTCTCTTTTCCGTTCGCCTCTTTTTCGCTTGCTTCTTGTTTGCTCGTGTGTTGGATTGCTTGCTTGTCACGATGGCTCAATATAATACTAAATTGTGTGACTTTGCCAATAACAACAACAATGATTTTCTTAGCACTCCGATTGCTCCTCTTATCGATGATGAATCTTGCAAAATTAATGTTGCCTTGTTGAATCTTGTCATGAAAGATCAATTCGCCGGCCTTCCTAGTGAAGATGCCGCTACCCATCTAAATAGCTTCGTTTATTTGTGTGATATGCAAAAGAAGAAAGATGTGGACAATGATATTGTTAAATTGAAGCTATTTCCTTTTTCGCTTAGAGATTACGCTAAAGCTTGGTTTTCATCTTTGCCTAAAAATAGTATTGATTCATCGAATAAGTGCAAAGATGCTTTTATCTCTAAGTATTTTCCTCCCGCTAAAATCATCTCCCTTAGAAACGATATCACGAATTTTAAGCAACTAGATCATGAACATGTTGCACAAGCTTGGGAGAGGATGAAATTAATGATACGTAATTTCCCTACACATGGTTTGAATCTTTGGATGATTATACAAATTTTTATGCGGATTGAATTTTGCTTCTAGAAATCTTTTAGATTCGGCCGCAGGAGGCACTTTTATGGAAATCACTTTAGGAGAAGCTACTAAACTCCTAGATAATATTATGGTTAATTATTCTCAATGGCACAATCGAAAGATCTACTAGTAAAAAGTGCATGCGATAGAAGAAATTAATGTTTTGAGTGGAAAGATGGATGAACTTATGAAATTATTTGCTACTAAAAGTGTTTCTTCTGATCCTAATGATATGCCTTTGTCTACTTTGATTGAGAATAATAATGAATCTATGGATGTGAATTTTGTTGGTCGGAATAATTTTGGTAACAACGCGTATAGAGGAAACTTTAATCCTAGGCCGTATCCTAGTAACTCCTCTAATAATTATGGTAATTCCTACCACAACTCTTATGGAAATTTTAATAAGATGCCCTTTGAATTTGAGACTAGTGATAAGGAGTTTATGAATTCACAAAAGAATTTCAATGCTTTGCTTGAAAAACAATTGCTCAAGGTTGATGAATTGGCTTGGAACGTTGATAGAATTTCTCTTGATGTTGATTCTTTGAAACTTAGATCTATTCCGCCTAAGCATGATAGCAATGCTCCTCTCAAAGCCATGAGAATTTCCATTGATGAGTGCAAAGAAAGAACCGCCAGGATGCGTGCTAAGAAAGATTGCTTTGTGAAAGCGTGTTCTTCTAGTTTTTGTGAGAATAAAGACGAAGATCTAAAAGTTATTGATGTGTCTCCTATTAAATCTTTGTTTTGCAATATGAATCTTGATAATGATGGGGCTGGAGATGAGTCACCTTTACCTAGAAGGCGTCCCAAAAATTTGGAGTTTTTAGATCTTGATGCAAAAATTGGTAAAAGTGGGATTGAAGAGATCAAAACTTTAGATATTAATGAACCCACTATTTTGGATTTCAAGGAATTTAATTATGATAATTTCTCTTTGATAGATTGTATTTCCTTGTTGCAATCTGTGCTAAATTCTCCTCATGCTTATAGCCAAAATAAAGCTTTTACTAAACATATCGTTGATGCTTTGATGCAATCTTATGAAGAAAAACTTGAGCTGGAAGTTTCTATCCCTAGAAAAGATTATGATGAGTGGGAACCTACTATTAAAATTAAAATTAAAGAACATGAATGCTATGCTTTGTGTGATTTAGGTGCTAGTGTTTGTACGATCCCAAAAACTTTGTGTGATTTGCTAGGATTCTGTGAATTTGATGATTGTTCTTTGAACTTGCACCTTGCGGATTCCACCATTAAGAAACCCATGGGAAGAATTAATGATGTTCTTATTTTTGCAAATAGGAACTATGTGCCCGTAGATTTCATCGTTCTTGACATAGATTGCAATCCTTCATGTCCTATTATTCTTGGTAGACCTTTTCTTAGAACGATTGGTGCAATTATTGATATGAAGGAAGGGAATATTAGATTCCAATTTCCATTAAGGAAAGGCATCAAAAACTTCCCTAGAAATAAAATAAAATTACCTTATGAATCTATTATGAGAGCCACTCATGGATTGCCTACAAAAGATGGCAATACCTAGATCTATCCTTGCTTTTATGTCTAGCTAGGGGCGTTAAACGATAGCGCTTGTTGGGAGGCAACCCAATTTTATTTTAGTTTTGTTGCTTTTTTGCTTGTGTTTAGGAATAAATATTTGATCTAGCCTCTGTTTAGATTTGTTTTTATGTTTTAATTAGTGTTTGTGCCAAGTTAAACCTATAGGATCTTCTTGGATGATAGTTATTTGATCTTGCTGAAAATTCCAGAAACTTTCTGTTCACGAAAACAATTGTTAAAAATCATCAGAACATGATAAAATACTGATTCCAATTGCAGTAGATCAATAAACAAATTGTATAGGTCGTCTTATTTTGGTATATTTTTCCGGGTTCTAGAAGTTTGCATTAGTTACAGATTACTACAGACTGTTCTGTTTTTGACAGATTCTGTTTTTCGTGTGTTGTTTGCTTATTTTGATGAATCTATGGCTAGTAGAAGAGTTTATAAACCATAGAGAAGTTGGAATACACTAGGTTTAACACAAATATAAATAAAGAATGAGTTCAGTACAGTACCTTGAAGTGGTGTTTTGTTTTCTTTCACTAACAGAGCTCACGGGATTTTCTGCTAAGTTTTGTGTTGTGAAGTTTTCAAGTTTTGGGTAAAAGATTTGATGGATTGTGGAACAAGGAGTGGCAAGAGACTAAGGTTGGGGATGCCCATGTCACCCCAAGATAATATAAGGACACCAAAAATCCAAATCTTGGGGATGCCCCGGAAGGCATCCCCTCTTTCGTCTACTTCCATCGGTAACTTTACTTGGAGCTATATTTTTATTCACCACATGATATGTGTTTTGCTTGGAGCGTCTTGTATGATTTGAGTATTTGCCTTTTAGTTTACCACAATCATCCTTTCTGTACACACCTTTTGAGAGAGACACACATAAATCGGAATTTATTAGAATACTCTATGTGCTTCACTTATATTTTTTGAGCTATATAGTTTTTGCTCTAGTGCTTCAATTATATCTTTTAGAGCACGATGGTGGATTTGTTTTATAGAAACTATTGTTCTCTCATGCTTCCCTTATATTATGTTGAGACTCATAAAACAGCATGGCAATTTGCTTTAATTATAATATCATGAGAAATTTGATGCTTGATAATTGTTTTGAGATATAAATGTGGTAATATCATAGTTGTGCTAGTTGAGTAATTGTGAAATTGAGAAATACTTGTGTTGGAGTTTGTGATTCCCGTAGCATGCACATATGGTGAACCATTATGTAAGGAAGTCAGAGCATGAGGTATTTATTGATTGTCATCCTTTGTGTGGCGGTCGGGATCACGCGATGGTTAACTCCTACCAACCCTTGCACTAGGAGCATGCGTAGTAGTACTTTGCTTCGAGGGCTAATGAATTTTTACAATAAGTATATGAGTTCTTTATGACTAATGTGAGTCCATGGATTATACGCACACTTACCTTTCTGCAATTTTCTAGCCTCTTCGGTACCGTGCATTGCCATTTCTCACCTTTATAGTTGGTGCAAACTTCGCTGGGGCATCCAAACCCCGTGATATGATACGCTCTATCACACATAAACCTCCTTATACCTTCCTCAAAACAGCCACCATACCTACCTATTATGGCATTTCCATAGCCATTCCGAGATATATTGCCATTCAACTTCCCACCGTTTCGTTTATCATGACACGCTCCATCATTGTCATATTGCTTTGCATAATCATGTAGTTGACATCGTATTTGTGGCAAAGCCACCGTTCATAATTCTTTCATACATGTCGCTCTTGATTCATTGCATATCCCGGTACACCGCCAGAGGCATTCACATAGAGTCATATCTTGTTCTAAGTATCGAGTTGTAATTCATGAGTTGTAAGTAAATAAAAGTGTGATGATCATCATTATTAGAGCATTGTCCCAAGTGAGGAAAGGATAATGGAGAATATGATTCCCCCACAAGTCGGGATGAGACTCCGGACTAAAAAAAAGAGGCCATGAAAAAAAAGAAAAAATAAAAAAAGGAACAAAAGAAAAAAATGCGAGAAAAAGAGAGAAGGGACAATGTTACTATCCTTTTACCACACTTGTGCTTCAAAGTAGCACCATGATCTTCATGATAGAGAGTCTCTCATTTTGTCACGTTCATATACTAGTGGAAAATTTCATTATAGAACTTGCCTTGTATATTCCAATGATGGGCTTCCTCAAATACCCGAGGTCTTCGTGAGCAAGCAAGTTGGATGCACACCCACTTAGTTTCTTTTGTTTGAGCTTTCATACACTTATAGCTCTAGTGCATCCGTTGCATGGCAATCCCTACTCCTTGCATTGACATCAATTGACGGGCATCTCCATAGCCCTTTGATTGGCCTCCTCGATGTGAGACTTTCTCCTTTTTTGTCTTCCCACATAACCCCTATCATTATACCTTATTCCACCATAGTGCTATATCCATGGCTGCGCTCATGTATTGCATAAAAGTGGAAACGGCTGAAGCGCGTTAAAAAGTATGAACCAATTGCTTGGCTAAAACTGGGGTTGTACATGATATGAATATTTTGTGTGGGGAAGATGGAGCATAGCCAGACTATATGATTTTGTAGGGATAACTTGCTTTGGCTATGCTATTTTGATAAGACATAATTGCTTGGTTAGCATGCTTGAAGTATTATTGTTTTTATGTCAACATCAAACTTTTATCTTGAATCATATCGAATCAGAACATATGTGCCACAATAAGAAGAATTATATTGAAATTATGCCAAGTAGCATTCCACATCAAAAATTCTGTTTTTATCATTTACCTACTCAAGGACGAGCAGGAATTAAGTTGGGGATGCTTGATACGTCTCCAACGTATCTATAATTTTTTATTGTTCCATTCTATATTATATTATGTTTTGGATGTTTAATGGGCTTTATTATACACTTTTATGTTATTTTTGGGACTAACCTATTAACCGGAGGCCCATCCCAAATTGCTGTTTTTGCCTATTTCAGAGTTTCACAGAAAAAGAATATCAAACGGAGTCCAAACGGAATGAAACCTTCGGGAACGTGATTTTCGGAACAAACGTGATCCAGAGGACTTGGAGTCTATCTCAAGAAATCAACCAGGAGAGCACGAGGCTGGGGGCGCGCCTACCCCCTGGGCGCGCCCTCCACCCTCGTGGGGCCCATGTTGCTCCACCGATGTACTTCTTCCTCCTATATATACCTACGTACCCCCAAACCATCAGAGGCATCCACGAAAACCTAATTCCACTGCCGCAACCTTTTGTACCCGTGAGATCCCATCTTGGGGCCTTTTCCAGCGCTCCGTCGGAGGGGGCGTTGATCACAGAGGGCTTCTACATCAACGCCATTGCCTCTCCGATGATGTGTGAGTAGTTTACCTCAGACCTTCGGGTCCATAGTTATTAGCTAGATGGCTTCTTCTCTCTCTTTGGATCTCAATACAAAGTTCTCCACGATTCTTGTGGAGATCTATTCGATGTAATCTTCTTTTGCGGTGTGTTTGTCGAGACTGATGAATTGTGGGTTTATGATCAAGTTTTTCTATCAACAATATTTGAATCTCCTCTGAATTCTTTTATGTATGATTGGTTATATTTGGAAGTCTCTTCGAATTATCAGTTTGGTTTGGCCTACTAGATTGATCTTTCTTGCAATGGGAGAAGTGCTTAGCTTTGGGTTCAATCTTGTAGTGTCCTTTCCCAGTGACAGCAGGGGCAGCAAGGCACGTATTGTATTGTTGCCATCGAGGATAACAAGATGGGGTTTATATCATATTGCATGAGTTTATCCCTCTACATCATGTCATCTTACTTATAGAATTACTCTGTTCTTATGAACTTAATACTCTAGATGCATGCTGGATAGCGGTCGATGTGTGGAGTAATAGTAGTAGATGCAGAATCGTTTGGGTCTACTTGTCGCGGACGTCATGCCTATATACATGATCATACCTAGATATTCTCATAACTATGCTCAATTCTATCGATTGCTCGACAGTAATTTTTTCACCCACCGTAATACTTATGCTCTTGAGAGAAGCCACTAGTGAAACCTATGGCCCCCGGGTCTATTTTCCATCATATTAATCTTCCAATACTTAGCTATGTCTATTGCCGTTTATTTTACTTTGCATCTCTATTTACTATTTATCATAAAAATACCAAAAATATTATCTTATCATATCTATCAGATCTCACTCTCGTAAGTGACCGTGAAGGGATTGACAACCCCTTTATCGTGTTGGTTGCGAGGTTCTTATTTGTTTGTGTAGGTGCGTGGGACTCGAGCGTGGTCTCCTACTGGATTGATACCTTGGTTCTCAAAAACTGAGGGAAATACTTACGCTACTTTACTGCATCACCCTTTCCTCTTCAAGGGTAAACCAACGCAGTGCTAAAGAGGTAGCACCAATCATAACGCAACACACAATAGGCTCAACGCACACTGTTTCCGGATGCGATGGAGATGAACCGTGTGCGATAATGAACGAGAAAAATTGCAAGGGAAGCCAAATTTCAGTTGTCGTTTGTCGTTGAGCTCTTGAATACCACCGCACTGTACGACTGGCCGGCCCCTTTGTCCTAGAGCTCTCTCCAAGCGTCATTCATGGCACCGCGACACACAGTGACTGCTAAGGAAGTGATGGCATCCCACCGCGCCGCGTTCCTCGCCGCCCGCGACCGCACACATGGTAAGGAAGCGATGGCGTCTCGCGCCGAGTTCATCGCTGCCGTTGGCCACACAGTTACGTGGCCGGACTTTGAGGCTACCATGGCCGAATGGACGGTGGATCAAGAGGCGGCCAAAGCCGCACAGAAGGAGTGGAAAAGGCAGAAAGTAGTTAAGGAAAGAGAGTCCCGCCACCGCAAGAAAGAAGAGGCTGCACGCCATGGTGAGGAGAGTTTGGCGGAGATCAAAGCACGGTGGGCTGCCGCCTACAAGGCCGGAAAGGAGAATGCCGGCGTCTGGCCACCATGCCCCGATGGCAGATGTGAGAAGTAGTTTAAGTTTGTAGTATTAGAGCAAATTACCAGTAGTACTTTAAGTTTGTAGTATTAACGTACAATGGTAAGAGCATCCTTTGAGGGCTTTGAGCATTGATTAGCATGTGTGCCCGTGTGCATTTTTTTGCGTTAATCATTAGAAGGTCACAAACACATAGTTTTACCCATCTGCGTTTTTTTGCGTTAATGATCCATAAGCGAGTTACCTGTGCGATGTTTCCTAATAAACCAGGCGTACTATTGACCAAAAATTATCAACTACACGTGTACATTTTCTTGGAGACAAAATCTGCCAATTTTCTGTTTTCTTGCACACGAGTATTTTACGCGCTTCGTCTGTGTTATGTGTTTCCCCCGCCCAAGTTTCAAGTTTTGCAGTGAAATTTTCATTAGGCGCGCGATTTCAGAATTTATTCCTCCAACAACATCCCCACCCATCAAATTTCCTCAGTATCTCTCTCCCCCTGCACCTCCCCCTACCGGCAGCTCAAACCGCTGTCGTCGCAACCACAGCTACAACCACATCTACGTTCTGCTTGGATCCAGTCAGGTAACCCACCGACCTCTATCACGGCCCCGACCTAATTGCTTAAATGGCGCCTACGAAACATCCTCATGCCTCCAAATCCCCCCCCCCCCGCTAGGAGCTGCTGGCGGTCTATAGCGCAATGGCCGCTGTGCGTGTTGACCCGGAGGAACACCTCGCCTTCGCCGCCGCCGACATGCTGTAGGCTCTGGCCCAGATGAAGTGCTGTTGGGCCACCAAGCGCAGAGTTTTGTAGGACAATAGCAATTTTACCTCAAGTGGATGACCTAAGGTTTATCAATCCGTGAGAGGTGTAGGATGAAGATGGTCTCTCTCAAACAACCCTTCAACCAAATACAAGAAATCTCTTATGTCCCCAACACACCCAATACAATGGCAAATTGTGTAGGTGCACTAGTTCGGCGAAGAGATGGTGATAAAAGTGTAATATGGATGGTAGAAATATATTTTTATAATATGAATAAATAAAAAACAGCAAGGTAGCAATTAGTAAACGGGCACAAAAACGGTATTGCAATGCTTAAAAATGAGGCCTAGGGTCCGTACTTTCGCTAGTGCAACCTCTCAACAATGCTAACATAGTTGGATCATATGATTATCCATCAAAGTGTAATAAACAATCACCCCCGAGTTCCTATTAGCGGGGAACAAAAGATAGGAATTGTTCGTAGGGTACGAAGCCACCTCAAAGCTATTCTTTCCGATCAATCTATCCTAGAGTTTAGACTAGAGTAACGCAAGCTATTCTTTCCGATTGATCTAATCAAGAGTTCGTACTAAGATAACACCAAAGCAAGTTCATATTCATAATACTCAATCCACACAAAGAACTACAAGGAGACCCCAAAGTTTCGACCGGAGAAAAACGTGCATCAACCCCTATGCATAGATTACCCCAATATAACCGCAGGAATCCGCGAGTTGAATGCCAAGACACATATCAAGTGGATCAATATGATACCCCAATTGTCACCTCAAGTATTCATACCGCAAGATATATATCATGTGTTCTCATCTCTAAATATTCAATCCGGCAAGAAAAAACTTCAAAGGGTAAAGATTCAATTCATCATAACAAGAGTATAGAGGGTAGAAACATCATATGATCCGACTATATTAACAAAGCCCATGATATAGATCACGAGAGAGAGAGAGATCAAACACATAGCTACTGGTACAAACCCTCAACCTTGAGGGTGGACTATTCACTCCTCATCGTGGTTGCCGCCGGGATGATGAAGATGGCCACCGGAGATGATTCCCCCTTGAGGTGCCTAATGGGTCTAGATTGGTTTTAGGTGGCTACAGAGCCTTGCGGCGGCGGAACTTATGATCTAGGGTAACCCCGAAGGGTTTCGGAATATTTGGGAATTTATAGTGCAAAGAGAGGGTGCGGGAGGCCACCGAGGTGGGCACAACCCACCTGGGCGCGCCAGGGGGCTCTGGCGCGCCCTGGTGGGTTTTGCCCCCCTAGGGGCACCCCCAAGGTGCAGCTCAGGCCCATTGGGTTCCTTCTGGTCCAGAAGAAATCTCCGTAAAGTTTCGTTGCGTTTGGACTCTGTTTGAAATTGATTTCCTGTGATGTAAAAAAAAGCAAAAAAATAGCAACTAGCACTGGGCACTGGGTCAATAGGTTAGTCCCAAAAAATGATATAAATTTGCCATAAAATGATTGTAAAACACCCAAGAATGATAAAATAACAGCATGGATACTTCATAAATTATAGATACGTTGGAGACGTATCAGCATCCCCAAGCTTAATTCCTACCCGTCCTCGAGTAGGTAAATGATAAAAGAAATAATTTATGAAGTGTGAATGCTAGCAAAGTGCACAAGTTTGATCAATAACAATTTCAATCACTTTTCCTAGCATCATAACAACAATTCTTTCTCATAAAATTTCTCATGTTGTAGTGGCAACCAATTCACATGTTAAGGTTTAAACAGTGAACTCTCTTGAAACTCAACAACCTATGTTCTTAGTCACCAAGCAATTTCAATTATACTTATTCAATAGAGTTTAAGTAAGAGCTACACATACTCAACTATCATATAGTTTTCTATGATTACTAACACTCACCGCATACACATGAGCAAAACATTTCAACCGGACACGTAGAAAGATAGGGGCTTATTGTTTTTGCCTCCCAAGTATTCACCTCAAGGGTGATGTCAACAATAATAACTCATGCTACCCATATTCAACTGGACATATGTGCCTAGATCTTTCCTCACCACATGATGCTTGCCAAAGGAGAAAAATAAAAAGGAATAGAGAGAATAACTTTGACTCTTTGCATAAAAGTAAATACTGAAAAGTAAAAGATAGGCCGTTCGCAACGGGAAGTAGGGATTTGTAGAGGTGCCAGAGCTCAAAGCAAAAATTGAGAGATAAAAAATATTTTGAGAGGCATACTTTTCCCACCAACGAAAACGACTTAGAGCTCCCAACACTTTCCATGCTAGATATATCATAGGCGGTTCCCAAACAGAAAATAAAGTTTATTCCTTTTTCCACCATACTTTCACTTTCCATGGCTAGCCGTATCCACGGGTGCCCTCCGTGCCAACACTTTCCAAGGAATTTATTATTTGACAACATAAAGTAAAATCATTTTTCATTTAGGGACTGGGCATCCCAAATACCTTTGCCTTACTCTCGTGCAATGACAAGTGAATAAACACTCATCGAGAGAATAACACATCTAGCATGGAAAATATTGGCCACCCCTCACCGCCTCGCGAGCGGTACGAGCACACAAAAGAGAAATTTATTTTTGAAAATTAGAGATGGCACATACAAATTTTCTTAGAACAACACGGAAATACCGCATATAGGTAGGTATGGTGGACTCTTGAAAATAAGATTTGGGTTTAAGGGTTTTTGGATGCACAAGTAGTATCTCTACTTGGTGCGGAATTTTTGGCTAGCAAAGATGGGAGCAAGCACCACATATTGAAGGATCTATGACAATATACTTCGATGTGAATATGAACAAACATAAATCATTACGTTGTCTTCCTTGTCCAACATCAATAATTTTGGCATATAATATTTTGATGGGGGCTCAAAATCACAAAAGATTTGTAGGGTAGTGTATTTTCATGTGAAGGCTCTCTTCCTTATACTAATTATTCGTGAATTGCTTGTATCACCAAAATTGTGATTGTCAAGTCTCAAAAGATTTAACTTTCTAAACCCAATGTGAAGCTACCACTAAGCATGATATGCTATCAACTTCATGACATTCAATTTATTCAACAATTTACTCATTGGATATAACCGCCCGTACCAGCACGGGCGGCCGACGGGGCAGCTGCGGATGGCGGAGGAGGCGTGGCCCGCAAGCCTCCATGACAACCTGACAATCGGAGCCAGGCGAGCGGCGTCGTTCGTGCCCATGGCGATGAGCCGCACACCGCTGGGCCCAGGGGCGGGGCCGTTGAGGGAGTCCTGGATTAGGGGGTCCTCGGACAGCCGGACTGTTGGACTATGAAGATACAAGATTGAAGACTTCGTCCCGTGTCCGGATGGGACTCTCCTTGGTGTGGAAGGCAAGCTTGGCAATACAGATATGTAGATCTCCTCCCTTTTAACCGACTCTGTGTAACCCTAGCCCCCTCTGGTGTCTATATAAACCGGAGGGTTTAGTCGTAGGACAACAACAATCATACCATAGGCTAGCTTCTAGGGTTTAGCCTCTACGATCTCGTGGTAGATCAACTCTTGTAATACTCATATCATGAAGATCAATCAAGTAGGAAGTAGGGTATTACCTCCATCGAAAGAGCCCGAACCTGGGTAAACATCGTGTTCCCCACCTCTTGTTACCATCTGCCTTAGATTCACAGTTCGGGACCCCTACCCGAGATCCGCCGGTTTTGACACCGATATTGGAGCTTTCATTGAGAGTTCCACCGTGCTGTCACCACAAGTCTTGATAGCTTCTTCGATCATTAGCAACGATGCGATCCAGGGTGAGGTTTTTTTCCCTGGACAGATCGTCGTATTCGGCGGCTTCGTGATCATGCCAACTCGCAGCCATCCGGAAGCAGATCGAGAGCTACGCCCCTGGCCATCAGGTCAGGTTTGGAAACTTGAACTATACTGCCGACATCCGCGGAGACTTGATCTTCGATGGATTCGAGCCCATGTCAGGTGCGCCGCACAATCACGACGAGCATGACTTAGCTCTGCCATTGAACAGTGTTCCGGAGATCACACCTGCAACTACTCCGACCCTCGATCCGGAACAAATTGCGCCGTCTTAGGACGGGCGGATGGACCCTGCCACGGAAGCCGCACACTTAGTGGCGATAGATCCGAATACTGGCTTCACCTCCTACGAGAACCTCGTTGCCGAACACTTGGATTCGTCCCCGGCCACGGGCTCCGAGCCACCCGCGTCCGTGCCTATCAAATCCGACTGGGCACCGATCATGGAGTTTACCTCCACAGATATCTCTCAGCACTCACCCTTTGGTGACATGCTAAACTCGTTGAGGTCTCTCTCCCTGTCAGGAGACCCTAGGCCGAGCTATGTCCGGCTAGAATGGGATGCGGACGACGAAGAAATTCGCTCCCCACCCACCACCCACTTAGTAGCCACTGTCGACGATTTAACCGACATGCTCGACTTTGGCTCCGAAGACATCGACGGTATGGACGATGATGCAGGAGACGAGCAGGAACCACCGCCCACAGGGCGCTGGACCGCGACCTCATCATATGATATATACATGGTGGACACCCCCAAAGAAGGCGATGGCGATAAGACAGCGGAGGATAATCCCTCCAAGAAGCAATCCAAGCACCAACGTCAGCGGCGCCGCTCTAAGTCCCGCCGTAGCAAAAGCAGCGATACCGGCACAAGAGACAATAATGCTCCGGATAGTGCCGAGGACGACAACAATCCCCTCCAGCTAGACCTAGAGCGGGAGGATGAACAAGCTAGCCCTCCGTAACAGGCAGCAGATGGAGAATCGGAGGATGACAATTACATGCCTCTCTCCGAAGACGAGGTGAGCCTTGGCGACGAAGAATTTATCGTGCCTGAGGATCCCGTCGAACAGGAGCGCTTCAAGCGCCGGCTTATAGCCACAGAAAATAGCCTAAAGAAAAAGCAACAACAGCTTCGAGCTGATCAAGATCTGCTAGCGGACAGATGGACTGAAGACCTTGCGTCCGAGGAATACGAACTCGAACGCCCAACCAAGAGTTACCCAAAGTGCAGGTTGCTACCCCAACTCAAGGAGGAAGCATCAGAGCCTACATTACCAGCGTATGATGCGGCTGATCGGCCACCTCGTGGCCGAGACAGAGGGCCATATCAGCCCGAAGTCCAGCCCGCACCCCGTCGCCAGACAAACAAAAACACCAAGGCCCGGGGCAACACGCAGGACCTGTGAGACGTATTGGAAAACAAAGAAGGACATACAAGATTGATCTACGGATCACGGGGTCGCGCCCCAACGCGCAACGATGATCGTCACGCCGGGTACACTAAAAGCAAATCCGGCCGAGCCAAATACAACAGACAAGACTCGTATGAACTGCGTCGTGACATAGCCCGGCACAGAGGCGCTGCACACCCCCTATGCTTCACAGATGAAGTAACGGATCATGAATTCCCAGAAGGATTCAAACCCGTGAACATTGAGTCATACGATGGCATAACAGACCCCGCGGTATGGATCGAGGATTTCCTCCTCCACATCCACATGGCCCGCGGTGATGATCTACATGCCATCAAGTACCTCCCACTAAAACTCAAAGGACCAGCTCGGCATTGGCTGAATAGCCTGCCAGCAAACTCCATCGGCAGTTGGGAGAATTTGGAAGATGCATTCCTTGACAACTTCCAGGGCACTTATGTGCGACCACCAGATGCTGATGACTTGAGCCACATAGCCCAACAGCCTGGGGAATCGGCCAGGAAATTCTGGACTCGGTTCCTAACTAAAAAGAACCAAATTGTCTACTGTCCGGATGCCGAGGCCTTAGCGGCATTTAAACACAACATCCGGGACGAGTGGCTTGCCCGACACCTCGGCCAAGAGAAGCCGAAGTCCATGGAAGCCCTCATGACACTCATGACCCCCTTTTGCGCGGGAGAGGATTACAGGCTGGCTCGCAGCAACAACACATCAAGGAATCCCGGCACTTCAGATGCCAAAGATACTAATGGCAGACCATGTCACAACAGACACAAGCGCCGCAACAACAACGATACGCCGAAGACACGACAGTCAATGCAGTATTCAGTGGCTCTAAATCCGGTCAGCGGAAAAAGCCGTTCAAAAGAAGCAATCCGGGCCCGTCCAGTTTGGACCGCATACTCGATCGCTTGTGTCAAATTCACGGCACCCCTGATAAGCCAACCAATCACACCAACAGAGAATGCTGGGTGTTCAAGCAGGCCGGCAAGTTGAATGCCGAAAACAAGGACAAGGGGCTGCATAGCGACGACGAGGAGCCTCGTCCGCCGAACACAGGAGGATAGAAGAGGTTCCCTCCACAAGTGAAAATGGTGAACATGATATACGCAACCCACATTCCCAAGAGGGAATAGAAGCGTGCACTAAGGGACGTCTATGCGATGGAGCCAGTCGCCCCAAAGTACAACCCATGGTCCTCTTGTCCGATCACCTTCGATCGCAGGGACCACCCCACTAGTATCCATCATGGCGGATCCGCCGCATTGGTCCTCGACCCCATCATTAACGGATTTCACCTCACTCGAGTCCTTATGGACGGTGGCAGCAGCCTGTACCTGCTCTATCAGGATACAGTGCACAAAATGGGCATAGACCCCTCGAGGATCAAACTCACCAAAACCACCTTTAAAGGTGTAATCCCAGCGTAGAGGCACATTGCGCAGGCTCAATCACACTAGAAGTGGTTTTTGGGTCTCCGGACAATTTTCGAAGCGAGGAGTTAATCTTCGATATCGTCCCCTTTCGTAGCGGCTATCACGCACTGCTTGGACGAACCGCATTTGCCAGATTCAATGCGGTACCACATTATGCATACCTCAAACTCAAAATGCCAGGACCACGCGGGGTTATAATAGTTAATGGAAACATAGAGCGCTCACTCCGCACGGAGGAGCACGCTGCAGCCCTCACAGCAGAAGCGCAAAGCAGCATTATTAGGCAAAACGCCAATTTGGCGAAAAAGACCCTGGACACCTTCAAGCGAGTCCGGAGTACCCCACAAGCGGATCGGCAGGCACGTTTTGAGCTCGACTAGCAATTCGGCCTCCATCCTAGTCCCAGTCAAGTGGCGAAATATGTGCCACGCGTACATAACTACGCACTCAAGATACCATGGGCATGAGCGGAGGCACCACTACGGCACGTCCCACAATGCGGCTCAACCGCCCCAGGGGCTGTATACCTTCATTATTTTCTCTCTTTCAGGACTTTACTCTTTGGAAGCCCTTTCCGGCAGTCTAATTGTTGGACTCATCGCGGTAAGGAATTGCCAAGGAAGCAAGACGGTCTGACGTACAAGGGAATCCCCAGGTGGTCTCTGATAATGATCAAAATACCTGTTTTACATACCCGTACGCAACTTTCCCTTGGATAGGACATGTCAAATGGTCCTATTTTGTGCTTATTGCACTACTTGTATCCATACGCTTTGACGTATTATTTAATAACAATGCATAGTGTTAGCCCATTATTGCATTTCCCTTTCTTTTTTTCTTTTCCTTGTCTGCCTATTTACGACAAAATTGCACCCGTACATTCTGGTACGACTAGTGCGCCAGGGGCTTCAGCATACCCCATAACACGGCGTGAGAAGTCCGAACACTTTCGACAGTGCGGCACCCCGAACTTATAGCATTATATGCATCAGCTCCGAATCATGTCTTGGGTCAATAGTTGGGTTTGCCCGGCTCCCATGTTTTGGCACCTTACGTTCCGCAATATCGACTAAGGTAGCACTGGGAGAACAACTGCAATTGTGTCCCGGTTCTTCCAGACGAGCACCACAGTAGAGAAAGCCGAAAACTGACTGTCATGATGAGGCGAGAGCTGGTCGCTGTTCGAGAGGTCTCAAATCCTTAAAGACTTTTTCCGCTTCGGGCGAGGAGTCGGCCTTGCCCGACTTAGGCGTATATAGCGCCCCAAATTAAATCCTTCCGAATACTAGGGGCTTCACCAAAATTTAAAATTGTAGACTTCTATGGCTAAGTGAGAGTGATAAAGCTTTATAGTCCGATTGCACGGTTATTTGTCTTTGAACACCTCCTTCGAAGGACCCAAAATTGGGATAAAGAGCGCTCAGGTTTATCCCGAACACCTCAGTACTAGTTACATGGGGGTAGAAGCCGACGACTGGCCAACTCTCAGATTTTATAAACGGCCGCACAGAAGGTAATATTTTAAATTAACATGCGTTGCATAGCGCAAATGGACTAGTTTCATATTACAGGATCACATGAGTACATTCATTCGAATATTACATCCTTAGCACATTCCTCCGCCACAAGGCGAGCACCCTTCAGGACACTGTCATAATACTTTTCGGGGTGGCGATGCTCCTTGCCTTCTGGTGGCCCCTCCTTCACCGGCATTACAGCGTCCAGCTTCGCCCAGTGCACCTTCGCCCGGGCAAAAGCCCTGCGCGCACCCTCGATGCAGACGGACCGCTTTATGACTTCAAGCCGTGGGAAGCATTCACAAGCCGCCTCACCAGACCGAAGTAGCTATCAGGCAGGGGCTCGCCAGGCCACATCCGGACTATAAGACCCTTCATGGCCTGTTCGGCCGCCTTGTGAAGCTCGACCAGTTGCTTCAGCTGGTCGCTCAAGGGCATTGGGTGTTCCGTCCCAGTATACTAAGACCAGAACAACTTCTCCGTCGAGCTCCCCTCCTCAGCCCGGTAGAACTCCGCGGCATCCGACACACTGCGGGGCAGATCTGCGAACGCTCCTGGAGAGCTCCAAACTCGGGTAAGTAAAAGGAAAGTTTCCTTCACATGCTTGCTTTGCATAATGAATGCCTTACCCGCTGCTATCTTCTTAACCGCCTCAATTTCCTGGAGGGCCTTTTGGGCTTCGGCCTTGGCGTTTTGTGCGCTCTCGAGTGCCTTTGCAAGCTCGGACTCCTGCGTCTTTGAGTCACGCTCCAAGGACGTGTACTTCTCGGCAAAGTCCTGGAGCTCTTGCTGCACCTCGCCAACTCGGGCCTCTTGTTTCTCGCGCTCGGTGCGCTCCTTGGCCGCTTTGTCTTTGGCCTTGAATAGCGCCTTCTTCAGGGCCGCCACTTCGTTCGTGGCCCCTAGCAAATTCATGACAATCCTATGATTTAATAACCAAATTTTGTTTATAATACACAGACAGGGTATCACTTACCTTTGTTCTCTTCGATCTGCCTCTTGGTATGGCCGAGATCTTCCTTAGACCGCTCAAGGTCCCGCTTCAGTGTGGCGACCTCCGCAGTACGTGCGGCAGCGGCTAGCAGTGAAGCCTGCATATGCACATAGACATAGTCCGATTAGACTCATGCGGTTATTATTTGATCCTCTATTCGGCCTTTCTTCGCGAATGCCAAAGAGAGCATCAGGGGCTACTGTCTATGCGGTAACATTTTCTTATAATCTGGTTACATACCTCAAAGCCTGTTAGGGGGCTGGCGCGGGCTTCAGTCAGTTCGCTTTTGGCAGACTGAACCTTCTGGACCACCGCACTCATGATAGTGCAGTGCTCTTCGTCAATGGAAGCGCTGCGAAGCACTTCCAGCAAGTTGTCCGATGCCTCTGGATGAACAGAGGCCATCGGCACAGACGGCTTGCCCCCCTTAGCGGGGGGTTGCCTCACAGAATCCGGAACCACTAGAGGTTCCGGCACCGTATTCGGCTTGGGGCTGGACTTGCTTGCCCCGGTGTTAGGGCCCAGAGGAGTCTTGCCCCTCGTGCGCCCAGCGCCTGGAATGTCGCCCTGAAGCGCCTTCGGAACTGTCTCCCCTTGGTTCAGTCCCCTTTGAGACAACACCTCGGCGTCGTCCGAGGAGGCGGTCTGGAGTGAATCACTGTTCATATCCGACGGGCCCAAAGAATCGTCCGATGAAGATACGTCGATAGAGCAGTCCGGAAGTAGAGTCCTTCGCTTCTTGGACCCTTCGACCTCCCCAGATGGGGCGGCCTTCCTTTTCTTGTCTTCCCCGGCTCGGGGGGGGGGGACTTCCTCTTCTTCCTCCTCGTTTTCATGGGAGGAGTGCGCCTAAGTGTTTTCGGACGATGAGTCCGATATAACCTTGCGCCGGAGACCCTTCCTGGTCCCCGTGGCCTTCTTCTTGGCCTTCTTCGCCGGCACCTCATAAGGCGCCGGAACCATCTTCCTGGTCCCCGTGGCCTTCTTCCTGGTCCCCGTTAGGAGAGCATCTGCTGGATCTTCAGGCAGGGGGGTTGGACAATCGATCTGCTCCACTGTCGCTACCCAGTCATGTTAAAGGGCGTGGAGGCTTAGATCCCGTGCATGGTTAAAGTGGGGAAAATGAACATCTTATGAGATATAAAAGACTTACCGGATTGGCAGGGCGCTTTTGCACTGAGTCCACAGTCCTCGGTAATGGGAGGAGGTACCTCGGCGCCCTTGAACAGCACCTTCCAGACGTCCTTGTGCGTCGTGTCAAAGAGCTCTCGCAGCGTCTGGTGCTCGGCCGGGTCGAACTCCCACAAATTGAATGCCCGTCTTTGACACGGGAGGATCCGGCGGAAAAGCATGACTTGGACCACGTTGACGAGCTTGATTTTCTTGCTCATCATGTTTTTAACGCAGGTCTGGAGTTCGGTCAGCTCTACTGAGGAACCCTAGGATAGGCCCTTCTCTTTCCAGGAGGTGAGCCACATGGGGATTCCGGATCAGAATTCGGGGGCCGCCACCCTGTTGGTGTCGCGTGGCTCGGTGATGTAGAACCACCCCGATTGCCACCCCTTTATGGTCTCCACATAGGAGCCTTCGAGCCAGGTGACGTTGGGCATTTTGCCCACCCCTTTATGGTTTAACATTGAAGGTCTTCAGCCACAGGCCGAAGTGGGGCTTGATGCGGAGGAAGGCCTCGCACACGACGATAAACACCGAGATGTTGAGGATGAAATTGGGGGCCAGATCGTGAAAGTCCAGCCCGTAGTAGAACATGAGCCCGCGGACAAACGGGTGGAGGGGAAATCCCAGTCTGCGGATGAAGTGGGTAAGAAAAACCACCCTCTCATGAGGTTCTGTAGTAGGGACGACCTGCCCCGCATCTGGCAGCTGGTGTGCGATATCTGCGGCCAAGTATCCAGCTCCCCGTAGCTTTGTGATGTCCTCCTCCGTAATGGAGGAGACCACCCACTTGCCTCCCGCTCCGGACATGCTTGGAGTGGTTCGAGGAGACAATGTGAACTTGGGTGTTGGAGCTCGAGTGCGCAAGAATGGATGAGCAAGGAGGAAGAGGGTGTGGGTGAAAAAGAGGAATCCTTGTCCCTTTATAAGGGCGAAAGAAGCTATACGCCTCCCCACCTGCCTGGTAAACTCGCTTATTCCCCAAGCACCGTAATTAATGGCGCGGTTGGGTTAGCCACACCCGTATTGATGAGAATCCCGTGATAAGGGGACACGATCTCTGCTTCGACAATACGTGCCAAGGAAACCGCCTCGCAATATGTGCAGTAGCTAGTTGAGAAAAACGGTTCGAATAATGACCGGGCCGTGGTGTGATGTCATGCTGCAGAATGTGTGAGCAGATTAGATCTATGGAAATATTATTCTCTCTACGGTGGTATGTGGAATTTGTTTTGCAGAGCCGGACACTATCCTTGTGTTCAAAATCTTTTATTGAATATTCAGAGGAAGAACCCGCCTTGAAATATCGAAGACAATCTGCGCGCCGGACTCATCGTCATTGAAGCCTGGTTCAGGGGCTACTGAGGGAGTCCTGGTTTAGGGGGTCCTCGGACAGCTGGACTATAAACTTTAGCCGGACTGTTGGACTATGAAGATACCAGATTGAAGACTTCGTCCCGTGTCTGGATGGGACTCTCCTTGGCGTGGAAGGCAAGCTTGGCATTATGGATATGCAGATCTCCTCCCTTATAACCGACTCTGTGTAACCCTAACCCCCTCCGGTGTCTATATAAACCAGAGGGTTTAGTCCGTAGGACAACAGCAATCATACCATATGCTAGCTTCTAGGGTTTAGCCTCTACGATCTCGTGGTAGACCAACTCTTGTAATACTCATATCACCAAGATAAATCAAGCAGGAAGTAGGGTATTACCTCCATCGAGAGGGCCTGAACCAAGGTAAACATCGTGTCCCCCGCCTCCTGTTACCATCGGCCTTAGACGCACAGTTCGGGACCCCCTACCCGAGATCCGCCGGTTTTGACACCGACAACTATGCTGCCCACGGGCGGCGCGGCAACCTCCTGGACGCCCCAGCCGGCGCCCGCTCCGTGGTCTTCCCAGGCCGCGCGCGATGAGCAACGCCACGACATCAGTGCCCCTAGGCACCGCCGCAGGAAGAGCCCTTTGCGCCACTCTTGAGACGCACCGGGCCAGCATGCGCGCCTAGACGCTGGCGGAAACGGCGCGCGACCGCGAGACTGTGATAGAGCTCCTTCTAATGTTGTTAGAAGTCAGAGTGGGTCATGGTCCACACAACTTTCGCCGCCACCCACGCGAGCAGAAGCGTTGGCACGCGTGCAACTGCTCCTCGACGAGTGGAGAGCCACCATTCGGAGCCTCATCAGCTTCGCCAATAAAGATGAACCGTGACCAGCGGGACCCTCGTGTTGGTGCTCTATCGAGCCGGCGCACGCCAGTGGTGGAAGGACCAGAGCTGCTGCGACCACGGTGCACTCTCCTCCCCCACACCAGCAACAGCAGCTGCCGGCTCGTCGGGGCGATGCCTGTGACGACATTTGCACAACATCGTCCGACTTGCGAGCCCGCCACGACCAACATCAAGTTCTTCGGGAGCGAGCCTAGGAAGACGCTCGGACCACCATCGAGCGGTGGCAGGAAGCACGCCATCAGTCAGATAGGCGTGCGGGGCCCACTATGGATCGCCCAGCGCTGGGGGGTTCCTGTGACCTACCTTACGAGGTGGGTTGTCCAGCCTTTACCCGTCAGCTGCGGCAGTCCCAGTGGCCCACCCACCGCACATTCAAGCCTAAGGTCAGAGAAAAGTACAACGGCAAGACTCACCCGTCGGAGTTCCTTAGCATCTACACTATCGCGATGCAAGCTGTCGGGGCTTGCGACGACAAGGTGCTTGCCAACTACTTCCCGTTGGCACTTATGCCCAACGTCATGTCATGGTTGATGCACCTGCCAATGGATTCCATTTCTTCTTGGTCGGATCTGTGCCACGAGTTTGTTGGCGCCTTTACTGGAGGCCATCAAGCACCTGGCCAGGTAAGTGATTTGCATGTCATCCCCAGAAGGACGGCGAAACCCTGCGCAAGTACATACAAAGGTTCAGTCGTGTGCAGTACAACATCCCGGATGTTCACCCCGCCGCCGTCATCAGTGCATCCCATCAGAATGTGTGCAACCGCAAGATGCATGAGGAGCTAGCGATGAAGAAGGTTAAGGATGTAGCCGAGCTTTATGTTCTGGCCGATAGATGTGCTCGGGCTGAAGAAGGGAGGACGTACCTCGGCAAAGATGCCGGCGCGGAAACCGAATCCACAGGCGAAGACGCCGTCGCCCCGGCAAGGAAGGGCCGACGCTGCAATAGGAAGCGTAAGGGCAAGACCGTGCTTGCCATCGAGGGATCCGGCGACCCCGGCACCGCCAAGAAGGCCAAGGCTGACGACCCCGGCAAGGAAGTTGCTGGGTGCACCGCCAGCCGGGCTTTGGCGGTTGCCCACAAGCCAAGAGGCTCCGACAAGCAGTACTGCAAGATCCATCGCACCAAGGGCCATGACCTCCAGAATTGCCGGCAGGTTGAGCTGCTTGTAGAGAAGCAGAAAGCTGAGTACGAGAGGCGGGACAAGGAGAAGGGTCAGGACGGTGCTGAGGGGTCCGACAAGAAGCGTGGGGGCCGAGGAGATCGCCACGACAAAGATAGACAACCAGAGCGGCCCGCTCGGTCCGCGACAAGAAAGAGGGAGACGATGATCATGATGAGGACGCCGAGTCCAGTAAGCACGAGTTCTAGAAGGCTACGGAGGCCATGTGCATCGATGTTGGTGCCTTGTTGCATACCTCTGACCGCCGACTGAAACAGTGGGCACGTGAGGTCACTGCGGCAGAGCCATCGTTTGATGCCCAGAAGCCACTGAAGTGGTCTAGCACGCCTATCATTTTTGACATCGAGGATCACCCCGATCGCACAATGGCGGTCGGGTGTTTGCCATTGTTGGTTTGACCAACGATACGCAACCTCAAGGTGACAAAGGTGCTAGTTGACGGTGGGGCCGGCCTGAACTTGATCTCGTCCACTATGATCCAGAGGCTGCAAATTCCTGATGGAGATCTCGAGGAGACGGACACGTTTCAAGGGGTCAACCAGGGAAGGAGTCGGCCAAAAGGTAAAATCACGTTGCCCGTTACATTTGGGGGCGAGTTGAACTATAGGACGGAGAAGACCGTTTTTGATGTCGCCAAGATTCCCTTGCCCTATAATGGGATCCTTGGCCGCCCAGCGCTGGCCAAGTTCATGGCGGCGTCACATTACGCCTACAACATGTTGAAGATGCCCTGGCCGATGAGCATCATCATCGTCCCCTCTGACAAGAAAGATGCGCTCATCTATGCCGACCAACTCTACCGAGAGGCAGTTGCAGCAACTGCCGCCAAGGCACTTGCTCCTGCCGCTGAAGCCTCGGGAGGGAAGAAAACCGGCAAGACCTCTGCCTTTGCCGACAAGGCCCCTTCCAGTGAGACATCTTCCGGCAAGACCTCCTGCACCCGCTTCGGCAACCGCACCTCTTCGGAGTGCTGCGCTCCCATCGAGGACGTGCCAGAGAGCTCCACCGGCAAGAGCAAGAAATCCAAGGCAGCACCACCAGAGACCAAGAAGGTGCCCGTTAAGGAGGACGTCACGGGCGGGGCTTTTACTATAAGCTCCACTCTCAACAGCAAATAGGAAAGCGCACTCGTCGCCTTCCTGCGGGCGAATGTCGATGTGTTTGCGTGGCAAGCATCTGTCACCCCCGGCATTCCCAGGGAGGTGATTGAGCACCATCTTGCTGTTTGTCCTCATGCGCGACCCGTCAAGCAGAAGGTCAGAAAGCAAGCTCTGGAGCGGCAAGAGTTTATCATCGAAGAAATCAGGAAGTTGGAGGCGGCAGGCTTGGTCAGAGGAGTGCTCCACCCAACGTGGTTGGCCAATCCGGTAGTAATGCGCAAGGCAAATGGGAAATGGAGGCTGTGTATTGATTATACAGATATCAATAAAGCTTGTCCAAAGGATCCTTTCCCTTTGCCGGGTGCGACTTGCTGTCGTTCCTTGACGCCTACTCAGGATACCACCAGATCTTCATGACAAGGGAAGATGAAGAGAATACTGCGTTTATCACCCCATGTGGTATGTATTGTTTTATACGAATGCCTTTCGGGTTGAAAAGCGCTGGTCAACGTTTGCAAGAGCAGTCCAAATTGGTTTTGAGCCTCAGCTACATAGAAATATGGAAGCTTATATGGATGATATAGTGGTCAAAACCAAGGACAAGGCAACACTCATACAAGACCTAGAAGAAACATTTGCAAATTTGCGCAAGATCAACCTCAAGCTTAACCCTGAGAAGTGCATGTTTGGTGTCCCGTCCGGCAAGCTTCTCGGGTTCTTTGTGTCACAGTGCGGGATCGAGGCAAACCCCGACAAGATCAAGGCAATTGAGCAAATAGAAGCACCAATATGAGTCAAGGATGTGCGTCGGCTTGCCGGCTACGTTGCTGCTTTGAGTAGGTTCATCTCCAAGACTGCCGAGCGCGCCCTGCCCTTTTTCAAGATCTTGAAAAAGGCAGGTCCAATAGAATGGTCCCTGGAAGCAGAGGCGGCGCTGCAAGATTTGAAGAGGTACCTCTCCTCTACACTGGTACTAGTCGCGCCTAAACCGCAAGAGCCGTTGCTGCTATATCTAGCGGCAATGAATCAAGTGGTCAGCGCCACGCTAGTGGCGTAGAGAGAAGTTGAGGAAGAAGCAGTGGTGGTGGCAAGGCTGTCGGATGACGAGCCGGAACTCTCCCCGGCAGGGTCTAGTGCCGGCAAAGCAAGACCCCCGGTGAGGTCTGATCTTGGCAGGGCAGAGTCTGGTGCCGACGAGGTGGGATCTGCGCAAGCAAACGAAGTGACACAGAAGAAGAAGGTGATGCAACACCCGGTTTATTTTGTCAGCTCCCAGGGGCTAGATCAAGATACTCTGGCATGCAGAAGTTGCTTTTCGGCCTCCTTATGGCCTCAAGGAAGCTGCATCACTATTTTCAAGCACATGAGATCACTGTCATCACTCGCTTCCCGTTGCAATGGATCTTGCACAACCCAGATGCAACCGGAAGGATTGTGGAGTGGGCGTTGGAGCTATCAAGCTTTGGTCTCAGGTTTGAAAGTACTTCAACCATTCAGAGCAGAGCCTTGGCATAATTCATTACATAATGGACCTCAACGCCTGACGAAGAAATTCAAGAAACCACTCTCCCCGGCAATGAAGCAAGCCGTAATTAGATTATGTACTTTGATGGGGCTTTCTCGCTGCAAGGCGCCGGTGCTGGTGTGCTACTTGTTGCACCCATCGGAGAGCACCTCAAGTACGTGGTCCAGATGCACTTTCCCTGGGAGAGATTAACAAAAAACACCGCAGAGTATGAAGGGCTGCTTGCCGGTTTTAGGATCGAGACAGACCTTGGAATTAGGAAGCTCATCGTCCGTGGTGATTCACAGCTTGTCGTCAAGCAAGTCAATAAGGATTATTAGAGCCCGTTGATGGAAGCCTATGTAGATGAAGTGAGAAGGTTGGAGGAGCGTTTTGATGGTCTGCAAGCAGAGCATGTTCCTCGAGCAGAGAACAACATTGCTGACGACCTATCAAAACGTGCTGCCCTAAAGTTACTTGTGGAACCAGGGACCTTTGTGCTCCAACTAACTCAACCATCCATTGAACCATAAGCAGGGCAGAATAAGCAAAGGAAATCAGGCCCCGGCAAGTGCTTTCCTGAGCTCCCAGGAGCCGCCGGCAAGGATGTTGTCGGGGACGCTGAGCTTGTCGGGGAGCGACAGGCTCCGGCAGGGCTTCAAGCCCTTGCCGTAGAGGCAGCCGCTCCCATGGCAGAAGAGATGCCTCTAGTCCTTGCTGTCGAGCCTCATGCTCCAACATGGGCACGACACACTGTTCAGTTCCTCCAAACAGGGGAACTCCCCGAGGAGCAGGAAGAAGCCGAGAAAGTAGCCCGTCGGTCTACCATGTACCAGTTTGTGGACGACGTCCTGTACTGAAAAAGACCGAACAGTGTGAAACTGAAGTACATTCCCCGGGAGGACGGACTGGAGCTGTTGGCAGAGATACATGGAGGCATATGTGGCACTCACATAGGATCAATAGCCCTTGCCAACAAGGCATTTCAGCAAGGTTTCTTTTGGCCCACCGCCATCCAGGATGCAACTGCACTAGTAACCAAGTGTGAAGCGTGTCAGTTCCATTCGAAGAAACTTCATCAACCAGCTCAAGCTCTATAGAAAATCCCTCTTTCCTGGCCATTTTTGGTCTGGGGGCTTGACATACTGGGCCCCTTTCCCCGTGCTGTCGGGGGCTTTGAGTACTTGTACGTTCCGATCGACAAGTTCACAAAGTGGCCGGAAGTGGAAGCAGTGAGAAAGGTGATAGCACAATCAACCGTCAAGTTCTTCAAAGGACTGGTTTGCCATTTTGGTGTGCCAAATAGAGTCATCACCGACAACAACATGCAGTTCACAAGCCGCACCTTCATGCAATACGCCCAAGACGTCGGCAGCAAGATATGTTTTGCTGCTGTTGCACATCCACGAAGCAATGGCCAGGCGAAAAGGGAAAATACTGAAGCGTTGCGGGCCTCAGGACAAGGACTTTTGACTGGCTGCACAAGTGCGGAAGACGCTGGATTGACGAGTTGCCGGCAGTTCTTTGGTCAATCAGAACGATGCCAAATCGAGCCACCGGCCAGACGCCCTTCTCCCTCGTATACGGGGCAGAAGCAGTTCTCCCCACATAACTCACGTGCGGGTCACCTCGAGTTCTCGCTTATGATGAGCTTGAGCAAGATCAGTTGTGGCAAGATGACGCCATGCTCCTTGAGGAAGATCGTCTTCGGGCTGCTGTGCGAGCTGCACGCTACCAGCAAGCCTTGCGCCGCTATCATAGCCACAAGGTTCACGCCCGAAGCTTTGAGGAAGGCGACCTTGTTCTTTGGCGCATTCAGTCGGCCAAGAATTCCAACAAGTTGACACCGAAGTGGGAAGGCCCTTATCAGGTAATACGAGTCACCAGGCCCGGCGCAGTCCGCCTAGAGACCAAAGATGGTATCCCAATGAGTAATTCCTGTAACATCGAACATCTTCGCAAGTTTTACCCGTGAGGCGTGGTTTCCGGCCCCCCGGCAACCCACCTTTTTGTACAAGCCTTGCCAGCGAGGCATGTAACCCTTTGTACAAAGCCAGGCGCAGACCCTGAGCAACAGATGAATAAATAAAGCGCTGGCACCCTAAGCATTAGCATGCATGTTAGGTTGAGTCTCCCTCTGGTAGGGTTGATAGTTCTTAGCGGCAACTAACCCCTAGCATAGAGGTCGAGTATGTGTCTTTGTGTCCCTTCCAGTCCTTTTAGGTTTGCAGGCTGCACGGGCGCTTCAGCAGAACTTTTTGGAGGGAAGGAGACGAGTTGGCACCCCGACCCCGGCAAGCCAAGCCGCAGTGCTCCCTCCTTCCTATATCCGAATCCCTTTCGAACTGGAATTTGGTTTTAGTTGCGGTGGAAGGGAGACAAACGAAGGGCCCAATCCTACTTTTCCCTACCCCGCAAAGGGCTTGAGTGTAGTTGTGGTATAAGGCGGGAGGACGGCAAGGCCTGTTGCCGGGCGACGTAGTTTACTTAAAAAAACAAGGACTCCTTCCTTGGTGCAAGCTTCGCTCACGCACAAAAAAACCTGGCAAACTCCTTTTTCATGAAACGTTGATCAACAAGTACAATCCATATGGAATGTAAACATGAGCAAGGGATTACAAAGTCTAAATTTGACAAGTGCCCGCAGGCTTAGGATCTAAAAAAAAATAAGATGAATGTAACCCCTTTCTTGTCCCTCTCCTCAGGAAGCGGATCAAGATAGCAGGAGGGTAAAAGGAGTGCCTAGGCGAGGTACGAGTAGCATAAGACACCAAGAGAATGTCCTGGCGGCCGCCCAGAAGAGGGCTGGTGATGACGGTGCCGGGGGAGGAGCCGAAAGATGAGGCAGCGGGCCGGCAATACGAGACGAAGGCATCGATGCCATCGTACTCTGAGTTGATGGCCCGCCACCTGCCTTCTTCGTCTTCTCCGGCCTTCCAGCGCCAGCTGCTAGAAGCGACAGCCCCGACAAGTTCAAGGAGTTGTCTCGAGGAGCCACCACCAAGAACTACACCCCGGCAAATCGCTCTGCCGGGGAGAAGGCCAGGTGCAGATGATGGTGCTACCGATGTCGCCTAGGGATGGGGAGTCCGACATCTAGTCAGACCCGTCCCCGCCATCCTCCCCACCGGTCTCCTCCTTGTCGCTGTCGCTCGAGGAGGAGCTTTCGTCACCGGTCGAGCTCTCCGTGTAGCACCCTAACCTGATTCCCGAGCGCCCGAAGACCTTGACGGAGAGCAGGTCGGCCTCCACTAATTTGAAGTGGAACACATGCCCCTTCATCAGGCAGTGGGCGCGTGCAAAGGTTTTCCAACCCCGACGAAGAAGCATTACATGAGGGACGGGGAACCTTGTGTTCGCCCACATGTCACCATTGCAACATCCCTTCATGTGAAGCCTCAACCTCGACGACTGGTCGACCTCCAACACACTCGCAAACGCCTCGGGAAGGCAAAGACGGCTATACGGCAGCTCGTACGACTGCAAAATAAACTCTAGCACCGTGTCTTCGACATTGCCGCTTGACGAAGCGGGAGGAGACGGCAGCGCCGCAGGTGCCCCACCTCCACGTCCTCTTCTGCCTCGACCACCTCGCCGACCGCGGCCCCGTCCAACACCTCCACCTTGGTCGCTTGGCTCCTCCTTGACCGTCGCGGCTCTCTGGCGAGAAGAAGATCTAGTCACCTCCACAGAGGGACGGCTGCGACCGCGCCCTCTCGGCATGATGGTGGATGAAGAACGGAGAAGAAGAGAAGATGCAAGGAGATGCACCTTCCTCCACCCGAGTCCCCTTTTATAGCCAAGCAGGAAGGGCTGGGCTGGCTCTATGCCCCCTTTGAAGGGCCCTTTTGAGTCCGGCTCATTAAAGCCATTGGTAACAAGCGAGGTCGTCGACCGCCCTCCCCGCGCCAATCAAAGGTGCATGGGTATTGGCCATGGCACGCCTTCCCATATCCCGTGCGTCCGTCACCTACCCCGCGCCATGCATGCGGAGTACATGGTGAAAAAGGCGGGCGTGGTGGGAAACGTGGAACGGCGGTTCCAAGATTGGGAAAGGCGCGGAGGGTAAATGAGCAGTGCCCCTGCGGTTTCCTCTTTTTTATGGGGAAGACGCAGGCCGCCTCTTTACGATTCACCACGAGGTGATGCAAGCGTGCTGCGACCATCCCACAAATGACCCCCACGTCACGCACTCAATGTGGATCGTGGGGAAGCACAATTGGTGAAGGAATTACTGTGGTTAAAACACTGCCACGCGTGCCCGCGCACCATTCTGGGCCTGGCCCAACAACGCATCGCGCTTATGTGTGGCCCAGGCTCAGGGGCTCCTGTCGGTGTACAAAAGTAGGGGCCTTTCTGTACCCCTTTACTTGTGCATGGGCAATCGTAGCCACACCTACGGCCATGCTTCGCGGGGTAGAGGAAGGAAGGGAACGAGACTGCCAAGGTAACATTCAAGCCAGAGGCATGAAGAGCAAAGGGGCAAGATGGATTCCCCCGGCAAGGCCCTTACCGGGGCGGCCTACATAGCCCCGGGCGGCCTACATAGCCCCGGCAAGAGCCTTGCCGGGGCAACTTGCCCAACACCAGAAAAGCCGCCACCCTTGAGCCAAAGAGTTCTGACACCATCGATAACGTCAAAACCAAGACTCGGGGGCTCCTGTGTAGATTGTTGGTGATGATGGTGGCGAAGTTCTTGGTGTAGATTGTCGTCACAGTGATTGCCCCGACGACGCTCCGGCGCCAGCAGGAGAGAGGTGGAGAGCCCCCTCCTTCCTATTCTTCCTTGGACTACACCTAGATGGGAGGAGAGTTTCCCCTCTAGTCCATGGTCTCCATGGCTACCACTCTGAGATTGGATCTCTCTCTCTCTCTCTCTCTCTCTCTCTCTCTCTCTATTCTCTTCCGTTTTGTGTTCCTATTTTGTGCCTCTTCACCGTTTCTTAAATTCCCGGAGATTCATAACTCCGATTGGGCTGAAATTTTAACACGTTTTTCTTCTGGATATTACTTTTTTGCGGAGAGAGAGGGCAACAATTGACTTATGAGGGCCCCACAAGCCACCTGGGCGCACCCAGGTGCCTCGTGGCCCCCTTGGGCACCATGTTGCGTTTATTCTTCTTCTCAAAGATCATATATATTCCAAAATAAATCTCCGTATTTTTTTATTGCGTTTGGACTTTGTTTGATATGGATATTCTGCGAAACAAAAAACATGCAACAAAGAGGAACTACCACTGGGCACTGGATCTATATGTTAGTCCCAAAAATAATAAAACTTTGCCAAAAGTATATGAAAGTTGTAGAATATTGGCATGAAACAATAAAAAATTATAGATACAATGGAGCATATCAGCATTCCGAAGCTTAATTCCTGCTCGTCCTCAAGTAGGTAAATGATGAAAAGAGAATTTTTGATGTGGAATGATACCTAACATAGTTTTGATCATATAATCAAATCCTGGCATGAATATTAAGGCGCCAGTGATTCAAATCAATAGTCTATAATTTGAAATAGAGACATCAATACTCAGGAATACCAACAAACAATCATGCCTTTCAGAATAAAAATGCTAAAGAATACTATCCCTACAAAACCATATAGTTGTGTCATGCTCCATCTCCTTAACACAAAGTATTTATCATGCACAACCCCGATGAGAAGCCGAGCAATTGGTTCATACTTTTTAACGCGCTTCAGGTATTTCAACCCCCACGCAATACATGAGCGCAAGCAATGGATATGGCACTATGGGTGGAATAGAATACGTTGATAGAGATTATGTGGAGAAGACAAAAAGGAAGAAAGTGTCACATTGACGCAACTAATCAATGGGTTATGGTGATGCCCATCAATTGATGTCAATGCGAGGAGTAGAGATTGCCATGCAACGGATGCAACTAGTAAGTGTATGAAAGCTCAATATGAAAACTAAGTGGGTGTGTACCCAACTTTCTTGCTTATGATGACCTCTGGCAATTGAGGAGGACCATCATTGGTATATACAATCCAAGTTATATAATGAAAAATTCCCACTAGTATATGAAAGTGAATACATAGGAGACTCTATATGAAAACGTGGTGCTACTCTGAAGCACAAGTGTGGTAAAGGATAGTAGCATTGCCCCGTCTCTCCTTTTCTCTCAATTTTTGTTTTCTCTTTTTTCTCTTTCTCTCTTTTTCTCTTTCTTTGCTGGGCTCTTTTGGCTTCTTTTTATTTATTTATTTATATTCATCCTGATTATCATCCCGACTTGTTGGGGAATCATGGTCTCCATCATCCTTTCCTCACTGGGACAATGCTGTAATAATGATGATCATCACAATTCTATTTACTTACAACTCAGTATTACAACTCAATATCTAGAACAATATGACTCTATATGAATGCCTCTGGCAGTGTACCAGGACGTGCAATGATGCTAGAATAACATGTATGATAATGATGAATGGTGGCTGGGCTACAAATACTATGTCAGCTATATGATCATGCAAAGCAATATGACAATGAATGCTCAAGTCATGTATATGATGATGATGGAAGTTTGCATGGCAATATATCTCGAAATGGCTATGGAAATGCCATAATAGGTAGTTATGGTGCCTATTTTGAGGAAGATATAAGGAGGATTATGTGTGATAGAGTGTATCATATCACGGGGTTTGGATGCACCGGCGAAGTTTGCACCAAGTCTCGAGGTGAGAAAGGGCAATGCATGGTACCGAAGAGGCTAGCAAATTGCGGAAAGGTGAGAGTGCGTATAATCCATGGACTCACATTAGTCATAAAGAACTCACATACTTATTGCGAAAGTTTATTAGCCCTCAAAGCAAGGTACTACTATGCATGCCCCTAGGGGGATAGATTGGTAGGAAAAGACCATCGCTCGTTCCCGATCGCTACTCATAAGGAAGACAATCAATAATAAATCATGCTCCAAGTTCTTAGCACAACGAGAGACTATGCGTGCATGCTTTGGGAATCACAAACCTTAATACTAATATTCTTACTAAACCACAATCATTCACTAGTACCTCCCACATATTATCATCTCAGTCTCACAAAACTATTGCAAGGAATCAAACATATCATATTTAGTGATCTACAAGTTTTATGTAGGATTTTATGACTAACCATGTGAATGACCAATTCCTATTGACTCTCTAAGTAGATATACGTGAAGCAAGAGAGTTTAATTCTTTCTACGAAATACTACACTCTAATAAATATAAGTGAAGCAAAAGAGCATTTTGCAAATAACAGTTTTATATATGTAGAGAAACATGCATCCAAACTTCAAATGATATAAGTGAAGCACATTAAGCATTCTATAAAGCCATACTCAAAAGATATAAGTGAAGTGCAAAGAGAATTCTATAGATCAACCAAGGACTATATCATAACAACATGGTGCATTATTAAAATAAACATAAAAAGCACACGACGCTCCAAGAATTTACGCATATCATGTGAACAAATCAAAAAACAAAACATACCGATAATTGTTGAAGAAAGATGGGATGCCTTCTAGGGCATCCGCAAGCTTAGACGCTTGAGCCTCCCTGTATATTTACTTCGGGTGCCTTGGGAATCACCATGATTGAACTCTTGTCTCTCCTTATTCTCCTCATATCGATACCTCCTCAATCTTCGAACACTTCATCCACACAAAACTTAACCGAAATTTTTATTAGAGGGGTTATTACATATAACATCAAATTCCATCATGTCCTGCTGTAAAATTATTGTATAATTATAATCAAACATTACCCACTGCATGCTATCCGAATTCTATGGATCCCAAGTCAACAGGACTCAACAAGATTTCAGACATAAGCAAATAAAGCAACTATAATAGCAATCTATGAAAACAAGACAGTTTGTAAAGATGCAGATGGTACATATACTTTTATAACTCAAAAAATATGAAAACTTAGGAAACAATAAAATATTTGCATAGAAGTAATGTGTAAAAATTTCACAAACTTTTGAAGTTCCAGGAAAAAGTTTAGATTCGCGCACTATAGCCATTTTTTTTGTTTTTGCACTGCACATACCAAACAAGCATTTTAAACACCCTAACGGTAAATCTTGGCACATTATTTTTATAATACAATGTATTTGTACAAGGGGATAATTAGTTTTGTGAGAAACTTCCATGAAAGATTTTACATTGTTTCCATGAGCATGAACACAAGTGTTCAAGGTCGACCCTTACTTCTCCAATGCATAACCTTCCAATCACTTATCTTTTTGAAAAAGTTTTTAGGTTCCCCTCTATATTTTTTGTTTTTTTTAACTTTTTAAAAGCACACAACATAAGTAAATGACTCTCTAAAATTTCCGGATTGTCTCCTAGGCAGCGCTTTCTTTAAAGCCATTAAGCTAGGCATATAGTGCTCAAGTAAATGATCCACTCGGATCCCAAGGTATGTCAAAGCCAATTTTAATTAACAATGATTTATAATTTAGTAGTGAGCACCAAGCAACATACACTGGTAATGTAATGTGCTATACGAACGGTTTCTAACCCCTTTATGCATCAAGATTCTAATCACCGAAAGTGAGTGTGTGCGATAGGGGGGGGGGGGGTCGTTCCCACACGACCAAAAACCGTCGGGGATAGGCGAGCGGCTACTGCCGATTGCCATAGAATAAACTGATGAGAAGTCACCCCAATCCCACACGTTACGTCTCGACGTTACAATTTTGACCCGAGAGACACCCCAAATGATTACGCCACTATAGTCATGTGAAAAGGTGGACATCAAGATTTAATCTACCGATGTGTTTGCGAAAGGTACGTTATCGCACACAGTTCAAGAATGTAAAATGTGTGTGGTGCCTCTACTAATGCCAACATGTCCATTTTCATAACTGTGTGCGATAGGTATTCCAATATCACAGACACAGGTTTGGAACGTTTGTCGTATTACCATGAATTGCACATGCATATGAGACGAAATTGTGTGTGCGTCCATCGGGGATCGCAAACGTTTCACGTCAAAGAACCGTCAGTTTTCTATTTTTCATCGCGCACACTGTTTTTCTTTCTAACCGTGTGCACGTTATTATATTCGCTCCCGTTTAATTATATTTTCCCCTGTAATTTATTATTCGAATTGGAAATTTTGAAATATGAAACGTGAAATTCAAATTCTCAGCACAATGGTTCAACAACCAATCCATAAAAAAATCATCAGTACAATATTTTCAGTAATTACAGGATTAGACAACAATTAACTATGATGAACCACAATATTTAGAGGCGGTAAAGGTGAAGAGACAAGTGTAAATCATTTTGGCTGCCGATGGTGTTGATGAAGCGAAATTCCCATAATGTGGCCTCCTGCATGCCATAGGCACGAACAACTTTTGTCCAACCCTTGTGACGATCGCCTCACCATATCCTTCACCCCTTCAGGAAGACTTCTAGAGCATTATCATGGTAGCATGAATTATATACTTTAACCTTAGTTGCCACCACTTCGGTCATGTAGTTTGCAAGGTAATCGTCAGTAAATAGCTTCAGAAACCACTGAAAAGAGAAAAATTTCAGATACTGAGGTCTAATAGAGTAACTTGTTGTGGGCAGGGGGAAAATGCAACGCATTACTTACCATCCTAAAGTTCACTATTGTCTTGGACGAAGTGTAAATAAAGATCTTAATTCCCATCACCCGTTTCTTTTGCCTAACAATCTTTCTTAGTTTCCTCACTTGACGCTTGTTCATGCATATCTCATTGCCCCATACGCAAAAGGGATCAAAGCATGGATCAGTACCGCTCATATATGTACCTAAAAGCAACCGGTAAATGTTAGAAGCTAAACTGAGATTGCACAAATGATGTAAAATACAACTACCTACGTTCCTAAGTACAACTATTTTTAGAGATTTCAATATGAACTACATAAGGATGTATATAGAATTATAGACATAGTTTATATTAGAATCTAGATTCACTCATTTTTCTCCGTATGTAGTCTATATTGGAATCTCCTAAAATACTTATATTTAGGGACAAATGGTGTATAAGACATGGGATGCAGCTAACCTAGGTGGCAAACAACAAAATCGCCCGTTGTAGCCCTGTGTAACTACATGGAAAGCCAATGTTAACTGCAACAGGGTTAACATCCACGAAAAATAGCAAATGGTAATAAAACGACAACATATGTAGTAATATCTTCATTGCGAAAGAGTAGCACAATAGCAAAGGGACGGATTAAAAAACAGATAGAATTGCTTATTGCAACAGACAACCTAATATATCCATTGAAAATGGTACTGATAGAAATGAAATTGACAGAGTCAAACATCACAAAGGTGCTGCTAGAGCATAGAATGGCCCTGTTGTTTATAAAAAGGTCGGGTAAATAGATAAGATGGGTTAGGCATGTTTACTACAACATGCTCAATACATGAACCGTACAAAACATGGCCATTGGAACTGGTATTGGTAAGATTCAACTGGTGAGTTCATACTTGGTAAGTCCCGAGGGGTAGTTGCTGGGGCATTTCATATGGACAAGAGCCCGACCAAAGTCGGCCGCAAACGGAGGCGAGGTGTTCCTCCGGGTCGAAGAGTGGATCGGTGCCGCTGACATGTGTACCTACAAGAAGCAAGTAAATGTTAGAAGCCAAACTGCAATTGCACAAATGATGTAAAATACTGTAAGACATGGGATGCAGCTAACCTCGACGGCAAACAATAGCATCGCCCGTTATGGCCCTGCGTAAGTACATGGAAAGGCATCTTAAGTACAACAGGGTTAGCATCCACTAAAAATAGCAAATGGACATCATTTCTAGTATATCTTCATTGCGGAGAGTAGCACTGTAGCAAAGGGTCAGATTAAAAAGTTGATACAACTATAATTTGCAACAGGCTTAACAACATCGTAAGTCAGGTTTTGTAAGTTTGTAGCCATTGGAATACATTTATTAAAAATGGATACAACTGTTAATTGCAACAAGCTTAATAGCCATTGAAACGGGTACTAATAAAAATGCAATTGGCAGAGTTAAACATCACAAGGTAGGTGCTGCGAGAGCAGAGAATGGCCCAGTTGTCTATAAATAGGTAGGGAAAATAGCTAAAATATTTTAGGCATGTTTACTACAACATGCTTAATACATCAGCCATACAAAACATAGACATTAATTGCAACTGGTACTGGCAATATTGAACTAGTGAGTTCATACTTGGTAAGTCCTGAGAGGTAGTTGCTGGGGCACTTCATCTTGGCCAGCGCCCGCCCAAAGTCAGTGGCGGCGGAGGCGTAGGCGAGCTGTTCTTCCGGGGTCGACGCATGGATCAGTGACGCTGACATGTGTACCTACGGGCAACCAGTAAATATTAGAAGTTAAACTGCAATTGCACAAATGATGTAAAATACTGTAAGACATGTGATGCAGCTAACCTCGACGGCAAACAACAACATCTCCCGTTATGACCCTGCGTAAGTACATGGACAGGCATGTTAAGTACAACAGGGTTAGCATCCACCAAAAATAGCAAATGGGCAGTCTCTAGTTATATCATGAGTCATGTATTGTAAGTTGTTGCTGGTATTGGTGAAATTGAGCTGGACAATTAATAATTGAACATCACACAGTGTGCAGTACTAAAATAAACAGGGCACGAACATGCTTAATACATCAACCATACAAAACATAGCCATTGCAAGTGGTATTGGTATGATTGAGATGGTCTGATCATACTTGGTAAGTCCTGCGGGGTAGTTGCTGGGGCACTTTATCTGGGCCAGAGCTTGCACCAAGTCGGCGCGACGGAGGCGAGGTGTTCCTCCAGGTCGACATGCACAACGGCTATCGCGCCATCGACCGCCATCAGCTCCTCGACCTGCACGTGATATGTGGTTGGGCTTGCGCAGCGATGCTCTGGATGTAGGGGCGGTGGGGATTTGGAGGCATGAGGATGTTCTGCAGGCGCCATTTAAGCAATCAGGGCAGGGCCGTGATAGAGATCTGTGAGTTACCTGACTGGATCGACGATGCTCTAGCAGAATGTAGATGTGGTTGAAGCTGTGGTTGCGGTGGCAGCGGTTTGAGCTGCTGGGAGGGGGAGGGTGGGGGGGGGGGGGAGATACTGAGGAAATTTGATGGGTGGGGATTTGGTGGGAGGATTAAATTCTGAAATCACGCGCCTAATGAAAATTTTGCTGCAAAACTTGAAACTTGGGCGGGGGAAACACACAACACAGACGAAGCGCGTAAAATACTCGTGTGCGAGAAAAGAGAAAATTGGCATATCACATCTCTAAAAAATGTACACGTGTAGTTGATTTTTTTGTCAATGGTACGCTTGCTTTATTAGGAAACAACTCATAGGTAATCGTCTTATGGATCATTAACACAAAAAAACGTACACGGGTATGCCAAAGAAACCGTGTGTTTTGTGATCTTCTAATAATTCTTATATCTATCAGCATCTCCAACCACACCTAATTTCAAAAATCTCTTTTATTGTATCAGGATTATTCAATGTACATGAACGAGGCAAGGTGAGACCCGATGAACAATCATTGGTTTGTGAAATGCAATCAAGTGTCAACCTGCCTCGCTCGCATAGCCAGATTTGATCATATGCAACAAGAGAGAAGCTTGCTGCCATCCGCTAGCGTGGCAATTTAAGCCGGTGTGCGGCCATCTCGCGCAGCGAGGTGGGACTAAAAACCAGCTGCAGCCAGCTCTAGTCTCCGGTGGCTGCGAGCGGACGCTTCAGGAGTATTTAGGGCCGGGGTGCGGCTGCAAAACTTCAATGAACACATGCTAATCAACGCTCAAAGCCCTCAAAGGATGCTCTTACCGACATTGTATGTTAATAATAGATAGTACCAACTTAAAGTACTACTAGCAATTTTCACTAAAACTACTACGTATGTAGTACAGGTAGATGCTCATAATTAATTATACAAACTGTTGGAGATATGCCCTAGAAGCAATCATGTATGATGATATTTCCTATGTGTTTATGAATAAAGATAGTCCTTGGACATTATCAATGATGTGTATCAGCAAGTATGTGACTTGTTTGTGGGACTATGCATTGTATGATGACTGTCCTAAAAGGTCCCTAGTCAAAAGGGCTGTGTGGACGCCAAGAACCGACTAGGCGGCATATGACACGGTCGATGGCTTGGTCTCACTAGCCATGGAGCATTGGATGCTAACCGGATAATATGGACTTGGAAAGGTCTGGTCGGATTCGACATAGTCGGATCCGAGTCGAGATAAGGTCCGAGTCGGACAGACCCAACTATGAGACGCATCGATATGTCATCTGTGAGTCTCTAGTACAACATACGTTCTATGTCCTAAGGCCTGAGCTGACACATGTACTCTGGATGGTGACAGACTTGCTTTGGGCCGACCAAACGCTACTTCATGACTGGGTAGTTACAAAGGTAGGTTTCGGGTTTGTCCACCCCATGCTCATGAGACACGGTCGAGCAAGATGGGATTTGCCCTCCGATCAGAGAGATATACTCTGGGCCCCTCGTGTGATCTCGACCAGAATAGCATGGCCATGCGACAAGGATTATGAGATAATCCGGATTGTGGTCGGTATCACCGAACGAGAAAGAGGTCGGGTTAGCACAAGGATGACAGTCTCGCCTTGAGCCCGACAACATATATCGTGCGGCAAAGGGAACTGAAGTGTGACACGTTATGCTGAGTTCGCTTAACCAGCTTCATCGCTCGCTTGGTGGTCGGCACGCCTTGCTAGAGGCTGCTACCAACCGCATGTGTCGGAGGTGATCCGAACTATGACCAAGCCGACTTGAACCTAAGGGGTCGCGCGCTTAAGGGAAGGAACCTATGAGGTCGATTCAGAGGACCTTTGGTCGGATGTGATCCGAATCGACTAGGAACGTGACCGAATAGACTTTGAGCTTTAGGGTCCGTGCGAGGCCCAAGTGTTGAGCCCGCGACGGACGCCTATATAAAGTGGAGGTGCGGCACACTCGTGCGCTTGATCGCTTCGGCGCTGCGACTAGGGTTTGCATGTGTTGCGAATAGCCATCTCCACTCGCCGCCGACTGTGTGATCGGACCTAGAAGTCCGCCGCACGACGTTCCTCCCGCACGCGCAGATAGCGTTAGAGGCGGTGCACTTGCGCCGCTCCGGCGAACTCGTACGTGGGATCGGACGACCGGCCGCTCGAGGGAGATCGAACGAGGAGGAGACGATCCACGCAGACGCGCTGCCCCAACTCTTCTTCCGCTGCACGGCACTGCGCGTCTAGTGGTAACAAACTGTGATCCATCTCCCGTAGCATGTTCCTGGATGTTCTGCGCGTAGGAATTTTTAATTTGCAGTCGACGCACCCTATCGTAGAACCCAACAGTGGTATCAGAGCCTCTGTTATAGGATTTGGATTCAGATCGTATGCATATTAGATATGTGGAGGCGGCAGATGAGATTTGTTGTCCTTGAAGAGATCGGCTATGTGCACGGTTGATATGATCAACTGCACATGGGGATCGTTGAGGCTATGTTTTACGTAAATCGGGATCGATGAGGTTGTGACACGATCTACCCTACCGGTCGGTCATCCGCCATCGGGGTTAACAGTGAAACGTAAATCCGAATCGGATTCGCGATGATCGATAAGATCGGTCAGATCAGAGAATTCGGCGTGATCGGAGTTCAGATGTGATCTGTGATTTCCGAAAACGTGTATTTCGTAGCGCCGTGTATTTCGTACCCGACACACAAACCGGTAGAATGCGATTCTATGCATAACTTTGTTTTGCAGGTTTGATGTGAATAGTACGGCTCATGTGTATGTGATGCATGTGTGTAATTTATACGTGGCATGCGTGTCATGTTTGTCAGCCGGCAGGAGCCAAAGTGCTGTCATTATATTGTATAATGACCTGCGTGTCGACTTGTGACTCTATGTAAAATTCATTACTAGTTGTAATAGTTGGATAATAGAGAACAGGTTGCCGGCTTGGCCTCCCGGCGTGACAAACAAGATGGAGTTCAGTAGATGGTCATCGAGTCGGAGCCGACCTAGAAGAATGTCCATGAAGGAGCCATACTATTTCACAATATGTGTTATTTGTGATTGTTATGCTTCTTTGTTTCTATGCATGTTAGAATGGTAGAAAGATCCCTTATGAATATCAAGTGAATTGCCATCCCGATGTTGCACCTTCGCACGCCAAATGCGTCTAGTAGTGGGCTCATAAATTTGGGGTGCTTCTGGGTGTCCTTGAACTCAAGGGTTCGTGGTTTGGACACGGACATGCACTGCATTAGGTTAACTTGACAAGGCTATCAAAATGGTTTTGGGCCTTGTGGCAAAGATGGTTGGGGGCCGGGGTATGAGATACCTTCCCGATCGACAGGAGTCGTATAGAGATGCGATTAGCAAGGAGTTGCTTACCGAATAGGTATGTTGGCTAGCGATGATGCTAAAGCTCACTAGTCGCATGCGCTAGTCGGATCCTGAATCACCGAGAGTTTTGCGGAGGGATGTCGACTTCATGGGAGTATTTACATTTAGGCTAGAATTACTCTACATAAACACATTGCTTAGTGATTGCATGTTTTCTGTTGTAGATCAATGGCACCACCTGCTCAACCCAACTTTGCATTGGGATAAACTAAATGGAACAAACTTTACCACCTGGTATAGAAATCTGAGAATTGTTCTCAAGCACGATAAAAAGGAACATGTTCTAGAGGATCCACTTCTAGAGGAACCTGCTGATAATGCTAGTGCCACAGCTAAAAATGCCTACCAGAAACTCGTTGATGAATCAACGGAGATCAGCTATCTGATGTTGGCTTGTATGGAGCCTGATTTGCAACAACATTTCGAAAACGTTGAGGCTTACGATATGATCGAGAGTCTCAAGAGCATGTTTCGCATACGTGCTAGGACCGAAGGTTCAACGTCTGGCGATCCTTGATGGATTGCAGGCTGAAGGAAGGTGATCCACCGAGCCCACATGTGATCAAGATGATCGGATATGTGCAAGCTTTGGATCGTTTGGGCTTCCCGCTCTTGGATGAGCTGGCTCGATGCTGTTCTCGGTTCTCTTCCGCTTAGCTATGGGACGTTCATCTCGAACTATCATATGCATGGCATGGATAAGAAGCTCACTGAATTGCATGGGATGCTCAAGGTGGCGAGCAGGATATTAAGAAAGGCACGCATCAAGTGTTGATGGTGCGAAATCGGTTAAGTTCAAGAAGAGTTGGTCCAAGAAAAAGGCTAAGGCAAAGGGCACGGAGATGGTAACCTCTGCCGCTGCCGCAAGTCTGGACGGACTCAAGACCGCTTGCTATCACTGCAAGGAGACCGGTCACTGGAAGAGGAACTGTAGCAAGTGGCTTGCAGAGCATGGCAAGAAGGCCGGAAATGCTTCTTCAGGCAAAGGTACACTTGTTGCATATGTTATAGACATTTACCTTGCAGACATAACTAGTAGTTCTTGGGTATTTGATACCGGATCGGTTGTTCATGTTTGCAACTCGATGCAGGGGCTGGTAAGAACTAGGCATGTGGCACAAGGGGAGATTGACATCAGGGTCGGCAACAAAGCAAGAGTTGCTGCGTTGGAGGTCGGCACGATGCAGCTCCAGCTCCTTCCGGATTCATTATGGAATTGAATAATTGTTATTACATTCCTGCACTTAGTCGGAACATTATTTCTGCCTCATGTTTGATGAGTCTGGGTTATGAATTCAATTTAAAGGACAATGGTTGTTCGATATTTTTGAATGGTATGTTCCACGGCTATGCACCCATTGTTGATGGGCTATTTATATTGAATCTAGAACAGGAACCGGTCTATAACGTAAATGTCAAGAGACATAAGCCTAATGAGATAAATCCGACATACTTCTGGCATTGCCGGCTTGGACACATTAGTCTGAAACGCATGAAGAAGCTCCATGATGATGGGCTCATAACTTCGTCCGACTTCGGATCATTCGAGACATGTGAATCATGCTTGCTCGGCAACATGACTAAGTCTCCTTTCGCAAAGAGTTGCGAGAGGGCATCCGAGCTGTTGGAGCTTATACACAGTGATGTGTGTGGTCCAATGAGCACAACTGCCAGAGGTGGCTATCGATGCCATTGACTTTTACCGACGACTTGAGTAGATATGGATATATCTATTTGATGAGGCACAAGTCGGAGACTTTTGAAAAATTCAAAGAGTTTCAGAACAAGGTTGAGAATCAGCTCGGCAAGACTATAAAGCTTCTGCGATCTGATCGTGGAGATGAGTACATGAGCTAGGAGTTCGATGATCATCTGAAAAGTCGAGGTATAGTACCTCAGCTCACACCTCCGGCACGCCCACGAGAAACGGGCGTGTCGAAGCGGAGGAATAGGACCTTGTTGGACATGGTCCGGTCTATGATGAGCAAATCGGATTTACCCTTGTCATTTTGGGGATACGCTCTAGAAACTGCAGCTTTCACACTTAACAGGGTACCATCAAAATCCGTAGACAAGACACCGCATGATATGTGGACTGGGAAGAGTCCCAGCTTGTCTTTTCTAAAGATTTGGGGTTGTGAAGCATTTGTCAAGCGACTTATGTCAGACAAGCTTACACCCAAGTCGGATAAATGCATATTCGTGGGATATCCGAGGGAAACCTTGGGATATAGCTTCTACAACCGGAAGAGAACAAAGTGTTTGTTGCTCGGGCAGGGTTTTCCTTGAGAAAGAGTTTCTCGGTCGGGAGGCCAGTGGGAGGGCGGTTCGACTCGAAGAAATTCGAGGACCACTCGGGACGGCTCGGTGGTGATGAGATCATACCGAGTCGGTCGGGGAACCTGTAGTGGAAGCGGCACGGAACCACGAAGGTCGGAGAGATTGCGCAGAGTGCGTGATGTATTGTTGCTAGAAAGCGGCGAGCCGCCACGTATGCGTAAGCGATGGTGAGCCCAGATTCGAGGCATGGCTGGAAGCCATGAGATCCGGAGTTAAAATCCATGGATGAGAATCAAGTGCTCGATTTGGTTGATCCGCCACCTGGCGTAACTGCCATTAGTTGCAAATGGGTCTTTAAGAAGAAAACCGATGTGGATGGAAATGTTCAGATCTACAAAGCTCGGCTTGTCGCTAACGGTTATGGACAAGTTCAAGGAATTGACTACGACGAGACTTACTCGCCGGTAGCGATGCTGAAATCGGTGAGGATCATACTAGCTATAGCTGCATATTTCGATTACGAGATATGGCAGATGGATGTCAAGACGGCTTTCCTTCACGGAAATTTAACCGAGGACGTGTATATGATACAGCCCGAGGGTTTTGTCGATCCGACTAGCACTAGTAAGGTATGCAAGCTCAAGAGATCCATTTATGGGTTGAAGCAAGCATCTCGGAGTTGGAACATTCGTTTTGATGAAGTCGTCACTGATCTCGGTTTCATCAAAAGCGAAGAGGACTCTTGTTCATACAAGAAGTTAAGTGGGAGCTCGATAGTGTATTTGATCTTGTATGTGGATGACATACTACTGATCGGAAATAATGTTTCGATGCTAAACTCGGTCAAGGAATCATTGAATGGCAAGTTTTCGATGAAGGACCTTGGTGAGGCGGTCTATATTTTAGGCATTAAGATCTATAGAGATAGATCGAGGAGGCTGCTCGGCTTAAGCCGAGCACGTACATAGATAAAGTGTTGAAGCGGTTCAACATAAGTGAGGCGAAGAAAGGGTTCTTGCCGCTCTCACATGGTATAAGGCTAAGCGAGACTCGAGTCCTTCCACATCCGATGAGCGAAGCGGGATGAGTAGGATTCCGTATGCCTCAGAATCGGATCCATCATGTATGCCATGATATGTACAAGGCCCTGATGTTGCTTTTGCAATAAGCCTAACAAGTAGATACCAGGCCAACCTGTGAGAGTCACCGGGCAGCGGTAAAGACTATTTTGAAGTACACGAAAAGGACTAAAGAGATGTTCCTAGTTTATGGAGGTGAGGAAGAGCTCGTCGTAAGGGGTTACGTCGATGCTAGTTTCCATACCGGCGAGAGATGATTGTCGATCACGATGCGGATTCATGTACGTCCTGAATGGAGGAGCGATTACCTTTGGATGAGTTCCATGCAGGATACGGTGGCCGATTCTACCACGAAGCGAATACATTGCGGCTTGTGAAGTCGCAAAGGAAGGTGTTTGGATCCGGCATTTTCTCGGATGATCTTGTTATTTTCCCAGCCTCGGTGAAACCGTTGGACCTTTATTGTGATAATTCTGGTGCCATCGCACAAGCCAAGGAGCCGAGGAATCACCACAAGGTCGGACACATAGACCGGAAATATCACCGATCTGAAGATCGTAAAGAATGGTGATGTAGAGTTATGCAAGATTCACACGGATGCAAATGTTGCATATCCGTTGACTAAGCCGCTTCCACAACCCAAGCATGAGGGGCACGTTAGAGCTATGGGCATTCGACGTCTATTTGATTGACTCTAGTGCAAGTGGGAGATCATTGGAGATATGCCCTAGAGGCAATGATGTATGATGATATTTCCTATGTGTTTATGAATAAAGATAGTCCTTGGACATTATCAATGATGTGTATCGACAAGTATGTGACTTGTTTGTGGGACTATGCATTGTATGATGACTGTCCTAAAAGGTCCCTAGTCAAAAGGGCTGTGGACGCCAAGCCGACTAGGCTGGCATATGACACGGTCGATGGCTTGGTCTCACTAGCCATGGAGCATTGGATGCTAACCGGATAATATGGACTTGGAAAGGTCTGGTCGGATTCGACATAGTCGGATCCGAGTCGAGATAAGGTCTGAGTCGGACAGACCCAACTATGAGACGCATCAATATGTCATCTGTGAGTCTCTAGTACAACATACGTTCTATGTCCTAAGGCCTGAGCTGACACATGTACTCTGGATGGTGACAGACTTGCTTTGGGCCGACCAAATGCTACTCCGTGACTGGGTAGTTACAAAGGTAGGTTTCGGGTTTGTCCAGTCCCATGCTGCAAGACACGGTCGAGCAAGATGGGATTTGCCCCTCCGATCAGAGAGATATACTCTGGGCCCCTCGTGTGATCTCGACCAGAATAGCATGGCCATGCGACAAGGATTATGAGATAATCCGGATTGTGGTCGGTATCACCGAACGAGAAAGAGGTCGGGTTAGCACAAGGATGACAGTCTCGCCTTGAGCCCGACAACATATATCGTCAGGCAAAGGGAATGAAGTGTGACACGTTGTACAGGTTCGCTTAACCAGCTTCATCGTCTGCTTGGTGGTCGGCACGCCTTGCTAGAGGCCGCTACCAACCGTACAGGTCGGAGGTGATCCGAATCGTGACCAAGCCGACTTGAACCTCTGGGTCGCGGCTTAAGGGAAGGAACCTATGAGGTCGATTCGTAGGACCTTTGGTCGGATGTGATCCGAATCGACTAGGAACGTGACCGAATAGACTTTGGGCTTTAGGGTCCGTGGCGAGGCCCAAGTGTTGAGCCCGCGACGGACGCCTATATAAAGTGGAGATGCGGCACACTCATGCGGTTGATCGCTTCGGCGCCGCGACTAGGGTTTGCATGTGTTGCGAATAGCCACCTCCACTCGCCGCCGACTGTGTGATCGGACCTAGCAGTCCGCCGCACGGTGTTCCTCCTGCACGCGCGGATACCGTTAGAGGTGGTGCACTTGCGCCGCTCCGGCGAACTCGTACGTGGGATCGGACGACCGGCCGCTCGAGGGAGATCGAACAAGGAGGAGACGATCCACGCAGACGCGCTGCCCCAACTCTTCTTCCGCTGCATGGCACTTCGCGTCTAGTGGTAACGAACTGTGATCCATCTCCCGTAGCATGTTCCTGGATGTTCTGCGCGTAGGAATTTTTAATTTGCAGTCGACGCACCCTACCGTAGAACCCAACACAAACTTACGGGCGACACACGCACTAACTACTTCTGTCATGCTGGCATCCGGGCATGCTGGCCAGACGCCATCGTTCTCCTTCCCGGCCTTGTTGGCGGCAGCCCATCATGCTTCAATCTCCACCGAGCTCTCCTCAGCATGGCGTGCGGCCTCTTCTTTCTTGTGACGGCGGGACTCTCTTCTCTTGACTTCTTTCTGCCTTTTCCGCTCCTTCTGTGCGGCTTTGGCCGCCTCCAGATCCACCACCCATTCGGCCATGGTAGCATCAAAGTCCGCCCACGTACTTGTGCGGCCGCGGGCGGCAATGAACTCTGCATGGTGGGATGCCATCGCTTCCTTACCATGTGTGCGGTCACGGGCTACGAGGAACGTGGCGCGGCGGGATGCCATCGCTTCTTTACTAGTTACTGTGCGCTGCGGTGCCATGAATGATGCTTGGAGAGAGCTCTGGGAAGGAGTGGCTGGACAACCGTACAGTGTGATGGTTTTCAAGAGCTCAACGACAAACGACGAAGGAAATTTGGCTTCCCTTACAATCTTGCTCATTCATTGTCGCACTCGGTTCATCTCCGTCGCCTACGAAAACTGTGTGCACTGAGCCTATTGTGTGTTGCGTCATGATTGGCTGGAACCCCAGCTACGCGGATCACGCGTGTGCACCGTAGGATGTGCCGCGATCGAACAACAGTCCACGTCCCTCACATCACACCCGTGCAGCTATAGCTGGATTGGATTTATATGTGCTAAATGCCTAGAAAATGCACATAATCCCCTAAATACGGTAAATGAGCCCGGAAAAGTGCCAAATTTGAACATGTGATTTTCAGGGTGTATGTTCATCGTAGAAAAAAACTCAAGGGCAAAGAATGAAGAAAATTTGGATTCCCCTTCAATCTTGGTGATTTCCCTCTTGAAAGCATGGAATTTCCACGGTGATAGTTCGATTTATGAAGGGCGTGCATGACGACATAAGCCAAACCTTCTGAAATTTTTACCAGGGCATGGTGAGGCCATACCATGGCACCATGCCAGGCGTCATGCTTTTCAAGCACTTATTTCATTTTTCTATAGTTGCAAAACCAATAAACAAAAGTTTGTGGTTGACTATTGCCACACATTTCATTGAAATATCTTCCCATTCCTTATAAAAGGCATGAGAATGTGCTAAATAGCACGAGCATGGTTTCTAGACCGTTCTTGTGCACCCTTTCTTGCACCGGTTGTTTGAACTTGAATTATGTGCATTAATGCCTAGAAAATGCACATAATCCCCTAAATATGATAAATGAACCCGGAAAAGTGTCAAATTTGAAGACGGTGATTTGTAGGGTGTATGTTCACCATAGGAAAAAACTCATGGACCAAGGACGAAGGAAATTCAGATTCCCCTTCAATCTTGGGGATTTCCCCCTCGAAACCATGAAACTTCCTCGATGATGGTTCGATTTATGGAGGGTGTGCATGATGACATATAACAAACCTTCTCATCTTTTTACCAGGGCACGGTGAGGCCATACCATGGCACCATGCCAGGCGTCATGTATTTCAAGCATATATTTCATTTTTCTATAGTTGATAACCCAGTAAATGACACATTTGTGGTTGACTATTGCCACACATTCCCTTGAAATCTCTGCCCATTCCTTGTAAAATGCATGAGAATTTACTAAATACCACGAGCATGGTTTTCTAGACCGTTCTAGTGCACCTTTTCGTGCACCGATTGTTTGAATTTGAACTATGTGCCTTAATGCCTAGAAAATGCACATAATCCCCTAAATATGGTAAATGAGCCCAGAAAAATGCCAAATTTGAACACGTTGCATTGGAGGGGGTATGTTGATCGTAGAAAAAAACTGAATGACAAACTAGGAAGGAAATTCGGATTCCCGGCCCCTTCAATCTTGGCGATTTCCCCCTCGAAATGATGAAACTTCCTCGTTAATGGTTCAATTTATGAAGGGCGTGCACGACGACATAAGACAAACCTTCTCAAATTTTTACTAGGGAACAGTGACGCCATACCATGGCACCATGCCAGCCGTCATGTTTCTCAAGCATGTATTTCAATTTTCTATAGTTGAAAAATCAATAAACGGCGTGTTTGTGGTTGAGTATTGCCACACATTTATGTGAAATCTCTGCCCATTCCTTGTAAAGGCAAGAGAATCTACTAAATAGCATGAGCATGGTTTTCCAGACCGTTGTCGTGCACGTTTTCATGCACCGATTGTTTGAATTAGAATTATGTGCATTAGTTCCTAGAAAATGTACATAATCCCCTAAATATGGTAAATGAAGCCGGAAAAGTGCCAAATTTGAACACGGTGATTTGCAGGGTGTATTTTCATCATAGAAAAAAACTCATGGACAAAGGACGAAGGAAATTTGGAATTGCCTTCAATCTCGGTGATTTACTATCGCACATGATTCATCTCTGTCACCTCTGTGAACCGTGTGTCTTCACCCACACATACAAAAGGAAAAAGAAAACCCTCACCCACTTCATGCCCACCCACTCACCGCGGACTCCTCCGCAACTCTGCACCTCATCAACCTCTATCAAAACGGCCACCCTAAGCTCAATGGCTGCCGTCGGCGGGTGGAGGTCGCGCTCAAAACGGCACGAGATTTCGCCTCTACCGCTTGCCGTCGCCTATCTGCACCGACTTGCACTGACATTCTAGACTCTGGTCGATTTGGGATTTCTGCGGGATTGGGCCGGGGATTTTTCTCATGGAGAAGGTAATCAATTTAGCGAAATATTTACTCATCTCTTATCGTAGTCCGTCCGTCACTGTTAATCAACTGGCGGAAATTGCCGTGGATTCATTTTTCTTCTAGCTGATACAAGGGTTTTCATTCAGGTATCCACAGTGCGAGCACAAATCGGGCAAGTGTGGTCGCGGCCAGTCAAAAACGAAGTGCTGTCTCACCATTCCAGATGACTTCAGGGAGCGCTCGGTATGTTCAATCTCACCCTACCACGGTCAGCATGGCCTAAATTTGTGAACATATACCATCTATTGTTACATTTGGATAAAAGGTACAGTGCCACGTGCGGCCTAGATGTCGAAGCCGATTTTTTCCCTATATTAGGCAAATTAATGATGTATTGTTCATTCAGTTACTCTGATATTTGCATCAAACCTTTGTATTTTTAATTATATATTTTTGTACTTTGCTTTCAGCTATATATTGTTCTGTTCTATCAGTTACTCCCATATTTTGCATTTTGCTCTGTTATTTCAATATATCTAATCTACGATCTTAATTTTCATTTCAAGCAGTACATCCCTGGCTTTGCAAGAACAAGAGTAGAAGGGAGTCTTGGAATTTACTTTGTTGATGACTCCATGGATGTCATATTGGCAATGCAACATGGATTTAAAATGACAGTTAGCGCAAAACTTGATAAAGATGGTCACTCCTATTTTGATGCGGATCTTTGAGAAAAATGTCTAAGTTTTAAGAACTCAAAGTTGGCAATAAAATTCTAGTACGTGCACCACAACTTGGTCTAATTAACATGAATGTTTATGTCCCCAACGTCATCAGCCGATCAAACTCTGATCGATGAATGTTTACTTCCCGAACTTTCTCCATGCTGGCATATTTCTTAGCAAAATCGGGGTATTTTTCCCGACTAATTGATCACTATTTAAGCAACCAATTGCGATTTCATTTTCTGACTCCGTTCCTAGGCAGTAACAAATTCTATTTACCAATTTTTGTGCACTATATATTCTTCCGCCATGTTCTGAATAAATAATACCTTCCACCTTTTAAGCAGGATATGTTGGATGCATAGTTAATGATCTGTATGTTAGGAAGTGTACCGAATTATATTGGAAAGACTTGAAGCATGTCAAAAAATTTGTTGATAATCTGACAGAGATAACACAACTTATGAACGCTAGATTTTGGATGGCATTAATTATACCTATGGTGCAGACATTGAACAAGAACAATTGTGTGCACAAAACACTGGAACAAAGTCTTATTTTTATGTTGATGCTCATAAACTATATATATCATCAATGATATGTTACAATTGGGTTTTATTCTACGTTTCAAATAAATTTCCCACTGCAGTTGTTCCTGAATCGATTTCCCGGCGTAGTTGAATTACGCTTGTGGCTGCTAATAACGCCAGAGTGATTGCAAGGCAGAAATGGAACCATTCAACTCTCACTTGTCGTGCCAATGCATCCATATTGGAAAATTGAAGACACTATTCTACTCATGCTCTACCAAGGCATAGGAGGGTTCTTCCTTTCCATTGACGAGATGCCGAGTCGCCGTGATCAAACTGCTTCCAGCGGATAGTTGTGGTTGTTTGCCCTCAGGCTCTTAAAATGTGCTAGCTATTACTATGTTAAGTATGTAGATATGGACCATATGGTTGTTGGCCCTCAGTGTCTTAAATTGTGATAGTTGTTACTATGTTAAGTATGTAGATATGGACCATATGGTTGTCAAAACCGTGTTACAAAGATTCCCCTTTTGTCGAACAGTGTAACGACTATATATATGTTACTCAAGTGCTATTAGCAGAGTTCTTAAATTTTCATGGAAAGTATTAGTATCGTACACAACTCATTGCGTTTAACCGCATGCCTAATAGAGCAGTAGAGTAAAGGATGTCCATGTTTTTTGACATGGCGATCACCAGCGATGTCCAGAAGGTATTTGCATACTAATTGTCCATATTGCTATACAGACAGGCCAACCCATACAATTGACATATTTGACATGCATGAAGAAATTAATTGAGTATATATATATATATATATATATTGCTAATTTACAAGAATATAACGAATCGCGCGCACACAAAAGAGCTACATTGTGCACCTGATGCTGACCCAGAACGCACAGCAGTCATCGTCCATCAGCGTGTCGATCATGGGCTCAGTGGGAGCAGAGGCTGCCAAGTCGATGACCTACACACCTTGATCGATTGAGGCTGGGGTAGACTCGACATCGGGAATCGCCGGTACTGCCTCGGGTGCAGCGCTCAACAGGGCTACCGCGACCGACGGGTCGGCCCCGCCGACCTCCGGCAAGACGACATTGGCTCTTGGCAGGGTTGCCGTGACGGCCCCCTGGTATGCCCCGGCGACATCCGGCGTTGCACGCTCCTCCATCTCGGACATAAGCCTGCACCTCGTGCGGCGGCCGCCACTGGCACAATTGTCCTTGCATCGTCAAGGTCCCTCCTCCTCCGCCCGCACCATCTGCCGCACTCTGTGCCGAGTGAGCAGCACCGCCTTCTTGCGATACCTGTCCCCTTTTAGGACGACCCTGGCTAACCTGGCGCCTTGCTCGTACCTCATTTCCTGCTTCCTCTGGCCATCGTTGGGAGAGGCGGCAGCATGGCCGTCGACTGCCAAGCCGACCATCATACATTCAGCCTCGATTCCTCCGTCACACGACTCCATCCCGTCGTCGACCATTAGGGTGTCGGTGTACAAAAGAAGGGGCGCACCTTTGTACCCCTTTACCTGTGCACGGGCAGTCGGAGCCGCGCCCACGGCCACACCAAGCAGAACAGGGGAGGTGAACCAAGGTAAAACTGAAGCCCAAGACATCCAGAACAACGCCAAGGCCAAGAATGCAAAGAAGCAGAGGGGCAGAGCAGCTTCCCCCGGCAAGGCCCTCGGACAGCCTTTGCAGCCCCGGCAAGACCCTTGCCCGGGCAGCATGCCCAAACACCAACAGAGCGAGCTACCCTCGAGCCCACGGTCTCCAACACTATCAACCACGTTGGGCCAGGGCTCGGGAGGCACCTCTGTGGTGGCATGCAGATCTTTAAAGACATATTCAAGATCAGATGAGGATTAGAAGACAACGATCCTCGGCAAGATCCTTGCCGAGGAGAGCCACAAGACCCCCGGCAAGATCCTTGCCGGGGACGACAGCGCGCCACGGCAAGACCCTTGCCGGGCCACCCGGCAAGGCCCTCACCGAGGATGCCAGCAGGGCCACCTCCAGGCCCGCACCAGCCAAGTCTCCACCGCCGTTCGCATGCAGCTGCCAGCCCAACCAGCTGGGTAGGCACCCGCGTGGCAACATGCAGCTCCCAGGCCAACTCAGCAAGCGCTTGTGTGGCGACATGCAGATCTTCGTGGAGGCTCTACCACCGCACCACCTCAGCTGCATGCCTGCCTACATGGCACCGAATGCAGCGCTGGCCAGGGCCCGTGTCGAAGCAAGGAGGAGCGGCGACGGACGGGACGGGTCTCGTTCCCGTCCCCAATAAAGCAAGGGGACACCTAAGTGATGCATTAAATGCATCTTGTCCTGTAATATGAGCAATAAGCTCGCAGCACTGTGCACCTTTCCACCTCCTGTGTGCGACCGTGGCAGCCCCTTTCACCTATAAAAGGAGGCACATGGCATACTGGAGAAGGATTTGGCTCTCTGGAACGGCACAGCCACCATAGCTAGTTCGAGAGATCAAGAACACTCAATACATCCACCGAAGCAGGACTAGGGTTTTACGCATCCTCGCAGCCCAAACCTGGGTAAATGATCCTTGTCCTGATTACTATTCTTGCTCTTCTTGCAACCCTGTGCCCCGGCAACCGTAGTAGGAATTCTTATGATCCCATAGGTGTCGTTCCACACCGACATCTTTGGCGCGCCAGGTAGGGGGCGCAATTGTGAGAATCTAGTCTAGTAGTTGGCCTAGCAGTTCTTCATCGCCATGGCTCCCAAGAAGAAGACGACCAGGAGAAAAGGGCGCCGCCTGCAAACGCGAAGGACGCTAGCACGACAGCAGAAAAGTTAAGTCATTCAGAGCCTTGAGTTATTTCCTTTTATGTATAAGGTTATCGTCCTCGAAGATCTTGCCTATGTATGAAAAACCTACATGCAAAGGGGCCCTCCCGCAATTGGCAACACCCTTGTTCTGTTTGGAGTCTGCTCAACAGCTCAAGCGGCCGCGTCGAGAGTGGCAGGGTAGCCTTCCGCACTTGGCAATGCTCTCGATTCTGACTCGAGTCAAGCTCGACAGTTCGGGCGGCCGCGTTAAGGGCGGTAAGGTGGTTCGCCCGGCAGCAAGCACACCCGGCAGGCCAATGGGGACCCGTCCCCAAGACGACACCCTGGGTTTACGCGCCGGCAAGCCTACCCGATAAATGTAGGGTGGACATACAAAGGAAAATTGAACAGGGAAATAACATGCATAATATTAAAAGTGATGCAGAGTCATATTACATCAAATTGTTGTTGCGGTTCAAACTAAAGATAGCAATTGTCTTGGTTGTGAACCTGCAGCGGCGACAAGAAACGGGGTGCCTAATCCCGGCGCTGGCCCTCCACCCTCAGAATCCCGCTGACACGGCTGATGATGGGCTTGATGCGCTCCCTGAGCGGCGCGAGGTCAGTATGCTCCGGCAAGCTCTCCAGCGCGGCGTCGAAGTCGAGGTCTACCAGTATGCCACCTTGGTGAGAACCTTGGTCATAGCGCCCTAGCAAAGCCTCCGGGCCTCGTCGGCTAGCGAGGCCGCCCGGTTGGCGTGAAGCTGCTCCAGGTCCCTGAGAACGCACTCGAAGAACAGGGTCAGCTTGGCATTGGTGGTTCCGCTGCGCTCTGGGGCGTACCTCACATTTGGCATCCCCATGGTAGCCAGCTGTGTGGTGATCCTGCTGGTGACGTCCTCGAGACGGCCGATCCAGCAGTTCATGCCCTCCATGGAATCCCTGTGCTCGGCGGCCTCGTTCTTCCGCAGCTGCTTCTCGGTCTCCAGCTCCTTGGCCAGGGTCCCCTCTGGGCTTTGGCCTCCGTGAGCATCCCCTAGAGGCCCTCCAGCTTCTGCGTGAGGTCCTTGATGGACTTGTTGGCCTCGGAGAGCTCCCCGACCTTGCTGACGGCTGTGCCCTGCGGCTCCGTCAGGGTGCCGTTTAGCGTGTCCTTCTCTTGGGAGAGCTTCAGGGCCTGCTCCTTCAGCTCATCCCGCTCCACCTCCAGCTCCTTCACCTTGCCGGCATGAACCAGAGCTTGGGCATCTAGCGCCTCCCTGTGCCTCTGCTCCAGCTCTTTGGTCCGCTGCTTGATAAGCTTCTCCACCTCCCCGTCCTTGGCGCGGAGTTTGGCGTCGACGTCCGCCTCGCGCTTGGCGAGGTCCTCCTCCTGGGAGTTCAGCGCGGCCTGGTGCTGGGTCCGGGCAGCCTCGGCTGCCGCGGCCAAGCCCTCCGCCGTCTCCTGGGCCTTCTCGATGTCGGCCAGCTTCATGGTGAGATCCACGTCGCGCTTGGCCAGCTCGCCCTGGGCGGTCTTCAAGTCCTCGTGAGCCTGGCGGAACCAGTCCTGCGTCTCGGTGACGCGCCTTTGGAGGTCCACCTCCGCCTTCTCCGCCACTGCCATCCTGGACTTAGCCTTGTCCAGGCGGGCGCGGTGGAGCGCTTGGAGCTTCCGGAAGCTGGCGCCCATGGCATGGAGGAGCCGCTCTTCCTGGGGGGCCGTCGCCACCAGCGCTCGGCTCGTCAACGATCTCAAGCCCGGTGGCGGCGAGCACCTCATCGTCAAACACCTCCCCCTCGACGGGAGCCCTGGTGCTCGACGCGCCTGGGAGGAGGATAAAGAGATCATCGCACACCATCAGGTACCTGCCGGAGCCAGAGGCAGCGGAGGAGGAAGGCTGGTCATCGGCCACCTCCTCCTCGGCAGCAGCCTTGCCGGCTTCTCCGGCAGGCCCTGTGCCGGCCTCCTCAGCGGTGGCCTTGCCGGCCTCCTCAGCGGTGGCCTTGCCGGCCTCCCCGGCAGGTCCTTTGGCAGCATCCTCCGCGGCGCCCCTGGCGGCCTCCTCCACGGCGGTCTTCTCGGCCTCCGCCGCGGCATCCTTGGCCATGTCCTCGATGACGGTGTCCAGGTCCTCCCGGTCCGCCGAGAGAGGATCTGGATATCAAGAAGAGGGTGGGGTAGAGCCAAGATTCAGAAAGAAGAGAAGAAGTAGGGGTGAAAGGTGAACGACTTACCAGTGCCAGGCTAGGAAGCAGAAGTCCCCTCCCCGCCAACATTTCGTGCCGAGGCAAAGACACCAGCGCCCAAGTTCTCCTCCTCCTCCTCCATGTGCGTGGGCTCGATGCTTGGCGCCCTTGCCGGGGACGCCCCTCGGGGCGGCGTGGTCGATGGGGGAGGCATGTTGGGAGTAGCCCCCTGCGGCTCCTCCTGCTGCTGCTCTCCTCCTACATACCCGGCAAGGTCAGCACCAAAGTGTCATACCCCTGACACGTGTTGACGAGGAGAGAGTAATGAACTTACGCTGGGGGCTATGCCGGGGGCTGCTGTCCGGGCAGCTCAACACCACCAGTGGCGCCCTTGAAGTACCAGCCAGGGGCTGGCTGCCCGCCGAGGTCTTGGCCCTCTTCACCCTCTGGGCAAGCGCCTCCGCGTCCCTGCAAAGATGAAAATGAGTCAAGACAAGCAACATAGATTGAGGAGACAGAGATGACGGGAAAGAAGCAAGATACTTACTCGTCGTCCACCTCCTCCTCTGTTGTTTTCCTCTTCCTCCTCCGGCTAAGTGATCCGAAATTGAAGGTGACCCTCGCGTCAGTGTTCGCTGGAGGAGGGGAGGAGGGCGGCGTCTAAACGCGCTTGGACAAAGAGGAGGCAGATGCTCTCCTCTTTGCCGCCGTGGCCTTCACCACTTTCTTCGCCGCCGCGGCCCTCGTCTGATGCGCGGACTCCTCCGGAGACTTTGGCCACCGTGCGGCCCTGATGGGACGTACCGGCTCGCCAGTAGTGGCCCGCCGCAGGACTCGCCCTCTCCCCGTGGCTGGAGGGTCGGTAGCCCCGGCCTCCTCCTCTGACAATTCGTCGGCCGCATCCTCAACCAGAGGAGCCTCGGTGCCGGCGCTACTGGCTTCTCCGGCGGCCGCCGCCCACCGGGCGAGCTCCTCCTCCTCCGCGGCCGTCACGACCCTTTCCTCCACACCACCAGCGCTGCCGGCCTCTTCGGCAAGCTGCGCCTCCCTCGCCCTGGTGGTGATGTAGTCCAGTTCCGCCTGGGTGGTGTCCTGGACGAGCAGCCGCTCGGCGTCGGCGTTGATGTATCCCTCGTGCAGTGTGTCGAAGAACTCCTACACCTGGATGTCCTCCGGCGCGACCTAGCTCGGGTCAGGGCCATGCGTGTTGTAGTCTTGCATCATGGCGATGATTTTGGTCCGGCGCGAATTATTGCACAGTGGAACCACTCCCGCCGGCAACTTGAACAAGGGCCCCTTGAAGACCTTGCCAGCCTTCGCGGCGGCCCTTGTGACCTTGCCGGTTCGCTCGACCTCGCCTTGACGGCCACATCGAGCTAGAAGAGTCGCTGGCAGAAATGGGCATGCCCCATCGCTGTGAAATTGTGGTCGAGGCCGAGGTGAAGCCGCATGATGTCAGTGGGGTTCGTGAAGAGCCAGGCCAGCCTCCCCTTGTTGTGCAGTGGAGCGATCTGACGGAGGATGAAGTGCGCCCCGATCATCTCAAGGGTGAGTCCGGCCTCGGTAAGCCGAAGGATCCTTGTGGTAGCGGCCGAGAGCTTCTCGTTGTCGGCATCAACATCGCTCCAATCGCCTCTGCGGACCGGCAGCACCCGGTGAACTCCGCAGAACGTCGGCGAGTCCTTCTCTTCGATCCAGCACCACCAGCCCCACCATTCTTCCCACCTCTCCTTCATGGCGCCATCCGGGTACGCTCCCTTGGACCTTGGGATCCAGGTGATGCTACCAGAAATGGCGCCTCCCGTTTGGATCTGAGGGAAGAAGTAATGGCGGAAGAGCGCCGTGTTGGGGTGCACCCCGGCGAAACCTTCGCAGAGGTGCACGAAAAGGGCCATGCACGCCATGGCATTCGGGGTGAAATCCAAGAGGCGGAAGCCAAAGGTGTGCATGATGTCACTGAACAAAACGGGGAAGGGAGGACAAAGCCCGCAGGAAAAATAGTCGACAAAGAAGGGGTACCGATTCAGGGCAACATCGGCGCAGTTGGCGGGGATGACTCGCGTGGCTGGGTGCCCCGTCTTCTCTCCCCCCGTCTTCACCCCCCACAAGGGCTTGAAGGCTTCCCGGAGCTAGAACACATCAACCGTAAAGGGGAAGTAGGCGGACTGCGTCCGCTGCACCGCCAGCGCACTCTCCGGCGGCTCCGCCGCTCCGGCATCCTTGGCCACTCCCTTGCCCTTGGTGGATTTCGGCGCCATGGCGGCTGGGGGAAGGGGGCGAGAGGCAGAGGACGGCGGGAACGCGATGGCGGCGGACGAGAACGAAGCTTAGGGAAGAAGAGGAAGACGAATGGAGGATTCTCAGATTGAGATTGCGCGGAGGGTAAAAGGAACAACGCGCTCGCGCTTATCCCTTTATATGGGCAAGGTGCGGGTCGCGCTGCCCATTTACTGCAATGTGATGCATGCATGCGGGAACCGCCCCACGGATGTTGCCCACGTCATGCGCACCTCTCCATGTCGCGCATTCAACGCGGGTCATGGGAAGCGCAGCGCGCGAAAAGTTTTACCGTGGTAAAAACCGCCCCGCCTGCCCGCACACCGTGTTGGGCCTGGCCCAATAACTTCTTGCGCTTATGTGTGGCCCAGGCCCGGGGGCTCCTGTCGGTGTACAAAAGAAGGGGCGCACCTTTTTACCCCTTTACCTGTGCACGGGCAGACGGAGCCGCGCCCACGGCCACACCAAGCAGTACAGGGGAGGTGAACCAAGGTAAAACTGAAGCCCAAGACATCCAGAACAACACCAAGACCAAGAACGCAAAGAAGCAGAGGGGCGGAGCAGCTTCCCCTGGCAAGGCCCGTGCCGAGGACGGCCTTTGTAGCCCCGGCAAGACCCTTGCCGGGGCAGCACGCCCAAACACCAACAGAGCGAGCCACCCTCGAGCCCACGGTCTCCAACACTATCAACCATGTTGGGCCAGGGCTCGGGAGGTACCTCTGTGGTGGCATGCAGATCTTTGAAGACATATTCAAGATCAGATGAGGATTAGAAGACAAGGATCCTCGGCAAGATCCTTGCGAGGAGAGCCACAAGACCCCCGTCAAGATCCTTGCCGGGGACGACAGCGCGCCACGGCAAGACCCTTGCTGGGCCACCCGGCAAGGCCCTCACCGAGGACGCCAGCAGGGACACCTCTAGGCCCACACCAGCCAAGTCTCCACCACCGTTCGCATGCAGCTGCCAGCCCAACTAGCTGGGCAGGCACCTGCATGGAAACATGCAGCTCCCAGGCCAACTCAGCAAGCGCCTGCATGGCGGCATGCAGATCTTCATGGAGGCTCTACCACCACGCCACCTCAGCTGCCTGCCTGCCTACATGGCGCCACATGCAGCGCTGGCCAGGGAAAGCGAGGAGGAGCGGCGACGGACGGGACGGGCCTCGTTCCCGTCCCCAATAAAGCAAGGGAACACCTAAGTGATGCATTAAATGCATCTTGTCCTGTAATACGAGCGATAAGCTCGCGGCACTGTAGGCCTTCCCACCTCCTGTGTACCACTGTGGCAGCCCCTTTCACCTATAAAGGAGGCCCATGGCATACTGGAGATGGATTCGGCTCTCTGGAATGGCACAGCCACCGTAGCTAGTTCGAGAGCTCAAGAACACTCAATACATCTAACGTGTCCTGGACTAGGGGGTACTCACCACGTCGTCTCCTGATCAGTTGGATTAGGCCGAGGACCCCCATGGCCGTATACTCATGGGCCAGTTCGGACAACCCCTGCCGCATACATGGAAGACTCCACAAGACTTGGCGCCCAAGACAAGGACTCTCCTCAACCCTAGGCCTCCGGTGTCTTATATAAACCGAGGCCAGGCTAGTCAATAGACAATCTCATATTCATTACTACAATCTCGTGGTAGATACATTACTCTGTGCTACACCCATATGAATACAATCAAAAGCAGCACGTAGGGTATTATCTCATCAAGAGAGCCCGAAGCTGGGTAAAACCCCGTGTCCATGTTACCATCGCTCCAAGACGCCTAGCTTAGGACCCCTACTATGAGATCTGCCGGTTTTGACACCGACATTGGTGCTTTCATTGAGAGCCTGCTAGGTGTCGTCGCGTTGTGATGGATCTTCAACAGACGCCAACTCAGGTGTTATACTTTCTGTTTATTCCGTTTTACACAGATCAATTCTTTTGCAAAAGCATCGCTGCCGCTCTGTGCTATTTTTTCCCTAGATCAGATTTGCCATCGAGCGTCTAGAGCAGCGGCGACAAGAGACATGGCGGCCGAACACTGCGCCAGCACGGGGGAAGTCCGGCGGCGCTAGGGGTGCATCGCCCCCGGCTACCCGATCAGGGCCAGGCCCGTATGCTGGCCGGACAACAAAATATGGGATCTCCTGTAAAAAAAACCTACATGCAGGGTAATCCAGCAGAGGTCCCGTGCAGTAGTAGTACTGCCGACCTCCAATCCTCCATGCAGGACAGCAGGCAAAGGCTGACAAAAATTCTGACCGGCAGCGACACAAGGAAGATCCCATCCTCCTTTTTCTCCTTATTATTTAATTAAGCAGTACTTGTTGTTAATGATTTGTCTTTCATGACCTGCTCTTGTGCTACCGCTAGTTTGCTTTAGCTTTGCTATATACTAACCCGTGTGCAGGAGGTGGCCTGATGGTAGTGCTACTAGTACGTATACACGGCCCCTAGTGGATGATTGTCTTAATAAATCTTTTTTTTAGATTTCCACACTTGAAGACTGAGGCCTGCAATCCGGTCTACGTTGTTGCCGCCGTTTCAAGACGATCTGATATGTCATCGCAACCCCGCGCGCGCTGCGTCCGTCACTTGGGCGACCTTGCGAATTCGGATTTCCTCACCTTGTCGGGCCGATGCCCTGTGTCGACAACAACCTCGCGCCAGGCCACATCTATTTAATTATTTATTTTGCATAAATAAATTTCCCCCCAGCTAGATCTGTTCCACACACGGAGATCACTGGGGTTACACCTCGCCACGTTGGCCGTGCTTCGTCGCCACTTCGGAGTGCCGAGCTCTTCGCTCCGCCACCTCGGGACCGGCTTGGGGGCTGGGACCTTGTCCCACGTCGAGCTCGGACTGCGCCATCTACGCCGAACACATTAACCAGCTAAGTTGCTTTTATGCTCAGTCTTCTCAATTTTTTACTCTTGTGCGGTTCGACTAAGCATTATACTTTTTTGGCAAAAAGTTGTTTGCGAAAAAATTCCTTGTCATAACTTTGTTTGTGGCACACAAATTCAAATACCCTGTTTACTTGGGGGCTCCCTTGCTGGAGCTTTTCCTCTTGCATATGATTATACTTGTCCGGCTTCGTTCCTTGTTCGTGTATTACGCCACAATATGCACCATGTTGACTTAAGTGATTTGCAAGCTGGGTTGCCTTGCTCCTGTGTTTACCCCTATGTTCCCGATTGTTCAGCTAGGGAGTAAAGGGAGCACCTTTGCGATTGTCACGATCGGTTCATCCGAGCCGGACCTCAGACTGGGTGAAGCCGAAAGCTATCACTCTTACTGTTTTCAACAATGGTCGGCACAGAACGGAACTCATGAGTACAAAAAATCTATTGCACAAGTCTCATAGTGAGCAACCGAAGAAAGGTATCGATGGGGGTACTATTTTCTTCGAAGATGCTTCTTACACTTCGTCGGTAATATAGCATAAGTTCCCTGAGCGCGCTTTGTCTGTTACAGCCTTATGACCTGATTGCCTGGTTATCGGAAACACAGTCGATATTCTTGACAAGTGGAGTACATAACACTTTCCGGTCCTTGACCGAAGAGGGAGAAGCCGACGGTCGGTTAAGACGCGTTTAAAGTTCGGGTGAACACATATAAGATATAAGTACTTCGGTACATAAATCATTATACATAAAATTCTTTTACCCAAGTCACTCGGGGGCTCTTAAATTTATGTGAGCTGTTTTATAGTAAGTGTTCTTCTTCTTAGTCGTTGCAAAGTCTTTTTCTATCACTCCTTTTTTCGACGCAAGTGTGTGGTCAATAGCCGGAAGCCGTAGGCTAACCCGCTTGAAAGTCTTGAGATAGGATGTGTCATGTTAAAGCATGATAGAAGCACTTTTTTTCTAAGACCAATTTTCTGATTGGCACCGAACAATTGATCTAGTTCGGACATCGAGTTTTTCCTGACGTTTTTTTGGTTTTCCAATTCTATGGCACTTTCCAACTATTTGTGTGTTTTCCGCATAAGTCTCGCAGTGCAACGCCGGGCACCTTTAGAGATTCGGCAAAGATTCTTGGATATTGCTATATATGCATCAGTTTCGAATTGTGTCCCCAGTCAATAGTTGGGTTGCCCGGCTCCTGTGCTTGCCTCCTATGTTCCGCCTTGTTCGGCTAGGTGTGCAAAAGGAGAACCACTGCGATTGTGCTTCCAGCTCACAGGGTTAAGCACCTCAGTGGAGAAAGCCGAAAACTGACTGTCACAATAAGCGTAAACTGGTCAGCGGTCCGATGACTGTATTAAATGACGGGCCGTTCATAACATTGGCCGAAGTGTTTACGTCTTGACCTGGGCTGTCGCCGGACACTAACCGAGGGGCTACTTGGTGGCCTCCCAACTTTACGCTTCGATGACTAAGTGAAAGTTATAAAGCCCGCATATCTGATTGCCTCGTTTCCGCTAAACACAACCGCCTTCGGGCACCGAGACGTCGGCTAAGGGTTATTTTATTATTTTGGAAACACCCTGCGTAGCATCTACTAGGGGGTAGAAGCCGACGATGGGCCACTTTCAGATTATAAACGGTCACAATGGAAGTGAAAATTTGGGTTCATTTAGACCATAGAGTTTGGAAGTTTTCCCCGAACTAGATCCTCAGTATTCTCCTCCCACATTGATCGGAGCTGAGGTTTCATGATCATGCTTAGCATGACAACCCAAAGAAAGGAACCGATAGCGGGACTATTTTCTTTGGAGGGTGTTTCTTATGTTAAACAATAATATAACATGTCTCTCTGCGTACCTTTGTTTATAAAACCGTATGGCCGGATTGCCTTGTTTGCCGTAAATCTTTGCCCTCATAAAGGCTTTATAAAGTAGGACAAACACTCCTCGGCTGCTGGCCGAGGAGGTTGAAGCCGATGGTCGGTCAACAAAGTTTTGTACAATGCGGATCCGAGCATTAATGACGTAAAATACTTGGATATATAGAGTCATTACATATAATTTGTGATTTTACTATGGATATCGATCCTTAATCCGGCCTCCCGTGCCCGCATTAAGGCTCGGGGGCTACTGGGCTTCGGGCTTATTATTTACAAATATTAAAAGGGTACATCGATCCCTGATTCGGTGTTGCCACCCGACCGATGTCTCGGGGCTCTTGCATTGACAATCCAATGCAGAAAATTTAAAGTGCAATATAGTTTTCGAGGAGATTATTATCCTCAGGTTGGTCGGCCGCACCAAACCTGAGTCTCGAGGACTTTGCACACCACGTTTCTATTCCTAAGTATGCTGCCGAGCTGGGAATTGATCCTCAGGCTGATTTTATGAATCGACCTGAGTCTCAGGGGCTACTAGGGCCAGCGGTTTGATTTTTTCCTTCAGGTACATCCCAGATATTAGGGCAACACGCACCTTGAGGGCTACTAGCTATACATCTCGGTATATATTACATTGCATAATTCGGAATTAAATTCAAAAAAATCAGCCCATGGCCGAGGTGGTGCACCACCTCAGATACAATCCGGCGTTAGTGCTCGACTACAATAGACAGCCCAGAAGCAGTCTGGCATAAAGCTCGGACGCCAGTGGCTGGCTCCGTAGAGGGCATTTCTGGCATTAAGCTCGGCTAAACTCCTTCAAACCTTTTTGAACCAAGGTGATCTATGACACCTCGGATACAGTCCGGCGTTGGAGCTTGGACACAGTCCGGCGTTGGAGCTCGGATATAGTCTGGCGTTGGAGCTTGGACACAGTCTGGCATTGGAGCTTGGATATAGTCCGGCGTTGGAGCTCGGACACATTCCGGTGTTGGAGCTTGGAAGCAGTCCGACATTGGTGCTCGGCTGCAAAAGATACCTCGAATGTAGTCCGACGTTGGAGCTCGGACGCAAGAGGACACTGCCGCCCGGGAATAACTCCAAAACCGAGGTGTGGCATAAAAATAACAAGGCATTGATAAAGGCCGAAAGCTTAAAGGGGCTCCTCGGATACCCGATGTGTAAATTCTTCGGATGCATTTCAGCGATCCTGAAGATCGAAGATCAGAAGATTTGTTGAACCAGTTTTCAAGACCGACGACCGAAGATGAAGAACAGTTCGGAAGAATCTAGGAGCATCCCCAACTTGAAGACCGGTTCTGGGGGCTACCGACGGTGTCCTAGACTAGGGTGTACTCACCACGTCGTCTCCCGATCAGTTGGATTCGGCCGAGGACCCCCATGGCCGTATACTCATGGGCTAGTTCGGACAACCCCTGCCGCATACAAGGAAGACTCCACAAACTTGGCGCCCAAGACAAGGACTCTCCTAAACCCTAGGCCTCCGGTGTCTTATATAAACCGAGGCCAGGCTAGTCAATAGACAATCTCATATTCATTACTACAATCTCGTGGTAGATACATGTACTCTTTACTACACCCATATGAATACAATCAAAAGCAGCACGTACGGTATTATCTCATCAAGAGAGCCCGAAGCTGGGTAAAACCCCGTGTCCATGTTACCATCGCTCCAAGACGCCTAGCTTAGGACCCCTACTACGAGATCTGCCGGTTTTGACACCGACAACATCCACCAAAGCAGGACTAGGTTTTTACGCATCCTCGCGGCCCGAACCTGGGTAAATGATCCTTGTGCTGATTACTATTCCTGCTCTTCTTGCAACCCTGTGCCCCGGCCACCGTAGTAGGGATTCTTGTGATCCCATAGGTGTCGTTCCACACCGACATAGGGGTATGCCTATATGTGTGGGTAACTAGCTACCAACTGGATCAATAGCGAGTCGATGCCGCTGGCCGTTGCTATGGTTATTGTCGGTGTCAAAACCGGCGGATCTCAGGTAGGGGGTCCCGAACTGTGTGTCTAGGATCGATGGTAACAGGAGACGGGGGACACGATGTTTACCCAGGTTCGGGCCCTCTCTATGGAGGTAATACCCTACTTCCTGCTTGATTGATCTTGATGAATACGAGTGTTACAAGAGTTGATCTACCACGAGATCGTAATGGCTAAACCCTAGGAGTAATGTGTATATGTCCCTACCCAGACTACGCTTCCCCGTTTATATAGACACCGGAGAGATCTAGGGTTACATGGAGTCAGTTACATAAGAGGGAATCTACATAGTCGGTTGCCAAGCTTGCCTTCCACGCCAAGTAGAGTCCAATCGGGACACGGGTATAGTCTTCGGCCTTCATGTCTTCGCAGCCCATTAGTCCGGCCCACCGGATAACAGGCCGGACGCCCGAGGACCCCTTATCCAGGACTCCCTCAGTAGCCCCTGAACCTGGCTTCAATGACGAGGAGTCCGGCGCACAGATTGTCTTCGACATTGCAAGGCGGGTTCCCTTTTTTCCGAACTCCAAGATAGTCTTCAGATGATTATCCAGACCTGCGCATACAATTATAGAGAATGTAATATTCCACGAGCCCAATTCGTTCATGACTGTTTATGACATTGCATCATGCCTGCCCATTTATTATTTCCAACCATTGGCTAGCCCGTCGCTCCACGTCTCGGGACGCGGTTTTACTGGCACGTCTTGTCAAAGCAGAGATCATGTCCCCTTATTCACGGGATTTTCATTAATGCAGGTGTGGATAACTCAACCATCCCCTGGATACAACTCTTTGGGGATAGGTAAGTTTCGAGACCCAGGGGAGACGCCCAGTATTCGGGGTCTTTATATAGGGACCCAGTCTCGTCTTTTTCTTTTGCGGTTGCTTCTTCCTCGACCCCAGCCACCTCGAGTTCTAACCCTCGAGTTCCAATCTCCACCAGCCCCAATCATGTCCGGATCCAGCCGTCCAGGCCAGTGGGTGGCTTCTTCTGTCACGGAGGAGGATATTGCAAAGCTCCGCGTGGCAAGGTATCTGACCCCAGAAATCCTTCATCGGCTCCCCACAAAGCGGTAGGTTATTCCTACCCCCAAATCCGGCGAGAGGGTAGTATTTGTGTCCCACTTCCTCCACGGGTTAGGGTTCGCGCTTAAACCCTTCGTCCGGGGGCTCATGTTATACTATGGGCTAGATTTTCACGATCTGGCCCTAGACTCTATTCTCCTCATCTTGACATTTATCGTCACGTGTGAGGCCTTCCTCCGGACTCCTCCGCACTTTGGTTTGTGGCTCAAGACCTTTGACGTGAGGCCGCAGGTGACAGAGGAGGAGCAGGCAGAGTGCGGCAGCGTCATAATAGGCAAGCTTGCCAGCACGGTTTGGTTTGAAGGATCTTTCGCCAAGTCTTCCGACCTATGGCAGCAATGGTGGTTTTATATCAACGAGCCGCGGGGCTCCAAGTGGGCGGCTACGCCTGCGTTCCGACCCGGCTCTCCAATTCAGCTTGCTTCATGGATCAATAAGGGATTGGACTGGGGATCCGTCAATGAAGTGCAGACTCTGCAAAGTCGCATCCGAAGCCTTACCGAGAAGGGCATCGATCTTGTGAACGTCGTTCAAGTAATGCTAGTCCACCGGACCCTGCCATGTCAGTGGCGGCCTCTCCGTATGTGGGTGTTTAATCCAGAAGGGCGGCGGACTCTTCAACACTTCTTCGGAACCACGCACGAAGGAATGTGGAAATTATATTTCGGGGAACGAGAGCAATGGCCGAACACCACCGAAGATGTTGGCCTTGACTGCAATCATCCGGACACTGCAGTAAGTATTCAATCTCCGACCACCTTCCATTAAAGCATCTCTTGACAAGATACTGAACAATCTGTCCCTATACAGGACTAGATAAAGAAATCGGTGTTAATCTGGTGTCCGACGCCCCTTCCCGAAGACTCTGCAACCGCCCTGCTGACGAGAATGTTGATTCCGACACCGTACCAGGTGTCTGCAGAGGGGGCGAGAACAGGCAGACCAGATGTGATCCCCGTCCTGAGGATAAATTAGATGCTGTGTTCGGGGAAACCGAAACCCTTTTGCCCAAGGGCAAAGGTGTAGAGGAATCCCTCCATGGCAAAAAGAGTGCCGCTTCCGAAGATCAGGAGGGGAAGCCTTCCAAGAGAGGAAAAATTCCATCGTCGGGCGGCTTGGGCCGGGCGAGCGATGCTGCCGTAGGGCTTTATGACGAGGACGCACCTATGGCCAAACCGTAAGTGAAGCCGGGGCACTTTAAACGTACCTAATTCTTTTCCTATTAGTGAAGTAATCATCCGACATATGTACATCCATGCAGGTTAACGCCTGGTGTTTCTCAATCGTCCTCCCCCTCGGGAGACCTTCTTCTGAAGATGATGGAGAGTGACACATTTTCTCCGGCCTCCTCGCCCAAAAGGGGGGATGATACCAAGGTATTGTCCCGAAGGGCTCCTCCTGATTGTAAAGTAGTGCAGGAAACGAAGAAGGCTTTACCCGATGGTGGTGCCTCTGTCACTCAGGGTTCGGGAATCAAGAATGACGGCCCCGAACCATCCGGTTTACAGCCGGAGACGATTTCGGAGGCGAGTAAGTGGATTCCTTCAAAGGAATGCCGTACTCCGGCGATGGTTTCCGAAGACCCCGGAGCACCGGAAATGCTGACGGACATGCTGCGACAAGCATCCATTTCAGAGGAGCACTGTGCCTTGATGGTTACGGTGGTTGAAAAGGTTCTATCCGTGAAGAGCGGATTGAACGAGGCCTTCTCGAGCCTTCTAAGAGGTTTTGAGGTTTGTGATGTAGTTTTGCCAATCGAATAATATTGACAGAATGCACCTGTTGTATATGCAATAGCCCCTGAGACTCGGATTGCCTTCCGAAGGAAGCGATCGGAGGATCAAAAAGATATGCTCAGGTACTAACCTTGATTTAACTTGGAATACAGGCTGCCTCCCCTCCTGCGGCTACCCGAAATACGGAAGTGGCCGAACTGCAGCGAAAGCTGGATATTGCAGAAGATGACATTGCATTGATCAACAGGCGTCTTGATGACTCGCAAGGTATATATTTCGAGCATTCCTTACACCAATGTGCTTGTAATTTAGGCCTGACGCCGAAAAGAGTTTTACATGAAATGTGCATGAGTGCAGATGATGCTGCCGCCGTTGAAGCTCTTCGGGCGGAGCTAGCCCGGGCCAAGGAGCAGGCCCGGTGTAGTGATGCGGTTGCCGAGAAGGCATCGGCTAATCTAAGAGCCGAATAAGCAGCTCGGCGCCAAAATGATGAGAAAATATCCGCACTGGCGCTTGAATTGAAGAATACTGCCAGCCGTTGTGAATACCTTGAGAAGGAGAATAAAGCCAAAATGGCTGAACTTGATAAGGCCGTACGAGAGGCGAGTGAAGCTCGGTCTAAATCTAGGGCAGCTTGTGAAGAGATTCGACAGGCTAAGGAGATAGCGGCCGGTAAGCCCTTTTTGCCTCAGACTAAGTTTGGCGATCTAGACTATGCTCAGCTGAACCAGGTCTGGAGTTCTCCGGCTGAATTTTTGGACTTGCCGAAGAGTTCTTCTGATGCTGCGCAATTTTACCAAGCACAAGAGGGTATGCAACGGAGAAGCTTTTCTGGTCACAATTTGGCGCATCAAAGCGCCCTCTGTTGCTGAATGAACAGATGTGCCAATGGTCCGAGCTTCATAGGATACCCGGCGACGCCATGAAGAACGTCATAATCCGGTTGTGGCCGAATGAGCCTGTTCCAAAGAGCTACTTTGGCCTGGTGCGGTGTCTTGTTGATGCGGTGCTGCGTATCGATGCTGCGAAGCGGTCGGCGTGCATTGAAGGTGCACGGATGGCCTTTGCTCGAGTCAAGATGTTCTGGGGGAAGATGATGGCCGTCAATGTTGCGGCGAAGAGTCCGCCCAAGGGCAAGGACCGTAGTGAGCCGGAGCATTATTTTGAAGACGTCCTGGAAGCCGCCCACCTGATAGAGGGTCAATGGTCGAAGAACATAATGTTCGAGTGAGGTGTATTAGAATTGCAAAAGATAATTTTATAATTGATCTATTTTTATATTTTTGCTCAAAAGCTTGAATTCCTCCTGTGTGGCCGTTTTAATATAATCTGAAAGTTTTCCAGTCGTCAGCTTCAGCCCCCTCGTAGGAAGTACGGGGGTGTTTGGAAAAGCATTTAATCACTCTTTATCCAACGTCCTGGTCCGTGAAGGAGGTGATAATGCAGCGAACCAGGCAATCGTACTATAAGGCGCTAACACTTTCACTTAGCCATAGGAGTTTTATGGTGGGACTACGACATAGCCCCTAGTATGTATGCGGCGTATAGTGCTTACATATTTGATCTGAAAAAGATCCCTCGTGTGACATGGAGAATCGCTAAGGATTCCAAGAAGTCGTCAAGTGGTTGACCAGCTCTCGCCGCATCATGACAGTCAGTTTTCGGCTTTCTCTACTGAGGTGCTCATCCGGTTTAGACCAGGGCACAATCACAGTAGTTCTCCCTTTACTACCCTAGTCGATAGAGCGGAACGTAGGGTAGCAAGCACAGGAGCCGGGAAACCCAAATATTGACCCAAGACAATGATTCGGAGCTGATGCATATAAGAGCAAACTTGTGACGTCGAAGTACGCTATAGAGCTGTTCGGACTTTTACTGGCAACTCATTCGTTCCCATACCGAGCCCCTGGCAGGGTATGCCAAGGTGCATCTATAAAGCAGCCGTTGAGGCTGTACTCATTGTTGAAAGAGTATGAAAGGTTAGATCGCATGAGGTTTACTGGGAGCGGAGCAATATGCCAATGATAAATTTATGTATATATATAAAAAAGGAAACCATAAACCTGACTATTTGACATGCTCGGGGTCGGGAATAGAGGAAAATGGGCATAGTACGGGCTCGGAATAAAGAGTGTGGTCTACAAAAACTTATTTTGGACCTCCTATCGCACGTCTGTGCCGCCCGTCCTCGGGAAGGGGAATCCTTAACGGAAGTAGCCTCTTAGGTGAGTGTACGGATCCGAACTCCGATAGAGTCCGTTGTAGATGCTGCCCTGTTGGTCACCTGTTCTTAAGAGATGATACAGAAAAATAAGGAAAACAGATAAAAACATTACGGGAATGCTTGCAGGGCTGTCCGTATTGTGCTTTCACTGATGCCCATGGTATCTTGAGTGCGTAGTGATGTACACGTGGTTTAAATCTTGCCAGTATAGTAGGCGGGTGGCGGAAACCGAACTGCTATTTCCGTTCCGGGAGTGATCGAACTTCAGAGGGAAACTGTTTCGGGCCCCTGGTGTTCGGCTGGCGAGCTGCTCCATTGTCTTTATCTCCTGGTGGCCTCCTCCCCTTGTGATCGGCGTTAATCTTGCCTGCCTGCTTGAGGACCCAACAGTTTCTGTTGGTATGATTAGCTGGCTTATCAGGGTGACCGTGAATCTGACAAGGTCGGTCCTATATCTAGTCAAGGGTGGATGGTCCATCATTGTTTGCCTTTAGTGGCTTCTTCCGTTGACTGGGTTTTGGATTGTGAAATCCGACGTTGACCGATGTGTCGCCTAATCTTTCAGTATTATTGCGACTGTTGTCTTTGGTTCGTCCTGGCTTACCGTTGCCGTCTCGGATTTCAGAAGTGCCCGAGTTGCTGGCGTTGTTGCTTTTATGAGCGAGCCAGTTGTCTTCTCCCGCACAAAAGCGAGTCATTAGAGCGGTAAGGGCTGTCATGGATTTGGGTCCTTCCTGGCCAAGGTGACGCGCTAGCCATTCATCCCGGGCGCTATGTTTGAAGGCCGCGAGGGCTTCTGCGTCCGGACAGTCCACAATTTGGTTCTTTTTGACTAAGAACCTAGTCCAGAGCTCCCTGGCTGACTTGCCGGGCTCCTGGACAATATGACTCAAGTCATCGGCATCTAGTGGCCGGACATATGTTCCTTGGAAGTTGTCTCGAAAGGCGTCTTCCAAATCTTCCCAGTTGCCAATAGAATTTTTTGGCAAACTATTTAGCCAGTACCGAGCTGGCCCTTTGAGCTTGAGAGGTAGGTATTTAATGGCATGAAGGTCGTCTCTGCGAGCCATGTGAATATGGAGGAGGTAATCCTCAATCCATACTGCGGGATCTGTTGTTCCATCGTACGACTCAAGTTAATGGGTTTAAACCCGTCTGGAAATTCATGCACCATTATCTCGTCAGTGAGGCAGAGAGGGTGTGTGGCTCCTCTATGTTGGGCCACACTATGAAGCACCTCCGGCGGACTCCGTTTACAGTGTTTGGACCGGGCGTGGTCGGCTCTGTTGTGTCCGAATAGGTAACCATCATCACCGGTCGGGGCATGTTCCCGCGATCTGTATATCGATTTTGTGTGTCCTATTCTACCCTCCAGGTCTTGTTGGATGTCGCGAGTATTCCCCCGAGCTTTTTTGTTCTTGTTTTGACGGCCGGATGGGTTGGTATGGTGCTTTGCTTTGGCTGCTGCTTTATCCAAACCGAACTGTGGTCGGCCTACCGCATTATTCGATGGTGGTGTGGGCTCCAACGTCCTGCTATCGTATTGAGGGAGCCACCTACTCTTGGGGTGGCTTTTGTCTGGGCCGCTAAGGCTGTATTCTTCGGCGGCAAGACCTCGGTCCATCTATCATTGAGCAAATCTTGGTTCGCTTGAATCTGTAGCTGCTTCTTCCTTAGGCTCCTTGTAATGGCTATGAGTCGGCATTTAAAGCGCTCCTGCTCGAGAGGTTCTTTAGGCACGATAAAATCCTTGTTGCCGAGGATCTCCTCTTCCTCGGAGAGTTGGAGATAATTGCTATCCTCCGGGTCTCCATATGTGGCCTGTTCATCAGGACTGTCTTGCTCGCCTTCCTGTTCCTCCTGTTCGGATCCTACCTCAACAGGGTCTTCATTGTCCGAAGTGTTATCTTCTCCGGTGCTAGTATTGTTTTCTCTTGAGCGACGCGACTTAGAGCGGCGAAGGGCGCGCCGGTGTTCGGACTATGTACCAGGAGGTTTATCCTCAACCGGATCCTCCTTGTCATCGTCGAGAGCGTCCTACGGTGTGTCTACCATACACACGTCGTACCATGAAGTGGCCATCCTGCGTCTAGCGGGTAGTGAGTTCTGGCCTTGCCCCTCATCATCGTCAATACCGCCGATGTCTTCGGAGCCGAGGTCAAGCGTGTTGTTTGGGTCTTTGGCAGTGGCTATGAAGTGGGTGGCGGGTGGGAAGCAAAATTCTCCATCGTCTGCCACAAGTTCGAACCGAACATAGTTTGGCGGCGAGTCGCCTGCCAGGGATAGGTTTTTTAGTGAGTTTAGTATGTCGCCCATGGGCGGGTGTTGGAAGACGTCTGCGGCGCTGAACTTGAAGATTGATAACCGATTGAGTTCGGTATCCGCGGACTCGCCGGGTTCAGAACTTGTCGCCGGAGACGAGTCCGGGGTTCCGTTGATGCAGATATCGTATGAAGCAGAATTTGTGTGCGGATACAATGCCGCGGAATCGGTAGCCTCCGTGATGGGGTTTAGCTTCCCATCTTCGGGCGACTTGATCTGCTCCGGATCTAAGGCCAGAGTTGTTACGGGAGCTATCTCCTGGATGTGGCCCGATGGCAGGTTTAAGCCATGCTTATTGGGGCGAAGGGCCGCGGTTTCAAATCCGTTGAAGATCAGGTCTCCACGGATATCCGCGACATAGTTCAAGCTTCCAAATTTGACCTGATGGCCAGGGGCATAGCTATCGATCTGCTCCAGATGGCCAAGTGAGTTGGCCCGTAGTACGAAGCCGGCGAATACGAAGATCTATCCGGGGAGGAAGGTTCCTCCTTCGACAGTGTCATTGTCGATGATTGAAGGGGCCATCGAACCTTTCGTCAATGGCACAGTGGAACTCCCAATGAAAGCACCAATGTGGGTGTCAAAACCGGCGGATCTCGGGTGGGGGGTCCCGGACTGTGCGTCTAGGATAGATGGTAACAGGAGAGGGGGGACACCATGTTTACCCAGGTTCGGGCCCTCTCTATGGAGGTAATACCCTACTTCCTGCTTGATTGGTCTTGATGAATATGAGTGTTACAAGATTTGATCTACCACGAGATCGTAATGGCTAAACCCTAGGAGTCTAGCATGTATGACTATGGTAATGTGTATATGTCCCTACCCAAACTACGCTCCCCAGTTTATATAGACACCAGAGAGATCTAGGGTTACATGGAGTCGGTTACATCAGAGGGAATCTACATAGTCGGTTGCCAATCTTGCCTTCCACGCCAAGTAGAGTCCAATCCGGACACGGGTACAGTCTTCGGCCTTCATGTCGTCATAGCCCATCAGTCCGGCCCAACGAATAACAGGCCGGACGCCCGAGGACCCCTTAGTCCAGGACTCCCTCAGTTATTTATAGCTAGCAGCTGGCTAGGGGATTGGGGATTTTGCAATTCACCCATGTGGAGTGCGGGAAGCATTCGCTGGAGCGCGGGAAGACTAAGTTTTGCTTTGCAACCCGAATACCGTATGTGGTGTCACGTGTTATCTATCACACACATGTTAACATAAGGAAACATATGTGTAACTTACTAATCATCGCACACGAGTACTCGCAAACGCATTGCTACCGCAAGCAACTAGTCTGCATTTTTCGAAGTTTTTTGTAGACACATAATCGCACACGAATTAATTGTAGTAACCGTCCGTGTTATAATTTCTCATCGCAAACAGTTCATCCGAGTGGGCTATTTGCCGCGTATCACACACATCTTGTTTACACAAATCATTTGTGTTCTTTTGGCTCATCGCAAAGAGTTCATCTATGTGAACTGTATGCCGCATATCACACACATCTTGTTAGGTTGAAACGTTTCTGTTGTGTTCCCTAATAAAAAACAATTTTTCCGAGTGAACTGTATGCCGTATATCACACACACCTTGATCTGGCTAACCGTTTCTGTTGCATTCACTAATAGCAAATGGTTCATCTGAGTGAATTGTATGCCGCATATCACACACATCTTGATATCACTGCCCGTTTATGTTGTTGTCACATCCCAGTTAGACCATGCATTAGTGTGTGCATCATGTTTAAATTTCATTTGAATTTGAAATGGGGAAGACAGGAAACCCCCAGAACCTCTTTTAATTCAACTAGGGTTTACTAAAAATTATTTCAATGAACCTGAAATGCCCTTCAAAATGTTCATCATCTTTGCTTTGGTTCGAGCCTCTGCCAAAAGTGGTGCACCATTCTCTAGGTCATCCAAAGGTCTTCGAATTAAATCATAAGTATTTGAGTTTGAGCATTTCAAATTATATAAAATATTTCAAATGCCCAAATATTGCCAAACTAAAATGTTTCATGTTGGAAATATTCCAACAATGGACCAGAGCAGTTTGGTGATTTTTGAAACTGTTTTGGTATTTTAAAACTCCACAAAGTTACAGAAAAATAGAAAAGAAAAACAGGAAGAAAACCTTACAGCGCCTACTAACCGCCCACCTGCCTGCCCAGCCAAAGAAGGCCAATGAAGCTGCTTGGCTCGGCCAGTAGTGCAGCCAGTGCTCGGCGGCGAAGCACCGCATGGGTGCCACGCACCTGGTCGCCGCCGCCCTCCCTCCTCCACTGCCGACGCGGATCGCTCCCCTCTCTCCCGAACCCCTCGGACACCTCCGCTCCTCCCGGCTTCTCTCTCAAGGCCTCGCCATGGCCGACGCCACCGTCGCACCATCGCCGTAGACGTGCTCCCCGCCGTCCGTGCTCCTCCTCACCGTGTCCAGGAGCTCCGCCGCCCCCAACTACGTCGAGCTAGCTGAGCCCGCGTGCTCGAGTAGCCCGAGCCGACCGCACCGACTTCGCCCGAGTCCACCGTCACGGAGATCCCCTTCAACGCCCTCGTCGCTCCGCCCGTCCCCGACCGCAACGAGAGTTTCTCCGAGCTGCCCTTGAGCCCATCTATCTCCCTTTCCTTCCTCCCTCGCTCGAGCTGTGTAGCGATCGAACGAAGATCAACCGCCGCCGCGGAGCTCGTCGCCGACGTGCTCCCGGTCACCCTCCGGCCACCTCTTGGTGTCCATCACACTCACCACGTCGCATAGGGTCTAACCATGCACTCCCCGCGACTCACCGACCCCTCTAGCCTCGAGTTCGCCTTCGGCCGAACTCCGACGGCCGCCTAGGTCGTCGCCGGCGCCGATTCCGGCCGCCCCGACCCCAACCCACTCCACCAAGAGCTGCGGCTCAACCCCGACTACCCATAGCCACCCTCCGCGGCTCGTTTGGTCGCCGGAATGGCCAAACTCACTTTCCGCCGCCAAGGCCGGCTCGCCCGGCTAGACACCGGTGCAGCCGACGTGGACTTTGACCACGGTGGGCCCTGGTTGACTCTGATGAGTCAATGACAGGTGGGGCCCAGCCCTGCTAACTAAATAGGTTTAGTTTTAATTAAACTTTAACTAAACTAATTACCCTGACACCGTGGACCCACAGTCAGGTTTGACCTGGACGTCTCCGTTGACCCTGACGTCATGCTGACGCATGGCTGACGCAATAAATCAATTACTAGATTTATTCTAATATAGGAAATTCCAGAATATAGTTCAAACTTCAAATATTCATAACTTTTAATCTATAACTCCAAATGCAAAGATCTATATATGAAAAATGATCAGAAAAATCCATTCTATCCATTGGTACAGGTTTCATGCATGATAAAACAAGTTAACCTTGCTGTTTAAGCAGAATAAGATATTACACCTTTAGGACTATTTTAAATGAGCTAGCATTTGAATCTTTGATTCAAATGAGTTCATCCTTTTGTTTCAGCTTGCATTAGGCCAATACATATTGCCATGTCATAGCATGCATCATATTGTTGCATATTGCCATGTGTGTTTATTTTCGGTATGTCTTTCGTGATAGGTTCTGCCTCCGAGGATAATCCTGAATATCCGTCTGAAGGGCAGTATCCTACCACCACTCCATCAGGCAAGCAACCCATTGATCATTCCGATACAAACCCATGTTCTCGCTTCTGCTCTTGTTTTACTGCATTAAGACAACGCGATTCAAACTGTTGTATGCTGCGGTAGTTGAACCCACTTCCTTTGCATGACCTGTCATTGCCACAAGAACTCAGATGAAACCCACTAGTATGTGTAGGAGTTGATTGAGCCATGTTTGTGTTTCCTACCATACTATGCTTGCTATGCTTAGAGTTGTGTCGTGTCCGGCTCATCGGGATGATGAACTAGAGTGAAAGGTTGTGTCGGGTTCGAGAGTGGAAGTGTTGAACACGCTTTGGTAAAGGTATCGATGAGAGGCCATGTAGGAGTACATGGTGGGTTGTTTCATTGAAGCCGTCCCTAAGAACTGAGATCTGTGTTTGTGAACCATGAAACAGTTACTACCACGCATTGGGATCCTTAATTGACCCTCGCGGCTTCTTAACCACCCTTGTTCTCAGTCCGGGAATTGCAAGTAGTTTCTGGTGTTTGTAGCATGCTGGGGGCCGCACGCAACGCTGACCGTAGGGGTGGGTTGTGTTGCGGTAGGCACCGTGGCCCGGTGTACCGATTCGCCCGTTTGGTGTCTCGGGAACCCTGTACACATCGTTTGGGGCTGTATGGGAAACCTCGGCCGGACTCCCTGCGGATGGAACCCGAATAGGCGATAAACCTCGACTTGGGACTTGTGTGTTTAGGTAGGCTGTGGCCGAAACCCACGTTGGGCTTCCGCTTGAAGGTTGCCGAGTACATGTCGTGTAAACGGCGGTAAGTGGTGAGAGCGTGTGTGAAGAAGTACACCCCTGCAGGTTTTAATATGATCTATTCGAATAGCAGTGTCCACGGAGTATGTCTTCTGGGTTACCTATATCAGTTCATAGACAAGTAAATGGATACTATTTAAAGCCTCAAGATAAGTGTGAGTACCTAGGATGTCCCTCTCATGGGATGACGAGAGAGGATCCACGGTGGAGTATTGTGATGGTGATTAGTGGACTCGTGTGCGACAAATGCTTTTCAAGTGGTGTCACGTAAGATAGCTTAGCCAAGAGTCAAAGCTGGCTTGCTGCAAATAACTCCACCACCTTCTTGAGAATGTGCATGTATGATAGGATTATGTGGTAAGACTTGCTGAGTACCTCCGTACTCATGTTTGCTTAATTAATGTTTTTCAGACGACAACACTGCCCCTTCCGATGGGTTCTATGTAGACCTTGACATCGACGAGTGAACTAGCCACCCAGGTGGTGATCCAAGGCTTGTGAAGGGCCACTGTAGATAGAAAGGCTTCAACAAGCTTTCTTTCTTTTTAAAGTATGTACTCAGACTAGTTTGCTTCCGCATGTGCTTGTATGTTGTATGACTTGAGTGTTGGGTCATGCGACCCCTACCTGTATGGATATGTTATGTATGGCTCCTCGGAGCCTTCTAAATAAAGTACTTTGAGTTGTAGAGTTTTGTTGTGATGCCTTGTTGTATTTACTCATATCGGGCATATTAGTGTATGATTGAAATGCTTGGTATGAGTGGGATCCGACAAACTAGTTGTTTATCCTTGGCAGCCTCTCATATGGGGAAATGTACTCGTGCTTCCGAGCGATAGTAGTCCGCTACAGCCCGGTTCACCGCAGTCCTGCTAGCCCAGCACTACTGCTTGGACACTTGACTGGCCGACATGTGTTTCACTTCGTTCCTATGTCTGTCCCTTCGGGGAAATGTCGCGCGGTGTTATTCGGAGTCCTGTCTAGCCTGCTACAGCCCGGTTCACCAGAGTCATGTTAGCCCAGTGCTACAGCCCGAATCTATACGTTGATGACCGACATGCTCGATGTGATTCATGTATGCCTGTCCCCATAAGTTAGCGCCGCTTTGGGTTCACGACTAGCCATGTCGGCCCGGGTTCTTTATCATATGGATGCTAGTGACACTGTCATATACGTGAGCCAAAAGACGTAAACGGTCCCGGGCCATGGTAAGGCGACACCCGTGGGAATACCGTGCGTGAGGCCGCAAAGTGATATGAGGTGTTACCGGCTTGGTCGATGTGATTTGGAATCGGGGTCCTGACAGCGTTGGCATCAGAGCGTAGCTGCACTGTAGGTTCGCTAAGCCAAACTGGTCGATGTTGAGTCTAGAAATGCTTTAGTTATATGTAGGGAATTGATTGTGGGAGGAACGTAAGGCTCTTTTTACTCCTTTACCTTATGCCCTCTGATCTGAGTCATCCTCTTCTCAGTCTACGTGGGTATAGGACTAGGCTCTCTTCTCTCTATCAGGTTCACGTGTTACTAATCCGTAGTAACTTATATGATTGTTGGTTACATCCTCAGTTCAGTTTCTATTATTTTGGTATGCTACCAGTTGAACCAGAACCTTGATATGATGTTGTTGTGTGGCTTTGCAATCTGATTATGAATGTCTCAAATCTGTTTTTTTGAGCATTTACAGATGTTATGCTGCCCGATTTTTCCTAGAAATTATAATGTCTTTGCATTGTGGCTGTGCTTTCGGATGGCCACCCGTCCCCGTAACCAAGTGGTTTGTCTCGACCCGTTGCATTGATGTGTGTGGTCACACGGCAATGTTGGTTCGGTGATGGTCGAGACCGGTTACCGATGGTATCCTGAATATACCGTCGAGGAGCAGTTTAGGGATTTTAATCAAAGCCAATATCTGCACGGTCAGGATTTATCCATCTTATCCCGGAGCCCTTGAACCTGTCCACCGTTCTTATGGACTTGGGATCACTATTGGGATGTCCGTGCAAGATGCAGCCTATTCAATGATGACTATTATTCGAGCGGAATCGCCTTGTTGTGCAACACCGATTTCCGCTTATATGCCGTGATCCCTCCACAGGCGCATGGTTACCTTCGTGGTATGTACAGCGGTGCATCCCATGAGGACTCACTTCTTCGCACCACCACGGAGATGCTGGAAGACAAGGACCGTGAAAACCGGGCCTTGCGTATGGAGCTCTTTAATGCCCGTGCTGATCACTGGGCTACTCTGACTCGGTTTGCACCTGTCGTGCAAGCCGGATACATGGACATGAGGGACTTGTACCCAGTGCGGGCTGGTCCGCCAGACTTTATGGAGTGGCGTGAGGTAGGAGGCATCACTCCTCCTCGTGGACCTCGTGTGCCGCCGTTTGTTGGACCACGTCCACACCCGAGCCCCTTTGGTCCGCAAGCTCCACGGGATCGTCTGTTTCCGGATGATCATGTTCCACTTCCAGGCTTGGGTGGTGACTTCTATGAGGACTACTACGGAGCTGTCTGAGTAGTAGTAGTATCCCTAGTATTGTAATAGTTGTATTTCCGCCGTCCTGCGTGACTTGTGGAATATGACTTAGTGTGTATCATTCCGGAAGTGTAGAAAAATAATGTATAGGAGTTGGAATGCTTCCGATGAGATGTAACACCTTTCCTGATAGTTGTACTCCGTTGGGCTTGTACTAGACTATGAATGGTGTGTATGACCGTTGGTATATATATGGAAGTTTTATATTACCTTGTCATACTGATGAACATCTCTGCATTCCGTGTTATCCATTACAATCCGCACTTTCTTGCTAAATTCTGCCATCCTGGTTTAAACCATTGTTTTGTTTCCTAGGATGGTCAACACCAATAACAATCCTGCAGCTCCGGCAGTGAAGCCATAGCCGGAAATGCAAATCTGCCTCAACCGCCATCTTTGGCCGAGGTTATGCCGGAAGCGAACGCAATAAGCGTGAGACCAATCGCCTACTGGAGCGGATTGAGCAAAACACCGCACGCCAGCCAAGAAATGATTCGGTGTCACTCAATGACTTCGTCAAGCTGTATCCACCGAAGTTCAAATATTCCGTTGAGCCTCTCGACGCGGATGATTGGCTTCGCAAATGCATCAACCACAAGCTGCGCTCGCTAACGTGGCTGAAGCCGATAAGGTTACTTTTGCTGCCTATCACCTCGAAGGCCCTGCTAGCCTTTGGTGGGAGAATTATGAGGCTATGCGTCCGGTTGGACAAATTACTACTTGGGCTGAATTTAGTGCCGCTTTCCGTGAGCATCACATCCCAGAAGGCCTCATGGATCGTAAAAGGGAGGAATTCTGCAATTTCACCCAAGGTAGGCTGACAGTGGATACTTACAGCCGTGAGTTTGGGAAATTAGCACGTTATGCTCCCGAAGAAGTTTCTACCGATGCCAAGAAGCAGGCAAGGTTCCGCACGGGACTTAGCCCTGAGCTTCGTCGTGATCTCCGTCTGCATGAGTGCACCTCCTTTCCGGGTTAGTCAATAAGGCTATCGATGTAGAAACTGGGCAATCTGATTTTGAAGCTTCACGCAAGCATATCCGTGACTCGATCTTCATCCGGCTCGATCTCGTGCGCGGGTTTGGATTCCAAATATTGCTCTGCCACCTGTGTTCACCCCGAGGCCATCCTTTGAGGCACCTCGCCCCAACCAAAGAAGACGCTCCGCCCAAGACTTATGGAGGCCCCGCTGCTAATGTTGCTCCACGTCCCAATATGATAACTTGCTTCAAATGTGGAGAGACGGGCCACTACATCCGTGAGTGTCCCCAGAACAACCCCATTCAGATTGGAAAGTCTGTTGGCCGTGGTAAGCCAGCAGGAAAGGTGCTCCATGCTAAACCAGCTGCCACTGCTCATGGCCACATCAACTATGTTTCAGCTGAGGAAACCTATGAGGATCCCAATGTCGTTCTCGGTACGCTCCTTGTTAATTGTCATCCGGCAACTGTTCCTTTTGATACTGGAGCATCTCATTCATTTATTTCTGAGAGCTATGCTCGATTGCACAACACCACATTCTGTGACATGCACACCTCCATGGAAATTCAGACCCCTGGTTCTAGATGGCAAACCTCTAGAATAAGTCATGGGAATGAAATTCTTGTCGACAGGTTAGTATTTCTTGCTTCTCTAATAGCTCTCAAGTCCTTGGACATAAACATCATCTTGGGTATGGACTGGATGTCAGCCCATTATGCTAAGATTGATTGCTCTACTAGAACTGTTCAACTCACTCATCCTTCGGGCAAGACAGTTAATGTTTTAACCCGAGTGTCCAAGCGCCAGCTTTACTCCCTAAATGCCAATCCCCTTCCAGACCTCGAAGATATTCCGGTAGTCTGTGATTTTCCGGATGTCTTTCCAGAAGAACTGCCAGGTGTTCCACCTGACAGGGATGTCGAGTTCATGATAGATCTTGTTCCCGGAACCGTCCCAATTTCTAGAAGACCTTATAAGATGGCACCCCTAGAACTAGCCGAACTTAAGAAGCAACTCGATGAGTCCTTGCAAAAGGGTTTCATCCGTCCTAGTTCATCTCCATGGGCTTGCCCCGTCCTCTTCGTCAAGAAGAAGGATGGTACGGATCGGATGGTTGTGGATTACCGACCTGTCAATTTGGTCACTATCAAGAACAAGTATCCGCTCCCCAGGATCAACGATCTGTATGATCAGCTCGCCGGATCCTCGCCTTTTTTCCAAGATGGATTTGAGGTTGGGCTACCATCAAATCAAAATTAAGAACGGGACATTCCTAAACGGCCTTTGTTACTCGTTATGGCCAATACGTAGTACACCGTCATGTCCTTCGGATTAACCAATGCTCCAGCCACCTTCTCTCGGTTAATGAACTCAATCTTCATGGAGTATTTGGATAAATTCGCCGTGGTATACCTTGATGATATACTCATCTACTCCAAGAATGAGGAAGAACATGCGAACATCTAAGGCTAGTGTTGATGAAACTTCGAGAGCACCGCCTTTATGCCAAGTTCTCTAAGTGTGAATTCTGGTTACCGTAAGTGACCTACCTAGGCCATGTAATCTCCGGCAAGGGCATTGCTGTCAATCCCGAAGCGAAGTTCAAGCCGTCCTTGATCGGACTCCACCTGAATCGGTCAAGCAAGTTCGAGTTTCCTCGGTTTAGCGAGCTATTGCCGCCGCTCACGAGAATTTCTCTAAAGTTGCTAAACCTCTAACCGAACTCCTCAAGAAAGATAAGAAGTTCGAATGGACACCACAGTGTGAGTTCAGCTTTCAGGAACTGAAAAGACGCCTCACATCTGTTCCCGTATGTGTAGCGACTGAAAGAAGATCAACCGCACCCGCCGCCGCGGAGCTCATCGCCGACGTGCTCCCGGTCACCCTCCGGCCACCTCTTGGTGTCCATCACACTCACCACGTCGCATAGGGTCTAACCATGCACTCCCCGCACCTCACCGACCCTCTAGCCTCGAGTTCGCCTTGGCCGAACTCCGGCTGTCGACTAGGTCGTCCGCCGGCCGATTCCGCCGCCCACCCCAACCCACTCCACCAAGAGTCATGGCTCAACCCCAGCTACCCATAGCCACCCTCCGCTGCTCGTTTGGTCGCCGGAATGGCCAAACTCACTTCCGCCGCGTTGGGCTCATTGGCGGCTAGGCGCCGGTGCAGCCGATGTGGACTTTGACCACGGTGGGCCTGGTTGACTCGATGAGTCAATGATGTGGGGCCCACCTGCTAACTAAATAGGTTTAGTTTTAATTAAACTTTAACTAAACTAATTACCTCGACACCGTGGACCCACAACAGGTTTGACTCGGACGTCTCCGTTGACCACGACGTCATGTCGACGCATGGTCGCAATAAATCAATTACTGGATTTATTCTAATATAGGAAATTCCGTAATATAGTTCAAACTTCAAATATTCATAACTTTTAATCAGAACTCCAAATGCAAAGATCTATATATGAAAATGATCAGAAAATCCATTCTATCCATTGGTACAGGTTTCATGCATGATAAAACAAGTTAACCTTGCTGTTTAAGAAGAATAAGATATTACACCTTTAGGACTATTTTAAATGAGCTAGCATTTGAATCTTTGATTCAAATGAGTTCATCCCTTTTTGTTTCAGCTTGCATTAGGCCAATACATATTGCCATGTCATAGCATGCATCATATTGTTGCATATTGCCATGTGTGTTTATTTTCGGTATGTCTTTCGTGATAGGTTCTGCCTCCGAGGATAATCCCGACTATCCGTCTGAAGGGCAGTATCCTACCACCACTCCATCAGGCAAGCAACCCATTGATCATTCCGATACAAACCCATGTTCTCGCGTCTGCTCTTGTTTTATCGCATTAAGACAACGCGATTCAAACTGTTGTGTGCTGCGGTAGTTGAACCCACTTCCTTTGCATGACCTGTCATTGCCACAAGAATTAGATGAAACCCACTAGTATGTGTAGGAGTTGATTGAGCCATGTTTGTGTTTCCTACCATACTATGCTTGCTATGCTTAGAGTTGTGTCAGTCCGCTCATCGGGATGATGAACTGGAGTGAAAGGTTGTGTCGGGTTCGAGAGTGGAAGTGTTGAACACGTTTTGGTAAAGGTATCGATGAGAGGCCATGTAGGAGTACATGGTGGGTTGTTTCATTGAAGCCGTCCCTAAGAACTGAGATCTGTGTTTGTGATCCATGAAACAGTTACTACCACGCATTGGGATCCTTAATTGACCCTCTCGGCTTCTTAACCACCCTTGTTCTCAGTCCGGGAATTGCAAGTAGTTTCTGATGTTTGTAGCATGCTGGGGGCCGCACGCAACGCTGACCGTAGGGGTGGGTTGTGTTGCGGTAGGCACCGTGGCCCGGTGTACCAATTCGCCCGTTTGGTGTCTCGGGAACCCTGTACACATCGTTTGGGGCTGTATGGGAAACCTCGGCCGGACTTCCTGCGGATGGAACCCGAATAGGCGATAAACCTCGACTTGGGACTTGTGTGTTTAGGTAGGCTGTGGCCGACACCCACGTCGGGCTTCCGCTTGAAGGTTGCCGAGTACATGTCGTGTAAACGGCGGTAAGTGGTGAGAGCGTGTGTGAAGAAGTACACCCCTGCAGGTTAATATGATTTATTCGAATAGCCGTGTCCACGGAGAAGGACTTCTGGGTTACCTATATCAGTTCATAGACAAGTAAATGGATACTATTAAAAGCCTCAAGATAAGTGTGAGTACCGCGGATGGCCCTCTCATGGGATGACGAGAGAGGATCCACGGTGGAGTATTGTGATGGTGATTAGTGGACTCGTAAAGCGACAAATGCTTTTCAAGTGGTGTCACGAGGATAGCTTAGCCAAGAGTCAAAGCTGGCTTGTCAAATAACTCCACCACCTTCTTGAGAATGTGCATGTATGATAGGATTCTGTGGTAAGACTTCTTTGAGTACCTCCGTACTCATGTTTGCTTAATTAATGTTTTTAAGACGACAACACTGCCCTTCCGATGGGTTCTATGTAGACCTTGACATCGACGAGTGAACTAGCCACCCAGGTGGTGATCCAAGGCTTGTGAAGGGCCACTGTAGATAGAAAGGCTTCAACAAGCTTTCTTTCTTTTTAAAGTCTATACTCAGACTAGTTTGCTTCCGCATGTGCTTGTATGTTGTATGACTTGAGTGTTGGGTCATGCGACCCCTACCTGTATGGATATGTTATGTATGGCTCCTCGGAGCCTTCTAAATAAAGTACTTTGAGTTGCAGAGTTTTCTTGTGATGCCTTGTTGTATTTACTCATAAAGGGCATATTGCGTGTATGATTGAAATGCTTGGTATGAGTGGGATCCGACAAACTAGTTGTTTATCCTTGGCAGCCTCTCATATGGGGAAATGTAGTCTCGTGCTTCCGAGCGATAGTAGTCCGCTTCTGGCCGGTTCACCGGAGTCCTGCTAGCCCAAAGCACTACCGCTTGGACACTTGACTGGCCGGGCATGTGTTTCACTTCGTTCCTATGTCCGTTCTTCGGGAAATGTCGCGCGGTGTTATTCGAGTCCCGCCTAGCCTGCTACATGCCCGGTTCACCGGAGTCCTCATAGCCCAAAGGCTACAGCCCGAATCTATACGTTGATGACCGACATGCTCGATGTGATTCATGTATGCCTGTCCCCATAGGTTAAGCGCCGCTTTGGGTTCACGACTAGCCATGTCGGCCCGGGTTCTTTATCATATGGATGCTAGCGACACTTTGTCATATATGTGAGCCAAAAGACGCAAACGGTCCCGGGCCATGGTAAGGCGACACCCGTGGGAATACCGTGCGTGAGGCCGCAAAGTGATATGAGGTGTTACCGGCTAGGTCGATGTGATTTGGAATCGGGGTCCTGACAGTTGTTCTGTCTCATCACAAACAGTTCGAATGGATCAATCGTATGCCCTGCATCACACACACAACTAAAATCTGAACCATGTTTGATGTCTCCGCCATCGCAAACATTTTGCATCCTTTTTGATGGGTTTTTAAATCACCGTTTGTGATTAATGCATCACACATAGTTTCTTCAAAGGGTCTCTGATCGTAGTGTCGCGTTAGCAGCATCCTGCAGTAGTGATATATCACATAAAAATGGAGTCTAACTCTTTTCCTATGCATCAGCATGTCATAAAATACCAATTCATGCACACAAAGTAAAGGCTGATACATAGCATAAGTAGTTTCTTGCAATTTTATCATATTGGAAACATAGAGAGGCGGAGATGTAGTTCCTCTCTTGTAATAATTGAAAGTAGGAGCAACAAGCACATGCATATTATATTCATCCAAATCATCATGTGCAATAGTAAAACCCAACGCATCAATATAATCCTTAATAAGTGCAACCTTCTGTGTTATAGTGTAGTTGGGAGAATTCAAAAGGATAATAGGACTATCATGTGTGGGTGCAATAGCAACAATTTCATTTTTAACATAAGGAACTATAGCAAGTTCATCTCCATAAGCATCATTCATATTGGCATCATGGCCACAAGCATAGCAAGCATCAATTTCACTAAAAAGGTATATTTCATGTGAATCAACTGGATCATACCAATCATCATAGCATTCATCCTTCGGTAAGCATGAAGGGAAATTAAAGAATGAATGAGTTGAAGAGTTACTATCATTGTAAGGTGGGCACGGGTAGCTAATCCGCTCTTCCTCCTTTTGTTCTTTGCTCTCCTCATCATTTTCATCTAATGAGCTCACAGCTTCAACAATTTCTTCTTCCATTGTTTCCTGCAAAATATTATTCTCTTCTTGGACACGGAGGCGTCCTCAATATATGCATTAACATAAGCATTAGAAGCATAGTTTTCATAGCAATATTTAAGTATGACAAAATATTTAGATTTGTAAAGAGTAAAATCATACTTTTCAATCAAAGAAGCAATTTCATAGGCACCCTTAAAAGAAACAAATTCTTCAATTTGTTTAGTATCATGGTAATTATAAACATATTTTTCATAAGAATATACGATTCCATTATCCTTAAACTCACATTGGAAGGGAAGGTGTTTTTAGGGTCTTTAGAACAACAAGTAATACCATATGTTTCGCATAAATTCCAAGCATAGCAATGCAAATTATTAATATGATGCCATAAAAGTTTCCCTTTTGGAGATAAGAGGTGTCGCACAAAATAAGCAAAAATAAAAACTACTTAGTGCTACTTGTGAGATGCGTTGGGATTTCCCCGAAGAGGAGGGGATGATGCAGTACAGTAGAGATAAGTATTTCCCTCAATTAAGAATCAAGGTTATCAATCCAGTAGGAGAATCACGCAACACCTCGTTAGTAGTACCTACACACAAAATAACAAATACTTGCGACCAACGCGAACAAGGGGTTGTCAATCCCTTGACGATTACTTGCAAGATTAAATTTTGTAGTGATAGATAGATAGAAAAAACACAAAATAAAATAAGTAAAGAAAAATGGCAGCAAGGTATATTTGGATTTTAATATATGATAAAAGTAGATCGGGGGGCCATAGTTGACACTAGAGGCTTCTCTCTTTAGTATAACATACAGTGGGTAAACAAATTAATGTCGGGCAATTGATAGAAAAGCGAATAATCATGACGATATCCAAGGCAATGATCATGTATATAGGCATCACATCTGAGACAAGTAGACCGACTCCTGCCTGCAAGTACTACTATTACTCCACACATCGAGCGCTATCCAGCATGCATCTAGAGTATTAAGTTCATAAAGAATGGAGTAATGATACGTCTCCAACGTCTCCAAAACAGATAATATAATAGCATGGAGCAATAAAAAATTATAGATACATTGGATATATATCAAGCATCCCCAAGCTTAATTCCTGCTCGTCCTCGAGTAGGTAAATGATAAAAACAGAATTTTTGATGTGGAATGCTACCTAACATAATTTTCAATGTAATTTCCTTATTGTGGCATGAATGTTCAGATCCAAAAGATTCAAGACGAAAGTTTAATATTGACATAAAAATAATAATACTTCAAGCATACTAACAAAGTAATCATGTCTTCTCAAAATAACATGGCCAAAGAAAGTTCACCCCTACAAAATCATATAGTTTGGCTATGCTCCATCTTCGTCACACAAAATGCTCAAATCATGCACAACCCCGATGACAAGCCAAGCAATTGTTTCATACTTCAGTATTCTCAAACTTTTTCAAATTTCACGCAATACATGAGCGTGAGCCATGGACATAAGACTATAGGTGGAATAGAATGGTGGTTGTGGAGAAGACAAAAAAGAGGAAGATGGTCTCACATCAACTAGGCGTATTAATGGGCTATGGAGATGTCCATCAATAGATATCAATGTGAGTGAGTAGGGATTGCCATGCAATGGATGCACTAGAGCTATAAATGTATGAAATCTCAACAAAAGAAACTAAGTGGGTGTGCATCCAACTTGCTTGCTCACGAAGACCTAGGGCATTTGAGGAAGCCCATTATTGGAATATACAAGCCAAGTTTTATAATGAAAAATCCCACTAGTATATGAAAGTGACAAAATAAGAGACTCTCTATCATGAAGATCATGGTGCTGCTTTGAAGCACAAGTGTGGAAAAAGGATAGTAACATTGCCCCGTCTCTCTTTTTCTCTCAATTTTTTGGGCCTTCTCTTTTATTTGGCCTTTCTCCTTTTTTTATTTCCTCACATGGGACAATGCTCTAATAATGATGATCATCACACTTCTATTCATTTACAACTCAAGGATTACAACTCGATACTAGAACAAAATATGACTCTATATGAGTGCCTCCGGCGGTGTACCGAGATGGGCAATGAATCTAGAGTGACATGTATGAAAAATTATGAATGGTGGCCTTGCCACAAATACGATGTCAACTACATGATCATGCAAGGAAATATGACAATGATGAAGCATGTCATAATAAACGGAACGGTGGAAAGTTGCATGGCAATATATCTCGGAATGGCTATGGAAATGCCATAATAGGTAGGTATGGTGGCTGTTTTGAGGAAGGTATATGGTGAGTTTATGGTACCGGCGAGAATTGCATGGTACTAGAGAGGCTAGCAATAGAGGAAGGATGAGAGTGCGTATAATCCATGGACTCAACATTAGTCATAAAGAACTCACATACTTATTGCAAAAATCTACAAGTCATCAAAACCAACCACTACGCATGCTCCTAGGGGGATAGATTGGTAGGAAAAGACCATCGCTCGTCCCCGACCGCCACTCATAAGGATGAAAATCAAAGAAACACCTCATGCTTCAAATTTGTTACACAACGGTTACCATACTTGCATGCTACGAGACTTGCAAACCTCAACACAAGTATTTCTCAAATTCACAAATACTCAACTAGCATGACTCCAATATCAACATCTTCATATCTCAAAACAATCATCAAGTATCAAACTTCTCATAGTATTCAATGCACTCTATATGAAAGTTTTTATTATACCCGTCTTGAATTCCCATCATATTAGGACTACTTTTATAACCAAAGCCAATTACCATGCTGTTCTAAAAGACTCTCAAAATAATATAAGTGAAGCGCTAGAGCAAAATTATCTAGCTCAAAAGATATAAGTGAAGCACAAAGAGTATTCTAATAAATTCTGATTCATGTGTGTCTCACTCCCAAAAGGTGTGTACAGAAAGGTTGATTGTGGTAAACTAAAAATCGAAGACTCAAATCATACAAGACGCTCCAAGCAAAACACATATCATGTGGTGAATAAAAATATAGCCTCAAGTAAAGTTACCGATAGACGAAGACGAAAGAGGGGATGCCTTCCGGAGCATGCCCAAGCTTTGGCTTTTGGTTGTCCTTGAATTTTACCTTGGGGTGCCTTGGATCCCCAAGTTTAGGCTCTTTCCACTCCTTATTCCAAAATCCATCAAATCTTTACCCAAAAACTTGAAAACTTCACAACACAAAACTTAACAGAAAATCTCATGAGCTCCGTTAGTATAAGAAAAAAAGACCACCACTTTAAAGTACTGTAATGAACTGATTATTTATTTATATTGGTGTTAAACCTACTGTATTCCAACTTCTCTATGGTTCATACCCCCCGATACTACTCATAGATTCATCAAAATAAGCAAACAACACACGAAAAATATAATTTGTCAAAACAGAACAGTCTGTAGCAATCTGTATCAAACGAATACTTATGGAACTCCAAAAATTCTGAAATAACTTGGTGAACGTGAGGAATTTATCTATTAATCATACTCAAAATGAACCAACCTAAAATCACTCTCTAGTAAAACATGGCAGCTAATCTCGTGAGCACAAAAGTTTCTATTTTTTACAGCAAGATCGCAAAGACTTCACCCAAGTCTTCCCAAAGGTTCTACTTGGCGCAAACACTAATTAAAACATAAAACCACATATAAACAGAGGCTAAATGAATAATATATTACTAAACAGGAACAAAAATCAAAGAACAAAAATAAAATTGGGTTGCCTCCCAACTAACGCTATCGTTTAATGCCCCTAGCTAGGCATTGATAATTTTAATGATGCTCACATGAAACATAGCAATTGAAACACAAAGAGAGCATCATATGGCATGTAGAAAACACATCTAAGTCTAACATACTTCCTATGCATAGGCATCTTATAGGCAAACAAATTAGCAAGACGAGCAAGATCTAGCATATGCAAGGAAGAAGAAATAAAGAAAAGCAATCTCAACATAACGAGAGGAAAATTAGTAACATGAAAATTTCTACAACCATATTTCCCTCTCTCATAATAATTACATGTAAGATCATAAGAAAATTCAACAATATATCTATCAAATAAAATATTCTTTTCATGACCCACATGCATGCAAAGTTGACACTCTTCCAAAATAGTGGGATTATCATAAAATAAAGTCATGACCTCTCCAAACCCACTTTTATCAAAAACTTCATAAGATTGAACTTATCCAAATATGTTGGATCTAAAGTTGACACTCTTCCAAACCCACTTTCAGTACTATTGCAATCATTATTATAAATCTCATATTCATCATGGGGCTTAAATAAATTTTCAAGATCATAAGAAGAATCACCCCAATCATGATCATTGCAACAAGTAGTAGACAAAGCAAAATTAGCATCCCCAAGCTTAGGGTTTTGCATATCATTTACACAATTGAAATTAATAGAATTATGATAACATCATTGCAATCATGCTTTTTATTGAAAGATCTATCCTGAATCACTTCATAAAGCACTTCATCACAATTTTCAGATTCACGGATTTCAAGAAAAACCTCATAAAGATAGTCTAGTGCACTCAACTCACTAGGAATTGGTTCATCATAATTGGATCTCTTAAAAAGATTAGCAAGTGGACGAGGATACATAAACTTTTAGCAAGCAAAGATGCAAGCAAAAAGAAGGCACATAACACAAGATCGAACGGAAGAAGGGCGAAGAAAAGGCAAAGGTTTTCGAAAATCGTTTTAGAAGTGGGGGAGAGGAAGACGAGAGGCGAAAGGTAAATAATGTAATGCAAGGGAGAAGAGTTTATGATGGGTACTTGGTATGTCTTGACTCGGGCGTATATCTCCCCGGCAATGGGACCAGAAATTGGCAAGTTGACGGGAGATCAAATCTTGACTTGACTTGGCGTAAACCTTCCCGAGTCCCGACAACGGCGCCAGAAATCCTTCTTGCTGAGGAAAGGGTGATGCAGCAAAGTAGCGTAAGTATTTCCCTCAGTTTTTTGAGAACCAAGGTATCAATCCAGTAGGAGATAACACGCAAGTCACCTAGTACCTCCACAAACAATCAAGAACCTCGCAACCAATGTGATAAAGGGGTTGTCAATCCCTTCACAGTCACTCACAAAAGTGAGATCTGATAAAGATAGTAAGATAAATATTTTTGGTATTTTTGTTTTATAGATTGAAAAGTAAAGATGGAAAAATAGTAAACGAGATGTGATGTAAATAAAAGAGATGCAATATAATAAGTAAGAGACCCGGGGGCCATAGGTTTCACTAGTGGCTTCTCTCAAGATAGCATATATTACGGTGGGTAAACAAATTACTGCCGAGCAATTGATAGAAAAGTGCATAATTATGAGAATATCTAGGCATGATCATGAATATAGGCATCATGTCCGTGTCAAGTAGACCGAAACGATTTTGCATCTACTACTATTACTCCACACCTCGACCACTATCCAGCATGCATCTAGAGTATTAAGTTCATAAGAACAGAGTAACGCATTAAGCAAGATGACATGATGTAGAGGGATAAACTCAAGCAATATGATATAAACCCCATCTTTTTATCCTCGATGGCAACAATACAATACATGCCTTGCTGCCCCTACTGTCATTGGGAAAGGACACCGCAAGATTCAACCCAAAGCTACGCACTTCTCCCATTGCAAGAAATATCAATCTAGTAGGACAAACTAAACCGATAGTTCGAAGAGACTTGCGAAGATACCAAATCATGCATATAAGAATTCAGAGAAGAACCAAATGTTATTCATAGATAAACTTGATCATAAATCCACAATTAATCGGAGCTCGACAAACACACCACAAAAGAGTATTACATTGAATAGATCTCCAAGAACATCGAGGAGTATGTATTGAGAACCAAAGAGAGAGAAGAAGCCATCTAGCTAATAACTATGGACCCGAAGGTCTGTGGTAAACTACTCACACATTATCAGAGAGACTATGGTGTTGATGTAGAAGCCCTCCGTGATCGATTCCCCCTCCGGCAGATCGCCGGAAAAGGCCCCAAAATGGGATCTCACGGGTATAGAAGGTTGCGTCTGTGGAAAAGTGGTTTGGTGGCTCCCCCTGATGTTTTTAGGGTGTAAGATTATATATAGGCGAAAGAAGTACGTCGGTGGAGCGCCGTGTGGCCCACGAGGGTGGGGCGCGCCCACCCCCCCGGGCGCACCCTCCTGCCTCGTGGCCGCCTCGCGGAGTTCCAGACTTCAACTCCAAGTTTTCTGGATTGCTTTTGTTCCAATAAATATCATTGCGAAGGTTTCGTTCTGTTTGGATTCCGTTTGGTATTCCTTTTCTGCAAAACACTAAAATAGGCAAAAAAACAAAAAACTGGCACTGGGCCTTCGGTTAATAGGTTAGTCCCAAAAACAATATAAAAGAGCATAATAAAGCCCATTAAAGATCCAAAACAGATAATATAATAGCATGGAACAATAAAAAATTATAGATACGTTGGAGACGTATCAGCTGACGGCAAAGAACCTTTGCCGCCGGCTAGCGGGCGACAAAGAGGTAGGGTGGGCCCCTAGCGAGGGGCAGCTAACGGCCACTTTCTTTGCGATCACTACCGATGGCAAGAAACTTTGCCGCCCACTAGCGTACGGCAAAGAAAGTGGCCAAACTAACGTCTGTTAGCTAGGCTCTTTGCCGTCTGCTAGCAGACGGCAAAGAGCCGTGCCCTATCTAACAAAACACCCTCGCCCTACCCCTCTCTCTCCCTCCCCTCGTCCCAACCCCACGCCGCCCGCCTGCCCGCCCGCCTCAGAGCTCGTCACTGGGCCGCCGCTGGCTGGCCGCCTGCCCGCCACGCCACGGCCGCCTCTCCCATCCACGCCCGCCTCCCACCTCCGTCTGCTCAAGGCCACCAGCCCGCCGCTTCACCGGCTGCCCGGCCTCCTCACCACCCGGTCGCCCCGCCCCGCCCGGCCAGCGCTCGTTCTGCCCGCCTGCCGCCCTCCACACCTGCCCCATGTCACGCCCGCCCACCCGCCCACCCGCCTCACCACCTCGCCTCACTGCCGCCTCGCCGACTCGACCGCCGCCCCGCCTCGCTGCCCCGGCCGCTCCAAGGTGAGACCTTTTCTACTTCTTTGTTTTCTATTTTTTTAGATTTGGTTTAATTAGGATTAATGTAATTTAGTTTAGCTTTTGTTTTGTTTAGTTAGTTTACTTTAGGTTTGGTTGAATTTAGTTTAGGTTAAGTTTCTGGTTTAGTTTAGGTTTAGTTTAGTTAGTTTAGGTTTAGTTTAGTTAGTTTAGTTTAGGTTTAGTTTAGTTTCGGTTAGGTTAAGTTTCTGGTTTATTTTGAACATGTGAAATTTGTTGTTAGTTTTTTAGTTCAAGCACTTATTCCCACATCGACGTCGATGATGCCTCTCCCACATCCTCATCGTCGACTCGGCGGAGCAGGCCTGCTTGATCAGAGGGGCCATGTCTGAGACTGGGCTCCGCCGGGTTGGTACTGGGAGGTTCTACCTTCCGGGGGCGCAACTTGGTGAGGAGCTAGCCCGTCGTTGACCCGAACCTTGTTTGGTTGCGGTCGAGTGGGCCAATGACGGTGCCGAGGCTTTCGGACACCGCAGAGGTGGTACGTCACCGTGTCAGCGAGGAGGACAAGCACGCCCGTCGCTACATGGTTGCGTTGGCGGGAAGGTTCGACAATACCTGGCAGGTTCTTCAGGGATCTCACTGGAGCTATAATCCTGTGATGGTTCCTTCTCTTTGGGTGTCCACCGCCCGCGCCGATACCCGTCGTTTGCTGCGGTTCTAGCTGTATTAGTGATGCTATATGTATGATACTATTCGAGATGTATTAGTGATAATATTCGATGATGTACGGACGCAAGAGATGATGTAGTTTTGCTTATTGAATGCATGCTAATTTAGTTTACCCGGGGACGAGCGGGTTAGGGGGTTCCTCGGTGTCGGTGGTACCCTGAAAAGCAAGTATCGTCAGTGCAAGATACTTGTGGCCATCGGTGTCTAATTCTACATCCACGTCCCACAAGTGACACAGGTGTCCTGCGTCCCGCAACAACAGTTCTCGGCGTCGATGGCGGTCGAACACCATCACGAATTTGTCTGGCAGCCTCTGAGATGACGATTGAAAGCTAAGTGTTGAAACTCGAAACACCCAAACTAACAGAAGTCATTTTGGTTGTTTGAAATTTTAATACATGGCTTTAATCCTCATCGCAGAGGCTGCCAGACAAATTTGCCAAGGTGTTCGACAGTCATCGGCCACCAGAACTATTGTTGCGGGACACCGGGCGCCAGCGTCACTTGTGGGACGTGGATCTAGTGTTCAACTCCGAGTGCCTCATGTATCTTGCATCGATGATACTTGCTATTTAGGGTTCTATCGACGCCGAGGAACCCCTAACCCGCTCATCCTGTTGTAAATATTTAGTTAGGTTGACGGAAAAAACAATATTTCTATGAAACTCATCTTTCGATTTAAATGTGCAGTTTTTTCGTCGCTGCGACGGTCTAGTGTTCGACGAGCTCCATCCCTGCGTTTGTGGGTTAGCACAAATGACATCTCCCCCCTTGATTTTCTTTGTTCCGGTCTTCGTGCTGATGAAACTTGCTAGCTATAGGTGTCTTCAATCATCAGTATGCGTGACCACTATGCGTCTCCTGTTCGAAAGGGTTACATCTATAAATATGCATGCATTTGCATATTTATAACCGTGATTCTTTCGAATTGTCCAACGTTATCGATGGACAGCTCAAGTATGTGTAGATTGGGTTCATTTTCCCATATGCTCTGCTCCGGATCCGATGCAGAATTTCATCAGTGCCTTCCTGTTGCTCTCCGGGTACACATCCTCTCTACTTATTGCCGAGGCATGTATCTATAGAACAGCGGGGAGGTGCTGCCAAAATTTTGCGTCGGATCCGGAGCAGAGCATGGAAAAACGAACCCAATCTACACATACTCGGGTGGGATTATGACCTATCTTTACCTATTAGCATCTAGGTTGCATGGACGTAATAAAAGTGACAAACTCCATTAACTGATGAATATATACATGCTGATATATATATATATATATATATATATATATATATATATATATATATATATATATATATATATATAATATGTGTCCAGTAGCTAGGCAAGACGACTGATCGTGCGTGGATGTATACCGGTCACACTAGTTAGAAAGACATGACCAATAAATGGTTAACAAAAACCAAGGGGTTTCTGAGAGCCACATTTGCAAATGGCCAGAGGACAACATGGTGCCCCTGTGCCGGGTGAAACAATTGGCACAAGAGGACAGAGGACGAAATGGGAAAACACCTGCAAAAGTGGGGTTTTACGCTAGATTATACAGTGTGGATATTTCATGGCGAGTCTGCCCGACGTGCCAGAGCTGAGGTGCTTCGTCGTCGCACCGACGAGCATGGTACCGGGATTCAAGACATGGTGCAAGACATTGATGATGCTCGGGACTCGGATGATGAGATGGAGGAATCAGCAGATGCCTTCAATGAAATGTTGGAGTCTTCAAAACATCCTCTCCATGAGCACATCGAGCTTTGTCAACTGGATGCGGTCTCACAAATAATGGCTCTGAAGGGTCAATTCAACTTGGGCAGAGGCGACGCGATGATGACAGTATTTGGAAGTTTTTTACCCAAAGGCCATGTACTACCTACAAACCTGTACCAGTCACAAAAAATCCTTCGTGCTCTTAAGATGCCCTATGAGAAGATGCATGCCTGTGAGAAAGGATGTGCCTTATTTAGGCTTCAGTATGCAGACTTGAACTATTGTCCCATTTGCAAGTCATCCAGGTATGTTGTGGTAGACAACGGTATGGATGAGAAGACGCAGACCATAATCTCCGTTAATGTTCTTCAGTATATGCCAATCGTACCAAGACTTCAACATATTTTCATGGTCGAAGAGACGGCAAGACAGATGACATGGCACAAAACGGGCAAAAGAACCCAACTAGATGCAGATGGGAAGCTGATGATGGTGCACACATCGGACGGTGAAGCATGGAAGAGCTTCGATGCATTAAATTATGATAAATCGGCAGATCCGAGGCATCCTCGAGTCGGCATCAGCACAGATGGGTTCAGTGTGTTTGGTCTGACGGCAGCCCAATACAATTGTTGGCCCGTATTTGTCTTGCCACTCAATCTCCCTCCCGCACAGATTATGCAAAGAAAGAACATTTTCCTGAAGTTGATAATTCCAGGGCCCAACTTTCCAGGGAAGAATATGAATGTGTACATGAAGCCGCCGAAGGACGAATTGCAAGAAGCCTGGGATAATGGGTTCAAGACATACGACGCCTTTAGCAAACGGAACTTCATAATGCGTGTCTGGTACATGTACTCGACGCATGACTTGCCGGCGTATCCTCTATTCATTAGCTAGTGTGTGCATGGACGGTTCCCGTGCCCCACATGCAAGGGAGCTCTTGAGTTTCGTTGGCTTAAGGATGGTCGCAAGTTTTCTTGCTTCGACATGCATAGACAGTTCCTGGATCCTCGCCATAAGTTCAGGAAAGATAAGAAGAACTTTGTCACATCCTAGTTAGTCCTTGCATTAGAGTGTTGTATCATGTTTACCTTTCATCAGAAATTTGAAATGGGGAAGACAGAACCCCCAGAACCCCTCTGAATCCAACTAGGGTTTACTAAAAATATTTTCAATGAACCTGAAATGCCCTTTAAAAATGTTTATCACCCTTGCCTTGGTCCTAAACCACTGTCAGAAGTGATGCACAAATTTATAGGTCACTCTAAGGTCACTGGATTAAATCTTTAGCTATTTGAATTTGGGCATTTAAATTATATAAAATATTTCAAATGCTCAAATAATCCCAAACTAAAATGTTCCATGCTGGATATATTCCAACTAAGGACCATGTGCAGTTTGGTGATTTTTGGAGTTGCCTAGGTATTTTTAGAAATGCAACAAACCTACAGAATAATTGAAAACATAAACAAAAGGGAAAAACCACTTACCTGGCAGCCCAGCTGGCCGGCCCAGCACTGTGCTGGCCCATGCCAGCCAGCTGCTTCATCGTCGCCACGCAGGCACAGAGGTGACGCCGGCGAGCATGAGCTCGCCACGGCGTCAGCTGCTTGCCGCCTGTGCCACCGAGCACCTGGGTGAGCTCCACGTCGCCGCCCCGACCCCGTGGACACCTCATTCGCACCCTGCCCTCTCCCTCGCTCTCCCGCACGATGGCCGACGCACCTGCCGCCGCACTGCCGATGTAGTCGCGTCCACCGTCGTCCCCGTACCAAGCCACCGTGTCCAACCACTCCGCCGTCGTCGACTCCGTCGAACAGCCCGAGCCCCGAGAGCTCGCAAGCCCTGCTTCGTCTTCCTCGAGCTCGTCTTCACCGAACCTCGCCGGAGATCCCCATTGCCGTCGCCACCGCATCACCTCGTCCCCGACCTCGCCGGCTGCTTCGTCGCACTCGCCGTGAGCCCAGCTACCTTTCCCTCCTTCTCGTTCTCGCTCTCGAGCCCTGCACCGACCGCACCGAGCTCGGCCGCTTTTCGCCGCCGCCATCAAGACGTCATTGTCGTGGCCACAGCCACGTTGGCTCGACTCCGAGCACGCCATCGCACTCACCGCACTCCCAGGAGCCAAACGCACCTCACCCCGTGCCCTGCCGTGCCCCGTAGCCACGGGTTCGTCCTCACCCGACTCCGACGACCGCCAAGCTCGTCGCCGGCGACGTTCCCGGCCACCCCAAGCTCAACCACCACCACCAAACGTCGCGGGTTGTCTCCGGCTACCCGTAGATGGTCTCCGCCGTCCATTTGGTCGCCGGAATGCACAACCACACTCTCGCCGCCGTGTCTGGCCTCGCTGGCGGCTAAACGTCGGCGGGTTTGACCCCGCTGACTTAGTTGACTAGGTGGGGCCCCTCTGCTAATTAACCTAGTTTAGGTTTAATTAAAATTAGTTAGCCTAGTTAGCTACTGACATGCGGGACCCACTGGTCAGGTTTACTCGACGCCCCGTTGACCCCTCGACGTCACTCGACGATCGCCGACGCAATAATTAATTTCTGGTTTTATTTGTTTACAGGAAATTCCAGAAATTGTTGCAAACTTCAAAAAATCATAGAAATTAATCAGTAACTCCAAATGCAAAGTTTTATATATGAATTTTCATCAGAAAAATTCAATCTATCCATTGGTAATTGTTTCATGCATGACAGAACAAGTTAACCTTGCTGTTTAAGCAGAATAAGATAATACACCTTTATGGCTATGCTAAATGAGCTAACATTTGAATCTTTGATTCAAATGAGTTCATTCCTTTCTGTTCTAGCTTGCATTAGGCCAACACACATTCATATTGCCATATCATAGCATGCATCATATTGTTGCGTATTGTCATGTGTTGTTTATGTTAGGTGTGTCTTTCGTGATAGGTTCTGCCTCCGAGGATAACCCCGAATATCCGTCTGAAGGGTAGTATCCTACTACCACTACATCAGGCAAGCAACCCATTGATCATTCCGATACAAACCCATGTTCTCACTTCTGCTCTTGTTTACTGCATTAAGACAACGCGTTTGAAACTGTTGTGTGCTGTGGTAGTTGAACCCACTTCCTTTGCATGACCTGTCATTGCCACAGTAATTAGATTAAACCCACTAGTATGTGTAGTTGTTGATTGAGCCATGTTTGTGAATCCTACCATACTATGCTTGCTATGCATAGAGTTGTGTTAGGTCTGGCTCATCGGGATGATGAACTAGAGTGGAAGGTTGTGTCGGTTTCGAGAGTGAAAGTGTTGAATATGTTTTGGTAAAGGAATCGATGAGAGGCCATGTAGGAGTATATGGTGGGTTGTTTCATTGAGGCCGTCCCTAAGAACTGAGATCTGTATGGGTGATTTAAGATCAGCTACCACCACACGTTGGGCCCTGAAATATGACCCCGCTCGACTTGCCGACCCCTCTCGTCCTCTGTCCGGGGAGTTGCAAGTAGTTTCGTGTTCAGTAGCATCTTTGGGGCCGCAGCACTGACCTTAGGGGTGGGCTGTGTGTTGCGGTAGGCACGTGGCCTGGTGTACCGATTCGCCTGCTTGGTGTCTCGAACCCTGCACACATCGCTCGAGGTCGTTAGTGGAAACCTCGGCGGACTCCCTGGATGGAACCCGAATAGGCGATAAACCTGGACTAGAGACTTGTGTGGTTGGTCGTCGTGGTCTACACCCACGTCGGCTTTTCGCTTGAAGTCCGCCGAGCACATATCGTGTGCAGACGCTAAGTGGTGGAAACATGTGTGACAAAGTACACCCCTGCAGGGTATAAAACTATTCGAATAGCCGCGTCCGCGGTAAAGGACTACTTGGTGGCCTATGCAGTTCATAGACAAGTAAATGCATACTACTAAAAGCCTCAAGATAAGTGTGAGTACCGCAGATGGCCCTCTCGTGGGTTGACGAGAGAGGATCCACTGTGGAGTATTGTGATGGTGATTAGTGGACTCGTGTGCGACAAATGCTTTTCAAATAATGTCACATAGGATAGCTTAGCCAAGAGTGAAAGCTGGCTTGCTGCAATAACTCCACTACCTTCTTGAGAATATGCATGTATGATAGGTTTCTGTTGTAAGACTTGTTGAGTACCTCCGTACTCATGTTTGCTTAATTAATGTTTTCAGACGACAACACCGCCCCTCCGATGGGTTTTATGTAGACCTTGACGTCGACGTGTGAACTAGCCACCCAGGTGGTGATCCACGGCTTGTGAAGGGCCACTATAGATAGAAGGGCTTCATCAAGCTTTCTTTCTTTTTAGTGTCTGTACTCAGACTAGTTTACTTCCGCATGTGATTGTATGCTTGTATGACTTGAGTGTTGGGTCATGTGACCCCTATCTGTATGGATATGTTATGTATGGCTCCTCGGAGCCTCTTAAATAAAGTACTTTGAGTTGTAGAGTTCTGTTGTGATGCCATGTTGTATGTACTCATATCGGGCATATTGTGTGTATGATTGAAATGCTTGGTATGAGTGGGATCCGACAATCTAGTTGTTTATCCTTGGCAGCCTCTCATATGGGGAAATGTAGTCTAGTGCTTCCTAGCGATAGTAGTCCGCCACTTCTGCTCACCGGAGTCCTGCTAGCCCAGCACTACTTCTTTGGACACTTGACTGGCCGTCATGTGTTTCACTTCGTTCCTATGTCTGTCCCTTCGGGGAAATGTCACGCGGTGATATCCGGAGTCATGCCTAGCCTGCTACAGCCCAGGTTGTCGGAGTCCTGTTAGCCCAGTGCTACGGCCCGGATTCATACGTTGTTGACCGACATGCTCGATGTGATTCATGTATGCCTGTCCCCATGGGTTAGCGCCGCTTTGGGTTCACGACTAGCCATGTCGGCCCGGGTTCTCTGTCATGTGGATGATAGCGACACTATCATATACGTGAGCCGAAAGGCGCAAACGGTCCCGGGCCATGGTAAGGCGACACCCGTTGGAATACCGTGCGTGAGGCCGCAAAGTGATATGAGGTGTTACCGGCTAGGTCAATGTGACTTGGAATCGGGGTCCTGACAGCGTTGGCATCAGAGCCGGACTGCCTGTAGGTTCGCTAAGCCAAACTGGTCGATGTCGAGTCTAGAAATGCTTTAGTTATATGTAGGGGAATTGATTGTGGGAGGGACGTAAGGCTCTTTTTACTCCTTTACCTTATGCCCTCTGATCTGAGTCATCCTCTTCTCATTCTATGTGGGTATAGGACTAGGCTCTCTTCTCTCTATCAGGTTCACGTGTTACTAATCCGTAGTAAGTTATAGGATTGTTGGTTACATCCTCAGTTCAGTTTCTACTACTTTTAGTATGCTATCAGTTGAACCAAAACCTTGATATGATGTTGTTGAGTGGTTTTGCAATCTGATTTTGAATGTCTCAAGTCTGTTCTTGAGCATTTACAGATGTTATGCTGTCAGATTTTCCCTAGAAATTCTAATGTCTTTGCATTGTGGCTGTGCTTTCAGATGGCCACTCGTGCTCAAAACCAAGTGGTTCGTCTGACCAGGTGCATCGATGTGCCCAGTCATACGGCTATGTTAGTCTGGGTTATGATTGAGACGGGTTACCGTTGGTATCCCGAATACACCGTCGAAGAGCAATTCCGAGATTTTAATCAAAGCCAATACCTCTGCCTTTGTCAGATATTTCCTTCTTATCTTGGATCGACCGAGCCTCTTCACCACTCCTATGGACTCGGGGTCACTATTGAGATGGCTGTGCAGGATGCTGCATACTCTATGATGACCATCATGCGAGTCAGATCGGCCCGCTTGAACACCGACTTCCGTTATATGCCGCCTTCGCTCCCGAGGCGCAAGGGTATCTTCAGCCATATATGCCGATTCCACTCAGAGGACTCACTAACCTGCACCACTGCCGAGATGCTCGAGGATAAGGACCAAGAGAATCGGGCCTTGAGAATGGAGCTTTTCAACACCCGTGCCGATCATTGGGCCACTTTGACTCGGTTTGCACCGCCGTGCAAGCCGGATGTATGGATATGAGGGATCATATCCTGTGAGATCTGCTCTGCCGGACATGATGGATTGGTGTGATGTGGGAGGCATCACCCCACCCCGTGGTCCCCTGCAGCCACCGTTTGTTGGTCCAAGACCTCATCCTAGCCCCTATGGTCCACAAGCTCCTCAGGACCGTCTGTTTCCGGATAATCATGTTGAGCTTCCAGGCTATGGAGGTGACTTCTATGAGGACTACTACGGAGCTGTCTGAGTTAGTAGTAGTATCTCTAGTATTGTAATAGTTGTATTTCCACCGTCCTGCGTGACTTGTGGAATATGACTTAGTGTGTATCAATTAGGAAGTGTAGAAAAATAATGTATAGGAGTTTGGGAATGCTTCCGATGAGATGTAACGCCTTTCACCGTAGTTGTACTCTAGCCGGGCTTGTACTAAACTATGAATGGTGTGTCCGACCGTTGGTATATATATGGCGCTTCTATATTACCATGTCATACGGATGAACATCTCTGCATTCCGTGTTATCCATTACATTCCGTACTTCCTTGCCAAATTTTGCCATCCTTGTTTAAACCGTTGTTTTGTTTCTTAGGATGGTCAACACCCGCAACAACCCTGCTGCTCCGGAGCAGGGAGAAGCCAGCGTAGCTAGGAATGTAAATCTGCCTCAACCGCCTTCTTTGGCCAAAGTTATGATGGAGGCAGAACGCAACAAGCGTGAGACCAATCGCTTGCTGGAGCGGATTGAGCAGAATACCGCACGCCAGCCAAGGAATGACCTAGTGTCACTCAATGACTTTGTCAAGCTGTATCCACCGAAGTTCAAACATTCCGTTGAGCCTCTCGATGCGGATGGCTAGCTTTGCAGCATCACCCACAAGCTACGATCTGCCAACGTGGCTGAAGCTGATAAGGTTATCTTTGCTGCCTATCACCTCGAAGGCCCTGCTAGCCTTTGGTGGGAGAATTTCGAGGCTATGCGCCCGGTTGGCCAAATCACTACCTGGGCTGAGATCAGTGCGGCTTTCCATGAGCATCACATTCCGGAAGGTCTCATTGATGAGGGAAGAATTCTGCAATTTCACCCAGGGTAGACTGACTGTGGATGCATACAGTCGCGAGTTTGGAAATCTAGCACGTTATGCTCCTGAAGAGGTTTCTACCTACGCCAAGAAGCAGGAAAGGTTCCGCAAGGGACTTAGCCCCGAGCTTCACCGTGATCTTCATCTGCACGAGTGCACCTCCTTTCAGAAGTTAGTCAAGAAGGCTATCAGTGCTGAAACTGGACAGTCTGACTTTGAAGCTTCACGCAAGCACCCCCGTGACTTTGGTTCTTCATCCGCTCGATCTCGGTTACCGGGTCTGGATTCCAAGCACCGCCTCGCCACCCAGATTCACTCCGAGGCCATCCTTTGAGGCGCCGCCCCAACCAGCAGTTTGCACCGCCCAAGGCCTATGGTGGCCCCTGCCGCTAATGCTGCTCCATGTCCCAATGTGATAACCTGTTTCAAGTGTGGAGAGACGGGTCACTACATCCGTGAGTGTCCCCGTAACAACCCGGTCGGATCGGAAAGTCTGCTGGCCGTGGTAAGCCGGCAGGAAGGTGCTCACGCCAAACCAGCCGCCATCGCCTGCGGGCCACGCTAACTACGTTTCAGCTGAGGAGACCCATGAGGATCCCAACGTCGTTCTCGGTACGCTCCTTGTTAATTGCCATCCGGCAACTGTTCTTTTAGGTACTGGAGCATCTCATTCATTTATTTCTGAGAGCTATGCTCGATTGCACAACAACACATTTTGTGACATGCACACCTCCATGGAAAATTTAGACTCCTGGTTCTAGATGGCAAACCTCTAGAATAAGTCATGGGAATGAAATCCTTGTCGACAGATTAGTCTTCCTTGCATCACTAATAGCTCTCAAGTCCTCGGACATAAACATCATCTTGGGTATGGACTGGATGTCAGCCCATTACGCTAAGATTGATTGCTCTACTAGAATTGTTCAACTTACCCATCCTTCGGGCAAGACAGTTAATGTCTTAACCCAAGTGGCTAAGCGTCATCTCTACTCCTTAAATGCCAACCCCCTTCCATATCTCGAAGATATTCCGGTAGTCCGTGATTTCCCGGATGTCTTTCCAGAGGAACTGCCAGGTGTTCCACCTGACAGGGATGTCGAGTTCGTGATAGATCTTGCTCCAGGAACCGTCCCAATCTCTAGAAGACCTTATAAGATGGCACCCCTAGAACTAGCCGAGCTTAAGAAACAACTCGATGAGTCCTTGCAAAAGGGTTTCATCCGTCCTAGTTCATTCCCATGGGCTTGCCCCGTCCTCTTCGTCAAGAAGAAGGATGGAACGGATCGGATGGTTGTAGATTACCGACCCGTCAATTTGGTCACTATCAAGAACAAGAATCCGCTCCCCAGGATCAACGACCTGTATGATCAGCTCGCTAGATCCTCAGTCTTTTCCAAGATGGATTTGAGGTTGGGCTACCATCAAATCAAAATCAAGAACAGGGACATTCCTAAAACGGCCTTTGTTACTCGTTATGGCCAATACGAGTACACCTTCATGCCCTTCGGGTTAACCAATGCTCCAGCCACCTTCTCTCGGTCAATGAACTCGATCTTCATGGAGTATTTGGATAAATTCGTTGTGGTATACCTCGATGATATACTCATCTACTCCAAGAATGAGGAAGAACATGCCGAACATCTAAGGCTAGTATTTATGAAACTTCGAGAGCATCGCCTTTATGCCAAATTCTCTAAATGTGAGTTCTGGTTGCCAGAAGTGACCTATCTAGGCCATGTAATCTCTGGTAAGGGCATTGCTGTCAATCCCGAGCGAGTTCAAGCCGCCCTTATTTGGACTCCACCGAATCGGTCAAGCAAGTTCGAGTTTCCTCGGTTTAGCGAGCTATTACCGCCCGCTTCGTTGAGAATTTCTCCAAGGTTGCTAAGCCTCTAACCGAACTCCTCAAGAAAGATAAAAAGTTCGAGTGGACCCCACGGGCGAAGTTCAAATTTTCAGAACCGAAAAGACGCTCGCATCTGCTCCGCATTTGTACCACCAGATTTTTCTAAGGACTTTATTATCTATTGCGACGCCTCGCGACAAGGACTAGGTTGCATACTCATGCAATATCGCCATGTGATTGCCTACGCTTCTCGACGATTAAGGCCCGCATGAGGATAACTACCCCACACACGATCTAGAGCTTGCATCAGTGGTCCATGCACTCAAAACCTGGCGACATTACCTTCTTGGTAATCGTTGCGGAATCTACACTGATCACCAAAGTCTAAAATACATCTTCACCCAACCGGATTTGAATCTCAGGCAAAGACGTTGTGTCGAGTTGATTACGGATTACGACTTAGGAATATCTTACACCCCAGGCAAAGCCAATGTCATGGCTGACGCACTAAGTCGAAAATCTTATTGTAACAATCTGATGTTACAACAAAGCCAACCACTTCTCCACGAGGAATTACGTAAGCTTAACCTTCACATTGTTCCTCGAGGATTCCTTTCCACCCTGGTGGCGAAACCTAACATTACGGATCAAATTATAGCCGCCCAGAAGCGTGATAAGGGCATATCTCGGATTAAGGAGAACATCGCTAGCGGAGTTGCTAAATGTTTTTCCATGGACGAACGAGGTGTAGTTTTCTTCGAGAACCGTTTGGTGGTTCCCAAGAAACAACATCTACGGCAATTGATCCTTAAGGAAGCTCATGAATCCCCTCTCACCATTCATCCCGGTAGTACTAAAATGTATCAAGACCTACGCCAGAGGTTTTGGTGGACTAGGATGAAGAGAGAAATCGCTCAATTTATTGCTAGTTGCGACGTATGTCGTTGTGTTAAAGCAGAGCATCAACGGCCTGCTGGCACCCTTCAACCTTTGGCTATTCCTGAATGGAAATGGGATAAAATCGGTATGGATTTCATTACCGGGTTTCCCAGGACCAAGAGAGGGAATAATGCCATCTTCGTCGTTGTCGACCGTCTTTCCAAAGTAGCCCACTTCCTACCCTTTCGTGAGAGTATAACCGCTAGCCAGCTAGCTGAATTGTACATCTCTCGAATAGTGTCTCTTCATGATGTTCCATTGGAGATTAACTTAGACCGTGGAAGTCTCTTCACCTCTCGATTTTGGGAAAGTTTCCAAAATGCTATGGGAACTCGTCTCTCCTTTAGCACCACCTTCCATCCCCAATCAAGTGGTCAAGTAGAACGAGTCAATCAAATTCTGGAGGATATGCTTCGAGCTTCTGTCATCTCTTTCGGCTTGAATTGGGAGAAATGCCTTCCATTCGCCGAGTTCGCTTATAACAATAGTTATCAAGCTCCTTTCGAAGTTCTCTATGGACGAAAATGTCGAACACCTCTTAACTGGTCAGAAACCGGGGAAAGACAACTCTTTGGCCCGGATATGATCCATGAAGCAGAAGAGCAGGTTCGCGTTATCCGTGAGAAATTGAAAACAGCCCAATCTCGTCAAAAGAGCCAATATGACCGCAAGCATAAGCCTATGTCTTATGAAGTTGGCGAGAAGGCTTACCTTCGGGTTACTCCTTTGAAGGGAACCCATCGATTCGATATCAAAGGCAAGTTGGCTCCTCGTTACATTGGACCCTTTCGCATTCTTGCCAAATGAGGAGAAGTTGCCTACCAACTAGAACTACCTCTGCATCTTTCCAGAGTCCATGATGTTTTCCACGTTTCTCAACTTAGGCGTTGCTTCTCGGATCCTATCCATGGAGTGGACCACGTAACGCTTGATCTCCAAGATAACCTTACCTATCGAGAATATCCCGTTCGTATCCTTGATCAAGCCGAGCGTACCACTCGACGCCACAATATCAAGTTTCTCAAGGTTCAATGGTCAAACCACTCCGAGCAAGAAGCTACATGGGAAAGGGAGGATCGTCTTCGACTTGAGTATCCCACCTTCTTTCCGACGGATCCAAAATCTCGGGACGAGATTCTTTTGAGTGGGGGTGAGTTGTCACATCCTAGTTAGTCCTTGCATTAGAGTGTTGCATCATGTTTACCTGTCATCAGAAATTTGAAATGGGGAAGATAGAACCCCCAGAACCCCTCTGAATCCAACTAGGGTTTACTAAAAATATTTTCAATGAACCTGAAATGCCCTTTAAAAATGTTCATCACCCTTGCCTTGGTCCTAAACCACTGTCAGAAGTGATGCACAAATTTCTAGGTCACTCTAAGGTCACTGGATTAAATCTTTAGCTATTTGAATTTGGGCATTTAAATTATATAAAATGCTCAAATAATCCCAAACTAAAATGTTCCATACTGGATATATTTCAACTAAAGACCATGTGCAGTTTGGTGATTTTTGGAGTTGCCTAGGTATTTTTAGAAATGCAACAAACCTACAGAATAATTGAAAACATAAAAAAAGGGGAAAAACCACTTACGTGGCAGCCTAGCTGGCCGGCCCAACACTGTGCTGGCCCATGCCAGCCAGCTGCTTCGTCGTCGCCACGCAGGCACAGAGGTGAGCCGGCGAGCGTGAGCTCGCCACGCGTTAGCTGCTTGCCGCCTGCGCCATCGAGCACCTGGGTGAGCTCCACGTCGCCGCCCCGACCCCGTGGACACCTCATTCGCCCCCTGCCCCTCTCCCTCGCTCTCCCGCACGATGGCCGACGCACCTGCCGCCGCACCGCCGACGTAGTTGCGTCCATCGTAATCCCCGTACCAAGCCACCGTGTCCAACCACTCCGCCGTCGTCGACTCCGTCGAACAGCCCGAGCCCCGAGAGATCGCAAGCCCTGCTTAGTCTTCCTCGAGCTCGTCTTCACCGAACCTCGCCGGAGATCCCCATTGCCGTCACCACCGCATCACCTCATCCCCGACCTCGACGACTGCTTCGCCGCACTCGCCGTGAGCCCAGCTACCTTTCCCTGCTTCTCGTTCTCGCTCTCGAGCCCCACACCGACCGCACCGAGCTCGGCCAAGACTTCGCCGCCATCAAGACGTCGCCGTCGTGGCCACAACCACGTTGGCTCGACTGCGAGCACGCCATCGCACTCACCGCACTCCCAGGAGCCAAACATACCTCACCCCATGCCCTGCCGTGCCCCGTAGCCACGGGTTCGTCCTCACCCGACTCCGGCGACCGCCAAGCTCGTCGCCGGCGACGTTCCCGGCCACCCCAAGCTCAACCACCACCACCAAACGTCGCGGGTTGTCTCCGGCTACCCGTAGATGGTCTCCGTTGTCCATTTGGTCGCCGGAATGCACAACCACAGTCTCGCCGCCGTGTCTGGCCTCGTCGGCGGCTAAACGTCGGCGGGTTTGACCCCGCTGACTTAGTTGACTAGGTGGGGCCCCTCTGCTTTTAACCTAGTTTAGGTTTAATTAAAATTAGTTAGCCTAGTTAGCTACTGACATGCGGGACCCACTGGTCAGGTTGACCTGGACGCCCCCGTTGACCCCTGACGTCACTCTGACGCACTGCTGACGCAATAATTAATTTCTGGTTTTATTTGTTTACAGGAAATTCCAGAAATTGTTGCAAACTTCAAAAAATCATAGAAATTAATCTGTAACTCCAAATGCAAAGTTTTATATAAGAATTTTGATCAAAAAAATTCAATGTATCCATTGGTAATGGTTTCATGCATGACAGAACAAGTTAACCTTGCTGTTTAAGCAGAATAAGATAATACACCTTTATGGCTATGCTAAATGAGCTAACATTTGAATCTTTGATTCAAATGAGTTCATTCCTTTCTCGTTCTAGCTTGCATTAGGCCAACACACATTCATATTGCCATGTCATAGCATGCATCATATTGTTGCATATTGTCATGTGTTGTTTATGTTCGGTGTGTCTTTCGTGATAGGTTCTACCTCCGAGGATAACCCCGAATATCCGTCTGAAGGGCAGTATCCTACTACCACTACATCAGGCAAGCAACCCCTTGATCATTCCAATACAAACCCATGTTCTCGCTTCTGCTCTTGTTTACTGCATTAAGACAACACGATTCAAACTGTTGTGTGCTGCGGTAGTTGAACCCAGTTCCTTTGCATGACCTGTCATTGCCACAGTAATTAGATGAAACCCACTAGTATGTGTAGGAGTTGATTGAGCCATGTTTGTGAATCCTACCATGCTATGCTTGCTATGCTTAGAGTTGTGTCAGGTCTGGCTCATCGGGATGATGAACTAGAGTGGAAGGTTGTGTCGGTTTCGAGAGTGAAAGTGTTGAATATGTTTTGGTAAAGGAATCGATGAGAGGCCATGTAGGAGTACATGGTGGGTTGTTTCATTGAGGCCGTCCCTAAGAACTGAGATCTGTATGGGTGATTTAAGATCAGCTACTACCACACGTTGGGCCCTAAAATATGACCCCGCTCGACTTACCGACCCCTCTCGTCCTCCTCCGGCCTGTGAGTTGCAAGTAGTTTCTCGTGTTTGTAGCATCTTTGAGGGCGGCCAGCTGACCTTAGGGGTGGGCTGTGTTGCGGTAGGCACGTGGCCGGTGTACCGATTCGCCTGCTTGGTTTCTCGGGAACCCCTGCACACTTCGCTCGGGGCCGTTAGTGGAAACCTCGGCGGACTCCTGCGGATGGAACCCGAATAGGCGATAAACCGGACTAGAGACTTGTGTGGTTGGTCGGTCGTGGACTACACCCACGCCGGCTTTTGCTTGAAGTCTGCCGAGCACATATCGTGTGCAGACGCTAAGTGGTGGAAACATGTGTGACGGCACACCCTGCAGGGTATAAAACTATTCAATAGCCGCGTCCATGATAAGGACTACTTGGTCGCCTATGCAGTTCATAGACAAGTAAATGGATACTACAAAAAGCCTCAAGATAAGTGTGAGTATCATGATGGCCCTCTCGTGGGTTGACGAGAGAGGATCCACGGTGGAGTATTGTGATGGTGATTAGTGGACTCGTGTGCGACAAATGCTCTTTAAGTAATGTCACATAGGATAGCTTAGCCAAGAGTCAAAGCTGGCTTGCTACAATAACTCCACTACCTTCTTGAGAATATGCATGTATGATAGGTTTCTGTTGTAAGACTTGCTGAGTACCTCCGTACTCATGTTTGCTTAATTAATGTTTTCAGACGACAACACCGCCCCCTCTGATGGGTTTTATGTAGACCTTGACGTCGACGAGTGAACTAGCCACCCAGGTGGTGATCCAAGGCTTGTGAAGGGCCACTGTAGATAGAAGGGCTTCATCAATCTTTCTTTCTTTTTAGTGTCTGTACTCAGACTAGTTTGCTTCCGCATGTGCTTGTATGCTTGTATGACTTGAGTGTTGGGTCATGTGACCCCTATCTCAGTATGGATATGTTATGTATGGCTCCTCGGGCCTCTTAAATAAAGTACTTTGAGTTGTAGAGTTTTGTTGTGATGCCATGTTGTATGTACTCATATCGGGCATATTGTGTGTATGATTGAAATGCTTGGTATGAGTGGGATCAAACAATCTAGTTGTTTATCCTTGGCAGCCTCTCATATGGGGAAATGTAGTCTAGTGCTTCCTAGCGATAGTAGTCCGCCATGTACCGTTGCTCACCGGAGTCCTCGCTAGCCCAAAGATTATCATGGGACACTTGATCGGCGTCATGTGTTTCACTTGCTCCTATGTCTGTCTCCTTCGGGAAATGTCACGCTGGTGATATCCGGAGTCCTGCCTAGCTCAAGCATGACCTAGGTTACCGGAGTCCTGTTAGCCCAGTGCTACGGCCCGGATTCATACGTTGATGACCGACATGCTCGATGTGATTCATGTATGCCTGTCCCGTTGGGTTAGCGCCGCTTTGGGTTCACGACTAGCCATGTCGGCCCGGGTTCTCTGTCATGTGGATGCTAGCGACACTATCATATACGTGAGCCAAAAGGCGCAAATGGTCCCGGGCCATGGTAAGGCGACACCCGTGGGAATACCGTGTGTGAGGCCGCAAAGTGATATGAGGTGTTACCGGCTAGGTCAATGTGATTTGGAATCGGGGTCCTGACAGCGTTGGCATCAGAGCCGGACTGCTTGTAGGTTCGCTAAGCTAAACTGGTCGATGTCGAGTCTAGAAATGCTTTAGTTATATGTAGGGGAATTGATTGTGGGAGGGACGTAAGGCTCTTTTTACTCCTTTACCTTATGCCCTCTGATCTGAGTCATCCTCTTCTCATTCTACGTGGGTATAGGACTAGGCTCTCTTCTCTCTATCAGGTTCACGTGTTACTAATCCGTAGTAACTTATAGGATTGTTGGTTACAGCCTCAGTTCAGTTTCTACTACTTTTAGTATGTTATCAGTTGAACCAGAACCTTGATATGATGTTGTTGAGTGGTTTTGCAATCTGATTTTGAATGTCTCAAATCTGTTCTTGAGCATTTACAGATGTTATGCTGTTCGATTTTCCCTAGAAATTCTAATGTCTTTGCATTGTGGCTATGCTTTCAGATGGCCACTCGTGCTCAAAACCAAGTGGTTCGTCTGACCATGTGCATCGATCTGCCCGGTCATACGGCTATGTTAGTCCGGGTTATGATTGAGACGGGTTACCGTTGGTATCCCGAATACACCGTCGAAGAGCAATTCCGAGATTTTAATCAAAGCCAATACCTCTACATGGACTCACAAGACATGTTTGTGGGATCTGCCTTACTTCAAAGACCCCCTTTGCCCACACAACGTCGGCGTGATGCACACTGAGAAGAATATCGCCGAGGCACGTCTTGGTACATTGTTCGGCATAGTTGGGAAGTCAAAGGATAATATTAAGGCTAGGGTCGATCTGGAGGCGCTATGTGATAGGCCGTTACAAAACATGAAAGAACTAAAAGGAAAGAAGAATTGGACGAAGCCAAAGGCATGGTTCAATCTTGGAAGGCCGGCTATGAGGGAAATTATCTTGTGCGTGCAACAGCACTTGATGTTCCCCGATGGGTATGCAGCGAACCTAAACACTACAAAAAAAAAGACACATCCGTGACATTTTGGGCCGAACGAAATTTTTTTATGTCATACATATGACACTTCTATGATGATAATTGTGACAAAACCCAGTATCATCATAGATGTGGTGGGCTCCTACTTCTATGACCAAAAATCATGACAGAAAATGGGCTTTTCGTCCTGGGCGGGCCGGAGACGCAGCTGCATGACATTCTTTGGGCCGTCCATGACGGAAAAAACCGTGGTAGAAGCGACGGGGAGGAAAATTTTGGGGAGTTCCTGGTTACGGTGGGAGGTCGGGGGCCGAGCGATGCGCATTTCTCTCGTACACGTACACGCGTGTGTGCGTAGGCGCTGGCTATTCTAATCGAACTCCGAAAGCGAGGCGCTCGACTTAATCGAACCCGAGCGACAGACCGCAGTTACGCTACATCGAACCCGAGCGATCGATCGATGGCTATTAACTAAACCCGATCGAGCAATTCCTTCGCTACTGCAGCTAACTGAAGCCGATCGATGCTGCCTCTGGGATGAAATAAAGGAGTGTTATGCGGGGGTGGATGAACAGTGAGCGGTGGCGTTGCCTCTGGATGAACAGGACCCCGTGGTGGGGTGGAGGGCTGGATGAACAGTAGACGGTGGAGGGGTGCCCGTGGAGGGGTGGTTGAACAGGACCCCGTGGTGTGGAGGGCTGGATGAACAGTAGACGGTGGAGGGGTGCCCGTGGAGGGGTGGTTGAACAGGACCCAGTGGTGTGGAGGGCTGGATGAACAATAGACGGTGGAGGGGTGGTTGAACAGTAGCCGGTGGAGTAGCGCACAGTGGAGGCTGGATGAACAGGAGCCCGTGGAGGCTGGAGGAGGTCGACGGTAGGCCGTGGAGGCTGGAGGAGGTCGATGGTGGAGATGAACAATATCCCGTGGAGTCCCGTTTTGCGGTACGCCACACCCCTCCCGATGAGTAGGACCCCCATTTCGACCGTAGTGCTCCAACACAAGTCCGTTTCCTCCGTTTTGCGGTATGTCACACCCCTCCCGATCAAGAGGACCCCCGTTTCGGCCGTAGGAGGTCCGTTTAAATGCATTTTGCGGATCGCCACACCCCTCCCGATCAACAGACCCCTTTGACCGTAGGAGGCCCGTTTCCTCCGTTTTGCGGTACGCCACACCCCTCCCGATCAACAGGACCCCGTTTTGAACGTAGGAGGTCCGTTTCCTCCGTTTTGCGGTACGCCAGGCCTCGTTTCCATCGCCTATTCCATCCAAGCCCTCCCTAAGAACACGACCACACATTCTGTTCCGACCCAGCCAGTTGGCTCCCACGCGTTCCGTTGCCTCCCGATGAACACGACGCATTCCGTCGCCTCCCCATGAACACGACGCATTCCGTTGCCTCTCCATGAACACGACGATGATGCTGCTTCTCCGTTCTGACCCATCCATGTCAACGAGCCCTCGCCGTACGTATGCGCGAGTAGGCGTTCGAGACCCCGCCCGTATGTACACATACGTGGCCGTATTTTCTTTCTTGCACCCAGGCCGCTGTACGTACCTGTACATGCTACGTGCGTGCCTCTACTACGACACGTGCACGCCTCTACATCGACGAGTATGTACATACACGTTCGCGACCAGAATGACAACGCTACGGACGCTTCGACAAGGTGGGTCCCGACTGTCAGGCACTTCCTTGCCTACGAAGATGTAGCTGGTGGGTCCCAGCAGTCAGGGGGAGATTCAATTTTTTTGCCCGGACGCACTTCCTTGTGTGCGAAGGTGTAGCTGCTGGGTCCCAGCAGTCAGGGGAGCGAATCGTTTTTTTGCCCGGACGCACTTCCTTGCGTGCAAAGGTGTAGCTGGTGGGTCCCAGCAGTCGGGGGCCGAATCGTTTTTTTCGGACACACTTCCTTGCGTGCGAAGATGTAGCTGGTGGGTCCCAGCAGTTAGGGTTGCGAATCATTTTTTTCCTGGACGCACTTCCTTGTGTGCGAAGATGTAGCTCGTGGGTCCCAGCAGTTAGGGGGCGAATATCTTTTTTCGAGAAATACGGTTGCCCGTCCGGTGGGTCCCCGCTGTCAGGTGGAGGAATAATTATTTTGCGTGTAATAAGGAGGCACTTCCTTGCAGCTACCGTGGACCCAGTTGTCAGCCTCTCCACGTACAGTCCACGTCCGATGGAAGTTGTTCCTTGACCATGTTGACCACGCCGCGCCGAGAGCACCAGGGCGGTGGACGACGGCGAGGCCTAGGAAGGGGACGACGCTAAGCCGGGGAAGACGCGACAGTGGATGCACAAGAGGAGAGGAGTACGAGGGTTCACTGGTTCGGCTGCGCTGCCGTCGCCGCAGAATAACAGGGGGTGAGGGGTGAGTGGAGGGATGGCCTGGCCAGCGGTGGGAGTAGTAGGGGGCGGTGAGGCCTCGGCGCAAAGACACCGCCACGGAGGCAGGAAGCGGCACGACCGCGCTGCTTTGGGCGGCCGGAGCAAGAAGACCAAAGGTTGAAGAAGCACGACGGCCATTGGATGGACATCGTCACGGTCCGCAGCTAGAATTGTTTATACTGACTAAGTTGATAAAGCCCTTGGTACGTCAACTTAGTAGGCCCACAGGTCAGCTTCCGAAACGGTGCACCCCAGATGTCAGGGGGAGGAATCATTTTTTGGGCGGGTGAAGCTAGAATATCCGAGATTTAAGAAGAAGCACGACATCCATTGGATGGACATCCAACGGCCACTGCTGCTAGAACCGTGTGTTGACTATAAGTTGACAAAGCCTTGCATACACGTCAACTTTGTTTTTTTAGGGGACGCGTCAACTTAGTGAGGCCAGAAGTGTGTGGCAGAGAACTTATAGCCCATTTGAGATTTGTAAGAATGTGTAGCCCATTTTTGAATTCTAATGGAATTTACTACAGCCCATTTATAGTTTGTTTCAAGTACAGCCCATTTCAACCAAGCGTTCAAAACAGAATTCAATAAAATTTCCCACATTATGATGGGATCCGAAATATTTTTATCCTGAAATTTCTAGTCAGATTAAATACAATTTAAATATAAATTTATATTACGTAAAAATCCAACAAAACATTGCGCTCGCGACAATTAATGAAATTAAAATTTTCAATATCCAAAAATAATATTTTCTAAAGTAATAACGTGTTTGGTGCATTTTTTGTAGTTACTGCCCAGTTTTTTAATTACATCCCATTTATTATTTCTTAAAGCCCATTTTCTTGTTAAGCCTAATGCATCCCTCCTAGGAAAGATTTGCAGCCCAGCGGGGCGGAGAACAACAACTTGACCTTGCCTGGGTATTCCTAAAAAAAGTATAGCTGCGCTAGCCATTTTCAGCTTGAAAAAATGGGTTAATTTGACAAATGCCACTCCAAATTTGGCGATTCCGAGAAATTCCACTGCAATTTCCAAACTTCGAAAAATGCCATTTCATACCATTTCTAGTGGCATTTTTCAAAGTGTGCAGTGGGATTTTTCAAAGTTTGCAAAAATTGTAGTGGCATTTTTCAAAGTCTGGAAATTGCAGTGGCATTTTTATGAATAACCATAACTGGAGTTGCATTTATCTAATTAACCCAAAAAATTAATATCTGGGCTGGATATCTGGCCTGGGCTAGACGGGCCACGGCCCGCCCAGTTAATACCTGCAGCGATGTTTTCGTTGTTGTTCAATGGAGAAAAATTAATATCTGGGCTAAACATCAAAAAACTCTGCAGTGCTCACACCTCAAAAACACAAATACTGCTTGAGCTGCTTGGTCCCGGCTGTCGGCCGCTTCTTGTGCAATTCTCTCGTTTATTTACTACTACATAGGTTGACAATGGTGTGGGACCATGATGTCAGGAAACCAGGAGGAAGCAAAATAAATTATAGTTATATATATATATATAATAAGGAGGCACTTGCGTACGTGAGGCTATGGACCTGGTGGGTCCCCATTGTCATCCTCTCCAAGTAAAGTCATCTCCTCGCCCGTGTGCTCTTTCCGCCCGAAACAGTCAGCGCCACCCGCCCCGCTTCCCGGTGCAGGCGATTGCTCCGCCTTCAAACGACACAAGTGTCGTCCATCCGTCCATCTGCCGCCCGCATTAATGATACAGGGTTGCCGAGGCGGCTACTCTGGCGCCACACGTCCGTCCCTCCGCCCGCCCACCATTGCTATATAAACTGCCGCACCAGCCATAGCCGCAGTCATCCGCATCCGTTCCCTTTCTCTTGTCCACACCAATACTGCCCACCATGGCTTCCTCGCGCTCCAGCGCTCTTCGGGACGGGCGCACGACGGAACACAAGGAGATGGCAGCCATTGCTGCCGACCGGCTGGCCGGCAGGCAGCCGGTGGACGACGACGTCCCAATGGAGAACATGGTAGTCGACGATCCGGCGCCAACCCCCTCCTCCGCACTCCTCGCCGTGCATTGCACCATGACCATCGGCGAGGCTCAGGCTCAATATATTGACAAGTGTCAATATATGGGCGATGTGAGGCGATGCGTGAGCAGCAGCTCCGGGAGGCGCAGGCCGACGCCGCCTACAACCACCATCTCCTCCAGGAGCACCTGCAGGCGGAGGAGCAGATCGCCGCGGAGCAGGAGGCGCTGCTCGACTCGTACCGCTCCGCCCGCAAGGGCCGCCTCGAGCGCTGGCGGTACTGCATGCGGGTGGCGGAGGCTGCGGCCGCCTAAAAGAGGCTAGCAAAGAGGGCGATGAAGCGGGCGAGGCGCTGTTTGGTGAGACCGAGGACGAGGCAGAGGACAATGCCGGCTCCGACGAGTCCCCGCTCCGCTGGCATCAACGAGGCCCTACTCCGCCGAGGCCCCGCGGCGCCAACGACGAGGCAAAGGACACCGCCGGCTCTGCCGAGGCCCCGCGGCGCCAACAACGAGGCAGAGGACACCGATGGCTCCGCCGAGGCCCCGCCCCGCCAACAACGAGGTAGAGGACATCGCGGCTCAGCCGAGGCCCCACCCTGCCAGCAATGCCCGGGAGGACTTCCACCGCTCCGCTGAGGCGCCGCCCGCCGGCAACGAGACAGAGGACATCGCCGGCTCCGCCGAGGCCCCGCCCCGCTGCCAACGAGGCCGCGCCACACAAAAAACGAGGAAGAGTAGAATAGGGTAGGTCGCCGCCGCTCGGGTCCAAGTAAGGCCACCGCTGCTACCCTCCGGTTGAAGCCAAGCTAGGCGGGTTGACCATTGACGGCCGGTTAGCTTCTTGGCGGTGACGTGGAGTTGGAGAGCTGCGCCGAGAAGAACGCTGCTTCTACTTAGCTTCTTTGGTGCGGTTATTGATCGACACGTGGGCCCAACAGGCCACATGTCAGTTACGCAATGGCTCCGCGGGACACAGGTGGGTAGCTTCGATTAATTAATTATACCTCCAGCGCACCCCTTTTAGTTGAAGAATGTATGAAATGTAATCGAAATAATCGTGTATGAATGAATGAATGAATGAAATGGTCGGGATGAATGAAATCATGTAATCGAAATAATCACTGGAGGGCGACCATGTTTATATGAAATCCGGCCGTGTATGAATGAATTTATTTCTATTAGTTTGAATTCCTGTATCACTGGCATGGATGAACATGCAAAACAATACGTACTAGCATTATTCCCAGGGTGATCACCCCGTTTGCAACAGTTTCACATGTACTCCCTCCAGTCCTTTCTAGTCTGCATACAAGTTTTGTCTGCAGTCAAAGTATCTCTAGTTTGACCAATCTTATACAAAAAAGTATGCACTTTCACAATGTGCGAAGTAAAAAGGAACAGAAGGAGTACAAAGAGTTTGAGCAGATTTTTAGCATTTCTGTACATTGCAATCAAACACACAGACCTGGCAATTCATACAGAACATTCAAAACAATCGATGATTATGCATCTCAGCGACTCACATGTCAGAGGCAATATTTACTTCACAACTAAAGAATAAAGAAAAAAATGATCGACGCTGCTGACAGCAAAGGGCGTCCCATTCGAAAATATCAAACGCATGTCTTGCTAAAATCAATGAGCAAAATTTGACAAGGTTGTCCCATTCCAAAATATCAAATGCCTACGATTGTGGAATGGGCAGGGTTTGCCATCAGTTCGAACATTGACATGGCACCACGTGCTAAATAAACCAGCTGTTATTTTTGTGCAGTTCGATCAAAATCAACCAAATACGCGCGTAGCTTGTATGATTTTGCCCTTATATGTTGCAACACCTTGAACTTATCGACACCTCCTTTCTTGTGGTGGAAATGAATGATTCGATGTATTCATGAACATTTTGTGCAGTTCCCATTAAAATGTAGCTGAGCACCCCTGTTTGCACAAATACAAAAAAGTGATTAGTAATAAAATAAATTGTACTATGAATTGACAGTTTCAACAGGAACATACATGGTCCATGTAGAGCACACTTTTAGAAAAATGGAACTCGCCAGAAAGAATCCTAGAACAACATTGTACTCAGCATCACACAGCAAAAAAATGGAGATTTGTCAGTCCTTCTGAGCTGAAGTTAGTTTGGTCTTGTGGGGAGTAATGTAACCATCCTTCAACTGCTCCTTCTGATGAGAAGATAGACAGGGCTTCTTCATCCTGGCATAGTCGGAACTAGTCACTTCACGTACTCCATATTCTTCTTCAGAGGAAGATGATCCTGTTGTGCAAAGACAAGAGGACTACTAAATGCTAGCATCCCTGTTTGCTCAAAAAAAAAGGAAAGGAAATATTTAAAACAACACAGATGAAGCACTTCTCAAGGACAATACCACTTTTTCATGACAGTATCTAAAAATTAGCACAACACCAATAGAGATGACAAAGCTCAATCATATGGATGAAATCAGTGGGCGAGTACCAACCTTTGTCGGGAGGCTTATTGTGTAGAGCATACAGATGAAGCACTTCTCCGGAACCATCTGTTGCTATCTACGGTGGTGACCATGCTTACTATATACTGCTCGATTAGTTTAATGTTTCCAACATCTTCTTGTGCAGTTCCACTAAAATATATGGTATCTTCAAAGAAGATCCCTGTTTGCACAAGTAGAGATAATTACATATTACATTAAGAGTGGCATCAAATTAGTGGCAAAACAATTGCTCGTTCCAGCCATATCAATAAATTATGATGCAAAACTATATCATTACTTGTGTCATCACAGTTTCCGTGCTTCATTACAGCACCGGGAGTTGATTTTTTTTCTTCCGCTTGTTCTTCCCCTTCATCACTTGGTTCAATAACAGACAAGCTTCGTCTTTAATGTAAGATTTGGCATGTCAATTAGGGAGCACAAGTATAGTACTAAACTTAATTTTCTAATGAAAGTGGCAAAATACAGGCCATCAGTTGTGAAATATCCTTATCTTACCTCAATGGGATATTACGGTGCACATACAGATTGGAAGTCTTGTCTCCATTTGTGCAGTTCACTAAAATCAAGCAACATTATCGTACAAGTAGCACAACATATGAAAGCACACTGCAGAATCATGCGAAAGTAGGCTAGTACTGACCTCTCATGATGCGGAATTCAAACAACTCACAAGAAGAAGATCTAAACCAAATTTGCCTTAATGGATAGGAAGTAAGATCTCCTCTTGTGCAGTTGCACTAAGATCAAGCAATCAAGCAACATTGTCGGTGTGACATTTTGGGTGAACTGCACAAAACACTCTTAAAACAGAAGTGTTTTGTGCAGTGCAACAAAAGGTCACAATGGCAACGAGGTGAAGTAGATAACCCTGTTTACACAGAGGTGCAAAGGAAACAATTAGTGGTTAATAACTGTGGATGACACGGAAGCCAACAAAAAGAAGCATCTACCTTATCTAAATGGGAAAGAAAGCAAGATAGTACCATTTCTCAAATGGTGGCATTGATTAATATTAACATAGAGATTATATTAACAATAAAATTCGTTAAACATGTAATTTGCTTTTAACTGTGGCATTGCATCAATTTTCCAGCGGCATTATTAGAGGGTGTCGGTGTACTAAAGTAGGGGTACCTTAGTACCCCGAACTTGTGCACGGGCAGTCGCAGTGTCCCCGTGGCAAGCCTCGCCGGGCGTCCGCCAAGACCCTCCGCAGCTATTCAGAAGACAAGACCCCGGCAAGAGGAGCTTGCCTGGAAGGCCTCTCTAGGCACGGAGAAGGCCCCGGCAAGAGGAGCTTGTCGGGAAGGCCACCTGTGCACGCAGAAGACAAGGCCCCGGCAAGAGGAGCTTGCCGGGAAGGCTCGGGGCGCGACAAGTCTCCGAGCGCGACAAGGATTCGGCCGCAGCAAGGCGCTTGCCGCGGCATGCAACTTCTCTCCGTCTCCGCTCCAGCTCACCCAGCGACGTGTCGCCATGGGACCGTTCCATGGCCGCGTGTCGAGCGGCTGTGCAGCCAGCGGAGATCAGCGATAAGAGGCGCTGACAGGTACGCCATCGTGGCGAGCGGAGGCGCACCTGACGGCCTCTGTTGCCTTTGTTTGGGCGACAACGGCGAGCATTTATTGCTTTTGTCCCTTGCCGTCGAGTTAGGTATTTTGCACCTGCATACACTGTTCAAGTAGGTGTACCAACTCCTGTTTTTACATTTTTACCCCTGCCTATGTTGCCACCAGTCGGAGACCCCTTGAGCATATAAAAGGAGGCCCGGGTGCAACGTAGAAAGGGTTGGGTTTCAGGCCGCAGGTTCGGTTCGCCAGGTTTGGCTGCTGGGTTCATTCGACCCACTGAGACCAGATAGACTCGAGCTAGGTTTTGTAGCTCTCGTTGCTCCCTAGCAAGAACACAATAGATCAAACAAGCAGCAGAGGAGTTTTATCTCTCGGAGAGCTCCGGTTGGGTAAACTGCTCGTGTGCCTCGCCTCGATCCGCTCTTTGTGCGATCTCCGCCCCCTCTGAACCACAAGGGGCCCGGTCCGCCAGCCCCATAGGTGCCCGTGGGTACGATCAGCCTCCCCGACATCTTTGGCGCGCCAGGTTGGGGGCGTCGAGGCCGTGTGAATCTGATCCGGCGTTCACACGAGCAGCGTCATCAACATCTTCCTCAACATGCCACCGAAGAGGAAGGCTTCGGCGGCAGAAGAGCCGTCGCGCTGCATCCACCCTCACCGCAGCAAACGGGTGGTGGGGCAGACGCTGGCGGAGGAACGGGCGCCGATGAAGGTGCTCGCGACGTTGCCAAGTCCAAGGACAAGGCACCGCAAACCTCGGCGTCCGCGCATCCCCCGCGTCCCTCTCAGGAGACGCGGGACCAACAACGTCATGGCGTCCACAACGCCATGCGTTCGTTGGATCGAGACCCTCAAGACCAGCATGCGCGCCAACATGCTGGCACGAGTGAGATACGGTCGCCCGGACGGGGCGCTGCTCCTTCTAACGTAGTTAGAAGTCCGAGCGTGTCCCGCTCCTCGCACCGTTCTCCAATGCCACCCACTACTCCAGCAGAATCTCTGGCGAGAGCTCAGCTGCTCCTCGACTACCCTCCGACGGCCGACAAGGTCGACGAGTGGAGGGCCACTATCCAGAGCCTCATCGGCTTTGCCAACGGCGACGCTCCGCGGCAACCAACGCCATCATTGCCGCAGCGAGACGACAAGGCACGAGCCGGTGGCGACGAGACTGTCAGAGGTGCAACCACCGTGCACTCTCCGCCAAGAAGGCCGAGATCGCCGACTCACCGGATCCACCTCGACAATGACTCCACAGCGTCGTCGGATCCGCGGGCTCAGCGCGATCAGCGCCAAGTTCTTCATGAGCGACAACAAGAGGACGCTCGAACTCGCATCGAGCGCCGAAGAGAAGCAGGACGTCAGTCCGACAAGCGCGCTGGGCCTTCTGTTGACATGCGCGTGCCGGAGGGGCCAGGCGACTTGCCGTACGCGGTAGGTTGCCCTGCGTTCACTCGTGAGCTGCGGCAAGTCCAGTGGCCCAGCCAGAAAAACTTCAAACCCGACGTGCCGGAGAAGTATGATGGCCGGACGCATCCGTCGGAGTTCCTCAGCATCTACACCATCGCGGTGCAGGCTGCGGGTGGACGAGACGACAAGATCCTCGCCAACTACTTCCCGCTCATCCTCAAGCCCAACGTCAGATCTTGGCTCATGCACTTGCCGGACAGCTCCATATCCTCTTGGACAGATCTGTGCCACCAGTTTGTTGGCGCCTTCACAGGTGGCCACAAACCTCATGGCCAAGAGAGTGACCTTCACTTGCTCGCCCAGAAGGAAGGAGAGTCCCTGCGCAAGTTCATTCAGAGGTTCAGCCGCGTGCACTACAACATCCCAGACGTCCAACCTGCCGTGGTGATCAGCGCATTTCATCAGAATGTGCGGAACCATAGGATGAGGGAGCAGATGGTGATGTGCAAAGTCAAGGACGTCGATGAGCCATGCATACTGGCCGACAAGTGTGCACGCTACCGAGGACTCCCCGGAGAGAATGCGTAGCAGGGTCTGCAAGGATGACACCGCCCCGGCAAAGAAGGGCCAGCGGCGAGGCAACAGGAAGAAGAAAGCCAGAGAAGTGCTAGCTGTTGAGCAGTCCGGCAATGGAGGTGGCAACAAGAACGCCAAGTCTGGTGACTCCGGCAAGGAGGTTGCCGCTGACGCCAACCACCAGTCGGTGGCGGCCGCCGACAAGCAGGACAGCTCCGGCAAGCAGTACTTCAAGATCCACCGCACCAAGGGCCACGACCTCCAGAGCTTCCCGAAGCCGTCGTTGCAAAGGTCCCCAAGGTCAACACCAACAGTGCTGAGGAGCAGTCTGCTCCGACAGACCCCAGGGTTTGTTCCTTTGAAGCAGACGCTCCCGACAAGTCTTGTTCCGGCAAGCTTGTCGGGGAGCATCTAGCTCCGGCAGGGCCGCAGGCTCTTGCCGTGGAAGCTGATGTTCCCGCAGCAGCAGATGTGCCTTTAGTCCTTGTTGTCGAGCCGCAAGCTCCAGCATGGGCGCATCGGATTGTCCACTTCCTTCAGACAGGAGAACTTCCCGAAGAGCAAGAAGAAGCGGAAAGAGTAGCCCGGTAGTCAAGTATGTACCAGTTTGTCGACGATACGCATGTAAGAAGACTCAACGGTGTGAAATCAAGTGTATTGCCGGGGAAGATGGGATGTAAGCTATTGGCGAAGATACATGGAGGCATATGTGGTCACCACATTGGCGCAAGAGCACTTGCCGGGCAAAGGTTTACGGCAAGGTTTCTTCCGCCGACAGCCCTCCGTGATGCAATCGCACAAGTAACCAAGTGTAGCGTGCGGTTCCATTCCAAACAGATGCACCTGCCAGCTCAAGCTCTCCAGACGATCCCTTTATCCTGGCCATTTTCGGTCTGGGGGCTCGACATCCTCGGCCCCTTCCCCCGAGTTGTCGGGGGCTTTGAGTACTTGTACGTCGCCATCGACAAGTTCACAAAGTGGCCGGAAGTGGAAGCGATGAGGAAGGTGACAGACAACGGTCAGTCAAGTTCTTCAGTCGATTGTTTGCCGCTTTGAATCCCTAACCGGATCATCACCGACAACGGCACACAATTTACGAAGTCGCACCTTCATGCAAGACGTCCAAGACCTTGGCGCCAAGGTCTGCTTTGCTTCGCTGCTCACCCGAGAAGCAACGGTCAAGCGAAGAGAGGGCAAACGCTGAAGTTCTCGCTGCGGGCTCAAGACCAGAACTTTCGACAGGCTGCACAAGTGCGGAAGAAACTGGATCGAGGAGCTGCCGGTGGTTCTTTGGTCGATCGTGACGACGCCAAATTGAGCCACCGCCAGGCACCCTTTGCTCTAGTCTATGGAGCAGAGGCAGTTCTCCCCACGGAACTCGTATACAGATCGCCTCGAGTACTCGCTTATGATGAGCTTGAGCAAGAGCAGCTGCGACAAGATGACGCGCTGCTCCTCGAGGAGGATCGTCTTCAGGCCGCTGTGCGAGCCGCTCGCTACCAGCAAGCTCTGCGTCGCTACCATAGCCGCAGGGTTAGTGCCAGAAGTCTCGAGGAAGGCGACCTTGTTCTTCGGCGCGTTCAGTCCGCCAAGAATTCAAACAAGTTGACGCCGAAGTGGGAAGGCCCTTATCGGGTGAAACGAGTCACTAGGATCAAGGCGCTGTCCGCCTTGAGAACAAAGATGGCATTCGGTGAGCAACTCTGGAACATTGAGCATCTTCGTAAGTTTTACCCATAAGGCGCGGTTGTCGGAACCCGTTCCGGCAACCACCTTTTGTACAAGTCTTGCCGCTGTTGCATGTAATCCTTTGTACAAAGCCGGGCGCAGACCCCGTGCATCAGTAAAAGCTCATGTGTTGCGCACAGCTTGTCAAATTCATGCTTTCATCAATTTATTGCATGCTTTGGCTAACACTTTGTGTAGCAACCACACCCGGTAAGCAGAATCGAGCCGCTAGGCTCCATAACGTTATTTCCTTTTCTTTTTCCTCTCTCAAAGAAAGGAAGCCCCCCTCGCGCCCAAGTTAACCAGGGGGGGAGGAGGAGATAATACTATGGGCCAGACACCGCTCGAGGAAGTTTCACCTCATCGGAAGCAAGAGATGTAAAAGCTAAGTTGCCAAAGTTTGAGCAATCAATTTTAAATTTTCAAGTTATCTTCCCGAACGATAGTACTTTGTATGGAAAACACATGCTAGAGGAACCAACTCGGGCTAGTCGCGCCCTTATTTTGTTTCGAGTCCGCTCAACAACTTAAGTGAGCTGCGGCTAGTCGCGACAAGGTTGATTGTCGTAGGCGGCATCGCCAAGAAGCGGTGACGCTACGCACTCAGCTTGCGGCAAAAGTGCCCGTACCGACAAGTCCCCTAAATGCGTAAGGCAGAAACGTACAAAGGAAGAAATCAAGTAGAGGAAATAACGTTGCATCGATTGATTCACCTAAGATAGAGTATATTACAGAATAACTTGTCGCTGATCTAACAAAGTTTTCTAAACATGATCAGCAGCGACAAGGGAAAGATAAGGTTGGCGGCCTAGTCTACGCGGTCGCCTTCGATGCGCTTGATCTTGTTCACCTTGTCCACAATGGGTGCGACAAGGGCTTTGAGCTCCTCCACGTTGGCGTCGGACGTCAAGGATCTGAGGACACCGTTAAGGTTGAGGCCCGGGTTGCGGAAGGCCACCTTCATCAACACCTTCTCGAGGGCCCCTGCACAAACCTGGCGAGATTCCTCGGCAAGCTGCTTCGGGACCTCCTCCCGGAGTCGCCGGAGGCCCGTCACCACGCCTTTGAAGAATAGGCTAAGCTTGGCACTGGGTTGGAGATGCTCGTTGGAGGAGTACGCAAGGTCCGCCATCCCCAGCTCCATCAGCTCATTGTGGATGTCGGCAGCGGTGTCCACGAGACCTTCGGTCCAGTGTTCCACGCTCTCCCTCAAAGTGTTCTGGACGGAGGCAGCATTCGCCAGCAGTTCCTCCTTGGCCTTGATCGCCTCCAACAAGCCCACCTCCCGCTCTCTGGCACCATCCAACGTCTGCGTCAGAGTGGTCAGTTTCAGCTCCAGATCCGCCTTGGAATCCTTGGCGGCGTCGAGCTCCTTGGCCCTGTCAGCGAGACGGCTCTGCAGCTCGCCCAGCGTGTAGGCGTCCTTCTCGCGCTCACGCTTGAGCACGGCAAGCTCTTCGCCGCTCTTCTTGAGGGTGGCCTCCAGCTGTGCCACCTTCGCCTTCAGCTCTTCCTTGGCGGCCTCGGCGGCTGCGGCAGCGTCGCCGCTTCTGAGCGCCCGCCAAGCGACTCTTCACGCGGCAAGGTCCTCCTCGTGGCTGTCCAGGTTGACCTTCCGCTGCGCCAACTCGCTTTCTGCTGGGCGAAGCTTCTCGGCAGCCAGCCGCTGCTCCTCATCACCGCGGCCTTCTCAAGGATGAAGGCCAGGCGCTCTTCTCGAAGTTGCCCCAGCTCTCGCCCACGCTATGAGGGCTTCTTTGTTGGCGCTCCGGAGCTCCTCGGCGCGTTTCTCCATGTCCGCTCCCGCCCTCGCGACAAGGGCCTCCCGGGTCTCCAACTTGGCCTGCCGGGCGCGGTAGAGCGACAGCAGCTTCTTCAGCAGCTGCTCCTCCTCAGACTCGCCGCTGCTGCTGCTTGGCGCGTCCACCAGCGTCAGCCCAGCGGAGGCGAGTAGCTCGCCGTCGAAGGTCTCGCCCTCGACCGGCGCCACAGAGCTTCGGTTCCCGTGGGAGCTTGATGAAGACGCCTTCACCAGCCTTCGTGTAGGCACCGGGTGGGGCTCCTCGACTGGCCGCCTGGCGGGGGAGTCGGCTGTCGGTGTAGCGCTTGCCGCTCCTGCGGCCTCAGGGCCGTCAGTACGATCGCCCGACCCCTCGCCAGCCTCCGCGTCGGCAGCCTCGGTGGCCTCCTCGCCAACAGGCTCGTCGGCGACGGCCTCTTCCCCCACGACGCCGTAATTGACGCGTGCCGTTACGGGGGAACGCGGCGGATACGGAGTGGGTTTGGTTTGGACCCAGGCCGCGTGTGCCCGTGCCCTGTTTTGGGCCTGGCCCAACAGCGCTCGGCACCGTGTATGGCCCAGACCGGGGCTCTGCCGGTGTACTAAAGTAGGGGTACCTTAGTACCCCGAACTTGTGCATGGGCAACAGCGGCGTCCCGTGGCAAGCCTCGCCAAGGCGTCCGCCAAGACCCTCCACAGCCATTCAGAAGACAAGACCCGGCAAGAGGAGCTTGCCGAAGGCTCTCTAGGCACGGAGAAGGCCCGGCAAGAGGAGCTTGTCGGGAAGGCCACTCGAGCATGCAGAAGACAAGGCCCGGCAAGAGGAGCTTGCCGGAAGGCTCGAGCGCGACAAGTCTCCGAGCGCGACAGGATTCGGCCGCTGACAAGGCGCTTGCCGCGGCATGCAACTTCTCTCCGTCTCCGCTCCAGCTCACCCAGCGACGTGTCGCCATGGGACCGTTCCATGGGCGCGTGTCGAGCGGCTGTGCAGCCAGCGGAGAGCAGCGATAAGCGGCGCTGACAGGCTCGCCATCATGGCGAGCGGAGGCGCACCTGACGGCCTCTGTTGCACTGTTTGGGCGACAACGACAGGCATTTATTGCTTTTGTCCCTTGCCGTCAGAGTTAGGTATTTTGCACTGTACACTGTTCAAGTAGGTGTACCAACTCCTGTTTTTACATTTTTACCCCTGCCTATGTTGCCACCTGTCGGAGACCCCTTGAGCATATAAAAGGAGGCCCGGGTGCAACGTAGAAAGGGTTGGGTTTCAGGCCGCAGGTTCGGTTCGCCAGGTTCGGCTCGTTGGGTTCATTCGACCCACTCGAGACCAGATAGACTCACGCTAGGTTTTGTAGCTCTCGTTGCTCCCTAGCAAGAACACAATAGATCAAACAAGTAGCAGTAGGAGTTTTATCTCTCCGGAGAGCTCCGAAGCTGGGTAAACTGCTCGTGTGCCTCGCCTCGATCCGCTCTTCGTGCGATCTCCGCCCCCCTCCGAACCACAAGGGGCCCGGTCCGCCGGCCCCATAGGTGTCCGTGGGTACGATCAGCCTCCCCGACAGAGGGTGTTTGTTTATAGGGAAATTTTGGTGTAGGGACTAAAAAAACTCCCTGTCAGTCCCATCTAAACCAAACAGGAGGGACTTTTAGGGACTAAAACTGGGCATTTGGGAATAAAGAAAGAAGACCCCGAGGGAGTATTTTTGGGACTTTTTCCAACAGTCGCCCCTGCCACGCATCGCACCTTGTCTCTATTAGTTCATTACTAGGGGTAACATGGTCTTTTAGCATGTCATTTAATAACCTCTAGTCCATGTTTAGTCCATGGAACCAAGCAGGTAGGGACTAGGGAGTTTTTAACCAAACATGGCCTTAGATTAACAACAACTAATGATTTGCATGGGACAGTGGACGCACCAGCACCATGTGCATCTACCAATGCACTATGGTCATGCACAGTCTGTTGCAACAAAGAACAAACAACCAAGGAGCATATTTGTGTTGGTCCCAGTTTTGTTATCTTTAGACACCTTTCCCTATGTGAGCGCAGCAAATCTAGTCCTTCTCAAAGTCTACAGCCTTGTCCCTTCCTTTCCTTTTTGAACTAGTACTTTTGCCCCTTGCTTTCCTCTTTGAACCACGTCCTAGATTTATGCGATACAACTTTCCCCACTACTTTCCCCCATTCCTTTCCTCTTTGAACCACGTCCTAGATTCATGCTATACAACTTTCCCCCTTCATTTCTTCTTTGAACCACGTCCTAGATTCATGCTATATACAACTTTTCCCACTACTTTCCCCCACTCCTTTCCTCTTTGAACTACGTCCTAGATTCATGGTATACATGCAGCTAGAGCAATGCATGTGGAGTAAGTAAATTATACCTTAAGGTTCTTGGGGCGTGGTTCGGTGGGTGACGGGAGGTGACGAAGAAGAAGGGGTCGGAGGCCCTCCCGCGCCGCCGCTGGGTGGAAAGTGAACAGCTGCACCGGTAGTCCCTCACCGACGGCGGCATCGTTAAGCCTCCTTCCCTTCCCGACGGACGGATCCTGCCGGCTCTTTGAGCAGCAGTGAGGGGAGAGAGAGGCCAACGAAGTCTTGTTTAGATCTGGAGAGGGCGAGAGAGTGTGAAGAGAGCAACTACAAGTGCTGAGGCTCCAGCGGGAGAGGGCGAGAGAGTGTGAAGAGAGCAACTACAAGCGCTGAGGCTCCAGCGTGTATATATATACTGGAGAGAGAGTGTGAAGCGTGCAAACCCTAGAAAACATTTTGACCAGTCAAAGAATCCTCCTGGCACAAATTATGCTCAAGTGTAGTTATCAAAGCCAAGACCTCATGTTTGATGAGCGAACAGGCTAACCAGCTACACAACCCTCCCGTTATGTTCAACGAGAGGGAAATAACCTTTTATACATTCCTGCATTCGTGTGACAAGCATGCCATGTTTTTTTTGTGTGTGTGTGTGGGAGTCATTGGGATTTCAATCATAATCGTGTCATGTGGCTTTGGTGGTACGACTATCCACAGTGGTGCAGAAATAATGCAGCCTTAGTCACCTTACCTCTCTCCACATAGTACGTTAGGTCCCACCAGTCAGAGGGTGAAACAAACAAATTAATAAGAAAAATTAAAAGCGCCAGCGGTGTATCTTACCTCACACATCTCGCTACTACTCGGGAACACTGTCCAATTGATCCCTCTGTTCGCTCACGTACTATTTTAAGTGAATCCTTATTATAACATGCACACAAATTTTGGGCACTTGTATTCGACTTAAGTCAGTGTGCCACCATATTTCGTATACTTACTACTCCCTCCGTCTAGGTGTAATAAGTCACGTTAGAAGGTGCAACGGGACCAAGGTGCGTGCGTGTGTGCGTGTGTGTGTGTGGGCGTTTAACAGCATGTGTGTGTTAGAGAGAGCGGCAGATCGACCTACTCCTACGGAGAGATGTTGTGTAGTGTACGATTTTAGCCGCGAGAGTCGGTGCATCCTCTCGTTTCCGGGCGTGTCCGGTAGGGACATGCGGACAGCTGCCACACCCGCTCCTGACCAGCCTGGCCCACCCAAAGCCCCTCCATCGCCCGCGCGCGCTTCCCGCCCGAAACGGTCAGCACCGCTCCAAAGAATCGGTGCCGCATTCATGCCCGGGCAGAGCGGACGCGACCTCTCACTGGCGCAAGAGTGATGGTTGCTTCGTCCGTCCAACTTACTGCTGGGTCTATGTGATTTGACGGCTCATTGGTCTTTATTACTGAGGTGGTAGGACTGCTGGATGTCCCACGCTTTCGGCGAAAGGAGGTACTACTACTAGATTACAATTTTCTCCATTCTTACAGCGGAGGCCTGCAAGAGCAGTGAAAACACGCAGGCTCAGTGATTACATGGCCCACCTCACACTATCACCATGCGACACCTAACTCTTTACATAGTACTCCCTCTGTTCCTAAATATTACTAGATGAGTCCCGGTAGCGTTGCCTTGAGAACAGCAGTATATCTCTCTGCAAGAAAATTATCGGTTTCATAGAACTAAAAAACTCTATAACCGCTTGACAAATGTGGTAGCCAAACTAAATAAACTCCCATCATCATTTAGATCATCCCATGTAAGGAAAAAAAGATCAGCCAACTCCTCTTGCATAATGGGATTATATTTTTCTTTTTGACATGTTAATGGGACTTAAAAGCTCACTTACATGCATGCTTGCATGCAGACATGTTGATATGATTTAAAACCCACTCACATGCATGTGCCACGGTATTTCTGCATGCTTGCATGTGGCTTAGTGCGGAGCCTGTCAACGTCTAGATCAGACGGCTATTATGGACTGATTTACTTCATCTAACGGCTACATCAATTTTGATGATGTGGCTCAAGGAGAGGATAGAGAATTCCTAGTAGTGGGGGCTAGCTATTACTAGTAGATAAGTCTTTGTAGAGATTCCACTACATACGGAACAAAACGAATGAATCTACACTTAAAATGCATCTATATACATCCGCATGTGGTTCATGGTGAAATCTCTACAAAGACTTATATTTAGGAACGGAGGAAGTACTAGTATAGTACGTACTGTAATTTATCAGCGAGATAAATTTGTACAATGCTATGAAGCTTCCAGCTTCTATTACATGTATCTTGCGTCCAAGGTTGCCCGTTGCAACATTTCATCAAATACAAAGGAGACTAACATGCATGCTATTGCATCTCAATGGTTGATAGATCATAGCAAATATGTACTCCCTCCGTTCCAAAATAAGTGTCTCAACTTTGTGCAAACTTTAGTACAAAGTTGTACTACTACTAAAGTTGACACTTATTTTGGAACAGAGACATCTAAAGAAAAAAACGATCCATGCAGTCCCTAGCCCTTGAACTGTAAACCCTAACCAGGATTTAATTTGCTGGCAACATGGCGCTTCCTCAGAAATGAAGTTTGCAACGTTTTGACCATCGGATCATTTTGTGCAGTTTCACCAAAATCGAGATGAGCATCCCTGTGGCAAAGAAATTGAAGAAGCGTGATTACAATAAGATTATCGACTAGTTGATGAGACATAAAGTCATCACAAATACAAGACGTAGAAGCCAATAGAGGTATGTGCGGGGCAAAGAAGTAGAGAAATATCCACAGGGAGTGATGTGGGCAGCTGGAGCAGTGGTGCAAGCCGGCTGTAAAGGGAGTTGTACCTGAGGGACGTAGCTCAACCTTGAGGAGGGCGGCGGGAGGCGGCAACTGCCCACATCGCGGTAGTGAGCAAGGGATGAAGGCAACATCACCGGCTTTGTGAGAGAGAACAGCGGGGACCCCTGATCGGGACATGCCTACAATGGGTTTTCACCGTCGGCGACGGCCACCGCATCTACACTAAGTATCCACCCCTTCCCCAAGAGGACGTGATCCACCGGGATGTTAGAGATGTGGCCACAGTCGTTTTGTGCGAGAGAGTGTGAAGAGAGCAACCCCATCAAGCAACCGTGTAGGCTAGCCCGTCCTGACTATGTATATAGTGGAGCGGTTTCCTTTTCTCTCCATATGAACCTATCATATTGCGTACGTGCCACTGAAGAAAAAAAATTTTATTTGTAAATGACGCGGCACCTACTACTCGTTCTCCTATAACCTTGCGCTTGGCATCTCCAAAATACTCCCTCCATTTCTTTTTAGTGTGCATATAAGGTTTGGTCAAAGTCAAATTTTATAGAGTTTGACTAACTTTATATTAAAAACTATAAACATTCAAAATATGAAATCAATATTATCAGATGCACCATGAAACGTATTTTCATACTATATAGTTTTAGTATTGTAGATGTTCATATTTTTTTATATAAATTTGGTCAAACTTTGTGTAGTTTGACTTTGACCAAATCTTATATGCGGAGTAAAAAGAAACGGAGGGAGTATTAACCTTGCGATTGGCTCTTCGCCTCTTCGGGAAGTCGAGAAATAATGGTAGTGCAGTATATATCGTTCTGGCTATATGAGACCCAATGAACTGCTGCACGTCCACCACGTGGGCGAGGGTCGAGGGGCGAGGGAGAGTGCTACATACCGAGCAAAATGAGTGAATCTACACTCTAAAATACGTCTATATACATCAGTGTTTGGAGTATGTACTAGTAGTTCATATTGAAATCTACTAAAGGACATATATATTCCAAACAATATGATATAATCTTTATAACCAAGGTAGTAGGGACGAGGAGTAAACGGAGGGAGTAGTAAATTTTTCTCCTTGTCCTGCGAGCCACCGCACAAGATGGGCGAGGGAGCGGGCGTAAGGCGGAGCAAGCTTCACCTCATCCTGCGAGCCACCGCGCCCATGTGCGGGGGAGACGGTGTACTAAGCAAGCTTCTCCTTGTTCTGCGAGTTGACGGGACACATCAAAAGTACTCCAGTGTATAGAGCCTTGCCTCTAAGGTAGGCCCCACATGGTTTGCCTCTTTTTTAATTTAACATAACGCGTCAAGTCGCAATTTGTTTGTTCATCCGTGGTAGACGATCCTCCCTCCACCAAGTGGACAACCAAGACATCGTGCCAAATTACCACGTGGGCTGCCTTTTTCAGAAGAAATGAGCTCCACCGTGTACCCGTCAAGGGTGTGGTTGGGAAAGAGACGGGAGTACGTCGCCGTGCATGCACCTCTTCTCTTCAGGCACGTCCCCCACCTATGTGGGTGTGTGCGAGAGATACAAACCGCGTACGTGAGTGTTTTTTGTTTTGTGGTGGGGGTGGGGGTGGGGTGGGGGTTGATTTCGTGAATTATTTGTGGGAATATGTGTCGATGACATCTCAAACAAAATTTTGCATGTAATGTGTGTAAAATGGAGGCCTATCCATATCATACATAGAGGGTCGGGTAATCCACGAGAAGAGAGGGAGGGGTCATAGCTATCGATAGAGTCGAAGAGAGGATCAAGTGGGTGGGTGCGAGATCGATGAACAGAGCCATCGAAATTGTGTGTGTGTGTGTAAGTCAAAGATATAGGGCGACTGGCCTACCAGAACGTTAGAGGGCACATGTCAAGTTTGTGTGTGGCAGGGAGACATGACTAGAGCGCTCGATGTATCGGTGTGTGTGTGGGGAGGTGGGTGGGGGGAGGGGTAGGCAGAGGCCAAACTATAGAGGTAGAACGACTCGTATATGTGTTGAGAAGGAGAGACCCAACTATGTCTTGAGGGAGAACGGTCGACATCCATACATAACTGAAGGACGGGAAATATGATGGGACAGAGAGAGAGAGGGAGGGAGAGGGAGGGAGAGGGGTAGAGTGCTGGATGGGTGATGGAGTTGCTTCTCGAAGATGGTGTGCGAGGCCTACCAGACAAACTGAGGGTGGAACTGCAATGTTATCAATAAGAGTGGGGATGTGTTTCTGTGCGTGATAGATCTGTCGGGACGCATCCATGGATGATGAAGGGGAACCATGTGTTTGGTAAGCAAACCTAACTAGATCGGTAGATCAATTGTTGTTTGTGGGAGGAAGGGACAGACACAACTAATGAGGTAGATCGATTGACATGTGGGTAAAAACGATTTATAAGGACCTAGCTAGCTATATGTATAGTGAGAGATCGGTCGGTGTATGTCCATTTGTTAGACGCACATAAGACCCAGCGAGACGGATAGACAGAGAGAATGGAGCTAGGAGGTGGTGCGAGAGGCCCAACTACTAGCTAGATAGGGGGAGGAGTGTGCAGTTGTGAGATCGATGAAAAGAGGGGTGTCGATGTCAAAACCGGCGGATCTCGGGTAGGGGGTCCCGAACTGTGCGTCTAGGCGGATGGTAACAGGAGACAAGGGACACGATGTTTTTACCCAGGTTCGGGCCCTCTCGATGGAGGTAATACCCTACTCCCGCTTGATTAATATTGATGATATGGGTAGTACAAGAGTAGATCTACCACGAGATCAAGTAGGCTAAACCCTAGAAGCTAGCCTATGGTATGATTGTTGTTAGATCTCACGGACTAAAACCCTTCGGTTTATATAGACACCGGATAGGTTAGGGTTACCAGAGTCGGTTACAATGGTAGGAGATCTACATATCCGTATCGCCAAGCTTGCCTTCCACGCCAAGGAAAGTCCCATCCGGACACGGGACGAAGTCTTCAATCTTGTATCTTCATAGTCTTGGTGTCCGGCCGTGATGATAGTCCGGCTATCCGGACACCCCCTAGTCCAGGACTCCCTCAGTAGCCCCTGAACCGGGCTTCAACGACGACGAGTCCGGCGCGCATATTGTCTTCGGCATTGCAAGGCGGGTTCCTCCTTCGAATACTTCATAGAAGGTTTTGAACACAAGGATAGTGTCCGGCTCTACAAAACAAGTTCCACATAACACCGTAGAGAGAATAATTTTTGCACAGATCTGCTGACGTATTCCGTGGCGTGACATCACCACGCCAGGCCTTTATATGAATCGCTTTTTACTGTTCCACCTCAGCGTGTTTAGCGAGGCGGTTTTCTTGGCACGTCTTATCAAAGCATAGATCGTGCCCCTTATTCCGGGATTCTCATCAATATGGACGTGGGTAACCCATCCACGCCATTGATTACGGCGCTTGGGAAATAAGAGAGTTTTACCAGGCTGGTGGGGGACACATAGCATCGTCCGTCCATATAAGGGGATAAGGATCCACCTTTTCACCTACGCCTTCTTCCTCCTTTGCTTATCCATTTCCGCGCACTCGAGCTCCAACGCCCAAGTCCGCACATCCCACCTCAACCTTCTCCAACCATGTCAGGAGCGGGAGGCAGGTGGATGGCCTCCTCCATCACGTAGGGGCACATCACAAGACTGCGGAAAGCCGGATACTTGTCCGGCGACATCGCGCACAGGCTGCCCGATGCGGGGCAGCTTATTCCAACCCCCAGGCCCCATGAGAGGGTAGTGTTTCTCCCCCACTTCCTCCGCGGACTAGGTTTTCCACTTCACCCATTTGTCCGGGGGCTCATGTTCTACTACGGCCTGGACTTCCACGACCTGGCCCCGAATTTCATCCTCAACATCTCGGCGTTTATTGTCGTGTGCGAGGCTTTCCTCTGCATCCAGCCCCACTTCGGCTTATGGCTGAAGATCTTCAACGTCCGGCCGAAGGTAGTGGGCGGCCGTCAAGCGGAGTGCGGAGGCGCCATGGTTGGCAAGATGGCCAAAGTCCCATGGCTCGAAGGCGCCTTCATGGAGACAATAAAGGGGTGGCAATCGGGGTGGTTCTACATCACCGAGCCCCGCAACACCGGCGGCCCCCGAATTCAGATCTGGCTTCCCCACACGGCTCTCGTCATGGAAAGAGACGGGCCTGACATGGGGGAATTCGGACGAGACATCCGGACTTCAAACATGCGTCCGAAACCTGGTGGCCAAGAATCTTAGGCTTGTCGACGTAATCCAGGTGATGCTCATCCGCCGGATTCTCCCATGCCAACAACGGGCCTTCAATTTGGGGGAGTTCGATCCAGCACAGCACCGAACCTTGAGCCGGCTCTTCGACACTATGTACAAAGACGCCTGGAAGGTGCTATTCAAGGGTGCCGAAGCCCCAGCATCCGCTACCAAAGATCGCGGATACAGCTCGCAGCGTCAAGCCGGTGAGGTAAGTTATTTTACCCTTTACGGGACCCTTTTTTCATAGATTGACTCTACGTGGGATCTAAAAGTCCCTAATCTTTGACATGACTGGCTGAAGACGTCTGGACAGATTAACTGTCCGGCTCCTTTGCCGGAAGATCCGGAGGACGCCCGATTGACGGGGCTGCTGGCTACGGCACCGTACGTGGTGCCGGAGAAGAAGGCCAAGAAGGAGGCCACGGGAACTCGAAGGAGCTCCCGACGCCAGGTGCTGTCAGATTCTGAAGCGTAATCTTCTCCTCAAGACGAGGAGGAGGAAGAAGAAGCTCCTCCCAGTGGGAGGAGAAGAAAAGGAAGGCCGCCCCAACCGGGAGGCGAAGGGTCAGAAGGAAGAACCCTTCCTCCGGACTTCTCCACCAATGTCGACGACGACGAGGAGGATTGGCCTACAAGGGCCAAGCCCCTGGCGAGATCGTAAGTGTCCGGATACCCATGGCTTTTTATTATTGCAGAGTGTTCTCTAATGTTGAACAACCGTGCAGCCCACCTAAGGGCGAGTTCGCCGATTCATCGAGCAGGTCCCTGGGCTCGTCGGAAATGGAGAGTACTTCGCTTCCGACCGCCTCCTCACCTCACACTGCGGATGATGCCGCGGTGGGGCCCCAAGGGGGGCTTGGTCAAGAGGAGGTAGCACCAGAGGTGCCACAAGGCAACCTCCCGGAATCCAGTCGCACGGGGGGCAAGACCCCCAGGGGCTCTAAGCCCGACCTTCGTCCGGACTCCATGCCGGAACCATCAGCGGTTCCGAAGTACGGCCAGCGGATCCTTCGCAAGAAGGGTAAGACGCCGGTGTCCTCCGTCCAAACGGAGGCACCGGATAGCTTACAGGAGGTGCTTAACAGCGCTTCCATCGAGGAGGAACACCGCCTTTATTATGAGTGCGGTGATCCGGATAATTCGATCCGCCAAGAGCGGATCGAAGCCTCTACCAGCCTTCTAATAGGCTTTGAGGTAAGTCTAGAATATGTAAAAATATTACCGCATAGACAGTAGCCCCTGATGCTTAGTTCGGTGTTCGGAAAGAAAATCCGGACTAAGGATCTGAAAAGATATACGCAGGAGTCTAACATAAGTATGTCAATATGGGAATGCAGGCTGCGCTGCTGACCTCTGCCGCACTGACTGCGGAGGTCAATGCATTGAAGTAGAACCTCGAGCGGTCCGAGAACGAGCTCGGACAAGCCAAGAAGCAGCTCGAGGACAAGGAAGGTAAGTAATACCTTATTAAAGAAATACCTTATAGAAAAGGTTTTGGTTGCAAAAAATAACAGGAGTAACTTGGGTACTATAGGGGCCACGAACGAGGTGGAGACCCTGAAGGAAGCGATGTCCATGGCCAAAAACAAAGCGGCTACGGAACGCACCGAGCGAGAGGTGCGGCAAGAGCTCCAGATTCTCGTGAAAAAACACGAGGGTTTGGAGCATGACTCGAAGACCCGAGAGTCCGAGCTTGCCTCGGCTCTTGAGAGTGCCAAAGCTGCTAAGGCCGAGGCCCAAGAGCCCTCCAAGAAATTGAAGCACTAAAGAAGATAGCGGCGGGTAAGGCATTCTTTATACAAAGCAAGAATGTAAAAGTCAATTACCTATTACTTACCCGGATTCGGAGCTCTCCAGGAGCATTCGCAGATTTGCCCCGTAGTGCGTATGATGCTGCCGCATTTTACCGCGCCCAGGAGGGGAGCTCCACGGAGAAGGTGTTTTGGTCTCAATATGCTGAGGCCGGACATCCGGTGCCCCTGAGCGACCAGCTGAAGCAGCTGGTCGATCTCCACAAAGTCACCGAACAGGCCATGAAGGGCCTTATAGCGCGGTTGTGGCCATTGGAGGCCATGCCTGGGAGCTACTTCGGCCTTGTGCAGCGGCTGGTGGACGCCTGTCCACGGATTGAAGTCGTCAAGCTCTCCATCTGCATTGATGGGGTCCATCGGGCCCTTGCCTGTGCTAAAGTGCACTGGGGCAAGCTGGATGCGAAGAAGCTTGTGACGGACGGGCCACTGAAGGGCCATGAGCATCGCACACCCGAGATGTACTATGAGGGCCTCCTGAAGAGTGCCCGCCGAATAGCGGATGAGTGCTCCAGAGATGTAATTTTTGAATAAACTCGCATTTTTTATCCTGTACGCTGAAAACTTGTTCATATGCGCTAAGCAACGCTTGTTAATTTAAAATATTACCTTCATGCGGCCGTTTATCAAATTTGAGAGATGGCAAGTCGTTGGCTTGGCCCCATGCCACGAGTCTTTGGGGTGTTCGGATAAACTTGAGCACTCTTGTTCCCATTCTTGGGTCCGTCTAGGGAGGCGCTCAACACAACGGACAAGGCAACCGGACTTATAATGCTTGAACACTCTCACTTAGCCATAGAATTCTATAATTTTAAATTTCGGCGAAGCCCCTAGTATTCGGAAGACCGAGTTTGGGGCGCTATCCACGCCTTGGCCGGACAATTCCGGTTCCTTGCTCTAAGCGGCATAAGTCTTTAGGGACCCGAAAAAACCTCTCGAACAGCAAACGGCTCTCGCCTTATCATGACGGTCAGTTTTAGCTTTCTCCACTGAGGTGCTCGACCCGGCATAACCGGGGCACAATCGCGATGGTTCTCCGTGCTACCTTAGCCGATATAGCGAACGTAAGGTACCAAAACACGGAGCCGGGCAAACCCAACTATTGACCCAAGACATGATTCGAGCCAATTCATATAATGCTATAAGTTCGGGTGCCGCACTTGTGAAAGTGTTCGGACTTATCACACCATAATTTTGGGATACTTAAGCCCCCTGGTGTATTGGCCGTACCAAAGTGTACGGTTGCAACATGTCATGAAATGAACATATGTATATATAAAGGAAGTAGAGCAATAATAAGCGAAAGCTATGGATTGTTTATTCAAAAAGGTACTGCAATGGGAGCAGAACGATACAAATAGTGCGGTAAGCAAGGCATGGGACTATCTAACATGTCCCCCTCCAGGGGTAAGCTGCGGGATGGTATGTAAAACAGGTATAATGTTCGTAATAGAGACCACCTGAACACTTGACGTGGCTTTCTGCTTCCTTGGCTGTTGCATCGTGAGTTTGGCGATTCTAGTGCCAGACAAGACTTCTCAAAGACGGAGTCCTGAAAGTAAAAAAAAGAAGAAAAAAGGAAAAAAAAGAAATGACACAAACGGGAGCCCCTGGTGCGGTCGAGCCGCATTCTTGGCGTGCCGTTGTCTTGCCCCTCCCCATATGCCCATGGTATCTCCAGAGCGTAAATATGTACGCGTAATACTAGCTTCGCAATTTCGCGAGGGCTGGGGTTGGAGCCGGATTGCTACTCGTGCTTGAATCGTGCCAGGTGGTCTTGTTGTAGGTTACTCCGGGCGCGCTTGACAGTGTCCGGACGCTTAGTGGCCGGACTCAAGAATTGCTGTGAGAGGCTGCTTTGTACCTCCGCCGCGAGGGCCGCCGTGTGCTCCTCCGTTCGGAGAGAGCGTTCGGTGTTTCCATTGACCGTGATTACTCCTCGAGGGCCTGGCATCTTGAGCTTGAGGTATGCGTAGTGCGGCACCGCATTGAACTTTGCAAATGCGGTTCGTCCGAGCAGTGCATGATAGCCGCTGCGGACTGGGACGATGTCGAAGATTAACTCTTCGCTTCGGAAGTTATCCGGGGATCCGAACACCACTTCGAGTGTAACTGAGCCCGTACAACTGGCCTCTACACCCGGTATGACGCCTTTAAAGGTCGTCTTTGTAGGTTTAATCCTTGAGGGGTCAATTCCATTTTGGCGCATCGTATCCCGATAAAGCAGGTTCAGCTGCTGCCGCCGTCCATCATGACTCGTGAGGTGAAATCCATCGATAATTGGGTCAAGAACCAATGCGGCGAAGCCGGCGTGGACGGATGCTAGTGGGGTGGTCCTTCAATCGAAGGTGATCGGGCAGAAGACCATGGGTTGAACTTGAGGCGATCGCTCCATCGCATATACGCCCCTTAGTGCACGCTTCCGCTCCCTTTTGGGTATGTGGGTTGCGTATATCATGTTCACCGTCCGCACTTGTGTAGGAAAACCCTTCTATCCTTTATTGTTCGGCGGCCGGGGCTCTTCCTCGTCATCGCTATGCAGCCCCTTGTCATTGAGTTCGGCACCTAACTTGCTTGCTTGCTTGAACACCCAACAGTCCCTGTTGGTGTGATTGGCTCGTTTTTCGGGGGTGCCATGTATCTGGCACAAGCGGTCGAGTATTCGGTCCAAGTGGGACGGACCCTGGGTATTTCTTTTGAATGACTTCTTCCGCTGACCGGGTTTAGAGCCTCTGAATCCGGCATTGACGGCCATATCTTCAGTATTATCGCCGTTGATGCGGCGCTTGTTCTTGTTGCGACACGACCTGCCATTGCTGTCCTTGGTATCCGGACTATCAGGATGTTTGGCCAAGTTGTTGCTTCGAGCTAGACAGCTGTCCTCTCCCGCACAAAAGCGAGTCATGAGGGTTGTGAGGGCTGCCATAGATTTTGGCTTTTCCTGTTCTAGGTGCCGGGCAAGCCACTCGTCGCGGATGTTATGTTTGAAGGCTGCAAGGGCCTCTGCATCCGGACAGTCAATGATTTGATTTTTCTTTGTTAGGAACCGAGTCCATAATTGTCTGGCCGATTCTTCTGGCTGCTGAATTATGTGGCTAAGGTCATCGGCGTCTGGTGGTCGCACATATGTTCCCTGGAATTTATCAAGGAATGCGGCTTCCAGGTCCTCCCCTTAACCAATTGATTCTGCTGGCAAGATATTGAGCCAATGTCGAGCTGGTCCTTTAAGCTTGAGTGGGAGGTATTTGATGGCATGTAGATCATCACCGCGGGCCATGTGGATATGGAGGAGATAATCCTCGATCCAGACCGCAGGATCTGTGTTACCATCGTATGATTCGATGTTTACGGGTTTGAAGCCCTCAGGGATTTGATGATCCATTACTTCATCTGTGAAGCATAGTGGGTGTGCGGCGCCTCTGTATTGGGCTATATCACGACGTAGCTCATATGAGCTTTGTCTACTGTGTTTGGCCCAGCCGGTTTTGCTGCATCCGGCGCGACGGTAATCATCCCGCGTTGCTGGGCGCCCACGCGATCCGTAGATCGATCTTGTATGTTTTGCCTTATCCTCCAATATATCTCGCAAGTCCGGCTCGTTTTCCCGTGCCTTGGTACTTTTTGAGCGGCGTCGGGGTGTGGCTTGAGCGGAGGGCCGAGAGGCTTCTGTCAGCGCCACGGGGTGGCCGGTCTGCCATGTCATGCGCTGGTGACTTGGGTGCTTCCTCCTCTAGTCGAGGCAACGACCTGTGTTTGGGGTAGCTTTTGGAGGGGCGTTCGAGTTCATACTCCTTGGCTGCAAGGACTTCAGTCCATCTGTCAGCTAGCAGGTCTTGATGAGCTCTAAGTTGTTGCTGCTTTTTCTTGAGGCTGCTTGCTGTGGCTATAAGCCTGTGTTTGAAACGCTCCTGTTCGGCGGGATCCTCAGGCACGACAAATTCTTCGTCGTCGAGGCTTGCCTCATCTTCGGAGGGAGGCACATAATTATCGTCCTCAACCTCTCTTTCTGCTGCACTGTCGTGCGGGCTTGCTTCTCCCTCCTCCTGCGCTGAGTCCTTCTGGAGGGGGTTCTCTTCGGCACTGTCCGGGGTGTTATTATCTCTCGTGCCGGAATCACCGTTTTTGTTGTGGCGGGATTTAGAACGGCGCCGCTGACGTCGGTGCTTCGGCTGTTTCTTGGAGGGGTCATCCTCCGTTGTTCCATCGCCGTTCCCATCTTTTGGGATGTCCACCATATATATGTCATATGACGAGGTGGCCTTCCAGTGCCCTGTAGGCACTGGGTCTTGGTCGTCTCCGGCATCGTCATCCATACCGTCGATGTCTTCGGAGTCGTAGTCTAGCATGTCGGTTAGATCATGGATAGTGGCTACAAAGTGGGTGGTGGGTGGGCGTTGAATTTCTTCATCGTCCGCATCCCAACCTTCCTGTCTGTAGTCCGGCTAGGGCTCTCCGGATAAAGAGAGAGACTTTAGTGAATTCAGGATGTCGCCAAAGGGCGAGTGCTGAAAGATGTCCGCGGCAATGAACTCCATGACCGGCGCCCAATCGGATTCGATTGGCAGGGGCACGGAGGGTTCAGAGTCCGGAGAGGAGTCCGCACCTGAGTCGAGGTCTTCGCAAAGCGACAGGGATGGAGTTCGGCTCGATCGCCGTAGAGATTGTAGCCCCGAGCAGGTGTCCAACCACTCGTCCTCGATCGGGAATCCGGCTCCGGGTTAAGGGTCGGAGCGGATCTTGGTGCGCCTCCGTGACACCTTTGTCGCAGAGCTAGATCATGCCCATCGAGACAGTGCGGCACGCTTGGCTGCGGCTCGAATCCGTCGAAGATCAAGTCTCCGCGGATATTGGCCGTATAGTTCAAACTTCCAAATCTGACCTGATGGCCAGGGGCGTAGCTTTCGATCTGCTCCAGATGGCCAAGCGAATTGGCCCGCGGTAAAGCGGCGAACACGAAGATCTGTCCAGGAGAAAAGTCTCACCCTAGACCGCGTCGTCGTTGATGATCGAAGGAGCCATCGGGCCTATCGGTGGCGACCACGGAGGAACTCTCAATGAAAGCACCAATGTCGGTGTCAAACCGGCGGATCTCGGTAGGGGTCCCGAACTGTGCGTCTAGGCGGATGGTAACAGGAGACAAGGGACACGATGTTTTTACCCAGGTTCGGGCCCTATCGATGGAGGTAATGCCCTACTCCTGCTTGATTAATATTGATGATATGTGTAGTACAAGAGTAGATCTACCACGAGATCAAGGAGGCTAAACCCTAGAAGCTAGCCTATGGTATGATTGTTGTTCGTCCTACGGACTAAAACCCTCCAGTTTATATAGACACCGGATAGGTTAGGGTAACACAGTCGGTTACAATGGTAGGAGATCTACATATCCGTATCGCCAAGCTTGCCTTCCACGCCAAGGAAAGTCCCATCCGGACACGGGACGAAGTCTTTAATCTTGTATCTTCATAGTCTTGGAGTCCGGCCGTGACAATAGTCCGGCTATCCGGACACCCCTAGTCCAAGACTCCCTCAAGGGGCGAGAGTTTGCACGTGTGTCTGATAGTATGAGAGACACGGGGCAAGGACACATAAAGGAGGAGATTGAAGGTGTGTGTGTGTGTATGTTGTAGGCAGACATCACTGGAGAGGTTTATCGATCGGTGTGTGTCGGAAAGGAGTTGTGGAGACTCTGGGAGAACGACCTAAAGAAAAAAATGAATGTGCCCGGTGGATAGAATGCCGAGGGAGGGGGAGGGTGAGGAGGGCGTGTGCATGCACGATAGAAAGTGAGTGGTAGCTACAAAGGTTAGAGGATTGTGTGGGTGTAAGAGACTAATAAAGATCATAATTTGATATGAAAGCGGATTCATATATTTGAATAGGAGATCATAGTGTTTTAAACATTGCATGCATGAATATAGCGGTGATACACGTGCTGTGCACATGTTATACCATAATGTGACAATGCATGGCGTTTGCAACTCACAACTAAATGTCGAACAATCTAAGCCATACTATACATCAAACAATCTCACATTTTATTTGAATTTGTGATAATGTGTGGCATTTGCACCTTACAACTAAATATCGAACAATCTAAACAATACTATATATCGAACATTCTCACATTTTATTTGAATTTGTGGTAATGTGTGGTGTTTGCAACTCACATCTAAATACTTGTAGGCGTAGGGGGTGGGGCACCATACATAATGTGATAAACACATTATACATATGAGACATGGTTTAGATTATGAAGATCTAGCTAGAGCTAGAAATGTAATGTGATTTGAAATCAAAATAAAGTGGATTCAAAAAATCTAGTTCGAGTTCATATAGTACACATAGTTCATATGTAACTCGAGACTAATCATGTGGTGTGCTGTGAAGATAATACACAAGCGATGGTTTAACTTGACAATAATGATGATTGTAGATCTTATTAAAACAGAGAAACGAATTCAAATGCTTTGACTTCACAACAATCATTACTGTAGATCTTATTCAAATAGAGAAACAAATTCAAATTTAGTTCATATTGAAGCGGTAGTATATACGTTTGGAATGCACTAAAACGTTCATTTGATTAGTAGGTTTCATGCATTATACACGTAACGAAATATTTTAATTGAACATAACATGAATTCAAAGTTTTGAATGACATTTGTAGTGCGCATTGATTTTATACGATTACCGTTAGGCTTGTCCGAAATTTCAACCCGTGCCTTGTTAGCCCGAAATATTTAAGATATATCTTTGTCTCGTTGTGCTCCGACAACTCCCTCCATCTCAACCCGCGCCTTGCTATTCCGAAATTACAACGCGCGCGAAAACTCCCACCTCCTGTGAAATCCCGACATGTGAAATGCCCGTGGTACCCCTGAACCGGAAGAACTGCCTCAAATCGGTGGGGGTACTTTCTTAACTTAACCCACATTTCGGACAACCGTGTCTCTTAGCCATGGTTCCCCACTGCCATCCCATCCGCCCACCCATTTGTACACCGAGGCCGCGAAAACCCGCGACGAAACCCCACACCCTGCTCCGTCCGCCTCCCAGCCGGAGCCTCTTCCCGACGACGTCATCCACAGCAACACCTCAACGTCCCTCATCCACCATACCGTATGAGGATTCGTCGTTGATCTCATCATCCCGCTGGTTCAGCCACCCCGTCCTCCACCTCCAACGAGCTCCCCGACGTTCCCCTCGTCTTTAGCCACCTCCATACCAACACCGCCGTCTTCACCTGCACCACCGGAAGAGCATCATCAACACCGTTTCCTCGACGAAGCTGTGGCCTAATCGGCGCCACCAAAGAGGTTGTACACTAATCGCCGCATTTTCTTCTTGATTCGATCTCACGGTGCTGCCGGCGCTCGGTCCCGAGCCGACACGGCACGGCTCCATACACGGCGGCGTCGCGGCCACTTCCTCCACGGCGTCGCTCCCTCAGCGGCGACGTCCACATCAGTAGGAGCTGCTGCTGCTCTGCTCTTGCTCTCGGTCCCTGCTGATGCACTCTTGCTATTGCTCTTGCTTTCACGCTGCTCTCGCTCTTGCTCTTGCTTGCGATGTTGCTCGATTTAGCTACACTTGATGGACTGAATTGGCTTTTGGGTCGATCGATTTTCAAGGGGTGTGGGGGCTCGCGAGGTGAAGGAAGAACCAGCCGCAGGGGGGAGGGGGGCTCGCCGGAGAGGTACCCCACTATCTATCTTAGGGTTCAGGATGGGGGCGGTGGTCGCCGGCGGTGGCGGGGCGTTGGCGGGGCGGTGGCGTGGGGATCGCCGGAGAAAAAGCTCGGCACGCGGAGGGGGCTACGAGGATGGCTGGGCGGCGGCGGACGGCGGTGGGGAGTGTTTTCGAAGTGCGGGCGGCGCACCGTCGGCCCGAACAGCGACTGCTTTGTTTTACTGTGGTGGCTAGCGGCTCAGGGGGGTGGAGGTTGAAGATGAACCGAAGGCCCTTGATTTCGTATCCAACTGCTGCAAAATCGACTAACCAGAGATGAAAAAGTCAGTCGACCGACGTGTAGCCTCACCTTGCTAGTGCGTTCGGTTTAAATGACAAAATTCAGTTTCGACAGCAAAATTCAGTTTCGACAGTTAAGTTCAGTTTCGACAGTTTAGTTCAGTTTCGACAGTTAAGTTCAGAGATGAGCGGCTGATGTATTTTACATCTAGCACTTTTTGGTTATGTATTTTACGTCATGTATTGGAGATGCTATTAGACTTCCACTCAGGTTAACGTTGTTCGTTGTCTCCCTTGTCCTGCTTCAGCCTCGGCGTCGTACAACTCACCGGAGCTGCTCCAACAACAAAACCCTCCATCACAGCGGAGCAGTACCTCGGGCTCCATCTCTAGACGCATAAGATCTTCTTCCCCTCCTCCGACAACAAAGTCAGCCGGAGCATACTCACCGGCCAACCCAATCACGCTGAGATCAACATGGCTTTGCCAAAGAGGTTGTACACTTGTTGCATCTCTTTTTTACTCTACATGTTATATATATTGTCCACTGAGCACATGGATTTGTTCCTTTAGTGTCTCCTTGAAATAAAAAACGTAGGAATTTTAATTTTCACTTGTCCTCCTTTTCAAATTCCTATTCATGAAGCACAAGACTAAGAGATAGTAGCATAATAGCATTAGAAACATACATTTTCTCGGGGTTTGACTTAATCTCACCATGCTTCTTTGCATCCCGTGATCTTCCAATTGTTGTGAATCAAACACCCAGATTGGCAGAAATCCTGTGTTTTTAAATTCTCTGTTTTGCACGTGCATTCCTATCCTATTCCTGTCTATTTCCTATCCTGCATTGTTGGAATCCTCCAATTCAAACGAGCCCTTACAGAATTACTTCTCTTACAAATAGTTGTCAAAGAAAACCTTGCGTGGTTTGTCCGCTCCTGCTGCGCCGTCGTCCACCCCAGCTCGGTGCTCCAAGCAAGAAGGGTCCAGCACAGCAGGATCCGACCTCCAGACTGTCTTTCGCCGCCTCGGATCTTGTTCCCCGCTTATTTGGCGATCATGAAAACTGCATTACCATCATCAGCCGAGCAGATGACCTCGAGGACTACACGGGTCCGCAAGAGAGGTCACACTCTTTCGTGTCTGCTTATGTTATGCATCGCTTAATATTACATGCTACTTTATCATGCTGTTCACCGATTAGACTCTGAGTCAGCTCCAAACTAACGGTCAAACTTGAGTTTTTAAATGGTTGTGGGGTACATATCGGGGCCGCTATCAATAGTATCTATCTACTATCTGGTTAATCTCCGGTGTCTACTATGAGTTTCATGTTGGGTGGGAAACAAACAGTAAAGAAGCCATTATCTGTATTTTTTAACTGAAGCCATTATCTGCATGCTATTATTGGTTTTGGGTCTATCCACAGGTTGCTACCATCACGTGGATTTCTGCATGCACTCCTTACATAATCTCACTATGTTTTATTCCTATGCATAGCAGTTATTGTAAACAATGGAACTGAACATGTAGAGCAAAAGAGCGAGCCTTGCGTGGCAATAAAATTTCATGCAGGCGTCGCTCCATGGTAGGCGCAAAGGCAGCCCCCTCCACGCATTTTGGATTATGTCGAGAGGAAGATATACATTACGAGGAGGATTCAGAAGGAGAAGACAACTCCTATTTACCCCCTGAGGTCTTCGCTCTAACTTGGCATGCTGATGTTGGTTATATCATGCATATGGTGTCTTGCATTGCTTACTTTATACATCAAATATGTCATCTGCTTAGTTTAGACATCCTTTTTGAGAATGCCATCTGTTTAGTTTATTCATCGTTTATGTGAATTATGCAGCGCCATCTTGTTTAGCCAGACATCATATATGTGAATTTTGCAATGCCATCCTGCTTAGCCAGTCATCTTTATGTAAATTATATCAGGCCATCCTTTTTTTCGTTACATATTACATTTGTCTACAATGTTAGTACATTCAACTGCTCTTCGTGTACATCAGCCATTTGACACGGTGATGGCAAATTCTGGAGTGAAAACAAGGTCTTCAGAGCAGACCATGCTACCTGACGAAGCACATATCTCGCTGGTTACGGATAGCTCCTCAGAGGAGGATTCAGAGACAGATGACCAGTCCTATTCCCCCCCTGAGGTGTATGCTCTAACTTGGTAAGGTTATGTTGCTCATATCGTGCGTATGGTGTCTCGCATTGCTATGTCATTTGATTAGTTTAGACATGCTTTGTGTGAATGCCACCTGTTCAGTGTCTAATTACCATATATGTGAATTATGCATTGCCATCTTGTTGCAAGACATTATATATGTGAATTATACAATGCTATCTTGTTGCAAAGGCATTATATATGTGAATTATGCAATGCCATGCTGTTTAGCCAATCATCATGTATGTGAATTTTATCATGCTATCATTTTTTTGTATTACGTGTTCCATTTGTTGACAACGTTTGTATATTCAACTACTCTTCCTGTGGATCAGCCATTTGAAGCGGTGATGGAAGTATGTCGGAGTGAAAACAAGGTATTGAGAAGCGAACAATGCTACTGCTTTGAAGCGAGACATCTTGCTGATTCTGAAGAGCTCCTCGAGAGGAGGATTGAGAGGCGATGACCAGTCCTATTTCCCCCCGAGGTCTATGCTCAAACTTGGCAGGGTTATATTACCAATGTCATGCATGTTGTCTTGCATTGCTTAGATTTTACATCATATATGGATTGCCATCTGCTTACTTGCTTACTATATAAATCATATATTTGATTTATATCATGCCATCATGTTTACATAGTACATACACATCATCTATCTGAGTTATGGCATGGCAACCCATTTAATAAAGACATCATATAGTTATATCATCTCATCCTGTTTAGTGTTTACAGTCATCATATTTTGAACTATGGCATTCTATCCGTGAATGTATGTGAATTATGGCATGCCAACCTATTTAATAAACACATTATATAGTTATGTCATGTCATCCTGTTTACATAGTCTCATATTTTGAACTGTGTCTTTCCATCTTTTTTAGTTAGCCATCATAATGTGAAATTGTGTCATGCTATCCTGTTTAGTTAGCCATCATATATGTGAAATTGTGTCATGCTATCCTGTTTGGTTAGACAACATAAATATGAATTATTTCATGCCCTCTTTTATTCCCCACTATCCATTGCACCTGTCTATCATACAATGTCTATACTTTCCATTACTTTTCTTTTTTATCAGCCATTTGAATTGGAGAGCGTGATGGTAGTATCTAAGGGAGTAACAACACAGTCTTCAGAAAAGATAGTGCTACCAGTTGATGCAGATAGAACCACAGTTGTACTTGCCCAAGGACCAGATCCACCACACATAACCTAGACTCTCGCAGATTGTACCCCTACCCAGTTGGACAGAGAACCAACTACACCCCTTCTAACCCCAACCCCGGCAAATAGTAACCCAGTTCCAGTTGACACAGCACCGTCTCCACCACAGAACACCCAAACACGAGCAGTTAGTAAGGGAACTGCAGTGCCCAAAGCACGAGGACCACCACTCCGAATCCCAACTCAACGCTCAAAGGAGAAGAAGATTTGTTCTCAGGTCGGGTGTTACGTAGCTATGGTTCATACTCCTTTGCTCTTGCATTCTTGTATTTACTCCTACCAACTATTTTCAAATTTGAAGGATGGAATTGAAACTCCAATGGCGCATAGCAGGTATGTTTTAAACCTGTTTCTTTAACTGGTTAGATGTTGTAACCTGCTCAATGTTGATTTCAGTTTCAATTGAATAAACAGTTATGTTCTCATGTCATGCACATTACAAGTGTTGTTATTGCTCTATAGTTACCCACACTTATATTTTGTCTATTCTGCTTTGTCTTGAACAAATATTATTTGAATCGTGTCTCTATCTTGATTTGGCAACAAAAACTAGAATGATATAGACCATAAAGTGACCATGGTACATAGATATATGTTTGTTTCATGCTGTTATCATGTCCACTTTACTACTGAACTCATTTACCAAAATGATCATATACAACATGGTAAACATGTGATGTATGCACTTGTTTCTCTTTTGGAGCAGCGGACAAAATATTGGAGAAACGATGCCGCGTTATCCAATGGTAAAGGAAGTAATGTCTGAGATAAGGTTAAATATAGCGAGACATCCTGTTGGTCTCCAAGAAAGCTGATAAAAACTATCTTGTGACGGTGAGGGAACCCAAAAGTCTGTCTTGATGTAGTGTTCGAGTTCTTGGCCACTACTGCGGCACAAGCTCTTCAAACTTCATTTGCTGAATCAGTTCGTCTTCTTGAGTTTCAACTTCAAGTTGAAAGACATCTATCGAGATGTCTTTCTGACGGAAAGTGAAGGGCGAGAAGTCCTGCAGAATTCAGATGCATATATTACGGTGCAACGACAATATTTGGAGGATTTAAGCGCCAAACAAGAGAAAGTTAATAAGCTTGCTAAGCATCTTGCCGACATTATGGGTACCCGGGATATTGTTTCTTGAGATCTTACGAAGTGGTTTCGATTACGGATTTGTTTTTCTACGGTGTTTATTTGCGCTGGTCGCCAACTTTGACAACTAGTGTATATGATATGCTGCTTTGTTCCCTATATTTTCACTAGAGGCGAACTTTGTTGCCTAGTGGATGTAATATGTGTAATAGCCGTGATAGCCTAGCGTTAGTTGCTTGCTTATTTATTTGCTTGTTATCTTGTTTATTTGTTTGCTTGTAGTCATTGCAGTTCTTTTTCCGCGGTTAGCTAGTGGCTGCAACAATCTATTTTTTAGAACTAGGCCACAATAACCATGGGCTAATATTTACTGTAGTGACCTTTGGGCCTCCCTCTTGGCTGTAGAAACGATTGGGCCTTCTACGGGCCATATAAACAGTGGGCCTTCTACGGGCCGTAGAAACAATGGGCCTTCTGCGGGCCGTATCATCAATGGGCCTTATATGGGTCGTATGATCGATTGGCCAAACATGGGCCAAACAGACCGCATTATGGCCGTAAACGGGCTAGAGTTGGAATCGTCCGTTCATGGTCCGAACATAACGTGCCATCGTTAATAGGCCGTATTTCATGACGCTATGAAAATGGCCCAACGTATTAACGGACCACAAAAGGGCCGACATGAACCACGCAGCTGAATTTGGCCCACTAGCGAGAAAATGATAATGTAACGGGCCGTAAGTAAGCGAATCTTTGAAATGAGCCCAAGATTAAATGGGCTCGAGAAGGCCGAAAAGATAACATGGGCTGAAAGCATTAGCGGAATAACGGGCCAATAATGGGTATAAAGTGATACACTGTTCATTACGGGCCAGTTTCACCACGGGCTGTTAATGGGTGTAAACTGATACACTATTCTTTACGGGCCAGTTTCACCACGGCCTTTAATAGGCCTAGAGTTACATAGGGCCTCATTTGGGTCGAAAGACGTCATGGGCCATACATGGGCCAGAAGTGAAAATGGGCTGGAAGCATATTGGATGGCCCAGATGACGCTACTGGGCCTAATTCGGATAGGGCGTAACGGGCCTTGGGTTAGCGAAACGTAAACGGGCTATATGCGAACAGACCATTAACAGGCTTTCCATGGGCCGGCCCGCCACCTTTTGACCAAGTCAAACGGGCTGGCCTTTTCACAGGAATGGGCCTCTGTTGGGCCGTGCCATGTGTCGACGTATCATAGGCGCCTTCCGTCCAATGAGTGGATGACATTTGTCACAACGATGAGCCGACACGTGTTTCCTCCAGCCAATGATGATTTTACACGTGGAAAATCCCCATTGGTCGGGGCTGTTAACGGGTTATCGGATCCAAAACCCGACCCGATAGCTTAACGGTGTTCCGTTACGGTGGATGCCACATGTCGGTCACCCTTGACGAAAGCACTTCTGTGACGCGCGATTTATCGTCATGGAAGTGGACACTTCCGTGATGATAATTTTGGTAATGTTAAGGAACACTTCTACGACAGCACAGGTATGAGTATCTTGATTCTGTCATAAATTTGTCATGGATGTACATGCATGACAAAAAACGCGACCTACTGTGACAAATATGTATCATGACAGAAGTGTATTTTTTTGTAGTGAAAGAGGGGAGCGAGTCTTGATAAATTGAAGATATTTGGTCTCAAGAGTCATGATTGGCACATATGGATTGAGCGGGTAATGCCGGTGATGTCGCGTGGATTCATCCCTGAGGATGAATGGCTAGTACTGGCAGAGCTGAGCAATTTCTTCCGTGTTCTTTGTGCGAAAGAACTATCACCTGACCTGGTAGATGAAATGGAAGAGTTGGCACCGGAGTTGATCTGCAAGTTAGAGAAGATCTTTCCGTCAGGCTTATTTAATCCAATGCAGCACATGATTTTGCATTTCCCAACCGAGGCAAGATTGGGGGTCCTGTGCAGAACGTTGGTGCTACGCAACTGAGAGGATGCAGAAGAAGCTTTGAGCAAAATGCAAAAATAAACGTAGAATTGAAGCATCGATGGCTGAGGCATTCATTACTGAGGAGGTGGCAAACTTCGTGACAGCACACTACGAAGCCAAAAATCGTCATTTGCATAATCCGAAACCTCGGTGCAATGCTGGTGACCCTCAAAAGGGTCGATCTAGCCTCAGCATATTCAAAGGGGATCTCGCACCAGCCGGTGCTTCTAATTCCTTAACTTTGGATTTCGAAGAATGGTAGACCATTTCATTGTATATCTTCAACAACCTAACAGAAGTGCGACCGTACATCGAGTAAGTTCTCGGTACATTGTTTCGCAACTTATAATTCCTATGAAATACTCTTATTCGGGATAAATTTGATACGATCGATCATTCGCCAAATTCTCGTATGGAGCGGTGATCCAAAAGGATTCCGTCGAAGAGTATGAACTTCTGGCAAAGCATGGAGGCGGCTATCCCGGTTTCATCTCTTGGTTCAAACAAATGGTAATTTCCATTAGACCATTTCATTTCTTCATCTAATTTGTGTCTAATGCAACAATCCCTTTCGTATTAAACTTGTAGGCTAATTCAGAGCTTATTGATGCCGAATTAAGACAAGTCGCTAATTGTTTCGATTATAAGGTCCGTTCATTTGACAAATACGACATCAACGGGTATCGCTTTCATGCCTATGGCAAAGAGCTATCTATGGCTGACCGAAAGTCTACAAATTTTTGTGTCTCTGCTATCCGCGAAGGAGATACCGAGTATTATGGAAGAGTTGAAGCAATTTATGAACTTCAATTCTATGGTGCAAACCCACCAAACGTCGTAGTCTTCAAATGTTATTGGTTCCAGCCAAAGGAGACTAGAAGGACTCATGAACACATAGGGCTAGTGGAAATCAATCAAAGCACCCATTTGGATGTTCCCGATATCTATATTATGGCTCAACAGGCAACCCAAGTTTTCTATCTACCATGGGCCTATCAAAGTGATACTAATCTCAAAGGTTGGGATGTCGTTTATGAAGTGCCGCCACGTGTTAGATCACCTCCCCCCAATGATGATGATTATGAACTTCACATTAACCTAGACACATATGAATGATAATTCTTCCAAGAAACACGTCTTTTCGAAAAACGCTTCAAGAACCGCTCTACTTCACCCTAGAACATTGAAGTAGACAGCGATAGTGAACCCGACTTCACCCCTGAGCCGGAACAAGAAGAGCCTGAACTAGAAGAGGTTACTGCTGCGGATGACCTGTCAATACTGGACCAATTACTTAAAGGTGGCCTTCCACCTGATGATGCATTTATTAATGATGATGATAAGCACGTCCTTACCGATAGTGATGATGATGATGCATTTATTGATCCCGGAGCATTTATTGAACCTGAGGATCCAGATTATTATTAGGTACTAATTTTTTTATGTTGTACTTGATTTATATAGTTACTTGTATGATTGTATGATTTATATAGTTACTCGTATAATATTCTTACTTTGTATGATTGTTTCTTATACATAGTGCCATGGTCTTGATATCCGTCCCCGTCGATCCTTGCCCGCTTTATGATTCAGATGTGATAAATCCTCTTTTATAAATATTTGTTGCATTTCGCATTTATGACAATTATGGCCATCAAGTTGACATAGAGATATTTTAATCTAGGAGGTATGTGAACCGGAATTTGCAACCGACCCTCTTGTCGATAAGTTAAATTTAGTTGAAAAAGAAAATGAGTATTTGAAAGAAAAAATTAAAAGAATTGAAGAAGAGAAGATGAAATTTGGGTTGTATGTTGCCGATGTGGTCGATGACCATAAGATGAAGATGAATGCAATGTGCTTGAAGATGGATGCAATGCGCTTGAAGATTAAGAAGATTAGAAAAATATGCCATTGATAATGAGGCTTGGTATCATTATGCCGTTGGATCAATTGTTACCTTAGTTGCGATCCTCATCGCATTTGTTGCGATGAGGGTAAGTTTTCTCTAGTGTACTTCGCTTACTTTCCTCCTAAATGGCATAACTACCTAAGTTAGACAAAAAATGAGCTGTACTTAGCTTTCTTTCCTCAAAAATGTCGTGATAATCTTTATTACCTCCAAAATGATATAGACTTACCTTACTTTCCTCGAAAATAACATAAAAACCTTAGTAAGCTCCAAAATGACCTATTTACTTAGCTTCCCTCTAGAATAACCTACACTTAGAACTTTTACCTAGCTTAGCAATAAAATGGCATTTTTACCTACCTTAGTTAGAAGAAGAAGATAAAAAAGAGGAGAGGAGAAAAAGAAAGAGAAGAAAAAAAATCTTCTTCTTCTTCTTCCTTTTCTTCCTTTTCTTCCTCTTCTCCTTCTTCTTCTTCCTCTTCTTCTTCTTCTTCCTCTTCTTCTTCTTCTTCTTCTTCTTCTTCTTCTTCTTCTTCTTCTTCTTCTTCTTCTTCTTCTTCTTCTTCTTCTTCTTCTTCTTCTTCTTCTTCTTCTTCTTCTTCTTCTTCTTCTTCTTCTTCTTCTTCTTCCTCTTCTTCTTCTTCTTCTTCTTCTTCTTCTTCTTCTTCTTCTTCTTCTTCTTCTTCTTCTTCTTCTTCTTCTTCTTCTTCTTCTTCTTCTTCTTCTTCTTCTTCTTCTTCTTCTTCTTCTTCTTCTTCTTCTTCTTCTTCTTCTTCTTCTTCTTCTTCTTCTTCTTCTTCTTCTTCTTCTTCTTCTTCTTCTTCTTCTTCTTCTTCTTCTTCTTCTTCTTCTTCTTCTTCTTCTTCTTCTTCTTCTTCTTCTTCTTCTTCTTCTTCTTCTTCTTCTTCTTCTTCTTCTTCTTCTTCTTCTTCTTCTTCTTCTTCTTCTTCTTCTTCTTCTTCTTCTTCTTCTTCTTCTTCTTCTTCTTCTTCTTCTTCTTCTTCTTCTTCTTCTTCTTCTTCTTCTTCTTCTTCTTCTTCTTCTTCTTCTTCTTCTTCTTCTTCTTCTTCTTCTTCTTCTTCTTCTTCTTCTTCTTCTTCTTCTTCTTCTTCTTCTTCTTCTTCTTCTTCTTCTTCTTCTTCTTCTTCTTCTTCTTCTTCTTCTTCTTCTTCTTCTTCTTCTTCTTCTTCTTCTTCTTCTTCTTCTTCTTCTTCTTCTTCTTCTTCTTCTTCTTCTTCTTCTTCTTCTTCTTCTTCTTCTTCTTCTTCTTCTTCTTCTTCTTCTTCTTCTTCTTCCTCTTCTTCTTCTTCTTCTTCTTCTTCTTCTTCTTCTTCTTCTTCTTCTTCTTCTTCTTTCCTCATTCCTCTTCTTCTTCTTCTTCTTCTTCTTCTTCTTCTTTCATACTTCCACTTATTCTTCTTCTTCTTCTTCTTCTTCTTCTTCTTCTTCTTCTTCTTCTTCTTCTTCTTCTTCTTCTTCTTCTTCTTCTTCTTCTTCTTCTTCTTCTTCTTCTTCTTCTTCTTCTTCTTCTTCTTCTTCTTCTTCTTCTTCTTCTTCTTCTTCTTCTTCTTCTTCTTCTTCTTCTTCTTCTTCTTCTTCTTCTTCTTCTTCTTCTTCTTCTTCTTCTTCTTCTTCTTCTTCTTCTTCTTCTTCTTCTTCTTCTTCTTCTTCTTCTTCTTCTTCTTCTTCTTCTTCTTCTTCTTCTTCTTCTTCTTCTTCTTCTTCTTCTTCTTCTTCTTCTTCTTCTTCTTCTTCTTCTTCTTCTTCTTCTTCTTCTTCTTCTTCTTCTTCTTCTTCTTCTTCTTCTTCTTCTTCTTCTTCTTCTTCTTCTTCTTCTTCTTCTTCTTCTTCTTCTTCTTCTTCTTCTTCTCCTTCTTCTTCTTCTTCTCCTTCTTCTTCTTCTTCTCCTTCTTCTTCTTCTTCTCCTTCTTCTTCTTCTTCTCCTTCTTCTTCTTCTTCTTCTTCTTCTTCTGCTTCTTCTTCTTCTCCTCCTTCTTGTTCTCCTCCTTCTTGTTCTCCTCCTTCTTCTTCTTCTCCTTCTTCTTCTTCTCCTTCTTCTTCTTCTCCTTTTTCTTCTTCTCCTTCTTCTTCTTCTCCTTCTTCTTCTTCTCCTTCTTCTTCTTCTCCTTCTTCTTCTTCTCCTTCTTCTTCTTCTCCTTCTTCTTCTTCTTCTTCATCTTCTTCTTCTTCTTCTTCTTCTTCTTCTTCTTCTTCTTCTTCTTCTTCTTCTTCTTCTACCATTCTATGCTTGTTGTTGGTGTCGGTGTACTAGAGTAGGGGTACCCTAGTACCCCGTGCTACGTCTGCAGACGATTCTTGACAACCAGCGGCAGGGTTTGCCTCGTCACCGCCAAGATCCTTCGTGGCTCCTTTGGAGCCATTCAAGAACAAAGTATTTGATTGAGAAGGCAAGGCCCGACAAGAGGAGCTTGTCGGGAAGGCCCTCCACGCCTTGAAGACAAAGGCCCGGCAAGAGGAGCTTGCACTGGAAGGCTCGGGCCAGCGACAAGTCTCCGGCGCGACAAAGGATTCGGCCGCGGCAAAGCGCTTGCCCGGCATGCAACCTCTCCGTCTCCGCTCCAGCTCACCCGGCGACGTGTCGCCATGGGACCGTTCCATGGGCGGCGTGTCGGCGGCTGTGCAGCCAGCGGAGAGCAGCGATAAGCGGCGGCAGGCTCGCCATCGTGGCGGAGGCGCACTGACGGCCTTCTGTTGCTTTGTTTGGGCGACAACGACGAGCATTTATTGCTTTTGTCCCTTCTTGCCGTCGAGTTAGGTATTTTGCCTTTGCATACCTTTGTTCAAGTAGGTATACCAACTCCTGTTTTTACATTTTACCCCGCCTATGTTGCCACAGCCGGAGACCCTTGAGCATATAAAAGGAGGCCCGAGTGCAGCGTGAAAAGGAGTTCCGTTCCGTTCGGTTCGGTTCGCCGAGTTCGTCTCGTTGGGTTCATTCGACCCACTCGAGACCAGATGAACTCACGCTAGGTTTTGTAGCTCTCGTTGCTCCCTAGCAAGAACACAATAGATCAAACAAGCGGCGGTAGGAGTTTATCTCTCCGGAGAGCTCCGAAGCTGGGTAAACTGCTCGTGTGCCTCGCCTCGATCCGCTCTCGTGCGATCTCCGCCCCTCCGAACCACAAGGGGCCTGCTCCGCCCGGCCCCCACAGTGTCCGTGGAGTGCGATCAGCCTCCCGACATCTACGGCGCGCGGTAGAAGCGTCGAGGCCGTGTGAATCTGATCCGGTGTTCACCACGAGCAGCGTCATCAACATCTTCCTCAACATGCCACCGAAGAAGAGGAAACCTGCGGCGGCAGAGCCGTCGCGTCGTACCCACCCTCACCGCAGCAAGCGGGTGGTGGGGCAGAGCCGCTGGCGGAGGAACGAGCGCCGGACGAATGTGCCGCGGCGTTGCCAAGTCAAGGACAAGGCACCGCAAACCTCGGCGTCCGCGCATCCCCGCGTCCCTCTCTCGGAGAGCGGGACCAACAACGTCATGGCGTCCTGGCGCCATGCGTTAGATTGGATCGAGACCCTCAAGACTAGCATGCGGCGCCAACATGCTTTGGCACGAGTGAGATACGGATGCCCGGAAGAAGCGCTGCTCCTTCTAACGTGGTTAGAAGTCCGGCGTGTCGCTCCTCGCACCGTTCTCCAATGCCACCCACTACTCCAGCAGAAGCTGGCGAGCTCAAGCGCTCCTCGACTACCCTCCGGCCGACAAAGGTCGACGAGTGGAGGGCCACTATCGAGCCTCATCGGCTTTGCCAGCGGCGGCGCTCCAAGGCAACCAACGCCATCATTGCGGCGGCGACGACAAAACGCGAGCCGGTGGCGGCAGGCTGTCGGTGCAACCACCGTGCACTCTCCGCCAAGAAGGCCAAGATCGCCGACTCGCCGGATCCACCTCGGCAGCGACTCCGCTGCGTCGTCGGATCCGCGAGCTCGCCGTGATCAGCGCCAAGTTCTTCATGGCGACAAAGGAGGGCGCTCGAACTTCGCATCGGCGCCCGAGCGAAGCGACGTCGATCAACAAGCGCGCTGGGCCTTACGTTGACATGCGGCGCCGGAGGGCGAGCGACTTGCCGTACTGCGGTAGGTTGCCCTGCGTTCACTCGTGAGCTGCGGTAAGTCCGATGTGGCCAGCCGAAAAACTTCAAACCAGGCGTGCGGAGAAGTATGATGGCAGGACGCACCCGTCGGAGTTCCTCAGTATCTACACCATCGCGGTGCAGGCTGCGGGGGGACGGGATGACAAGATCCTCGCCAACTACTTCCTGCTCGTGCTCAAGCCCAACGTCAGATCTTGGCTCATGCACTTGCCGGACAGCTCCATATCCTCTTGGGCAGATCTATGCCATCAGTTTGTTGGCGCCTTCAGAGATGGCCACAAACCTCATGGCCAAGAGAGTGACCTTCACTTGCTGCGCCCGGAAGGAAGGAGAGTCCCTGCGCAAGTTCATTCAGAGGTTCAGCAGCGTGCACTACAACATCCCGGACGTCCACCTGCGCGGTGATCGGCACATTTCATCGAATGTGCGGAACCGCGAGATGAGGAGGAGATGGCGATGTGCAAAGTCAAGGGCGTCGATGAGCTATGCATACGGCCGACAAGTGTGCCTTGTGGCCGAGGAAGGAGGAGACTCCACGGAGAGAGTGCGAAGCAGGGTCAGCGGTGATGACACCGCCCGGCAAAGAAGGGTCGTGGCGAGGCAACAGGAAGAAGAAAAGCAGAGAAGTGCTAGCTGTCGAGCAGTCCGACAGCGAGGCGGCGACAAGAACGCCAAAGCTGGTGGCTCCGGCAAGGAGGTTGCCGGCGCCAACCACCGGTCGGTGGCGGCGCCCGACAAGCGGGGCGGCTCACGGCAAGCGATCTTGCAAGATCCACCACACCAAGGGCCACGATCTCCGTGAGCTGCAAGAAGGTCGAGCAGCTCGTCGAGCAACGAGAGAGTTGAGTCTGACGGCGAGACAAGGAGAAGGCCCGAGGAAGGTCTTTGGGGAGCAAGCAAGAAATGTCCGGCGGGGAGGACGCCGCGGCAAGGCCAAGCAGCGGCAAGGAGATAGACCTCCCGCGGCGCGACAAGGATGAAGATGATGACGACGGCGAAGATATGGAAGACGCAGCGACGCCGACGAGCAGGAGTTTGAGAAAGCCACAGAGGTTCTTCTGCGTTGGCGGAGGTGCCTCCTGCATACCTCCACCGCCAACTCAAGCAATGGATGCGGGAGGTCAATGCAGCGGAACCATCCGTGGAGTCACGCAAGCCTCTCAAGTGGTCCAACACGCCTATCATTTTGATATTGAGGACCACCACGATCGCATAACTGCGGTCGGTGCTTGCCGATGTTGGTCTCTCCAACCATCCGCAACCTCAAGGTCACAAAATGTTAGTTAACCGGGCCGGCTTGAATCTGATCTCCTCCAGCGGTGCTCCGAAGCTTCAAATCCCTGACAGCGAGCTCGAAGAGACCGGGACCTTCCAAGGAATCAATCCGGGAAGGAGCAAGCCGAAGGGGAAGATTACGTTGCCGGTCACATTTGGCAGCGAGCCTTACAATGGGATACTTGGCCGTCCAGCACTCGCCAAGTTCATGGCAGCCTCTCACTATGCCTACAACCTACTCAAGATGCCGGGCCCGATAAGCGTCATCTCTGTCCATGGCGACAAGAAGGATGCCCTTATCTGTGCCGACAAGATCTTCCGGGATGCAGCAGCCATGACAGATTACCGGACACTTGCCGCTGAAGCTCCGGGGAAGAAGATCAAGTCCAAGTCCGGCAAGGGCTCGATGCTCACTCCGACAAGCGCACCTGTTGAGTGCTGCGCTACCGTCGAGGACGCACCATCGAGCTCCACCGCAAGTGCAAGAAGATGGTGGCTCCGCCAAGACCAAGAAGGTGCCCGCCAAGGAGGACGGCGCTGGTGGTACCTTCACCATCGATTGCCTCTCTCGACCCCAAATAGGAAGCGCGCTCGTTGCTTTCACGTGGGCGAATGTCAGCGTGATTGCATGGCAACCGTCGATATCACCGGTGTTCCCAGGAAAGTGATTGAGCACCGCTTTGGCCGTTTGTCCTCATCGCGCGGCCCGTCAAGCAAAAAGTCGAGGAAGCAAGCGGTGGGCGCCAAGAATTCATAGCGAAGAGATCAAGAAACCGGAAGCAGCAAGCCTTGTCGGAGGAGTTCTCCATCCCTCGTGGTTGGCCAATCCACAGTAGTCGATGCGCCAAGGCAAGCGGAAATGGAGACTTTGTATTGACTTCACGGATGTTAATAAAGCTTGTCCCAAAGATCCATTTCCCTTGCCGCACATTGACCAGTTGTTGACTCCACGGCTGGATGTGATTTGCTTCGTTTCTTGATGCATACTCGAGGATACCATCGGATCTTCATGGCTGAAGAAGATGAAGAGAAGACCGCGTTCATCACACCATGTGGCACATCTTTGTTTCATACGGATGCCTTTCGGTTTGAAGAATGCTGGTTCAACATTTGCAAGGGTAGTCCATGGCGGCTTTTGAGCCGCATAAATGCACAGAAATGTAGAAGCCTACATGGATGACATAGTGGTCAAGAGCAAGGACAAAGCAACTTTGGTTCAAGATTTAGACGAGACCTTTGCAAATCTGCGCAAGATCAACCTCAAGCTCAACCCCGAGAAGTGCGTGTTTGGAGTCCCTTCCGGCAAGCTTCTCGGGTTCTTCGTGTCTCAGCGGGGGATTGAAGCTAATCCCGACAAGATCAAGGCCATTGAGCAGATTGAAGCACCAAAGCGCGTCAAGGATGTCACGAAGACTTGCGGTTGCGTGGCTGCTCTCGGCGAGTTTATTTCTAGGTCTGCTGAAGGCGCCCTGCCATTTTTTAAGATTTTGAAAAAGGCAGGTCCAGTAAAATGGACTCCCGAAGCGGAGGCTGCGCTGCAAGACTTAAAGAGATACCTGTCCTCCACTCCAACACTTGTCGCACCTAGGCCACAAGAGAAGTTGCTGCTATATATAGCGGCAACCAATCAAGTGGTTAGTGCTGCGTTAGTGGCGGAGAGGGAGGCGGATGACGAGCCGACAACGCGGCAAGCACATCCGGCGACAAGCGAGGGGCTTCGCCGACAAGCTTTGGTCCCGACAAGGGCGAATCCATGAGACACATGAGCAGAATCTGAGAAAAGGATGGTGCAACGCCCGGTCTATTTTGTCGACTCCCTCACTGCAAGGGGCTAGGTCAAGGTATTCTAGTGTGCGAGAAATTGCTTTTCGGCCTCCTCATGGCCTCGAGAAAGCTGCGCCATTACTTCAAGCACATGAGATCCACAGTTGTCACTCGCTTTCCCACGAAGAGGATCTGCGAGAATCCGTGCGGCAGGCAGGATTGTCGAGTGGGCACTGGAGCTGTCAAGCTTTGGTCTTAAGTTTGAAAGCACATCAACTATCCAAAGTAGAGCATTGGCAGGATTCATAGCAAAATGGATGCCAACGCCAGATGAAGAGATTCCGAAGACGAGCATTCCCGTCAAAGAAGCCGACCAAAAGAGTGGGCTGATGTACTTTGATGGTGCCTTCTCGCTGCAAAGGCGCCCGATCTTGCGGCGTCTTTGCTTATCGCACCCACCGGAGAGCACCTCAAATCGTCGTCCGGATGCACTTTCCCAAAGAGCAAGCAACAAACAATACTGCAGTATGAAAGTTTGCTTGCGGTCTCGAGATCGCCGTGGACCTTGGGATCAAGAAGCTTATTGTCGGGGTGACTCGCAACTCGTCGTCCGCCAAGTCAACAAAGATTACGAGTCCGTTGATGGAAGCCTACGTTGATGAAGTGAGGAAGCTAGAAGAGCACTTTGACGGCACCGCAAATGGAGCATGTTCCAAGAGCTCGAGAATGATATTGCCGACGGCTGTCAAAGTCTTGCGCTTAAGTTACACAATGGAACCGAGGATTTTCGTGCTCAAGATGACTCAGCCAACCGTAACACCGTCATTGGACAGAGCAAGAAGAGGAAGTTGGCCTCTGGTGACTACTTTCCGACAGAGCTTCCGAAGCCGTCGTTGCAAGGTCCCCAAGATCAACACCAGCGATCTTTGAGGAAGCGATGCGCTCAAGCCGGACCCGAGGTTTGTTCCGTTGAAGCGAGACGCTCGACAAGTCTTGTTCCGGCAAGCAGCCGGGAGCATCTAGCTCGGCGAGGCCACGAGCTCTTGCCGTGGAAGCTGATGTTCCGCGGCAGCGAGATGTGCCTTTAGTCCTTGTTGTCGAGCCGCAAGCTACGGCATGGGCGCAGCGGATTATCCATTTCCTTGACAGGAGAACTTCCCGAAGAGCAAGAAGAAGCGGAAAGAGTAGCCGGCGATCAAGTATGTACCAGTTTGTCGACAGCATAATCTGCATGTAAGAAGACTCAGCGGTGTGAAATTGAAGTGTATTCCGTGGAAGATGGGCCGAAGCTGTTGGCAGAGATACATGGAGGCACATGAGGTCACCACATTGGCGCAAGGGCACTTGCCGGCAAAGCTTTCCGGCAAGGTTTCTTCTGGCCGACAGCCCTCCAGGATGCAACTGCACAAGTAACCAAGTGTGAAGCATGCCAGTTCCGTTCCAAACAGATATAACAGCCAGCTCAAGCTCTCCAGACGATCCCTTTATCCTGGCCATTTTGATGCAGGGGCTCGACATCCTCGGCCCCTTCCCCGAGCTGTCGGGGCTTTGAGTACTTATGCGTCGCCATCGACAAGTTCACAAAGTGGCGGAAGTGGAAGCGATGAGGAAGGTGACAGCCACGATCGTGATCAAGTTCTTGGTCGATTGTTTGCCGTTTGGAATCCCTAACGGGATCATCACCGACAACGGCACACAATTCCGCAGTCGCACCTTCATGCAATACGTCCAAGACCTTGGCGCCAAGGTCTGCTTTTGCTTCATTGCTCACCCGAGAAGCAGCGGTCAAGCGAAGAGGCAAGCGGCTGAAGTGCTGCGGGCTCAAGACGAGAACTTTCGACAGGCTGCACAAGTCTGGAAGAAAGCTGGATCGAGGAGCTGCCGGTGGTTCTTTGGTCGATCGGGGCGATGCCGTCGAGCCATCGGCCAGGCACCCTTTGCTCTAGTCTATGGAGCAGCAGGCAGTTCTCCCCACGGAACTTCGCATACGGATCGCCTCGGTACTCGCTTATGATGAGCTTGAGCAAGAGCAGCTGCGACAAGATGACGCTGCTCCTCGAGAAGGATCGTCTTCGGGCATTGTCGCGAGCCGCTCGCTACCGACAAGCCCTGCGTCGCTACCATAGCCACAGGGTTAGTGCGGAAGTCTCGAGGAAGGCGACCTTGTTCTTGGCTGCGTTCAGTCCGCCAAGAATTCAAACAAGTTGGCCTTGAAGTGGGAAGGCCCTTATCGGGTGAAAGCGAGTCACTAGGCCTGACGCTGTCCGCCTTGAGACCGAAGATGGCATTCGGTGAGCAACTCTGGAACATTGAGCATCTTCGTAAGTTTTACCCACGAGGCGCGGTTGTCGGAATCCGTTCCGGCAACCACCTTTATACAAGACTTGCCGCTGTTGCATGTAATCCTTCAGACAGAGCGAGCGCAGACCCGTGCATCGATAAAGCTCATGTGTTGCGCCTGACTTGTCAAGTTCATGCTTTCATCATTTTATTGCATGTTTTGGCTAACACTTTGTGCAGCAACCATACCGTAAGCAGAATCGAGCAAGCTGGGCTCCATAACGTTATTTCCTCTTCTTTTCTTTTCTCAAAGAAAGGGAAGCCCCTCGCGCACAAGTTAACCGAGGGGAGGAGGAGATAATACTATGGACCGAGCACCGCTCGAGGAAGTTTCGCCTCATCGGGAAGCAAGAGAGAAAAGCTAAGTTGCCAAAGTTTGAGCAATCAATTTTAAATTTTTAAGTTATCTTCCTCGAGCGATAGTACTTTGTATGGAAAACACATGTCGCAGAGGAACCAACTCGCCGCTAGTCGCGCCCTTACTTTGTTTCGAGTCCGGCTCAACAACTTAAGTGAGCTGCGGCTAGTCGCGACAAGGTTGCTTGTCGGGCGACCTTGCCCGGCTCTTGACGTTACGCACTCAGCGCTCGTGGCAAAAGTGCTCGCACCGACAAGTCCCCTAAATGCGTAAAGGCGAAAGCGTACAAAGGAAGGAATCAAGTAGAGGAAATAACGTTGCATTGATCGATTCACCTAAGATAGAGTATATAACAGAATAACTTTTTTTGATCTAACAAAGTTTTCTAAACATGATCGTGCCGACAAAGGGAAAGATAAGGTTGGAGGACTAGTCTCGCAGGGTCGCCTTCGATCCGCTTGATCTTGTTCACCTTGTCCACAATGGGTGCGACAAGGGCTTTGAGCTCCTCCACGTTGGCGTCGGACGGCAAGGATCACGAGGACACCGTTAAGGTTGAGGCCGGGTTGCGGAAGGCCACCTTCATCAACACCTTCTCGAGGGCCCCTGCACAAACTGGCGAGATTCCTCGGCAAGCTGCTTGGGACCTCCTCCGGAGTCGCCGGAGGCCCGTCCTGCGCCTTTGAAGAATAGGCTAAGCTTGACGCTGGGTTGGAGATGCACGCGTCGGAGGAATGCATGAGTCCGCCATCCCCAGCTCCATCAGCTCGTTGTGGATGTCGGCGGCGGTGTCCACAAGACCTTCGGTCCAGTGCTCCAAGCTCTCCCTCAACGTGTTCTGGACGGAGGCAGCATTCGACAGCAGCTCCTCCTTGGCCTTGATCGCCTCCAACAAGCCCACCTCCCGCTCTCTGGAACCATCCAACGTCTGCGTCAGAGTGGTCAGTTTCAGCTCCAGATCCGCCTTGGAGTCCTTGGCGGCGTCGAGCTCCTTGGCCTGTCGGCCGAGGCAGTTCTGCAGCTTCGCCCAGCGTGTAGGCATCCTTCTGGCGCTCACGCTTGAGCACGGCAAGCTCTTGGCAGCTCTTCTTGAGGGTGGCCTCCAGCTGCCACCTTCGCCTTCAGCTCTTCCTTGGCGGCCTCGGCGGCTGCGGCAGCGTCGCCGCTTCTGAAGTGCCCGCCAGCGACTCTTCACGCGGCAAGGTCTTCTTCGTGGCTGTCCAGGTTGACCTTCCGCTGCGCCAACTCGCTTTCCTGCGCGGCGAGCTTCTCGGCAGCCAGCCGCTGCTCCTCATCAGCTGCGGCCTTCTCAAGGATGAAGGTCGTGCGCTCTTCTGCGAGTTGCCCCCGCGCTTCCGCCACGTCGCGGAGGGCTTCTTTGTTGGCGCTCCGGAGCTCCTCGGCGCGTTTCTCCATGTCCGCTCCCGCCCTCGCGACAAGGGCCTCCCGGGTCTCCAACTTGGCCTGCCGGGCGCGGTAGAGCGACAACAGCTTCTTCAAGGCTGCTCCTCCTCGAACTTCGCCGCTTCTTGCTGCTTGGCGCGTCCACCAGCGTCGGCCAATGAGGCGAGTAGCTCGCCGTCGAAGGTCTCGCCATCGACCGACGCCCTGGAGCTCGGTTCCCAGGGGAGCTTGATGAAGATGCCTTCGCCGGCCTTCAGGTAGGCACCGGGCTGGGGCTCCTCGGAGCCTGACGCCGCGGCAGCGGCGGGGGAGTCGGCTGTCGGTGTAGCGCTTGCCGCTCCTGCGGCCTCGGGGCCGTCGATCTGATCGCCCGACCCTCGCCAGCCTCAGCGTCGGCAGCCTCGGTGGCCTCCTCGCCATCAGACTTCGTCGGCGACGGCCTCTTCCTCCACGACGACCTCTTCTTCTTCGGACGGCGGCCTCGTCGGTGTTGCCTGCGTTCCTCCTCGCCGGCCTCGACCTCCATCGGGTCTGCGTCGGCGAAGAAAGAGAAGTCAAGCAGATATTCAAAAAGAGAAACAAAAGAAAGCAAGCCCAAGGGAAAATTCCATGTAAGGGAGTTACACCTGGCGGGATCCGCAGCCATGGCCTCGACCACTGGAGGGTCGCTGGCGCCGTCCCTTGCCGGGGCAGGCTCCCTTGCCGGAGTGGCCTCCCTTGTCGGGGTGGCCTCCCTTGTCGGAGGGAGCTCCCTTGCCGAGGAGTTCTCCCTTGGCGGCATAGTGACAGCGGGCAGGGTCTCGGAGGCGGCTTCCGAGCCCTCCTGATGAGGCTGCTCCGCTCCTACACAAACAAACAGTCAGAAATCAACGAAGAAAGGGCACCCCTGCACACCTAGTAGTAAGGAGAAAAACTGCACACTTACTCAGGGGGCTGTCTGGGGCTGCTCTGAGGAAGGGTTGCGGGTCCGACAAAGGCGGTCTCGGCGCGTCCCCGTCGCCCACGGGAGAATCGTCCTCAACGACGACCGTCGGGATCTTGGCCCTCTTCGCCGCTCTCTGGGCCAGCGTCCTGAAAAGGAAAGAGTCCAGAACAAAGCAAATCAGATTCAAGATGAAGCAATAAAAATTGAAGAAATACAAGCAAAATCGCGAGAAGCTTACTCTTCGCATTCCTCCTCGGAGCTGGCGCGGAGAAATCAAACTCGGCCCGCCTCCGGTGCGATGAGGCGGGGAGTGGGCTCTCTTGGCCGCTTGGCGGGCGTCGGCGGCCTGAGAAGATTCCGCCCAGCTTGTCGCTGCAGTTTGGGGCGCTCCGCTGCAACCTCGCTTGCCGTGGTGGAAGCGCGTCGGCGGCGCTTCTTGTTGTGGGCGATGCGCCGCCCGACTCGTCTCCAACCCTGCGGAGACGCCTCCTCGGCGGGCAGGGGCTCAGCCCGCAGCAAGTCGCTTAGCGGAGGAGAAGAAGCGCCCTCGGCGGGTCCACTCGACCCGGCCTCGGTCCCGACAAGCTCGTCCTCGCCACGACCTCCCCTCGCTTCGGCAAGGCTTGCCACCTTCGCCGCCTCCGCCTCCTCCACGGTGAACCCGAAGGCTCCAGTAGCGGCGGCTCTGCCGCCTCCTCCCACTGGTGGCAATCCGCGCCATCTCACGCTTTCGGTGGTGTCTCGGTGAGCCTTTTACGCTTTCGTCCGGGCGGATCGGCACCTCTTGCAAGTCGTCGAAGAATTGCTGCCACGACCTCGTCGGGGGCTCCTGCCAGTCGGGGCGATCCCGTGGGAGTCGCCGCAGTGGCATCATGGCGCGGATGCGGTCGGCGCCGAGTTGTTGCACAATGGGACAACCCCGCGGCAACCTAAACCACTCGGGATGTTCGGGTCGTTCTTGAACAGCTCGAGCAGCACCGAATCCAGCTCCATGACGGTGAAGTTCCAATTCAGGCCCGGCGCAGCCTCATGATGTCCGCCGCGTGCGGAACTCCCAAGCAGGCCTTCTCCTTTCCTGCAAGGGAAGCGATCGGCGGCGAATGAAGTCTCGCCAACTGCTATCTTGTCAACCCGGCAAGCCTGAGGCGCAGAATTTGGGTCACAGCTATCTTCAGCTTCGCATCCTCTGGCGCCAAGTTACTCCAATCCTTGCCGCGCGCAATTGGGGTTTGGCACACGGCGGTGAAGGGCTATGGGTCCTCCTCCACGACCCAACACCAGTTGGCTCTCCACTCCTCCCACTTGTTCCGGAACTCCCCCTCTAGGTAGGCCTCTTTCTTGCCGATCCTAGAGACCCGAATATCCCTCCGCAAGTGGCTCTCCTCTCTCGACGCGGGGAACAAAGAAATGGCGGAAGAGTGCGACATTCGGGTGGACTCCGACAAAATTTTCGCACAAATGTGCGAAAACCGCCATGGTCAAGACGGCGTTGGGGGTGAAATCAAGAAGGCGGAGGCTAAAGGTGTTCATAATGTCACAAAAGAACTCGGAAAAGGCGAGTGAGCCCATAATAGAAAAATGGCGAAGAAAGGGTACCTGTTGAGGCCAAATCAGCGGCGGAGGCGGGAGCACCCTCGTGCGGCGGATGCGCACGGGTCTTCGTCGACCGTAAAAGGTAGAAGACGACCCGCAGCTCCGTGCGCCCGAGCTGCGGGGAATATGGCTCGCTCCTTGCGCAGCGCCATGAGCCGCTGCGCCTCGGCCGACTTGACGCCCTTCTCCTTATCGGCTTTCGGAGCCATGGCGAGGAGGGCGGAGGAGGTCGACGGCGGTGAGTGTGCTTGTGGCGAAAGGGGGGGCGGGGCGCTGCTCTTTTCGCACCGGAGAAGAAGAGGGGAGCGGCGGTGGTTTCTTGACAAGACAGCAATGGCAGGGGTGGTCGGCCTGCCTCTGTTTCCTCCGCTTATAAAGGGGAGGAGGCGGACGTTCGCTTATATCAATAAAGAATCCCCACGACCGCCCACGATCTTCGCCTGACGCCACGTCCGGTGCGTGCCGTTAGTGGGGATCGTGGTGGGTCGGGCGAAGTTGCGACGCGGTCGAGGCCGCCGTGTCCATGCAGATTCTGGGCCTGGCCCGACAAGCGCTTCGGCACCGTGTATGCGGCCCGAGGCGGGGGCTCCTGTCGGTGTACTAGAGTAGGGTACCCTAGTACCCGTGCTACGTCTGCAGACGGTTGCAGCACCAGCGGCGGGGTTTGCCTAAATCACCGCCAAGATCGCCGTGGCTCCTTTTGGAGCCATTCAAGAACAAAGTATTTGATTGAGATGGCAAGGCCCCGACAAGAGGAGCTTGTCGGGAAGGCCACTCCAGGCACGCAGAAGACAAGGCCCCGGCAAGAGGAGCTTGCCGGGAAGGCTCGGAGCGCGACAAGGATTCGCCGCTGACAAGGCGCTATCCACGGCATGCAACTTCTCTCCGTCACCGCTCCAGCTCACCCAGCGACGTGTCGCCATGGGACCGTTCCATGGGCGCGTGTCGAGCGGCTGTGCAGCCAGCGGAGAGCAGCGATAAGCGGCGCTGACAGGCTCGCCATCATGGCGAGCGGAGGCACACCTGACGGCCTCTGTTGCACTGTTTGGGCGACAACGACAGGCATTTATTGCTTTTGTCCCATGCCGTCAGAGTTAGGTATTTTGCATCGTACCTTTGTTCAAGTAGGTATACCAACTCCTGTTTTTACATTTTTACCCCCGCCTATGTTGCCACCTGTCGGAGACCCCTTGAGCATATAAAAGGAGGCCCGAGTGCAACGTAGAAAGGGTTCCGTTCCGTTCAGTTCGGTTCGCCAGGTTCGTCTCGTTGGGTTCATTCGACCCACTCGAGACCAGATTGACTCACGCTAGGTTTTGTAGCTCTCGTTGCTCCCTAGCAAGAACACAATAGATCAAACAAGCAGCAGTAGGAGTTTTATCTCTCCGGAGAGCTCCGAAGCTGGGTAAACTGCTCGTGTGCCTCGCCTTGATCCGCTCTTCGTGCGATCTCCGCCCCCCTCCGAACCACAAGGGGCCTGCTCCGCCGGCCCCCCAGGTGTCCGTGGGTGCGATCAGCCTCCCCGACAGTTGGATATGTTGGCTATGTATATGTGTTGGATGAAACCATTTGCTATGTATATGTGTTGGATGATCATATCCATATGGCAGGGATATGATTTGGTATGTATATGTGTTGATATGCTTGTCGAAAGTATTTTCATATGTGTATATATATGTGTGTGAAATTCTGTAAAATGAATGAATTCAAGAAAAAAAACAGAAAAAATAGGGGCTACATAGACTCTTTGCCGTCTGCTGGCAGACGGAAAAGAGCTTTGCCATCAGCAAGCGGATGGTAAACATGCCACATGTCAGCTACCTGTGCAACCTGGGGCAGTAGGCTTGCTATTTTGATGCTTTGCCGTCCTCCAGCGGACGACAAAGAACGTTGAATATTTGTCGTCAGCCAGCTGAAGGCAAAGCTGCCAAATAGGCCAGCCCCCAGGCGCTGCCACATGGCGGACGGCAAAGATTCGATGCTATTTGCCATCCGCTGGCGGACGGCAAAGCACGCCGTTAACACTTTAATGGACCTAAGCTGACACGTGTGCCATCCAGGCTCTTTGCCGCCGGCTAGCGGACGGCAAAGACCTTTGTAGCTTGGCCGTCCGCCAGCAGACGGCAAAGAAGCCTTTGCCATAGCCTGTTCAGCCGGACATGTTGCCGCCCGCTGGCTAACGGCAAAGGTCTTTGCCGTCCGCCATGTGTGCCTTTGCCATTAGCCATGGCTGACGACAAAGTTCCTAATTCCTGTAGTGCTACAAAACTCTGCGCTTGGAGGCCAATCACGAGTTTACAATAATAAAGTTCCGTAGTAGACATCAGGCTCTCTTCTGGCGCCGTTGCCAGGGAGGTGAGTGCTTGAAGGTATATCTTTAGATCTTGCAATCGAATCTTTTAGTTTCTTGTTTATCACTAGTTTGGTTTATAAAAGAAAACTACAAAAAAATGGAGATTGGGTTACCTCAGGTTGTTCTTTATCTTGATAATGTCTATTTTGAGAATAAGGATTCGGATAATTGTGCTCAATTGCTAGAAGAAGAATTCAACAAAAATATGGCATAAAAACGTTGGATGGGCATGATTGAAATATTGCTAGTATGAATTCTTTGAATATCCATGATGTTAATGATGATTGCATTAGTCATGATAATGATGTCTCCTATAAGAATGTCAATTTTTGCGGAGTGAATTGGGAGTGCAAATGCACACCAAAAATGGAAGATAGATTTTGTAAGAAGCATAAATATTTAGAAACGAAAAAGTTGCAAGAGAGGCTAGATGATTGTGCTCAAAGATTTAATTTTTCTCGCCATCCTTGTGAACTTTGCAATGAACATGGTCATTTAAATCTCCAATGCAAATTGTTTCATGATCAAATCGTGTCCAAAAATTGTGATCACTTGATTGCCCTTGAGCATCATAAAAATCTTAGTCTTCTTTTGGGGTATGAAGAAATGAAATGTATAGAGCTTTATTGATTTTGATCTAGAGAAAATTTATATGTTTTGTGCGGTAAATTGCATTGAGAATCCCTATATTGCCAACTATATAAAGACAAGAAAACAATTAGAATACGAAGAGAGTATTAATGAAAGGGAAAATATTTCCCAATACCCTCCTATTGTCTCTCATGATGAAATAGGTGATGAGGAGGAGCTCCCTATTCAACCAATCTCATCAATAAAAGCTTGAAAATATTAATTAAACCCACACATGATGTGATAAAGAAGAAGAAAAGAAGAAAGAATAGAGGTAAAAAGGCATCTCTCCCAAATGACGTTGCTGCTATTATTGTTGACCCTCATGAAAATGAATCAAAAATAATTGTGGAACATAATGCACTTGATGATGATATTGCTTCTATGTCTTATGGCACAATGTCCGAGAGCACTATTGATGACGATTTTGTTATGCCTATTACTTAATCTGATGATTATGATTGGGAATATAATGATACTTTGTCGCGGGAAACCACGGCCACCTATGGGACCAGAGGGCCCCTTGCTGGTTCGGCAGGGGGACGTCGCATTGCACAAAGAGCAGACGAGCGTGGTCCAGCGTGGCAGGGATCTCGTAGGCAATTTTAACCAAGTTCGGGCGGCCGTGAGGCGTAAAACCATACACCTGCTTTGGTGGATTAATGGTGGTGAGGCGTAGTACACTGCCCGGCAGGGGTTGCCTCAGGGCGACCGTGGCTACGCGCGTATGGGTGTGTGTGTTATCCAACCTTCTAAACCTTTCTACGGTTGCCATGGGCCTCCTTTTATAGATTAAGGGGTTACAATAATGGAAAAGCAGCCATTATGCACTGATAAGATAGCTGACAGTGCTATCATACCTAACTCTACAGGCTGACAGGGTGCATTAAATGCACCGCTTAACGTCACATCATTGGTTGCACGGCAAGCCTCGCCGGGCTGTCTCGCGAGCTCCACACCTGCTCATTTGACACGTCGCAGGACATGTGTCATCTGTAGGCATTTACTGTAGAAAGAGGCCGCCATGTGGCGAACGGCTGCCACTTAGCCACTTTGCGGGTTGACGCCGCACTGATTGATGATGTGGGTCATGGCGGATTGGTTGGGTGAGGTGGCTTTGCTCTAGTGAGTCTCGGACGTCTTGGACGTCTTCTTCGAGGGGTGACCCCGTCCCTGTCGAGCTCGCCTTCCTGGCAAGGGAGGCTTTTCTCCTAGTGGCATCTTGTTTCTCTCGCTTGACTTTGGTCCTCTTGGTCTGCGTGTTGGTCCTTCGAAGCTCTTGGTCTCTTGAACTCTGACTTGGGTTAGTGCCTCAATCCTGTTCCCGTGCCTATGCATAGTCTGGGCAATATACCCAGGGTTTGTTGCACCGACAGAAGCCCCGGGGCCTCCCTCGAACGCGCTGCCGGGCATCATCAGGGTAGGGCCTAATAAGTGCACAGGCGGGGATGCTGAAGAGGCTAGCCTCTTGAGGTCTTCTTTGCTTCTTTATTAACCTTAAGCTTGGGTCAATTTCCGATTCTCCCACACGTAGCATGTAACTTTGTGGGAAAACTTCGGTCGTGGCCCGCGGATCTCCCACGTCCCACGATCACGGGGTGGAGACTGCTAATCCACTTGCCTCTTGTTTTGCACGCACCTGCCACATATTCTGCATGCATTGGGCGTGGTTGGTGGTGGACGCGGAGGGCGGGGGGAGGAGTGCCATGGCCGAAACCCGGGCGCTGATGGTTGGAGCAGAGGGTCAGCCTTGATTATTAGAGCCATAGAAGGTGTAGAGAGGCCGTATTGGAGGAGCGGGCGGCCATTTCGGATTTTTGAAGCCAGCCCCCTGCCTCATCCTCCTATAAAAGGGGGTTGGGGCAGTGCTTTTCTGCACATCCTTCCTCCTCTCCCCTTCAGCAACTCTCCCCTTCTAGTGGTGAGAGGGCGAGGGCGCGGCGGTGTCCCAGCAGCGGTGACGAGAGCTTCTTCTCGATAGTGTATCCCTCCTCCTCTAGATCCCGTGGTGGTGGACCCCACCGAAATGGGAGGGAGGGGGCGAGGTCGAGGTTGCCGTGGCGCCCGGGGAAGAGGAGGGCGGGCTGGCGCCTTGGTTGTGCCCCCACTGGCGGTTCCTCCCCCAATGGAAGGCCATGTCGGGGACCAACCTCAAGAATTCGTCATCATGATGTACAAACCCCTGCGTGGTCATCTTCAACTTCCAACTCCCTTTGTGTGGGAGATGGAGCTCGAACAACCACACACTCTGAGATTACACGTCAGGGGCTGTGGGAATGCTAGCATGTGGGTTGATGTCGACTTCCCTGCCCCTCGCGTGATGTACCTCTGCCGCAGTTGGAAGACCTTCGCTCGCACCCAGGGCTTCTCGGAGGGGCACGTTCTCCAATTCAAATTAATGGTGAGCGGCCTTCTCTCCATCAAGATCTTCGGGCGCTCAGGAGGTCGCTTATGGTGCTGCGCGGAGAACTCGACCGACGACAAAAGCTCCTCCTCGAGCGAAAGAGACGAGGAGGATAGTGACGACGATGATGACAGCAGCGGGCGGGAGGGTGAGGACTCTGACTCTGGCTGAGCATCGCCGCACCATCTTCATCAGGTGGCAGCACCATCAGATGCATCCGCATCTCCTTCCCGGCAATTGATGCAGATGTGGGGATGGTGCTCCCTGGCTCCTCCAGCAGTCCGCCAGCTGGACCCTGGCAGGCCTCCTCTCGTGTTGCGGCTTCGTTAGCCCTGCCGTGTTCTGCTGGCCCTGGTGGCGGTGCTCAACGAGATGCCTCCGCCGTGCTCTCCATTGACGCGTTCCCCGGTGCTCTCCTGCTCCCACCGGGCTACATCCCTTGGAGCCCAAGGGGGGCGGGCTGGGATTTTTCCCAGGTGCTCCTTTTGCACTTCTCACCTTCGACGACCATGCCTAGGAGGAGAGGGACAAGAAAGGACATTACAGGGCACTTATCTTTTTTCAATCTTAAACTTGTAGGCACTTGCCAAATTTTAATTCAAATAATGTCATCTCTCCAGTCCATGTTTGTGTTCTGTAATGCTTGTACTTATATTATCAGCATATTAATGAAAAAGATGAACCTTTCTAGGAACCCGTACATGTATACGTCCATGCAGAGGTGGGATGCCTCCTTAGTGTAAATAAACGAGTTTTCCCCGGCAGGCTACCCTGCCGGCACCCTTTTATTTGCCAAAGAACTGTGTCTATTGGACAAAATATAAAGCGGCCAGCCCCCGTCAACTTCCTTTTACCAAAGGCCACTGGAACCATCCTCCCTGAAGCAACGTTCAAGTCAAGGATGGGAGCACCTAAGTCTCAAAAGAGTGGCAAGGTTTTCTTATGCACAAGTTATAGCTTATAGAACACTAATGGACAAGAGGTAGAACTCATCTATTTGGCTTGCCGGAGATCGCAATGTTGGTCCATCTTCCCAACTCCTTGTAGAGGCCAGGATCACGGTAGGAACCTGCAGCTTCATGCAGTTGGGAATGATGCAAGATGCGATCCTATCTATATGCATATGCAAATGCTCATGAAATTCTTATGCAGTGCTCATGCATGCATGCATCTTGGTCGCCCCCCCCCCCCCAGCGCTTCATTTATTTTTCTCTTGCACAGGGTCATCGCCCTGGCTTTGTACAAGGGGTTACATGCAGCTGAGGTAAGGCCTGTACAAAAGGGTGGCTGCCGGGCAGGGCCCGACAGCCGCTCCTTACAAGGAGAACTTGCGGAGATGCTCAATATTCCACGAGTTTTGCAATTAAATGCCATCTCCGGCTTCCAGACGGACTGCGCCAGGTCTGGTGACTCGTACTACCCGGTAAGGGCCTTCCTGCTTCGGCATCAACTTGTTTGTACCCTTGGCAGACTAAACACGCCGAAGGACAAGGTCACCTTCCTCAAAACATCGAGCATGAACCCTGCAGCTATGATAGCGTGCAGCACGCGTAGCAGCCCAGAGATGGTTCTCCTTGAGTAGCACAGCATCGTGACGCTGGTGCTGATCTTGTGCTACCTCATCGTAGGCAAGCACTCGAGGCAACCCGTAAATGAGTTCCGCAGGGATAACTGCTTCTGCCCTGTAGAGCAGGGAGAAGGGAGTCTGCCCGGTAGCTCGGTTTGGTGTGTTCTGAGGGAAAAGAGAACTACTGGCAGCTCATCGATCCACCGCCTGCCATGCTTCTGCAGCGTATCAAAGGTTCTTGTCTTGATCCTCGCAAAGACTTCAAAGCATTCGCCATCTCAGCTTGTCCATTGCTTCTGGGATGTGCTACAGAGGCGAATGGGATCTTGCATCCAAGGGCATGAACATATTGCATGAAGGCGCGGCTCGTGAACTGGGTGGCGTTGTCGGTAATGATCCTTGCCAGGACTCCAAAACGGCACACCAATTCTTTAAAGAACTTGATAGCTGACTGAGCAGTCACCTTTCTCATGGCAGTCACTTCCGGCCACTTTGTAAACTTGTCGATAGCAACGAACAAGAATTCAAAGCTCCCGATTGCTCGGGGGAAGGGGCCGAGGATATCGAGCCCCCAGACCAAAAATGGCCATGATAAAGGGATTGTCTAAAGAGCTTGGGCAAGCAAGTGGGTTTTCTTGGAATGGAACAGGCAGGCTTCACACTTGGTGACTAGCTCGACCGCTTCTTGGAGGGCTGTGGGCCGATAGAATCCTTGCTGGAATGCTTTCCCAACTAATGCCCTTGGTCCAATGTGGGAGCCGCACATGCCTTTGTGTGTCTCAGCCAGCAGTTCCTTTCCTTCTTCTCGGCAGATGCACTTCAATTTCACACCGTTGGGCCTCCTTTTGTATAGTGTGTCATCGACAAAATGATACATACTGGCCCTCCGGGCTACTCTTTCAGCTTCATCTTGGTTGCCGGGAAGCTGTCCGGTTTGGAGGAAGTGAACTATGTGCCTTGCCCAAGTTGGAGCCTGGGGCTCGGCAACGAGGACTAGCGGCCCCTCCTCTATTGCGGGTTCACATGCCTCGTTCGCGGGGTCCATAGGCCCGGTTGGAGGGTGTGGTCCGGCAGGTGGCGAGGAATTGTTTCCGGCAGGGTCTCTGCCAGGAGTGGACGGCTCTACCGGGAGAGGCTTACTGGAGTCCAACCTTCTCCTTTTCCGGGCCATTGCTGTTGGGGATACGGAGGGCTGAGTGAGATGGAGAACAAAGTCCCTGGTTCCACAGGAAGCTTCTACGCAGCACATTTTGACAAATGATCAGCTATGCTCTTTTCCGCATGGGGTACGTGCTCCGTTTGCAATACTTCAAAGCGTTCCTCCAATCTCCTCACTTCCTCGACGTATGCCTCCATCAATGGGCTTTGGTAATTCTTGTTGACCTGTCTCACCACAAGCTGCGAATCTTCCCGAATGACCAGCTTCTTAATTCCCAATTCTGCGGCAATCCTGAGCCCGGCAAGGAGCCCTTCATACTCTGCTGTATTGTTGGTTTCCTCTTCCCGGGAAAAATGCATCTGGACGACGTACTTAAAGTGCTCCCCGGAAGGGGCGACAAGAAGCACGCCAGCCCCTGCACCTTGCAGGGAAAAGGCACCATCGAAATATATAATCCATTCTTGGGGTGATTCCTTGCCGGGGATAACCGTCTCTGACACTTCCTCATCAGGGGTGGGCGTCCATTCTGCAATAAACTCTGCCAATGCCCTGCTCTGGATAGTCGATGTGCTATCAAACTTCAAACCAAAACTGGATAACTCCAAAGCCCACTCCACTATTCTGCCGGTAGCCTCAGGGTTTCAGAGTATCCTTTGCAGCGGGAAGCGAGTGACAACCGTGATCTCAAGGGCTTGGAAGTAGTGGCGCAGCTTCCTTGAGGCCATGATGAGACCAAAGATCAACTTTTGCACGCCAGACGAAGTACACCGGGTGCTACACCACTTTCTTCCTTGTCGTGTCCTTGGGGTTGCTCTCGCTGCCGTGCTCATTACTGTCGTGATTCTTCTCTGGCTTTGCCGGTCCTTGCTCACTCTCTCCTTCGTCCACTTCCCGCTGCGCCACCAAGGTTGGTTGCCACTAAGTATAGCAGCAACGGCTCTTGTGGTTTGAGAGCAACCAGGGCAGGCACAGAGGACAAGTAGGTCTTCAACTCTTGCAAAGATGCAACTACTTCTGGAGTCCACTTCATGGGCCCTGCCTCCTTCAAAATTTTGAAGAACGGCAGGGCTCGCTCGGCAGACTTGGCGATGAATCTGCTTAGCGCGGCAACGCATCCTGTCAGACGCCTCACATCCTTGACTGTCCTTGGCGCCTGAATCTGCTCGATAGCTTTAATCTTGTCAGGGTTGGCTTCGATCCCACGATGGGACACAAAGAACCCAAGCAGCTTGCTGGAGGGAACGCCAAACACACACTTATCTGCTCTACCCTTGGTCTTAACCACAATATCATCCATATAAGCTTCAATGTTTCTGTCCCGCTGTGGCTTGAAACCAGTCTGGACCCCCGTTGCAAAAGTGGACCCGACACTCTTTAATCCAAATGGCATACATACAAAACAGTACATAGCACATGGAGTGATGAACGGTGTCTTCTCTTCGTCTTCCTTAGACATGAAGATCTGGTGATACCCAGAGTATGCGTCCAGAAAGGAGAGAAAATCACAGCCTAAAGTGGAATCCTCAGTCTGATCGATACGAGGCAAAGGAAACGGGTCTTTCGGGCAAGCATTGTTGAGATCCGTGAAATCTATGCAAAGCCTCCACTTCCCATTAGCCTTCCAGACTACCACTAGATTTGCCAACCACGTGGAATGTAGCACTCCTCCGACCAAACCAGCTACTTCAAGTTCTTGATCTCTTCTGCAATAAACTGTTGGCTCTCTAAGGCCTGCTTCCGGACTTTCTGCTTGACAGGTCGGGCGTGTGGGCAGACAACAAGGTGGTGCTCGATACCTCCCTAGGAACACTGGGGATATCAGATGGTTGCCAGGAAAACACATCGATATTCGCCCGTAGGAAGGCAACGAGCGCGCTTTCATATTTGTCATCAAGGGTGGCACTGATAGTGAAGGTACCATCAATGCTAGCCAGCCCTGCCGGGACCTTTTTCACTTGGGGTCCAGTGACCTTGGATCTCTTGCTGTTGGAGATCTCCTACAAGTCATCAACAGGCAGCACACTCTAAAGAGGTACGCTTCCTGGATTCCTTGCCAGCGCCCTTGCTACCCTTCTTCTTTCCTCCGTCCTCCTTGGCGGAACTGCCATCGTCGTTGCCCTCCGCCAAGGCCCAGCGTCCCGGTACATCTTGTCCACACAAATGATTGCATCCTTCTCATCTGATGGGATGGCAATGACCCCCAAAGGCCCAGGCATCTTCAAGGTGTTATAGGCATAGTGGGATGCCACCATGAATTAAGCCAGGGGAAGGTCAACCACATCAAACACAATCTTCTCGGTCCGGTAGTTCAGCTCTCCCCCAAACGTTACCGGCAACGTGATCTTTCCCTTAGGATGGCTCCTGCCGGGGTTAACTCCTTGAAACGTGTCGGTAACCTCCAACTCTTCCTTTGTTATCTGAGGCTTGCTGATAACTGCCGGGGAGATCAGACTCAACCAGGCCCCGCGGTCCACCAACATCTTTGTGACCTCGAGGTTGTGAATTGTTGGAGAGACCAAAAACGGCAAACACCCTACCACAGTGGTACGGTTAGGATGATCCTCTTCGTCAAAGATGATGGGCGTGCGCGACCATTTGAGTGGCTTCCGGGCCTCTGGCGCTGGTTCCACGACATTGACTTCTCGTGCCCACCGCTTGAGCTAGTGGTGAGAGGTGTGCAGAGATGCACCCCCGTCAATGAAGGGCGTCAGTGGCATTCTGAAACTCCTGCTCACCGGTTTCCTCTTCATCCCCTCCATCGGTCTCACCATCATAGGTTTCCTTCTTTCGACCGCTGGCGGGTTTTCCTTGGTTCCTGAAGGGTTTTCCGAGGCGATTTGCTTCACCACCTCAGCCCTTATCGACAGCGATGTTCTGACCTTTTTCCTTGTCGCGCTTCTCATACTCTGCTCTCTATCTCTTAACAAGTTGCTCAACCTAACAACACTCTTGAAGGTCGCGGCCTTTGGTCCGATGAATCTTGCAATACGGCCCATCACCTTTACCAGCTTTCTCGGCAGCCACGGCTTCCCGGTAGTCAGCACATACAACAGCTTCCTCACCGGGGATCTTAGCTTTGGCCTTCTTGCTGGTACTAGGCATACCCGATCCTTCGACAGTCATCACTGGCTTATCTTTCTGCTTCTTGATGTGCTTCTTGCTCTCCTTCTGCCTGGTTGATTCATCATCATCCTCTGAATCGACGTTGGTGCAATCATCATCTCCAGGCAACTTACCCCTCCTCCATCCGAGCACACTTATCTACCAAGGTGTAAAGCTCCTTCACAGTCTTGGGCAACCGCACGTTCATCTTGGAACAGATCCAGCAGTTGCGCACATTGGACTGGAAGGCAGCTATCACAGCTGCTGGAAGGATATTTGGGATGTTTCTATGAACTTTGCTGAATCTCTGTAAATACTTACGAAGGGTTTCACCTTCCTTCTGTTGGAGAAGCTGCAAGTTGCTGGGCCTGGCGGGCTCTTGATGGCCGCTAGTGAAGGCGCCAATGAACTGATGGCACATGTCAGCCCACGACGAAATGGAGTTCTCCGGCAGGTGCATCAGCGAAGACCTCACATTGGACTTGAGAGCCGAAGGGAAGTAGTTGGCGAACACCTTCACATCTCTTCCCCCGGCAGCCTGAACAATAACGGTGTAGATGCTCAGAAACTCTGCCGGGTTTAGCCTCCCATCGTACTTCTCGGGTATCTCTGGCTTGAACGTGCGAAAGGACGACCAGTGGACTTGCCGCAACTCATGAGTAAAGGCAGGGCACCCAACCTCGAAAGGTAGGGACCCGCCGATACCGAGCGCGGGTTCGTCGATGTCAGGGCCGTCGCACCCATCGGTGCAGCCGTGGTAATTGCGTTGTTGCTCAACAACGACGTGCGGGTCTCCCCTCCGCCTATCCTCCAAGGCTCGCCGTCGGCCTGGACGTGCTCGAGGGTCAGAAGAGGCCATCGAGACGTCGTCAGGTTCTTGATTTTGTTGTGCTCATGATGGCTGTCGTGGCGGGGACTGCATCATGGGGGTGGCCCCTTCTGTACGGCCAGCAGCACGAGCCATCATCGTCGCTTGGGGAGGTTGTGGTAGGCCAGCTCGCTGTGAGCTCCTGGCCTCGGCAAAACCGAGAAGACTTTGGATGGTGGCATGCCATTTGTCCATCTACTCGGCCGCTGGCGGAAACCTCAGCAGCAGCTAAGCCCGTGCCATGGCCTCCGTAGATGTACTCGGAATGGGTGATGATGAAGTAGATTGCACCGTCGCTCGGCTCCGGATGGTGCCAGTGGCGGCAGCACCGTGCCCCCACTTTTGCAAGGCGGCCACCTAGATGGCATGGTGGTGCGGCGAAGGTGCTCGAGGGCCAGCGGCTCCGTCATGGGGGAGGTGCACGCGCTGCGGTCGCTCCCGTGGTGGGGGCGTCCGGACGACAACGATTCGCCCTGGTCCGAGCACCATTGTTGCGGCTGTCCTGAACGTGCAACTAATCCCTGGGTGGATTTGGTAATTCCTAACAACATATAGCTCATTGAACTAATACTCTTTCAAGATTATCATTTCACAAAGTTAAATGATTGGCATGGCGTGGACTAGAGATGTGGACCCCTCAAAATGCTAAGGACATATATTGGCTCAAGCTCAAGACACTACATTTTCATTTTAGTGATCCAAGATCACATTGACTCCATAGGAAAAGCCAATACTATTAAAAGGGGATGAGGTGTTGCTTATTGGCTTGCTTGCTTAAAATTCTTAGTGATATGCTCCAAAAGCCCTCAACCACTTCCTCATATCCACATATGTCCCAAACCAAAGGTCAAACTCGGCCCCACCGATTTGATCTATCTGGCGCCACCGAGTTCATTTTACGTATCCATAGCCAGAAATCCTAATCAGTTCGGTCTCACCGATAGGGATCTCGGTCTCACCGAGATGTGATTGCAAACTCTCTGTTTCCCTTCGTAACGTTTCAGTCTAACCGAGATGAACAATCTGTCTCACCGAGTTCGCAATGTAAACTCTCTGTTTCCTTTTGTAACGTTTCGGTCTCATAGAAATGAGGATCGGCCCCACCGAGTTTCCCTGACCAACTCTCTGTTTACCTATTACAGAAATCGGTCTCACCGAGTTCATGTTATTGGTCTCACAGAGATTAAGTTATGCCCTAACCCTAATGAAATTGGTCCCACCGAGTTGACATGCCAGTCCCACCGAAAATCCTAACGTTCACATTTTGAACTAAATCGGTCTGACTGAGTTTGAGAATTCGGTCTCACCGAGTTTGGTAAATTGTGTGTAACGATTAGATTTTGTGTGGAGGCTATATATAACCCTCCACCCTTCCTCCATTCGTGGAGAGAGCAATCAGAACGTGCCTACACTTCTAGCATTCATTTTTTGAGAGAGAACCACCTACTGATGTGTTGAGACCAAGATATTCCAATCCAACCACAAGAATCTTCATCTCTAGCCTTCCCCAAGTTGCTTTCCACTCAAATCATCTTTCCACCAAATTCAAATCTGTGAGAGAGAGTTGAGTGTTGGGGAGACTATCATTTCAAGCACAAGAGAAAGGAGTTCATCATCAACACACCATCTATTACCTTTTGGAGAGTGGTGTCTCCTAGATTGGTTAGGTGTCACTTGGGAGCCTCCGTCAAGATTGTGGAGTTGAACCAAGGAGTTTGTACGGGCAAGGAGATCGCCTACATCGTGAAGATCTACCCTAGTGAGGCAAGTCCTTCGTGGGTGATGGCCATGGTGGGATAGACAAGGTTGTTTCTTTGTGGACCCTTCGTGGGTGGAGCCCTCCGTGGAATCGCGCAACCGTTACCCTTCGTGGGTTGAAGTCTCCATCAACGTGGATGTACGATAGCACCACCTATCGGAACCACGGGAAAAAATCTTTGTGTCTATATTGCGTTTTGTCCCTCCAAACCCCTCCCCTTTACGTTCATATGCAATGATTTACATTCCGCTGCTATCCTCTTAGAATTGCATGTGTAGGTTGATTGCTTGACTTGTGCTAAGTTGCTAAAATCTGCCAAGACTTCAAATTGGGAAAAGGCTAGATTTTTATTTGGTCAAGTAGTCTAATCACCCCCTCTAGACATACTTTCGATCCTACAAGTGGTATAAGAGCTTTGGTCTCCATTTGCCTTGATTTCCATAGCTTTGGTGATCATAGCCTTGGTTTCAGAACCTAGGAGAGTATGGCGTCTAGAGAGGGAAATTACCACCGTAGAGGTCCTTACTTTGATGGTACTAATTTTGCTAGTTGGAAACATAAGATGAAAATGCATATTCTTGGACATAACCCCGCCGTTTGGGCTATTGTGTGTATTGGCTTGCAAGGTGAATTCTTTGGTGGGAGAGAACCGAATCGTGAAGCTACCGCGGAGGAATTGAAGATGCTACAATACAATGCTCAAGCTTGCGATATCCTCTACAACAGATTGTGCCCCGAAGAATTCAACAAAATCAGCCGTCTTGAGAATGCAAAGGAAATTTGGGATACTTTGATTGATGTGCATGAAGGTACCGACTCCGTCAAGCAATCCAAATTGGATGTGCTTCAATGTCAGCTTGACAAGTTCAAAATGAAGGATGGTGAAGGTGTCGCTGAAATGTACTCTAGGCTTGCTCTCATCATAAATGAGATTGCCGGCTTAGGGAGTGAAGAGATGACCGATAGATTCATCATCAAGAAGATCCTAAGAGCCTTGGATGGAAAATATGATACCATGTGCACATTGATCCAAATGATGGCAAATTACAAAGATCTCAAGCCAACGGAAGTCATTGGAAGAATTGTTGCTCATGAGATGTCACTCAAGGATAAAGAAGAGCTTCACAACAAGTCAAGTGGTGCTTACAGAGCCTCATGTGATGCTCCTACATCTTCAAGTGAGAAACAAGCCTTCAATGAAGAATTGAGCCTAATGGTGAAGAAATTGAACAAGTTCTACAAGATTAGAAGCAAAGAAAGAATTTCCAAGTCAAGGTCCTACAATGACAAAAGATCTTCTAGCGCTGAGCAAAATTGCTACAATTGTGGAAGACCCAGACACTACTCCAATGAGTGTACAACTCCCTACAAAAGAAGAGAAGACTCACCTAAAAGGAGAAGTAGAAGAGAAGAATCACCTCCTAGAGAGAGAAGGAGTAGAGATGATCGTTATGAACAAAGAAACTCTCACAGAAGCAAGGATTCGGAAAGGAAGGACAAGTCATCAAGGAGCTACACAAAACGAAGACATCAAGCTCAAGTTGGTGAATGGGTATCCGGCTCTGACTCCGACCATCACTCCGAGAGAAGTTATCACTCCGACTCCGAATGTACTCAAGATGAAGGTGTTTCCGGTCTAGCACTTGTGTCAACCAACTCCTATGACATATTTGACTCATCAAATGAAGGAATTTGAAGATGCTTCATGGCTAAAGGCCCAAAGGTATCACACCCCGAGTATGTTGATTTCAATAGTGATGAAGATGATTTGCTAGGTGATGATGATTTACTTGTTGACAACTCTAGTGATGAAAACTATGATGAACTTGCTATTAATCATGCTAATCAAGATAAAACGAATGACAATGATAAGAAGGAGATTGATCGTCTAACTAAATAAAAAACACTCTTAAGTTAGCTCATGAAACTACCTTGGAAGATCATCGAGAGCTTTTAAAGAGTCATGAGAAGCTACGCTTTGGAAAGCTCAACCTTGAGCAAGAGCATGGGTTCTTAAAAGCAATCAATGATGATCTTCGTAAGAAAAGTACTTATTACATTGCCAAGCATTTACTCTTGTCTACTTACATGCCACAAGTTAAATCTAGCAACAAGAACAAGAAAGATTCTTCTTCTAGTATTAACAATAATCATGTCAAATCCAATGTTGTTGCATCTAGTAGTTCTCTTGATTCCACTAATGATTCTCTTAGCCAAGTTACAGTTGAGCAAGAAAATAGCTTATTGAAGGGAATCATAGATAAAGGTGTTTACAAGAGCCTTGCCGGAAGTGAGCAATTTGAGGAAATTGTACGCAAGCAAGGAAGGCACCAGAAGAATCAAGGTGTTGGTTTTGAACGAAAGTTCAATGCCAATGGAGTTGAGTGGGAAGAAGATCAATACCCTAAGATGAAGTTTGTTCCTCAACAAGAGAAGTATGATCCTACTTCCTTCAAGGGGGCACAAGCTCAAGATGATCTTCCACCACAAGACCACAAGCAAAAAGGCAAGGACAAGCTTCATGAGGAGATTGATGCATTTGAAGATGCTCCCAAGGCCTTGGTCAAGTGGGTTCCCAAGACTACATGAAGTTCTACTTCATCAAGTACGACTACAACTCCAAGGATTACCATCAAGTTAATGTGGATCCCGAAGAAGAAGAACTACAGAGTTCTTGAGGGTGACTCCGCCAACATACTTCACTCATATCATTTTGGCGAGAACAAGTGCAAACAACTTCCACATCTTGCACTAGTTCTAGGAGTCACAGACCCTCTTGTTGGTAAGACAAGGGACAAGGTAACCTAATGCTTTCATGGACATCAATCATCTTGTGTGAACTTCACTCTATGTCTATGGATATCCTTGTTTGTTCCTTGTTGGACTAACCCGTGTAGGTATTGAAAGTGCAACTCACTCCAATGGATTGATCTGAATGATCTACATCAACATTGAGCATCCACATATTCAACATCTACATGAAGTCATCATCGACAAAACCCAAGGTTAGTTCATCCCTATTAGGGGGGATAGCACATCTAGGGGGAGCTTTACTCTAAGAATTGAGCCAAAGCAACTCTAATGGTGTGAACACAACAATGCATTATGTAAAAGTGGTAACCCCACTTGTGCTTAAACGATGAGTATGACCTATGATCAAATGTTCTCATTTGACTCCTAAGTCAATATACTCATATATAGATGACCTAGTGATCGCCAATTTCCTGATAGATGCTAGAGTGTTTGTGCATGCTTTGCCACATATTTCATTTGCCATTTTATTGTGTGAGCATGTTGATTGCAGATTTGACTCATTCGAGGACATCCATTTGTTGCTTTGATTGTTTGGCTCTTCTTCTTTTGCCAAATGGATGGACATGAATGCCTAAGAACTTCCTCTAGCTATCTATGCTTTTCTCGTCTCAAACTCTATTCATGCTACATCACAAAGTTTGATCAAGTCAGTTTCGAACCCTCTGGGTGAGGAGCAGTCGGAGTCACCGATTCATCATAGACTCAAACTTCCAAAACCTCCTTGTGCATTTCGGTCTGACTGATTCATCCTTTTCGGTCAAACCGAGTTCACTGAGTTGATCTAGGTTTTCAATCTCGGTGCAACCGATTAGAACCATTCGGTCAAACCGAGTTTCCGTAACCGCTTGCGATTCTGCATCTGGGTGCCACCGAGTTGTTCCACCTGGTCACACCAACAGGGTCAAGATATATATACCGACGGGTCAAATTTTGGAAATTTCTCCGAAACCTATTCGCCCGCGTGTATCCTGCTCTACCGACTCAGGTTTCCGGATCATCCTCTTGTCGCAAGCGACCCCCTGCCACTGGTCTCCATCACCGTCAAGGGGAATCTACACCGTTGTTGCCGCCGTAGCGAGCTCATCACTGAGTTAGGGTATGAGTTCGAATCTTTGTGCAATCTTTTACCTCCGATTCTTAGCATAAAGACAATGCCATGTGTTGTTGCCACGTATGAGATCAATCTATCGAGCAAAGCTTCCGGTAGATTAGTTTTGATTCGAAAATTTAGGGTTAGGTTTCCACCGAACACATCTCGAACCGACCGAGTTGTGGAAATCGGTCTCACTGATTTGGCTTAGGCCATTGCACTTATAATTTTCGGTCTGGCCAAAACTTGCAAATCGGTGTGACCGAGTTCAACTCGCAGTGAAAGCCTAGCAACCTTGGTGTCACCGAACTATGTCTCGGTCTGACTGATTTCACTAGTTTAGACTCCAAAGTTGCTTCGATGTCACCGAGTTTAACGAATCAGTAGCTCCAAAATGCTTTCTGTCGAAAACTAAAACTAAGTTTTGGCTCATTTGTTTTGCAAAATCTCTGCACTTTGTGATGCTCATCCACTCTATCTCATCTATAACTATTCACAGGGTCAGCTGTTAGCTTGCAATGTCATAATGTTCGATCAGAGTGATAACCAGAACAAGTCTGAGGAGGAAGTGAATCTGAGTGAGGTCACTATTCCATCTGGGAGTTATGATGTAGGCAGCAGAAGTACTCCTAGCAACCTGCCTAAGGCTGCTACTAGGCATAGGAGGAAGAGAAATTCTGATTCCGAAGATGAAGACTATGTGGCTGCTGAGGAGGAGGTCAACTCCAAGAAGAAGGTTGTCAAGAAGGAATTTGGCACAGTTGCCTCATCAAAGCCTGTTCTGAACAAGACGGCTCCTACAAAGAGAGTGCCCATGTCTAAGGCCAGAGCCTCCATTATTGAAACTTCCAAATCAACTAGTGGAGAGGGCAAGAAGAAGAAGGAAAGGAAGAGAGGGAGATGGTGCAAGAAAGTAGATCCCATGGCAGAATTTGAGAAGCACTCCTCTATTGAGGAAGAAGAGGAATAGGAAGAGGAAGAGGATGATGCACCAACACCTAAAGCTCAAAAGCTTATGGGGATGCCATCAACTCTGGGGCTGCCTCATCTAAGCCCAAGACTGCCCCAAAGCTTCTGCTCCAGCCCCCAAGGCTGCACCAAAGAGGAGCACAAGAAACATACCAGCTGCTGAGAAGAACAAGGCCCCAGTGCCTGAGATTGAAGAAGAAGAAGATGTTGAAGCCCAATTGTTTAGGAATCTAAAGCCCAAGATCCGAGACCATGATGACAATCATCCAGTGGCAGAAAATATGAAAATCGGAAAAGATGCCGGTCTCAGATTATGGAGAGAATCAGATCCATATCTTGTGAGGAGGAGGAAAGCTGTGGATTATAGGTTTCACACCAAGGAGCAGCAGGACTTCTATGAGACTATTCTTCTGGATAAGAAGCCCATAGTGTGTGACATGAAGTGGGTTGACTGGAAATACACCGACAACAATGAAGACCACTTCCCAGGAGTGCATGAAAGTTTCTGACTATGTGGAGTAGACACTTTTGTGGGTCAAAAACTGACCAACTGGAATGATCCGCTCATTATGCAATTCTATTCTACAACTCATTTCTATCCCGATGGAAGGATTGTTTGGATGTCTGAAGATACAAGGTACCAATCAACAGTTGCTAAGTGGGCCAAGCAGATCAATGCCCCTGCAGATCTTGAGGATGACATAGATGTCTATGCCAAGAGGAAGAAAGATGACAACTCCATGGCCAACATGTATAAGGAGATTCCTGACAAAGCCTTGGAGAATCATAAGCTAGGCTTATCTATTGTCTGGTCTGACCACCATCAACACCATCTTGAGGCACACCTTGTTGCCCAAATTAGGAGATCACAGGATGATCAGAGGCCATTCCATCAATTTGATGCAGTTGTTTGATGTGCCCCAGAAGTTCAAAGTTATGAGTCTGATTGTTGAGACAATCAAGAGGACAGCTGCAGATCCAAAACGATCTTGTGGGTATGCTCCACACATCTAAATGCTCATCAACTCCAAGATGGGCACATGCACATACTTGTTGGATAAAGAACATCTTCCCTTGAGGCCTGACTTTGAGGACAATACAATTGTCATGAATGATGAAAATCCCACATCAGCAGAGGCTCAAGAGAAGAGGGAGAAAGCAAAAGCTGAGAAGGCAGCCAAGATGCCAAGTGTTGAAGATCCTTCACAAGTGTTCCTCAAGTCAAAGCAAGATCAACTTGGATATCTTATTCAAGCCACTTTGAGGATTGAGAAAGGATTGGCCACCCTTACTCAGAATCAAGAGAGCCTAGAGAGGATCATTGAGACAAAATTCTATGATCTTGACTTGAAGGTGACAGAGATGCAGACAACAGTTGAGCAGCTCCAGGAAGAAGCTGAGGAGAAGAAAGGGAAAGCTACCACAGATGCCTTTCAAAGAGTGCCTAGGGCAAAGAGATCTATAGAAGTGCCTGTGACAGATACAAGAGCTACTACATCAGCACCTGCAGCCACAACATCAGTAGCCCCTCCAGTTGCCACTCCACGAGCTCCAACAACTTCTATAGATGCATTTATCATTGTAGTCCTCTCAAAAGCACCCCCCGAAGATCAAGCCTAGAGAGACGTATAGCACTATGCATTTTCGAGCTTTTTGGTAACTTGTTGCGAAAGGGGGAGAAAGTGTATAGATCATAGGCTTTGAGAGAGAGAGAGAGCTTGCTTATTTTTGCTATATCTTTTGCTATCTCTTTTGCTACTTGTTTGATACTTATTTGTGTGCTTGCTTGGATGATACTTTATGTGTGTGTGAGATATTTGTATGGTCATGTATTTGATAATATCATAATTTAATGCTTGTGCTTGAATGATGCTATTATTTATCTCTCATGTATGATCATTCACTTTGCCTTGGTGATGAGTGCATATTTCATATTCTATCATTTTGATTGCTCCACCAAGATGTATGTGACATGGAAGAGTAAACCTTGATCCTAATCGATTGTGCATTTGCATTCAAAAGCAAATTTTAAATAATGCACAAATTTAGGGGGAGCTCTTTCTAATCACATACTTTTCAAAGCGACGATATATTTCAATCTTATTATCATTTGTCGAGGCTTTGATCTATATGTTATCATCAATTACCAAAAAGGGGGAGATTGAAAGTACAACTAATCTCTGGGTGGTTTTGGTAATTCCTAACAACATATAGTTCATTGAACTAATACTCTTTCAAGATGATCATTTCAGAAAGTTCAGTGATTGGTATGGCATGGACTAGAGATGTGGACCGCTCAAAATGCTAAGGACACATATTGGCTCAAGCTCAAGACACTACATTTTCATTTTAGTGATCCAAGATCACATTGAGTCCATAGGAAAAGCCAATACTATTAAAAGTGGATGAGGTGTTGCTTAATGGCTTGCTTGCTCAAAATGCTTAGTGATATGCTCTAAAAGCACTCAACCACTTTCTCATATCCACATATGTCCTGAACCAAAAGTCAAACTCGGCCCGACCGATTTGATCTATCCGGCGCCACCGAGTTTATTTGACACAGCCATAGCCAGAAACCCTAATCCGTTCAGTCTCGCCGATAGGGATCTCGGTCTCACCAAGATGGGATTGCCAACACTCTGTTTGCCTTTGTTTCGGTCTAACCGAGATGAGCGATCGGCCCCACCGAGTTTGCAATGCAAACTCTCTGTTTCCTTTTCGTAACGTTTTGGTCTCACCGAAATGAGCGATCGGTCCCACCGAGTTTGCCTGACCAACTCTCTGTTTGCCTATTACAGAATCGGTCTCACCGAGTTCATGTTATTGGCCTCACCGAGATTACGTTATGCCCTAACCCTAATGAAATCGGTCCCACCGAATTGACAAGTCGGTCCCACTAAAATCCTAACGTTCACATTTCAAACTAAATCGGTCTGACAGAGTTTGAGTATTTGGTCTCACTGACTTTGGTAAATTGTGTGTAATAGTTAGATTCTGTGTGGAGGCTATATATGCCCCTCCACCCTTCCTCCATTCATGTAGAGAGCCATCAGAATGTGCCTACACTTCCATCATTCATTTTCTGAGAGAGAACCACCTACTCATGTGTTGAGACCAAGATATTCCTATCCAACCACAAGAATCTTGATCTCCAGCCTTGCCCAAGTTGCTTTCCACTCAAATCATCTTTCCAACAAATCCAAATCTATGAGAGAGAGTTGAGTGTTGGGGCGACTATCATTTCAAGCACAAGAGCAAGGAGTTCATCATCAACACACCATCTATTACCTCTTGGACAGTGGTGTCTCCTAGATTGGTTAGGTGTCACTTGGGAGCCTCCGTCAAGATTGTGGAGTTGAACCAAGGAGTTTGTACGGGCAAGGAGATCGCCTACTTCGTGAAGATCTACCCTAGTGAGGCAAGTCCTTCGTGGGCGATGACCATGGTGGGATAGACAAGGTTGTTTCTTTGTAGACCCTTCGTGGGTGGAGCCCTCCGTGGACTCGCGCAACCATTACCCTTTGTGGGTTGAAGTCTCCATCAATGTGGATGTACGATAGCACCACCTATCGGTACCACGGGAAAAATCTTCGTGTCTATATTGCGTTTACTCCCTCCAAACTCCTCCCCTTTACCTTCATATGCAATGATTTACATTCCGCTGCTATACTCTTAGAATTGCATGTAGGTTGATTGCCAAGACTTAAAATTGGGAATGGCTAGATTTTTTTGGGTCAAGTAGTCTAATCACCCCCCCCCCCCCCCGCTTGACATATTTTCGATCCTACATGTGCACGTTGGCGAGAGGAGGGGGCACAGACGGAGTAACCCTCTCACCCGTACCTTGTGGAGAGTGGCCGTCCAGGCACTGCGGATGTTGTTCTTCTCCGATGTCTCCTGCTCCTGTGTCGGCCATGGGGGAAGTGATGATGGTGCTGCCTGCTCGAGCACGTCCCTAGCAGCGTCCATGTCCTCGCGTGCCTCCGCATCCTTCGCAGCGTTAGAGGCTACGGGCGTCGGAGCCTTCAAGGTGGACGGATGAGCTGAAGCACTAGATTTCTTCTTGGGCGCCATGGTCGATGACGCCGTCAAAGGTGAAGATGGTGATGAAGATGATGCGCTGCACACACCTTCAGGTTCGCGCAAGCGCTCCCCCTACCTGGCGTGCCAAAGATGTCACGAGAAACCACGGCCACCTATGGGACTAGAGGGCCCCTTGCTGGTTCGTCAGGGGGACATCACGTTGCACAAAGAGCAGACGAACGTGGGGTAGCGCGGAAGGGATCACACATGCAATTTTACTCAGGTTCGGGCCGCTGTGAGGCGTAAAACCCTACTCCTTCTTTGGTGGATTGATGGTGGAAGAATGTTGGTGAGGCATAGTACACTGCCCGGCAGGGGTTGCCTCAGGGCGACCGTGGCTACGCGCGTATGGGTTGTGTTATCCCATCTTCTAATCCTTTCTATGGTTGCCATGGGCCTCCTTTTATAGATTAAGGGGTTACCACAATGGCAAAGTAGTCATTGTGCACTGATAAGATAGCAAACAGTGCTATCATACCTAACTCTGCAGGCTGACGGGATGCATTAAATGCACTGCTTAACGTCACGTCATTGGTTGCCCGGCAAGCCTTACCAAGCTGTCTTGCCAGCTCCACGCCTGCTCGCTTGATACGTCGCAAGACGGGTGTCATCTGTAGGCATTTCCTGTAGAAACATGCCGCCATGTGGCGAACGGCTGCCACCTAGCCACTTTGCAGCTTGGCACCACACTGATTGACGACGTGGGTCGTGGCAGAGTGGTTTGGTGAGGTGGCTTTGCTCTCGTGAGTCCCGGCAGGCCCTGCCCGGACGTCTTGGACGTCTTCTTCTGGAGGTGACCCCATCTCTGTCGAGCTCGCCTTCCCGGCAAGGGAGGTTTTTCTCCCGGTGGCATCTTGTTCTCTGGCTTGACTTTGGTCCTCTTGGTCTGCCTGTTGGTCCTTCGAAGCTCTTGGTCTCTTGAACTTTGACCTGGGTTGGTGCCTCAATCCTGTTCTCGTGCCTGTGCATAGTATGCGCAACAGACCCAGGGTATGTTGCACGGACATACTTCTTACAATCTTAGAAATGTTTTTGGCACCAACTTGGGAAATTATGATGATAGGAATTGTTATACCATTGGTGCTATTCATACTATTAATGATGAGAGTGATTATGCTTATGATATGCCAAGCCACAAGCTTGGGGATGCTATGTTTGACGAGAATGACATGTTTGATAATTTATTTGCTGCAATTAATGTTTGTTCCAAGCTTGGGGATGCTATGTTTAATGAAGATGATCTTTTTAGTCCCCCTACTTTGAATGATCAAATTTGCTATGATGATTGCAGGCCTCGTATCTATAATGAGAACGAAGTTGGTACTTATGATTATTATTGTGATGATACTTATTTTATAAAAAGTAGTGATGATTATATTTATGAAACTTGTCATAGTTATTATTGCCCTTTTCATGAACATTACTCCCACCATTGATGTGGAAAAAATTTATAGTATTCGAGTTTCATATGATACTCCCACCATTGTGAATGAGAAGAAATTTTCTTATGTGGAGAGTAATAAAATTTCTACACTTGTGGATCATGAAAAGAATGTTTTATGTGATGGTTATATTGATGAATCTATTCATGATGCTACTGAAAATTATTATGAGAGAGGAACTTATGATTCATGATGCTCTCTTTATGTTTCAATTCTTATCTTTTATGCGTGCATCATTGATATCATCATGCCTAGCTAAAAGGCATTAAAGGAAAGCGCTTGTTGGGAGACAACCCAACACTTTTACCTACTGTTTTTGTGTGTCCACATGATTAAGCTACTGTATTAATCATGTTTTATAGCTTTTATTTCAATAAAGTGCCAAGTAAAGCCTTTGGGATAGTGTGGATGATAGTTGACTTGATTCTATCAAAAAACAGAAACTTTTGCACTCAGTCCAGGAATTTTTATAATTCACTGGAATGTTCTTTTGATCTGAACTTTATACAGGTGATAGATATACAAATTCCCTACGTTGTCCTAATTTTTCAGAATTGTTGGAGTAGCGGAAGTATGGTTGGAGTACAGATTACTACAAAATGTTCTATTTTTGACAGATTCTGTTTTCAATGCATAGTTTGCTTGTTTTCTAATTTCCATGGCTTATATTGCTCAATATAAATTGTAGAAATGATATGCTACAGTAGTCATTGTGTGGAAACAATTATGAGTCTTGTCTTTGACAATAACAAAGTGAAATGGTTTGCTCTTTATCATACTAACCTATCTCACAAAGTTCCGTTAAGTTTTGTGTGACTGAAGTTTTCAAGTTTTGGGTGAGATATCGATATGAGGAGAATAAGGAGTGACAAGACCTAAGCTTGTGGATGCCCAAGGCGCCCCAAGATAATATTCAAGGAAGATCCAAGCAACTAAGGTTGGGGATGCCCCGGAAGGCATCCCCTCTTTCGTCTCCAACATTATCGGTAACCTCACTTGGAGCTATATTTTTATTCGTCACATGATATGAGTTTTGCTTGGAGTGTCATTTTATTTCGTTTTGATTTGCTTACTGTTATTTAGAATAATGTTTTGCATCTTTTATTTCAATGAAAGTGGCAAGGTTATCTTGCAAGTATATGAGTTGCTGTTTCAAAACAGAAAGTTTATCGATGTGACAAAAATTCCCGAGAAAAGTCAGAATGTGATAAAATGTTGAAACTTTTTACACAATAAGCTCTGATAAATTTTCTACAGTGTGGTAAATTTTCATAATTTTTGGAATTAAAGAAGTATTGATACTCTTGCATTCTTTACAGACTATACTGTTTTGGCAGATTGCTGTTATGTTTGCATTGTTTGCATATGTTTGCTTGTTTAATGATTCTATTTGAGGATAGGACTATTAAATATGCCGAGACATTTAGTAAGCAATGTTGAACAATAATTTTAGTGATTTGCTACAGTAGAGAATGATAAGGTTTTTACATTCGTTTATACTAACTTATCTCACGAATTCTTGTTGAGTTTTGTGTGGATGAAGTTTTTAAGATTTAGGGAAACCGTGATATAAAAGGTATTAAGGAGACAGAAAAGCTCAAGCTTGGGGATGCCCAAGGCATCCCAAGTGTCGGGGCAGGCTGATCTGGCCCACGAACACCTACGGGACCGGCGGACCGAGCCCCTTTCGGTTCGTGGGCGAAGGTCGCCTGAAGAGCAGATCGAGGCGAAGCACACGAGTGGTTTACCCAGCTTCGAGCTCTCCTGAGAGATAATACTCCTCTTGCTGCATGTCCGAGTGTATTGTGTTCTTGCTCGGGGCCAGGTGCAACAGTACACACAAGCTGCTAACGAGGACTGGCGTGGGGGATCCGACCCTTTCTACGTTGCGCATGGGCCTCCTTTTATATGCTCAAGGGGTCTCCGACAGGTGGCAACGTAGACAAGGGTAAAATGGAAAAGGAGTGGTTAAATAGCTACTTGTACGATTATACGATGTCTGCAGTGTATCATACCTAACCCTGACGGAAGGGGACAAAGGAATTAAATGCCCATCTACGTCGCCCTAACAATGCAAACAGGGGCCGTCAGGGGCGCCACCGCTTACCACACGATGGCAATCTTGTCATTGCCACACCAAGATCACCGGCTGCACAAATCTCGCCACGCGCTACCGAAAGGTCCTGTATGCGACACGTTAGTGGATGTGCTGGAGCGTAGGTACAGAGTGGTGGTCTACCGCGGCAAGCGCCTTGCCGCGGTTGTTGTCTTGTCGCGCCCGGAAGCTTGTCGCTCATCGGGCATTCCCGGCAAGCTCCTCTCGCCGGGGCCTTGTCTCCTAGGTGCCATGGGTGGCCTTCCCTGCAAGCTCCTCTTGCCAGGGCCTTGTCTGCTTGGCTTGAATACTTTGTTCTTGAATGGCTCCAAAGGAACCACGGAGGACCTTGGCGGTCACCCGGTAAGCCTTGCCGCGGAGGGCTGCAACTGCCCGTGCACAAGTTCGGGATACTAGGGTACCCCTACTCTAGTACACCGGCAGAGCCCCTGCTCTGGGCCACACCTGCAGTGCAGCGCTGTTGGGTCAGCCCAAAAGCAGGCACGGGCACACGCTGCTGGGTCACACCATAACTTACCCCGGACCCACCACGCCCTCCACAGGCAGCGCAGCGTCGAATGCGGCGTCGTGTGAGAGATCGTGGGCGAGATCGTGGGGGTTTCTTTATTCGAAAAGCGGAACACCGCCCCTCCCTCTTTATAAGCGGGGAAGCAGGGGCAGTCCGCCCATCTCGCCGATTCTTTGTCCCATCTCGAAAAAACCTCCGCTGCTCCCCCCTTCTTCCCAAGGCTGAAGAGAGCAGCGTTCCGCCCCACATCGCCACCAGCATCACCAACGCCGTCGATCTCCCTCACCACCTCCGCCATGGCTCCGAAAGCCGACAAGGGGAAGACCGTGAAGTCGGCTAAGGCGCAGCGGCTTGCGGCGCTGCGGAAGGAGCGGGCAATCTTCCCCCCCACCCCCCAGCTCGCCGCGAGGGAGCTGAGGGGGAACTACTACCTCTTCTGGTTGACGGAGACGCGAGCGCATCCGCGCACGAAGGTACTCCCAGCTGCTGCTTCCGAACTAGATCTGAGCAGATATCCCTTCTTCGGGCTCTTCTTCTACTGCAGGCTCTGCCCGCCTTTCTCTGAATTCTTCTGTGACATCATGAACACCTACGGGTTCCGCCTCCTTGATTTCACCCCCAATGCTGTTCTGACCATGGCAGTTTTCGCACATCTCTGCGAAAACTTTGTCGGAGTCCATCCAAACGTAGCCCTTTTCCGCCACTTCTTTATACCCCGAGTTGAGAGAGGAGAGCCCCTTGCCGGAGGAATCGCTTGGATCTCGAGGATCGGCAAGAAGGAAGCCTATCTGGAGGGAGAGCTCCGCAGCAAGTGGGAGGAGTGGAGGGCAGATTGGTGCTGGATTGTTGAGGAGAACCATGAGCCATTTACCGCCCAGCCAAACCCCAATAGTGCTTGTGCAACGATTGGAGCAACGTGGCCCCGGAAGATGCTAGGCTAAAGATTGCAGTCACCCGAATCCTTCGCCTTAGACTTGCCGGGCTCACTGTAGGCACCGTTGGCGCAGACTTTCTTCGCCGCTGCATCGCCCCCTTGCAGGAGAGGAGGAGACCTGCCTGGGAGTTTCAGAACTCGGCAGATATCATGAGGCTGCGCCCAGGCCTCAACTTCAACTTTACCGTCTTGGAACTTGACGCGATGCTCTTGGAGCTGTTCAAGCCCGATCCTGATCATCCAGAAATGTTTAGGTTGCCGAGGCGTCGTTCACAGTGCAAAATTCCTCGCTTGACCGCATCCGTGCAATGATGCCGTTGTGCGACTTCGCATGGAATTGTCCCAACTTGGCAAGAGCCTGCAGATGACGTCGTCTGGCGGTTCTTTGACAATCTGGTAGAAATGCCGGTCCGCCCGATGAACAGAGGGCCTCACCCTGACACCACCGATGATGAGATGCAGCGCGACGCCATACAGCTGGAAGAGGCGGTAGCAGGGCCGCCGCATGGGCGAGTTCGGATTCACCGTGGAGGAGGCAGAGGCGGCAGAGGCGGCAAGCCTTGTCGAGCGAAAGGAGTTTGCCGGCGAGGAAGAGCTTGCCGAGCCCTGAAGCCGAAGTCGAGCGAGCCCACGAGGGCGCATCCTCCCCACCTTCAAGCAGCTTGTCATGAGCGGAGCCCAGCTCCACCAAGAAGGCGTCTTCGCAAGGCGGAGAGCGTGGGCGGCAGACGGGCAGACCCAGCCTTGGCGCCCGCAGCGCTCCACCGCGGCAAGCACTGTTGCAGGAGCACCTCACGCCGCTGCGGCAAGCTGGGCGGGCCCTCGCAGACCACGGTTCCGCTCCGCCAAGCGTCAAGGGAACCCACTCCTCCGCCTCGTCGTCTTTGAGGCGGGCCACTTGATCTCTCCGCTCGGCTCCGATGAGGAAGAAGAAGAGTAAGATTCTTTGCTGTACTTGTAATTCTTCGATTTGTTGCTTTGTCTTGTATCTGATTTGCTTTACTCTGAACCCATTCCTTTTGGGGCGCTGGCCCGAGAGAGTGTTGAAGAGAGCCAAGACCCGGTGATTGTCGTCGAGGGCGAACCCATCATGCGACAGGAGGCGCGTCGAGACCACCTTGCCGGATCTGGCAACTCTTCTTCAAAGCAGCCCCAGCGCAGCCCCAGTAAGTATATGGTCTACTTCTTGTTGTTGGCGTGCATGGGTGCTCTTTCTTTCTTGATATCTCGATCGCTGATTTGTGTAGGAGCAGAGCAGCGACCGGAGTGCCACAAGCCGCTCCTGACATGCCTTCTGCTTCGACCACACCGCCGAGGAAGGATTCCCCAGCAAGGGACCGTTCTCCGGCAAGGGAGACTTCTCCGGCAAGGGGCAGTTCTCCGGCAAGGGACAGCACCAGCGATCCCCTGGCGGCGGAGACCATGACTGCAGACCCTAGCACAGGTAATCCTCTTGCTTGAAAACTTTCCTTGTGTTCTTCTTCTTCTGATTTTCTTTTTGAATATCTTCTTGACTTTTCTTCATTTCCCGGTCGTCAGAACCATCCGCCACAGAGCCAATGGAGACCGAGGCCGCCGGCGAGGAGGACGCGCGTGGCAATATTGACGATGCCGCTGCCATCGGGGAAGAAACTGGCGCTGACGAGCCCGCCGGCGAAGAGGCCGCAAAAGCTGCCGCCGTGAGAGGCCGGGCGAGGTCCGGCGATCGTGACCGACGGCCCCGAGGCCGCAGGAGCGCCAGCGCCACGCCGACCGCCGATCCCTCCGCCGCTGCGGCAGCTGTCGGGCTCAAGAGCCCCAGCCCGGCGCCTATTTGAAGGCGGCGATGGCGTCTTCATCAAGCTCCCATGGGAGTCGAGCTCTGTGGCGCCGGCCAAGGAGAAACTTTTGATGAAGAGCTGCTCGCCTCCGCTGGATCGACGCTAGTCGACGCGCTTAAGCAACAATGGGCGAGCACGAGGAGGAGCAGGCTATGCGGAAGCTGTTGTTGCTCTACCGCGCTCGGCAAGCCAAGCTGGAATCCCGGGAAGCGCTTGTCGCGAAGGCGGGAGTAGACATTGAGAAGCGCGCGGAGGAGCTCCGGGGCCTCAACCAGGAAGCTCTCCGGAGCTTGGCAGAGGAGCGGGAGTGGCTTGCCGAGGAGCGCAAAGCCTTCCTCCTCGAGAAGGCTGAAGCTGAGGAGCAACAGCGGCTTGCCGCCGAGAAGCTATCTCTGTGAGGAAGGCGAGTTAGGCGCAGAAGAAGGTTTATCTTGACAGCCACGAGGAGGATCTTGCCATGCGCGAGCAAACATTTGGCGGGGCTCTCAAGGAAGCAAAGGATATTGCCGCAATGCCGAGGCCGCCAAGAAGGAGCTGGAGGCAGGTGGCGCGGTGGAGGCCAATCTCAAGGAGAGCGGCGAGGAGCTTGCTGCACTCAAGCATGAGCGCGAGAAGGACGCCTACACTCTTGGCGAGGCTGCAGGGCCGTCTCGCCGAGAGGAGCAAGGAGCTCAAGCGCCGCCAAGGACTCCAATGCAGATCTTGAGTTGAAGCCGACCACCTTGACTCGGTATTTGGGCCAGGCGCCGAGGAGCAGGAGGTGGCCTTGAAGGAGAAAATCAAGGCCGAAGAGCCGCTCTTTGGCGAGTCTTCTTGCCGCCTGTAATACCTTTAAGGAGAATGTGGAGCACCTTTGGACCGAGGGTCTCGTGGATGTTGCTGCAGCCATCGACGAGGAGCCGGGCGCACTGGGATGGTGGATCTTGGATATTCCTCCGATGGGCACCTCCAACCCAGCGCCAAGCTTAGCTTGTTCTTCAAGGGCGTGGTGACGGCCCTCCAGCGACTCCGTGAAGAAGTCCCAAAACAGCTGTCCGAGGAATCGCGCCAGATCTGCGCGGGAGCTCTTCAAAAGGTGCTGGTGAAGGTGGCCTTCCGCAATCCAGGCCTCAACCTCACCAACGTCCTCAAATCCTTGTCGCAGGATGCTGAAGTGGAGGCGCTCAAGACCCTTGTCGCACCCATCGTGGACAGGGTGAGCGGGATCAAGAGGGTTGAGGGCGATCGCGTAGATTAGGCTGCCCGCTTTCTCTTTTTCTTGCCGCTGGTGTTCATGTTATGAGAACAATCTATTAGAGCTGCGACAAGCTATCTTGTAATATAACTCTATTTCGGGTAGCAATTGCTATGTTATTTCCTTTACTTGATTCCTTCCTTTGTATGTTTTTGCCCTGCGCTTTTAGGGAAACTTGTCGGCGCAAGCACACAGGCATGGCGCTGAGTGCGGGGACGTCAAGACTTCTTGGCGGTGCCGCTTCGATAAATAACCTTATCGCAACTAGTCGCAGCTCACTTAAGTTGTTGAGCGGACTCGAAACAAAGTAAGGCGCAACTAGCTACGAGTTGGTTCCTCCGCGTACGTGTTTTCCATACAAAGTACGGTCGTTTGAGGAAGATAACTTAAAATTTTAAAACTGATTGCTCAAACTTTGGCAACTTAGCTTTTACGTCGTTTGCTTCCCGGTAAGGCTAGACTTCCTTGAGCGACGCCTTTGGTCCACACCATTATCTTCTCCTTTCCCCGGCAAACTTGTGGGCGAGGGAACCTTCCTTTCTTTGAGAAAGAGAAAGAAGAGAAAATAAAGATATGGAGCCTTATGGCTCGTTATTGCCATCGGGGTAGGTGCTGCACAAAGTGTCGGATAACGCATGCAAAATAGAAGTAAAAGCATGAAATTGACAAGATGTGCGGCACATTTGCTTTACTTATGCACGGTCTGGCGGCTTTGTACAAAGGATTACATGCAACAGCAAGACTTGTACAAAAGGTGGTTGCCGGAACAGGTTCCGCAACCGCGCATCTTTACGGGTAAAACTTGCGAAGATGCTCAATGTTCCAGGAGTTGCTCATCGGAATGCCATCTTCGGTCTCAAGGCGGACAGCGCCAGGCCTAGTGACTCGTTTCACCCGGTAAGGGCCTTCCCACTTCGGCTTCAACTTGTTGGAATTCTTGGCGGACTGAACGCGCCGAAGAACAAGGTCGCCTTCCTCGAGACTTCTGGCATCGACTTTGCGGCTATGGTAGCGGCGCAAAGCTTGCTGGTATCGAGCAGCTCGTACAGCAGCCTGAAGACGATCCTCCTCAAGGAGCAGCGCGCCATCTTGTCGCAGCTGCTCTTGCTCAAGCTCATCATAGGCGAGCACTCGAGGTGATCCGTATACGAGTTCCGTGGGGAGAACTGCCTCTGCTCCATAGACTAGAGCGAAAGGTGTCTCTCCAGTGGCTCGATTTGGCGTCGTCCTGATCGACCAAAGAACCACCGGCAGCTCCTCAATCCAGTTTCTTCCGCACCTGTGCAGCCTGTCAAAAGTTCTGGTCTTGAGCCCGCGCAGCACTTCAGCGTTTGCCCTCTCCGCTTGACCATTGCTTCTCGGATGAGCAACAGAAGCGAAGCAAACCTTGGCGCCAAGATCTTGGACGTACTGCATGAAGGTGCGGCTCGTGAATTGCGTGCCGTTGTCGGTGATGATCCTGTTAGGGATTCTGAAACGGCAAACAATCGACCTAAAGAACTTGACTGTTGTCTTTGTCACCTTCCTCATCGCTTCCACTTCCGCCACTTTGTGAACTTGTCGATTGCAACGCATAAGTACTCAAAGCCCCGACAGCTCGGGGAAAGGGGCCGAGGATGTCGAGCCCCAGACCGAAAATGGCGAGGATAAAGGGATCGTCTGGAGAGCTTGAGCTGGCTGGTGTATCTGCTTGGAATGGGAACCGCACGCTTCACACTTGGTTACTTGTGCGGTTGCATCACGGAGGCTGTCTGCGAAAAGAAACCTTGCCGGAACGCTTTGCCGGCAAGTGCTCTGGCGCCAATGTGGTGACCACATATGCCTCCATGTATCTCTGCCAACAGCTTTTGTCTGTCTTCCCGGTGAATACACTTCAATTTCACACCGTTGAGTCTTCTTCTGTACAGTGTCGTCGACAAACCTGGTACATACTTGACCGCCGGGCTACTCTTTACGCTTCTTCTTGCTCTTGGAAGTTCTCTGTCTGAAGGAAATGGACAATCTTTGTGCCCATGCTTTGGAGCTTGCGGCTCGACAACAAGGACTAAAGGCACATCTGCTGCTGCGGGAACATCCGCTTCTCTGGCGAGAACACGTGGCTCAGCCGGAGCTTGACGTTCCCCGGCAAGCTTGCCGGAGCAAAACTTGTCGGGAGCGTCTGCTTCAACGAAACAAACCCTAGGGCTTGTTGGAGCAGACTGCTCCTCAACACTGTTGGTGTTGATCTTGAGGACCTTCTAGGCGGCGGCTTCGGGAAGCTCTACCGGAAAATAGTCACCAGAAATCAACTTCCTCTGCTTGCTCTGTCCAGTTGGTGGCGTCACAGATGGTTGAGTCAGCTTGAGCACAAAGATCCTTGGTTCCACAGGTAACTTAAGTGCGGCGCACTTCGACAGGCCATCAGCAATGTCGTTCTGAGCTCTTGGAATATATTCCATCTGTAGGCCGTCAAAGTGCTCTTCCAGCTTCCTCACTTCATCAACATAAGCTTCCATCAACGGACTCTGATAATTCTTGTTCACTTGGCGGATGACAAGCTGTGAGTCACCCCTGATAATGAGCTTCTTGATCCCAAGGTCTACTGCGATCCTGAGACCGGCAAGCAAACCTTCATACTCTGCAGTATTGTTTGTTGCTTGCTCCTTGGGAAAGTGCATCTGGACTACGTACTTGAGGTGCTCTCTGGTGGGTGCAACGAGTAGCACGGCCGCACCGGCGCCTTGCAGCGAGAAGGCACCATCAAAGTACATCAACCACACTTTGCTTGCTTCCTTGACGGGATGCTCGTTTCGAATTTCCTCATCTTGTGTTGGCGTCCATTCTGCTATGAACTCCGCCAATGCTACGCTTTGGATAGTTGAAGTGCTCTCAAACTTGAGGCCAAAGCTTGATAGTTCCAAAGGCCCACTCGACAATCCTGCCTGTTACCTCTGGGTTTTGCAGTATCCTCTTCAGGGGGAAATGAGTGACGACTGTGATCTCATGTGCCTGGAAGTAATGGCGCAGCTTTCTCGAGGCCATGAGGAGGCCGAAAAGCAATTTCTGCACACCAGAGTACCTTGACCTAGCCCCCTGCAGAAGGGAACTGACAAAGTAAACTGGGCGCTGCACCATTCTTTTCTACATCTTCTCATGCGTCTGCGCAGATCCATCCTTGTCGGGACCAGAGCTTGTCGGTGAAGCCCCCTGCTTGTCGCTGGATGCATCTGCTATGGTTGCTAGCTCATCAACCGCCTCCCTCTCCGCTACTAACGCATCACTAACCACTTGATTGGTTGCCGCTATATATAGCAGCAACTTCTCTTGTGGCCTAGGTGCGACAAGTGTTGGAGTGGAGGGATGTATCTCTTCAAGTCCCCTTGAGCGCAGCCTCCGCTTCGAGTCCATTTTCATCGGACCTGCCTTTTTCAAGATTTTGAAAAATGGCGAGGCCTTCAGCAGAACCTAGAGATAAACTTCTTTGAGAGCAGCTACATAACCGGCAAGCCTTCATACATCCTTGATGCGCTTTGGTGCTTCAATCTGCTCAATGGCCTTGATCTTGTCGGGATTGGCTTCAATTCCCCGCTGAGATACGAAGAACCCGAGAAGCTTGCCGGAAGGGACTCCAAACACACACTTCTCAGGGTTGAGCTTGAGGTTGATCTTGCGCAGATTTGCAAAGGTTTCGTCTAAATCTTGAACCAGAGTCTCCTTGTCCTTGCTTTTGACCACTATATCATCCATGAGGCTTCCACATTTCTGTGCATTTGCGGCTCAAAAGCGTAATGGACTACTCTTGCAAATGTTGAACCAGCATTCTTTAATCCGAAAGGCATCCGTCAAATGCAAGCGATATGTGCCACATGGGGTGATGAATGCGGTCTTCTCCTCATCCTCTTACGCCATGAAGATCTGATGATATCCTGAGTATGCATCCAGAAATGAAAGCAAATCACATCCGGCCGTGGAGTCAACAATATATGGTCGATCTTGGCGGCAAGGGAAATGGGTCTTTGGGACAAGCTTTATTGACATCGGTAAAGTCGATACAAAGCCTCCATTTCCCATTAGCCTTGCGTACAACTACAGGATTGGCCAACCACGTAGGATGGAGCACTCCTCTGACAAGGCCTGCTGCTTCCAATTTCTTGATTTCTTCTGTGATGAATTCTTGGCGCTCCATTGCTTGCTTCCTGACTTTCTGCTTGACGGGTCGCGCATGAGGACAAATGGCAAGATGGTGCTCAATTACTTTCACAGGAACACTGGGATGTCGACGGTTGCCACGCAAACACGTCGACGTTCGCCGCAGGAAAAGCAACGAGCGCGCCTTCCTATTTAGGGTCGAGAGTGGCACTGATGGTGAAGGTACCACCAGTGCCGTCCTCCTTGGCGGACACCTTCTTGGTCTCTGGTGGAGCTGCCATCGTCTTCTTACACTTGCCGGTGGAGCTCGATGGTGCGTCCTCGATGGTAGCGCAGCACTCCGAGGAGGTGCGCTTGCCGGAGTGGGCATCAGAGCTCTTGCCGGACTTGTTGTTCTTCTTCCCCCCGGGAGCTTCATGACAAGTGGCTTGCAATCTGTTGCATTTGCCGCTTCCGGTAGATCTTGTCGGTGCATATAAGAGCATCCTTCTTGTCGCCAGGGCGGAGATGACACTTATCGGGCCTGGCATCTTCAGCATGTTGTATGCATAGTGAGAGGCTGCCATGAATTTGGCAAGTGCTGGGCGGCCAAGTATCCCATTGTAAGGCAATGGAAAGTCAGCAACGTCAAAAGTGACCCTCTCAGTCCTGAAGTTCAACTCGCTGCCAAATGTCACCGGCAACGTGATCTTTCCCTTCGGCTTGCTCCTTCCCGGATTGATTCCTTGGAAAGTGCCGGTCTCTTCGAGCTCGCCATCAGGGATCTGGAGTTTCTGGAGCACCGCGGAGGAGATCAGGTTCAAGCCGGCCCCGCCATCAACTAGCATCTTGGTGACCTTGAGGTTGCTGATAGTTGGTGAAACCAACATCGGCAAGCACCCGACCGCAGTTACACGATCAGGGTGGTCCTTAATATTAAAGATGATAGGCGTGCTGGACCATTTCAGAGGCTTGCGTGACTCGACGGATGGTTACGCCGCATTGACTTCCGCATCCTTTGCTTGAGTTGGCGGTGTGAAGTATGCAGAGAAGCACCGCCGTCACGCACAGGACCTCTCGTGGCTTTCCGGAACTCCTGCTCATCGGTCTCGTCATCATCCATGTCTTCATCATCATCGTCAGATTCATCCTTGTCGCGGCCGCGGGAGGTCTGTCTCCTTGCCGCTGCTTGGCCTTGCCGCGGTGTCCTCCTCGGCCGGGCGTTTCTTGCTAGCTCCTCCAGCACCTTCATGGGCCTTCTCCTTGTCGCGTCGTTCGTATTCAGCCTTCTGCTGCTCGACAAGCTGCTCGACCTTCTTGCAGCTCTGGAGGTCATGGCCCTTGGTGCGGTGGATCTTGCAGTACTGTTTGTTGGAGCCGTCCTGCTTGTCGGCGACCGCCACAGCCTGGCAGTTGGTGCCAGCGGCAACCTCCTTGCCGGAGCTACCAGCTTTGGCTTTCTTGGCGCCACCTCCGTTGCCGGACTGCTCAACAACTAGCACATCTTTGCCTTTCTTCTTCCTATTGTTCCGCCGCCGGTTTTTCCTTGCCGGGGCGGTCTCTTCACTATCAGATCCTCCTGCTTGATATTCTCTCCGGAGTCTCCTCCTTCCTCAAGACGTGCACACTTGTCGGCCGGGGCATATAGCTCATCGACGTCTCGATCTTGCACATCGCCATCTCCTCCGCATCCTGCGGTTTCGCGTTCGATGGAACGCTGATTACCATGGCAGGGTGGACATCTGAGATGTTGTCTTTGTGCGTGGCTGAATCTCTGAATGTACTTATGCGAGGGCTCTCCTTCCCTTCGGGAGAGCAGATGAAGGTCGCTTTCTTGGCCATGGGGCTTGTGGCACCGTGTAAAGCGCCGACAAACCGATGGCATAGATCTGCCCAAGAGGATATGGAGTTGTCCGGCAAGTGCATGAGCCAGATCTCGACATTGGGCTTGAGCACCGCCGAAGTAGTTGGCAAGGATCTTGTCGTCTCGCCCCGGCAGCTTGCACCGCGATGGTGTAGATGCTTTGAGGAACTCCGACGGATGCGTCTTGCTATCGTACTTCTCGCACGCGTCGGCAGAAATTCTTCTTCTTTGGGCCACTGGACTTGCCGCAGCTCACGAGTGAACGCAGGGCAACCTACCGCGTACGGCAAGTCGCCTGGTTCCTCTAGCGCATGCATGTCGACAGAGGGCCCAGCGCGCTTGTCGGATTGACGCCGCGCTTTTCTTCGGCACTCGATCCGAGTTCGAGCGTCTTCTTGCTGTCGTTCGTGAAGAACTTGGCGCTGATCGCGACGAGCTCGTGGATCCGATGATGCGGTGGAGTCGCTGTCGAGGTGGATCCGGCGAGTCGGCGATCTTGGCCTTCAGGCGGAGAGTGCATGGTGGTTGCACCCCACGGTTTGCCGCCACCGGCTCGTGTTTGGCAGTCCTGCCGCGGCGATGATGAGCTCAGCTGCCATGAGCGTCGCCGTTAAGCGGCCGATGAGACTACGAATGGTGGCCCTCCATTCATCGACCTTGTCGGCTGTTGGCGGGTAATCCAGGAGCAGTTGAGCTCTCGCCAAAGCTTCTGCTGGAGTGGTGGGTGGCAGTGGCGAACGGCGCGAGGAGCAGGATATGCTCGGACTAACTAAGTTAGAAGGAGCAGTATCCCGTCCAGGCGACCGTGCCTCGCTCGCGCCAGCATGTCTGCGTGCATGCTGGTCTTGAGCGTCCCGAGATCCACCAGCTCGATCTTGGTCCAACGAGCGTATGGCGTTGTGGATGCCATGACGCTGTCGGTCCCGCGCCTCCTGAGACGGGCGCGGTGCATGTACGGACGCCGAGGTCTGCGCAGCCTTGTCCTTGGACTTGGCAGCACCGTGAGCTCCCCCGTCGCCGTCCATTCTTCCGCCGGCGTCTACCCCACCACCTGTTTGCTCCGGCGGTGGTGGGTTCGACGCGGACGGAGCTTCTGCCGCCGAAGCCTTCTTCTTCGGTGGCATGTTGATGAAGATGATGAAGATCTAGCTCGCGTGGACGCCGGATCAAGTTCACACAATCTCGACGCCCCCCTACCTGGTGCGCCAAAGATGTGGGGGCAGGCTGATCTGGCCCACGAACACCTATGGGACCGGCGGACCGAGCCCCTTTCGGTTCGGCGGGGGGCGAAGGTCGACGAAGAGCAGATCGAGGCGAAGCACACGAAGTGGTTTACCCAGCTTCGAGCTCTCCGGAGAGATAATACTCCCATCACTGCATGTCCGAGTGTATTGTGTTCTTGCTCGATTCTTGTTGAGTGCTACAGTACACACAAGCTGCTAACGAGACTGAGCGTGGGGGGATCCGACCCTTTCTACGTTGCGCATGGGCCTCCTTTTATATGCTAAAGGGGTCTCCGACAGGTGGCAACGTAGACAAGGGTAAAAATGGAAAAGGAGTGGTTGGTACAGCTACCTATACGATTAAGGTACAGGTACGATGTATCATACCTAACCTCAAGGCGGGGACAAAGGCATTAAATGCCCGTCTCGCCGCCCTAACAAAGGCAAACAGGGGCCATCGGGCGCCACCGCTTGCCACGATGGCAATCTTGTCGGCGCCGCTTGCCACCTCGCACCGGGCTGCCTGACCTCTCGCCACGCTGCGCTGGAAAGGTCCTGTAGGCGACACGTTAGTGGATGTGCTGGAGCGTAGGTACAGAGTTGTGGTCTGCCGCGGCAAGCACCTTGTCGTGGTTGTTGTCTTGTCGCGCCCGGAAGCTTGTCGCTCACCGGGCCTTCCCGGCAAGCTCCTCTCGCCGGGGCCTTGTCTCCTAGGTGCCATGGCTGGCCTTCCCGGCAAGCTCCTCTTGCCGGGGCCTTGTCTCCTTGGCTTTAATGCTTTGTTCTTGAATGGTCCAAAGGAACCACAGAGGACCTTGGCGGTCACCCGGTAAGCCTTGCCGTGGAGGGCTGCAACTGCCCGTGCACAAGTTCGGGATACTAGGGTACCCCTACTCTAGTACACCGACACCAAGATAATATTTCAAGAAGTCTCAAGCATCTAAGCTTGGGGATGCCCCGGTAGGCATCCCACCTTTCGTCATCAACAATTATCGGTTAGTATCGATGGATCCTAAGTTTTTGCTTCTTCACATGATGTGTGCTATTATTGGAATGTCATTTTATTTTGTTTTGCTTGCTTTTTTAATAAAATACTTATATCTGAAAGTTTTAAATAAGAGAGAGTCCTCAATTAGCTACCCATTTACTTAACTACTCGCATGATGTTCACTTATATCTTTTTGGAGTAGTTTGTCATTTACTCTCGTGCTTCAATTATATCCTATGAGTAAATTGTTGAATAAATTTAATATAATGGAGATGAAATTATATGTTCATATCATGACTAGTGGTAGCTTCCCATTGGGTTTAGAAAATGAAATCTTTTGAAGCTTGACAATCAAAATATTGGTCATACGGGCAGTTCATGAATGATTAGTAGAAGGAAGAGAACTTTCACATGCAAATACACTATCTTGGAAATCTTTTGTGATTGTGAGCCCCCATCAAAATATTATATGCCAAAACTGTTGATGTTGTACAAGGAAGACAACGTAATGATTTATGTTTGTTCATATTCACATAGAAGTTATATTGTCATAGATCCTTCAACATGTGGTGCTTGCCCCCCATCTTTGCTAGCCAAAAATTCCGCACCAAGTAGAGATACTACTTGTGCAACCAAAAATCCTGAAACCCAAATCTTATTTTCAAGAGTCCACCATACCTATCAAAGGATTGAGTACGATCCTTCAAGTAAGTTGTCATCGGTGCAATAAGGCAATAAAAGTTGCTTCTAAAAGTATTAGATCATTTAGTGTAAGAGAAAATTGAGCATTGTACGAACTGGTGATGGGATAGAATAAAAGCGACAGATTTCATAATAAAGGTTGCTATCATAAGGGGCAATAAATGTGATGTTCTTTTGCACTAAGGGATTGAGCATACAAACAAAAAGCGGATGTCAACCTCTGCTTCCCTCTGCGAAGGGCGTACCTTTTACTTTTATGTATTTACTTTCATGCCAGAGTCAATTTTTTTCTCTCTATTCCTTTTTATTTTTCTCTTTTGGCAAGCATCATGTGGTGAGAAAAGATCTAGGCACATATATCCAGTTCGATATGGGTAGCATGAGTTATTATTATTGACATCACCCTTGAGGTGAATACGTTGGGACGCGAAATTATAAGCCCCTATCTTTTTATGTGTCCGGTTGAAACGTTTTGCTCATGTGTATGCGGTGAGTGTTAGCAATCATAAAAGACTATATGATGGTTGAGTATGTGGAGCTCTTACTTAGAATCTATTGAATAAGTTGAACTGCAATTGTTTGGTGACTACGAATATAGGTTGTTGACTTTCAAGAGAATTCATTGTTTGAACCTTAACATGTGAATTGGTTGCTACTTTGTCATGATGAGTTTTATGAGGAAGAGTTGTAGTTATGATGCTAGGGAAAGTGATTGAAATTATCATTGATCAAACTTATGCACTTTGCGAGCATTCACACGTCATGAATTATTTCTTTTATCATTTACCTACTCGAGGACGAGTAGGAATTAAGCTTGGGTATGCTGACACGTCTCCAACGTATCTATAATTTATGAAGTATTCATGTTGTTATATTATCATTCTTGGATGTCTTACACTCATTTTATAGCAACTTTATATATTTTTTGGGACTAACCTGTTGACATAGTGCCCACTGCCAGTTGATGTTTTTTGCTTGATTTTTACATCACAGAAAATCAATACCAAATGGAGTCCAAATGCAATGAAACTTTTTGTGGATTTTTTATGGACCAGACGACATCCAATGGGCCCGAGCGGCACCTGGGGGTGCCTGAGGGGGGCACAACCCTCCAGGGCGCGCCTGGGCCCCCAGGGGCGTCCTGGTGGGTTGTGCCTGCCTCGGTGGCCTCCCGCACCGCCTCTTCGCCCTATAGATTCACAAATATTCCAAAAACCCTCGGGAGAACCCTAGATCATAAGTTCCACCGCCGCAAGCCTCTGGAGCCACAAAAAACCAATCTAGACCCCATTCCGGCACCCTGCAGGAGGGGGCAATCATAACCGGTGGCCATCTTCATCATCCCAGCGGCCACCATGATGAGAACGGAGTAGTCCATCCTCGGGACTGAGGGTTTGTACCAGTAGCTATGTGTTTAATCTTTCTTTCTTGTGTTCTTGAGATGTCATGATCTTGATGTATCGCGGGCTTTTTTTAATATAGTTGGATCATATGGTGTTTTCCCCTCTCTATCTTGTTGTGATGAATTGAGTTTTCCCTTTGAGATTTCATTCCATCGGATTGAATACTTTTATGGATTTGAGAGCACTTGATATGTTTCTTGCATATGGATACCCATGGTGACAATGGGGTATTATATTGATTCACTTGCTATATGTTTTGGCACTCAACTCATGGATTCCCGAGGTGACATTGGGGTAATCTATGCATAGGGGTTGATGCACGTTCTTGTCTTTGTTTCTCCGGTAGAAATCTTGTGGCACTCTTTGAGGTTCTTTGTGTTGGATTGAGTATTAAGAAATTATTTGGTGTTATTTTAGTACGAACTCTTTGATAGATCGATCGAAAAGAATTGCTTCGAGGTGGTTTCGTACCCTACAAAAAGTTTCTTCTTATGTTCTCCGCTAGAAAGGAACTCTAGAGTGATTCTTCATTGCACTTTCAGGGATGGTTATATGATCCAGTTATATTAGCATTGTTGAGAGATAGTACTAGCGAAAGTACGGACACTAGGCCTAATTTTCAAGCATTGCAATACCGTTTGTGCTCCGTTTTATCAATTGCTACCTTGTTGTTTTATTGTTCTTATTACAAAAACCAATATCTACTATCCATATTACACTTGTATCACCATCTCTTCGCCGAACTAGTGCACCTATACAAATTACCATTGTATTTGGTGTGTTGGGGACACAAAAGACTTTTTATAATTTGGTTGCAGGGTTGTTTGAGAGAGACTATCTTCATCCTACACCTCCCACGGATTGATAAACCTTAGGTCATCCACTTGATGGAAAATTTCTACTGTCCTACAAAACTCTGCGCTTGGAGGCCCAACACGAGTCTACAAGAATAAAGTTGCATAGTAGACATCAAGTAACACCTTAAGCAAGATGACATGATGTAGACAAAGCAAAATCGCGCATGAATAAACCCCATCTTTTTATCCTTAATTGCAACAATACACATACGTGTCATGTCCCTTTCTGTCACTGGGATTGAGCACCACAAGATCGAACCCGTCAGAAAGCACCTCTTCCATTGTAAGAAAAATTAATCTAGTTGGCCAAACCAAATCAATAAATCGGAGAGAAATAGAAAGCTATCGTAATCATGCATAAATGAGTTCAGAGAAGACTCAAATAATATTCATGGTTATTCTGATCATAAACTCAGAATTCATCGGATCCCAACAAACACACTGTGAAAATTGATTACATCGAATAGAACTCCAAGAACATCGAGGTGAACATTGTATTGAAGATCAAAGAGAGAGAGAAATCCTTCTAGATACTAACCGTGGACCCTTAGGTCTGTGGTAAACTACTCACACATCATAAGAAGGGCAACAAGTTGATGTAGAGCCCCTCCGTGATTGATTCCCCCTCCAGCTGAGCGCCGAAAAAGGCCTCCAGACGGGATCTCGTCAGAACAGGAACTTTCGGCGGCGGAAAAAGTATTTTGGCTGGCTCTCTGTTGGTTTCCTAATTTTAGTGAATTTATAGAGGCGGAATTAGGCCAAATAGAGCAAAGGTGGGCCCACGAGGCACCAGGGCGCGCCTTACCCCCTCACAACAAAAAAAAGATACATCCCTAACATTTTGAGCCGAACAATTTTTTTTCTGTCATACTTATGACACTTCTTTGACGATAATTGTGATGAAACCCGGTATCATCATAGATGTGGTGGGATCCTACTTCTATGACAAAAAATCATGACATAAAATGGGCTTTTCATCCTGGGCGGGCCGGAGACACAGCTGCATGACATTCTTTGGGCCGTCCATGACGAAAAAATCATGGTAGAAGCGAGGGCAAGGAAAATATCGGGGAGTTCTCGTTTACGGTGGGTGGTCGGGGCCGAGCGATGCATCGAGGGATTGCATGTTTCTCTTGTACACGTACACACGTGGGTGCGAGGCGTTGGGCTCTAACTAAACCTGAGCGAGACGTTCGCTTACTGAACCCAAGAAATTGCACTGGCTACGCGTTACTGAACCCGAGTGATTGATCGATCCCTGGTTATTAAATGAACCCGGTCAAGGGATTCGTTCGCTACTACTGCTAACTGAAGCCGATCAAACCTGCTGACTCTTGATGAACAGTGGGCGTTGTTGGGGGTTGGATGAACAGTTCCTGGTGTGGGTTGGATGAACAGGACCCCGTGGTTGTAGAGGCCGTTGCCGCTAGATGAACACGACCCTGATCGAGAGGAGGCCGCCACACACCCGAGCCGGTTGGGGCTGGATGAACAGGACCCCGTGGAGGGCTGGTTGAACAGGACCCCATGTGGAGGGCTGGTTGAACAATAGTCGGTGGAGGCTGGATGAATAGGACCCCGTGGTGAACAGTAGCTGGTGGAGGCTGGAGGAAGTCGACGGTGGATGAACAGTAACAGGTGGAGGCTAGAGGAAGTCGACGGCGGATGAACAGTAGCCCGTGGAGGTTGGAGAGAGGCAATATATGGTGGATGAACAGTAGCCCATGGAGTCCCGTATTTTGATATGCCACACCCCTCCCGATGAACAGGACCCTGATTCGACCATAGGCGCTCCAACACAAGTCCGTTTCCTCCGTTTTGCGGTACGCCACTCTCCTCTCGATTAATAGCACCCCATTTCGATCGTAGGAGCTCGAACACAAGTCCGTTTCCTCCGTTTTGCGGTACGCCAGACCCTTTCCGATGAACAGGACCCTGTTTCGAGGGTACGCGGTCGAACAAAACGCCGTTTTCCTCCGTTTTGCGGTACACCAGACCTCGTTCCGGCTGTTCCGTCCAAGACAGTTGGCTCCCGTTTAACACGACCCATTCCGACCTAGTCTGTTGCCTCTCCATGAACAGGATGCGTTCCGACCCAGTCACTTCGCTCATGTTGAACACAATGCTGTTTCCTCCATTCCGACCCAGCCGGGTAGTTGCCGATGAACTGGACAACATAGCTGTCGTCTGTTGCCTCTCCATGTACACGAGCCCTGGCCATCCGTATGCGTGAGTACGTGTTTCCAAACCCCGCTCGTACGTACATACATGGCTGTATTTTTTTGCGTGTCATTGTATGTATGTGTACACGGTTTAGACGGGATAGCCTGAACTGCTATGTGGGGGGCTCTACTATGACATGTGCTGTTACTTACTCGGTCGTGGTTCATCGTTGCAGAGCAACCGATCGACCATTATGTACGTACACATTCGCGACAAGACAGACAACACTTGGTATGCTTCGACTGGGTGGGTCCTAGCTGTCAGGGAGGATAAGGACACACTTCTTGCGTGCGAAGATATAACTGCTGGGTTCAAGCTGTCAGGGGGAGGAATCATTTTTTTGCCCGTAATAAGGACACACTTCCTTGTGTGTGAAGATGCAACTAGTGGGTCCCAGATGTCAGGGGGGGAAAACATTACTTTTCAAGGTAAAAAGGATGGAGTTGCATGCATGCGTCCATGGGCATGGTGCGTCCCAACTGTCAGCCTCTCACGTACAAGCATCTTCCGATGACTCTCGTTTGTTGACCATGTTGACCACACCGTGCCGAGCGCACCAAGGCAAGTGGACGACGGCGAGGCCATAGACTGGAAAGGCCCAGAGATGGGGAAGATGCGACAGTGGAGTCTCAGATGCAGAGGAGTGCGAAACTTGACAGGTCCGGGTGCGCGGCAGCACTGCTGCCCATGGGAGATAGGAGCAAGAACAGAGGTTGAAGAAGCAGCACGGTTGTTGGATTAACATCCAATGGTCCAACTGCTAGAATCATTCATTTATTAAGTTGACAAAGCCCTGCGTACGCGTCATCTTAGTAGGCCAAGAAGTTAGCCACCAAAACTGTTGGGTCCCAGCTGTAATCGGGAGGAATAGTTTTTTTTTACATAACAAGGAGGCACTTCCTTCCGTGCGAAGATACAGCCGGTGGGTCCCAACTGTCACGGGGAGGAAACATTCTTTTCCAGCTTAATAAGGAGAAACTTTCCTTGCTTGCGACCATGGACCTCATGGGTCCCAGCTGTCAGGCTCTCCACGTACAGTCCTCTTCTGATGACTATCGCTTGTTGACCCCGCCGCACCGAGCGCAGCAAGGCGGTGGACGAAGGCGAGGCCCCGGACGGGAATGACCCGGAGATGGAAAGACACGGCAATGGAGTCACAGATTGAGAGGAGTACAAGGGGTATAACTGGTTCTGGTACAGCGTGGGGCTGTAGTAGGTGGAGAATAATAGGAGGAGTGGAGGGGTGGAGGGATAGCCTGGCTGATGGTGGGGTAGCGCTTCGCGGTGATGCGTGCTAAGCAGAGGTGCTAGCCGCCGGAGGTCGGAGTAGGTGGTCCCGACAACACTGGAGGAAGAAGACGAGAGATTGAAGGTGCATGCCGGCTGTTGGATATAATCCGATGGATGTGAATGTCAGAATCATTTGTTGACTAAGTTGAAAACGCCTTGCGTAGGCTTCGACCTATTGGCCCACATGTCAGTCTACAGAAATGTGGCATATATTTAACCCATGTTTTCTAGAATTTACAGTCTATTTGCTGGGCTGGGTGAACAAATAATTTCTCATCAATGCGGTTCATTTAATATTTTCTAAGAAATCCCAACCCATTTGGACATTCTTGAAATACACGAATTAGTTAGGCTTGTTCTATATTTAATGTTAGGTTAGAAGGAGCAATTAATATCAAAAAATAAACCAGAGCGACACATTTTATTATATATAAAATTAACAAATTATCGAGTTATTGCTCAAAAGAAAAATGAGCGCATTATTATTACATTGGTCCTTAAAATCTCTGCAAGCTTTTGTACGCAATCACCAGGATTTTCCTTGCTTGTGAGTCAAAAACAACCAACATTTTCCTTGCCAACTTCTGTTAAACATTTACTTTTATAAGTTAATAAGACGTGGGGTGTTTTTATAATGTATATATATATATATGTCTCTATTAAAAATACGATAATAGTAATAATATAAATATATATACTATGGTTAGAAGGGAAAACATAAATTGGACACTACGTTATTATTCTTATATATAGATAAATAGAAAAAAGATCTGCATTTTATTAAAAAAATACATTGGGCTACCGATGTTTAAGAAAAAGTAAAACCTATGCTGGGAGGCTCATAGGCCGGTACATACATGATGGACCTCAAGAAATAAGTTGAAACCACTGTCTCGTTATGTCGTGGGCTACACATGTTAAAAACAAAACCTAGGCCTAGCTGATACTTGTTCGCCCTCTGAAAAAAATGATACCAGCTAGATCCTTGATACCCCTTTCCCACAAAAAAAATAAGATCCTTGATACCCTGAAAAAAGCTCCCCGATGGCAGTCATCGTCGGAAATTTATTTCGTTTATTGACTAGGTTGACAAACCCGTGGGCCCAACGTTAGTATACAATTAGGAGGAAGGTTTTTTTTTCCAATGAGGCACTTGCTTGCGTACGGCTTGGACCTGGTGGGTCCCCACTGTCAGCCTCCCAGCGTATAGTCCTCTCTGGATTCCTCTCATTTGTTGAGCATGTTGACAACGGCATACGTCGGTGGCATGTCGAGCGCACACAGACGGGAAAGAACCGGAGTCGGGGAAGATGCCTTCATTTCAAACATACCGCACTAGCCCGGTGGCTGCCGCCCTCTCAGCCAAAAGTTGTACTGCTAGGGTTTGATTCCAACTGGTGCAGTTGAAAAATATCTAACACTTAACAAAATTTAGCCCCTAGTTTACACAGTTTTTCACACACTCAACATTGTCTTGCCATTTTTAAAATACCATGTATTTTTGAGTTTGCATCATATGAAGATGTGCTATACATGAATGTTGATCATCACGATGTTAACTTGTTGTTAGTTCCATCTTTTACCATGAATAAAATTTCCAACATTCTGTTATCCATGTTTGAAGAGTGCGTGTTGATTTAAATGCTCTAACTCTGAAACATGCAGTTTATTATCTGAAAATCACTTGGACAAGCAGCCATCGCCGGTGTTGGATTCGGTGCCGTGCTTCTTGAATCCCCTGGCAGTGCGAGGGGGAAACAAACTGCCGTCCTATGCTGCCGGTTGGGGAATGGAGCGAATTGGATTAATGAGGGGGCCGGCGACGCGACCGAAGAAGCACATCAGACGTGGATTTTTTTTCTATGGATGGCTCTCGATGGTGTTTTTTTACTTGCGTATACACCATACAACTTGTATTTTTAGCCTCCCAGTCCATGGTGGACCAGCACCCCATTTGTTGGGTGGGCCAACCTACAGAAAGCAACACTTGATTTTTCATCAAGGCCCGAAAACAACGCAATACTATATTTGTTTTGAGGCAGAAAACATTACGGCAGGGGTTGAGCGGGGGAGGGGGAAGCCAGAGCAAAAAGATAAAAAAGAGTTGATGCACCGTTGCTACCCTAATAAGCAGGTGCAATTCTTCTCGGGAAGAAGGTGTGCCATTGACACCCACACGTCACAATCCCACAGTAGACATTCGACCAAGTTCACACATGTACAACAGAAAAGGTAAACATTCGTATCAAACTCAGGTTCACAGGACACGTTCATATTCATAGCCAACATTCACAATCAACAACTCAAAAGATTCATATATACACAAGTTCAACATGTCTATGCATCCAAATGATTGATAGAACACAAGACAATATTCATAGATAATTCACAAAAAGATTCAAATATACACATGTCCAACATGTTTATGCATCCAAATGATTGAGATCACATCCAATATCATCCATGGACAAACTTTAATTACATAGGGTACAGACTGGTAAATGGTGTTCACTCGGTGGTACTTCTTGCTAAAATTAATGCTTGTACAAGTAAACTTTCGAGTGCATAAGAGGAAGCACAGACAATCTGAACTTTGCTTGTAGGTTTATGCTCGACATAGTGGCCTCGATGCCGAGGGAGGTTTGAACAACTTGGCCACTACTTTCATCCAACTAGTTTACTGGCTCATCTTGGTCCTGTAGCTCGCCAAAATTCTACATTGCAGACAAGAAAGGAGGCAGTTGATAAAATGAACCACCCAAATTTTGTGTGCAGTTCAACAGAAATGGAGCATCCCTGGAGTGCAGACTGAGTAAGTGTCAGATGAATATACGTGTCAACCAACTTGTCTGGAATCTTTAGACTCCATGCCATACAGTTCGCTACCATATGAGCTGATAACCAAAAGGCACAAGTTGGGACCAAAGACTGGACTGCGTTTTTCTAGGCTATGCGCAATATTGTTCGCGTTCACTCTGGCACTTCTTCTTGTCAACATCAATGCTTGTCTGAGTGATCTTTGGAGTACATAGCAGCAGCATAAGTATCTGTCCATCTGATCTTTTTGTAAAGTTCTACTGAAATCGCCCAATGTAATGATTTGCCTACGAGTTCAGGCTCCAAGTTACTCCTTTATGAAATCGGCAAACAATAGCACAATACCAAATTACCAATACATATGACAAGCACAAGAATCAGAATAAAGACCGGTACCAACCTGTGTGAGGTAGCATATCAATTACTATTTCCTTTGACTGGAAGCCGAGATAAGCGACTAACAGGAAAGGAAGGATGCAGTCGAGGCAATGAAGCACCCAAAGTTTTTGTGCAGTTCCACTAATATCGAGCATCCCTATTGGCACATATATTGAGAGAGTGAGATTAGTGTAATAGTGGTACTAGTTGATGAAACATACACTAACAAATAGAAGCACCCTCATTATATTAACGGGTAAAGTTAGCAACATAGTAGTCTTGCTTAAAGAGAGGTATTAGTTTATTTAATTAGTGCAAATTAGCTCAACACTCAAAGCATTGCCATGTATCATAGGTTGAAAACTTTAACATGCAAAGATAAAGGAGTTTCTCATGACAATAGCAACACAGTAGCATGATTCAAATAGAGATGAGAGAAAACTAATATGGATGAAGGCCTTAGGCTGGTACCAACCTGAGCAAAAAAGCTTTTTCAAGTAGCCCTAGAAGACATGATAAAGTACTCACTGGAATCACTCAATAGTATATATTTTTATGTGCTTCAAATGTATGGTTGAGATCACTCTTGTTTACCAGTGGTGAGATTATATCGAAAGATTATCAAGAACTTCCAGTAGAGTTAAAGCACTGGTTGGGATACAGTTCATTGTATTCTCTTGTGCAGTTCCACTAACATGTATGATTGCACAACATGATCCATGTTTGCACAAGTAGGAACAAGGTGAAACCTTCATTAGCTTAGTGAGAAAGGACAGGAAGACATTAGCATATTACTTTAATAGTAGCATCAAATTCATGATGGACAATACACAAAACATTGCCTCATTGAACCAATGGCAATAAATTGACATGCAAAACAATAGCATTGTTATGTCACAATACTACCAAGATTCCCTCCCTGCTCCACCACATGATTCACCTCCACAGACACACATACACACGTGCATGATTCAGCATAGGGTGCTACTAAAGATTTGATTAACTCTGACAGGAAAATTAAGCAGAAATAAATTAGTGCTACTTAAGTACTACCAATTTATTAAGTGACCCTGTAGGAGAGACAACAGAAGTGGAAGGTCTCCTGGAGGATCGTCTCACATGTAAGGGAGACGTAGCCGAAGCCCTTTAATGGCCTCGACTAAGGCCTGGGCTTCAGCAAGATCACCTTGGCACGGTTGATCATGTAGAGCTGGGTCACACATGCATCCAGAATCCAGTTAATTAGTATGATGTGTCATCACGCCAAGTACCACTCTGCTGCATTTCTCTATCTATCTCTACTCTTATAAAAACAGAGTTGGTGATGATGGTGTGCCTGCCATCCTGCAATATAGGCCGTCCAATTTATATCTGACAGATAGGAAGGAAACTATGGCAATTTTGCAAAAGGATACCCACACCCCTCTCCGCATTTGCAAATAAGGCATTCCCTCATTCATCCATTTCTCTCACAAGATAAAATACTCATACAAATGCATCTTGATGTTACGTGCAATGCACGGGCATCTTGCTAGTCTCGCAAGTAAATCAAGACTAGTAGCAGCACAACAATACAATACCACTATCAAGATGTCAGGATAACATAGGACGGTACCATCGTGTGATCTTCTTCATTTCCTCCTTCTTCTTCGTCTTCCTCTTCATGCTCTGTTTCTCTTTCTCCTCACCAGTTGGTGAAACCAAGTACATGACTAGCCTTCTATTTTAGAATTGGTTTTTTCACTGAGGGAGTACAACTGTACTAGTAAACAATAGAATTATTTTTTCATGGTTGTCGCAAAATAGAGGTGAACACATGCGTTAAATATCATTCTTACCTAAAGGAAGGTTATGGTGCCAATATGGAGGATGAAGATTGGAACACAAATCTCCCATTGTGCAGTTGCACCGAAATGAACCAACGGTTCCATTCTGACATTCCAGTTAAACAACAGAGAAGTCACTTCTTTTAAGAAGTGTTTTGTACAGTGCTCCAAAAGGTCGCAATAGCAACAAGGTGAAATGGATATCCCTATTTGCACAAAAAGCTAAAGAGGAAACAGTCAGAGTCTCAAACAATTACTGGCAAAAACAACTAGTTAAACTTGTCATGGCTTATAATAGTGACATGGGTTCATTTTACCAGGGGCATTAGATTAAGAACAACTAAATATTTGCTATAACGGCATGGGATAAAGGGTGCACCAGCAGTCCAGCACCATGTACCTAAACCGGAGTATAAAGTGGTGATTCCGAGTTTGTTGCCCCGAGAAACAAACATCCAAGAAACATATCTGGGTTGGTCCCATTTTTGTTCAATCTAGCCACCTACTCCTATGTGTGGATAGAAAATCTAGTCTTGGTCATACCACTATGTATAGTGTTTCCCCTATATTTCCGTTTTTGACAAAGAGACCGGTTGGATGACTAGTCTGTACTACTTTCACCCATTTCTTTCATGTTTGTACCAAGTCCGATGTACATACTAAATTTCCCCCCTTTATTTCTTGTTTGAACCAAGTACAGGATTGGAATCCATGAATTAGCTTTACCTCTAACAATAGAGAAAATGTGACGTTCACTCATCCGATTGAACTTAGCCACGACGGGGGCTGAGAGCTAGAAAATGATGCACATGTAGCGAGGTAGCGAGATGGGGAACAAGAGCTAGGCCGGTTTTGAAGGAGGATATACCCGAAGGTCGTCGGGGTGTGGGTAGGTGGGCGGCATGAGGCCGGATCCGCCAACACTAGGGCAGCGAAGAAGGGATTAGAGGACCTCCCGCGTTGGCGCTCAGCCAGAGATAATAGTGCGGCCGGCAGTGGGTCTCCTTCCTCGCTGTCGACGACGGCCTAAATGCTGCCCCTCCTCCCCTTCACCAGCAGAGGGGGATACGTCTGAATCTTTAACCAGCGGTGAGGATAGAAAGACATTCATCGGAGGATGACGATCTCAACGTCTTTATGGTCTTCAAGACCTTCTCTTGAAATAATCGACGCAAAAGGGCGCTCCGCGACCTCGCCGAAGTCAACCAAGTAACCGCAATGAGCCCTTGGAACGATTCGGCCATAACTTTCACCGCCGACGACGAACCAAGGGCCCGATCAGTCCGAGCACCAGCCGCCTTGGTCTTAAACCCGATTGTGGATGGCTTTCGACTCACCAAAGTGCTCATGGATGATGGTAGCGGATTTAACCTCATTTATGAGGACACCCTCGACAAAATGCAAATTGACAAGACCCGCATTGAGCAAAGCAGTACCACCTTTTGAGGCATCATCCCCAGTCGAGAAGCACGATGTTCGGGGAAAATCAAACTCGATGTAGTATTCGGCACACCTAAGAATTATAGATCTGAAGAGTTGCTCTTCCATGTGGACCCCTTCAATAACGGATATCATGCCCTTTTGGGCCAGGACGCCTTCTCACGCTTGCAAGCGATACCCCATTACGGGTACATTAAGCTCAAAATGTCGGGGCCTAACGGAATAATCACTATCGCCAGTGATCCGGATATAGTACTCCGCACTAAAAACAGAACCGCATCCTTAGCCCTCGAGGCACTATCTGAAGCCCTTGCGGTCGAAGAACTGACCACCTTGAGATCCACGGTGGACAAGGACGACGTGATCCTCGATAAGAGGCCCAAATCTACCTCCTTTAAACCAGCAGATGAAATAGTTAAATTTCAAGTGCACCCGACGGATCCCAACAAAACAGCGTCCATTGGAGCATAGCTGGATCCAACGGTCTATTCCGCTTTATCAGCATTCCTGCATGAAAATTGGGACATCTTTGCCTGGTACCCTTTGGACATGCCCGAGATCCCACGCAGATTGGCCGAACATAGCCTCAATATAATCAAGGGGTTCAAACCGGTTAAGAAAACGCTACGGTGATTTTCTGAACCCAAACGACAAGCTATGGGGGAGGAGCTAGCTAAGTTACTCAAGGCCAAGTTCATCAGAGAAATCAAACACCCGGATTGGCTAGCCAACTTGGTCATGGTGCCAAAGAAGGATAAATCCTGGTGCCTTTGTGTCGATTTTAAAGTCCTTAATAAGGCCTGCTCCAAGGACCCTTTCTCGTTGCCCTGCATTGACCAGATCATCGATGCAACCGTAGGACATGACTCATTGTGTTTCCTCAATGCTTACTCCGGATACCATTAGATTAAGATGAAGGAGTCCGACCAGGCCGCACCGGCGTTCATTACCCCTTACGGGCCTTTTTGTTTCAACACTATGCCTTTTGGGCTCAAAAAAGCCGGTGCCACTTACCAACGCATGATTCCAACATGTTTGGAAAAACAAATCGGCAAGACAGTGGAAGCATATGTGGACGACGTGGCCATCAAGACTAAACACGTCGAATCATTGGTGGACGATTTACGCCTCACATTTGACAACCTCCGAACATATGACATACGACTCAATCCAGAAAAATGTGTTTTCGACGTTCCACCCGGGAAACTGCTCGGGTTCATTGTTTCCAATAGAGGAATCGAAGCGAAACCAGCCAAAATCCGAGCCCTATCGCAATTGGCCATGCCAACAGACTTAAAGCAGGTTCAAAAACTAGCTGGGTGCATGGTAGCCTTAAGCCGCTTCATCTCTAAATTGGGAGAAAAGGCATTACCACTTTATCAACTGCTCCGACGCACTGATCACTTCGAATGGATGGATGCGGCTATAGCCGAATTGGAAGAAATAAAAACGTTGTTAGCAGGCAACCCAATCCTAGCCGCCCCAGGTGTTGGCGAGCCTATGTTGCTCTATATATCCGCGACTCACCAGGTTGTGAGCGCTGTACTCGTCGTCGAACGAGAGGAAGAGGGACACAAATTCCCCATCCAGAAACCAGTATACTACGTATCGGCGGTCCTTACACCATGCAAATCCCAATACCCTCACTATCAGAAGATAGGTTATGTGGTCTTTATGGCATCCCGAAAGCTGCAACACTATTTTCAAGAGTGTTCGATCCCGGTGGCATCCGAAGTACCACTCAATAACATCATATGTTACATCCCTAGTCTAGTATGCTCTAGGCTAGCTAATGGTGTTTGCATCATGTTTAAATTTTCAAATGAATTTGAAATGGGGATTGTTAAGCCATGACATCAAATGAAATTCTACTAGGTTCAAATTTAAATAATTTCAATGAAGCCAAAATACCCTTCACAAAAGTTCATCCTTTTTTAATTGAGCTAAATCATATTGTTTTTGAATTGGAGCATTTAATGACTATAAATAAATATTTTAAATGCTTCAATAATTCTAAAAATAATGGAGGGCCGTTGGAAATAATTCAAAAGATGTCCACAATTATTTTCAGGAGTTATGGAAATGTTTTAGTATTTTTGCTAAATGAGAAACAAAGACAAAAAAAAATGGAAAAACAGTAATTAAAAGAGAAAGGCAGAAAGAAAGAAATCTTACCTGGCACAGCCACCTGGGCCAGCACAGGAGGCCCAGCCCACAAGGGTATCCTTGTCTTCTACCCCTGCCAGAAGGCAGAGGCAAACCAGAGCACGATGTCGGCCGTGCCAGCTCCTGCTTCGCGCTGGCGAGCTCCCATTCATTCGAATCACGCCTGGAGAACGCCCTGCCCCTCTTGCTGTTCCCTCATCTCTATGGACCTCCCTACCCTCTCCGCTCTCTCTCCCACGTGACCACCGAAAGCAGCCGGAGCCCGCCACTCACCGTAGCCGTGGCCACCGGCCACCGCACCCCCTGCCGACATGGCCATCGACTCCGTCGCGATGCCTTGCGCCTCCAAGCAGAAGAACGCAAGCCCGGACGGCCTTCTTCCCCGCCAGCGCCGCCGTCCTCGACCTCGGGTGCCGGTGATCCGCATCGTCGATTCGCCGGACCCCGTGCCTCCCCTGCCTTGCCATTAGCACCAGCAGACCTGCGGTGAGCCGCTGCTTCTTTTCCCCCTACTCCCATGTTCGCCCGCGTCCTCTACGTCGTAGTTGCACAGATGCAGAAGCTCCCCGCCGCCATGCCTCATCGCTGCCGCACCAACAGCAGCCGCAAATCACGTCCGAGCACCGTCGTGCACTCAGCATGCTCCCAGGAGCCGAGTGCAGCCACCTGTTCGCCCTATCGTGCACAATAGCGCAGAACCCGACCTTGCCGAGCCCCGGCCGCCGCAAAGCTCGACGCCATCGGTGCTGTAGACCACCCCAGCCACTGTTGCTTGCTCCGTTGGATGCGGATGAGCACCAGCTCCATGCAGAGCCCCGCCGCCACTCATTTGGTTGCCGGAGGAGCAAACCCGATGCCTCCGCCGTGGCCTGTGGTCGCCGGCGATTAGCAGCCGGCTAAACGCATCATTAGGCCTAATTAACCACCCCAATCAGTCGCTGACAGATGGGCCCCACGACCTAATTAACCTAGGTTTCATTTCGCTTTAGATTAGTTTATTACTCTATGGGACGCAACCGCCAGAGTTCACTCTGCTGACGTGTCCGTTGACCGGACCCACCATGCGTGGCGATAAATGACACTGGTCATCGACAAGCCAGGCCCCACCGCCAAGTTTGACCTGGTAGCCTGTTGATCGGGCCGACGCCATCGTGACGCAGTGATGATATCATAATTGTTTTCTTGATTTTAAATAAATCTAAAGGATTTATTTATTTCAGAAAATATCATAAAATTCTAAAATTCATAGAAATTAAACTGTAACTCCAAATGAAATAAATTATATATGAAAAATGATCAGAAAATTCAACCTTTCCATTTGTACCATTTTCATGCATGTTAGAACAACTTATGGCTACTAATTAGGACAAATCATATAAATGGCATTTGAATTTCACATATGGAGTTTGGATTTGAACCTTGGGTTCAAACCAACTTCATTTAAATCATTGCTAGCTGCATTAGCTCAAACCACATCATATTGCCATGTCATGATCATGCATCATATTGTTGCATTGCATTGATTGTGTTCCTTCTCTGTTGCCGGTATTTGTTCTCCCTCAGTAGAGTGGTAACGATTATGTGATCGATGACACTGATGAAGACACAATGTTATCTTCAGAAGTGCCAGGCAAGCAAAACCCCCTTGTTCACTCCGATACAATCCCACTCTCTTGCTCCTGGTCTCTTTTACTGCATTAGGACAACAATGATTCAACTGTTACCTGCTGCGGTAGTTGAACCCCTTTCCTCTGCATGACGTATCATTGCCACAGTAAATAGATGAAACCTACTAGTATGAGTAGGAGTAGTTTGAGCCCTGATGTGCCTACTCATTCATGCTTGTTGTCATGCCTGCTATTGCTCAGAGTTGAGTCAGGTCTGATTTATAGGGGATGAATTGGAATGTGGTGAACATGTCCTACTGTTGAGAGCTAAGTGTGTGAACACGATTTGGTAAAGGTAGCGGTGAGAGGCCATGTAGGAGTACATGGTGGGTTGTCTCATTGAAACCATCCTCAGGAACTGAGTATTGTGTTTGTGATCCATGAACAACTACTACCACGCATTGGAATGCTTAAGTGCCCCTCTCGACTTATTAATCGCCTTGATCTCTGTCCAGGAGTTGCAACTAGTTTCTGGTGTTTGTACGATATGTGTTGGGGGCCGTGCGTAGCGCTGACCCTAGGGGTGGGCTATGATTCGGTAGAGACACGAGGCACGGTGTACAGGGATGCCCGTTTGGTGCCTCGGGAACCCTGCTCTCATCATTGGGGCCGTGAGTGAAACCCCGGCCGGATCTCCTTGTGGATGGAACCCGAATAGGCGATAAACCTGGACTAGAGACTTCTGTGGTTAGTCAGGTCGTGGCCGACACCCTCGCTGGGCTTCCGCTTGAAGGTTGCCGATTACATGCCGTGTAAACGGCGATAAGTGGTGAGAGCGTGTGTGAAGAAGTACACCCTTGCAGGGTTAACATGTTCTATTCGAATAGCCGCGTCCACGGTAAAGGACTTCTGGGTTGCCTATACAGTTCATAGACAAGTGAAAGTGGATACTCTAAAATGCACAAGATAAGCGTGAGTGCTATGGATGGCATTCTCGTAGGGACACGGGAGCGGATCCATAGTGGTGTATTGATATGGTGAATATGTGGACTCGTGTGCGCCACCTCAAAAGAGTTACTTGCAGACGTAGTTCAGGATAGCCACTTATTCAAAGCTGGCTTGCTGCAGTTAAACTCCACCACCCATTTGTTGATACTGATGCATATGTAGTTAGTTCTGATGTAAGTCTTGCTGGGTACATTTGTACTCATGTTTGCTTAATTTATGTTTTGCAGAGAGACTTCAGTCTCACTAGTAGTTCCGTGTGGACTTCGACATTTAGCCTGTTATCTCAGCTTCGATCTTGTGCCCTCGGCAGGGTCTTATAGATAGTCAGGATTCTCAGCCTTTTTAATTTGTAGTTTTCTGTACTCAGACAAGTTAAGCTTCCGCATGTGCTTGTTGCTTGTATGACTTGAATGCTAGATCATCAGACCCATGTTTGTAATATCTGGTTCTTCGGAGCCTAATGAATAATTACTTTGAGTCATAGAGTTTTGTTGTGATGCCATGTTGTATTTGCACATATCGAGCATATTGTGTGTATGTTATTGAAATGCTTGGTATGTGTGGGATCCGACAACCTAGTTGTTTATTCTTGGTAGCCTCTCTTATAGGGAAATGTCTCATATTGCTTCCACTGAGCTAGGGTAGCTTGCTACTGCTCCGGAATACTTAGGCTGGTCGGCATGTGTCCATCTTCATTCCTGTGTTTGTCCCTTCGGGGAAATGTCACGCGTTGTTCCTTTAAGTCCTTGTAGCTTGCTACGACTTGGGTTCATACATTGATGACCGACACGTTCGTTGTTGGGTCATGTATGCCTGTCCCTGTAAGTTAGTGCCACTTTGGATTCACGACTAGTCATGTCGGCCCGGGTTCTCTGTCATATGGATGCTAGCGACACTATCATATACGTGAACCAAAAGGCGCAAACGGTCCCGGGCCAAGTAAGGTGGCACCCATGGGAATACCGTGCGTGAGGCCGCAAAGTGATATGATGTGTTACATGCTAGATCGGTGTACCTTAGGATCGGAGTCCCGACATCATAAATAATTGGGATGCCACCGACCGCATAGCCAAATGGGCCATCAAGATCTTACCATTTGAAATAACATACAAGCCGTGCCCAGCCATTAAATATCAGGTGCTGGCCGACTTCGTCGCCGAGTGGATTGAAGTCGAGCTCCCTAAAGAATACAGTATGTACTCCAATTGGATCATGTAACTTGACGACTCTAAAATGCTAGCCAGACTGGGGGCCCCTATCATTTTGACATCCCCTACGGGGGACACAGTCCGCTACGTGCTCCAAATCATGTATACGGACTCCAATAATGCAGCCGAATATGAGGCTCTTTTACATAGCCTCCGAATGCCTGTCTGAAGGAAACATGACCTAGAGGCAATAATGTAGTTGTTATTTATATTTACTTATATCATGCTGAATGTTTATTATTCATGCTTGAATTGTATTAACCGGAAACTTAGTACATGTGTGAATACATAGACAAACAGAGTGTCCCTAGTATGCCTCTATTAGACTAGCTCATTAATCAAAGATGGTTAAGTTTCCTAGCCATAGACATGTGTTGTGATATGATGAACACGATCACATCATTAGAGAATGATGTGATGGACAGGACCCATCCGTTAGCTTAGCACTATGATCAGTTAGTTTATTGCTATTGCTTTCTTCATGACTTATACATGTTCCTATGACTATGAGATTATGCAACTCCTGAATACCGGAGGAACATTTAGTGTGCTATCAAACATCACAACGTAACTGGGTTATTATAAAGGTGCTCTACATGTGTCTCCGATGGTGTTTGTTGAGTTGGAATAGATCGAGATTAGGATTTGTCACTCCAATTATCGGAGAGGTATCTCTAGGCCCTCTCGATAATGCACATCAATATAATCCCTGCAAGCAATGTGAATAAGGAGTTATTTGCGGGATGATGCATTACAGAACGAGTAAAGAGACTTGACGGTAACGAGATTGAACTAGGTATGTGGATACCGATGATCGAATCTCGGGCAAGTAACATACTGATGACAAAGGGAACAACATATGTTGTTATGCGGTTTGACCAATAAAGATCTTCGTAGAATATGTAGGAGCCAATATGGGCATCCAGGTTCCGCTATTGGTTATTGACTGGAGAGGTGTCTTGGTCATGTATATATAGTTCTCGAACCCGTAGGGTCCGCACGCTTAACGTTCGATGACGATTTGTATTATGAGTTATGTGGTTTGATGTACCGAAATTTATTGGGAGTCCCGGATGAGAACACGGACATAACGAGGAGTCTCAAAATGGTCGACACATAAAGATCGATATATTCTAAGGTTATATTCGGACACCGGAATGGTTCCGAAGTGTTTCAGGTATTTCCGGAGTACCAGGAGGTTACCGGAACCCCCCGGGAGGGTAATGGGCTTTAGCGGGCTTTAGGGGAAAGGAGAGAGGGGCCTCAAGGGGTGGCCGCGCGCCCCCCATGGGCTGGTCTGAATTGGACTAGGAGGGGGCGGCGCCCCCCTCCTTCCTTCTCCCCTCCTTCCCATTTCCTCCTGCTCCTACTTGGAATAGGAAAGGGGGGCGAATCCTACTTGGACCGGGAGTCCAAGTAGGACTCCTCTCTATGGCGCGCCCCCCTTGGCCGACACTCTCCTCCTCCCCCCTTTATATACGTGGGAGGGAGGCACCCCAAAGACACACAAGTTGATCTTTTTAGCCGTGTGCGGTGCCCCCTCCACAGATACACACCTCGGTCATATCGTATAGTACTTAGGCAAAGCCCTGCACCGGTAACTTCATCATCACTATCACCATGCTATTCGAGGGACATTATCGAGCTGAATGTGTGCAGTCCGCAGAGGTGCCGTACGTTCGGTACTTGGATCGGTCGGATCGCGAAGACGTTTGACTATATCAACCGCGTTACTAAACGCTTCCGCTTTTGGTCTACGAGGGTACGTGGACACACTCTCCCCGCTTGTTACTATGCATCTCCTAGATAGATCTTGCGTGGTCGTACATAATTTTTTTGAATTACTTAGTTCCCCAACAGTGGCATCCGAGCCAGGTCTATGCGTAGATGTTATATGCACGAGTAGAACACAAAGAGTTGTGGGCGATAATAGTCATACTGCTTACTAGCATGTCATACTTTGATTCGGCTGTATTGTTGGATGAAGCGGCCCAGACCGACATTACATGACCGCGTTCATGAGACTGGTTCTTCTGTCGTGCTTCGCACACAAGTGGCTAGTGGGTGTCTGTTTCTCCAACTTTAGTTGAATCGAGTGTGACTACGCTCGGTCCTTGTTGAAGGTTAAAACAACACACTTGACAAAAAATCGTTGTGGTTTTGGTACGTAGGTAAGAACGGTTCTTTCTAAGCCCGTAGGAGCCAAGTAAAACTTGCAACAACAAAGTAGAGGACGTCTAACTTGTTTTTGCAGGGCTTGCTGGGATGTGATATGGTCAAGACGTGATGATATATAAATTGTTGTATGAGATGATCATGTTTTGTAGAAGTTATCGGCAACTAGCAGGAGCCTTATTTTTGTCGCTTTATTGTATGAAATGCAATCGCCATGTAATTGATTTACTTTATCACTAAGCGGTAGCGATAGTCGTAGAAACAATAGTTGGCGAGATGACAATGATGCTTCGATGGAGATCAAGGTGTCAAGCCGGTGACGATGGTGATCATGACGGTGCTTAGGAGATGGAGATCAAAGGCACAAGATGATGATGGCCATATCATATCACTTATATTGATTGCATGTGATGTTTATCCTTTATGCATCTTATTTTGCTTATTTCGGCGGTAGCATTATAAGATGATCTCTCACTAAATTTCAAAGTACAAGTGTTCTCCTTGAGTATGCACCATTGCTACAGTTCGTTGTGCCGAGACACCACGTGATGATCGGGTGTGATAAGCTCTACGTTCACATACAACGGGTGCAAGCCAGTTTTGCACACGCAGAATACTCGGATTAAACTTGACGAGCCTAGCATATGCAGATATGGCCTCGGAACACTGAGATTGAAACGTCGAGCGTGAATAATATAGTAGATATGATCAACATAATGATGTTCACCATTGAAAACTACTCCATCTCATGTGATGATCGGACATGGTTTAGTTGATATGGATCACGTGATCACTTAGATGACTAGAGGGGATGTCTATCTAAGTGGGAGTTCTTAAGTATTAATTGAACTTTAATTTATCATGAACTTAGTACCTGATAGTATTTTGCATGCCTATGTTATTGTAGATTAATGGCCCGTGCTACTCTTCCTTTGAATTTTAATGCGTTCCTAGAGAAAGCAAAGTTGAAAGATGATGATAGCAACTACACGGACTGGGTCCGTAACTTGAGGATTATCCTCATTGCTACACAGAAGAATTACGTCCTGGAAGCATCGCTAGGTGCAAGACCCGCTGTAGGAGCAACGCCGGACGTTATGAACGCCTGGCAGAGCAAATCTGATGACTACTCGATAGTTCATTGTGCCATGATTTACGGCTTAGAACCGGGACTTCAACGCCGTTTTGAACGTCATGGAGCATATGAGATGTTCCAGGAGTTGAAGTTAATATTTCAAGAAAATTCCCAGATTGAGAGATATGAAGTCTCCAATAAGTTCTACATTTGCAAAATGGAGGAGAGTAGTTCTGTCAGTGAACATATACACAGAATGTCTGGGTACCACAATCACTTGACTCAAGTGGGAGTTAATCTTCCGGTTGATAGAGTCATTGACAGAGTTCTTCAATCGCTGCCACCAAGCTACAAAAGCTTCGTGATGAACTATAATATGCAAGGGATGGATAAGACAATCCCCGAGCTCTTCGCGATGCTAAAGGCTGCGGAGGTAGAAATCAAGAAGGAGCATCAAGTGGTCAACAACACCATAAGTTTCAAGAAAAAGGGGAACTTTAAGAAGAACGACAAGCAAGTTGCTGCTCAAGTGAAGAATCCTAAGTCTGGACCTACGCCTGAGACTAAGTGCTTCTACTGCAAAGGGACTGGTCACTGGAGCCGGAACTGCCCCAAGTATTTGGCGGATAAGAAGGATGACAAAGTGAAATGTATATTTGATATACATGTATTGATGCGTACCTAACTAATGCTCGTAGTAGCACCTGGGTATTTGATACAAGTTCTGTTGCTCATATTTGCAACTCGAAATAGGGGCTACGGATTAAGTGAAGATTGGCTAAGGACGAGGTGACGATGCACGTGGGAAATGGTTCCAAAGTCGACGTGATTGCTGGCGGCACGCAACCTCTACATATACCTTCGGGATTAGTTTTAGACCTGAATAGTAGTTATTTGGTGCCAGCGTTAAGCGTAAACATTATATCTGGATCTTGTTTGATGCGAGAAAGTTATTCATTTAAATCAGAGAATAATGGTTGTCCTATTTATATGAGTAATATCTTTTATGGTCATGCACCCTTGATGAGTGGTCTATTTTTTGTTGAATCACGGTAGTAGTGATACACATATTCATAGAATTGATGCCAAAAGATATAATTTTAATAATGATAGTGCAACTTATTTGTGGCACTGCCGTTTAGGTCATATTGGTGTAAAGCACATGAAGAAACTCCATGCTGATGGGCTTTTGGAATCACTTGATGCTTGCGAACCATGCCTCATGGGTAAGATGACTAAGACTCCGTTCTCCAGAACTATGGAGCGAGCAACAGACTTATTGGAAATATTACATACTGATATATGTGGTCCGATGAGTGTTGAGGCTCCGGCGGGTATCGTTATTTTCTGACCTTCACACATGGTTTGCGCAGATGTGGGTATATCTAGTTGATGAAACATAAGTCTTCAACATTTGAAAAGTTCAAAGAATTTCAGAGTGAAGTGGAAAATTATCGTAACAAGAAAATAAATTTTCTACGATCTGATCATGGAGGTGAATATTTGAGTTATGAGTTTGGCCTTCATTTGAAACAATGCGGAATAGTTTTGCAACTCACGCCACCCAGAACACCACAGCGTAATGGTGTGTCCAAATGTCATAACCGCACTTTATTAGATATGGTGCGATCTATGATGTCTCTTACTCATTTACCGCTATGGTTTTGGGGTTATGCTTTAGAGACGGCTTCATTCACGTTAAATAGGGCACCATCTAAATCCGTTGAGATGACACCATATGAACTATGGTTTGGCAACAAACCCAAGTTGTTGTTTCTTAAAAGTTTGGGGCTGCGATGCTTATGTGAAAAAGTTTCAACCTGATAAGCTCGAACCCAAATCGGAGAAATGTGTCTTCATAGGATACCCAAAGTAGATCTGTTCGGTACACCTTCTATTATAGATCCAAAGGCAAAATATTCGTTGCTAAGAATGGATCCTTTCTAGAGAAGGAGTTTCTCTCGAAAGAAGTGAGTGGGAGGAAAGTATGACTTGATGAGGTAATTGTACCTGCTCCCTCATTGGAAAGTAGGTCATCACAGAAATCAGTTCCAGTGATTCCTACACCAATTAGTGAGAAAGCTAATGATGATGATCATGAAGCTTCTGATCAAATTACTACCGAACCTCGTATGTCAACCAGAGTAAGATCCGCACCAGAGTGGTACGGTAATCCTGTTCTGGACATCATGTTACTAGACCATGACGAACCTATGAACTATGAGGAAGCGATGATGAGCCCAGATTCCGTGAAATGGCTTGAGGCCATGAAATCTGAGATGGGATCCATGTATGAGAACAAAGTATGGACTTTGATTGACTTGCCCGATGATCGGCAAGCCATAGAGAATAAATGGATCTTCAAGAAGAAGACTGACGCTTCTTGATAATGTTCTTTGTCTACAAAGCTCGACTTGTTGCGAAAGGTTTTCGACAAGTTCAAGGAGTTGACTACGATGAGACCTACTCACCCGTAGCGATGCTTAAGTCTGTACGAATCATGTTAGCAATTGCCGCATTTTATGATTATGAAATTTGGCAAATGGACGTCAAAACTGCATTCCTGAACGGATTTCTAGAAGAAGAGTTGTATATGATGCAACCAGAAGGTTTTGTCGATCCAAAGGGTGCTAACAAAGTGTGCAAGCTCCAACAATGCATTTTTGGACTGGTGCAAGCCTCTCGGAGTTGGAATAAACGTTTTGATAGTGTGATCAAAGCATATGGTTTTATACAGACTTTTGGAGAAGCCTTTATTTACAAGAAAGTGACTGGGAGGTCTCTAGCATTTCTAATCTTATATGTGGATGACATATTGGCGATTGGAAATGATATATAATTTCTGGATAGCATAAAAGGATACTTGAATAAGAGTTTTTCTATGAAAGACCTCGGTGAAGTTGCTTACATATTGGGCATCAAGATCTATAGAGATAGATCAAGATGCTTAATTGGACTTTCATAAAGTACATACCTTGATAAGATTTTCAAGAAGTTCAAAATGGATCAGTCAAAGAAAGGGTTCTTGCCCGTGTTACAAGGTGTGAAGTTGAGTGAGACTCAATGCCCGACCAGTGCAGAAGATAGAGAGAAAATGAAAGTCACTCCCTATGCCTCATCCATAGGTTCTATCATGTATGCAATGCTGTGTACCAGACCTGATGTGTGCCTTGCTATAAGTATAGTAGGGAGGTACCAAAGTAATCCAGGAGTGGATCACTTGACAGTGGTCAAGAACATCCTGAAATACCAGAAGAGGACTAAGGATATGTTTCTCGTTTATGGAGGTGACAAAGAGCTCATCGTAAATGGTTACGTCGATGCAAGCTTTGACACTGATCCAGATGACTCCAAGTCACAAACCGGATATGTATTTATGTTGAACGGTGGAGCTGTCAGTTGGTGTAGTTCTAAGCAAAGCGTCATGGCGGGATCTACGTGTGAAGCGGAGTACATAGCTGCTTCGGAAGCAGCAAATGAAGGAGTCTGGATGAAGGAGTTCATATCCGATCTAGGTGTCATACCAAGTGCATTGGGTCCAGTGAAAATCTTTTGTGACAATACTGGTGCAATTGTCTTGGCAAAGGAATACAGATTTCACAAGAGAACCAAGCACATCAAGAGACGCTTCAATTCCATCCGTGTTCAAGTCAAGGAGGGAGACATAGAGATTTGCAGGATACATACGGATCAGAATGTTGTAGACCCGTTGACTAAGCCTCTCTCACGAGCAAAACATGATCAGCACCAAGACTCCATGGGAGTTAGAATCATTACTATGTAATCTAGATTATTGACTCTAGTGCAAGTGGGAGACTGAAGGAAATATGATCTAGAGGCAATAATAAAGTTGTTATTTACATTTCCTTATATCATAATAAATTTTTATTATTCATGCTAGAATTGTATTAACTAGAAACTTAGTACATGTGTGAATACATAGACAAACAGAGTGTCCCTAGTATGCCTCTACTAGACTAGCTCGTTAATCAAAGGTGGTTAAGTTTCCTAGCCATAGACATGTGTTGTCATTTCATGAATAGGATAACATCATTAGAGAATGATGGGATGGGCAATACCCATCCGTTAGCTTAGCACTATGATCGTTTAGTTTATTGCTATTGCTTTCTTCATGACTTATACATGTTCCTATGACTATGAGATCATGCAACTCCCGAATACCGGAGGAACACTTAGTGTGCTATCAAACATCACAACGTAACAGGGTGATTATAAATATGCTCTACAGGTGTCTCTGATGGTGTTTGTTGAGTTGGCATAGATCGAGGTTAGGATTTGTCACTCTGATTGTTGGAGAGGTATCTCTAGGCCCTCTCGGTAATGCACAACACTATAAGCCTTGCAAGCAATGCGACTAATGAGTTAGTTGCGGGATGATGCATTACGGAACGAGTAAAGAGACTTGTTGGTAACGAGATTGAACTAGGTATGTGAATACTGATGATCGAATCTCGGGCAAGTAACATACCGATGACAAAGGGAACAACGTATGTTGTTATGCGGTTTGACCTATAAAGATATTCGTAGAATATGTAGGAGGAAATATGAGCATCTAGGTTCTGCTATTGGTTATTAACCGGAGAGGTGTCTCGGTCATGTCTACATAGTCCTCAAACCCATAGGGTCTACACGCTTAACGTTTGATGACGATTTGTATTATGAGTTATGTGATTTCATGTACCGAAGGTTGTTCGGGGTCCCGGATAAGATCACGGACATAACCAGGAGTCCCGAAATGGTAGAGACATAAAGATCGATATATTGGAAGGTTATATTCGGACACCAGAATGGTTCCGAAGTGTTTCGGGTATTTTCCGGAGTACCGGGAGATTACCGACCCCCCCCCCCGGGAGAGTAATGGGCCTCATTGGGCTTTGGGGGAAACGAGAGAGGGGCCTCAAGGGGCGGCCACGCTCCCCCCATGGGCTGGTCTGAATTGGACTAGGAGGGGGCGGCGCCCCCCCCTTCTCCCCTCCTTCCCCTTCCCTCCTTCTCCTACTTAGAATAGGAAAGGGGGGGAATCCTACTTGGACCTGGAGTCCAAGTAGGACTCCTCTCTATGGCGCGCCCCCCCTTGGCCAGCCCTCTCCTCCTCCCCCGGCCCCCTTTATATACATGGGAGGGGGCACCCCAAAGACACACAAGTTGATCTTTTAGCCGTGTGCAGTGCCCCCCTCCACAGATACACACCTCGGTCATATCCCGTAGTGCTTAGGCGAAGCCCTGCGCCTGTAACTTCATCATCACCGTCACCGCGCCATCATGCTGACGGAACTCTCCGTCGACCTCAACTAGATCAACAGTTCGAGGGACGTAACTGATCTGAACATGTGCAGATCGCGGAGCTGCTGTACATTCGGTACTTGGATCGGTTGGATCTCGAAGGCGTTCGACTATATCAACCGCGTTACTAAATTCTTCCGCTTTCGGTCTACGAGGGTACGTGGACACAATCTCCCCGCTCGTTGCTATGCATCTCCTAGATAGATCTTGCGTGATCGTAGGTAATTTTTTTGAAATACTGCGTTCCCCAACGCTGTCTCCATGGGCATACATCGCCTAGAGGTGCGCGCAAATTCAAACCTCGTGGTTTCCCAAAAAAAGGGAGAGTTCGATGCAAAATATCTGAAAATGGCAGCATATCAAAATGCCGTACTCAAAATACCGGCTCGGTTTGAGGGGCTCAAGTTCCATCATGTTGCTCGAGATAGTAACCATGCAGCGGACATCCTCGCTCGAATGGGCGCCAAACGCGATCCCGTCCCGCCTAACACCTTTGTGGAAAGGCTCTTTAAGCCATTCGTGGTATGGCAGGACGTGAGTGGGAATACTAGTCCGGACCCGATCATACCCCCAGCAACCAAACTCAGTACAGATATCATTGGGGGTTCAGCCACCGAAATAACACCTTCTGCCCATGTAATCATGGTCGTTATTGCTCCTTGGACCGGACCCTTCCTGGCCTACCTCAATAGGCAGGAGCTTCCTGATGATCAAAATGAGGCCCGTCGCATAGTTTGGCGTTCTAAAGCCTATAAAGTTCACGAAGGTGAACTATCCAAGAAAAGTACTACTGGAGTCCTTCAAAGGTGCATCTCTGAAGAGGAGGGACGGCAGCTCTTGGCTGAAATACATGCTGGTCTAGGTGGCCATCACGCCGCAGCTCGGGCCCTTGTAAGCAAGGCCTTCCAGACATGTTTTTTCTGGCCAACAGCCCGAGCAGACGCACAAGCCCTTGTGCAATGTGCGTAGGATGTCAGCTTTTTGCCAATCAAACTCACATGCCTCCCACTGGCTTACGAACAATCCCCATCACTTGTCCTTTCGCGGTTTGGGGGCTAGACATGGTTGGACCCCTTAAAGGGGTAGGCCACAAAAAGAAATATTTACTCGTCATGGAGGATAAATTCACTAAATGGATAGAGCCCAAACCAGTAAAAACGGCTGCAGAAGGGCCAGTGATTGACTTTATATCCGGCGTGGTACACCGTTATGGCGTCCCCCACAACATCATCACTGATAACTGCTCCAATTTCACGGCCGATGACCCGAAACACTAGTGCGCCAACTTGGGCATTAAGCTCGATTATGCATACATATACCACCCTCAAACAAACGGACAGGTTCAACGGGCTAATGGCCTCATAATGAGCAGCATTAAACCTAGACTGGTGCGCTCCCTATGGGAGTTAGATAAACACTGGGTTGAGGAACTTGATTTCGTGCTCTGGGGGATATGAACTACGCCTAATCGCACGACCGGATACACACCTTTGTTTATGGTGTATGGCGCAGAAGCTGTCTTGCCCTATGACATTATTTATGACTCGCCTCGAGTGCGCATGTATGAATAGAGAGAAGCTGAGCTCGATCGGCAGGACGACTTGGACGACCTTGAAGAGGAGCACGATATTGCACGAGCCCGTTCCGCATTTTATCAACAACAGGCCAGGAGACACCAAAGCAGAGAAGTGTGGGCCAAGACTTATAATGTTAGCGAACTTGTTCTGTGCCTCCGTGAGAAGAAGAATGATAAGATCAAACCAAAATGGGAGGGCCCCTTCATCAAATACGAAGTTCTCACAGGAGGAGCCTATCGCCTTTGTAATGCATCGGACAATCGCCTCGAGCCGAATCCTTGGAACGCTGCTTGGCTCCGAAGATTCTACGCATAGTTCGACCACATCCTTTTTTTGTCCTTTTGTATTCTTTCTCTTTCTCTTTTATTCTTTTTTTTCTTTTTCCTATATCCTTCCCAGTGTATGTTCGGATATGCCTAACTATTAGGGGTACACATCTTTAAATGTATACACCCCACTATGACTGGGGGCTTCTTTGACGAAGCTAATTATTAAAAGCTTGGAGCTTACATTAAATATGTCATTTTTATATACACCTTTTGCCATTATATGCACCTTTATGACTTAAGTTTTTACCAAGCTGGGTTGCCTCTCTCCTGTGTTTATACCCTACGTTCCCGATTGTTAGGCTAGGGTGTAAAAGGAGCACCTCTGCGATTGTTACAACCGGGTAATACGGACCGGTACCTCAGACGGGTGCAGCCGAAAGCTAGCATTCTTAAGAGAATAATTGGTCGGCAAGCAATGACAGATCGTATACGTCTCTGTAACTCTTATCGAAAGGGAAAATATATGGGTTTGGCTCCCTGTAATTCGGATCAAAGCCTAGGCATGCATAATTAAGCATGCCAACCCAAGGAAAGGAACACCTAACGAAACTATTTTTCTTGGAAGATGTTTCTTATGATAAATAAAGTAATATAACATAACTCCCCGAACAGAAATTGATCTATTTGAGAAATTTGGCCGGATTGCCTGGTTTCCGGACAGAGTGCATGTTTTTTTGCATTCCTACATAATATCCAGAAACACTCCACCTTCCTGGTTCGGAGGTTAAAGCCGAAGTCCTGCGATGACAATTTTTGACATGTTCGGCTGAAGATATGGTTGATCATAAAATTACATTGATACATTGAATCAAATGCCTGCTCCTTATCTATATCATCTATAAGACTGTCTAAACTACAGTCTTCTTGTGAATATTTCACAGCTATCATTACTTCGTCATACACCAAGTTCACTGGAATTTCTTTCCCGTCTGGTCCCTGTGGTCCCACTCGGGCCATATGACTCGGATATAGCTTGGTAAAACATGCTTTCACCATCGCGCCGGCTTCTCGTGCACCTTCACGACATGTAGACGCCTTCCATAGCTCAAAGCGGCACCGGGCACATTTGAACAGGCTTGCCAAACTCTCCATGCTTTGTGGAGGGGTATCGAATGGCCATAAATCCTTGGCCATACTTCTCATTGCTTTCCGGGCCCGCTCATGCACCACGGATAGCTCCTTCAGCACGTCACCTCGAAATCTGGATACTTCTTCCTCAGGCCAACCAATTAAAAGACCTGTAGCAATAGAGTTATGACAATCCGAATTATGGAATAATATGAGTCTCTCTAATGGTTCTAAAGGTCATACCGAATATGCCGCCTTAAACTTCTCATTTTCTTTCCGTGCGGCCGATAACTGAGCCTTTAAGCTCTTTATCTAATCGGATTGTTTGTCTTTTTCCTCCTCATGTTTGTTCTTGTGACTAGTGCTCATGGCGGCCTTTTTCATCTCTGCAAGTTCGGCGGTGATGGCATTCAGCTGTGTTTGGTTTGTTTTCAGTTCCTAGCACATCACGTTGTTCTGTTCCTTGAGAACCTGCAGGTCATATCAATCCTTAAATCGGTTGGCCGATCTGCTTCAAGTCTCGGGGGCTACTGACATATATCTATTGAATTTAAATAAATCCTTACCTGCATATCCTTGGAGAACAGTTGAGTAACTCCGACAAGTCCGTCTCGAGCGGCTCGGATATATGCATCCACGGAGCTGAGTGCGGTAAATTCTTCCTTAGAAAAAGCTGGAGCACGCATGGCCTCCTTCAGCCGACGGTTATTCATCATGCTCTCCACCTTGGAATTCATGACAGATACGACATCCGAATCCTCATGAGGGGGTGGATCGGGCGCTGCATCAACCCACATCCTGGTCGATGAGTCCGGTGCCGGATTGGCTAACATTCGGCTGGCAGGGCGTTTTCCCACTGTCTGCCGCGTGCTCCTCCTAAAACAAAGGTAGAGGAGAAATTTAACAATACGAACTCATGCTCAGGCACATATCAATGGACATACCTCTTTGAGGACGGAGGGGGCTCTATAGCACACCTGGTCTCCTTTCATTTTGAACGATTACCCTATGTAGAGGCCGCCCTTGAGGTAGTGCAGCTTGCCGAGCACTGGTCCTATGAAGTACAGTTTAGTACAAAGGATAAGGTGCGAGTATGGGTTCCTCTTGAAGAAGCTTTTTGAATAGTTACGATGGAGAAGGAATAAGGGCGGGGGTAGTCGACCGTAATAGCCAATTCCGAGCCGTCAAGGCTTCCCTGATTAAATACTCCATCGTTGAACTCTATGTATATATCCAGATCTTCGCAGAAGCCAGGGTCTTCGTTGCGATTATGATCCTCTGGCTGTGGGGCAGGACATTGAACATCCTTGATCATCTTCCTCCTTGACTGTTTTAAGACAACAAAGAACCATTTGATTAGTATGCCACGATAGCAGTAAATCAACACTGATAATCAAAATCTTACCCATTGAATGGGTTTGTACATGGAATAGCCTTCTCGGCAGTTTAAGCGGAGGAAGTCTGCTTTTTCCCCCTTATACAGATCGGCCAGGATCATGGCCTGTTCGGCTGGAGTACCTGGACCCTTGCGTCGATAACGAGATGTGTCGTGCTCGCCATTGTAACACCATAAAGGAGTTACTCTGGATTGAAGGGGCTGAACACATCATTTTATGGCAAATAGCCATAACCTCGATTATCGAGAGCTCGGTGTGAGCTAGTAATCTGACCTTGCTGACCAACCTTTTTATTTCCGCACTGTCTTCCTCCTTGGGTCCACAGGGATGCCAGTTGAGGCATTTCTTCAAAGGACCGCTAGAAAATTTTGGGAGGCCACGCCGAACTGGGTCCGGATGCAGGACGTCATCAATATGAAACCATTCCCAAGACCATTCTTGGGAAACCTCCTTGGGACTTCCGGTTGGGTAGCCTGATCCAGCTATACGCCATACTTCGGCGCCACCCACTTCGAATATGGAACCCCCTCGATGGCGAGGGACGAGGCAAAAGAACTTTCTCAATAGTTCAAAATGAGCCTCGCAGCCCAGAAACAGTTCACAGAGCACGACAAAGCCTGAGATGTGTAGAATCGAACCTGGGGTGAGATCATGCAGTTGGATCCCGTAAAAATACAGCAAACCCCTGAGAAAAGGAAGGACCAGTGTCGGTGTTCTGGGAACGGGGGTCCCCAGACTTGCGTGTCTGCGGCCTGCGGCGTGGCTCAAGTGGGAGCCCAGCGCGGCCCAGCTTCATCAGCTCAAGCCCAAGACCCTCGCGAGGGGCCAAGCCTCGCGGGGCGGACGACATGAACCTTCCTCAGGAGCAGCCTCGTCAGGCAGGCTCACGAGGAGGCGGAGAGATCAAGGTAGGGTACCTGACGAGGGTGCCCCATGACGCAGGCCATGACTATCGAGATCAGGGAGGCGCCAGCCTCCGCAGTGTCCTTGTTTCCCCTTTGGTGCAAAGGAGGCAAGCACAGGCCAAGGCATCAGGCAAAGGTTACCGCTTCGCTGCGACAAGACCAAGACCAGTAGAGCCGCAGGATGGAGGTCATCGTGGAGCCCAGGACGGCGTCACCATCAGAGCCTTTGGCAGCCGAAGACCAACTTTAGTCAGGATAAGTGTACTAGTTGTTCCCCTTCAAAATGGCCAATTGTTGGCGCCCTTCCCGCTCATTATTTGGGAAGAGGCCCAAGGCCTCCCTCTATAAATAGGACTAGCCACCACAGAGAGGGAGAGGAGGCCGAACCTACCAGAGAGAGAGAGAGAGAAGCGACTGGACTCACCCAAGCAGTCCATCGCACCAGCTCAAGAACAGCCCCTCGCGAGGCTGTTCTTCCTTTGTACTGTTCTTCATCAGCCCCGGAGGCAATCCACCACAACACACCGGAGTAGGGTATTACACCACAACGGTGGCCCGAACCAGTATAAATCTTGTGTCTCTTGTGTTGTTCATCGTTCTAGTTTAGATCCCTTGCGAACCATTAATGCGTGAGCTGGTAGGGGAAAGATCTCCGTGCGCACCCCAGAGTTCGAACCTCAAGGGTCTGCCAGAACCCGAAATCCGACATTTGGCGCGCTAGGTTGGGGTGCGTCGGAATCTTTCTTCCGCTGGTCGCATGTGATCTTCCGTCGTGTCCATGGCTGACGCTCGCCGAGCCCGCGCCACGCGTCGGGCTGCTCACACCGCTCAAGTCGCCCGGACGGCTCCCGCTGGCGGACGCCTCCGTCGTTCCCCGTCGCCTGCCGCCAACGCCCCCGCCGGCTCGGCGGGGAACGAGCAGCAGGCCTGTTGGGGGGAGCTGCGCGACCACTACCTCGCCCGTCGCGTTGGGCCGGCGCCTTCGGTCATCGCAGCTCTCCTGGGCGGCTCACTGGCGCCACCTTCGAGCCGCCACGTCAAGCCGTTCACTCGCCTGATTGCCACCACCTCCAAGCGCCAGGGAGCCCCTCCGGGCTGTGTGGCGCCCGAGGCCGACCTGCTCTTCAACTCGGACGATCACCCCTCCAACCCCGCCGGTTCGGGTGCGCTACCGATGCTGTGCACCCCCACCATCTGCCAAGTGGCCATCACCAGGACCCTCATCGACGGCGGGGCCGGCCTCAGCATGCTCTGTGTGGAGGCCTTCAGCCTCCTCCATGTGCCACCAGAGCGGCTCCAGCCCAGCAGGCCTTTTTCAGGAGTCGGAGCCGGTTCCACCGTCTCCCTGGGACAAATTCGCCTCCCGGTGACCTTCGGCACCCGCGACAACTTCCGCATAGAGCTGATCGACTTCCACATCGCGCCCATCAGCCTCCCCTACGACGCCATCCTCGGCTACCCGGCCTTGGCCCGGTTCATGGCAGCGACTCACCCGGCGTACAACCTAATGAAGATGCTCGGAAGCAGCGGCGTCCTTACCGTGTCAGGAGACACAGGAGATGCAGTGCAGGCGCTCAAGCTTGGTTTCAAGACGGTCGTGGCAGCACAGCCCACCAGCGCTGATGCCCCCGAGCCCAAAGGGGTCGCGCCATCTAAGAAGAAGTAGCTATTCACTCAAAACAAGGCGGAAACCAAGCAGGTACCAGTCAACAAGGACGGGTCCACTGACGCCACCTTCACCATAGGTGCAAACCTCGAATCCGAGCAGGAGGAGGCCTTGGTGAAGTTCCTGCATGAACAAGAAGGTGTTCGCGTGGGGACCTGATCAATTGGCGGGGGTCCCGAGGGGCGTGATTGAGAATCACCTCAACGTGTGCCCCAACGTGCGCCCCGTGAAGCAAAAGGCAAGGCGATAGTCCACAGAGAAACAAGCTTTTATCGTCCAAGAGACACACAAGCTAGAGGCCGCAGGGGTTATTCGCGAGGTCCGCTACCCGGATTGCCTGGCCAACCCAGTTGTCGTGCCAAAAAAGGGGGGAAAGGAACGTATGTGTGTCGACTTCACCAACCTCAACAAGGCCTTCCCACAGGATCCGTTCCCGATTCCCCGCATCGACCAGATTGTCGACTCCACCGCTGAGTGTGACCTGCTGTGCTTCCTGGATGCCTTCTCAGGCTATCACCAGATCAAGATGGCGGTAGAAGATGTGGAAAAAACGGCTTTCCTGACCCCGTGCGGAATGTATTACTATACATGCATGCCGTTTGGGTTGCGCAACGCAGGCGCGACCTTTTAGCGGCGATGCACATCGCCCTGGGCCGACAACTCGGGAGGAATGCTGAGGCGTACGTCGATGACATTGTAGTGAAGTCTCGGGAGGCGAGAACCCTGATACAGGACTTGGAAGAAACCTTCGCGAGCCTTGATGAAGTGGACCTGCGGCTCAACCCAGAGAAGTGCGTATTTGGAGTCCCCTCGGGCAAGCTCCTGGGTTTCCTCGTGTCCCATAGGGGCATCGAGGCCAACCCGAAAAAGGTCAAAGCAGTCGAAGACATGAGCCCACCAAAGACCCTCAGAGAAATGCAGAAACTCACCGGGCGCGTGACCGCGCTAGGACGTTTCATCTCTGTCAGGACCCCTATTCCAAGTCACATTGATCTAGCCGGTAACACCTCATATCACTTTGCGGCCTCACGCACGGTATTCCCACGAGTGTCGCCTTACCATGGCCCGGGCCCGTTTGCGCCTTTTTGCTCACGTATATGATAGTGTCGCTAGCATCCATATGACAAAGAACCCGGGCCGACATGGCTAGTCGTGAACCCAAAGCGGCACTAACCCATGGGGACAGGCATACATGAATCAACTTCGAGCATGTCGGTCAGCAGCGTGAATCCGGGCTGTAGCACTGGCTAACAGGACTCGGGAACCCGGCTGTAGCAGGCTAAGGCAGAACTCCGGATGTCACCGCGTGACATTTCCCCGAAGGGACGAACCACAGAACGGTGAAACACATGCCGCCAGTCAGCGTCCCGAGCGGTAGTCTTTGGGCTAGCAGGACTCCGTTGAACCGGGCCGTAGCGGACTACTATGGCTCAAGGAAGCACTAGACTACATTTCCCCATAAGAGAGGCTACCAAGGATAAACAACTAGATTGTCGGATCCCACACATACCAAGCATTACAAACATACACACAATATGCTCGATATGTGCAAATACAACATGGCACCACAACATAACTCTATGACTCAAGTATTTATTCATTAGGCTCCGAGGAGAGAGATATTACAAACATGGGTCTCATGACCCAACATTCAGAGCATACAAGTCAAAGCACAAGTGGAAGCTTAACATGTCTGAGTACAGACATCTACAAATAAAAAAGGCTGAGAAGTCTGACTATCTACCAGATCCTTCCGAGGGCAGAAGATCATAGCTGAGGTATCAAGCTAAACCTCGAAGTCCACGCGGAACTACTAGTGAGACTGAAGTCTCTCTGCAAAAACATAAAATAGGCAAACGTGAGTACAAATGTACTCAGCAAGACTTACATCAGAACTAACTATATATGCATCATTATCAACAAAGGGGGTGGTGGAGTTTAACTGCAGCAAGCCAGCTTTGACTCGGTGGCTATCCTGAACTACGACTGCAAGTAACTCTATTGAGGTGGCGCACACGAGTCCACATATTCACCATATCAATACACTACTATGGATCCGCTCTCGTCTCCCTACGAGAATGCCATCCATAGCACTCACGGTTATCTTGCGCATTTTAGAGTATCCACTTTCACTTGTCTATGAACTGTACAGGCAACCCAGAAGTCCTTTACCACGGACACGGCTATTCGAATAGATAATGTTAACCCTGTAGGGGTGTACTTCTTCACACACGCTCTCGCCACTTACCGCGATGCACACCTCGTGTATCTCGGCAACCTTCAAGCGGAAGCTTTGGCGAGGAGTCGGCCACGACCGACTAACCACACAAGTCTCTAGTCCAGGTTTATCGCCTATTCGGGTTCCATCCGCAAGGAGATCCGCCGGGTGTCGCCACGGCCCCAAACGATGTGTGCAGGGTTCCCAAGCCCACCTCGACGGGTGGTTCTACGCTTGGTACACCGTGCCATGGTGCCTAGTCTGTCCCAAGCCCACCTATACCGGGTGCCACTTGGTAGACTACTAACACTACCTACAAACACCAGAAACTAGTTGCAACTCCTGGACAGAGATCAGGTTGATTAATAAGTCGAGAGGGGCACTTAAGCATTCCAATGCGAGGTAGAAACTGTTCATGGATCACAAACACGTAATTCAGTTCACGAGGACGATCGCAATGAGACAACCCACCATGTACTCCTACATGGCCTCTCACCGCTACCTTTACCAAATCGTGTTCACACACTTAGCTCACACACAAGAGGACATGTTCACACACCTCCGATTCATCCCCATTTAATCGGACTGACACAACTCTAAGCAATAGCAGGCATGACAAACAAGCATGAATGATTAGGCACATCAGGGCTCAAACAACTCCTATTCATGCTAGTGGGTTTCATCTATTTACTGTGGCAATGACAGGTCATGCAGAGGATAAAGGGGTTCAACTACCGCAGCAAGTAACAGATGAATCGTTGTTGTCCAAATGCGTTAAAAGAGAGCAGGAGCGAGACAGTGGGATTGTATCGAAATGAACAAGGGGGTTTTGCTTGCCTGGCACGTCTGAAGATAGTATAGTTCTTCATCGGTGTCATCGATCTCATCGTCGGGATATGCCTACCGAGAGGGGACAAGCACCGACAAACAAAGAAGAAGCGCAATCAATGCAATGCAACAATATGATGCATGATCATGACATGGCAATATGCTGTGATTTGGGCTAATGCAACAGCAACTCATTTTGATTGAAGTGGAATTCAAAACTACATCAAATCCCAACTCCAAAACTATTATCGAAGTTGTCCTATTCATGTTTCATCCTAAACAGTGAATTTAACTTGATCAAACATGCATGAAAATGGTACAGATGGATAGATTGGATTTTTTGATCATTTTTCATACATAAATCTTTTCATTCTGAGTTATGGTTGAATTACTATGATTTATTGAAGTTTAAAGCATTTTCTGGAATTTCTAAACCTTTTCTGATTTATTTTAATTCCAGAAAGGCTTTAATGCGTCAGCATGACATCACGGTGACATCAGCAAGTCAACGGGCGCTAGTCCGGGTCAAAACCTGACGTGTGGGGTTGGTCAACTGGCAAGTCAGCACGGTCAACTCTGGCACGTGGGTCCCGCTGGGTTATAAACTAATCTTAACCAGGAAAATTAGCCCGCTGAGTTAAACATGCGGGTCCCACTGTCAGTGACCCTAGGGGGGGTTAGTTAGGCGCTAATGACGGTGCCACATCATCAGCCACCGGAGTTGGACGCCGGCGACCAAACCCAACGGCGGAGGATCGCCAGAGTTGCTCGGACCGGCGCTAACGACTACCGTTTCGCGCGTGGTTTGCGGCTACAGCGAGCTGGCGGTGCGGCGCATCTAAAGGAGGCAGCGGGAGGTGCCGGGGTGCAGTGTAGCAGCGGCGGCGACGGGCGGAGCGGTGGCCGGAGTTCGGCCGGCAATGGTTTGGGCAGTGCCGAGCAAGGGAGGAGCCGTGGTTAGTCATGTTCGACTCACGGAAGTGTGGTGAGTGCAGCGATGAGCTCGGATGCAAGCTTGTGCGGCCGTAGCCACAGTGGCGACAAGGCCGGCGGTGGGGAGCTTCAGGCTCGATCGGAAGACGGGGCTACGGAACAGGGACGGAGGGGGAGAGCGAGGGGGAAGCAACAGGAGCTCACAGGGAGGCGGCGCAGTAGGTCAGTGGGCTCGGGGACATCCTTGACGGCGCGAATCGATGGCGAGGGGCTCGGGTGCGCGAGGTTGAAGATGACCGTGATGACGACGAAGCAGGGCCTCCCGGCGTCCCGTAGCTCGATTGGGAGGACGAGAAGGTTTCTGCGGTGCTTCTGGACTCGGCGGAAGGGCGAGGGTGCACGATAGCCGCGGCAGCGGCGAGCGGCGGTCTCGGGTGTGCTCGGCGGCGCGAGGAGGAGAGGCCAGAGGAAGGGGGCGAGGCAGAGGAAGGAGGGGAAAGTGAGAGGGGGCCGCCCTCATCTCCTGGGCGTGCAGGTGGACTCGGGGGAGGCTAGCCAGCGCGAAGCAGGAGGTGGCGCGCTCGGCCGCGTGCGAAGTCTCTCCCTCTGCCTACTGGCAGAGGTTGAAGATGACTGGCAAGTCGCCGGGTGGGCTGGGCCAGCCACTTGGGCTCCAGGTGGGTTGCACAGGTAAGGTTTCCTCTCTCTCTCTCCCAATTCTTTCTGTTTTCTATTATCTGTAATTGTTTTGGATTTATTAAAAATGCCAGAGCATTTTCAAAAATCATGAGACTTCTTGTGGCCATTGTTTGGATTATTTCCAACAACAAACATTTCAGTTCATGAATATTTGGACATTTAAAATATTATATAGCATTTAAATGCCCAAATGCAAATAGCATATGATTTAATTCAGTGACCCAATTCTGTCCTAGAAAAATGTGAACCATCTTTGTCAAAGGTTCTAGACCAGGGCAAAGACGATGAACATTTTTGAAGGGCATTTCAGGTTCATTGAAGATATTTTTATTTTGATCCTAGATGCATTTCATTTGGTGCTAGGGTTTGAACATCGCCATTTCATATTCCCTTGAATTTAAATAGGATGCACACATGAAGCTAGCCTAGTGAATTGCCAGAAGCTAGGGATGTGACAATCTCCAAGCTGGGGGAACGAGCACTACCATTCTTCAAGCTGATGAAGAAGAAGGGCCCCTTTGACTGGACTTCAGAGGCCGACAAGGCATTCCAAGAACTCAAGAGGTACCTTACCAGCCCTCCGGTGATGGTAGCTCCGCGTCCTCGAGAGCCCCTGGTGCTCTATCTCGCGGCCACCCCCTACTCCGCCAGCGCAGCCCTGGTAGCGGTCAGGGAGGAGCATCAGGCCAAGGCCGCAACTGCCCTCCGGGCAGGAGCGAAGCGAAGCCAAGAGAGCCTCACAAAGACCGCGGCCGCGGCCGAAGGGGATCAGCCGCAGCAGGAAAGCGCGCCCGGAGCAGGAGAGGCCCCACCAAGCGACCAAGCGCTGGGGGCTCCGTCGTCTCGGGAGGCGCCCCAACCTACGGAGGACGCGAGCAGCGCCAGCGCTCACAGCCTCGTCGAGCACCCCGTGTACTTCGTCAGCACGGTGCTACAGGACGCGAGGGCGCGGTACCCCATGCCCCAAAAACTCCTCCTCGCGCTATTGGTAGCCTCACGCAAGCTGCGGCACTACTTCCAAGGTCATCCCATCAAGGTCGTCTCAGCATACCCTCTGGAGAGGGTGCTCAGGAGCCCCAACTCAGCTGGAAGGGTCGCCGAGTGGAACATCAAACTGCAAGCATTTCAGCTAGAATTCAGCACAACCAGAGTCATCAAGGGGGGCGCATTGACAGATTTCGTGGAAGAATGAACGGAGGCACCCGGCCTCGTAGCAGGCGAAGACCGATCACTTTCTCCGAGGAGCGAGGCACCGGACGGCTGGGTCATGTACTTCGACGAGGCATTCTCCCGACATGGTGCGGGGGCCGGCGCAGTGCTTGTATCCCCTACTCAGGACAAGCTCTATTACGTCGTGCTGCTCTGTTTCCAGCACGGGGAAAAGGTCTCCAACAACATAGCAGAATATGAAGGCCTGATAGCCGGCCTGAGAGCCGCAGTCACTTTGGGGGTAAAGCGCCACATCATCAAGGGCGATTCACAACTCCTCATCAACTTCTCCAACAAGATATACGAGCCGAAGGATGAGCACATGGAAGCCTACCTCACGGAGGTTCGCAGGATGGAGAAACAGTTCTGGGGGCTGGAGCTGCAGCATGTGCCTCGCGGCACCAATCAAGAGGCAGATGACATCGTGAAGAGGGTGTCCAGGCGGCTGCCTCAGGAGCCTGGCGTCTTCGAAGAGCGACTCTTGAGGCCCTCAGCGGCACCATCATTATCAAGCGCGGCACAACCTCAGGAGGAGCTCCTCCAGCCGCCTGCCTCGAGAGCCCCGGTCTACGGCCCGGCCTCAGGGGCACGCCTGCTCCTGGCGTTGGAGTCTCTGGAAGGGTGCTGGATCACAGAGCTCAAGAGCTACTTTACGCGGGGGACCCTGCCGGAGAAGGAGGAGGAGGCGGAGCGTGTGGCGCGGCAAGCCATGGCCTACTGCATTAGGGATGGAGAGCTTTACCGGAGGCGACCGAATGACATGTCCCTACGTTGCATTTCCAGAGAGCAAGGGAAGAAATTGCTGGAAGACATACACGGCGGAGACTGTGGGCATCACTCATCGTCGCGAACCCTCGTTGGCAAGGCGTTCCGCAGCGGGTTCTACTGGCCCACGACACTCAGCGACGCTGTTGAGCTGGTAAAGGCTTGCGAGGCCTGCCAATTTAACGCCAAGCAGATCCATCAGCCGGCGGGAGGTCTGCAAACTATACCCCTCTCATGGCCATTCGCAGTTTGGGGGCTGGACATTCTAGGCCCGTTCCCTCGGGCGCCAGGGGGCTATCGCTACCTCTACGTCGCTGTGGACAAGTTCACCAAGTGGGCTGAGGTGGAAGCTGTCCGCACCATCCTGGCCAGGCTCATGCGGTCAAGTTCATCAGGGGCCTCGTGAGCCGGTTTGGGGCGCCCAACCGCATCATCACCGACAACGGTTCGCAGTTCACCAGCAATCTCTTCAAAACGTATTGTGCTAACCTTGGAACGCAGATATGCTATGCTTCGGTGGCGTACCCCCGGTGTAACGGCCAGGCCGAGCGAGCCAACGCGGAGGTCCTGAAGGGCCTTCAGGGAGTCCTAGATTAGGGGGTGTCCGGATAGCCGGACTATAGCCTTTGGCCGGACTCCTGGACTATGAAGATACAAGATTGAAGATTTCGTCCCGTGTCCGGACGGGACTTTCCTTGGCGTGGAAGGCAAGCTTGGCGATACGGATATGTAGATCTCCTACCAATGTAACCGACACTGAGTAACCCTAACCCTATTCGCTGCCTATAAAAACCTGAGGGTTTTAGTCCGAAGGACGAACAACAATCATACCATAGGCTAGCTTCTAGGGTTTAGCCTCTCTCGATCTCGGGGTGGTAGATCTACTCTTGTACTACCCATATCATCAATATTAATCAAGCAGGAGTAGGGTTTTACCTCCATCGAGAGGGCCCGAACCTGGGTAAAAACATCGTGTCCCTTGTCTCCTGTTACCATCCGCCTAGACGCACAGTTCGGGACCCCCTACCCAAGATCCGCCGGTTTTTGACACCGACATTGGTGCTTTCATTGAGAGTTCCTCTGTGTCGTCATCTTTAGGCCTGATGGCTCCTCCGATCATCAACAATGATGCGCTCCAGGGTGAGACCTTTCTCCCTGGAAAGATCTTCGTATTCGGCGGCTTTGCACTGTGGGCCAATTCGCTTGGCCATCTGGAGCAGATTGAAAGCTACGCCCCTGGCCACCAGGTCAGATTTGGAAGTTTGAACTACACGGATGACGTCCGCAGAGACTTGATCTTCGATGGGTTCGAGCCACAGCCAAGCGCGCCGCACTATCATGACGGGCATGATCTAGCTCTGCCACCGAACAGTTTCCTGGAGGCCGCACCAGTGTCCGCTCCGACCTTTAGCTCGGAGCCGACTGCGCCGATCGGGGACGGGTGGCTGGACACCGCCTCGGGGGCTACGATCTCTATGGCGATTGAGCCGTACACCTACCCCGTCCTTTGCGAAGCTCGTGACTCCAAGGTGCCGGACTCCTCTCCGGACTCGGAGCCTTCCGCGCCAACGCCAATCGAATCCGATTGGGCACCGATCATGGAATTCACTGCCGCAGACATCTTTCATCACTCGCCCTTTGGCGACATCCTGAATTCACTGAAGTCTCTCTCTTTATCAGGAGAGCCCTGGCCGGATTATGGTCAGGAAGATTGGGATGCGGACGACGAAGAAATTCAAAGCTCACCCACCACCCAATTCGTAGCCACTATCGATGATTTAACCGACATGCTCGACTTCGACTCCGAAGACATCGACGGTATGGACGACGATGTAGGGGGGGAACATGAACTAGCACCTATAGGGCACTTGAAAACCACCTCATCTCACGATGTATACATGGTGGACACACCTAAAGGAAGCGAAGATGAGGAACAACGGGACGCTACGAAGGATCATTCCCTCAAAAAGCAGTCAAAACGGCAACGTAAGTGCCGCTCAAAGTCCCGCCTCGACAAAGACCCAGCCATAGAGCAGGGCGAACCGGTGGACGACGAACATGCTATCGAGCAACCATCCGAACAGGACAATCTGGATAAACAACCCCCAAAGATAACAGTCCGGACGATCTCACGCCGGACAAGTTGCTGGAGCAGAAGAACCTCCACAAAAGGCTCGTCGCCACTGCACGTAGCCTGAAAAAGTAGAAGCGGAAGCTCAAAACAGCGGAAGATGCACTCAGAATGAGATGGAGCAAAGTACTCAACACCATAGACAAATACGGCGACAGTCGCCGAACGAAGAGCTACCCAAAGCAAAAACTACTGCCTGAATTTGATGAGGAGGCTGTAGAGCCCCCACAATCAAAAAACAAAGAGGCCACCCGGTCGGATGGATGACCCCATGGCAAACAGAGAGCAGCAAACGGCGCCGCACACAAGCTGGCACGCGATCCGCACAGGGATTCACATCCAAAAGATGGCCCAGTTAGATCTATCTACGGGCCAAGAAAGCAAGTTCTAGTAAGCAATGCAACACATCAAGTATCCGGACATCACGGTACACCTAAATATAGGGGTGCCGCACACCCCCTATGTTTCACCGATGAGGTGCTGGATTATGAATTTCCAAGGATTCAAGCCCGTAAACATAGAGGCATACGACGGAACAACAGACCCTGGAGTCTGGATTGAGGATTACATCCTCCAAATACACATGGCTAGAGGAGATGATCTCGACGCCATAAAATACGTACCCCTCAAGCTCAAAGGGCCAGCCCGGCATTGGCTTAAAAGCCTTCCCGAAAACACCATTGGAAGTTGGGAGGAGCTCGAGGATGCTTTTCGGGCAAATTTTCAAGGGACCTATGTCCGACCTCCGGATGCCGACGATTTAAGTCACATAACTCAACAACCCGGAGAGTCAGCCCAGAAATTTTGGAACAGATTCCTTACTAAAAAGAACCAAATAGTCGATTGTCCGGACGCCGAAACTTAGCAGCTTTCAAACACAACGTCCGAGACGAATGGCTCGCCAGACACCTCGGCCAAGAAAAGCCAAGAACAATGGCCGCATTAACAAGCCTCATGACCTGCTTTTGCGCGGGAGAGGATAGCTGGCTGGCAAGATGCAGCACCAGTGACCCAAGTACATCCAAAGTCAGGGATGGAAACGGGAAACCACGACACAGCAAGGACCAGCGTCGGACCAAGGGAAACAGCCCGAAGAGCACGACAGTCAACGCCGGATTCGAAAGCTCTCGGCAGAATTATAAAAAGCTGCCCCTTAAGGATAACATGGACAAGCTATCTAACTTAAACAAAATCTTGGACAAGATATGCCAAATCCACAGTACTCCCGGGAAGCCTGCAAACCATACCCACAGAGATTGTTGGGTCTTCAAGCAGTCCGACAAACTCAACGCCGAACACAAGGGGCTCGAACACCAAGCGAGGACGATGACGAACCCCAAAAGCAGAGCAATCGAAAACAAAAAGAATTTCCCACAAGAAATCAAAACAGTCAACTCACTTCACGTGATCAAAGGGAAAAATAGAGCGGCGCCCATAGAGGTATCGCCATATACGGCCTATCCCGGAGGAGTCCCGCCATCGGGTTGTTAAAACCAATCACCTTCGACCATCGGGATTACTCTAGAAGTATATGGAATGCAGGTTGGACTGCCTTGGTATTAGATCCGATAATTGGCGGACTCCAATTTTCACAAGTCCTAATGGACGGCGGCAGTGATCTAAACCTGCTATATCAGGACACAATCCGCAAAATGGGGATAGACCCAACCAAATTTCGCCATAGCAACACTTCCTTTCAAGGGGTAATGCTAGGCCCATATGCCCATTATACGGGCTCTCTACTGCTAGAAGTTGTGTTCGGCTCACCTGACAACTTCCGCCGTGAAAAGTTAACCTTCCACCTCGCCCCATTTACAAGTAGCTATCAAGAACTATTGGGACGCGAAGCTTTCGCCCACTTTAATGCAATACCGCATTATGCATCTCTTACACTTAAAATGCCCGGTCCATGCGGCATTATCTCGTTAAAAGGAAACATCAAGGGTTCCTCGAGTCTGGAAAATCGTGCGGTTGCCTTGACAGCCACACAATAATACCGGCTTCACCAATAAAAGCACTTAGACAGGTCGTCCAGACCCCGGACACGGCTGGATGAGTCCGGCGTAAACATACAAGGGCTTACTAGACGCATACCCCCGTACAAGGGGCTCCGCGCATGCACAACAAGAGACAATAAAGCTCAATTTTATTCATTTTTTGAATTGTACTTCGTTTATTTAATATAACGTACATTTTCGCACGACCTTTTTCAACTAAGTTCCTCTCTTTTACATATGAACACCGTGCTACACCCGTCCAGGATACGGTACAATGGAGACATAGGCGCAGACGTGCAGCAGGGACCCGTTGCAAGGATTCTTTTCAGATTAAGACCCCGCGTAAACCTTTTTTACTGTCTCTTGTTGATACACATCCCCCGGTTTCTTGCTATAACCGAGGAGGAGGCTGGCGTTTTGGCATAGGCCACGTCAGAATTTCGCGCATACCTGGACACCAGGGGCTTATTACCAAGGGCGATTGTTCAGCCCGTTTTCATAAAGACCGAATACCTTAGGGAGTGTTCGGCATCTCGAGTTAGGCCTTATATGCATCAGCTCTGAATCATGTCTTTTGTCAAATGTTTGGTTTGCCCGGCTCCTATGTTTTGCTGCCTTACGTTCCGCTCTATCGGCTAATGCGGCACTAGGAGAACTATCGCGATTGTGCCCAGTTCGCCAAAGTAGCACCTCGAGAGAAAGCCAAAAACTGACTGTCATGATATAGCGTGAGACTGGTCAACCACTCGATGACCCGCTGGAATCTTTAGAATTCCTCCGCATTGATGAAGGGTCGTTTCCCGGTCAGGCACATACGCCCCGAATTTGGGTGGAGCTGGTGCCCCTAGGGGCTATATAGTAGCCCCACTGTCGAACTCCTATGGCTAAGTGAAAGTGATAAAGCATTATAGTCCAGTTGCCTAGTTTGCTGCACTATCACCTCCTTTGTAGGACCAAGACGTTTGATCAAGTGTGAAAAGGCGCTTTTACGCAAACACCCCGCATTATATGCGTGGGGGCTGAAGCCAAAGACTGCCACCTTTCAGGTTATATACACATATACATTAACGGCCGCACATGAGGTATTTTAATTCTTGAGGGCACAAGTATAAAAAACTTTTATATTCCATGGAAACATTGTTTCACAATAATACATGTTATTCGAACATAATATCCTTCGAGCACTGCGTCTCTATTAAACGAGCGCCTTGTAGAACTTCCTGAAAATAGTGCTCGACAGGTACTCGGCTTCCGTCCGAATCTTGGGATACAACATCGGTGGCCTTCATCGCCGTCCAGTATGTCTTGACACGGGCAAGAGCCATCCGCGCACCCTCTATGCATGCTGACCGCCTCATTGCTTTGATATGCGGCACCGCACCAAGGAACTGCTGCACCAAGCCAAAATAACTCTTCGGCTCGGGCCTTTTCGGCCATAAATGAGTAACGACATTCTTCATGGCAAGTCCGGATAACCTATTCAGCTCCGCCCATTCGGCCAGACGATCGGTTAATGGAAGTGGACGCTCTGGATTATGGAACTGTGACCAAAAAAGCTCCTCCATCTCGTGATCCTTTTGATCTCCGAAATGTTCGGCCGCGTCCGCAGCACTCGCCGCCAAGTCCAGATAAGCATCCTCACTACTCCACAGCCGGTCCAACTGAGCATATTTAGGATCCGTGAACTTCCTCCGCAGCAGAAAGGGCTTTCCAGCCGTGATATCTCCGGCCTGACGTAGCTCCTCCTTCATAGCTCTCATCGCAGAGCGAGCATCCTAGGACTCGGTGGTGGCCTTCTTCAGGTCCTCTTGCTCTGCTCGAACTTATTTTTCAAGAAGCTCGCAGCGGTCGGTAGCATTCTTCAACTTCACGGCCATATCGGCCATTTCCTTCTTGCTTCGGCAGTGAGCAGCCTGTTCGGCTTTTAGCTCTTCGGCCGCCTTTAAGGCAGCCACATCACTTTTTATGGCCTACTCCTTGGCTCAGGCAAGCTCTGCCTGAAGGTTCTCCATGGCAGCGGCACCATCTGCATCAAGCATACATGTTGTAAGGCACGGGCGTCAAGCTCCCTTACCATGTGTCCGCAGAGAAACCGCATACCTTGTGACTCGTCAAGCCGCTTATTGACAAGCGTGATGTCGGCATCTGCCACGTCAAGTTGCCGCTTTAGTTCGGCAAATTCATCAGTCCGGCTAGCCACCGGACGCCCCGCCACCTACATAGGAAGGGCGACATATTATATCTGGGATTATGATCCTCGGCACGCTGTCATTTTTGACAACGCACCGAGTCTCAGGGGCTACTACCTACACAGGACGCATCTTATATATGCGGAACCGTCAAAACATACACCATTGCACGTACCTCAAAACCCGTCAGTAAACTCCTGGCGGACTCGTACAACCCGCTTTCCGTGGACGAAATTTTTTCAATCACCGTACCCATCAATGCACGGTGATCCTCTGAGATAGACACTTTCGCCCGAGCAGATCCTTCAACTCCTCCGACCGTGCACCGGGAGGTGCCGGACTCGTCGATGGCCTTTTTCAAGGCCGGACACGGAGGGCTCTGGGGGGCCCTACGACCGCCCTCCACCCCTGCCGGATTCGGAGAAACCCTCCATGACGACACCTCAGGATCGTCCGCCTCGCTAGGCGGTACGGCAGTGGGAGGCGTTCTGCTCTCCATCATCTCTGAACGAAGGTCCCCTGACGACGAGCTCTGCTGAGAAGGGCTGAGATGCGAACTACAAGGTAAAATTTCGGTCATCTTCAGAAATAAAACATGGATGTCTTTTATTTTATAAACTCCCCTCTCTACTTACGGCTCGCTGGAGGGATGATCTCCTTGGGGAAATAATGCGGCCAGGGCATCTTCCGGCGCAGGACCCTCTAGCGAAGATTTCTTCCCGCGCTTTGAGGCCTTGGTCTCCGGATCTTCAGAGGCGGTCCTCTTCTCCCCTTGGATGGAGGGATTCTCGATCCCTCCTTTCTTGATAACCTCCTCCGCGGAGGCAGTAGCTTCCTTGTTCCCCCCTTCGCCTTCTTCTAAAGGCGCAGCCTCCAGCATCTTGGTTAACACGGGATCCGGCGTGGTCTCAGGGAGGGGGGCCGGACACCTGATCAGTTTTGCTTTCGCTATCCACTCCTGTTTAAGGGACAACTCTTTTAAGGGCAAGTTTATGATAAATATACGGATAGCATGTGCAGTGCACGGACTACTTACTTGAGCATCGGGGCGATTGCAGCTCAGACCTGCGTCCTCGATCAAGTCCGGACACATTGCTTGTGATCCGAAGAACAGTTTGTACATCTCCATGGGCGTTGCGCCCATAAAATGTTGAAGATCTCGTGGTCCCTCCGGATTGAACTCCCATAGGCGGAGGGGGCGACGTTTGCAGGGCAGGATGTGACGAATCAGCATGACCTGCGCTACTATGACCAGATTGATCTCTCTCTCTAGGAGGTCTCGGATACGGCCCTGCAACAAGGGCACGTCCTTGGACGGCCCCCAGTCAAGCCCTTTATTTACCCATGACGGCAGCCGCGGTGGAGGACCCGAGCGAAAGGCAGGTGGCGCCACCCATTTGGGGCCCCTGGGAGCTGTGATATTAAACCACTCTTGTTGCGATAGACTGAGCTCCTCTTGAAAAGATCCCTCGGGCCATGGAGCGTCAGCATTCTTGCTTATAACAGCCCCTCCGCACTCTGCCTGTTGCCCCTTGATCATCTTAGGCTCCACCTTGAAGGTTTTGAGCCACAATCTGAAGTGGGGGGTAATGCGGAGGAAGGCTTCGCATACGACGATGAACGATGAGATGTGGAGGTTGGACTCCGGATCCAAGTCGTGAAATTCCAGCCCGTAATAAAATATGAGCCCCCTCACGAAGGGGTCCGTCGGGAAACTTAGCCCCCGAAGGAAGTGAGACGTGAACACCATGCTTTCACCGGGCTTGGCAGAGGGAATAACCTGCCCTTGGGCAGGCATCCTATGCGAGATTTCGCCGGTTAGATACCTGGCATCTCTTAGCTTTAGGACGTCTTCTTCCGTGACGGATGAAGGCATCCACCGGCCTTGAAGGTCGGAGCCGGACATCATCGAAGGTCCGGCGCTGAATATGGAGCTTTGGGTGTTGGTACTTTCGAGCGGGCGGATTCTATTAAGACCGAGGAAAAGAGCGGGGCCTTGGTCTCTTTATAAAGAGGTTGAATACCGAGCCCTCCCGTGACCGTTCGGGACTCGCCTTCGATAGAGGAGGCGTACCAACGGGCACGACTGGGTTACCCACGCCCGTATTGATGAGAATCCCGGAATAAGGGGACACGATCTCTGCTTTGACAAGACGTGCCAAGGAAACCACCTCGCTAAACACGCGGAGGTGGGACAGTAAAAACGATTCGAATAAAGGCTTGGCCGTGGTGTGATGTCACGCTGCGGAATACGTCAGCAGATTGAACTTGTGTAAATATTATTCTCTCTAAGGTGGTATGTGGAACTTATTTTGTAGAGCCGGACACTATCCTTGTGTTCAAAATCTTCTATGAAGTATTCGGAGGAGGAACCCGCCTTGCAATGCCGAAGACAATATGCGCGCCGGACTCGTAGTCATTGAAGCCTGGTTCAGGGGCTACTGTGGGAGTCTTGGATTAGGGGGTGTCCGGATAGCCGGAATATAGCCTTTGGCTGGACTCCTGGACTATGAAGATACAAGATTGAAGACTTCGTCCCGTGTCCGGATGGGACTTTCCTTGGATTGGAAGGCAAGCTTGGCGATACGGATATGTAGATCTCCTACCATTGTAACCGACTCTGTGTAACCCTAACCCTATTCGGTGCCTATATAAACCGGAGGGTTTTAGTCCGTAGGACGAACAACAATCATACGATAGGCTAGCTTCTAGGGTTTAGCCTCTCTGATCTCGTGGTAGATCTACTCTTGTACTACCCATATCATCAATATTAATCAAGCAGGAGTAGGGTTTTACCTCCATCGAGAGGGCCCGAACATGGGTAAAAACATCGTGTCCCTTGTCTCCTATTACCATCCGCCTAAATGCACAGTTCGGGACCCCCTACCCGAGATCCGCCGGTTTTGACACCGACAGGCCTCAAAACCAGGACCTTCAAGAAGAAGCTGGAGGCCAACGGCAGGGGCTCGCACGACGAGATCCAGTCTGTGCTATGGTCCATCCGCACAACCGCGGACAAGCTGAATGGCGAGACCCCGTTTTTCCTCATCTACGGAGCAGAAGCCGTCCTCCCTTACGAGGTCAGGCATCGCTCCGCACGGGTCCTAGCGTTCGACGAGGTGCAACAGAACGCCATGCGGGGGACCGATCTCGTGCTGGGGGAGGAACATCGTCGAGAGGCCGCGCTGCGAGCAGCAAGGTATCAAAAGGCGATGCGGCGATACCACTGCCGCAACATCCGCCCCAGGATTCTTGAGGTAGGGGACCTTGTGCTCAGACGGGTCCTCTCCAGGGAAGGGTTGCATAAGCTTTCTCCCATGTGGGCGGGCCCGTTCAAGGTTGTTCATGTTTCCAGGCCCGGCTCCGCACGCTTGGAGACTCAGGAGGGGGTTCCCATCCCGAACGCGTGGAACATCCAGCATCTCCGGAAGTTCTACCCTTGAAGAAAGGCCCAGAGCCTGTAAAAAAGGCCCGGAGCCTGTGAAGAAGGCCAAGGCCTGTGAAGCTCATTTCCCCGAGAAAGGCCCGGAGCCTGTGAAGAAGGCCAACGCATGTGAAGCTCATTTCCCCGAGAAAGGCCCGGAGCCTGTGAAGAAGGCCAACGCCTGTGAAGCTCATTTCCCCGAGAAAGGCCCGGAGCCTGTGAAGAAGGCCAATGCCTGTGAAGCTCGCCGCCCGTGACACTCTCATGTAATAATGAGTTGGGGCTGTACACGCCCCGGAGTCTCCGGAGAGCCGCCCTCGGGCCTCGGGGGCTCCCGCCCACGCCCAGTGGCAGCACTTAGCTCTGCGCTGGTGAGAAGACGTCGAAGACTAGATTAGGTGCTGGACGCGGCTTTTTCATTTGCTTTCTGCAGTTGGCTTGTTCGTTCCTATTTGAAGTTTTATTGAAGTTGTTGCCGTCCTTAGCTTGTGACTCTTTGTCTTTTTCGCTCACTTGCCTCATTTTCTCTCGCGCGAGTCTCGCGAGGGAGCAACGTGGGCACCCTTGCGAGTGTTTTCTGCCCCTGTCGTTTGAAGCTTTCCTATCCAGGTCCACTACGGGAGCACCCCTCCCAGTCCATGCCCCACGGGCATCGCGACACGAACACAGGACCTGGGTTGGTCACCTCCACAACTGAGACCGGAAGCTACCCCTCCTGACTAATCCATGCAGGACATGAAGCGCGCGGCAAGGCCTCGGCCTCGGGAAGCAAAGACCGCGACATGTCCCCCCGAGCTAAGTAATTCCTGCACGCGGGCATGCGGCACAAAAGCACAGCACAGAAATAGCGGAAACAACATGATAATTAACAGCAACAGTTCAGCACGCCCCCACGGGGCCCTACACTACTTTCTCTTTGCGCAGGGAAGGGAGAAAAACAAAATAGGCACGACTTGCTCGGCACCAACTCGCGACGAAGGCTCGTACTGCCTCCGGAGCTCAGTCAGACTCCTCCTCGCGCTTCACCGAGGAGCAACGGCGGGCTGACCCGCTACCTCCTTCTAGGCGGGTGCGACGGCACGGAAGATGGTCACGGCCACCGCTGGAGGAGCTTCCGCCCGAAGGAGAGCCGCCGAAGCTCGACGAGCCCCGAGCGCCGCCGACCACGCGCATGCTGTCATCTTCATCCCGATCATCGCCGGCGCTGGGCACACGGCCACGGTCATCGTCTTCGGGCAGCACCCGGAACGAAGACCGTCTTCTCTGAACACCCTCACGTAGAGGGTGGCGTCACCATCGAACTTGAAGTCTAGGGTGCACCGCCGGCTCAGGGCACGCGCGTGGGCAAACATTTGCCAGCTGCGGGTCAGGGCTGCATTCCCGGCGACGGAGACCTCCAGTGAAGCCCAGGAGGCCCTGCTGCAACAACCGTCCGCCTGAAGCCAGAGGCCGCCCGGAGCGCCGGCCGGAAGTTCACCTACAAAGAAGCGGGGAAGCTAGAGCCAAGTGCTGGTCGGCTCCACCGACCACACGACGAACTCCGGCAGCACCTCCGCCGAGTGGAAGCGCGGCCTAGGGGGTTGCGCGGTCATGACGCGCCCCGTCAACAACCTGGCGGCCAATGCCGCGCAGGGGATCTCCTCCACGACCGCGGGAAGCCGCTACGGGAGCCACAGGATGCTTGCGAGGACAGCCTCGGCCGCGCTTGGCCGGGGGAGAGTCAGGCCCTACCTGGCGGGCCTTCCCTTTCTCCGCGGCCGAGAACCTCTTCGACGGAGCCATGGAGAGAAAGGAGTAGCAAGAGGGGATGGACTGGAAGGGCTTGCGCCGTTCCGTACTTATAGCTGGAGGAGGCCAACCGTCGGCCTCCACGATCACAGGTAATCATGACCCATTTCTGCGTGCAGGGACATGTCAAGTCACGCGGTTGCCGAGGGATCATGGGGAAGCGGAGACGCCCAGGTCCAATCAATCGCCACGCGGCGCTTGAGGCCACAGGCTATTGGGGCCCGCGGCGCTTCGCACTTGCCCCATCGCTTCTCTGCTAAGCCAAGGCCGGGCGCTCCTTGGGCCCGGGGGCTACTGTCGGCGTTCTGGGAACGGGGGTCCCCAGACTTGCCTGCCTGCGGCCTGCGGCGTGGCTCAAGTGGGAGCCCAGCGCGGCCCAGCTTCATCAGCTCAAGCCCAAGACCCTCGCGAGGGGCCAAGCCTCGCGGGGCGGACGACAGGAACCTTCCTCAGGAGCAGCCTCGTCAGGCAGGCTCACGAGGAGGCAGAGAGATCAAGGCAGGGTACCTCACGAGGGTCCGCCATGACGCAGGCCATGATGATCGAGATCAGGCGGGCACCAGGCGGGCGCTAGCCTGCGCAGTGTCCTCGTTTCCCCTTTGGTGCAAAGGAGGCAAGCACAGGCCAAGGCATCAGGCAAAGGTTACCGCTTGAGTGTGACAAGACCAAGACCAGCAGAGCGGCAGGATGGAGGTCATCGTGGAGCCCAGGACGGCGTCACCGTCAGAGCCTTTGGCAGCCGAAGACCAACTTTAGTCAGGATAAGTGTACTAGATGTTCATCTTCAAAATGGCCAATTGTTGGCGCCCTTCCCGCTCATTATTTGGGAAGAGGCCCAGGGCCTCCCTCTATAAATAGGACTAGCCACCACAGAGAGGGAGAGGAGGTCGAACCTACCAGAGAGAGAGAGAGAAGCCACTGGACTCACGCAAGCAGTCCATCGCACCAGCTCAAGAACAGCCCCTCGCGAGGCTATTCTTCCTTTGTACTGTTCTTCATCAGCCCCGGAGGCAATCCACCACACCACACACTGGAGTAGGGTATTACACCACAACGGTGGCCCGAACCAGTATAAATCTTGTGTCTCTTGTGTTGTTCATCGTTCCTAGTTTAGATCCCTTGCGAACCATTAACGCGTGAGCTGGTAGGGGAAAGATTTCCATGCACACCCCAGAGTTCGAACCTCAACAGTCTACCGGAAGCCGAAATCCGACAACCGGGAATCGTAAGCACCGCAAGAGAAACAGAATGAAGTACACTCTCTCCTCCTTATTGGGGTTGGGGAAATTCTCTGCTAATGTGTCGTTGCCAATCGAAGCCAACCCCGCTCGCACGGAGACTAGATCCGCGAGGGGGAGATATCCCTGCGTCTGGAGATGGCTCAACTGAAGATGAGATATTGAGCAGCTTTGCGAGTTACCCTCTTGAGGGCCATGAGGGCGCGAAGAAGAGCCAGGGGCACTGTCCATGTTTTGGAGTTTTTGTGGCTGGTTCTGACGTTTTCTGCGTGATGTGGATTGCATTTAGAGCATCTAGCTTCTTTATATAGGCGCTCTCCTTGTATGGTTAGGGGTGTATTTGTAAAAAATTATTGTGGACCATTCGCATTAGACCGGTGCATGGAAATCAAGGCAACGACGGGGAAGGGGTCATAAAAGCAAAATCTGAAGGTCGATGCTGGAGTGTCATCCATCTGAAGTATGATGAAGAACCTTCCTTGCAAAGCCGAAGACAGAAAGCTCGATACTGCATCGTCATTGAAGGCAAGTTCGCGGGCTACTGAGGGAGTCCTAGACTAGGGGGTCCTCGTGTGTCCAGGCTATTTGATATGAACCGGACTGATGGGCCGTGAAGATACAAGCAGAAGACTTTTCCCCCGTGTCCGGGTAGGACTCCTTTATGCGTGGACAGCAAGGTTGGTGTCCGGATATGTTGTTTCCTTCCCCCACGAACCGACTCTGTACAAACCTAGCCCCCCCCCCTGATGTGTATATAAACCGAAGGGTTTAGTCCGTAGGGGGCATCAGAATTCTCATAGGCTAGACAACTAGGGTTTAGCCATTATGATCTCGAGGTAGATCAACTCTTGTAACCCCTATACTCATAAAATACAGTCAACTAGGATGTATTCTTTTACCTCCATTAAGAGGGCCCGAACTTGGGTAAACATTGTGTCCCACACGTCCCTCATTACCATCAATCCTCAGACGCAGAGTTCGGGCCCCCTACCCAAGATCTGCCAGTTTTGACACTGACAGTTGTTTCTTTGGAAAGTGTACCATATGCTCATTACCATTAACATGAAAAGTGACATTCCCTTTGTCGCCATCAATAACAGCCCCTGCAGTATGCAAAAAGGGTCTACCAAGGATATTCGACATACTTTCGTCCTCGGGAATATCAAGAATAACAAAGTCCGTTAAGATTGTAACGTTTGCAACCACAACAGGCACATCCTCACAAATTACCGATAGGTATAGTAGTTGGTTTATCAGCCATTTGCAAAGAAATTTCAGTAGGTGTGTGTTGGAAATATGCCCTAGAGGCAATAATAAATTAGTTATTATTATATTTCCTTGTTCATGATAATCATTTATTATCCATGCTATAATTGTATTGATAGGAAAATCAGATACATGTGTGGGTACATAGACAACACCATGTCCCTAGTAAGCCTCTAGTTGACTAGCTCGTTGATCAATAGATGGTAACAGTTTCCTGACCATGTACATTGGATGTCGTTGATAACGGGATCACATCATTAGCAGAATGATGTGATGGACAAGACCCAATCCTAAGCCTAGCACAAAGATCATGTAGTTCGTATGCTAAAGCTTTTCTAATGTCAAGTATCTTTTCCTTAGACCATGAGATTGTGCAACTCCCGGATACCGTAGGAATGCTTTGGGTGTACCAAAGCGTCCACAACGTGAATCGGGTGGCTATAAAGGTGCACTACAGGTATCTCCGAAAGTGTCTCATTGGGTTGGCATGAATCGAGACAGGGATTTGTCACTCTGTGTGACGGAGAGGTATCTCTGGGCCCACTCGGTAGGACATCATCATAATGTGCACAATGTGACCAAGGGGTTGATCACGGGATGATGTGTTACGGAACGAGTAAAGAGACTTGCCGATAACGAGATTGAACAAGGTATCGGCATACCGACGATCGAATCTCGGCAAGTACAATACCGCTAGACAAAGGGAATTGTATACGGGATCGATTGAGTCCTTGACATCATGGTTCATCCGATGAGATCATCGTGGAACATGTGGGAGCCAACATGGGTATCCAGATCCCGCTGTTGGTTATTGACCGGAGAACGTCTCAGTCATGTCTGCATGGTTCCCGAACCCGTAGGGTATACACACTTAAGGTTCGATCACGCTAGGGTTATAGGGAATAGATATGCGTGGTTACCGAATGTTGTTCGGAGTCCCGGATGAGATCCCGGACGTCACGAGGAGTTCCGGAGTGGTCCGGAGGTAAAGATTTATATATGGGAAGTCCTATTTTGGCCACCGGAAAATGTTTGGGATTTTTCGGTATTGTATCAGGAAGGTTCTAGAAGGTTCCGGAGTGGGGCCCACCTGCATGGGGGGACCGACATGAACGTGGGTAGTGGGGGTAAGGCCTCACACCCCTGGTCAAGGCGCACCAAGATCCCCCCTTAGAAGGAATAAGATCATATCCCGAAGGGATAAGATCAAGATCCCTAAAAAGGGGATAACAATCGGTGGGGAAAGGAAAGGATGGGATTTCTTTCCTCCCACCTTTGCCAACGCCCCAATGGACTTGGAGGGCAAGAAATAATCCCTCCACCCCTATATATAGTGGGAGGCGCATGGGAGCTGCAACCCTTGCCCTGGCGCAGCCCTCCCCTCTCCCAAGTCATCCTCCTCTCTCACGGTGCTTGGCGAAGCCCTGCAGATTGCCACGCTCCTCCATCACCACCACACCGTCGTCTTGCTGCTGGATGGAGTCTTCCCCAACCTCTCCCTCTCTCCTTGCTGGATCAAGGCATGGGAGACGCCACCGGGCTGTACGTGTGTTGAACGCGGAGGTGCCGTCCGTTCGGCACTAGGATCTCCGGTGATTTGGATCACGACGCACGACTCCTTCAACCCCGTTCTCTTGAACGCTTCCGCTTAGCGATCTACAAGGGTATGTAGATGCACTCTCCTTTCCCTCGTTGCTGGTTTCTCCATAGATAGATCTTGGTGACACGTAGGAAAATTTTGAATTTCTGCTACGTTCCCCAACAGTGGCATCATGAGCTAGGTCTATTATGTAGATTCTTAGCATGAGTAGAACACAAAGTAGTTGTGGGCGTTGAATTTGTTCAATATGATTACCGTTACTAGACCAATCTTGTTTCAACGGTATTGTGGGATGAAGCGGCACAGAACGACATTACACGTACACTTACGTGAGACAGGTTCCACCGGCGACATGCACTTGGTGCATAAGGTGGCTAGCGGGTGGCGCTCTCCCACTTTAGTCGGAACGGATTCGATGAAAAGGGTCCTTATGAAGGGTAAATAGCAATTGGCATATCACGTTGTGGTTTTGCGTAGGTAAGAAAGCGTTCTTGCTAGAAACCCATAGCAGCCACGTAAAACATGCAAACAACAATTAGAGGACGTCTAACTTATTTTTGCGAGGGTATGCTATGTGATGTGATATGGCCAAGAAGAATGTGATGAATGATATGTGATGTATGAGATTGATCATGTTCTTGTAATAGGAATCACGACTTGCATGTCGATGAGTATGACAACCGGCAGGAGCCATATGAGTTGTCTTAATTTATTGTATGACCTGCGTGTCATTGAACAAACGCCATGTAATTACTTTACTTTATTGCTAAGCAGTAGCCATAGTAGTAGAAGTAGTAAGTTGGCGAGACAACTTCATGGAGACACGATGATGTCCATCATGATGATGGAGATCATGGTGTCATGCCGGTGACGATGACGATCATGGAGCCCCGAAGATGGAGATCAAAAGGAGCAAAATGATATTGGCCATATCATGTCACTATTTGATTGCATGTGATGTTTATCATGTTTATACATCTTATTTTCTGAGAACGACGGTAGTAAATAAGATGATCCCTCATTAAAATTTCAAGAAAGTGTTCCCCCTAACTGTGCACCGCTATGAAAGTTCGCTGCTTCAAAGCACCACGTGATGATCGGGTGTGATAGATTCTTACGTTCGCATACAACGGGTGTAAGCCAGATTTACACACGAAACACTTAGGTTAACTTGACGAGCCTAGCATGTACAGACATGGCCTCGGAACACAAGAGACCGAAAGGTCGAGCATGAGTCGTATGGAGGATACGATCAACATGAAGATGTTCACCGATGATGACTAGTCCGTCTCACGTGATGATCGGACACGGCCTAGTTGACTCGGATCATGTAATCACTTAGATGACTAGAGGGATGTCTATCTGAGTGGGAGTTCATGAGATGAAGTTAATTATCCTGAACATGGTCAAAAGATCTTTGCATATTATGTCGTAAGCTCGCACTTCAGTTCCACTGTTTTAGATATGTTCCTAGAGAAAATATAGTTGAAAGTTAACAGTAGGGATTATACGGACAGAAGAAAGCTTATGTCCTTAATGCACCGCTTCGATTATCTTTGAACCCCAAACGTTGTCTGTGGATGTTGCAAACATCGGACATACACGTTTTGATAACTGCGTTATAGTTCAGTTAAACGGTTTAGAGTTGAGGCTCCAAAGACGTTTTTCAAAACGTCGCGAAACATATGAGATGTTTCGAGGGCTGAAATTGGGATTTTAGGCTCGTGCCCACGTCAAGAGGTATAAGACCTCCGACGATTTTCTTAGCCTGCAAACTAAGGGAGAAAAGCTCAATCGTTGAGCTTGTGCTCAGATTGTCTGAGTGCAACAATCACTTGAATCGAGTGGGAGTTGATCTTCCAGATGAGATAGTGATGTTTCTCCAAAGTCATTGCCACCAAGCTGCTGGAGCTTCGTGATGAACTATAACATATCAGGGATAGATATGATGATCCTTGAGGTATTCATGATGTTTGACACAGCGAAAGTAAAAATCAAGAAGGAGCATCAATTGTCGATGGTTGGTGAAACCACTAGTTTCAAGAAGTGCAAGGGCAAGAAGGGATACTTCATGAAACGGCAAATCAGCTGCTGCTCTAAGTGAAGAAACCCAAGGTTGAACCCAAACCCGAGACTAAGTGCTTCTGTAATAAGGGGAACAACCACTAAGAGCAGAATTACCCTAGATACTTGGTAGATGAGAAGGCTGGCAAGGTTGAGACAAGTATATTGGATATACATTATGTTAATGTGTACTTTACTAGTACTCCTAGTAGCACCAGGGTATTAGATACCGGTTCGGTTGCTAAGTGTTAGTAACTCGAAATAAAAGCTACGGAATAAAAGGAGACTAGCCAAAGGTGAGCTGACGATATGTGTTGGAAGTGTTTCCAAGGTTGATGTGATCAAGCATCGCACGCTCCCTCTACCATCGAGATTGGTGTGAAACCTAAATAATTGTTATTTGGTGTTTGCGTTGAGCATAGACATGATTGGATTATGTCTATCGCAATACGGTTATTCATTTAAGGAGAGTAATGGTTACTCTGTTTATTTGAATAATACCTTCAATGATCTTGCACCTAAAAGGAATGGTTTATTGAATCTCGATCGTAGTGATACACATTTTCATGCCAAAAGATATAAGATAGTAATGATAGTACCACTTACTTGTGGCACTGCCATGTAAGTCATATTGGTGTAAAACGCATGAAGAAGCTCCACGTTGATGGATCTTTGGACTCATTCGTTTTTGAAAAGTTTGAGACATGCGAACCATGTCTATTGGTGTATACGCATGAAGAAACTCCATGCAGATGGATCGTTTGGACTCACTTGATTTTGAATCACTTGAGATATGCAAATCATACCACATGGGCAAGATGACCGAAAAGCCTCGTTTTGATGAAGATGGAACAAGATTGCAACTTGTTGGAAATAACACATTTTGATGTGTGCAGTCCAATAAGTCTTTGAGGCATCTTGATGAATATCGTTATGTCCTTACTTCACAGATGATTCGAGTAGATGTTGAGTATATTTACTTGATGAAACACAAGTCTGAATTATTGAATGGTTCAAGTAATTTCAGAGTGAAGTTGAAGATCATTGTGACAAGAGGATAAAATGTCTATGATATGATCATAGAGATGAGTATCTGATTTACGAGCTTTGGCACGCTATTAAGACATTGTGGAAATTGTTTCACAATTAATAACGCCTGGAACACCATAGTGTGATGGAGTGTCCGAACATCATAGTTGCACCCTATTAGATATGGTGCGTACCATGATGTCTCTTATCGAATTACCACTATCGTTCATGGGTTAGGCATTAGAGACAACCACACTCACTTTAATAGGGCACCACGTAATTCCATTGAGACGACACTGTTTGAACTATGGTTTGGAGAAACCTAAGTTGTCGTTTCTTAAAAGTTTGGGGCTGCGACGCTTATGTGAAAAAGTGTCATCGTGATAAGCTCGAACCCAAAACGGATAAATACATCTGCATAGGACACCCAAAATAGTTGGGTATACCTCCTATCTCAGATCCGGAAGCAAAAGTGATTATTTCTAGAAACGGGTCCTTTCTCGAGGAAAAGTTTCTCTCGAAAGAATTGACTGGGAGGATGGTGGAGACTTGATGAGGTTAATGAACCATCACTTCAACCAGAGTGTAGCATGGCACAGAAAGTTGTTCATGTGGCACCTAAACCAATTGAAGTGGAAGCTGATGATAGTGATCATAATGCTTCGGATCAAGTCACTGCCAAACCTCGTAGGACGACAAGGACACGTACTGCTTCAGAGTGGTACGGTAATCGTGTCTTGGAGGTCATGTTGCTAGACAACAATGAACCTACGAGCTATGGAGAAACGATGGTGGGCCCGGATTCCGACAAATGGCTTGAGGCCAGGAAATCCGAGATAGGATCCATGTATCAGAACAAAGCATGGACTTTGGTGGACTTGCCCGATGATCGGCAAGCCATTGAGATAAATGGATCTTTAAGAAGAAGACGGACGTGAACGGTAATGTCACCGTCTATGAAGCTCGACTTGTGGCGAAGAGTTTTTCACAAGTTCAAGGAGTTGACTACAATGAGATTTTCTCATCCGTAGCGATGCATAAGTCCGTCGGAATCATGTTAGCATTAGCTGCATTTATGAAATCTGGCAGATGGATGTCAAAACGAGTTTCCTTACTAGTCTTCGTAAGGAAAGGTTGTATGTGATACAACCAGAAAGTTTTTGTCGATCCTAAGGATGCTAAAAGGTATCTTTGGCTCCAAATGATCCTTCTAAGGACTGGAGTAAGCATCTCGGAGTTGGAATGTGCGCTTTGATGAGATGACCAAAGATTTTGGGTTTATACAAAGTTTATGAGAAACTTGTATTTCCAAAGAAGTGAGTGGGAGCACTATAGAATTTCTGATGAGTATATGTTGTTGACATATTGTTGATCAGAAATAATGTAGAATTTCTGGAAAGCATATAGGGTTGTTTGAAAAGTGTTTTTCAATAGAAAACCTGGATTAGGCTACTTGAACAATAAGCATCAAGATCTATAAGATAGATCAAAATGTTTAATAATACTTTCAAATGAGCACATACCTTGACATAATCTTGAAGGTGTTCAAGATGGATCGATCAAAGAAGGAGTTCTTGCACGAGTTGTAAGGTATGAAGTTCAGAGTTAAAGCTCGACCACGGCAGAAAAGAGAGAAAGGATGAAGGTCGTCCCTATGCCTTAGACGTAGGCTCTGGTATGCTATCTTTGTGTACCGCACCTGATGTGTGCCTTGCTACAAATCTAGCAAGAGGGTACAAAGGTGATCAAGGAGTGGATCACCAGATAGCGGTCAAAATTATCCTTAGAGGAATAAGGATATGTTTCTCGGTTATGGAGTTGATAAAGAGTTCGACGTAAAGAGTTGCGTTGATGCAAGCTTAATACCTATCCGGATAGCTCTGAGTAGAGATATAAGATACGTATAATGGAGCAACAATTTGGAATAGCTCCAAGTGGAACGTGGTAGCAGCATCTACGATATGACATAAAGTTTTGCGAAATACATAGGGATATGAATTTTGCAGACCCGTTGACTACAACCTCTCTCACAAGCATAAACATGATCAAACCCAGAACTCATTGAGTGTTAATCACATAGTGAAGTGAACTAGATTATTGATTCTAGTAAACTCTTTGGATGTTGGTCACATGGCGATGTGACCTGTGAGTGTTAATCACATGGCGATGTGAGCTAGATTATTGACTCTAGTGCAAGTGGGAGATCATTGGAAATATGCCCTAAAGGCAATAATAAATTAGTTATTATTATATTTCCTTGTTCATGATAATCGTTTATTATCCATGCTATAATTGTATTGATAGGAAACTCAGATACATGTGTGGGTACATAGACAACACCATGTCCCTAGTAAGCCTCTAGTTGACTAGCTCGTTGATCAATAGATGGTTACAGTTTCTGACCATGGACATTGGATGTCGTTGATAACGGGATCACATCATTAGCGAGAATGATCGATGGACAAGACCCAATCCTAAGCCTAGCACAAAGATCATGTAGTTCGTATGCTAAAGCTTTTCTAATGTCAAGTACCTTTTCCTTAGACCATGAGATTGTGCAACTCCGGATACCGTAGGAATGCTTTGGGTGTACCAAAGCGTCACAACGTAATCGGGTGGCTATAAAGGTGCACTATAGGTATCTCCGAAAGTGTCTGTTGGGTTGGCACGAATCGAGATCGGATTTGTCACTCCGTGTGACGGAGAGGTATCTCTGGGCCCACTCGGTAGGACATCATCATAATGTGCACAATGTGACCAAGGGGTTGATCACGGGATGATGTGTTACGGAACGAGTAAAGAGACTTGCCGGTAACGAGATTGAACAAGGTATCGGCATACCGACGATCGAATCTCGGGCAAGTACAATACCGCTAGACAAAGGGAATTGTATACGGGATCGACTGAGTCCGTGACATCGTGGTTCATCCGATGAGATCATCGTGGAACATGTGGGAGCCAACATGGGTATCCAGATCCCGCTGTTGGTTATTGGCCGGAGAACGTCTCGGTCATGTTCGCATGGTTCCCGAACCCGTGAGGGTCTACACTTAAGGTTCGATGGCGCTAGGGTTATAGGGAATAGATATACGTGGTTACCGAATGTTGTTGAGTCCGGATGAGATCCCGGACGTGATTTGAGGAGTTCCTAATGGTCCGGAGGTAAAGATTTGTATATGGGAAGTCCTATTTTGGCCACCGGAAAATGTTTGGATTTTTTCGGTATTGTACCGGGAAGGTTCTAGAAGGTTCCGGAGTGGGGCCCACCTGCTTGGGGGACCCACATGAACGTGGGTAGTGGGGGTAAGGCCCCACACCCCTGGTCAAGCGCACCAAGATCCCCCTTAGAAGGAATAAGATCATATCCTCAAGGATAAGATCAAGATCCCTAAAAAGGGGATAACAATCGATGGGGAAAGGAAAGGATGGGATTTCTTTCCTCCCACCTTTGCCAACGCCCCAATGGAATTGGAGGGCAAGAAATAATCCCCCTCCACCCCTATATATAGTGGGGAGGCGCATGGGAGCTGCAACCCTTGCCCCTGGCGCAGCCCTCCCCCTCTCCCAAGTCCTCCTCCTCCCCCGCGGTGCTTGGCGAAGCCCTGCAGGATTGCCACGCTCCTCCATCACCACCACACCATCGTGCTGCTGATGGATGGAGTCTTCCCCAACCTCTCCCTGTCTCCTTGCTGGATCAAGGCATGGGAGACGTCACCGGGCTGTACATGTGTTGAACGCGGAGGTGCCGTCCGTTCGGCACTAGGATCTCCGGTGATTTGGATCACGACGAGTACGACTCCTTCAACCCCGTTCTCTTGAACGCTTCCGCTTAGCGATCTACAAGGGTATGTAGATGCACTGTCCTTTCCCTCGTTGCTGGTTTCTCCATAGATAGATCTTGGTGGCACGTAGGAAAATTTTGAATTTCTGCTACGTTCCCCAACAGTGTGAACTTATTCAAATCAAGCCTACGATATATAGAGAAAGGCGTAACACTAACACCGGCTCCAAGATCACATAAAGCAGTTTTAACATAGTTTCTTTTAATGGAGCATGGTATAGTTGGTACTCCTGGGTTTCCTAGTTTTTTTGGTATTCCACCCTTAAAAGTATAATTAGAAAGCATGGTGGAAATTTTCAGCTTCCAGTTTCTTTATTTTATTTGTAATAATATCTTTCATATACTTAGCATAAGGAGACATTTTAAGCATATCAATCAAATGCATACGCAAAAAGATAGGTCTAATCATTTTAGCAAAGCGCTCAAAATCCTCATCATCCTTTTTCTTGGATGGTTTAGGAGGAAAAGGAAAGGGTTTCTGAACCCATGGTTCTCTTTCTTTACCATGTTTCCTAGCAACGAAGTCTCTCTTATCATAAAGTTGATTCTTTGATTGTGGGTTGTCAAGATAAACAACAGGTTTTATCTCAACATCATTATCATTTTTTTGACCAATGAAAACAGCAGGAGAGACTCCTAATGTTACTTTTTATTAAAGAAATGTTAACCTAAGGTTAACAAGGGAGAGGGGGGTACAAGAAATTTTTACATGGTATCACACAGAAAAGATATGCCAAACAAGGGCAATATCCAAAAAGGAAGTAAATGTAAGAAAAGGCTAGACTGCAAAGAAGAAGGTTTAGACCATAAGAGAGTTGCTAAACCCCTCCAAAAAGGATAGTTTTTGAGGGTTGACCCTGAACCCCAGAATCACAAAATCTTCCTTGATCTTCCTCAGCCATTCCAAGTGGGTAGCCACCTCCCCATCAAAAACCACTCTATTTCATTGCTTTCAAATGTTCCATTGTGTCAAAACAGTAATCTCCTTGAAGAGAGAACCCTACCAGCTTGTTCTAGCTCTTTCATATTTACGCTGCATGTCAAGTTGATTATCCCAATGAATTCCCACCGTTTTCCAACACTTTGTAGCAAATGGACAGTCGTAGAAAAGATGGGTGTTTGTTTCCAGAACCTCCATAGCACACATTGGATAGCTGTGATCCTCCCTAATGTTGAAATGTATTCTAAGAAGCATGTCCCTTGTATTGACCCTGTCATTCAACATTAACCATGCAAACACTTTATGTCTCATGATGCATTTTTTTCCAAATGGAGGTGATGCATTGTGGCGCCACTATATTTCTGAACATGAAGTCATAGAACTTATTAGGTTTAAAATCTGTATCACCCCAGAATAAAATCCATTCATCTGTCCCCATAGGTTCCAAGGCTATTCCTGCCATTATCCCTTGTAGGTTGTCCAGCTCAGCTCTAGCTTCCATTGATAGAGGTAAGAAGAAATTATCCTCATGACCCATGTCATTGTAGTATTGTGCCAATGATACATCCTCATTTTTGGTATAAGAGAAAAGGTGTTCATGTGTGTTCATCATCGGTCTTTCGTCCAACCAAACATCTTTCCAGAGTAAAATTGTATCTCCCGTAGCAGGAATACAGGTGGAGATCCCTCTATAAATATCCATTAGAGAGAAAACATCTCACCACCAAAAAGAGACGCAACTTGGTTTTGCATGGGGGGGGGGGTGACTCATCATAATGGGCATTCCAGACTAGCATCACCCATGGCATATCTTTTTTGTGCATAAACTTATGGAGGTATTTTAGCAGTAGTGCTTTGTTTCGAATCTGCAAGTTTAAAATCCCCATACCCCCTTTTTTCTTTGGGCGACATATCATATCCCAAGCTGCTAAGGAATGAGTTTTGGCATCTTTGTCCACTTCCTTCCTCCACAGACAGTGTCTCCTCGCACGGTCAAAGCTGTCCATCAACTTTAGTGGAATTTTAAGAACACACATGGCAAAAGATAGAAGTGATGAAAGTGCAGAGTTGATCAGTTGAACTCTTTCAACATCATTATCATTACTAGGTTTAGCATGAACATGAATATCATCATTAACATTGTTACTAGGTTCATGTTCATCACCAGATTGTGTTTCAACATCAAAAATAGAAATATCATTAGGATTCCCAGGTGTGTCTATAACAAGTTCACTAGAAGCATGCAAAGTCCTATCAGTTTTATTTTTATTTTTATTAGGACTAGGTGCATCAGTATTAATTCTCTGAGAATCTTGCTCAATTTTCTTTGAATTTCCCTCAGGATACAAAGGTTCCTAGGTCATTTTACCACCTCTAGTCATAAACCTAACATCATTATTGTTATTCTTACTATTCAACTCATTAAGCAAATCGTCATGTGCCTTAAGCACTTGTTCTACTTGAGTTGTAACCATGGAAGCATGTTTACTAATAAGCTTAAGATCGTTAATAGTTCTTTGCCGCGCGCGTCCTCCTCGCCGGCGGCCTCGGTCTCCATTGGCTCTGTGGCGGATGGATCTGACGACCGGGAAATGAAGAAAAATCAAGAAAATATTCAAAAAGAAAATCAGAAAAAGAAGAACACAAGGAAAGTTTTCAAGCAAGAGGATTACCTGTGCTAGGGTCTGCAGTCATGGTCTCCACCACCAGGGGATCGCTGGAACTGCCCCTTGCCGGAGAACGCTCCCTTGCCAGGGAATCCTCCCTTGGCGGTGTAGTCGAAGCAGAAGGCATGTCAGGAGCGGCTTCAGGGCACTCCTGGTAAGGCTGCTCTGCTCCTACACAAATCAAGAGTCGACATCAAGCAAAGAAAGGGCACCCATGCACGCCTAACAGCAGGAAGTAAACCATATACTTATTACTGGGGCTGCGCTGGGGGCTGCTTTGAGGAAGAGTTGCCACGTCCTACCAGGTGGTCTCGGACGCGCCTCCTGCTGTCGCGGTGGGTTCGTCCTCGATGACAATCACCGGGTGCTTGGCTCTCTTCGACGCTCTGGGCCAGCGTCACGAAAAGGAATGGGTTCAGAGTGAAGCAAATCAGATACAAGACAAAGCAACAAGCGAAGAACTACAAATGCCCGTGCCTGTTTTGGGCTGGCCCAACAGCGCCTTCGATGCAGGTGTGTGGCCCAGGGCAGGGCTCCTGTCGATGTACTAGAGTAGGGGTACCCTAGTATCCCGAACTTGTGCACGGGCGATTGCAGCCCTCCGCAAAAGGCTTACCGGTGACCGCCAAGGTCCTCCGCGGTTCCTTTGGAGCCATTCAAGAACAAAGTATTCAAGCCTAGGAGACAAGGCCCGGCAAGAGGAGCTTGCCGGGAAGGCCACCCAAGGCACCTAGGAGACAAGGCCCCGACAAGAGGAGCTTGCCGGGAAGGCCCGGTGAGCGACAAGCTTCCGGACGCGACAAGACAACAACCGCGGCAAGGCGCTTGCCGTGGCAGACCATGACTTTGTACCTACGCTCCAGCACATCCACTAACATGTCGCCCTAGGACCTTTCCAGGCGTGCATGGCAAGAGGCCGTGCGGCCAGCGGAGCGCGGTGGCAAGCGGCGCTGACAAGATTGTCATCGTGGCAAGATGTGGCGCCCCTGGCGATCTCTTTCTGCACTGTTAGGGCGACGTAGACAGGCATTTAATGCCTTTGTCCCCTGCCGTCAGGGTTAGGTATGGTACACTGTACAAGAAGCTGTACCAACCACTCCTTTTCTTGTCTACGTTGCCACCTGTCGGAGACCCCTTTAGCATATAAAAGGAGGCCCATGCGCAACGTAGCGAGGGGGGAGAGAGGAGGGGGGAGAGTAGAGGGGCTCGACCTCACGCTCGGTCTCGTTAGCAGCTTATGTGTACTGTAGCACTCAGCGCTCCTGAGCAAGAACTCAATACACTCAGACATGCAGCAGTAGGAGTGTTATCTCTCCGGAGAGCTCCGAAGCTGGGTAAACTGCTCGTGTGCTTCGCCTCGATCTGCTCTTCGTGCGACCTCTGCCCCCCGCCGAACCGAAAGGGGCTCGGTCCGCCGGTCCCATAGGTGTTCGTGGGCCAGATCAGCCTCCCCGACAGAGGCGGCAGCTCCGACCTGAACTTGGCCGGCCACTGCACTCGCCACAAGGCGGGTGTGAAAGCCCGGAGGCCCATGGCACCTATGAATGCACACGGCAGTCAGGTCGGTGGAGTGACGCCCACCATGAGAGCCGAACGGCGCGGCCGGGGTACAACAGGCGAAGAGGTGAATCTTCGACGCACTCCTACCTCGCACGCCAAATGTCGGATTCGGGGCTCCGCATACCTTAGATAGATTCAAACTCTGGGGTGCGTGCGAAGAAATCAAGCTCCCCAGTCTGCCAACTCGTCGATCTCACGGCCTAGCTCGATGAACTGGAAGGAAATGGGACAAGGTAGTTTACCCAAGTTTGGGCCAACTTGCGGTGTAATACTCTACTCCTGCTTTGTGGTGGATTAGCCTCGAGGTGGGCTGAGGATGAACTAGTACAGTGGAAGAACAACATCAGGAGGAGTGTTCTTGTGCGTGTGAGAGTGTGGATGGTCCAAATGCTCTCCCCCCCCCCCCCCCCGTCTATGGTGGCGGCTAGGCTATACTTATAGTGGCCTTGGTCCTCTTCCCACAAAATGAAGGCGAGAAGGGATCCCACAATTACCAAATTCAAAGAAAGACAACTACTACATCTTATCATGAAGAAAGGCGGTTTGCGCCTGCAAAGCCTCTGGTCGTGACGTCATGGTGGGCTCGGTGATGACCTCCATCCTGGCGTTCTTGGTCATATTGCATGGAAATGGAAACCTTTGGCTGATTCCTCTAGACTCCGCGCCTGCGCTTGCCTCTTTAGCACCAAAGAGGAAACCTACCGCACTGAGTCCATTGGTGCCCGCCTGACCTTGGTTGTCATGGCTTGCGTCAAACGAACCTCACGAGGTGAGGGCTCGCATGGAAATACACGCTCCTCAGGAGCCATCCTAAAGTGGCCGCTCCTTCTGGAGGTCTCGGAGTCATCCGCCTCGCGAGGCTTGGCCCCTCGCGAGGGTCTTGTGTTGTTGGTGCTGAAGATGGGTCGTACCAGGCCGTCGATGGAGCCACGACGTGTGCTGCAAGTAGGCGAGTATGGGTACCCCTGTTCCAAGAACGCCGACAGTTAATTAAATTAGAATTCAAAAATGGTATGTACATTATAACAAATCGCAAATGGGCTATATGTTCTCTGCCACACATGTGATGCTCCTTCTTGCCAGCCTTTAGGAGCACGTTGCCCTTGTGGACCACGATGAAAGACATGCAATCGGATCAGTGAGTCTGATCATGCAGCCGCAGGCAAAAGAAGTGGCGGAAGAGCGGCACGGAGGGCCTCACACCCACGAAGGCCTTGCAGTAGAAGGCGAAGATGGACAAGGGGAGGATGGAGTTGGGTTGAAGATGGAGGGCCTAGAAAGTAATATTTCTAAGAACGGATGGTGCTCCCACCCACCCCTAAACCCTAGCCCGCCGGCGATGTTCACACTCCTCCGGTGACTTGGTGATTGGCTTCGATCATCTTCTTCGGCGTCCTCTGATCTCTTCTCCCATACCCTTTCTTATGGGTTCTTCTTCTGGATCTACTCTTGGCTTGGATTTCTCCAAGGGTACAATTTTTGCTGATGAGATCTACAATGCCTCGCGCCTCATAGTTCATCCTATGGAGAATATGGGATCTTTCACCCTAGTGGTTTCATTCAGTAGGCATGATTTTCGCCTCATGGAAGATTCTGAGGCCGCAACTCTTGAATCTATGTTGGGAGGTTCTGCCATCGATTTCTTGGTCTCAACCATTGGTAATAAGGTATTCAGTTTTAATGTTTCTTGTAAGGATGTTGGGTTTTACATTATGGACACACGATCTTTCTCCTGCCCTCAATTCAAATGCTACTTTCACCTGTGGGGCAATGGGGGACCAAATTGGGTTCGTGAGTTCAAAATTTGGAAGGAGTGTGATGCAGAGTGGATTTTAGTTAGCCCTTCCAAGTGCAGGGCAGCTTTGGGTCTCTTAGATATGCATAATCCTCCTGCCAAGTCAGCCCTTGAATCTGATCCTTCTGTTCGTAAGAAGTTATCTTTTGTTGCATTTCAAAACTACGCTGTTTGCAAAGTCTATCATTATCATGCTTCGGCTGATTGCGTCACCGCCACTGAGTTTGCTGGTGATCATATTCCTGACAAGGAACGTGTGGTCATTCATCCACCTCAGCCCATAGATCTACAGAGGACAGTAGCATCGCCTCCGATCATTTTTGGATCGGTGGACTCGTCGATGATTCAACAACGCCGCGATCTATGTGATATCCGTGATCCTTCTCCTGTTTCTCCAGAACGTACCCTGCATGGGATGCATGATCTTTCTTTGAATGCTCATGTCGGTCCCTCTGCTCCTAGGACCATTTTGCCCATTACGGATCACTCAAATGCTCTGATTGGGCCGAGTCCAGCTAGCTCTCATCAGGAAGTTCCAGAATCTCAGGAGGCTCACTTTGCTTTTGAGTCCATGATTGATAATGTGGTTGAGGAAATATTGACTTGCCCAAAGTGTTCTTTATCTGTTCATTTTGTAAAATATTTCCCCCTCAATATCGTGTGTTTGGCATGCTCACGTGTGGACCATAGTAAGCGGGATTGTGGAAAGATTGCAACCAAACAGGGTTTAGTTTGGAGACCAAATATCAGCCGGCTCCTCCGGTTCCCAATACCGGTCTCGAGTCTGCCACCACCTCCTCTGTCAGGGCCTTCTCGTCTAGTCCATTAACTTCTGCACCAAAAACCCCTGCAACCAGCCCTCCGGCGACTCATCCACCACCATCTTCTTCTCTGGCGTCGGCTTGCTTAGCTGAGCCCATGGCGGTCTTTGCCATTGATCCTCTGCGGTATCTGCCTGCGGGACACCATATTATTGTTGGTGGTGCCAATCGCGTGCTCCGGACATTTGTCTCGCCGCCGTCCCCGATTGTGAAGTGGCATGAGGAGTACGTGGTGGCGGAGGTGATTCCATTGCTACCGCCGAATCTGGTGGGGCCTGCGCGTGAAGCTATGGTGGATTTCTTGGAGCACAGAGGAGTTTAGGTTTGGTCTGCTCAGCCTTGGGTTTGTGGTGTGGGATTGTTTCAGCTGCGAGATGCTGGAGTTCGTTTCCCTGTTCTGCAATTGCCGCCTCAGCCATTGGGTAATGATACCTTTGTTCATTTCCACAAGCATGATGAGGGTGTCGGTTTTAGGGGAGCTCATGGTTTTCGTTATGGTTGTTTGATGTTTCTAGGTATTCCTCTTGATCTTCACAACACAGATAACATTCGCGCCGCTATCAAAACTTTTGGCAAGTTTTAGCATTGGGTAGAAGATGATCCTTATATGGTTAGATCGATTGTGTTTGCGTCTTTCCCGAAGGATATCTTGGTCCCGAGGGATGTGGTTTTTACTGATTACGCTGCTTACGGTGGCGCCAAGGTCTCATGGACAGCACCTTGTTACATTTTACGTGCAAATTTTGCTGACCAGATGACTGAGGATGAAGACCCAATGCCAATTGACGGTAATCCGCATCCCTTGCCAGGTGCTTTGCTCCCAGACATGCACAACTTTGTTCTGCCTCCCTATTCGGCTATTGGCTGGAATGATGTTCCGACAGTGCCTCCTCCAATGCATAATCAGGCGAACCCTGATAATTGGGGCCATGCTTAGTGGGGTGAATATGGTATTGATCAGCATGATGACCAAAACCCCAATGTCCAACCCGCTAAGGACCAAGAATCTATTGTAATTGACAACTCAATGGAGTATGAGTCTTAAGTTTAGTTGGAAGACCCCCCCCCCCAGCAATTTTTTGATGTCAATGATTGGGCCATTGTGCCATATCAGCCGCCTGCAATTCAGTATGACAGAATTGTTATTGCCTCTATAAAGCTTGTTTATGGGCCTGTCCTGCCGCCTGAGATGGCTTGGAAACGTTCGTTTGAATCTCTTATGCAGTTCTGTCCTAGGTACGATATTCCTCAACAGATGCCAGTAGTTGATCTAAAGCCCATTGTGTTGTCTAAGAGGAGCTAGGCCTGTGCTTTTGATGATGTTCAAGTCCTCTCGCGGCTTTAGTGGAGGGGGGCTCAGGTTACCCGCAAGCCTAGGCCTGTTGCTAGAGCTCTGTTATCTGAACCAGAGATTTCTGACAGTTCTATTTCCGAGCCATTGGTTGACAGTCTGATCACGCTTGATGCGCCACAAATGACCCAGTGTGATGAGGTTTTCTCATTCTCTATGCAATGTGATAGAAAGAAGTCTCGTCGTCGCAAGACTCTAGCTCCTACACCCATTGTGGATATTGAAGTTCAAACATGCACTCGTGGTTCTGTTAAGAGGGATGGTTTCAAGCATGTCTTCCAGGAACTACAGTAGCAGCCCAAGAAGAAGAAGCCTAAATGCAAGACTCTCACTCCATCTCTGTCTGAAGATCCTCCTGGTACAGATAATCCAAATGAAGGGCCACCCCCAACACCTATTAGGCTGATTCAAGAGATTGGCCGTGATCTTCGGATAACCGATGAGCAGCTCACCGTGGATAATCTTGTGGCTAATCCCAAGGAAGACAAGTTGTCGGGTGGTGATGATTAGCTTCTCTATGATCTTATGAGTTTTCCATGCCCATAATGTGGCCATGTTTTTTACTTTGCCAGTTGGCTTTTTATCATCCTTGTAATAATTTAGGGCTGAAACCTTCCTGTGTTTTGGGGTTGAACTGTCTGAAGTGCTGCTATGTAGGGGTCTTTTGTTACTTTCAAATTATGGTTTATTATGAGTATGAATAGCTGCAAGAGATGGAGTGTGCTGTGTTGGAATGTGAGGGGGCTTAATTCTCCTGCTAGAAAACATGATGTCAAACAAAAAATTGAGGAGAGCCAATGTGTGGTAGCATGTTTTCAAGAATCTGAATTTGAAAACTTTGACATCAGAGAAATCATAGCTTTATGTCCCAAACAATTTGATACATTCGCTTTTGTACCATCTGTGGGTGCCTCAGGAGGGATACATGTGGTCTGGAACTCTTCTGTGTTATCTGGTTTCTTGGTGGAGGTGCAACCTTATGTTGTGGTTGTTCGTTTTACCTCTAGGCAAAACAATGATCAGTGGTCTTTGGTGTCTGTTTATGGGCCATGTCAGGGGGAGGCCAGAGATAACTTTGTGTCCTGGCTATATAATTTAAATATCCCAGTTGATGACAACTAGTTGATCATTGGGGATTTTAACTTCATCAAATCCTCTGAAAACAGAAATTTTCTAGGGGGAGATATAAATGATGTATTTATCTTTAATGAAATCATTAGACATCTTGGTCTCCTTGAGTTGCCTCTTAAGGGTAGACCTTTTACCTGGTATAACATGGAGGACTCTCCTTTGTTGAAACAATTGGACTAGATTTTTACTTCCACTAATTGAATTTCCGTTTATCCTATCACTGAGGTTCTTCCTTTAGCTAGGACAGCTTCAGATCATGTGCCCTGTGTTGTAGTGATCAGAACCACTCTTCCAAAGTGCAAAATCTTTAGATTTGAGAATTATTGGGTTCAAATGGAAGAATTCCTTGAGTGTGTATAGAAATCATGGAGCAAACCATCTTATAAGTCTCATTCTTCTGCAATTATTGCTGATAAGCTTAAAACCCTCAAGAAAGATCTAAAGAAGTGGCAAACTAGTTTATCAAGGATGAAGTTGCTGATTTCTAATTGCAATAAGGTCATTTTGTTGCTGGACAACTTGGAGGAGATTAGGCCTTTGTTTAGGCAGTAATTCAACTTCAGGAAAATTATTAAACTGCATTTGGAAAAGTTGCTGCACTTGCAATATCTGTACTGGAAGAAGAGGTGCACTATCAGATCCATCAAAGTGGGTGAGCAAAATACCAAAGTTTTCCATGCCATGGCCACAGAAAGGTATAGAAGAAATTCCATTGCTAGCTTGCAGCAACCTGATGGTACAGTTATTTCTGATCACTCACAAATGGAAGGAATGATTTGGAGTGCTTTTAAAGGGAGGATGGGGGTTTCCAGAGGCATTGTCATGGGTTTTGATTTGTCTACTCTGCTCAAGCATTTGCCTGGTTTGGATGACATAACCAAGCCTTTTACTATGGAGGAAATGGACTTGGTTGTTAAGCATATGCCCATTGATAAGGCTCCTGGACCAGATGGTTTCAATGGTCTCTTTTAAAAAAAATTGGCACATCATTACAGATGAATTCTATGCTTTGGCTCATGAATTTTATGAAGGCAGAGCTAAATTGGAAAATATCAATGGGTCCTTCATTACTCTCATACCTAAGAAGCTCTCACCTGAAGTGGTTGGGGATTACAGGCCAATATCTTTGACTGGTATGGGGGTTAAATTTCTGTCCAAAATGGCTACTAATAGGTTCCAGGAGTTGATAATGATGTGCATTCATAAACATCAATATGGCTTTATTAAATCCAGGACCATTCAGGACTGCATTGGCTGGACCTTAGAGTATATGCATCAATGTCATCAGTCTAAGAGGCCCATCCTAATTCTTAAGCTTGATTTTGAGAAGGCTTTTGATTCCATTGATCATGATGCTGTTCTTGAGATTATGAAGCACAAAGGGTTTAATGCCAAATGGATCAGTTGGGTTAAGGATCTTTTGACCTCTCGGACTTCCTCAGTTCTTCTGAATGGTGTGCCTGGCAAGCAATTTGTCTGAAAAAAGGTGTGAGGCAAGGGGATCCTGTTTCACCACTTCTTTTCGTCCTGGCTGCAGATTTATTACAATCAGCGGTAAATGATATGCATCACAGAGGGGAGCTTCAATTACCAATTCCTTGTCATGACAAGGACTACACAATTGTGCAATATGCTTATGACACTTTGGTAATTGTCCCAGCTGATGAAAACCAACTGTTGGCCCTTAAGAGAATGTTGTTAGTATTTTCTCGGTCAACTGGGCTTGATGTCAATTACCATAAATCTTCTATGGTCCCAATTAATGTTTCCCAGGAGGAAACAGAGAGATTAGCCTCCATTTTTGGTTGTCAAGTGGGAAAGATGCCTTTTACATATTTGGGCTTGCTTGTGGGAACTACCAGACCTACCATGTCTGGTTTGTTGCCTCTGGTAACTTGCATGGAGAGGAGAATGACAGCTAGTTCATCTTTTCCAGCTTAGGGGGCAGACTGCAATATATTAATTCTGCTTTATCCTCCTTGCCAATTTTCTTTCTGAAGCAACTGCAAAGAATTCAGAGGCAATGTCTGTGGAGGAAAAACAGGAAAGAACCTGCTCCATCTTTGGCTGTTGGGATTTGATTTGTAGACCCAAGAATAAAGGAGGGCTTGGCATCCTTGATCTTGGTTTTCAAAATGTGGCTTTGCTCTTGATACATGTCAACAAGTTCCTCAACAAAGTTGATATTCCCTGGGGTCAACTCATTTGGAATTCTTATTACCATGAGCTTGTACCTCAAGGAACAACACCATGTGGGTCTTTTTGGTTGAAGGATATTCTTCAAGTGCTAGATCAATTCAGAGAAATCTCTTGGGTTAATGTCAATGAAGGTGATACTGCTCTTTTTTGGCAGGACAAATGGCAGGTTTGTAATTCTGTTTTGCCTCTACAGTACAGATTTCCAAGGTAATTTTCCTATGCCAAAGATACTCTGGTTTTAGTGAAGGATGGTTTCAATAATCCTAGCCTGTTGTCATGGTTTCACTTGACTCTTTCTGGGCAAGCCCATCAAGAGCTTCAGGTGATGCAAAATCTGCTGCAAAGTCATGAGAGAAATCCTGAGTTAAATGATGTTTGGTCCTGGCATGGTTCTAATAAACCTTATACTCCTAAGTAGTTTTACATCTCCAGGTTTGCCAACCATACCTTTAATCCTCTATTGCTATGGATTTGGAAAAGTTGCTGCACCATGAAAATAAAAGTCTTTGCCTGGATGCTCATTATGGATAGACTTAACACCAAGGATATGGTAGAAAGAAGGCATTGGCGTATTGATGATGGAGTTAATTGTGTGCTCTGCCCCACACATAACAGGGGAGATAGAGATCATCTCTTTTTCAATTGCTACTTCAGCCAGAGGGTCTGGAACTTCTTGCAGATTGATTGGGCATCAGGTTACCCTTAATGCTAAGAGGAATTTTGCGCATCATTTCTTTGCTCAGGTGGTCTTCACAGCCTGCTGGAACATTTGGATCATCAGGAATGGGAAATTCTTTAGAAAAGAAAGGCCTAGTTTTAACAGATAGAGAGGGGCTTTTGTTCATGATATGTACCTGTTTTCTCATAGGATTAAGGTGAGACATAAGGACTTGGTTAGATGGATCTCCTTTCTCCCTCCATAATTGTACTTTTCTCTCTTTGTAGTTGTGCATAGTTAGATCTTTCTTTCTTTGGTTACTTCTCGTAGCCCTTGTAATTTTTTTCTCCTTTATTTAATAAAAGGCTGTGGGAGTTTTCCCTACAGTGTTCAGCAAAAAAATATGTGATGCTCACTTGTGGGCCTACTATTTTTTTGACAATTATAGTCAGTGACGCGTACGGAAGGCTTGTGGGCCTACTAAGGCATACAGAAGGCTTTGTCAACTTATAGTCAAGACATGATTCTAGCAACAATGGTCGTTGGATTCCATCCAATGGCTGTAGTGCTTATACAATCTCAGATATTCTTGCTTCAGCCGCCCAAACCACCACCGACGATACCGCCTGCTACCGCCTCTCGTGGCCAGTTGTGATGCTGTGCAGGCTTCACCGGCCCACCCTACTCCCAAACGCCATCCAGGACATTCCTCTACTCACCAACACCTCATGTTCTTCTCTGACGACAGTAGCCTCACACCGCAGCCGAACTAGTGAATCCTCGTACCCACCTCCGCATGGGCATCCACTGCTATGTCTTCGCCGGCTCCGGGTCATTCTCTTCTTAGGACTCGCCATCGTTCACTGCGTTGGTTCTCTCGGTGCGGTGTGTCAACTTTTCAACAAACGACAAACAACGGAAGAGGCATGTACGTGGAGTGGCTGACAGTAGGGACCCACATGGCCCATGGCCGGATGCAGCAAGTGCCCCCGTATATGCGAAAAAAATGATTTATCCCCTGACAGGTTTGACCCACCAGCTACATCTTTCGCATGCAAGGATGTGCTTCCTTTATTACTCAGAAACAAAAAGTTTCCTCTCCCTGACAGCTAGGACCGTCCAGCTTTATTATGATCCATTTCGTGAAAATATAGATTGTAACGAAGATTCTAAATTGTTTTCTTTTTATTCTAACTCAAAAAATAAGAAATTAAAAAACCAGAAAATATCTTCGCACGCAAGGAAGTGCCACCTTATTACACATAATTATTTTTTATTCCCCTGCTAGTTGGGACCCACCAGATTTGGAGGCTGACTTGTGGGCCTACTAAGTTAACGTGTATGCAGAGCTTTGTCAACTTAGTCAATAAACAATTCTAGCTGCACAGACCGTTGGATGTTAATCCAATGGCCAAGCTGCGTCGTCAACCTCTGGTCTTCTTGCTCCAGCCGCCCAAACCTGTGCCCGCCATACCGCCTGCTCCAGCCTCCTATGGCCGGCTATGCTGCCGCGCAAGCCTCACCGCCCAACCATACTACTACTGGCCAGGCCTTCCCTCTACTCACGCACACCCCTCGTTATTCTCCAGCAACGACAGCCTTACACAGTAGCCGAACCAGTGAACCCTCGTACTCCCCTCCGCGTGGGCATCCACCTGCCTCGTCTTCCCTGGCTCAGCATCGTTCCCTTACTAGGCTTCGCCGTCATCCAACGCCTGGGTGCTGTCCGCACGGTGTGGTCAATGTGGTCAACAAACGATAGCCATCAGAAGAGTAGTGTATGCGGTGATGCTGATAGATGGAACCACCAGCTACATCTTCGCACGCAAGGAAGTGCCTCCATATCAGGCGAGAAAAAAAAATGAATCCTCCCCCTGACAGCTCGGACCCACCATCAATAACTTCGCATGCAAGGAAGTGCCTCCTTATCTTCCCAGACAGCCGGGACCCACCTGGTCGAAGCATACATAGCATTGTCATTCTGGTCGCGAACGTGTACGTACATACTGGTCGATCGATCTCTCTGCAACAATGAACCATGGCCAAGCAAGAAGCGGCACATGTAGTAGTAGAGCCCCCGACGTAGCAGTTCAGGTAGTCCCTTCTAAACCATGTACACGTACGTACAGCCACATGCCAAAAAATACGGCCATGTACATACATACGAGCGGGATCTTGAACGCGTACTCGCGCATACGTATGGCCAGCGCTCGTGTATATGGAGAGGCAACGGATGGCAGCAACGGCGTCCTTTTCATCGGGCAGCCAACCGGCTAGGTCGGAACGGAGAAACAACGTCATGTTCATCGAGAGGCAACATATTGGATTGAAATGCATCTTGTTCAAAGGGAGCCAACCGGCTTGGATGGAACAACTGAAATAGGGTCTAGCGTACCGTAGTACGGAGGAAACGGCCTTCTGTTTGACCGGCTACGGTCAAAACGGGGGTCCTGTTCATCGGGAGGGGTGTGCCGTACCCCAAAATGGAGGAAATGGACTTGTGTTGGAGCACTACGGTCGAAACGGGGGTCTTGTTCATCGGGAGGGGTGTGGCTTACTGCAAAACGGAGGAAACAGACTTGTGTTGTAGCACTACGGTTGAAACGGGGGTCCTGTTCATCGGAGAGGTGTGGCCTACTGCAAAACGGGACTCAACGTGCTACTGTTCACCCACCGTGGACTTCCTTCAACCTCCACCTGCACTGGTCATCCACCGTGTCTTCCTGCTGCCTCCACCAGCTACTGTTCATCCACGGGCTACTGTTCATCCAGCCCTCCACTAGCTACTGTTCAACCAGCCCTCCACGAGGTCCTGTTAATCCACCCCCAACCAGCTACTCGGCTGTGGTGGCCTCCTCTCGGGGTCCTGTTCATCCAGCGGCAACGGCAGACTACTACTACCTCGGGTCCTTTTCATCCAACCCCCACCGGGAATTGTTCATCCAACCCCAACCACGTACGTCTCGACTCATTCAACCGACCCCCATGTTCACTGTTCATCAAGAGGTAGCAGGTCCGATCGGCTTCAGTTAGCAGTAGTAGCAAAGGAATCCCTCGATCGGGTTCAGTTAATGGCCAGGGATCGATTGATCGCTCGGGTTCAGTAACGTAGCTAGTGCAATCGCTCGGGTTCAGTAAGTGAACGCCTCACTCGGGTTCAGTTAGAGCCCAACGCACACATGCATGTACATGTACAAGAGAAACGCGCAATCCCTCCGTGCATCACTCGGTCCCGACCACCCACTGTAACCGGGAACTCCCCGAAATTTTCCTTGCCCTCACTTCTACGACAATTTTTTCCATCATGGACGCCCAAAGAATGTCATGCAGGTGCATCTCTGGCCTGCCCAGGACGAAAAGCCCATTTTCTGTCATGATTTTTTGAATAGAAGTAGGAGCCCACCACATCTATGATGATACCGGGTTTTGTCACAATTATCGTCATAGAATTGTCATAAGCATGACAGAAAAAATCATTTGGCCCAAAATGTCACAAATGTGTCTTTTTTTTAGTGAAAGTTGGTGAGGATACATCTGTTTCCATAACTCAGAGAGGGTTCGCATGATTCACTATCAAACAAAATTAGCAAGTACCACCCACACAAGACAGTGCACTAGCCCTAACATGGTTTGATAACACGCATCGTTCTAGTAATTAAACACAATGCAAACTACCTTGAAGGATTAGTGCGACCAACTATTTATTTTCATTGATCTATCGGGCAATGACCACAGCACGAACAGCGACATGGGAATCGATCTCTGGGGTGATGTCCACAGGACAGACCGTGACATCAGAATCGATCTCTCGGGTGATGTCCATGGGACGGACAGCAGCATCAGAATCGATCTCCGGGGCGATGTCCACTGGAGGGACCGCGACATCGAAAACGATCTCTGGGGCGTTATCCATAGGACGGATCGCGATATCGAAATCATCAACAACGTCCACCGGCACCTACACAACCCTAACATATTATCAAGCACATTGCAAATAATCAAAAACCAGAACTACGGTAAGCCATTTTTTTACCTTGTGCAGCTCACCGGGGGATCCCATCCCTCCGGGAGCCATCTCCTCGATGGGAGCCATCTCCTCGATGGGAGCCATTGACATGTCTCCATTGTATCTACTTTTCCAAAATCTTTTTGCCCTAGTTTTGGACTCTAATTTGCATGATTTGAATGGAACTAACTCGTACTAACGTTCTTTTCAGCAGAATTGCCATGGTTTTATTTTTGTGCAGAAATAAAAGTTCTCGGAATGACCTGACACTTCACGGAGATTATTTTTGGAATAAATAAGAAATATTGGCGAAAGAATCAACCAGAGGGGACCCACACCCTGTCCACAAGGGTGGGGGCGTGCCCTACCCCCCTGGGCGTGCCCCCTATCTTGTGGGTCCCAAGAAGCTCCACCAACCTCAACTCCAACTCCATATATTCACATTAAGGGAGAAAAAATCAGAGAGAAGGATTCACCTCGTTTTACAATACGGAGCCGCCACCATCTCCTATTCTTCCTCGGGAGGGCGGATCTGGAGTCCGTTTGGGGCTCCGGAGAGGGGAAATGCCATCATCATCATCAACCATCCTCCATCACCAATTTCATGATGCTCACCTCCATGCATGAGTAATCCCATCATATGTTTGCTGGACGGTGATGGGTTGTACGAGATTTACCATGTAATCAAGTTAGTTTTGTTAGGGTTTGATCCCTGGTATCCACTATGTTCTCAGATTGATGTTGCTATGACTTTGCTATGCTCAATGCTTGTCACTAGGGCCCGAGTGCCATGATTTCAAATATGATCCTATTATGTTTTCATGAATATATTTGTGTTCTTGATCCTATCTTGCAAGTTATAGTCACCTACTACATGTTATGATCCAGCAACCCCGGAGTGACAGTAGTCGGGACACTTCCTGGTGATGACCATAGTTTGAGGAGTTCATGTATTCACTAAGTGCTAATGCTTTGGTCTGGTACTCTATTAAAAGGAGGCCTTAATATCCTTCCATTCCAATAGGACCCGACTACCATGTGAGTGTACGACAAAAGATGACATGCAAGTTATTTTCCATAAGCACATATGACTATATTCGGAATGCATGCCTACATTAAATTGATGAATTGGAGATAGTTCTGTGTCACCCTATGTTATAACTGTTGCATGAGGATTGCCATCCGACATAATTATCCATCATTGATCCATTGCCTACAAGCTCATTTCATATTGATCTTTGCTTCATTTCTTTTTTGTTGCTACTGTTACGGTTGCTTTCTGAGCTATTCTTATTACTTTTGCCATCGTTATCGTAACTTCCATACTACTTTGCTATAGATATTAAGTCCTTCAGGTGTGGTTGAATTGATAACTCGGCTGCTAATACTTAAGAATATTCTTTGGCTCCCCTTGTGTCTAATCAATAAATTTGGGTTGAATACTCTACCCTTGAAATTTTTGGCGATTCCCTATACTTGTGGCTTATCAAGGCCTTTTTCTAGCGCCATTGCCGGGGAGCATAACTCTATTCTCTGAGTCACTTGGGATTTATATCGGTTGATTACTATGAGGAATTTCAAAGATCAAGGAACTAAGAATTTTCCCTCAACTACGAGGGGAGGTAAGGAACTGCCATCTAGCTCTGCACTTGATTCACTTTCTGAATTGAGCAAACTTGCGACACCTACACCTGCTATTGATTCTGATATGTCACATGTTATTGATGATGATGCTTCTACCATGTATGATGCTTATGATGAAACTACTTCTCTCCTTGATAATACTGTGCCACTAGGTGAACTTCTTGATGAACAACTTGCTAGGATTAGAGAGAATGAAATTACTGAAACTGATGATATTGTTGAAACTGAAGATTATGATTCTCCCCCTAGATATTAATTGCCTATTGTACCTGAGGGTTATATTATGGATGAAGAAGCTGCTGGAGACTTTTTAGCTTGTAATGATAGAGATGATCTTAAGAAACTGTTAGCCAAGCTGAAAGAAAAGTCTTTGAGTGCTAGAATGCAATATTATCCTATGTTTTCTACTTCACCTATCTTTGTTACTGATAAAGATTATGAATTCTCTGTCGATCCTGAGTTAATTACTTTGGTTGAATCTGATCCTTTCTATGGTTATGAATCTGAAATTGTTGCGGCTCATCTTACTAAATTGAATGCTATAGCCACCCTATTTGCTCATGAGGAAAAAATTCACTATTACTATGTTCTTAAGTTGCTTCCTTTCTCGTAAAAGGGTGATGCTAAATTATGGTTTATTCTCTTGCTCCTAGTTTTGTGCGTAGTCCCCAGAATATGATTTACTACTTCTATGAAAAATATTTCCCTACTCATAAGTAACAAGCTGCTCTAAAGGAAATATTTAACTTTGTGCAAATTGAAGAAGGGAGTCTCCCGCAAGCATGGGGGAGGCTTCCCCAATTACTTAATGCTTTGCCTGATCATCCTCTCAAGAAAAATGAAATACTTGATATCTTTTATAATGGATCGATCGATGCTTCCGCACCACCGGATAGTTGTGCCGGTTGTGTTTTCGAGGAAAGAAGCTGGTGAGCAAGATGATTTGCTATTGAATAACATATTGAGTAATGATAATGATTGGACACTTCCTGAACCAACTCCTAAGCCAACTCCTAAGAAAAGAGGTATTCTATTTCTCAATCCTGAAGATATGCAAGAAGCAAAAAAATCTATGAAAAAAGGTATTAACGACGCCGTTGCCATCGGAGAAGAAGCTGGCGCTGACGAGCCCGCCGGCGAAGAGACCGCCAAAGCTGCCGCCCAGGTGGCGAGGTCCGGCGATCGTGATCGACGGGCCCTGAGGCCGCAGGAGCGCCAGGCGCTACGCCGACCACCGATCCCTCCGCCACGGCGGCAGCGTCAGGCTCCGAAGAGCCCCAGCCCGGCGCCTATTTGAAGGCCGGCGATGGCGTCTTCATCAAGCTCCCATGGGCGTCGACCGAAGGAGAAACTTTTGATGAAGACCTGCTCGTTTTCTTTTCTTCTTGCCGCTGCTGGTCATGTTATGAGAATGGTCTATTAGAGCTGCGACAAGTTATCTTGTACTATAACTCTATTTCGGATAGCAATTCCTATGTTATTTCCTTTACTTGATTCCTTCCTTTGTATGTTTTTGCCCTACGCTTTTAGGGAACTTGTCGGTGCGAGCACTGGGCATGACTGAGTCTTGGGACGTCAGCATCCTGCTGGCGGTGCCGCTACCGACAAGAAACCTTGTCGCAACTAGTCGCAGCTCACTTAAGTTGTTGAGCGGACTCGAAACAAAGTAAGGGCGCAATCGCAGCTCACTTAGGTTGTTGAGCGGACTCGAAACAAAGTAAGGGCGCAATCGCAGCTCACTTAAGTTGTTGAGCGGACTCGAAACAAAGTAAGGGCGCAACTAGCTACGAGTTGGTTCCTCCGCGCACAGGTTTTCCATACAAAGTACGGTCGTTCGAGGAAGATAACTTAAAATTTTTAAAACTGATTGCTCAAACTTTGGCAACTTAGCTTTTATGTCATTTGCTTCCCGGTAAGGCTAGACTTCCTTGAGCGTAAGCCTAGACTTCCTTGAGCGACGCTTGGTCAACACCATTATCTTCTCCTTTCCCCCCGGCAAACTTGTGGGCGTGGGAACCTTCCCTTCTTTGAGAAAGAGAAAGAAGAGAAAATAAAGATATGGAGCCTTATGGCTCGTTATTGCTTACCGGGATAGGTGCTGCACAAAATGTCAGATAACGCATGCAAATAGAAGTAGAAAGCATGAAATTGACAAGATGTTCGAAGCACATTAGCTTTACTTATGCACGGGGTCTGCGCCCGGCTTTGTACAAAGGATTACATGCAACATCGGCAAGACTTGTACAAAAGGTGGTTGCCGGAACAGGTTCCGGCAACCGCACCTTACGGGTAAAACTTACGAAGATGCTCAATGTTCCAGGAGTTGCTCACCGGAATGCCATCTTCGGTCTCAAGGCGGACAGCGCCTTGCCTAGTGACTCGTTTCACCCGGTAAGGGCCTTCCCACTTCGGCGTCAACTTGTTGGAATTCTTGGCGGAGTGAACGCAGCTAAAGAACAAGGTCGCCTTCCTCGAGACTTCGGCATTAACTGCGGCTATGGTAGCGGCGCAAAGCTTGCCGGTACCGAGCAGCTCGTCTGCAGACTTCAAGACGATCCCCTCAAGGAGCAGCGCGTCATCTTGTCGCAACTGCTCTTGCTCAAGCTCATCATAAGCGAGCACTCGAGGTGATCCGTATCTGAAGTTCCGTGGGGAGAACTGCATGTGCCCATCTTTGGAGCTTGCGGCTCGACAACAAGGACTAAAGGCACATCTGCCGCTGCGGGAACATCTGCTTCCTGGCGAGAACCTGCGGCTCAGCCGGAGCTTGACGTTCCCCGGCAAGCTTGCCGGAGCAAAACTTGTCGGGAGCGTCTGCTTCAACGGAACAAACCCTAGGGCTTGCCGGAGCAGACTGCTCCTCAACACTCGCCAGTGGACCTCGATGGTGCGTCCTCGACGGTAGCGCAGCACTCCGAAGAGGTGCGCTTGCCGGAGTGGGCATCAGAGCTCTTGCCGGACTTGGAGCGTCTGCTTCAACGGAACAAACCCTAGGGCTTGCAGGAGCAGACTGCTCCTCAGCACTTTCCGGTGGAGCTCAATGGTGCGTCCTCGACGGTAGCGCAGCACTCCGAAGAGGTGCGCTTGCCGGAGTGGGCATCAGAGCTCCTGCCGGACTTGGAGCGTCTGCTTCAACGGAACAAACCCTAGGGCTTGCCGGAGCAGACTGCTCCTCAGCACTTGCCGGTGGAGCTCGATGGTGCGTCCTTGACGTTAGCGCAGCACTCCGAAGAGGTGCGCTTGCCGGAGTGGGCATCAGAGCTCCTGCCGGACTTGGAGCGTCTGCTACAACGGAACAAACCCTAGGGCTTGCAGGAGCAGACTGCTCCTCAGCACTTGCTGGTGCAGCTCGATGATGCGTCCTCGATGGTAGCGCAGCACTCCGAAGAGGTGCGCTTGTCGGAGTGGGCATCAGAGCTCTTGCCGGACTTGGTCTTCTTCTTCACTATCAGATCCTCCTGCTTCAGTATTCTCTCCGGGGAGTCTCCTCCCTTCCTCAGCATGTGCACACTTGTCGGCCAGGGCATATAGCTCACTGACGTTTCTGATCTTGCACATCGCCATCTCCTCCTGCATCCTGCGGTTTCGCACGTTCTGATGGAAAGCGCTGATTACCGCGGCAAGGTGGACATCACGGGATGTTGTCTTTGTCTGTGGCTGAATCTCTGAATGTACTTGCGCAGGGCTCTCCTTCCTTTTGGGCGGCGAGATGAAGGTCGCTTTCTTGGCCATGGGGCTTGTGGCCGCTATGTACGCGCCGACAAACCGATGGCATAGATCTGCCCAAGAGGATATGGAGTTGTCCGGCAAGTGCATGAGCCAGGATCTCGACATCGGGCTTGAGCACCAGCGGAAGTAGTTGGCCAGGATCTTGTCGTGTCGCCCCGGCAGCTTGCACCGCGATGGTGTAGATGCTGAGGAACTCCGACGGATGCGTCTTGCCGTCGTATTTCTACGTACGTCTGCTTGAAATTCTTCTTGCTTTGGGCCATCGGACTTGCCGCAGCTCACGAAAGTGAACGCAGGGCAACCTACGCGTCTGACAAGTCGCCTGGTTCTCTGGCGCATGCATGTCGACAGAGGGCCCAGCGCAGGTCGGATTAACGCCGCCGCTTCTTCGGGCGCTGGCGCGAAGTTCGAGCGTCTTCTTGTTGTCGTTCGTGAAGAACTTGGCGCTGATCGCGACGAGCTCGTGGATCCGATGATGCGGTGGAGTCGCTGTCGAGGTGGATCTGGCGAAGTCGGTGATCTTGGCCTTCGGGCGGAGAGAGTGCATGGTGGTTGCACCCCACCGGTTTCGCCGTCACCGGCTCTGTTCGGCGATCTGCCGCGGCAGCGATGCACTCGGCTGCCGCGAGGCGTTGCTGGCAAAGCCGATGAGACTTCGAATGGTGGCCTCCATTCATCGACCTTGTCGGCTGTTGGAGGGTAATCCAGGAGCAGTTGAGCTCTCGCCAAAGCTTCTGCTGGAGTGGTGGGTGGCAATGGCGAACGGCGCGAGGAGCGGAATATGCTTGGACTTCTAACTATGTTAGAAGGAGCGGTATCCCGTCCAGGCGACCGTGCCTTTTCGCCGCCAAAGATGTTGGCATGCATGCTGGTCTTGAGCACCCGAGATCCACCGGCTCGATCTTGGTCCAACGGCGTATGGCGTTGTGAATACCTTGACGCTGTCGGTCCCGCGCCTCCTGAGACGGGCGCGGTGCATGCACGGACGCCGAGGTCTGCGCAGCCTTGTCCTTGGACTTGGCAGCACCGTGGGCTCCCCCGTCGACGTCCATTCTTCCGTCGGCGTATACCCCACCACCCATTTGCTCCGGTGGTGGTGGGTTCGACGCGGACGGAACATCTGCCGCCGAAGCCTTCTTCTTCGGTGGCATGTCGATGAAGATGATGAAGATCTAGCTCGTGTGGACGCCTTGGATAAGGTTCACACAATCTCGACGCCCTACCGGCGCGCCAAAGATGTCGGGAGGCTGATCGGCCCACGAACACCTATGGGACCGGCGGACCGAGCCCCTTTCGGTTCGGCGAAGCGGAGGTCGCACGAAGAGCAAATCGAGGCGAAGCACACGAGCGGTTTACCCAGCTTCGGAGCTCTCCGGAGAGATAACACTCCTACTGCTGCATGTCTGAGTGTATTGAGTTCTTGCTCAGGAGCGCTGAGTGCTACAGTACACACAAGCTGCTAACGAGACCGAGCGTGAGGTCGAGCCCCTCTTCTCTCCCCCCTCCTCTCTCCCCCCTCCCTACGTTGCGCATGGGCCTCCTTTTATATGCTAAAGGGGTCTCCGACAGGTGGCAACGTAGACAAGAAAAGGAGTGGTTGGTACAGCTTCTTGTACAGTGTACCATTCCTAACCCTGACGGCAGGGGACAAACGCATTAAATGCATGTCTACGTCGCCCTAGTGCAGAAAGAGACCGCCAGGGGCGCCACCGCTTGCCACGATGACAATCTTGTCAGCGCCGCTTCACGGCGCTCCGGCGCCTGACCTCTTGCCACGCTGCGCTGGAAAGGTCCTGTATGGCGACACGTTAGTGGATGTCTTTGGGCGCAGGTATAGAGTGGTGGTCTGCCGCGGCAAGCGCCTTGCCACGGTTGTTGTCTTGTCGCGTCCGGAAGCTTGTCGCTCACGGGCCTTCCCGGCAAGCTCCTCTTGCCGGGGCCTTGTCTCCTAGGTGCCTTGGGTGGCCTTCCGGCAAGCTCCTCTTGTCGGGCCTTGTCTCCACAGCTTGAATACTTTGTTCTTGAATGGCTCCAAAGGAACCACGGAGGACCTTGGCGGTCACCCGGTAAGCCTTGCCGCGGAGGGCTGCAACTGCCCGTGCACAAGTTCGGGATACTAGGGTACCCCTACTCTAGTACACCGACAGCCTCGATACGAAGGCGTGGCAGACCCGGCCGGATTTCTCCAGCCGTATATGGAGGCCGTTTGTGCGGCCGATGATGACGACAAGGCCATGGCGAGCTGGCTACCCATGGCCCTTATGGGTGTGCCACGCGCCTGGCTCCTGGGCTAGCCAGAGTCTTTAGTGGCCTCCAGGGAGGAGTTGCGCGGCCTCTTCATCGCGCGCTTCACGGCGCCAGCGCCCCACACCGTCACGGCCCTCCTTGGCGGTTCACAGGCGCCGGCCTCGGACCGCCAAGCCAAGCAGTTCTTCCGCCAGATGGGCACCGCCCACGTGCAGCGGGGAGCTCCTTCGGGTTGCGCGGCGCCTAAGGCCAACCTCACCTTTGACTCAAGGGACCACCCCACGACCACGGCCGGCACCGGTGCGCTCCCGATGCTCTGCACCCCCACCATCAGCCACGTAGCGGTCACCAGGACCATCATCGACGGTGGCGCCGGTCTCAATGTCCTCTCTGTGGAAGCATTCGGCTTGCTTCACGTGCCCCACGGCCGGCTCCGCCCCACCAAGCCTTTCTTCGGGGTCATTGACGGCTCCACCTGCCCCGTGGGGCAGATCTGTCTCCCTATCACCTTCTGTAGCCGCGACAACTATTGCACCGAGCTCATCGACTTCGACATTGCCCACATCAGCCTCACGTAGAAAGCCATTCTCAGGTACCCGGCCTTGGCCAAGTTCATGGTGGCAACCCATGCTGGCTACAACCTCATGAAGATGCCAGGAAGCAGCGGCGTCCTCACCGTGGTGGGGGACACCAAGGATGCGCTCTCGGCCCTTATGCTCGCCTTCAGGGCCGTAGTGGCGGCGCGACCAAGAAGGGAGGGAGCCCGGAGGGCCCACGGGCTGCACCAGCAAAGAAAAATCAGTTGTTCTCTCAAGATCGGGCAGAAACGAAGCAATTGCCGGTCGATGAAGACAGGGGATCGGGCTCTTCCTTCACCATAGGCGCCGGCCTCCCTCCAGACTAAGAAGAGGGACTGGTCAGCTTCCTCCATGCGAACAAGGACATGTTTGCATGGGAGGCAGCGGACTTGGTCGGGGTTCCACGTGGAGTAGTTGAGTACCACTTGATGGTGTTCCCCAACGCATGACCAGTAAAGCAGAAGGCACGGCGGCAAGCCCCGGAGAAGCAGTCGTTCATCATCCAGGAGACCCGCAAGCTACGGGAGGCCGGCGTCATACGAGAAGTGCGGCTCCCAGACTGGCTGGCGAACCCGGTCATCGTCCCCGAGACAGGAGGGAAAGAGCACATGTGCATCGATTTCATCAACCTCTACAAGTCCTATCCTCAGGACCCTTTCCCTCTTCCACGCATCGACCAGATCATCGACTCCACCGCCGAGTGCGATCTACTGTGCTTCCTGGACGCCTTCTCGAGCTATCATCAAATCAAGATGGAGGTGCAAGACATTGAGAAGACTGCCTTTCTAACCCCGTGCGGGGTGTACTGCTACACCTGCATGCCGTTTGTGTTGTGCAATGCGGGAGGAACCTTCCAATAGCAAATGCGAATCACCTTGGGCTAATATCTCGGGATGAACGCCGAGGCGTACGTCGATGACATAGTGGTGAAATCTCGGGAGGCGAGAACACTTATCGAGGACCTGGAGGAGACTTTCGCCAGCCTGCGCAAGATAAACCTGCAGCTCAACCCAGAGAAATGTGTATTCGGCGCCCCATCTAGCAAGCTGCTGGTGAGGGAGTCCTGGATTAGGGGGTCCTCGGGTGTCCGGGTTGTGCGATATGGGCCGGACTGATGGGCCGTGAACATACAAGGCAGAAGACCTTCCCCCAGTGTCTGGATAGGACTCGGCTATGTGTGGATGACAAGATTGGTGTCTAGAGATGTAATTTGTTTCCTCTATGAATCGACTTTGTACAACCCCAGGCCCATCCGGTGAGTATATAAACCAGAGGGTTTAGTCTGTAGAAGCTATTAGAATTTACATAGGGTTTAGCCATTATGATCTCGAGGTAGATCAACTCTTGTAACCCCTATACTCATCAAAGACAATCAAGTAGGAAGTAGGGTTTTACCTCCTTTAAGAGGGCCCGAACCTGGGTAAACATCGTGTCCCCTTTGTCTCTTGTTACCTTCGATCCTCAGATGCATAGTTCGGGACCCCTACCCGAGATCTGTCGGTTTTGACACCAACATTGGTGCTTTTATTAAGAGTTCCATTGTGTCATTGACAGAAGGTTATATGGCTCGTTCGATCATCAACAACGGTGCTGTTTCCAGGGAAACTTTCCTCCCTGGTCAACTTTTTGTGTTTGGCAGCTTCGTTCTGCATGCCAATTCAACTGGTCATCTTGAATAGATCGACAACTACACCCTTGGTCGTCAGATCAGGTTCGGAAGCCTGAACTATGTCGCTGATATCCGAGGAGACTTGATCTTCGAAGGGTTCATGGCCTCAACCGTTGTTCCTCATCTGCAAGAAGGAAACCAGTTGAATCCACCATCAGGCACCATTCAATGATCAACTATCATTCCTGCCCTGGCCTTAGATCCATAGCAGACCACCTTGTCCGAAGACGGGAGTTTCAACCCCACCGGACCCTCTCCTACTACGGAGGTCCTTGTCGGAGACCCAGAGGCGGCCATATTATCGGCGGAACTGAACTCAAACAGGGATCTCCTTGTCATCAGAAAGTTGAACTCACCTTTGGATGTTAACTCCGAACTCTCGAGGTCCGCATCCATTGGGCACAGCCAAGCAGCATTCATCAGGCCCAGCTCCGCAGATCCTCAGCCACCCGTCCAGTTTTCACTTCTAAGCAAAGCTCTGGACTTAATGCAATCTCTTGCCATCACCGAAGCGTTGCTGCCAAACTATGCCCAGCCCAAACTAGGGGCTGAGTGCGGGAATTTTGCATCCCACCTACCACCCACTTGGTAGCCACTGTCGAGGACTTAACCAACATGCTCGACCACGCCTCCGAAGACGTCGATGGTATGGACGACAATGTCGGAGCTGACCCAGGGCAAAATCTTCCTATCACCAGGCATTGGATGACCACCTCTACATACGACGTGTATATGGTAGATACACCTAAAAATGATGACGACGACGGCAGGCAGGACCCGATTGAGGACAAGCCTGTCGAAGCACCACCAAAGCACCGACGTCAGTGGCACCGCTCAAAATCGCGTCGCGAAAAGGAAAGCTACACCGGCAGCAGAGATAACAACACTCCGGATGACGACGAAGACCCCGTCGAGCCTGCATCCGAGCAGGATGAATGGGAAGAGGGACAAGTTAACCCCAATGAACCTGTCGAGAATGAGGATTTGGAAGATAGTTACTATCTGCAGTCTCCGAGGAGGATAACGGCCTCGACAACGAAGTCTTCATCGTGCTAGAGGAACCCCTCGAGCAAGAGCGCTTCAAGCGACAGCTAATCGCTACAGCAAGGAGCCGAAAAAAGAAACAATAACAACTTCAAGCCGAACATGATACGCTCAATGAAAGATGGACCAAGGTCCTGGCTGCTGAAGAATACGGCCTCGAGCAGCCAACAAAGAGTTATTTGAAACGTCGGCTACTACCGCAATTCGACGACGAGGCCCTTGAGCCAATACCATCAAGATATAATCACGCTGACGAACCAGACCGACCACCACGTGGACGCGACAAAGCAGCTGCTTATGTCGAACACCAGCCCGCACCACCTCGCCGTTGGGGCAAGGAGGTAGTTGCTCTGGGCTACATCTATGACTTACGTCAGGACCTGGACAATAGAGCTGGTCAGACTAGATCAATCTACGGATCAAGGGGACTCGCTCCAACAAGAGATGACGGCCATCAAGCTTGGCGAGATAAGAATAACCAAACTCGGGCTGAAAACCGAACACGGATGTCATCCGAAGTCCGTCGTGACGTTTCCCGATACAGAGGCGCCGCACACCCCTTGTGCTTTACCGATGAGGTAATGCAGCACCAGTTTCCAGAAGGGTTTAAACCCATAAACATTTAATCATATGATGGAACAACAGATCCCGCTGTATGGATTGAAACTTTCCTCTCCACATTTACATGGCTCGCGGTGATGACCTCCACACCATCAAATACCTCCCCCTAAAGCTAAAGGGACCAGCACGACACTGGTTAAACAGCCTCCCAGAGAACTCTATAGGTAGCTGGGAAGATTCAGAGGTAGCCTTTTGAGACAACTTCCAACGTACTTATGTCTCGCCACTGGATGCCGATGACCTTAGTCACATAGTCCAGCAACCCGGATAGTCAGCCTGCAAACTCTGGACTCTGTTCTTAATTAAAAAAAACCAAATAGTCGATTGTCCGGAAGCCGAAGCCCTAGCAGCCTTTAAACATAGCGTCCGCGAAGAATGGCTCGCCCGATACCTCGGTCAAGAAAAACCGAAGTCTATGGCAGCTCTTACCGCGCTCATGACCCGCTTCTGTGCGGGAGAAGATAGTTTGTTAGCTCGTAGAAGCAACAGTACCAACGACCCTTGCACCTACGAAGCCAGGGAGGGCAACAGACGACCACGACGTAACAAACATAAGCATCGAAACAACAATGAAGAAACTGAAGATACAATGGTCAATGCCGGATTCAGTGGCTGTAAACCTGGTTAGCGGAAGAAGCCATTCAAAGGAAATAGGGTCGGTCCTTCTAATTTGGACAAAATACTCGACCGGCCTTGCCAGATCCATGGCACCCCCGACAAGCCTGCAAATCATTCCAACAGAAACCGTTGGGTCTTTAATCATGCCGGTAAGTTAAATACCGAACATAAGGGGAAAGGGCCGCCAAGCGAGGACGATGATGAGCCCTACCCACCGAACACATGGGGATAGAAGAAATTTCCCCCTGAGGGGAAAACAGTGAATATGATATATGTCACGCATATCCCCAAAAGGGAGCGCAAGCGCGCACTAAGGGACGTCTACGCAGTAGATCCTATCGCCCCAAAATTCAACCCATTGTCGGCTTGTCCGATCACCTTCGATCGCAGGGACCACCCAACCAGTATATGATGCGTATCCAACGTATCTATCATTTTTATTGCTTCATGCTATATTATATTCTGTTTTGGATGATTAATGGGCTTTGTTATACACTTTTATATTATTTTGGGACTAACCTATTAACCGGAGGCCCAGCCCAAATTGCTGTTTTTTGCCTATTTTAGAGTTTCGCATAAAAAGAATATCAAACGGAGTCCAAACGGAATGAAGCCTTCGGGAACGTGATTTTCAAAACAAACGTGATCCAGAGGACTTGGAGTCTACGTCAAGAAATCAACCAGGAGAGCACGAGGCAGGGGGCGCGCCATCCACCCTTGTGGGGCCCACGTTGCTCCACCAACGTACTTCTTCCTCCTATATATACCTACGTACCCCCAAACCAACAGAAGCATCCACGAAAACCTAATTCCACTGCCGCAACTTTCTGTACCTGTGAGATCCCATCTTGGGGCCTTTTCCGGCCCCGCCGGAGGGGCATTGATCACGGAGGGCTTCTACATCAACACCATAGCTTCTCCGATGATGTGTGAGTACTTTACCACAGACCTTCGGGTCCATAGTTATTAGCTAGATGGCTTCTTCTCTCTCTTTGGATCTCAATACAAAGTTCTCCACTGTCACAGCCCTAGAAATCTTCTTGTAATTAGTGGCATTGCATCCATGCATCATTTTCAATTTCAATTAATCTTGAAATGGGGATGCTTAAACCCTAGCACCAAATGAATTCAACTAGGCTCAAAATAAAATCTTTTTCATTGAACTCAAAATGCCCTCTAAAAATGTTCAACATTGCTGGATTGAGGTGGAAGCATCTACCAAAAATGGTTTACATTTTTGCAGGACATATTTGGGCTTTGAATTAATTCAAACATATTTGAATTGGAGCTATTTAAATGCTATATATATTTTATGTGCTCCAAAAATGTTGGAAGTTGTTATGGGTCAGTGGAATAATTCAGACAGCACCCCTAGTTATTTCCATGATTTTATAAAATGGTTAAGTATTTTACTAAATCAAAACAAAAAAGAATAAATAGAAAACAGAAAAGAGAGAGAGAGAGAAAGAAAACTAACCTGGCGCCCACCTGGCCTGGCCCAGCACGGCCCAGCCCAGCTGACTGATGCCCGTCATCTCCCTCCTCTCGCCAGAAAGACGAGAGTCGCGTGCTCGACGCACGCGTCCACGCGCCCGAGACACCTCCTGCTTCTGTCGACGCCCCGGACGGCTCCAGACGACGCCACGCGCCCCGCTGACCTCTCTCTCACGCTCCTCTCCTCCTCTGGCTCCCTCCCCCTCTCTTCCCGAGCGCACCAGAGGGCGGCGCCGTGCTCTGCCGCAGCCACCGGCCACCCCACGCCCCGCCGACACGCCCAGAAGCCCCGCCACTTCTTCCTCGACCTTCTCACCAAGCCGCGCAACGCTTGAAACCCCTGAACAACCTCACCGAGCTCGTCTTCAACCTCCCGACGCCGAGATCGCCATCGCCGTTTCGTCGCCGTCTCCGCCTCCCCGAGCTCGCCGTTCACTCCCCTACACCCACAGTGAGCCACTGATCCTCCCCCCTTTCCGTTTTCGCTTGCGTGCACCATACGCGCCGCCTTGAGCTCGCCCGCATGCATCACCGCCTGTGCTCGCCGCTGACGTGTCTCCGGCCATCTACTGGTCCGGCCGTCCTGCCCAGCTCCCGCCCCGTGTCGCTAGAGCACGTAGGTGCCCCGCACGAGCCACCACGGCCATCGCAACGACGACCCCGAGCCCACCCGAACTCCGGCCGCCACTGTCGAGCTCACCGGCGTCGTTTACGGCGTCCCCGTGTCTGACCACTTGCACCCTTGGATGCGGCAGCCTCCCAGCTCCACGTAGCACGTCTCCGTCGTCGATTTGGTCATCGGAGGACCAAATCCGAGGCCGTCCGCCGCGTCTGGCCTCGTCGGCGTCGAGTCGCTTGCGGGTTGACCGCTTTGACCATCGGTGGTTTAGCCCCGGTTGACCAGGGGATTTGACCTCCCCTGGGCCTATGACATGCGGGGCCTGCCCGGCTAATTAATCCAGTTTAGGTTTAACCTTAATTAGTTTAACCTAGGTTAGTGCTAACTAAACTAGGTTAATTTAGTTAGCCACTGACACACGGGCCCCACTGGTCAGATTTGACTTGGACTGGCCCTGTTGACCACTGACATCACAGTGATGTCAGGCTGACGCGGTAATTCTTTTCTGGAATTTAAATAAATCATAAATGATTTATTTATTTCAGAAAATATCCAAAACTTTGAAAAATCATAGAAAATAATCTGTAACTCCAATGGAAATAAATTATATATGAAACAGATGAAGATTCTGTTTATGGCACTTTCATGCATGTTTGAACAAGTTAGCCTCACTGAATAGGATAAATCATGATTAGGGCAATTTATGAACTAGCATTTGGAGTTGGAGTTTAACCCTGTTTGAGTTCCACTTCAATTAACTTGGCTTACTGCTGCATTAGGTCAATTCAGTTCCTTAACATGACATGTCATTCATATGATTGTGCATTGCAGTGAATGTTGTTTCTTTTTTGTTGCCGGTGGTTGTTCGCTCTTAGTAGATGATGTTTCCGACGACGCGATCGATGACGCCGATGAAGAGCTATACTATCTTCAGAAGTGCCAGGCAAGCAAAACCCCCTTGTTCATTCCGATACAATCCCACTCTCTCGCTCCTGCTCTCTTTTACTGCATTAGGACAGCAATGATTCAACTGTTACATGCTGCGGTAGTTGAACCCCTTTACTTCTGCATGACCTGTCATTCACTACTAGGAAAAGGGCTATAGATGATATGGCCACTAATGGCGCACCAGACATGTGGTGCGCCATTACTATATACTAATGGTGCACCATGTGTTGGTGCGCCATTAGTGTCCAAATACTAATGGTGCACCACATCCACGGTGCGCCATTAGTAACAATTTTTTTTCTTTTTTTTCAAAACTAGTAATGGCGCACCACTCCCACGATGTGCCATTACTAACTTGGCCCAAAAATTCCACCGAATGCACCCCCAAGTGGACCGCCTTTTCAGTTTAAAAAAAATAAAAGAAAATGATGGAAATGTCAAAAAAATAAAAGAAAATAAGTTTCCCATGTGATATGTGGTCTACTTGTTGGGAGAATTTACAAATATGAATTTCGACTTTATTTGAAAAAAATCTCTCTGGAATTTGTAAAATGGGCATAACTTTTGCATACGAACTCGGCTTAAAAAGTTTTTTATATGAAAAATCCCCAAAAACCTAACAGAAAAAAGTTACGGGGCTTTTAAGATCTAGAGGGAAAAAATGGAAAAAAAATTCAAACTTACTAGTGGCGCACCGTTTGCTAGGTGCGCCACTAGTAACAGAAATAAAATTGGTTTCGAAAAAATTATTTTTTTTCGATTTTTTTTTCATAATATGATAGGTAATATGACCGGGAAGTTTGAAATATTTTTTCAAAATTTCATCATACTCATGAACATGAACAAAGTCCTAGACATCAAGAAGGTTTAATAGGATTGATATGATAAATATATCAACAAGTGCCTGTGAAGTGAGCTGGTGCTGGGGTTGGATAGAACCACGAAGTTAAGCGTGCTCGGGCTGGAGTAGTGTGAGGATGGGTGACCTTCTAGGAAGTTTGACCACAGAGTTCGATTTGACTTGAGATTAAGCATATTGACCCGAGATTAAGCCATAGTGATCTGAGATTAAGAAAAAACAAAAAAAAATTAAAAATTTGAAAAAAAAATTAAAAAAAATTCTGAATTTTTTTAAAAAAATTGTTACTAATGGCGCACTTCTATGTGGTGCGCCCTTATTATATGGTATACAAATGGCGCACCCGGGGCTATAATAATGGCGCTGCAGTGCGCCATTAGTATCAGAATACTAATGGCGCACCAGTGGTGCGCCATTAGTAAAAAATCTAATGGCGTGGTGCTAGTGGCGCACCTGTAGTGCGCCATTAGTAGCGAAAACAGGTGAGCCACTAGCAGCCCTTTTCCTAGTAGTAATTGCCACAGTAAATAGATGAAACCCACTAGCATGAGTAGGAGTTGTTTGAACCTTGATGTGCCTACTCATTCATGCTTGTTTGTCATGCCTGCTACTGCTTAGAGTTTAGTCAGGTCTGATTCATCGGGGATGAATTGGAATGGTGATGAACATCTCCTACCGTGTGTGAGCTAAGTGTATGAACACGATTTGGTGAAGGTAGCAGTGAGAGGCCATGTAGGAGTACATGGTGGGTTGTCTCATTGAAACCGTCCTCAGGAACTGAGTTCTGTGTTTGTGATCCATGAACAGCTACTACCACACGTTGGGCCCTGAAATATGACCACGTTCGACTTATTAACCGCCCTGTCCTCTGTCCAGGAGTTGCAACTAGTTTATAGTGTTCATAGGATATGTGTTGGAGGCGTGCGTATCGCTGACCCTAGGGGTGGGCTATGATGCGGTAGATACACCATGGGCCGGTGTACCGAGCGCCCGTTTGGTGTCTCGGGAACCCTGCACACATCGTTTGGGGCTATGAGCGAAACCCCGGTCGGATCTCCTCGCGGATGGAACCCGAATAGGCGATAAACCTGGACTAGAGACTTGTGTGGTTAGTTAGGTTGTGGTCCACACCCACGTCGGCTTTCGCTTGAAGTCTGCGGAGCACATGTCGTGTGCAGACGCTAAGTGGTGGAAACATGTGTGAAGAAGTACACCCCTGCAGGGTTATAAATGATCTATTCGAATAGCCGTGTCCGTGGTAAAGGACTTCTGGGATGCCTATAACAGTTCATAGATAACTTGAAGTGGATACTCTAAAATGCACAAGATAAGCGTGAGTTCTATGGATGGCGTTCTCGTAGGTAGACGGGAGCGGATCCATAGTGGTGTATTGATTGGTGAATATGTGGACTCGTGTGCGCCACCTCAAAAGAGTTGCTTGCAGTCGTAGTTCAGGTTAGCCATTGAGTCAAAGCTGGCTTGCTGTAGTTAAACTCCACCACCCCCTTTGTTGATACTGATGCATATGTAGCTAGTTCTGATGTAAGTCTTCCTAGGTACATTTGTACTCACGTTTGCCTATTTTAAGTTTTGCAGAGAGACGTCAGTCTCGCTAGTAGTTCCGCGTGGACTCCGACGTTTAGCTTGTTACCTCAACTACGATCTTGTGCCCTCGATAGGGTCTTGTAGATAGTCAGGCTTCTCAGCCTTCTTCATTTGTAGTTGTCTGTACCCGGACAAGTTAAGCTTCCGCATGTGCTTGTTGCTTGTATGCTCTGCATGTTGGAGTCATGAGACCCATGTTTGTAATACTTGGCTCCTCAGAGCCTAATGAATAAATACTTTGAGTCGTAGAGTTTTGTTGTGATGCCATGTTGTATTTACACATATCGAGCATATTGTGTATATGATTGAAATGCTTGGTACGTGTGGGATCCGACAACCTAGTTGTTTATCCTTGGTAGCCTCTCTTATGGGGAAATGTAGTCTTGTGCTTCCATGAGCCATAGTAGTCCGCTACAGCCCAGTTCACCCGAGTCCTGCTAGCCCAAAGATTACCGCCTCCTAACACTTGGTAGCGGGCATGTGATTCACTTGCCGTTCTGTATGCATCCCTTCAGGGAAATGTCACGCGGTGACATCCGGAGTCCTGCCTAGCCTGCTACAGCCCGGTTCACCGGAGTCATGCTGACCGACATGCTCGATGTTGATTCATGTATGCCTGTCCCCGTAAGTTAGTGCCACTTTGGGTTCACGACTAGTCATGTCTGCCAGGGTTCTCTGTCATATGGATGCTAGCGACACTATCATATACGTGAGCCAAAAGGCGTAAACGGTCCCGGGCCATGGTAAGGCGACACTTGTGGGAATACCGTGCGTGAGGCCGCAAAGTGATATGAGGTGTTACTGGCTAGATCGATGTGACTTGGAATCGGGGTCCTGACATCCACGATTCTCGTGGAGATCTATTCGATGTAATCTTCACTTGCAGTGTGTTTGTTGAGATCAATTAATTGTGCGTTTATGATCAAGTTTATCTATGAACTATATTTGAATCTTCTCTGAATTCTTTTATGTATGATTGGTTATCTTTGCAAGTCTCTTCGAATTATCAGTTTGGTTTGGCCTACTAGATTGATCTTTCTTGCAGTGGGAGAAGTGCTTAGCTTTGGGTTCAATCTTGCGGTGTCCTTTCCCAAAGGATGTTAGGGCACCAAGGCACGTATTGTATTGTTGCCATCGAGGATAACAAGATGGGGTTTATATCATATTGCATGAGTTTATCCCTCTACATCATGTCATCTTACTTAAAGCAATACTCTGTTCTTTTGAACTTAATACTCTAGATGCATGCTGGATAGCGGTCGATGTGTGGAGTAACAGTTGTAGATGCAGGCAAGAGTCGGTCTACTTGTCACGCACGTGATGCCTATATACATGATCATACCTAGATATTTCTTGAGAGAAGCCACTAGTGAAACCTATGGCCCCCGTGTCTATTTTCCATCATATTAATCTTCCAACACTTAGATATTTTTATTGCATTATATTTTACTTTGAATCTTTATTATAAAAATACCAAAAATATTATCTTATCATATCTATCAGATCTCACGTTCGTAAGTGGCCATGAAGGGATTAACAACCCCTTTATTGCGTTGGTTGCGAGGTTTTTATTTCTTTATGTAGGTGCAAGGGACTTGAGCGTGGCCTCTTACTGGATTGATACCTTGGTTCTCAAAAACTGAGGGAAATACTTACACTACTTTACTGCATCACCCTTTCCTCTTCAAGGGAAAACCAACGCAGTGCTCAAGAGGTAGCAAGAAGGATTTACATCGCCGTTCTTGGAGGCTACGCAAAAGTCAACATACCAAGTACCCATCACAAACTCTTATCTCCCGCATTACATTATTTGCCATTTGTCTCTCGTTTTCGTCTCTCCCACTTCACCATTGCCGTTTTATTCGCCCTCTCTCAGTTCGCCTCGTTCGCTTGCTCCCTGTATTTTCTGCCGTTATGTCTGAAATTGGGGAAATTATTGTCGATATGAACAATAATAATAACATGCAAAATTCTGATGCTCTTGCTTAAGAACCACCTATCTTACATACAAAAAAATTCCGAACCGGTAGCGGTAATATCATTGGAAAAGGGGTTATTCAAGATTTCTTTACTTGTGTCGGTGCTTTGCCTTTTATGGGTAGTTCTATTCCCCATAGAACTAGTAGTCTTGCGGACGCTATCGCCATGCTTGTGGTTGAACTTGAAAGACAATTTATGCACATGCATCCTTGCATACAAAGTATTTTCTTAGAATTTTCTAATATTGAGCAATCTTCTGTTAAGCGTGCCGCTACTATTTTCTTGGCTCATGAATTCAAATTTATAATAAAAGATGCCAAAGAAATCTTTGCACACTATAGGGTGGACGCTGGCCGTCCTCCCATAGAGGCAATCCTCTTTGATCAAGAGGAAAGAATGCGTTTTCAATCTCTAGACTATGTTGCTTTTAATGAAAACCTTAGAAAAAGGGTTCCTACCAAAGATGGCAATACCTAGATCTATCCTTGCTTTTATGCCTAGCTAGGGGCGTTAAACGATAGCGCTTGTTGGGAGGCAACCCAATTTTATTTTTAGTTTTTTGCTTTTTGCTTCTGTTTAGGAATAAATATTTTATCTATTCTCTGGTTAGATTTTTTTATGTTTTAATTAGTGTTTGTGCCAATTTAAACCTATAGGATCTTCTTGGATGATAGTTATTTGATGTTGCTGAAAATTCCAGAAACTTTCTGTTCACAAAATCAATTGTTAAAAATCACCAGAACGTGATAAAATATTGATTCAAATTGCAGCTGATCAATAAACAAATTTTCTAGGTCTTCCTATTTTGGTAGATTTTTTGGAGTTCCAGAAGTTTGCGTTAGTTACAGATTACTACAGACTGTTCTGATTTTTACAGATTCTGTTTTTCGTGTGTTGTTTGCTTATTTTGATGAATCTATGGCTAGTAAAATAGTTTATAAACCATATAGAAGTTGGAATACAGTAGGTTTAACACCAATATAAATAAAGAATGAGTTCATTACAGTACCTTTAAGTGGTGTTTTGTTTTCTTTCGCTAACGGAGCTCACGAGATTTTCTGTTAAGTTTTGGGTTGTGAAGATTTCAAGTTTTCGGTAAAAGATTTGATGGATTATGGAACAAGGAGTGGAAAGAGCCTAAGATTGGGGATGCCCATGGCACCCCAAGATAATCTAAGTACACCAAAAAGCCAAAGCTTGGGAATGCCACGGAAGGCATCCCCTCTTTCGTCTACTTCCATCGGTAACTTTACTTGGAGCTATATTTTTATTCACCACATTGTATATGTTTTGCTTGGATCGTCTTGTATGATTTGAGTCTTTGATTTTATTTTACCACAATCATCTTTGCTGTACACACCTTTTTAGAGAGACACACATGATTCGGAATTTATTAGAATACTCTATGCACTTCGCTTATATCTTTTGAGCTATATAGTTTTTGCTCTAGTGCTTCACTTATATCTTTTAGAGCACGGCGGTGGTTTTGTTCTATAGAAACTATTATTCTCTCCTGCTTCACTTATATTATTTTGAGAGTCTTAAACATCTTGGTAATTTTCTTAAATAGGAAAATTAATCCTAATATGCTAAGTATTCAAGACTAGTAAAAACTTTCTTATTAGTGTGCTGAATACTAAGAGAAGTTTGATGCTTGATGATTGTTTTGAGATATGGAGGTAGTAATATTAAAGTTGTGCTAGTTGAGTACTTGTGAAATTGAGGAATACTTGTGTTGAAGTTTGCAAGTCCTGTAGCATGCACGTATGGTAAACGTTATGTAACAAATTTGAAACGTGAGGTGTTCTTTGATTGTCTTCCTTATGAGTGGCGGTCGGGGACGAGCGATGGTATTTTCCTACCAATCTATCCCCCTAGGAGCATGCGCGTAATGCTTGGTTTTTGATGACTTGTAGATTTTTGCAATAAGTATGTGAGTTCTTTATGACTAGTGTTGAGTCCATGGATTATACTCACTCTTACCCTTCCATCATTGCTAGCCTCTTGATGCAGTGCATTGCCCTTTCTCACATTGAGAGTTGGTGCAAACTTCATGGTGCATCCAGACCCGTGATATGATACGCTCTGTCACACATAAACCTCCTTATATCTTCCTCAAAACAGCCACCATACCTACCTATTATGGCATTTCCATAGCCATTCCGAGATATATTGCCATGCAACTTTCCACCGTTCTGTTTATCTTGACACGTTCGTCATTGTCATATTGCTTTGCATGATCATGTAGTTGACATCGTATTTGTGGCAAAGCCACCATTCATAATTTTCCATACATGTCACTCTTGATTCATTGCCTATCCCGGTATACCGCCGGAGGCATTCATATAGAGTCATACCTTGTTCTAGTATCGAGCTGTAATCATTGAGTTGTAAATAAATAGAATTGTGATGATCACAATTCATAGAGCATTGTCCCAATAAAAAAAGAGAAAGGCCAAATAAAAAAATGGAGGCCCAAAAATATAATTAAAAAGGGACAATGCTACTATCCTTTTTTCCACACTTGTGCTTCAAAGTAGCACCATGATTTTCATGATAGAGAGTCTCTTGTTTTGTCACTTTCATACTAGTGGGAATTTTTCATTATAGAACTTGGCTTGTATATTCCAACAATGGGCTTCCTCAAATGCCCTAGGTCTTCGTGAGCAAGCAAGTTGGATGCACACCCACTTAGTTTCTTTTGTTGAGCCTTCATGCATTTATAGCTCTAGTGCATCCGTTGCATGGCAATCCCTACTCCTTGCATTACTATCAATCGATGGACATCTCCATAGCCCGTTGATTAGCCGTGTTGATGTGAGACTTTCTCATTTTTTGTCTTCTCCACATAACCCCCATCATTATATTCTATTCCACCCATAGTGCTATATCCATGGCTCACCCTCATGTATTGCGTGAAGGTTGAAAAAGTTTGAGATTACTAAAGTATGAAACAATTGCTTGGCTTGTCATTGGGGTTCTGCATGATGAGAGCATTCTTGTGTGACGAAAATGGAGCATGACTAAACTATATGATTTTGTAGGGATGAACTTTCTTTGGCCATGTTATTTTGGAAGACAAAATTGCTTAGTTAGTATGCTTGAAGTATTATTGCTTTTATGTCAATATTAAACTTTTATCTTGAAACTTTCGGATCTGGATATTCATACCACAATTAAGAGGGTTACATTAAAAAATTATGCCAAGTAGCATTCCGCATCAAAAATTCTGTTTTTATCATTTACCTACTCAAGGACGAGCAGGAATTAAGCTTGGGGATGCTTAATACGTCTCTAATGTATCTATAATTTTTTATTGCTTCATGCTATATTATATTCTGTTTTGGATGATTAGTGGGCTTTGTTATACATTTTTATATTATTTTTTGGACTAACCTATTAACCGGAGGCCCAACCCAAATTGCTATTTTTTGCCTATTTCAGAGTTTCGCAGAAAAAGAATATCAAACGGAGTCCAAATGGAATGAAACCTTCGGTAACGTGATTTTCGGAACAAGCGTGATCCAGAGGACTTGGATTCTACGTCAAGAAATCAACTAGAAGAGCACGAGGTTGGGGGTGCATGAAAGCACAAGTGCTCCCTAGGTGGTTTTGGTAATTAATGACAACATATCTCTTGTTGGACTAACACTTTTATCTAGTATGTTTCAGATAAGTTCAACAATGGAGTGGCATGGACTAAAGGATGTGGGAACTCCTTCTAGATGCTAAGGACAAAGGATTGGCTCAAGCTTCAAGCTCAAGACTCTTCATTTTACATTTTAGTGATCCAAGATCACATTGAGTCTATAGGAAAAGCCAATACTATCAAGGAGGGATGAGGTGTTGCTTAATGAGCCTCTTGCTTCAAGTGCTTAGTGATATGCTCCAAATACCCTCAACTACTTTCCCACTTCCACACATATGTCCTAAAACCAAAAGTCAAACTCGGCCCCACTGATTCTTCCTATCCGGCGCCACCGAGTTTGGATGTCTTAGACACTGCCACAAACCCTAGGCAAATCGGTCTCACCGATAGGGATCTCGGTCTCACCGAGATGGGATTGTAATCTCTCTATGTATGTCCATTATCAAAATCGGTCTCACCGAGTTTGAGCAATCGGTACTACCGAGATTACAATGCAAACTCTCTGGTTAACTTATTATCAAAATCGGTCCCACCGAGTTTGATAATCGGTCGAACCGAGTTTGCCTGACCAACTCTCTAGAAGGCTTATTACCAAGATCGGTCCCACCGAGTTTGTGTAATCGGTCCTACCGAGATTACGTTATGCCCTAACCCTAACCGAATCGGTCCCACCGAGTTGCGTTCCGGTCCCACCGAAAACCCTAACGGTCACATTATTTGCTAAATCGGTCTGACCGAGTTTAACGATTCGGTCCCACCGAGTTTGGTAGATTGCGTGTAACGGTTAGATTTTGTGTGGAGGCTATATATACCCCTCCACCTCCTCTTCATTCGTGGAGAGAGCCTTCAGACTGAACCTACACTTCCAGCATCCTATTTCTGAGAGAGAACCACCTACTTATGTGTTGAGGCCAAGATATTCCATTCCTACCATATGAATCTTGATCTCTAGCCTTCCCCAAGTTGCTTTCCACTCAAACCCTCTTTCCACCAGATCCAAATCCTATGAGAGAGAGTTGAGTGTTGGGGAGACTATCATTTGAAGCACAAGAGCAAGGAGTTCATCATCAACGCACCATTTGTTACTTCTTGGAGAGTGGTTTCTCCTAGATTTGCTAGGTGTCACTTGGGAGCCTCCGACAAGATTGTGGAGTTGAACCAAGTAGTTTGTAAGGGCAAGGAGATCGCCTACTTCGTGAAGATCTACCGCTAGTGAGGCAAGTCCTTCGTGGGCGACGGCCATGGTGGGATAGACAAGGTTGCTTCTTCGTGGACCCTTCGTGGGTGGAGCCCTCCGTGGACTCGCGCATCCGTTACCCTTCGTGGGTTGAAGTCTCCATCAACGTGGATGTACGATAGCACCACCTATCGGAACCACGCCAAAAACATCCGTGTCTCCAAATTGCGTTTGAATCCTCCAATCCCTTCCCTTTACATTCTTGCAAGTTGCATGCTTTATTTTCCGCTGCTCATATACTCTTTGCATGCTTGCTTGCTATATGTTGTGAATGTTAAACTTGTTCCTAAACTCCACTCAAACTTTAAAGAAACCTAAAAACTGCAACTTTGGTACTTAGTGTCTAATCACCCCCCTCTAGACACCTCTTCTCAAGGTCCTACAAGTGGTATCAGAGCTTTGGTCTCCATTTCCTTGGTTTAATCACCATTGGAGGAAGATGGATGAGTCTACTTTGGGGAGTCTTAGACATAGAGTGCCTATTCTTGATGGAGAGTATTTTCGTGAGTGGAAAAATGAGATGCTTGTTATTTTCAATCAATATCATTTTAACAAGTACATTGCTAGCCCTTGTGCACCTTATGTTGATCCTATGCATTCAACCCATGATGAGTCAATTGACATGGTTAGGAATCTTAGAACTGCCGAACTTATCATTAGAGGATTGCCTAGAAACTTGATTGGATGTTTGCCTACTTTTAAGTGTGCCTACACCATATGGAAATTTCTTGAGGAACGATTTCCATATTATTCCTTGAAAAATATAGATGAAATTCTCCATAAGTCTATTGCTTTGAGCAAAATGAATACTAGTGATCCTATGTTTGGTGATCATCTATTTGAGTTTACAAACCTTATGCGTGCCAAAGGAAATGTTGGTATTATTAGTGACATTATTTCCGAAGCTATAAGAATTCATAGACAAGATTATTGTCAAACTTATTCTAATGAATCACCCTCTCTAGGATTTGATCCACCACATGACGATGCTGAACATGGATACTATGATGAGGATGATGATAGTGACTTCGATCTTGATGATGCAATGAGACATTTTGGTCTTATGGAAAATCTTCGGGGATATATGTCAGGAGGAAAGGAATGGGTTCTTGATAGTGGATGTACAGATCACATGACCGGAGATAAAGACATGTTTCGTGAGCTTGCTGATAATGATAGTCCTCGAAAGTATGTCACTTTCGGTGACAACTCAAAGGGTAAGGTGGTTGGCCTCGGTAAGGTGTCCATATCACATGATAGCTCCATACAAAATGTCATGCTCGTTGAATCTCTTGGATACAACTTACTTTCAGTATCTAGACTTGCTGACTTTGGTTCCAATGTTCTATTTACTGAAGTAGATTGCCAAGTGTTTCGTCGAGATAATCATAAAATGGTCTTTACTGGTGTGCGTAGAGGTGATCTATACATTGTTGATTTCACTAAACAGGCTCAACCTAAAACTTGCTTCATTGCTAAATCCTCAAAAGGCTGGTTATGGCATAGACGATTAGGTCATGTTGGTATGCGAAACCTTGACAAGCTTATTAAGGGGAATAATATCCTTGGAGTTAATGATGTCATATTTGATAAGGATAGACTTTGTAGTGCTTGTCAAGCAGGTAAACAGGTTGGAGGAAGGCATCCCGTGAAGAACATCATGACCACGAAGAGGCCACTCGAGCTACTTCACATGGATCTCTTTGGTCCCAACTCTTACAAGAGTCTCGGTGGAAATTCTTTTGGTCTAGTTATAGTTGACGATTTTTCTAGATTTACGTGGGTGTTCTTTCTCGATGATAAATCGCAGGTTCAAAAGATCTTCAAAAACTTCGCTAGGAAGGCCCAAAACCAATTTGAAGTGAAGATCAAGAAGGTTCGCAGTGACAACATAACGGAGTTCAAGAACGCAAATGTGGACACCTTTCTTGACGAAGAAGGGATTTCACACGAGTTCTCGTCTACGTACACACCTCAACAAAATGGAGTTGTTGAGAGGAAGAACCGGACGCTCATCGAAATGGCGAGAACGATGCTTGATGAGTACAAGACAATCAAGCACTTTTGGGCGTAAGCGGTTGAGACAGCTTGTCATGGAACAAATCGCTTGTATCTTCACAAGCTACTACTCGGCAAGACGGCATCTGAGCTACTCACCGTAACAATCCCCAAGTTGGATACTTTCGAGTATTCGCTCAAAGTGCTACATTCTTGATAAGCATCGTCGTTCTAAATTTGCTCCTAAGTCTCATGAAGGTTTCCTACTAGGTTATGGCTCAAACTCTCACACTTACCGTGTCTACAACAATTTCACCCGAAAGGTTGAAGAGACGGTAGATGTGAAGTTTGATGAATCTAACGGCTCGCAAGTAGAGCAATTGCCAATTGATGTAGGAGACAAAGATCCTTCGAAGCAATCCAAGACTTGTCTATTGGCAAGGTCCGTCCAACGGAGGTGAAGGAGAGTACCTCGTCCGTCCAAGTGGAAGCTTCTACTTCACCACAAGGTGAACCAAGAGTTGATACGGAAGCATCCACAAGTGGGACACACCAAGATGAAGAAAAGCGAGGAAGTGCATCAAGATGAACGTCAACAACCTCCTTCTCCACCACGACAAGAGAACGACAACGCCAACAATGAAGAAGGCCAAGAAGAAGAACAAGATGAAGAAGATGTTCCACGAAGACCCAAGAAAAAGCTTTCACGAGTTTGAGCAAGAATTGCTAAAGACCATCCCGTCCAGCAAATCTACAATGATATTCAAACCGGGAGAATCACTCGCTCTAAAACTTTTAGCTAACTTTTGTGAAAACTATTCTTTCATCTCTAGCATTGAACCTATGAAGGTAGAAGAAGCATTGGAAGATCCGGATTGGATAAATGCTATGCATGAAGAGCTACACAACTTTGAGAGGAACCAAGTTTGGACATTTGTTGAGAAGCCCGACGACAACCACAACATCACCGGTACCAAATGGGTGTTTCGCAACAAGCAAGATGAAGATGGACAAGTAGTTCCGAACAAAGCACGTCTCGTCGCCCAAGGCTACACACAAGTCGAAGTGAAAAGTTTGGGAAGCTAATGTCGGAGAAGTTTGAGATGTCTATGATGAGTGAACTCAAATTCTTTCTTGGTTTGCAAATCAAGCAACTAAGGAAGGTACTTTTGTCTCGCAAACAAAGTACACCAAGGACTTATTCAAGAAGTTCAATATGCAAGAATGCAAAGGTATGACTACACCCATGCCTACTAGTGGACATCTTGACTTAACCAAAGATGGTGAACTGGTTGATCAAAATGTTTATCGCTCTATGATTGGTTCATTGTTATATCTATGTGCTTCACGTCCCGATATTATGCTAAGTGTGTGCATGTGTGCACGATATCAAGCTGCCCCTAAAGAATGTCATCTTAAGGCCGTGAAAAGGATAGTGAGATACTCAATCCATACACCAAATTTTGGCATTTGGTATCCTAAGAGGGCCTCATTCGATCTTGTTGGCTATTCCGACTCAGACTATGCCGGAGACAAGGTTGATAGAAAGTCCACTTCGGGTACTTGTCAATTTCTTGGTAGATCTCTTGTGTCTTGGTCCTCCAAGAAACAAAACTTCGTATCCTTATCCACCGTCGAAGCTGAATATATTGCCGCTGGTTCATGTTGTGCTCAATTACTTTGGATGACCCAAACTCTTAAAGATTATGGGATATATGCGAGACATGTTCCATTGCTTTGTGATAATGAAAGTGCTATCAAAATTGGTCATAATCCTGTGCAAAATTCTCGAACTAAGCATATTGAAGTTCGTCATCATTTCATTGGAGATCATGTTGCTAAGGGTGACATTGATCTTAAGCATGTTCGCACCGAAAAGCAATTAGCGGATATATTCACTAAACCTCTTGATGAGAAAGTGTTTTGCAGGTCAAGAGGAGAATTGAACATCATTGATGCTTCAAACTTGGAGTAGAACCTCCATTGGATACATGCAAGACATGAGCTTATGACTAATCCTTGATATTTCTCTTATGATGAAAAACTTATGTCTCGGATATATTTGTATCTTGCATGTTATCTAACCCATGTAGGTACTTGGTTGAATCAAATTCCATGAGGTTGAAACCTACTCATATCTTGAGCAATCTCTACATCACCAAGTCTCTACACAAGGTGGTTGAAGACAAGGAAGCACGAAACCATTCATACATATCCTTGGACTAATTCTATGCGGAGTTTGATGATTGTCATTTTGGATATACAAGTTCTCTTCCTTGCAAGAACTAACCCATGTAGGTAGATGGACTCAAATTCCAAGTGGTGCTCCAAATTCTTGATGAGCTACATCAACCTTGAGCAACCCACGCAAGTTCAACTACATGGACAACACCACCAACCAAGGTATATTATTCCATCTTAGAGAAGCTTTACTCCGAGTCATGAGTTAAAGCAACTCGACAAGATGTGAATACATCAAGATGCTTAAATGAAAAATGGCAACCCCATTTTGAGCTTAAACAATGAGTATGGCCTATGATCAAGTGATCTCACTTGACTCCTAAGTCAATATACTCTAACATAGGTGACTTTGTCGCCGACCATCTCTAGATGAAGTTCTCCTGTGTTCTTTTCTGAGTTTTGCATTTGTCTCATGCATTTGTGTTTCCCCTTTCAAAAAAACTTCATCTAGATTTCTTTCTGCTTTTCTCTGCATTTTCGTGCATCTAATTCCTTGCATATCTTTCAGTTAATTCCTTGCAAATCTTTGTGAGATCTTACTAGTCTAGTGAGCTGAGGTGACAAGTGTTCTCTCTGCGATGAACTCAGTTACACCAATTTGTTATTTTCGGACCAATCAATCTTTTGATGCGACCAAAACATACCACTCGGTGCCACCGATTTCGTAACAGGAAAAACTCTTTGCCACATATTCTGTGTTTCTTCTGATCCGGCTCCACTCAATGAATCTTGTCCTCTACAAGCATCACATTTTCATCATTGCTTTGTTCTGTGTCTCAAGGACCAAACCCTTTCGACAGACTCCAGAAGACCCTTCTTGGAAATTGATGTCAAAGGGGGAGAGAAAGAACATCAAAGCTTATCATTTGGAGGGAGAGAGAGACCTTCTAGGGGGATAGACCCTCAAAAGACGAGAGAGATCTCCAGGGGGAGAGGATACTTAAGTAGAAAGTATTTCTCAAGGATCCCAGATGCTTGGTGTTCAAGAGGAGAGATGTTCACATGTCTTCTTGAGGGGAGAGACATGTTCATATGATCTGTTGTGCTCAATTTTGCATTAGCATACATTAGCTCTGAACTTTAGCTCTGATCATCATTCATATCTTTCAGCTATGTTTTCCTTCAGCTCTGATTTTCTGTTCCCTATCTTCTCCCGGTATCCCATGTTAGATTCAGGGGGAGCAAGACATCTAAGGGAAAGAGATCATTTAAATTCATTGTATATCTTTACTCTTGGGGACATGTCTAATCCAATGTGGTACTCAAGACTCACTCTCTACATGTCATCTCAGTCTTGGTATTCTTGTGGTTTCTTCTGTTTGCTCTGGCTAGTAGATGCATATGTGTTATCTAACCTTGTTTTCACAGGTTCATTCCATCCTAAGACAACTCAAGACCACAAGGTAAGTATATGCATCACAATCATGTGTATGAGGAATTCTTGCTGATGTACATACTGTTTGCAAGAAGGACTCATGGGCATGAAGGTATTCTCTTTAATACTTTCTCGCTCGACAAGCAGATAGCCAAGATACATGTAACACATTTCCTGCTCTATCATGGATATGCTATCACATGCTTCTATATTTCATATTCACATGATTGCATACATGTAGGGGGAGCCTATGCTTGTTACATGTCTTTCCAAAGATTTACTTGCTATTCTTTATATCTTTATCTAAAGGTTTGATGTATGTTGCCATCAATTACCAAAAAGGGGAGATTGAAAGCACAAGTGCTCCCTAGGTTGTTTTGGTAATTAATGACAACATATCTCTTGTTGGACTAACACTTTTATCTAGTATGTTTCAGATAAGTTCAACAATGGAGTGGCATGGACTAAAGGATGTGGGAACTCCTTCTAGATGCTAAGGACAAAGGATTGGCTCAAGCTTCAAGCTCAAGACTCTTCATTTTACATTTTAGTGATCCAAGATCACATTGAGTCTATAGGAAAAGCCAATACTATCAAGGAGGGATGAGGTGTTGCTTAATGAGCCTCTTGCTTCAAGTGCTTAGTGATATGCTCCAAATACCCTCAACTACTTTCCCACTTCCACACATATGTCCTAAAACCTAAAGTCAAACTCATTGCCCCACCGATTCTTCCTATCCGCGCCACCGAGTTTGGATGTCTTAGACACTGCCACAAACCCTAGGCAAATCGGTCTCACCGATAGGGATCTCGGTCTCACCGAGATGGGATTGTAATCTCTCTGTGTATGTCCATTATCAAAATCGGTCTCACCGAGTTTGAGCAATCGGTACTACCAAGATTACAATGCAAACTCTCTGGTTAACTTATTATCAAAATCGGTCCCACCAAGTTTGATAATCGGTCCAACCGAGTTTGCCTGACCAACTCTCTGGAAAGCTTATTACCAAGATCAGTCCCACCGAGTTTGTGTAATCGGTCCTACCGAGATAACGTTATGCCCTAACCCTAACCGAGTCGGTTCCACCGAGTTGCATTCCGGTTCCACCGAAAACCCTAACGGTCACATTATTTGCTAAATCGGTCTAACCGAGTTTAACGATTCGGTCCCACCGAGTTTGGTAGATTGTGTGTAACGGTTAGATTTTGTGTGGAGGCTATATATACCCCTCCACCTCCTCTTCATTCGTGGAGAGAGCCTTCAGACTGAACCTACATTTACAGCATCCTATTTCTGAGAGAGAACCACCTACTCATGTGTTGAGGCCAAGATATTCCATTCCTACCATATGAATCTTGATCTCTAGCCTTCCCCAAGTTGCTTTCCACTCAAACCCTCTTTACACCAGATCCAAATCCTATGAGAGAGAGTTGAGTGTTGGGGAGACTATCAATTGAAGCACAAGAGCAAGGAGTTCATTATCAACACACCATTTGTTACTTCTTGGAGAGTGGTGTCTCCTAGATTGGCTAGGTGTCACTTGGGAGCCTCCGACAAGATAGTGGAGTTGAAACAAGGAGTTTGTAAGGGCAAGGAGATCGCCTACTTCATGAAGATCTACCGCTAGTGAGGCAAGTCCTTCGTGGGCGACATCCATGGTGGGATAGACAAGGTTGCTTCTTCGTGGACCCTTCGTGGGTGGAGCCCTCCGTGGACTCGCGCAACCGTTACCCTTCATGGGTTGAAGTCTCCATCAACGTGGATGTACGATAGCACCACCTATCGGAACCACGCCAAAAACTTCTGTGTCTCCAAATTGTGTTTGAATCCTCCAATCCCTTCCCTTTACTTTCTTGCAAGTTGCATGCTTTTTGCGCTGCTCATATACTCTTTGCATGCTTGCTTGCTATATGTTGTGAATGTTAAACTTGTGCCTAAACTCCACTCAAACTTTAAAGAAACCTAAAAACTTCAACTTTGGTACTTAGTGTCTAATCACCCCCCCTCTAGACACCTCTTCTCAAGGTCCTACAGTGCGCCTACCCCTCTGGGCGCGCCTTCCACCCTCGTGGGGCCCACGTTGCTCCACCGACGTACTTCTTCCTCCTATATATACCTATGTACCCCCAAACCAACAGAAGCATCCACGAAAACCTAATTCCACCGCCGCAACCTTACATGCCGTGATATCCCATCTTGGGGCCTTTTTCCGTCTGTAGGAGGGGGCATTGATCACGGAGGGCTTCTACATCAACACCATAGCCTCTCCGATGATGTGTGTGTAGTTTACCTCAGACCTTCGGGTCCATAGTTATTAGCTAGATGGCTTCTTCTCTCTCTTTAGATCTCAATACAAAGTTCTCCACGATTCTCGTGGAGATATATTCGATGTAATCTTGTTTTGCGGTGTGTTTGTTGAGACGGATGAATTGTGGGTTTATGATTAAGTTTATCTATGAACAATATTTGAATCTTCTCTGAATTATTTTATGTATGATTGGTTATCTTTGCAAGTCTCTTCGAATTATCAGTTTGGTTTGGCCTACTAGATTGATCTTTCTTGCAATGGGAGAAGTGCTTAGCTTTGGGTTCAATCTTGCAGTGTCCTTTCCCAGTGAAAGCAGGGGCAGCAAGGCACGTATTGTATTGTTGCCATTGAGGATAACAAGATGGGGTTTATATCATATTGCATGAGTTTATCCCTCTACATCATGTCATCTTACTTAAAGCATTACTCTGTTATTTTGAACTTAATACTCTTGATGCATCCAGGATAGCGGTCGATATGTGGAGTAATAGTAGTAGATGCAGGCAGGAGTCGGTCTACTTGTCACAGACGTGATGCCTATATACATGATCATACCTAGATATTCTCATAACTATGCTCAATTCTATCAATTGCTCAACAGTAATTTGTTCACCCACCATAATACTTATGCTCTTGAGAGAAGCCACTAGTGAAACCTATGGCCCCCGGGTCTATTTTCCATCATATTAATCTTCCAACACTTACCTATTTTTATTGCCTTTTATTTTAATTTGCATCTTTATTACAAAAATACCAAAAATATTATCTTATCATATCTATCAGATCTCACTTTCGTAAGTGACCGTGAAGGGATTGACAACCCCTTTATTGCGTTGGTTGCGAGGTTTTTATTTGTTTGTGTAGGTGTGAGGGACTTGAGCGTGGCCTCCTACTGGATTGATACCTTGGTTCTCAAAAACTGAGGGAAATACTTACGCTACTTTACTGCATCACCCTTTCCTCTTCAAGGGAAAACCAACGCAGTGCTCAAGAGGTAGCAGTATACGTCATGGAGGTTCGGCAGCTCTGGTCCTTGATCCAATCATTGATGGATACCATCTCACTAGAGTCCTTATGGATGGCGGCAGCAGTCTTAACCTGATCTATCAAGACACTGTTTGTAAAATGGGTATTGACCCGTCAAGAATCAAACCTAGTAACACCACCTATAAAAGGGTGATACCCGACGTAGAGGTGCGTTGCACGGGTTCATTGACATTGGAAGTAGTCTTCGGTTCACTAGATAACCTCCGAAGCGAAAAATTGATCTTCGACATTGTCCCCTTTCGTAGTGGTTATCATGCACTGCTCGGACGAACTGCCTTTGCCCGTTTCAATACAGTCCCGCACTATGCTTACTTAAAGCCCAAAATGCCAGGACCACGTGGCGTTATCACAGTCAATGGAGACATGGAGCGCTCCCTCCGTACTGAGGAGCACAACATGGCCCTCGCAGCCGAGGCGCAGAGTGGCCTCATCAAGCGCAACACTTCATCGGCCATCAAGACCCCGGACACTACTAAGCGAGTCCGGTCTACTCTGCAGAATGACAGCTCGGTGGATCCAGAGCTGGACTAGCAGTTCCACCTTCGCCGATCGCCCCATAAAACTGCGTCATATGTATCGCGTGTGCATAACTACGCACTTAAAATACCCCGGGCAATGACGGAGGCACACTACGGTCAAGGTCTATAGATCGGCTCGACCCTATTTGGACCCTAACATTTTTCCTTCCTTTTTCTTCTCTCTCATATTCAAGTTTCGTTAAAACCTATAGTCACCCCACGGTCGTGCAACGGCTCTTTGCCAAGCCACTTTTGTATAAACGATCGTCCACTACTCCTCTCAAAGGATCGTTTACCAAGGCGAAATGGCACAGAAGTGCGGCAGGGCATCAATGGGATCTTCAATACTACATTTTCTTTTTAGGCCCTGTATACAACTTCCCCTTGAGTACAAATTCTCGGCATGTAAAATAGCCTTGATTTTTTGGCATTATCTGTAATAGCACGTCTTAACGTATTAATCAGAGCATAAGGGAAATAGTTTAGTGCCAACCCCTGGTCAGTATTGGTTTATCTCACCATATGTATTCCTTCCTTGCTTCAGATTGCCAAATATACGTTGGCCCGGCCTAAATGCCGGGGGCTCTATTCGGCCTCGTATATTTTCAAAAGTCCGAACACTCCTAGGGTATACTTCATCAGCTCCGAACCATGTCTTCGGTCAATAATTGGGTTGCCCGGCTCTTGTGATTACCACCTTACGTTCCGCTAGTTCAGCTAAGGTATTAAAGGGAGAACTTCTGCGATTGCGTTTCTGGTTCGTCCGGTCAAACACCTCAGTAGAGAAAGCTGAAAACTGAATCTCATGATATGGCGAGAGCTGGTCGGCGATTCGGTGACTTGCTACAAATCTTTTGTGATTTATTCCGTATTACACGAAGGGTTGACCTTCCCTCAGTCATGGGCCAAAGGCATCCTAGTTCGGATGGCCGCATACTCACCAGGGGAAACGTAGCCCCACCGTTAAACTCCTTTGGCTAAGTGAAAGTAATAAAGCAGTATAGTCTGATTGCCTGGTTTGCTGCACAGACACCTCCTTTACAGACCAAGACGTTGGGTCAAATATGATCGTGCGCTATACCGAACACCCCAGTAGCATCTACATGGGGGCTAAAGCCGACGACTGGCAAACATTTCCGAATTGACACGGCCGCACAGGAGGAAAATAATTTCAGATAAAGGCATAAATATATTACAAACCTTGATTCATAAAACAAATTTTTGACAGCCCTGATACATTCACTCCAACAAAACATCCTTTGAGCATCGGCCCTCTACTATTCGGGCACCCGCTAAGACATCCTAAGTATCGCTCCGGCTTGCAGTGATCCTTGCCTTCGGGCGGGCCTTCGGTTGCGACGACAATGGCCTTCATCTTCGCCCAGTGCATCTTGACACGGGCAAAGGCCATCCACGCACCCTCTGTGCACGCCGGGCGGTTCACAGCTTCAACTCGGGGCAGCACATTGACGATTCACCTTACCAAGCAGAAGTAGCTGCTAGGAATGGGTTCGGCTAGCCAAAGCCGGACTATGATGTCCTTCATGGCCAAGCCGGACATCCTATGCAGCTCTGACAGTTGCATCATCTAGTTGTTCAATAGCGCTGGACGCTCTGGCGCCAGGAACTATGACCAGAAGAGCTTCTCCGTCGTGTTCCCCTCCTGGGCTCGGAAGAACTAGGCGGCGTCGGTATCACTCTTCGGAAGATCTGCAAAGGCGTCTGGAGAACTCCACATTCGAGTGAGCAAGGCATATCTTTAACCCCCAAATATACTCTGCAAAAGAAAGTGCTTACCAGCCGCTATCTTTTCGGTCTGCCGGATCTCTTCACGAGCACTCCGAGACGCAGTCCGTGCCTCCTGCCTCATTGAGGGCCTTAGCGAGTTCGGCTGCTTGGGCCGTAGTCTTATCTTTCAAAGCCTCGCATTTCCCGATGGCATCCTTCAGCTCTTGCTCCACTTCGGCCACCCTCTCTTCGTGTTGGTGGCAGGTGATCTGTTCGGTCTTTAATTCCGCAGCCGCTTTGTCAGCGGCCGCTTTACTCGCGTTCGCCTCCTCCTTGGCTTGGGCAAGGGCACTCTTGAGGGTCTCGACCTTGGCCGCGCTACCTGCACCCATAATCACAGCAGTACATAAGTTATACTCTGAATTTGCATATCACTTCAGATATATGATCAAACTCTTTTAAAGTACACACATACCTTGCGCCTCATCGAACCGCTTGTTAACACGGTCCATCTCATCATTGACCAGCTTTAGTTTCCTATTGAGTTCGGAAAGTTCAACTGCCTGGGCGGTTGCCGCCAGCAGGGAAGCCTGTTATAAAATAGAAAAGTACGTCACCTCTTCTGAATACTATGTGATTCTCTGTTCGGATTTTTCAAAAACCGGACAGAGTCTCAGGGGCTACTATCTATATACAGGTATATTTCCTTCATATGAAAAATTCTAGAAGTATTACGTCGCATACCTCAAAGCCTATTAGTAGGCTGGTGAAGGCTTCTTTTAGCCCGCTCTTGGTGGACTGAACCTTCTTAACCACCGCACCCATCACGGTGTGGTGCTCCTCCATGATGGAAGAACGTCATAGTGCTTCCACCAGAGCATTCGGCGCCTCCGAATTGGTGGAGGTCGCTATCGGAGCTGATGCTCCCCCTCCTTTAAGGGGGCTACTCGCCCGATTCCGGAGCCACATGGGTCTCCGGAATGATATCCGGCTGGGGGCCGGACTGGTCAGGGCACTCACCATCGGTCACCATGGGGATTGCACCCCCCATGTCTTCGGCAGTCAAGGTATTACCCTTGGGCACCGTTTTGGTAGCCTCGCCCACCCCTCCGCGGCCTGGAGAGGTCCTTCGGGACAACACCTTGGTGTCATCCGTGATGGTTGGCGGAGAGGCTCGCGGAGGCGTCTCGCTCTCTGCCATCTCGGGCGGTAGAGAACTCCCCTCATATAATGAAGGGTTGATGAGGTCGTGAGCAGGGATGAAAGGCATACGGTGTAATATGTTATAGTATAAATACATAAAGGGCCGAACACATACAATAAATCATTTGATACTTACGATTTGGCCAGGGGCTTCTCCCTGGGGATTCTCTCAGGGATGGGTTCGGTTTCCAAATCCGAACTATCCGAGAGGGCCATCTTCCCCCTCTTGGGCGCCTCCTCCTCCGGGTCTGCGGAGGCTGCCCTCTTCTTCTTCCTCCCCTTAAGAGGGGAGTCGCTTTCCGCCTCCTCCTCCTCCTCCTCCTCGTCTTCATCTTCCTCGTGGGAGGAGGGGATTTTGGTCTCTCCAGACACTGCGTCCGAAGGACCCTTGCAACGGAGGTCGCCCTTGGCCTCCTTGCCCTTCTTCTTCTTGGCCTTCTTCTCCGGCGCCTGATAGGGCGCTGGGACCAGCATCTTCGTCAGCTGTGCTTCGGCCGGATCTTCAGGCAGCAGTGTCGGACACTTGATCTGCTCCGCCTTTGCTATCGAGCCCTGTACGAGGAACGGAAAGCTCATTATGGGTAAAAACTTATTGATCCAGCCTTCGGGAATAACACACTTACCAGTGTGGCCGGATTCTCGCTGTCAAGACCGATGTCTTCGGTCTTCTTTGGCCACGTTTTCTGGGCCTTGAAGAGCAGCTTCCAGATGTCTTCGTGCGTTGTGCCAAAGAAGTGCTTCAAGATCCGCGGATCTTCCGTATTGAACTCACACATGTGGGTGGGCCAGAGTTGGCAGGGAAGGATCCGGTGGAAGAGCATAACCTGAATCATGTTAGTGAAACTGGTGTTCTTTCCTACCATGTTTGTGATGCTCTTTTGTAGTATCGACACTTCCGCTGTGGATCCCCAGTCCAGACCCTTGGTGGTCCAGGAGGTGAGCTGCATAGGGGGTCCAGATCTTAACTCTGGAGTGGCCGCCCACTTGGCGTCGCGAGGTTCGGTGATGTAGAACCACTCCTGCTGCCACACCTTGACAGTCTCCACGAAGGACCCCTTAGGCCAAACGGCGTTGGGGAGCTTGCTCGCCATGGTGCCGCCGTAGTCTGCATGCTGCCCGTCAGCCACCATCGGCTTCACATTGAAGACTTTTAGCCATAGGCCGAAGTGTGGGGGAATGCGGAGTAGCGCCTCACACACGACGATAAACGCTGAGATGTCGAGGAAAGAATTTGGGGCTAGATCATGTAAATCGAGCGTGTAGTAGAACATGAGGCCGCAGACGAAGGGGTGGAGGGGAAACCCAAGCCCGCGGAGGAAGTGGGAGATGAATACCACCCTTTCGCCGAGCTCTGGAGTGCGGATGACTTGATCCTTGGCAGGAAGCATGTGTGCGATGTCCACAGACAGATATCCCGCCTCCCAGAGCTCCTTGACGTCCTTCTCCGTGAAGAAGGAGGCCTCCCACTTGCCCTTTGAACCAGATCCGCAAATGGCTGGAGAGGTTGGTAGCGATGGAAAGATTGAAGTTTGGGCACTGGAGCTTGAAGATGGGAAAGCAAAGGAAGGAACAAGGCGTGGGAAGAAAGGAGGAATCTTTATCCTCGTATATAGGCAGTGAATATCAATTGCCCCCCTCAACCCTTAAAACTTGCATGTTCCCAAGGGGTCGTGCGAATGGCACAGTTGGATTACCCAAACGGTATTGATGAGGATCCCATGATAAGTGGACATGATCTCTGTTTTGACAAGATGTGTCAACAGAGGCTGTGCCTCGAAACTTGAAGTGGGAGGCGAAAAAATAGTTCGAAATGTTAAGAGGCCAGACATGACGCTTCACCGAAATGTTAAATAGCTTGCCTTCATGGCTATGGGTTGTGACTATTATACAGAGCCAGATATAGTTCTTTTATTCAGAAGATTGCTTTGAAGTACTCAGGAGGAGGAACCAGCCTTGATATGTCGAAGACAACCCGTATGACGAATATATCATCATTGAAGACTGGTTCAGGAGCTACTGAGGGAGTCCTGGATTAAGGGGTCCTCGGGTGTCCGGGCTGTGTGATATGGGACGGACTGATGGGCCTTGAAGATACAAGGCAGAAAACCTTGCCCCCATGTCTGGATAGGACTCTCCTATGCGTGGATGGCAAGATTGGTGTCCGGATATGTAATTTTGTTCCTCTATGAACCGACTCTATACAACCCTAGGCCCCTCCGGTGAGCATATAAACCGGAGGGTTTAGTCCGTAGAGGCTATCCCAATTTACATAGGCTAGCTAGGGTTTAGCCATTATGATCTCGAGGAAGATCAACTCTTGTAACCCCTATACTCATCAAAGATAATCAAGCAAGAAGTAGGGTTTAGCTCCTTCAAGAGGGCCCGAACCGGGGTAAATATCGTGTCCCCTTTGTCTCCTGTTACCTCCGATCCTCAAACGCATAGTACGTGACCCCCTACCCAAGATCGGCCGGTTTTTACACCGACAGCTGGGCTTCCTGGTGTCGCACACAGGGATTGAGGCCATAGAAAGGATGAGTCTGCCGCAAAACCTCAAGGAGATGCATAAGCTGGCGAGCTGCGTAACCTCACTCGGGCGCTTCATCTCCAAGCTGGGGGAGCGTGCACTCCCCTTCTTCAAGCTGATGAAAAAGAAGGGCCCACTCAAGTGGACTCCGGAGGCTGACGCAGCCTTCCAAGACCTCAAGAAGTACCTCACCAGCTCGCCGGTGATGGTAGCGCCGCGCCCCCTTGAACATTTGGTGCTCTACCTGGCCGCCGCCCCTCATTCTGCCAGTGCAGCGCTGGTGGCGGTCCGCGAGGAGCGCCCGACCAGGGGCTCGCGGGGTAGCACCTCACGCCCGATTGAGGCGTCGTGGCCTCAGGTTGACATTTCTGAGTCCTCGGCCGCCCCACCGGTCGGCGGGGCTCTAGAGGATGGCGCCCTCTAGGCCATGGCAGCCTCGACAAATGACAAGGCTCCGGAGGCCCCCCAGCCTCGAGAGGAGAAGGACCCCGCCAATGCCTCCATCCTCATCGAACACCCTGTGTACTTCCTCAGCATGGTGTTGCGTGATGCGCGGGTGCGCTACCCCATGCCGTAGAGTTTGTTGCTCGCGCTCCTCATCGCCTCCTGAAAGCTACGCCACTACTTCCAAGGCCACCCCATCAAGGTTGTCTTAGCTTACCCCCTAGAGAGGGTGCTCCGGAGCCCTAACGACACGGGGATGGTCACCGAATGGAACATTAAACTGCAGGCATTCCAGTTGGAATTCAGCACCACCATGATCATCAAGGGTGTGACCCTTGCTGAATTCATGTCGAAATGGACTGCCGTCCCCGACCGAGAAGTGGGCGAGGATCGTTCCCTCTCGCTGGGAAATGAAGCACCTGATGGTTGGGTCATGTAATTGGATGGTGCATTCGCGCGTCAGGGCGCGAGGGATGGAGCCGTGCTCATCTTGCCCACTCAGGACAAGCTCTACTACGCTGTGCAGCTCTACTTCCAACAAGGTGAGAAGGTCTCCAACAACATCGGGAATACAAAGGCCCGATCGCCGGCCTCAAGGATGCAACAGCTTTGGGGGTGAGGTGCCTCACCATCAGGGGAAGACTCCCAACTCCTTGTCAACTTCTCCAACAAAGCATACAAGTCAAAGGATGAGCATATGGAGGCATACCTTGAGGAGGTATGCAAAATTGAGAAATGATTCTTGGGCCTAGAATTGCAGCACGTGCCATGCGGCATGAACAAGGAGGCGGACGACATCCCCAAGAGGGCGACTCGGCGTCTACTTCAGGAGCCTGGCGTCTTTGAGGAACAGCTTTTCAAGCCATCGGCAGTTCCCCCCGCTGTGGGACCAGCACCGCCTCAAGAGAAGCTTCTTCCAGCACCCCCCTCAGGCGCCCCGGCTTGAGGCCCGACCTCGGGAACCCGCCTGCTCTTCGCGCTTGAGCCTCAAGAGGGGTGCCGGACTGAGGAGTTCAAGGCATACCTGCTGCAAGGCACCTTGACAAAGGAGGAAGACGCAGAGCGTGTGGCCCGCTAGGCCACTGCGTACTACATACAGGACGGTGAGCTCTACCGAAAATAGCTAAATGATGTTTCTTTATGATGCATCTCCAGGGAGCAGGGATGCGAGCTGCTGGCCGACATACATGGCGGGGACTACAGGCATCGCTCTTCATTGCACCCCTCGTGGGCAAGGCGTTCCGTAGTGGATTTTACTGGCCCACAACGCTCAATGATGCCACTGAGCTGGTAAGATCCTATGATGCCTGTCACTTCCATGCCAAGCAGATCCACCAGCCCGCCCAAGGCCTCTAGACCATCCAGCTCTCATGGCCGTTCGCGGTCTGGGGGCTGGACATCCTGGGCCTGTTCCCTCGAGCACCCGGCATTACTGCTACCTCTATGTCGCCATCGACAAGTTCACCAAGTGGATCAAGGTAGAGGCCGTCTGCACCATCCCGGTCAGCTCGGCCGTCAAGTTCTGTGAGCGGTTTCGGGGTTCCTAATTGCATCTTCACCGACAATGGACCGCAATTCACCAGCAACCTTTTCAAAACATATTGTGCTAACCTTGGAGCGCAGATATGCTACGCTTCGGTGACACACCCTCTGAGCAATGGCCAGGTTGAGCACGCCATCGCAGAGGTCCTAAGAGGCCTCAAGGCAAGCAACTTCTAGAAGAAGCTGGAGACCTGCGGCAGGGGCTAGCTCGATGAGCTCCAGTCAGTGTTGTGGTCCATCCACACCACCGCAACCAAGCCAACGGGCGAAACTCCATTCTACCTCGTCTACGGAGTTCAAGCGGTTCTCCCTCACGAGGTCAGGCATTGCTCCGCGCGGATCTTGGCCTTTGATGAGGAACGCAAGGATGCCTCGTGGGGGATAGACCTCGTGCTGGGGGAGGAACGCTGCCGCCAAGCCTCGCTCCGAGCAATGAGGTACCAGCAGGCGTTGTGGCAGTACCTGTCGGCGTTCTGGGAACGGGGGTCCCCAGACTTGCCTGCCTGCGGCCCACGGCGTGGCTCTGCGAGTGGGCTCATACGACCCATCTTCACCAACGAGCACTCAAGACACTTGCGGGGGGCCAAGCCTCGCAAGGCGGACGACGCAAGACCTCCTCGAGAGCGGCCTGACCAGGCTGGCTCGCGAGGGGCGGAGAGCTCAAGGCAGGGCAAACCTCGCGAGGTTCTCGTGCAGTGTCCTTGTTTCCTCTTTGGTGCTAAGGAGGCAAGCGCAGGCGAGGAGTACTGAGGCGTCAGGCAAAGGTTTCCACATCGGTGCAATGAGACCAAGACCAGAAGGACGGCAGGATGGAGGTCACCGTGGAGCCCAAGATGGCGTCACCACGAGAGCCTTTGGCAGGGGAAGACCACTTTTGTCAGGATAAGGTGTACTAGCTGTCCCCTTTCAAATTGGCCGTTGTGGAATCCCTTCCCACTCAATATTTGGGAAGAGGACCAGGGCCTCCATAAATAGGACTAGACACCACTGTAGGAGGGATCGGATCCTCAAACCCTCAAGTTCACGAAGCACAAGAACACCTCTCCTCAGGAGGCTGTTCTTCCCCTTGTACTGTTCATCCTCAGCCCAAGAGGCAATCCACCACCACACACTGGAGTAGGGTATTACACCACAACGGTGGCCCGAACCAGTATAAATCTTGTGTCCCTTGTGTTGCGAGTTCGTCGTGCTAGCCTAGAGATCGCGAAGCGTGTGAGGGCGTGATCTGTGAGGGAGAGATCTTTTCGCGTAACCCAGAGTTCGAACCTTAGGGTTTTTGCCGGAACCCGAGATCCGACATTCGGCGCGCTAGGTAGGGGTGCGCCGGAGCCTCTTCCCCGCCAGTTGATCCACCAACGCTCCGCGGTTCCGATGTCCGGCGACCCAAGGACCGACGCCGACCATTGGGCAGCCTAGCCAGCCCGGGCGGTGCCGCCTGCCCAAGAAAATGTCAACCCCGCACTCCAGGCGGCACGAGCTCCACCTAACGTTGCTGGGCGTGGGCGGCGCAGCCTTGTGCCATTCGCCCTTACTCCACAACAAGCGCGAGCTGCTGCAAGGGTCGCAAGCCACGCCGAGGCAACGACGCCACACACCCGGCGGGAGCAGGCGAACATGCGGGCTGCACTCACGGTGGCGCGGGACCTGCTGCGGTGTTGACTGATGGAGAGCGGCCGGGATGCGCTGCTGGAACGCGTTGCCGAGCTACTGGACGCAGCGGCCACGGGAGCGCCGCCCTTCTGCTACCAGCTCACGCCTCAGGCGGCGGCCGGATCCCACGGCGGGCCTCGCCGTGCCCGCATGCTCCCGAGGTTGGGAGGAGGAGGCGTTAGGAGCTAAGGCCTTCCAGGAGCCGCCAGAGAGCCCCACCAACCGCGTCGTCGACGACAGATACAGGTTACCACTAATCTCTCAGGAGCAAGCTTACGCTAACCATGAGTCGCAAGTGAATCAGGTCACAGCACTGGGCGATGGTTCCGGCACGGCGATATCCGCCTCACCAGGAGAGACCCACTAGGGGCTGCGTGGGAGGAGCCAGGAGCAAGGCCCCTCTCCATGTCGCGCGGAGCAAGGCGTCGCCCAGAGTAGGCCCTCTGCCGGGAAGGCGTCGGCGAGCCTTCCCCCGGCAGAGGCCCCGTGGTTGCCGAGGGCGTCGCTGGCGTCCCCTCTGCCCCCTTTGGTGTCGTCCTGGTTTTTCGGGTCGTCCCAATGGTGGTAGAGGGTGGCGCAAGGCGGGGCCCTCGTGTGGAAATATGAAGTAAGGCTCACGCCTATGAAGGTCTCCGCTCGTGACACTCTCACATAATAATGAGTGGGGCTGTACACGCCCTGGAGCCTCAGGAGTGCCGCCCTTGGGCCTCGGGGGCTCCCTCCCACGTCCTAGTGGCTGCACTTAGCTCCGCGCTGGTGAGAAGACTCAAAGACATGAAGACTAGACTAGGCGCCGGACGCGGCCATTTGCTTTGGATCCCTTTTCTGTAGCCCTACCTTCTGAATTTGTATTTAAGTTGAAGTTGAATTTTCATTGATGCGTGCAGGGTGGGGGGGGGGGGCTTTTCTCGATTTCTTGCTATCTGGTTCTTGCCTTAATCCGTAGTTCGCGATTATTACTTTCCCTTCGTGAGCCCCTCGCAAGCGGGGCTGGGCATGGCACGCGCGCGCCATGCGCATGCCCTATCACGGCTGGCGCTTGCTCCTTGCGAAGCCCTCTCGGGCGGATCGATAGGCGCCTCAGGAGCTTCTCAGGAACTCACAACCTGGTGAGTCAGTTCGGAACCTACCCAGGTCAAGGTAAATTACAACAACAAACTCACCACGGGACTCGTGAGCATACGAAGGCACATGTTCAGCTTGGCTCAAAAATTGGGATAGTAATCTGTTTGCATGAGGGGCTCCCCCTCCCAAAATGCTCTTACAACCTCTATGTCCGCGCCCGAGATTTGTGTGTAGGATAAATAGCAGGGGAACACGGGATCTGTCGGACAAATTGCTCGCCGCTTCCCCCAGGTCGCCCTCAGGCGCGTCGCTGTCATCATCGCTAGCCTCACCATCACCTTCACCAGCGCCACCGTCACCATCGTCAACCACATCACCTTCATCTGCCGCGACCACCACTGCGTCGTCCTCGGAAGCGAAGGCCCTGACCAGCGCATCCACATTGTCCTCCACCCACCGTTCCAGGTCCTCCTGGATGGCCTCCGGAACAGGGGCAATGGCAGCGTCAAAATCAAAGTTTGGGTAGGTGTTTTGGAGATGGCTGAAGACTCGGGAGAACGCGCACCTCAGCACACCGCGGCTCCTCTCTTCAACAAGCTGGCGAGCCCTCTCGGAATGATTCTCCAGGCGCGTCACCACGTCGGTGAAGAAGCAGAGATGGCTGGCGTAGTCGGTTGTGCGTGGATGAGGGGCGTTCTCATCGCAGATGTGGCCCAGCACTGAGTTGGCCCTGTTCTTGAGGCCCTCAAGCATGGGGGCGTGCACGCGCTCCAGTGTCCGCCACTGGAGCACTTCCTCCTTGTTCTGCTGTGCAATAGACTCGGCGTCAGCGACCTACTGCTGAAGAGAGAGCAGCTCGGTGCGGGCGGAGGCCAGTTCCGCCTCCGCCAAGACCAGGGCGGCTGCGGTGGCCTCCTCGCGTCGTTCTACCTCAGCTAACCTGGGCCTAAGGGCAGCAGTCCTACCTACAGCCTCACCTTCCGCAAGCTTCAACTTCAGGTCGTGCCTACCCTCAAGATCCGCGCGGGCCTCGGCCACCCGGCGATCGATCTCCTCCTTTTCTTGTCCTCGGGCGCGCCAGCGACATCTTCCGCTTGGGCGACTTGACGCTCCCTCGTCTCCAATCGCTCGAGCTCGAGGCAACGCTCCACGGCTTCCAATGCCAACACCTCCTCACCCTTTCAGATCTCTTCTTCTTCGGCGGGCGTCCCCCTCAATGACGCTAGGGCGGCCCTGCGCTCCTCCACTTGCCGCTCGAAGGAGGCGCTCCAGGCTTGAAGCTCCCACGCGCGCTTCTCCGCGGCCTCATGACAGCGGTCAGCTTCTCGGGCCTCTTCCTGAGCTCGAGAGCAGGCCTAACGCGAGGCTACGAGAGAGGCCTCGGCCTTCGCATTATCAAGCTCGTGCTGGTGACGCCCGAGGTTGATAGCCACCTTCAGCTTGTGTCGCTCCTCCGCAGACGAAGATCCTCGGCCACAAGGCACGCGTCCACATCCACGAGCTCTTCACCAAGCCGGTTCATCGCGCCCATCGCCTCCTGAAAGAGCTCGTGGCGGACGACGCTCTTCTCTTGCACAGACTTGCGCATGCCACTGACTCCGTCCTCCGTCGCGGGGGACACGGACGGGGCCCGAAGCGGCACGCCCCATAGCAGCGGGGGGCTGGGGGCTGGCGCCTGCCCGGCTGCCAGTCCAGCCGTGCGAGGGGCCCAGACGAGCGAAGATCCGCCGCCTGAAGAGGACCCCAGGATCGAAGCCAACCAACCGCCGTCCAAGACCAGGGGAGAGGCCCTTGGCACATTGGCCGCGCTCCAAGCAAGGCCAACAAGAGGAGGCGACGAAGGCATGAGCTCAAGGCTCCCCGCTAGCGGGCTGGCTTCCCCGGCTGGTCCCACGCCGGGGGCGGCGTGCAGGCTCGCGGTGCTCAAGTCTAGCGGGGGAGACGGGGCGAGAGGAGGCCGCTTCTCAGGAGATTCCGCGGCCCTGGCGGAAGGGATCCTGAAGCGCCATCGTCAGGAAGAGAAGAAGCACTCAAAGAATCACAAAGATAAGGCACATACTTGTTAATGGCGATATATTTCCTCTGCTTCAATGGCTCGAAGGTGCCACTGCTGCAGCTCGGAGATTCCTTCCTCTTGCGGAGCTCCTCGAAGTCCACGCGGAGCCGGCCGAAGCGGTGAACATGGAGACCATCTCGGGGCACAACTGGAAAAGCGCCCAAGGAGGCCTCAGGGGTGCCAAGCTAGGGAAAGCTGTCGGGCTCCGCCTCGCAGCAACCTGCTGAGGCCTCAGGAGCTTCGACCTCAGGAACAGCGGGCTGCGTCTCCCCTTCAGCTGCCACCCCAGCGTGGGCATCACGGGTTACTGAGGATGACGCCTCGGGAGCCTCAGGCTACGTCGACACATCTGCGCCAGCGCCCCCGGCCTCCGATGATACTTGCCCCCCAGCGTCCACTCTTGGGGCAGGATCGGGGCTGATGGCAAGGAGAGGGACCATAATGATGGGGTTATCACGGGGCCCCACAAGGCCGACTGGACGCAGCCCCCACTCATCGAAGGAGGGCATGTGCTCCACAAATTGCACCTTGCTCAAGCAGCGGCATAGAAGACAACTCTTCCCTGGCATGTCGTCAGGCAACAGGACGCCTGTCAGGACCTCGAGCACCGTTCGCCGCGCCTCAAGCGGGAGCCCGGACTCCTTAAGTCTCATGTGGTCGTTGCTTCTGAGCAAGGCCCACATCGGTCGAGAGTGTCGCTGAAGTGGAACAACTCGGTGCCGGACGAACTCCTGCACCACCATAGGCGCAGTCATGCCACGGTCCTTCAACCTCTTCAGCCTGAGCCAGACGGGGACAAGGCAAGGATCGACGAGCCTCTGGTGGCACCAACCGGAGTTGGGAATGGCGGACGCCGACGGAGAAGTGTAACATCCCAAATTTTCAATTTGGAATGTTATACATAGGTCATTCTTGCATATCATATTTATTGCATTTTTGTTTTGCGATCCTCGAAATTCCGAGCAACTCAAGGACCCTCGGAGAGAGTTGGGGATTTCACGTTTTTCATATTTGAAATTTTATCAAATATTGAAACAAGGATGAGGTTGGTTTTAATTTATTTTTCTCTCTGAAAATATTTCATATTAAAATATATGAGAGGAGATAATATGACTTCTCCAAAATAAATGAAATATTGGAGGAAATTGTTAAAATCAAATATTTGATTTTATTCAGATTTTATTGCTATTTTATTTGCATAGAAAAAATATGCATTTTCCAAAATTGCATTACAGGCCCAAATAAATGTTCACCTTATCCGACATATTTTTAGAGGATGGGGAAAATTTATAACGGGATTTTTGGAGTCGATTTAGTATTTCTTTTGTTTATTTTTCAGAAAGTCGGATTGTTTTAAAAAAAGTGTAACCGACTTCAGGCCGTGCCGGCCAGACACCTCAGGCAGCCTTTTAAGCCACGACCCCGGGACCCTGCCAGCCCAGCCGCCCCGCGCCCCCTCGCAAACCCTAGCCCAAGCCGCCGCACCGCCGCCGCCCGAGCCGCCGCCGCCTGTGAGACTCCCTGGCGGAGCTTGCCGCCGCCTCTCCGGAATCCCGCCGGACTTGAGGTAGCCGCCGCCGGTTTTTCTTTTAAAACCGTTCGGTTTTTGTAAACCCTAGTTCGTTTTTTTAGATCGGTTCGTCGGTTTTCTCGGTTTAGTTTATTTAGAGGACGTTCATCCGTACGTTCATTTTAACGAACAGTTTTCACCCGTTAGTCGCAGACAGCGAACGTTCATTCGTTAGCCTGTTCGTCAGTTTTTCTTTTTCTCGTGTTTTTCCCGATTATTTTCGACCGCGATTTCTGATCCGATTTTCGTTTTAGTTTATCTTTTTGCTCGCTTATCGGAATCAGGCGATTCAAGCGCCTAGATCTTCGTATCGAAGCCCTATTTCTTCTTAACCAACTTGAACAAGATTTTGATAATGTAAAATTTGACTTTAGTCCAGATTAGTAAACGGATCTTGTTTCTTTCGCAGTTTGAGTTTCGTTGCTCCGTTTGATTTGATTCTTTTTGCAAACCGGACTTCTTAAGTTGAACTTTCTGGTTAGATCTTCTTATTCGAGTTTTACCCGTGCATGTTTGCTTGATTGCTTATTTATGCTATTGTTTGTTTGCGATAGAATTCCCGGATTGCAAAGCGTGCTACTACGAGTCTCTAGGTTTTGCGGATCGTCAGCAAGGCAAGTAACATACTGATCATACTCTTTTCATACCTAGTTTTTATGCATTAGTTCCAATCCTCAAACACTGCATGATTAGGATGTGATTTACTTGTGGGTTGGGAAGTAGTTGATGAGGTAGAACTTGTTACCTGTTTTATTATCAAACCCTCGGGAGTTACTTCTACGTTATGCTTATATTGCCATGCTATCCTCATAGACGTGGATTGGGTTGAGTGTATCCATGACAGATGTGAGTTGTTAACTAATGGTTCAACTTAAGGTGGCTACTTTAATACACATCTGGGTGGATTGCTTGTTTGGGCACCTGGGGAATCCAGTGTTGTCGTAGGAGATCCCGGGGCATCTGTGTGATCATCCTACGGTCCGCCACCCAGGCTCAAAGGGATCGTGAGATTATTCATGCTAGAAACTTCCATGTGCAGCCACAAGCTATTATGAGCTCTAGCATAGTTGAGTATGTTGCATGACCTCTTCCAGTGGCGGGCTAGCAGATGTAGAGGGATGTAGGTTGGTACTGTCTACCAGGGGTTAGAGTTAATGCTTATGAAAGACTGTGTCTCGGTCATCCGTTTCTCAAACACCATGTAGTGCGAGAAATCCAACGGAGGAGATCGAGTCTTGTGGGGAAAAGTGCGCAAACCTCTGAAGAGTGTACAATATAATCATAGTTAGCCGTGTCCCCGGATATGGACATCTTGAGTATCTAGTACTTGGATTATCCTATCGTATCTCATCACTCTAATTTAATTTGTTGGGTTAATGATTACTTTAATTGGGATTGAGATGGGGGTAATGAGGGAGTCCTGGATTAGGGGGTGTCCGGATAGCCGGACTATAACCTTTGGCCGGACTCCTGGACTATGAAGATACAAGATTGAAGACTTCGTACCGTGTCCGGATGGGACTTTCCTTGGCGTGGAAGGCACGCTTGGCGATACGGATATGTAGATCTCTTCCCATTGTAACCGACTCTGTGTAACCCTAGCCCTCTCCGGTGTCTATATAAACCGGAGGGTTTTTAGTCCGTAGGACGAACAACAATCATACCATAGGATAGCTTCTAGGGTTTAGCGTCTCTGATCTCGTGGTAGATCTACTCTTGTACTACCCATATCATCAATATTAATCAAGCAGGAGTAGGGTTTTACCTCCATCGAGAGGGCCCGAACCTGGGTAAAAACATCGTGTCCCTTGTCTCATGTTACCATTCCCCTAGACGCACAGTTCAGGACCCCCTACCCGAGATCCGCCGGTTTTGACACCGAAATTGGTGCTTTCATTGAGAGTGCCTCTGTGTCGTCATCTTTAGGCCCGATGGCTCCTCCGATCATAAGCAACGACGCGGTCCAGGGTGAGACTTTTCTCCCCGGACAGATCTTCGTATTCGGTGGCTTTGCACTGCGGGCCAATTCACTTGGCCATCTGGAGCAGATCGAAAGCTACGCCCCTAGCCATCAGGTCAGATTTGGAAGTTTGAAACTACACGGATGACGTCCGCGGAGACTTGATCTTCGACGGGTTCGAGCCACAGCCGAGCGCGCCGCACTGTTACGATGGGCATGATCTAGCTCTGCCACCGAACAGTGCCCTAGAGGCCGCACCCGTGTCTGCTCCGACCCTCAGCTCGGAGCGGACTGCGCCAATCGAGGACGGGTGGCTGGACACCGCCTCGGGGGCTGCAATCTCTACGGCAATCAAGCCAAACACCAGCCTTTTCCTTTGCGAAGCTTGTAACTCCAAGGTACCGGACTCCCCTCCGGACTCCAAACCTTCCGCGCCCCTGCCAATCGAATCCGATTGGGCGCCGATTATGGAGTTCACCACCGCGGACATCTTTCAGTACTCGCCCTTCGGCGACATTCTGAATTCCCTAAAGTCTCTCTCTTTATCAGGAGAGCCCTGGCCGGACTATGGTCAGCAAGGTTGGGATGCGGATGACGAAGAAATTCAAAGCCCACCCACCACCCACTTCATAGCCACTGTCGATGATTTAACCGACATGCTCGACTTCGACTCCGAAGACATCGACGGTATGGACGCCGATGCAGGAGACGACCCAGAACCAAAGGCCTATAGGGCACTGGAAGGCCACCTCGTCGTATGACATATACATGGTGGACACCCCAAAAGAAGGGAAGGGCGATGGAACAACGGAGGATGATCCCTCCAAGAAGAAGCCTAAGCGTCGGCGTCAGCGGCGCCGCTCTAAATCCCGCCAAAGCAAAAACGGCGATTCCGGCACGGGAGATAATAACACCCAGACAAAGGTGCGAAGACAACCCCCTCCAGCAGGATTCAACACAGGAGGATGGAGAAGCCAGCCCTCATGAGAGAGCGGCAGACAAAGAGGTAGAGGACGACAATTACATGCCTCCCTCCGAAGATGAGGCAAGCCTCGACGACGACGAATTTGTCGTGCCTCAGGATCCCGTCGAACAAGAGCGTTTCAAACGCAAGCTTATGGCCACGGCGAGCAGCCTCAAGAAAAAACAGCAACATCTTAGAGCTGACCAAGACTTGCAAGCCGACAGATGGACTGAAGTCCTTGCGGCCGAAGAGTACGAACTCGAACGCCCCTCCAATTGCTACCCAAAGCGCAGGTTGCTACCCCGATTAGAGGAGGAAGCACCTAAACCTACATCACCAGCGCACCACGCGGCCGACCGGCCACCTCGTGGCCGCGATAGAGAGGCCTCTCGGCCCTCCGCTCAAGCCGCACCCCGACGTCGCTCAAAGAATACCAAGGCACGGGAAAATGCGCTAGACCTGCGGGATAGATTGGAGGACAAGGCAAGGAAAACAAGATAGATCTACGGATCGCGTAGGCGCCCCACGACATGTGATGATAACCGTCATGCCGGATACGGCAAATCCGGCCGGCCCGAAGACAGTAGATAAAGCTCATTCGAGCTACGTCATGATATAGCCCAGTACAGAGGCGCCGCACACCCACTATGCTTCATAGATGAAGTAATGGATCATCAAATCCCCGAGGGTTTCAAACTCGTAAACATCGAATCATACGATGGCACAACAGATCCTGCGGTGTGGATCGAGGATTATCTCCTTCATGTCCACATGGCCCGCGGTGATGATCTACACGCCATCAAATACCTCCCACTCAAGCTTAAAGGACCAGCTCGGCATTGGCTTAATAGCTTGCCAGCAGAGTCAATTGGTTGCTGGGAGGACCTGGAAGCCGCATTCCTTGAAAATTTCCAGGGCACCTATGTGTGACCACCAGACGCCGATGACCTAAGCCACATAATTCAGCAGCCAGAGGAATTGGCCAGAAAATTCTGGACACGGTTCCTAACCAAGAAAAATCAAATAGTCGACTGTCCGGACGCAGAGGCCCTCGCAGCCTTCAAACATAACATCCGTGACGAGTGGCTTGCCCGGCACCTAGGACAGGAAAAGCCGAAATTCATGGCAGCCCTCACAACACTCAAGACCCGCTTTTGCGCGGGAGAAGACAGCTGGCTAGCTCGTAGTAATAACATGACCAAGAGCCCTGGTAATTCGGATACCAAGGATAGCAATGGCAGGTCGCGTCGCAACAAGCACAAGCGCCGCATTAACAGTGACAATGCTGAGGATACGGCAGTTAATGCCGGATTCAGAGGCTCTAAACCCGGTCAGCGGAAAAAGCCATTTAAAAGAAATACTCCGGGCCCGTCCAGTTTGGACCGAATACTCGATCGCTCGTGGCAGATACACGACACCCCCGAAAAACCAGCCAATCACACCAACAGGGATTGTTGGGTGTTCAAGTAGGCAGGCAAGTTAAATGCCGAGAACAATGACAAGGGGCTGCATAGCGATGACGAGGAGGAGCCCCGGCCGCCAAACAATAGGGGACGAAAGGGCTTCCCCCCAAAAGTGCGGACGGTGAACATGATATACGCAACCCACATACCTAAAAGGGAGCGGAAGCGTGCACTCAGGGACGTATATGCGTTGGAGCCAGTCGCCCCAAAGCTCAACCCATGGTCCTCCTGATCGAAGGGACCACCCCACTAGCATCCGCCATGGCAGATTCGCTGCATTGGTTCTAGACCCAATCATTGACGGATTTCACCTCACTAGAGTCCTTATGGACGGCGGCAGCAGCCTGAACCTGCTTTATCAGGATACAGTGTGAAAAATGGGCATAGATCCCTCAAGGATCAAACGCACAAAGATGACCTTTAAAGGCGTCATACCTGGTGTAGAGGCCAACTGTACAGGCTCAGCTACACCTGAGGTGGTCTTCGGATCCCCGGATAATTTTCCAAGCGAGGAGTTAATCTTCGACATAGTATCGTTCCGCAGTGGCTATCACGCACTGCTGGGACGAACCGCATTTGCAAAGTTCAATGTGGTGCCACACTATGCATACCTCAAGCTCAAGATGCCAGGCCCTCGAGGAGTCATTACGGTCAATGGAAACACCGAACGCTCTCTCCGAACGGAGGAGCATACGGCGGCGCTCGCGGCGGAAGTACAAAGTAGCCTCTCAAGGCAATTCTCTAGTCCGGCTATTAAACGTCCGGACACCGTCAAGCACGCTCTGAGTAACCTACAACAAGACCGCCTGACACGTTCCGAGCACGCGTAGCAATGCGGCCCCAACCCCAGCCCTCGCGAAATTGCGAAACCAGTACTACGCGTACATAATTAAGCTCCAAACTCTCGTGTTTTTTCACGAGAGCCTGGAGCTCTTGCTGCACCGCCGCCACCCGCGCCTCCTGCTTTTCTCGCTCGATGCACTCCCACGGCCGCATTTTCTTCTGCCTTGGATAGCGCTTTCTTCAGGGTTGCCACCTGGGTTGTGGCCCCTGTAATACTCATGTTGGTCCTGTCATTTTTTGCAACCACATCTTTTTTATATAATTACATAAGGTATTACTTACCTTCCTTGTCCTCGAGCTACTTCTTGGCAAGGCCGAGCTCGTTCTCGGACCGCTTGAGGCTCTGCTTCAATGCATCGACCTCTGCGGTCACAGGTCGGTCAAGCAGAGCCTGCATGCCCATCTTGACATACTTATGTTAGACTCCTGCGTATGTCTTTTTGATCCTCAGTTCGGCTTTTCTTTCCGAACACCAAACTGAGCATTAGGGGCTACTGTCTATGCGGTAATATTTTTATAAATACATACCTCAAAGCCTGTTAGAAGGCTGGCACAGGCTTCAGTTAGCCTGCTCTTGGCGGACTGAACCTTCTGGATCACCGCACTCATAATAGTGCGGTGCTCCTCGTCGATGGAGGTGTCGTTAAGCACCTCCAGCAGATTATCCGGTGCCTCCGGTTGGACGGAGGTCACCGATGTCGTAGGCTTGCCTTTCTTACTAGGGGGGCACTTGCCGGACTCCGGAACCACTGAAGGTTCCGGTGCGGTGTCCGGCCCATGGCCGGACTTGGAGCCCTCGGGGTTTTTCCCCCTTTGCGCCTGGAGTCCAAGAGGTCGCCTTGCGGTGCCTCCAGGACCACCTCCTCCTGGCTAGGACCCTTTTGGGACCCCACCTCGGCATCATCCGCAGCGCGAGGGGAGGAGGCGGCCGGAAGTGAAGTGTTATTCACATTCGACGAGCTTAAGGAGCCGCTCGACGACACGCCAACATGGGCTCGGGGCGGACTGCATGATTATATTCGGCGTCATAAGATACTGTGCAATAAAGGAACGCCATGAGTTATTCTGGTATCCGGATACTTACGATTTTGCCAGGGGCTTGGCCCTGGATGGCCACTCCTCTTCGCCGTCATCGGCGTTGGTGGAGTAGTCCGGAGGAAGGGTCCTTCCCTTCTTGGACCCTCCGGCCCCCCAGTTGGGGCGGCCTTTCTTTTCTTTTCTCCCCCCCGCTGGACGATGCAAGACCTCCTCGGGAGCGGCCTGACCAGGCTGGCTCGCGAGGGGCGGAGAGATCAAGGCAAGGTAAACCTCACGAGGTTCTCGTGACGTGAGCCATGAAGATCGAGACCGAGCGGGCGCCAGCGGGCGCAGTGTCCTTGTTTCCTCTTTGGTGCTAAGGAGGCAAGCACAGGCGAGGAGTACCGTGGCGTCAGGCAAAGGTTTCCATATCGGTGCAACGAGACCAAGACCAGCAGGACGGCAGGTCGGAGGTCACCGTGGAGCGCAAGACGACATCACCACCAGAGCCTTTGGCAGGCGAAGACCACTTTTGTCGGGATAAGCTGTACTAGCTATCCCCTTTCAAATTGCTCGCTGTGGAATCCCTTCCTGCTCAATATTTGGGAAGAGGACCAGGGCCTCCATAAATAGGACTAGCCACCGCAGTAGGAGGGACCGGATCCTCACACCCTCAAGTTCACCAAGCACAAGAACACCTCTCCTCAGGAGGCTGTTCTTCCCCTTGTACTGTTCATCCTCAGCCCAAGAGGCAATCCACCACCACACACTGGAGTAGGGTATTACACCACAACGGTGGCCCGAACCAGTATAAATCTTGTGTCCCTTGTGTTGCGAGTTCATCGTGCTAGCCTAGAGATCGTGAAGCGTGTGAGGGCGTGATCTGTGAGGGAGAGATCTTCGCGCGCACCCCAGATTTTGAACCTTAAGGGTATTGCCGGAACCCGAGATCCGACAGTACCATTGCTGCAGCTTCCGCTCGAGGTGGGTGATCTCGTCCTGAGGCGGGTGCTCTCCAGGGAAGGGCTGCATAATCTCTCACCCATGTGGGAGGGCCCGTTCAGGATCGCCCGTGTCTCCAGGCCTAGCGCTGCGCGCCTAGAGATGCGGGATGGGATCCCCATCTAGAACGCCTAGAACATCCAACAGCTCTGGAAGTTCTACCCATGAAGCAAGGCCTCGCACCTGTGAAAGTCTCCGCTCGTGTGATAACCCACAAGTATAGGGGATCACAACAGTTTTCGAGGGTAGAGTATTCAACCCAAATTTATTGATTCGACACAAGGGGAGCCAAAGAATATTCTCAAGTATTAGCAGTTGAGTTGTCAATTCAACCACACCTGGAAAATCTAATATCTGTAGCAAAGTATTTAGTAGCAAAGTAGTATGGAAATAACGGTAACAGTGGAAACAGAAAAGTAACTAAGCAAAGATCAATATGTGAAAAGCTCGTAGGCATTGGATCAGTGATGGATAATTATGTCGGATGCGATTCTTCATGCAACAGTTATAACATAGGGTGACACAGAACTAGCTCCAGTTCATCAATGAATGTAGGCATGTATGCCGAATATAGTCATACGTGCTTATGGAAAAGAACTTCCCATACATCTTTTGTCCTACCCTCCCGTGGCAGCAGGGTCCTATTGGAAACTAAGGGATATTAAGGCCTCCTTTTAATAGAGTATTGGACCAAAGCATTAACACTTAGTGAATACATGAACTCCTCAAACTACGGTCATCACCGGGAGTGGTCCCAATTATTGTCACTTCGGGGTTACCGGATCATAACACATAGTAGGTGACTATTGACTTGCAATATAGGATCAAGAACTCACATATATTGATGAAAACATAATAGGTTCAGATCTGAAATCATGACACTCGGGCCCTAGTGACAAGCATTAAACATAGCAAAGTCATAGCAACATCAATCTCGGAACATAGTGGATACTAGGGATCAAACCCTAACAAAACTAACTCAATTACATGATAATCTCATCTAACCCATCACCGTCCAGCAAGCCTACAATGGAATTACTCACGCACGGCGGTGAGCATCATGAAATTGGTGATGGAGGATGGTTGATGATGACAAAGGCGACTGATTCCCCTTGCCAGAGCCCCGAATGGACTCCAGATCAGCCCTCCCAAGAGAGTTTAGGGCTTGGCGGCGGGTCCGTATCGTAAAACACGATGAATCCTTCTCTATGATTTTTTTCTCCCTTAACGTGAATATATAGAGTTGGAGTTGAGGTCGGTGGAGCACCAGGGGGCCCATGAGGCGAGGCGCGCCAGGGGCAAAGCGCACTCTACCCTCGTGGACAGGGTGTGGGCCCCCTGGTCTTGATTCTTTCGCCAATATTTTTATAAATTCCAAAAATATTCTGCATGAAGTTTCAGGTCATTCCGAGAAGTTTTACTTATACACAAAAATAACACCTTGGCAATTCTGCTGAAAACAGCGTCAGTCCGGGTTAGTTCCATTCAAATCATGCAAGATAGAGTCCAAAACAAGGGCAAAAGTGTGTGGAAAAGTAGATACGATGGAGACGTATCAACTCCCCCAAGCTTAAACCTATGCTTGGCCTCAAGCAATTCAGTTGATAAACTGAAAGTGATAAAGAAAAACTTTTACAAACTCTGTTTGCTCCTGTTGTTGTAAATATGTAAAGCTAGCATTCAAGTTTTCAGCAAAGATTATGAACTAACCATATTCACAATAACATTTAGGTCACATGTTTACTCATATCAATGGCATAATCAACTAGCAAGCAATAATAATAAATCTCGGATGACAACACTTTCTCAAAACAATCATAATATGATATAACAAGATGGTAGCTCGCTAGCCCTTTCTGAGACTGCAAAACATAAATACAGAGCACCTCTGAAGATCAAGGACTGACTAAACATTGTATAAAAGAGATCCAGTCGTAGTCATACTCAATGTAAATTAATAGTAATGGATGCAAATGAAAGCGGTGCTCTCCAACTGGTGCTTTTTCATAAGAGGATGATGACTCAACATAAAAGTAAATAGATAGGCCCTTCACAAAGGGAAGATGGGATTTGTAGAGGTGCCAGAGCTCGATTTTTGGAAATAGAGATAAATAATATTTTGAGCGGCATACTTTTGTTGTCAACATAACAACCAAGAGATCTCGATATCCTCCATGCGACACACATTATAGGCGGTTCCCAAGCAGAATGGTAAAGTTTATACTCCCCCACCACCAACAAGCATCAATCCATGGCTTTCCCGAAACAACGGGTGCCTCCAACTAACAACAGTCCTGGGGGAGTTTTGTTTGCAATTATTTTGATTTGGTTTGAGCATGGGACTGGGCATCCCGGTGAACAGCCATTTTTCTCGTGAATGAGGAGCGGAGTCCACTCCTCTTGAGAATAACCCGCCTAGCATGGAAGATACAGACATCCCTAGTTGATACATGAGCTATTCGAGCATACAAAACAGAATTGTATTTGAAGGTTTAGAGTTTGGCGCATACAAATTAATAGGACGACAAGTAGATACCGCATATAGGAAGGTATGGTGGACTCATATGGAATAACTTTGGGGTTTATGGAAGTGGATGCACAAGCAGTATTCCCGCTTAGTACAAGTGAAGGCTAGAAAAAGACTGGGAAGCGACAAACTAGAGAGGGACAACAGTCATGAACATGCATTAAAATTAATAAACATTAAGTGCAAGCATGAGTAGGATATAATCCACGATGAACATAAATATCGTGGAGGCTATGTTGATTTTGTTTCAACTACATGCGTGAACATGTGCCAAGTCAACCCTGGCGGCGTTCTGGGAACGGGGGTCCCCATACTTGCCTGCCTGCGGCCTGGGGCATGGCTCAAGGGGTGGCCCAGCACGGCCCATCTTCATCAGCACAAGCTCAAGACCCTCGCGAGGGGCCAAGCCTCCCGGGGCGGACGACAGGGAGCTTCCTCAGGCACGGCCTCGTTAGGCTGGCTCGCAAGGAGGCGGAGAGATCAAGGCGGGGTACCTCACGAGGTGCCCATGACGCAAGCCATGACGATAAAGGGCGCCAGGCGGGCGCCAGCCCACAGTGTCCTCCTTTCCTCTTTGGTGCAAAGGGAGCAAGCGCAGGCAAGAGTATCAAGCAAAGGCATCCGTTTCGGTGCAACAAGACCAAGACCGTCGCAACGGCTGGAAGGAAGTCATTGTGGAGCCCAAGCCGGTGTCACCACCAGAGCCTTTAACAGGCGAGGACCAACTTTAGTTAGGATAAGTGTACTAGATGTTCCCCTTCAAAATGGCCAATTGTTGGCGCCCTTCCCGCTCAATATTTGGGAAGAGGCCCTGGGCCTCTGCCTATAAATAGGACTAGCCTCCCATAGGGTAGAGGGATCCGGTATCCAGAACAGAGTAGAGGCATCTAGAAATCTTGGAGATCGCCTAGAGAGAGAGAGAGAGAGAGAGAGAGAGAGAGAGAGAGCGACTGAACTCCCCCTAGCAGTTCATCGCACCAGCCAAGAACAGACCCTCGCGAGGCTGTTCTTCCTTGTATTGTTCATCATCAGCCCAAGAGGCAATCCACCATGCCACACACTGGAGTAGGGTTTTACACCACAATGGTGGCCCGAACCAGTATAAACCCTGTGTCTCTTGTGTTGTTCCTTTGATAGTTTTAGATCCTAGCGAGGCAGCGAGGTGCAGGTAGGTAGAGGGCGAGATCTCCGCACGCACCCCAGTGTTCGAACCTAGAGGGTCTGCCGGAACCCGAAATCCGACATTTGGCGCGCCAGGTAGGGGTGCGCCGGAATTCGTCTTCCGCCGCCCTGTTCTTCGCCGACCACCGCATCCATGTCTGACGCTCGTCGGGCCCGCGCCGAGCGCTGGGCCGCTCTCGCTTCCCGCGTCGCCCAGACGGCTCCCTGTGGCCGCCCGCACTTCGTTGCCCGCCGTCAACGCCGCCACCGGCCCGGCGGGGAACGAGCAGCAAGCATCGTCCCAGCATCCGTCCGTGAGGCGAGACGGCCACACCGCCACTCCTTCACTCGCCCCAGCTGGTTCTTCGTCTCGCTCGCTCCGCGCGCCCATGGAGGCTCGAGCTGCGCTCATCACAGCAAACGAGCTCCTGCGCTACCGCCCTATTGACGACGTCTACGAAGAGTGGCTCGACCGCGTCAGCTGAAGCTCGTCGCGCCGCGAAGGGGCCTCCCAGCCGTCCTTCTCGCAGACCGAGCCCCGCCCCTACGCTGGGCGATGAAGTTCGGGCGCCTCAGCCTCCCCTCAAGAAGGCGCCGTGGCCGCAAGGCGCGTGGCCCCTGGGCGGAACCCGCTCCGTCCGGCGCCAGCGCAGCAAGACCAGAGTTGTCAAGAGGTCCCTCGCCCCCAAGAAGCTGCCCGAGTGCTCCCTGCACCGGCTCGTCACGACCATGCTCCTGCTCCAGCACGCCAAGACCCCGCGCTGCTCCCAGCTGTAGCACATGGGGACCCACAAGACCAGGCTCTTCATCACCAAAGGCCTCCCGTGGCCACGGCGGGCTGCCGCGCCTTCACCACCAAGCTGTGCAGCATGCGTGGCCAGGCAAGTTCAAGCCAGACCTGCCTCCTCGCTACGACGGCACGGCCGACCCTGCGGAGTTCCTCCAGCTCCAACGGGGACGAGAAGGTCATGGCAAACTGGTTTCCCATGGCACTCAAGGACGGAGCCCGCACCTGGCTCCTGAACCTGGCTCCTCGCATGATCTCCTCCTGGGACGAGATGCGCACCCGCTTCATCGCCAACTTCCAAGGTACTCACGACCGGCCTCCTGTCGTGAGCGACATGCGCCGCATCAAGCAGCAACCAGAGGAGACCCGACAGAAGTACATCCAGCGCTTCAACAACGCACGCCTCAAGATTCCCAAGGTGACCGAGGAGGCCATCATCTCAGCCTTCTCCGACGGTGTGCACGACGTCAAGATGAAGGAGGAGCTGGCGATGCCTGAAGATCTGTGCACTTCCTTGGAGCTGTTCAACTTAGCGACCAAATGCGCCAGGGCTGAGGAAGGTCGCCTTTCCCTCCTCGAGCTGCCAGCCGCAAACCCAGAAGAGAAGAAATCCAGGGCCGAGGACGTGAAGCATAAGGGGGCTGCCGTGCTCGTGGCAGAACCAGACAACAAGCGGGGCAAAGATCAGCCCGAGTCTTCCAAGGGCAGCCGGTACTGTGTGTACCACGACCTCCACACCCACAACACCAACGAATATCAAGAGCACCGAGCCATGCGAGAAGGGAGGATCGGCCGATGCCCCTACCGCAACGATCGAGGCTACGGCCGAGGAGGAGGAAGGAACGCAGGACGCTGGGAAGACCGTGGCCCTCGCCAAGTGTGGCGCGACCGACCTCGCGAGGATCGGTGGAAGGATCAACCTCGCGAGGGAGACTGGAGGGATCAGCCTCGCGAGGATCGCCTGCAAGGAAACGCAGGCCTCCCTCCTCTGCCGCCGCTGCCAAGGAGAAACGAGGACCATCATCAGGACGAGGGGGCTGGGGGCTTCCAGTAGTCGCGCGCGATCGCTTGCATCCTGGGCGGAGCTCAAGCCCCAGCCTCTCAATGCATCTTCAAGCAGTTAGCCCGTGAAGTGAATGCAGGCCTCCGCAAGCTCAAAGCCACGCGCCCTCTCAAGTGGTCAGCGTGCGTCATCATGTTCAGCTCAGCGGATCAGCTCAAGTGCGCGGCCACAGCCAGAGTCCTCCCGATGCTTTCTTCCCCAATCATCAGCAACGTGCAAGTCACCAGGACCCTCATCGACGGTGGAGCAGGGCTCAACGTCCTGTCCGTAGAGACATTCAACAATCTCCAAGTGCCTTACAATCAGCTTCAGCCAACCAAGCCTTTCTCTGGAGTCACCGATGGCTCCACGGTTCCGATTGGGCAGGTCCGCCTCCCTGTCACCTTCGGGGTGCCTGACAACTACCGCACCAAGCTCATCGACTTCGATGTCGCACACATTTGCCTGCCATACAATGCCATCCTCGGGTACCCAGCTCTGGCCAAGTTCATGGCCGTGACTCATCACGGCTACAACGTCCTCAAGATGCCAGGAAGCGGCGGAGTCATCATGGTGCCTTGTGAAGAGAGAGACGCAGTGTGCTCCCTAGAGCGAGCCTTTCAAGCCGCATCACTTGAAGACCCAGATCGCAGGAGCGTGAGGCTCCCTGAGACCGCTCCCAAGAAGAAGAAGACATCGCCAGGCCCGACCCCTCAGGAGGCAGGCCCCTCAGGGGGCACCTCCATCTGTCGCATAGGAAGGCGCGCCCGGCGCCCTCCTCAAGCAAGGCTCGGGGGCTCTCTCCTGGAGGGCCACCGACCTTGCTAAGGTCACGAGGGAGGTGCTTGGGCACCACTTGGAGGCGTGTTCGAAAGCACGTTTCCCTCAGGAAGGAGCGAGGCAAGGAGGATCAAACCCTCAGGAGTTCGTCAGTCAGATCACGCAGGAGTTGCAGGAGTCAAGAGTCATGAGTGGCAGCCGCTGCTTACCCGCCGTAGCTCCCCATCCAGGCAAGGATGGTGGGCTGTGCGTCTGCATCGACATACCAGGGCTCAACCGAGCCGCCTCTCAGGCGCTTGGCCCTCACGCTGGGCGCCATGAGTCCACCCCACAGCCACGTTCAGATGCCCTACGGTGTGCCGAACGCGGCCGCCACGTACCAGCGCCTCATGAGGAGCATCCTGGAGGCTCAAGAGGCCAGGCGTTCCGCAGTCCTGGCGGAGATGGAGATGGTCCACGAGGAGCCACCAGCGCCTCCGGAGCCTCCCGAGGCTCTCTTGTGTTTATTTCGGGTCATGCGTTCGACCCATCATGATTGTTATTTGATGCCTGTCCACGGAACTCCTTCTTCCTTCATGTCGGCCGCTTGCACGTTAAAGGGGGTACGAGCATCGCGACTCGAGCTCCTCTGGCTCTACAGCCCTCACCCTCACAGCCATGTCCACGGCATCGCGACACGGCATACCAGCGACGGCTGAGACCAGCTCGAGGGCCGGGACCCGAGGACGTAGAGCGTCGGCATCTAACCAAATCTGCAGGAACACATCACGAGTTAAGGCCCAGTGCCAGGCGCAACCCGCCTTGAGGTAGGGCCCCGTGAGTCCTGCACTGGCTCACGGGTGCCCAGATACACCTTGTCAGGCCCTACCGTGCCAGCCACGTGTCAGGGAGGGGCTCTACACGCCCCGGGGGCATCAACCTCTGGGTGCCCAGAGCTCAATGTTTGGCCTCATCGCAACGCCTCCCCTCGGGAGTGCCGCGCGAGGGGGCTGGGCATGGGGGCTACGTCTGGGTCACGCCCAGACGCACGCCACCCAGCCAGGCCCCTCGGGCCTGGTTCGTCGCACGTCTTTCCCCGAGCGGAGACAAGGTACGAAGGCCGTTTGAGCGTCAAGGGGGACTCCTGAACATCGCGTCTCAGGAGCCTAACTGGTCACGTAGCCCCTTACTCCTTAGTTCCGAAAGGCTAACGACGGTTGAGGTATGTGCGGGGCCGGGCTCTACAGACGTAGAATGGTAGATTCACCCACACATCTCACCTCCCTACTTGCTGTTCGTGCGCCAAGGGGGACTCCTGAGCATCGTGACTCAGAAGCCTAACTTGTCACGTAGCCCCTCACTCCTTGGTCCCGTCCTAGTTTCCGGTCGGGGTTAACGGCGGCTGAGATATGCGCGGGGCCGGGCTCTGCCGGCGTAGAACATAAGCAAGTAGGAAGGAAAGGCGCAAATCTCAAGGAATTTAAAAGCAAACATTACAGTCCATAACTGTTATCACAACACCAAACGCAAGTTTAAATGCCTCCTCGAGGCATGATGCATGTTGCAGGAAGCAGAACAGGAGCCACAATGGAGTCACTTGTTGGCGGCGGAGCTGCGCGGAGCGGGTTCGCCTCGTGAAGCCCCAGGACCGGCAGCGCCTCTCTTTGGCTTGGTGCTGAAGGCCCAGAACTTCGACAGCAGAGCCTCCGATCGACCCTTCCCGGCCTCAGCAGTGGCAGCGGCAAGCTCGCCGCTCGCCGCTCGCTGGCTCCAGCAGGCTATCAAGGTCGACGTCGGGATTGCGAAGGTAGACGTGGGTAAGGACCCGCGTCAGCGCTGTAGAAGACAGGACACACGCCTCGGCCTCAGCCGTAGGGCCAAGGCCAAGGGTGACATCTTCAAGGGCGCGGATCAGGAAGGGAAGCAGCTTGGCGGGGCCGTCCTCTGTGCCGGCCAGTGGGCTTTCCAGGCCGCTGTCGTAAAGCGACCTCAGCAAGGTGGGAGACTTCACCTCCATCTCCGTAAAGGCCCCGCGGTCCTCGGCAAGAACCCGCGCCTTGTCGTCCAGCTCGACCTTCTTCGCCTCCAACTCCTGCTCCAGCGCACCCAGGCGGTCACGGCGCCTGTTAAGCTTGGCGTCCCGGTCCTTGACGGTCGCCTCGCGAGCCTTCATGTCTTCCTCCTTCTCTTGGCGAATGCGGGCCTCCTTGGCAAGCTGGTCCTGCAGGCCCTGCAGCTCGCTCTCCAGCACCTTGCAGCGACCTCGGACATCGGCTACCTCCCCCAAGGCGGCGTCGCAAGCAGCCTTCGCCCCAAGGACGGCATGCTTCTCCTCATCACAAGCCGTCGAGGCCTGAACCAGCGCTGCTTGAATCGAAGCGTCAGAGCGAATCCAGCTAGAGTCCAGCTCCAAGCGCCCGGCCACCAAGCGAGGGTGGGCGCCCAGAAGATCTTGCCGCAGCCGGTCCAATTCAGCAGCAGCACGATCCAGGACAGTGGGAGGAGTCGGAGAGACAACAGTTGGTAGAGTAGGAGGAGAGGACGGCAGCGTGACCACAGTATCCTGAGGCGGAACCTGCTGCGCCCCAAAAGCTGTGGCGGGGGCATCAGGCAAGGATACCTCAGGAGTCGCTTGGGCCATGGGGGCTGAGCTCGCCCCAGCCAGCTCCGCCAGGCCTCGCGAGGATGACCGGGAAGGAGAGGCCCGTGTCTTGCCGTCGCCTTCCTTCACGGGCAGAGGCACTGCCCCAGACGGAGCCTCAGGAGCTCCCTTCAGCTTCTTCGCCGCAGGCGCTAGCCTAGCAAGGAGATACAGATATCAAGCCTCAGCGACAAAGCAAGGAATAAAACAAGAATCAAGCACTTACTGGTCATCGCTCGCGAGCTCGAGCAACCTCCGGCCATACTTGAAGCCTGAGAGCCGGCTGCAGGGATCAGCCTCAAGAGGCCCGGGAGCAGGAGGCACGTCTCAGAGATCGCCTCGAGCCGGGCAGACCTGCTGGGACCAGCCCAGTCCTGTCCTTTTTCGGGATCGGGGCAAGCTCTCGCCCGCTCCGCTCGTCGCCATCCTCGTCGTCGCTATCGCCGGCAAGAGGCGGAGAGCGCGGGACTCGCGCCAGGAGGGCGCTCTACTCCCCGTCGGTCGCCTCGAGTCGAGCCCCGCTTCTCGCTCCTCTTCTTCCTCCTCTTCCTCGAGTCGCCGGAGGACACGTTCACTGCCGCCAGGCAGCCGGGTCTTGAAACCTCCAGCACGGGCCCGTCCCCCATTGAAGACGGGCATGGATTCCACCGCCGCCTCCCAATCATCTCGAAGGAACAGGGGCACAGGCGCCCTCCAGCCTCGCCACGCCTCCCCGACCAAAGATTTGAGGACCGCGGCCAGATCTTCGTCGGCCAAGACTGCGGGGCTCGGGCGGGGCCTCCACAGCGGAAGCGAGTACTGACGAAGCGAGGCCACCTGATGCTCCAGGAACTCCCTCAGGAGCGACGCACCAGTCAACTTCGCCGCCGCCATGTTGCTCGGCCGCAGATCCACGTCCATCTTCTCCAAAGATCGGCTTCGGCGGATCCACGAAGTTCCACGCGAGACCAATCATCGGAGCTCGTGGGATGCTCCGTGGGCAGAATCAGCCGAGGTGGATGCGCCCAAGATCTACCATGACCCACTTGCTCCTGAAGCCCTCAATCCTCTTCCGGGCTTCGAGATGGCGTTGAGCTGCCATACGCGACAAAGCTTCACAAGACGTGGACATGGGACCGCGAGAGGTCCGGAGGGAGAAGTAGTGGCACAGCAAGGCCACTGAGGGCTGCACCCCGACGTGAGCCTCACAATAGTAGGCGAAGATCGCCAGAATAAGAACATAGTTGGGGTGGAGGTGCAGAGCTTGCAGTTTGTAGTGGCGGAGGACAGAGAAGAAGAATTCAGAAAAGGGAGGCACCAGACAGGCAGCAATGGCGCTCACGAAGAGCGGATAGAAGGTGCTCCCTTGGCCCTCGGGAAGGGCGGAGCCAGCCTTGAACACCTCTGCCCCGTCGATGCCTTGCGCTGCCACCATCCGCCGCACCCGGGCAAGGCCCTCCTCCGACACATTCGGCGAGTCCAAGGCGGCTAAGTACCAAGCTCCGGCTGGGGTCTGGCGAGGCGCCATGTCTTGCTAGGGCACGCGGTCGAAGTAGATCTGGGGATTTCAGAGGCAGGAAGGGAAGGCGCAAGAAAGGGGATCTGGTCAATGACCGGAGGAGACGAGGAAAGCAAAGCCTAGACAGACGCCGCTCTTTTGTCGATTCGCGCAGTTGCTAAGGCGCCTACGTCCAATCAACCGCCATGTGGCGCCCAAGGCCGCAGGCTGTTAGGGCCCGCGGCGCTTCGCACTTGCCCCTTCGTTTCCCTGCTCGGCCAAGTCCGGGCGCGCCTTGGGCCCGGGGGCTACTGTCGGCGTTCTGTGAACGGGGGTCCCCAGACTTGCTGCCCGCGCCTGCGGCGTGGTTTCAAGGGTGGCCCGGATGGCCCATCTTCATCAGCACAAGCTCAAGACCCTCGCGAGGGGCCAAGCCTCGTGGGGCGGACGACATGAAGCTTCCTCAAGCGCGGTCTCGTCAGGCTGGCTCGCGAGGAGGCGGAGAGATCAAGGCGGGGTACCTCATGAGGTGCCCATGACGCAAGCCATGACGACCAAGGGCGCCAGGCAGGCGCCACCGCTGCATGTCCTCCTTTCCTCTTTGGTGCAAAGGGAGCAAGCGCAGTAGAGCATCAAGCAAAGGCATCCGCTTTGGTGCAACAAGACCAAGACCGTCTACAACGGCAGGAAGGAAGTCATCGTGGAGCCCAAGCCGGCGTCACCACCAGAGCCTTTGGCAGGCGAGGACCAACTTTAGTCAGGATAAGTGTACTAGATGTTCCCCTTCAAAATGGCTAATTGTTGGCACCCTTCCCGCTCAATATTTGGGAAGAGGCCCTGGGGCTCTGCCTATAAATAGGACTAGCCTCCCACAGGGTAGAGGGATCCGGTATCCAGAACAGGGTAGAGGCATCTAGAAATCTTGGAGATCGCCTAGAGAGAGAGAGAGAGAGCGACTGAACTCCCCCTAGCAGTTCATCGCACCAGCCAAGAACAGACCCTCGCGAGGCTATTCTTCCTTGTATTGTTCATCATCAGCCCAAGAGGCAATCCACCACACCACACACTGGAGTAGGGTGTTACACCACAATGGTGGCCCGAACCAGTATAAACCATGTGTCTCTTGTGTTGTTCCTTTGATAGTTTTAGATCCTAGCGAGGCGGCGAGGTGCAGGTAGGTAGAGGGCGAGATCTCCGCGCGCACCCCAGTGTTCGAACCTAGAGGGTCTGCCGGAACCCGAAATCTGACAACCCACTCGAATCGTTCAAAGGAGGATACCAGCCTATCATACCACATCACAACCATTTTAATAGCATGTTGGCACGCAAGGTAAACCATTATAAACTCCTAGCTAATTAAGCATGGCATAAGCAACAATAATCTCTAATTGTGATTGCAAACATGTTTCATTCATAATAGGCTGAATCAGGAACGATGAACTGATCATATTTACAAAAACAAGAGAGGTCGAGTTCAAACCAGCTTCTCTCATCTCAATCAGTCCATCATATATCGTCATTATTGCCTTTCACTTGCATGACCGAACGGTGTGGATAATAATAATAGTGCACGTGCATTTGGACTAAGCTGGAATCTCCAAGCATTTAATTCAAGGGAGAAGACAAGGTAACATGGGCTCCTGGTTAAATCAACAATAATGCATATAAGAGCCACTTCAACATTTTCATTATGGTCTTCTCCTCTCGACCCCCAAAGAAAAGAAAGGAAATAAAACTATTTTCACGGGAAAACTCCCAACAAGCAAAAGAAGAACGAGAAATCTTTTTGGGTTTTCTTTTAATTATTACTACTACAGGCATGGAAAGTAAACTAGCTAAAAGATACAACTAATTTTTTTGGTTTTTCTTAAGGTTTTTCAAACTCACAAGAAGAAAGAAAAAAAAGAAAATAAACTAGCATGGATAGTACAATGAAAAAGTATGAGCACCGACAACTAGAATGAGTGTGTGTACATGAATGTAATGTCAGTGAGAAATACGTACTCCCCCAAGCTTAGGCTTTTGGCCTAAGTTGGTCTATGCCCAAGGATCGAAGTTGCTCTCTCCGGGGTACCGAGGAGTGTCCTATGGGTTCCACTGTTTGGCGATCTCCTCCGGATCCCATTGATAAACTGACTGCTAATAAGGGTCAAGTGGTGGCTCAGGCTCAGGAGCAGGTGTCGCGCTCAAGTACGCGTGAATGGCCTCCAGCAAAATGAGGTACGTGCCTAAAAATATGTTAAACAAACAGGGTGCATGCAAGGTAATAAACTCACAATAATTTTTATCAAATATCAAATTAAACTTAAGCAGTTTCTTCTTATTTTTCACAATAAAATCATGTGCTACCATACTATTATAATCTAGAGAAATAGGACGTGACGATTTTTCTTCTTTCTCATAATGCCTAATAGGTACATTAAAGTGTGCATCAAGGTGCGAAGCAAAGATACCTCCAAGAATGGGGCCCTTTGTAAGGTTTAGACTCACCCGCTTAGCAACCATAGCGCCTATACTGAAGGTTCTATCACGGAGTAAAGCATGGCGCAAGATGGCGAGGTCAGGGGCACTGAGGCCCCCACTGTTCTCGCGACCAATTAAACATATACTAGCAAATATTGCAAAGTAACGTAGAACAGGAAAATGTATGCTACCGATTCTTGCATCGGAGACCTTCCTCGTTTCCCAAGACCAAATGGTCACCGGAGCGTCATCGGTGACGAGCGCAGGCAGTGGCAGGTGCGCTCGAGCTTCGTGCAGTCGCTGCGGTGTGCGAGGAAGAGAATGGAGAGGGGGAGAACGGCCAGTAGCTCACAGTGGTCACGACGAGCGGGTCGGCGAGGTCGGGGAGGAACCGGAGCGGTCGGGGCAGCGAAGGGGATCTCCGGCGACGCGAGGTCGGAGACGGTTCGGTGAAGGTGGTGCAGGGCATGCGAGCGCTCGGGGCTTGGCCTGCTCGTTGAAGTGGACGATGGCAGAGCTCTTAGAGACGGCGAGGCGACGAGAGGACGACGGTGGCTGAGGCTACGGCGAGCGACGGCGGCGACCGCGCTTGGTGGTTCTGCGGGAAGAGAGCGGAGTAGGGGGAGGGGGTCCAGAGAGAGAGGGACGGTCAGGGGGGTGTCGTGGCGCTCAGGGTCGTCTCCAGCAGCAGCGACAAGCAGGAGTTGGCGGCGCAGCGTCTTGTGGCCATGCCACACGCTGGCCCCTGCCACCGGGCAGGAGGTTAGGTGATCGTCACGGGCCTCGTGGGTTGGCTGTCCACTGGGCCGGCCTGGTTAGTCCAGGTAATTCTCTCTCTCTTCTCTGTTACCTATTTTCTTTTCTGTAATTTGTTTTGGGTTTAGTTTTAACAACAAACCATTTTATAAAATCCTGAAAATAATTATGTGGCTAGAACTAAAATATCCAGAACCACACAAAATGTTCCAGAATTATTGGACATATATTAATTATATAAAAAAATATCCAATGCAAATAGTTATTGAATTAATTCAAAGGCCCAAAATAAATGTTTCTGAGATACCAAAAATATTGGTTTGAATTTTACCTCTTGCCAATATTTTAGACTAAGAGGAACATTTTCTTGGACTTCTTTGAAGAGATTTTAATGTTGATTATTTCTGAAATGATTTCTGAGGGTTTCACTAACCTCAATTCAAATTTCATAACCATAACTATGATGATGACATGAGAGATGCAAAGACTAACAAGGCTAATCTACGGCTGTGACAATCTCCTAGCATGGAAATGAAAATTTTGCACGAAAATATTAGTGAGGAGGAGATACTGTTCGCGCTGGTCACGGAGGAAGTCGGTGAGGCCTGCATTCTCAGCCAAATAATAAAAATCATCATGAATCCCAGCTGCCTTCAAGAACTCATCGCAAGGCCACTCACACGAACGAACTTCCGCGGTGCGAGGTAGATTATATTTGAGCTTCTTATTCTCTTCACTTTGCTTATCCTTCGAGCTTCGGCTCGAAGAGCCTCTCAACAATCTCTTCATCATTTTATTTCTCTGAAATTTTTAGTAACTCAAAATAAAAGTGAACTAAACTCAACAAAGTTGATAGCAACTACACCCACAAGTGCCTAGAGACCATATCATGCATTAGAACTACTTGGGACCAAATAAATTTAACATGCAACCTCAAGAACAGGGTCACCTAAGCAGCCAAAATTTGCAATGAATAAAGCACTAGAACAAAAACTAATTGGACCATTGGAGGAGTTACATATCAATGAACAATCCCCCAAAGCAGTTTTGTGAGTGGAGCTTTGAGCAAGGAGATCGAAAATCGTAGCAAAACGAGCTAGAACACGAGTTTGAGCTGTGTGTGGATTTTTTCTGGAGGAACACGAAGTGTGTGGGTGCTGGAATAAGTAGAGGGGGGCCACATGGGGCCCATGAGGTGGGCGCACCTGTGGGTGGGCGCGCCTGCACCCTCGTGGCTGTGTGGTTGCCCTCTGGTGTGTTCTCAAGCGGATATTCTTAAATATTCTAGAAAAAATCATATTTCAATTTCAGGGCATTTTGAGAACTTTTATTTTCAGGGTATTTTTTTATTGCAAGGATAACTCCGAAAATGGACAGAAAATACTAATTTTGCTTTAGTTATTCTAAATAACAGAAAGTAAAAAGAGGGCACAGAGAGTTGTTCTTTCTAACTTCATCCATCTCATGCTCATCAATAGGAATCCGCTAACAAGGTTGATCAAGTCTTGTTAACAAACTCATTCCGAATCGCATAAAACCGAAGAATTTTTGAATAGCACTAGGTTACCTCAACGGGGATATGCACATCCCCAACAATAAGAATATCATATTTCTTTTTGACAGTAGGAAGAGGAAATTCAAAACCTCCAATAGTAATAGTTGGAATTTTTCCAATAGAATTTATACTGTGGACTTGAGGTTGTTTCCTCGGAAAGTGTACCGTATGCTCATTACCATTAGCATGAAAAGTGACATTGCCTTTGTTGCAATCAATAACAACACCTACAATATTCAAAAAGGGTCTACCAAGGATAATCGACATACTATAGTCCTCGGGAATATCAAGAATAACAAAGTCCGTTAAAATAGTAACGTTTGCAACTACAATAGGCACATCCTCACAAATACCGACAGGTATAGCGGTTGATTTATCGTCCATTTGCAAAGATATTTCAGTAGGTGTCAACTTATTCAAATCAAGTCTTCGATATAAAGAGAGAGGCATAACACTAACACCGGCTCCAAGATCACATAAAGCAGTTTTCACATAGTTTCTTTTAATGGAGCATGGTATAGTTGGTACTCCTGTATCTCCAAGTTTCTTTGGTATTCCACCCTTAAAAGTATAATTAGAAAGCATGGTGGAAATTTCAGCTTCCGGTATCTTTCTCATATTTGTAACAATTTCTTTCATATACTTAGCATAAGGATTCATTTTAAGCATATTGGTCAAACACATACGCAAAAAGATAGGTCTAATCATTTCATCAAAAGCGCTCAAAATTCTCATCATCCTTTTTCTTGGATGGTTTAGGAGGAAAAGGCTTGGGTTTCTGAACCCATGGTTCTCTTTCTTTACTGTGCTTCCTAGCAACAAAGTCTCTCTTATCATAAATTCTTTGATTGTGGGTTATCAAGATCAACAGTAGGTTCAATTTCTACATCATTGTTATTGCTAGGTTAAGCATCAACATAAACATCATCATTAACATTATCACTAGGTTCATGTCCATCACCAGATTGTGTTTCAGCATCAGAAATAGAAATATCGTTGGGATTCTCAGGTGTGTCAACAACAGGTTCACTAGAAGCATGCAAGGTCCTATCATTTTTATTTTTCTTCCTCTTAGAAAGAATAGGTGCATCAACATTAGTTCTCTGAGAATCTTGCTCAATTCTCTTAGGGTGGCCCTCAGGATACAAAGGTTCCTCATTCATTCTACCCCCTCTAGTCACAACTCTAATAGCATTATCATTTTTCTTATTATATAATTCATTGAGCAAATATTTTTGAGCTTTAAGCACTTGTTCTACTTGAGTGGTAACCGTAGAAGCATGTTTACTAATAAGTTTGAGTTCACCTTTAACTCTAGACATATAATCACTCAAGTGTTCAATCATATAAGCATTGTGTATCAATTGTCTACCAACATAAGCATTGAAGTTTTCTTGTTTAACAATAAAATTATCAAACTCATCTAAGCATTGGCTAGCAAACTTATACCGAGGAATATGACCTTCATCAAATATATAGAGAGAATTTACCTTTACTACCTGTGTCGGGTTATCAAGACCATGTATTTCTTCAATAGGCGGTAAATTCTTAACAACTTCGGCTTTAATACCCTTTTCTATCATAGATTTCTTTGCCTCTTGCATATTTTCAGGACTGAGAAATATAATACCCCTTTTCTTCGGAATTGGCTTAGGAGTTGGTTCAGGAAGTGTCCAATTGTTTTCATTAGTCAACATATTATTCAATAGCAATTCAGCTTGATCAACAGTTCTTTCCCTGAAAACACAACCAGCACAACTATCCAGGTGGTCTCTGCAAGCATCGGTTAGTCCATTATGATATCAAGTATTTCATTTTTCTTGAGAGGATGATCAGGAAGAACATTAAGTAATTGGAGAAGCCTCCCCCAAGCTTTTGGGAGACTCTCTTCTTCAATTTGCACAAAATTATATATTTCCCTTAAAGCAGCTTGTTTCTTATGAGCGGGGAAATATTTAGCAGAGAAGTAATAAATCATATCCTGGGGACTACGCACACAACCAGGATCAAGAGAATTAAACCACATTTTAGCATCACCCTTTAATGAAAACGGAAATAATTTAAGGATGTAGTAGTAGCGAGTTTTATCATCATTAGTGAATAGGGTTGCTATATCATTTAATTAAGTAAGATGTGCAGCAACAGTTTCAGATTCATATCCATAAAAGGATCAGATTCAACCAAAGTAATTATCTCAGGATCAACAGAGAAATCATAATCCTTATGAGTAATGCAGATAGGTGAAATAGCAAAAGCAGGGTCATATTTCATTCTAGCATTCAAAGATTTTTTCCTTCAGCTTAGCTAATAATTTCTTAATATCATATCTATCATTGCAAGCAAGAAAATCTCTAGTAGTTTCTTCATCCATAACATAACCCTCAGGCACAACAGGCAATTCATATCTAGAGGGAGAATCTTCATCATCACTTTCATAAATATATCAGTTTCAATAATTTCATTCTCTCTAGCCCTAGCAAGTTGTTCATCTAGAAATTCACCTAGTGGCATAGTATTATCAAGCATAGAAATAGTTTCATCATAAGAATCATGCATAGAAGAAGTGGCATCATCAATAACATGCGACACATCAGAATTAATAGCAGAAGCAGGTTTAGGTGTCGCAAGTTTACTCAAAACAGAAGGTGAATCAAGTGTAGAGCTAGATGGCAGTTCCTTACGTCCCCTCGTAGTTGAGGCATAAATTTTGGTTTTCTCATCTTTCCAGTTCCTCATAGTGACCAGCAGATACAAATCCCAAGTGACTCAAAGAATAGAGCTATGCTCCCCGGCAGCGGCACCAGAAAATAGTCTTCATAACCCGCAAATATAGGGGATCGCAACAATTTTCGAGGGTAGAGTATTCAACCCAAATTTGTTGATTTGACACAAGCGGAGCCAAAGAATATTCTCAAGTATGAGCAGTTGAGTTGTCAATTCAACCACACCTGGAAAACTTAATAACTACAGCAAAGTATTTAGTAGCAAAGTAGTATGGAAGTAACGGTAACAGTGGCAACGGTAAAGTAACTAAGCAAAGATACATATGTGAAAAGCTCGTAGGCATTGGATCAGTGATGGATAATTATGTCGGATGCGATTCTTCATGCAACAGTTATAACATAAGGTGACACAAAACTAGCTCCAGTTCATCAATGTAATGTAGGCATGTATTCCGAATATAGTCATACGTGCTTATGGAAAAGAACTTGCATGACATCTTTTGTCCTACCCTCCCATGGCAGCGGGGTCCTATTGGAAACTAAGGGATATTAAGGCCTCCTTTTAATAGAGTACTGGACCAAAGCATTAACACTTAGTGAATACATGAACTCCTCAAACTACGTTCATCACCGGGAGTGGTCCCGATTATTTTCACTTCGGGGTTACCGGATTATAACACATATTAGGTGACTATTGACTTGCAAGACAGGATCAAGAACTCACATATATTCATTAAAACATAATAGGTTCAGATCTCAAATCATGGCACTCGGGCCCTAGTGACAAGCATTAAACATAGCAAAGTCATAGCAACATCAATCTCAGAACATAGTGGATACTAGGGATCAAACCCTAACAAAACTAACTCTATTACATGATAAATCTCATCCAACCCATCACCATCGGTGTTGAGCATCATGAAATTGGTGATGGAGGATGGTTGATGATGACGACGGTGATGGATTCCCCTCTCCGGAGCCCCGAACGGAATCCAGATCAGCCCGCCTAAGAGAGTTTAGGGCTTGGCGGCGGCTCCATATCGTAAAACGTGATGAATCCTTCTCTCTAATTTTTTTCTCCTCGAACGTGAATATATAGAGTTGGAGTTGAGGTCGGTGGAGCACCAACGGGCCCACGAGGCAGGGGGCGCGCCCCCACCCTCGTGGACAGGGTGTGGGCCCCCTGGTCTTGATTCTTTCGCCAATATTTTTTATAAACTCCAAAAATATTCTCCGTGAAGTTTCAGGTCATTCTGAGAACTTTTAATTCTGCACAAAAATAACACCATGGCAATTCTACTGAAAATAGCATCAGTCCGGGTTAGTTCCATTCAAATCTAGCAAGTTAGAGTCGAAAACAAGGGCAAAAGTGTTTGGAAAAGTAGATACGATGGAGACGTATCATCGTGACCCTGTCATGTAATAATGAGTTGGGGCTGTACACGCCCCGGAGTCTCCTGAGTGCCGCCCATGGGCTTCACGGGGGCTCCCACCCACGTCCTAGTGGAGGCCCCATGCTCCGTGCTGGTGGGAAGACAAGAAGACTAGTCTAGGTGCCGGACGCGGCTGTTCTTTTGCTTGCTTTCTGTAGCTAGTTTGCAACATCTTGAATGAAATTTGGAGCTTTCGTGTCTTTCATTTACTAGAGTTGGAAATTTTCTCTCTTTTTGTTTTTGTTCGCCTTTCCAACCACGTCTCAGGAGGAGTGGTAGTTGCCCGTCGCTCTTCCTCGCGCATCCCGCGCATGGGGGCTGGGTACGGTGTGCGCGCATGGGCTCACCCGCGACCACACCTCACCGACGCCTTACCACCCCAGCTTTGGCTCCCTTAATCCTCGCTAGACGCCCACGAACGAGCTTGTGGACATGCGTGCCCCTCTTAAGTCCATGCCTCCGAGCATCATGACGTGGTGCGCTAGCCACAACCAATCCACGCTCGGTAGCTTGTCCGAAGTAGGATGAGACGCCTCATGAGACTTCTAACCCTGCAGCTACACGATGTCTCCTGAGGCTCAATGACTCTCGGGTCCTCAAGAAGGAAGCTCCGGAAGATGCCCCTGGAAAGGCATGCCCTCGCGACATAAGAGTCGACCGCAAGCACATCAAGCTAAGTTACCCTAACCGCGCCTAGTAGAACCACGGGTATCACGGCATAATATAAAATTAACGAGCATAGCATAATGGCGCGAGCACCACGGTTCATTACTTGCCCCAACAGGGCCCTCTAACTTTTTTGCTGCAGGAGAAAAGAGGAAACAAAAGCAAGATGCACGACTACGGAGTCTCTTGAGGGTCGGCCTCGGCAATGCCTCAGCTCAGTCGGAGTCTTCCTCCTGCTTCACTGGGGTGCGCTGGCGATGCGGTTCGTCGCCCTCCTAGGTCCGAGCCCGGTGGTGCGGAGGCTTGTCGTAGCTGACATCTCTCCTACTCCGCCCAGAGGAGGAGCCCCCGCTCATGGAGCCGGCGCCGCCCTTACCAAGGGCAAGCTCACCATCAGCGGCACCGTCGCCGTCGTCGTTGTCGTCACTGTCGTTCTCTGGGCTGCACCCCAGGCGTCGGCCGCCTTCCCCGAAGAGCCTCACATAGAGGGTCACGACGCTGTTGTACCTGAAATGGAGGGTGCACCTCCCATGCAGGCCATGCGCACGGGCAAATGGCTGCCACCCGCGGTTCAGGAACACATTGCTGGCGGCAGTGACCACAACATCCACCGACGAGGCCCTGCTGAAGCAGCCGTCGGCCTCTAGCCAGAGGCCACCAGGCCATCCTGCCGGTAGCGCAATCGTGAAGGAGCATGGGAGCTGGAGCCAGATGCCCACTGGCCTCTCTGACCAAACGTGGAACTCCGGAAGCACGTCGGCTGAGTGGGAGCACGGTCGCGGTGGCCGGATGATCGCCGCATGCCTCCCCCCATCTCCGAGGTCACGCCATCCATGACAGCCCCCGCCATGGGAAGAAGCTCCGCCACGGCTGCCGGAGGCAGCGCCGACCATCGAAGAACCCCTCCTACACCCACGAGGGGCCACCGCCGGAGTCGTCGCGTCCTTTTGGGGTCCTAGACGGCCTCTCTTGGGCGGCGACGAGCCTGGCCCCTCCTTGTGGGCCTTCCCTTTCTCCGCCGTGGAAAACCTCCTCGTCAGCGTCATGGGTGCTGTGACGAGATAGCGAGACAAGAAGGAGGAAGAAGGAGCAAGCAGCGAGAAGATGGAGATGAGCAAGGGGGCTCCGCCCCTCCCCTCATTTATAGCCAGAGGGAGGCCAACCACCGGCCTCCATGGTCCCTAGTAATGATGATCTTTTTGCATGCAAGCGGCTCTTGTCAAGTCGAACGGTTGCCGAGGGAGTGTGGGGAAGTAGAGACGTCCATGTCCTATCAAGCACCACGTGTCGACCGGGTCCGCAGGTGGTCGGGGCCCGTGGCGCTTCACCCTTACCCTTTGGCTTCGCCTCGAAGCCAAGTCTGAACGCGCCTTAGGCACGGGAGCTACTGTCGGCATTCTGGGAACCAGGGTACCCATACTTGCCTGGCTGCAGCCCTTGGAGTGGCTCCATCAATGGCTTGGTATGGCCCATCTTCAGCACCAACAAGACAACACCCTCGCGAGGGGCCAAGCCTCGCAAGGAGGATCACGCCGAGAACTCCAGAAAAAGCGACCAAGGTCAGGCGGGCTCCAGCGGACGCAAAGCGATAGGTTTCCTGTTTGGTACTAAACAGGCAAGCGCAGTCGTGGAGTCCCGAGGAATCAGCCAAAGGTTTCTATTTCCATGCAACAAGACCAAGACCGCCAGGATGGCAGGAGAGAGATCAACGCCGAGCCCACCATGACGTCACGACGAGAGGCTTTGCAGGCGCAGGCCACCTTTCGTTAGGATAAGATGTACTAGTTGTATTCCTTCGAATTTGGCCATTGTGGGATCCCTTCCCACCTTCATTTTGTGGGAAGAGGACCAAGGGCACTATAAGTATAGCCTAGCCGCCACCATAGACGGGGGGAGAGCATTCGGACCATCCGCACTCTCACACGCACAATAACACACCTCCTGAGGTTGTTCTTCCACAATACTAGTTCATCCTCAGCCCACCTCGAGGCTAATCCACCACAAAGCAGGAGTACGGTATTACACCGCAAGGTGGCCCGAACCTAGGTAAACTGCCTTGCCCCATTTCCTTCCAGTTCATCGAGAGATAGACGAGTTGGCAGACTGGGGAGGTTGAGTTCTCCACACGCACCCCAGAGTTCGAATCTATCTAGGGTCTGCGAAGCACCGAATCCGACATATACTACAACCCATTTACAGTTTGTTAAAATTACAACCCATTTTCTAGCTAGGACAACGATTAATAATTTCAACCGACCGCTCAAAATAGAATTCAACCAAAAATCCCACATTTTGATGGGATCCAAAATATAATTTCAAAATGAATTTCAATTTGGTAAAAATCTAACGAAATATTGCGCGTGAAATAAGTAATGAAATTAAAAAATTTAAATTCAAAAAATAATATTTTCGAAATTAATTACCTGTTTTGTGCGTTTTTGTATATTTACAACCCAGTTTTTATAATTACATCCCTTATATTATTTATTAAAGCCCATTTTCTTGTTAGGCCTAATGCATCCCACCTAGGAAAGATTTTTAGCCCGCGGGGCGGAGAATAACAAGTTGACCTGGGTTGGGTATTCCGCAAAAAAAGTATAGCTGCGCTAGCCATTTTCACCCTGAGAAATTAATATCTGGGCTGGATATTTGGTGGACGTAAAATAATAGCCTGGGCTAGACAGGCCACAGCCCGCCCAGTTGATACCCTGCTCCTCTGAACAACAACAAAAACATCGCTCAAGAAAAACTCCACTTACACCTCAAAAAACAAATACTGCTCGAACTGTTGGGTCCCAGCTGTCGGCCGCTCCTTGTGCATTCTCTCGTTAATTGACTACTAGTCAATGTGTACGTGCAATGCACATTAATTTGGAAGTATATTATGTGCATGCAGATATTAAGTAGGATATTATTTGCGTGTTATTAAGTGATTAGCACTATTTTTGGCATGAAAGAATTTACTGCACGCTAAACGCGTTGAGCGCTCGACATTGAAGCAGTCTAGGTCGTTGGATTGACATGATTTGATGGCCGAGATTAATTGGATTTGCCCCTTTGGGTCTTTTTATATTGTTATATATATATATATATATACATACATATATATATATATAGATATGTAGATATAGGTTGAAAATGGTGTGGGACCGTGACGACAGGAAACCAGCAGGAAGCAAAAAAATTATAGTTGTATATAATAAGGGGAACTTGCGTACGTACGGCTATGGCCCTGGTGGGTCCCTACTGTCATCCTCTCCAAGTAAATTCATCTCCTGATTCCTCATGTTCGTTGACCATGATGACAACGCTCGGTGCCACGGCGAGCAGAACAACCCGAAGGACGACAGAGAGGGCCTCGCGGGCCCTATGGATGGTCTGATATAGTGCCCGCTGCTCATTCAGGAAGCCAAGATCATCGTACACCTATGAGCACCTTCGAGAGACTGAGCCAGCATGAAACCGAAGATGAGTTAGTCGGAAGATCATATGGTTTCACCTCTAACCTACCCGAGTTTTCGTATAGGCTATGAATGAAACATAAGACGATGAACTTCTTAAGCAGAGAAACAACAGAAGAGGATGATCTTCTTACATGCAAATCACTCGCATTAGATCAACATGCAAAACAATATGAAGCATTATTCTCAAGAGGCACGGTGAAGAGCTTGTGATGCAGCATGCCAGAACATTCCAAGCTCAACTTTGCAATCTAACTCACAAGGCCTGGCATTTAATAGGCAACATTCAAAACAAACTCTTAAAATACCTTACACAAGTCAACATTCATGTGACTATGCATCCCAGAGATTAAATATTTACTTCAGAACTGAACACATGAATAGGAAAAAACGATCGACGCCGCTCACAGCAAAGGGCGTCCCACTCCAAAATATCAAATGCATGTCTTTTGGCTAACATCATTGAGCAAAATTTGACAAGGTTTTCCAATTCCAATATATTAAACTAATGTCTTCTTGCTAACGTCAATGATTAAACTTTGACAAGCTTTTCCCATTCAAAATATGTAAAGCCTATGATTGTGGAACGGGCAGGGTTTGTCATCAGTTTGCAGATTGAAATGGCACATGGAGCCGGATTAACCAGCATATCTTTTTTTGCAGTTCCACTGAAATCAAACAATGTTTGCGTAGCATGGTGGATTTCGTATTTATTTGTTGCAAGGCATTGAACACATTCGCATCTCCATTCTAGTAGATAGTCCGGTGGGTCAAGGTGACGACGAATGATTAGAGAACCATTCGATGCATTGTGCATGATGAAGTATTATGGAGGACACGAACCATGTGAACATTTTGTGCAGTTCCACTGAAATCAAGCTGAGCATCCCTATCTGCAAAAATACAGAAAAGCATGATGAATATAATAGTGGTACTAGTTGATTAAACATACACTTACAACTATAATCATCTTCATTATCTTAACATGAAAAGATAGCAATACAATAGCTTCAATTAAACATTTATTCGAAACAATACAACAATATATGTAGCACAACATAATAAAGCACAATCATGTGGATGAAGGCCAATACTGACCTCATTTGTTACAACTGCGTCGGCAACTGACTTGGTCATACCTATCCTTGTGGAGTGAATTTTGCACTCCATGCATTGTTGAGTTTCCGATGCTCTCTGCAGACTAGTCATGTCACCAGCGTCTACTAATACCCTGTAAAGCTTCTCGATCATTTCTTGTGTAATGTAGCGCAAACAGTGACTGCTTCTTTCTACAAAGTGGAAAGACCAATTGGGCCCAATAATGCAACAGTTTGCCTTAAACACATTGGCTCCTTTTGTTTAGTTCAACTAAAATCAAAGTCGAAATAGAACCGAGCAAAAGTTTTGATATCCCCGTATGCAACAATAGGTATAAAGGAAACAATTTCTAAGAAATAACGATTGATGACTTATACTCCCAGAAGAAAAAACATCTACCATATCTTAATGGAAAAGAAAGTAGGAGAGTAGCAATTCTCAAAAAGTGTGATTCATTCATATTAAATGAGACATTATCTTAACAATACCTTGTTTCAACATGTATAAAGAACGACAAAGCAGAAAAGTACTATTCCTAAAACAATGCAACTGATTCATATTAACAGACATTATCTTAACAATACCTTGGTTAAACATGTAGAAAGAACTACAAAGAAGGATATTACCATATGTAAAACACTGTAACTAATATATAATAACAGAGACATTATCTCAACAATACATTTCTTAAACATGTACTCCGTCCGATCTCTAACAGAAATGGTACTCCCGCCGATCCCTAACAGGTGTTGCAGTTTTGAACTAAGATTCTGTAGTTAATTCTGAGAGTGGCATTAGATTAACAAAAAGCATAAACTGTTCCAGGGGAGACTGGGTGCAATAGCACCATGTGCTTCCATCTATTTATAAAGGGGGTGATGCAGAGTTTGTTGTAACAAAGCAACAAGCATCATGTGTGGGTTGGTTCCATTTTTGTTCACTCAATGGGAAAATACAGCAATTCAATAGCTTCAATTCAGCATTTATTCAAAACAGTACAATACAAGTAGCACAACACCTCAAAGCACACTACACGATCATGTGGATGAAGGTCAGTACTGACCTTTCATGACGCAGTCAAGATCACCTACGAATCTACCAACAAAAATAGGAAATCCAATCTCGTTTTGTGTAGTTCAACTAAATCAAGCAAAGTCGCCAGTGTGACATTTAAATTGGCTATAGCAACAATTTAAATAGATATCCCTATTTTAATAGAGGAAAAAAAGGAAACAATTATTGCCCAATAAAGGAGGATGAAACATACAGCGACAAAAAGAAGCCTCTACCTTATCTTGATGGAAAACAAAGTAGGACAGTAGCATTTCTAAAACAGTGCGATGATTCATATTAACAGTGACATTCTCTTAAAACAACATTTGCTAAAAATGTAATTTACTTTTAACAGTGGCATTGCTTCAATTTTCCAGCGGCATTCTTAGATTAACAACAACAAAATAGTTATATGGGACATGGGACATGGGACATGCCAGCACCATGTGTGTCCACACGTATAAATGGGTGATACAGAGTATGTTGCCAAGCAACATATCTTCATTGGTCCCATATTTGTTCTCTTTGAACCTTTTTCCTATGTGAGGGCAGCAAATCTAGTCCTACACATACTACTCGACCCCCAGTTTCTTTCCTTTTCAACAAAGAGATCGGTTCCTTATAGATGTGTGTACTGGGTTACCCCCGTTTTCCCTTTTCGACCAACAAAGTGGTTGCATAGCCAGTTTATGCTAATTTCCCTCCCTCCTTTCCTCATTGCACCACGTCATAGATTCATGCTCCACCCCACCCTTCTTTCTCTTTGAACCAAGACCTAGATTCGACTACAGAATCGAAAAGATCTGCATGCAGCTAGAGCAATGACAGTTTCAAAGAAAGTTATACATTAGTGTCGTCGGGATGTGGCTAGGCGTGCGGTGGGATGCTGAATCTACTCACACTATGTACGACAGTGAGGAAGAAGGGGTCGGAGGCCCTCCTGCACAGGCGGTGGGTGGAAGAGAACAACACAGCTGGCAATGGATTGCCTCCCTCGCGGAAGGCAACAAAGTGAACGCTGCACCTCCTCCCCTTCCCTGTGCGACGGGATCCGGACGGCTCCTTCACCAGCTGTGAGGGGGGAGAGATAGACAGAGGCCAACGCAGTCTTGTTTAGATCATGTGAAGAGGATGAGAGACTGTGAATATAGCAAACCCTAGCAAAGGAACGTTGAGCCTCTAGCGTGTATATATATGTAGTGCAGCAAGAGTGTGGGGAGTGCAAACCCTAGCGAACAAGCGTGGAGGCTCCAGGTTATATAGTACTCGTGTATACTAATAATATATTGGAGTGGTTTTCTTTTTCTCTCCATGAGGGAGTCCTGGACTAGGGGGTGTCCGGATAGCCGAATTATCATCGCGGCCGGACTCCAAGACTATGAAGATACAAGATTGAAGACTTCGTCCCGTGTCCGGATGGGACTTTCCTTGGCGTGCAAGGAAAGCTTGGCGATACGGATATGTAGATCTCCTACCATTGTAACCGACTCTGTGTAACCCTAACCTATCCGGTATCTATATAAACCGGAGGGTTTTAGTCCATAGGACGAACAACAATCATACCATAGGCTAGCTTCTAGGGTTTAGCCTCCTTGATATCGTGGTAGATCTACTCTTTTACTACCCATATCATCAATATTAATCAAGCAGGAGTAGGGTATTACCTCCATCGAGAGGGCCCGAACCTGGGTAAAACATCATGTCCCTTGTCTCCTGTTACCATCCGCCTAGACGCACAGTTCGGGACCCCCTACCCGAGATCCGCCGGTTTTGACACCGACATTGGTGCTTTCATTGAGAGTTCCTCTGTGTCGTCACCGATAGGTCCGATGGCTCCTTCGATCATCAACAACGACGCGGTCTAGGGTGAGACTTTTCTCCCCGGCCAGATCTTCATATTCGCCGGCTTTGCACTGCGGGCCAATTCGCTTGGCCATCTGGAGCAGATCGAAAGCTACACCCCTGGCCATCAGGTCAAATTTGGAAGTTTGAACTATACGACCGATGTCCGCGGAGACTTGATCTTCGAAGGATTCAAGCCACGGCCGAGCGTGCCGCACTGTCTCGATGGGAATGATCTAGCTCTGCCGCCGAACAGTGCCCTGGAGGCCGCACCTTGATCCGCCGGACCCTTAGTGCAGGCGGATTCCCGATCGAGGATGAGTGGTTGGACACCGCCTCGGGGGCTGCAATCTCTACGGCGATTGAGCCGAACTCCATCCCTGTCCTTCGCGAAGACCTTGACTCCAGGGTGCCGGACTCCTCTCCGGACTCCGAACCCTCCGCGACCCTGCCAATCGAATCCGATTGGGCGCCGGTCATGGATTTCACAACCGCGGACATCTTTCAGCACTCGCCTTTTGGTGATATCCTGAGCTCACTAAAGTCTCTCTCTTTATCCGGAGAGCCCTGGCCAGACTATGGCCAGCAAGGTTGGGATGCGGACGATGAAGAAATTCAAAGCCCACCCACCACCCACTTTGTAGCCATTGTCGATGATTTAACCGACATGCTCGACTTCGACTCCGAAGACATCGACGGTATGGACGCCAATGCAGGAGACGACCAAGAACCAGCGCCTATAGGGCACCTTTGGAAGGCCACCTAAATGCGTATGACATATACATGGTGGACACCCCAAAAGAAGGGAAGGGCGATGGAACAACGGAGGATGACCCTCCAAGAAGCAACCAAGCGCCCGGCGTCGTGGCGCCGCTCTAAATCCCGCCACAATAAAAACGGTGATTCCGGCACGGGGGATAATAACACCCGGACAGTGCCAAAGAGAACCCCCTCCAACAGGACTCAGCGCAGGAGGAGGGAGAACCAAGTCCGCCTGACGGTCTGCAGAAAGAGAGGTAGAGGACGATAATTATGCGCCTCCCTCCGAAGATGAGGCAAGCCTCAACGACGACGAATTCGCCGTGCCGAAGGATCCCGCCGAAAAGGAGCGTTTCAAACGCAGGCTTATAGCCACGGCAAACAGCCTCAAGAAAAAGCAGCAACAGCTTAGAGCTGACCAAGACCTGCAGCCGAAGAGTATGAACTCGAACGCCCCTCCAAAAGCTACCCCAAACGCAGGCCGTTGCCTCGATCAGAGGAGGAAGCACCCAAGTTACCAGCGCACGACATGGCAGACCGGCCACCCCATGGCCGCGACAGAGAAGCCTCTCGGCCCTCCGCTCAAGCCACACAACCCGACGCCACTCAAAAAGTACCAAGGCACGGGAAAACGCGCCGGACTTGCGAGATATATTGGAGGATAAGGCAAAACATACAAGATCGATCTATGGATCGCGTGGGCGCCCAATGACTCGGGATGATTACCGTCGCGCCGGATAGAGCAAACCTGGCCAGGCTGAACACAGTAGACAAAGCTCATATGAGCTACGTCGTGATATAGCCCAATACAGAGGCGCCGCACACCCATTATGCTTCACAGATGAAGTAATGGATCATCAAATCCCTGAGGGCTTCAAACCCGTAAACATCGAATCATACGATGGTGCCATAGATCCTGCGGTCTGAATCGAGGACTATCTCCTCCACATCCACATGGCCCGCGGCGATGATCTACATGCCATCAAATACCTCCCACTCAAGCTTAAAGGACCAGCTCGGCATTGGCTCAACAACTTGCCAGCAGAATCAATTGGTTGTTGGGAGGACACGGAAGCCGCATTCCTTGATAACTTCCAGGCACATATGTGCGACCACCGACGCCCGATGACATTAGACATATAATTCAGTAGCGTGAAGAATCGGCCAGACAATTCTGGACACGGTTCCTAACAAAGAAAAATCAAATCGTTGACTGTCCGGATGCAGAGGCCCTTGCAGCCTTCAAACATAACATCCGTGACGAATGGCTTGCCCGGCACCTAGGACAGGAAAAGCCGAAATCCATGGCAGCCCTCACAACACCCATGACCCGCTTTTGTGCGGGAGAGGACAGCTGGCTAGCTCGAAGCAACAACTTGGCCAAACACCCTGATAGTTCGGATATGAGGGATAGCAATGGCAGGTCGCGTCGCAACAAGAACAAGCGCCACATTAACGACGATAATGCTGAAGATACGACCGTCAATACCGGATTTAGAGGCTCTAAACCCGGTCAGCGGAAGAAGCCATTCAAAAGAAATACCCAGGGCCCGTCCAACTTGGACCGAATACTCGATCGCTTGTGCCAGATACATGGCACCCCCGAAAAACCAGCCAATCACACCAACAGGGATTGTTGGGTGCTCAAGCAAGTAGGCAAGTTAAGTGCCGAACTCAACGACAAGGGGCTGCATAGCGATGACGAGGAAGAGCCCCGGCCGCCGAACAATAGAGGACAGAAGGGTTTTCCCACACAAGTGCGGACGGTGAGCATGATATACGCAACCCATATACCAAAAGGGAGCGGAAGCGTGCACTAAGGGACGTATATGCGATGGAGCCAGCCCAAGTTCAACCCATGGTCTTCCTGCCCGATCACCTTCGATCGAAGGGACCACCCCACTAGCATCCGTCACGGCGGTTTCGCCGCATTGGTTCTTGACCCAATTATTGACGGATTTCACCTCACCAGAGTCCTGATGGACGACGGTAGCAGCCTGAACCTGCTTTATCAGGATACAGTGCGCAAAATGGGCATAGACCCCTCAAGGATTAAACCTACAAAGACGACCTTTGAAGGCGTCATACCGGGTGTAGAGGCCAATTGTACAAGCTCAGTTACACTCGAAGTGGTCGTCGGATCCCCGGATAACTTCCGAAGCGAAGAGTTAATCTTCGACATAGTCCCGTTCATGGCGGCTATCATGCACCGCTTTCGGACGAACCGCGTTTGCAAAGTTCAATGCGGTGCCGCTTTTCGCATACCTCAAGCTCAAGATGCCAGGCCCTCGAGGAGTAATCACGGTCAATGGAAACACCGAACGCTCTCTCCGAACGGAGGAGCATACGGCGGCCCTCGCGGCGGAGGTGCAAAGCAGGCTCTCACAGCAATTCTCGAGTCCGGCCACTAAGCGTCCGGACACTATCAAGCGCGCCCGGAGTAACCTACAACAAGACCGCCTAGCATGATTCAAGCATGCGTAGCAATCCGGCCCCAACCCCAGCCCTCGCGACATTGCGAAGCCAGTACTACGCGTACATAACTACGCTCTGGAGATACCATGGGCGTAAGGGGAGGGGCACGACCACGGCACACCCAGAATGCGGCTAAACCGCACCAGGGGCTCCCGATTGTGTCATTCTTTTTCTTCTTTCTTTTTTATTACTTTCAGGACTCCGTTTTCCAGAAGCCCTGTTCGGCACTTGAATTGCCGAACTCACGATGCAACAGCCAGGGAAGCAGAAAGCTACGTCGAGTGTCCAGGTGGTCTCTACTATGAGCATTATACCTGCTTTACATACCATCCAGCAGTTTACCCCTGGAGGGGGACATGTTAAATAGTCCCATCCCTTGCTTATCGCACAATTTGTATCGTCCTGCTTTTATTTGCAGTTTCTTTTAATAACCAATATATAGCTCTTGCCTATTATTGCACTACTTTCTATATCTATATGTTCATTTCATGACATGTTGCACCCGTACACTTTGGTACGGCCAATACACCAGGGGCTTAAGTACCCCAAAATCATGGTGTGATAAGTCCGAACACTTTCACAAGTGCGGCACCCCGAACTTATAGCATTATATGCATCGGATCCGAATCATGTCTTGGGTCAATAGTTGGGTTTGCCCGGCTCCTGTGTTTTGGTACCTTACGTTACATTATATCGGCTAAGGTAGCGCTGGGAGAACCACTGCGATTGTGCCCTGGTTGAGCTGGGTTGAGCACCTCAGTGGAGAAAGCTAAAACTGACCGTCATGATAAGGCGAGAGCCGGTCGCTGTTCGAGAGGTTTTTTCGGGTCCCTAAAGACTTATGCCGCTTAGAGCGAGGAACCGGAATTATCCGGCCAAGGCGTGGATAGCGCTACGAACTCGGTCTTCCGAATACTAGGGGCTTCGCCGAAACTTAAAATTATAGAATTCTATGGCTAAGTGAGAGTGTTCAAGCATTATAAGTCCGGTTGCCTTTTTCGTTGCGTTGAGCGCCTCCCTAGATGGACCCAAGAATGGGAACAAGAGTGCTCAAGTTTATCCCGAACACCCCAGCATTCGTGGCATGGGGGCTGAAGCCAACGACTTGCCATCTCTCAAATTTGATAAAAGGCCGCACAGAAGTTAATATTTTAAATTAACAAGTGTTGCTTAGCGCATATGAACAAGTTTTCAGCGTACAGGATAACAAATGCGAGTCTATTAAAAAATTACATCTCTGGAGCACTCATCCGCTATTCGGCGGGCACCCTTCAGGAGGCCCTCATAGTACATTTCGGGCGTGCGATGCTCCTTGCCCTTCGGTGGCCCGTCCGTCACAAGCTTCTCCGCATCCAGCTTTCCCCAGTGCACTTTAGCATGGGCAAGGGCCCGACGGACACCTTCAATGCAGACGGAGCGCTTGATGACTTCAATCCATGGACAGGCGTCCACCAGCCGCTGCACTAAGCCGAAGTAGCTCCCAGGCATGGCTTCCAATGGCCACATCGAACTATAAGGCCCTTCATGGCCTGTTCGGCGACCTTGTGGAGCTCGACCAGCTGCTTCAGCTGGTCGCTCGAGGCACTGGACGTTCGGCCTCGACATCTTGAGACCGTAACACCTTCTCCATCGAAGCTCCCTCCTTGGCGTGGTAGAACGCGGCAGCATCCGATACACTACGAGGCAGATCTGCGAACGCTCCTGGAGAGCTCCGAATCCGGGTAAGTAATAGGTAATTCACTTTCACATGCTTGCTTTGCATAAAGAATGCCTTACCCGCCGCTATCTTCTTTAACGATTCAATTTCTTGGAGGGCTTTTTGGGCTTCAGCCTTAGCGGCTTTGGCACCCTCAAGAGCCGAGGCGAGCTCGGACTCTCGAGTCTTCGAGTCACGCTCCAAACTCTAGTGGTTTTCCACGAGAGTCTGGAGCTCTTGCCGTACCTTCGCCAGCTGCGCCTCCCCCTTCTCTCGCTCGGTGCGCTCCGCGGCCGCTTTGTTTTCGGCCACGGACACCGCTTCCTTCAGGGTCGCCACCTCGTTCGTAGCCCCTGCAGTACCCACGTTATTCCTGTTATTTTTTGCAACCGAAACCTTTCTATAAGGTATTTCCTTAATAAGGTATTACTTACCTTCCTTGTCCTCGAGCTGCTTCTTGGAAAGGCCGAGCTCGTTCTCGGACCGCTCGAGGCTTTGCTTCAATGCATCGACCTCTCTGCGGTCAAGTCTTGGCAGAGGTCGTGACCTCTTTGCATTCCCATATTGACATACTTATGTTAGACTCCTGCATATATCTGTTTAGATCCTTAGTCCGGCTTTTCTTTCCGAACACCTAACTAAGAATCAGGGGCTACTGTCTATGCGGTTTTTTTTTTTCATATTCTACACTTAGCTCTAATCCTGTTAGAAGTCTGTTGCAGGCTTCAGTCAGCCCGCTCTTGGCGGATCGAACTGTCTGAATCACCGCACTCATAGCAGGCGGTGCTCCTCCTCGATGGAAGCGCTGTTAAGCGCCTCCGATAAGTTATCCGGTGCCTCGGTTGGGCCGGAGTACACGGCGTCTTACCCTTCTTCTGAAGGGCGCTTGCCGGACTTGAGCCGCTTAAAGGTTCCGTTATGGAGTCCGGACGAGGGTCGGGCTTAGAGCCCCTGGGGGTCTCGCCCCCCACGCGCCTGGAGTCCGGGAGGTCGCCTCGCGACGCCTCCTGCGCCACCTCCTCTTGACCAGGCCCCCTTTGGGGCCCCACCTCAGCGTCGTCCGCAGCGTAAGGCAAGGAGGCGGCCGGAACTGAAGTACTCTCCATTTCCGGCGAACCCAGGGACCCGCTCGACGAAGCGGCGAACTCGCCCTTGGGCGGGCTGCATGATTGTTCGGCATTAGAGAACACTATGCAATAAAAAGCCACGGGTATCCGGACACTTACGATCTCGCCAGGGGCTTGGCCCTTGTTGGCCAATCCTCCTCGTTATTGTCGATGTTGGTGGAGAAGTCCGGAGGAAGGGTTCTTCCCTTCTTGGACCCTCCGGCCTCCCCAATTGGGGCGGCCTTCCTTTTCCTCTCCTCCCCCGCTGGGGGAGAGGCTTCTTTTTCCTCCTCCTCGTTCTCGGGAGAAGATTACGCCTTGAATCGACAACACCAGCGTCGGGGAGCTCCTTGAGTTCCGTTGCTTCCTTCTTAGCCTTCATCTCCGGCACCACATGAGGTAACCGGGAGCCAGCAGCCTCACAATCGGGCGTCCGGCTGGAGTCTTCGCAAAGGAGCCGGACAATTAACCTGTCCGGACGTCTTCAGCCAGTCCTGTTAAAGGTTAGGGAGTTTTAGATCCCGCATAGAGTCAAACTATGAAAAAAGAGTCCCATAAAGGGTAAAATAACTCACCTCGCTGGCTTGACGCTGCGAGCTGAATCCGCGATCTTTGGTAGCGGATGTGGGAGCCTCGGCGCCCTTGAACAGCACCTTCCAGGCATCTTCGTACGTAGTGTCGAAGATCCTATTTAGAGTTGAGTGCTGTGCCGGATCGAACTCCCACAATTTGAAGGCCCGTTGTTGGCATGGGAGAATCCGGCGGATGAGCATCACCTGGATTACGTTGACAAGCCTGAGATTCTTGTCCACCAGGTTTCGGACGCATGTTTGGAGTCCGGATAGCTCGTCCGAATTCCCCCACGTCAGGCCCGTCTCTTTCCATGATGAGAGCCGTGTGGGAAAGCCATATCTGAATTCAGGGGCCGCCGCCCATTTGGGGTCGCGCGGCTCGGTGATATAGAACCACCCCGATTGCCACCCCTTTATTGTCTCCATGAAGGAGCCCTCGAGCCATAGGACTCTGGCCATCTTGCCAACCATGGCGCCTCCGCACTCCGCTTGACGGCTGCCCACTACCTTCGGCCTGACATTGAAGATCTTCAGCCATAAGCCGAAGTGGGGCTGGATGCAGAAGGAAGGTTTCGCATTACCACGATGAACGCCGAGATGTTGAGGATGAAATTCGGGGCCAGGTCGTGGAAGTCCAGGCCGTAGTAGAACATGAGCCCCCGGACAAATGGGTGAAGTGGAAAACCTAGTCCACGAAGGAAGCGGGGGAGAAACACCACCCTCTCATGGGGCCTGGGGGTTGGAATGAGCTGCCCCGCGTCGGGCAGCCGGTGCGCAATTTTGCTGGACAAGTATCCGGCCTCCCGCAGCTTTGTGATGTGCCCCTCCGTGACGGAGGAGGCCATCCACCTGCCTCCCGCTCCGGACAAGATTGGAGAAGGTTGAGGTGGGGTGTGCGGACTTGGGCGCTGGAGCTCGAGTGCGCGAAAATGGATGAGCAAAGGAGGAAGAAGGCATAGGTGAAAAGGTGGATCCTTATCCCCTTATATGGACGGACGAAGCTATGCGTCCCCCACCAGGCTGGTAAAACTCGCTTATCTCCCAAGCGTCGTAAACAATGGCGCGGATGGGTTACCCACGTCCGTATTGATGAGAATCCCGGAATAAGGGGGCACGATCTATGCTTTGATAAGACGTGCCAAGGAAACCGCCTCGCTAAACACGCTGAGGTGGAACAGTAAAAAACGATTCATATAAAGGCCTGGCCGTGGTGTGATGTCACGCCGCGGAATACGTCAGCAAATCTGTGCAAAAATTTATTCTCTCTACGGTGGTATGTGGAACTTGTTTTGCAGAGCCGGATACTATCCTTGTGTTCAAAACCTTCTATGAAGTATTCGGAGGAAGAACCCGCCTTGCAATGCCGAAGACAATATGCGCGCCGGACTCGTCGTCATTGAAGCACAGTTCGGGGGAGCTCTTTGAGGGAGTCCTAGACTAGGGGTGTCCGGATAGCCGAACTATCATCGCGGCGGACTCCAAGACTATGAAGATACAAGATTGAAGACTTTGTCCCGTATGCGGATGGGACTTTCCTTGGCGTGGAAGGCAAGCTTGGCGATCTGGATATGTAGATCTCCTACCATTGTAACCGACTACATGTAACCCTAACCTATCCGGTGTCTATATAAACCGGAGGGTTTTAGTCCGTGGGGCGAACAACAATCATACCATAGGCTAGCTTCTAGGGTTTAGCCTCCTTGATCTCGTGGTAGATCTACTCTTGTACTACCCATATCATCAATATTAATCAAGCAGGAGTAGGGTATTACCTCCATCGAGAGGGCCCGAACCTGGGTAAAAACATCGTGTCCCTTGTCTCCTGTTACCATCTGCCTAGACGCACAGTTCGGGACCCCCTACCCGAGATCCGCCGGTTTTGACACCGACACTCCATAACAATCATTTTAAGTTGTGTAAGTACGAAACGAAAATCTTTATTTATCGTACCAGTGAAGAAAACGACTTACGATCAACTAACGATCCACTCGTCCTGGTCGCACTTCCTATCCTTCACGTGCGGTACAAAATCCTCCGATATGTGAACAACCACACATGCGCCAAATTATCGGAAAGGTGTGAGAGTGTGTAAAAATAAAGAATTTTAATTTCAATTATCGGAAAGGTTTGAGAGTACAGTTTCACCTCTCAATAATTATGTTTTGTTGTGTTCGGCGTAAACTTGGTCAAACTTTACAGAGTTTGACGTCAGTCAAATCTAATATGCAGACACTACTATAAGATGCTGCTAATGTGACACTACGATACGAGACGCTTCGACGAAACTGTGTGCGATGCAATAATCTCAAACGGTGGTGTAGAAAAACCATAAAAAAGGGTGCAAAACATTTGCGATGACGAATGCATCAAACTGTGACAGGCTGGATTTTGCCTTCTCTCTTTATCCGGACTTGATTTTGCCTTTGACTTGGATTTGAGTTTTTGGAACCAATTCAAATGGACTTATCACTTGGGCATGCCCTTGACCTTCACCCAAGTGACCCTTCTACCTCTCATTCAATCTCATTTGTCTGAAAAATCCCAAAGTGGTCAAATGAATATTTTTCATAAAAGAAAGATATTCAATTTCTCTTCTGAAACACATTTCTGAAACTACTGCTCCAATGCAACCCTCATCTTTATTGCTCCAAAAATCTTGAAATAATTCCTAAATATTCTTTGAACCTTGGGCCACCTCTCCAAGAAAAAATATGCATGAATTTTTGTAATATTTTCGCTACAGAAAATCATTTCCCTTCTGGCCCAAAAATGCACTTTGTACAGCAAGTGTATGTTTCCTTAATCCTTTGGCCCTGGTTTTTCTTGAGCCTCATTACCCTCCTAAGTAAACCCTAACCCCAAAAGTTCAGCCCTAATGGCCTTCTAGAAGATCTCCAAAGGTAGCGGCCAAGTTTCTGGCTAGAAACTTACCAAGAAGCTTGAGTCACTTTTGGTCGGCCTGGCAGTGAGTCCTTAGCCTCCCTAGACCTAACACTGCGTGAACTATAGCCCAGACAAGGTTTGGCCGAGCGTGGGTGTCGTTTTGACCATGCCAGGGCGGTGACCGCGTGTGGACATGGGGTCTGGCATGTGTTCGACCCGCTCTGCGTCAAGCCAACGCCTCTGTTCGGCGCGTGCTCGAGGCAGAGCTCACCAACGACTGCCGCGCGGGGCCACCAGCTTCGATTCATCACCCTTGACCTCTCCCTGGATCTCGCCGATGCCGGAGAAGCCGCAGCGAGCACAGGCACGTCGCGGCCAATATCCACAGTGCGCTCATGCCCTTGTCTTCTTCTCCCCTGCCTCCCTGCTCAGATGCAGCGAGCATGGACAGCTCCCGCCTGAGTGCTGAGCCCTTGCCCCCTCTCACTGGCGCCCTTCATCGTCGCTCGCCGGCTTCCAGAGAACTCCGACGGCTCCACGTACCCACCTCCTACTCTGGTTATATATAGAGTCCATCCCTTCGTTCCGAAGCGACACACCGCACTTCTCAACCACCACGACCACGTAGGATAGCCGTAGCCCGGTCGGGCAGGCCTCTGGCCGTCGACCACGGCCAGTGACCGCCGGAGATCCCCGCAGCCCAGCCACCCTGCTCTAGAGCCCCTCGAGCTCAACCAACCTCTTAGGCGCATCATTGGAGGTCCACTGGTGTAGCCTGGAAGCAGCAGAGCCCCTGGAGTCGCCCCTCGCCGTCGCCTTCTTCCTCTCCGGCAAGCCCCGACCGCCACCGCCGCTTGCGAGCTTGGTTGCGAGCAGCTCCGGCCATCCCCCGACAAGCCACGGGTATGGGCAGGTGCGCCGTGACCCCCTCTCCACTTCTATCCCTCTGGCTTTGCCCAAGAACCTCTGATAGCGGCGTAATCTCCTGCAGAGCACCGCCGCGCTCTGTTTCTTCTCTCCCTCTCTCTCTCTCCTTACCGGTGGGTAGCCTCGCCACTCGCACCCGAAGCGGTATGCGTGGAGGCGTATTCTGCCTTTACGCCATCGATGTCACCCCTAGTTTTCTGTTTTATTCAAATTAATTCAAAATTTTGACCACAACTTTAACCAGTGATAATTTCTAGCCTATAAGTCCAAATGAGTTGATTCTTTTTGCATTGTGTTTGTTTTAGAAAGCTCTAGAAGCACACAAAAATTTGGAATTTTCCTTGTTGTCTAGAATTTTTGGTGATTTTCAGATTGCATTTTGACATTTTGTTTTGTGGTTTTTAAACATTTTAAGAAGGGGAGAGTTGTCTTGAATATAACCAAGAGGAGTGTGACCCTCCTCTGCACTACGGAAAGCCACACTAGCATTTGGATGGTGCTATTTCAATATCTATGATTTTTCTTACTTGAATATGAGTTCTTTTATGCATTTAAAATTTGATAAATAAATTTGGTTGAATGCTAGTTACCTTGTCATGCTTGAAATGTTTGTTTAAGTTACTGGTTGAATGCATTGATTAGTTTGGTCTAGTAGAATAGAGTTTGAATTTGTTATATTGCTATGATTAATAATAACAGTTCTTTTTGCTTAATGAGAATTTCATATAAATTATGAGTTAACCAAAATATTGCATGATCATAAATAGTGAGGTAGAACCAGTAAAATTTAAGGATGAGTTATTCCCAGAAAGTTATATTGGTAAGGTTGATCCGTTCTTGTGAGTTGCATGTTTTGCATATCGATTACTGCATTGCTCATGGCATCGTATGACTTGGCATAGTAGTTTTTATTTTCAATTTAAACCTGATAATAATCCAACTTGAAGATAACGTTGATCAAGTCATGGTGCCATTTAATCGGGCTTTTCTTCATTGCGACCACATTTACCTTTATCGGGGGTCTTGATTCGGTCCTGTCGTGCCTCTCGCCGGTGCCTCCAACGAGGGAAGGTTATGGGCGTGCGGTACCCTGGCCGGGTAAGCAGACATAACCTTGTGTGCTCGTTTGTTTTTATGGTACCTTGTCCCTGTTTGGGACCGTTCTTGCCACGACGGTGGCCGTTGATGCTTTTGGTAGGCACAGGGCCACCCAGGACTTAGCCTTGAGAGGGGGTTGGTCGGAGTGGCCGGGAGAGTGTCATGGAAAGGGGAGGGTTTCGTCGGAACGCCGTTGGTCCACCCGAATGGGAGTGCGAGGCCAAGTGCGCTACCTCTGCAAGTGTATTCAATCAATCGATAGTCGCATCCTCTATCGGTGGAAACGACACCTACGGGATCACTGGAATCCCTTCTATGGTTGGCGGGCGCGGGGTTGTGAGAAGAGCAGCTTTAAGAGCTTGCACAAGGATCGTTTACCCATGTTCGGGCCGCAAGGATGCGTAATACCCTAGTCCTGCTTAGGTGTGTATTTTGGAGTGTCCTTGAGCTCTCGAACTAGCTATGGTGGCTGCATAGTTCCAAAGAGCCGAATCCTTCTCTTGGTTTCATCAGGCCTCCTTTTATAGGAAAAAGGGGTTGCCACAGTGTCACACAGGAGGTGGAAAGGCGCACAGTGCGCGAGCTTATCGCTCGGCATTACGGGACAAAGCGCATTCAATGCACTACTTAGGTGTCCATTAGCTTTATCGGGGACGGGAACGTGGTCGTCCCGTCCGTCGCCGCTCCGCCTCGCTTCGACACGCGCCCAAGCCAGCGATGTGTGTGGCGCCATGTAGGCAGGCAGGCTGCTGAGGTGGCGCGGTGGCAGGGCGTTCACGAAGATCTGCATGCCACCACGCAGGTACTTGCTGAGTCGGTGTAGAGGCCGCCCGTCGCCACGCAGGTGCCTGCCCAGCTGGTTGAGCTAGCAGCTGCTTGGGGACGGCGGTGGTGTCTTGGCGGGCGCGGGCCTGGCTGTGGCCCCGCTAATGCCTTTGGCAAGGGTCTTGCCGGGGGGCCCGACAAGGGTCTTGCCGTGGCGCTACAGTCGTCCCCGGCAAGGCGCTTGCCGGGGGTCTTGTGGATTTCCTCGGCTGGGATCCCACCGAGGATGGCCGTCTTCTGGTCCTCATCTGAACTTGTGTGATTATGATCTTGACAAAGATCTGCATGCCACCACGGAGGTGCCTCCCGATCCCTGGTTCCAATGTAGTTGTCAACGGTGTTTGGAACGCTTGGGCTCAAGGGTGGCTCGCTCTGCTGGTGTTGGGCAAGTTGCCCCGGCAAAGATCTTGCCGGGGCCGCGGAGGTCGTCCCGACAAGGGTCTTGCCTAGGAGGTCCACCTCGCCCCTTTGCTCTCTTATGCTTCTAGTTTTGGCATCACCTTGTTTGTCTTGTGCTTCGGCTGCTCTCCGGCTTCCCTCCTCTGCCCTGCTATGTGTGGCCGCGACGTGTGGCTCTGACTGCCCGTGCACAAGTAAAGGGGTCAAAGGGAGAACCCCTACTTTTGTACACCGACAGGAGTGCCCGGGACTAGGCCACACATAAGCGTGACGTGTTGTTGGGCTAGGCCCAAAACGGTGCGCGGGCAGGTGGGGCAGATTTTACCACAGTAACTATTTCATCCGATGCGCTTCTCCACGACCCACGTTGAACGCGCGACGTGGAGAGCCGTGTGTGACGTGGGGGTCATGCGTGGGGCGGTTCTCGCACGCATGCGTCATGTTGCAGTTAATGGAAAAGAGGCGGCCCGCGCCTTCCCCGTAAAAAGGAATAATCGCGGGCGCGCTGCTCATTTACCCTTTGTGCTTTCCCCAATCTCGGGACCATCGTCCCCTTCTTCCTCCTTCTCAAGCTCTTGCCTTCGCTCGCTGCCGCGGCGCCTTCACAATCCTTTATTCCTCGCCTCCCGCAGCCGCCATGGCACCTAAGACCAGCAGAGGCAAGGGAGTGGCCAAGGACACCGGGGAGAAGGAGCCGTCGGAGAGAGAGTTGGCGGTGCGGCGAACACAGCACGCCTACTTCACGTCGACGGTCGACGCGGTCAAACTCCAGGACTACTTCAAGCACCTGTGGGGGTGCAAGACGGGAAGCGAGACGACGGGGCATCCGGCCACGCGTGTCATCCCTGCAGCCTTCGCCAAAGCCGGCCCAAAATAGGTACCTGTTCTTTGTCGATTACTTCTCCTGCGGGCTCTGTCCCCCTTTCTCCGATTTCTTCAGCGACATCATGCACACCTATGGCTTCCACCTTCTAGATTTTACTCCGAACGATGTGGCGTGCATGACCCTTTTCACTCATCTCTGTGAGGGCTTCGCCGGAGTGCATCCCAACACGACGCTCTTTCGCCACTACTTCTTCCCTCGCATCCAAAAGGGGGGCGCCATTTCATGCTGTGTCGCCTGGATCCCAAGGACCCAGGAGAAAGGGTCATATCCGGATGGCACCCGTAAGGATAGGTGGGAAGAGTGGCGGTGCCGGTGGTGCTGGATTTAAGAGAAGGACCCGCAGGACTATTGCCGGGTCCGGCACGCACCACCGGTCCACAGGAACGGCTGGAGTGATGTCGACGTCAACGACAAGAAGTTAACGATCGCCACCACCAGGATTCTTCGTCTCATCGAGGCCGGGCTCACCCTTGATATGATCGTGGCGGATTTCATCCGCTGCCGAATCGCTCTGCTGCACATCAAGGGGAGGCCGGCCTGGCTCTTCACGAACGCCACTGACATCATGAGGCTCCGCCCCGGCTTGGACCACAACCTCACCGTGATGGGGCTCTTCCAGCTCGACGTGAACCACGCTGGCGAGGTCGAGCGGTCTGGCAATGCCGGGAGGGCCACTGCGAAGGCCGGCAAGGTTTCCAAGGGGCCCTTGTTTAAGTTGCCGGCGGGGGTGGTCCCGCTGAGCAACAACTCGCGTCGAAACGACATCATCGCCATGATGCCGGAGTTCAACACGCACGGTGTCGTCGCAAATTGGGCCAAGCCGCCCGAGGATCAGGTGCAGGAGTTTTTCAACACCTTGGAGGAGAAGTATGTCAGCACTGAGCCGCGGCTCGTCCAGGACACCACCCAGGCGGAGCTGGACTACATCGCCACCAGGGCGGCAGAGGCGGAGCTCGCCAAGGAGGCCGACACCGCCGGCAGTGAGGAGGACAGGGCCGCGGCGGCCGCGGATGAGAAGGAGCTTGCCCAGTGGGCGGAGTCCGCTGGGGAAGCGAGCAGCGCCGGCACCGAAGCCCCTCTCGCCGAAGATGTGGTCGACGAGTCGTTGGAGGAGGAGGCCGAGGCTGTCGACCCTCCGGTTGCAGGGAGAGGGCGTGTCCTGCGGCGGGCCAACTCTGGCAAGCCGGTCCGGCCCGACAGGGCCGTACAACCGCGGAAAGCCCAGGAGGGGTCCACGCGCCAGACAATGGCCGCGGCGGCGAAGAAGCTGGTGAAGGCCGCGGTGGCAAAGAAGAAAGCAACTGCCTTTTCTTCGTCCAAGCGTCCTCGGACTCCATCAGCTTCCCCTCCTCCGGCAAATGTCGATGCTGTCGGATCACTGGTTCCGGCAAAATCCTTAAGGTTTGAACACTGGGCTGCGCACGAAGATTTCCTCTCTACCGATCTACGCCCTATCTCGCTAAGATCGCACAGACGAACTTGACAAACTCACAACACAAAGACACAAGATTTATACTGGTTCAGGCCACCATTGTGGTTTAATACCCTACTCCAGTGTGGTGGTGGTGGATTGCCTCTTGGGCTGATGAATAACAGTACAAGGGGAAGAACAACCTCCTAAGGTTGAGGTGTTCTTGTGCTCTGCGAGCTTGTGGATATGAGGATGGGAGGTGGAGTCGATCCCCTTCCCAGTGGTGGCTAGTTCTACTTATATAAGCCCTGGTCCTCTTCCCAAATATTGAGCAGGAAGGGAGCCAACAACGGCCAATTTGAAAGGGGACAGCTAGTACAGCTTATCCTGACAAAAGCGGTCTTCGCCTGCGAAAGGCTCTGGTGATGACGTCGTCTTGGCCTCCATGGTGACCTCCGTCCTGCTGTCCTGCTGGTCCTGGTCTCGTTGCACCGATATGGAAACCTTTGCTTGATGCCTCGGTACTCCGCGCATGCGCTTGCCTTCTTAGCGCCAAAGAGGAAACAAGGACGCTGCGCGCGCTGGCGCCTGCCTAGTCTTGATCGTCATGGCTCACGTCACGAGAGCCTCACGAGGTTTGCCCTACCTTGATTTCTCCGCTCCTCGTGAGGCAGCCTGGTGAGGCCGCTCCTGAGGAGCTCTTGCGCGAGGCTTGGCCCCTCGCGAGGGTCTTGAATGCCTTGTTGATGAAGACGGGTCATACAGGCCTACTAGCATAGCCACGCCGTGGGCTGCAGGCAGGCAAGTCTCGGGACCCCCGTTCCCAGAGCATGAGTAGCCCGGGGCCAAAGCGGCTTCGGGCTTGGCTTCAAGGCGAAGCCAAAGGTCAAGTGCGGAGCGCCGCGGGCCCCAAAAGCCTGCGGCCTCGATTGACGCATGGCGGTTTATTGGACGTGGGCATCTCCGCTTCCTGACGCTGCCTTGGCAACTGCTCGACTTGACAAGTCCCTGAGATAGTGGGGGGCGCTGGTTGGCCTTCTCTTGCTATAAATGGGGTGGGGGCAGAGCTCCCATCGCCCATCTCTTCCTTGTTCGCTTGCTTCTTTCTTCCTCTGCTCCATTGCTAGTTGCAGCTCCAAAGATTCTCCGCTGACGAGAAAGGAAAGGCTCCCTGCGATGATCAAGGGCCACTCCCGCCAAAGAAGAGCTCGTCTCATCGTTGTGACGAGGCGGTGACGCAGGTGGTGACGAGGCCTTGTTGCGAGCGGCCTCCTCCAGGGTATTCGCTACCCTTGTACGCCCAAGCGCAGCGGACGGGCAACGAACAGCGCCCGCCCAGCCGCATCCAGTCGCCCGTCACGGCCTGACCTGTGATTGCCCACAGAATCCATACCATGGATTCCTCGCGTGAGCTTGTGCTATGGGAGCTGAAGCCTCCGAGCTCTTGGATCCGCTTCCCGTGGTTCTTCTCTGATGTGATGCCGCCGAGGGGGCCTCTCGAGCTCTGATTGCAGCATGCTGACTGCCACGCCCCGGCGACCGGAGCAGTGGTTGAAGCAGTCTCCACCGGCAAGATCTTCATGACCCGCGGCTGCGGCGAGGTCGCGCGGGTTTGCCGAGCGAAAGGCACCCTCTTCGACGCAGAGGGCTGCCGCTTGGAGTGTTGCCCTAGAGGGGAGCGCCAGGATGACGCGCGCTCCGCTCGTGGCTACTCCACTAGCAGTGACCCACGGGAGTCCAGTGGTTCTCCCAAGCTCTACGAGACTCCGGAGACGAGCAACGACAGCTACGTGCCCCCGAGCTCTCGCCGGGCTCGGAGCAGGGCTGCAGCGTCCAGCCGCCGCCACCGCTGATCTGGATGGGGTTGGCGCCGGCCTCTCGCGGCCCAGTGTTGATGATGGCGTCAGCCGCGGGAGGGTGTAGATAGGATTCTACTAAGTTCTCGTCTTTTGTTCCCTATGAGGAGTCAAGAAATGCCTCGCGGGGGCGTGTAAGGATCTGTGATGTCTTTTGTGTATATCTTCCTTATTATGAAAATATGCGAATGCATGTCCAGTTATTGCTCCGTCTCCCCTTTCCAACCTCGCGACAGCTTGTTGCTCTACGTTGACAGGTCCATGTCCCCAGGCAGGCTGCAGCCGTCGCTGGTATGCCAGGTCGCGTGCCGTGTTCAAGGCCAGGAGGTGAGCGGCCCGAGGTCCAGTAAGAGCTCCTGAGGCGCGATGCTCAGGGGGGGCCCTTTAGCGCTCAAGCAGCTAAAGGGAGGCGACGTTGCTGCAACTGGGCTGCGGCGAGCGTGTCCCCTAGGTTCCAACAATTAGTTGTCCTGAGCTAGTGACTTATCTTGGCGGTCCGGGTCGATTCTTCGCGATGCGCCAGATCTGTGTGTGAACATCCGTAGCGTAGCTAGGTCAGGCCCGTACGATTCCTCCCCCTTCTAATACTTTCCTTTGTGCTCTACGTCCTCAGGTCCTGGCCCTCGAGCGAGCTCAGCCGCCGCTGGTATGCCAGGTCGCGTGCCGTGGTCAAGGCCAGGGGGTGAGGGCTGGAGAGCAAGTAAGAGCTCCTGAGTCGCGATGCTCAAGAGCCCCCCTTTTAACGTGCAAGCGGATTACTTGGAAGAGGTGGGAGCTCGCGGTGCCGCCTAGTGTTATCCTCATGATATTCCTGCGAGCCAGCACAAGGAAGAACACAATCTGAAGTTATGGTCGCCAGCCCGCCGCTGGTTGCTCCGTGAGGGGGTCAAGGCATTGAGAGACTGTTGAGGTGACGTGCACGGGGCGTGCCGCGAGCCAGAGCTCGACCGCTCAGGTTTATCGACTTGGCAGGGACGGACCCATGCACCAGCACCATGACGGCGTGAGGAGGCCCCGTGGGAGGCGACGATCGAGCAGGTAGTAACCATGGGTAGGTTAAATATGAAAGCAGCAGGCTTAAGTAAAAGCAGGGAAGATACATGCCACTGGGTCAGGCCCGAGCGGCTTGGGGATGATGCAGCCCGAGGGGCGCCCCCAACAGGGTAAGCTAAAGACATAAAAAGGGATACATGCCACAGGGACGGACCCACGCGGCCTAGGAATGATGCAGCCCGAGGGGCGCTCCCAGCTGAATGAACTTGGAAAATGTCAGCTGGTTCTGTCGACGAAGGAGAGTTGGGGCAGCTGAAGGTACGCTGTGAAGGGATTGCTCCTCACGAGCCACGGGGGCCCTGAGCCTCGGCAGGCTCTGGGGCCTCAGGTGGTTCCACAAGGACCGTCTCCATCTCTGCCAGGACGGCGTGGTGCCTGGCCTCCTGAGCCGCCAGGACACACCGCAGGTTGCGGTGATAGGCTGACGACACGCTCGGCAGACCGAAAGGCATGCGAATGTAGCTATGTTAGGGACCCTCGCAATGGCCCACGCGCGAAGGCCAGAGAGGCTCCTGAGATGCGGCCCTGTTGAGCCCTGGAACATCGATGCAGACGTGCAGCCCGACATCCTCGCCTGGATGGGGAGCTGCGCCTCGTGAGCGGCGGTCGCCGCGCATGGCCCTTGCGTCTTGCAGTTCCTGAGTGGTCTTGGTGATGAATTCCTGAGCGGTGGGCGCTCCTCGCCCTGTGTCCTCCTGAGGGAAATGTGCCGTGAAGCATGCCTCCAAGTGGTGCCCAAGCGCCTCCCTCGTGATGTTGGCAAGGTCTGAGGACCTCCAGAATAGAGCCCCCGAGCCCTGCCCGAGGAGGGCGCTGGGCGCGCCTTCCTATGTGACGAAGGGAGGCGCCCCTGGAGCGGGCACTGATCCTGACGAGGTTCCAGTTACGACGCCATCCTCCTGAGATCCTGCATGGCGCTGCTGCTTCTTCTTCTTGGGGATGGCCTCAGGAGGGCCCTCGCCCTTGCTGTCGGGGTCGTCGATTGCTGTAGGTTGGAAGGCATGCTCGAGGGAGCACATCACATCTCTTTCTTCGCATGGGACCGTGATGATTCCGCCGCTTCCCGACATCTTGAGGATGTTGTAGCCGTGATAGGTCACCACCATGAACTTGGCCAGGGCTGGATACCCGAGGATGGCATTGTACGCCAGACGGATGTGCGCGATGTCGAAGTCGATGAGCTCGGTGTGGTAGTTCTTGCGTTCTCCGAAGGTGACAGGGAGGCGGACCTGCCCTATCGATGTGGTGGAGCTGTCGATCACTCCTGAAAAAGGCTTGGTAGGTTGAACATGGTCATATGGCACTTGGAGGTTGTCAAACATGTAGACGGACAGGACGTTGAGTCCGCCGCCGCCGTTGATGAGGGTCTTGGTAACTTGCACGTTGCTGATGACTCGTGAACAAAGCATCGGGAGGGCGCCAGCGGTGGCTGCGCACTTGAGCTGATCTCCCGAGTTGAAGGTGATGGCGCCTTTGGGACCACTGGCGCGGTAGCGTGGCTTCAAGCTTGGGGAGGACTGCATTCACTTCACGAGCAAACTGTTTGAAGATACGCTCTTAAGGTGGGGCTGGGCTCCGCCAAGATGCAGCGATAGCGCGGCTCACTGAAGCCCCAGCCCCTCGTCCTGATGGTGGTCGTCATTCCTTCTCGGTGGTGGCGGTAGCGGGGGAAGACCGGCGTTGCCCTGAGGACGATCCTCGCGAGACTGGTCCCTCCAGGCACCCTCACGAGGACGATCCTACCAGCGGTCCTCACGAGGCTGGTCGCGCCACAGCTGGCGCGGGCCACGGTCGTCCCAACGCCCGCCACCACGTCTTCCTCCTCGGCCGTAGCCCCGGTCGCCGCGCTCGGGGCATCGAACGAAGCGTCCTTCATGAATGGCTCTGAGCTCTTGACACTCGCTGGTGTTGTGGGTATTCAAGTTGTGAAAGGCGCATAACGGTCGATTGCTTTTGGATGACTCGGGCTGGTCTCTGCCTTGCTTGGTGTCCGGCTCCGCTGCGAGCATGGCTGCTCCCTTGCGCTTCACGTCCTTGGCCTTCGCTTTCTTCTCCTCCGGGTCCGCAGCCGGAAGCTCGAGGAGGGAGAGGCGCCCTTCCTCATCTGTTGCGCACTTGGTTGCCAGGTTGAACAGCTCTTGAGATGTGCACAGCTCCTCGTGGATAGCGAGCTCTTCCTTCATCTTGACGTCGCGGACGCCATCAGAGAACGCAGAGATGATGGCCTCGTCCGTCACCTTGGGGATCTTGAGAAGAATGTTGTTGAAGCGCTGGATGAACTTCTGGAGGGTCTCTCCTGGTTGTTGCTTAACACGAAGCATGTCACCCGCGGCCGGCAGGCGGTCGCGAGTGCCCTGGAAGTTGGCGACGAAGCGGTCGCGCATCTCGTCCCAGGAGGAGATCGAGCCCGGAGGCAGGTTCAGGAGCCAAGGATGGGCGTCGTCTTTGAGTGACATGGGGAACCAGTTCGCCATGACCTTTTCGTCGCCGTTGGCCGCCTCGATGCTCAGCTCGTAGAGCTGCATGAACTCCGCGGGGTCAGGGGTGCCGTTGTAGCAAGGAGGCATATCTGGCTTGAACTTGCCCGGCCAAGCAACGCTACGCAGCTCAGGGGTGAAGGCGCGGCAGCCGTCCGTGGTCGCCGTGGCCCGTCTTGGAGGTGGAGCTTGGTCTTGACGCCCACGTGCCGCCACAGCAAGCGGCACAGGGCCCTGCCGCGGCAGACGATCCTGGCGCGGCGGTGCGAGGAGCGGTGGAGCGTCCTCTTGCTGCAGAGGGACTTCTTGACAGCTTCTTTCTTCCCGCGCAGGCGCGGGACACGGCAGGTCACATCATGGGGCCGCGCGCCTTGGCGCCAGGGCGCCGTCTTGGGGCAGAGGTGGTGGAGGCGCTCCGTGAGCTACGTCGCCCGTAGCTGGCGGAGGGTGAGGCGGAGAGTCGGACGGCGCAGGGGATCCCCCTGCGGCGCGGACGAGCTCGGCGATGCGGTCTAGCCAGTCCTCGTAGATGTCGTCGACCGGGAGGTAGCGCAGGAGCTCATGCGCCATGAGGAGTGCGGCCCGTGCATGTCGGCATTCTGGGAACGGGGGTCCTCAGACTTGCCTGCCTGCGGCCTGCGGCGTGGCTCAAAGGAGGCCCAAGACAGCCCATCTTCATCTACACAAGCTCAAGACCCTCGCGAGGGGCCAACCCTCACGGGGCGGACGACCAAGAGCTTCCTCAGGCACGGCCTCGTCAGGCTGGCTCATGAGGAGGCGGAGAGTTCAAGGCAGGGTACCTCGCGAGGTGCCCATGACGTAAGCCATGACGACCAAGGGCGCCAGCCAGGCGCCAGCCAGCAGCGTCCTCCTTTCCTCTTTGGTGCAAAGGGGCAAGCGCGGCCGAGAGCATCAAGCAAAGGCGTCCGTTTGATTGCAATAAGACCAAGACCAGCCCCAACGGCTGGAATACAGTCATCGTGGAGCCCAAGCAGACGTCATCACCAGAGCCTTTGGCAGGCGAGGACCAACTTTAGTCATGATAAGTGTACCCGCTGTTCCCCTTCAAAATGGCCAATTGTTGGCGCCCTTCCCGCTCAATATTTGGGAAGAGGCCCAGGGCCTTCGTCTATATAAGTAGAGCTAGCCACCATAGGAGGAGACAGGGAATCCAACATTCGGAATCCAGAGAGAGAGATAGAGACCCGATCCTCAAGCTAGAGCGACGGGATACCACTTAGTAGTTCATCACACCCACCAAGAATAGACCCTCGCGAGGCTGTTCTTCCCTATACTGTTCCTCATCAGCCCAAGAGGCAATCCACACACCACACACTAGAGTAGGGTATTACACCATGATGGTGGCCTGAACCAGTATAAATCTTGTGTCTCTTGTGCTGTTCTTGTTTGTAGTTTAGGTCCCTGCGATTCGGTGAGGTACGAGACGGTGGAGGATTGGATCTCCGCGCGCACCCCGGAGTTCGAACCTTAAGGGTCTGCCGGAACCCGAAATCCGACATTTGGCGCGCCAGGTAGGTGCGCCGAATCCGCCGCCACCTCGTGTCCCGTCGCATCGTCATCGCCATGATCAAGACCAGCGGGCAACCCGACCCTTAGGCGGCGTGGCCCGCCGCCAGAGCTTCGCCTCGGGCGACCCGTGCCCAGAGCAGCTCGCGGTCCGCAGGGCGCTGCAGGCCACGGGCGACGCGAACAGGCCTCGACGGCTCTCACGTCGCGACAGGCGCGGTCGGCCACAAGAGCCTCCAACCACGCCGCGACCACATCACTGTACACCCGCCGAGAGCAGGCGAACTCGAGGGCCGCGCTCACAGTGGCCCGAGAGCTGCTGCAGTGCAGGCTGCTGGAGAGCGGCCGTGACGTGCTGCTGGAGCTAGTAGCGGAGCTCTTGGGCTTCGCCGCCTCGGGGGCTCACCCCTTCTGCACCCAACTGCCGCCTCAGACCGAGGGCGGCCCTTGCGAGGCTCCAGCGCGCCAGCGGGCTCCGGCTTACTCCAAAGCACCGAAGGCTGTCGGCGCCGGGCGGCGGGGTTGCCCCCGCCCCCGGCCCGTGGAGAAGAAGGACCCGACGCAACCACTCCAAGGCGGGCGCATCAAGCAGAGCAGCGAGGCACGCTCAGCACTACGGCGTGGCCTTCGGGATGACGGTGCCGGAAGAATACGTGCCCCACATGATGGACCAAGGGCACCCGCATGAGGGAGAACAAGACTTGCTCCTCAGCCCAACTGGGGGATGAGGCGCCCGAAGCAGCGCTCTTTCGGGAGTCTCGAGACAGTCCACTGGTCACGCCGAAGCGGCGATTATCGGGTACCGCTACTTCCTCAAGAGCAAACATACGCTAACCATAGAGTCGCAGGAGGTACAGTCGCCACGACGAGCGGCTGCCCGTTCCTCAGTCTCCTACCCCTCGGGGAGGGGGGCGCAGGGGCTGCCGGAGAGGGGCAGAGATCCGACATCACCACTGCGGCGTTGAACAAAGGCGTTCTCAGGAGGTAGGCCCTCTGCTGGGAAGGTGCCTCAGGGCCTGCCCCTGGCGGAGGACCCGTGGTCGTCGGGGTAACCGCTGGCGACCGCTCTACCCCACCGGCGGCGTCCTGGTTTCCGGTCGTCGTTGGTGGCACTAGAGTGTGGCGCAAGGCGGGGCCCCGTTCTGGCGATATGAAGCAAGGCCGGTACCTGTGAAGAAGGCCCAGTGCCTGTGAAGCTCGCCGCTCCGTGACACTCTCACGTAATAATGAGTGGGGCTGTACACGCCCCGGAGTCTCAGGAGTGCCGGCCTCAGGCCACAGGGCTCCCTCCTCGCCCGATGGCAGCACTTAGCTCATGCTGGTGAGAAGACGTCAAAGACTAGACTAGGTGCCGGACGCGGCCTTTTTCTGCTTTCATTTTGTTTTCCCTCTGGCTGTCGTTTTTCCCTGTTGGATTTAAGTTGAATTTGAGTTTGAAGATTTGCGCGTATTCGGGGAAGGGGTGCTTAGTCTCGTTCGAGCAAATCTCGCGTTTGATTACAACTCTGCCTCGGCTGCCTCCCCTCGCGAGCCCCTCGTGAGCCGGGCAAACCAAGCTCGCGCCAGCCCAACTGTCGCCGCGCGTCCTCTCCGGAGGGTTTTTACTGCAGGTCCTGCGGATTCGATCAGTAGACACTCAGATCGCCTCAGCCTTCCACAGGCTATCTCGGGGCTCGTACGAAACAAAGGTAAACCATCCAACTAGCGCGCCGCCTAGCCAACCACTTGGCGCGGGCGTATGGGCAATGTAACACCTGCCAACGCAAAGAACACAAGTTTTACATGAGGGGCTCCCCCTCCCAAAATGCTCTCACCTCCATCAGGCCAAAACCTGAGTTCTATTCATGCAGGGTAATGAAACAAGGGCAATACATGATCAGTCGGACAAATCCCCCAATGCGTCCTCAGGAGCACCTCCCGAGCCGTTGCTGGCGTCGCTGGCCTTGCCGTCGCTGTCTGCGTGATCGTTGGCGGCGTCTGGGCCATTCACCACGCCGCCCTCATCGGCGGCCACGACCACGCCGTCGTCGTCCGAAGCGAAGGCCCGGACGAGGGCGTCCACGTTGTCTTCCACCCAGTGCGCCAGGTCGCCCCGGACGGCCTGGGGAACCGGAGAGATGGCTGCGTCAAAATCGAAGTGAGGGCCCATGTCCCGGAGATGGCTGAAGACGCGAGAGAAGGCGCGCCCGAGCAGCGCGCGGCTCCTCTCCTCCACCAACCTATCAGCCTAGACCGACCGCGCCTCCAGCCGCGCCACCACGTCAGTGAAGAACTAAAGGTTGCCGGCGTAGTTAACCGCGTGCGGCTGGCCTCTTGCCACCTCGCGAGATGTTATCAAAAGGCTACGTAAGCTCTTTCCCGGAGCGTATGCAGCATGGGGCGGTGCTCGTGCTCCAAGATTTGCGGCTGACGCATCTCGTCCGCGTGCAGCGCATAACAGCCTCGGCCTCCTCCACCCGCCGGCGAAGAAGGCGCCTCGGCTTTGAGAGGTGGTGGACTCCCTCTCGCCACCTCGAGGGTGGCCCGAAAACATCGGCCCGCCGCGTCGCCTCCTCCGATTTGGCCCTCAAGGCAGCAGTCCTGCCCTCGGCCTCGGCCTTGATCAACCCAACCGCTCCTCAAACTTCGCGCTCGAGGTTCGAGCGCCGCCGCCACTCGGTGTCCGACCTCCTCCATGACGCGGGCTTCCCGTGCTGCAACCTCATCCTCTGCACTGCGTGTGGCGCTCCCTCGTCTCAAGCGCTCGTACTTCAGACGCAGCGTTGGCGGCTTCAAGCGTCAGCGCCTCTTCACGCTTCTGGAGCTCCGCCGAGTCGCCAGAGGCCACCTTCATCGACGGAAGGGCTGCCTCGCGCAACTCCGCTTGCTCCTCCAATGAGAGGCACCGGGCCAGGGCTTCCCGTGCCCGCTCCTCCGCCGCCTCTCGCCGCTGTCACTGCCGGGCCTCCTCGGCGGCCGAGAACAGGCCTCTGAGAGGCTGCCAGCGACGCATTGGCCTCTTCTTCATCAAGCTCATACTGGCGGCAGCGCAAAGCGCCAGCGCCCTCCAGCTCAGCGCCTCTCTGCGACCGGCGCGAGCCCTCGGCCTCAAGGCGCGCGTCTTCGTCAGCAAGCTCTTCACCGAGAAGGCTCACCGCGTCGGCCGCCCTTCGAAGAAATCCTTGGCGAAGGGCGCGGCGCTCCCGGGCGCGCTCGCGCACGTCCTCCACACCATCAACCGCCCCAGGCGGGCGCCGGGAGCTACGAGTCAACACTCCCCCTCCGGGCAGGGGGCTGGGGGCTGGCACCCTCGCGACGGCCGGGCGCGCCGCGCCAGAAGCCCGGCCTGGAGCCAGCCCATCCCCAGACGAGGGGCGCAGGAAGCGCCTCAACCAATCACCGTCCGCGACCAGGCGAGAAGCCCACGGCGGGCTAGCTATGCCTCGGGAAGGCTCGCGAGGAAGGATCGCGAGGCGCGCAGGGGCCACGACATGCCTCGGGACGGCTCACCTCCCCGGTCGCCCTCACCACAAGAGCTCCCCTACTTGGAGCACTCGAGGGCTGGGGAGGGGACGAAGCTGAGGGGGACGGCTCCTCACCCGTCTCCGTGAGCTCGGCAGGAAGGGGCTTGCAGGGCAAGGATCAGTACGAGCAGCAGAAGAGTCAGGAGCTAGAGAAGGAGAATGCTTACTCATCAGTGGCGAAGTACTTCCTACGCTTCAGCAGGCGACAAGGGTAATCATCGCCCAGGGCCTCCCTTCTCTTCCGAAGGGCCTCGAAGTTCACGCGGAAACGACCCAAGATTTGAGCGCAGGGATCAGCCTACGGCGAGGGAGAAGCATCAAGGCGGCTCGCGTCAGGGGCGTCAGCCTGATGCGCGCTGCTAGTCGCCTCACCAAGAGAAGCAGCAGGGGCCTCGGGGGCTTCATCCGCAGGCGCTGCGGGTGGCTGCCTGCCGCCCTCAGCCACGCGGCGGCACGAGCCTCGAGGCTGCCCCCTCACGAAGCGTCGCCCGGCCTGTCACCCAGCGGGGGTCCTTGACCTCTGGCGGCTCGTGCCTCCTGCTCCGCCACTTGAGGAGGAGCCGCCTTGGCCGATTGGAAGGGCTGTCACCACCACCGGATTCTCGCGAGGCCCCACAGAGACCAGCGGGGCGCAGCCCCCATTCATCGAAGATAGGCATCTGGTTCACCAAATCACCCCTGTTTCGGCAGAGGTACAGCAAGGCCCCTTCATGCCAGATGCCACCGGGGTTAGGATCGCCAGTAAGGACCAGGAGCGCTTTCCTTAGCACTTCAGGCGTCAGGTCTTCTTCATGGAGCCTCATATGATCGCCAGGCCCGCTGAAGGCCCACATCCGGTGGGAATGGCGCTGGAGAGGAGCAACGCGGCGCAGCAGGAACTCCTTCACCACCTTGGGCGCTGTCACATCAAGCGACCTCAGGAACGCGAAGCGGCACCAGACGAAGATGAGCCGAGGGCTCGAAAGCGTCTCCTGGCCCCAGCCTGAATTGGGGACAACAGGCGAGGTCGGCTCAGATAGCAGGGGGCTGGGCACCCCCACATCCACGTACAGCCACCTCTCGTGGAACTCAGCCGCGGGCGGAGGCAAGCTGAAGTCAATACCTGAGGCCGCTGTCTCGGGCGCGGCGACGAAGCTCATGCACGCCGAGCATTAAGTGGGGTCAACAAGGCGCAGAGAGAAGAAGTGGCGCAGCAAGGCAACCGACGGAAGGATGCCCATCATTGCCTCACAAACGAAGGCGAAGACCGAGAGGAGAGTAATGGACTCAGGACCCAGATGCATCATGTGGATCTGATAATGGGAAAGCACGGCATTGAAGAAATCAGAGAAGGGGGGAACCAGTCCCGCCCACAGGGCGTCAGTGAAATACCGGACCCCGGTGACTATCCTGTCAATGGCGAAGTGGGGCCTTGGGCCAGGCCGTCGTCCTCCGCATTCGTTGAAGGAGGTGGCCAGAGCCGAACTGACCTTGCCCAAGCCCTCCAGATTGAGTATGATCGACGGGTCGACAGCGGAGGCCGCCGACGGCGGCGAGCAAGGCGAAGGCGCAGGTTTCTTCCCTTTCCCCTTCTTCGTCGAAGCCATGGCAATCGAAAGGGGGAAGGGGGGATTTGAGATTGGATTGGAAATGGAAGCTGGAGTTCGAGAGAGGGAAGGACTGGAGCGCACAAGCAGCAGAGAGGGGAAGAGATGTGTGCAGCAGCGTATCCGCCTAGCAAGGCACGAAATAAGGAGGCGTCGGGGAACAGTGCCACCCACGTCCTATAAACCGCCACGCGTCGCCCGAGGCTGCAGGCTGTTAGGGCCCGTGACGCTTCGCACTTGCCCTTTCGCCTGTCTGCCCGGTCAAGTTCGGGCGCGCCGTGGGCCCGGGGGCTACTGTCGGCGTTTAAGGGAGCAGGGGTCCCCGGACTTGCACTGCACTGCGGCTGCGGCGTGGCTCAAAGGAGGCGCAAGACATCCCATCTACATCTACACAAGATCAGGACCCTCGCGAGGGGCCAAGCCTCGCGGGGAGGACGACCAAGAGCTTCCTGCAGTGCAACCTCGTCGAGGCAGCTCATGAGGAGGCGGAGAGTTCAAGGCAGGGTACCTCGCGCGGTGCCCATTACGTAAGCCATGACGACCAAGGGCGCCCGGTCGGGCGCCAGCCATGCCAGCGTCCTCCTTTCCTATTTGGTGCAAAGGAGCAAGCGCAGCGAGAGCATCAAGCAAAGGCGTCCGTTTGATTGCAACAAGACCAAGACCAGCCCCAACGGCTGGAATGCGATCATCGTGGAGCCCAAGCGAGCGTCATCACGAGCCTTTGGCGGCGAGGACCAACTTTAGTCAGGATAAGTGTACCCGCTGTTCCCCTTCAAAATGGCCAATTGTTGGCGCCCTTCCCGCTCAATATTTGGGAAGAGGCCCAGGGCCTTCGTCTATATAAGTAGAGCTAGCCACCATAGGAGGAGACAGGGCATCCACCATTCGGAATCCAGATTGAGAGATAGAGACCCAAAAATGAGAATACTACTAAATTAGAACCTAATTAAGATAGTAGGACTAATCACACCCACCAAGAACAGACCCTCGCGAGGCTGTTCTTCCCTGTACTGTTCCTCATCAGCCCAAGAGGCAATCCACACACCACACACTGGAGTAGGGTATTACACCACGATGGTGGCCTGAACCAGTATAAATCTTGCGTCTCTTGTGCTGTTCTTGTTAGAAGTTTAGGTCCCTGCGATTCGGTGAGGTACGAGACGGTGGAGGGTTGGATCTCCGCGTGCACCCCAGAGTTCGAACCTTAAGGGTCTCCCGGAACCCGAAATCCGACAGTGCGTCCATGGGAGCGCGACGAGCATGCGACGAGGAACCGGCCGGGTCAGCGATGGAGTGGGGTGCGACCGTCTCTCCGCACCGAGGGGTGTAGCAAGGACGCTTTCTACTCATTCCCCGTCGGACCGGTGGCAGCATTGGCGGCTGGAGACGGAGAACGACGAGGTGGCCCTCCAACGGGAGCTGTCTGAGCGACGCGGGTGGCTAGGGCAGCCCCGCGCTCAGCACGAGCGCAGCGAGCGACGGCCATGGAGACGACGGAGCAACTGGACATGAGGCGACGGAAAGGAAGCTTTGGCGCACCCCTACCTGGCGCGCCAAATGTCGGATCACTGGTTCCGGCAAAACCCTTAAGGTTCGAACACTAGGGTGCGCGCGAAGATTTCCCCCCTACCGATCTATGCCCTAGCTCGCTAAGATCTCACAAACGAACTCGATGAACTCACAACACAAAGACACAAGATCTATACTGGTTCCGGCCACCGTTGTGGTGTAATACCCTACTCCAGTGTGGTGGTGGTGGTGGATTGCCTCTTGGGCTGATGAATAACAGTACAAGGGGAAGAACAGCCTCCTCAGGTTGAGGTGTTCTTGTGCTCTGCGAGCTTGTGGATGTGAGGATGGGAGGTGGAGTCGATCCCCTTCCCAGTGGTGGCTAGTTCTACTTATATAGGCCCTGGTCCTCTTCCCAAATATTGAGCGGGAAGGGAGCCAACAACGGCCAATTTGAAAGGGGACAGCTAGTACAGCTTGTCCTGACAAAAGTGGTCTTCGCCTGCGAAAGGCTCTGGTGATGACACCATCTTGGGATTCACGGTGACCTCCGTCCTGCCGTCCTGCTGGTCCTGGTCTCGTTGCACCGAAAGGCTCTAATGATGACATCATCTTGCTTGATGCCTCGGTACTCCGCGCCTGCGCCTGCCTTCTTAGAGCCAAAGAGGAAACAAGGATGCTGCGCACACTGGCGCCCGCCTGGTCTTGATCATCATGGCTCACGTCACGAGAGCCTTGCGAGGTTTGCCCTGCTTTGATTTCTCCGCATCTCGCGAGGCAGCCTGGTGAGGCCGCTCCTGAGGAGGTCTTGCATCATCTGCCTCGCGAGGCTTGGCCCCTCGCGAGGGTCTTGAATGCCTTGTTGATGAATACGAGCCATACAGGCCTGCTAGCATAGCCACGCCGTGGGCCGCATGCAGGCAAGTCTGGGGACCCCCGTTCCCAGAACGTGGACATACGCGGGAGTCGTCTTCGATTTCGAATCCCTCAGCCCAAGGAGGTAGAGGAAGGCAGCAGAGGAGGAGGTGGAGGACGAGTAAGCATCTTGCTCCTTTTTGTCATATCCGTATACTCAATATGTGCCGCTTGTCTTGATCTATTTTTCTTCTTTGCAGGGATGTGGAGACACTGGCCCAGAGAGTCAAGAGGGCCACGGCTTCGGCGAGCGGCCAACCCCCGGAAGGTACTTCCGGTACTCAGCTGGTGGTGTTGAGCAGCCCGGACAGCAGCCCCCGACACAGCCCCCAGTGTAAGTTCACCACTCACCCCTCGTCAACGTGCGTTGGGGGTATGATCCCTTGGCGCTGACCTTGCTGCGGTTTCAGGAGGAGGACAGCAGGAGTAGGAGCCACTAGGGGCTACCCCCAACACGCCGCCCTCATCGACCACGCCGCCCCGAGGGTCCTCCCCGCCAAGGGCGCCAAGCAGCAAGCCCATGCACACGGAGGAGGAGGAGGCAAACTCGGGCGCTGGTGGCTTCGCCTCGGCGCCAGGTGTTGGCGGGGAGGGGACCTCTTCTTCCGAGCCCAACACTGGTAAGTCGCTTGCCTTACGTCCCTGTTCTTTTTCTGTTCTTTCTGAATCTTGGTCTTGGCTTTGTCTGATCCCCTTCTCGGTATCCAGATCCTCCCTCGGCGGATTCGGATGATATAGACACCGTCATCGCGGATGTCGCCAAGGATGCCACGGTGGAGGCCGAGAAGATCACCACCGAGGAGGCCGCCAAGGGTGTCGCTGAGGACGCCGCCAAGGGGCCTCTCGGGGAGCCAGGCTAGGCTGCTGCCGAGGAGGCCAGCAAGGCCGCTGCTGAGGAGTAGGTGGTTGACGACCAACCTTCCTCCTGCGCTGCCTCAGGCTCAGGCAGGTACCTGAGGGTGAGTGACGACCTATTCATCCATCTCCCAGGGAGGGCGAGCACCGGGGCGCCCGTCGAGGGGGAGGTGTTTGATGATGAAGTGCTTGCCGCAGCCGGACTTGAGGTCGTTGACGAGCCAAGCGCTGGTGGCGGCAGTTCCCAGGAAGAGCGGCTCCTCCAGGCCATGGGCGCCAACTTCCAAAAGCTCCGGGCGCTTCACCGCACTCGCCTAGAAAAGGCCAAGTCCAGGATGGCGATGGTGGACAAGGCGGAGGCGGACCTCGAGGGGCATGTTGCCGAGGCGCAGGCTTGGTTTCGCCAGGCCCACAAGGACCCGAGGGCCGCCTAGGACGTGCTGGCTGAGCGCGACCTGGCACTCGTCATAAGCAGGCCGGCATCGAGAAGGCCCAGGAACTGGCAAAGCAGGAGGCCACTCAGGCCAAGGCCACTCGGCACCAGCAGCAGGCCGCGTTGAACTCCCAGGAGGAGGACCTTGCCACGCGTGAGGATAAGCTTGCCGCAACACTCCACGGCAAGGATGAGGAGGTGGAGAAGCTCGTCATGCAGCAGACCCAAGAGCTGGAGTAGAGGCACAGGGAGGCACTCAATGCCCAGGCTCTGGTTCACGCCGGCAGGGTGAAGGAGCTGGAGGTGGAGCGGGACGGGCTGAAGGACCAGACCCCGAAGCTGGCCGATGAGAAGAACACGCTCAACGGTGCCCTGGTGGAGGCGCAGGGCGCAGTCCTTGGCAAGGCTGAGCAGCTCTCCAAGGCCAACGACCATAAAGATCTGAAGCTGAAGCTGGAGGGTCTTGAGAAGACGCTCTCGAAGGCCAAGGCCTGGGAGGGGACCCTGGCCAAGGATCTGGAGGCCGAGAAGCAACTGCAGAAGAATGAAGCCGCCAACCACAAGGATTTTGTGGAGGGCGAGGATCGCTGGGTCGACTGCCTCAAAAACTTCGCCGACAGGATCACCATGCAGCTGGCTACCATGGGGATACCAAATGTGAGGTACACCGTGGAGTGCAACGTGAGCCCCACCGCCAAGCTGACCCTATTCTTTGAGGGTGTTCTTGGAGCCCTGGAGCATCTTCACTCCAATCGGGCGGCCTCTCTGGCCGACGAGTCCCGGAGGCTTTGCCGGGGTGCCATGACCAAGGTCCTCACCAAGGTGGCGTACTGGAACCCCGACCTCGACTTTGACGCCGCGCTGGAGAGCTTTCCGGAGGGTGCTGACCTCAAGGTGCTCAAGGAGCGTATCAAGCCCATCATCAGCTGCGTCGAGGGCAGAGCGCACGGAGGGACGCGAGAGCAGAGCGCGTGCGGCGGGAAGCGAGCAAACCGCGTCGCGGCCGCCTCAACCGCAGGCAACCACACGCATAGAGTTGTTGAACACGCAAGAAATGGTCGGCTACAAGCCGTCCGACAGTTGCATCGCTGCATAGAGAGAAGCCGTGTGCTACTACCTCCGTCTTGGTCTGTAGTCCCCTTTATATTTTGTGCCATACTTTGCCCTTAAATTTAACCAACAAAATGTTAATGCATGTTATAAAAATTATATAATTGGAAACTATGTTCAAATATAAGTCCAACTATATAATCTTTGGCGACATGCAGTCGTATTTTATTAGTTAAATCCTACTTATAAACCAGGACGGGGGTATAGTAGGTAATTAAATCGCAAATGTTTTTATTAACCGTATGTGTACGTGGCCTTTCATCCTCCTCTCGCACGTCTTGTCACTCCGCTGCCGCAGACGGCTTACAGCGCAACCTTGCGCAGCGCACGGGGGCGTTTTTTGCCAAACGGTGGCTCGAAGTGGCGCCAATGAATCATCGGTGAGCCCGTTCCCGCGCAACCTCGCAGGTACCCGTGCAAGCTTACCGCCCGACTCGGTGAAATCCCCTAAAATCCCAATGCTTACCGGCCTACTAAATAAATCCTCACGGCCGGCGAGTCCTGCATCGCATTTTCCCCTCCCTCCCTGTAGGTTATCTCGTCTGCTTCCCCCACAATCGCCAATGGCACCGGCCCATCGTCGTCGCTCAGCCACTCCGCCATCATCAAAGGACAGCCCCAGCTAGGAGGCTACACCGCGACAGCGGCGCAGTCCCCGGCGTAGTTTAGTGCGCGTGGCGTCCCTGTGGGGTGTGCGCGGAACACCCACCACACGCTCCTCGCCGCTACCCGTTGGCAGCTGTAGTCGTCCACCGTTGCCACCACACCACGGTCGAAAGCCAGGGCCATAGCCCGCACCGCCGGCACGGCCCGAAGGCGGGAGGTGGCTGTCGTGGCCGCCACCCCACTGCCGGCCATCGTGGCCATCACCCGCTCTGCCACCGTGGCCCGAAGGCGGGAGGTGGTGGTCATGGCTACCACCCCATCATCGGCCGCCGTGGCCGCCAGCCCAGCGCCGACCATTGAGGTCATCACCCGCTACCCCACCGCCGCCCGAAGGCGGGAGGCGGAGGTGGATGCCCGCACGTGCATCCGCTACCTGGCGCGCTACACCGAGTTCCCGCGGGAGGAGCAGGAGCGCCTCATCAAGCATGCAAAGAGCCTTACCGCCGCCATGGCCGCAGCACATGCCGCCTCAGAGGCGACGAATCAAGAGATCTACGAGGAGAACCACCGCTTCAAGAGGGGTCGTCTGGAGCGGCAGAGGGCGTTCGAGGTGAGCGTCGTTGAAGCTGCAGCAGCGGTAGGCACCGTATTGTAGTTGTCCAGCTCATCGGTAGGCTCCTCCTCCTCTACCTCTTACTGGGCATGCTCGGCAGAGGAGAGGCTGCTGGAAGTAGTACAAAGCCCCTCCATAGTAGTATTTAGGGGATATTTTGTTCAGTTCATCTGACTATAGAACTGTACAATTTACTTAAAATTAGCTAGTATATAAAGTAGAACTAGCTATTTCAGTACGTGGTTGGCAACAATTGGTGAAAAGTTTGGTCGGTTTAGCTGTCGAGTTGAATTATTTGTATGAAGAACGATTGCTTAAACTATGAATGAAATCTATGCTTAATTACTGAATTTTAGTTGCAAAAGTTAGATACTGCTAGTGATTTGTAGCGTCATATTTTGAAAAATCGCAGTGTTACAAGGTTGACAAATGGCAATGGCACTAGATCGACAAATGTCAATCTTTCCAGATTGACAAATGGAAGCATACCCAATATGATGGATGCAAATCTTACCAAATTGTTTGTAAGTGGTTGCTCACGGGTCATCCAAAAGAACTGTTTGCGTTGAAGAAGATGCACAAATCCTTCTCTCACTTTACATACGGGTGTTCTATCTAAAACGTTGGCGATCAAGAGCTGCACAAATCCTACTCGGCACATTTTCCCTTGGCTTCCTGGGGAAGCTGTCGGTTTGCATGCGGGTGTTCTAACTAAAACGTTTGCGATGAGTGTTTTATATTTAAAAACCATTGACATTTTTTTCAAAATAAAATCGTTTGATAAGTCTGTACATTAAGAGAGAAAAAAGCAAGTTCTCTCAAACCATATCTTTCATTCAGTCATACTGCGAATTTATATTCATATGATCGAGATACAATATTAAACCCAAGAAAAAAACTATTTCCGGCGACGGCGGAGGCGGCGTGCCGCGCCGTCGTTGTTGTTGTCGTCCTAGGGACGCCGTTGTTGAAGCCTTCAATGCAGCAAAGAATGTTCTCCACTTGTAAATCAAAAATCATGTCGTCACGCGATCGACGCGCGGGGCGCGTGAGGACGGCAGCTGGCGGCGCTGAGAGGTAGCGGTCAACGGCAGCGTCCCATGCCACTGAGGGGGGCGCGTGCACGGGCACGGGCGTGGCGGGTGTAGCCAAACGCATGAGGACTGGCGCCGCGGTGGGTGGAGGGGCACGCATGGGCTTGGGCATGGGCGCTGGCGCCGGAATGTACACGAGCTCGCGCTGGTACGTGGAGACCTCACTGACGCCGCGGCTTCCAGCTATGCGATAGTGCTCGGCGACCAGCCCGTTAATGCTACAGGGATGGTCGCTGGAGCTGGCGCGGGGATGAGAGCTGGGACAGGAGCGGGGGCAGCAACCGCCGCGGCCAGCTTGTTTTGGGCCATGTCATGAGGCTCCATTCCTCCTTATTTTCTATCTCCTCCATCTCGGAGTCGACTTTACCAAACTTGAAGACTAGTGGCAGAAGATCCTTCTGCGCCACGACATTGGTGGAGGTCTGTTTGGGAGGGAGGGGAGGGAATGGGAGGCGAACAGTAAGGCCGCCCGTATTAAGCAGCGGCTCGGGCGCCATTACTGGAGACGAAGGTAGTCGACCATGGAAGTCAAAGGGCTTGCTTCCCAGTGAGCCTGCGCAGCGTATAGCTCGCACGCTTTTGGGTGAGCCTGCACATTGGAGGATAGCTTGCACGCCTCTCGGTCAGCCTGCACACCGGAGTGCGCTCGCACGCCTCCTATTTAGTCAAGCAGCTGCCCGCACGACACCTCCTATAGCCATTAAAATGAAGACACGTGGCGTCACGTGAATGGTGAACATAACACATGGGACCTAAGCATGCACCCAAGGACAAAGATTTGATTTTTCGACCAATTTATATGCACTGGAGCATGTGCATGCTGTTCAAAATTGAATTATGCACATAAATGCATTAAAACCTCAATTAATGCATAAAAATGTCCAAATGAACCCCGAAAAATCCCAAAAATTGACACAACACTCCCGTTGTTCTATGTTGACACGAGAAATTTTCTAAAAGCAATAAGAGGCAATGGATATCGTTTCATCCCCAAAGGTGAGACGTTCCCTACCAAAACCATCATGCTTGTTGTGAGAAGCTCTAGTTTGTGAGAAGCATATACCCAAACCTGCCCCAAATGGGACAAAAAATTTACCATGGCATGTTGATGCCTCTTCGTGATAGCATGCCACATTTCAAGAATTTCAGATGAGTTTTGGATTTACTAGAATTTAAAAACCAAGTATCTCAATGTTTGTGGCCGAGGGACGGTGGCAGGGTGTTTGACATTCATTCCCATTTATTGCATCGGACCTAAGCATGCAACCAAGGACACATATTTGAATTTTCAACCAATTTATATGCATTAGAGCATGTGCATGTAGTTCAAATTTGTATTATGCACATAAATGCATTGAAAACTCAATTAATGCACAAAAATGTCCAAACGAACCCCGAAAAACCCCTAAAATTGACACAACACTCTTGTTGTTCTATGTTGACACAAGAATTTTTTTGAAAGCAATAAGAGGCAATGGATGTCGTTTCGTCCCCAAAGGTGGGACGTTCCCTACCGAAACCATCAGGCTTGTTGTGAGAGCTCTGGTTTGTGATAAACATATCCCCAAACCTGCCCCAAATGGGACAAAAAATTTACCACGACATGTTGATGCTGCTCCATGATAGCATGCCAAGTTTCATGAATTTCAGACGAGCTTTGGATTTACTAGAATTTAAAAACAAGGTATCTCAATGTTTGTGGCCGACTGACGGTGGCAGGGTGTTTGACATTCATTCCCATTTCTTGCATGGGACGTAAGCATGCAACCAAGGACACATATTTGAATTTTCAACCAATTTATATGCATTAGAGCATGTGCATGTAGTTCAAATTTGAATTATGCACATAAATGCATTGAAAATTCAATTAATGGACAAAAATGTCCGAACGAACCCTAAAAAATCCCTAAAATTGACACAACACTCTTGTTGTTCTATGCTGACACGAGAATTTTTTTGAAAGCAATAAGAGGCAATGGATGTCGTTTCGTCCCCAATGGAGGGACGTTCCCTACCGAAACCATCAGGCTTGTTGTGAGAAGCTCTGGTTTGTGAGAAACATATCCCCAAACCTGCCCCAAATGGGACAAAAAAATTACCACGGCATGTTGATGCCGCTCCATGATAGCATGCCATGTTTCATGAATCTCAGACAAACTTTGGATTTACTAGAATTTAAAAACCAGGAATCTCAATGTTTGCAGCTGAGTGACGGTGGCAGGGTGTTTGACATTCATTCCCATTTCTTACATGGGACCTAAGCATACAACCAAGGACACATATTGGAATTTTCAACTAATTTATATGCATTAGAGCATGTGCCTGTAGTTCAAATTTGAATTATGCACATGAATGCATAGAAAACTCAGTTAATGTATAAAAATGTCCAAGCGAACCCTAAAAAATCCCAAAAATTGACACAACACTCCTGTTGTTGTATGTTGACACTAGGAAAAAAATTGAAAATGAGAACAGGCAATGGATATCATTTCTTCCAAAAAGGTGAAACGTTCCCTACCGAAACCATCAGGCTTGTTGTGAGAAGCTCTGGTTTGTGAGAAGCATATCCCCAAACCTACCCCGAATCAGACAAAAAAATTACCACATCATGTTGATGCCGCTCCATGATAGCATGCCAAGTTTCATGAATTTTAGACGAGCTTTGGGTTTACTAGAATTTTAAAACCAGTTATCTCAATGTTTGCGGCCGAGTGACGGTGGCAGGGTGTTTGACATTCATTCCCATTTCTTGCATGGGACCTAAGCTTGCAACCAAGGACACAGATTTGAATTTTCAACTAATTTATATGCTTTAGAGCATGCGCCTGTAGATCAAATTTGAATTATGCACATGAATGCATAGAAAACTCAGTTAACGTCTGAAAATGTCCAAGCGAACCCCGAAAAATCCACAAAATTGACACAATACTCTTGTTGTTCTATGTTGACACTAGGAAAATTTGAAATCGAGAAGAGGCAACGGATATCGTTTCGTCCAGAAAGGTGAAATATTCCCTAACAAAACCATCACACTTGTTGTGAGAAGCTTATACCCAAATCTGCCCCAAATGGGACAAAAGTTTTAGCACGGCATGTTGATGCCGCTCCATGATAGCATGCCAAGTTTCATGAATTTCGGACGACTTTTGGATTTAATAGAATTACAAAAGCAAGTACGTCGACATTTGCCAGAGAGCCATGGTGCCGTGGTGTTCGAAATTCATCCCCATTTCCTGCACGGGACATAAGCATAAACTCATGGACACATATATGATTTTCCAACCCATGTTGGTGCACTGGAGCATGTGCATGTAGTTTAATTTTGAGTTGTGCACCTGAAATGGCTAGAAAACCAATTTAATGTATAAAATGTCCAAATGAACCCTGAATAATTCCAATTCTTTTACGAGACACATATAGTGGCATGTTCACTATAGATAAAAGGTCTAGCAATTCAAACACTGTCCATTGCCGCGGTGACCCCATTATGTAATTCAAATCAAGATGAAAAATCAAGTAGATCCCACACAGTTTAGTATCACCAACCGTGTGAGATGCAGTACAAAATATCCTGGAGCACCGTCAGTGTATAGTACACCTATGGCTTACGCGAGAAGGTGCGTCGGCTACAGTCCACAGCCGGCGTGTCAAGCACACTAGCTCGCTCCCCAGATATCATTTCACTATTCAATCATCACCGATGAAAGATGGGGACGTGGACATGTCGTGAGGGCAACTTCGGCGGCCCACTCCGGCAAGAACGCGGCCGCAGCCGCCATGTGCATGCTAACAAGGTGCATGAGCGCGGCCGCAATCTGCAACCGGGCGGCCATGGCAGCCAAACGGCCGCTGTTGCTTCTCAAGTGGTGACAGCAAATCTGCCTTTGGGATAGCAACTTGCGAGAGCAGCACAACCGTTGTCTGTTCCGCAGCAGCGACCTTAGCCCTGATGGAGGCCGCCCACGACCATGTTGAGGCCACCCACGCCCAGCTCGTGGCCCGTCATAGCCGCAACAAAAAAGTGCCTCCTTATTACGCGGAAAATAATGATTCCTCCACCTGATAGCAGGGACCCACCGGACGGGCTACCGTATTTCACGAAAAAAACGTTTCCCCCTGACTACTGGGACCCACCAGCTACATATTCACACGCAAGGAAGTGCGTCCATATTACGAGCGAAAAAAAGATTCGCCCCCTGACTGCTGGGACCCACCAGCTACATCTTCGCATGCAAGGAAGTGCGTGACAACCGGGACCCACCTAGTCGAAGCGTACGTAGCATTGTCATTCTAGTCGCGAACGTGTACGTACATATGATCAGTCTGTCTGCAGGCTACAACAATGAACCGTGGTCGTGTAAGGAAGGGCATGTGCCGTACGTAGTAGAGGCGCACACGTAGCACGTACACGTACATACAGCTAGGGTGCAAGAAAGTAAATACAGCCACGTACGTACATACGGGCGGGGTCTCGAACGCCTATTCGCACATACGTACGACAAGGGCTCGTGTACATGGTTGGGTCAGAACGGAGAAACTGTGTCATCGTGTTCATGGGGAGGCAACAAAATGCGTCGTGTTCATCGGGAGGCAATGGAATACGTCATGTTCATCGGGAGCCAACCGGCTTGGACAGAATAGCCGATTGAAACGAGGCCTGGCGTACCGCCGGACGGAGGAAACAGCCTTGTGTTCAACCAGCCCCGGTCGAAACGGCATCCTATTCATCTGCAGGGGTCTGCCGTATCGCAGAACGGAGGAAACGAACTTCTCTTGGACCTCCTATGGTCGAAACTAGGTCCTGTTGATCGAGAGGGGTGTGGTAGAACGCAAAACGGAGGAAACGGACTTGTATTGGAGCGCTATGGTCGAAACGGGGTCCTGTTCATCGGGAGGGGTGTGGCGTACCGCAAAATGGGACTCCATAGGATACTGCTCATCTCCACCATCGACCTCCTCCAGACTCCATGGGCTACCGTTCATCCACTATCGACCTCCTCCAGCCTCTAGCTGCGACTGTTCATCCATGGGCTCCTGTTCATCCAGCCTCCAGCTGCGACTGTTCATCCATGGGCTCTTGTTCATCCAGCCTCCACCGCTCCTCCACCAGCTACTGTTCAACCAGCCCTCTCCACGGGGTCCTGTTCAACCACCCCTCCACGGGCTACTGTTCATCCAGCACTCCACCGGCTACTGTTCGACCGGCCCTCCATGGGTTCGTCTTGTTCATCCAGCCCTCCACGGGGTCCTGTTCATCCACACCCAGCCGGCTCGATCGATCGGGGTGTTGTTCATCTACTGGCAACAGTCTCTACTACCATAGGGTCTTGTTCATCAAACCCCCCACTGGGAACTGTTCATCCACCCCCCCCCCCAACAACACTCACTGTTCATCAAGGGAAGGAGGCAGCAGGGTTCGATTAGCTTCAGTTAGCAGTAGTAGCGAAGGAATCACTCGGGTTCAGTTAACAACAAAGGCTCGATTGCTCAGGTTCAGTAACGTAGCTAGTGCAATCGCTCGGGTTCAGTTAGAGCCCAACACCTCACTCGAGTTTAGTTACAGTGCAACGCCTCGCACACATGCACGTACATGTACGAGAGAAACGTGCATCACTCGGCCCCCGACCACCCACCATAACCGGGAACTCCCCGATATTTTCCTCACCCTCGACTCTACCACGGTTTTTTCCGTCATGGACGGTCCAAAGAATGTCATGCAGCTGCGTCTCCAGCCCGCCCAGGACGAAAAGCCCATTTTCTGTCATGATTTTTTGTCATAGAAGTACGAGCCCACCACATCTATGATGATACTGGGTTTTGTCACAATTATCATCGTAGAAGTGTCATAAGCATGACAAAAAAAATTCAGTCGGCCCAAAATGTCCTGGATGTGTCTTTTTTTTGTAGTGTCCCCCGGGAACCGACCGCCGTACGACTCATGAGGAGTGACTTCTTCAGCATGCTTCTTCAGCTACTTCAACATCTCTTCAGCAATGGTGCCAGGTGATATTTTCTGGTTTATTCAGTTGAGGGCGCCCCTTTGGCTGCTTTATCCCTAGATCGCATGGGCCTATCCCTTCGGCGTGTATCCTTTCGCATCTTTTGATTTGTTCAGATTGGGGGCGCCCCTCGGGCTGCATCATCCACAAGCCACATGGGTCCATCCCTGTGGCATGTATCATTTTGCATCTATCAGAACTGGCTTTAGCTCCTTCCATGAGTTGCTTTATGATTATCATCTGCCTGTCTAGTACTTCGTTGCCATGAATGTTGTACGCCCTAGCAAACCCACCCACGACCGCCTTATGATTAAGGCTTGGCACGGCGTCTGTGCTCGGATCCGCCCCTGCAGCATCGCTAAACCCAAGAGGCTGAGCTCTGGCTCACGGGCCAGCTCTCATGCACATCACCTCCCATGTCCCTTGGCGCCTTGCCCTCGCATGAGCTAACCGCGGGCGGATGAGCTAGGGCGCGCAACTCGGTGCCTCTTCACCACTGGAGCTTCGCGCCGGTTATCTTTTTTAGGACTTTTGCATGAGAAGACTGGGCACGGCGTCTATGCTTGGGTCTTTCCCTGTAGCATCGATAAACCCAATGACTGAGCTCTGTCTGGCGGCCCGGCCCCTTTCATGTCACCTCCTGGGGTCGTTGGTGTTTGCCCTTCTCATGTCATAACCTCAGGAGATTCATTCGGTGCAGGTTGCCTAACCATCTCGCAGGGCCATCACAAGTGTTTTGAATCAAATTCAGGCGCAACCCACCTTGAGGTAGGGCCTCGTGAGTCCCGCGCTGGCTCACGGGTGCCCATACAAACCTCCTCTAGACCTGCGTGCAAGCCAGGTGTCAGAGCGGGGCTGTACACGCCCCAGGGGCTCCACTCAGAGGGAGCCTCCACACACGCACTAGTGGAAGCACCATGCTCTGTGCTGGCAGTCGACACGGTCGAGGAGCGGCTATGCACATGGAAGTGCAGAAGCGCCATGCTCCGTGCTGGTGATAAACAACCGAGGGCGGCCCCATGGCTGCAGTAACCTCAGGGAGCCGATAGGCTCGGTGTTCAGCCTCACCACAACGCTTTCCCTTCGGGAGAATCGCGCGAGGGGGTTGGGCAAGGGGGCTACGCTCAGGTCACGCCTAGCTTACGCCACCCTGCCAAGTCCCTCGGAGCTGGTCTTCGCACGCCCCTCCCGAGCGGGACCTAGCCGAGGAAAGGTATGGAGGTCTGTTCGTACGTCAAGGGGGACTCCTGAGCATCGCGACTCAGGAGCCTAACTAGTCATGTAGCCCCTCGCCCCTTGGTCCCATCCCTGTGATCTAGACGACCCAACAGCAGCTGAGGTATGCGCCGGGCCGCGCCCTGCCGATGCAGAACGCTAAGGCCTACTCTCGCATCTCCTTCCCGAGAGCTGTTTGCACGTCAAGGGGGATTCCTGAGCATCGCGACTTAGGAGCCTAACTGGTCACGTAGTGTAACACCCATGATGTGGATATATCTCTCACGTGTCGAGGCACGTCTTAGAGGCATAACCGCATTGTAGGTTTTGTCGCAAGAAGGGTCATCTTCACACAATCCCATGTAATGAACAAGAATGGGATAAAGAGAGTTGGCTTACAATTGCCACTTCACAAAATACATAAATAAATTCGTACATCATTCAGATACACACATAGACCGACTACGGTCAAATCCAAATGAAAATAAGATAACCCCAAATGCTAGATCCCCTATCATCCCAACTGGGCTCCACTACTGATCATCAGGAAACGAAACATAGTAACGACCAAGTTCCTCGTCGAACTCCCACTTGAGCTCAGTTGCGTCACCTGCACTCGTATCATCGGCACCTGCAACTGTTTTGGTAGAATCTGTGAGTCAAGAGGACTTAGCAATCTCACACCCACGAGATCAAGACTATTTAAGCTTATGAGTAGGAAAGGGGAAAGTGGTGGAGCTGTAGCAAGCGCTAAGCATATATGGTGACTAACATACGCAAGTGAGAACGAGAAGAGAAGCAACGCACGGTCGAGAAGCTAAATATGATCAAGAAGTGATCCTGAAGCTTCTTATGTTCAAGCATAACAAAAGAACCATGTTCATTTCCCCGACTCCGCCGAAAAGAGACCATCACGGCTACACACGCGGTTGATGCATTTTAATTAAGTCAAGTGTCAAGTTATCTACAACCGGACATTAACAAATTCCCATCTGCCACATAACCGCGGGCACGGCTTTCGAAAGATAATACCCTGCAGGGGTGTCCCAACTTAGCCCATCACAAGCTCTCACGGTCAATGAAGGATATTCCTTCTCCCAGGAAGACCCTATAACACTCGGAATCCCGGTTACAAGATATTTCGACAATGGTAAAACAAGACCAGCAAGACCACCCGCTGTGCCGACAAATCCCAATAGGAGCTGCAAATATCTCGTTCTCAGGGCACACCGGATAAGCAAAGCGTACAGGTACCGACGTAACCCAAGTTGCCAAGGAATGGTCCCGCACGCTGCTCTAGTTTGGACCAACACTCGGAGGAGCACTGGCCCGGGGGGGGGGGTAAGTAAAGATGACCCTCGGGCTCACGAAAACCCGGGGGAAAAAGGCATAGGTGGCAAATGGTAAAACCAAGGTTGGGCCTTGCTGCAGAAGTTTTATTCAAAGCGAACTGTCAAGGGGGTCCCATAAATCACCCAACCGCGTAAGAACGCAAAATCAAGGAACATAACACCGGTATGGCCGGAAACTAGAGGCGGCAAGAGTGGAACAAAACACCGTGCATAAGGCCGAGCCTTCCACCCTTTACCAAGTATATAGATGCATTAATTAAATAAGAGATATTGTGATATCCCAAAAATATCCATGTTCCAACATGGAACCAACTTCATCTTCACCTGCAACTAGCAACACTATAAGAAGGGCTGAGCAAAAGCGGTAACTTAGCCAAGCAACGGTTTTCTAGGAAAGGATGGTTAGAGGCTTGACATGGCAATATGGGAGGCATGATAAGCAAGTGGTAGGCAGCGCAAGCATAGCGATAGAGCGAACAACTAGCAAAGCAAAGATAGAAGTGATTTCGAGGGTATGGTCATCTTGCCTGAAATCCCGCAAGGACGAAGAACGAATCCTTGAAGAAGACAAACGGACGTAGTCGAACGAAACCTCACAATTCCGGAACGAAGCCGAAGCTAACGAGAATAAGCACAACTAGAAAGAAGCAAACAACATGATAAACAACCATCACATAAACATGACATGATGCACAACCAAGTATGATGCATGTCCGGCTTAATGACTCATGGCATGGCAAAGTGCAACAAACAACACTACAAATTAAATGGAGCTCAATATGCAACGAGTTGCATATCAACGAAACACCACAACAAATATTTAGTTCTCTCTCGTTTATAAACCCAACAATATTAAATGTTTATTAACATGTCAAGAGGTGAAGCATAATAAAACTACACATCTAGGCAAGTTTAAATGAGGCCGGAACAACAAACAACAATTCCGGAAAATCCTCATATGCATATTTCGAATTTCCTACCGTTCTGCCCTAAACACAATTTTAATGTTGTTAAACAGAAAAATAAAGTGCACCATGTTGAACTAGGCATTTTTCTACCCCATTTACATATCAAGTTTATTTAAAACCGAGCTACGGTTATTTAGTTATGAAATAAAACATTTTAGCATGGCATTTAGCAAATTAAATGCAAACATCATTTTAAACATGGATGAAAGTGGTATATTATGAAACTAGATGAAATTCTAAGCATTTTACATATTTAAAACATTTTAATCCGATGCACGGTTTGTGAGATATTAAATGCATGAACATAAGGGTTTTTCTGTAAAACTGCAGTTCCTGGGAAAATAGCTAAAAACATAACAGAGGAAAAAACACGCATCGGGCCGAATCTGGGACAAACTGGTGCAGGACTGTGGGTGGCTCACCATGGGCCAAGCCCAGTTCGGTGGGGAGGAGGATGGGCAGGCCGCGAAGGGACGCGCAGGGCCTTGACGTGGAGGAGGCCGACCCATGGTTGCAGCCCATGTGAGCAGCCGAATCGGTCAACAGGCGAAGGGGCGGGCGAGCTGCTGCTGCTCGGTTCTGAGGAACAGAACCAACAGCAGGTTCAGGGCGACGGACGGCGAGAACGGCTGCCGAGGACGTGGGACTTGGGTGCGAGGTCTTGGGGCTCCTGCAACGACGGGGATGGTCGGGACCCGACGGATCCGAGGAGGTGCGGTGGTGGTGCTTCATGAGGAAGCCCATGGCGGCGGACGCGGTTGACCCGCGACGAGGCTTGCGAGACGAGGGAGGCAGGCGCGTGCGTGTGTTCAAAGCAGAGGCGAGGACGGGACGCCGGCGGTCGGACGGAACCCGTGGCGTCAGATCACCGCGGAGACGAGGTGGCCGGAGTTGGAGCTCCGTGGCGGCAGTGGCTCTGCAGAAACGGCGGTGTTGCAACACAAATCAGAGAGAGATGAGACGAGGGGACCGAAGGAAGAGATAAAAGAACTAGGGCGGCGCTCAACTGAGACGGCGACGGTGGAGATGCTCGGGACCCTCCTGGTCCAGATCGAGCGAGGCAGGAGGACTCGGGCTGCAGTCATGGTGCGGGAAGCTCCTGTAGGAAAAAGATAGGGAGAGAGATGGCGTGAGCGAGAGAGAGAGAGACAAGGGAAAAGGAGGATGGAGAGGAAAACGGAGGAGAGGGACGCGACGGTCCTGCTGGTTGCCGGCGAGGAGCAGCTCGGGAGGCCTCGGGCACGAGGAGCGGGGCTGGCAGCTCTGGTTGGTGGAATGGATCGATGGCGAGAAGTGGCTGGCGCCGGTTGGCTCCGGTTGAATCGGGGGGAAATCCCAAGGAGGAACAAGGTTGGTCGGGTGGCTCGAATGGATCGGGAAAGATCCCGAGGATGGAGGAGGCAGTGGGCGGCGGCGGTAGGGAGGATTTGATGGATTGGACAGATATGTCTAGGTTAGACTGTTTATAGAGCAAGTGGGTTTTGGTTAGGGGTTAAACGGACCCTCCAATTTAGATCGGGCGGTCGAGAAAAATAGGTTAGGGAAGCCCAAATAAGAAAACGGATATGGTTTATAGATGTTTGGAGAAGATCCGGACCCATCGGTTGCGACTATTCGGGTCGGATTCGGGACATCTTACGGACGCGCGCACGAGGGTTCTGTGCAGTTACAGAGAAACTCCGGTTTAGGGAAGAGGGGAAAACGAAGAACAAGGTTGGTCTCGGAACGGTCCACAAAAGCAAGGGGGGACGCGACAACTATGAGCGAATGCAAGTTTTTAGAAAACATGCGATGCAATGCTCATGATGACATGATGAATGCAACAAACAAAATAAAACACACGGCGAACACGAAATACATGGAAGTCTTCTAGAGCGTCGGCCTTGGGGCGTTACACGTAGCCCCTCACCCCTTGGTCTTGTCTTAGTGATCCGGATGACCCAACGACGGCTGAGGTACGCACTGGGCTGGCCCTGCCGGCGCAGAACATTAAAGCAAACGGAAAGGAAATCATAGTATCCTAGCAAGTTATTACAAAACATACTTTCTCTTAAAAGCACCAAACATAAGTTTCTACGCCTCCACGAGGCATGATACATGTTGTAGGACTTAAACGGAGGGGAGCGCCACCATCGATCCTCTTCTTCAGCCTTGGACACTGCCATCCCCGCGAGGGGAGTCACATCAATAACGACGTCGCCGTCACCCGTGCCGTCAGTCGTAGTCGCGGGGTCGACAGCGAGAAACTTCCGCACCAGGGCCTCCACCTGGTCCTTCACGGTTTCGGCAGTGGTAGTGCAGCACTCCGGGTCCACAGGCTCAAGTAAGGCACCAAAGTCGAAGCTGGGGTCGCGAAGACGGAGGTGGCTCAGGACGCGTGTCACAGCCAAGGTGGAGAGCACGCGGGCTTCTCTTTCCACCATGGGGCCAACACCAACGACAACACCCTCGAGCTCCGTGACGAGCTGGGGGAGCAGCTCGGCGGGGCCTTCCTCCGAAGTAACCAACAACTCCTTCAACCCCCTCCCGTAGAGACCTTGTAGTGCCTTGCGGGACATCTGCTCGAGGGAGTCAAAGGTGGCACGCCCCACGGTGGCTGCTTCCTCAGCCTCGGCAAGGAGTTTTGCTCTGGCCTCCAGCTGGGCCTTCTCCGCCTCCACCTCCTCCTTCAACTTCTCCAGCCGGCCGCGCTCTGCAGCCTACTTCTGGGCCGGTTGCTCCAGCTCGGTGTCGCGATCAGCAACCGCAACTTCTCGAGCCTTCAGCTTCTACTCTTGCACCTCGAGGTGGCGGGCCTGGGCAGCCTGCTTGTCACGAAGGCTCTTCAGCTCGGCTTCTACCGCACGACAACGCTCCTCGGCTGCTTTTGGCGTCCTTCTCCGATGCGTCCCGGGCGGTTGCGGCTAGGCTGGCTACCTACTGACCCTCCTCCGAGGCCGCCACGGCTTGGCGCCAGGCCACCTTGATGGACGCGTCGGCCCGAAGCCATCCTGAGATCAGCTCTAGGCGTCCCGATGCCATGCGCCGGTCGGGGCCCTGAAGATCGTCCCGAAGCTGGTCCAACACGAAGAGAGCCCCTCCAGAGCATTGGGCACGGCAGAAGAGCCACGGTTCAACGGCATGATGGACGGGGGAGGAGACAACGCGAGTGCTAGGACAGGCGAAGCAGCAGCAACAGAGAGGGCCAGGGGCTCAGAAGCCTTAGGGCCCCCAGCAGGCGAGCTGATGGCGGGCGCCTCCGGAGCCGGCCTGGCCGCAGGGATCGCCTCCTCCTGAGGCTGGGACGCCGAGCCTCGGGAGGACGACCCAGCCGGGGGAGCGAGTGGACCGGCCCCGTCCTTCTACGTCGGAGGTGGCGCTGCCGCGGCAAGCTACTTGGCCTCGGTGGTTCTGGCCCCCTCCTCCTTCTTCTTCTTTGCCAACGGCGTCGGCCTGGCTGCAAAGGAGGCAAACGTCAAGACACTATGACAAGAGCAGGAAGCAAACACAAGACGGCGCACTTACTGGTCCATGGTGACGTAATCCCTCGTCCTCTTCAGGAGCGCGAGGCCCGCAGGCTTCATGGGAATGGGAGCCGTCATACCCTCAGGGGTAGACGGGCGCACGAACGGCTCTGCGATGGTGGTGGCTGGCAACGAGGCAGAGGCGTCGCCTCGGGAAAGCAGCGCCGACCTGCCCGTCTTCGGGACCCCCACCTTCAGCTTCTTTCCGGGGGGTGCCCCTGGACCTCGTGGTGACCCCCGCGGAACGCGTCAACTCCCTGACCAGGTGCTCACCGGCATCATCGTCATCGGAAAGGACACGGAGGAGATTGGCCTGGCACGGGGGAGAGGTCTCCTCCACACGTTCCAAAGTCGCCTCCGTGTCCAATTTCTCCTCCTTGTCAGACTCGCCGGAGGACACTATGACCGGGGAGCCCAGGGGCCGTGAAGGCTCTAGAGGCACAAGCACGCGCTCATCAAAGACATGCATGGCGTCGGCAATCTTCTCCCCATCGGGGCGACAGTACAACGGGAGATGGGTGTCCAGGGGGCAACCCTGGTCCTTCCCGAGCAAGGTGCGCATGACCTTACCCAGCTCCTCGTCAGGAAAGTTGTCTGGGCGCAGCTGGAGGTCGTCCTCCGCGCCCTTGAATCTCCATAGGCGGTGCAAGTTGGCCTGGAGTGGGGCTAGGCACTGCATCAGTAACTCCTTGACGATCATGGACCCCGTCAGCTTCTCCGCCTTTGGATCATCCGCCTTCAGGTCGGCCACCATCCTCTCTAGTAACTGCTCCGCCCGGGGAACGATGACTTTCTCGTGAGACCACCCTTCACGGGGCGTCGGCAGCTCCAGCTGAGCATAGGAGCACTTGGTGTCCATGAAGATCCACTTGTTCCGGAAGTCTTCCAGCTTCTTCCCTGCCCGCGAAATCGTGTTGCTGCCGTAGGCCGTGATGAAGCAGGCGCACCCGAGCACTGGTTGCCATTGATTTGGAGGTAGAAGAAGTGGCGGAACAACGCCACAGAGGGCATCACCCCCACAAACGCCTCACAGTAGAAGGCGAAGATTGACAGGAAGAGGATGGAGTTGGGATGAAGATGGAGGGAGTGGAGCTTATAATGGCGGAGAATGGCGTAAAAGAAACTGGAGAAGGGGGGAACCAGCCCAGCGAAGACGTTGTCCAGCAAGAAGGGGTAAAAGGTGCCGCCCAAGGTTTCCGGCTTGGCACAACCAACCCGGAGCACCTTCTCTCCCCCTCGTTGATACTATCCGCCGTCAATTGGAGCATGGCAGCGAGGTGCTTCTCCTCGGCGATGGTGGAAGCATTCAGGGCCGGCTCAAACCAACGAGCTGGGCGCATGGCCAGAGCCGAAGACTTCGCCTTATTGGAGGCCATTGGTTGGGAGCTCAGGGAAGATCGGCAGATCTGGAGGTTTTTTGGGTAGACGGAGAAGGGGATCTGGAGCAAGACGAAGGAAGGGCAATGAAGGCTTTGCAGCAGGCACTAGCCTATTTGCCACCTAGGAACTGTTGCCGAGGCAGCGTGGGGAAGTGGAGACGCCCATGTCCCATCAATTGCCACGCGTCGACCAAGGCCGCAGGCGGTTAGGGCCCGCAGCGCTCCTTACTTGCCCTTTGGCTTCACCTCGAAGCCAAGTTCGAGCGCGCCTTGGGCCCGGGGGGCTACTGTCGGTGTTACGGGAACGGGGGCACCCAGACTTGCCTTCCTGCGGCCCATGGCATGGCTCGATCAACGAGCTGGTACGGCCCAGCTTCAGCATCGACAACTCAAGACCCACGCGGGGGCCATGCCTCGCGAGGCAGACGACACCAAGACCTCCCCAAGCGGTGGTGTCCTCAGGCTGGCTCCCGAGGAGCAAAGATCTCTATGCAAGGCTCACCTCGTGAGGTTCGGATGACGTGAGCCGTGACGACCAAGGCCAGGCGGGCGCAATCGGGCATAGTGTACCAATTTCCTCTTTGGTGCTAAGGAGGCAAGCACAGGCACGGAGTCCTGAGGAGTCAGCCAATGGTTTCCATTCAGGTGCAACAATACGAAGACCGCCAAGATGGCAGGACGGAGGTCACCGCCGAGCCCACCATGGCGTCACGACCAGAGGCTTTTGAAGGTGAACACTACTTTTGTCAGGATAGCATGTACTAGCTATCCCCCTTTGAATTTGGCCGTTGTGGGATCCCTTCCCGCCTAAATTTGGGAAGAGGACCAAGGCCACTATACATAGGACCTAGCCACCACCATAGGAGGGACGGATCATTCAGATCATCCTCACACCCACCAGCTCATCGAGCACAAGAACACCTCTCCACCTGAGGTTGTTCTCCCACTGTACTAGTTCATCATCAGCACCTCGAGGCCAATCCACCACAAAGCAGGAGTAGGGTTTTACACCGCAAGGTGTCCTGAACCTGGGTAAATTGTTGTGCTTCTTTTCCATTTGATTCATCGATATAGGCCGTGAGATTAGCGAGCAGGTAGACTGGGGAGGACGAGTTCTTTGCACACACCCCAGAGTTCGAACCTCTCAACGGCCTGCGGAACCCAAAATCCGACACCTTGGCCTAGCGGGTTTCTATCGTCGCTTTGTGAAATACTTTAGCACTATTGTTGCACCACTCCATGCTTTGAGTAAGAAGAATGCACCCTTTGTTTGGGGACCATCTCAATCTACCGCATTTGACGAGCTCAAATCTTTTCTTACGAATGCCCTAATTCTTGCATTACCCAATTCCAACAAAACTTTTGAGGTTCATTATGATGCTAGTGGTCATGGGATTGGTGGAGTTTTAATGCATGAAAAGAGATCCATTGCATACTTTAGTGAAAAACTTTCCGGTGCTCAACTTAATTATCCCATCCATGACAAAGAATTATATGGTTTAGTGCGAGTATTGCATATTTGGGAGCATTATCTACGAACACATGAACTTGTCATACATACCGATCATGAGACACTAAAGTACCTTAAAGGTCAAACCAAGTTGAATAAATAGCATGCTAAATGGAGTGAATTTATTGAATCTTTTCCTTATGTGATCAAGTACATTAAGGGTAAAGAAAATGTAGTGGCGGATGCTCTTCCTACATATGCATGTTAGTTACTCAACTTGAGTTGAATGTCATTTTCTTTGAGCATGTTAAAGATCTTTATGCACATGATCCTACATTTGTGATTCCTTAAGCCAAATGTTTGCTAACACTTGTTGGGAGAACTATTATCTCAAAAATTCTACCATATGCGCACTAACAAGCTTTGTATACCAGAGTCTTTGCTTCGTTTTTTACTTTTGCAAGAGGCTGGCTGAGGATTTATGGGACATTTTGGGCGTGACAAGAGCTTTGCCGCACTCTCCTGCAAGTAATTTTGGCCAAAGATGTTCCACGATGTGACACGCTTCGCCAAAAAATGCTCTACGTGCCGCAAAGCTAGGTCCCAATCTCAATTTCATGGTTTACATATGCCATTTCCAATTCCATATCAACGATGGGAAGATATTAGTATGGATTTCGTGCTTGGTTTGCATACGACTCAAAATGGAAAGGATTCCGTATTGGTTGTTGAGTATCAATTTTCAAAATGGAACATTTCATCCCATGCAATAAGATAGACGATGCTTCACATGTTGCAAATATCTTTTTTAGGGAAATCTTGAGGTTGTATGTAGTGCCAAGGACCATTGTGTCGGACCACGCCGTCAAGTTATTAAGCTACTTTTGGAAGACCATATGCACCAAGCTCGGTATCAAGCTACTATTCTGCACGGCCTATCTTCCGCAAACCGATGGCGAAACGGAAGTCACCAACCGGACGCTATCTACTCTCCTACGTGTGTTGATAAAGAAGAACATCAAAGAGTGGGAGGAGTGCTTACCCATTGCTGAGTACGCCTACAATCGAGCTCAACACTCTAGTACCCGCAAGTCCCCCTTCGAGGTTGTCTACGGCTTTAACCCATTGTCTCCATTGGACATTCTAGCTCTTCCGCTCCAAGAACGCGCAAACATGGATGCAAGTGCAAGGGCAAGCTTTCTCAAGAAGATGCATGAACATACAAGGGCAACGATCGAGTGTCAAGTACATCGCATCGCCACCAAGCTCAACATCCACAGGACACCAATGGTGTTTCAACCGGGAGATCTCGTATGTCTTCATCTTTGTAAGGACTGCTTCCCCCAAGAACGCAAGTCCAAGATACTACCATGAGCTGGTGGACCCTTCAAGGTGCTAGCACGCTACAATGACAAAGCTTACAAGATTGACATCCCACGCGACAAGTACAAGGTAAGTGACATATTCAATGTCAAAGACTTAGCCAAGTACCATGGTGATAAAGATCACGATCCATGGACAGATCTCGTGGGGGGGGGGGGGGATGATGCGGAGCATCTTTCCATCATCCCCAAGGACTCTACACCAACATGACAAGCACTGCATGGACCCATCACAAGACCTCGAGCATGGGCAATAGAAACCAAGGTGAACTCTTTCCTACTTGACATGCCTATGAACACAAACGAGACTTGGGTGCTACCTCATCAAAATGTATTATCTGTACTTAGGTACGAAGAGGGACACTTCCAAGCAGCTAAGGAGCACCACCAAGTCTAGGGAGAAGCACCCCAAGTCGCCAAGGAGGAAGAAGGAGTCCATAAGAATCTAGACAGAAGTTCCCAGGCCCCCGAGACCCCGTGACCACATACTACACAAGGAGCTACAGATGTAGCACCCCGTGCGCACGGGCGTGTACCGTGCAAACGTGACCCCCGTGCGCACCGGCCCTACATGATGAGCGGCTGAGATTGCTGTTGGGCCTCCACTTCGCATGATAGAGGCGAGGGTCCCGATCTTTCGATGAGATGGTGGCTATCGTTTTTGGTAGAGTAGACTTTGACGATCCAACTACGAACGTGCGAGTACGTCGCACCTTAGCAATCGCTAAACTAACTCCGAGAGGTTATTAACTGTCGGCGTTCTGGGAACGGGTGTACCCAAACTTGCCTGCCCGTGGCCCACGGCATGGTGCATCGACGGCCAGGTACATCCCACCTTCAGCATCAACAACTCAAGACCCTCGTGAGGGGCCAAGCCTCATGAGGCGGGCGACACCAAGACCTCGAGAAGGATCGGCCTCCTCATGCTTAGTCTTGAGGAGCGGAGATTTCTATGCAAGCCTCACATCGTGACGTTCGGGTGACGATCAAGGCCAAGCGGCAGCCAGCGGGCGCCAGCGGGCGCAGGACAACAATTTCCTCTTTGGTGCTTTGGAGGTAAGCGCAAGCGCGAAGTCCTGAGGAATCAGCCAAAGGTTTCCATTCCCATGCAGCAAGACCAAGACCGCTAGGACGGTAGGACGGAGGTCATCGCCACCCCACCGCAGCATCATGACTAGAGGCTTTTGGAGGCGAAGACTACTTTTGTCAGGATAACATGTACTAGTTGTCTCCTTTGAATTTGGCCGTTGTGGGATCCCTTCCCGCCTTCATTTGGGAAGAGGAACAAGGCCACTATAAATAGGACCTAGCCACCACCATAGGGAGGGGTGAGGGGGTCCCGGACTAGGGGGTGTCCGGATAGCCGGACTATCATCACGGCCGGACTCCAAGACTATGAAGATACAAGATTGAAGACTTCGTCCCGTGTCCGGATGGGACTTTCCTTGGCGTGGAAGGCATGATTGGCGATAGGTTTTTTTTTATCTCCTACATTTGTAACCGACTCTGTGTAACCCTAACCTATCCGGTGTCTATATAAACCGGAGGGTTTTAGTCCGTAGGACGGACAACAATCATACCATAGGCTAGCTTCTAGGGTTTAGCCTCCTTGATCTCGTGGTAGATCTACTCTTGTACTACCCATATCATCAATATTAATCAAGCAGGAGTAGGGTATTACCTCCATCGAGAGGGCCTGAACACAGGTAAAAACATCGTGTCCCTTGTCTCCTGTTACCTTCCGCCTACACGCACAGTTCGGGACCCCCTACCCGAGATCCGCCGGTTTGACACCGACATTGGTGCTTTCATTAAGAGTTCCTGCAATATGCGTCACCGATAGGCCCGATGGCTCCTTCCGATCATCAACAACGACGCGGTCCAGGTGAGACTTTTCTCCCGGACAGATCTTCATGTTCGGCGACTTTGCCTTTGCGGGCAATTAAGCTTGGCCATCTGGAGCAGATCGAAAGCTACGCCCCTGGCCATCAAGTCAGATATGGAACTTTGAACTATACGGCCGATATCCACGGAGACTTGATCTTTGACGGATTCGAGCCGTAGCCAAGCGTGCCGCACTGTCTCGATGGGCATGATCTAGCTCTGCAGCCGAACAGTGCCCTGGAGGCCGCACCAGCATCCGCTCCGACCCTTAATCCGGAGCCGGATTCCCCGATCGAGGACGAGTGGTTGGACACCGCCTCGGGGGCTACAATCTCTACGGTGATCGAGCCGAACTCCATCCCTGTCCTTTGCGAAGACCTCGACTCCAGGGTGCCGAACTCTTCTCCGGACTCCGAACCCTCCGCGCCCCTGCCAATCGAATCCGATTGGGCGCCGGTCATGGAGTTCACTGCCATGACATCTTTCAGCTTTTCGCCCTTCGGCGACATCCTGAATTCACTAAAGTCTCTCTCTTTATCCGGAGAGCCTTGGCTGGACTACGGACAGGAAGGTTGGGATGCGGACGACGAAGAAATTCAACGCCCACCCACCACCCACTTTGTAGCCACTGTCGATGATCTAACCGACATGCTAGACTACGACTCCGAAGACATCGACGGTATGGACGACGATGCCGGAGACGACCAAGACCCAGCGCCTACAGGGCACTGGAAGGCCACTTCAAAATATGACATATACATGGTGGACATCCCAAAAGATGGGAACGGCGATGGAACAATGGAGGATGACCCCTCGAAGAAACAGCCGAAGCGCCGACGTCAGCCAAAATAAAAACGGTGATTCCGGCACGGGAGATAATAACACCCCGGACAGTGCCGAAGAGAACCCCCTCCAGCAGGACTCAGCGCAGGAGGAGGGAGAAGCAAGCCCGCCTGACGGTCGCGGCAAAAAAGAGAGGTTGAGGGCGATAATTACGCCTCCCTCCGAAGATGAGGCAAGCCTCGACGACAATGAATTTGTCGTGCTGAGGATCCCGCTTGAACAGGGCGTTTCAAACGCAGGCTTATAGCCACGGCAAGCAGCCTCAAGAAAAGCAAGAACAACTTAGAGCTGATCAAGACACGCTAGGCGACGGATGGACTGAAGTCCTTGCAGCCGAGGAGTATGAACTCGAACGCCCCTCCAAAAGCTACCCCAAACGCAGGCCGTTGCCTCGACTAGAGGAGGAAGCACCCAAGTCACCCGCGCATAACATGGCAGACCGGCCACCCCGTGGCATGACGAAGAAGCCTCTCGGCCCTCCGCTCAAGCCACACCCTACGCCGCTCAAAAAGTACCAAGGCACGGGAAAACGCGCCGGACTTGCGAGATATATTGGAGGATAAGGCAAAACATACAAGATAGATCTACGGATCGCGTGGGCGCCCAACAACACGGGATGATTACCGTCGCGCCGGATACAGCAAACCTAGCCGGGCCGAACACAGTAGACAAAGCTCATATGAGCTACGTCGTGATATAGCCCAATATAGAGGCGCCGCACACCCACTATGCTTCACAGATGAAGTAATGGATCATCAAATCCCTGAGGGCTTCAAACCCGTAAACATCGAATCATACGATGGTACCACAGATCCTGCGGTCTGGATCAAGGATTATCTCCTCCATATCCACATGGCCCGTGGTGATGATCTACATGCCATCAAATACCTCCCACTCAAGCTTAAAGGACCACCTCGACATTGGCTCAATAGCTTGCCAGCAGAATCAATTGGTTGTTGGGAGGACCTGGAAGCCGCATTCCTTGATAACTTCCAGGGCACATATGTGCGACCACCAGACGCCAATGACCTTAGCCACATAATTGAGCAGCCAGAAGAATCGGCCAGACAATTCTGGACTGGGTTCCTAACCAAGAAAAATCAAATCGTTGACTGTCCGGATGCAGAGGCCCTTGCAGCCTTCAAAAATAACAACCGCTACGAGTGGCTTGCCCGGCACACAGGGACAGAAAAGCCGAAATCTACGGCAGCCCTCACAACCCTCATGACTCGCTTTTGTGCGGGGAGAGGACAGCTGGCTAGCTCGAAGCAACAACTTGGCCAAACATCCTGATAGTCCGGATACCAAGCACAGCAATGGCAGGTCGCGTCGCAACAAGAACAAGCGCCGCATCAACGGTGATAATATTGAAGATACGGCCGTCAATGCCGGATTCAGAGGCTCTAAACCCGGTCAGCGGAAGACGCCATTCAAAATAAATACCCAGGGCCCGTCCAACTTGGACCGCATACTCGATCTCTTGTGCCAAATACATGGCACCCCCGAAAAACCAACCAATCACACCAACAGGGATTGTTGGGTGTTCAAGCAAGCAGGCAAGTTAAGTGCCAAACTCAATGACAACGGGCTGCATAGCGATGACGAGGAAGAGCCCCGGCCGCCGAACAATAAAGGACAGAAGGGTTTTCCTACACAAGTGCAGACGGTGAACATGATATACGCAACCCACATACCCAAAAGGGAGCGGAAGCCTGCACTAAGGGACGTATATGCGATGGAGCCAGTCGCCCCGAAGTTCAACCCATGGTCTTCCTGCCGGTCACCTTCGATCGAAGGGACCACCCCACAAGCATCCGTCACGGCGGCTTTGCCGCATTGGTTCTTGACCCAATTATTGACGGATTTCACCTCACCAAAGTCCCGATGGACGGCGGCAGCAGCCTGAACCTGCTTTATCAGGATATAGTGTGCAAAATGGGCATTGACCCCTCAAGGATTAAATCTACAAAGACGACCTTTAAAGGCGTCATACCGGGTGTAGAGGCCAGTTGTACGGGCTCAGTTACACTCGAAGTGGTCTTTGGATCCCTGGATAACCTCCGAAGTTAAGAGTTAATCTTCGACATCGTCCCATTCCGCAGCGGCTATCATGCACTGCTCGGACGAACCGCATTTGCAAAGTTCAATGCGGTGCCGCACTATGCATACCTCAAGCTCAAGATGCTAGGCCCTAGAGGAGTAATCACGGTCAATGGAAACACCGAACGCTCTCTCCGAACGGAGGAGCACACGGCGGCCCTCGCGGCGGAGGTACAAAGCAGCCTCTCACAACAATTCTTGAGTCCGGCCACTAAGCGTCCGGACACTGTCAAGCGCGCCCGGAGTAACCTACAACAAGACCACCTGGCACGATTCAAGCACGAGTAGCAATCCGGCTCCAACCCCAGCCCTTGCAAAATTGTGAAGCTAGTGTGACGCGTACATAATTACGCTTTTGGAGATACCATGGGCATATGGGGAGGGGCAAGACAACGGCACGCCAAGAATGCGGCTCGACCGCACCAGGGGCTCCCGTTTGTGTCATTTATTTTTTTTCTTTTTCCCCTTTTCTTCTTCTTTTTTTTACTTTCAGGACTCCGTCTTTGAGAAGTCCTGTCCGGCACTTGAATCGCCGAACTCACGATGTGATAGCCAGGGAAGCGGAAAGCCACGTCGAGTGTTCAGGTGGTCTCTATTACGAGCATTATACCTGTTTTACGTACCATCCCGCAGCTTACCCCTGGAGGGGGACATGTTAGATAGTCCCATCCCTTGCTTATCGCACTATTTGTATCGTTCGCTCCCATTGCAGTACCTTTTGAATAAACAATACATAGCTATTCGCTTATTATTGCTCTACTTCCTTTATATATACATATGTTCATTTCACGACATGTTGCAACCGTACACTTTGGTACGGCCAATACACCAGGGGCTTAAGTCTCCCAAAATTATGGTGTGATAAGTCCGAACACTTTCACAAGTGCGGCACCCCGAACTTATATCATTATATGAATTGGCTCCGAATTATGTCTTGGGTCAATAGTTGGGTTTGCCCGGCTCCCGTGTTTTGGTACCTTACATTCCGCTATATCGGCTAAGGTAGCACCGGGAGAACCATCGCGATTGTGCCCCAGTTATCTTGGGTCGAGCACCTCGGTGGAGAAAGCTAAAACTGACCGTCATGATAAGGGAGAGCCGGTCGCTGTTCGAGAGGTTTTTTAGGGTCCCTAAAGACTTAAGGCGCTTAGAGCGAGGAACCGGAATTGTCCGGCCAAGGCGTGGATAGCGCCTCGAACTCGGTCTTCCGAATACTAGGGGCTTCGCCGAAATTTAAAATTATAGAATTCTATGGCTAAGTGAGAGTGTTCAAGCATTATAAGTCCAGTTGCCTTGTTCGTTGTGTTGAGCGCCTCCCTAGATGGACCCAAGAATGGGAACAAGAGTGCTCAAGTTTATCCCGAACACCCCAAAGACTGCGTGGCATGGGGCTGAAGCCAATGACTTGCCATCTCTCAATTTTGATAAACGGCCGCCTGAAGGTAATATTTTAAATTAATAAGCGTTGCTTAAGCGCATATGAACAAGTTTTCAGCGTCTGAGGATAACAAATGCGTGTTAATTCAATAATTTCATCTTTGGAGCACTGATCAGATATTCGGCGGGCACCCTTCAGGAGGCCCTCATAGTACATTTCGGACGTGCGTTGCTCATGGCCCTTCGGTGGCCCGCAAGCTTCTCCGCATCCAGCTTGCCCAGTGCACTTTAGCACGGGCAAGGGCCCGACGGACCCCTTCAATGCAGACGGAGCGCTTGATGACTTCAAGCCGCAGACAGGCATCCACCAGCCGCTGCACCAAGCCGAAGTAGCTCCCGGGCATGGCCTCCAATGGCCACAGCCGCACTATAAGGCCCTTCATGGCCTGTTCGGCGACCTTATGGAGCTCGACCAGCTGCTTCACTGGTCGCTCAGGCCACGGATGGTCGGCCTCAAAGATCTTGAGACCGAACACCATTTCCGTCGAGCTCCCCTCCTTGGCGGCAGTAGAATGCGGCAGCATCGGACACACTCTGAGGCAAATCTGCGAATGCTCTGGAGAGCTCCGAATCTGGGTAATAATAGGTAATTCACTTTCACATGCTTGCTTTGCATAAAAATGCCTTACCGCCGCTATCTTCTTTAAAGACTCAATTTCTTGGAGGGCTTTTGGGCCTCGGCCTTCGCAGCTTTGGCACTCTCAAGAGCCGAGGCGAGCTCGGACTCTCGAAGTCTTGAGTCACGCTCCAACCTCTCGTGTTTTCCACGAGAGATTGGAGCTCTTGTCATCTGCTTGTCCAGCTGCGCCTCCCCTTCTCTCGCTCGGTGCATTCCGCAGCTGCTTTGTTTTTCGCCACGGACACCGCTTCCTTCGTGGTCGCCACCTGCTCGTGGCCCTACGCAGTACCAAGTTATTCCTGTTATTTTTGCAACCAAAACCTTTTCTATAAGGTATTTCTTTAATAAGGTATTACTTACCTTCCTTGTCCTCGAGCTACTTCTTGGCTTGTCCGAGCTCGTTCTCGGACCGCTTGAGGTTACGCTTTAATGCATTGACCTCCGCACAAGGCGGCAGAGGTCGGCCAAGAGCCTGCATTCCCATATTGACATACTTATGTTAGACTCCTGCGTATATCTTTTTAGATCCTTAGTCCGGATTTTCTTTCCGAACACCGAACTAAGCATCAGGGGCTACTGTCTATGCGGTTATATTTTTACATATTCTAAAACTTACCTCAAAACCTGTTAGAAGGCTAGTACATGCTTCGGTCAGTACGCTCTTGGCGGACAGAACTGTCCGGATCACCGCACTCATAACAGTGCGATGCTCCTCCTTGATGTAAGCGCCGTTAAGCACCTCCAGTAAGCTATCCGGTGCCTCCGGTTGGACGGTGGACACCGGCGTCTTACCCTTCTTCCGAAGGGTCCGCATGCCGGACTCCGGAACCCATCAAGGTTCCGCATGGAGACGGACAAGGGTCGGGCCTAGAGCCCCTAGGGGTCTTGCCCCTCAGCGCTGAGTCTGGAGGTTGCCTTGTGGCACCTCCTGCTACCTCCTCTTGACCAAGCCCCTCTTGGGGCCCTGGCCAAGGCCGTCCGCAGCGTGAGGCGAGGAGGCGGCCGGAAGCGAGGTACTCTCCATTTCCGACGAGCCTGTGGACCCGCTTGATGAATCGGCGAACTTCGCCCTTGGGCGGGCTGCACGTTGTTCGACATTAGAGAACAATCTGCAATAATAAAAAGCCATGGGTATCCGGACACTTACGATCTCGCCAGGGCTTGGCCCTCGTATGCCAATCCTCCTCGTCGTAAATCGGCGTTGGTGGAGAAGTCCGGAGGAAGGGTTCTTCCCTTCTTGGACCCTCTCGGCCTCCCGAGTCGTAGGCGGCCTTCCTTTTCTTCTCCTCCCGGCTGGGGAGGAGCTTCTTCTTCCTCCTCCTGCGTCTTGAGGAGAAGATTCCGCTTGAATCGACAGCACTGGCGTCGGGAGCTCCTTCGAGTTCCTGTGGCCTCCTTCTTGGCCTTCTTCTCCGGCACCACATGGGGTGCCGGAGCCAGCCAGCTGGCTAATCGGGCGTCCTCCGGATCTTCCGGCAAAGGAGCAGACGGTTAATCTGTCGGGACGTCTTCAACCGATCTGTCGAGATTAGGGAGTTTTAGATCCCGCATAGAGTCAATCTATGAAAAAAGAGTCCCGTAAAGGGTAAAATAACTTACCTCGCCGTCTTGACGCAGCGAGCTGTATCCGCGATCTTTGATAGCGGATGCTGGGGCCTCGGCGCCCTTGAACAGCACCTTCCAGGCGTCTTCGTACATAGTGTCGAAGAGCCGGCTCAAGGTTTGGTGCTGTGCCGGATCATACTTCCACAAATTAAAGGCCCGTTGTTGGCATGGGAGAATCCGGCGGATGAGCATCACCTGGATTACATCGACAAGCCTAAGATTTTTGGCCGCTGTGTTTCGGACGCATGTTTGGAGTCCGATGTCTCGTCCAAATTCCCCATGTCGTGCCCGTCTCTTTCCATGACGAGAGCCGTGTGGGGAAGCCAGATCTGAATTCGGGGGCCGCCACCCATTCGGTGTTGCGGGGCTCGGTGATGTAGAACCACCCCGATTGCCACCCCTTTATTGTCTCCACAAAGTCGCCGTCGAGCCATGGGACCTTGGCCATCTTGCCAACCATGGCGCCTCCGCACTCCGCTTCACGGCCGCCCACTACCTTCGGCCGGACGTTGAAGATCTTCAGCCATAAGCCGAAGTGGGGCTGGATGCAGAGGAAAGCCTCGCACACGACGATAAACGCCGAGATGTTGAGGATGAAATTCGGGGCCAGGTCGTGGAAGTCCATGCCGTAGTAGAACATGAGCCCCCGGAAAAATGGGTGAAGTGGAAAACCTAGTCCGCGGAGGAAGTGGGGGAGAAACACTACCCTCTCATGGGGCCCGGGGGTTGGAATAAGCTGCCCTGCTTCGGGCAGCCTGTGCACGATGTCGCCGGACAAGTATCCGGCCTCCCGCAGTCTTTTGATGTGCCCCTCCGTGACGGAGGAGGCCATCCACCTGCCTCCCGCTCCTGACATGGTTGGAGAAGGTTGAGGTGGGATGTGCGGACTTGGGCGCTGGTGCTCGAGTCTTGTGAAATGGATAAGCAAAGGAGGAAGAAGGCGTGGGTGAAAAGGTGGATCCTTATCCCCTTATATAGACGGACGAAGCTATGCGTCCCCACCGACTGGTAAAACTCGCTTATTTCCCAAGCGCCGTAATCAATGACGCGGATGGGTTACCCACGTCCGTATTGATGAGAATCCCGAAATAAGGGGGCACGATCTATGCTTTGATAAGACGTGCCAAGGAAACCGCCTCGCTAAACACGCTGAGGTGGAACAGTAAAAAATGATTCATGTAAAGGCCCTGGCCGTGGTGTGATGTCACCGCAGTATCACGTCGGCAGATCCGTGCAAAATTATTCTCTCTACAGTGTTGTGTGGAACTTGTTTTGCAGAGCCGGACACTATCCTTGTGTTCAAAACCTTCTATGAAGTATTCGGAGGAGGAACCCGCCTCGCAATGCCGAAGACAATCAATGCGCCGGACTCGTCGTCATTGAAGCCTGGTTCAGGGGCTACTGAGGGAGTCCCGGACTAGGGGGTGTCCAGATAGCCGGACTATCGTCACGGTCGGACTCCAAGACTATGAAGATACAAGATTGAAGACTTCGTCCGTGTCCGGATGGGACTTTCCTTGGCGTGGAAGGCAAGCTTGGCGATACGGATATGTAGATCTCCTACCATTGTAACCGACTCTGTGTAACCCTAACCTATCCGATGTCTATATAAACCGGAGGGTTTTAGTCCGTAGGCCGGACAACAATCATACCATAGGCTAGCTTCTAGGGTTTAGCCTCCTTGATCTCGTGGTAGATCTACTCTTGTACTACCCATATCATAAATATTAATCAAGCAGGAGTAGGGTATTACCTCCATCGAGAGGGCCCGAACCTGGGTAAAAAACATCGTGTCCCTTGTCTCCTGTTACCATCCGCCTAGACACACAGTTCGGGACCCCCTACCGAGATCCGCCGGTTTTGACACCGACAAGGGGGAACCCGACCGGAGGACCGAACCCCATCGGATCCATTCCATCCTCACCAGCTCACTCGAGCACAAGAACACACCTCCTGAGGTTGTTCTCCCACTGTACTAGCTCATCCTCAAACCCTCGAGGCCAATCCACCACAAAGAAGGTGTAGGGTTTTACACCGCAAGGTGGCCCGAACCTGGGTAAACTACTGTGTCCTATTTCCTTCCCGTTCATCGAGCTAGGCTGTGAGATTGGCGAGCAGGCAGACTAGGGAGGTTGAGTTCTTTGCACGCACCCCAGAGTTCGAACCTCTCAATGGTCTACGGAGCCCGAAATCCGACATTTGGCATGCCAGGTATGGGTGCATCAGAGCCTCTCTTCTTCCAGTCAATCCGCCACCACCCCGCTGTTCTCTTGGCTGACGCTCCCAGGACTCATGTTGAGCACTGGGCTGTCCGGCCTCCCCAGGCAGTGTGGTCCGCCCAAGTGGATCTCCACTCCATGCTCCTTGTGGCCCGCACGCCACCCGGCATCGCTGGTCGCGGGCGCACCGGGCCGTCGTCGCCCGCCCTCGCGCCACGCCATAACCGCGCCACCACATGATATTCAAGCTATGCCGCGGAGACAGCACCACACACTCACCGGGAGCAGGCAAACATACGAGCCGCGCTCATCATGGCGCGGGAGTTCCTGTGATGCAGGCTGGCGGAAGGCAACCGCGATGCGCTAATAGAGCGGGTGGCCGGGCTGCTCGATGCCGCCTGCAGGGGCACGACACCCTTCTGCACCCTGCCTACATCGCAAGCGGTGCCGGGGGCATGTGCTGGCCCCCGCCACGCTTGCGCGTCCCTCCGTTCAGTGCCTGGGGGACACAACGGCGCCAACCCGGCCCGCAATACCGCTCATCCTACCCAAGCTATGCCACTCCCTGGCGAGGCAAGCTCGGGGCGGTCCCTCTTGGGGCCACGCCGGGGCGCCATCCTACGCCCATCGAAACCTAGCACCAGGCCTGGTGAGGGAGTCCTGGATTAGGGGGTCCCCGGGCGTTTGGACTATATGATGCGGACCGGACTGGTGGGTCGTGAAGATACAAGATATAAGGCTTTCCCCCGTGTCCGATGGGACTCTCCTGTGCATGGATGGCAAGTTTGGTGTTCGGATGTAAAGATTCATTTCTCTGTAAACCGACTCTGTACAACCCTAGGCCCCTTCGGTGTTTATATAAACTGGAGGGTTTAGTCCGTAGAGGCAATCATAATCATACAGGCTAGACATCTAGGGTTTAGCCATTACGATCTCGAGGTAGATCAACTCTTGTAACCCCTATACTCATCAAAGTCAATAAAGCTGGAAGTAGGGTAGTACCTCCATTAAGCAGGGCCGAACCTGGGTAACATCGTGTCCCTGTCTCCTGTTACCTTCAATCCTCAGACGCACAGTTCGGGACCCCCTACCCAAGACCTGCCGGTTTTGACACCGACACCTGGTGGCCAACAACACAGGATGGCCAGGTGATGACTCTGGTGCGGCAATTTCAGATGCCTACGTGCCTCCCATGATGAACTGTAGTACAAGTCAATAGAAGGCCCCGGCCAGTTCCCCTCACCAGGCTAGGTGTCGGGGGCACATGAAGCCGAGGCTCTCCGTGAGCCGCCCCAGAGCTTCACCGACACCTTCAACGACAACAGCCACTAGGTACAGCCGATATCTCAGGAGCACGATAACGCTAACCATGGACCGCAGGTGAACCAAGCCACAGTGTCAACCAGGGACCCTAGGGCGATGGCCCCGCTGCAGGCGGGTGAAGTGCACTGGGGGTTGCACTGGGGGAGCCTGGAGCCAGGGCCTCCCCCGCGCCGCATGGAGCAAGGCCCTGCATGGAGGTAGGTCCTCTGCAGGGGAAGGCGCGGCGAGCCCTTCCCCCCAGTGGAGGGCCTGCGGTCGCCGAGGGCACCGCCAGCGTCCCCCTTGCCCCTTGGTCTCGTCCTGATTTCCGCACGCCCCAATGATGGTCGAGGGAGGCGCAGGGTGGGGCCCTCGTCAAGCTCCATGAAGCAAGGCCCCGTGCCTGTGAAGGTCTATTCTCGTGACACTCTCACATAATAATGGGCGGGGCTGTAGACGCCCTGTAGTCTCCTGAGTGCCACCCTCGGGCATCACGGGGGCTCCCACCCATGTACAAGTGGAAGCACCATGCTCCGCGCTGGTCTTCGACACTGTCCCCCAATGACTATGCACACGCCCAGTGGAAGCACTTAGCTCCGCGCTGGTGAGAAGACAAGAAGACTAGCTAGCTGCCGGACGCGGCCGTTGATTTCACCCTTCTTTCTGTAACCCAACTTGCCGTCTTTTGGAATGAGATTTGGAGTTTTGTGTGCTTATCAAAAGAAAAACCAGGAGAAATTTTTTCTTGGCTCATGGCAATATCTTTCTTTCGGACTTCGTGTTTAAAAGTGAGGCTCACGCCTGCCCCCCTGCGAGCGCCACAAGAGCGAGGGCTGGGCTTGGTATGCCTGCGTCGAGCATGCTCGGGCTAGCCCTGGCGACTCCAAGACCCCCCACGGGGTCATGAATGCAACCGCCGCAGGATCACCATGCGCATACCTTGTCGTAATCCGGCAATCGGCTCCTCATGAGGCTCTCTTGGATGGGCCGGCAGGCTCCTCGGGAGGGTAAAAACCTCACGAGCGCTTGGAAGGCTCACCTCAGGAGAAGGCGCTTCTACAATGACATGGCCTGCTCTGGACCCATGACACCGAAGATAAGTCGCAACAACTACTCCCCCACAGGTCCAGGACGACGTGTTCCCAATCCTATTTTCAAAGGCATAATGTCATTTCATACATTATAAGGATCTCCCCCTTCAAAAATTCTTTCACGCCCTACGGGGCAGTGTCCAAAGGTTTTCGCATACAGGTCAAGGCAAAGAGAAATGCAAGCCTAGCGGGATGCGCTGCCTTCGGCGACGTCCTTGTCATCTTCATTCGCGCCACCCACATTTTCATCAGCGTCATCCTCGTCATCGTCATCCGCACCACCTTCTTCGGTCGTGAGCACGACTGCGTCATCCTCGGGAGTGAACTCTGCGACCAGGGCATTCACTGTCGGTGTTCTGGAACGGGGGTCCCCAGACTTGCCTGCGTGCGGCCTATGGCATGGCTCCATCAGCGGCCCTGTACGACCCATCTTCACCAGCTAACGCTGAAGACACTCGCGAGGGGCCGAGCCTGCGAGGCGGACAGCACAAGACCTCCTCAGGGGCGGCCTCACTAGGCTGGCTCGCGAGGAGCGTAGAGATCAAGGCGAGGGGCACCTCGTCAGGTTCCCGTGACGTGAGCCATGATGACCAAGGCCAGGCGGGCGCCAGGCGGGTGCTAGCGGGCGCAGAGTACTGGTCTCCTCTTCGGTGCTAAAGGAGCGGGCCCAGGCGAGGATTCCCGAGGCATCGGGCAAAGGTTTCCATATTGGTGCAACAAGACCGAGACCAGCTGGACGACAGGACGGAGGTCATCGCGGAGCCCACGATGGCGTCACCAAAAGCGCCTTTGGCAGGCGAAGACCAACTTTTGTCAGGATAGCTTGTACTAGCTGTCCCCCTTCAAATTGGCTGTTGTGGGATCCCTTCCCGCCTGATATTTGGGAAGAGAACCCGAGCCTCTATAAATAGGACTAGCCACCACCATAGGAGGCAACTGATCTTGGACCGGATCCATTCCATCCACACATGCACAAGCTCACCGAGCTCAAGAACACCTCTCCTCAGGAGGGTGTTCATCCCTTGTACTTGTCCATCCTTAGCCTACTAGGCAATCCACCACACCACACTGGAGTAGGGTATTACACCACATCTGTGGCCCGAACAAGTATAAATTCTTGTGTCCCTTGTTCTTTGTGTTCGGCGAGCTGAGCTTTGAGATTGCAGTGAGAGTGAGAGCTAGGGGGAGAGAGATCTTCGTGCGCACCCCAGAGTTCTAACCTCAAGGGTTTTGCCGGAACCCGTAATCCGACATTTGGCACGCAAGGTAGGGGTGCGCTAAAGCTTTCCTTTCGTTGATCCACACTCCACCGCTCCACTGCGTCCATGGCAGACGCGCGTCGAGCCCGCGCCGAGCGTTGGACTGCCCTCGCCGCCCGTGTCACTCAGACAGCCCCTGTCAGCGGGCCTCCCTGTCCTGTCTCCATGGTCGGTGTTGCTCCTTCGACAGGGTCAACGGACGCCCACGACGGTACCAGGGGGCTCAGATCTTTTACCCCCGCCTTGCCGCGGGTCCTGTGGCCGCCCAAGTTCAAGCCGGACATGCCGCCGCGCTACGACGACACGGCGGATCCGTCGGCCTTCCTGCTAGAGTATGAGGAGGCCGTCCTGGAAGCTGGAGGCGACGACAAGGTCATGGCCAACTGGTTTCCCATGGCCCTCGTTGGCGCACCACGCGCCTGGCTGCTCACCCTCCCAGGATCCTCTGTGGCCTCTTGGGACGAGCTGCACGGCCTTTTCGTCGTGCACTTCGCAGCACCGGCGCCTGTCGCTGTTGCAGCCCTCCTCGGTGTCTCGCAAGCACCACCCTCAGACCGTCACACCAAGTAGTTCTTCCGCTAGATCAGCACCGCCTCTGTGCAGCAAGGAGGTCCTCCAAGATGGGCAGCGCCCAAGGCTGACCTCACCTTCGACTCGGGGGATCACCCCATCAACACTGCAGGCTCGGGTGTGCTCCCAATGCTTTGCACGCCCACCATCTGCAACGTGGACGTCACCAAGACCCTCATCAACGGCGGGGCCAGCCTCAACGTGCTCTCCGTGGAAGCTTTCGGCTTGCTCCAGGTGCTGCATTAACGGCTCTGCCCCACCAGGCCTTTCTCCCGAGTTGGCGGCGGCTCCACCAGCCCCATAGAGCAGATCCGCCTTCCTGTGACCTTCGGCACTCGCGATAACTACCGCACTGAGCTGATCAACTTCGACGTCGCCCGCATCAGCCTCCCATACAACGCCATCATCGGCTACCCTGTCCTGGCTCAGTTTATGGTAGCAACCCGTCCAGCCTACAACCTCATGAAGATACCCGGGAGCAACGACGTCCTAACCGTGGCGGGGGACACAAAGGAGGCTTTGATGGTGCTCAAGCTTGCCTTCAAGGCTGCCGTGGCATCACGCCCGGCCGAGGAGGCCACCCCTGGAGCTAAGGAGGCCGCACCAGCAAAGAAGAAGCAGCTGTTCACTCAAGGTCAGGCTGAAACGAAGCAAGTGCCGGTCGAGGAAGGTGGACCCCCAGGAGCCACCTTCACCATAGGTGCCAACCTGGACCCAGTTCAGGAGGAGGCATTGGTGAAGTTCTTGCGCATGAACAAGGAGGTATTCGCCTGGGAACCCAAGCAGCTGGTAGGGGTCCCGAGGGAGGTGATTGAGCATCACTTAAGGGTGTGCCCCAATGTGCGCCCTGTGAAGCAGAAGGCGTGGCGATAGTCCACGGAGAAGCAGTCTTCCATCATCCACGAAACCCGCAAGCTGGAGGCAGCGGGTGTCAATCGCGAGGTCCGATACCCGGAGTTGCTGGCGAACCCCGTCGTCGTGCGAAAGAAGGGCGGGAAGGAGCGCATGTGTGTCGACTTCACCAACCTCAACAAGGCCTGTCCCCAAGATCCGTTCCCGCTTCAGCACATCGACCAGATTGTCGACTCCACCCCCGAGTGCGACCTACTGTGTTTCCCGGATATGGAGAAGACGACTTTCCTAACACCGTGCGGGGTATACTGCTACACTTGCATGCCGTTTGGCTTGCGCAACACAGGGGCAACCTTCCAAGGGCTGATGCACATCGCCCTGGGACAGCAGCCCGGGAGAAACGCTGAAGCCTACGTCGACGACATCGTAATAAAATCCTGGGAGGCTAGAACTCTGATTTGGGACCTGGACAAGACCTTCGCAAGCCTACGCCAAGTGGACCTGCGGCTTAACTGAGAGAAGTGTGTGTTTGGTGTTCCCTCCGGCAAGCTGCTGGGCTTCCTTGTGTCTCACAGGGCGATCGAGGCTAACCCGGAGAAGGTCAAGGCGATAGAAGACATGAGCCCAGCGCAAACCCTCAAGGAAATGTAGGAGCTTGAGGGCTGCGTAACCTCGCTAGGACGCTTCATCTCCAAGCTGGGGGAGCGCACCCTGCCTTTCTTCAAGCTGATGAAGAAGAAGGGCCTGTTCAAGTAGACCCCGGAGGCCGACCTGGCGTTTCAAGACCTTAAGAGTTACCTGACCAGCCCTCCGGTAATGGTGGTGCCTCGTCCCGTCGAAACCCCTGGTGCTTTAACTTGCCGCTACTCCCTACTCCGCCAGCGCGGCGCTGGTGGTGGTTCGGAAAGAGGGCCAGGCCAAGAGTCTGTCGCACCGAGCCGCACCTCCATCCGAGGCGATACAACACCAAGAGGATACCGTAGAGGCTGCAACAACGCCAACGAATGATCAGGCCCAGCAAGGCGGCATTCTCGGGCCTGCAAAGGCCCCAATGGATGACCTGGCTCCTGAGGACCCGTCGCCTTAGGAGTCGCCCGAACCTCCGGCAGACGCAGGCTCCATCAACGCTCCCGCCCTCGTCGAGCACGCAGTGTACTTCGTCAGCATGGTACTGCGGGATGCAAGGGCACGATATCCCATGCCACAGAAGCTTCCGCTTGCGCTCCTGGTGGCCTCACGCAAGCTTCCACACTACTTCCAAGGCCACCCGATCAAAGTCGTCTCAGCCTACCCACTGGAGAGGGTGCTCCGGAGCCCTAATGCCGCGGGAAGGGTCGCCGAGTGGAACATTGAACTTCAGGCATTTCAGCTCGAGTTCAGCACAACCAGGGTCATCAAGGGGGCCGCCCCTAGCCGACTTCATGGCCGAATGGACCATCGTCCCGAAACCTGAAGGAAGCAGGAGCCTGTCTCTCTCGCCAGGAAGTGAAGCACCAGATGGTTGGGTCATGTATTTCGACGGCGCCTTCGCACGCCAAGGCGCGGGGGCTGGAAGCGTGCTCATCTCGCCCACTAAGACAAGCTCTACTATGCCATGCAGCTCTGCTTCCAGCGGGGCGAGAAGGTCTCCAACTACATTGCAGAGTACGAGGGGTTGATCGCTGGCCTCAAGGCCGCCGTGGCCTTGGGGGTAAAACGTCTCACCATCAAGGGCGATTCGCACCTCCTCGTCAACTTCCCAACAAGGTGTACGAGCCGAAGGACGAGCACATGGAAGCGTACCTGTCGGTGTACTAGAGTAGGGGTACCCTAGTATCCCGTACTCGTGCACGGACAGTTGCAGCACCCCGCGGCAGGGTTTGCCTGGTCACCGCCAAGATCCTCCGTGGCTCCTTTGGAGCCATTCAAGAACAAAGTATTTGACTAAGAAGGCAAGGCCCCGGCAAGAGGAGCTTGCCGGGAAGGCCATTCAAGGCATGCAGAAGATAGGGCCCCGACAAGAGGAGCTTGCCGGGAAGGCTCGGAGCGCGACAAGCCTCCGGACGCGACAAGGATTCGGCCGTGGCAAGGCGCTTGCCGCGGCAAGCAACCTCTCTCCATCTCCGCTCTAGCTCATCCAACAACGTGTCGCCATGGGACCATTCCATGCGCGCGTGTCAAGAGGCTGTGCAGCCAGCGGAGAGCAGCAATAAGCGGCGCTGACAAGCTTGCGATCGTGGCGAGCGGTGGCGCACCTGACGGTCTCTGTTGCACTGTTTGGGCGACACAGACGGGCATTTATTGCTTTTGTCCCTTGCCGTCAGAGTTAGGTATTTTGCACTGTACACTGTTCAAGTAGGTGTACCAACTTCTGTTTTTACATTTGTACCCTCATCTATGTTGCCGCCTGTCGGAGACCCCTTGAGCATATAAAAGGAGGCCCATGCGCATAGCGTGAGGGGTTCGGTTCATTCGACTCACTCGAGACCAGATACGCTCACGCTAGGTTTTGTAGCTTGCATCGCTCCCTAGCAAGGACACAATACATCAAACAAGCAGCAGTAGGAGTTTTATCTCTCTGGAGAGCTCTGAAGCTGGGTAAACTGCTCGTGTGCCTCGCCTCGATCCGCTCTTCAGGCGATCTCCGCCCCCTCCGAACCACAAGGGGCCTGGTCCTCCGGCCCCATAGGTGTTCGTGGGTACGATCAGCCTCCCCGACATCTTTGGCGCGCCAGGTAGGGGGCGTCGAGGCCGTATGAATCTGATCCGGCGTTCACACGAGCAGCGTCCTCGACATCTTCCTCAACATGCCACCGAAGAAGAAGGCTTCGGCGGCAGCAGAGCCGTCCGCGTCATACCCACCATCACCACAGCAAACGGGTGGTGGGGCAGACGCCGGCGGAGGGACGGGCGCCGACGAAGGTGTTCGTGACGTTGCCAAGTCCAAGGACAAGGCCCCGCAAACATCGGCGTCCGCGCATCCCCCGCGCCCATCTCAAGAGATGCGGGACCAACAACGTCATGGCGTTCACAATGCCATACGTTCGTTGGATCGAAACCCTCAAGACCAGCATGCGCGCCAACATGTTGGCACGAGTGAGATCTGATGCGCTGGGCGGTGCTGCTCCTTCTAACGTAGTTAGAAGTCCGAGCATATCCCGCTCCTCGCACCGTTCGCCAATGCCGCCCACTACTCCAGCAGAAGCTCTGGCAAGAGCTCAGCTACTCCTCGACCACCCTCCAACGGCCGACAAGGTCGATGAGTGGAGGGCCACTATCCAGAGCCTCATCGGCTTTGCCAACGGCGACGCTCCGCGGCAACCAACGCCGTCGTTGCCGCGGCAAGACGCCAAGGCACGAGCCGGTGGCGACGAGACTGTCGGAGGTGCAACTACCATGCACTCTCCGCCCCGAAGGCCAAGATCGCCGACTCACCGGATCCACCTCGATAGCGACTCCACCACGTCGTTGGATCCGCGAGCTCGCCGCGATCAGCGCCAAGTTCTTCATGAACGACAACAAGAGGGCCTTCGAACTCGCGCATCGGCGCCGGAGAGAAGCGCGACGTCATCCGGCAAAGCGCGTTGGGCCTTCTGTTGACATGCGCGCGCCCGGAGGAGCGGGTGACTTGCCGTCTGCGGTAGGTTGCTCTGCGTTCACTTTCGTGAGCTGCGGCAAGTCCAAAGGGCCTAGCCGAAAAATTTCAAACCAGATGTCTTGCGGAGAAGTATGATGGCAGGACGCATCCATCAGAGTTCCTCGGCATCTACACCATCACGGTGGAGGCTGCGGGGGGACGGGACGACAAGATCCTCGCCAATTACTTCCCGCTCGTCCTCAAGCCCAACGTCAGATCTTGGCTCATGCACTTGCCGGACAGCTCCATATCCTCTTGGGCAGATCTATGCCATCAGTTTGTTGGTGCCTTCACAGGTGGCCACAAACCTCATGGCCAAGAGAGTGACCTTCATCTGCTCGCCCAGAAGGAAGGAGAGTCCCTGCGCAAGTTCATTCAGAGATTCAGCCGTGTGCACTACAACATCCTGCATGTCCACCCTGCATGGTGATCAGCGCGTTTCATCGAACGTCTTGGAACCGCAGGATGAGGGAGGAGATGGCGATGTGCAAAGTCAAGGACGTTAGTGAGCTGTACGCCTTGGCCGGACAAGTGTGCACGCTACCGAGGAAGGGAGGAGGCTCGAGGAGAGAATGCAAGCAGGATCTCGGCAAGTGAGGAGACCGCGCCGGCTAAGAAGGGCCGGCGGCGGGGCAACAGGAAGAAGAAAGGTAGAGAAATGCTAGCTGTTGAGCAGTCCGACAACGGAGGTGGCGACAAAAACGCCAAGGCTGGTGGCTCCGGTAAGGAGGTTGCCGCTGACACCCACCACCAGTTTGTGGCGGCCGCCCGACAAGCGGGGACAGCTCCGTAGCGATCTTGCCAAGATCCACCGCACCAAGGGCCACGACCTCCAGAGCTGCAAGAAGGTCGAGCAGCTTGTTGAGAAGCAGAAGGTTGAGTACGAGCGGCGCGACAAGGAGAAGGCCCAGGAAGGTGCTGGGGGAGCAGGCAAGAAACGTCCCGGCCGGGGAGGGCGACGCGGCAAGGCCATGCAGCGGCAACGAGACAGACCTCCCCGCGGCCGCGACAAGGATGAAGATGATGACGACGACGAAGATATGGAAGACGACGACGCTGATGAGCGGGAGTTTCAGAAAGCCACAGAGGTCCTCCGCGTTGACGGAGGTGCTTCCCTGCATACCTCCCACCGCCAACTCAAGCAATGGATGCGGGAGGTCAATGCAGCAGAACCATCCGTAGAGTCACGCAAGCCTCTGAAGTGGTCCAGCACGCCTATCGTCTTTGATATTGAGGACCACCGTGATCGCAGAACTGCGGTCGGGTGCTTGCCGATGTTGGTCTCACCAACCATCCGCAACCTCAAGGTCACCAAGATGCTAGTTGACGGCGGGGCCGGCTTGAACCTGATCTCCTCCGCGGTGCTCCAGAAGCTTCAAATCCCTGACAGCGAGCTCGAAGAGACTGGCACCTTCCAAGGAATCAATCCGGGAAGGAGCAAGCCGAAGGGGAAGATTATGCTGCCGGTAACATTTGGCAGCGAGCTGAACTTTAGGACTGAGAGGGTCACATTCGACGTTGCCGATTTCCCATTGCCTTACAATGGGATACTTGGTCAGCCCAAAGCACTCGCCAAGTTCATGGCAGCCTCTCACTACGCCTACAACTTACTCAAGATGCCAGGCCCGATAAGTGTCATCTCTGTCCATGGCGACAAGAAGGATGCCCTTATCTATGCCGACAAGATCTACCGGGATGCAGCAGCCGCGGCAGATTGCCAAACACTTGCCGCTGAAGCTCCCGGGGGGAAGAAGACAAAGTCCAAGTCCGGCAAGAGCTCTAATGCCCACTCCGGCAAGCGCACCTCTTTGTAGTGCTGCGCTACTGTCGAGGACGCACCATCGAGCTCCACCGGCAAGTGCAAGAAGAAGATGGTAGCTCCGCCAAAGACCAAGAAGGTGCTCACGCCAAGGAGGGACGGCACTGGTGGTACCTTCACCATCGCTGCCTCTCTCTCGACCCTAAATAGGAAGGCGCTCGTTGCTTTCCCCGTGAGGCGAATGTCGATGTATTTGCATGGCAACCGTCGACATCCCGGTGTTCCTGTGAAAGTGATTGAGCACCGCCGCGTTTGTCCTCATGCACAGCCCGTCAAGCAAAAAGTCAGGAAGCAAGCAGTGGAGCGCCAAGAATTCATAGTAGAAGAGATAAAGAAACTGGAAGCAGCAGGCCTTGTCAGAGGAGTGCTCCATCCTACGTGGTTGGCCAATCCTGTAGTCGTGCGCAAAGCAAATGGAAAATGGAGACTTTGTATTGACTTCACGGATGTTAAAAAAGCTTGTCCCAAAGATCCATTTCCCTTACCGCGCATCGACCAGATTGCTGACTCCACGGCTGGATGTGAATTGCTTTCGTTTCTTGATGCATACTCAGGATACCATCAGATCTTCATGGCTGAAGAAGATGAGGAGAAGACCGCATTCATTACACCATGTGGCACATACTGTTTCATACCGATGCCTTTCGGTTTGAAGAATGCTGGATCAACATTTGCATGGGTAGTCCATGAAGCTTTTGAACCGCAAATGCACAGAAATGTACAAGCCTACATGGATGACATAGTGGTCAAAAGCAACGACAAAGCAACTCTTGTTCAAGATTTGGACGAGACCTTTGCAAATCTGCGCAAGATCAACCTCAAGCTCAACCCCGAGAAGTGCGTGTTTGGAGTCCCTTCCGGCAAGCTCCTCGGGTTCTTCAGAATCTCAAATGAGGGATTGAAGCCAATCCCGACAAGATCAAAGCCATTGAGCAGATTGAAGCACCAAAGCGCGTCAAGGATGTACGAAGACTTGCGGTTGCGTAGCTGCTCTCAGCAGGTTTATTTCTAGGTTCTGCTGAGCGCTACTCGCCGCTTTTTCAAGATTTTGAAAAGTCGGGTCCAATGAAATGGACTCCCGAAGCGGAGGCTGCGCTGCAGGACTTAAAGAGATACCTGTCCTCCACTCCAACACTTGTCGCACCTAAACCGCAAGAGAAGTTGCTGCTATATATAGCGGCAACCAATCAAGTGGTTAGTGCTGCGTTAGTAGTGGAGCGGGAGGCGGATGACGAGCCAGCTACCACGGCAAACACATCCGGCGACAAGCAGGGAGCTTTGCCGACAAGCTCTGGTCCCGAAAAGGATGAATCCACGCAGACGCATGAACAGATGCGGAAAAGGATGGTGCAGCGCCCAGTTTACTTTGTCAGTTCCCTCCTGGAGGGGGCTAGGTCAAGGTACTCTGGTGTGCAGAAATTGCTTTTCGGCCTCCTCATGGCCTCGAGAAAGCTGCGCCATTACTTCCAAGCACATGAGATCACGGTTGTCACTCGCTTTCCGCTCAAGAGGATACAGCAGAATACAGAGTCAACAGTCAGCATTGTCGAGTGGGCAATGGAAATGTCAAGCTTTGGTCTCAAGATTGAAAGCACTTCAACTATCCAAAGCATAGAAAAGGTAGAATTCATAGCAGAATGGACGCCAACGCCAGATGAAGAGATTCCGGAGACGAGCATTCCCGTCAAGGAAGCAAGCAAAGGGTGGCTAATGTACTTTGATGGTGCCTTCTCGCTGCAAGGCGCCGGTGCCGGCGTGCTGCTTATGGCACCCACCGGAGAGCACCTCAAGTACGTAGTCCAGATGCACTTTCCCAAGGAGCAAGCAACAAACAATACTGCAGAGTATGAAGGATTGCTTGCCGGTCTCAGGATCTCAGTGGACCTTGGGATCAAAAAGCTCATTGTCAGGGGTGACTCGCAGCTGGTCGTCCGCCAAGTGAACAAAGATTATCAGAGTCCATTGATGGAAGCCTACGTTGATGAAGTGAGAAAGCTAGAAGAACACTTTGACGGCCTACAAATGGAACATGTTCCAAGAGCTCGTAATGATATTGCCGACGGCCTGTCAAAGTGCATCGCACTTAAGTTGCCTATGGAACCAGGGATTTTCGTGCTCAAGCTGACTCAACCAACCGTAACACCATCAACTGGACAAAGCAAGAAGAGGAAGTTGATCTCTGGTAACTACTTTCCGGCAGAGCTTCCCGAAGCCATCGTTGCGAAGGTTCCCAAGATCAACACCAACAGTGCCGAGGGGCAGTCTGCTCCGACAAGCCCCAGGGTTTGTTTCTTGAAGCAGACGCTTCCGACAAGTCTTGCCCCGGCAAGCTTGCCGGGGAACATCAAGCTCCCGCAGCAGCAGATGTGCCTTTAGTCCTTGTTGTCAAGCCACAAGCAGTAGATGTTCTTACCATAGAAGCTGACGTTCCCGCAGCAGCAGATGTGCCTTTAGTCCTTGTTGTCGAGCCACAAGCTCCAGCATGGGCGCAGCCGATTGTCCTTTTCCTCCAGACAGGAGAACTTCCCGAAGAGCAAAAAGAAGCAGAAAGAGTAGCCCGGCAGTCAAGTATGTACCAGTTTGTCGACAGCATACTGTACAGAAGAAGACTCAACGGTGTGAAATTGAAATGCATTCCCAGGGAAGATGGACGAAGCTCTTGGCGAGAGATACATGGAGGCATATGTGGTCACCACATTGGCGCGAGAGCACTTGTTGGTAAAGCTTTCCGGCAAGGTTTCTTACGGCCGACAGCCCTCCGGATGCAACTGCACAAGTAACCAAGTGTGAAGCGTGCAGTTCCATTCCAAACAGATACACCAACCAGCTAAGGCTCTCTAGACGATCCCTTTATCCACGGCCCTTTTCGATGCAGGGGCTCGACATCCTCGGCCCCTTCCCCGAAGCTGTCGGGGCTTTGAGTACTTGTATGCCGCCATCGACAAGTTCACAAAGTGGCGGAAGTGGAAGCGATGAGGAAGGTGACAAGACGGTCGGCAGTCAAGTTCTTCGGGTTGATTGTTTGCCATTTCGAATCCCTAACAGGATCATCATCACCGACAACGGCACACAATTTCTGATCGCACCTTCATGCGGTCGTCCAAGATCTTGGCGCCAAGGTCTGCTTTGCTTCCGTTGCTCACCCGAGAAGCAACGGTCAGCGAAGAGGGCAAATGCTTTGAAGTGCTGCGCGGGCTCAAGACCAGAACTTTCGGCAGGCTGCACAAGTGCGGAAGAAATCGATCGAGGAGCTGCCGGTGGTTCTTTGGTCGATTAGGGCGACGCCAAATCGAGCCACCGCCGTACACCTTTGCTCTAGTCTATGGAGCAGAGGCAGTTCTCCCCACGTAACTTCGTATACGGATCGCCTCGAGTGCTCGCTTATGATGAGCTTGGGAAAGAGCAGCTGCGACAAGATGACGCGCTGCTCCTTGAGGAGGATCGATCTTGAGGCCATTTGTCGAGCTGCTCGCTACCGACAAGCTTTGCCTCGCTACCATAGCCGCAAAGTTAGTGCCGGAAGTCTCGAGGAAGGCGACCTTGTTCTTGGTAGCGTTCAGTCCGCCAAGAATTCAAACAAGTTGACGCCAAAGTGGGAAGGCCCTTATCGGGTGAAGCGAGTCACTAGGCCTGGCGCTGTCCGCCTTGAGACCGAAGATGGCATTCCGGTGAGCAACTCCTGGAACATTGAGCATCTTCGTAAGTTTTACCCATAAGGCGCGTTGCGGAACCTGTTCCGGCAACCACCTTTTGTACAAGTCTTGTCATTGTTGCATGTAATCCTTTGTACAAAGCCGGGCGCAGACCCCGTGCATCAGTAAAGCTCATGTGTTGCGCACAACTTGTCAAATTCATGCTTTCATCATTTTATTGCATGCTTTGGCTAACGTTTTATGCAGCAACCACACCCGGTAAGCGAAATCGAGCCGCTGGGCTCCATAACTTTATTTTCTCTTCTTTCTCTTTTCCCAAAGAAAGGAAGGCTCCCTCGCGCACAAGTTAACCAGGGGGGAAGGAGAAGATAATACTATGGACCAGGCACCGCTCGAGGAAGTTTTGCCTTATCGGGAGGCAAGAGATGAAAAGCTAAGTTGCCAAAGTTTGAGCAATCAATTTTAAATTTTTAAGTTATCTTCCTCGAGCGAGAGTACTTTGTATGGAAAACCTGTGCGGAGGAACCAACTCGCAGCTAGTCGGCGCCCTTACTTTGTTTCGAGTCCGCTCAACAACTTAAGTGAGCTGCGGCTAGTCGCGACAAGGTTGCTTGTCGGAGGCACCTTGCCAGCGGAGGCTCTTGACGTTCCGCACTCAGCTCATGGCAAAGGTGCCCGCACCGACAAGTCCCCAAATGCATAGGGGCGTAAACGCATAAAGGAAGGAGTCAAGTAGAGGAAATAACGTTGCATTGATCGCCTAAGATAGAGTATATTACAAAATAACTTGTCGCTGATCTAACAAAGTGTTCTAAACATGATCAGCAGCGACAGAGGAAAGATAAAATTGGCGGCCTAGTCTACGCGGTCGCCATCAATCCGCTTGATCTTGTTCACCTTGTCCACAATGGGTGCGACAAGGGCTTTGAGCTCCTCCACATTGGCATCTGGCGGCAAGGATCTGAGGACGCCGTTGAGGTTGAGGCCTGGATTGCGAAAGGCCACCTTTATCAACACCTTCTCAAGGGCTCCAGCACAGATCTGGTGTGATTCCTCAGCCAGCTGCTTTGGGACTTCTTCCCGGAGCCGCTGGAGGCCCGTCACCACGCCCTTGAAGAATAAGCTGAGTTTGGCGCTGGGTTGGAGATGCTCGTCGGAGGAGTATGCAAGGTCCGCCATCCCCAGCTCCATCAGCTCGTTGTGGATGTCAGCAGCGGTGTCCACAAGACCTTCAGTCCAGTGCTCCACACTCTCCCTCAAGGCGCTCTGGGTGGAGACAACATTCGCTAGCAGCTCCTCCTTGGCCTTGATCGTCTCCAACAAGCCCACCTCCCGCTCTCTGGCGCCGTCCAACGTCTGCGTCAGAGTGGTCAGCTTCAGCTCAAGATCCGCCTTGGAATCTTTGGCGGCGTCGAGCTCCTTGCCCCTATCGGCGAGACGGCCCTGCAGCTCGCCAAGAGTGTAGGCGTCCTTCTCGCGTTCGTGCTTGAGCGCGGCAAGCTCCTCGCCACTCTTCTTGAGGCTGGCCTCCAGCTGTGTCACCTTCGCCTTCAACTCTTCCTTGGCGGCCTCGGCGGCTGCGGCAGCATCCTTCGCTTCCTTAAGCGCCCGCCAAGTGACTCCTCGCGGCAGCAAGGTCTGCCGTGGCTGTCAGGTTGACCTTCACCGCTGCCACTTCCTTCCTGTGCGGAGAGCTTCTCGGCAGCCAGCCGCTGCTCCTCCTCAGCTGCGGCCTTCTCAAGGATGAAGGCCGTGCGCTCTTCTGCAAGTTGCCCCCGCGCTTCTGCTATGTCGCGGAGAGTTTCTTGGTTGGCGCTCCGGAGCTCTTCTGCGCGCTTCTCCATGTCCGCTCCTGCCCTCGCGACAAGTGCTTCCCGGGACTCCAACTTGGCTTGCCGGGCGCGGTAGAGCGACAGCAACTTCTTCAAGAATGCTCCTCCTCGACTTCACTTCTGCTGCTGCTTGGCACGTCCACAGCGTCGGCCAGCGGAGGCGAGTAGCTCGCCGTCAAAGGTCTCTCCTTCGACCCGGCGCCACAGGCCCGGCTCGGGGAGTTTGATGAAGACACCCTTGCCGGCCTTCAGGTAGGCGCCGGGCTGGGGCTCCTCGGAGCCTGACGCTGCAGCAGCAGCGGGGGAGTCGGCTGTCGGTGTAGCGCCTGGCGCTCCTGCGGCCTCAGGGCCGTCAGTGCGATCGCCCGACCCCTCGCCGGCTTCTGCGTCGGCAGCCTCGGTGGCCTTCTCGCCAACAGGCTCGTCGGCGACGGCCTCTTCTTCCACAGCAACGACCTCTTCTTCCACGACGGCGGCCTCGTCGGTGTTGCCGCGCGCTTCCTCCTCGCCGGCAGCCTCGACCTCCATCGGCTCTGCGTCAGACGAAGAAAGAGCAGTCAAGCAAATGTTCAAAAAGAGAAACAAAAGAGAACAAGCCCAAGGGAGATTTTCGTGTAAGGAAATTACCTGCAACGGGATCCGCAGCCACGGCTTCGACCACTGGAGGGTCACTGGCGCTGTCCTGTGCTGGGGTAGCCTCCCTTGCCGGAGTGGCCTCCCTTGTCGGAGGGCGCTCCCTTGCCAGAGAATCCTCCCTTGGCGGCGTAGTGGCGTGCACAGGATTTGAGGCGGCTTCCGAGCCCTCTGATGAGGCTGCTCTGCTCCTACACAAGCAAACAATCAGGTATCAACGAACAAGGAGCACCCCTGCACACCTAACGATGAAGGAGAAAGCCGCACACTTACCTCAGGGGGCTGTCTTTGGGGGCTGCTCTGAGGAAGGGTTGCGGGTCCGGCAAGGGGGTCTCAGACGCCTCCTCTGTTGCCACGGGTGGATCGTCCTCAACGACGACCATCGGGATCTTGGCCCTCTTCGACGCTCTTTGGGCTAGCGTCCTGAAAAGGAAAGAGTTGAGAACGAAGCAAATCAGATTCAAGATGAAGCAACAAAATTGAAGAAATACAAACACAATCTCAAGAGCTTACTCTTCATCTTCCTCCTCGGAGCTGAGCGCGGAGAAGTCAAACTCCGGCTCGCCTCCGGTGCGACGAGGCGGGGGAGTGGGCTCTCTTGGCCGCTTGGCGGAGGCGTCGGCGGTGGCCTGGGAAGATCCCGCCCCAGTTGTCGCAGCAGTGTGAGGCGCTCCCGCGGTAACATCGCTTGCCACGGTAGCGCGTCGCGCGGCGCTGCTGCTGTGGGCCAGTCTGCCGCCCCGACTCGTCTCCGGTCCTGCGGAGACGCCTCTTCGGCGGAGCCGGGGGCTCCGCTGGCGGCAAGTCGCTGGGTGGTGGAGAAGAAGCGCCCTCGGCGGGTCCACTTGACCCGGTCTCGGGCTCGACAAGCTCGTCCTCGCCGGGCGATCTCCCTTCGCTTCGGCAAGGCTTGCCGCCTTCGGCGTCCGCCTCTTCCACGGTGTGCAGAAGGCTCCGGCGGCGGCTCTGCCGCCTCCTCCTCCACCCTGGTGGCAATGGCGCCATCTCCTCGTCGGTGGTGTCGCGAGTGAGCCTTTACGCTCGTCGGAGCGGATCGGCACTTCATCCAAGTCGTCGAAGAACTGCTGCACGACTTCGTCGGGGGCTCCTGCCAGGTTGGAACGATCCCATGGGAATCGCTGACAACGGCATCATGGCGCTGGATGCGGTCGGCGCCGAAGTTGTTGCACAATGGGATGACCCCCTCGGCAACCTAAACCACTCGGGGTGATCGGGTGCGTTCTTGAACAGCTCTAGCAGCATCGCATCCAGCTCGGGGCGGTGAAATTCCAATTCAGGCCAGGCGCAACCTCATGATGTCTGCCGCATTTTGGAACTCCCAAGCAGGCCTCCTCCTCTCCTGCAAGGGAAGCGTCTGCGGCGAAGGAAAGTCTGCGCCAAGCTGCGCCTACGGGTTAGTCCGGCAAGCCGAGGCGCAAAATCCGGTCACAGCTATCTTCAACCTAGCATCCTCCGGCGCCAAGTTACTCCAATCTCTGCACAAGACTATTGGGGTTTGGCGCCTTGCGATGAAGAACTGCGGGTTCTCCTCTACGACCCAACACCAATTGGCTCTCCACTCCTCCCACTTGTTGCGGAACTCTCCTTCCAGATAGGCTTCTTTCTTGCCGATCCTGGAGACCCAAGCTATCCCTCCCAAGTGGCTCTCCTCTCTCGGCAGGGGCACGAAGAAGTGGCGGAAGAGTGCCACATTTGGGTGGATCCCGACAAAGTTTTCGCAAAGGTGTGCGAAAACTGCCATGGTCAAGACGGTGTTGGGGGTGAAATCAAGGAGGCGGAGGCCATATGTGTTCATGATATCACAGAAGAACTCAGAAAAGGGCGGGCTAAGCCCGCAATAGAAGAAATGGGCAAAGAAGGGGTACCCAGTTGGGGCCAAATCAGAAGCGGAGGCGGGGAGTACCTTCGTGCGCGGATGCGCACGCGTCTCCGTCGACCAAAAGAGATAGAAGACATCCCGCAGCTCCTTTTGCGCCGAAATGAGGGGAGAAGATGGCCCGCTCATGCGCAGCGCCGCGAAATGCGCCTCGGCCCGACTTGACACCCTTCTCCTTGTCGGCTTTGAGCCATGGCGAGGGCGGCGGAGGAGGCCGACGGCGGTGAGTGCGCTTTGTGGCGAAAGGGGCGGGCGCTGCTCTCTTCGCACTGGAGAAGAAGGGGGAGCGGCGGTGGTTTTCTTGACAAGACAGCAATGGCGGAGTGGATGACCTGCCCCTGTTTCCCCTGTTTATAAGGAGGGGGAGGGGGCGGACGTTCCGCTTTTCTTAATAAAGAAACCCCCACGACCACGCCCACGATCTCTCGCGCGACGCCACGTTCGGTGCGTGCCGTTAGTGGGGTCGTGGTGGGTCCGGGGCGAGTTGCGGCGTGATCGAGGCCGCGTGTGACCGTCTTTGTTTTGGGCCTGGCCCGGCGCTCGACACCGTGTCTGGCCCAGGCCGGGGCTCTGTCGGTGTACTAGAGTAGGGGTACCCTAGTATCCCGTACTGCGTGCCGCAGACGATTCTGCACACCAGCGCAGGTTTGCCTGGTCACCACCAAGATCCTCCGTGGCTCCTTTGGAGCCATTCAAGAACAAAGTATTTGACTAAGAAGGCAAGGCCCCGGCAAGAGGAGCTTGCCGGGAAGGCCATTCAAGGCATGCAGAAGACACGGCCCCGGCAAGAGGAGCTTGCCGGGAAGGCTCGGAGCGCGACAAGCCTCCGGACGCGACAAGGATTCGGCCACGGCAAGGCGCTTGCCGCGGCAAGCAACCTCTCTCCATCTCCGCTCCAGCTCATCCAACAACGTGTCGCCATGGGACCATTCCATGCGCGCGTGTCAAGAGGCTGTGCAGCCAGCGGAGAGCAGCGATAAGCGGCGCTGACAAGCTTGCCATCGTGGCGAGCGGTGGCGCACCTGACGGTCTCTGTTGCACTGTTCGGGCGACACAGACGGGCATTTATTGCTTTTGTCCCTTGCCGTCAGAGTTAGGTATTTTGCACTGTACACTGTTCAAGTAGGTGTACCAACTCCTGTTTTTACATTTGTATCCTCGCCTATGTTGCCACCTGTCGGAGACCCTTGAGCATATAAAAGGAGGCCCATGCATAGCGTGGGGGGTTCGGTTCATTCGACTCACTCGAGACCAGACACGCTCACGCTTAGGTTTTGTAGCTTGCATCGCTCCCTAGCAAGAACACAATACATCAAACAAGAAGCGGTAGGAGTTTTATCTCTGGAGAGCTCGAAGCTGGGTAAACTGCTCGTGTGCCTCGCCTCGATCCGCTCTTCGTGCGATCTCCGCCCCCCTCCGAACCACAAGGGGCTGGTCCGCCGGCCCCATAGGTGTTCGTGGGTACGATCAGCCTCCCTGACAGTACCTCGCGGAGGTGCGCAAGATGGAGAAGCCGTTCTTGGGCCTTGAGCTGCAGCATGTGCCTCGCGGCACGAACAAGGAAGCCGACGAAATTGCCCGAAGGGCATCCAGCGCCTGCCCTAGGAGCCCGGCGTCTTAGAAGAGCGGCTTCCCAAACCATCGGCAGCACGCCCATCTGCGAGGCTGGCGTCACCACTTGAGGAGCTCCCTCAACACTACAAAAAAATACACTTCCGTAATGATACGTGTTTGTCACAGTAGGTCGCGTTTTTTGTCATGCATGTACATCCATGACGATTTTATGACAGAATCAAGATAGTCATACCTGTGCTGTCGTAGAAGTGTTCCATGACATTACTAAAATTATCATCATGGAAGTGTCCACTTCCATGACGATAAATCGCGCGTCATAGAAGTGCTTTCATCAAGGGTGACCGACATGTGGCATCCACCGTAACGGAACGCCATTAAGCTATCGGGTCGGGTTTTGGATCCGATAACCCATTAACAGCCCCGACCAATGGGGATTTTCCACTTGTAAAATCATCATTGGCTGGAGGAAACATGTGTCGGCTCATCGTTGGGACAGATGTCATCCACTCATTGGACGGAAGGCGCCCATGATACGACGACACGTGGCACGGCCCAACAGAGGCCCATTCCTATAAAAAGGTTGGCCCAATAAAAATTAGCAGCCTAGCCCATATAAGGCCTACATGTGTCAGGTCCATTTCAGCCCACGACCCATACGACATGTGCCAATTCGGCCCGTCAACGGCCCGTTAAAGATTTGACACCATTGCAGCCCATCGTCAGTTCGAGCCCGTTAACAGCCTGCTATATATTTGGGCTCAATATCGGCCCTATGAGATTTCAAGATGGGCCAATTTAACGGCCCATTTAATCCAGCCTGTGAATGGCCCATTTAATTGATGGGCCAATTTTCAGGATGTACATCTTTTGGCCTTTTAGCGACCCATTTAAATCTTAGGCTAGTTTACAGCCCGGTGTGTCTTTCAGCCTGTTGACGGCCCATAAATCTGATGGGCCATTTGTTGTCGGACCTGAGTTTCGGCCTTTTTGCGGCCCGTTTAAGTGTTGGGCCAATTTTCTGGCCCGGTGTCACTTTCAGCCTGTTGAGGGCCCATAAATCAGTTGGGCCATTTGTAGTCGGACCTGAGTTTTGGCCTTTTAACGACCCATTTAAGTGTTGGGCCAATTCCCGGCCCTGTGTGCCTTTCGACCTGTTAACGGACCATAAATGAGTTGGGCCATTTGTAGTCGGACCTTAGTTTTGGCTTTTTAACGGCCCATGCCCTTCATGGTCCAATACCAGCCCGGTTTCTCTTTTGGCCCGCTAAAGGCCCACAACACAGTTGGGCCATTTACAATACGACCTGACTTTCGGCCTCTTAGCGGCCCATGGTCTTCATGGTCCAGTACAAGCCCATTGTCTCTTTCGGCCTGCTAAAGGCCTACAATATAGTTGGGTCATATGTAGCCTAAACTTAGTAACGGCCTGTTAACGGCCCGCGAAATAAACTGGGGCCACCTGTTGCCCGCTTCGATGTCGGCCTGTTAACGGCCCGGGAGGTAAGAGGGCCGAACATTAACTTTCGGCCTAGTAACGGCCCATTAACTTAATGGGCCCACTAAAGTTCGTACATGTCTTTAGGCCAAATTAGATAATTTGAGACCATTACTACGAAAGCAATTATGCACAGGACCAAAACCGATCACGCAAAGGTACGGCATACAGGAATAACGTTGCACATCCAAAGCATATACTACAGAAATTACATCCACCGGGCAATCAAAGATTAATGCGGTGCAAATAAATAAATGAGCAGAACCTAACCATCTACAACGTCACAATCTGCAACCTCAGCATAGATGACGCCCATAAGCATGTGGGCAAGTTCTTTCTGCTTTGCTACACTGTCTCTGAAAACATTGATCGGTTGTTATGTCGCACGACTCTGCACCTCTGATTCATCCACCATTTCCATCATTGCTTCAGCCATTAATTTGTTCACAAACATACATTTATTCCATTGCATTCGAGACAGAGGATACTGAACAGATTCAGATGGAGATTTTGGCAGGCTTGTATTATTGATAGTGGAGAGTGTCTCGACCACTACATCACAACATAAATTAGGACGGGAACCAAACAGATTAATCATGAGTTATTTCCATATTACCTGGCCTAGATTTACTGGAAAGAAACAATGGGGTTGCCTTGCTGTTTTCAGAGTTTGTCTTCTTATCTTCAGCAGCCTGCACAAAACTAACACACTAGCATTGCTATCATTGGCCAAGTCAGATAATAGGAAAGCAACATTGACACAACGAACGTTTGGGCAACTAGCCTACACCAAATTAACACAATATTGCACAACTATCATCAGCCAGGTAAGGTAGTACGAAAGCAACAATGACACAATGAATGAATGGGCAACCAGAGAAGCACTACAATTCAGTAATGTGCGTGATATGAGATAGTACATTCATGCAACTCAGTATGCAAAACTACCAGGCAGTTTTCCTTACAAAAATCAACATTGGTGCCTTTAACATTTTGCTACAACTAATCTTAGATCAGATAAAAGTTAGATTCACGCCGATTAACAAAATACATGTTGATGTAAAAATATAGTGATATACAACAGGTACTTACATCAGCATTGGAGCATAGAGAATTCCCGCAAGATATTTTCCTCGAATACGATCCCAATGGAGGAAGTTTTCTATCGTTTAACCTTATTTTCTAAAAGAGAGATGGGTAAGAAACATGTAGAAATATGATCAAAATGCTATAAAAATTCATGATGCGAGGATACGCACATGCTTCTTAGAATGGAGTTGGCATTCTTTTGTTGGACTGGAGCGGACTAGTTCTTTGGCCACTAGAATCTGCTTATTGTTAGTGGGACTTGGGTTTCTCTGTGCTGGAGCAGTATCTATGAAAAATGGAGTTGGTTTATGATCTCCTGGCGTTTGGATCTTTTGCAAAGACCTGGTTTGTAACCCTTCAGATTCTAACATAGTCGTCTTCCCCTTGCATGCCTTATATAGAAGAATGGTGATTCAGTTATAAAACATGCTACAACGAGAGATGGAATAGGTAATCAAGAATAGAAAGGCATGACATATTGACATGTATTCCCTCCATCCGAAATAAATGGATGGGTCTAGGCGTATTTCAGTTCTAGATACATCCAGCTTTTATCCATTTCTGTGACATTTAATCGTGACGGAGGAGTATGATGTAAGAGCTAGGGATACGACAGGACAACACAATAAAAAAACACTAAAAAACCCACTGTAGAACCAAAGTATTCAAACCCACTGATATGAGATAGTACACTCATGCAGCTCAGGATGCAAAACTACCAGGCAGCTTTCCTTGGATTTTGATCATACATTTTGCTACAACTAAATTTAGATCAGATAAAGGTTGGATTCACGCCGATTAACAAAATACATGCTGATGTAAAAATATAGTGATATACAACAGGTACTTACATCTACATTGGAGCATAGAGAAATCCTGCAAGAATCTTTCCTCATAAACGATACCATTGTAGAAATTCTTCTATCTGTTAAGCTTATTTTCTAAAAGAGAGATGGGTAAGAAACATGTAGAAAATATGATCAGCATGCTATAAAATTTCATGATGCAAGGATACGCAGACGCTTCTTAGAATTGAGTTGACATATTTTTGCTGGACTGGAGCGGACTAGTTCTTTGGCCACTGGAATCTGCTTATTATCAGTAGGAGTTGGGTTTCTCTGTGCTGGAGCAGTATCTATAAAAACTGTAGTTGGTTTGTTATCTCCTGGCGTTTGGATTTTTTGCAAAGGACTTGTTGTAACCCTTCAGATTCTAACATAGTCGTCTTCCCCTTGCATGCCTTGTATAGAAGGATGGTGCTTTAATTATAAAACATGCGACAACAGAGAGATGGAATAGGTACTGAAGAATAGAAAGGCATGACATATTGACATGTATTCCCTCCATCCGGAAAAAAATGGATGGGTCTAGGCGTATTTCAGTTCTAGATACATCCTTTTTCATCCATTTCGGCAACATGTAATCCGGACGGAGGGAGTATGGTGTAAGAGCTAGGGATACGACAGGACAACACAGCAAAAAAAACTAGTTGAATGTAAAACTATATGCTAGCGGAATACGTACAGAAATAACTAAGGCAACATACACGTGTATGATTGGGAAAATAAGATGGCATTGCAACAGAGCACTAGAACAGCACTTCAATGTAAAAAAAACATGGTATGGCTGATAGATGAAGTACATACTGATGAATAAAAATGCATAAGATATTTAGAAGCATGATGTCAAAATTAAGCAGATGGCATTGCGATAGAGTAGAATGACAGTACTTGAATTTGAAAACATGTTATCATGAATGGAATAGGTCCTGAAAAACAGGAAGGCATGACATATTTACATGCATGATCAGCATGCTAAGAATATGGCATTGCAACAGAGTAGATACACTCCAGGACATTGTATGCATGTTGTACCCATATCATAGGCCAAGTTAGTGCAAGGACCTTGTGGGGTGAAGAGGATTCATCATCTTTCTGCAAGTCTTCTGAAGAGATGCCTTTACATGTTCCATCATATTGGGTATCATTGACATCAAGTTTATTGGCCTTTACATTGCTCCGTGAGGTTCTTGTGGATATATCAGTGTGTGCAATTATATCTGACATGCATGGAAGACAACTAGTAGTTAGATTTATGTAAACGAGTGCCTATAGGAGACGACGTAAATAGTAGGACTGGGGTTAACTAGCAGCAACAGGTCTCATAAACTAAAGGGAGAACACCGATGAAAGCTACAGAATATGTATCGTTTGTACTCGAGATTAACTAGATGGCACACAAAAGTATTAAAGAACAACATAGGTAATATGAGAAGTGGTATAATACTATAATCACCAGCTTGTGGGATAGCATTGGCTGATGGATGATAACTATGGAACAACGTTACCTAAAGAACAAGTATCTTAACTGAACTATGGAACAACGTGAACTCCTGAACAAGACCCGTAAGAGATCGGCATGAATATACAATGAAATTTGATGATCTATTTTCTGTGCTTAGATGAATAACAAAGCCATAAATGTTGCACACAAGTAAGATGAGGGTACAACCTATCTGGCTGCCATCCATAGGAATGAGCATCATGTGCTGACTTGTCGATGGCCCTGCAGTTGTTGTGGCTGTCCATGTCGGGCGCGCGCATTCGATGCAGGGAACTGTTGAGTGGGGACTGTAGCTCCCTTTTGTTGTATGGTTCCCTTGTTGGAGCAGCTGCGGTGAGTCGGAAGATGGTGTGTCTGAAGATGTAGATAAAGCATAATGTTAAGAATGACATATCTCTTTGGTCCGAAGAAATACACTAAGAGATCAACAGCAAGGTACGAGAGTGGTCACACGTCTGTTGACTGAAGACTCAATTGGGGTCACACGATTTTATTTTATTTTGGTACTGTCCGATCTACGCCGGATTGCTTGATGGCCGTCTTGTGCCTCCTGGTTGACACTGTTTGGAATCTTCCCCAAAGAGCAGCCTGCCTCCGCCGTCCGTGGCCCCGGCCAAAACCCCACTCCCCGCCCCACCGGACTGCCGTGGTTGTGCCGCCCCCGGGCCAATCCACAAAGACACCCCGTCATCCAGATCCGGCGGCGGCAGTACCTTCAACCCACCCAACTCTAAAAGATAGACATCTAAGCCGCTCACATGGCGAACTTGTGGCCCCGCACCCTTACGTTAGACACCAGCCAACCGGCAGCCTAGGAGCTCCGCCGCCTCGAGAGGTGCTGCTTCCCATTGAGAATCGTTTGGCCCAGAATAAAAATTCAGACAACTGACGCCTAAATAAAGTGATTTCAGAAGAGGGTGCGACCTATCTGGCGGCATGGTGAAGTAGGCAGGTTCAGCTGCCGAGTCGGTGAGGACGGCGCGGTTGTGGTGGCGACCGGCGGCAGGGAAAGAGCGATGTTGCCACGGTCGACGGCTACGCGGAAGCAGCGCCAGGACTCTGGATAGATCCGAAGTTGGAGCCGCTCCAGCACCGTGAACAACGGCGGGGGTGAATCGGCTCTGGTACGGTTCACGCGGCCGTCGTCGAGGCAGCACCAGCAGCACGGAGTAAGAGGCACATGGCCCAGTGCACGACGGCAATTGGACAGCGTGTCCGACATTAGGGAGGAGGGCGGCTGTGAAATTGGTGCGGTGGTGGGTGCCATGGAGGTGGGGCTGTGGTTTCGCGGCTCGGGAGAAGGGAGCTTCCCGGGGAGAAGGTGATTTGGCACCCACGAGGTATGAATGGGGGCGGGCGGCGGGAATTGGGAGGGGAGTTGAACCATGTCTTACGAATGCATTTGTCAGAAATGTGAGGGGGAGTTATAGTTCTACCCTTGCCTATAGTCTTCTCGGCTTGGGTCTGTGTACTGAGGTCGGGGATAGTAGAGTAACTTGGCTTCTCCCCAAATAGTGGGTGGGAGTGATTTCGGGCGAGGAGGGCGTGTTCTGAACTATAGTGGGCGCGAGCGATTTCGGGCGAGGAGAGCGTGTTTTGAATAGTGGGCGCGAGCCATTTCGGGCGAGGAGAGCGTGTTTTGCCGACCATGGTTTATGAATTATCCGGCACATGCCATTTCGGCCGAGGAGAAGGCGCGCTTGGATGAAGTTACGAACCTACCCTCAATGTACAACGGGTCAATTGATGTGTGTCCCACATAGGACGGTAATTTCGCGTCTCCCATTTATTTGCTCGGGCGAATTCCACCGAGCAGAGAGGATGCTTAACGGTTCATTCAAATTTTGGGAGAACGAGCATCCACGTCTACCTTACCAAGTCGATTCGAATCAAATTTTGAAATATTAGCTTGCCACTTCTTTTTTAGATGGAGAGATGATGCTCGGGAGTAATGTGTTTTTACATGCTCGTTGCTAGTGATTTACTATATGACAAATAGTTGACCCACTCAAAAACACGAATCAAACCCAAAATGAAATATCTTGATTCAATGAACTAGCTTGTTCAAGAGGGTCAAAATAGTGAACTAAATCCAAAATTGAACACCTCAATCGAGTAGCATGTTGTATGCAGTGTTATAGTACTCCATGAACATGTTGAAAGTCAAATTAATGAACTTGTTTGATATACGCATATATCTGTTCATGTGTGGATTGCGCATAACATGTTCTACAATTTAAATATTTGAATGCAAGTTTATATCGAAACATGGTTTATATTAGTCTTTGATGCATAAAACGCGACCTCCCCCTCTCCCGGACTCCTGTTCTCTCTCTCTCACTCTCTCGCCGACAATCCTCAATTCTGTCGCACGCATCCGACACAAAAACCTTGTTGGTCCCTCTCCATCTCCCTCTCTCTCTCTCTCTCTCTCTCTCTCTCTCTATCTCTCTCTTTGTGTCTGTGTGTGTGGGGGGGGGGGTATTTCTAGTTCGCATTCATATATACACCATCTATAGGTCTCTCTCGCACACTATGTATGATACTCTAGCTAGTCCAAGCTAGATATCTTGGGTGCACTCATCGTACGCACACAAATTCCTTGGCTCTTTGCCCGTAACTCTCTCACGCACCACTATGTCGTCTCGGATCTCTTCCTCCCCTCTCTCAAACTTTCCATCCACCTGGGTCACACATACACATGCATATCTCACTGCACTGATAGGCCCATCTAAAAATCTATCTCTCTCCCTCGTTCTCTCTCCATCTCACACGCACACACACACACAATCTCATGCCCAGCTAGCCAAGTATGATGGTCTCTCACTCAATTGTAGGCACACGCAGTCCCCCCTATATGTATATGACTAGCTAATCTTAGTCTCCATCACAAACATGTGCATGGTCTATCTCGATTTCTCTCGGGGCATCTTTCTATCGTGCACGCACTCCCTCGATCTCCCTCCCATATAGTCCCCTCACGATCTCGAGGGGGTCTCTCTATCACAAACACACCCTCTATCCCTCCCCATGCGTCCATGCCATCCATGTGTCCCACTCGACCTTTTTTCCTTGTTGGCCAGACCTCTATTGGACATGTGCTATAGGGGTGTCTCTCTCCATTGCAAACAATCACACACTAGCTATCTTCATGTATCTCCTCGCCTCGCTTTTCCATCTCGGAGATGCATGCGTGATATGTTCGCATAAGAAACAAAGAAACACACTCTCTCTCTAATTTATCGTTTGTTGTCACTTTCTCTTTCACACACATACTCTTTTTGCACACTTACTCATTCTCCTTCACACGCACTTGATCTTTCTCGACTGAGGCACTCTCCTCCGTCCATAGCACATAGATTTATTGAAAAGTCAAACATCACAAAGTTTGACCATGTACATGGAGAAAAAGAACCACATCTAGTACGGCAAACATATACCATTAGATTCACCATGAGATGTAGTTTTGTATGATGTATCTTTGGTATTGTAGACATAAATAACATTTGCGTAAACCTGATCAAAGTTTCCAAAGTTTGACTTCTAAAAATTTACTTGCATCGCATTATCGAGCGGATGGAATATCTCTTTCCCCCTCTCAGCTATCTGACGCACCACTCAGCCTTATCGGGCTCCTCAATCTCTCTCAAACTTTATTGGTCAGTTTGGTTCATGACCTGACCCTCATGCCTTGGTGGCCGGTACTGCCTGGTGTGGACGTGAGATGTAAAATATTTCTGCCTGGCCAGGCTTGTGTGGTGTCAAGCGTTTGGTTCATGCCTAGGCGTGCAAAGCATCAACGTCCCATCAATCAATCCATGCATCAATTATTTAATGCTAATATCCATCCATGTTGCTGTTAGCCTCGTGGCCGCACGACCAGGCACGGTCAGGCGTTTGAAATCGATCGCTTGGGCCAGGCTACTTGCAGTGTCTGGAGTTCAGCTAGGCTAATTAAAGTGCAGGGGAACCCATCCTAGGCGGGCTTTCTTTTTCACAGGGTAGCAACCAAACAAGCGTGCATGAAATCCAGCCACAACCCAAGGCCACGCAAAAGATGCTCACGACGCAAGCCAAACTGGCCTTATATCTCCCTGGTTCACACATACACATGTCTCACTCACACTATACATATAGACCCATCCAACACTCTCTGCCCTTGTTCTCTCTCCATGTGACACGCACCCCCCTAAGTACCATAATCCCTCACTCCATCATAGGCTCTGTTTGGATCCATGGGTTAGAGTTAGTTTGGGTTAGTTTGGAGTCAACTAACCCAAAAAGATCCAAACAGGAGGGTTAGTTTAGGTTAGATGCATCTAACCCATCCAAAAAAACTCAACCATCCAAGAGGTGCTTATTTGGGTTAGTTCTTCTCGAGACCACTAATAAACACTTTTTTCTCTCGCTCTCCCCGCAGCAGATACCTCCACACTTCCTCGAAGTTTCTCGTCCTCTCCCTCCCTCCCTCTCGCACCTCCCGTGAAGGTGCCTCACCGTATCTGCGCTCCATCTAACCCTGCCATCCAAACTCCTCTTTACTTAGAGTTAGTTCAGGGTTAGAATCTAACTCTAACCTCTAACTGAGTTAGAGTATCCAAACAGGGCCATAGGCGCAAGCACTCCCCCCCTCCCAAGTATGATTATATCTTACTAGCCATCAGGAACACACGTATTGTCTCCTTCCATCCATACGTCTATCTCGATATCTCTCGGGGCATCTTCTATCGCGCACACACCTTGTCACTCGGTCTCCCACCCATGTAGTCCCATCAGGATCTCCAGGGATCTCTCTATGACAAACATACACTCTCTCCTCCCCATGTCTGCATTTTCTCCGTCGTCTCTCTCGACCTCTCTCCCTTGTTTGTCGACCCCTCTTGGCCACGTGCTAGGGGTCTTCCTCTCGGTTCCAAACAACCACACACTATCTCCTCACCTTGCTTCCGTTGTCGAAGATGCATGTGTGATATGTTTGCATAAGACACGCACGCCTTTTCTCCACTTTCATCGTGTGTTGTCCATGTCTCTTTCACACAGGCACACACACTTTTTTCACTCTCTGTCTCTCCCTCTCTCTCTCTCTCTCTCTCTCTCTCTCTCTCGTTAGGGACTCTGTCACGTCCATAAGCATATGGATGTTTTGAAAAGTCAAACCTCAGAAAAGTTTGACCAGGTATATGTGGAGAAAAACATTTACATCTGGAACCATCATTAGATTCATCACAACATGTACTTACTTCATACTATCACTTATCTTTGGTATTGTAGATATAAGTATTTTCTTTATAAACTTGGTCAAAGTTTCAAAAGTATGACTTAAAAAAAATGTTGTTACTACATTATCGAACGGAGGGAGTAGATCTTTGTCTCTCTCTCTGCTATCTCTCACGGGCCTCCCCTCTCACTCGAACTCTCTATACCGACGGATTATACGCTCCTTTGTGTCAACAGATAGCTCCGTATATTGATTAGTTGACCGGTCAACCAATCCACATGCTGCGTTGTCAGCTCGTGTTCTGTATCTTGGTGTGCTGGCCCATGTGGCAGTGGGTGAAAATAAGTAAACTAGAGGGCAAACTTCTTGAGCGCGAAGGATGCACTCGCGCACAATTCACCACTGCGCGGTGGCATGCACAGTAGGACGGACTCGCGCACACCCAGCACACAACACACGCCAGCACACATGTACACCAGCGTCGCCGCCGGTTGAGATGGACGGCGAGGCAACCAACAAGCGGTGGCCGCTCGAGCCAAAACCGTATCCGGCGAGCCTTGACTTCATCAGCAGCCTCCCCGATGACATGCTGCTCGTCATCATCGGCCTCCTCCCCACCAAATCTGCCGTGCAGACCGCCCTGCTCTCCCGGCGGTGGCGCCCCCTCTGGCGCTGCGTCCCCCTCAACCTCACTGTTGATAGATGCCTCTGTGACGGGGATTGCAAACGCATGGCCGCAGCCTCCAAGATCCTTTCATCGCACCCTGGGCCAGCCAGACGCCTTGACATCCTCAAGTTCAGTACCAACTGCAAGGTCCAACCCAAGTTCGACGAGTGGTTCTTATCCCCCGCCCTTGATCAGCTCAAGGAGCTCAACTTTGAAGCTGGAAGATGTCGCTGTCTACCGCCGTTCGCGCTCCGCCTCACGCCAACACTGCGCCGCGCCAGCTTCAGCTCCTGCTATCTTCCCCAGATTAATGCCGCGCCCGCCCTTCTTCTCCCTCAACTCAAGCAGCTCGACCTCTTCGATGTTGTCATCTCGAAGAAGGCTATGGAGCACCTGCTCCGCAGCTGTACTACGCTCGAGTACCTTCGTCTTGAGCAGATCCACGGATTCATTAGCCTCCACATCGTCTCGACGAATCTCCGGTGGATTTATGTGTCTTGCTGGCCCCGCAACAAGACATCAATTGGGAAGAGATTACTCCGGCTATTCCACATTATGGTCATTGAGAATGCGCCTTTCCTTGAGAGATTGCTTGTATCTGATCTAGAAGGTCCAACAAAAATCAGGGTCATTGACGCGCCGAAATTGACAGCGTTGGTGTACTCGTCTGCCAAATTCTCCGAACTCTTTATTGGATCCATAATCATTCAGGTACAGCACTCATCTTCTTCTCTGTCTTCTTGAAATTCACATTTTTAAATTTCTTCTTGATGTATTTACGACCGTCTTCCAGAAAATGATTCCCACAAGCTTGACCCCGTCCATGCGCATAGTGAAGATCTTAGCACTAAAATCTATCGGCCCCAATCTGTATCAAGTTGTTGGATTCCTTACATGCTTTCCATGCACGGAGAAGCTACTCATCGAGGTGAAACTTCTTTCCTATTAGTAAACGGTAATCACAACGTAGCTCAATTTTTTCGTAATTTTCCCAAATTACGATGACAAGTGTAGTGTTCAAAACTACATCTACGCCTTTGCACCGAAAGAAATGTTTTTAGTATTTTTCTCACATGATCACCTGCATCATTTTTATGTTTTACTACTATAGTAGCCTAGGCTAGTCATAGTGGAAAGTAACTTAGACTACTCCAGTAACTACCCTAAGGGCAAGTACTACCTCCGTCCTGGTTTACTCTTCCAATTTTGTAGTATCAAAATTTGACCATAGATTTAACTGACAAAATGTTAATGCATGTCATTAAGAACTATATCGTTGGATTCGTATTTGAACATAATTTCAAATGGTGTAATTTTTAGTGACATGCATTGGCATTTTCTTAGGTAAATCTATGGTCAAAATTTTATACTAAATACGAGGTAGTATTCCCTCCGTCCCAAAATTCTTGTCTTACATTTGATTAGATACGGATGTATCTAACACTAAAATGTAACTAGATATATCTGTATTTAGAAAAATTTAAGACAAGAATTTTGGGATGAAGGGAGTACAAAAGTGGGCTATGTGGGCCAAAACACGTGCCAAATACACTTGTGATGCATTTGGCATCGATGCCCCTCCATTGCTCACCTGGTGCCCCAATCTGGATCACCTACTTTGCTCCGGTGCCAAATTAACTCACGCAATGAAAAAAACACTGCGTGGGAGAGAGAGAGGACCGAGGCAATAAAAAAACACTTGTTTGGGAGAGTGAGAGGCTGTTGTAGTTGGTTTGATTGATTTGTTTATACATGTGGGTCTGTGTGCACAGCGTTGCCAACTCTCTCACATCGCGAGAGCGGTGCCAAAATCTTTTGATTTGACATCGATGCGTATTATGTGTCATACTTTTGCGAAATATGGCATTGGCCACATAGAGGAAGGAAACAAATGCCCAAGCTCTTCACGTGCTCCTAGTTAAAATGAGAGGAAACAGAAAGATAGAGAGAGGGAGAGAGAGAGAGAGTGAAAAAATATCACTAGCCAGCCAACCCTATCGTATGAGCGAATGATATTGGTACCTCTTGATGGCACGACAATCTTATGCAGCCAACTGCTCTAATATGTTCTCTTCTTTTGCAGATAAAAAAAGACCCGAAAGTGAAAAATGTGCTGCACTATAACAATCTCATCGAATGCCTTGATCTCCATCTTATAGAAATTGATTTGATCGACTACCGAGGCAGCACATCTGAGATTAAATTGGCTAGGTTCTTTGTTCTAGAGGCAAGTGTGCTGAAGGTAATGAGGTTTGGCGTTCTCTGGCGCAACAATGAATGGTGTGTTGATCACCGCAAGTGTCTAAGCCTAAATGACAAAGTCTCCGTAGAAGCTGGATTTGTTTTTGAAACATCAAGTGGCCAGAGACTCGAAAACTTATTTGCCCATTAGTGATTTTTCAGGGCGGTGGATTTTAGTTTGTACGATAATGCTGCATCCACCTAAAGTAACGAAAGTTCTTACGTAAACTTCCTAGTAATTCCCTCTTCCTAGGTGCAGCATTACTCCTAACATTTGTAATATCAGTTTGAAACTTGTAATATTGCCGTATCCTATTCTTGCATTTTCAAAATCCTGCGAATCAAACAGGTCCTGAGTTGGTGATGATGTTGAGCCTCACATCTTTCACCAATAGCCGTCGGATCTAGATCTGACACATACAAACCAAGCTTATCCATTTTTGCAAAAAAGATGCCCGCACTTGTTCCCTATTTACAAACAACTCCTTGTCTCTCACAATCAGCCTTATCTCCTCCCCACCACATCTAGAAGGCCGTGGAAAAATCTGGCGCGATGGCCGCTGCCGGAGCTATCCACCCCCAATCTTGGTGTTCCGTGCAATGCACGGGCATCTACGCACGGGAAATTATGTCGAACAGTGCTAGTTGTAAGCAGGCTAGCTCTACAGCCATGATGATAGTGACAACAGACGGTGAGGCTGACTATGGTATGCCGAACACGGCGCCTATACTCAGGTGTCATCTCCGGCGAGGTCTTGTCACTTCACCGTGAGGAGCAGACGTAATAATTTGACCCACGGGTAGTACAGTGCTAGTACTCCTAGGAGTACTACATTGGTAGTACTACTAATAGTACTAGTAGCACCACCGTCTGGATTTAGGAGTACTACCACGTCCATCTGGATTTTAGTATTTGACTAGCAATATCTAGTAATGCATGTCACAAAAAATGTACTACTCCCTCTGTAAATAAATACATGGTGTTTTATTCCTATCGGCGAGAGAACTTAATGTTTTTTGCTAACTAGAGTACTAATAGGATTACATGCAATGAACTAAACACTGCATGTCATGTTTGGTAGTCTCAAGTCATTGAAAGCATGCACGGCCCACATCTCTCATTGGTTGATATGTCACGAAATAAGAAACAAGGAGGGAGTTAATGCACCGTGCCTAAGTGTTTTGGGATTATTTGGTTTTCATAATGTGACTTGCACAACATTTTTGTTTACATGCATTAACATTTTATTAGTTAAATCAAAGGTCAAAACTTGGCACAAAATGCAAAGGGGACCAATAAACCAGTAAACATCAAACTTCTCTCGTTTGGCCCCAACTAGAGGTCCCGGTGAGATGACTATACTTTGCACCGCACGGAAGGGGGGCTTCGATGACTTATTTGACAACTGCCTTTGGGTGAATGACACGTGGGCCCAGGGGGTGGCTGGCCTACCTATCATACAGCCAAAGACAGGTGCAGTAGAGGGCCGAGGAGTAGTACAAAATCCTACGTACCTACGCACGCTAACCAAGGGCAAGAGTGATCACTCGAATCGCAAGATCAGTTGACTACTACCTACGTACTGGTTTATTAGTATCCTTTGTAATTTGTGCTAAATTTTGAATAATGATTTAACTAACAAAATGTTAATGCATCTCAACAAACATTATATTTTTGGATTCGTATTTGAACATAGTTTTCAGTGATATAATTTTTAGTAACATGCGTAAACATTTTGTTAGTTAAATCTGTGGTCAAAATTTGACACGGATTACAATGGGGACCAATAAACCAGGACGGAGGTAGTAGAAGCTAAGCTAGACCCATGGAGGCGATGAGCGCGAGCATCAGCCGGCTGTGCCAGATGGTCCATGACGCCGGCCTGCGGCCCGGCAATGAGGAACGTCTCCAGGTAGTATTGCTTGAGGCCGCCAGGGCGAGGGGCCGCTTGGATGACAGATTCGTCTCCTTGTTCGACGAGGTCCTCGTCGGTTTCCTCGACAAGTTCACCTCGTCAAGAAGCTCGCGGACGACTTTGACGTAAGCCTCCAGCCAACGCGCCCAGGCTCTGTGATGCCCGCGACCCTCAACGGCCACTATGGTGACAACCTCTTCGATGCACTGGTGGCCCTGCGACTGCCCGCCGTCGCGCTGGAGAATGTCCACCTCGAGGTCACGCTCACCGCGCAGCGCCTGGCGCAGCAAGACACCATCCACATAATCACCCACGTCTACGTGCATGCAAGAGGAGGACTTTAGCGCTGGCCTTCTTGGACCGCAGGGCAACCTTGGACGGCACTATTCAGAAGAACGTTGAGCTCGCTGCCAACGCCGCTGCTCCTCACACATCGGTTGGTGACCCGGCGCACTAGGGCGTGAGGATGTTGTTGATGGATCTGTATGTATTTTTATCTTTCCGTCAAATCCATGTAGTAGTTTATGATACTCCCTCCGTCCGAAAATACTCGTCATCAAAATGGATAAAGAGGGATGTATGTAGAACTAAAATACGTCTAGATACATCCCCTTTTATTCATTTTGATGACAAGTATTTCCGGACGGAGGGAGTACTACAGTAATTATCTTACCTTTCACATCAACTTCATAATTTTCGTACGTACTCCATGCATGAACGGTGCCAGAACCAAACTTCTCATTACTCTAGGAAAAATCGTTATTTTCTATCTATCGATCGCGCCATGGAGCAGAACTGAATTTTACAAGTTACGAGTTAAAAAGGAAAAGCCTGCCATGTTCGCATCGCACCCCCACACGGTTGGCCCGGCACGCCGCTCAAGAGGGAATGCGTGCGGTGTTGCATTTTCACTTACAAGTGGGACCGTAGTTGAGCAAACCGACTATCGGCAAACCCCCACCCCGCCCACCGCGCGATGGCCGAGAAAACAGGAGGGAGAAGAGATGGTTGAGTACGGACTCCAAGAAAATTGGTGTTGGATGGGACTCGTGTGGGTGGCGTGTGCCGCATCGCTAGACGTGAATGCTAGTTATGGCCCATGCCACCCCACTATATCGAGCCTATATCGAGGTAATGAGAAAAAATTTCCTGTAGTCCGTGCTCAGCACTCCTGTATCTCTCTTCTCAGCCAGCCAGCGGACGCGCGGAGCCCATCGTCTGTTTGCTCACATGCGGTCCCACATGTCAGTGAAAACGCAAGCGGACCCACTGAACCTGCACATCTTTCACCTCGACGTGCTGGTGATGAAAAACAAATCCAAGAAAGATCTTTGGTGGCCGCTTTTGGAGTTACTCAAGAGTAGTAAGATTCTATTTACAGTTTAACCCAAGATGCACATCTCGTGGCTTCAACTACCACTCTATTTTCTTTCATGACACGACCTGGATGCTGGATGTCCCATGTGTCGGCAAAAGGAAGAAGAACCCGACCAAATCTTCGGTTATGCTCTCGGATTAGACTAGTTGTGCTAACTTAAAAATTTTATTATGTACTCCCTCCGTTCCAAAATACTTGACTTCCATTTGTCCAAAAATGGATGTACCTATATACTAAAACATGTATAGATACATATATATTTTGACAAATAGAAGGCATGTATTGTGCAAATGAGAGGGAGTAGAATGGATGCATGTTTTTGTATTGGGAAGAAGAGTACATACATATATTGATAGAGCGCAATTTAGTAGATGTTCTATCACTTTTAGCTAGCACAGAGGCTATAGATGAGATTAGTGCACTTGTTGATACTCCTACTTGGTATGCGTGTTGCTGCTTAGACGCAGAGAAAAACGGATCGGAGGGTGTACTAAAATAGAGGCTAGACATGAGACTAGATGCGAGGAAGCAACGTCTACTTCTTTACACTCGAAGAAGAAAGAAGCACGCAAGATCGAGCCTCCATGAGATCAACAATGAATGCATCGAGAAGGCACTAATCCAACTTACAAGAGTAGTAAAATGTATTCTTGTGGTTCTTGTTTTCGTTGGTCTTGCTTTTCTAGTCAAAATTATCGTTGGAGTTCGTGCAAAACGGAGGTCCGTTTGGGGTCGTGCGTTGCAGTTGGCCTTACAAGTGGGACCGTAGTTCAGGAAACTGACTATCGGCAAACCCCCACCTCGCCCGCCGCGCGATGGATGAGTTAGAGAAATGATGAGGTAGAAGAGATTGCTCTAGCACGGACTCCAAGAAATATGGTGTCAGATGGAAGTTGTGCTGGTGGCGTGTGCCGTACTCCTGGACTTGAATGCTTGTTCTGACCCATGCCACCCTACTACTCCTACTACTTACTATATAGTACTACTACTAGTATCGAGGATTCGAGGTGTTGGTTACGTAGTACAATATGTCTACAGTAAAAACACCCGCACGACGCGTGAATCATGTGAAGCTAGTACAAATAGTGTAATACTATTGTTGATTGGCCTCATCCGATAACCTGTTGCAATGCACGTACAATTATGTATTCGGAGAATATTTTTTGCCTCGTCGCACCACTCACTCACAGAAGCAACTCGAAAGCCATTCATAACTTTAGTAAGTTTATCTCAGGCATATCATTTTATTACATACAACAGGTCATCAACCCACATCGACAACGAGGATACATTATAAATACTAAAGTTTTCACCACACAACAAATAACAAGCAATGAAATGAACTTCAACTCAACCATTCCTCGGCGTTGGAAACGCTTGCTTTGAACAACAAGTGATTCTCTGGGACGGGCCATCCATTGTCGATCTGGAGACCAATGCAGGACTGATCATCTAGGCTGAAGCAACCTACTATATCGATTGTGGTAGGGAACCACCCAAATGTCCGAGGTATAGACACGCTTGCTTCTCATAAATGGTAGTAACGTTGTGTCAACAGCAGTTGGATCGCCTTTCACCATCATTGGATAGTTTTGTCCAAGGAAGAGCGAGGTTTCTCCAAGACTATCAATTCTGTACCTGGGAGAAGGAGTTGGCGCTAACACACTAGTATCCATCCCGAATACCATGCAACGGGTGTTGGAATAGGTCCGGAGAGTGCGACCATGGGAGACTACACCTGCTTCCTTAGCAGTAACATCATCGATGGGCTGTATACACACGAGAAGAGGTGATCCATCGTAATTAGTTGCGGTAGCCAAATAGTATATGGGCGCTGCTCGTCCTCATGCTCGTGATCATCACCATCATCATCTCCCCCTTGGTTATAAAAATCTTCAAGTATAGATTGTGGAATGTTCACAGGACCTTGGAAACACAAGAACAAGGTTAATTAGTAAGGCTGGCCATAGTGGGGGTAACATAAGTAGTATCATGCACTTGGGACTCGCAAACATGCTTATGTGCGTGCAATTAAGGAAGATAGAGATGGTTATAGTAACATAGGTAGATACCGTAACATAATAAATGTGATGCTACTACGTGTCATGCATGGCAATAAATGAGACCACCTATGATACTAATCTAACATACTATGCACTAAAGGGAAACTTGCTAACCCGCATGCATGTGGATGAAACAATTATAATTATGGTCGAAGACAAACGTACCGAAACAACGAGGATGCCATGCCAAAACAGTGCCACGAGTGGTGGCAGCAAACACAAGGCCCTCGTATTGAATTGCATCAGAGTACTCATCCGTGTACAGAAACTGATTTTTGAGCAATATCCATCCAGTCAAACCACTGAGGACGGCAACAAGCTTGTCGAAGATAGCAACAACTTCATAGTTGTTGTAATTCCAAGAGTGGTTGGGGACTCGAGAAATTGCTATCTTCCGTAGAAGACAGTCACCATGATTGTATTTGAACGTGCGTACAATACCGGTGTGCTCAACCTCTGGGCAGTCTGCTGAGATTTTTGGAAGTGGAACCCAGTCACAAGTGTACACATTCACAAGTTCCCACTGCATGATTGGACCCAATGTAAACAACCCAATCTCCATTTGCGCTGCCCAAGCCTTGCCCTCAAGCGATGGCATCTTAACATCATACGTATCATTATCAAGCGGCATCAACTTGCACAGGCGAGGCCTCCGTCGTGTGGCGCCCGATCATCGTGGTCACGGCGAAGAAGATAGGGGAGATCAAACCGCTCCTTGACTCTTGGGTTCCTTGTAATGACGTTATTAGTCGAGTCGAGAATGGGCTTGAACAAACCTGCCATGCTAGCCGAGGTGATGACGTTGCACCGATCAATGAGTTCCTCCACCACGTCATCTTTCAGATCGGGGCAAGAATAACGGGGTCGTTTCCGTCCTGTTTCCTCCATGGAGAAGATGATCGAACAATGGCAGAAGAAAGGGTGAAGGACTGAAGGAAAATGGAGGAGGGAGAGGAAGAGCGTGCGACAACAGTTCCAAATCGAGAGGGAAAGGCGAAGAGTCGGTGGACGGTTGCCAGTTTGCCACGGTTCACGAAGGGGCGCCCTGGCCTACACGTCGGTTCGCAAATACTCCTACTACTCGTCGTCGTCTCACTGATATGTGGAACGGGACCACATGTCAACGAAACATGGTGTGTAATTTCTCGTGCAAAATGCGATCTGGCCGCGTTGGCCCGAGGTGCCGCATTAGTTATCGACATTTATTTTTTTAATGGCGTGCCGTTCAGTTTTGAAGCACGACTAAGCGGCATCAGACGCAGAGAAAATATAAACTACTCTACCACTACTCCACCTCCAAGACTAGTAGTATAAAGAAGATATATATATTTGGAGCTTGGCTTTCTTGCCAAGGGCTGCCAACTTGCTTCTCACACTACCACCCTCTCTCCAGATCTAAAAAAGACGACCCCTCTCTCCCTCCTCACCGGTGGTCACAGATCCGCCGGGGAAGAAAAGGACGTGCAGTGTTGACGCACTCGTCGTCGGCGAGCAAGGTCACGCACTGACGACAAGGCCGTCCTCTCATACCTAGCGCCGCGCGGGATGGCCTTCGTCCCCAAGCTCGCTGCTGTAGTGTGTGCGGAGGACGATGAGCACGAGCGAAGCCACTTCCTGCCGACCCTCAGGTATGCTACCTCTTTTCGAACCATACCCTTGTTCTATTGCCCCATCTGGCACGTCGTTGCATGTGGATCTGTTTCCACTCCACCATCTTCCCAACTTGCTATCCTCTCGCTTCCGGCCACATGCATTTAAAACCATAATTTGCACTATTAAAGGAAACCCTACTTCATGCAGACTAATGCATGTCCTGGGTTGAATAAGGAAAGGAAGGGAGACTATACTGTCCAAGAGAGTAGGCATCAAACCCGCATCTAGGTTGAAAAGGGGAAAATCAGTAGCTAAGGAACGAGTCTCGTGTCTCTTGGTTGAAGAAGGGTAGAAAGGCATTACAACGCAATAGAGAATGACCAGGTCGATCGGTTTGTTGTCCTCACATAGGAAAAAGGTGGCTAAAGAGAAAAAATGGGACGTAATCCACATATGTCTTTGGATATTTGTTGCTCTGGGCAACCATACCTCCCTCACCACTCTGCGTCCGTGGAGGTACATCGTACTGGTGCGCCCACTGTCCGAATGGGCGTCCCATGCTCTTATTGACACTTTTTTTGCTGTTAGTATAACGCCAGCAATCAAGTCAAGCAATGCTACTGCTAAAGTGATGCCACATTTAATTAATGCCGCTCTTAGTCTAATGCCACAGATAAATTTAAGCAGTGCCATTTAATGTCACTGGATCATTTCAGGGTTAGCTGTTAATTGTGGATGTATTAAAGATTTTTCAGCTAAGGCATTCTAATGTTGTTGCATAGCCAGTATACCAATGATGAAACTTGTTACTACCTTCAGATTTTTGCACTGTTAATGCTTATAGATTACATACCTCACTTTCATCAGATAAGTTAATTTTTTTGTACAGTGTCACCAAAATGCCAAGGCACTGATGTCATTTTATTTTTGTTAAACTGCACAGACAATTATGAAGACAAGAGGAAAGGTCAAGAGTGGGGACCTCCTGCTCCGGTTGTTCTCTTGATTCGTTCGATCAAGTTTTTATGTTTGATCGATTATCAAGATTGGGATAGCAATTTTTAAGGTCCCCACGAGTTCGAAATGATATTTACCTTGGAGGTACATGGTTTGCAATTTTTTTATACTGCCATTAGTTAATAATGCTAGTTACCTTCATACTTCTATATTTGGTTTAATGCTCATGCACAGCTAGTATACCAATGCTGAAACTTGTTGCCTTTACATTTTGTATTGTTAATTCTTATAGAAACCTTCCAAAGGTTAGAGTTTATTGAAATATGTTCAAGAAACCATTGTACTGCACTGTAATAAACTAACTACTCTACTGTTGCACTAGCCACTGGATTAGTGTATATTTGTAGTATTCGAATGGTGTTGCATTAGCGTATGGGCATAAATAAAGTGTGGCAAGCTTTCCCAGATATGTGCTCAAAAAAACTACTACCTATTTTTCTAAATACTAGACGTTTGGGTACTTTAAATTGAACCGCGAAAACATCTTATATTAAGGAACAGAGGGTGTAGAGTTCACTCAAATTATCCCGGTAAAGCTAGTCACACCTTTGTTAAAATTAATGTTCATTATGTTATCGGAGGAGGTCTATATGTTTGTCTCTAATGCCTGTCTACTACATACCCGACATCATGATGTAATGTTAAGTCATTTCCTTTTGTACAGTGTCACTAAATTGTCAAGGCGGTGATGGCATTTTATTTTAGTAGAACTGCACAAAATTTGCTTAAAAGAACAGGAAAGGTCAGGAATGGCTCAGTTTTTCAGAAAAAACTATGTATGCCTTCCTGACATCAGACGCTGTTGCTTTATTTATTCCTTCAAACAGGTGGTCAGAAACAGTCTTGCTACCTTTTACCATTAAGAAATTAGAATGCTTATATTTGTGAGTCTATGCTTAACCTAGTGCCACTTTTATAGTAATCACACTTTCAATATCTATGCAAACAAGGATGCTCGGTTTTAGTGGAGCTGCACAAAAAGTCCAACTGCTTCAACATTAGGAGCATGTTTTTTTTCAAACATTTATATCCAATTGGTGGCACTATGAGCTGTTCATTACGAAGGTACATGGTTTGCTACTATCTTGCTACTCTTTTTGTACTGTCATTAGATAGTAATACTAGTGGTTTGCATGGGAATTTATTGGCGTGGTGGACCTACATTGGAGGTGCGGACAGGATTCAATGATTGGATGCTCAATTTCGGTTGTATCGATTTCACCTCTTCCATCACTGCGAACATGGTGTGGTATATGTTTACTAGCTGCTTGATATTTGTGCGAGCAGAGATGTCTCGCCGTTGCTATTTGGCAAACAAACAAAGTGTCCGCAATTTTAGTTGAACTGCACAAGAGAATAGTATAGTCACTGCATGCAGTGCTATTTGAAAATAGACACAAAGATTGGATAGTCACTTCATGGACTGCAGAAAAGTAGTACTGTACTATTTACTGGCCAACACTAGGCGCTTCATTGCTTTGGTCTAATTATACAATGGGCATCATTTTCCCTAAGTTAAAGTTTGTATTCCGAAAATAGTCTCGTGGTGTGATCGAGAGAAGACCAAATCATATTGCAGTGGATGTTCCTCCATCATGTGTGGTTCATTCTCATGGTTCCAACTGTTGGTGAAACCACTTACGTTTGCAAGAGGAATTGTAGACTTCACAAACAAATTTGTCTTTCACCATCTTGAATGTTGGCCAAGAGAAGCATCCATGTTAGTAGGAAGAACAGATGTTTTTTCTAGATCTTTGCTTTTGGATCTACATATTTGTATATGATCTGTGAATCATTGAGATGCATTAACATGTTGATCTTATGTATGGGAATCATACTAGTTAGTTTTAGTTGCGACGCAAGATCCGAAGTGGCTGATCTTTGCTTTTGGAGCTACATATTTGTATATGATCTGTGAATCATTGAGATGCATTAACAGTTACTTATTTCTGTTCGCTCAGTGTTTACAAGTTACTGATCGATCACTAGCTAGCCTACAAATGCGCTCCTGGCAGTTTTATTTGCGACGCAAGATGCGAAGTGGCAGTTTTCTGAATAAAAATGCCTACCTCTGAAGAAACTGACAAGCTACTCTATCGATCCTACACGGATAAAAATGCCTACCTCTAAAGAAACTGACAAGCTACACTATCGATCCTACACGGATAAATAGCGGATCACGCACGTACTACCTCCTTTCCGGTTTGCAGGGCTCAATTCAAGAAACGACCTACTCGATCCTACACAAATAAATAGCGGATCATGCACTAACTAGTACCTCCTTTCCGGTTTGCAAGGCTTAATTCAAACCTCTCACCAACCAAGGTACTCCCTCCGTCCGGGTTTATTAGTCCCGTGAGCAAAGCAGCAAGACCAAGGCATGGCAATAATTAATGGCATGCAGAAGTTTAAGCCTAATTAATTCCAGCAATTTAAGTGGCTGCATGCGTGCCCTCGGCTGCGACTCGTTGCATGCTGCTTCTCATACTGCCTGTGAGCAATTCTGAGTGCCTGCATGCAGCCAGTCGTAATTAAGGCAGCTAACTGATGCGAAAAACGATACGCTTTAATTTTTGCGGGCTTTTTAAATCCGTGAAATCATTATTGACAAGGAGGGAGATGATTCGAGTGCGCTCGTTTGACCGCCATGCCAGCATGCGACCCAGACGGGACTGGACGGCACAGTCATAATTTCAGTTCACCTAGTTTTCCGCGGCAAGCTGGTTCTCTAAGCCCTTATGCATTGAATTCCGATGACCATCGCGCTACCTCTCCCCTATAAGTACTGTTTCCCGGCCTTCTCCAGTGCCACCGTGACCCAACTCGCCATATCCTCATAAGCCCCCACCGGCCCGACGTCGCTCGCCACGTCCGCCATGCCCCCGTCCGTCTATGGTAGGCGACGCTGGAGGCGGTCCGCCGGAACTAGTGTTCGGTTTTTCACCGAAGGCAGACGGAGGGAGGAGGCATTCTATCTGTCTTTAGATGGCAATGCGCAGATCGAGGAGTTGTTGGAGCGCGACCGCATGGCGGAGGAGCAGGAGTTGTTGGAGCGCGACCGCATGGCGGAGGAGCAGCGTATCGCCGATTTGCACTACCAGCGGGACATGGAGCAGCAGCGCACCGACGCTCTGAGTCGCGAGTAGAGCGCCCGCAACTGGGCCGACAACGTGGAGGCCGGCGCCCGGCAAATAGCCCTAGAGGTTGTCGGGCACGCACGCGTTCGTGACGCCGATTTTTACTACCAGCACGTCAAGTGGGTTTCCCGCTTTGAAGCCGAAGCTTCGGTGGACCACGCCGGCATGGAAAGGGCCAACGTGCGCGAGCAACGCGCCCTATCGCACCTCTGGCAAGTCCGAGGCAAGGCGCAAGACGCCGGTGCCGGCGTTTAGCGTGTACCGCCGGCATCGTCTAGTTAGCTAAGAGTAAGTTAGTACTTGTCTAGTGGGAGTAGATAGTTAACTTGGCTATGATGGTTGTCAACGTGGAAGTTCAGTACTCTATATGTGGATCAGACCTGTTACTTTGCTCTAAATGTTGAACTTTCCGTTTGAACGTATGGAATGGGCTGTTATTTTTTTAAATGGGTTGTATTTGTCCTCCATGGGTTTAGAGGCTGACTTGTGGGCCTAGCAAGTTGAGGCATACACAATCAGGAGATGGTTGTACATGGAGAGGATGACAGCAGGGACCCGCCAAGGTCATGGCAGTACGCAAGCAAGTTCCTCCTTATTTCAAGCCAATAAAAAATGGCTCCTCCTAGTGGATTTCTGACATCTGGGTCCCATGCCATTGTCAAAGTTGTCAATAAACGAGAGAATTGCACAACGAAGCGGTGACAACAGGAGCCAAAGAGCTCGCCAGCTTATTTTTGTTTTGGGTTAATTTGATAAATGCCTCGAGAAATGCCATCGCAATTACCAAACTTTGAAAATGCCATTTCATGCAATATCTAGTGGCATTTTTTGAAGTCCTGAGTGGCGTTTTCAAAGTTTGCAAACTACCGTGGCGTTTTTCAAAGTTTGCAAAAATTGCATGGCATTTTTCAAAGTTTGGAAATTGCAGTGGCATTTTTATGAATCGCCATAATTGGAGTGGCATTTATCTAATTTGTTTTTGAGACGGAAGGAGGGTGTCAACTGGGCTGTGCGGGACACTCTGGCCTGTCTAGACAGCCTTTTCTTTTATGTTTACAATAGACCAGCCCAGTAGTTTTTTTCTTTTTGAAAATGGCTAGCCCAGTTTTTTTGTGATTTGTCAAGTAAGTCACTTTATCAGGCCTGTTGGGCTGCAAATCTTTCAAGACGAGGAGAGCTTCATTCGGCTGGCCGAGAAAATGGCCTATCAGTAATGAGAAATGGGCTGTACATTTTTAAAACACATCAAACCGGCAATTAGTTTCAAATATCTTTTTTTCATTTCGAGATTTTAAATTGCATTGATTTTTATGTGTGGATAATTTATTGGATTTTATATTGATATACATTTATTTTTTAAATCAGTCTGAATGTGACTCGAAATTTCGGGATTAAAAACAGTTCAGACCGCACCGACATATGCAAAATTTCGTATAATTTTTTAACGGTGGCCATAGTATGGGCTGTAATGTTAAAAAAAGAATATGGGCTCCAAAAAAACCAGTAAGAATTAGCAAATGGGCTGTAAACTATTTGAAGTAATGGCAGATGGGCTATATGCTGTTTTCCACAGATTTGAGGCTTTCCATAGATGGCTTGTATACTGTTGGATGTCCATCCAATGGCCGTCGTGCTTCTTCAATCTCTGCTCTTCCTGCTCCAGCCGCTCAAACAAGCGCCAAGTGGACTGCTCGCTTCCTCCTCCTCAAGGGTCAGGCTGCCACAAGCAGCCTCACCGCCCCAATCAGATTCCCATCGCTGGCCTAGCCATCCCTGTACTCACCCACACATGTTGTTATTCTCTGGCGACGGCAGATGAACCAGTAAACCCTCGTACTCCTCCGCGTGGGAAACAACTTCCGAGTATTCCCTGGCTCCGTGTCGTTCCCTTCCTAGGCCTCGCTGTCGTCCACTGCCCTGGTGCTCTCGGCGAGGCCTGGTCAACGTGGTCAATGAACGACATCCATCGGAAGTGGATTGTACGTGGAGAGGCTGACAGCTGGGTCAACGGCCGCATGCAAGGAAATGCCTCCTTATTAAGCGCAAAATAATGATTCCTCCACCTGACATCTGGGACCCACCGAAAGGGCCTCTGTATTTCAGAAAAAAACATTACCGCCGCTGACAGCTCGGACCCACCAGCTATATCTTAGCACGCAAGAAAGTGCCTCCTTATTACGCCAAAAAAAAAGAATACTCCCCCTGCTAGCTGGGACCCACTATAGTGGGCCTACTAAGTTGACAGGGACGAAGGGCTTTGTCAACTTAGTCAATATGCACAATTCTAGCTCGACTGACCGTACGATGTCCATCCAACGGCCGTAGTGCTTCTTCAACCTCTGGTCTTCTTGCTCCAGCCGCCCAAAGCAGCGCCGATCGTGCCGCCTGCTCCTGCCTATCGTGGCCGGCTGTGCTGCCACGGAGGCCTCACCACCCCCATACTACTCCCATCGCTAGCCAGGCCATCCCTCCACTCCACTCACCCACACCCCCTGTTATTCTCAATGGCGACGGCCAAGCCGAACCAGTGAACCCTCTTACTCCTCTCCACGTGGGCATCCACTGCCGCGACTTCCCCGGCTCTGCGTCGTCCCCTTCCTAGGCCTCACCGTCATCCACCGCCGTGGTGCTCTCGGCGCGGCGTGGTCAATGTGGTCAACGACCAAATTCCATCAGAAGAATACTGTACGTGGAGAAGCTGACAGCTAGGTCCACGGCAGCCGCAAGGAAGTGCCTCCTTATTATGTGGAAAATAATTATTCCTCCACCTGACAGTAGGGACCCACCTGACGGGCCACCAGTATTTCGTGAAAAAAACATTTGCCCTTGAATGCTGGGACCCACCTGACGGGCCACCGTATTTCGCGAAAAAAACGTTCCCCCTGTTGTCAGCTCGGACCCACCGGAAGTGCCTCCTTATTACGCACAAAAAAAGAATACCCCCCTCCTAGTTGGGACCCACCTTGGTGGGAGGCTGACTTGTGGGCCTACTAAGTTGACGGGGACGGAGGGCTTTGTCAACTTAGTCAATATGAACGATTCTAGCTCCAGTGACCGTATGATGTCCATCCAACGGCCGTAGTGCTTCTTCAACCTCTGGTCTTCTTGCTCCAGCCGCCCAAAGCAGCGCCGGTCGTGCCGCATGCTCCTACCTCCTGTGGCCAGATGTGCTGCCGCGGAGGCCTCACCGCCCCCTACTATTCCCACCGCTGGCCAGTGTTGGGGAACGCAGTAATTTCAAAAATTTTCCTACGCACACACAGGATCATGGTGATGGCATAGCAACGAGAGGGGAGAGTGTTGTCTACGTACCCTCGTAGACCGTGGCGAAGCGATCACAACGTAGAGGAAGTAGTCGTACTTTCTCCTTGCGATCCTGCCGATCCCAAGCCGTTACTCCGGCACCTCCGAGTCGATGATGACGTAGAGGAAGTAGTCGACGTTCTCCTCACGATCCAGCCGATCACAGCGCCGTTACTCCGGCGCCTCGAGTTCTTGGCACACGCTCAGCTCGATGGCGCTCCACGGGCTTCGATCCAAGCAAAGCTCCGGAGGGGAGTTCCACAAGACGACGGCGTGGTGACGATCTTGATGTTTCACCGTCGCGAGGCTTCGCCTAAGCACCGCTACAATATGACCGAGGTGGAATATGGTGGAGGGGGCACCGCACACGGCTAAGGAACGATCTCAAGGATCAACTTGTGTGTCTATGGGGTGCCCCTGCCCCGTGATATAAAGGAGCAAGGGAGGGAGGAGGCCGGCCCTATGTTTGGCGGCGCCAAGGGGAGTCCTACTCCCACCGGAGTAGGATTCCCCCTTTCCTAGTCCAACTAGGAATCCTTCCATGTAGGGGAGGAAGGGAGAAGGAAGTGGAGGAGTAGGAAAGGTGGCGGCCCCTTTCCCTAGTCCACCCGGACTAGAGGGAGGGGGGCGCAGCAGCCTTTTCCTCTTCCCACTAAAGCCCATCAAGGCCCATTACTTCTCCCGTAACTACCCGGTACTCGAAAAATACCGAATCACTCGGAACCTTTCCGAACTCCGAATATAGTCGTCCAATATATCGATCTTTACGTCTCGACCATTTCGAGACTCCTCGTCATGTCCCCGATCTCATCCGGGACTCCGAACTCCTTCGGTACATCAAAACTCATAATAACTGTCATCGTAACCTTAAGCGTGCGGACCCTACGGTTCGAGAACAATGTAGACATGACCGAGACACGTCTCCGGTCAATAACCAATAGCGGGACCTGGATGCCCATATTGGCTCCTACATATTCTACGAAGATCTTTATCGGTCAGACCGCATAACAACATCGTTGTTCCCTTTGTCATCGGTATGTTACTTGCCCGAGATTCGATCGTCGGTATCCAATACCTAGTTCAATCTGCTACCGCAAGTCTCTTTACTCGTTCCGTAATACATCATCTCACAACTAACTCATTAGTTGTGATGCTTGCAAGGCTTATGTGATGTGTATTACCGAGAAGGCCAGAGATACCTCTCCACAATCGGAGTGACAAAACCTAATCTCGAAATACGCCAACCCAACAAGTACCTTTGGAGACACCTGTAGTACTCCTTTATAATCACCCAGTTACGTTGTGACGCTTGGTAGTACCCAAAGTGTTCCTCCGTAAACGGAGTTGCATAATCTCATAGTTATAGGAACATGTATAAGTCATGAAGAAAGCAATAGCAACATACTAAACGATCAAGTGCTAGGCTAACGGAATGGGTCATGTCAATCAGATCATTCTCCTAATGATGTGATCCCGTTAATCAAATGACAACTCATGTCTATGGTTAGGAAACATAACCATCTTTGATTAACGAGCTAGTCAAGTAGAGGCATACTAGTGACACTCTGTTTGTCTATGTATTCACACATGTATTATGTTTCCGGTTAATACAATTCTAGCATGAATAATAAACATTTATCATGAAATAAGGAAATAAATAATAACTTTATTATTGCCTCTAGGGCATATTTCCTTCAGTCTCCCACTTGCACTAGAGTCAATAATCTAGTTCACATCATCATGTGATTCAACACTAATATTCACATCTGTATGTGATTAACACCCATAGTTCACATCGTCATGTGACCAACACCCAAAGGGTTTACTAGAGTCAATAATCTAGTTCACATCGCTATGTGATTAACACCCAAAGAGTACTAAGGGATGATCATGTTTTGCTCGTGAGAGAAGCTTAGTCAACGGGTCTGTCACATTCAGAGCCGTATGTATTTTGCAAATATTCTATGTCTACAATGCTCGCATCGGGCTACTCTAGCTAATTGCTCCCACTTATAATATGTATCCAGATTGAGACTTAGAGTCATCTGGATCAGTGTAAAAAGCTTGCATCGATGTAACTCTTTACGACGGGCTCTTTTATCACCTCCATAATCGAGAAATATTTCTTTAGTCCCCACTAAGGATGTTCTTGACCAATGTCCAGTGATCTACTCCTAGATCACTATTATACTCCCTTGCAAAATTCAGAGCAAGGTATACAATAGGTCTGGTACATAGCATAGCATACTTTATAGAACCTATGACTGAGGCATAGGGAATGACTTTCATTCTCTTTTCTATTTTCTGCTGTGGTCGGGATTTGAGTCTTACTCAACTTCACACCTTTGCAACACGTGCAAGAACTTTTCTTTGACTGTTCCATTTTGAACTACTTCAAAATCTTGACAAGGTATGTTCTTATTGAAAAAAACTCATCAAGCGTTTTGATCTATCTCAATAGATCTTGATGCTCAATTTGTACGCAGCTTCACCGAGGTCCTTCTTTGAAAAAACTCCTTTCAAATACTCCTTTATGCTTTGCAGAATAATTCTACATTATTTCCGATCAACAATATGTCATACACATATACTTATCAGAAATGTTGTAGTGCTCCCACTCACTTGCTTGTAAATACAGGCTTCTCCAAAAGTCTGTATAAAACTATATGCTTTGATCACACTATCAAAGCGTTTATTCCAACTCTGAGATGCTTGCACCAGTCCATAGTTGGATCGCTGGAGCTTGCACATTTTGTTAGTTCCTTTAGGATTGAAAAAACCTTCTGGTTGTATCATATACAACTCTTCTTTAATAAATCCATTAAAGAATGTAGTTTTGACATCCATTTGCCAGATTTCATAAAATGTGGTAATTGCTAACATGATTCGGACAGACTTAAGCATCGCTACGGGTGAGAAAGTCTCATCGTAGTCAACCCCTTGAACTTGTCAAAAACCTTTTGCAACAAGTCGAGCTTTGTAGATAGTAACACTACTATCAGTGTCCGTCTTCCTCTTGAAGATCCATTTATATAATATGGCTTGCCGATCATCGGGCAACTCCATCAAAGTCCACACTTTGTTCTCATATATGGATCCCATCTCAGATTTCATGGCCTCTAGCCATTTCATGAATCTGGGCTCATCATCGCTTCCTCATAGTTCGTAGGTTCATCATGGTCTAGTAACATGACTTCCGTAACATGATTACCGTACCACACCGGTGCGGATCTTACTCTGGAAGACCCACGAGGTTTGGTAGCAACTTGATCTGAAGTTTCATGATCATCATCATTAACTTCCTCACTAATTGGTGTAGGAATCACTAGAACTGATTTACGTGATGAACTACTTTCCAATAAGGGAGAAGGTACAATTACCTCATCAAGTTTCTACTTTCCTCCCACTCACTTCTTTCGAGAGAAACTTCTTCTCTAGAAAGGATCCATCTTAGCAACGAAAAACTTGCCTTCGGATTTGTGATAGAAGGTGTACCCAATAGTTACCTTTGGGTATTCTATGAAGACGCACTTCTCCGATTTGGGTTCGAGCTTATCGGTGAAAACTTTTTCACATAAGTATCAAAACTCCAAACTTTTAAGAAAGCGATACTTAGGTTTACTGTTAAACCATAGTTCATATGGTGTCGTCTCAACGGATTTAGATGGTGCCCAATTAAACGTGAATGCAGCTGTCTCTAATGCATAACCCCAAAATGATAGTGGTAAACCGATAAGAGACATCATAGATCGCACCATATCCAATAAAGTGCGGTTCTGACGTTCGGACACACCATAACATTGTGGTGTTCTGTGGCGTGAGCTGTGAAACTATTCCACATTATTTTAATTGAAGACCAAACTCGTAACTCAATTATTCGTCTTCGCGATCAGATCGCAGTAAACTTTATTTTCTTGTTACAATGATTTTTCCACTTCACTCTGAAATTCTTTGAACCTTTCAACTATTTCAGACTTATGTTTCATCAAGTAGATATACCCATATCTGCTCAAATCATCTTGTGAAAGTCGGAAAATAACGATACTTGCCACGAGCATCAACATTCATTGGATCGCATACATCGGTATGTATTATTTCCAATTAGTCAAGAGCTTGTTCCATTGTTCCGGAGAACGGAGTTTTAGTCATCTTGCCCAAAAGGCACGGTTCGCAAGCATCAAATGATTCATAATCAAGTGATTCCAAAAATCCATCGACATGGAGTTTCTTCATGCGCTTTACACCAATATGACCTAAACGGCAAGTGCCACAAATAAGTTGCACTATCATTATTAACTTTGCATCTTTTGGTTTCAATATTATGAATATGTGTATCACTATGATCGAGATCCAATGAACTGTTTTCATTGGGTGTGTAAACATACAAGGTTTTATTCATGTAAATAGAACAACAATTTATTCTCTTACTTAAATGAATAACCGTATTGCAATAAACATGATCAAATCATATTTATGTTCAACACCAAATAACACTTATTTAGGTTCCACACTAATCCCGAAAGTATAGGGAGTGTGCGATGATGATCATATCAATCTTGGAACTACTTCCAACACTCATCGTCACTTCACCCTTAACTAGTCTCTGTTCATTCTGCAACTCCCTTTTTCGAGTTACTAATCTTAGCAACTGAACTAGTACCAAATAATCGAGGGGTTGCTATGAACACTAGTAAAGTACACATCAATAACACGTATATCAAATATACTTATGTTTATTTTGCCATCCTTCTTATCCACCAATCACTTGGGGTAGTCCGCTTCGATGACCAGTTCCATTGCAGTGAAAGCACTTAGTCTCAGGCTTAGGTCCAGACTTGGGCTTCTTCACTTGAGCAGCAACTTGCTTGCCGTTCTTCTTGAAGTTCCCCTTCTTCCCTTTGCCCTTTTCCTTGAGACTAGTGGTCTTGTCAATCATCAACACTTGATGCTTTTTCTTGATTTCTACCTTCGTCGATTTCAACATCACGAAGAGCTTGGGAATCGTTTCGTCATCCCTTGCATACTATAGTTCATCACGAAGTTCTAGTAAGTCGTTGATGGTGACTAGAGAATTCTGTCAATCACCGCCTTATCTCGGAAGATTAACTCCCACTTGATTCAAGCGATTGAAGTACCTGCATAATCTGAGCACATGCTCACTAGTTGAGCGATTCTCCTCCATCTTTTAGCTTTAGAACTTTGTTGGAGACTTCATATCTCTCAACTCGGGTATTTGCTGGAAATATTAACTTCAACTCCTGGAACATCTCATATGGTCCATGACGCTCAAAACGTCTTTGAAGTCCCGATTCTAAGCCGTTAAGCATGGTGCACTAAACTATCAAGTAGTCATCATATTGAGCTAGCCAAACGTTCATAACGCCCCGCATCTGCTCTCGCAATAGGTCTGTCACCTAGCGGTGCATCAAGGACATAATTCTTACAGGCAGCAATGAGGATAAACCTCAGATCACGGATCCAATCCGCATCATTGCTACTAACATTTTTCAATACAATTTTCTCTAGGAACACTTATAAAAACATAGGGAAGCAACAACGCGAGCTATTGATCTACAACATAATTTGCAAAATACTACCCGGACTAAGTTCATGATAAATTTAAGTTCAATTAATCATATTACTTAAGAACTCCCACTTAGATAGACATCTCTCTAGTCATCTAAGTGATTACGTGATCCAAATCAACTAAACCATGTCCGATCATCACGTGAGATGGAGTAGTTTCAATGGTGAACATCACTATGTTGATCATATCTACTATATGATTCACGTTCGACCTTTCGGTCTCCGTGTTCGAGGCCATATCTGTTATATGCTAGGCTCGTCAAGTTTAACTCGAGTATTCCGCGTGCGCAACTGTTTTGCACCCGTTGTATTTGAACGTAGAGCCTATCACACCCGATCATCACGTGGTGTCTCGGACGAAGAACTTTCGCATAGCGGTGCATACTCGGGAGAACACTACTTGATAATTTTTAGTGAGAGATCATCTTATAATGCTACCGTCAATCAAAGCAAGATAAGATGCATAAAGGATAAACATCACATGCAATCAATATAAGTGATATGATATGGTCATCATCATCTTGTGCTTGTGATCTCCATCGCCAAGCACCGTCATGATCACCATTGTCACCTGCGCGACACCTTGATCTCCATAGTAGCATCGTTGTCGTCTCGCCTATCTTATGCTTCCACGACTATCACTACCGCTTAGTAATAAAGTAAAGCATTACATCGCGATTGCATTGCATACAATAAAGCGACTACCATATGGCTCCTCGCCATTGTCGATAACTCGGTTACAAAACATGATCATCTCATACAATAAAATATAGCATCACGTTTTGACCATATCACATCACAACATGCCCTGCAAAAACAAGTTAGACGTCCTCTACTTTGTTGTTGCAAGTTTTACGTGGCTGCTACGGGCTGAGCAAGAACCGTTCTTACCTACGCATCAAAACCACAACGATAGTTTGTCAAATAGACTCCGTTTTAACCTTCTCAAGGACCGGGCGTATGCCACACTCGGTTCAACTAAAGTTGGAGAGACAGTCTTCCGCAAGCCATCTATGTGCAAAGCACGCCGAGGAACCGGTCTCGCGTAAGCGTACGCGTAAGGTTGGTCCGGATCGTCTCGTCCAACAATACCGCTGAACCAAAGTATGACATGCTGGTAGGCAGTATGACTTGTATCATCCACAACTCACTTGTGTTCTACTCGTGCATATGACATCAACGCATAAAACCAGGCTCGGATGCCACTGTTGGGGAACGCAGTAATTTCAAAAATTTTCCTACGCACACACAGGATCATGGTGATGGCATAGCAACGAGAGGGGAGAGTGTTGTCTACGCACTCGTGAGACCGTGGCGGAAGCGATCACAACGTAGAGGAAGTAGTCGTACTTTCTCCTTGCGATCCTGCCGATCCCAAGCGCCGTTACTCTCGGCACCTCCGAGTCGATGATGACGTAGAGGAAGTAGTCGACGTTCTCCTCACGATCCAGCCGATCACAGCGCCGTTACTCCGGCGCCTCCGAGTTCTTGGCACACGCTCAGCTCGATGACGCTCCACGGGCTTCGATCCAGCAAAGCTCCGGGAGGGGAGTTCCACAAGACGACGGCGTGGCAGGACGATCTTGATGTTTCACTGCCGCAGGCTTCGCCTAAGCACCGCTACAATATGACCGAGGTGGAATATGGTGGAGGGGGGCACCGCACACGGCTAAGGAACGATCTCAAGGATCAACTTGTGTGTCTATGGGGTGCCCCCTGCCCCCGTATATAAAGGAGCAAGGGAGGGAGGAGGCGGCCCTATGTTTGGCGCCAGGGGGAGTCCTACTCCCACCGGAGTAGGATTCCCCTTTCCTAGTCCAACTAGGAATCCTTCCATGTAGGGGAGGAAGGGAGAAGGAAGTGGAGGAGTAGGAAGGTGGCGGCCCCCTTTCCCTAGTCCAATTCGGACTAGAGGGAGGGGGCGCAGCAGCCTTTTTCCTCTTCCCACTAAAGCCCATCAAGGCCCATTACTTCTCCCGTAACTAGCCGGTACTGCGAAAAATACCCGAATCACTCGGAACCTTTCCGAACTCCGAATATAGTCGTCCAATATATCGATCTTTACGTCTCGACCATTTCGAGACTCCTCGTCATGTCCCCGATCTCATCCGGGACTCCGAACTCCTTCGGTACATCAAAACTCATAATAACTGTCATCGTAACCTTAAGCGTGCGGACCCTACGGTTCGAGAACAATGTAGACATGACCGAGACACATCTCCGGTCAATAACCAATAGCGGGACCTGGATGCCCATATTGGCTCCTACATATTCTACGAAGATCTTTATCGGTCAGACCGCATAACAACATACGTTGTTCCCTTTGTCATCGGTATGTTACTTGCCCGAGATTCGATCGTCGGTATCCAATACCTAGTTCAATCTCGTTACCGCAAGTCTCTTTACTCGTTCAGTAATACATCATCTCACAACTAACTCATTAGTTGTGATGCTTGCAAGGCTTATGTGATGTGTATTACCGAGAAGGCCCAGAGATACCTCTCCGACAATCGGAGTGACAAAACCTAATCTCGAAATACGCCAACCCAACAAGTACCTTTGGAGACACCTGTAGTACTCCTTTATAATCACCCGATTACGTTGTGACGTTTGGTAGTACCCAAAGTGTTCCTCCGTAAACGGGAGTTGCATAATCTCATAGTTATAGGAACATGTATAAGTCATGAAGAAAGCAATAGCAACATACTAAACGATCAAGTGCTAGGCTAACGGAATGGGTCATGTCAATCAGATCATTCTCCTAATGATGTGATCCCGTTAATCAAATGACAACTCATGTCTATGGTTAGGAAACATAACCATCTTTGATTAACGAGCTAGTCAAGTAGAGGCATACTAGTGACACTCTGTTTGTCTATGTATTCACACATGTATTATGTTTCCGGTTAATACAATTCTAGCATGAATAATAAACATTTATCATGAAATAAGGAAATAAATAATAACTTTATTATTGCCTCTAGGGCATATTTCCTTCAGCCAGGCCCTGCGGCGACGGCAGCCTCACACCGCATCTGAACCAATGAACCCTCGTACTCCTCTCGGCGCGGGCTTCCACTGTCGCGTCTTCCTTGGCTCCCCGTCGTCCCCTTCCTAGGCCTCGTCGTCGTCCACCGCCCTGGTGCTCTTGGCGCGGCATGGTCAATGTGGTCAGGAACGACTTCCATCGGACATGGACTGTATGTGGAGAGGCTGACAGCTGGGGCCACGACCGCAGCAAGGAAGTGCCTCCTTATTACGCGGAAAATAATTATTCCTCCACCTGACAGCGGGGACCCACCGGACGGGCCACCATATTTCACGAAAAAAATGTTTCCCCCCTGACTGCTGGGACCCACCAGCTACACGTTCGCACGCAAGGAAGTGCGTCCGGGCAAAAAAAAACCCAAAACGATTCGCCCCCTGACTGCTGGGACCCACCAGCTACATCTTTGCAGGCAAGGAAGTGCCTGACAGTCGGGACCCACCTGGTCGAAGCGTATGTAGCGTTGTCATTCTGGTCGCGAACGTGTACGTACATACTGGTCGTTGTAGAGGCGCGCACGTGTCGTAGTAGAGGCGCGCAGGTATCATGTACATGTACGTTCATCGGCGAGGGTGCAAGAAAGAAAATACGGCCACGTACGTACATATGGGAAGGGTCTCGAATGCCTACTCGCGCATACGTACATGGCTGGGTCAGGACGGAGAAACAACGTCATCGTCGTGTTCATGGGGAGGCAAGGGAATGCGTCGTGTTCATGGGGAGGCAACGGAATGTGTCGTGTTCATCGGGAGGCAACGGAACGCGTGGGAGCCAACCGGCTGGGTCGGAACAGAATGCGTGGTCGTGTTCAACGGGAGGGCTTTGACGGAATAGGCGATGGAAACGAGGCATGGTGTACCGCACAACGGAGGAAACGGCCTTGTGTTCGACCGGCCACATTTGAAACGGGATCCTATTCATCGGGAGGGGTCTGGCGTACCGCAAAATGGAGGAAACGGACCTCCTACGGTCGAAACGGGGGTCCTGTCGATCGGGAGGGGTGTGGCGTACCACAAAACGGACCTCCTACGGTCGAAACGGGGGTCCTGTTGATCGAGAGGGGTGTGGCGTACCGCAAAACGGACGAAATGGACTTGTGTTGGAGCGCTACGGTCGAAACGGGGGTCCAGTTCATCGGGAGGGGTGTGGCGTACCGCAAAACGGGACTCCACGAGATACTGTTCATCTCCACCGTCGACCTACTCCAGCCTCCACGGGCTACCTTCGACCTCCTCCAGCCTCCACGGGCTCCTGTTCATCCAGCCTCCATCGCTACTCCACCGCCATCGCTCAACCACCCTCCACGGGCACCCCTACACCGCTTCTGTGCATCCAGCCCTCCACACCACGGGTCCTATTCAACCACCCCTCCAGGCCACCCTCCACCGCTTCATCGCTCATCCAGAGGCAACGCCATCGCTCAATCGCTCATCCAACCCCCCACAATGCTCACTGTTCATCCAATTGATCGGCTTGATTAGCAGCGATAGAAGAATCGCTCCATCGGGTTCGATTAGCAGCCATCGATCGAGCGCTCGGGTTCGATGCAGCGTAACTTTGTAGTGCAATCGGTCGGGTTCGATTAGAGCCCAACGCCTCGCTCGAGTTCGATTAGAGCTAACGCCTACGCACACGCAGCAGCGTCGTGTCACGAGAAAGCAGCGCATCGCCGACCCCGACCTCCCACCGTAACTGCAACTCCCGAAATTTTCCTCCCCTCGCTTCTACCACTGCTTTTTCCGTCATGGACGGCCCAAAGAATGTCATGCAATCTGCGTCTCCGCCCGCCAGGATGAAAAGCCCATTTTACATCATGATTTTTTGTCATAGAAGTAGGAGCCCACCACATCTATGATGATACTGGGTTTTGTCACAATTATCGTTATTGAAATGTCATATGTATGACAGAAAAAAAATTGTTCGGCCCAAAATGTCATTGATGTGTCTTTTTCTTGTAGTGCAACCACCAGCCTTGGGAGCCCCCGCATGTGGCCCGACCACAGGAGCATGGCGCTCGAGCCTCGGGAGGGGTGCTGGACCGAGGAGTTCAAGGTGTACCTGACGCAAGGGACCTTGCCGGAGAAAGGGTAGGACGCGGAGCGCGTGGCCTGGCAGGCTACGGAGTACTCCATCCAGGATGGTGAGCTATACAGAAAGCAGCCAAATGATTTTTCTTTATGATGCATCTCCAGGGAGCAGGGGAACGAGTTGCTAGCTGAGATACACGACGGAGATTGCGGGCACCACTCATCATCGCGCACCCTGGTTGGCAAGGCATTCCGCAGCGGGTTCTACTGGCCCACAACACTCAACGACGCAGCCGAGCTGGTGAAATCCTTCGAGGCCTGCCAATTCCACGCCAAGCAGATTCACCAGCCAGCTCAGGGCCTCCAGACTATCCCGCTCTCATGGTCGTTCGCGGTCTAGGGACTGGATACCCTAGGCCCGTTCCCTCAAGCGCATAGGGGCTACCACTACCTCTATGTCGCCATCGACAAGTTCACCAAATGGGCGGAGGTGGAAGCCGTCCGCACCATCCTAGCCAGGTCGGCAGTTAAGTTCATCAAGGGCCTGGTGAGCCGGTTCGGGGTCCCTAACCGCATCATCATCGATAACGGCTCGCAGTTCACTAGCAACCTCTTCAAGACATATTGTGCTAACCATGGAACGCAGATCTGCTACGCTTCGGTGGCACACCCCAGGAGCAATGGCCAAGCCGAACGCACCAACGCGGAGGTCCTGAGGGGCCTCAAGACAAGGACCTTCAAGAAGAAGCTCGAGGTCTGTAGCAGGGGCTGGCACGACGAGCTCAGTCCGTGCTGTGGTCCATCCGCACCACCACCACCACCAAGCCAACGGGCGAGACCCCATTCTTCCTCGTCTACGGGGCAGAAGCGGTTCTCCCTCACGAGGTCAGGCATCGCTTCGCGTGGGTCCTGGCGTTTAATGAGATGCAGTAGGACGCCATGCGGGGGATGGACCTTGTGCTGGGGGAGGATTGCCGCCGTGAAGCCTCGCTCCGAGCGGAAGGGTACCGGCAGTCTTTGTGTGATTACCAGCTGTCGCGTCCGCTCAGGGCCTTCGAGGTGGGCGATCTCGTCCTGAGGCGGGTGCTCTCCAGGGAAGGGCTGCACAAGCTCTCACCCATGTGGGAGGGTCCGTTTAGGATCGGCCGTGTCTCCAGGCCTGGCGCCGTGCGCCTGGAGACGCAGGACGGGACCCCCATCCAGAACGCCTGGAACATCCAGCACCTCCGGAAGTTCTACCCATGAAACAAGGCCCACCGACTGTGAAGGTCTCCGCTCGTGACACTCTCATGTAATAATGAGTGGGGTTGTACACGCCCCGGAGTCTCTGGAGTGCCGCCCTCGGGCCTCGGGGGCTCCCTCCCACGTCCTAGTGGCAGCACTTAGCTCTGCGCTGGTGAGAATACTAGACTACGTAACGGACGCGGCTGTTCATTTGCTTTCTGTAGTTGGCTTGCCCTTTTCCTTTGATGAAATTTGAAGTTCTCGCGTTTCTCGATGGCTTAGTTGAACCCCCTCTTCTTTCTGATTCTTCCCTCGATTCTTCGTTTTGCGCCAGGGAAGGCGGCAGTTGCCCGACGCTCTCCCTCACGCACCTCGCGAGGGGGGCTGGACAGGTATGCGCGCGTGCGCACTCTCCTGGTCTCCGCGAGGTGCCCTCGTTTGAGCTTGTGATCGGCGCATCCCCTTTTAGTACGTGCCCCACGGGTACTGCGACGCGGCGCATTTGGCCATGACCAGGCCATGCCTGAGGCTTCGCGCATGAAGGGATAAGGATTTCTTAACGAATTTTTGAAGCTTCACGATATTGCCCGAGTCGGCAGCAGGGAAGCCCCACCAGGTGCCCAGAGGCGCGCGCCCTCACGAGGTCAAGTCTACCCCGGATACATCAAGCTAAGTTGCCCCTCTACACCGGTATAAGGCACAGATCTCATGACACAACCCGGAAATTATAAACACACCACAAAAGCGACATAATCACCATGGTTCATCACACGCCCCCGCAGGGCCCCATACTTGTTTGTGATAATGCAGGAGGAAAGGGAAGGAGAGGACAAGGAAAAGCGGCTTCCACAACGCGGCTACTAACGAGGATCAGCCCGTCGGACTCAGACGGAGACCTCTTCGCGCTTCACTGGGGCGCGGTGACGGGACGATCCGCCACCGTCCTCGAAACGAGCCCGACGACGTGGCGGCTGGTCGTAGCCGCTGCTGCTGGAGCTTCCGCTGGAGGAGGAGCCATCGTCGCCGGACGAGCCGTGGCCGTCGTCGAGGATGAGTTCGCCCTCGTCCTCGTCACGAACGTCGCCAAGGCCGAGTAATTTGTCGCCGTCATTGTATTCAGGGCAGCATCCGGCGTGGCGACCATGTTCCCCAAACACCCTCACGAAGAGGGTCGCTTCGCCGTCGTACTTGAAGTGGAGGGTGCACCGCCTGCTCAGGCCGCGCGTGCAGGAGAACGTCTACCAGCCGCGGGCTAGGGCTACGTAGCCCTCGACGAAGACCTCCACCGTGATCCATGAAGCCTTGCTGCAGCAGCCAGAGGCTGCCAGGACCGGAGGCCGGCAGCTCACCAGTGAAGGAGCGCATAAGCTGAAGCCAGGTGCCGGCTGGGTTCTCCGACCACACGACGAACTCCGGCGGCACCTCTGCCGAGTGGAAGCACGGCCGGGGAGGCCGAGCGACCATAGCGCGCCGCCCCTCATTGACAGGGCTGCCACGACGTAGGCGGCTCCCGCCGCATGAAGAAGGACCGCCGTGGCCGCCAAGGACGGCGCAGGACCTCGAGGAAGTTCTCCCACGCCAACGACGGACTACAGCGGGGGTTGCGGCATTCTTGAGCGAGTGAACACGCCCACTCTTAGGCCGTGGCGAGCCAGGCACCTCCTGGCAAGCCTTCCGCATCTCGGTGGCCGAGAACCTATTCACTAGCGCCATGGTTGTCGCGCCAAGGAGGAGGAAGAAGCGGGCAGAATGGAGGAAGAGATGGGCAACGGGGGCTCTTCCCCTCTCCTCATTTATAGCCAGAGGGAGGCCAACCGCTGGCCTCCATGATTGCATGTAATGATGGTTTTCCTGCATGCAACAGGGACTCGTCAAGTCGGGTGGTTGCCGAGGCAGCGTGGGGAAGCGGAGATGCCCACGTCCTATCAATCGCCACGCATCAATCAAGGCCGTAGGTTATTGGGGCCCACGTCGCTCCGTACTTGACCCTTGGCTTCGCCTCAAAGCCAAGTCCGAGCGCGCCTTGGGCCCGGGGGCTACTGTCGGCGTTATGGGAATGGGGGTCCCTAGACTTGCCTGCCTGCGGCCTATAGCATGGCTCCATCAGCGGCCATTTACGTCCCATCTTCACTAGCAAACACTCAAGACCAACGCGAGGGGCCGAGCCTCACGAGGCGGACGGCACAAGACCTCCTCAGGGGCGGCCTCACTAGGCTGGCTCACGAGGAGCAGAGAGATCAAGGCGAGGGGAACCTCGTGAGGTTCCCGTGACGTGAGCCATGACGACGAAGGCCAGGCGGGCGCTAGCGGGCGCGGAAGGAGCAGGCGCAGGCGAGGAGTCTCGAGGTGTCAGGAAAAGGTTTCCATATCGGTGCAACAAGACCGAGGCCTACTGGACGGCAGTACGGAGGTCATCGCGGAGCCCACGATGGCGTCACCACTAGAGCCTTTGGCTGGTGAAGACCATCTTTTCTCAGGATAGCTTGTACTAGCTGTCCCCCTCCAAATTGGCTATTGTGGGATCCTTTCCCGCCTGATATTTGGGAAGAGGACCCGGGCCTCTATAAATAGGACTAGCCACCAACATAGGAGGCAACTAATCTTGGACCGGATCCATTCCATCCACACACGCACAAGCTCACCGAGCTCAAGAACACTGCTCCTCAGGAGGCTGTTCATCCCTTGTACTTGTTCAACCTCAGCCTACTTGGCAATCCACCACACCACACTGGAGTAGGGTATTACACCACATCGGTGGCCTGAACTAGTATAAACTCTGGTGTCCCTTGTTCTTCGGGTTCGGCGAGCTGAGCTTTGAGATTGTGGTGAGAGTGAGAGCTAGGGGGAGAGAGATCTTCTTGCGCACCCCAGAGTTCGAACCTTAAGGGTTTTGCCAGAACCCGTAATCCAACATTGTGACACCCCAAAATTTTTAGCCTAGTTTTGTTAATTAAAATTTTGCCAGGAAATAATTTTTTTATTTTCTGGGCTCCCTTTTGATTTTTGGACCATTTATCTCTCTAGTTATTATGGAGTTTTTCCCAAAATAAAACCTTTCAAATATGTTATTGGACTTGTTTAAACCACTCAAGGAAAACTTTTCCTTTATTAGTAGATCTAATTACTTAATTAATTTGCTTGATCTTTATTTTCTTGAAAAATGGTTTTTCCAAGATTATATGGCCATATTTGACCTACAACCATTTGATAGATTCACTTAAAATTCCAACCAAAATTTGGAGATGTCAAGTGATGTTTTTAAATCACTTTTGTGCAATAATAACTTTTATTCATGATATATTTTGAGCTCTGCACCCAATTCCCTTCTCTGGTCCAGTGGGCATTTTTGCACTATAACCTAATTAAATATTTCCTCAGAGCCTCCACAAAATTTTTGGGATGTCAGTGGTAACATGCCATCCAACTTTATGCAAAAACCTAGTGTTGTTCTTTGGAGAAATTGAGTGTATCAACCTCTTTTTCATTCTGACCAGACTTGTGTTTTCTACTGCAACCCCATTCTTTCTTGCTCTAGTGACCTTGTGCTTACTCCTGCTTGTAGTCAACCTGCAAAAACCCCTAAGTCCAGGAGCATGCACTTTTTGGGACACTTTTGGTCCATGTAATGATGCTATTTTCTCCCTGTCCATAATTGTAGTTTTGCAAAACTTGCATTAGCAAGTTTCTCCCTTTGGCAGTCTAACTTCACCACCCTCTCATACACCCACACAGACACTGATCTGGAGAATTTGGCCACCCCAAGTACTGCCTGGGTGACCTTGGCATTTTGACAAACACCCTGAGTGCATGGCCAGATTTGGCATGATTTCAAGTTTGCATTGTGAACTTGAGCCCCTGACCTATCCACCATGTCCCTTGATTCCCTTGCTAAACCTAGACTAGCCCTGTTTCTTGCCAGCCTCACCCGAGACCTTTAGGCTACCCTGGCATTTCGTCGAACACGTCCCGGGCGTGCTCTGGGCGCGCCTAGAGTGTGCGTTTGGCCCGCACGTGCGCCCGAGCCGACGCGTCGCCCCCTGGTTTGCCACCGCTCTGAAGAGCCGCGCTACACGCTCCCCTCCTCGCCGCAACACGCCAAGCAGACCCTCGTCGTCTCTCCGGCAGGCCAAGGACTAGCCGCCACGGCCGCCCGACAGCCCTGCTCAGGTCGGTGCCGCCCGAGCCTTCCCCGCTCGCCACCTGCCCCCTGGAGCTTCGCAAGCATATCCGCAGCCTCGTCCCCTAGCGCGCGTCGCCGCCACGTCGCCATAGCTACAGAAAGATGGTCACCGGCAACCTTATCCCCGGCCGCCGCGGAACTGCCTTGGCGAGTCTATTTAAGGAGCCCTGAGCTAATCCCCGCACGCAGGCAGCCTCTCACTATCCTCCTGGTGCCCCCGCTGCCGTCAATTGAGGGGGAAGAGGCCGTCTTCACCGACTCCGGCCAGTTCGTCCACCGCCGCCTCCCGGCTCCACTCGGCATAACCAGAGCCTCCCCGGCCCTCCCGACACCACCAACATAATCCACTCCCTCTTGCGGAGCCGCCCAGACCCCCAGCTATGACGGAGAGCCACCGAAGCCACAAATCCACTTTACTCCCGACGCCGCCGGCCGCCGCGAAGCTCTTCGACGGCGATTCCCTCCACCCCCGACGACCCTGCAACCACCGGAAGGACCACCCTTGATCTGCGGATTGATCCCCGCTCTCAGCTCCTTGCAAGGACCCGCCGTTCGCCGGCGGCGATCGCCGGAGTCCCGCACCCCTGCTCGGGCAGAGGAAGGGGAGGGAGGGCGACTGGTCAAGCCTGACCAGTGGGCCAGGCAGGCCCACAGTCAGTGACCCACCCCCGCCTCCACGTGTAGTAAGTGAAGGCGCATTCTCAAAGTACGTCTTCGTCGTATGCTTCTATTCGAAATGTTTTTCTTTTTCTGTTTATTTAAAAAACAGTTTTGGCCAAAACTTTGACCGAGCTTAACTTTTTAAATACAACTTCAAATGAAATGATTCTTTTTCCTACCTCTCTCAAATTTGATCTAGTTTATTTTAAGATTTATTTGATAATTTTTCAAAACAACTTTTTGTGCTGTTTTGGATTTGTGTGTTAATTCAAATTTATTTAAAATAGAACTTTGGAGAGAGAGAAGAAAACTTTCAAAAGTTTTGGAGTGCACCCTGCCTTACCACACATTGAAGGCAAGCATTCTGAACCCCGGCATAATACTTTTGGTGTGTTCGTTGACACGTTTATAACACCACCTCATTTCGGATTACCTGTTATTTCATGTGATATGATCATTTGCATGGATGCATGTTAGTGATTTCCTTCTTTGTGGGAAATAGACATGCTTATGATAATGATCATCCTCGTATGCCTTTCGTGCCTACCCGGAGGGAAGACGGAAAGTCTCTGTCTTGGGTAGACCCGAGCTTGTCCCTAGCTCCTCGTCGAGGCAGTGTGTCCGGCATGGCACGAGAGGTATGATGAGTGGTGTTCCTATCGGTTGGATGTAATATTTTCGTTATGCTAATCATGCAGGGAATACTTAAACCTCCTGAGTCGACCATAGATCGAGTCTTGTTCCAGTAACCCCCATACTTGTTTCGTACTACCACTTGTCCCTACCATACGTGGGGTACGGTTCAGTAAGTTGTCAACCCCTTTGCTAGCACACACCGTACAAGGAGGCCATGATGGAAGATACCGGACGCATCCGGTAGGCATGCCATCTGACCCGGGGGCATGGGTGTTTCGGTTGTAGCCGAAGGGGTAGCTCCCCTAGTTTGCACGCGGTATAAATTTTGTGATCCCATGCTACGTCGAGGTTGTAGCCTCCCCACTTAGAGGTTTGCTTGACAGGTGTCGTGGGTGATTCCAGACACCGGTGAGTTAAGCTGGTGTGTGCAAGTCAGGCGTGTTTTTGACTAAAAGACCGTAGACGGAATTAGTCCCGATGGACTAAAGAAATCCGTTACTCGTGGGTAAAGAGTACACCCTCTGCAGAGATTAAACCTATTCGAATAGCCGTGTCCATGTTTAAGGATTACAATCTGGGATGGGTCAATTGTCGGTCTTAGTTTCCGTCTTCGGAGGAGAAACTGTTAAACCAGAACCTGGATCGTGACATGTGATTTATGATGTTTATGATTTATTATTTCTGAGCTAACCCGCATGAACATTATCTCTGTTATGGACTAACCCGTTATATTATTTGAATTATTGGGTATCCCTGGGATGGTTCTACCTCCTGGATATTCACTGTATTCACTTTATAAGCCCTTTATGAGGTGTCTCTCAGACGCCCGACTGTGGCATTGCTTCTGTTTATTTATAAGCCCTTTATGAGGTGTCGCTCAGACGCCTTTAATCGTGGCATTGCTTCATTTATTTATAAGCCCTTTATGAGGTGTCGCTCGACGCCTCGATCGCGTGGCATTGCTTCGCTTATCTATAAGCCCTTTATGAGGTGTCGCCGACGCTCGATCGTGGCATTGCTTCTGTTTATTTATAAGCCCTTTATGAGGTGTCGCTCAGACGCCCAACTGTGGCATTGCTTCTGTTTACTTATAAGCCCTTTATGTGGTGTCGCTCAGATGCCCGACTGTGGCATTGCTTCTTTTTATTTATAAGCCCTTTATGTGGTGTCGCTCAGACGCCCGCCTGCGACATTGTTTTTGTTTATTTATAAGCCCTTTATGTGGTGTCGCTCGACGCCTTTCATTGAGCATTTTTGTTTATTTATAAGCCCTTTATGTGGTGTCGCCAGACGCTCGATCATGACATTGTTTTTGTTTATTTATAAGCCCTTTATGTGGTGTCGCTAAGACGCCTGATCGTGGCATTTATTGCTGCTCCGTCTTTACATATTGGTGGTCACTCTTTAATAATCCACAGGTATGCACTAAGGATTTCACTTCTTTATGACTGACGTTGTGATCTTAAAATATTCTTCAAGGCATGAATTTTGATTGTGTATGTTATACCTGTATTATTAATGTTTGCGAGTACATTCAAAGTACTCACTGGCTTGTCCATGGCTATTGTCTTGGCCAGATTTCTTGCGTGGAGAGGAGCGTCGTGACAACCACCCCGGAACCTAAGCAACAGTGATAGCAGCCTCGCGAAGATAGCAGTTAACCTGGTCAGCTGTTCCCGTGGGAAATGGAGTTCCACTGATGATCCACAAACCGCTTCCGCCATCAACCACTAGAAACCATTTGTTGTACTCGCAGGACAGAATGGTCTTGTACCGCATATCCTGTGATTTTGCTTGGATTTTCTGTACCGAGTTGATGCCTCATCAGCTAACAGTAGTCCTAGGGCTGATGAGCACGACGGCCATTTTCTGTAATTTAATATACGGAAAAATCGGTCGCGACAGACTTGGTAGCAGAGCCAGGCTGACCATTGGCTAATCCTATCTTAGCCAGGTCAATAAACTTAGGCTAACAACCCACCAAGCCATAAGAAAACCTCAGCCAAGCTTCTCACACAAGATAGCCACACAGTGACCCGACGCTTTTGGCAGTCGGTGCCCAACCTATCAACCTAGCCCGTCTATCACGCATAAGTGACTAGCACCCAAGGTGTCTCATTCGCAAGCGTGCGAAGGAAGACTCCGTCCCCTTTTTCTATAAAAAGGGCACGCTAGCCCCAACCCAGCACAACACAGCATTTTCCCCTAAGCAAGCCACAATGCCCGGACCCGTCGTGCACAACGAGACCACAGCAATCAACCTTGGAGGCTTTGTGACCATACTCGCAAACCTCACCCGTCGTGCCTATGCGTTAGAAGAGCCACCCGAATATGTTGTGTACCAAGGACCCCTGAGCGGTGAGAGCCGTCAATTCTGGGCCACGGTACACATCTACGGTATGGGTCTAGTGCCCGGCGCCTACTGAGTTCACCGGAAGAACAACTTCCTTTGAGCCACAAGCCATCCAACTAGCTGCTCGAGAGGCTATAGTTCAACTCCGGCGGTTGTCGCCCAGAGTTAAGCGTCATTCGTTCTACTACTACCCAGGCGTGAAGGGTATGGTAGACCACCCCAAGTTGCCAACGGAGATCACGAGACGGATCCTGCATTGCTGCACCTAGTGCGCTATGTAAGTGCACTGGAGGAACTGTTCGATCAAATCACCATTGATCTGATCGCAGCTCGTGGAGAGCTGGTTCGTAGGACCCCGACGAGAGAAGAGAACGAGCCCAACGCCGACAACCCAGTCGTGTTGTTCGGACACCCGATCGAGACCCTGAGGTCAGCCCCAGCCATCAGCCAAGGTGCTTTGATGACCCCAGAAGTGCTTCGTCGCCTTTTGGGAGCACACTCCAATGGGGTTGTGGTCAGCAATCCCCGCGATGGTCATCATCACTACCCCGAGCCTGCAGCCCCTCAACCCTCTCCAGCTAATTCCGATGGTGAGAACCATGGAGAAGCCTCGACGTCCACAAGGCACGCCCGCTTGGATGTAAACGAAGTGGACTAAGTCACTCGAGTAGTGTCAAGTCCCAGTGTATCCTCGCTTTGTAATCCTGTGATCCCTTAAATTAATGCAGCCTGTCATCGTGCCTCTGTTTTATATAGTAGTCTTGCATGGATATATTAGCATGCAGTGTGATTTGTCTATCCTTGGCGCAGCTACCAAAAACCGCTCCGACAACCCCCACAGTGATACATCTCTTTAGTGAGATGTGTGTATCTGTGGCTTGACCCCAAGCTGAGCCGGCAAATTCTTTACCTTTCACCACGGTAGAATGACCCATCTCCGGTGCTATAAAAGGACCACTACATGACCCTGCCAAGCACCCCTCACCTTGTGCACCATTCTCACAACCATTTCTTGCCATGCCGAGCCCCAGTATCTATCTGAGAACTCCAGATGCAACCCCGGGTAGTTTTGTCAAGATATTGTGGGATTTTACCTGCAGTACCATGGGCGCTACCCAGCCACCCCAGTACGAGCTGTTCAAATCGAGAATCACCCCTTCCACCTCGAGATATTGGGCAGCCGTGCACATCCCTCCCGTAAACCCAAACCAAGATCCAACAGAGGTCTCCTTCGTAGGGAAATCTACGCCAACCCCGCATATGGCCGTAGAAGCTGTGGCGTCTGGCCTTCGCTTCGATTCGATTCGCGGTACCCTATGTCGTGACGAGGGTATTATTATTTTTCGAGCCGTGCAGCACCCGGAGGAGCAACATCTTTTCCAGGTGGACGTATTGAGAGAGACCCCGTCTTGGCCAACCTCGTCCAATACGTCATCGCTCAAGAGCGTTTTACCCAACGCGTGATGGGTTATCTGCAGAGCCTCGCGGATTTAAATCCTCAGATTGCCATCGGCAGACCACTGAGGCCAGACCAAGATTGACACATTCATCGACTGGTCAATCCACTTCCTCCGATAGAAGAGGAGTGTATTCCATTGCCAGAGACATTTTCTCGAGACCCAGTCTAGTTACCATTCTCATTTTAGACGTCACTGCTGTGTTTGTTTGTTCAGCATTTATTATCACATTGTAACTTATGCTTGGTACCTCAAATTTGTGCGACGAGTCGAGTATTTAGTTCCTGCTTATATGGGTGGTTTTCCCTGTGATTAACATGTGTAACCGCGAAAAGAATCCTGGAGCGAGATTTCTTTTCCCTGTGTTGCTGCATCGTATATCTCCCCACACCGTGGATTACTTTATTTCACACAGCACCATGGTAGCAGACTCACCTCCGCTCGAACGCATACCATGCTTGCAAAGACACGTAACCGTGGGGTATTTGTCTTTCAAAACCGCTCCTAGCAAATCTCGAGGACGAGATTTTTCTTAAGGGGGGAGTGTTGTGACACCCAAAAAATTTTAGCCTGGTTTTGTTAATTAAAATTTTGCCAGGAAATACATTTTTTATTTTCTGGTCTCCCTTTTGATTTTTGGACCATTTATCTCTCTAGTTATTATGGAGTTTTTCCCAAAATAAAACCTTTCAAATATGTTATTGGACTTGTTTAAACCTCTCAAGGAAAACTTTTCCTTTATTAGTAGATCTAATTACTTAATTAATTTGCTTGATCTTTATTTTCTTGAAAAATGGTTTTTCCAAGATTATATGGCCATATTTGAACTACAACCATTTGATAGATTCACTTAAAATTCCAACCAAAATTTGGAGATGTCAGGTGATGTTTTTAAATCACTTTTGTGCAATAATAACTTTTATTCATGATATATTTTGAGCTCTGCATCCAATTCCCGTCTCTGGTCCAGTGGGCATTTTTGCACTATAACCTAATTAAATATTTCCTCAGAGCTTCCACCAAAATTTTGGGATGTCAGTGGTAACATGCCATCCAACTTTATGCAAAAACCTAGTGTTGTTCTTTGGAGAAATTGAGTGTATCAACCTCTTTTCATTCTGACCAGACTTGTGTTTTCTCGCAACCCCATTCTTTCTTGCTCTAGTGACCTTGTGCTTACTCCTGCTTGTAGTCAACCCTGCAAAACCCCTAAGTCCAGGAGCATGCACTTTTTGGGACACTTTTGGTCCATGTAATGATGCCATTTTCTCCCTGTCCAGAATTGTAGTTTTGCAAAACTTGCATTAGCAAGTTTCTCCCTTTGGCAATCTAACTTCACCACCCTCTCATACACCCACAGAGACAATGATCTGGAGAATTTGGCCACCCCAAGTACTGCCTGGGTGACCTTGGCATTTTGACAAACACCCTGACTGCATGGCCAGATTTGGCATGATTTCAAGTTTGCATTGTGAATTTGAGCCCCTGACCTATCCACCATGTCCCTTGATTCCCTTGCTAAACCTAGACTAGCCCTGTTTCTTGCCAGCCTCTCCCGAGACCTCTAGGCTACCCTGGAATTTCATCGAACACGTCCCGGGCGTGCTCTGGGCGCGTCCAGAGCGTGCGTTTGGCCACGTCTTGCGCCGAGCAGCGTCGCCCCCTGGTTTGCCACCGCTCTGCAGAGCCGCGCCACACGCTCCCCTCCTCGCCACAACACGCCAAGCAGACCCTCGACGCGTCTTCGGCAGGCCAAAGACTAGCCGCCACGGCCGCCCGACAGCCCTGCTCAGGTCGGCGCCGCACGAGCCTTCCCTGCTCGCCACCTGCACCCTGGAGCTTCACAAGCATATCCGCAGCCTCGTCCCCTAGCGCGCGTCGCCATAGCTACAGAAAGACGGTCGCCGGCAACCTTATCCCCGGCCGCCGCGGAACCGCCTTGGAGAGTCTATTTAAGGAGCCCCGAGCTCATCCCTGCACGCAGGCAGCCTCTCACTATCCTCCTAGTGCCCCCGCTGCCGTCAATTGAGGGGGAAGAGGCCGTCTTCACCGACTCCGGCCAGTTCGGCCACCGCCGCCTCCCGGCTCCACTCGGCATAACCAGAGCCTCCCCGGCCCTCCCGACACCACCAACAGAATCCACTCCCTCTTGCGGAGCCGCCCAGACCCCCAGCTGTGACGGAGAGCCATCGAAGCCACAAATCCACTTTACTCCCATCGCCGCCGGCCGCCGCGAAGCTCGTCGACGGCGATTCCCTCCACCCCCGATGACCCTGCAACCACCGGAAGGACCACCCTTGATCTGCGGATCCATCCCGCTCTCGGCTCCCGCAAGGACCCGCCTGTCACGGCGGCGATCGCTGAGTCCCGCACCCTGCTCAAGGCAGGAAGGGAGGGAGGGCGACTGGTCAAACCTGACCAGTGGGCCAGGCAGGCCCATTGTCAGTGACCCAGCCCCGCCTCCACGTGCAGTAAGTGAAGGCGCATTCTCAAAGTACGTCTTCGACGTATGCTTCTATTCAAAACGTTTTTCTTTTTCTGTTTATTTTTAAAAACAGTTTTTGACCAAAACTTTGACCGAGCTTAACTTTTTAAATACAACTCCAAATGAAATGATTCTTTTTCCTACCTCTCTCAAATTTGATCTAGTTTAGTTTAAGATTTATTTGATAATTTTTCAAAACAACTTTTTGTGCTGTTTTGGATTTGTGTGTTAATTCAAATTTATTTAAAATAGGACTTTGGAGAGAGAGAAGAAAACTTTCAAAAGTTTTGGAGTGCACCCTGCCTTACCACACATTGAAGGCAAGCATTCTGAACCCCGGCATAATACTTTTGGTGTGTTAGTTGACACGTTTATAACACCACCTCATTTCGGATTACCTGTTATTTCATGTGATATGATCATTTGCATGGATGCATGTTAGTGATTTCCTTGCTGTGGGAAATAGACATGCTTGTGATAATGATCATCCTCGTATGCCTTTCGTGCCTACCAGAGGGAAGACGGGAAAGTCTCTGTCTTGGGTAGACACGAGCTTGTCCCTAGCTCCTCGTCGAGACGAGTGTGTCCGGCATGGCACGAGAGGTATGATGAGTGGTGTTCCTATCGGTTGGATGTAATATTTTCGTTATGCTAATCATGCAGGGAATACTTAAACCTCCTGAGTCGACCATAGATCGAGTCTTGTTCCAGTAACCCCCATACTTGTTTCGTACTACCACTTGTCCCTACCATACGTGGGGTACGGTTCAATAAGTTGTCAACCCCTTTCCTAGCACACACCATACAGGGACGCCATGATGGAAGATACCGGAGGCATCCGGTAGGCATGCCATCTGACCCGGGGGGGTAGCTCCCCTAATTTGCGCGCGGTATAAATTTTGTGATCCCATGCTACGTCGAGGTTGTAGCCTCCCCACTTAGAGTTTTGCTTGACAGGTGTTGTGGGTGATTCCAGACACCGGTGAGTTAAGCTGGTGTGTGCAAGTCAGGCGTGTTTTTGACTAAAAGACCGTAGACGGAATTAGTCCCGATGGGCTAAAGAAATCCGTTACTCGTGGGTAAAGAGTACACCCTCCGCAGAGATTAAACCTATTCGAATAGCCGTGTCCATGGTTAAGGATTACAGTCTGGGATGGGTCAAGTGTCGGTCTTAGTGTCGGTCTTTGGAGGAGACACTATTAAACCAGAACATGGATCGTGACATGTGACTTATGATGTTGATGATTTATTATTTCTGAGCTAACCCCCATGAACATTATCTCTGTTGTGGACTAACCAGTTATATTATTTGAATTATTGGGTATCCCTGGGATGGTTCTACCTCCTGGATATTCACTGTATTCACTTTATAAGCCCTTTATGAGGTGTCGCTCAGACGCCCGACTGTGGCATTGCTTCTGTTTATTTATAAGCCCTTTATGAGGTGTCGCTCAGACGCCCGACTGTGGCATTGCTTCTGTTTATTTATAAGCCCTTTATGAGGTGTCGCTCAGACGCCCGACTGTGGCATTGCTTCTGTTTACTTATAAGCCCTTTATGTGGTGTCGCTCAGACGCCGATCGTGGCATTATACATTTATTTATAAGCCCTTTATGTGGTGTCGCTCAGACGCCCGACTGCGGCATTGTTTTTGTTTATTTATAAGCCCTTTATGTGGTGTCGCTAAGACGCCCGACTGTGGCATTTATTGCTGCTCCGTCTTTACATATTGGTGGTCACTCTTTAATAATCCACATGTATGCACTAAGGATTTCACTTCTTTATGACTGACGTTGTGATCTTAAAATATTCTTCAAGGCATGAATTTTGATTGTTATGTTATACCTGTGTTCTTAATGTTTGCGAGTACATTCAAAGTACTCACTGGCTTGTCCCTGGCTATTGTCTTGGCCAGATTTCTTGCGAGGAGAGGAGCGTTGTGACAACCGCCCCGGAACCTAAGAAACAATGATAGCAGCATCGCGAAGATAGGAGTTAACCTGGTCAGCTGTTCTCGTGGGAAATGGAGTTCCACTGATGATCCACAAACCGTTTCCGCCATCAACCACTAGAAACCATTTGTTGTACTCGCAGGCCAGAATGGTCTTGTACCGCATATCCTGTAATTTTGCTTGGATTTTCTGTACCGAGTTGATGCCTCATCAGCTAACAGTAGTCCTGGGGCTGATGAGCACGACGGCCATTTTCTGGAATTTAATATTTGGAAAAACCGGTCGCGATAAACATCCACATGGTCGTCCACCTAGTTTGCCAGGTTGTCTTGAATGACCCTGGGCACGAGGGCTATGGCGGCGACAAAGTCAAAATGAGGGTCAAGGTTGAGGAGGTAGCTGAAGACACTGAGAACACACGCCCGAGAAGGCCCCGACTTCTCTCTTCAACGTGCTCGGCGTCCTCCAGACAGGTCACGATCTCGGTGAAGAAGTAGAGGTGGCTGGCGTCGTCATCCTCATGCGGGTGAGAGACGCTGTCCTCGCAAATGGTTTCCAAGGCCCGGTTGTCCTTGACCCTGAGGCCCTGGAGCATCGACGAACACCCGCGCTGCATCGTCCAACGGGGGCACATTTCGTTGCGTTCTCCTCCACGAGAGATGTAGCACCCTCAACCTGCTACTGAAGTGAAGACAGGTCGGCGCGACCGGAGGCCAAGTCGACTTGAGAGGGGGCCTGAGCTTCCTTGGCGGCCCTCTCACGCTGCTTCGCCGCATCCAGCTTCATCTTGAGGTTAGTGGTCCTCCGTAAATTTCGGCCTCCAGGAGCTCCAACTTCAAGCGGTGCTCGTCGGCAAGAGCCGCGCGAACCTTCACCACCCTCTGGTCGACCTCATGCTGGATCCTGGCCTCCCAGGTGGCAACGGCATCCTCAGCCATGGCTACCTGGTGCTCTCTCACATCCAGCCGCTCAAGCTCCAGGCTGTGCTCCAAGACCTCCAGCGCCAGCGCCTCCTCGCGTTTCTGGACCTCCTTCTCATCAGAGGAGGCTTCGCTCAGTGATGCTGCTAGGGCAGCCCTACGCATTTCGATCTGCCGCTCGAGGGCGGCGTTCAAAGCTTGAATCTCCCGATCCCGCTCCTCGGCCGCCTCACGATGGCAGTCAGCGGCCCTGTCTTCCTCCTGAGCACGGGAGCAAGCGGGCACGCTCGTCCTGAAGATGCCCAAGGTTAATGCCGACCTTTAGCTGGCGCCACTCGTGCGCCAAGCGGAGGCCCTCCATCTCAAAGCGGGCATCGACATCGGCAAGCTCTCCTCCAAGATGGCTCAGTGCACCCATCGCCTCTCGTAAAAGCTCATGACGGACGGAGCTACACCCCCGCGCGAGCTCCAATGCGCAGCCAACCCCGTCCTCCGCGCTGGGGGCTGCTAGAGAGGCGCGGAGTGGCTTGCCTGCCTCCGGTAGGGGGCTGGAGGCTGGCACCTTCCTGGACGCTACCCAAGCCTTGGCGAAGGTGCTGGGCGACACGGTCTCACTGCTCGAAGATGAAGCTGATGCTGGGGTTGCCCAGCCACCGATGATGACCAATGGAGGAGCCCTCGGCACGCCTCATGCGCCCCAGAACTGACTGCGAAGGAAGGATGCTGGGAGCACAGGCTCACGACCTCCCAGTGGCGCACCACCTCGTGGTCTGGCCCGCCGCTTCGCACGGGTGTCTGGTGCAGGGGGGCTCAAAACCATGAGTGGACCATGAACCTCCGGAGGTTTCTTTGCAGAAGGTTTCGCCGCCGCAGCCGGAGGGATCCTGAAGAACCAGGTTCGGGAAGGAACGCGACATGCAGAAAGTCACAAAGATAAGGTACATATTCGTCTACAGCTATGTACTTCCTTTGCTTCAGCAGCCGGTAGGCGTCACCACTGCAGCTTGCAGGCCCCTTCCTCTTGCGGAGCGCTTGAAGGTTCAGGCGAAGCGACCCAAGGTTCGACGCACGACCCTGGGTAGCTGGAGCACTCACAGGGGCTTCAAGGGCGGCGGCCTGAGGAGCATCAGGCCGCACCTGTTCACCAGCCTCAGGAGCATCAGGCTGCACTAGCTAATCCGCCTTGGCCTCAGGAGCATCATGCCGCATCTGCTCGCCAGCTTCAGCAGCATGAGGCAGCACCAGCTCTCTAGTAGCCACTTGGGGAGCACTCGCTGGAGCTTCACGAGTGGTTACCTTGGAAGCGCCTAGCGACGCCCGCTCCCAAGCGGTCGCCTCAAGAGTACTCGAGGGCGTTCACCCCCCTGCATCCTCAACCTGGGTGCGTGCCGCGGGGTGGACAAGCACGAGAGCCACCAAGATAGGGTTCTAACGAGGCCCTTCAAGGCCCGCCGGGCGAAGCCCCCACTCGTCTAAGAGAGGCATCTGCCTCACAAAGTCCTCTTTGTTCGAGCAAAGGTACAAGAGGCAACTATCCTCCAGAAGCGCGTCCGGCGCAGGGTCACCTGTTAGGAGCTCTAGCATCGCGGGCAGCATCTTGGGAGCAAGCAAAGGCACTTGGAGCCTCATGGGATCCTTGGAGCCGGTGAAGTCCCGCATGTTGGGGAACGCAGTATTTCAAAAAAATTATGTACGATCACGCAAGATCTATCTAGGAGATGCATAGCAAGCGGGGAGAGTGTGTTCACGTACCTTTGTAGACCGAAAGCGGAAGCGTTTAGTAATGCGGTTGATGTAGTCGAACGTCTTCACGATCCAACCGATCCAAGCACCGTACGTATGGCAGCTCCGTGTTCAGCACACGTTTAGCTCGATGACGTCCCTCGATCTCTTGATCCAGTTGAGGACGAGGGAGTGTTCTGTCAGCACGACAGCGTGGTGACGGTGATGATGAAGTTACCGGCGCAGGGCTTCGCCCAAGTACTACTATGATATGACCGAGGTGTGTAACTGTGGAGGGGGCAGCGCACATGGCTAAGAGAAGGCTTGGTATGTCTTTGGGGTGCCCCCTCCGACATATACAAAGGGGGAGGAGAGGTGGCCAGCCCAGTGGGGGGCGCGCCATGGGTGGGTGTCTTACTTGGACTCCCAGTCAAAGTAGGATTTGGCCCCGCCTTTCCTATTCCCACTAGGAGAAGGAGGGAAGGAGGAGGAGAGAAGGAAAAGGGGGGCCGACCCCCCAACCCTAGTCCAATTAGGTTTGGGTTTGGGGGGCGCACGCCTCCACCTGGCCGCCGCCTCCTCTCTCCACTAAGGCCCATGAAGGCCCACTAACTCCCCGGGGGGGTTCCGGTAACCCCCGGTACTCCGGAAAATGTCCGAACCTTTCCGAAACCATTCCGGTGTCCAAACACAACCTTCCAATATATCAATCTTTATGTCTCGACCATTTCGAGACTCCTCGTCATGTCCCTGATCTCATATGGGACTCTGAACAAACTTCGGTACATCAAATCACATAACTCATAATACAAATCGTCATCAAATGTTAAACCAGCTGACCTACGGGTTCGAGAACTATGTAGACATGACCGAGACACATCTCCGGTCAATAACCAATAGTGGAACCTGGATGCCCATATTGGCTCCTATATATTCTACGAAGATCTTTATCGGTCAAACCTCATAACAACATACATTGTTCCCTTTGTCATCGGTATGTTACTTGCCCGAGATTCGATCGTCGGTATCATCATACCTAGTTCAATCTCGTTACCAGCAAGTCTCTTTTCTCGTTCCGTAATGCATCATACCGTAACTAACTCATTAGTCATGTTGCTTGCAAGGCTTATAGTGATGTGCATTACCGAGAGGGCCCAGAGATACCTCTCCGATACACGGAATGACAAATCCTAATCTTGATCTATGCCAACTCAACATGCACCATCAGAGACACCTGTAGAGCATCTTTATAATCACCCAGTTACGTTGTGACGTTTGATAGCACACAAGGTGTTCCTCTGTTATTCGGGAGTTGCATAATCTCATAGTCAGAGGAACATGTATAAGTCATGAAGAAAGCAATAGAAATAATACTAAACGATCATTATGCTAAGCTAACGGATGGGTCTTATCCATCACATCATTCTCTAATGATGTGATCCCGTTCATCAAATGACAACAAATGTCTATGGTTAGGAAACTTAACCATCTTTGATTAACGTGCTAGTCAAGTAGAGGCATGCTAGGGACAATCTCTGTTTTTCTATGTATTCACACATGTACTAAGTTTCCGGTTAATACAATTCTAGCATGAATAATAAACATTTATCATGATATAAGGAAATATAAATAAAAACTTTATCATTGCCTCTAGGGCTTATTTCCTTCAGTCTCCCACTTGCACTAGAGTCAATAATCTAGTTCACATCGTCATGTGATTTAACACGAATAGTTCACATCTTTATGTGATTAGTTCACATCCCCATGTGACTAATACCCAAAGGGTTTACTAGAGTCAATAATCTAGTTCACATCGCTATGTGATTAACACCCAAAGAGTGATCATGTTTTGCTTTGTGAGAGAAGTTTAGTCAACGGGTTTGCCACATTCAGAGCAGTATGTATTTGACAAATTTTCTATGTCTACAATGCTCTGCACGGAGCTACTCTAGCTAATCACTCCCACTTTCAATATGTATCCAGATTGAGACTTAGAGTCATCTGGATCAGTGTCAAAGCTTGTATCGACGTAACTCTTTTTGATGAACTTTTGTCACCTCCATAACCGAGAAACATGTCCTTATTCCACTAAGTATAATTTTGACCGCTGTCCAGTAATCCACTCATGGATCACTATTGTACCCTCTTGCCAAACTCATGATGAGGTACACAATAGGTCTCGTACACAACATATCATACTTTATAGAACCTATGACTGAGGCATAGGGAATGACTTTTCATTCTCTTTCTATTTTTTTGCCGTGGTCAGGTTTTGAGTCTTTACTCAACTTCACATCTTGCAACACAGACAAGAACTCCTTCTTTGACTGTTCCATTTTGAACTACTTCAAAATCTTGTCAAGGTATGTCCTCATTGAAAGTCCAATTAAGTGTCTTGATCTATCTCTATAGATATTGATGCCCAATGTATAAGCAGCTTCACCGAGGTATTTCATTGAAAAATTCTTATTCAAGTATCTTTTATGCTATTCAAAAATTCAGTATCATTTCCGATCAACAATGTGTCATCTAAATGTAATACTAGAAATGCTACAGAGCTCCCACTCACTTTCTTGTAAATACAGGCTTCTCCAAAAGTCTGTATAAAACCATATGCTTTGATCACACAATCAAAGTGTATATTCCAACTGCGAGAGGCTTGCACCAGTCCATAAATGGATCGCTGGAGCTTGCACACTTTGTTAGCATCTTTTGGATCGACAAAACCTTCCGGTTGAATCATATACAACTCTTCTTTGAGGTATCCATTAAGGAATGCAGTTTTGACATCCATTTGCCAGATTTCATAAAATGTGCCAATTGCTAACATGATTCGGACAGACTTAAGCATCGCTACGAGTGAGAAAATCTTATCGTAGTCAACACCTTGAACTTGTCAAAAACTTTTTTGCGACAATTCGAGCTTTGTAGATAGTAACATTACCGTTAGCGCCAGTCTTGTGCTTGAATATCCATTTATTCACTATTGTTGGTCGATCATCGGGCAAGTCACCAAAGTCCACACTTTGTTCTCATACATGGATACCATTTCATGGGCTCAAGCCATTTCGCGGAATCTAAGCTCATCATCGTTTCCTCATAGTTCGTTGGTTCGTCATGGTAAAGTAACATGACCTCCAGAACAGGATTACCGTACCACTCTGGTGTGGATCTTACTCTGGTTGATCTACGAGATTCAGTAGTATCATTATCATGTGCTTCCTCGCTGATTGGTGTAGGAATCACTGGAACTGTTTTCTTTGATGAACTACTTTCCATTTTGGGAGAAGGTACAATTACCTCATCAAGTTCTACTTTCCTCCCACTCACTTCTTTCGGGAGAAACTCCTTCTCTAGAAAGGATCCATTCTTAGCAACAAATATCTTGCCTTCGGATCTGTGATAGAAGGTGTACCCAACAGTCTCCTTTGGGTATCCTATGAAGACACATTTCTCCGATTTTGTTTCGAGCTTATTAGGTTGAAGATTTTTCACATAAGCATCACAGCCCCAAAATTTGAGAAATGACAACTTGGGTTTCTTGCCAGACCACAATTCATATGGTGTCGTCTCAACGGATTTATACGGTGCCCTATTCAATGTGAATGCAGTCGTCTCTAAAGCACAACCGTGAAATGATAGCGGTAAATCAGTAAGAGATATCATAGATTGCACCATATCCAATAAAGTACGGTTATGACATCCGAACACACCATTACGTTGTGGTGTTCCAAGTGGTGTGAGTTGCGAAACTAGTCTGCACTGTTTCAAATGAAGACCAAACTCATAACTCAAATATTCACCTCCACGATCAGATCGTAGAAACTTTATTTTCTTGTTACGATGATTTTCCACTTCACTCTGAAATTCTTTGAACTTTTCAAATGTTTCAGACTTATGCTTCATCAAGTAGATTTACCCAGATCTGCTCAAATCATCTGTGAAGGTCAGAAAATAATGATACCAGCCGCGAGCCTCAACACTTATCAGACCACATACATCAGTATGTATTTTTTCCAACAATTCTGTAGCTCGCTCCATTGTTCCGGAGAACGGAGTCTTAGCCATCTTGTCCATGAGGCATGGTTTGCAAGCATCAAGTGATTCCAAAAGCCCATCAGCATGGAGTTTATTCATGCGCTTTACACCAATATGACCAAAACGGCAGTGCCACAAATAAGTTGCACTATCATTATTAAAATTATATGTTTTGGCTTCAATAGTATGAATATGTGTATCACTACTATCGAGATTCAACAAAAATAGACCACTCCTCAAGGGTGCATGACCATAAATGATATTACTTATATAAATAGAACAACCATTATTCTCTGATTTAAATGAATAACCGTCTCGCATCAAACAGGATCCAGATATAATGTTCATGCTTAACGCTGGCACCTAATAACAATTATTCAGGTAAAAACTAATCCCAAAGTTAGATGTAGAGGTAGCGTGCCGACGGCGATCACATCGACTTTGGAACCATTTCCGACGCGCATCCTCACCTCATCCTTAGCCAATCCTCGTTTAATCCGTAGCCCCTGTTTCTACTTGCAAATATGAGCAACAGAACCAGTGCCAAATACCCAAGCGCTACTGCGAGCATTACTAAGGAACACATCAATAACATGTATATCAAATATGCCTTTCACTTTGCCATCCTTCTTATCCACCAAATACTTGGGACAGTTCCTCTTCCAATGACCAGTCCCTTTGCAGTAGAAGCACTCACTCTCAGGCTTAGGCCCAGACTTGGGTTTCTTCACTTGAGTAGCAACTTGCTTGTCGTTCTTCTTGAAGTTCCCCTTCTTCCCTTTTCCCTTTTTCTTGAAACCAGTGGTCTTGTTAACACTACTGCAGGATGCTGCAAACGCGACACTACGATCAGAGACCCTTCGACGAAACTGTGTGCCATGCAATAATCACAAACGATGGTGTAAAAAACCATCAAAAAAGGTGCAAAACGTTTGCGATGGGGGATGTATCAAACACGGTTCATATTTTAGTTGCGTGTGCGATGCAGGGCATACGGTTCAGTTCAATTAACTGTTTGCGATGATGAGGAACAAAAGAAACGGGCAACCAGATGAAGCTGTGTGCGATATACAGCATATGGTTCATTTGGATGAACTGTGTGTGATCAGGCAACACAATGGAAACGGTTCAACTGAACAAGATGTGTGTGATACGCAGCAAACAGGTCCGTAATCAGAGTGCGAAGACCAATAATAACATAGACGATTGCTGCTAATAAGCCGTGTGATTTGCTCTATCTACAGAAGAATAACATGTATAAGGACTTGATTCCATAAACAGATTGAACATCGAATTACATATGTGGCTAGTACACACATGACCTTTGCACACACGAAAGTACGTTCCAAAATGCCTATGAAACTCAAATAATGTATAAAAAGGCAAAACGACCCGTGATTAATTTCATATTTTAAGGACGACGCTACTATATATAGTTGCATGTTACCTCTGTAAAATAAATCGAGGCGGGAAGAGACATCGTATGTTGTTTCGCACACATAGGTGACAAGGTCCCTCTCGGAACCATGAGCCTTTTTGAGAGAAGCTCTAGTTTGTAAGAAGATTGTACCAAAACTTGTACAAATTGGTCTATTTTTTTACCACAACATGTTGGTGCTATGACATAACACCATGCCAAGTTTCATGATTTTGAGGCGATTTTTGGATTTACAGTCATTTTAAAACCAGGTTTGTCGGATTTCGGGTTCCGGCAGACCCTTTAGGTTCGAACTCTGGGGTGCACGCGGAGATCTCACCTCCAACCTACCTACACCTCATTGCCTCGCAAGGATCTAAACTACACAAAGAGCAACACAAGGAACACAAGGTTTATACTGGTTCGGGCCACCATTGTGGTGTAATACCCTACTCCAGTGTGTGGTGTGGTGGATTGCCTCAGGGGCGGATGATGAACAATACAATGAAGAACAACCTTGCGAGGGTCTGTTCTTGGCCGGTGCGATGAACTACTAGGGGAGTTAAGTCTCTTCTCTCTCTCTCTCTAGATTGCTTGATCTCTAGCTCTATTCCCCTATTCTTGTACCCTGTGGGTGGCTAGTCCTATTTATAGGCAGAGGCCCTGGGCCTCTTCCCAAATATTGAGCCGGAAGGGTGCCAACAATTGGCCATTTTGAAGGGGAACATCTAGTACACTTATCCTGACTAAAGTTGGTCCTCGCCTGCCAAAGGCTCTGGCGATGACGCCGGCTTGGGCTCCACGATGACCTTCTTCCTATTGTTGTGTTGGTCTTGGTCTCGTTGCACCGAAATGGTTGCCTTTTCTTGATGCTCTTGCCCGCGCTTGCCTCCTTTGCACCAAAGAGGAAATGAGGACACTGCGCAGGCTGGAGCCCGCCTGGCGCCCTTGGTCGTCATGGCTTGCGTCATGGGCACCTCGTGAGGTACCCCGCCTTGATCTCTCCGCCTCCTTGCGAGCCAGCCTGACGAGGCCGTGCTTTAGGAAGCTTCCTGTCGTCCGCCTCGCGAGGCTTGGCCCCTCGCGACGGTCTTGAGCTTATGCTGATGAAGATGGGTTGTACTGGGCCGCCCCTTGAGCCACGCCACAGGCCGCAGGCAGGCAAGTCTGGGTACCCCCGTTCCTAGAACACCGACAGTAGCCCCCGAGCCCAAGGCTTGCCTGGACTTGGCTTAGCAGAGAAGCGAAGTGGCAAGTGCGAAGCGCCACGGGCCCTAACAGCCTGCGGCCTTGGGCGCCGCGTGGCGGTTGATTGGACGTGGGCGTCCCTACTTCCCTGCGACGCCTTGACAACTGCGCGAATCGGCAAGAGAGCGGTACCCATGTAGGCTTTTCCTTCTTTTCCTTCTCCAGTCATAGCCCAGATCCCCTTTCTTGATCCTATCCTTCCTGCTTCCGAAATCCCCAGATCTACTCTGACCCTGTGCCCTAGCAAGGTATGGTGCCTCGCCAGACCCCGACCGGAGCTTGGTAGTCGCCCTCTTTGGACTCCCCGAACGTGTCAGAGAAGAGCCTTGCCTGGGCGCGCCGGATGATGGCGGCGCAAGGCAAAGACGGGGCAGCGGTGCTCAAGGCTGGCTCTGCCCTTCCTGAGGATCAAGGAAGCACCTTCAATCCGCTCTTCGTGAGCGCCATTGCCACCGGTCTGGTGCCTCCCTTTTCCCAGTTCTTCTTTTCTGTCCTCCGCCATTACAAACTGCAAGCTCTGCACCTCCACCCCAACTCTGTTCTTCTCCTGGCGATCTTCGCCTACTATTGTGAGGCTCATGTCGGGGTACAGCCCTCAGTGGCCTTCTTTGCTGCGCCAAGATTCTACCTCCGGGCCTCTCGCGGCCCCATCACACCGTCTTGTGAGCTTTGTCGCGTACGGCAGGTCCAACGCCATCTCAAAGCCCGGGAAGAGGATTGAGGGCTTCAGGAGCAAGTGGGTCATGGTAGATGCTGGGCGCATCCATCCTCGGCTGATTCTGCCCACGGAGCAGCCCACGCCCATCGACGCTTGGTCTCACGCGGAACTCGTAGATCCCCGCGTAAAGCCAGTGCTAGAGAAGGTGGACGCAGACCTGTGGCCGGGCAACATGGCGGCAGCCGAAGCTGGCCCAGGCGTCGCTCCGAGGGAGTTCTGGAGCACCTGGGTGGCCCCACTGCAATACTGCTTCATTGTGGAGGCCTCGCCCGAGCCCTCAGTAGTCTTGGCCGACGAAGATCTGGCCGCGGTCCTCCAATCTTTGGTCGGGGAGACGTGGCGAGGCCGAGGGCGCTCTGCACTGTTCCATCGAGATGATTGGGAGCAGGTGGTCGACTCCATGCCGGCTTTCAACGGGGACGGGCCTGTGCCCGCGGAGGTTCCCGAGGACCCGGCGGCCCTGGTGACGGTGAACATGTCCTCCGGCGACTCCAGCGAAGAGGAGGAAGAAGAGGAGCGGGAAGAGGGGCCCAACTCCGAGGCGACCGACGGGAAGTCGAGAGCGCCCCTCCCTCGGCGCAGGTCCTGCGCTCTCCGCCTCTTGTCGGACGACGATGAGGATGGCGATGAGCGAGGTGGCGAGAGCTCGCCCCTGATCCCGAAGAAGGACAGGACAGGGCTGGTTCCCCGCGGGTCTGCCCTGGTTCCGAGGCGATCTGCAGACGCGCCTCCTCTTCCCGATCCTCTTGAGGTTGATCCCAGCAGCCGGCTCTCGGGCTTCAAGTTCGGCCGGAGGTTGCTTGAGCCCTCGATGGCGACCAGAAGTGCTTGATTCTCGTTTTGCTTTTTTGCTTCATCATTGAGGCTTGATATCTGTATTCCTGGGCTAGGCCGGCGCCTGCGGCGAAAAAGCTGAAGGGGGCTCTTGAGGCTTCGTCCGGGGCAGCGCCTCCATCCACGGAAGAAGGGGACGGCAAGATGCGGGCCTCTCCTGCCCAGTCATCCTCATGAGACCTGGCGGGGCTAGCTGGGGCGAGCTCAGCCCCCATGGCCCAAGCGACTCCCGAGGTATCCTTGCCTGACACCACTGCCGTAGTCGCTGGGGCGCAAAAGGTCCCGACTCATGGTGCTGTGATTACGCTGCCGTCCTCTCCTCCTACTCCGCCAACTGCCGTTTCTCCGACTCCTTCTACTGTCCTAGATCGTGCTGCTGCTGAACTAGACCGGCTGCGGAAAGATCTTCTGGGCGCCGACCCTCGCTTGGTGGCCGGACGCCTGGAGCTGGCCTAAGGCCGGGTTCGCTCTGATGCTTCAATTCGAGCAGCGCTGGTTCAGGCCGCGACGGCTTGTGACGAGGAGAAGTAGGCCGTCCTTGAGGCGAAGGCCGCTCGCGACGCCGCCTTGGGGGAGGTAGCCGATGTCCGAGGTCGCTGCAAGGCGCTGGAGAGCAAGCTACAGGGCCTGCGAGACCAGCTTGCTAAGGAGGCCCGCGTCCGCCAAGAGAAGGAGGAAGACATGATGGCTCGTGAGGCAGCCGCCAAGGACCGGGATGCCAAGCTTGATGAGCGCCACGGCCGCTTAGGTGCGCTGGAGCACGTGTTGGAGGCGAGGAAGATCGAGCTAGATGGCAAGGCGCGGGTCCTGGCCGAGGACCGCGTGGCCTTCGTGAAGCTGGAGGTGAAGGCTCGCACCTTGCTGAGGTCGCTTTACGACAGCGGCCTGGAAAGCCCGCTGGCCGGCGCCGAGGACGCCCCCGCCAAGCTGCTTCCCTTCCTGGTCTGTGCCCTTGAAGATATCACCCTCGGCCTCGTCCCCACGGCTGAGGCCGAGGCGCGTGTCCTGTCTTCTGCAGCGCTGACGCGCGTCTTCACCCAAGTCAAATTTTAAGTATGCGCATAAAATGCCGGGAAAACCTAGTTAATGTATGAAAATGTCCAAACGAACCCTGAAAAATTCCAAAATTGAACACAACACTCCTGTTGTTCTCTGTTGACACTCGAAATTTTTTTAAAGCAATAAGAGGCAACGGATATCGTTTCGTCCCCAAAGGTTGCATGTTCCCTACCGAAACCATCACGCTTGTTGTGAGAAGCTCTGGTTCATGAGAAGCTTATACCCAAACCTGCCCCAAATGGGACAAATTTTTTAGCATGCCAGGTTTCATGAATTTCAGACGAGTTTTCGAATTACTAGAATTTAAAAAACATGTATCTCAATGTTTGCGGTCGAGTGACGGTAGCAGCGTGTGTGACATTCATTCCCATTTCTTGCATGGGTCCTAAGCATGCAACCAAGGACACATATTTGATTTTTCAACCAGTTTATATGGACTGGAGAATGTGCATGTAGTTCAAATATGAATTATGCGCATAAAATGCCTAGAAAACCCAGTTAATGTATAAAAATGTCCAAACAGACCTCGAAAAATTCCAAAATTGAACACAACACACCTGTTCTTCTATGTTGACACTCAAAAAAATTTGAAAGCAATAAGAGGCAACGGATATTTTTTCGTCCCCAAAGGTGGCACGTTCCCTACTGAAACCATCACGCTTGTTGTGAGAATCTTATACCCAAACCTGCCCCAAATGGGACAAATTTTTTAACATGGCATGTTGTAGGACCTTGAGAAGAGGTGTATAGAGGGGGGAGATTAGACACTAAGTACCAAAGTTGCAGTTTTTAACTTCTTTTAGGTTTAAGTGGAGTTTAGGCACAAGATTAACATTCTCAATCCATAACAAGCAAGCATGCAAAGAGTATGTAGGCAGCGGAAAATAAAGCATGCAACTTGCAAGAATGTAAAGGGAAGGGTTTGGAGAAATCAAACACAATTGGAGACACAGATGTTTTTGTCGTGGTTCCGATAGTTGGTGCTATCGTACATCCACATTGATGGAGACTTCAACCCACATAGGGTAACGGTTGCGCGAGTCCACGGAGGGCTCTACCCATGAAGGGTCCACGAAGAAGCAACCTTGTCTATCCCACCATGGCTGTCGCCCACGAAGGACTTGCCTCACTAGCGGTAGATCTTCACAAATTAGGCGATCTCCTTGCCCTTACAAACTCCTTGGTTCAACTCCACAATCTTGTCGGAGGCTCCCAAGTGACACCTAGCCAATCTAGGAGACACCACTCTCCAAGAAGTAACAAATGATGTGTTGATGATGAACTCCTTGCTCTTGTGCTTCAAATGATAGTCTCCCCAACACTCAACTCTCTCTCATAGGACTTGGATCTGGTGGAAAGAAGATTTGAGTGGAAAGCAACTTGGGGAAGGCTAGAGATCAAGATTCATGTGGTTGGAATGGAATATCTTGGCCTCAACACATGAGTAGGTAGTTCTCTCTCAGAAATAGGATGCTGGAAGTGTAGGCTTATTCTGATGGCTCTCTCCACGAATGAAGAGGAGGTGGAGGGGTATATATAGCCTCCACACAAAATCTAACCGTTACACACATTTAACAAACTCGGTGGGACCGAATCATCAAACTCGGTCGGACCGATTTAGTGAACCTAGTGACCGTTAGGGTTTTCGGTGGGACTGACATGCAACTCGGTAGGACCGATATGGTTAGGGTTAGGGCATAACGTAATCTCGGTGAGACCGATTACAAACTCGGTGAGACCAATTTTGGTAATTAGCTAACTGCATACTTGGTCGTGCAAACTCGGTGAGACCGATTACTCAAACTCGATGGAACCGATTTTGGTAATAAGCTAACCAAAAAGTTTGCATTGTAATCTCGGTAGTACCGATTGCACAAACTCGGTGAGACCTATTTTGGTAATGGACATACACAGAGAGATTACAATGCCATCTCGGTGAGACCTAGATCCCTATCGGTGAAACCGATTTGCCTAGGGTTTGTGGCAGTGGCTATGACATCTGAACTCGGTGGCGCCGGATAGAAAGAATCGGTAGGGACGAGTTTGACTTTAGGTTTAGGTCATATGTGGAAGCGGAAAAGTAGTGGAGGGTTTTGGAGCATATCACTAAGCACATGAAGCAAGAGGCTCATTAAGCAACACCTCATCCCTTCTTGATAGTATTGGCTTTTCCTATAGACTCAATGTGATCTTGGATCACTAAAATATAAATTGAAGAGTCTTGAGCTTGAAGCTTGAGCCAATCCTTTGTCCTTAGCATCTTGAAGGAGTTCCCACATCCTTTAGTCCATGCCACTCCATTGTTGAACTTATCTGAAACATACTAGATAAAGGTGTTAATCCAACAAGAGATATGTTGACATTAATTACCAAAACCACCTAGGGAGCACTTGTGCTTTCAATCTCCCCCTTTTTGGTAATTGATGGCAACATACATCAAAGCTTTAGGTAAGGATATAAGGAATAGCAAGTAAAGCTTCGGAAAGACATGTAACAAGCATAGACTCCCCCTATATGTATGCAATCATGTGAATATGGAATATAGAAACATGTGAGAGCAATAACCATGATAGAGTAGGAAATGTGTTACATGTATCTTGGCCATATGCATCAGAGCAAAGAATATTAAAGAAAATACCTTCATGCTCATGAGTCCTTCTTGCAAAACAGTATGTACATCAGCAAGAATTCCTCATACACATGAGTGTGATGCATATACTTACCTTGTAGTCTTGAGTTGGCTTAGGGTGAAATGAACCTGCACAAACAAGGTTAGATAACACAGGTACATCTACTAGCCAGAGCAAACCGAAGAAACCACAAGAATACCAAGACTGGGATGACATGTAGAGAGTGAGTACTAAGTACCACATTGGACTAGACATGTCCCCAAGAGTACGGATATGCAATGAATTTGATTGATTCCTTTCCCTTAGATGTCTTGCTCCCCCTGAATCTAGCATGGGATGCTGGGAGAAGACAGGGAACAGAAATTCGAACAGAGCTTAATTCAAATAAGCACACAAGAACATGTCTTTCCCCCAAAAAGACATGTTGCATCTCTCCTCTTGAATACCAAGCATTTGGGATCCTTGAGAAATACTTTCTACTTGAGTATTCTCTCCCCTGGAGATCTCTTTCTCCCCCTTAATACTCTCTCTGATGTGATCTCTCTAAGTGATAAGCTTTGATGTGATCTCTCTCTCCCCCTTTGACATCAATTTCCAAGAAGGGTCTTCTGGAAGGGTTTGGTCCTTGAGTCACAACACAAAGCACTGGATAAAATTTGTGATGCTTGTAGAGGACAAGATTCATTGAGTGGAGCTGGATTTAGAAGAAACACAGAATAAGTGGCAAACTATTTTTCCTGTTGGGAAATCGGTGGCACCGAGTGGTATGCTTCGGTTGTACCGAAAAGATTCAGTTGGACCGAAATCAACAAATTGGTGAAACCGAGTTCATCGCAGAGAAAACATTTGTCACCTCAGCTCACTAGACTAGTAAGATCTCACAAAGATTTGCAAGGAATTAACTGAATGATTTGCAATGAATTGGATGCAGGAAATGCAGAACAACTGAAAGGAAAAGAAAGATATCTAGATGAAGTTTTTTTGAAAGGGGAAACAAATATGCATGAGACAAATGCAAAAACACAAATAAGAACACGAGAGAACTTCATCTAGAGATGGTCGGTGACAAAGTCACCTATGTTAGAGTATATTGACTTAGGACTCAAGTGAGATCACTTGATCATGGGTCATACTCATCATTTAAGCTCAAAATGGGGTTACCATTTTTCATTTAAGCATCTTGATGTATTCACATCTTGTCGAGTTGCTTTAGCTCATGTCTCGGGGTAAAGCTTCTCTAAGATGGAATAACATACCTTGGTTGGTGGTGTTGTCCATGTAGTTGAACTTGTGTGGATTGCTCAAGGTTGATGTAGCTTATCAAGAGTTAGGAGCACCACTTGAAATTTGAGTCCATCTACCTACATGGGTTAGTTCTTGCAAGGAAGAGCACTTGTGTATCCAAAATCACAATCATGAAGCTCAATCATAGAGTTTGTCAAAAGGATATGTTAGAATGATTCTGTGCTTCCTTGTATTTATCCACCATAGGGTAGAGACTTGGTGATGTAGAGATTTCTCAAGATGTGAGTAGATTACAATCTCATGGAATTTGATTCAACCAAGTACCTCCATGGGTTAGATGACATGCAAGATGCAAATATATCCAAGATATAATATATTCATCATAAGAGAGATATCATGGATTAGTCATAAGCTCATGTCTTGCATGTATCCAATGGAGTTTCTACTCCAGGTTTGAAGCATCAATGCTGTTCAATTCTCCTCTCAACCTGCAAAACACTTTCTCATCAAGGAGTTCAGTAAATATATCCTCTAATTGCTTTTCGGTGCGAACATGCTTAAGATTGATGTCACCCTTAGCAACATGATCTCGAATGAAATGATGACGAACTTCAATATGCTTAGTTCGAGAATGTTGTACGGGATTATGACCAATTTTGATAGCACTTTCGTTGTCACAAAGCAATGGAACATGTTTCACATATATCCCATAATCTTTAAGACTTTGGGTCATCCAAAGTAATTGAGCACAGCATGAACCAGCGGCAATGTACTCCGCTTCAGTGGTAGATAAGGATACCGAGTTTTTTTTTCTTGGAGGACCAAGACACAAGAGATCTACCAGGAAATTGACAAGTACCCGAAGTGGACTTTCTATCTACCTTGTCTCCGGCATAGTCCGAGTCGGAATAGCCAACAAGATCGAAAGAGGCCCTCTTAGGATACCAAATGCCAAAATTAGGTGTATGAATTAAGTATCTCACTATCGTTTTTACGGCCTTAAGATGACATTCTTTAGGAGCAGCTTGATATCTTTCACACATGCACACACTCAGCATAATATCGAGACGTGAAGCACATAGGTATAATAATGATCCAAGCATAGAGCGATAAACCTTTTGATCAACCGGTTTACCATCTTTGGGCAAATCAAGATGTCCACTAGTAGGCATGGATGTAGACATACCTTTGCACTCTTGCATATTGAACTTCTTGAATAAGTCCTTAGTGTACTTCGTTTGAGACACAAAAGTACCTTCCTTAGTTTGCTTGATTTGCAATCCAAGAAAGAATTTGAGTTCACTCATCATTGACATCTCAAACTTCTCCGACATCAGCTTTCCAAACTTTTCACTAAAATGAGGGTTAGTTGATCCAAATATGATATCATCAACATAAATTTGGCATACAAATAATTCTCCATTAACCCTTTTAGTAAAATGTGTGGAATCAATCTTCCCAATTTCAAAGCATTTGTCAAGAAGAAACTTGGTCAAGCATTTATACCATGCTCTAGGAGCTTGTTTAAGACCATAAAGAGCTTTGTGAAGTTTGTAAACATGATTTGGTTTCTTAGGATTGACAAAGCCGGGAGGTTGTTTGACATAAACTTCCTCCTCTATTTCACCATTTAGAAAAGCACTTTCAATGTCCATTTGGTACAAGGTGATATTATGGTGATTAGCATAGGCAAGTAAGATGCGAATGGACTCAAGTCTAGCAACAGGAGCATAAGTCTCACCATAGTCCATACCTTCGACTTGTGTGTAGCCTTGGGAGACGAGACATGCTTTGTTGCGAACTACTTGTCCATCTTCATCTTGCTTGTTGCGAAACACCCATTTGGTACCGATGATGTTGTGGTTGTTGTCGGGCTTCTCAACCAATGTCCAAACTTGTTCTCTCTCAAAGTTGTGTAGCTCTTCATGCATAGCATTTATTCAATCCGGATGTTCCAATGCTTCTTCGACCTTCATAGGTTCAGTGCTAGAGATGAAAGAATAGTTTTCACAAAAGTTGGCTAAACGAGTTTTAGAGCGAGTGATTCACCCGGTTTGAATACCATTGTAGATTTGCTCGACGGGATGGTCTTTAGCAATTCTTGCTCGAACTCGTGAAAGCTTTTGCTTGGTTCTCGGTTGAACATCTTCTTCATCTTGTTCTTCTTCTTCTTGATCATCTTCATTATTGGCGTTGTCGTTTTCTTGTCGAGGTGGAGAAGGAGGTTGTTGACGTTCGTGATGTTCTTCCTCGTTTTCTTCATCTTGGTGTGTTCCACTTGTGGATGCTTTCGTTTCAACTCTTGGTTCACCTTGTCGTGAAGTAGAAGCTTCCACTTGAACAGACGAGGTACTCTCCTTCACCTCCGTTGGACAGACCTTGCCGATAGACAAGTCTTGGATTGCTTCCGAAGGGTCTTTCTCTCCTACATCAATTGGCAATTGCTCTACTTGCGAGCCGTTAGATTCATCAAACTTCACATCTACCGTCTCTTCAACCTTTCGGGTAAAATTTTTGTAGACACGGTAAGTGTGAGAGTTTGAGCCATAACCTAGTAGGAAACCTTCATGAGACTTAGGAGCAAATTTTGAACGACGATGCTTATCAAGAATGTAGCACTTTGAGCCGAATACTCGAAAGTATCCAACTTGGGGTTTGTTACCGGTGAGGAGCTCAGATGCCGCCTTGCCGAGTAGCTTGTGAAGATACAAGCGATTTGTTGCATGACAAGCTGTCTCAACCGCTTCGCCCAAAAGTGCTTCGCTGCTTTGTACTCATCAAGCATCGTTTCGCCATTTCGATGAGCGTCCGGTTCTTCCTCTCAACAACTCCATTTTGTTGAGGTGTGTACGTAGTCGAGAACTCGTAGAAATCCCTTCTTCATCAAGAAAGGTGTACACATTTATGCGTTCTTGAACTCGTTCCATTGTCGCTGCGAACCTTCTTGATCTTAACTTCAAATTGGTTTTGGGCCTTCCTAGCAAAGTTTTTGAAGATCTTTTGGACCTGCGATTTATCATCGAGAAAGAACACCCACGTAAATCTTGAAAAATCATCAACTATAACTAGACCAAAAGAATTTCCACCGAGACTTTTGTAAGCGTTGGGACCAAAGAGATCCATATGAAGTAGCTGGAGTGGCCTCCTTGTGGTCATGATGTTCTTCACGGATGCCTTCCTCCAACCTGTTTACCTGCCTCGACAAGCACCGCACAGTCTATCCTTATCAAATATGACGCCGTTAACTCCAAGGATATGATTTCCTTTAATAAGCTTGTCAAGGTTTCTCATGCCAACGTGACCTAGTCGCTCTATGCCATAACCAACCTTTTGAGGATTTAGCAATGAAGCAAGTTTTAGGTTGTGCCTTTTTAGAGAAATCAACAATGTAAAGATCACCTCTACGTATACCGGTAAAGACCATTTTATGATTGTCTCGATGAAACACTTGACAATCTACTTCAGTAAATAGGACATTTAAACCAAAATCAGCAAGTCTAGATACTAAAAGTAAGTTGTAGCCAAGAGACTCAACGAGCATGACATTTTGAATGGAGCTATCATGTGAGATTGCCACCTTACCGAGGCCAACCACCTTACCCTTTGAGTTGTCACCGAAACTGACATACTTTCGAGGACTATCATTTTCAGCAAGCTCACGAAACATGTCTTTATCTCCAGTCATGTGATCGGTACATCCACTGTCAAGAACCCATTCCTTTCCTCCTGACACATATCCCCGAAGATTTGCCATAAGACCAAAATGTCTCATTGCATCATCAAGATCGAAGTCATTATCATCATCCTCATCATAGTATCCATGTTCAACATCGTCATGTGGTGGATCAAGTCGTAGAGAGGGTAATTTGTTAGAGTGAGTTTGACAAAGATCTTGCTTATGAATTCTTATAGCTTCGAAAATAATATCGCCAATAATTCCAACATCTCCTTTGGCACGCATAAGGTCGGTGAGTTCAAATAGACGATCACCAAACATAGGATCACTAGTATTCATGTTACTCAAGGCAATAGACTTATAGAGAATCTCATCTAGATTTTTCAAGGAATAATTTGGAAAGCAGTCCTCAAGAAATTTCCATACAGTGTAGGCACACTCAAAAGTAGGCAAGATTCTAATCAAGTTTCTAGGCAAGCCTCTAGTGATAAGATTAACAGTTCTAAGATTTCTAGTCATGTCAATAGATTCATCAAGGGTAGGATGCATAGGATCAACATGAGGTGCACAAGGGCTAGCAATGTACTTGTTCAAATGATATTGATTGAAAATTACAAGCATCTCATTTTTCCACTCATGAAAATACTCTCCATCAAGAATAGGCACTCTATGTCTAAGACTCCCCAAAGTAGACTCATCCATCTTCCTCCAATGGTGATTAAACCAAGGCAATGGAGACCAATGCTCTGATACCACTTGTAGGATCTTGAGAAGAGGTGTCTAGAGGGGGGTGATTAGACACTAAGTACCAAAGTTGCAGTTTTTAACTTCTTTTAGGTTTAAGTGGAGTTTAGGCACAAGTTTAACATTCTCAATCAATAACAAGCAAGCATGCAAAGAGTATGTAGGCAGCGGAAAATAAAGCATGCAACTTGCAAGAATGTAAAGGGAAGGGTTTGGAGAAATCAAACACAATTGGAGACACGGATGTTTTTGTCGTGGTTCTGATAGGTGGTGCTATCGTACATCCACATTGATGGAGACTTCAACCCACGTAGGGTAATGGTTGCGCGAGTCCACGGAGTGCTCTACCCACGAAGAGTCCACGAAGAAGCAACCTTGTCTATCCCACCATGGCTGTCGCCCACGAAGGACTTGCCTCACTAGCGGTAGATATTCACAGAGTAGGCGATCTCCTTGCCCTTACAAACTCCTTGGTTCAACTCCACAATCTTGTCGGAGGCTCCCAAGTGACACCTAGCCAATCTAGGAAACACCACTCTCCAAGAAGTAACAAATGGTGTGTTGATGATGAACTCCTTGCTCTTGTGCTTCAAATGATAGTCTCCCCAACACTCAACTCTCTCTCATAGGATTTGGATCTGGTGGAAAGAAGATTTGAGTGGAAAGCAACTTGGGGAAGGCTAGAGATCAAGATTCATGTGGTTGGAATGGAATATCTTGGCCTCAACACATGAGTAGGTAGTTCTCTCGTAAATAGGATGCCGGAAGTGTAGGCTTGTTCGATGGCTCTCTCCATGAATGAAGAGGAGGTGGAGGGGTATATATAGCCTCCACACAAAATCTAACCGTTACACACAATTTACCAAACTCGGTGGGACCGAATCATCAAACTCGGTCGGACCGATTTAGTAAACCTAGTGACCGTTAGGGTTTTCGATGGGACTGACATGCAACTCGGTAGGACCGATATGGTTAGGGTTAGGGCATAACGTAATCTCGGTGAGACCGATTACACAAACTCGGTGAGACCGATTTGGTAATAAGCTTTCTAGAGAGTTGGTCAAGCAAACTCGGTGAGACCGATTACTCAAACTCGGTGGGACCGATTTTGGTAATAAGCTAACCAGAAAGTTTGCATTGTAATCTCGGTAGTACCGATTGCACAAACTCGGTGAGAACGATTTTGGTAATGGACATACACAGAGAGATTACAATCCCATCTCGGTGGGACCGAGATCCCTATCGGTGAAACCGATTTGCCTAGGGTTTGTGGCAGTGGCTATGACATCTGAACTCGGTGGCGCCGGATAGAAAGAATCGGTAGGCCTGAGTTTGACTTTAGGTTTAGCTCATATGTGGAAGTGGGAAAGTAGTGGAGGGTTTTGGAGCATATCACTAAGCACATGAAGCAAGAGGCTCATTAAGCAACACCTCATCCCTTCTTGATAGTATTGGCTTTTCCTATAGTCTCAATGTGATCTTGGATCACTAAAATATAAAATGAAGAGTCTTGAGTTTGAAGCTTGAGCCAATCCTTTGTCCTTAGCATCTTGGAGGAGTTCCCACATCCTTTAGTCCATGCCACTCCATTGTTGAACTTATCCGAAACATACTAGATAAAGGTGTTAGTGCAACAAGAGATATGTTGACATTAATTATCAAAACCACCTAGGGAGCACTTGTGCTTTCACATGTTGATTCCGCTCCATGATAGCATGCCAGGTTTCATGAATTTTAGCCGAGTTTTGGATTTACTAGAAATTAAAAGCCATGTATCTCAATGTTTGCGGCCGAGTGACGGTGGCAGGGTGTGTGGCATTCATTCCCATTTCTTGCATGGGACCTAAGCATGCAAACAAGGTCACATATTTGATTTTTCAACCAGTTTATATGCACTGGAGCATGTGAAATTAGAATTATGCATAAAATGCCTGGAAAACCAAGTTAATGAATAAAAATGTCCAAACAAACTCTAATAATTCCAATTTTTTTGACGACACACCTATATTTGCATGTTCACTGCAGATAAAAGTTCTAACAATTCAAACACCATCCTTTGTAGCTATGACCCCATTACGTAATTCAAATCAAGACGATAATCAAGTAGATCGCACACAGTTTATTATCACCAACCGTGTGAGATGCAGCACAAAATATCTTGGAGCACCGTCGGTGTATAGTACGCCTATGGCTTACGCGAGGAGGTGCGTCGTCTATAGTCCACAGCCGGCGTGTCAAGCACACTAGCTCACTCGCCAAATATCATTTCACTGTTCATTTGTCGCCGGTGAAAGATGGGGACGTGGACCCAGGTTGTGAGGGCAACTTCGGCGGCCCACTTCGACGAGATCGCGGCTGCAGCCGCCAGGCGCGTGCTAACAAGCTTCATGAGGGCGACCGCAGTCTCCGTCCGGGAGGCCATGGCAGCCCAAACGGCCGCTGTTGCTTCTCAGGCGGCGGCAGCAGCATCTGCCTCGGGGATAGCAAATAGCGAGAGTGGCACAACAGCTGTCCGTTCCGCAGCGGCGGCCTTATCCCTGATGGAGGCCTCCCACTACCATGTCGAGGCCATCGACGCCCACCTCATGGCAGTCACCGCACAAATCGAACGAAGCTTCTCCGACAATGGTCGGCAACCCACAGTCGAAGAGCTGGCAATCGCCGAGAGAGTTCGAGCAGCCGTCCGTTCCTGCGCGGCATTCCTTGCCACGACGGAGCCCGTCAGAGCCCAGATCACGGCCGCCCATGCCCAGCTCATGGTGGCCTATGCCAAAGATATGGCGGACGCGGATGGCGAGATGCTTGCCGAGTATGGTGCAGTTGATGCCATGGAGCCCCTTCCCCAGGAGACTGTCAGGCGCGAGATGGACATGGAGGCAGCGGCGGAGATCGACGAGCACCAGCCATAGTAGTACTCTTCGTTTTGTTTAATTAAGAGCATCGGCCTTTAATTTGTTAGAGTAATGTTTAGGTCAGCTAGCTCTGTTTAATTGCTGAACTTGCTCGATTAAGAAGTTAGCCTCCTTTGTGTACCCAAATTATGCAATGACGTGGATGACCACTGTAACCAGGAAAATTCAAACCAATTTTTTTGATGTTCAAACACGACACACACGGGTTAAGCTATCTGAATCATTTGTGATGTTCACATACCGTAAACAGTTCTGAATAAGGGACCGTGTCTGATGACACTTTGCGCACCAGTTTTTTCGCTGAAGCGATTCCAAATTTTCGGCTTCCGCGGAAATATCTACCTCCCCGCCCCCTCCCCCTTACCAAAACCCATATTTCCCCTCTTTCCACCTTCCTTTCCAAGTTGAAACCTTCACTCCTTGCTTGCAGTGCCGCTTCCTCGTCGGCGACCCTCCTTCACGCTGCTCGGCCTCTTCTATCCAGGCAGGTAATCCACACCCGACCCCCATCCTCCTCCTCCTTCCACATCCCACATGCCCCGACCGCCAGTGCGAGTGCAATACCCTCCACCCAAATCACCGACCCCTCCACCAAATAAGCGCCGGCCTAAGCCATGGTGCACGCAGTATAGCTAGGATCTCAAGGAGCATTTGGCAGCGGAGAAGCAAATCGCGCCGCACGCGCGGATGAGGTCGCGATGGCTGCCATTCGTGTCGAATCCCAGATCTTGGAGGAACACCTCGCCCTCGATGACACCGTTGACGCCTCGCGCGCCGATGCCGCGACGTGGTTGCCTGCTTTAAACGATAGTTCATGGCATTTTCACGAGGCCACCGTCGGTGCCTTCGACGAAGACTACGAGGTATTTTCTCAGCGTGCACGGTCTTACCTCATCTCAAGAGCCAGCAGGTTGGTGCCCAGAGTGGCTCAGGCAACTCACCACTACAACGAGGGCACCCACGATGCGGAGGCCACACCCTCCTCCATGTCCAAGGAGCCAATCGTCAATGATATCTCCTACAATGAGGAGTAGCTTGTCTTATTAGCTCACTATAAGGACCCATGTTCAGTTTGCTAGCTGCTGCCTTTGCTTAACAAATTCTAGTGAATTGTGATATCTACTTTTACCATGCAATCTTCTGCTATAGTGTATATGTTCTATATGTCGTGCAATGTGGTGTTCAGTTAACTGCTTGGTTCAATTCTGCAAATGTGATGTTCAATTCTTCAGGTTGCAATACTTCCAAGTTGTTAAGCATGCTTGGTCTTGTTAATCGTCTGATCTTCTATTACGAGTATGTTATATTGTGCAATGTGGTGCTCAGTTAACATTTGGTTCATTTGTTGTGGTGTTCAGTTAACTGCTTGGTTCAATTTTGCAATGCGATGTTCAATTGTTGTGGCTGCATTCTGTTATTGTATACCATGTGAGGAATAAATCGAATTTGGATGTACTAAATACATGGGAAACAAATACAATTGCTATATTTCCCAGTTGTTAAGCATGCTTGGTTTGGTTAACTGTCTGATCTTCTATTAGGAGTATGTTATATTGTGCAATGTGGTTCTTAGTTAATGTTTAGTTCATTTGTTGTGGTTTTTACGTAACTGCTTGGTTCAATTCTACACTGCGATGTCCAATTGTCGTGGGTAGAATTTTGTACTTTTGTGCATGTGAGGAATAAATCGAATTTGGCTGCACTTAATACATGAGGAACATATACAAGTGCTATATTTCCTAGTTCTTAATCATGCTTGGTTTGGATAAATGGGTTTTCCATGTGGCTTGAATTAATCTGATGAATCTACAATGTGCTTATTTTTCATCAACATATTTTACTGACAGCATGCGAACCTTACTTAACCTCATGACTAACTACCTTATATGTGTTGCAGGGAAACAATGGGAAGCATCGAGGTTTACAATCGAGGTTAGCACGTGCATGGTCCTTTCTATAACAGCACATTATTGTGCAATTGCAGGAACCATTCTAATATTTTGGTTTTTAACAATTTGGTCTTGCACATGTAGGTCCCTATTTGTCGACGTTTTGACCCACTATTCGACCCTTTTTGCATATGGGGAAATGAGTTGTCCATGAATATCAATCAAACCAAGAAACTCAGAAAGATTGCTAGGATTAAGAAATTAGCGACAAAAAGCAACAAGATCTTTGCCTGCACAATGAAGAAGGAATCAGTTCACTACAAGATGGTACAAACTATTATACCTTGCCTTTTTTATTCCTTTGCCCCATTTCCAATGTAGAGAAGATATTTAGGCACATCCTTGTTTTCAGACCTTTCCAAAGCAGTTCAGTGATGATTACCTCTCAACCCACCTCTATGGTTAGGAGGCGAGGAAGGTTTTCATACAACAGCCACGGGTCAATATTGAAGTGTTCCTGAAGAGGACGAAGGACGGCTGGTCAATCATCCACAGGCACTGGCGTAATGTTGTAAAGACCTTCAACATGAATGAAAGCTCAATATTCGCGTTCCGCTTCTGTAGTTTTCCAGATGAGATGAATCTCTCTATATACCGTCTATGATGCTAATTTCGAAAGGTTCTGCATGTTGCATGTGAAAGTTGGTGCTGGTGCAGTTGTGTAATGGGGTAGCTGAGTGCTGAAGCTATATCATGTTGTACTCTGATGTATTTCAATTATGAAATTCTGCTTCCTTAATATGGAAATGAAATATATTATGTGCTTAATATAAATGTCAATTAGATTAATAAATGGAGTATTAATAATAGGGAAATTAGCCTGCTAATGGCGAATTAGCCTGCTAATTGGGTTTTGCTATTGCAAAAAATTGTTGAAAAAATACAGTGGGCGATAACCTCAGGCAACGCACACAGTTTCTAGGAATAAACCGTGTTGGATCAATGAACAATCACACACGACTTTCTCTTGAAATCTGTTTGCGTTAGGCCACCTTGCGCAGATGTTTACCACATAAAAACCGTGTGTGATGGACAGCCTTTGCCACACAGTTTCTTCTACGGAACGTGTGTGATACATTCAATAACGCAAACGATTTAACGGGAAAAATTGTGAGTGATGTACCTGTGAACGGAAACGTTTTCCTTAGAGCGACTGTGTGGGATGTACATACGAACGGAAACATTTAGCAGGGACTGACTGTGTGGGATGTACTTGCGACTGGAAACAATTTTGTGTGTATAATTGTATTTTTAGCTCTACTGTACGTATTTCTGTATTTGAGCGCTCGTCGGTCGCACACGACCTCATTTTGCCGAGTGTGTGCCAGGAGGGCATATCACCGATGGTTTTTGGGTCGTGTGGGAAGGACACCCCTATCGCCCACACTCCCTTGGCGATGGTTCCAAATGCCGTTGTGGAAAGGGGTTAAAAACAGTTTCTTTAGGACCGTCGCGTACCAGTGTAACCATCAACACTTGATGCTCCTTCTAGATTTCTACCTCCGCAGCCTTTAGCATTGCGAAGAGCTCGGGAATTGTCTTATCCATCCCTTGCATATTATAGTTCATCATGAAGCTTTTGTAGCTTGGTGGTAGTGATTGAAGAACTTTGTCAATGACACTATCATCAGGAAGATTAACTCCCACTTGATTCAAGTGGTTGTGGTACCCAGACATTCTGATTATATTTTCACTGACAGAACTATTCCAGTGTCCAAACACAACCTTCCAATATATCAATCTTTATGTATCGACCATTTCGATACTCCTCATCATGTCTTTGATCACATCCGGGACTCCGAACAAACTTCGGTACATCAAATCACATAACTCATAATACAAATCGTCATCGAATGTTAAGCGTGCGGACCCTACGGGTTCGAGAACTATGTAGACATGACCAAGACACATCCCCGGTGAATAACCAATAGCGGAACCTGGATGCTCATATTGGCTCCTACATATTCTACATAGATCTTTATCGGTCAAACCGCATAACAACATTTGTTGTTCCCTTTGTCATCGGTATGTTACTTGCCCGAGATTCGATCGTCGGTATCATCATACCTAGTTCAATCTTATTACCGGAAAGTCTCTTTACTCATTTTGTAATGCATCATCACGTAACTAACTCATTAGTCACATTGCATGCAAGGCTTACAGTGATGTGCATTACCGAAAGGGACCAGAGATACCTCTCCGATACATGGAGTGAAAAATCCTAATCTTGATCTATGCCAACTCAACAAACACCATCAGAGACACCTATAGAGCATCTTTATATTCACCCAGTTACGTTGTGACGTTTGATAGCACAGAAGGTGTTCCTCCGGTATTCGGGAGTTGCATAATCTCATAGTCAGAGGAACATGTATAAATCGTGAAGAAAGCAATAGCAATAAAACTAAACGATCATTATCCTAAGCTAACGGATGGGTCTTGTGCATCACATCATTCTCTAATGATGTGATCCCATTCATGAAATGACAACACATGTCTATGGTTAGGAAACTTAACCATCTTTGATTAACGAGCTAGTCAAGTAGAGGCATGCTAGGGACACTCTCTGTCTGTCTATCTATTCACACATGTACTAAGTTTCCGGTTAACATGATTCTACAATGAATAATAAACATTTATCATGATATAAGGAAATATAAATAACAACTTTATTATTGCATCTAGGGCATATTTCCTTCACTGCATTGGGCGAGAATGGCGCTGGAGCGGGGCGATGCACCGTCGGACGAACTCCTTCACCACCATCGGCGCCGTCACCCCGACCTTCTTCAACTTGGCCAGCCTGGACCAGACATGGGCAAGCCGACGGTCAACGAGCTTCATGTGCCCCCAGCCAGAGCTAGGCACCGCCGACACTCGTGGGAGCAGGAGCAAGGGCTAAGCGTGCCGGCATCCACATACACCCACTGCTTCCAGAATCCCATCACATCTGGGCAGAGCGTGAAGTCAATGCCCGAGCCAGCCATCACCACTACGGCCTATAAGGCCATGCACCCCGAGTGCTGACGGGCGTCGACTAGGTGGAGCGAGAAGAAATGGCGAAACAAGGCGACAGAGGGAGCAATGCCCACCATAGCCTCGCATAGGAAGGAGAAGACGGCAAGGAGGATGATGGATTGGGGGTCCAGATCCAGCGCCTGGATCTAGTAATGCGAGATTATGGTATTGAAGAAATCAGAGAAAGGGGGGATCAGGCCAGCGAAGAAGGCATGAAGATGGATGGGGATCTCGGTGGCTTCCATGTCGACCAAATCCCGGGAGGCGGGCCAAGCCGTAGTTTCTTTCCATTCATTGGAATCGGCGGCAAGGGCTGCCCGGACCTTCGCCAACCCCTCCTGATTAATCACCGTCGACGGCTCAAGAGTAGGTTCGAAGACTAGCAGAGATTCGACTGGGGCGCATGCCTTCCCCTTCTTCTTCAACCACGGGGCCATGACAGTGCAAGAAGATTGGCACCGGCGTCGAGTCTGGGAGAAGAGCTGCGAGGTCGTGGGAAATAGGAGGAGCCAAGAGCAAGCACACGGGCAATGATGGCAAAGCTGTGCTAGCAACAAGCGGCCGCCCAGACTAGCAGTTATTGAGGCTGCATGGGGAAGTGGGGGCGCCCACGTCCCATCAAGCACCACACGTCGACCAAGGCCGCAGGCAGTTTGGGCCCGCGGTGCTTTGCACTTGCCCTCTGGTTTCGCCTCGAAGCCAAGTTTCAGGGCGCCTTGGGCCCGGGGGCTACTATAAGCATTCTGGGAATCGGGGTACCCAGACTTGCCTGCCCGCAGCCCACGGCGTGGCTTCATCAACGGCCTGGTATGGCCCAGCTTTAGCAACAACAAATCAAGACCCTCGCGAGGCGGGCGACACCAAGACCTCTAAAAGGAGCGACCTCCTTAGGCTGGCTCCTCAGGAGCGGAGATTTATATGCAAGCCTCACCTTGTGAGATTCGGTTAATGTGAGCCATGATGACCAAGGCCAGGCGGGCGCCAGCACGCGCAGGACAGCAGTTTCCTCTTTGGTGCTAAGGAGGCAAGCACAGGCGCGGAGTCCCGAGGAATTAGCCAAAGGTTTCCATTCCTGTGCAACAAGTCCAAGACTGTCAGGACGGCAAGGCGAAGGTCAGCACCGAGCCCACCACGGCGTCACCACCAAAGGCTTTTGCAGGCGAAGACTACTTTTGTCAGGATAATATGTACTAATTGTCTCCCTTCAAATTTGGCCTTTATGGGATCCCTTCCCACCTTCATTTGGGAAGAGGATCAAGGCCACTATAAATAGGACCTAGCCACCACCATAGGGGGGGGGAACCCAACCGGAGGACCGAACCCCATCGGATTCATTCCATCCTCACCAGCTCACTCGAGAACAAGAACACACCTTCTGAGGTTGTTCTCCCACTGTACTAGTTCATCCTCAGCCCCATGAGGCCAATCCACCACAAAGCAGGAGTAGGGTTTTAAACCGCAAGGTGGACCGAACCTGGGTAAACTGATGTGTCCCGTTTCCTTCCCGTTCATCGAGCTAGGCCATGAGATTGGCGACTAGGCAGACTGGGGATGTTAAGTTCTTCGCACACACCCCAGTGTCCGAACCTCTCAAGGGTCTACGGAAACCAAAATCCGACATTAACCATGCCGAAGCACGATCAACATGATCACGAAGGTCTATTTCCTGCAAGCAAATAAAGAACAAGCAAGAAACTGAAATTGCAATCTGGATATTGCGAATAAAATATGAAAGCTTTATCGATGAAAGTGGGGTTCTGTGATGTCTTGGTCTGGTCGTTGAACACAAATGAAGTATGCGAAGTTGCAGCTATGGCGATCTTTTAATCTGAACAAAGCCCAAATGTAAACGATGCCTTAAGGGCTATATTTATAGGGGAAAAGAGAGGGGATTTCGTCCATCCTTGGCAAGGTGGGACTAAAATACCTCCCGGTTCATTTCCCCTACAATATGGACTCTAAAAATATCCTATGAAGTAGTATTTTGAAATTACATGGGCCTGGCCCAAAAATAAGGTGGCCCATCTTGTATATTTTGTCCATTTTTTTGTATGTCATCATGGTGGCTTCAAAGTGTGGAAATCTGCATTACAAACTCTGTTCTTGTTCTCTTCGCACGCGCCTTCTTCTTCCTGTTTGATAATGCTCCTATGTTCATCCTTCTTGTCCATGCTAGGCCCTTGAATTGTAAGCAACAAAAATGCATCGAAGATAGGCAGCATCATATTCTCATGAACTTCTGAACCATTACCAAGAAACGAAAGTACATGTTAATATAACTAGCGTGCGCGATCTATACCAATCGATCGAATAGGTATAGTAGTAGGGGCTGTGGGTGTAACTATGGCCTCCATGTCCTCATCATCGCGTCCACTTAGTCTCCTACCTCCCCAAGCCTATATAATTCGTACCTAGGGTTATGTTTAGGGTTAGCAAAGTATATTTGTGAGATATTTGAGAGCTTTGCTCCTTCTACCACTGCATTGGAGATCTAGGCCTCTTAGGAGAGGATCCACTTGTGGATTTCAAGACCTCCTCTTGGAGAACACTACCATCAAGACCTCATCTCTTAGGAGTGGGAAGAACTCTACCTAGGGCTTGTTTCCTTTGATTGTGCTTGTAATCTTGTGGATCTATGTGTTTCCTATTCTAGTGGATGTGTGATTGGATATTGTTGGAGTGAATTCCTCTTTGTGCTCTTGGCGTTCATCCTCTTTCCCCTCCAAGTGTGAAAATATCCATCTTAGGTTTCTACCCTATAACAGATCGCGTGTGCATTCATGAGTGTTTTTGTAGGGGGGGTGGGTGATTTCGTGAGTGTATTTGTGGGAATATGTGTCGATGATATCTCGAAAAAAAGTGACACATGCAATGTGTGTGAAATAGAGGCCTAGATATATCATATATAGAGGGGGAGATCCACGAGAAGAGAGGGAGGGATAATAGGCGTTAGATATAGATAAAATTGAAGAGAGGATCAAGTGTGTGGGTGCAAGATCGATGAAGAGAGCCATCGAAATTGTGTGTGTGTGCGCATCGTAGATATAGGGCGATTGACCTATCGGAATATCATAATGGAGAGGGAAAGTTTGTGTGTGGCAGGGAGACATGACTGGAGCGCTCGATGTATCGGTGTGTGTGGGGTGGAGTGGGGGAGGTAGAGACCTAACTAGAGAGGTAGATCGACTCGTATGTATATGTGTGGAGAAGGAGAGACCTAGCTATATCTTGAGGGAGATTGATCGACATCCATATATAAGTGTAGGAAGGGAAATAGCACTACTCCAGGATGCTACTAACGCGACACTACGATCAAAGACCCTTCGACGAAACTGTGTGCGATGCCATAATCACAAACGGTGGTGTAAAAAAACCATCAAAAAAGGTGCAAACATTCACGACGGCGGACCCATCAAATAAAGTTCAGATTTTAGCTGCGTGTGCGATGAAGGGCATACGGTTCAGTTCAATTAACTGTTTGCGATGAGGAGGAACAAAATAAATGGGCAGCCAGATGTTGGTGTGTGCGATATACAGCATACGGTTCACTCGGATGAACTATTTGTGATTAGGCAACACAAAAGAAACGGTTAGCTAGATGAAGGTGTGTGCAATATACGGCATGCAGTTCACTCGGATGAACTGTTTGCGTTGAGACATGAGAATAGAAACGGTCCTTATATACACATTTATAAGGACATGCTTGCATAACCAAATTAGACATCCACTTACAAAGGTGGCTACTACAACCATGGCATTTGCACACGCCAAAGTAAACTATTACATGCATAATTAAATAGGTGGCTAGTACACACATGACATTTCCACACACCAATAAAGTAAACTATATATTACATAAATCATTAACAAGCATAAACGATCATCTGATCATCATCTACTTCTTGTGACGCTTGCTCTGCTTGTGGATTGATCCGGGCTCGTCGATTTGGGTAACGAGGCACTTCATCATGTCAACGATCTGCTTATGCATCTCGTAGCATGTGTACATGCTCTTGGCTGCGAACCTGAGGTGAGGTTCATCCAGTTGCCGCATCCAGGCCCTGTGCCAGGATAGGGGACTTGTTCTCTGGGCATCCTGCTTCATCTTTTTGTAGTAGGGGTCGATGATGGCCGAGGTGAGTTCGACTAGGGAGTCCTTCTTCGTGCTGCCCCAGACCCTGTAGTGGTTACATATTTCGACAAGGTTCTTGCAGTGCAACCCCGTAACACTGGGCACGCTTACATCGTCTTTGGTTTCCACCGTGGCAAACTTGTTGTCGGTGCTGTTGACAAACCTGTTGAAACGGTCGCACACCTCTGTGGCCATGCAATAGTGGTAGATGAGGACATGATGGCGCACACACAACTGGGTGACGGCAACCTCCTGATCTATGCCGGGAAGACCGGCGGTGTACTGGAGGTTGATGCCGACCACCTTTTACTTGTCTCGAGCAAGCAACTGCTCAACGTTGTTGATGTAGTCGTCCACCACGGCCGGGTCGATGGTGTACACCACCGAGAGATCCGTTTCCCTCGCGTGGGTCTCCACTCTATCCTCGCCGAACTCCATTGGAGCACCGCTGGACATACCCTCTCTATGTGTCGTTGTTGGTGTGCTTGTTGTGTTATGGGGCACGATCAAAAGGTTGAAGAGACTAAGGTTATAATGGCCGCGGGAATTAAAGGGGAAGCCGGACGGCCAGGAATATCGGGAGGCCCTGATGGTAGTTCTAATTTGCAGCGCGTAACTCCACAGTAGTCATGCGGTGTGTTGGGAAGATAATATACAAACGATGGTTTAACTTGACAACAATCATGATTGTACATATTATTCAAATACAGAAACGAATTCAAATTTAGTTCATACTGAAGCAGTAGTATATATCTTTGGAATGCACTAAAATGTTCATTTGAGTAGCAGATTACATGCATTATAGACCTAGCAAAATATTTTAATTGAACATAACATGGATTCAATTGTTTGAATGACATTTTTAGTAACTCATATAGTAAAACGGGACTAGACCCTCTTGTGTGGTGCAAATTGATTTCTTTTCATTTTTTTGCCGAGGAAGTGCGAAATGATTTGGTACAGTACATGTTAGGCTTGTCTCGTGAAATTTCAAGTCGTGTCTTGTTATCCCAAAATTTTAAGATATCTCTTTGTCTCATTGTGGTCCGAAAACTCCATCCATCTCAACCCGCGCATTTCTATCCCAAAATTACAACGCGCACGAAAACTCCCACCTCCTGCCAAATCCTAACACACAAAATTCCCGTGATACCCCTGAACCAAAAGAACCACCTAGTACAAATCGGTGGGGGTACTTTTGTAACTTACCCCACATATCGGACAAGCGCGTCCCTAAGCCATGGTACCCCCTCCCATCCGCTCCGCCCCTACCCCGTTAGTGCATCGAGGCCGCAAAAACCCACGAAGCCCCACACCCTTCTCTATCCGCCACCTAGCCAGAGCGTCTTCCCCGAGGACATCGCTCACTGCAACAGCTCGACGTCCCTCATGCACCGCACCAGATGAGGATCCGTCATTGATTTCATCGTCCCGCTGGTTCAGCCACCCCGTCCTCCACCTCCAAGGACCTACCCCAACGTCCACCTCATCTATCGCGCCACCTCCATTCCCAAAGTGTCGTCTTCACCTGCACCACCGGAAGAGAAGCACCATCACCGATTCCTCGGATGAACCTAAGGCCTAATCGGCGTCGTAGAAGAGATTCTACACTAAACGATGCATTTTCTTCTTGATTCGAGCTCGCGGTGCTACCGGCGCTCGGTCCCAAGCCGCCATGGCGAGCCTCCATCTATGGCGGCGTGGCAGGCCACTTCCTTTACGGCGCCGCTCCCTGAGCGGTGACATCCACATCAGTAGGAGCTGCTGCTGCTTTGGCTCTCGCTCTCGCTGCTGGTCTGCTCTTGCTCTTAGTCCCCTGCCTGGTCTACTCTTGCTCTTGCTCACGCTACTGCTCTTGCTCTTGCTCTTTCTCTTGCTCTTGCTCTTGCTTGCGCTGCTGCTCTACTCCTGCTCGCATTGCGGCTGGACCAGCAACAGATCCAGCTCTCGCTCGAGCCCCTGCAGCTGCTACCCGAGATGCTACTACACGACCAATGGCCCCGGCTCTCGCACGCGCTGCTACTCTGGGCACTGCTGCTACTGCTTTTCTGCTACTAGTGCATTCAGTTTTGATAGTAAAATTCTGTTTTGACAGCAAAATTCAGTTTCAACAGTAAAATTCAGTGTTGACAGTTAACTTTAGTTTCGATAGTTAAGTTCAAAGATGAGCAGCTGATGTATTTAACATCTAGTACTTCTTTTGTTATGTATTTTACATCATCTAATTGGAGATGCTATAAGAATATCACTTCAGGTTAATGTTGTCTCTCTTGTCCTGCTTCAGCCTCGCCGTCATACACCTCACTGGAGCTGCACGAATGACGAAACCCTCCATCACAGCGGAGCAATATCCTCGGCTCCATCTCCAGATGCCTAAGATCTTCTTCCACTCCTCCGAAAGCCACATCAGTCGCAACATCCTCAGCGACCAACCAAATGATGCTGATATCGACATGGCTTCGCCAAAGAGGTTGTACACTTGTTGCATCACTTTTTTACTCTACATGTCATATATATTGTCCACAGGGAACACGTAGTAATGTGAAATACGATTAGTTTCTCCTACTATATGACAAGTAGTGAGGTACGAGGCAACTTAGCTATCCGTGATGGACTCTCTCGAAAGCCATCATTATTCATTTCTGCGCATTTGAGTTGTGCATGTGTAGATGGGCCTGGAGTTGATCTTGTAGGGAAGTGGCCTTGGTCTAAAGTAGTAGAAGTAGCACAAAAACATTTTTGGAGTTTACGCTTTTGCCTGTTCAAGCCTGCATACTAGAATCGTTAGTGCTTGAAAGGAAAAGTGAAGGAAAAACATAGGAATTTGAAAGTTTCCTATGGTACTACTATTCATGCATTTGGTTCAAAGGAATGGAGCAAAGGAAAACTATAGGATTTGTTCCTTTAGTGTCTCTTTCAAAGAATAACTGTAGGAGTTTTAATATCCACTTGGCCCTCCTTCTCAAATTCCTATTCATGAAGAAGAAGACTAAGTGATAGTAGCATTAAAGCATTATATTGTACCTTTTCTTGTGGTTTGACTTAATTTTACCATGCTTCTTTGCATTCTTGTGACCTTCCAATTCCTGTGAACCAAACACCCATATTGACAGAAATCTTGTGATTTTAAATTCTCTGTTTTGCACATGCATTCCTATCATATTCTTGTGTATTTCCTATCCCTGCATTGATAGAATCCACCAATTCAAATGAGGCCTTAGAAATTACTTCTGTTACTGATAGTTGTCAAAGAAAACCTTGTGTGGTTTGTCCCTCTCTTGCCGCATCGTCGTCCACCCAAGCTCAGCTGCTCCAACGACGGAAGGGTCAACCGCAATGGAGATCCTCCCTCCAGACTTTCTTTTGCCGCCTCAGATCTTCTTCCTCCCTGACGGCAGCCATGACAACTGCATTAACCATCATCAACTGAGCAGATGACCTTGAGGACTACACGGGTCCGCAAGAGAGGTCGCACCCTTTCGTGTCTACTTACGTAATGCATCGCTTAATATGAAATGCTACTTTATCATCCTATTCAAAGATTAGACTCCGAGTCAGCTCCAAACTAATGCTCAAACTTGAGTTTTTAAATGGCTGTGGGGTACATATCGGGGCCGCAATCAGTAGTATATGTCTACTATGTGGTTAATCTCTTGTGTCTACTATGAGTTTCATGTTGGGTGGGAAACAAACAGTAAAGAAGCCATTATCTATATTTTTTTAACTGAAGCTATTATCTGCCTGCTTTCATTAGTTTTGGGTCTATCCATAGGTTGGTACCATCACTCTGGATTTCTGTATCCACTCTGTACATAATCTCGCTATGTTTTATTCCTATGCATGTCAGTTATTGTACACAATGGTACTGAACATGTACAGCAAAAGAGACGAGCCTTACATGGCAATAAAATTTCATACAGACGTCGCTCCATGGTGTGCGCGAAGGCAGCCCCCTTCCCCCCATTTCAGATTGTAATCAAGAGGAAGATAATTGTGGAGGGAGATTCAGAAGGGGAAGACCACTCCTATTTATCCCCTGAGGTCTTTGCTCTAACTTGGCATGCTGATGTTGGTCATATGATGCATACGGTGCCTTGCATTGCTTACTTTATACATCAAATATGGCATCTTCTTAGTTTAGTAAATGCCATATGTTTAGTTTCTATATCGTATATGTGAATTACGCAACGCCATCTTGTTTAGCCAGGCATCATATATGTGAATTCTGCAATGCCATCCTGCTGAGCCCAGTGGCCGATCTAGGATTTGAAACCATGGTGGTCCAATTTTTTTACAACAAACATGGCATGTCTTCACTCTAAGTAATTACCAATACCACGTAGAAATATAGATCAATGTGCTCTTACAATCATACTAAGTTTCTCAATTAAGTGTCAATTTTGCATAAAAAACTAGATAGTGCATACCTTACCACATTTGACATCTTCAGTTTGCTATATGGTCACATTTGACATAGTCACTGTTGGTTCTTGAGTTCACTCTTCAACCACAACCGGCATAAGCACAAATTATTCAATTTACTCTTTGGCCACATCCCACATATATCTTTCTTCCCTATCTTCATAACACGTTGGTCAAAAAGTTTTGCAATATCTCTGTTCCTCTTCATTCTAGAATACTTCTGCAATAAGAATTTACGTTGTATCAGTCATAAGTTCATAATGACACAACTGAACAGAAAAGATGCGCAAAATAGTGTGTGTGCTCGTCGGCTCATGTACTTTGTGCACAACAAATAGCAAACCCTAAATCAATAATCGGGGAATGGTCAATTGGTGAGCGGGTGCCTCAAATCAGGCCGAGTAGAATGCGGAGTGCAGACTAGCACTACAAAAAAATACACTTTCGTGATGATACGTGTTTGTCCCAGTAGGTCGCGTTTTTGTCATGCATGTACATCCATGACAAATTTATGACAGAATCAAGATAGTCATACCTGTGCTGTCGTAGAAGTGTTCCATGACATTACCAAAATTATCATCATGGAAGTGTCCACTTCCATGATGATAAATCGCGCGTCACAGAAGTGCTTTCGTCAAGGGTGACCGACACGTGGCATCCACCGTAACGGAACGCCGTTAAGCTATCGGGTCAGGTTTTGGATCCGATAACCCTTTAACAGCCCCGACCAATGGGGACTTTCCACGTGTAAAATCATCATTGGCTGGAGGAAACATGTGTCGACTCATCGTTGGGACAGATGTCATCCACTCATTGGACAGAAGGCGCCTATGATACATCGACACGTGGCACGGTCCAACAGAGGCCCATTCATGTGAAAAGGCCGACCCATTTGACTTGGTCAAAAGGTGGCGGGCCGGCCCATGGAAAGCCTGTTAACGGCCTGTTCGCATATAGCCCATTTACAGCCCGCTAAACCAAGGCCCGTTATGCCCTATCCGAATTAGGCCCAGTAGCGTCATCTGGGCCATCCAATATGATTCCAAGACCGTTTTCACTTCTGGCCCATGTATGGCCCATGACGTCTTTCGGCCCATATGAGGCCCTATGTAACTCTTGGCCTCTTAACGACCCATGGTGAAACTGGCCCGCAATGAACAAAGGTATCACTTTACACCCATTAACGGCTGTGGTGAACCGGCCCGTAATGAACAGATATCACTTTATACCCATTAAGGGCCCGTTATTCGATTGGGCGTTTCAGCAAATGTTATCTTTCGCCTTCTCGAGCCCATTTATTCTTGGGCTCATTTCAAAGATTCATTTACTTACGGCCCGTTCTTGCTATTTTCGCTTGTGGGCCAAATTCAGCCCGTGGTTACATTGGCCGCTTTGTGGTCCGTTAATACGTTGGGCTTTTCATAGCGTCATCAACACGGCCTATTAACGATGGCCCGTTATGGTCATACGGCCCGTATAAGGCCCATTGATGATACGGCCCGTAGAAGGCCCATTGTTTCTACGGCCCGTAGAAGGCCCATTGTTTCTACGGCCCGTAGAAGGCCCATTGTTTCTATGGCCCGTAGAAGGCCCACTGTTTCTACGGCCCGTAGAAGGCCCAAAGGTCACTACAAGAAATATTAGCCCATGGTTATTGTGGCCTAGTTTTAAAAAGAACTGCACTGACTACAAGCAAACAAATAAACAAGACAACAAGGAAATAAATAAGCAAGCAACATATGCTAGGCTATCATGGCTGTTACACATATTACATCAACTGGGCATCAAAGTTCGCCACCAGTGCAAATATAGGGAACAAAGCAGCATATCATATACACTGGTTGTCAAAGTTGGTGACCAACGCAAATAAACGCCGCAGCAAAACAAATCCAGAACTGAAACCACTTCAGAAGATCTCAAGAAACAATATCCTGGGTACCCATAATGCTGGCAAGATGCTTAGCAAGCTTATTAACTTTCTCTTGTTTGGCGCTTAAATCCTCCAAATATTGTCGTTGCACCAGAAAATATGCATCTAAATTCTGCAGGGACTTCCTCAGTCCTTCAGCTTCCTGTCGCAACACATCTGATCGATGTCTTTCAACTTGAAGTTGAGACTCAAGAAGACGAACTGATTCAGGCAACAAGTTTGAAGAGCTTGTGCCAGCAGTAGTGGCCAGTAACTCGAACACTACATCAAGACAGGACTTTTGGGTTCCCTCACTGTCGTCAAGATAGTTTTTATCAGCTTTCTTGGAGACCAACAGGGATGTCTCACTATCTTGAACCTTATCTGCATTACTTCCTTTACAATTGGATAACGCTGCATCGTTTCTCCAATATTTTGTCCGCATTCTAAAAGAGAAACAAGCAGACACATCACATGTTTACCATGTTGTATATGAAACTCATTTTGGTAAATGAGTTCAGTAGTAAAGTGGACAGGATAACAATATGAAACAAACATATATCTATGTACCATGGTCACTTTATGGTCTATATCATTCTAATTTTTGTTGCCAAATCAAGATAGAGACACATTTGAAATAATATTTGTTCAAGACAAAGCAGAATAGACAGAATATAAGTGTGGGTGACTATAGAGCAATAACAACACTTGTAATTTGCATGACATGAGAACATAACTATTTATTCAATTGAAACTGAAATCAACATAGAGCAGGTTACAACAGCAAACTAGTTAAAGAAACATGTTTAAAACATACCTGTTGAGCCATTGGAGTTTCAATTCCATCCTTCAAATTTGAAAATAGTTGGTATGAGTAAATACAGTAATGCAAGAGCAAAGGAGTATGAAGCATAGCTACAGAACCCGACACGAGAACAAATCTTCTTCTCCTTTAAGCGTTGAGTTGGGATTCGGAGTGGTGGTCCTCTTGCTTTGGGCACTGTAGTTCCCTTACTAACCGCTCGTGTTTGGGTGCTCTGTGGTGGAGACGGTGTTGTGTCAACTGGAACTAGGTTACTATCTGCCGGGGTTGGGGTTAGAAGGGGTGTAGCTGGTTCTTTGTCCAACTGGGTAGGGGTACAATCTGCGGGAGTCTGGGTTATGTGTGGTGGATCTGGTCCTTGGGCAAGTACAACCGTGGTTCTATCTGCATCAACTAGTAGCACTATCTTTTCTGAAGACCGTGTTGTTACTCCCTTAGAGACTGCCATCATGCTCTCCAATTCAAATGGCTGTTAAACAAGAAAAGTAATTGAAAGTATAGACATTGTATGATAGACAGGTGCAATGGATAGTGGGGAATAAAAGAGGGCATGAAATAATTCATATTTATGTTGTCTAACCAAACAGGATAGCATGACACAATTTCACATATATGATGGCTAACTAAACAGGATAGCATGACACAATTTCACATTATGATGGCTAACTAAAAAAGATGGAAAGACATAGTTTAAAATATGAGACTATGTAAACAGGATGGCATGACATAACTATATAATGTGTTTATTAAATAGGTTGGCATGCCATAATTCACATACATTCATGGATAGAATGCTATAATTCTAAATATGATGACTGTAAACACTAAACAGGATGAGATGATATAACTATATGATGTCTTTATTATGGGTTGCCATGCCATAATTCAGATAGATGATGTGTATGTACTATGTAAACATGATGGCATGATATAATTCAAATATATGATTTATATAGTAAGCAAGTAAGCAGATGGCAATCTATATATGATGTAAAACTAAGCAATGCAAGACAACATGCATGACATGGGTAATATAACCCTGCCAAGTTTAAGCATAGACCTCGGGAAATAGGACTGGTCATCGCCTTTGAATCCTCCTCCGAGGAGCTCTCTCAGTCAAAGAAGATGTCTCGCTTCAATGGTAGCATTGTCTACTCTGAATACCTTGTTTTCACTCCAGATACTTCCATCACCGCTTCAAATGGCTGATGCACAGGAAGAGTAGTTGAATATATAAACATTGTCGACAATGGAACACGTAATAGAAAAAATTGATAGCATGATATAATTCACATACATGATGATTGGCTAAACAACATGGCATTGCATAATTCATATATATAATGCCTTTGCAACAAGATAGCATTGTATAATTCACATATATAATGTCTTGCAACAAGATAGCAATGCATAATTCACATATATGGTAATTAGACACTGAACAGGTGGCATTCACACAAAGCACGTCTAAACTAATCAAATGGCATAACAATGCGAGACACCATATGCACGATATGAGCAACATAACGCTGCCAAGTTAGAGCATACACCTCGGAGGGGGGGATAGGACTCGTCATCTGTCCCTAAATCCTCCTCTGAGGAGCTATCCGTAACCAGCGAGATATGCGCTTCGTCAGATAGCATAGTCTGCTCAGAAGACCTTGTTTTCACTCCAGAATTTTCCATCACTGTGTCAAATGGTTGCTGCACATGAAGAGCAGTTGAATGTACTAACATTGTTGACAAATGTAATATGTAACGAAAAAAGGATGGCCTGATATAATTTACATAGAAGATGACCTGCTAAGGTGATGGCATTGCGTAATTCACATATATGATGCCTGGCTAAACAAGGTGGCGTTGCATAATTCACATAAATGATGAATAAACTAAACAGATGGCATTCGCACAAAGGATGTCTAAACTAAGCAGATGACATATTTGATGTATAAAGTAAGCAATGCAAGACACCATATGCATGATATAACCAACATCAGCATGCCAAGTTGGAGCGAACACCTCAGGGGGTAAATAGGAGTTATCTTCTCCTTCTGAATCCCCCTCAGAACAGATATCTTCCTCTCGATTACAATCCGAAATGCGTGGAGGGGGGATGCCTTTGCGCCTACCATGGAGCGACGTCTGCATGAAATTATATTGCCACACAAGGCTCGTCTCTTTTGCTCTACATGTTCAGTTCCATTGTTTACAATAACTGTCATGCATAGGAATAAAACATAGTGAGATTGTGTAAGGAGTGCATGCAGAAATCGAGTGTGATGGTAGCAACCTGTGGATAGACCCAAAACCAATAATAGCAGGCAGATAATGGCTTCAGTTAATAAATACAGATAATGGCTTCTTTACTGTTTGTTTCCCACCCAACTTGAAACTCATAGTAGACACCGGAGATTAACCAGATAGTAGATAGATACTATTGATAGCGGCCCCGATATGTACCCCACAACCATTTAAAAACTCAAGTGTGACCATTAGTTTGGAGCTGATTCAGAGTCTAATCGGTGAACAGGACGATAAAGTAGCATGTAATATTAAGCGATGCATAACGTAAGCAGACACGAAAGAGTGCGACCTCTCTTGCGGACCAGTGTAGTCCTCGAGGTCATATGCTCGGTTGATGATGGTAATGCAGTTTTCATGGCTGCCAGCGGCGGGGAAGAAGATCTAAGGTGGCGAAAGACAGTCTGGAGGCCGGATCCCTGCTGTGCTGGACCCTTCTGTCGTTGGAGCAGCTGAGCTAGGGTGGACGACGGCGTAGCAAGAGTCGGACAAACCACACAAGGTTTTCTTTGACAACTATCTGTAAGAGAAGTAATTCTGTAAGGGATCGTTTGAATTGGAGGATTCCAACAATGCAGGGATAGGAAATAGACAGGAATAGGATAGGAATGCACGTGCAAAACAGAGAATTTAAAAACACAGGATTACTGCCAATTTGGGTGTTTGATTCACAACAATTGGAAGATCACATGATGCAAAGAAGCATGGTGAGATTAAGTCAAACCACAAGAAAATGTACGGTTATAATGCTATTATGCTACTATCTCTTAGTCTTGTGCTTCATGAATAGGAATTTGAATAGGAGGACAAGTGAAAATTAAAATACCTACGTTTTTTCTTTCAAGTAGACACTAAAGGAAAAATTCCGTGTGCTCAGTGGACAATATATATAACATGTAGAGTAAAAAGAGATGCAACAAGTGTACAACCTCTTTGGCGAAGCCATGTTGATCCCAGCTTAATTGGGTTGGCCGGTGAGGATGCTCCGACTGACTTTGCTGTCGGAGGAGGGGAAGAAGATCTTAGGCGTCTGGAGATGGAGCCCGAGGTACTGCTCCGCTGTGAGGGAGGGTTTCGTCGTTTGAGCAGCTCCGGTGAGGTGTACGACACCGAGGCTGAAGCAGGACAAGAGAGACAACGAACAACGTTAACCTTAGTGGAATTCTAATAGCATCTCCAAAACATGACGTAAAATACATAAACACAAAGTGCTAGATGTAAAATACATCAGCCGCTCATCTCTGAACTTAACTGTCAAAACTGAACTTAACTGTCGAAACTGAATTTTGCTCTCGAAACTGAATGCACTAGCAAGGTGAGGCTACACGTCGGTCGACTGACTTTTTCATCTCTGGTCAGTCGATTTTGCAGCCGTTGGATATGAAATCAAGGGCATGCGGTACATCTTCAACCTCCACCCCCCTGAGCCGCCAGTCACCACCGGCCAAACAGCAGCCCCCCGCCGCCCGTGGCGGGCGGTGCGCCGCCCCGCCTGCCCCAAAAACACTCCCCAACGCCAGTCCGCCACCGCCCCGGCCATCCCTCTAGGTCCCCACATGCTGAGCTTTTTCTCCGGTGATCCCCACGCCACCGCCCCGCCAACGCCCCACCATCGTCGGCGACCACCGCCCCCATCCTGAACCCTAAGATAGATAGTGGGGTACCTCTCCGGCGAGCCTCCCTCCCCACTGCGGCTGGTTCTTCCTTCACCCCGGCGAGCCCACCCCTTGAAAATCGACTGATCCAAAAGTCGATTCAGTCGACTGAAGTGTAGCCAAATCGGAGCAGCATCGCAAGCAAGAGCAAGAGCGAGAGCAGCAGCGCGAGCAAGAGCAATAGCAAGAGCAGACCAGGCAGGGGACCGAGAGCAAGAGCAGAGCAGCAGCGCGAGCGAGAGCTAAAGCAGCAGCAGCTCCTACTGATGTGGACGTCGCCGCCGAGGGAGCGACGCCGTGGAGGAAGTGGCCGGCGACGCCGCCGTGGATGGAGCCGTGCCGTGTCGGCTCAGGACCGAGCGCCAGTAGCACCGTGAGATCGAATCAAGAAGAAAATGCGGCGGTTAGTGTACAACCTCTTTGGTGGCGTCGATTAGGCCGCAGCTTCATCCGAGGAAACGGTGATGATGATGCTCTTCCGGTGGTGCAGGTGAAGACGGCGGTGTGGGAATGGAGGTGGCACGAAAGACGAGGGGAACATCGGGCAGCTCCTTGGAGGTGGAGGACGGGGTGGATGAACCGGCGGGACGATGAGATCGACGACGGATCCTCATCCGGTACGGTGGATGAGGGACGTCGAGGTGTTGCTGTGGACGACGTCGTTGGGGAAGAGGCTCCGGCTGGGTGGCGGACGGAGCAGGGTGTGGGGTTTCGTCATGGGTTTTCACGGCCTCGGTGTACGAATCGGTGGGCGGATGGGATGGCAGTGGGGTACCATGGCTTGGAGACGCGCTTGTCCGAAATGTGGGGTAAGTTACGAAAGTACCCCCCACCGATTTGAGGCGGTTCTTTCGGTTCAGGGTACCATGGGCATTTCGCGTGTCGGGATTTCACAAGAGGTGGGAGTTTTCGCGCACGTTGTAATTTCGGAATAGCAAGGCGCGGGTTGAGATGGAGGGAGTTGTCGGAGCACAACGAGACAAATATATATCTTAAATATTTTGGGCTAACAAGGCGCGGGTTGAAATTTCCGGACAAGCCTAACGTGTCTTGTACCAAATCAATGCGCACTACAAATGTCATTCAAAACTTTGAATTCATGTTATGTTCAATTAAAATATTTCGCCACGTGTATAATGCATGCAACCTACTACTCAAATGAACGTTTTAGTGCATTCCAAACGTATATACTACCGCTTCAATATGAACTAAATTTGAATAAGATCTACAGTAATGATTGTTGTGAAGTCAAAGCATTTGAATTCGTTTCTCTGTTTTAATAAGATCTACAATCATCATTATTGTCAAGTTAAACCATCATTTGTGTATTATCTTCACAGCACACCATATGATTAGTCTCGAGTTACATATGAACTATGTGTAATATATGAACTCGAACTAGATTTTTTGAATTCACTTTATTTTGAGTTCAAATCACATTACATTTCTAGCTCTAGCTAGATCTTCATAATCTAAACCATGTCTCATATGTATAATGTGATTATCACATTATGTATGGTGCCCCGCCCCCTACGCCTACAAGTATTTAGATGTGAGTTGCAAACACCACACATTACCACAAATTCAAATAAAATGTGAGAATGTTTGATATATAGTATTGTTTAGATTGCTCGATATTTAGTTGTAAGCTGCAAACGCCGCACATTATCACAAATTCAAATAAAATGTAAGATTGTTTGATGTATAGTATAGTTTATATTGTTCGGCATTTAGCTGTGAGTTGCAAACGCCATGCATTATCACATTATGGTATAACATGTGCACAACACGTGTATCACCGCTATATTCATGCATGCAATGTTTAAAACACTATGATCTCCTATTCAAATATATGAATCCGCTTTCATATCAAATTATGATCTTTCTTAGTCTCTTACACCCACACAATCCTCTAACCTTTGTAGCTACCACTAACTTTCTCTCGTGCATGCACACGCCCTCCCCCTCCCTCGGCATTCTATCCACCGGGCACATTCATTTTTTTCTTTAGGTCATTTTCCCAGAGTCTCCACAACTCCTTTCCGACACACACTGATCTGCCTACAGCATACACACACAGCTTCAATCTCCTCCTTTATGTGTCCTTGCCTCATGTGTCTCATATGGTTAGACACACGTGTAAACTCTCGCCCCTCTTTTCATCGATCTCACAACCGCACACTCCTCCCCCTATCTAGCTAGTAGTTGGCCCTCTCGCACCACCTCCTAGCTCCATTCTCTCTGTCTATCCGTCTCGCTGGGCCTTATTTACCTCTAACAAATGGACGTACACCGACCGATCTCTCGCTATACATATAGCCAGCTAGGTCCTTATAACTCGTTTTTACCCACACATCGATAGATCTACCTCATTAGTTGTGTCTCCCTTCCTCCGACAAACAATAATTGATCACCGATCTAGTTAGGTTTGCTTACCAAAAACATGGTTCCCCTTCATCATCCATGGATGCGTCCCGACAGATCTATCACGCACAGGCACACACCAAAACACATCCCCACTCTTATTGATAACATTGCAATTCCACCCTCAGTTTGTCTAGTAGGCCTCTCCCAACATCTCCGAGAAGCAACTCCATCAGCCATCCAGCACTCTACCCCTCTCCCTCCCTCTCCCTCCCTCTCTCTCTCTCTCTCTCTCTCTGTCCCATCATATTTCCCGTCCTTCAGTTATGTATGGATGTCGACCGATCTCCCTCAAGACATAGTTGGGTCTCTCCTTCTCAACACATATACGAGTCGTTCTACCTCTATAGTTAGGCCTCTGCCTACCCCTCCCCCCACACACACCGATACATCAAGCGCTCTAGTCATGTCTCCCTGCCACACACAAACTTGACATGTGCCCTCTAACGTTCCGGTAGGCCAGTCGCCCTATATCTTTGACTTGCACAAACACACACACAATTTCGATGGCTCTCTTCATCGATCTTGCACCCACCCACTTGATCCTCTCTTCGACTCTATCGATAGCTATGACCCCTCCCTCTCTTCTAGTGGATTGCCCGACCCTCTATGTATGATATAGATAGGCCTCCATTTCACACACATTGCATGCAAAATTTTGTTTGAGATGTCATCGACACATATTCCCACAAATAAGTCACGAAATCAACCCCCACCCCCACCCCCACCACAAAACAAAAAACACTCATGAACGCGGTTTGTATCTCTCACACACACCCACATAGGTGGGGGACGTGCACGAAGAGAAGAGGTGCATTTACGGCGCACGTACTCCCGTCTCTTTCCCAACCACACCCGCGCGGGTACACGGTGGAGCTCATTTCTGTACGAAAAAGGCAGCCCACGTGGTAATGTGGCACGTGTACTAGTTGTCCACTTGGTGGAGGGAGGATCGTCTACCACGGGTGAACAAACAAATTGCGACTTGACGTGTTATGTTAAATTAAAAAAAAGAGGCAAACCATGTGGGGCCTACCTTAGAGGCAAGGCTCTATATACTGGAGTACTTTTGATGTGTCCCGTCAACTCGCAGAATGAGGAGAAGCTTGCTTAGTACGCCGTCTCCCCCGCCCACGGGCGCGGTGGCTCGCAGGATGAGGTGAAGCTTGCTCCTCCCTCGCCCATGCGCGCGGTGGCTCGCAAGACGAGGAGAAAAATTTACTACTCCCTCTGTTTACTCCTCGTCCCTACTACCTTGGTTATAGAGATTATATCATATTGTTTGGAATATATATGTCCTTTAGTAGATTTCAATATGAACTACTAGAACATATTCCAAACACTGATGTATATAGACGTATTTTAGAGTGTACAGTCACTCATTTTGCTCCGTATGTAGTAGCACTCTCCCTCGCCCCTCGACCCTCGCCCACGTGGTGGACGTGCAGCAATTCATTCGGTCTCATATAGCCAGAACGATATATACTGCACTACCATTATTGCTCGACTTCCCGGTTGAATAATTTTGTTTCTTCAGTGGCACATACGCAATATGATAGGTTCATATGGAGAGAAAAGGAAACCGCTCCACTATATACATAGTCAGGACGGGCCAGCCCACACGGTTGCTTGCTGGGGTTGCTCTCTTCACAGTCTCTCGCACAAAATGACCGTGGCCACATCTCTAACATCCCGGCGGATCACGTCCGCTTGGGGAAGGGGTGGATGCTTAGTGTAGATGCGGTGGTTGCCGCCATCGGGCGAAAACCCTTGTCGGCACATCCCGATCAGGGTCCCCCGCCGTTCTCTCACAAAGCCGGTGAGGTTGCCTTCGTCCCTTGCTCACTGCCGCGACATGGGCAGTTGCCGACTCCCGCCGCCCTCCTCAAGGTTGAGCTATGTCCCTCAGGTACAACTCCCTTCACAGCCGGCTTGCACCACTGCTCCAGCTGCCCACATTACTCCCTGTGGATATTTCTCTACTTCATTGCCCCGCACATACCTGATACCTCTACTGGCTTCTACGTACTATATTTGTGATGAGTTTATGTCTTATCAACTAGTCCTAGTAATCTTATTCTAATCACGCTTCTTCAATTTCTTTGCCACAGGGATGCTCATCTTGATTTTGGTGAAACTGCACAAAATGATCCGATGGTCAAAAGGTTGCAAACTTCATTTATTAGGAAGCTCGAACGTTGCCAGCAAATTGAAGCCTGGTAAGGTTCACGGTTCAAGGGCTAGGGACTGCATGGATCGTTTTTTTCTTTAGCTGCCTCTGTTCTAAAATAAGTGTCAAGTTTAGTAGTAGTACAACTTTGTACTAAAGTTTGCACAAAGTTGAGACACTTATTCTGTCAATCATTGAGATGCAGTAGCATGCATGTTGAAACGGGCAACCTTGGACGCAAGATACATGTAACATGAGCTGGAAGCTTCATAGCATTGCACAAATTTATCTCGCTGATAAATTACAGTACGTACTAGTACTATACTAGTACTTCCTCCATTCCTAAATATAAATCTTTGTAGAGATTTCACCATTAACCACATGCGGATGTATATAGATGCATTTTAAGTGTAGATTCAGTCATTTTGTTCCGTATGTAGTTCACCTAGTGGAATCTCTACAAAGACTTATCTACTACTAATAGCTAGCCCCCACTACTAGGAATTCTCTATCCTCTCCTTGAGCCACATCATCAAAATTGACGTAGATGTTAGATGAAGTAAATCAGTCATAATAGCCGTCTGATCTAGACGTTGAGAGGCTCCGCACTAAGCCACATGCAAGCATGCAGAAATATCGTGGCACATGCATGTGAGTGGGTTTTAAATCACATCAACATGTCTGCATGCAAGCATGCACCGGTAGCATTGTTGAGGAAATCGTTAACTGGTAGCTGCTCGGTTGGCTTGCGAGTAGGGGATTAATATGCTAATCGGCAAGTTAATCGGCCATTTAATCAATTAATCAGACGATTTATTGGTTTATCGGCTACTCGGCGACCCTACGAGTAGGGGTTAATCGGAAAGTTAACTTGTTAATCGGACAAATTCTTGAATAGGGACCGGTAGCATGCATGTAAGTGTGCTTTTAAGTCCCATTAACATGTCAAAAAGAAAAATATAATCCCATTATGCAGTAGGAGTTGGCTGATCTTTTTTCCTTATGTTGGATGATCTAAATGATGATGGGAGTTTATTTAGTTTGGCTACAACATTTGTCATGTGGTTATAGATTTTTTTTAGTTCTATGAAATCGATAATTTTGTGCAAAGAGATAAACCGCTGTTCCGTGGCAACGCACGGGGACTCATCTAGTAATATTTATGAACGGAGGGAGTACTATGTAAAGAGTTAGGTGTCACACGGTGATAGTGTGAGGTGGGCCATGTAATAACTGAGCCTGCGTGTTTTCACTGCTCTTGCACTCCTCCGCTGTAAGCATGGAGAAAATTGTAATCTACTACTCTTTTCGCCGAAAGCGTGGGACATCCAGCAGTCCTACCACCTCAGTAATAAAGACCAATGAGCCATCAATCACATAGACCCAGCAGTAAGTTGGACGGACAAAGAAACCATCAATCTTGCGCTAGTGAGAGGTCGTGTACGCTCTGCCCGGGCATGAATGCGGCACCGATTCTTTGGAGCGGTGCTGACCGTTTCAGGCGGGAAGCGCGCGCGGGCGATGGAGGGGCTTTGGGTGGGCTAGGCTGGTCAGGAGCAGGCATGGCAGCTGTCCGCATGTCCCTACCGGACACGCCCGAAAACGAGAGGATGCACTGACTCTCGCGGCTAAAATCGTAAACTACACACCATATCTCTGTAGGACTAGGTCGATCTGTCGCACTCTCTAACACACACATGCTGTTAAACACACACATGCACACGCACACATCTTGGTCCCGTTGCACCTTCTAACGTGACTTACTACACCTAGACGGAGGGAGTAGTAAGTATACGAGATACGGTGGCACACTGACATAAGTCGAATACAAGTGCCCAAAATTTGTGTGCATGTTATATATAATAAGGATTCACTGAAAATAGTACATGAGCGAACAGAGGGATCAATTGGACAGTGTTCCCGAGCAGTAGCAAGATGTGTGAGGTAGTAAGATACACCGCTGGCGCTTTTAATTTTACTTATTAATTTGTTTCTTTCACCCTCTGACTGGTGGGACCCAACGTACTACATGGAGAGAGGTAAGGTGACTAAGGCTACATTATTTCTGCACCACTGTGGATAGTCTTACCACCAAAGCCACATGACACGATTATTATTGAAATCCTAATGACTCCCACACACACAAAAAAAAACATGGCATGCCTGTCACACGAATGTAGGAATGTATAAAAGGTTATTTTCCTCTCGTTGAACATAACGGGAGGGTTGTGTAGCTGGTTAGCCTGTTCGCTCATCAAACTTGAGGTCTCGGGTTCGATAACTACACTTGAGCATAATTTTTGCGGGAGGATTCTTTGGTCGGTCAAAATGTTTTCTAGGGTTTGCTCGCTTCACACTCTCTCTCCAAGATTTATATACACGCCGGAGCCTCGGCGCTTGTAGTTGCTCTCTTCACACTCTCTCGCCCTCTCCGCTAGAGCCTCGTCTTGTAGTTGCTCTCATCACACTCTCTCGCCCTCTCCAGATCTAAAAAAGACTTCGTTGGCCTCTCTCTCCCCTCACTGCTGCTCAAAGAGCCAACAGGATCCGTCCGTCGGGAAGGGAAGGAGGCTTAACGCTGTCGCCGTCGGCGAGGGAGGGAATCCACTACCGGCGCTGCTGTTCACTTTCCACCCAGCGGCGGCGCGGGAGGGCCTCCGACCCCTTCTTCTTCGCAAGTCCGTCTGCCCACCGAACCACGCCCCAAGAACATTAAGGTATATTTTACTTACTCCACATGCATTGCTCTAGCTGCATGTATACCTTTATTCTAGGACTTGTTTCAAAGAGGTAAGGAATGGTGGATAGTAGTTGGAAAAGTTGTATGTTGCATGAATATAGGACGTGGTTCAAAGAGGTAATGAAGGGGGAAAGTTGTATAGCATGAATCTAGGACGTGGATCAAAGAGGAAAGGAATGGGGGAAAGTAGTCGGGAAAGTTGTATCGCATAAATCTAGGACGTGGTTCAAAGAGGAAAGGAAGGGCGAAAGTACTAGTTCAAAAAAGAAAGGAAGGGACAAGGTCAGAGTTTGAGCATGACTAGATTTGTCGCTCACATAGGCAAAGGTGTCTAAAGATAACAAAACTGGGACCAACACAAATATGCTCCTTGGTTGTTTGTTCTTTGTTGGAAAAAGATCTGCATGACCACAGTACATCGGTAGATGCACATGGTGTCAAAAGGCCCACCGTCGTGCAACTCATTAGCTCTTGTTAATCTAAGGCCCTGTTTGGTTAAAAACTCCCTAGTCCCTACCTGCTTGGTTCCAGGGACTAAATATGGACTAGAGGTTATTAAATGACATGATAAAAGACCATCTTACCCCTAGTAATGAACTAATAGAAACAAGTTGCGATGCGTGGCAGGGGCAACTGTTGGAAAAAGTCCCAAAAAGACTCCCTCGGGGTCTTCTTTCTTTAGTCCCGGAAAGTCCCTCCTGTTTGGTTTAGATGTGACTCACATGGAGTTTTTTTAGTCCCTACACCAAAATGTCCCTGTAAACAAACACCCTCTAATAATGTCCCTGCAAATTACATGTTTAACGAATTTTATAGTTAATATAATCTCTATGTTAATATTAATAAATGCCACCGTTTGAGAAATGCTACTGTCTTGCTTTCTTTCCCATTTAGATAAGGTAGATGCTTCTTTTTGTTGGCTTCTGTGTCATCCACCGTTATTAACCACTAATTGTTTCCTTTGCACCTCTGTGTAAACAGGGTTATCTACTTCACCTCGTTGCCATTGTGACCTTTTGTTGCACTGCACAAAACACTTTTGTTTTAAGAGTGTTTTGTGCAATTCAACCAAAATATCACACCGAGAATGTTGCTTGATTGCTTGATCTTAGGTGAACCGCACAACAGGAGATCTTACTTCCTATCCGTTAAGGCGAATTTGGTTTAGATCTTCTTCTTCTGAGTTGTGTGAATTCTGCATCATGAGAGGTCAGTACTAGCCTTCTTTCACATGATTCTGTAGTGTGTTTTCATATGTTGTGCTACTTGTATGACAATGTTGCTTGATTTTAGTGAACTGCACAAATGGAGACAAGTCTTCCGATTTGTATGTTCACCATAATATCCCATTGAGGTAAGATAAGGATATTTCACAACTGCTGGCCTGTATTTTTCCACTTTCATCAGAAAATTAAGTTTAGTACTATACTTGTGCTCCCTAATTGACATGCAAAATCTTACATTGAAGGCGAAGCTTGTCTGTTATTGAACCAGGTGATGAAGGGGAAGAACAAGCGGAACAAAAACAAAAATCAACTCCCGGTCTTTGTAATGAAGCCTTTGGGAACTGTGATGACAAAAGTAATGATATAGTTTTGCATCTTAATTTATTGCTATGGCTGGAACGAGCAATTGTTTTGCCACTGATTTGATGCCATACGTAATTATCTCTACTTGTGCAAACATGGATCTTCTTTGAAGATACCATATATTTTAGTGGAACTGCACAAGAAGATATTGGAAACATTAAACTAATCGAGGAGTACATAGTAAGCATGGCCACCCCCGTAGATAGCAACAGATGGTTCTAGAGAAGTGCTTCATCTGTATGCTCTACACAATCTGCCTCCTAACAAATGTTGGTACTCACCCACTGATTTCATCCATATGATTGAGCTTTTTCATCTCTGTTGGTGTTGTGCTACTGTTTAGATACTGTCATGAAAAAGTGGTATTGTCCTTGAGAAGTGCTTCATTTGTGCTGTTTTAAATATTTCCTTTCCTTTTTTTCGAGCAAATAGGGATCATCTTCCTCTCAAGAAGAATATGGAGTACGTGAAGTGACTAATTCCGATTATGCCAGGATGAAGAAGCCATGTCTATCTTCTCATCAGAAGGAGCAGTTGAAGGATGGTTACATTACTCCCCACAAGACCAAACTAACTTCAGCTCAAAAGGACTGACAAATCTCCATTTTTTGCTGTGATGCGCGAGTACAATGTTGTTCTAGGATTCTTTCTGGTGAGTTCCATTTTTCTAAAAGTGCGCTCTACATGGACCATGTATGTGCCTGTTGAAACTGTCAATTCATAGTACAGCTTGCTTTATACTAATCACTTTTTTGTATTTTTGCAAACAGGGGTGCTCAGCTTCATTTCAACGGGAAACTGCACAAAATGTTCATGAATACATCGAATCATTCATTTCCACCACAAGAAAGGAGGTGCCCATAAGTTCATGGTGTTGCAACATATAAGGGCGAAATCATACAAGCTACGCGCGAATTTGGTTGATTTTGGTGGAACTGCACAAAAAGAACAGCTGGTTTATTTAGCACGAGGTGCCATGTCAATGTCCAAACTGATGGCAAACCTTGTCCATTCCACAATCGTAGGCATTTGGTATTTTGGAATGGGACAACCTTGTCAAATTTTGCTCATTGATTTTAGCAAGATATGCGTTTGATATTTTCGAATGGGACGCCTTTCTTTGTCGGCCGTGGCGATCAATTTTTATTTATTCTTTAGTTGTGAAGTAAATATTGCCTCTGACATGTGAGTCGCTGAGATGCATAATCATCGATTGTTTTGAATATTCTCTATGAATTGCCAGACTTGTGTGTTTGATTGCAATGTACAGAAACGCTAAAAAGATGCTCAAACTCTTTGTACTCCTTCTGTTCCTTTTTACTTCGCACATAGTGAAAGTGCATACTTTTCTGTATAAGATTGGTCAAAGTAGAGATACTTTGACTGCAGACAAAACTTGTATGCAGACTAGAAAGGACCAGAGGGAGTACATGTGAAACTGCTGCAAATGTGGTGATCACCCTGGGAATAATGCTAGTACGTATTGTTTTGCATGTTCATCTAATGCAAGTGATACATGAATTCGAACTAATCGAAATAAATTCATTCATACACGGTCGGATTTCATATAAACATGCCGGATTTCATTACATTTCATACATTCTTCAACTAAAAAGGGGTGTTTGTGGCCGCATGCATCTCCCAGATGCAGAGGCCGGGGGTCATCCTCCTTATCGAAAATAAAATAAAAAGGGGTGCGCTGGAGGTATAATTAATTAACTGAAGCTACGAACCTGTGTCCCGCTGAGCCGAACAGAGGCTTCAGTGACTTAACTGGAGGTGCAGTTAAGTAACTGACATGTGGCCTGTTGGGCCCACGTGTCAGTAAGCCAACTGCACCAGCAGTTAAGTAGAAGCAGCGTTCTTCTCCAGCGCAGTTCTCCAACTCCACGTCGCCGACAAGAAGCTAACCTGCCGTCAATGGTCAACCCGCCTAGCTTGGCTTCAACCGGAGGGTAGCAGCGGTGGCTTTACTTGGACCCGAGCGGCGGCGACCTACCGTATTCTACTCTTCCTCGTTTTCCGTGTGGCACGGCCTCGTTGGCAGCGGGGCGGGGCCTTGGCGGAGCCGGCGATGTCCTCTGTCTCGTTGCCGGCGGGCGGTGCCTTAGCGGAGCGGTGGAAATCCTCCCCAAGTTGCCGGCAGGGTGGGGCCTCGGCTGTGCCGGCGATGTCCTCTGCCTCGTTGTAGGCGGGGCGGGGCATCGGCGGAGCCGACGGTGTCCTCTGCCTCATTGTTGGCGCCGCGGGGCCTCGGCGGAGCCGGCGGTGTCCTCTGCCTCGTTGTTGGCGCCGCGGGGCCTCGGCGGAGCAGGGCGTCGTCGACGCCAGCGGGGCGGGGACAAGTCGGAGCCGGCATTGTCCTCTGCCTCATCCTCGGTCTCGCCAAACAGCGCCTCGCCCGCTTCATCGCCCTCTTTGCTAGCCTCTTTGTAGGCAACCGCAGCCTCCGCCACCCGCATGCGGTACCGCCGGCGCTCGAGGCGGCCCTTGCAGGCGGAGCGGTACGAGTCGAGCAGCGCCTCCTGCTCCGCCGCCCGCTGGGCGATCTGCTCCTCCGCCGCAGTGCTCCCGGACGAGATGGTGGTTGTAGGCGGCGCCGGCTGCGCCTCCGGAATCGCCTCACGCATCGGGCCTCAAATGTCCATATATTGGGCACGGGCCTCGCCGATGGTCATGGTGCAATGCACCAGCGAGGATGGCGCGAAGGAGGGGGTTGGCGCCGGATCGTTGACTACCATGTTCTCCATTAGGACGTCGTCGTCCTCCGGCTGCCTGCCGGCCAGCCGGTCGGCAGCAATGGCTGCCATCTCCTTACGGTCCGTCGTCCGCCCGTACCGAAGAGCGCTGGAGCGCGAGGTAGCCATGGTGGGCAGTAGTGGTGTGGACAGGAGAAAGGGAACAGATGCGGATGACTGCGGCTATGGCCGGCTCAGCAGTTTATATAGCAATGGTGGGCGGGCGGAGGGACGGACGTGTGGCGCCGGAGTAGCCGCCTCGGCAACCGCGTATCATTAATGTGTGTGGCAGATGGACGGACGGACGGCACTTGTGTCGTTTGAAGGCGGAGCAATCGCCTGCACCGGGAAGCGAGGCGGCCGGTGCTGACTGTTTCGGGCGGAAAGCGCGCGCGGGCGAGGAGATGACTTTACTTTGATAGGATGACAATGGGGAGCCACCAGGTCCATAGCCTCACGTACGCAAGTGCCTCCTTCTTATGTATATATAACTATAATTTATTTTGCTTCCTCCTGGTTTCCTGACATCACAGTCTCACACCATTGTCAATAAACGAGAGAATTGCACAAGAAGCGGCCGACAGCTGGGACCAAGCAGCTCGAGCAGTATTTGTGTTTTTGAGGTGTGAGCACTGCAGAGTTTTTTGATGTTTACCCCAGATATTATTTTTTCTCCTCTGAACAACAACGAAAACATCACTGCAGGTATTAATCAAGGGTCAGTGGCCCGTCTAGCCTAGTCCGTATATCCAGCCCAGATATTAATTTTTAAGCTGAAAATGGCTAGCCCAGCTATACTTGTTTTTAGGAATACCTGTGCAAGGTCAACTTGTTATTCTCAGCCCCGCTGGGCTGCAAATATATCCTAGGAGGGATGCATTAGGCTTAACAAGAAAATGTGCTATAAGAAATAATAAAAGTGATGTAATTATAAAACTGCGAAGTAACTATAAAAAAATGCACCAAACATTGATTACTTTATAAAATATTATTTTTGGAATATTGAAAATTTTAATTTCATTAATTGTTGCGATCACAATGTTTCGTTGGATTTTTACGTAATATAAATTTATATTGAAATTGTATTTAATCTGACTAGAAATTTTGGGATAAAAATATTCGGATCCCATCAAAATGTGGGAAATTTTATAGAATTCTGTTTTGAACGGTTGGTTGAAATGGGCTGTACTTTTAACAAATTGTAAATGGGCTGTAGTAAATTCCATTAGAATTAAAAAATGGGCTACACATTTTTAGAAATCTCAAATGGGCTATAAGTTCTCTGCAACACACTTCTGGCCTTACTAAGTTGACGCGTCCCCTAAAAAAAATAGAGTTGACGCGTATGCAAGGCTTTGTCAACTTATAGTCAACACACGGTTCTAGCAGCAGTGGCCGTTGAATGTCCATCCAACGGATGCCGTGCTTCTTCTTCAATCTCGGATATTCTAGCTTCACCCGCCCAAAAAATGATGCCTCCCCCTGACATCTGGGGCGCACTGCCGTTTAAGTCGACCATGGGCCTACTAAGTTGACGTACCAAGGGCTTTGTCAACTTAGTCAATATAAACGATTCTAGCTGCAGTGGTCGTACTTGCTCCAGCCGCCCAAAGCAGCGCCGGTCGTGCCGCCTGCTCCTGCCTCTCGTGGCCGGCTGTGCTGCCGCGGAGGCCTCACCGCCCCCTACTACTCCCACCGCTGGCCAGGCCATCCCTCCACTCACCTCACCCCCTGTTATTCTGCGGCGACGGCAGCCCAGTCGAACCAGTGAACCCTCGTACTCCTCTCCACGTGTGCATCCACTGCCGCGTCTTCCCCGGCTCCGCGTTGTCCCCTTCCTAGGCCTCGCCGTCGTCCACCGCAGTGGTGCTCTCGGCACGGCGTGGTCAACGTGGACAAGGAACGAATTCTGTCGGACGTGGACAGTACGTGGAGAGGCTGACAGCTAGGTCCATGGCAGCCGCAAGGAAGTGCCTCCTTATTACACGCAAAATAATTATTCCTCCACCTGACAGCGGGGACCCACCGGACGGCCACCGTATTTCACGAAAAAATGATTCGCCCCCTGACTGCTGGGACCCACGAGCTACATCTTCGCACGCAAGGAAGTGCGTCCAAAAACGATTCGCCCCTAACCGCTGGGACCCACCAGCTACATCTTCGCATCTAACGGAAGTGCATCCAAAAAACGATTCGCTTCTCGATCGCTAGGGACCCAAAGAGCTACACCTTCGCACGCAAGGAAGTGCGTCCGGGCAAAAAAACGATTCGCCCCCTGACTGCTAGGACGCAGCAGCTACACCTTCGCACGCAAGGAAGTGCGTCTGGGCAAAAAAAAGATTCGCCCCCCTGACTGCTGGGACCCACCAGCTACATCTTCGCAGGAAAGGAAGTGCCTGACAGTCGGGACCCACCTGGTCGAAGCGTACGTAGCGTTGTCATCCTGGTCGCGAACGTGTACATACATACTAGTCGATGTAGAAGCACGCATGTGTCCTAGTAGAGGCGCGCACGTGTCGTAGTAGAGGCGCGCACGTAGCATGTACACGTACATACAGCGGCCAGGGTGCAAGAAAGAAAATACGGCCACGTATGTGCACATACGGGCGGGGTCTCGAACGCCTAGTCACGCATACGTACGGCGAGGGCTCGTGTTCATGGGGAGGCAATGGAATGCGTCGTGCTCATGGGGAGGCAGCGGAATGCGTCGTGTTCATGGGGAGGCAACGGAATGCGTCGTGTTCATCGGGAGGCAACGGAACGCGTGGGAGCCTACCGGCTTGGACGGAACAGGCGATGGAAACGAGGCCTGGCATACGCAGAACAGAGGAAACGACCTTGTGTTCAACCAACCACATTCGGAACGGGGTCCTGTTGATCGGGAGGGGTGTGGCGTACCGCAAAACGGAGGAAACGGACCTCCTACGGTCGAAACGAGGGTCCTGTTGATCGGGAGGGGTGTGGCGTACCGCAAAACGGACGAAACGGACCTCCTACGGTCGAAACGGGGGTCCTGTTCATCGGGAGGGGTGTGGCGTACCGCAAAACGGGACTCCACGGGATACTGTTCATCTCCACCTTCGACCTCCTCCAGCCTCCATGGGCTACCGTCGACCTCCTCCAGCCTCCACGAGCTCCTGTTCATCCATCCTCCACCGCGCGCTACTCCACCGGCCACTGTTCAACCAACCCTCCACGGGCACCCCTCCACCGTCTACTGTTCATCCATCCCTCCACACCACGGGGTCCTGTTCAACCACCCCTCCACGGCCACCCCTCCACCATCTACTGTTCATCCAGCCCTCCACACCATGGGGTCCTGTTCATCCAGAGGCAACGCCACCGCTCACTGTTCATCCAACCCCCCCCCCCCCCCCCCCGCAACGCTCACTGTTCATCCAATCGATCGGCTTCAGTTAGCAGCAGTAGCGAAGGAATCGCTCCATCGGGTTCAGTTAACAGCCATCGATCGATCGCTCGGGTTCAGTAGCGCGTAGCCTGCAGTGCAATTGCTTGAGTTCAGTTAGAGCCCAACGCCTCGCTCAGGTTCAGTTAGAGCCAATGCCTCGCAGACACGCGCGTACGTGTACGAGAGAAACGCACATCGCTCAGCCCCCGACCTCCCACCGTAACCGGCAACTCCTTGAAATTTTCCTACCCCTCGCTTCTACCACGGTTTTTCCGTCATGGACAGCCCAAAGAATGTCATGCAGCTGCGTCTCCGTCCCGCCGAGGACGAAAAGCCCATTTTCTGTCATGATTTTTTGTCATAGAAGTAGGAGCCCACCACATCTATGATGATACCGGGTTCTGTCACAATTATCGTCATAGAAGTGTCATATGTATGACAAAAGAAATTCCGTTTGGCCCAAAATGTCACGGATGTGTCTTTTTTTGTAGTGTAGGTGACTGCCGCCATCGTGCAGGGGCAGTAGATGGCCGGGGGCATGGTAGGGTCGCAGGTTGCCAAGGGCGCGGCTGGCGCCAAGCAACAGGCAAGCCGCGGGCGAGACGGAGAGGAAGGAGTGGAGGAGCCTTCGGGCGTTTGGGCGGCCGGCGACCTTTGAGGGCAGCGAGGCAGTCTCGCCGGAGGAAGGGACGGGGCGGCCGCCGGCCAGCGGCTGGGCGTCGGGCAGGGTCTCACGTTCCTCTGATCACGTGGTGCGTCTGGGCGTCTCTCTGTCTTACATCTGGGCGTGGATAGTTCTTGGGCTGTTTTTTCTTCTCTGGCCCATCTCTAAATGTATAACTATATAGGCCAATACAAAATACTAGGGTGGGCCGTGGCCCACCCTGGCCACCGTCTAGCTCCGCCCCTGGCTGAGCCAGTCATCTTATATGTGAATTATATCATGCCATCCTTTTTTCATTATGTATTACATTTGTCAACCAAGTTAGCACTTTCAACTGCTCTTCTTGTGCATCAGCCATTTGACACGATGATGGAAAAATCTGGAGTGAAAACAAGGTCTTTATAGCACACAGTGCTATCTGACGAAGCCATATCTTGCTGGTTACGAATAGCTCCTCAGAGGATGATTCAGAGATAGCTGACCAATCCTATCCCCCCCAGGTCTATGCTCTAACTTGGCAGGGTTATGTTGCTCATATTGTGTGTATGGTGTATTGCATTGCTATGCCATTTGCTTACTTTAGACATGCTTTGTGTTAATGTCACCTGCTTAGTGTCTAATTACCATATATGTGAATTGTGCAATTCCATCTTGATGCAAGACATTATAGATGTGAATTTGTAACGACCCGAACCTCATAAGATTCGATGTCTCCGTGCATACCATGCTAGTCCCTGGATCGACTCGCTAGCACACACAGTACATATGAATACCAAATAACAAGTGCATCATTTACTACAATGTATGATCCAGAAATTATAATGTATTGAAAACTGAGTAGCACATAGCTAGATCTATTCAATAGTAACAACGGAAGGTAGCATAATAAATGATGAGTCCCATCAATGCCCATGGTGAAAATGCTGAGTGAAGACTCGTGACCCTACTGTATCTCACTGATCATCTGAAAATCCCGCAACATGATAAGTTGTGGCCACAAGGGACAATACATTGAATGTATTGGAAAATCACACAATAAGATGTAGCAAACATCAATCCGAAAGAAATGTATGATAAGAAAAACACTCAAGTTAGTTTGGAGAAGAAGTTTTCACCTACCTCCACTAACTAAACTTACAACCGCCTCTAACTTATTCGCCCAAGATAACCACAAAGATTCTAAGTAAACATGACAAGAACTTCAGAAGTCTCTCAAGTGTGCTCTCTCAGTGGCTCATTCTCTAGGAACAATAGAGCGCTTTGCCAAGGACGCATTCACCTGATTTAAGTTCCGAAAAATATACCTCGCCTCAAGTGCCCTCTGTCAATGGTGCATTCTCTAGGGACAATAGAGCGCTCTGCCAGTGATGCATTCGACTGGTTAATAATCCCGAGCCTACGGCTATAAACACTCACCACTTTCATTGATCACTTGACACGGGATACACGTATCATGCCAAACATACGTCATAGCATTAAAACAACACATGCATAGCAGAATATAGGATGAGCAAAATCAAAAGTGCAAACTTGCCTTAAGTCGATGAAGAAATAATTACGCTGGAAAAGTCGGACGATGGTCCTTCAGTATGGATCACTCGTTTAAAAAATGTTTGTTCGTAGCAGATGATATGAGTTGATGCGCCTCGTCAAACGCAACATGAAAACCATCCGCGGTTTCACCGAAAGATCACCAAAAGTGCATCGTTTGTGACGGTTTAGATATCACCGGTGTAGGTTGACTCGAACTAGATAGATCCAACTGCCCAAAACAGAAAATTTTCAACAAGAATATTGTGTGGACAAATGTGTTGCAGCCGCTGGTAAAAGTAATTTGAAAAAGAATAAACGAGTGCAACAAAGTCGTGCAAGAATACCTCTCAACTAGATTGCTAAATTGGAGATGTACGGTGTACGAAGCTTGGATTTCTTTCTCTGAATGGATTCATCTCAATGAAAGGAAACAAATTTGTGTTGAAATATCCACAATCCGACGAAGTCTTCCAGGTTGGTTTGACGAATCAAGAAGATACTGTCCAAAGTTTCTTGTCTTGAGGTGGCTAAGGGATCAAGATCAATCTAAACCGAGAGAACGAAAGAGAAAGGCGATTCTTTGCGAAAAAGAGGGCAGCCAAGGCTTCCTTGTGCTATTTGTATATGGAAAGGACTTGAGGCCTATGAAAGGAAATAGGGGCGAATCATGTTCATATTGAACACGAACATACAGGCAACCAAACAGGTTTTCATATTGAGGCAATGTACGTGAAGATGACTAGATCGTGTGCTCATTTGGCTGAAAGCAAGGTGGCCCAAGGTGAAAGAAAAGAGAAAAAAGAGACAACATAGTGGGTTTGGCCCAGTTTAAGGAGAGAGAAAGAGAGAGGCATTCATGTGTTGCGCTGTTGTGATCTACGCTGGTTATCTCGCGCCCCAGGGTGAGAAATAACAAATGTGTCATGCGATGAACAGTAATATTTAGCAGATAAACAGTAATTTATATAGAATGCTCTTAGATAAAAAAAGGCAATTTAAGATACAAAAAACATAAAAACATACATAAAATATAAATATATTTTTAATACAAAAAGAACATTTTACAAAATTATTTTTGGCTTTATAAATGTTCCCTAAAATATATTGAACTCCCAATTAAATATCCAAAATTAAAATGAATATGCGAGAAGGTCCTTTTATTCCTTCTAATTTAATAATCATTTAACTCCAAAAAAAATCTTAACAAAATTGAGCAAGGCGCAAGAAACATAAGCATGTTTAAAGCAATTCTATTAACATTCCAAATTTGAAATTTCGGATGTTAAAAATCCACTCCCCCTTAAAATGGATCTCATCCTTGAGATTCTGGTTGTCTAGCAATGGTTAAAGTAGGGTGCACCTAAAAACATCCATATTCGAAAGTCTCATGCTTGCTCCAATAGTCCTAGTTGACGGCATCATATTCTACGTTTAGCATACATAGGATATAGACAGAATAAAGGCCTAAGGAAAACACTACCCACAAGCATATGATACAAGAAACTTCAATACAGAGCCAAACACTCAATTCACACAAAATCACGAGAACAATTTCAAGGTAGTCACATCTGGTCAATCACACTAACAAGGGCACAATGATATTATAATAACAATGGTGGTTAGCTACTAAACCCCAAATATAACTACAAGGGTAATCTATAGTCGAAAATAGAAGCTATGAGTACGAAAGTGAAAACTACTAGGTAGACAAATGTTTTAAAGTAAGATTTACACTCCTAAGTCTTTTCTAATCCATTTTCTACGGTCACGAAATACATTCAACACACTGCTCTGATACCATCTGTAACGACCCGAACCTGATAAGATTTGATGTCTTAGTGCTTACCGTGCTAGTCCCTGGGTCGACTCGCTAGCACACGAAAATAAACGTTTGTTCGCAATAGATGATATGAGTTGATGTGCCTCATCAAACGGAACATGAAAACCATCTGCGTTTTCACCGAAAGTGCATCGTTTGTGACGGTTTAGATAGAACCGGTGTAGATTGACTCGAACTAGATAGATCCAACTGCCCGAAACAGAAAAGTTTCAACATGAATATTGTGTGGACAAATGTGTTGCAGCCGCTGGTAAAAGTAATTTGAAAAACAAAAAACGAGTGCGACAAATTCGTGGAAGAGTACCTCTCAACTAGATTGCAAAATTGGAGATGTACGATGTATGAAGCTTGGATTTTATTTCTCTGAATGGATTCATCTCAACGAAAGGAAAAACTTTCATGTTGAAATATCCACAATCCGACGAAGTCTTCTAGGTTGGTTTGACGAATCAAGAAGGTATTGTCTGAAGTTTCTTGTCTTGCGGTGGCTAAGGGATCAAGATCGATCTGAACCAAGAGAACGAACGTGAAAGACGATTCTTTCCAAAAAAAGAGGACAGCCAGGGCTTCCTTGTGCTATTTATATATGGAAAGGACTTGAGGCATACGAAAGCAAACAAGGGCTAGTCGTGTAAATATTCAACACGAACGTACAGGCGAACAAACATGTTTTCATATTGAGGAAATGTACGTGAAGATGACTAGATCGTGTGATAATTGGGCTCAAAGCAAGGTGGCCCAAGTTGAAACAAAAGAGAGAAAAAAGAGAGAACATAGTGGGTTTGGCCCTGTTTAAGGACAGAGAGAGAAAGACATGCATCTGTTGCGCTGCCGGGCTCTACGCTGGTTATCTCGCGCGCCAGGGCGAGAAATAACAAATGTGTCGTGCGATGAATAGTAATATTTGGCAGATAAACAATAATTTATGGAGAATACTCTTAGATAAAAAAAAGACCATTTAAGATACAAAAAACATAAAAACATACGTAAAATATAAATGTATTTTTATAAAATATAGAACATTTTTTCCAGACCAAAAATTGCATAAACTATACACAAGGTTTTATAAAAAATCACGAGAACAATTTTAAGGTAGTCACATCTAGGTAATCACACTAACAAGGACACAACGATATTATAATAACAATGGTGGTCAGCTACTAAACATCAAATATAACTACTAGGGTAATCTATAGTTGAAAAGAGAAGGTATGAGTACGAAAGTGAAAACTACTAAGTAGACAAAAGTTGTAAAGTAAGTTTTACACTCCTAAGTCTTTTCTTATCCATTTTCTTGGGCCGCGACCTACAGTCAACACACTGGTCTGATACCATCTATAACGTCCCAAACCTGATAAGATTCGATGTGTCAGTGCTTACCGTGCTAGTCCCTCGATCGACTTGCTAGCACACACAGTACCATCGGATCACCGGTTCCGCAGACCCTTGATAGGTTTGAACTCTGGGGTGCGTGTGAAGAACTCGTCTTCCTCAGTCTTCCTGCTCAGTAAACTCAGGGCCTAGCTCACTGAACCGAATGAACAAGAGACACAGAAGTTTACCCAGGTTCGGGCCACCTTGCGGTGTAAAACCCTACTCATGTTTTGTGGTTGATTGGCCTCGTGGGGCTGAGGATGAACTAGTACAGTGGTTGAACAACCTCCGGAGGAGGGGTGTTCTTGAGCTCGATGAGCTGGTGGGTGTGAGGATGATTTGAGTGATCCATCCCCTCTACGGTGGTGGTGCTGCTCTATTTATAGTGGCCTTGATCCTCTTCCGAAGTATAGGCGGGAAGGGATGCCACAACATCCAAATTCAAAGGGGGGACAGCTAGTACATCCTATCCTGACAAAAGTAGTCTTCGCCTACAAAAGCCTTTGCTCATGACGCCGCGGTGGGCTCGGCGATGACATCCGTCCTGCCGTCCTGGCGGTCTTGGTCTTGTTGCACCGGAATGGAAACCTTTGGCTGATTCCGCGGGACTCCGCGCCTGCGCTTGCCTCCTTAGCACCAAAGAGGAAACTGGTACACTGTGCCCGCTGGCGCCCGCCTGGCCTTGGTCGTCATGGCTCATGTCATCCGAACCTCGCGAGGTGAGCCTTGCATAGAAATCTCCGCCCCTCGGGAGCCAGCCTGAGGCGGCACCCCTCAAGGAGGTCTTGGTGTCGTCCGCCTCGCGAGGCTCTTGAGTTGTTGATGTCGAAGCTGGCCGTACCAGGCCATTGATGGAGCCACGCCGTGGGCCGCAGGCAGGCAAGTCTGGGTACCCCCGTTCCCAGGACGCCGACAGTAGCACCCGGGCCCAAGGCCCACTCGAACTTGGCTTCGGGGTGGAGCCAAAGGGCGAGTGCGGAGCACCGCAGGCCCTAACCGCATGCGGCCTCGGTCGACGCGTGGCAATTGATGGGACACGGGCACCTCCACTTGCCCATGCTACCTCGCAATTGTTCGATTTGATGAGACCCTACTGCATGCAGAGAAAAACCATCATTGCATGCAATCATGGAGGTTGGCGGTTGGCCTCCTTCTGGCAATAAATGAGGGGAGGGGAGAAGAACCCCTTTCTCATCCCCATCTTCTCGCCACCCGCTCCTTCTTCTTCCTCTCCGCCTTGCCGTCTTGTTGTAGTTCTCATAGCGCCGACGAGGAAGTTCTACGCTGCTGAGAAAGGGAAGGCCACCAAGGAGGGACACGGCTCTTCACCGCCCAAGGGAGAGCGAGGCAGCCCCAGCAAGAACGCCGCGACCCCTGCGGTGGCTCCTCGGGGGCGCAGGCGCACTCCTGTAGGGTCCGGCGTTGCCCTGGGCAACCGTGGTGGTGCTTCTTCTCGTGGTAGGAGCTGCCAAGGGCGGGCGGCCCCAGCGACGAGGGGAGGCGTGCCATGGTTGCCCGGCCTCCTCGGACGTGCTTCCACTCGGAGAAGGTGCTCCCGGAGTTCGTCGTGTGGTCGGAGAGGCCAGCCGGCACCTGGCTCCCGCTCCCTTGTTTCTTTGCGGTGATCTGCCAGTCTCGGGGCCTGACAGCCTCTCGCTGCAGGCCGACGGCTGCTCCAGCAAGGCTTCATGGGTTGGGGTCAAAGTTACCGCCGCTAGTAACGTGTCCCTGGCACTTGGTGTTCGCCCGCACGCACGCGCGGCCTGAGCAGGAGATGCACCCTAAACTTCAAGTTCGATGGCCTCGCGACCCTCTACGTGAGGGTGTTTGCGGAGGACGGCCGTCGTGCAGGGTGCTGCCCTGAATACTATGGCGGCGATGATGAGCTTGGCCTTGATGACAGCTGCGAGGATGCCGAGGGTGAGCTTGCCCTTGGAGATGGCCGTGCTTCCGTCAGTAGCGGCGGCTCCTCCTCAGGCGAGATCACGAGCAGCGTTAGTTACGACCAGCCGCCACGTTGATGGGCCCGCATCAGGGAAGGTGGCGGGTTGTCTCGTCGCCGTGCTTCGGCGATCCGGGAGGAAGGCTCGGACCGAGCCCAGGGGCCGTTTTTGTTTAAACTTTCCTTTCTCCTGCATTCCAAAAAAAGTAGAGGACCCTACTGGGGCGTGTAATGAACCATGGTACTTATGCCACTATGCCATGTCTATTGTTCTGATGTTATGTTGTGATGTTCATGTTCCGAGTAGGTGCGGTTGGATAACTTAGCTTGATATACTCGTGGTAGTTTCCCACCTCGCGAGGGCATGCCCTTCAGCATCTGGTGAGGCCCCCTTACTGCCAACTCAGGAGCCGTTGGCCTCAAGAGACATCATGAAGCTGCAGAACAGTTAATAAACTTTTCAGTTGTCTTGTTCTTCCTTGCACGAGCCCTCAGGCATGGGCTGGTCATGGATTAGTGCATCGCGTCACGGTACCCGGGGGCACAGACTTAATAAGAGGGTGCACAAATCACGAGCTCATTCGAGGGCGCCTTGCGAAGATCAAGGAAGCCAAAGCTCTGGGGCGATAGGGCTCTTTGGCGAGGTGTGTTCGTGGCGTGGGCCAGCCCAACGCACGCACACACCTGCCCAGCTGATACGTCTCAGTCGTATCTACTTTTCCAAACACTTTTGCCCTTGCTTTGGACTCTAGCTTGCATGATTTGAACGGAACTAACCCGGACGGACGCTGTTTTCAGCAGAATTGCCATGGTGTTGTTTTTGTGCAGAAATATAATTTCTCGGAATGACCTGAAACTTCATGGAGAATATTTTTGGAATTAATAAAAAATACTGGTGAAAGAATCTAGGCCAGGGGGCCCACAGCCTGTCCACAAGGGTAGGAGGCTTGCCTACCCCCTGGGCGCGCCCCTACCCCGTGGGCCCCCCTGGTGCTCCACCGACCTCAACTCCAACTCTATATATTCACGTTCGGGGAGAAAAAAATCGGAGAGAAGGATTCATCGCGTTTTATGATACGGAGCCACCGCCAAGCCCTAATCTCTGTCGGGAGGGCTGATCTGGAGTCCGTTTGGGGCTCCGGAGAAGGGAATCCATCACCATCGTCATCATCAACCTTCCTCCATCACAAATTTCATGATGCTCACCGCCGTGCATGAGTAATTCCATCGTAGGCTTGCTAGACGGTGATGGGTTGGATGAGATTTATCATGTAATTGAGTTAGTTTTGTTAGGGTTTGACCCCTAGTATCCACTATGTTCTGAGATTGTTGTTGCTATGACTTTGCTATGCTTAATGCTTGTCACTAGGGCCCGAGTGCCATGATTTTAGATCTGAACCTATTATGTTTTCATGAATATGTGTGAGTTCTTGATCCTACCTTGCAAGTCTACAGTCACCTATTATGTGTTATGATCCGTTAACCCCGAAGTGACAATAATCGGGATCCTTACCAAAGGATGACCGTGGTTTGAGGAGTTCATGTATTCACTAAGTGTTAATGCTTTGGTCCGGTACTCTATTAAAAGGAGGCCTTAATATCCCTTAGTTCCCAATAGGACCCCGCTGCCACGGGAATGTAGGACAAAAGATGGCATGCAAGTTCTTTTCCATAAGCACGTATGACTATATTCGGAATACATGCCTACACTACATTGATGAACTGGAGCTAGTTCTGTGTTACCCTATGTTATAACTGTTGCATGAATAATCACATCCGACATAATTTTCTATCACCAATCCAATGCCTACGAGCTTTTCACATGTTGCCACTGTTACAATCACTACAATACTGCTACTGTTACTTTTGCCATTGTTACTGTCACTTCCATACTAGTTTGCTACTAAATAGTTTGCTACAGATATTAAGTTATCCAGGTGTGGTTGAATTGAGAACTCAACTGCTAATACTTGAGAATATTCTTTGTCTCCCCTTGTGTTGAATCAATAAATTTGGGTTGAATACTTTACCCTCGAAAACTGTTGCGATCCCCTATATTTGTGGGTTATCAAGACTATTTTCTGGCGCCGTTGCCAGGGAGCATAGCTCTATTCTTTGAGTCACTTGGGATTTATATCTACTGGTCACGATGAGGAACTTGAAAGACGATAAAACCAAAATTTATCCCTGAACTACGAGGGGAGGTAAGGACCTACCATCTAGCTCTGCATTTGATTCGCCTTCTATTTTGAGTAAGCTTGCGACACCTAAACCTGCTTCTTCTATTAATTCTGATATGTCGCTTGTTATTGATGATGCCACTTCTGCTATGCATGATACTTATGATGAAACTACTTCTATGCTTGATAATACTGTGCCACTCGGTGAATTTCTTGATGAACAACTTGCTAGGTCTAGAGAATGAAATTATTGAAACTAATAATATTGATGAAAGTGATGATGAAGATTCTCCCCCTAGATATGAATTGCCTTTTGTGCCTGAGGGTTATGTTATGGATGAAGAAACTGCTAGAGACTTTCTTGCTTGCAATGATAGATGTGATCTTAAGAAATTATTAGTTAAGCTGAAAGAAAAATCTTTGAATGCTAGAATGAAATATGACCCTGCTTTTGCTACTTCACCTATATTTATTACCGATAAGGATTATGATTTCTTTGTCGATCCTGAGATAATTACTCTGGTAGAATCTGATCCTTTTTATGGCTATGAATTTGAAACTGTTGTGGCACATCTTACTAAATTAAATGATATAGCCACCCTGTTCACTAATGATGAGAAAACTCGCTACTACTATATCATTAAGTTACTTCCGTTCTCATTAAAGGGTGATGCTAAGATATGGTTTAATTCTCTTGATCCTGGTTGTGTGCGTAGTCCCCAGGATATAATTTATTACTTCTCTGCTAAATATTTCCCCGCTAATAAGAAACAAGCTGCTTTAAGGGAAATATATAATTTTGTGCAAATTGAAGAAGAGAGTCTCCCACAAGCTTGGGGGAGGCTTCTCCAATTACTTAATGCTTTGTCTGATCATCCTCTCAAAAAAATGAAATACTTGATATCTTTTATAATGGACTAACCGATGCTTCCAGAGACCACCTAGATAGTTGTGCTGGTTGTGTTTTCAAGGAAAGAACTGTTGATCAAGTTGAATTGCTATTGAATAATATGTTGACTAATGAAAGTAATTGGACACTTCCTGAACCAACTCCTAAGCCAACTCCAAAGAAAAGGAGTATTCTATTTCTCAGTACTGAAGATATGAGAGAGGCAAAGAAATCTATGAAAGAAAAGTGTATTAAAGCTGAAGATGTTAAGAATTTACCACCTATTTAAGAAATACATGGTCTTAATTTGCCTCCCGTTAAAGAAATACATGGTCTTGATAGCCCGACACAGGTTGTGAAGGTAAATTCTCTCTATAGATTTGATGAAGGTCATATTCCTTGCTATAAGTCTGCTAACCAATGCTTAGATGAATTTGATAATTTTATTGTTAAACAAGAAAACTTCAATGCTTATGTTGGTAGACAATCGAAACGCAATGCTTATATGATTGAACACTTGAGTGACTATATGTCTAGTGTTAAAGGTGAACTTAAACTTATTAGTAAACATGCTTCTATGGTTACCACTCAAGTAGAACAAGTGCTTAAAGCTCAAAATGACTTGCTCAATGAATTAAATATTAAGACAAAGGATAATGTTGTTAGAATTATGACTAGAGGAGGTAAAATGACTCAGGAACCTTTGTATCCTGAGGGCCACCCTAAGAGAATTGAGCAAGATTCTCATAGAACTAATGCTGATGCACCTAGTCCTTCTAAGAAGAAGAAAAAGAAAAATGATAGGACTTTGCATGCTTCTAGTGAACCCGTTGTTGACACACCTGAGAATCCTAACGATATTTCTATTTCTGATGCTGAAACACAATCTGGTGATGAACATGAACCTAGTGATAATGTTAATGCTGATGTTCATGTTGATGCTCAACCTAGCAATAACAATGATGTAGAAATTGGACATGATGTTGATCTTGATAACGCACAATCAAAGAATCAACGTCATGATAAAAGAGACTTTGTTGCTAGGAAGCACGGTAAAGAAAGAGAACCATGGGTTTAGAAACCCATGCCTTTTCCTCCTAAACCATCCAAGAAATAGGATGATGAGGATTTTGAGCGCTTTGCTGACATGATTAGACCTATCTTTTTGCGTATGCGTTTGACTGATATGCTTAAAATGAATCCTTATTCTAAGTACATGAAAGATATTGTTACAAATAAAAGAAAGATATTGGAAGCTGAAATTTCCACCATGCTTGCTGATTATACTTTTAAAGGTGGAATACCTAAGAAACTTGGAGATCCAGGAGTACCAACTATACCATGCTCCATTAAAATAAACTATGTTAGAACTGCTTTATGTGATCTTGGAGCCGGTGTTATTGTTATGCCTCTCTCTTTATATCGGAGACTTGATTTGAATAAGTTGACACCTACTGAAATATCTTTGCAAATGGCCGATAAATCAACTGCTATACCTGTCGGTATTTGTGAGGATGTGCCTGTTGTGGTTGCAAACGTTACTATTTTAACGGACTTTGGTATTCTTGATATTCCCGAGGACGATAGTATGTCGATTATCCTTAGTAGACCCTTTTTGAATACTGTAGGGGCTGTTATTGATTGCAACAAAGGCAATGTCACTTTTCATATGGATCATCCGGCCAGCCCTAACGGCGACAAGAATAGCTATCGACAATGACAAACCCAATGATACAATATAATCAAATATAATCGTTTCCATTTTAATGGTAATGAGCATACGGTACACTTTCCGAGGAAAGAACCTCAAGTCCACAGTATCAGTTCTATTGGAAAATTTTCAACTATAATTATTGGAGGTTTTGAATTTCCTATTCCTACTTTCAAGAAGAGATATGATATTCTTATTGTTGGGGATGTGCATATCCCCGTTGAGGTAACCTAGTGCTATTTGAAAATTCTCCGGTTTCATGCGATTCGGAATGAGTTTGTTAACAAGACTTGATCCACCTTGTTAGTGGATTCCTTTTGATGAACATGAGATGGATGAAGTTAGAAAGCACAACCTTCTGTACCCTCCTTTTACTTTCTGGTATTTAGATTAAATAAAGCAAAAATAGCATTTTCTATCTGTTTTTTGAATTATCCGTGCAATAAAAAATACCCCGAAAATAAAAGTTCTCCAAATGCCCCGAAATTGAAATATGATTTTTACTGGAATATTTGAGAATATCTGGCACTGAGAACACATCAGGGGGAGAAAGCACCTGGCCATGAGGGTCCAGGGCGCGCCCACACCCCCTGGGCGCGCCCCCTGCCTCATGGGCCCCTTGTGGCCCCCTCCACTTATTCCAGCCACCACACACTCCTTCTTCCTCCCAAAAAAAATCACCAACCAGCTCAAGCACGAGTTCTATCTCATCTTGCTGCCATTTTCAATCTCCTTGCTCAAAGCTCCATTCACAAAACTACTTTGGGGGATTGTTCTTCGGTATGTGACTCCTCCAATGGTCCAATTAGTTTTTGTTCTAGTGCTTTATTCATTGCAAATTTTTGCTGCCTTGGTGACCCTGTTCTAGAGCTTGCATGTTAAATTTATATGGTCCCAAGTAGTTCTAGTGCATGATATAGTCTCTAGGCACTTATGGGAGTAGTTGCTATCAATTTTGTTGAGTTTGGTTCACTTTTATTTGAAGTTACTAAAAATTTCAGAAATTTTCAGAAAATGATGAAGAGATTTTTGAGGGACTCTTCGAGCCGAAGCTCGAAGGATAAGCAAAGTGAAGAAGATAAGAGGCCTAAATATAATCTCCCTCACACCACGGAGGTTCGACCATGTGAATAGCCTTGTGATGAGTTCTTGAGAGCAGCCGAAATTCATGAGGATTTTTATGATTTAGCTGAGAATGCAGGCCTCATCGACTTCCTCCACGACCAACGCGAACAGTATCGCCGACTCAATAATATCTTCATGCAAAATTTTCATTTCCACACTAGGAGGTCACCACCTTCAGTGGATTTTAATTTATATGATGAGTATAAGGAGATGTCCCTCTATGATTTTTGTGCGGTTTGCAAGTTTCCCTTTACGGGCAGCATAGAGGAACCACATCGTAATGATGTGGAAGGGTTTATTGATACAATTGCTGTAGGGGAAACGAGGAAGGTTTCAAATGCAAGAATTACTAGCATACACTTTCCTGTTCTACGTTACTTTGCAATATTTGCTAGTAGATGCTTAATTGGTCACGGAAACTGTGGCAACCTTAGTGCCCCTGATATTGTTATTTTATGCCATGCCTTGTTCCGTGATAACACTTTTAGTATGGGCGCTATTGTGGCCAAGCGGTTGAATCTGAACCATACGAAGGGTCCCATCTTTGGAGGTATCTTCGCTTCGCGCCTCGCTGCACACTTTAACATACCTATTAGGCATTATGAGAAAGAAGAAAAGTTGCTGCCTCCTGCTTTTCTAAATTATAAGAGTATGGTAGCACATGACTTTATTGTTAAGAATAAGAAAAAGATGCTTAACTACAGACTGATATTTGATAAAAATCACCCTGAGACTATTACCTTGCCTGCTCCTTCTTTGTTTCACTTGTCTTCAAGCAAGTATCTTGTTCAGCCAGAGGCATTTCATGCCTACCAGAGCCCCACACAGCTCCAGAGCCAGAGCCGAAACCACAGCTTGATCCTCCACGACAGTCTGTTTACTAGTGGGATCCGTAGGAGATTGCCAACCAGTGGCACCCCGAGGCTCCTTCTGAGTACGACCACAACTACAACTTTGATCCATGGGCCTAGACCAACTTAGGCCAAAAGCCTAAGCTTGGGGGAGTACGTATTTCTCACCGACATTGCATTCATGTTCACACACTCATTCTAGTTGTCGGTGCTCATACTTTTTCATTCTACTATCCATGCTTGTTTATTTCCTTTTCTTGCTTTCTTCTTGTGTGTTTGAAAAACCTTAAGAAAAACAAAAAAAATTAGTTGTAGCTTTTAGCTAGTTTACTTTTCATGCTGGTAGTAGTAATAATTAAAACAGAACCCAGAAAGATTTCTTGTTCATTTTTTGCTTGTTGGGAGCTTTCCCGTGTAAATAGCTTTAATTTCTTTTCTTTTGGGGGTCGGTAGGAGAAGACCATGATTAAAATGTTGAAGTAGCTGTTATATGCATTACTGTTGATCTAACCAAGAGCCCATATCACCTTGTGTTCTCCCTTGTAATAAATGCTCGCAGATTCCAGCTTAGTCCAATGCATGTGCACTATTATTATTATCCACACCGTTCGGTCGTGCAAGTGAAAGGCAATAACGACGATATATGATGGATTGATTGAGATGAGAGAAGATGGTATGAACTCGACCTCTCTTGTTTTTGTAAATATGATTAGTTCATCGTTCCTGATTCAGCCTATTATGAATGAACATGTTTGCAATGAAAATTAGATATTATAGTTGCTCATGCCATGCTTAATTTGTTAGGAGTTTATAATGGTTTACCTTGCGTGCCAACATGTTATTAAAATGGTTGTGATGTGGTATGATAGGGTGGTATCCTCCTTTGAACGATTCGAGTGACTCGACTTGGCACATGTTCACACAAGTAGCTGAAACAAAATAAACATAGCCTCCACGATATTTATGTTCATGGTGGATTATATCCTACTCATGCTTGCACTCAATGTTTATTAACTTTAATGCATGTTCATGACTGTTGTCGCTCTCTAGTTGGTCGCTTCCTAGTCTTTTTCTAGCCACACTTGTACTAAGCGGGAATACTGCTTGTGCATCCAATTCCATAAACCCCAAAGTTATTCCATATGAGTCCACCATACCTTCCTATATGCGGTATCTACCTGCCGTTCCAAGTAAATTTGTATGTGCCAAACTCTAAACCTTCAAATTAAATTCTGTTTTTTATGCTCGAATAGCTCATGTATCAACTAGGGTTGTCTGTATCTTCCATGCTAGGCGGGTTATTCTCAAGAGGAGTGGACTCCGCTCCTCACTCACGAGAAAATGGCTGGTCACTGGGATGCCCAGCCCCATGCTCTAAGCAAATCAAATCAAAATAATTGCAAACAAAACTCCCCCAGGATTATTGTTAGTTGGACGGTACCCATTGTTTCGGACCAGCCGTGGAGTTTGCTTGTTGGTGGTGGGGGAGTATAAACTTTACCATTCTGTTTGGGAACCGCCTATAATGTGTGTAGCATGGAAGATATCGAGATCTCTCGGTTGTTATGTTGACAATGAAAGTATGCCGCTCAAAATATTATTTATCTCTATTTCAAAAATCGAGCTTTGGCACATCTACAAATCCCTGCTTCCCTCTGCGAAGGGCCTATCTATTTACTTTTATGTTGAGTCATCACCCTCTTATTAAAAAGCACCAGCTGGAGAGCACCGCTGACATTTGCACCCATTACTATTAATTTACATTGGGTATGACTATGAGTGGATCTCTTTTATCATGAATTATAATGTTTAGTCAGTCCTTGATCTTTAGTGGTGCTCAGCATTTATGTTTTGCTGTCTCAGAAAGGGCTAGCGAGATACCATCTTGTTATATCATATTATGATTGTTTTGAGAAAGTGTTGTCATCCGACATTTATTATTATTGCTCGCTAGTTGATTATGCCATTCATATGAGTAAATGTGAGACCTAAATGTTATTTTGAATATGGTTAGTTCATAATCTATGCTGAAAACTTGAATGCTGGCTTTACATATTTGCAACAACAAGAGCAAACAGAGTTTGTAAAAGTTTTTCGTTATCACTTTCAGTTTATCAACTGAATTGCTTGAGGACAAGCAAAGATTTAAGCTTGGGGGAGTTGATACGTCTCAGTCGTATCTACTTTTCCAAACACTTTTGCCCTTGTTTTGGACTCTAACTTGCATGATTTGAATGGAACTAACTCGTACTGACGCTGTTTTCAGCAGAATTGCCATGGTGTTATTTTTGTGCATAAATAAAAGTTCTCGGAATGACCTGAAACTTCACGGAGAATATTTCTGTAATTAATAAAAGATACTGGCAAAAGAATCAAGGCCAAGGGGCCCACACCCTGTCCACGAGGGTGGGAGGCGCGCCTACCCCCCTGGGTGCGCCCCCTGCCTCGTGATCCCCCTGGTGCTCCACCGACCTCAACTCCAACTCTATATATTCATGTTCGGGGAGAAAAATAATCAGAGAGAAGGATTCATCACCATTTACGATACAGAGCCGCCGCCAAGCCCTAATCTCTCCCGGGAGTGCTGATCTGGAGTCCGTTCGGGGCTCCAGAGAGGGGAATCCAACCCCATCGTCATCATCAACATTCCTCCATCATCAATTTCATGATGCTCACCACCGTGCGTGAGTAATTGCATCGTAGGCTTGCTGGACGGTGATGGGTTGGATGAGATTTATCATGTAATCGAGTTAGTTTTGTTAGGGTTTGATCCCTAGTATCCACGATGTTCTGAGATTGATGTTGCTATGACTTTAGTGTGCTTAATGCTTGTCACTAGGGCCCGAGTGCCATGATTTCAGATCTGAACCTATTATGTTTTCATGAATATATGTGAGTTCTTTATCCTATCTTGCAAGTCTATAGTCACCTATTATGTGTTATGATCCGTTAACCCCAAAGTGACAATAATCGGGATCCTTACCGGTGATGACCGTAGTTTGAGGAGTTCATGTATTCACTAAGTGTTAATGCATTGGTCCGATACTCTATTAAAAGGAGGCCTTAATATCCCTTAGTTTCCAATAGGACCCCACTGCCACGAGAGGGTAGTACAAAAGATGTCATGCAAGTTCTTTTCCATAAGCACGTATGACTATATTAGGAATACATGCCTACATTACATTGATGAACTGGAGCTAGTTCTGTGTCACCCTACGTTATAACTGTTGCATGAATAATCACATCCGACATAATTTTCCATCACCGATCCAATGCCTACGAGCTTTTCACATATTGCTCTTTGCTTAGTTACTTTACCGTTGCCACTGTTACAATCACTACAATACTGCTACTGTTACTTTTGCCACCGTTACCGTTACTTCCATACTACTTTGCTACTAAATACTTTGCTGCAGATATTAAGTTATCCAGGTGTGGTTGAATTAACAACTCAACTGCTAATACTTGAGAATATTCTTTGGCTCCCCTTGTGTCGAATCAATAAATTTTGGATGGATACTTTACCTTCGAAAACTATTTCGATCCCCTATACTTGTGGGTTAACACCAGCCCCGCGCGAGGTGCATGAGGAAGAGCAACAGGCAACTGTCGTTCTCCCTGATCCAAGAAAACAAAGGCGAGCGAAGCAAAAGGAGAAAAACCCAACTTGGCAATCAAGAAACGCTCGAACTCCAAATTCCATTAGAAGGTTGCAAACCATTAAAAAAACAAGCAAATGAACAGCCGTGTTCGGCACCTAGTCTAGTCTTCTCACTTGCACGGAGCTAAGTGCTGCCATAGGACATGGGAGGGAGCCCCCGAGGCCCGAGGGCGGCACTCCGGGGACTCCGAGGCGTGTACAGCCCCACTCATTATGATGTGAGAGTGTCACGAGCGGAGACCTACAAAGGCACTGGGCCTTGCTTCATGGATAGAACTTCTGGAGGTGCTGGATGTTCCAGGCATTCTGGATAGGGATCCCGTCCTGCGTCTCCAGGCGCGCGGCGCCAGGACTGGAGACGCGGGCAATCCTATAGGGCCCTCCAACTTGGGAGAGAGCTTATGCAGCCCCTCCCTGGAGAGCACCTGCGTCAGGACGAGATCACCCACCTTGAGCGTGCTGGAGTGGATGCTACGATAGTGGTACCGCCGCAGTGCCTGCTGGTACCTTAACGCCCAGAGCGAGGCTTGACGTGGGCGTTCCTCCCCCAGCACGAGCTCCATCCCCCACATTGCGTCCTGGCGTGCCTCGTCAAATGCCAAGACCCACGCGGAGCGATGCTTGACCTCGTGTGGGAGAACTGCTTTGGCTCCGTAGATGAGGAAGAATGGAGTTTTGCCTGCTGTCTTGGTCGCGGTGGTGCGGATGGACCACAGCACGGACTGGAGCTCATCCAACCAACCCCTACCGCAGGTCTCGAGCTTCTTCTTGAAAGTTCTTGCCTTGAGGCCCCTCAGGACATCCGCGTTTGCTCGCTCGACTTGGTCGTTGCTCCTGGGGTGTGCCACTGAGGCGGAGAATTTCTGCGTTCCAAGGTTAGCATAGTATGTTTTGAAGAGATTGCTAGTGAGCTGCGAGCCATTGTCGGTGATGATACGATTTGGGACCCCGAACTGGCTCATGCTATCCCTTGAGAACTGCGTTGGTTTTCCCTTGAAGAGGAAAGGGTGATGCAGCAAAGTAGCATAAGTATTTCCCTCAGTTTTTGAGAACCAAGGTATCAATCCAGTAGGAGACTACATGCGAGTCGCCTCGTACCTACACAAAGAAATAAGAACCTTGCAATCAACGCGATAAAGGGGTTGTCAATCCCTTCACGGCCACTTGCAAAAGTGAGATCTGATAGAGATAATAAGATAAATATTTTTGGTATTTTTATGATATAGATTGAAAGTAAAGATTGCAAAGTAAAATAGATTGGAAACTTATATGATGGAAAATAGACCCGGGGGCCATAGGTTTCACTAGTGGCTTCTCTCAAGATAGCATAAGTATTACGCTGGGTGACCAAATTATTGTCGAGCATTTGATAGAAAAGTGCATAATTATGAGAATATCTAGGCATGATCATGTATATAGGCATCACGTCCGCGACAAGTAGACCGAAACGATTCTGCATCTACTACTATTACTCCACACATCGACCGCTATCCAGCATGCATCTAGAGTATTAAGTTCATAAGAACATAGTAACGCATTAGGCAAGATGACATGATGTAGAGGGATAAACTCAAGAAATATGATATAAACCCCATCTTTTTATCCTCGATGGCAACAATACAATACGTGCCTTGCTGCCGCGGCTGTCACTGGGAAAGGACACCGCAAGATTGAACCGAAAGCTAAGCACTTCTCCCATTGTAAGAAAGACCAATCTTAGTAGGCCAAACCAAACGGATAATTCGAAGAGACTTGCAAAGATAAAAAATCATACATAAAATAATTCAGAGGAGATTCAAATATTGTTCATAGATAATCTTGATCATAAACCCACAATTCATCGGATCTCCACAAACACACCGCAAAAAGAATTACATCGAGTAGATCTCCAAGAAGATCGAGGAGAACTTTGTATTGAGATCCAAAGAGAGAGAAGAAGCTATCTAGCAAATAACTATGGACCCGAAGGTCTGTGGTAAACTACTCACACATCATCGGAGAGGCTATGGTGTTGATGTAGAAGCCCTCCATGATCGATTCCCCTTCCGGCGGAGCACCGGAAAAGGTCCCAAGATGGGACCTCACGGGTACAAAAGGTTGCGGCGGTGGAAATAGGGTTTCGTGGTGCTCCCGGATGTTTTCGGGGTATATGAGTATATATAGGCGCAAGAAGTCAGTCAGGGTAGCCACGAGGGGCCAACGAGGGTGGGCGGCACACCTACCCCCTCTGAGCGCGCCCTCCTGCCTCGTGGCCTCCTCGTTCCTTTCTTGACGTCCACTCCAAGTCTCCTGGATTGCGTTTGTTCGAAAAATCACTCTCCAGAAGGTTTCATTCCGTTTGGATTCCGTTTGATATTCCTTTTCTGCAAAACACTAAAATAGGCAAAAAAACAACAATTTGCACAGGGCCTCTGGTTAGTAGGTTAGTCCCAAAAATAATACAAAAGTTTATAATAAAGCCCATTAAACATCGAAAACAGATAATATAATAGCATGGAACAATAAAAAATTATAGATACGTTTGAGACGTATCAAGCATCCCCAAGCTTAATTCCTGCTCGTCCTCGAGTAGGTAAATGATAAAAACAGAATTTTTTATGTGGAATGCTACCTAGCATATTTTCAATGTAATTTTCTTTATTGTGGCATGAATGTTCAGATCCGAAAGATTCAAGATAAAAGTTTAATGTTGACATAAAAGTAATAATAATTCAAGCATACTAACTAAGCAATTATGTCTTCTCAAAATAACATGGCCAAAGAAAGTTCATCCCTACAAAATCATATAGTTTGGTCATGCTCCATTTTCATCACACAAGAATGCTCTCATCATGCACAACCCTGATGACAAGCCAAGCAATTGTTTCATACTTTAGTAATCTCAAACTTTTTCAACCTTCACGCAAAACATAAGCGTGAGCCACGGATATAGCACTATGGGTGGAATAGAGTATAATGATGGGGGTTGTGTGGAGAAGACAAAAAAGGAGAAAGTATCACATTGACGTGGCTAATGAATGGGCTAGGGAGATGCTCATCAATTGATGTCAATGCAAGGAGTAGGGATTGCCATGCAACGGATGCACTAGAGCTATAAATGTACGAAAGCTCAACAAAAGAAACTAAGTGGGTGTGCATCCAACTTGCTTGCTCACGAAGACCTAGGGCATTTGAGGAAGCCCATTGTTGGAAAAACAAGCCAAGTTCTATAATGAAAAATTCCCACTAGTATATGAAAGTGAAAAAACAAGAGACTCTCTATCATAAAGATCATGGTGCTACTTTGAAGCACAAGTGGAAAAAGGATAGTAGCATTATCCCTTTTTATTTCTTTTCTCAATGCTCTATTAATGATGATCATCACACTTCTATTTATTTACAACTCAATGATTACAACTCGATACTAGAACAAAATATGACTCTATATGAATGCCGCCGGCGGTGTACCGGGATGGGCAACGAATCAAGAGTGACATGCATGATACGTTATGCAAGGTGGCTTTGCCACAAATACAATGTCAACTACATGATCATGCAAGGCAATATGACAATGATGGAGCGTGTCATAATAAATGAAACGGTGGAAAGTTGCATGTCAATATATCTCGGAATGGCCATGGAAATGCCGTAATAGGTAGGTATGGTGGCTGTTTTGAGCAAGCTATAAGGAGGTTTATGTGTGATAGAGCGTATCATATTGTCGGTGTACTAGAGTAGGGGTACCCTAGTATCCCGAACTCGTGCACGCAGACGATTCTGACACCAGCGGCGGCTTGCTCGGTCACCGCCAAGATCCTCCGTGGTTCCTTTGGAGCCATTCAAGAACAAAGTATTTGACTAAGAAGACAAGACCCGGTAAGAGGAGCTTGCCGGAAGGCCACTCAAGGCACGCAAAGACAAGGCCCCGCAAGAGGAGCTTGCCGAAGGCTCGAGCGCCGACAAGCCTCCGGACGCGACAAGGATTCAGCCGCGGCAAAGCACTTGTCGCGCAGTAACTCTCTTCATCTCCGCCCAGCTCATCCATCGACGTGTCGCCATGGGACCATTCCATGCGCGCGTGTCAAGAGGCTGTGCAGCCAGCGGAGAGCAGCGATAAGCGGCACTGACAAGCTTGCCATCGTGGCGAGCGGTGGCGCACCTGACGGTCTCTGTTGCACTGTTTAAGCGACACAGACGGGAAATTAATGCTTTTGTCCCTTGCCGTCAGAGTTAGGTATGTTGCACTGTACACTGTACAAGTAGGTGTACCAACTACGGTTTTTACATTTGTACCCTTATCTACGTTGCCACCTGTCGGAGACCCCTTGAGCGTATAAAAGGAGGCCCATGCGCAACGTAGAAGGGGTTCGGCCAGTTCGACTCATTCGAGACCAGAGACACTCACGCTAGGTTTTGTAGCTCTCATCGCTCCCTAGCAAGAACACAATACATCAGACAAGCAGCAGAGGGAGTTTTATCTCTCCGGAGAGCTCCGGTTGGGTAAAACTGCTCGTGTGCCTCGCCTCGATCCGCTCTTCAGGCGGTCTCCGCCCCCTCCGAACCACAAGGGGCCCGGTCCGCCCGCCCCATAGGTGTTCGTGGGTCCGATCAGCCTCCCGACATCTTTGGTGCGCCAGTCCGCAAGAGCTCGATGCCCACTCCGCAAGCGCACCTCTTCGAGTGCTGCGCTATCGTCGAGGACGCACCATCGAGCTCCACCGGCAAGTGCAAGAAGAAGATGGCAGCTCCGCCAAAGACCAAGAGGGTGTCCGCCAAGGAGGACGGCACTGGTGGTACCTTCACCATCAGCGCCTCTCTCGACCCTAAATAGGAAGGCGCGCTCGTTGCTTTCCTGCGGGCGAATGTCGACGTGTTTGCATGGCAACCATCTGACATCCCCGGTGTTCCCAGGAAAGTGATTGAGCACCGCCTGGCCGTTTGTCCTCATCTTGCGCCCGTCAAGCAGAAAGTAAGGAAACAGGCAGTGGAGCGCCAAGAATTCATTGCGGAAGAGATCAAGAAACTGGAAGCAGCAGGCCTTGTCAGAGGAGTGCTCCATCCTACGTGGTTGGCCAATCCTGTAGTTGTGCGCAAGGCTAACGGAAAATGGAGACTTTGTATTGACTTCACGGATGTTAATAAAGCTTGTCCCAAAGATCCATTTCCCTTGCCGCGCATCGACCAGATTGTTGACTCCACGGCTGGATGTGATTTGCTTTCGTTTCTTGATGCATACTCAGGATACCATCAGATCTTCATGGTTGAAGAGGATGAGGAGAAAACCGCATTCATTACTCCATGTGGCACATATTGTTTCATACGGATGCCTTTCGGGTTGAAGAACGCTGGTTCAACGTTCGCAAGAGTAGTTCATGATGCTTTTGAGCCGCAAATGCACAGAAATGTAGAAGCCTACATGGATGACATAGTGGTCAAGAGCAAGGACAAAGCAACTCTGGTTCAAGATTTGGATGAAACCTTTGCAAATCTGCGCAAGATCAACCTCAAGCTCAACCCCGAGAAGTGCGTGTTTGGAGTCCCTTCCGGCAAGCTTCTCGGGTTCTTCGTGGTCTCAGCTGGGATTGAAGCCAATCCCGACAAGATCAAGGCCATTGAGCAGATTGAAGCACCAAAGCGCCAAGGATGTACGAAGGCTTGCGGTTGCGTAGCTGCTCTCAGCAGGTTTATCTCTAGGTTCATGAACGCGCCTGCCATTTTTCAAAATTTTGAAAAGGCAGGTCCCATGCAATGGACTCAAGCGGAGGCTGCACTGCAGGACTTAAAGAGGTACCTGTCCTCCACTCCAACACTTGTCGCACCTAAGCCACAAGAGAAGTTGTCGCTATACATAGCGGCAACCAATCAAGTGGTTAGTGCTGCGTTAGTAGCGGAGAGGGAGGCGGATGACGAGCTAGCAACCACGCGCATACATCCAGCGACAAGGTGGGGGCTTCGCCCGACAAGCTCTGGTCCCGACAAGGACGGATCTGCTGCAGACGCAAGAGTAGGTGCGTAAAAGGATGGTGCAGCGCCAGTTTACTTTGTCGGGTTCCCTTCCGCAGGAGCTAGATCAAGGTACTCTGGTGTGCAGAAATTGCTTTTCGGCCTCCTCATGGCCTCGAGAAAGCTGCGCCATTACTTTCAGGCACATGAGATCACAGTTGTCACTCGCTTTCCGCTGAAGAGGATACTGCAGAACCCAGAAGCAACAGGCAGGATTGTCGAGTGGGCAATGGAACTGTCGAGCTTTGGCCTCAAGTTTGAGAGCACTTCAACTATCCAAAGCAGAGCATTGGCAGAGTTCATAGCAGAATGGACGCCAACACCAGATGAAGAAATTCCAGAGACGAGCATTCCCGTCAAGGAAGCAAGCAAAGAGTGGCTGATGTACTTTGATGGTGCTTTCTCGCTGCAAGGCGCCGGTGCCGGCGTGCTGCTTGTAGCACCCACCGGAGAGCACCTCAAGTACGTAGTCCGTATGCACTTTCCCAAGGAGCTAGCAACAAACAATACCGCAGAGTATGAAGGTTTGCTTGCCGGTCTCGAGATCGCAGTGGACCTTGGGATCAAGAAGCTTATTGTCAGGGGTGACTCGCAGCTTGTCGTCCGCCAAGTGAACAAAGATTATCAGAGTCCATTGATGGAAGCCTACGTTGATGAAGTGAGGAAGCTAGAAGAGCACTTTGATGGCCTGCAAATGGAACATGTTCCAAGAGCTCAGAATGATATTGCTGATGGCCTGTCAAAGTGCACTGCACTTAAGTTGCCTGTGGAACCAGGGATTTTCGTGCTCAAGCTGACTCAACCAACCGTAACACCATCAACTGGACAGAACAAGAAGAGGAAGTTGATCTCTGGTGACTACTTTCCGGCAGAGCTTCCTGAAGCCGCCGCCAAGAAGGTCCCCAAGATCGACACCAGCAGAGCTGATGGGCAGTCTGCTCCGACAAGCCCCAGGGTTTGTTTCGTTGAAGCAGACGCTCCCGACAAGTTTTGCTCCGGCAAGCTTGCCGGGGGACATCAAGCTCCGGCAGTACCGCAGGTTCTTGCCGTGGAAGCTGATGTTCTCGCAGCAGCAGATGTGCCTTTAGTCTTTGTTGTCGAGCCACAAGCTCCAGCATGGGCGCAGTAGATTGTCCATTTCCTTCAGACAGGAGAACTTCCCGAAGAGCAAGAAGAAGCTGAGAGAGTAGCCCGGCAGTCAAGTATGTACCAGTTTGTCGACAAAGATAATCGCATGTAAGAAGACTCAACGGTGTGAAATTGAAGTGTATTTGCCGAAGATGGACAAAAGTTGTTGGCAGAGATACACAGAGGCATATGTGGTCACCACATTACAAGAAGAGCACTTGCCGCAAAGCTTTCCGGCAAGGTTTCTTCCGCCGACAGCCCTCCAGATGCAACTGCACAAGTAACCAAGTGTGAAGCGTGCGGCCCATTCCAAACAGATACACCAGCCAGCTCAAGCTCTCCGATAATCCCTTTACCTGGCCATTTTTGGTCCGGGGCTCGACATCATCGGCCCCTTCCCCGAAGCTGTCGGGGCTTTGAGTACTTGTACGTTGCTATCGACAAGTTCACAAAGTGGCCGGAAGTGGAAGCGATGAGGAAGGTGACAAAGACAAGCAGTCAAGTTCTTCAGGTCGATTGTTTGCCGTTTCGGAATCCCTAACAGGATCATCACCGACAACGACACTCAAGTTACAAGTCGCACCTTCATGCAGTACGTCCAAGATCTTGGCGCCAAGGTCTGCTTTGCTTCTGTTGCTCACCCGAGAAGCAACGGTCAAGCGGAGAGGGCAAATGCTGAAGTGCTGCGCGGGCTCAAGACCAGAACTTCCGACGGTAGCGCGCGGAAGAAACTGGATTGAGGAGTTGTCGGTGGTTCTTTGGTCGATCGGGGCGATGCCAAATCGAGCCATCGCCGCATACCCTTTGCTCTAGTATATGGAGCAGAGGCAGTTCTCCCCACGGAACTCAGATACGGATCGCCTCGAGTGCTCGCTTATGATGAGCTTGAGCAAGAGCAGCTGCGACAAGATGACGCGCTGCTCCTTGAGGAAGATCGCCTTCGCATTGTCTGACGAGCCGCCGTTACCAGCAAGCTTTGCATCGCTACCATAGCCGCAAAGTTAGTGCCGAAGCCTCGAGGAAGGCGACCTTGTTCTTCGGTAGCGTTCAGTCGGCAAGAATTCAAACAAGTTGGCGCTTGAAGTGGGAAGGCCCTTACCGGGTGAAACGAGTCACTAGGCCTGGCGCTGTCCGCCTTGAGACCGAAGATGGCATTCCGGTGAGCAACTCCTGGAACATTAAGCATCTTCGTAAGTTTTACCCATAGGGCGCGGTTGCCGGAACCTGTTCGGGCAAGCACCTTTTGTACAAGTCTTGCCGCTGTTGCATGTAATCCTTTGTACAAAGCCGGGCGCAGACCCCGTGCATCAGTAAAGCTCATGTGTTGCACACAACTTGTCAAATTCATGCTTTCATCATTTTATTGCATGTTTTGGCTAACACCTTGTGCAGCATCCACACCCGGTAAGCAAAATCGAGCCGCTGGGCTCCATAACTTTATTTTCTCTTCTTTCTCCTTTCTCAAAGAAAGGAAGGCTCCCTCGCGCACAAGTTCACCAGGGGGAGGAGAAGATAATACTATGGACCAAGCATCGCTCGAGGAAGTTTCGCCTTATCGAGAAGCAAACGACAGAAAAGCTAAGTTGCCAAAGTTTGAGCAATTAGTTTTTAAAATTTTAGGTTATCTTCCTCGAACGATAGTACTTTGTATGGAAAACCTGTGCGCAGAGGAACCAACTCACGGCTAGTCGCGCCCTTACTTTATTTCGAGTCCGCTCAACAACTTAAGTGAGCTGCAGCTACTCGCGACAAGGTTGTTTGTCGGAGGCGGCATCGCCAAAGAGGTCAGCCGACGTTCCGCACTCAGCGCCATGACAAAGGTGCCTGCACCGACAAGTTCCTTAAATGCATAGGGCAGAAACGTACAAAGGAAGGAGTCAAGTAGAGGAAATAACATTGCAATGATCGCCTAAGATAGAGTATATTACAAAATAACTTGTCGCTGATCTAACAAAGTGTTCTAAACATGATCAGCAGCGACAAGGGAAAGATAAAATTGGCGGCCTAGTCCACGCGGTCGCCATCAATCCGCTTGATCTTGTTCACCTTGTCCACAATGGGTGCGACAAGGGCTTTGAGCTCCTCCACGTTGGCATCTGGCGGCAAGGATCTGAGGACGCCGTTGAGGTTGAGGCCCGGATTGCGGAAGGCCACCTTTATCAACACCTTCTCGAGGGCTCCTGCACAGATCTGGCGTGATTCCTCGGCCAGCTGCTTTGGGACCTCTTCCCGGAGTCGCTGGAGGCCCGTCACCACGCCCTTGAAGAATAAGCTGAGTTTGGCGCTGGATTGGAGATGCTCGTCGGAGGAGTACGCAAGGTCCGCCATCCCCAGCTCCATCAGCTCGTTGTGGATGTCCGCAGCAGTATCCACAAGACCTTCGGTCCAGTGCTCCACACTCTCCCTCAAGGCACTCTGGGTGTGAACAGCATTCGCCGGCAGCTCCTCTTTGGCCTTGATCATCTCCAACAGACCCACCTCCCGCTCTCTGGCGCCGTCCAGCGTCTGCGTCAGAGTGGTCAGCTTCAGCTCAAGATCCGCCTTAGAATCCTTGGCGGCATCGAGCCCCTTGCTCCTGTCAGCGAGACGGCCCTGCAACTCGCCAAGAGTGTAGGCGTCCTTCTCGCGCTCGTGCTTGAGCGCGGCAAGCTCCTCGCCGCTCTTCTGGAGACTGGCTTCCAGCTGCGCCACCTTCGTCTTCAACTCTTCCTTGGCGGCTGCGGCAGCATCCTTCGCTTCCTTAAGCGCCCCGCCAAGTGACTCCTCGCGCGCGACAAGCTCTTCCTCGTGGCTGTCCAGGTTGATCTTCCGCTGCGCCAGCTCGCTTTCTCTGGCGGATACCTTCTCGGCGGCAAGCCGCTGCTCCTCCTCATGCGGCCTTCTCGAGGATGAAGGCCGTGCGCTCTTCAAATGAGTAGCCCCGCTCTTCCGCTTACGTTAGGAGAGCCTCTTGGTTGGCGCCCGGAGCTCTTCTCTGCGCTTCTCCATATCTGCTCCTGCCCCGCGACCAGTGCTTCCGGGACTCCAACTTGGCTTGCCGGCGCCAGAGCGACAACAGCTTCTTCAAGCCTGCTCCTCCTCGAACTTCGCCGCTGCTGCTTGGCACGTCCACCAGCGTCAGCCCAGCGGAGGCGAGTAGCTCGCCATCGAAGGTCTCTCCTTCGACTGGCGCCCTGGAACTCGACTCCCAGGGGAGTTCGATGAAGACACCGTCGCCGACCTTCAAGTAGGCGCCGGGCTGGGGCTCCTCAGAGCCCGACGCTGCAGCAGCGGCGGGGGAGTCGGCGGTCGGTGTAGCGCCTGGTGCTCCTGCGGCCTCAGGGCCGTCAGTGCGATCGCCCGACCCCTCGCCGGCTTCTGCGTCGGCAGCCTCGGTGGCCTCCTCGCCGACAGGCTCGTCGACGGCCTCTTCTTCCACGACGGCGGCTTTGTCGGTGTTGCCGCGCGCTTCCTCCTCGCCGGCGACCTCGACCTCCATCGGCTCTATGGAGGACAAAGGAAGAACAGTCAAGCAAATATTCAAAGAAAAACAGAAGAAAACAAGCCCAAGGGAAATTCTCGCGTAAGGGGATTACCTGCAATGGGATCTGCAGCCGTGGCCTCGACCACTGGAGGATCACTGGTGCTGTCCCTTGCCAGGGTAGCCTCCCTTGCCGGAGTAGCCTCTCTTGCCGGAGGACGCTCCCTTGCCGGAGAATCCTCCCTTGGCGGCGTAGTCGCAGCAGACAGAATCTCGGGGGCAGCTTCCGGGCCCTCCTGATGAGGCTGCTCTGCTCCTACACAAATAAACAGTCAGATATCAATGAAGAAGGAGCACCCATGCACACCTAACAGTAAGGAGAAAACCGCATACTTACCCTGGGGGCTGTGCTGGGGGCTGCTCTGATGAAGGGTTGCCGGGTCCGGCAAGGGGGTCTCAGACGCGTCCCCTGTTGCCACGGGTGGATCGTCCTCAACGACGACCGCCGGGGTCTTGGCTCTTTTCGACGCTCTCTGGGCCAGCGTCCTGAAAAAGGAAAGAGTTCAGAGCAAAACAAATCAGATTCAAGATGAAGCAACAAAATTGAAGAAACACAAGCACAATATTGAAGCTTACTCTTCTTCTTCCTCCTTGGAGCTGAGCGCGGAGAAGTCAAACTCCGGCTCGCCTCCGGTGCGACGAGGCGGAGGAGTAGGCTCTCTTGGCCGCTTGGCGGAGGCGTCGGCGGTGGCCTGGGAGGATCCCGCCCCAGTTGTCGCAGTAGTGTGGGGTGCTCCCGCGGCAACATCGCTTGCCGCGGTAGAGCGCGTCGCGCGGCGCTGCGGCTGTGGGCCCGTCTGCCGCCCCGTCTCGTCTCCGGCCTTACGGAGACGCCTCTTCGGCGCAGCCGGGGGCTCCGTTGGCTGCAAGTCGCTGGGTGGTGGAGAAGAAGCACCCTCGCCTGGTCCACTCGACTCAGCCTCGGGCTCGGCAAGCTCTTCCTCACCGGCGAGCTCCCTCCGCTCGGCAAGGCTTGCCGCCTTTGCTGCGTCTGCCTCCTCCACAGTATACCCGAAGACGCCGGCGGGCGGTAAAGCCGCCGCCTCCTCCAACCTTGTGGCGTCGCGCGCCATCTCTTCGTCGGTGGTGTCGCGGGTGAGCCTCTTCTGCTCGTCGGAGCGGATCGGCACTTCTTCCAGGCTGTCGAAGAACTGCTGCACGATCTCGTCGGAAGGCTCCTGCCAGGTTGGAATGATCCCATGGGAATTGTACAATGGCATCATCGCGCGGATGCGGTCGAGTGCAGAGTTGTTGCACAATGGGACGACCCCCCTCGGCAACCTGAACCCCTCGGGGTGATCGGGGTCGTTCTTGAACAGCTCTAGCAGCATCGCATCCAGCTCCAAGACGGTGAAGTTCCAATTGAGACCCGGGCGCAGCCTCATGATGTCCGCCGCATTTTGGAACTCCCAAGCAGACCTCCTCCTCTCCTGCAAAGGAGCGATGCGGCGGCGGAGGAAATCCAGCCAACCGCGCTTCACGGTGAGTCCGGCAAGCCCGAGGCGCAAGATCCGGTCACAGCTATCTTCAACCTAGCATCCTCCGGTGCCAAGCTATCGCAATCGCGTTGCCGCGCACTATTGGGGTTTGGCGCCGCAGCGATGAAGGGCTGCGGGTTCTCCTCTACGATCCAACACCAGTTGGCTCTCCACTCCTCCCACTTGCTGCGGAACTCTCCTTCCAGATACGCTTCTTTCTTCCCGACCCGGGAGACCCAAGCTATCCCTCCGGCAAGCGGCTCCCCTCTCTCTACGTGGGGCATGAAGAAGTGGCGGAAGAGGGCTACGTTGGGGTGGATCCCGACAAAGTTTTCGCAAGGTGTGCGAAAACTGCCATGGTCAGAATGGCGTTGGGGGTGAAATCAAGGAGGTGGAACCCATATGTGTTCATAATATCGCAGACGAATTCGGAAAAGGGCGGGCAGAGCCCGCAATAGAAGAAAAGGGCAAAGAAAGGATACCCAGTTGGGGCTAATTCCGAAGCGGAGGCGGGGAGTACCTTCGCGGCGCTGGATGCGCAAGCGCCTCCGTCGACCAGAAGGTAGAAGCCCTCCCTCGCATCCTTCAAGGCCGAGCTGGGGGAGAAGATGGCCCGCTCCTTGCGCAGCGCCGCGAGCCGCTGCGCCTCGACCGACTTGACGCCCTTCCCCTTATCGGCTTTCGGAGCCATGGCGGAGGCGGCGGAGGAGGTCGGCGGCGTTGGTGTGCTTGTGGCGAAAGGGGGCGGGGCGCTGCTCTCTTCGCACTGGAGAAGAAGGAGGGAGCGGCGGTGGTTTTCTTGACAAGACAGCAATGGCGAGGTGGACGACCTGCCCCTGTTTCCCCTGTTTATAAGGAGGGGGAGGTGGACGCCCGCTTTTCCTAATAAAGAAACCCCACGACCACGCCCACGATCTCTCGCACGACGCCACGCTCGGTGCATGCCGTTAGTGGGGGACGTGGTGGGTCCGGGCGAAGTTACGCGTGATCAAGGCCGTGTATGACCGTAGAGCTTTTGGGCCTGGCCGACAGCGCTTCGGCATCGTGTCTTGACCCAGTTCGGGGCTCTGTCGGTGTACTAGAGTAGGGGTACCCTAGTATCCCGAACTCGTGCACGGACATTTGCAGCACCCCGCGGCAGGGCTTGCCTGGTCACCGCCAAGATCCTCCGTGGTTCCTTTGGAGCCATTCAAGAACAAAGTATTTGACTAAGAAGACAAGACCCCGGTAAGAGGAGCTTGCCGGGAAGGCCACTCAAGGCACGCAAAAGACAAGGCCCCGGCAAGAGGAGCTTGCCGGGAAGGCTCGAAGCGCGACAAGCCTCTGGACGCGACAAGGATTCAGCCGCGGCAAAGCAATTGCCGCGGCAGGCAACCTCTCTTCATCTCCGCTCCAGCTCATCCATCAACGTGTTTCCATGGGACCATTCCATGCGCGCGTGTCAAGAGGCTGTGCAGCCAGCGGAGAGCAGCGATAAGCGGCACTGACAAGCTTGCCATCGTGGCGAGCGGTGGCGCACCTGACGGTCTCTATTGCACTGTTTAAGCGACACAGACGGGCAATTAATGCTTTTGTCCCTTGCCGTCAGAGTTAGGTATGTTGCACTGTACACTGTACAAGTAGGTGTACCAACTACTGTTTTTACATTTGTACCCTTATCTACGTTGCCACCTGTCGGAGACCCCTTGAGCGTATAAAAGGAGGCCCATGCGCAACGTAGAAGGGGTTCGGCCAGTTCGACTCATTCGAGACCAGAGACGCTCACGCTAGGTTTTGTAGCTCTCATCGCTCCCTAGCAAGAACACAATACATCAGACAAGCAGCAGTAGGAGTTTCATCTCTCCGGAGAGCTCCGAAGCTGGGTAAAAACTGCTCGTGTGCCTCGCCTCGATCCGCTCTTCGTGCGGTCTCCGCCCCCCTCCGAACCACATGGGGCCCGGTCCGCCGGCCCCATAGGTGTTCATGGGTCCGATCAGCCTCCCCGACACATATCATGGGGTTTGGATGCACTGACGAAGTTTGCACCAACTCTCAAGGTGATAAAGGGCAATGCACGGTACAGAAGAGGCTAGCAATGATGGAAAGGTGACTGTGTATAATCCATGGACTCAACATTAGTCATAAAGAACTCACATACTTATTGCAAAAATCTACAAGTCATCGAAAACCAAGCACTACGCACATGCTCCTAGGGGGATAGATTGGTAGGAAAAGACCATTGCTCGTCCCCGACCTCCACTCATAAGGATGACAATCAAAGAATGCCTCATGTTTCAAATTTGTTACACAACGTTTACCATACGTGCATGCTACGGGACATATTATACAATCTTGGATGCCTATCATATTAGGACTAATTTAATAGCAAACCAAATTACCATGCTGTTCTAAAGGACTCTCAAAATAATATAAGTGAAGCATGAGAGATCAATAATTTCTATAAAATAAAACCACCACTGTGCTCTAAGAGATATAAGTGGGCACATAGAGTATTCTAATAAATTCCGATTCGTGTGTGTCTCTCCCAAAAGGTGTGTACAGCAAGAATGAATGCGGTAAACTAAAAAGCAAGGACTCAAATCATACAAGATGCTCCAAGCAAAACACATATCATGTGGTGAATAAAAATATAGCATCATGTAAAGTTATCGATGGACGAAGACAAAAGAGGGGATGCCTTCCGGGGCATCCCCAAGCTTAGGCTTTTGGTTGTCCTTGAATTTTACCTTGGGGTGCCTTGGGCATCCCCAAGCTTAGGCTCTTGCCACTCCTTATTCCATAAGCCCTCCGTGATCGATTCCCCCTTTGGCGGAGCACCGGAAAAGGCCCCAAGATGGGATCTCATGGGTACAGAAGGTTGCGGCTGTAGAAATAGGATTACGTGGTGCTCTTGGATGTTTTCGGGGTATATGAGTATATATAGGCGAAAGAAGTCGGTCAGGGGAGCCACAAGGGGCCCACGAGGGTGGGGCGTGCCCTCCTGCCTCGTGGCCTCCTCGTTTCTTTCTTGATGTCCACTCTAAGTCTCCCGGATTGCGTTTGTTCCAAAAATCACTCTCCCGAAGGTTTCATTCCGTTTGGATTCTGTTTGATATCCCTTTTCTACGAAACACTGAAATAGGCAAAAAAAACAACAATTTGCACTGGGCGTTTGGTTAGTAGGTAGTCCCAAAAATAATATAAAAGTGTATAATAAAGCCCATTAAACATCCAAAACAGATAATATAATAGCATGGAACAATCAAACATTTTAGATACGTTGGAGACGTATCAGCTCACCAGGCCCTTGATGAACTTGACTGCCGAACTAGCTGGGATAGTTCGGACAGCCTCCACCTCCGCCCACTTGGTGAACTTGTCGATGGCGACGTAGAGGTAGCGGTAGCCCCCATATGCTCTTGGGAATGGGCCCAAGATGTCCTTTCGCTAGGACATCTGCCATGTTAAGTCTACGACATATATACTCCAGCCATTTTTGGCCTTTTCTAGTCGATCCCCCTAAAATTAACGTTGTAAGCTTCAATTTGATCAAGTTCAAAGCAGGTTCAACCGAAAGTAGCATGCATTCAAACATAAACATAGATAGTTTTGCATAACCCAACATAAAACATAAATTTAAACTAAGCTAAACTACTTTCGGTCGAAGTAGAGGTCGAGCCAATCCTTCCTCGTCATGTACGGTGTGCCAGTGCCGTCGTCAGGGTCGCTGGGGAAGGCACTCCTTCACTCGTCGACGTCGATCTCCTCGTCTTCGGGGCCCACCTCGACACCCTCCGCGCCGCCGTCGCCACCGCCTTCGACCTCGTCATCGGAGGAGACCGTGATAACCTCGCCACCCTCTGCGCCGCCGTCCTCGCCGCCTTTGACTTCATCATCGAAAGAGAGCGCGATAAGCTCGCCGCCCTCCGCGCCGTCAAAGATCGCCTGCTCCGCCTCCACAAGCTCCGGGTGCTGCCGGCGGAGCTCTTCCATGTAGGCCTCGTCGGTGGCCTCGGCCTCGAAGCGCTCCCATGCCTCGCGGTCCTCCCGTGCCATAGCCGAGCTCACCACCCATGGCTCTGGCGGAACGAGGTCGACCAAACGTTTGCCGAATGGGAAATTGAGCCTAGCCACCACACCGTGGTAGCGGACCTGCCATCGGCCTTACTCCATTGCCGCGAGCTCGGCCGTGTGGAAGCTACCGAGCCACCGCCGGGTGTTGGTCTCCCGATCTGTAATCTCGACGACCCACATCCCCCACCGCCACTGCCGGACCCCGAGGTAGGACCTCGTCGGCTGCCGGGTCCGAGGGAGGACGGGGAAGTCCACGAACCAGCGTAGGGGTGCGGCGGCGGGCGGATCGGGGGACCGGCGACAGCGGATCGAGCCTGCGGAGGACGACGGGGACACCTAGGAAGCCACCTTGCCGGCGTCGGGCGAAAAGGCCGCTATCGGTGTCAAAACCGACGGATCTTGGGTAGGGGGTCCCGATCTGTGCGTCAAGGCTGATGGTAACAGGAAGCAAGGGACACAGATGTTTACCCAGGTTCGGGCCCTCTCGATGGAGGTAAAACCCTACTTCATGCGTAATTAATATTGATGATATGGGTAGTACAAGAGTAGATCTACCACGAGATTGTAGAGGCTAAACCCTAAGAGCTAGCCTATGATGGTATGATTGTAATTGTGATCGGCCTTCTCAGGACCAACCTCTCCAGTTTATATAGACACCGGAGAGGGCTAGGGTTTACATGGAGTCGGTTACAAGGAAGGAAATATAATATCCGGTTCACCAAGCTTGCCTTCCACGCCAAGGAAAGTCCCATCCAGACACGGGCTGAAGTCTTGAGTCTTGAATCTTCACGCTTCAATAGTCCAGACGTTGTACACAGTCCGGCAGTCCGGATACCCCCTAATCCTGGACTCCCTCAGTAGCCCCTGAACTAGGCTTCAATGACGATGAGTCCGGCGCGCAGTCTTGTCTTCGGCATTGCAGGGCGGGTTCCTCCTCCCAATACTCCAAGGTAAATATCGAACACTCAAACCGTGTCCGGATCCACAGGATGATCTTTGTATGCCATCGTAGAGATAATGATGTTTCACAAATGCAATCTGCTGACAACTTTTTAGGCAACGTGACGTGTCACTACGGTCAGGTCATTATTCGAACCGTCTTTCCACAACCAGCCACAGTGCATATTGCGAGGCGGTTTCCTTGACACGTCTTGTCAAAACAGATATCGTGCCCCCTCATCACGGGATTCTCATCAATGTGGGCATGGGTAATCCCACCACATCATTAATCGTGGCGCTTGGGAAGCAAGCGATTCCCAACGGGCAAGTGGGGAGGCGCACCGCTTTCGTCGCCTCTATAAAGGGATAAGATTTCCTCCTTTTTACCCACGCCTTCTCCCTTCTCTGCCCACTCTTGCCTCCTCGAGCTCCACCGCCCAAGCCCAAGTCTCCTCCGCACTGCTATACATGTCCGGGGCAGGAGGCAAGTGGGTGGCTTCCACCGTCAAGGAGAAGCACATCACAGATCTTCGGGCGGCCGGATACTTGGCCGCAGACATAGCGCACCAGCTACGGGACGCTGGGCAGGTCATTCCGACCCCAGGACCCCACGAGAGAGTCGTGTTCGTCGCCCATTTCGTTCGTGGACTGGGATTTCCACTACATCCCTTCGTCCGTGGGCTCATGTTGTACTATGGGCTAGATTTCCACGATCTACCCCCGAATTTCATCCTCAACATCTCGGCGTTCATCGTCATTTGCAAGGCTTTCCTCCGCATCCGACCTCACTTCGGCCTGTGGCTGCAAATCTTCTGCGTGAAGCCGGAGATTATATGCGGCCAACAAGCGGAGTGCGGATGGGCCATGGTGGGCAAGATGCCTAACGTCACCTGGCTGGACGGCTTCTTTGCGGAGACCGTAAAAGGATGGCAATCGGGGTGGTTCTACATCATAGAGCCGCTGCTGACGTCAATCGGGCGGCGGCCCCGAAGTTCGATCCGAATCCCTATGCGGCTCACCTCCTGGGAAAAGAAGGGCCTGTCCTGGGGCGATTCCACGGAGCTGGCCGGACTCCAGAAATGCATAAAAAGCATGAACGACAAGAACATCAAGCTTGTCAATGTGATCCAGGTCATGCTCGTTCGCCGGATCCTGCCCTGCCAAAGGCGGGCGATAAATCTATGGGAGTTCGTCCCGCCGAACACCGACGCTCCGAAGCTCTCTACGGCATGACGCACAAAGGCACATGGAAAGTGCTATTCAAGGCCTCCGGTACCTCCTCCCACATCCGAGGACCGCGGACTTCATGCCGCGCGGCCCCCGAATCCGGTGAGTTTTGGGACCACCATTGCGTTTAGTTTCTTCCCAATACATTCATGGGGTAGTTTTAAGTATTTATATATATATATTTTCCTCAGGACTATGTGAAGACGACGGAGCAGATTGACTGTCTGGCTCCGTTGCCGGAAGATCCAGCGGATGCTCTCCTGACGGAGATGCTAGTCCCGGCACCGTACAAGGTCCCAGAGAAGAAGGCCAAAAAGAAGGCCCCGGGGACCAGAAAGGGTCTCCGGCATAAGGTTGCGTCTGAAGCCTCGTCCGAAGACGACAAGGCGGACTCCTACCCCGAAGGGGAGGAGGAAGGTAAGACGCCCATCCGAGAAGGATGAGGGGCCCGCGAAAGCGGGCCAGGGGGCCGGAAAAGGCCCTCGGTGCAAGGCCATTATTCCTTTGTCGTCCGATGACGACGAGACACATTCCTCCCACGGAGGCGGGGGGAATCAAGAAGACCTTCTGCCTCCCCGCACTAGGGGGGAGAAGAAGAGGAAAGCCGCCCCAGAGGGGGAGGCTGGGACGTACAAGAAGGGGAAGGTAACCCTTCCGGACTACTCCGCCACGACCGTTCACAGCGAGGAGGGGTGGCTGCCCCGGGGGAAACCCCCGGTGCGATCGTAAGTGTCCACATCCTATCATGGTTTCACTTCATAGTTTTTGTACTTATAGTGCCGAACATATATGCAGTCCAGCCAGGGCTCACCCCGAGGAATCCTCCTCCGGGTCCCTGAGCGATTCGGTGATAAATTCGCTCCCGACGGCCACTACTCCTCCACACGCGGATGATACGGAGGTATTGTCCCGAAGGATCTCAGAGCATGGGGAGATGACTCTTGAGATGCCCCACGGCGGGATTCCAGATGTCGGGCATGCGGGGTTCAGGATCCCCGCGGATCGCGTCGACGAGAGCCGCAACAAGGCGGACTCCCGACCGAACACTGCCCGGGAACCTCCAGCGGTTCTGGACTTGGGCAGGCCAGGGAGGGCGAGCCACCCGTGCCAGGGACTTCCGGCGCATCAACGGAGCCGGATAGCCTGATGGAGGCGCTCCGAGGCGCCTCCATGGAGGAAGAGCACCGTACTCTTATGAGTGCGTTGATTCAAAAGGTTCTGTCCGCCAAGAGCGGACTTACTGAAGCCTGCACAAGCCTTCTGACGGGCTTTGAGGTAAGTAAGAAATGTATGAAATTACCACCGGATAGGTAGTAGCCCCTGATACTCTGGTTGGTGTTCTGACAGAAAAGCCAAACGGAGGGTCAACTATAATCCACAGGAGTCTAATAATAAGAATTGTTGTGAATGAGCAGGCTGTGCTGCTTGCTGCTACTGCCCGTACTGCCGAGGTTGCCAAACTGAAGCGGCACCGGGAGCAGGCGCAGGGAGAGCTCGTCCTCACGAAGAGGTAGCTCGAATAGAACAAGGGTAAGTAATTCCCCGTTTGTATGTGTTTAAGAATAAGCAAAATTGGTCAATAAACGCCAAAGCGTTGTGACTGTGTAACATGGACCACCGCCGAAGTGGCGTCCCTGAAGAAATGAGCCCAAGAGGGGAGCTCAACGGAGAAGTTGTTCTGGTCCCAGTATGCTGGGGCCGAATACCCGACGCCTCTGAGTGACCAACTGAAGCAGTTGGTCGAACTCCACAGGGCGGCCGAAGTGGCTATGAAAGATTTCATAGTCCGGATGTGGCCTAGTGAGCCCCTGCCCAGAAGCTACTTCCGCCTGATCAAGCGGATGGTGGATGCCTATCCGCGGCTTGAGGTGATCAAGAGATCCGTTTGCATTGAGGGTGCCCGCCGGGCCTTTGCCCGTGTCAAGGTGCATTGGGGCAAGCTGGATGCGGAGAAGCTAGTCAAGGACGGGCCGCCGGAGGGTAAATCGCATCGCCACCCCGAAATGTACTACGACGGCGTGAGGAAGGGTGCTTGTCTCGTTGCCAATGAGTGTACCAAGGACGCCATATTTGAATGAATTCACTTATGTCATGTAATTAAAGACGAAGTTACTTGCGCTATGTAGCGCTTTTGTTATTTAAAATATTACCTTCTGTGCGGCTGTTTATAAAATCCTGAAAGTAGGCCAGTCGTCGGCTTCCGCCCCCACGTGACTAGCACTAGGGTTTCCGTGGAAAACCCGGACACTGTTTACCCAAATGTTTAGTCCCTTAAGGAGGTATCCGGCGTAGCGAACAAGACAATCGGACTATGCGGCTTTATAACTTTTACTTAGCCATAGAAGTCTACAATTTTAAATTTCGGCGAAGCCCCTAGAATCCGGAAGGCCGAATTGGGGCACTATACACGCCTAGATCGGACAAAGCCGATTTATCGCCTAAAGCGGAAAATCTTTAAGGATTTTAAAACCTCTCGAACAGCGACCAGCTCTCGCCACATCATGCCGGTCAGTTTCGGCTTTCTCTACTGAGGTGCTCGTCCGGGAGTACCAGGACACAATCGCAGTAGTTCTCCTTGCGCTACCTTAGCCGATATAACGGAACGTAATGTACCAAAACAAGGGAGCTGGGCTATCCCAACTGTAGACCCAAGACATGATTCGGAGCTGATGCATATAGTGCTATATCCGGGGTGCTGCACTATTGAAAGTGTTCGGACTTTAGTTGCCATATAGCGGGGCGCCATAAGAAGCCCCTGGCAAAACAGCCGCACCAAGGTGTACGGATGCAATATCAAATAAACATTTATAAGAGAAAAATTCTCAAATAAGAATAATAAGCTGACGCTACGTATAATCTCACATTGATGAAAAAGACGTTTAAGCGTACAATTAAAATGGATGAGTTAAGGAGAGATAAAATAGGACTATTTGACATGTCCTATCCAGGGGCAGGCTGTGTTCAGATAGATAAAGCAGGTATAATGATCATAAATAGATACCACCTGTGTATTTTCTTCTGTGCACAACGTCTGTTGCCTCCGTGGATGTCTCTTCCCTATAAGTCCAGCAATTTGGCTTTTTGAGGATGCTACGCCAACGCGGTGTCCTGAAAGGTAAAAGGGAAAGAGTATGAAAGTATCTGGCGGTTACCCGCACTATTTGACTGAGTCGTTGATGCGCCTCCGCCTATGCCCATGATATTTTAAGTGCGTAATTATGTGCACATGGCATGAATGTTGCTTTGATGGGGCTAGAGCGGAGGTCGGACTGCTAGTCGCGCTCTTGACGTGCCTGATGATCCTGTTGCGGGGTGCTCCGTACTCGCTTGATTGTGCTCGAAGTTGCTGTCACCGGACTGGTTTTTTGGAGAAGTCCGCATTGTACTTCCGCCGCAAGTGTTGCGGTATGTTCTTCTGTTCGTAGAGAGCAGTCCATGTTTCCCTTCACCCTTATGACCCCACGCGGTCCTGGCATCTTGAGCTTGAGGTATGCGTAGTGTGGTACCGCATTGAATCTGGCAAATGCGGTTCGCCCGAGTAGCGCATGATAACCACTGCGAAAAGGGACGATATTGAAGATTAACTCTTCACTTTGGAAGTTAACCGGAGATCCGAAGACCACTTCCAATGTTATAGAGCCCGTGCAACGGGCCTCTACTCCAGGAATTACACCTTTAAAGGTGGTTTTGGTGGGCTTGATCCTTGAAGGTTCGATGCCCATTTTGCGCACTGTGTCCTGGTAAAGCAAGTTCAGGCTGCTGCCGCCGTCCATGAGGACTCGCGTGAGGTGGAATCCGTCTATGATTGGGTCTAAGACCAATGCGGCTGAGCCGCCATGACGGATGCTAGTAGGGTGATCCCTACGATCAATGGTGATCGGGCAAGCTGACCATGGGTTAAATTTGGGGGCGACTGGCTCCATCGCATAGACGTCCCTTAGTGCCCGCTTCCGTTCTCGCTTGGGGATGTGCGTGGCGTAGATCATGTTGACCGTTTTCACCTGGGGGGTGATTTCTTCTGTCCCCCTGTGTTCGGACGTCGGGGCTCCACGTCATCGCTGCCAGCAGCCCCTTGTCCTTGTCTTCGGCGTTTATCTTGCCGGCCTGTTTGAATACCCAGCAATCTCTATTGGTGTGGTTGGCTGCCTTGTCCGAGGTGCCATGAATTTGGCACGAGCGCTCCAGTATGCGGTCCAGACTGGACGGTCCCTGATTATTTATTTTGAACGGCTTCTTCCGCTGACCAGGTTTGGATCCACTGAATCCGGCGTTGACTGCCGTGTCTTCAGTGTTGTCGCCATTGTTCCGTCGCTTATGTCTGTTACGCCGTGGCTTGCCGTTATTGTCGCGGCCATATGAATTGCCAGACTGGGGCGTAGTGCTGCTGTGGGCCAACCAACTGTCCTCGCCCGCGCAAAAGCGGGTCATTAGTGTTGTGAGAGCTGCCATGGACTTAGATTTTTCCTGGCCGAGGTGTCGAGCGAGCCACTCATCACGGATATTATGCTTGAAATCCGCCAGGGCTTCGGCATCCGGACAGTCAACTATTTGGTTCTTCTTAGTTAGGAACCGAGTCCAGAATTTCCTGGCTGACTCTCCGGGCTATTGAGTAATGTGGCTTTAGTCGTCGGCATCAGGTGGTCGCACATATGTGCCCTGGAAGTTGTCGAGGAATGCGTCTTCCAGGCTTCCCATCTGCCAATGGAATTTGCTGGCAGGCTGTTTAGCCAGTGCCGGGCTGGTCCTTTGAGCTTAAGTGGAAGATACTTGATGGCGTGCAGATCGTCCCCGCGGGCCATGTGAATGTGGAGAAGAAAATCTTCGATCCATACTGCGGGGTTTGTCGTGCCATCGTATGATTCGATGTTTATGGGTTTGAACCCTACTGGGAATTCATGATCCATTACTTCGTCAGTGAAGCAGAGAGGGTGCACGCGCCTGCGTCGGGCTATGTGGCTACGCAGGTCGAATTGCTCTGGATGGCTATATTCGGCCCGGCCGGACTTGTTGAAGGTGTGTCCGGCGTGACGGTCCTCGTCGCGTGTCGAGGCGCACCCCGCGATCCGTAGATCGAACTTGGCTGCCCTGATTTGTTGCCCTGGGCCGTAGTATGTTGGCGTGGGGGTGTTGGTTGGTATGCGGACTGGTATGTAGCTTTGTCCCGGCCACGAGGTGGCTGGTCAGCTGTGTGGTGCTCGAGTCCGTATTCCTCGGCTGCCAGGACTTCAGTCCATCTGTCTGTGAGCAGGTCTTGATCAGCTTGGAGTTGCTGCTCCTTCTTTCTCAGGCTCCTTGCAGTGGCTATGAGTTGACGCTTGAAGCGTTCCTGCTCTACGAGATCCTCAGGCACGCCGAACTCGTCGTCGCCGAGGCTGATGTCGTCTTCGGATGGGGGCATGTAGCCATCCTCCTCCGGGTATTCGTCTGTCGTCTGTTCATCTGGGCTGACCTGCTCATCCTCCTGTTCGGCCTGCTCGAAGGCGGGCTGTTCGGGGTTGTATTCTTCTTTGGCACCATTCGGATTGTTTTTGTCTCCTGTGCCGGTATTGGTGTGGCGGGGCTTGGAGTGGCGCCGACGACGACCATTCTTTGCTTTTTTCCCTAAGGTTTTGTCCTCCGTTGCCTCATCGCCATTTGATTCCTTCGGAGTGTCCACCATATATATATCATAAGAAGAGGTGGCTGTCCACCGCCCAGTGAGCGGTGGTTCATGTTCTTCTCCTGCATCGTCGTCCATACCGTCGATGTCTTCGGAGTCGAAGTTTAGTACCTCGGTTAAGTCATCGACCGTGGCAATAAAGTGGGCGGTGGGTGGGCAACAAATTCCTTCATCGCCTGCCTCCGACTCAAGCCGGACATAGTTCGGCGCAGAGCCTCCTGACAAAGAGAGAGACTTTAACGAGTCCAGCATGACGCCAAAGGGCGAGTGCTGGAAGATATCCGCAGCGGTGAACTCCATTACCGGAGCCCATCCTGATCCGACGGGCTCGGGAGCTTGCGGATTGGAACCAACATCCGGATATGAATCCGGGGATTCGGAGTGACATGCCCCTGCAGAGGTAAGGCCCGTGTTCGGCTCCACCGCCGATGAGTGTGTGACCTGGGGGGCGGGGTCCATCCCTTCGTCCCTAGGCAACATAGTCTGCTCCGGATCTAGGTCCGGGGACAGTGCAGGTCTAGGCCATGCTCGTCGTGACTGTTCGGTGCTCCTGGCATGGACCCGAATCCATCAAAGACCAAATCTCCGCGGACGTCCGCCATGTAGTTCAGGTTTCCGAACCTGACCTAGTGGCCAGGGGCGTAGCTATCGATCTGCTCCAGATGGCCAAGCGAGTTGGCCCTCAGTGCGAAGCCGCCGAACACGAAGATCTCCCCGGGGAGGAAAGTCCCGCCCCGGACAGTGTCGTTGACGATGAATGAAGGAGCCATCGAGCCTGACAGCGACGACACAGAGGAACTCTCAATGAAAGTACCAATGTCGGTGTCAAAACCAGCGGATCTCGGGTAGGGGGTCCCGATCTGTGCGTCAAGGCTGATGGTAACAAGAAGCGAGGGACACAGATGTTTACCCAGGTTGGGGCCCTCTCGATGGAGGTAAAACCCTACTTCCTGCTTGATTAATATTGATGATATGGGTAGTACAAGAGTAGATTTACCACAAGATCGTAGAGGCTAAACCCTAAGAGCTAGCCTATGATGGTATGATTGTAATTGTGATCGGCCTTCTAAGGATCAACCTCTCCGGTTTATATAGACACCAGAGAGGGCTAGGGTTTACATGGAGTCGGTTACAAGGAAGGAAATATAATATCCGGATCGCCAAGCTTGCCTTCCACGCCAAGGAAAGTCCCATCCGGACACGGGCCGAAGTCTTGAGTCTTGAATCTTCACGCTTAAATAGTCCGGACGTTGTACATAGTCCGGCAGTCCGGATACCCCCTAATCCAGGACTCCCTCAGCCGCGATAAACCACTTTTTGGCCATTGGCTCCTCGAGCTCCCCGGCACACAGGCAGAGGTTGAGCATGGAGGTCCCGGCGATGGCGGCGACCTACCAATGGTTTTGAGGGTTGTGTGTGTCTGTGTGGGCGGAGGTTTTGGGGAGTGTGTAGTGTGTGTGGAGGGGGGCAGGGGGGCAAGGTGGTGTTTGAGAAGATACTGCGGCAACTGAAAATTTTACTAGGCGGGAGTAACAAGGCGGGGCTAATGAAAATTTGGGTCAAGGACGAGCAGATATTTTTGAGATTGTGAGGGATGGAGAGGCAGGAGTAAAATGCTGGGGTTACTGAAAATTTCAGTCAAGGGACTGAAGCAGAGCGGGTGTAACAGACATCGCACACGGTCCGCACATACTAATTGTGTGTTATCAAACATTAAAACCTTCCAGGCGGTAGATATTTTTGAGATTACGAGGAAGTAATATTTTCGAGATTGCGAGGGATGCAGAGGCGGTAGTATTTGGGGAGCGAGCTAGTGCGCTTGACACGCCGGTTGTGGACTGAAGGCAACGCACACATTCTCGCGTAAGCCATAGGCGTACTATACACCGACGGTGCTCCAGGATATTTTCTACTATATCTCACATGGTTGGTGATAATAAGCTGTGTGGGACCTACTTGATTTTTCATCTTGATTTGAATTACATAATGGGGGCATAGCGGCAATGGACGGTGTTTGAATTGCTAGACCTTTTATATGTAGTGAACATGCAACTATATGTGTGTCGTAAAAGAATTGGAATTATTCTGGATTCGTTTGGAAATTTTATATATTAAACTAGTTTTCTAGCCATTTCAGGTGCACAATTCAAAATTAAACTACATGCACATGCTTCGGTGCATATATATTGGTTGAAAAATCAAATATGTGTCCTTGGGAGCATGCTTAGGTTCCATGCAAGAAATGGGAATGAATTTCAAACACCGGGGCACTGTTGATTGCTGGAAAAACGTTGAGATACCTGGTTTTTAAATTCTTGTAAATCCAGAACTCGGCCGAAATTCATGAAACTTGGCATGGTATCATGGAGAGGCATCAACATGCCGTGGTCAAAAATTTGTCCAATTGGGGCAGGTTTGGGTATAAGCTTCTCACAAACTAGAGCTTCTCACTACAAGCCAAATGGTTTCTGTACGTAACGTGGCACCTTTGGGGTTGAAACGATATCCGTTGCCTCTTATTGCTTTCAAAAAAATTTAGTGTCAACATAGAACAATAGGAGTGTTGTGTTATGTTTTGGAATTTTCGGGGTTCGTTTGGACATTTTAATACATTAACTGGGTTTTCTAGGCATTTTATGTGCATAATTCAAATTTGAAATACATGCACATGCTCTAGTGCATATAAATTGGTTGAAAAATCAAATCTGTCTCCTTGGGTGCATGCTTAGGTCCCATGCAAGAAATGGGAATGAATTTCAAACACCAGGGCACTATTGATTGCCTGCAAAACGTTGAGAAACCTGGTTTTTAAATTCTAGTAAATCCAGAACTCGTCTGGAATTCATGAAACTTGGCATGGTATCATGGAGCAGCATTAATATGTCGTGGTAAAATATTTGTGCCATTTGGGGCAGATTTGGGTATAAGCATCTCACAAACTAGAGCTTCTCACAACAAGCCAGATGGTTTCGGTTCGGAACATGCCACCTTTTGGTTTTCAATGCATTTACGTGCATAATTAAAGTTTGTACTACATGCACATGCTCTAATGGATCAAATTGGTTGAAAATTCAAATCCATGTCCTTGGTTGCATGCTTATGTCCCATGCAAGAAATGGGGATGAACACCGCGACACCGTGGCTCTCCGGCAAATGTCGACGTACTTGCGTTAGTAATTCTAGTAAATCCAAAAATCGTCCGAAATTCATGAAACTTGGCATGCTATCATGGAGCAGCATCAACATGCCGTGCTAAAAATTTTGTCCCATTTGGGGCAGGTTTGGGTATAAGCTTCTCACAAATCAGAGCTTCTCACAAGAAGCCTAATGGTTTTTGTACGTAACGTGCCACCTTTGGGGATGAAACGATCTCCATTGCCTCTTATTGCTTTCAAAAAAGTTCTAGTCTCAACATAGAACAACAGGAGTGTTGTGTTAGGTTTTGGAATTTTTCGGGGTTCGTTTGGACATTTTTATACATTAACTGGGTTTTCTTGGCATTTTATGTGCATAACTCAAATTCGAAATACATGCACATGCTCCAGTGCATATAAATTGGTTGAAAAATCAAATCTGTGTCCTTGGGTGCATGCGTAGGTCCCATGCAAGAAATGGGAATGAATTTGAAACACCAGGGCACTGTTGATTGCCTGCAAAATGTTGAGATACCTGGTTTTCAAATTCTAGTAAATCCAGAACTCGTCTGAAATTCATGAAACTTGGCATGGTATCATGGAGCGGCATCAACATGCTATGGTCAATATTGTGCCATTTGGGGCAGGTTTGGGTATAAGCTTCTCACAAACTAGAGCTTCTCACAACAATCCTGATGGTTTCGGTACGGAACGTGCCACCTTTTGGTTTTCAATGCATTTATGTGCATAATTCAAATTTGAACTACATGCACATGCTCTAATGCTTCTAAGTTGGTTGAAAATTCAAATCCATGTCCTTCGTTGCAAGCTTATGTCCTATGCAAGAAATGGGATGAGCACCACGGCACCGTGGCCCTCCGGGTCTACGTGCTTGCTTTTGTAACTCTAATAAATCCAAAAGTCGTCCAAAATTCATGAAACTTGGCATGCTATCATGGAGCAGCATCAACATGCCGTGGTAATTTTTTTATCCCATTTGGGGCAGCTTTGGGTATAAGCTTCTCACAAACCAGAGCTTCTCACAACAAGTGTGATGGTTTCGGTAGGGCACGTTTCACCTTTCTGGACGAAATGACATCCGTTGCCTCTTCTTGATTTCAATTTTTGTCCTAGTGTTAACATAGAACTATAGGAGTGTTGTGTTAATTTTTGCGAATTTTCGGGGTTCGTTTGGAAATTTTTATACATTAATTGAGTTTTCAATGCATTTATGTGCATAATTCAAATTTGAACTACATGCACATGCTCTAATGCATCTAAATTTGTTGAAAATTCAAATACGTGTCCTTGATTGCATGCTTAGGTCCCACCCAATAAATGGGGATGAATTTCGAACACCATGGTACCATGGCTCTCCGGCAAACATCGATGTACATGCTTTTGTAATTCTAGTAAATCCAAAAGTCGTCCGAAATTCATGAAACTTGGCGTGCTATCATGGAGCGGCATCAACATGCCGTGGTAAATTTTTTGTCCCATTTGGGGCAGGTTTGGGTATAAGCTTCTCACAAACCAGAGCTTCTCACAACAAGCCTGATGGTTTAGGGAGGGAACGTGCCACCTTTGGGGACGAAACGATATCCGTTGCCTCTTATTGCTTTAAATTTTTTTCTAGTGTCAACATAGAACAATAGGAGTGTTGTGTTAAGTTTTGGAAATTTTCGGGGTTCATTTGGACATTTTTATTCATTAACTGGGTTTTCTAGGCATTTTATGTGCATAATTAAAATTTGAACTACATGCACATGCTCCAGTGCATATAAATTGGTTGAAAGATCAAATTTGTGTCCTTGGGTGCATGCTTAGGTCCCATGCAAGAAATGGGTATGAATTTCAAACACCAGGGCAATGTTGATTGCCGGCAAAACTTTGAGATACCTGGTTTTTAAATTCTAGTAAATCCAAAAATCGTCTGAAATTCATGAAACTTGGCATGCTATCATGGCGTGGCATCAAATTGCCGTGGTAAAGTTTTTGTCCAATTTGAGGCAGGTTGGGGTATAAGCTTCTCACAAGCGAGAGCTTCTCACAACAAGCCTGATGGTTTCGTAGGGAACGTGCCACTTTTGGGGACGAAAAAAATATTCGTTGCCCGTTATTGCTTTCAAAAAATTTCTAGTACCAACATAGAACAACAGTAGTGTTGTGTTAGGTTTTGAAATTTTTTGGTGTTCGTTTGGACATTTTTATACATTAACTGGGTTTTTAGGCGTTTTATGTGCATAATTCAAATTTGAAATACATGCACATGCTCCAGTGCATATAAATTGGTTGAAAAATCAAATCTGTGTCCTTGGGTGCATGCTTAGGTCCCATGCAAGAAATGGGAATGAATTTGAAACACCAGGGCACTGTTGATTGCCTGCAAAATGTTGAGATACCTGGTTTTCAAATTCGAGTAACTCCAGAACTCGTCTGAAATTCATGAAACTTGGCATGGTATCATGGAGCGGCATCAACATGCTATGGTAAATATTGTGCCATTTGGGGTAGGTTTGGGTATAAGCTTCTCACAAACTAGAGCTTCTCACAATAATCCTGATGGTTTCGGTACGGAACGTGCCACCTTTTGGTTTTCAATGCATTTATGTGCATAATTCAAATTTGAACTACATGCACATGCTCTAATGCTTCTAAATTGGTTGAAAATTCAAATCCATGTCCTTGGTTGCAAGCTTATGTCCTATGCAAGAAATGGGGATGAGCACCACGGCACCGTGGCCCTCCGGGTCTACGTGCTTGCTTTTGTAACTCTAATAAATCCAAAAGTCGTCCAAAATTCATGAAACTTGGCATGCTATCATGGAGCAGCATCAACATGCCGTGGTACTTTTTTTATCCCATTTGGGGCAGCTTTGGGTATAAGCTTCTCACAAACCAGAGCTTCTCACAACAAGTGTGATGGTTTCGGTAGGGCACGTTTCACCTTTCTGGACGAAATGACATCCGTTGCCTCTTCTTGATTTCAATTTTTGTCCTAGTGTTAACATAGAACTATAGGAGTGTTGTGTTAATTTTTTGCGAATTTTCGGGGTTCGTTTGGAAATTTTTATACATTAATTGAGTTTTCAATGCATTTATGTGCATAATTCAAATTTGAACTACATGCACATGCTCTAATGCATCTAAATTTGTTGAAAATTCAAATACGTGTCCTTGATTGCATGCTTAGGTCCCACCCAATAAATGGGGATGAATTTCGAACACCATGGTACCATGGCTCTCCGGCAAACATCGATGTACTTGCTTTTGTAATTCTAGTAAATCCAAAAGTCGTCCGAAATTCATGAAACTTGGCGTGCTATCATGGAGCGGCATCAACATGCCGTGGTAAATTTTTTGTCCCATTTGGGGCAGGTTTGGGTATAAGCTTCTCACAAACCAGAGCTTCTCACAACAAGCCTGATGGTTTAGGGAGGGAACGTGCCACCTTTGGGGACGAAACGATATCCGTTGCCTCTTATTGCTTTAAATTTTTTCTAGTGTCAACATAGAACAACAGGAGTGTTGTGTTAAGTTTTGGAAATTTTCGGGTTCATTTGGACATTTTTATTCATTAACTGGGTTTTCTAGGCATTTTATGTGCATAATTCAAATTTGAAATACATGCACATGCTCCCGTGCATATAAAATGGTTGAAAAATCAAATTTGTATCCTTGAGTGCATGCTTAGGTCCCATGCAAGAAATGGGTATGAATTTCAAACACTGTGGCACCTTTGTTGATTGCCGGCAAAACTTTGAGATACCTGGTTTTTAAATTCTAGTAAATCCAAAAATAAATGCAAAATTCATGAAACTTGGCATGCTATCATGGCGTGGCATCAAATTGCCGTGGTAAAGTTTTTGTCCAATTTGAGGCAGGTTGGGGTATAAGCTTCTCACAAGCGAGAGCTTCTCACAACAAGCCTGATGGTTTCGGTAGGGAACGTGCCACTTTTGGGGACGAAAAAATATTCGTTGCCCGTTATTGCTTTCAAAAAATTTCTAGTACCAACATAGAACAACAGTAGTGTTGTGTTAGGTTTTGAAATTTTTTGGTGTTCGTTTGGACATTTTTATACATTAACTGGGTTTTTAGGCGTTTTATGTGCATAATTCAAATTTGAAATACATGCACATGCTCCAGTGCATATAAATTGGTTGAAAAATCAAATCTGTGTCCTTGGGTGCATGCTTAGGTCCCATGCAAGAAATGGGAATGAAATTCAAACATCTGGGCATCGTTGCTCGGCTGGAAATGTCGAGAAAATTGATTTTTTGATTCCTGTAAATTCAAAACACGCCTGAAAATCATGAAACTTGGCATGGTGTCATGAATCTGGGCGATGTGGTAATTTTTCTGTCCGATTTGCGAAGGCGCACACATTAACAATCAACAAAGTCATTCTGGAACAAGTGTTGTCACGTTACAAATCGGAAACACAACTATTATTGAAACCGTGGGAGTTCTACTTACCAATTACGTGCCGCCACGCGTCCCCTTTTTTATTGGCTAGGAGGTGCCGTGCGGGGTAGCTATTTGAGTATGGTAGGCGTGCGATCAGACCCCTGCGCATGCTCATCGGGAGAGCCCTTTGACCTCTATCCGTCGTGCACCTCCCTCCCAAGGTCTCCATTAATGGCGCTGAAGCCACTGTTTCATGGCGTGGCTATGTCTCACTGGACTGAGATTTAAGAGAGAAAAATGAAAATCTGAAAAGTAAGTTTTACACGGATCTTGATGTAAGATCTGACGGACCTATATAGCATCGACTGTGACTTATAGCAAGCATGATGAATATAAGGACGATGACGGTGGATAATAATGCCTTACATATTTAGGAACATAATTAAAAAAAGCCACATGTGGCAACACGCGAAATACACAAGGGCAAAAGAAGAAGGAAGACAATGATCTGGCTCGCCAATCTCTACTTTCTTGATGCGTTGCTGCAGGCCACAGGAACTAGTCTCCACTAGGAGCGGCGATAACCTCTTTCGTGTCCTCAAGATGCTGCTTGAGAGTATCCACAGAGTCCTCCACTAGCCTTTTGTGCTTGGTGCGCAGCATGGCATTCTCGTCCATAAGATTCTCGACGATGACGCCGGTCCTCTTCAACAAGGCAGTGGTCTCCTCCTGCTGCTCCGCACTTCCGACGATCTTCGCCCTCAGCAGGTCGCGCTCGTCCTGGAGCTTCACATTGCTCTCATTTAGTTGCCGGATGACGCCGGTAGCCTGTTCAAACAAGGCTTTCATGTCATCCTCCAACCTCGCCCAGCCGGGGATCAGATCCGTCTGGCTAAGGATCTCTGCTGCATTCACGGTGCGGCGGGGGATCTCTTCTGCTTCCGCGGCGCGGCCGGACTAGACTGCTGCATCAACGGCATGGCGGGACCTCTATGCTGCTTCGGCGGCATGGCGGGACCTCTGTGCTGCTATGGCCGCGCGGCGGGACATGTCGGCTTCTTTCGCTGAGAGGCGGGACATCTCTCGTGCTTCCGATTCCATGCTCGCCTCTCCCTGGTGACAGTCTCTCGACCCAGAACTCACACTAACCATGGTATACGCAAGGGAACGATGATGAATGACTTGTTTGGTTTTGTGGATGTGGAGTTGAGTAGGAATGTGCAGTCATCTTGGAGTAGTAGTATTTACAACCGAGTACTGATATGCTCCTAAGTGGGAAATCATTCAGGTTTTGATCGGTGTGAACAGGTTTGCAATTTGGAATGTGATGGGACGCAGGCTCAAAATTTATTGACGGTTCTATAATTTCTAAGTGCGGCACTATTCCCAGGCGGCATAACGTGGACACACTTTCTCGGTCGCGTATGTGGCGTTAGCACCATAGGGTGCACCCCAATAGGCAATGTTAGCACACGTCTTGTTCCAAGAACCGTGCGCACTCGTTATTACCATCACGCACACTTCTTTTAATTAGAATGTGTGCCCGTCTAGCGCACACATGTTGATCTGTCTAACTGTTTCTTTTTGATGTGGCTAATCGCAAACAGTTCATCTGTATGAAGCATATGCGATAAATCGCAGACACTTTGATCTGGCTGACCGTTTCTGTTCTGTTGCCTAATTGCAAACATTTAATCCTTCTGAAACATATGCCCTCAATCGCATACACCTTTATGTAGCTGCCCGTTTCTGTTGTTCCGCCTCATCACAAACAGTTGATCCGAGTGAACTCTATGCCGTATATCACACAGGGCTTCATCTGGTTGCCCGTTTCCGTTCTTCTTCCTCATCGCAAACAGTTCATTGTACTGAACCGTATGCCCTGCATCGCACATGCAACCAAAACCTGAACCGTGTTTGATGCATCCGTTATCGCATACGTTTTGCACCTTTTTGACGGTTTTTTACACCACTGCTTGCGATTATTGTATCACACATAGTTTCCTCGACGGGTCTGTGATCGTAGTGTCGCGTTAGCAGCATCCTATAGTAGTACCCCGTTATGCAATGGTAAAGGAAGTAATGCAGATAATGTTAGATAGTGAGACATCCCTGTTGGTCTCCAAGAAAGCTGATAAAAACTATCTTGAAGACAATGACACAACCCCAAAGTCCTATCTTGATGTAGTGTTCCAATTACTAGCCACTACTGGTTGCACAAGCTCTTCAAACTCACTGCCTGAATCAGTTCGGCTTCTTGAGTCTCAACTTCAAGTTGAAAGAAGTCCGTGCAGAATTCAGATGCATACTTTTTGGTGCAACAACAAGCGCTGGAGGAATTAAGCGCCAAACAAGAGAAAGCTAATAAGCTTGCTAAGCTTCTTGCCAGCATGGTGGGTACCCAGGTGCCATGGCCGAACACGATCACCTATGGGGCCATTGGCCCCTTGTGGTTCAGCAAGTGGGAGGGGCATGTTCCACAAAGAGCGGAGATTGTAGGGGCAGCACGGCAAATGGTGACGTGGTGGTTTTTACCCAGGTTCGGGCCGCTGTGAAGCGTAAAACCCTACTCCTGCTTTGGTGGATTTGATGGAGGACCGTGACAAACACGTAGCGCTCAAGCCCGGCAAGGTCGCCTCGGGGAGAGAAGCTATGCGCGTTAGATTGTACAAGGGTCCGAATCCTATTTTAGGTCGCCACGGCCCTCCTTTTATAGGGTAAGGTGTTACCACAGTGGCAAATCAGTCATTACGCACTGATTAGATAGCAAAGAGTGCTATCATACCTAACTCTGCACACAGGACAAGGCGCATTAAATGCACCGCTTATTGTCACATCGTGGATATAGCCCGGCAAGCCTTGCAGCGCCGCTTTAGCTCTCTCTCACCCTGTCTACCTCACACGCCTCTAGACGAGTGTCATGCAGGGTGAATCTTCTCCCCAAATGGCTGCCACGTGCCAGAGGACAGCCACTTAATCACTTGGGGGCTCGACACTGCACTCACAAGTGACTTGAGTCACTGTGCGATGGAGCGGTGGTGCCTTGGCGGGGTGATCCGCCCTTGGCGTCCCCGGCAAGCCTACCGGGGAGTATTAAGTCTTGTCTTCAGTGTGGCCTCGACCAAACCAAGCTCGCCTGCCCGGTAAGGGAGATTTTTCCTTAGTGATTCCTTGCTCTTCTATCTTGTCTTGGTCTTCTTGATCTGACCTTTGATTCCACAAAGAGCTATCTCCTTAGCTTGGTCTTTTCTTGCTGTTGCAACCATGCCTCTGTGCATGTTTACAGTCTGGGCAACATACGCCAAGGTTTGTTGCACCGGCAGGAGCCCCCATGCCTAGCCCGAATGCGCTGCCAAGCGTCGTTGGGGCAGGCCCTATCCGGTACACAGGCAGAGGGCTCGTGGTAGCTCATTCCTCGATATTTTCCTTGCTTCTTCATTAACCTGTGCTTCAGTCAGTTTCTGGTTTTTCCACGTGTCGTGCAAGATGTTACGGGGGAGTTCTAAGCCACGATCTGTGGGCTACCCATGTCCCATGTTCACGGGGCGGTAACTGCCATTCCACTAGATTCCCTGCTCCTGGCGCATCTGCCACGTGTGCTGCATGCATTGCGCAAGGTTGGTGGCGGACGCAGAGGGCGCAGGAACGAGCGCCATGGCAGAAAGCCAGACGTCTTGGATTGGCGCAGGTGGTCGGTCTTGATTTCGTGCACCGTTAGTGGCATAGAGGAGTCAGATTGGCGAAATGAGGTGACCCCCCCCCCTTGGATGAGGAGCCAGCCCCCGGCTCCGCTCGCTTATAAAAGGGAACATGGACGAGGTGCTGACTCACACCTATCCCTTCCTTCTTCCTTCTGGTATCATCTCTCCACCATGGCAAGGGGGAGAGGGGGTAGTGGCGCTCCGGTGGTGGCGACAAGGCTTTCGGCTCGACAAAGCCTCCCTCCTCCTGCTGGGGACGCAAAGGCGGAGCCCGCCATAAGGGAGGCGAGAGAGGACACGGACGGGGCCGTCGTGGCGCCCGGGGCCGAGGAGGGCGAGGCGGGGCCTTGATCGCGCCATTCAGAACCTAAATGAAGGCCACATTGGGGACCTGCCGTTGGAGTTTATCGCCAAGCTACGTGGGCCCCCGTGCAGCCACCTTTGGCTTACTACCCCATTCGCAAGAGTAATTGAGGTCGAACAGCCATCGAGGCTGAGGCTACACATGAGGGACTATTGCAATGGCAGCATGTTTGCGGGCATGGGGTTCCCCGCTCCCCATGTCATGCTTCTCAAGCGTGGCTGGAAGACCTTCACACGTGCCCATAGCTTGGTGGCGGGGCACGTTCTCCGTTTCAAGCTAATGGATGACACCTTGATCTCTGTTAAGGTCTTCGGGCGTTCGGGTGCTCGTTTAGGGTGCTCCGTGGATAGCTCGACTGACGATGAAAGCTCACCCTCGAGCGATAGAGACGAGGAGGATAGTGACAGAGATGAAGGCGGAGCCGATGGGGAGGATGATGGCTCCGACTTCGGCTGAACACCAGCCGCACCATCACCGTCATTCGGCGGCACCACTATCTCCACCTGCATCTCCTCCCCGGCAATGCGATTTGCCGGGGAGTTGGATGTGGAGGTGTGGATGGTGTCTACGGCTCCTCCAGCAGCCTTCCAGCTGGACCCCGGCAGGCTTCCTCGTGGGCTCCAGCTTCGTTCGTGTAACACCCCAGATGTTAAACTTCCATATTTGGCAAAGTATCCAACCTTGTCATGTTCAATACCAAGTGGTTTTCCTCATTGTGGGTGTCATTTTGGGTTTGATTTGTTTCCCATTGCATTGCCTTGTCATTACTTGTAATATTTCTCCATCTTATGTTGCATCTTGGTCATATCAAGTGTAGCATTGTGCTTGCCATAATGCATTTGGTCATTCATGTTTTGGCCATGAGCATCATGTGCATTACCCTTGTCACCCTCTCAAACCATTGCACCATCACTTCCCTTCCATCCCTTTTCTTCCACTCTTTGCAAGTGCCACTTTGCCCTCCACCATAAATGTTCATCTTTTCCTCAATATTCTAACACCATGTCCTAAACCTCTCTGCCAAGTTTCAACTTATTTGGACTTGTTTTGGTTAGGTTCAAAATACCTCAAGTTTGAATTTTATTCAAACTTGATTTATTTTTCTACCTCTAAAAATATCGAGGACAAGTAATTCAAATATTACACAATTCTAGGACCCCAGTCATAATTTCATCTCTCCCTAAATCCTCTCCTAGCTCTGTGTGCTTTTCTTGTTTTATTTTGTGTCTAAAGAAAATTGAGAAAAGAAGGCAGCAGCAGCAGAAGAGCAGCCCAAAGAAAGAAAGCGATGCCCCAACCGAGCCAAGAACTCCTTTTTTGCCCTGCCCAAGAAGACCCCAGGCTACCCAGCCCGGCCTGCCCTGCATGACACCTCCTCCCTTTTGCACCCAGGCACCCGCTCCCCCCCCCCCCGTAGCGCTCGTCCACGTGGTCTGCCTGGCCCCGCGAGTCAGCGAGGCCCTGTAGCGCGCCGGCCACCTTTCTCCTACCCCCCCTCTCTGCTTTCAGCGTCGCCATGGCCACCGTGGCCTGGCCAGGTCGCCCGCGCCCCTCTATAAAGCCGAGCCCCGCGCCTCCTAGGGTTTCCTCTTCCCCTCTCCGCATCGTCGCCGCTCCAGGTAGGTGCCCACGCGCCCCTGCTTCCCTGATCCGCCATGGCCGAGACGAGCTCGTGCTCGTCGCTGGCGTGTCACGCGTCGACCACGTGCTCCCCACCGACCTCCTCCCCGCCGTTCGTGTCCTTCTTCTTCCCCGATGTCGTCTTGGTCCACAATGTTGACTACGGTGCCCTGAACGCCAAGTTCCTCGACGTCCTCTACATCTTCTCCATCGCAGTTAGGTTTTCCGTCAAGGTTCAGAGCTTCCCTGCGTCACCTTCGGCGAGTCTCCGTCGACCCCATCGTGCCCTAGGGTGAGCTGGGTAACGCTCCTCCCTCTCCATTTCTTTCTATGGTGTGTAAAACCCCGTAGCACTCGCCCGATCCATGTCTTCACCGTGCTCGCAGTACTTCGGCTATCTCTGAAGTTTTAGTTGCACGTGCTTGGCTGTTGCACATGCACAGGCGCACCCGCACTCCCCCTGTTCACACATGCTCGCGCACGCACGCTTGCCGCGTCCGTAGCCCAGCATGGACCCGCACCCCCGCGCGCACCCTGCCTGCTTGTGTCGCCTGCTCGTCGTGTCGTGCCGCACAAGAGACGAGCATGAGCTCGTGCTCGAGCATGTGCACGCGTGCAACCACAAACACACTCCATTGCCACTCCCGCACGCCCGTCGCCACCTACGGAGCCCCCTCGTGCCGCCGTTGATCGCCAGCGATGACGCCGTTTCCTCTGACTCCGTGGAAGAAACCAAGCCAGAGCCTTGGACTATATTGTCGGATTTCGGGTTCCGGCAGACCCTTGAGGTTAGAATACTTGGGTGCGCACGAAGATCTCTCCCCCACTAGCTCACGTCTAGAAGTCTCGCAAAGATCTAGGCAAGAAAGATGAGCACACAGAGGACACGAGATTTATACTGGTTCAGGCCACCATTGTGGTGTAATACCCTACTCCAGTGTGTGGTGTGGTGGATTGCCTCAGGGGCTGATGATGAATAGTGCAAAGGGGAGAACAGCCTCGCGAGGGGCTGTTCTTGAGCTGGTGCGATGAACTGCTGGGGTGGGTGCAGTCGCCTCTCTCTCTCTCTGGTCGATCTCCAGATCTCGTCCCTTGTGGTGGCTAGTCCTATTTATAGAGCGAGGCCCTGGGCCTCTCCCCAAATAATGAGCGGGAAGGGCGCCAACAATTGGCCATTTTGAAGGGGAACATCTGGTACACTTATCCTGACTAAAGTTGGTCTTCGGCTGCCAAAGGCTCTGACGGTGACACCGCCCTGGGCTCCACGATGAACTCCATCCTGCCGTTCTGCTGGTCTTGGTCTTGTTGCACCAAAATGGTAACCTTTGCCCGATGCCTTGGCATGTGCTTGCCCCCTTAGCACCGAAAGGGAAACAAGGACACTGCGCAGGCCGGCGCCCGCCTGGCACCCGCCTGGCCTCGGATTGTCATGGCTTGCGTCATGGGCCCCTCGGGAGGTGCCCTGCCTTGATATCTCCGCCTCCTCGCGAGCCCGCCTGAGGAGGCTGCTCCTGAGGAAGCTCCCTGTTGTCCGCCCCGCTAGGCTTGGCCCCTCGCAAGGGTCTTGAGCTTGAGCTAATGAAGCTGGGCTGCATTGGGCCCCCACATGAGCAACACCGCAGGCCGTAGGCAGGCAAGTCTGGGGACCCCCGTTCCCAGAACGCTGACAGTAGCCCCCGGGCCCAAGGCGCGCCCGGACTTGGCTTACCAGAGAAGCGAAGGGGCAAGTGAGAAGCGTCGTAGGCCCCAATAGCCTGCGGCCTTGGGCGCCGCGTGGCGGTTGATTGGACGTGGGCGTCTCCGCTTCCCCACGATGCCTCGCCCATCTGACAAAAAGGGGTCCCCGGGCCAGACTGACCTGCTTTGTTCTCGCTTGCCTCGCTCCAGATCCCCTTTCTCGCCCTTCTCCTTCCTGCTTCCGAAATCCTCCAGATCTGCCTCAATCCTTCCCGCCCGGCGAGCTATGGCGCCCCGCGATACTCCGACTGAGGCCTGGTACTCCCCAGCTCTGGATCCCCCGAACGTGTCGGAGAGGAATCTCGCCCTCCTGTGCCTGAGGACGGTGGCGCAGGGCAATGCAGGAGCGACTGTGTTCAAGTCTGGCTCCGGCCAGCCTGAAGTCAAGGGAGCACCTTCTACCCGCTCTTCGTGAGTGCCATTGTCACTGGTCTGGTGCCTCCTTTTTCCGAGTTCTTCCTTGTTGTTCTTCGCCTGTAAAACTTGCAAGCTCTGCACCTCCACCCCAACTTTGTTCTTCTTCTGGTGATCTTCGCCTACTATTGCGAGGCTCACATTGCGATAAAGCCCTCGGTGGCCTTGCTGCGCCATTACTTTTATCTCTGGGTTTCTCGTGGCCCCATCTCCACCTGCGCGAGTTTTTCGCGTATTCTCGCTCCAACGCCATCTCGAAGCCCGGGAAGAGGATTGAAGGCTTCTGGAGCAGGTGGGTCATGGTGGACGCCGGGCGCATCCACCCCGGACTTGTGCTGCCCACGGGGTAGCCCATGGCCGTTGATGCGTGGTCTCGCGCGGAGCTCGTCGACCCCCGCGCGAGGGCGGTCCTGGAGAGGATGGACGAGGACCTGAGGCCACGCAACCTGGGGTCACCGAAGCTGACCGAGGCCACACTCCTGAGGGAGTTTCTGGAGCACCGGGTGGCTCCACTCCGGGAGCACTCGCTCCCGCTGTGGAGGCTCGGGGAAGCATATGCCGCCCTTCGCTTGAGCTCTGCTGCCCTGGCCGACGAAGATCTGGTCGCGGCCCTCCACTCCTTGGTCGGGGGAGACGTGGCGAGGCCAGACGGTGCTCCTGTCCCCTGTTTCTGCGTGACGACTGGGAGCAGGCGGTGGACGCCATGCCCACCTTCAACGGTGAGGGGCTAGTGCCCGCAGTGGCTCCCGGGGATCTGACGGTGTTGCCCACGGTGAACGTGTCCTCCAGCAACTCCAGCGGGAGTGAGGAGGAAGAAGAGGAGGAGGAGGAGGAAGAATTCGACTCCGAGGCGACTGGCGAGGAGTCGGAGGAGCCCTTCCACCGGCGCAGGTCTCGCACCCTCCGCTCCATGTCGATGACGACGAGGCCAGTGCCGGTCTAGGAGGAGTCGATTCTCCCCCGGACCCGAGGAAAGACAGTTCGGGGCTGGTGCCCCCAGGATCCGCTCTGGCTCCGGGGCGGTCCGAGGCCAGCTCCGGCCTTCCCGACGCGTCCTCTGCTTCCATGCCTCCCAGAGCTGACCCCAGCTGCAGGCTCTCGGGCTTCAAGTTTGGCCGGAGGCTGCTTGAATCCGCGAGCGATGACCTGTAAGTACTCAACCCGCGCTCTACTTTGTTTCTGCCACTGAGACTTGACGTCTGCACTTCTTGACCAGGCCGACATCTGAGGTGAAGAGGTAGAGGGTGGCTTCTGCGGCCCTGCTTGAGGCGAGTTCGCCTGCCGAGGTAGCGCCTTCGTCTGCGGGGAAGGGAGGCACCGAGGCTTGCGCTTCCCCTGCCCGGTCGTCCTCGCGAGCCCAGCAGGGGCACTCTGGCGAGGAGTCAGCCTCCGTGGCCCCGCTGAACCTGGAGGGGACTAGGCTTGGTGCTGCTGCTAAGATGCCCAAGGCCTGGGAGGATCCTTCCTCCCAAGCCATGATCACGCTGCCGTCCTTTGTGCCTGCTCCACCAGCTCTCGTCTCTTCTGATCCCTCCGCTGTCTTGGACCAGGCCGCCAATGAACTGAGCCGGTTTCGGGAGGATCTCCAGAGCGTGGACCCCGCCTGGTGGTCGGGCGCCTGGAGTTAGCCTCCGGCTGGGCCCGCTCCGCTTCCTCTGTCCGAGCGGTGCTGAGGCAGGCTACGTCTGCCTCCGATGAGGAGAAGCAAGCCGCCCGCCAGGCTGAGGCTGCTCGCGATGCTGCCCAAGGCGATGCTGCGGATGCCCGGGGCTGCTGCAAGGCGCTGGAGGTCGGGCTGCAAGACATGCGCGAGGAGCTTGCAAAGGAGGTCCACGTCCGCCAGGAGACGGACGAGGAGATGAAGGCTCGGGAGGCTGCCGTCAAGGGCCGGGACGCCGAGCTTGTCGACCGCCATGGCCGGCTGGAGACGCTGGAGCAGGCGCTGAAGGTGGAGAGGGCCGAGCTAGACCGCAAGGCGAAGGTCCTAGTCGAGGATCGAGCGGCCTTCGCCGAGATGGAGGAGAAGGCTCGCGCTGCGTTGAAGACGCTCTATGAGAGCGGCTTAGAGGACCCGTTGGCTGGCGAGGAGGACGGCCCCGCCGAGCTACTTCCCTTCCTGGTCCGTGCGCTTGAAGATGCCACGGATGGCCTTTGCCCTACGGCCGAGGCCGAGGCGCGTGCCCTGTCGTCTGCAGCGCTGACGTGCGTCCTCAGCCACATCTACCTTCGGGACCCCAACATCAACCTCGATGGCCTGATGGAACCCGTGAGCGGTGACCTTGCCGCCGCCGCTGCTGAGGTTGTGAAGGGTCGAGCCGAGGCTTTGCTGGGGAGGTTCCTCGCCTTCAGCATCTTGCGTAGAAGCGACGCCACCAGTTCCGCGGCTTCAGGTGGCGGAGCCGCCCAGCATGGCTTCACCACAAGCGGCGGCGCCATTGGAAAGTGATCCCTTTGCGGCTTCTGTCCTGTTTTTAATTCCTGCAACATGCACCGTGCCTCGTGGTGGCAGTTAAACTTGTATTTGGTGTTGTGAGACATTCTATGGCTTGTAATATTTGCTTTTGAATTCCTTAGGATTTGCATTTTCCCTCCTATTTGCATGTGTTCTACGTCGGCAGGCCCCGGCCCCGCGCATACCTCAGCCGCCGTTAGCCCCGACCGGAAACCAGGACGGGACCAAGGAGTGAGGGGCTACGTGGCAAGTTAGGCTCCTGAGTCGCGATGCTCAGGAGTCCCCCTTGACGCGCGAACAACAAGTAGGGAAGGGAGGCGTAGGAGTAGACTTGTCGTTCTACGTCGGCAGGGCCCGGCCCCGCGCATACCTCAGCCGCCATTAGCCCCGACCGGAAACCAGGACGGTACTACGGGGTGAGGGGCTACGTGACCAGTTTGGCTCCTGAGTCGCGATGCTCAGGAGTCCCCCTTGACGCGCAAACGAGCCTTCATACCTTGGCTCCGCTCGGGGAGAGGCGCGCGATGACCAGGTCCGAGGGACCTGGCTGGGTGGCGATCGTTCAGGCGTGGCCCGGCACAACCCCCGTGCCCAGCCCCCTCGCACGACTCTCCCGAGGGGAGGCGTTGCGATGGTGCCAGACACTGAGCTCGGGGCTCCCTAAGATTGGTACGGCCGTGGGCCGTCCCCAGTTGTGTATCACCAGCGCGGAGCATAGTGCTTCCATGTGTGCACGGGCATAGCCGCTCCTCGGCAGTATCGTCAGCCAGCGCGGAGCATGGTGCTTCCATCAGTGCGTGGGAGGGGCTCCCCACCGGGAGGAGCCCCGGGCGTCTTCTAACCCATACGACGTGTGGCTGGCACGGTAGGGCTAGGAGAGGTGTCTGGGCACCCGTGAGCCAGTAGCAGGACTCACGGGGCCCTACCTCGAGGCGGGTTGCGCCTGGCTCTAGGCCTTTATCAATGGTATGGTCCTGCAGGGTGGTTAGAATGCAAATGCTCTTCGTCCTCAGGTCCCGGCCCTCGAGCGAGCTCAGCCACCGCTGGTTTGATAGGTCGCGATGTCGTGGGTCAAGGCCAGCGGGTGGGGGCTGGAGAGCCAGTAAGAGCTCATGAGTCGCGATGCTCAGGCGCCCCCTTTTAACGTGCAAGCGCTTTGCATGCGCGCGGAGAGGTCCGTAATAAGCAGCAGTTGATAACCATGGGGACCAGGTTAAGCTCGGAGGAGCAAATCCGTTTAGATAGATGCATGGAAGTAAGCGCCACTGGGTCTGGCCCAAGCAGCCTGGGGATAATGCAGCCTGAGGGGTGCCCCCAACAAAGCAGATGAAAAAAACACATGAAGCAGAACGGATACATGCCGCAGGGGCAGACCCACCAGACCTGGGAATGATGCGGCCCCGCGGGCGCTCCCAGCTGAAGATAAAACTTAAAAAGATGTCACCTGATACCATTGCAGAGCGAGTGTCGGAGTAGCTGACGACGCGTGGTGAAGAAGCCGCTCCTCATGAGCCTTCGGAGCCCAGAGCCTCGGGAGGCTCTGAGGGTCCGGGCGGCTCCTCGAGGTCCATCTCCATCTCCTCCAGGAACGCGCGGTGCCTGGCCACCTGAGCTTCCAGGATGCTCCTCACCAGGCGCTGGTGTGCGACAGTCGCATTCGGCAGGACGAAGGGCATGTGAACGTAGCTGTGAGGTGGGCCCTCACAACGCCCTAGGCGTGAAGGCTAGAGGCGCTCCCGAGACGCGGCTCGGTTGAGCCCCGGTACGTTGATGCAGACGCGCAGCCCACCATCCTCGCCGGGATGTGGGGCTGCCGCGGGTAGGCGACGACTGCCGCGCATGACTCTTGACTCCTGTAGCTCTTGAACGTTCCTGGGAATGAACTCCTGGTGGTTTTGCCTTCCCTGCCTTATACCTTCCTGAGGGAAACGTGCCTTGAAGCACGCCTGCAAGTGGTGCCCGAGCGCCTCCCTCATGACCTTGGCGAGGTCGGTGGCCCTCCAGGAGAGATCCCCCGAGCCCTGCCCGAGCAGGGTGTCAGGCGCGTCTTCCTGTGCGGCAGAGCGTGGTGCCCCTTGAACGGGCGCGGGTCCTGAGGCAGCGCCTCCGGAGGCGCCTGCCTTGCGAGCGCTTGGGCCAGGTGAAGCCCTCTTCTTTTTAGGGGCCGCCTCAGGGAGCCTCCCGCTCCTATGATCTGGGTCTTCGATTGCTGCGAACTAGAAGGCACACTCAAGAGAGCACACTGCATCCCTCTCCTCGCAAGGCACTGTGATGATTCCACCGCTTCCTGGCATCTTGAGGACATTGTAGCCATGGTGAGTCACTACCATGAACTTGGCCAAGGCTGGATACCCGAGGATGGCATTGTACGGCAGGCGAATGTGGGCGACGTCGAAGTCAATGAGCTCGGTGCGGTTATTGTTGCGCTGCCCAAAACTGATGGGAAGACGAACTTGCCCTATTGGAACAGTGGAACCATCAGTGACTCCTGAGAAAGGCTTGGTTGGCTGAAGCTGATCATATGGCACTTGGAGATTGTTGAACGTTTCGACGGACGGGACATTGAGCCCAGCTCCGCCGTCAATGAGGGTCCTGGTGACTTGCAAATTGCTGATGACTGGGGAACAAAGCATCGGGAGGACCCCGGCCGTTGCTATACACTTGAGCTGATCCGCTGAGCTGAACGTGATAGCGCACGCAGACCACCTGAGAGGGCGCGTGGCCTCATGCTTGGGGAGGACTGCATTCACCTCGCGAGCAAACTGCGTGAAGATGCGCTGAGAGGCTGGGGCCGGAGCGCCGCCCAGGATGCAAGCGATTGCGCGCGGCTCCTGGAAGCCTCCAGCCCCCTCGTCCTGGTGATGGTCTTCATTCCTCCTTGGCGGAGATGGCAGAGGAGGGAGGCCTGTGTTGCCTTGAGGGCAGTCCTCGCGAGGCTGATCCCTCCAACCTCCCTCGCGAGGCTGGTCCTGCCAGCGGTCCTCGCGAGGCCTGTCACGCCACCCTTGGCGAGGGCCTCGGTCTTCCCATCGTCGTCCACCTCTTCCTCCTCCTCGGCCATAGCCCCGGTCGCTGCGGTCGGGGCGTCGGCCGATACGCCAATCTCGCACGGCCCTGAGCTCCTGACATTCATTGGTGTTGTGGGTTTGGAGGTCGTGGTACACGTAGTACCGGCTGCCATTAGATGACTCAGGCTGATCCCTGCCTCGCTTGGTGTCCCGCTCCGCTGCGAGCACAACAGCCCCCTTGCGCTTCACGTCCTTGACCTTGGGCTTCTTCTCTTCTGGGTCGGCAGCCGGGAGCTCGAGGAGGGAGAGGCGCCCTTCCTCAGCCCTGGCGCACTTGGTAGCCAGGTTGAACAGCTCCAGCGATGTGCACAGGTCTTCATGGATTGCTAGCTCCTCTTTCATCTTGATGTCGCGCACGCCATTGGAGAAGGCTGAGATGATGGCCTCCTCAGTCACCCTGGGGATCTTGAGGTGGGCATTGCTGAAGCGCTGGATGTACATCTGCAGGGTCTCTCCCGGCAGTTGCTTGATGCGGCGTAGGTCACTCATGGCCGGGGGCCGGTCGCCAGTGCCTTGGAAGTT